>OZ024931.1:88405720-90905720 GCA_964017235.1 Sabellastarte sp. h YS-2021
GCACCAGGGAAAAGAAGCCATTATAGTTGTAATATTCATTCCTAGATTTTTTCGGCTTTTTCATTGCAATATGTTTCCTGTCTAGTGTCCCAAGAGCATGCGAGACATTGCATCTGGTTCTGAACTCCTCCAGAATTCAGTAGTGGGAGGGCAGGTCAAATACTCTTCCTTGAATTCAGCAAGGTTGGCTGGCAGACAATACGGACAAATTTACATGAGGTTTCTCAGCCAACAGCTGGTGATACTGTAAGGACATGTACGTTTCTCCTGTTGCCAGGTGCCTCAGTGTTCTTGCCAGTTTCAATGGAAGAATTCGTGAATAAGGTCAAACACTGCAGGTTGCATCATGACAAAATTCTAGTAACTTGGGATATTGTTCCATAATAATTCCGCGAGGAGGATGCTATAGCATCATAGATCCAGGGCATGAACTCCTGGGTGGTAGTGTGAGCTATTGTGAAGGTGCTGGCTTTAGGGCAGTGGCTGGTCCTGATTTCAGATAAGTCAGCTTTTATCAGCAAATCAAAATTATAATAAAT
This sequence comes from Sabellastarte sp. h YS-2021, assembly GCA_964017235.1. Classification (NCBI taxonomy): domain Eukaryota; kingdom Metazoa; phylum Annelida; class Polychaeta; order Sabellida; family Sabellidae; genus Sabellastarte; species Sabellastarte sp. h YS-2021. The sequence goes on from OZ024931.1 coordinate 88,406,260, forward strand.
CATATAATTCAGTAAAAAAACAGGGCCCTAAGCTTCTGTAGAAAGTCTCTGTGATGAGACTGGCATCTTTGCAGTGATGATGGGGTTACAGCAGCCGAAAGGGATTTATACAGTTTTTGCTTGATCCAGACTTGTGATACCAACTCCTAAAATTAATCAGTCCAGTCAGGGTGGATAAGAGAGGTGTAACCAACCCTAATTTTTCGAGCATTTTTTCTGCATTTTTGTCCCTATCCCCATCTCAGCCAACCGACCCTAGAGTCATACAGTTGGTTCTAGGGTAGGCCCAAGTGGAACTCCCCCATTACTCAAAGGAAATTTGAAAAGTGTCAAATCTGGGTCTGTAAACCTCTTTTACTTTTAAATTCCCTTTATTAAAGGAAGGGGAAAATCTTCTCTGGCGAAGTGGCCTTAAAAATGCTATTCACTGAACCTCATTAATGAGTTCTTTACATATTTAAACTTTAAATAAAGGATTGTTTGTTAAGGAGTGTAATCAACACTGTAATTACATTGGTAAGGTCTCCTTAACATTTGTATTCATTAATGGCCCTTTTTCAATGCCAGGTTGAGATTTAAGGAAAGAAAATAAGGCTTCTATCTTAACTTATTTATTTGGGTTTTTATGTTGCTTTCAAAACTGTACAGGTCATATCACAACGGGTAGTTGGAAGGGCAGAGGAAACCAGTACATACAGTTGGTCAAGGTTCAGTACTGTAAACTGCTGACCAACGGTAAGCAACTACCAGCTTTCCCACTTGAGTCCGGGCCCTGAACCGAACCCCAGTCTCAGAGGTCGGAGGTGAGAGTGTTACCACTCCCCAGTAAACATTTTAGGTTTTGCAAATGTTCGATAGGAAACGTTTGGCAAAGGTTAGAAAAAGGATGTGTATGAAATCATTTATAATAGAATGTTTTAAAAATGTTTTGTGTATACCATTTATTATATTATTATGTTAGAAAAAAGTTACAAATGAACATAATAATGTCTGAATAGTAATGGGTTGAGAGGTCAAATTCAATTTCTTCTTAAGGTTGCTCACTAATGAAAACATCATTTTTATGTCTTAAATTGTAAGATAGAGGCTTAAAAATCGTGCCCCCAGTCAATTCTTACTTTTAGGGATTACATGTGGAGCAATTTTTGACAAAGTCCTCTAAAATCCCCTATTATTGCTCACCGCCATCTTTGTTTGGACATGTTTGAAGGTTTAAAATATGGGTTTAAAAACGTTTTTGATAGAATGTTTTTAAAACATTTGACAAACAATGTTGTTTAAACATTCTATGTGTACTGTTTATCAAACATTTTATGGTGAATGTTTGAAAAACATTTCTAGCAAAAACCTTCATTTCTTCAGCTATTTTATAACCTAGGTTCTTGAGTTATTTGAGAAACATTTAATAATGTTTTCAATAAAAACGTTTGTGTAAAGAATGTTTATAAACATCTATTAAACATTACTGCATAATCCTTTACTTGGAAAACCATAAGATTTTGTAAATGTTTAAACCATTTAAAAAGGTTTCTAATATTTACTGGGTCTGATACCGTGGGCCCTACTTCTTCTATCTTAAGGGGATATAATTGAAGACTAAAGCAAAGGGATGTGGAAGAAATAAAGGAAATTCTTACTTTTAAAGGATTCCTTCAAATAAAGGAGGTTTAATAAATCTGGCCCAAGCAAACAAAAAGAAGAAAAAGGAAGGGAAAAGAAAAATTATAGATGAACAACTTAAATTCAAACCTTACTTGATAAGGTAATCGGCACATCATCCTTTTCCCAAGAGACCTTCAGCTCTTCTGTTTCCTCAAAGTTCGCACAGATTTCAACATCTTCATGCAAATCAATTGATATGTGTTCAAATGGCACTGCAGTTATCCTCAGAATCCTTGACCTTTCTGTAAAAATAAGTAACTCTAAAGTCAGTTTTCAAAAGTTATTTTTAAGAATATATTTTATATGGTGATAATATACATGTACATATTTTACTTTTCATGTATAGACTATTGATCAATTTATTTTGTAATTTTGTGAAATCAGTTTGACGCTTCAAATGACTTGATTTTTGTATGTTTTGGTGGGCTTTCTTTGCGAAACAATGTAATAATATTCAAAAGAAGTTGATATTGGACAAAGTTGTAGAGTTGCAAAGGCTTGCTCTCTCGGTAAATATACTTTGAAGATCAACTGGCATTACAACATAGTCAATAATAATAGTAATTATTATTATAGAAATGATAATAAATAATATTAAACTCGTCTCAGTGACAAATGGTAGTATGTTACTTAGAACAATCTTCTAAGTGAAAAAAGTAGTGCATTGATTTTTAGTTGTTAAAAAAACAGAATTTCATGGATACATATTCTATGGATTTATATAGACTACATACTTGGTTTCTTGGTGGCAGATGATGAAGATTCATCTGTTCTTTCATCTTGTATTGCTGTGGACGTAAAGCTGGTCTTTCGCTTCCCACGGGTATGTGAAATACCTTTAATGACTGGTAAATTTTTATTTGCCTCAGCTTCATTTTCTTGTTCATCAAGCCAATCAGATATAGGGAAGTGTTGCTTCCGTCTGGCAATTTGACTCGGCAGTTCCTTTCCCTTATTTTGTTTGAATGTGGCTCCGTTTTCTACCAGAAGAGAGGCTGTTTTCATAAGATTGTTTGCACTTGCATAATGAAGAGCTGTCCCACCATCAAGATCATCACTACATTGATTTATGTTTGCTCCAGCTTCTAGCAAATACCGCACAATTTGTATATGGCCATTTTTTGTAGCAAGCATAATTGGAGTGATCTGGTCTGTTCCAAATGCATCTACAACAGCTCCAGCATGGTGAAGCTGTTGAACAATCTTCAAATGATTCCTTTCACTTGCCACATGCAAGGGTGTCTTGCTTTCATCATTTTTATCATTCAGATGTGCTCCTTTGTCGAGTAGAAAAGCAACGACATCCTCTCGGCCATACTCAGAAGCAGTGTAAAGAGCAGATTCTCCCTTGTTACTCTTGATGTTGATGTCTGCCCCGTTCTGGTGTAAAATTTTGATAGTATTTAAATATCCTCTTTGACATGCAATCCAAAGAGCAGTGGTGTTAAGCTGCTTGTGTTGAAGGTTAACATTGGCCCCATATCGTATAAGGATCTTCAAAACTTCAATATTATTGCGTTCGGCAGCAATATAAAGGGATGTTGTCCCCTTATTGGTTGTCAGGTCAACATCAGCACCACAGCTAAGTAAGTATTCTGCAAGTTTTCCATGGTTTTTACTGGCAGCAATCCAAAGAGGAAACCCGCCGTTCTTGCTTCTTTCATTGACCCCTCCTTTGTTCCGATCAAGGAAAGATTTGACAAGTGACACATTCCCAGAATGACATGACTTTATGAATCGTGTATCTTCATATTGACCAACAGAATGTCCAATCTTTGTGCTTGTACTGCATTCGGTGCCCAAGTTTTCCATATTTTGTACATTTGCCATTATATGTACATCTGATGTAATTGTAATAAGTGAAAAATGTTAGTTGTGCATTTCCATATTGGCTAATAGACTGTGTTTCACACTGTGATCTATCTGACAAAACAGGTGAAAATGTTTCAGACAAACAACACCAATGGAAATGACTCTGTCCAGAGTAAAACCTATTCATCCTTATAAAAAATATATTTATTTGTTACGGACACACAGAGTAATTCAGTGTATATCTATTCAATGAATCAATAGATTTATAACCTCAGCACTAAATATATTGATCCTGATGGAGAAAAGATAATATTTATCTGCTATGCTCACATAGAACTTGTTTCATTTAGTATATTGGTGATTGGTGATTTTAAAAGCTTAGCACTGAACTTTAATGAAAAGTTGATTAATACAAACAAGTGTCAATAATTTCAAAAAACGTTGCCTTCAATTGAAATAAAATAAAATAAAAGTCTTTTCATGGTTTCACTTTTTATTTTACTATTACTTCACTTTGCGATCACAAAACCTAAAAATTTCCTTGTAGTTCATTTAAATGATTTTCTCTTGCGTGCCTGCAATAGACTATGGGTAATGAAGCAGTTATGTTGAAATAATATATCTAGTCTATTCTAATATAGTGCTTTTATAATGCTTAATCTCGATCATTGGACATATCCTAGGGCCCAACCATTCGGAAAGAAGTTCAATAAGAGTTACCCCATTAACAGGATCAGGCCATATCAAGACAGATGTAGGAGGTAGGTTAGGTAGATAGACTTTGATAAAAGGTAGATTTTAAGGTAATTATTATTATTAGTATTATTATTATTATTTATTGGATACATAAGATACTTTTTAAAAAATAAAAACATTAAAAATACATAAGTACATTTAAGAAGTATCCATCCTAGGGGTCGAAAACTCAAACAATGTAGGATACAAGTCCTGAAGATAAGATCCAACACAAGCTATCATTTTGTCCTGTATGAGTAGATTGTTCTGTGGGTGAGACCTACTAAGTAAATGATTTTTGTAGTGCAAATGAACTATACAACTCGTTCTTTGGTGATTCAGCTGTTGAGAAGGGGGTAAAATCCTAACTGTGGCCTTAATCTCTCCTGCTAGATATTAGTTATTGTTGAATATTTTTGTGAACAGTTGCACCTTTTAACCTGTTTAATGATGTAGACTAAGCACTATTAAAGCTCTTATTAAAATAGAATAAACGACTGATCAATTATCTAGCACTAAATCCAATGGCATGTTTGTTTATTTTTTCTATCGGTTTAAGATATGTACATTGTCTCATTTTTAAAATTATGTCAAAGCAGAATTTGCTAATATAATTTACATATTACTGAAACACTGCACATAATTCAAATTATACTATTATATTATACATTGTATTATTAATTTAAAAGTGCACAACTAGATATATTGTCATTTGAACTGTAGATAGTTTCACCCTCTCCAGGTAGGTTATCTAGTTTATGGACCGATTTTTTCCAATTTTTTGCAATTTTCCGGAAATTTTTACATTGTCACAAGAAACAGATTATTTGATTATGTTGGTAATCCAGATGACCGTTAAAAATTTCTTTAAATGATTTCATATCTATGCTCTCATAACCAACTTTGAAGGTGTCTCTCTTTGTTGAAGGTATGCTGTCTCCCGGTACTCTTGTCCAGAAAACCTTTTCATTAACAGTAGTTATGTGTGGCTTCTGTAGAAATTGAATCTACTCAAAGAAAATGTCTGAATAGGCCAAAACATCTTTGAAAGTAGTACATTACACCAATTAAAGGCGCCTTTCACTAGTTTTCCTTTGAACTAATTGACTCTTAAAGTAGCTCTGTAAACTCTTGAAGTGGTTTCTGTGAACAGTGTTATGCCAAAATTATCTCCTTAAGTTGGACAAGACATGTCATGTCAGTTGATAAATTGGGAATTTACCAGTAAATTTTTCTATTCCAACTGGGATATTTGATTCAATTGAATTCTGATTAGAAATAAGCACTAAGAAATAAGCACACAAGTCTGACTCTACAACCAAGCTGAGCTGAAAGGGAATCCCTAGATGTCCAGGTGTTAACAGATCTGACATATACAATGATATTATACCATGTTCCACTGATAGGTTGTGTGTTCTAGGAGGTTTCAGTTTCACTGTCCTATTTATTGGAAATCCTATGATTTGTAAAGAGGAAAAAAGACTGGTTGCATGACCTATTTCAAGTAACAAGATGACTCTTATTGCCGCGTACCTTTACAGAGTTGGAATGCAAGAAGACTGGTCATGACAACCCTTTAAGTGCAAATATATAAGTGGTAGATCAATAGGATCACACAAAAATAGGTCTTATAAGTGGGCCTGACTGGATTTTCATTAGACTCATTCAGGGGTAGCATTACAATGATCAAGATAGTCATAGATATATTATTTAAGAAAATACAGGATGCTACAATTTTAGTTGTAATTCCCCTGACGGTGGACAAGATCTGATGAGAGTAGTTGTAAGAGTAATGCTCACTTACGAAGGATTGGTCAGGAAATCCATGATTTTGCTTTGGATGGTAAAGAGGAAAACTTGTGCCAGACGAACAGGTGTACTAAGAAGAAATTGGAGTTGTTTATCTTATTAGTTGATGGAATTGCAAAATTTGCTTATTTTAAATAAACACTAACCTGTGTCTATAAATACTGCCCCTTTCAAATCCCATATCAGGAATTTCGTACCTGTATGAAATGATTTATCCAGTGGAAGCTATATTTAATAAAGACTGAGTTAGAAGTTTCAGCAAAATCAAGAAAAAAAAGTTTATTGTATTCTAAAAGATGATAAGGGATCTGTTTATGTGGGTGTTCCTCCACATGACTAAGGTTCCCGATTAAGGCTTATTTATGGTCAGTTTCAAAAATTTGCTTAGTCCCAGGCATTCTGTATGGATCGGTAGTTGTCGGTTGGGGCCGTGAAAAATATCAAACATGTTTGACATTTGTCCTGACCAAAACTGATTATTGTTCCCCACCGTCAACAAAATGTCTAGTCTCAGCCTTCCTTAGGCCTACTCAGACCCAAATTTACACAGTCCTATGTTATCTCAGGCTTCCTGCGACCCTTAGTCCCAGGCAACCCTAGCTTAGTCCCAGGAAGCCTGTTGTCAGTCCCGGACTCATAACAGATCTTTGAAGTTTCATGCGTCTAAAAAGGAATCGGTTTCTTTGGTCCCAGGAAGCCTCAAACTGTCTCAGGTGTCCTGCAACTAAGAAATCTTGTCCTGGGACTAAGCCCCGACTAAGAGAAACCAATCCAAGCCGGCCTCCTCAGGCTACCTGGGACCACAAAAATTTAGTCTGCAATGGTCTGAGGACGCCCCAGGTGGCCTGGGACTAAGTACTGATTAAGTACTGACTCTTTTCCACACGCTTGAAAACAAAATTACCTGAAAAATGCCTGAAAATCCATGGGATTGGTTTAAATATGTAATAAAAAGTCCAACACTTCCACCATCCCTAGACTTAAAAGATATTATGTTATCACATAGCCACCAACAAACAAACAGACAAACCCAATACCAAACTTAAGCCCCAACCAATAAACAGACAAACCCAATAGCAAACATAACCCTAACCAACGAACTGACAAACATAACTCCCCACAACCAACAGTCAGATGAACCATATTGTAAGGAGAACATATGTTGGGCATTGGGTTTGTCTGTTTGTTGGGTGGGTGACTTCTATTGGGTATTGGGTTGGTCTGTTTGTTGGGTGGGTGACTTATGTTGGGAAATGGTTGTAATATTTGGAACAAGCACAGCTGATTAATTGTTTTTGGTAGTCCTGAAAAGGACTGGTTAGTAGTCCTGAAAATGACTAGTTATATTCTGCTATCTGACCAGGCCACTGCTCCCTCATTATTGAAGTAGGCCTTGAGGTAATCCCTCTGTCTTTTGGCTTGTCTAGCAGGGTTTCTGTCTGGACAATCACCAGGCACATCATCATCATCATCATCATCATCATCAGGCTGTTGACCACCAAGTTGACCTTGATACTGGCTTCTCAGTATGTTGTACAGAACCACACAGGTAAAGACCACTTCCCTCACTGTTTCTGGGGGTAGTTCAATAGTGGTCAACATCACTCTGAATCTTGAGACCAGGATGCCAAAAGTGTTTTCAACAACTCTTCTTCCCCTTGATATTCTGTAGTTGGCAATCCTTTCCTCTGGCTAACATCCTTCTGCCATGGGGTTTCATTAGCCAGGTCTTTAGGGCAAATGCATCATCTGCCAGAATGAAGTAGGGGACATCTCTAGCCCCTGGGTTATAGGTGCTGGGTCAGGGAAGCCTATCCTGCCATCATCAATCTTCCTCTTTAGCTGATAGGCATTAAATATCTGGGCATCTGAGCAAAGATCTAGCTGTACCCGCATCCACCCATCTGAACTTATACTGTTCATCGACCAAGGCCAACATTACTACTGAAAAGAATCCCTTATAGTTGTGGTATAGGGCTCCAGAGTGCTTGGGTTTCTTCATGGCCACATGCTTTCCATTAAGGGCTCACAGAGCATGTGGAACATTCCAACCGATCCTGAATTCCCTTTCCAGTTCTTTCCACTCATCTGGAGAAGTAGGACATCTGAGATACTCTTGGATGGCCAACCTCGCGTAGAATCTTGGAAATGGTGGATCTACCAACCCTGAACTGACAGGATAATAATGTGTATGACTCTCCAGTGGCCAGATATCTGATGGTGAGAGCTAACTTCTCCCCAACACTGATTGGAGCTCTGTAGTTGGTGGCCTGGCTAGACATGGTTCCAGTCTGGTCTTTATCATTTCAAAGAATTCTGGGGTCATCCTCATGTAATTTGTGAATCCATGAATGTCTGTGGCATACAGTTCAGCCATAATGTTGTGGTATGCCCCCTCTCCTCTCTCTGTAGTAGCCAGGATCTGATCCACATGTTGTGCCTTCTTCTAGGTCTCTGTCTGGCTGGTGGTGGGGTGGAGGTACTGGTGGTAGTTTCTGTGGTCGACGTAGAAATAGCAAATACATCATTATATATAACCGAATAAAAACTAAAAAAGTTGTTGCTGAAGCTGTCTTCAATTAAAAGGTGGCATCCTTCTGTGTTCCTAGAAAAATAATGATGATTATATCGCGGAATTTATATATATACCCAGAAAATCCAGCTTTTCTGCAAAACAAGAATCGGCCACATTGGTCTGGGGAAGACTGAGGAGTCCTCAGGATGCCTGAGGAAGCCGGGACTTAATCAGGGGTTAGTCGGGGCTTAGTCCCAGGAGGCCTGAGGCATCCAGGGACCCAGTCAGTATGTCTACAATTAGATTGTGGTTCAAACCGACCAGAAAAAGGGCTCAATTGGTTCTTTGTTGCAGACCAGTCGGGGACTGTCTGGGGCCGCCTGGGACCTCTTCAGGCTTCCTGAGGCCAATCTGGACTTAATCCCAGGCTTTAATACCAATTCAGTATTCCCGCCCATTTTACCTTATTTCTCACCGACTGTCCACGATTAAGGGTCGCTGACAGGATCGGGGCTTAGTCCTTTGGTGGAACAGGGGGATAAAGCTGACCCAAAATCAGCTTCAAAGAGAATCAGTTTCCTGAACCGTATTCTTATTTGCATAGGTTGAAAAACCACTTGAATATTTTATACCATTTCTGTCAGCTTGTGCAAAATTATCTCTCACAGTAACCAACAACTAACATTTTTAGTCGCCTTCCCTTGGCGAGTATATTGTAATTAGGTCCATTTGTTTGTTTGTCTGTTCATGTGGTGTAACTTGAAAACCATATATCTAGTCTGGGACAAATATTCAAACAAATTGGGGGATCTACCTGTGACTTATTCTTCCTCAATTAAGTCCCAGAATTTTTTGTGTGCTTGCAGTCCTATCAGTGTGTAAGGGTTGGTGTCTTCAGAGACGCTTCTTGTTTTATTGGTATATGATCTTCTTAAGCTCTTCCTGTAAGCTCCAAGGAACCATGGACTTTATATTGTATGAAATAGTTTTTCTATAAATATCTGGACAATTTTTACAATGATGCACCATATTATCTTTACATTCTGGATTGTGGTATGAATATTGACAATGTAATAATAGTATAGTAACATGATACTCTAAGGAGATGTGGGTTTCCAGTTTCATGACATAACCCATTATCAGCCGATGGGCAGTTTTGCAAAGGACTGTTTATAATAAATGAAGTGCGTTAGTGTGTTATAACTATTACTATTGGATTATTGTTGGAACATAAATTGAAACTTAACACACTTTATTCCAAGTTTATTAACATTTCACAGCAAAAAACATTCTACCATAGAATAAACAAAATCTTTACCTTATCATGAAATTATAAAAAAAACTGCCTTATACCACAGGGATAGGCCTATTTTCAATCCATTTTTCAACTCAGGCTATACAGTATCGAGTTCAGTCATTTTGAAATATTTCTTTGGCATAAAGTTTCTCATCTGTTTTAAACAAGGGCATCTGTAGGCATTTTAAAATCTGATGAACCAACAACAAATATATTATGGTTATAAACAAAAATATATTTCATCCTGGCCTTTTCAGGTTTATTTTTTTTTCCTTTGTGAAGTCAGCCATATTTTTTTCTTAATGTAGATCACCATAACCTGCTAATTTTTAAGAGTCGGAATATTAATATAAAAATAAAAAATAACAATATTAAATCTGTTTGCTTGAATAATACATACACTAATTATTAAACATAATTAAGCAAGAGCAAAGCAATCAACTGTAGTTGTTTAACATTAAATTACATACATTAATTAGGGTATAAGATTCAGTTTTTATCAGATCACATAACACCATTGAACAGTGATTTTCTGGATTTATAAAAAAAAGACAATTCACTTGTGAGATAATAATGGTCTTTTGAGCTTCAGGCATTCGCCCTTAATATAATACATACAAAAATCCTGTAGATACAGGGGCAGTAGATACACTGACATTGGGAATATGCATTCACCGTACTGACCACTAGGCAGAAAGATGACTTTCCCCTTTTACTATACATTCCCTTTCAATCCCAAGTCAGCAAGATAGGTTTGATAATGTTGCTTTTATAACCTTTCTATCAGTTATATTCTGATGGCTAGTTGGATTGGCGGGGGAAACAAGCACATACAGTTGATTAAGATTCTGTACTGTAAACCACTGACCTGTGACAAGAAATTACCAGGGCCGGTATTCATGAAGGGTCTAAGACTTTGCCAGGTCGTAGGCTTAAATGTGGTCTTAAAGTTGAGACTTTTGTTTTAACTCCTTAACACCATCCAATCAAATCTTCGCTACCAATGCAGTGTGTGGTTTTGTGCAAGGTCAAGGCTATGTAAACAAACACTTATCATGTTAATATTTAAGCCTCCCACTTGCCAGCCTTAAAGTTGAGCCCTTGGCTAAGCCTAAGACCGGTCTTAAATTCTTTGTGAATACCACTAAGCCTAAGACAAAAGTCTTGGCAGTTTTTGGGCAGAAACTTGAGACAAAAGTCTTAAATTTAAGCCTAAGCCCTGGCTAAGACCCTTCGTGAATACTGGTCCTGCTGTCCCACATGAGGACGGGGTTGGATTCAAATTCTGATCTCAGAGGTGAGAGACTAGTGTGTTACCACTGCATTAACGTGACCTCCTTTTAAAATGTTGCATTGTAGCAATTAAATGATTAACAGGACTGAGTGCATCTCAGTATATCTTTCAACATACCTTTCCTGGTAAGGATTAAGACTTTATTTGTTTGTAAAGAACATAATCAAATTGATAAATTTACTCTGAAAGTTTGAAATAAAATGTCTAATACAGTGCCGGTATCACTTGGCCATCTGTTGACTCGTATATATTTTCACATACTAAATATACTCAGAATTCATCAAATCTATAAATGATAAATACATTTAAATTTAAATTATTTGAAAAGAAGTTTAATAAAAGTGTTGAATAAGTTCTAAAAAGTTGTATCACATCTCATCAAGCATACACAGCATACTAAATATACACAGAATTCATCAAACCTATCAGTGATAAATACATTTAAAAATAAATTACATAAATTAAGTTTTTAAATGTGTAAAATATGTTCTAAAATTTGTGTCACATTTCACCAAAGTGTTGTAATTATTGTTACAAAACATATAAAGTGGACCTAATATCTCCTTCATAGAGGCTCAGGTTTTTACCCCATATCTCCTTTATTTGCTCTAACTGAACATCCAAAGGAATGCATACGGTAACATGTGGTACAACACATTCATCGTCTAGCCTGAAGTTATCTTGCACTGCAAATACCATGCCAATAGCTTGAGTTGGATCACTTTGTAACTTTACCAGTGCTCCACTGTCCCCCTGATCTGCAAATTTATCATAACCACCCCTTTGATTACCTGCAACCAGAAAGAAGTCGTGGCAGATTCCAATGTCATTATTCACTCTGTGTGAGTAGCTCCTATCTACAATGAAACCATCTGTATAACCAGTAGAAACCCCATACTTTCTCACATGTGTATCAGAAGCCTCTGGAACTGGAACCACAGAGATCTGAGTGAGGGGTGACACCGAAAATGGAAGTTGAATAAGCAATACATCAATGAAGTGTCCATTTCTGGCTCCATAATAGCCTAACATTCCAGGACATTCGTTTGATCTTGTTTCTGTAATCAAGTACATGATTGGTACATGCTTGGAAGTACCTTTCTTTTCGTCAACCAAATGTTTGACCGTAAGTATGAAGTTTTCATCTCCATCACTGGCCACACATGAGGAAGATGCATATTTTGAAACCTGCTCTGATTTGATAATGGCTACTTTGCCAGCAAGCTTTAAGGATCCACTTTCTTTCTGCAGTGTGAAAATGCCTTCTCTATAAAGATCAGGGCATTTTTCTTCAAGATATTCAGACACCAGATTTTCTTCACCATCGTGTGTTATAACTATTTTCTTCACTCTTTTGCCTTTGTTGATTCTCACTATGCAATTTGGAAGATCTTTCCTGGAAAAGACATGATAAAGTAAAATCATATGATAGTAATAAGAAGTTTTTAAAAAGCTAAAGTGTAAATTAGTTATAAATAGCTAAATTGATGTAAGCATCGTTTCAGGCGATGGTGTCCAAGAAGAGATATTTCAATTTCCAGAAAGAAGTCAGTTCCCATGTTAGTGTTCAATAAAGGAGATCAGCTACGGTGGAGTGTAGGCGAATCTGTAGAGGTAAGTCTTCAACAGATGTCTTAATTCGGTAATACTCTTCTTGATTCTGGTGGTTGTGAGAGCAGCTACTGCAAAACTTTGAATCCCTATATTTTTGTTAGGTCTGGTTGAGGAAACTGAGGCATCTGCCATATGTGAGGTCACTACATTTAATTAAAGAGTACAGATATGGCGGCTGGCTAAAATTTATTGGTACTTATTTTGTTGTGATCACAAGATCAACCTCTTTGCCAAAGAATCATCTGGTGAGCACAAAATAAAGTAGGCATGACCAGATATCCTTGTTATCATGGCATTGTTATAAATTGTGTTCCCGAGATGTTGTCCTGCCCACAAGATCATTGGTGATAACAATCTTATGATTTTGTTAAATCCAGTTAATAGATACAAATAGGGGACAACTAAGTAAAACCTTTCATAATTATTACTATTAATGTGAGAAAATGAAATTAAATTTCATAATGTTTTATTTAATGTTATGCACGAAAACCTACTGTTGGTTTATGATTTGATAATTAGATAAAAAAAATTCTAAACAAATATTGTGTCTCATCTTATTGTGACTATAAAAAGATATTAGAACTATTTCAACTACAAAATCACTATGTGCACCCAATATTCATTTTATTTAGTACGACTTTGAGTAATGAGAGCAAAACAATAAAGTTATGCCTCATTAAACGTTTTAATTTGTGATTACAAAACAAAGCAACAAATAACACTTCATAAGTGCACAAAATCAGATTACTTGCCTAGTTTTTTGCAGGAAATCTGAGTAAATCTCACGAAGTTCTTTCTGATCCTTCTCTGTTAGCCTCAAATTCTTTCTTGCTGTGAACGAGATGACAGAAATGAAATTAAGATTTTAAATTTTAAAATGGAGCCAGCTCAGTGTACTAATTTACTGACACAGAGACAGACAAGGTGTTACATACTTAGTTTAGTAGTACTATTCAGTAGTTGTGAACTGTGACTATAGTTGTAATAGTAATGCGCAGGTCCAGCGACATTGAAATCCTTATCACCTTTACCACAATCTGCAAAAGTCTTTCTGTCATCTCTATTGCCCGCCACCTATTTTCATAGTGAGGATTTTTTAACGATTTCGAATTTTTTAACTCTTCAGTTCTCACTTTAATTTCTCACTTCATTTGTCCTTCTATTGTTCTGTCAATAGTAACCTGACAAGCATGTAGCACACACAGTGATGTTATAGATTGTAAAGTAGCCAATGTATTATGCCCGTGTCCCATATACAAGACCATACTGTGGCATTACTGGCAATAAAGAAAGACTTGCCATGAATATCAAATCAGATGATCCTGGATGATGACTGGACACTACCTGCTGTGGCTATCAGTGATAGTGTCACCTACATATAACTTCTCTCAAAGATCTTTGTACGGCATGATGGCCATTCTAGCTAACATACTGAGGATTTATGGCGGTGCTTACAAGAATGTCTGTCACACTCTTATTGTTCTGATGGTCAATGTATATGAAGCATTAGCTATTTTTCAACTGTCGAACACAGCACTGTAGCATCCCTGTGACTCGTGTAGAAATATCGCCACAAATCTTGATCCCTATATTTTATTTTTCTCACTCTAGTTTTTGTTCAACAAATACTTTCAAGATGACACAACTTCAGATAGGGAAATTGGTCGTACAGTAATATCAAGTATCGTTTTTCTGACTCTATACAAACACTCAGAAATTACCTCAATAACATTCAAAATTTCATGTTCTCAAATATATTAAAACTTAACCCCGACAAAACTGAATTTAACTTGATAGGCTCCAAAAACAGTTACAAACATCTCCTTCCACACGTTCCAACCAATATCCTTGGCTATCAGGTCTCACCAGCACAAAATATCAAGAACCTTGGAGTGGTGTTTGATTCTAATCTATCTCTCTTGGACCATGTGCAACAAGTCATAAAATCCCCCAGAGTCCATGTAAGAGACCTCTAGAGTTCATCATCTCTTGGACCTTAAAACATCTTAAAACGTCTTCCAGGCAAATGCTTTGTTAAACAGCAGATTGGACTACTGCATTTCCCTGTTTGTATCACTCCCTGATTTTGAGTTGAAAAGATTGCAGCACAACTAAAACTCACTCTGCAGGGTTGTAACTCACCTCTCTCAGTTCCCCCAATCAACCCAACTGAAAAACTTCATTGTTTTCCAATCAAGTATAGGGTACAATTGAAAATAGGCCTTATCGCATACAAAATTCTTAAACACATCATATTCACTCTTACACCTCTTTCAAACATGGTACACAGCAGCCCCAATCTTGAAGTCCTTTACATCCCCACCTTTGGCCAAAGAGTTCACAAATTACACAAACATTTCTCAAATTCATTCAGCCATTATGTACCAGCTCTCTGAAACTCTTTCCCCCTCCACATAATAAATAGCTTGTCTTTGTCACATCCTTCAGGAAACATCTCAAAACTCACCTGTTTAACTCTTGTTTCCCAATTTAGTGTCCCTTCCTTTGGTCACACCCATAACTTTACTAACCTTGACTGCCCCTCGACTATCCTAATGATTAATATTTTTTACTAATTTAGTGCACTGAGTTCTCCCATTGTGGAGAAGATATTGTACCGGTAAAACAGTAGATTAGATCAGATTAGACCCAGCAGCAGCATGGAAATTGATACATCGACTGCATGAGGTAGGAGTACAGCAGCTTGTAATATCACATTTTTTTTAACAATTCACGAGGTCGTGAATTCCGCGCCCCCTTGGTATGTAATATCACACTTTCCTAAGAAACGTGGCTGTCCTAAAAATAGATTCCACAATGGAGCTATGTTACTCCTGTTCATCTCTAAGCAGGCAGAGCCTGCATTTTTGTCAAAAATCACTATTGGACAATCTCAGCAGCCAATCAAAGGAAAGGTGTTCCACAGAAGCTCAGAGCTCTGGAGCTGGGCACACTCTCACTTTACTCTTGGCCTTCCGTCTATTGAGACGTCAAAATTCTAAATTCAGTGGAACTTGGGGGCAGATATTGGACTTGTTGCTTTTGTTGTTAAGAACAGGGAATAAAGATAAATAACCCTAATATTCTGCCTTTCATTCTACCTAGTTACACCCTCTAGCCCTTAGGGGTAAAGCAAGCTGCAGAGGTGGGGGGGGGGGTGGAAGATGCCAGAGTAATTCTAAGCGGAGAGTGATTTGCCATGACTTTAAGTTATGGAAGTAGTACTTATAAAAACTTAATTTGATTAAAGTATCGGTGATAAAGACTTGAAGATCGTTAGCAGTTTAAAAATCACTTGGTGGGGATCTCGGCATAAGGGATGCTACAACTCAAAATGCACACATCCTTGGAATCCTACCACTATAATTTCAATTATTTATCACATGTCATGTTAAGAGATGGCCAAGAGTGAAGTATTCTTGTGAATGCAGTAAACAGTTGTAATTCTTTCCATTTTCTCCATTTTATTACTTATCTAAATATTGCGTCATTCATCAATATATCTATAAGGATAAAGTATCCTTGACCCATGCCTCTTATTTTAACAGCTGTTTAACAGGTGACATATAGTCCATTGATTTTACTGACAAATGCTATAAATTAAGTAAGGGATGACATGCATATAAATCATTTATGTTTAGTTGACATGATCCTTGTCAGTAAGTCTGAGTTTTTATCTATGATATGGATCGGATAAGATACCTGTCATTTCTTCTTCAATGGAAATTTCCACAGCAGAAACAGGCTTTTCTGCTTCATCAGACTTTCTTTCATACACGAGATCTAACAAGTACATATAAAAAGTTTACAGCTAGGTATGTACAATGAAATCCTTTCATGCCCTACGAATTTGCCCTGAATGCAAATGAAATTGAAGAAACAAAATCATTGCATTTAAATTCAGCCACAAATATTAATGGACATAAATAAAATTAGTTGTAAATATCAATATAAGCATTCTTTAAAAGTATCTATGCTCTTGCAACATTTTCAGTATTATTGATACTTATTATGTATGGTACGAAGGTGCCGTTGTATACATTAGAGAGGTTGCGAACAACGTTTCATAAACGCGCCTTGCAAAAACACGCAACATAATTAATCAATACGGGAGAAAGCCACTGAGGGGGACAGTTTTGTTTGCGAACAGCGTTTGAACTAGCATTTTTACATGCATTTCATTTAAATTAATTGGGAATTATACAAGTCAATACAGATAAATCTACTGGTTTTATTCATCTACAGTACTGAATGAACTGGGTACTGATATATAATACAAACTTTATTGATCCAACAACCAGTAAACCCACAAGTTAAATAGCTTATAAAACACACGTACATAAAACTTTGGAAGATTGTGTTCATTACCTCAAAAACATTTATGACAGGGGATGAAAAAAGGCTGGTCGTTGTACACTTGGGTTTCTCAAAAATTGACAAAGTTGCTAAAAATAATCTACAGTCTCTTAAGAACTCTGTACTGACATGTACAAGACACTTTATTGCTCCAGTAATTAATAAATCCACAAGGGAAACAGATCACGTGGCAAAGCCATTTCCCACGTAAAAAACGTAACCTTGTGCAGTTAAAACCTTATGAAATGACATCACACACAGAAATCAATGACGTGTAACGTAGGGGAAAGCAGATACGGGCATCAAAAACGTGGTTCGCAAACTATATCCTGCTCTGTATATCTCCCTTTATGGGTCAACCATGACTTACGGTGGATAAGAGAGCAGAGGTTCCACTGTGTTTGTTTTATTAAATTCATGCAGAATTGGCGAAGAAATATAACATCAAAAATTAAAGGGTTCTACATTAACTGATGCCACTCATTCTGAATGTGTATCACACCTAATTTTCTGGGCATTCAATTGGTAACTATATGGTATTATTTTACTTATTATTGAAGCAAAGTGGTGGATAAAAAGTGGTTCAAATTTTAAATGGGGTACATTTTAAAATTCATATCTCTCGAGAAGACAAATCACACAAACCTAAAAGATCTTGCTGAAGGGTACACACATTGTATCTAGGCTACAGCAATTTCATTTGAAAATCTTGGACAATGTTACGTAAGCAACAAGTAGACAAAATACGAGGGTTCACTCAATATCATAACCCTGAACATACCTGTACCAGTAACAGTCACTCTTGCAGCAAATGTATGATTAATTTGACTGTTTGTCACCATAACTGTGTATAGTCCACTGTCAGCCAAGTTACAATCAGTTATCTTCAAGCAGCTATCACATGCAGTGGTTTGTACTTCTTTTTTGCCTTGTAGTAATATAACAATCTCTGTGTTAACAGTTTCAGTAAAATCATGACCAAATTGGGGTTAAGAAACATTTCAGGATTTAGGTTTCACATCAGCTATCTTAAAATAATGCCTGGCATCTGACAAAAGTATCTCACAAGTTTAGCCGATAGACATGGAAAAAAACATATGTGAATTTCAAGAAAAACAAGGCCAAAAAGGGTTTCGGTCTACTAGCGAGAGCTGCAAAGCCATCAGAGACACGAGTAGTGCACGAAATGGTCACCCATCCCAGTACTAATGTAGCCCATTGCTGCTTAACTTAATGAAGAGACAGATACTCATCACGCTACACCACAATTCATGACAGTCCAGAGACAAAAAATTAAAAAGTGATCTCTAGAAATGCAAGCCTCACTAGAGCTCAAATAAGTACAAAATATCTTTCCTGGCAAGAGCCATCCATACATTTCTCAATCTTATACCACTGTTCCATTCATACAAGTTATATTAAGACCTAGCCGATTGAAAACATAATGAGGCTGTGAAAAGTCTTGTTCTTTGAAAAGGTAAAGGTAAAAGTGTCAAACCAGGTTTGGAATAAGAACAAGGCTGAAAGGGTTTTCGGTCTACTAGTACGAGCCGCAAAGCCATCAGAGACATGAGTAGTGCACTGAACCGGTGACACCCATCCCAATACCTGTGTAGCCCATTGCCGCTTAACTTCAGTGACGAGACATATGCTCATCACCATACTCACAATTCATGAAAATCTGGAGACAAAAAAAAATGAAAAAAAGTTATCTCTAGAAGTACAAGTCTCGCTATATCTCACTCTTAAACAGAGAGATAAGGGACCACAGTGGCAGAGTGGTAACACTCTCGCCATCTCATCTCTGAGATAGGAGTTGGAACCCCTGCCCGACATCAAATGGAAAAGCTAGTAGTTGATTGCCATTGGTCGGCGGTTTATAGTATAATACCTTGATCAACTGTATGTACTGGTTTCTTCTGCCCATAAAACTACCCATCATGATATGACCTATACAATGTGTCAAATGCGATATTGAAACTCATATTAATTAATTAATTAATTAATTAAAAAGAAAGATAGATAAGTGAAAAATCATAAATTACCAACACAAATTCAAACCATACCTGATAAGGTAATCGGCACGCCATCCTTTTCCCAAGAGACCTTTGACTCTTCTGTTTCTTCAAACTTTGCACAGATTTCAACATCTTCATTCAGATCAATAGATATGTGTTCGCATGGCATTGCTGTTACTCTTGGAATTATCAGCCTTCCTGTAAAAATAAGTAACTCTGACATCAGTTTTCAAATCTTATTCTTAAAGATTTTGTATATAGGTTATAGATCAATTTATCATGTAATTTTGTGAAATTAGTTTCCTGTTTATTTCGGAATAGAAATGTTTTCCTATATTTTTATCTCATTACAACGAGATATCAAGTTGTTTTCATGAGATTATAAGTCGTTACCATGAGTAAGCAAGTCATTACCAGAAGATAGTAACCCTTTCCCACAACTTAATAAGTCATTACCATAATATAGTAACTCATTCCTATGAATTAGCAAGTTGTTTACCACAAGACTCATACCCACAAGATAGTAGCTTTGATGCTAATGTACAGGTAAAGTCTTTATAGGTCATACCAAGCAAAAATTTTACCTCCACCAGGAGTTTATGTGTTTGTGTGTTTAGATTACTCCAGACCTTATGAACAAACCTTTTAAAAATTTTATGTGGATAGGACCTAGCCAATGGAACAAATTATGCGACTTTCTCATATACAAGTTTTCATTAGGTGGCAAATGATGGCTATAAAGCCGACTTCAACCTTCCTAATATCTTCTATAAATCTTATACTTTCGCCTTCTACCTTTAGCTACCTTCCCTGCATTTGTCCTTGCCATGAAAGTTTTGGTTATGTTTAAAATGAAGTTTTTGTAAATCACTTCTGATTGCCTCACCCCGAATTATAGCCGAACTTTGTTGTATGTTTCCAAGATCAAGGTTGTCTCTTTCTGTGAATTTCGCCCGCAAATTGCCACCTTACACTACTGCCAAAATGAAAATAAATAGAACATGGATCTACATGGAACATGCACTTTCCAGAAAAATTTAAATAGTTCAAATTACAATGTTCATGCTGTGGATAATACGGAGCCCTGGAAGGGACATAGAACTGTTTTCCTTGCATTTTTTTATCTCGTTACCACAAAATAGTAACTCATTCCCACAAGATAGGAAGTCGTTCCCACAAGTTAGCAAAGTCATTACCACAAGATACTAACTCATTCCCACAAGTTAGCAAAGTCGTTACCACAAGATACTAACTCGTTCCCACAAGTTAGCAAAGTTGTTACCACAAGATACTAACTCGTTCCCACAAATTAATGGGAACAAGTTAGTATCTTGGGGTAGCGACTTTGCCAACTTGTGGGAATGAGTTAGTATCTTGTGGGAACAACTTTACTAACTTGTGGTAACGACTTGCTAACTTGTGGTAACGACTTTCTAAGTTGTGGGAACGACTTTCTATCTTGTGGTAATAACTTGCTAACTGGTGAGAACAACTTAGTATCTTGTGGTAATGATTTACTAGCTTGTGGTAATGACTTAGTATCTTGTGGTAATGACTTACTAACTTGTGGGAACGACTTCCTATCTTGTGGGAATGACTTACTATCTTGTGGTAATGAGATAAAAAAAGGCAAGGAAAACAGTTCTATGTCCCTTCCAGGGCTCCGTGGGAAGGGGCTAGCCAAGGGAAGAATTACATTTTAGGAAAGATCCAATTTATATTCTGAATACCAATAAACCTCCAAATTTTTGGAAATGCTGCTCTGGTGGACATGAATGCTCCGTGGTTTCTGGTACAATCTGTGCCCATTTTATCAATTTGTGAACTCACTAAATATATCACAAAATATTTATTCAGCGTCTGGATGTGTATCCAAGATGCAGGTCTTCCTCCAAGGTGTAAAATCCACTGAAACTTAATTTACATGTTTGGTTTAATTTTAATGTCATCCTGTCTAGCTTCAAATACAAACAATAGATGTTCAATAATACAGTACTTTATAACACTTGCAAGACTGGTCACATCGAGAGTAGCATATTGCTTTCTTTGGGTGCACCTTGATAGGTAGAAGTAATGAGTTTGTACTTGGTGGGAAAAACTTATTAAATGGTTTATACGGTGTAATTAGAGGTGAGAATGAATAAATGAAAAAAACACACACAAGGATTTACTATTTAATTTACAACTTAGTATCTAATTCCTACATCTTAGTATCTTATTCAACAAAATAGTATTTCATTCCATCCACTTACTATCTCATTGCCACAGTTTATAATCTTTTGCTAATGATTTAGCATCTTGTGGCACAGACTTGCTAATTCATCGTTTTGACTCAGTATTTTGTCGTAACAACTTGCTAACTGGTGGTAACATGATTAAAAAATTTTTAAAAAAAAAACAGTTCTGTAAATATATTTGAACATTAAATGATCTTCCCATACAGGCAATAATAATTATAATAATAACAATTATAATTCTAAAATTTATACAAAGAGTAAATGATAATATGTTATGTGCTCATGTCACACCCTTCTAAAGTGACTACACTGGCTGCTTGTCAAATGACATTGCATTATTAACACCTCAACTTTGGTTTACAAATTTCTCCACAGTGGTTCTTCTGGCTATTTTGGACCACCCTTGTCTCTGAGCAGCTGCTACAGTTGCTAAATTTGTTGAGAAAATATGGAATATACGAAAAACATTGTTTTCAATTAAGTATGCTTATTTTTGAGTTTTCTCCTTTAAATATGATACACTTTTTGGATTGTAATTGTGTATTTATGCTTGTTATTCTTTTATTTTTCATACTTTTATACAAATTCCTAGTTTCAACTAGTCAAACCAATCATGTTTTGAACTTTTATATTGAAAGTAACTTATAAACCCAAAAGAGGGTTGGGTGTTTCTCACAGCGGAATACATGTCACTACAATAAAATGATTGAATGAATGAATGAATGAATGAACCAGGTGTAGTCACTGATTGTCAAAGTCTGACAGTTCCTCCTTTCCATTCTTCAATCTACAAGTCAATCTAACCTTTTGGCCATATTTTTACCTTTGATGCTCCTAAGGTTTTGAATGACAATGTACGCAATAAAGTATCTTTTGCCTCCTGCATGAGGAAGCTCAAACCTGACCTATTTGCAAACGCCAATCTGTCATAGCCTTCCTGTTACCCCTGTGTCTTCTCCTAAGGTTTTGAATGACAATGTACGCAATAAAGTATCTTTTGCCTCCTGCATGAGGAAGCTCAAAACTGACCTATTTGCAAACGCCAATCTGTCATAGCCTTCCTGTTACCCCTGTGTCTGCTTTGGCCTGGTCTGGCCATGTTACTGATTATTCGCCTTGTTTATGTTCAGCTGCACAGTAGAGTTTATCAATTGATGGAGATTAAGTGCTATAAAAGTCCACATAAGATCAGATTAAATCAAAAATTAATTGATGAATTTTAATTTTTTCTAAACACAATACTAACAGATACATATTCTATGGATTTATTTAAAGGAAAAATACATACTTGTTTTCATGGTGGCAGATGGAGATTCATTTCTTCTTTCATCTTGTGTTTTTGTGGACCTGTAGCTGGTATTTTGTTTCAAACTGGGACGTGAAATGCTTTTAATTTTTGGTAATCCTTTATTTGCTTCAGCCTCATCTTCTTGTTCGGCAATCCATCCAGATATAGAGAAGTGTTTTTTCCTCTTGGCAATCTGACTTGGCATTTCATTTCCCTTGTTTTGTTTGAATATTGCTTCTCTATCTACCAGAAGAGAGGCTGTTCTCATAAGATTGTTTGCACTTGCATAGTGAAGAGCCGTCCCACCATCAGGATCATCACTACATAGATTTATGTTTGCTCCGGCTTTTATCAAGTACTCTACGATTTCGATATGGCCATTTTTAGCAGCAAGCATAATTGGAGTGATCTGGCCTATTCCAAATGCATCTACATCAGCTTTAGCATAATGAAGCTCTTTAACAAGCTCCAGATGATTCTGTTCACTTGCCACATGCAAGGGTGTCTTGCTTTCGATTGTTTTATCATGCACATCTGCACCATTCTCAAGTAAAAAAGCAACAACATCCACTCGGCCATACTCAGAAGCAGTGTAAAGAGCAGATTCTCCCTTTTCACTCTTGATGTTGATGTCTGCCCCATGCTTGTGTAAAATTTCAACAATGTGTAAATACCCTCGTTGGCATGCAATCCAAAGAGCAGTGGTGTTTAGTTGCTCATGTCGAAGGTTAACATTGGCCCCGTATCGTAAAAGTATCTTCAAAACTCCAAAATTGTTGCGATCAGCGGCAATGAAAAGGGATGTTGTCCCCTCATTGGTCGTCAAGTCAACATCAGCATTACATTGTAGTAAGTATTCTGCAAGTTTTCCATGGTTTCTACTGGCAGCAATCCAGAGAGGAAACACACCGTTCTTGCTTCTTTCGTTAACCTTCCCTTTGTTCTGATCAAGGAAATCTTTGACCAGTGCCACATCACCAGAATGACATACCTTTATGAATTGTGTCTCTTCATACTGATCAACAGAATGTCCAATCTTGGTGTCTGTACTGCATACAGTCTCCATTTTTTCTATATTATCTCCACTCGCCATTTTGGGTATAGCTGATGTAATTATAATAAGTGAGATTTATTGTGCATTTTCATGTTGGCTAATAGACTGTGTTTCACATTGTGCTGTATTGCCGTCTAATCATTCTTCAGTGTACCAAGTCTTCTAAATGTGCCAAACAATCTATATGACAACTCAGGTGAAATCTTTCAGGCAAACAAAACACCAATGGATCAATAGATTTATAAATACGGAAAGAACGAAATTAATTCATCCTGATAAAAAGGATTATGTTTATCTGCTAAGCTCACCAAGAAAATGTTAGTGTATTATTTATTAAACGGACTGGTGATTTTATAAACTTAGAACTGAACATTAATGAAAAATTGATTAATACAAACAAGTGTCGATACTTTCAAAGTTGTCCTTAATTTAAATAAAAAAACAGGTTAAAGTCTTTTCGGGGTTTCACTTTTAGCGTAGTCATTGCTATTATTTCACTTTGCCATCACAAAATCTGAAAAAGTTCATGTAGTTTACTTAAATGATTTTCTCTTGTATGTTTGCAATAGACTATGGGTAATGAAGCAGTTATATTGAAGTATTACATCTAGTCTAATGTAATATGAACTTTTTTAAGAGTTAGAAAGACGCAGGAGGTAGGTTAGGTAGATAAGCTTTGGTAAACAGGTAGATTTTAAGCCTAATTTTGAAGGAGGCAATATAGGTAGAATTGGGTATGTGATATGGAATGTGATTCCAGATTTTAGGTGCATGAAGAACATAACTGTGGCTAAAATGTGATTGTGATATATTTTGCTTACATACATATTAATATGTAACATAATAATTTTATTAAAAGAAAATTTCACCAGCATCATGTTTTAATTATAGTGTTTTCCAGTGAATCACACGCTGAACACATCAGTCTGAATGCTTAGACAGCTTTTGGTAAAATTCAGATAATTATTCTGTCTAAAACTTTTTAAAAATAAAAACATTGAAAATGCATAAGTACTTTTTAAGAAGTACCTATCCTATGGGACCAAACTGAAATAATGTAGGATATACACCCTGAAAATGAGCTCCAACACAGGCTATCATTTTGTTCTGTATTATGCCCCTTGCACACAACAGGTGGTCGTCCTGCAGTTAGAAGTTTTTCTTGACAGTGGAACTGCCCCGGAGGTCGCCCCATTTCAACCAATTTGTTCACACTACAGATGGACGGTCATTGATTCGACACGGTGTTTAACCATCAATAACAGTCTGTGACAGTACTACAAATGTTGGTCACCAAGAGACGACCTCCATTAACCTTAACTCACCTTCGGAGAAACAACCAATACCTTAACTCTCCTTATGTCGTCGTATTACACTGAAAGACGACCGAATCACAACCTTATGTACACTGTGAACAACACCTTCGGTTACTGTAGAAAGAAAATCATATGTGCACGCGCAAAATCGTCTACACATGCTCACAGGAACAAAGTCAGAGGTGAAAATGTTAAACAGTTTAAAACTTCTGTAGGACACGCAAGGTAATGGACGGTTCGCCACTGACTCACAAGGTCGTCTACGGACATCAGAAGGTGATCCAAGGACATGGACGTTTCTCCAAATGAGGGTTACCGCAGATGATAGTGTGAAAGGGGTATAAGTAGATTTTTCTTTGGGTGATACCTACTAAGTGAATGATTTATTATAGTGCAAATGAACTATATAACTCGTTCTTTGTTATTGTGATTCAGCTGTTGAGAATGGCGTAAAATCCCAACTGTGGCTAATCTCTCCTGCTACATATTAGTTATTTTTGAATATTTCTGTGAACAGTTGAACCTTTGAGCCTGTTAAATGATGTAGATTAAGCACTATTAAAGCTGTTATTAAATTAGGATATATGATTGATCAATTATCTAGCACTAAATCCAATGGCATATTTGTTTATTTTTCTATATGTGTAAGATATGTACACTGTCTCATTTTTAAAATAATGTCAAAGCAGAGTTTGTTAATATAATTTACATTTTGCCATTTTTGACGTAATTTGAGTAAGATAGTAAGATGTACACTAAAACACTTTACATAATTCAAATTATACAATTATATTATACATTGTATTATATCTTTAAAAACGCACAAATAGATATGTTGTCATTTGAACTGTAGGTAGTTTTACCTTCTCCAGGAAGGTTATTTAATTTATGGACCGACTTTGATGCAATTTTCAGGAAATTTTTACATTGTCACAAGAAACAGGAGATTCGATTTTGTTGGTAATCCAGATGACCGTTCAAGAGTTTCTTTAAAGGATTTCCTATCTTTGCTCTCATAACCCACTTTGGAGGTGTCTCTCTTTGTTGGAGGTATGCTGTCTCCTGGTACTCTTGTCCATAAAACCTTTTCATTAACAGTAGTTATGTGTGACTTCTGTAGAAATTGAATCTACTCAAAGAAAATGTCTGAATAGGCGAAAACATCTTTGAAAGTACTACATTACACCAATTAAAGGCGCCTTTCACTAGTTTCCCTTTGAACTAATTGACTCTTAAAGTAGCTCTGTAAACTCTTAAAGTGGTTGCTGTGAACAGTGTTATGCCAAAATTATCCCCTTAAGTTGGACAAGACATGTCATGTCAGTTGATAAATTGGGAATTTACCAGTAATTTTTTCTATCTCAACTTGGATATTTGATTCAATTGAATTCCGATTGGAAATAAGTACTCAGAAATAAGCACACAAGTCTGACTCTACAACCAACCTGAGCTGAAAGGGAATCCCTAGATGTCAAGGTGTTAACAGATCTGACATATACAACGATATTATACCATCTTCCACTGATAGGTTGTGTATTTTAGGATGTTTCAGTTTCACTGTCCTACTTATTGGAAATCCTATGATTTGTCCCGAGGAAAAAGACTGGTTGCATGACCTGTCTCAAGTGACAAGATGACTCTTATTGCCGCATACCTTTACAGAGTTGGAATGCAAGAAGACTGGTCGTGACAACCCTTTAAGTGCAAATATTTAAGTGGTAGCCAAGACATGATCGATAGGATCACACATAAATAGGTCTTATAAGTGGGCCTGACTGAATTTTCATTAGACTCATTCATGAGTAACATTACAAATGATCAAGATTGGCATATATATTATTTAAAAAAATACAGGATGCTACGATTTTGGTTGTAATTCCCCTGACGGTGGACAAGATCTGGTGAGAGTAGTTGTGAGAGTAATGCTCACTTGCAAAGGTTTTCACACAAGTTTGAAAGTTTTGACACACCCCACAACATCCTCAATTAGGATATGAATATCCAAGATTGGTCAGGAAATCCATGATTTTGCTTTGGATGGTAAATAGGAAAGCTTGTGCCAGTCGAACAGGGATATTAGGAAGAAATTGGAGTGGTTTATATTATTAGCTGATTGAATTGCAAAATTTGCTCTTATTTTTAATCAGCACTAACCTGTGTCTATAGTGACTGCCCCTTTCAAATCCCATATCAGGAATTGTACCTGTACGAAATGATTTATCCAGTGGAAGCTATATTTGATAAAGATTGAGTTAGAAGTTTCAGTAAAATCAAGAAAAAAAGTTTATTGTATTTTAAAGGATAATAAGGGATCTGCATATATGGTGAAGCTTGACCAGTTCCCGTCTGATCAGTCAAGTGTAGCCATGGGCTTGGTTACTAATTGGATAGGTAACCATTTTGAGTTCTGGGCCAGGTATGGGAGGATACATAATGAGTCACTATGTGACCTACCATCTCAACCGGGACCCATACACCCGGGTACCCGATTGTTGATTATCTACCCAGTTCCGAAATCACACACCAAGTACCCCTGCCCCATGTTTAAACTCGAATGTAGTTTTGGAATTACAACCCAGCTTATTTGTCAGGTTGTATAAATAACTAGATCACTATGAAAATACAAATACTGAGTAAAACAATTGTTGTTTATTTTCTTAAAGTGTATGTCCAATAACATAGCCATTATACAGAATTCTATATTTCCTGAATTGGATATATATTTAAATATACTGAAAATTTTAAAAAGGGTCCTGCATTTGATAAAAATAAACAACTGTATTTTGAATATACTGAAGTCTGTTTTATTTAACATTTCTTCCACGTCCTAGTGTTTTAGATGCACTGCAATGTGAGGCAAAAACGCCCAAAGGGGTTTCAGTCTACTGGCTCGAGCTGCAAAGATATCAGAGACACGAGTAGTGCACTGAAGCAGTCACCCATCCCAATGCTAAAGTATCCCATTGTCGCTTACATGCTTATCCTCAGTGAACAGACAGATACTCATCACTCTATGCCACAATTCACGAAAGTCCGGAAACAAACAAAAAAAAGCCTGATAAAAGTGATCTCTGGAAGTACAAGCCTTGCTAGAGCTTGCGCTGCATAAAAAAAAATTATCTTTATTTGTAAAATTTAAAAAAAAATGCAATTAAGAAATAAAGCAAATGATTGGATCCCATAATTTGTGTGAGTTTTAAGTTTTCAAATGTGGAGAGTTTTGTATTATCACCCATCGGCCAGAATACCTGGGTACCAGCCCATTAAAATCACTACCAACCCAGTCCCAGTAAAACGGAACAATTGAAACCAAAAAAGGGACTTGTGTGATATTTGCAGTACTATCATGTAAACATATATGATAATTATATTTCATATAACACACATTTGTACGTTATGTATTGGTACAACATTCAGACAGGAAGTGAAGAAAGGGGCTGGAAAATAAAGTTTTGAAGCCAGTACCGAGACTTTAATGTGTTTGGTTAAATCCGTCAAAATCAATGGAGTGATCAACCTGAATAGGCAGAACATTACAACTTGGGTGTTAACACCCCTAAAAACTTTTTTTTTCCTGAAATAATATGTACTTAATAAACATTTACTGATTGTGCATTTTTCAAGAAGAAATTTCAGTAAACAGGGATTTTGACTGGTTCCACACACAAAGTGTGGTATAAACTCCAAGAGGGCTTTGTGCATATGAGATAGATGTGTACATTATTTTGTCAGATTTCCATGATGTACACTGCATTAATTATGGAGAGAAATAGTCTAATCCTTGGCGGATGTTATGCTAGCTATTAATGTATATGTCCACTGATTTTACAATTATAAACAACAATTTCCAATAGGAAAACTTCCCGAATGAAAAACATATACAATACATATCACAAATGTCCATGACAATATTATACGAATTAGTAGTACAAGTATTCAGAGAGCACAGACCTCTGCCAAGCGGCTTGTTGCCACACTTATTTTTCCTATTCTGGATCATTGTGTCTGGAATTTTGAGAGAATCCGGATCAAACTTTGGTATATTATAGACACTATTGTGGGAGTGGTCTGTATCACTTTGCCAAACAATCTAACAATTTATTCTGGAGGTAAATATACATATACTGAAAATGGTCCTATTCTGAACTGCCTAAAGACCCTTAAACACTGCTGGATCGAGATGTTGATTCCAATTACTACCAAAATTTAACCATACGTTCCTTGGGACATTGTCAATATTTCCCGCAAAATTTTGTCAAAATCTGTCCATAAATTTACAGACTATTTGCAAACGGTCAGACAAACAAATGCCACCAAAACATATTCTCCTTGGCTCAGATAATAATAATCTCAGTACCATCCTTATTTGCATAATGTTATTGTATAATAATTTAATAAAATTTCTCTCAAATGAGAAATGTGCACCAGTTTCAAGGTTTAAAGACTATAAAACATGTTTTCCTGCACCGAATCAAATACTATTCTGTTTCAATATCAATAATTGAGGTAAAAATTCTGATTGTTCATTATAAATATGATTTAAACCTATGTAAAATATATATGAGTAAAGGAGCACTGAAGTTCCTGATTCACAACTACAAAATTGATGCATTAGGTGAAGGTCACCATAGGTGATGCCAATCCCTTTCAGAGAACTGCAGTCAAATCAGTATGTGACTACTTGAACTGTGAAATCCTTCACCCTTAAGGCACATACACATATAATCGATCTGATCTGATACTTGTTAATACGTTCCCTTTAAACTAAACAGTTTTTAAGGGGGCGATAATATAATTTCTGCTTGAAACCAGCGCCACAACTTTGCGAAATTTGCATACGGAAATTGCCGAAGATAGTTAATTGGTTTCTGTTGTCACTGCAACTTCGTTTGTATGTCAAATGAGGTCCCAGTTTGTTTCCCAGTTGAGTAAGATCATATTTTTATTAGTGTGTAGGCGCTATAGGCACCTGCATGAACGAAGTTCAGTGACCTATTGGTATTTCTTAAGGTTTTTGTCATTTCTCTATTTTAATTACTTCCCTACAAAGGAAAGAAAGGTATAAGGTCAATGCCCTGAGGGTAATCTGCCATTCAGGAATAACATGTCAAATAAGGCTCTTTTTCTGTGTTTTACTTGTATTTGTAACGTAACAATTGTATTGAGCAGATTTTTTGTCCCAAAGCTTTGCATGTTACAAATTTATCGATTTTATATTAATATGCCATTAATTATGTAAGTTACAGAGTCTTACAGAGACCTTGCAGAGACTTTGCAATTTTAATATTGAATTTACATAGGAACATAATTAAACAATCCAAACTTCAGTTAATATTTACCATTTTAAAAAGTCTATATGAAAATGATTCAAACTTCAGTTAATATTTACCATTTTTAAAAGTCTATTTGAAGATTCAAACTTCAGCTAATGTGGGTGTTCAATCACATGACTAAGGCTCCCGATTAAGGGTTTTTGAGGGTCGGTTTGAAATATTTGCTTAGTCCCAGACCTTCTGTAAGGATCGGTTGTGGTCAGTTGAGGCTGTGAGGAAAATCAAACATGTTTGATATTTCTCACGACTCCAACCCATTCATATTTCCCGCCCTCAGCAAAATGTCCAGTCCCAGGCTTCCTCAGGCCTCCTCAGACCCAATTTTACACAGTCGTGTGTTGTCCCAGGCCGCCTGCGACCCTTAGTCCCAGACCTCCGTAGCTTAGTCCCAGGAGCCAGTTGTTAGTCCCCGACTCATATATGATGCGTATGAATTTCATGCGTGTGAAAGTGAATCGGTTCCATTAGTCCCCGGAAGCCTCAGACCGTCTCAGGTGTCCTGGGACCCAAAAGTCAAGGTCTGGGACTAAGCCCCGACTAAGGGTAACCGACCCTAACCGATCCAAGCCGGCATCCTCAGGCCGCCTGGGACAACACAAATTTAGTTTGCGACGGTCTGAGGACGCCCCAGGAGGCCTGGGACTAACAACCGATTAAGAACCGACTGTTATCAGCGCGTCTGAAATTAAAATGAGGCAATGAGGAGGTCTGGGACTATATAAGCGACCGCGCACACATTCTCGTTGTTACTGACTGTTTGGCTACTGAGAGACATGTGTCACTGTTTTGTAGGGGTTTCCAGTTTTTTTAAATATTATATAATACTTGAGCTTAAGGCAAATTTTACAGTTAGGAGACACATTTTACTATTCTTTATTATTTTGTCGACTGGATTATGAGGAAAGAGAAAGGAGGGAAGAGCGGAAGGAAAAAGATGGATGAGAGGGAGAAGGAAAGTGAAGAACAGGAAAGGACTGAAGTTGCAGAGGAAGGGATTGAGAGGAGAGAGGAGGAGGAGATTGAGGAACGTCCAGAAGCTATTGAGGAAGCTGTAGAAGAAGAAGAGAGGTGTGAAGAAGATATAGAGTGCCATTCATCAGCCTAGAGAGAGCCAGGGTGTGTGCAACCTTTACTGACAGTCAGGAAATTTCCATTGTGGAATTTGTAAAGCAGCACCCAGAACTGTATGACAAGGAACATCCACGGTTCCATGACAGGAACAGAAGAGAGGCTCTCTGGGCAGAAATATCTGCAGAACTGAAGCTCCAGCCCTTTGATGTCAGACGTTGGTTCGAATCCCAGTGAACGCGTTATGGCAAGCTATCCAAGTTCCAATCTGGCCAAGCCCCAAGGGAGATGACCAAGAGACAGTCCTAGGTCTACCAACAGATGGGTTTCCTTAAAACCCACATCAGACAAAAGGGGGCCAACAGAAGGTTTGAGGCCAGTCCAAATACCAGCAAGCAGGACGAATCTCGTAGCTCTACTACTGACACAGAACACCTTGAGTCCAGTGTCCTGAGGGAGAGGAGTCAGTCCATCCTTACATCTACACCCGTTTCAACAGACTCCAAGATTCTTGAGCACTTTGACCAGATGAGGACATTGATCTCAGGTTTTCTGCAGCAGAAGTCAGACAGGCAGCCCTTCTTTGACTACGTGGCATCAGAGGCCGAAAATATGACCCAAGAAGAATTTGAAGACCTAAAGGGCAGGATATTTAGAGACACTGAAAGTATTAAGAGCAACCGTAGACGTCAGTCACTGCCCAGAAGATCAGCCACTATTACCACAGAGTCCCAGAGGGTCAGGCTACTGCCAACAACCACTCCACAGGCGTCTAGTTCCACTCAAGCAGCAGCTGGCAGCAGTTTTGTGTACTATACACCAAGTCCCATTGGCTTCGGTAACCCTACATCAGTCCTAACTGTACAGGACAAAAGGAGCAGACACAACCTAAGTGGAATATTAAGCCAGATCCCAGGTCTAAAATCAACACAGATCATTGAGCAGCCTCAGCAGCAGCAACCACAGCAGCAGCTCTTTACTATCACCACTTCAGCACCGCCTCAACAGCAGCGGCCTCCTCAGTAGCCATCCAGTCAGGGCGGGTCTTTGACCTGCCAGGCCCCTTTCAGGGCCACCAAATCTTCCAAAAACAATTATTCAGCTGCAAGTTATTCCAATTCCCCTCCCAAAACAAAAAAAACAGTACAAATACTTATCACAAGAAAAAAAAAAGCCCAACACTTACACCACCACAAACATAAAATAACCTGTGGTAATACACTTAACAAAAATATGGCCACATATAAAAAAATATTGATAAATGAACTCCAATTATGGCCAATAATATGCCCATTTGTAACTTAAAATCCATGGGATTGTTTTAACTTTGTAAAAAAAAGTCCAACACTCACACCATCCCTATAGTTATAGATTTTTGGCTATCACATAGCCACCAACCCAAAAACAGACAAACCCACTAGTAAATATAACCACCAACCAAGGAACTGACACACAAATTTGGAAACAGAATTATCCCACCACCCAAAAAAATTCCACAAACACATGAACTGCACCCTCAATACATCCATTTGGGTGATGATATTTTATAATATTTTTAAGCAAGGAAACAGATTTTATTGGGACATTTGTAATATTTTAAAAGATATCATAAAAATTCTCTCTTACTTTCAGTTATTTGTCTATAATTGATTATAAATTTAAGGCAAATTTTGGGTGTAGTTTTTAAAGATTTGAGAGTTATGTTTAGCATGGGGTTTGTCTGTTTGTCTGTCTGTACAAGTTATGTTTGGCATGGGGTTTGTCTGTTTGTCCGTCTGTACAAGTTATGTTTGGCATGGGGTTTGTCTGTTTGTCCGTCTGTACAAGTTATGTTTGGCATGGGGTTTGTCTGTTTGTCCGTCTGTACAAGTTATGTTTGGCATGGGGTTTGTCTGTTTGTCCGTCTGTACAGGTTATGTTTGGCATGGGGTTTGTCTGTTTGTCCGTCTGTACAAGTTATGTTTGGCATGGGGTTTGTCTGTTTGTCTGTCTGTACAAGTTATGTTTTGCATGGGGTTTGTCTGTTTGTCTGTGTGAACAAGTTATATTTGGCATGGGGTTTGTCTGTTTGTCTGTCTGTACAAGTTATGTTTGGCATGGGGTTTGTCTGAAGCAAGCATAGCTCATTAATTGTTTTTGGAATAATTGGTAGTCCTGAAAAGGACTGTTTGTTAGTCCTGAAAAGGACTGTTATAGTTAGTCCTGAAAAGGACTGGTTACTGCAGCAGGACTTATATTCTGCCATCTTGCCAGGCCACTGCTCCCTCATTATTGAAGTAGTCCTTCAGGTAATCCCTTTGTCTTTTGACTTCTCTAGCAGGGTTTCTGTCTTGGCCTCCACCAGCAGCACCACCAATCAATCCACAATGACCAGGCACATCATCATCATCATCATCCTCCCCGGGCTGCTGACCACCGCGTTGACCTTGATACTGGCTTCTCAGTATGTTGTGCAGAACCACACAGGTGAATACCACTTCTCTGACTGTTTCTGGGGGTAGTTCAGTGGTGGTCCTCATCACTCTGAATCTTGAGACCAGGATGCCAAAAGCGTTCTCAACAACTCTCCTGCCCCTTGATATTCTGTAGTTGGCAATCCTTTCCTCTCTTGTTAACATCCTTCTGCCATAGGGTTTCATGAGCCAGGTCTTCAGGGCAAACGCATCATCTGCCAGGATGAAGTAGAGGACATCTCTACCACCCTGGGTTATAGGAGCTGGGTCAGGGAAGCCTATCCTGCCATCCTCATTCCTCCTCTTCAGCTGAGAGGCATTAAATATCTGGGCATCTGAGCAAGATCCAGCTGTACCAGCAACCACTCATCTAAACTTGTACTGCCCATCTACCAGGGCCAACATCACAATGGAAAAGAACCCCTTGTAGTTGTGGTACAGTGCTCCGATGTTCTTGGGTTTCTTCAGGGCCACATGCTTCCCATCCAGGGCTCCCAGGGCAATAGGAACATTCCACCTGATCCTGAATTCCCTCTCCAGGTCTTTCCACTCATCTGGAGTAGTAGGACATTTGAGGTACTCTCTGATGAACTCATCCTGGATGCCCCTGCAGACCTCTGGTAAAAACTTTGAAATGGTGGATCTGCCAACCCTGAATTGACAGGATAATGATGTGTATGACTCTCCAGTGGCCAGATATCTGATGGTGAGGGCTAACTTCTCCATTAAAAGGTGGCATCCTGCTGTGTTCCTAGAAAAGCAATGGTGATAAGATCGCAAAATTTATATATATATACCCAGAAAATCCAGCTTTTCTTCAAAACAAGAATCGGCGATCCTGGTCTGGGGAAGACTGAGGACGCCTGAGGACGCCGGGAGTTAATTGTGGGTTAGTCGGCTCTTAGTCCCAGGAGGCCTGAGGCGTCCTGGGACCCAGTCGGTATGTGTACGACAGGATCGTGGTTGAAACCGACCAGAAAATTGGCTTAGTCGGTTCTTAGTCCCAGACCAGTCGGGGACTGTCTGGGGCCGCCTGAGGCGTCCTCAGGCTTCCTGAGGATGATCTGTACTTAATCCCAGACTTCAATACCGATTCAGGATTCCCACCCATTTTACCTTTTTTTCCACCGACTGTCCACGATTAAGGGTCACCGACAGAATCGGGGCTTAATCCTTTGGTGGAACAGGGGCATAAGATTTACCATGTTAAAAGCATGTATTTAAAAGTCATTCAAACTTCAGGTACTATTTCATTTTGTAATTTGAGCCATTATGTTTGGGACTGAGAAGACTGGAGCAGGAATTAACCTAGTCAGAGTTGAAAAAGGTGAAAGGTCAAGCTATTTCAAGACCTCTAAGCAAAGGTCAAGTGCCTGGTAAAAGTATTGAGGGGACCCATATGATGGTCCACAGTTTAGAGAGTCAGGTACCGTAGTACTCAAATGTCCTGTCCAGCCCACCCAGTGGCCTTTGCAGATGAAAATGATATATATCGTTGATGTTCCGGAAGGAAATCAAAATCATATAAGACATATGTGTGACTCCCAAATATGAGTGCAAAGGTATAAGTATCTGTACTTTTGCATTTGAACTAATATTTACTCAAGATTATGCAAGGATTTATGGTTGTTTGTTAAGATATGACCTGGTAATGGAAGGTCTCTACGCAATCCATATCCACCATGTTTCCAGAGGAGTAATTCTGGCAAACCTATTCCAATGAAGGACTAATGGTAATCCTCTGGGAAAGCTCCAGTTAAACTCCTCCTGTAACTGTGGCTCCACATAGTCCAGTGAAGGTAAAGAAAAAAAGGGTAATAAGCCTTTCCATCCATGGTATGTCCCTCCAAGAGTGGTCTCCAAATCATTTCCCTAAGGGACAAGACCAAAATAACACCAGAAAGTTTGGGATAAATATAATTTTAATTCTACTAAAAGTCATTGTAAAATAAACATTTACATCTAGAATTAATCATACAAAAGTATCATAACACTGATAAGTATTAAGAAATTACTGTGATACTTTAAGAAATACAAATATAAACTGACCTTGACGAGTAACATGACCAAGGTCATGAGAATGACCTAAGTTGACACCATTTATCATAAATCTTGTAAACTACAGCATAAATGATAAATATGACCTTAATCAGTCGCACAAACCAAGGTCACTGGTCAAATTCAGAAAAGCCAAAGAGAACCTCCAAAGGAATAGTCACAATACTTAAATGCCAGTAAAGGATAACCAATACATACTACTAGATCAGTGGGGGAAATAACCGACCAGTGACCCTGGATGTTAAGCCATGTGACCTTGTAGGTCAAGGTCAAAATGGAAGCTGGCAAGGTCAAATTCAGAAGGTGACAGACATAACGTAGGTGGTGATATGATGTGAGAAATCCACCAAACAGCCAAGCTATTGGAGTAGGTGGTGTTGAAAAGAATGAGAAACAGACGAGGAGGCAGTAGGTACATTCTGAATGTAGGACCATATAGCATCGGATTTCCAGGGGCCATGGTGCATACTTTGTTGGAGGGGAACCCCATGTTGGAAAGCCCAAGTAGCCCCAGACCGCCTGAAATCATGGAATGTCAATTTAGGTGCAAGGTGCAGCATGGCAGAAAGGCTTGTGAGGTATTTGCCAAATCATCCAATAAATGGTTATCATAAGGCCACTACTTCCCAATTGACCTAGCTGTTTAAAGTCCACAGTGCTTGAAAAAAAAGTTTGTTTAAAACTTTGTGTGTGTATGCCAGTGAGTAAGACAATCCCAGCAATAATAAAACCAGACATCGATCAGAGCATCTCCCACTGAGATACAGCCTCTCAAAGTGGCATATAGAATAACATCCCTGAAAACATGTGTGGAGAAGTTGTGACGAAACACAAGGCACACAATTGTAGATTTACTGTGGTTTTTGTTATAAATGTATTGGGAAGGATTGGATGTAACTGAATATATAGCTCATTTAATTGCATTTGGAAGTGACTTGTTTTAAGTATAACTTTAACTGAATAAGGATAATTTTGTTTGAAAAGTTTTTATAGTTTAATATGATAATTAGCATTTATTCTTTAATCAGACTCCATCTAAACTGTTGGGTTACAGTCATACATTTATTAATGTGTATCAATCATTGTTGGTAAAGTGTTATTTTTTTCTTTTGACTTGGGTTGTAAAACTTTCAATGAAATTTTCGAGTATAGCTTTAACTTGGTTCTTTCTTGCATACAATTCCACCAAAGATTAAAATGTTTTATAATCAACAAAATGCACTACTCTTCTCTATGACAAACAAGAATTTCATACTTTAAAAGTACTAACTATCAGGTGCAAATTTACAGGAACATTGCAATCTGGTCCCTACAGCTATTAAAAGTAGATATCATGAAAGACACACTGTTGTCAATAAAATGTCAGAATGTTGTTCAGATCTCCAGTGTATTAAACTCTACATCCTGGTATGGAACCAGTGTGCTTAAACATTTGGTCATTTCAGACTGCTTTCTTTCAATATTGGCAGCAGTGTAGCCCAATATAAAAGAGCCTAATACACTGAGTCTTTTACAGTGTGTTTACAGCTGGTTTTATAAATTGTCACTGTCAGTTCTTAATGGTCAACTAGAGCTAGTAATGAATATTGATCTGTTCATAAGAACTAATACAATGTAATATTGACTATTGAACCTTGGGGTTAACTGTTTCTGTTTTGATAATAAGGAGTTTGAATAATCAAGGGTGCCTTAAAATTTTATCCCACTTTGAGAAAATGGACAAGAACTGGGTAATAACACTTGCTTATCAGTTTATTTAAAAACTGACACACTATCAGAAGCTACATTGTTACACTAAAAGCTACACACTTATTCACTATTTTAAACAAAAGTTACAGTCACATTGTAGTGTTAATTATTATAAAAAAGACCATTATTTGTGTTTGACCACACAATATTTCAAGTTCATTTGATAGAAGAATCTTTGCACTAAGTGTAGGGGAAAAAATGTTTGGACTGAAGCTGACCCTTTCCAAGCCAGTTTTTAAAACACTAATTTCACTGCATTTTATACTATTTTGTATTGTACACACAGAGATCAGAGTGGGAAATCACCTTGTGTGACATAGCACAGTTTCAGCTAGAGGGATCTGTTTTGTTTTTCCAACTGTTAGATTTAACTGGCTTTTAATGTGCTTTCTAGTGGGAGTTTGAAGATGGGACTTGGTGTTACACACATAATCTGTACAAGCATGCAAAAAAATTCATGCACTGTGGTCTTTAAAGTTTGTGGAGGATGAACCAAAGAACATACAATTATTTCATCGGAACACCCCAATCCACTCACTCAAGTAACTACTCCCTATTCGGTCCATGCATTACGGCCCCCTATCTAACAAAAGCAACTCAAGGAACAAGGTGTCCTGAGGTGCATAAACTTGTAAAAGTTATGTTTAAAAACTGTAAAATTACTTTCCTAGCATTACATGTTCTGATGACACAATAGTTCCAAGATATTTACAACAAAACAGTAATACAGTATGTATATGATATATTGACTTGGCACATTATAACCACTTGCATAGCTGAAGTGATATATATTACTCAGTATTATTCCGTATACTGACACATTACATATTTTAACAACATTGATATGGCATAAGCAGTGGAATTATTGTGTCCATTGGTATAAAGTTTAGTGAAGTACTGGCTGGTAGTGCATAGAACGACCAGTGAAACAACTCAAAGTCACCAGGATGCACCTCAAATTTTGAAAGAGCACATAAATATGAAGGTACCTGAAAATACATATGTACGCAACCGACAGTATGTGTGTCTTAATGTGATATTATGTCAGAAAACATATGGGTGGGTACAAGCATATAAATAATAACCAGGGGAGGGTTTCTGCAATGTCACCCACTGGCATCTGAAGTTTGAATGGCAAGGTAAAACTAGAGAACAGGGTTCCCAATGCATTATGCAGTGAGGTGTGAAGAACTATGTCAAAAGTACATACTAAACCTCGGATGGGCTCCTAGGAGCTTCTCCACACCTATATGTGGGCACGCAAAATCAATGCAGGAATGGCAGACAAATCTCAAAACGCATATATTGATTTTTGCCCCATTTTATAGATACATTTTGTGACTGTTATTTGAAAAAGACCAAAAACTATCATCTCATCCAATTGATTTTTGGAGGGTCTTTACTCCTGAAAAATTGATTAAAATATAATCATTTTGGCAATTTTGGCAGTAATTTAGTAGAACAAAGAGATACAGTAAAATGCACATTTATTTTAATGGGTCATGTCACATCAGTATCAACTTAATTATTGGATCAAATTTAATTGTTTTGATCCATATGGGCCAAGTATGTCACATCATCATCAACTTAATCACTGGATTGAATGACTGAGATTGAATCATTTCTGATTCATATGGGCAAAAGATGTCACATCATCATCTGCTTTGTACAACACGGCCTTCTCCACATTATCTGGTCATAGATACCACAATTAGAGATGCATTGAAAACTGTCCTGGCACACATACAAATTCCCATTAGAGGACATGGGTTCCATTCTTTTCGCAGATCCGGGGCCACATTGGCCTTTGATAATAACGTCCAGTTACAGCATATAATGGCACACGGCCTGTGGCACAGTTCAGCAGTTTGGCATTATTTGCAAAATGCATCTGTGGCTCCCTCTATCATCCCCCTTACTTTTTCAAAAGTCATTCATTCTCACTTGTAGTTTGGCATTTGGTGGTTTTTCAGATTTTATCCCTAAAAATCTTCAAACTTTATAATTTTAATCATGTAAATTACTAATGTGTAAAATAAAATATTCCGAAACTATCATTTATCTATCTCACCTTTAACCTTCATTGACCTATGACCTTTAGAAACTGAATTATTGGATCAGATTGAATCATGTGATTCATAAAGACCAGGCCTGTCACTTCATTATAAACTCAGTTATTGGGTCAAATCAAATCAAAACTTATAACTTAAATGCATTCAAATACATGGAGAGCTTTTGTCGTGTTATATCTTGATTTGTTTATTAAAATTAAAAAGGAACTGTAGACAACTCAGAGATAAGTACTTATGACACCTTCTTATGTCACGTAGCATTCTTTTTGCATTTATAAAGGTTGAGAAATTGTTTTAACATTAGATATAAAATACAATATGATGCACATACAACGGGTAAATGACGAAATACTAAACTCTCAAGTCTTGTATTTTTGAGATAACAATAAATGGTAGATCTCCAATTACAAAGTGATGAACAAAGATTTAGAATTAGAGATTTTATACCATTAGACCTGTACAAAATCAATGCTTGAGCTTATAAAAAAGTGTTTTTTTTATGATAATGGAATTACATGTGTACATTATGACAACGTCATGGTATTATATTTTTGCTTTTTGTTGCATTTGTTATTATTGCAGTCACTGTCAGTTGCCATATAACACCTGTAATAAGTATAAGCCTTTTTTTCATGAAATAATTACCATGTGCGAAGCATAATGTCATTTATTGTTGTCAGATTACCAGATAAAACTTATAGTTTAAGTTTCCTAACTCATATTTCACAGTAACAGGTCTAGCAACACTAAATGATACACAGGAAACAATTATGTAAAACAATAAGCATAACATTGTACTTTATTAGAATTACACTTACTTAAAGTAATTTCTTTTTTGTGATGTATGAATACTCTATCTTTTTCAGTCTCTTTGTTCAAGTATTTTTATTAAATGTATCCAGTGATTGTCTTGCTTTGTTTTGCCACAGTTAATAGTTTTAATGTTTATTTTATTTTAACGTTGCATTGAGCAGATTATACAGATCATATCAGGAAAGTTAGTTGAAATGATTAAATAATGCAATATTTTAAAATTGTCAATACTTTGTTGTACAATTTATATATTTAGGGTTTTATATCACTATCAAGACTGCATAGGTCATATCATGACGGGTAGTTTTGTGGGCAGAGGAAACCAGTAAATACAGTTGGTCAAGGTTCTGTACTGTAAACTGCCGACCAGTGGTAAGCAACTACCATCTTTCCAACATAAGGTCCGGGGTTTGAACCGCTGATCTCAAAGGTGGTAGGTGAGTGTGTCACCACTACACCACCCTGGCCCCTACATTGTTGTACAAAACACCAATCACTGGCAAGTAAAAGGCAAGATTCCCCTTGATAACAACTGCTTTTGCTTTACAAACTCTGTTCCATCATCCGACAACTAAGAACTTGCCCACTCAAAACAAGAACCTTTATTGTACAAATCATCAACAATATTAAAACATCCTGCCACTGGCCCCCTGACAAACCACCTTTGTTGTGTCAATTATCAGCCGTTAGCAAGAAACAGGTCACTTTCCCTGAAACCAGAGATGTTTGATGTGTCAATTACAAGCCACCTTGATGTAACTGGTAACTTTCTAACTAAAGACAAGAACATTTTTTTTTAGAAAATCACCAGCCATCAGCAAGTAAGTGGAACTTAGGGAAAATTAAAGATTTGAGATCACTGTTTTACACATCATCAGCGGGCAGTCAACTGACATCTTTCCTTTTGAAGATAAAGACCTTTCTTGTATACATCATCAGCCATAATAAAGCAACTTGCAACCTTCCCTCTGGGACAAGGACCTTTGTTGTATAAATCATCAGCCCTAATAAAACTGGCAATTTTGCCTGCTGAAAGTAAGGACCTCAGTTGTATAAATCACTAGCCACTGCTAAACAACTGGCAACTTTCCCCAATGTAGGCAAGGACGTTAGTTGTATAAATCACCAACCACCATGAAAACCTGGTAACTTTCCCAATGAAAACTACAGCCTTTACTGTATAAATCACCAGATATTTGGCAAACAAACTGGCAACTTTCCCACTGAAGACAGCATCCAGAATTCCAACCCCCACAAGTCATCGGTGGTAGACAACTGTTTTAATATGATATCACCAAACGTTCCTTAACATTTAAGGATCCATGGACCAGCCCTGCTACAGATACTATTACATTTATTGCTTTATTAATTAGTGACCACATTTCTCAAATGAGCCATCTAAAAGTGCAACATTCAAATTAAAACTGGAAAGTACTCGTGGAGTACAGACCTCCACCACGAAGCGGTTCAAAAGATGTTTTTATGTTAAGAATATGATATTAATCTTTTCCAAGATATAACCACTTCTTCCTTTGGGCCAGGACCAACCCACATAAAATTTTAAGACGATCTGTCCATTACATTCTTAATAATGCTAACCAGAAAGCTAGTCATTGAAAATATATTGAAAATTTGGGATTTTTTTATATCTAAACTATGTTCCAGATCTTTCCCGAAATTGAATTACATCTTAATTTGGTCAGCTAGTTCCTACATAATAGTCAGAAAGATCTGTTCATCCCTTTTAGAGTTATCACAAATAGATAAATTAACAAACAAACAAACGTACCACAAAATATTACCTCTTGATGGAGGTAATAAGAGGCCTGTTCCATTTCTGCGAGTCTGGTTTATGATAAGTTTACAATTTGAAGTTATAAATAAATGCACGAATTCTTGGTGTCATTTATGATAAGTTTAAGATGGGTTTAGGATGTGATATCGATGTACAAGATATTTTTCTAATAGCTTCCCAATTGGCATTGCCATTGTTTCATAAAATCTTCCGATAGATTTGTGATAGATTCCCGATCCGTCTGATTGGTTTACAATGGACTTAAGATGAAACAGATAGGTTTTCAAGTGCTGTAAGATGGAAACGATTGCTGTAAGCCTGTAAGACAGGTTTTAGATTGCTGTAAGATTAAAAGATGACAATACAATTGCTTGATGATGTCATAAATCTGATAAGGATCGGGAAAGGTTTGCGATCACTTCAAATGGTTTGAAATTGTCGTAAACTGTCACTGATGGACTCCCGAGTGCTTCACACGTAAACATACTGGAAAGTTCCATATTTTCCACACAGGATGTATGCATAATGGTTTTCAGATCATTAAAATAAAAAAGATTCACTTCCCGATTCCCAAAATACATTATTCAGAATTCCAAATACATATTTGGAATTTCATTTACATATTTGGAATTTCAAATACACTATTTGGAATTCCAAATACATACTGCCTTCCTGTCTGGACGGTGTGACATCATGGCATCTTTTTCATTGTCTAAACCTATTTAGATCCAAACACATATTTATGCTTATTTAGTAAGTCGATACCATGGTCTGTTTGGAGGGCCTCTCCTGTTCATTAGGTAAGGTATTAAATAATAAAAATTTATTTTACTTATTAAATGTGCAATTTTATTGCGTTTATACATCTTACCAAATGGACAATTTGGCCGAATAACTAAGATTGAATAATGTATTTGGAATTCCGAATAGGGTATTTGGAATTCTGAATACATATTTGGAATTCCGAATAGCATATTTGGAACTCCAAATACGTATTTGGAATTCCAAATAGCATTTTTCAAATTTTGAAATTTGAATTTGGAAGGACATGATATAATATGTGTGGGGTGTGTGTTTGTCTGTGGTGTGTGTGTACAAGGACCAAAGATGGTCGTATTTATAACAATGGTGATTGTGCTAAATATGTAGATAGGGTTACAGGGGCCGATTTCACAAAGGGACTTAAGTCCAGATTTAGACTTAAATCTAAGACTTTGGTCTTAAATTTTGTCAAAAGAATGTTAAGTCTGTGGTCTTAGACTTAGCGGATTTCAGAAAGCAGCTAAGTCCATGAAATTGCTAAGTCAGTAGACTTAACTTTAAGTCTGGGAGGTAGTGGGCTTAAATTTTGTAAAGAGGACTTAAATATGGCCGCCATAAACTTTCTCCACTTCAGAACTTGAAATGGCTGTAAATAAAGTATAATTATACATAACACCTTACTGAAGTAGCCTTTGGAAAGTGTATATGATGTAACAAGGTTTTCTATTTCAAAACAGCACTTATCC
Organism: Sabellastarte sp. h YS-2021; assembly: GCA_964017235.1. Classification (NCBI taxonomy): domain Eukaryota; kingdom Metazoa; phylum Annelida; class Polychaeta; order Sabellida; family Sabellidae; genus Sabellastarte; species Sabellastarte sp. h YS-2021. The sequence continues at coordinate 88,450,116 of OZ024931.1, forward strand.
TTAGAAAAAATGCATCAAATGAAGGATATAAAATGTCATATGACACAGAAAACCACTGTGGTTATTTAATAAGCTTGGACTTAGCTAAGTCACCAATTTGTGAAATCCATTTAAGTCCCAGACCTAGATAAGACCAAAGTCTTAGATTTAAGTCCAAGACTTAGCCAATAAAGGGACTTAGTTTAAGTCCTTTAGTGAAATCGGCCCCAGGTTTACTCAGTATACTATCTCATGTGGCAAGAGCATTGTGGTCATTTTCCATTCTGTTCGTTTGTTTGCATGCATAACTGAACTACACCTTGGCCAGGGTTCATATTTTCACACTATGTAGGGTCTATCCCTAGCTCAGTTCTCTTCCAAGATGATCTTGACCGCGAATTCACAATTCTTTGGGTGATGCTTTTTAGCAATATCCACATACATAATTTGAAAGTAATTATCAGTTCAGGGATATATTTTCATACTAGAGGTGGCCTGACTGTGGTTTGGTTTTCACAGATCGAAATTAACGAACTTGTTTTGTGGAGTCTTTTGGGGGTTTGTGCATTATCATGTTCTGAATAAAACTGCAGAAACAAAAACCATTTCTACGAGATCAAACTAACCTGGCACAACTCATCACAATGAGAACCGTTCAAATGATGTAGATACTCTGATAAAACCCCAGATGTTGACTAAATCCAAAGAGAGTCATATTAGGTTATAGTGGGAAAGACCATTAGTATTCCCCACATGATGTCACGACTTGGATTCACGAATATATTGCAATGGAGGTGGAATCCAAGAAGATTAACTAAACTGTGTAACCACTGGACTATTACATCCCCTGAAATTATTGTTTGCACCATGTTGATAAACTTCATTGGCTGTATAGCTATCCAGTAGATTATGTAGATACACTAGCTTATAAATTAGGGATATTGCATTTTACAGACACTGTGGCAGTGTTTTTCAAATTTACCAAATAAAGTAGATATAGGTAAATAACATAGTTATTTGACCAAACAACAGTGCTACTGGTTTGACTTTTCAAGAACCACTTTGTAAATGGTGTGATCATCCTTCCAACTAGACACAAAGCCAGTTTTTAATTCTGTTCTATTTTATACTGGATTTTATAGCGCTTAATTAATATCTACATTAATGCAGACTATAAGCTCTGAATATCTGTAACAATCATAAGCATTATTGCAAAATTCATGAGCCCATTGGACCGACTCAACAACCATCATTTGATTAATTCTATAATCAGAAATTAATTTCAAGCAGAACATTAAAACACCTATTCATTACTTTTAATTTATATAAATTTCTCCTTGTATCAAACATCCACATTTAAGTTGCCACTGAAAGCGACAGATAAAGTTGTAAACCAAAAAGGTTAGCCTCGTCTAGTTTTATCGTTTGGTTGCCTGATTACAATGAATTAAAGAAGGATGTTTTTGTCTTATCCATCTCATTTCACTCTGCCTGACACGAGTACCAATATCCCACATCCTCTCTCACTCTCTACCGAGTGCTCATTTGAACTACTCAATCACTAATTGCTGCACTGTGCAATCTCATTCCTCCTGATATGGCTAGGCAGTGAGAGTGTATGTTACATACACCGCCACACAAAGGCCACAGCCAGCCAGTGTGTGTGATTGTCTCAGTGTGTGGATGGTTGGTGATATGGATCTCATCTTTAAAAGAGAATCGGCGAGAGCAGAGACAAGCTAGTGTCAGCTTTAAAATCCAGTGTAGTAAATCTTTAAGATACAGAGATAACTGGCGGGCTTGGAGGAGACAATAACAAATCAGAAAGGTTGATGTGGATTAATGTACATAAAATGGTTAAAAGGCGGGAAAACTTTCCCGCCAAAACAGTGCTGAAGCAGACGAGATTTGTTTCAGGTGGATTTAAGCATACAAAATGATTAGATATGTGGTTTAAATTCTGTTTTGGAGTTTTATGAAGAGCGATATATATTTAGTACGTATATCAATCAGCTCATTGTAGGATGTATTGTTTCAGAATAGGATAGCACATACAAGTAACTAAACAAGTTTTTTTAAAGTTATCTCCGAAGTAAAGACGAAATAATTTCGGAAAAAAAGGGGTATAAAATAATAATGACATATCAGGTTCTTTTGGCCAGTGCATTTGGCGTGAAATAGATTATTTGCCACCAACTTGAATATCAACAATCAGGTTACAGAAAAACCCAGCTCTGATTGGCTTAATTTAGTGAATACAGGGCTTAACTACACTTGTCACTCGCCCGGATATTGGACTGGACAGACATTTAACAGCCACAAGACTTTGAATTTGTCAATAATGAACTACCGTTCCTTCTTATTGACTAAACCTTCCTTACCTCTCATGCTTATACTTTAATGCTCAAATGATGGAATATATATATATATATATTTATTTACTGAATTCGGACAATTTGCAAAGATAAGTAGCTTTTAGTCTGCAAACAAGAATTTTCTATAATAATTAGAACACAGATTTGTAACAGATATGAAAAAGAAATAGCAAAATGATCCCAACAGAATATTCAGAGCTTTTATTAAAGTTTGGAGATTCATCCAACAGTGGTAAGGTGTATACTTTGGATAATGAAACAGGCGATGTATCATATCAGTATGGTACTCGTGGTGACAATAGTCCAGGACATTATCTCTACGACCTAACTACTGCGGCCAATATAACCAGAGATCCCAACAACAACATCTCTGATAGTAGCCAATTTCAAAATGGATTTTCGGAAGGATCTAGATTAATCCTCATACTTTTATACAGCCTGACTACCCTGCTGGCCGTTGTGGGCAATATTATTGTTATCATAGTGTTCACCCTAGGCTGGAGATCTAGGACAGATCTGAGGATATTTCTGATTAATCTGGCTGTGGCCGATCTGATCATGGCTATGTTTTGTATGCCTTTTACTTTCACTTTCACTATGCTCGGTGACTGGGTGTTCAGTGCCCCTATGTGCCCCATCGTGCTCTACATGCAGACGGTTTCAGTGACTGTGAGCGTCTTTACAAACATGGCCATTGGTATCGATAGATTCTGGGTGGTTCTCTACCCTCTGAAGTCCCGTATTACAAAGTCTCGCTCCAAGTTTGTGATAGCTTTGATATGGGTGACATCGCTGACCATTTGTAGTGTACAGCTGTGGGTGGGTCGCATGATGCAAGACGAGGCGACGGGCAGGCGGGAGTGTGGTGAGAATTGGCCTCAGAATGGAGACAACACCATGAGGATGGTATACACGTTCTTCATTCTCCTCTCCACCTATCTCATTCCTCTGACCATCCTGAGTTTGACCTATGGGTTTGTGGGTAGGAAGCTCTGTAAGAGGACTGCCCCAGGAAATGCTGATGAAATGAGGGATAATCAGCAGCTGAAATCCAAGCGTAAGGTAAGCTTTTGAACTTTTATATGCCTTTCAATGGCTGAAATCATATGAGGAAAGACTCTAAGTGCTTTCGTTGTCAGATTTGAGTCCTCCATTGCAGACAGACAAGCTATTAAATGCTGTTAATATTAGGTAACCGGATGTTGATGTAAAACAGTCTGATTGTGAATTAAGTCATTATTAAGGACTGAGGAATTATTTTACAAGTAATTAAGCTGGCAGTGCCAGGGGATACCTAATGATACCAGGGAGTTATACACTCACCTTTCAACTCTGAAGTTGTGTGTTTGTAAAGTGCATAAGCGACTTTAGTTAAGCACAGTATTTTTATTGGTGCTAGTATCTGTTATTATAGAAATAAACAACGACGAGCGAGGGGTTATATGCGATTTTACAAAGATTAGCGATATTAGGATCACGAAGGCGGAGCGATAAAATAGAATTCATGAAGTTATGTGGGGTTTTACAGAGTCGTAGCCAATCAGAATTGCAGACACAGCCGTGTCATGTTAGAGTTTATATTTCATAGATATTTCTTCCTGTTTTCATAAATCTCATTTTCAGGTTTTAATAAATACTGATTTTTTTTTTCTTTTCCAAATAACACTTTTATTCTGACTCCTTGTTATTCTGAATAGAAATCTTGATTTCACTGGCTAAAACTTATGTTACTATTATTTAGTGCTCTAATGCACACTTATTGATTTATTATTGAATAATTATAAAATATATGTTAAATACTTTTAAAAGACAAATGAACAACATAGATTCGCCTCAGCTATCCATGTACAACCCTTCAGAAACAACATATCCCAGATAGAAATATTTCTTCAGGGTTAGCATAAGTCTCATATTAGATTTGTTGTGGCTTTGTATTAGATTCTCTGAGCATTTCCCTTTTAGTTCAAGGATACGAATACACTGAGTTATTTAATACCAGCACCACACTGACACTATATCCTACTTCCTGGAGTGAATCCACAATAAGGAAGGTCATAAAATATACTGAATTTTGCATCCAATTCTATTCAACCTCTGCTTAATATCATCTATTTATGTACATGGAACTGAAGTCTATACAGAGTGAAGATATCAAATTTAGATTTAATTTGCAGTGTACATTTCACACAAAATAAAAGGCAACTATGGCGACTACTATTTCAAAATGTGAGACAGTTTATTCAATCCAGAGCCCGATCTATTTCTTACTAAAAGGTCTTCTCTTTCTCAGTTGTCAGAATAGCCTGGGCCACTCGATCAACAAAATGCGTTTAATGGTGAGTTCTAGTGAGGGTCGTGCTTCTAGAAATCACCTTTTTCACGTCTTTGGACTTCATGAAATGTTGCGTAGCGCGTTGAGTAACTGTCTGTTCGCTGAAGTTAAGCCACAATGGACTATGTTAATACTGGGATGGGTGATCGCTTTAGTACCCTACTCATGTCTCTGGTGGCTTTGCGGCTCATGCTACCCGGGCTTTTGGGTTTTGCAAATGTTTGAAAGGAAACCTTTTGTGAAGGTTAAAACATGATGGGTATGAAAACCATTTATAATAGAATATTTTTAAAATGTTTCATGTATACCGTTTGTTAAACGTTTAATGTTAGAAAAACATTACAAATGAACATAATAATATCTGAATAATAATGGGGTCAGAGGTCAAATTCAAAATCTTTTTAAGGTTGCCAACTAATGAAAAAAATTATTTGTATGTCTAAAATTGTAAAATAATTGCTTAAAAATTGTGCCCCCATTCAATTCTCACTTTTAGGGATTGCATGTGGGCCAGGTTTTAGAAAAGTCCTCTAAAATCCCCTATTATTGCTCACCGCCATCTTTGTTTGGACATGCTTGAAGGTGAATGTTTAATAAGCATTCTGAAAATATGGGTTTAAAAACGTTTTTGATAGAATGTTTTTAAAACGTTTCATCGGCAACGTTTTTAAACATTTTATGTGTACTGTTTTTCAAACATTTCATGATGAATGTTTGAAAAACATTTCCAGCATAACCTCCATTTCTTCAGCTATTTTATCCATGTTTGAAAATGTTTCAAGTCAAACCTAGGATTTTGAGTTATTCTATAAATCTTTATTAAATTTTTTCAGTAAAAACTTTTGTATAGAGAATGTTTATAAAATGCTTTTTAAATGTTACAGCGTAAACGTTTACTTGGAAACGTTTAGAAAACCATAAGATAGGGTTTATATAGGTTTTTAAAATGTTTTGTAAACATTTAAACCATTTTAAAACGTTTCTAATGTTTACTGGATAGTAGACCTAAAGGCCTTTCAACCTTGTTATTCTGTGGATCATAGACTGAATGATGAAGACATCTGCACATATTTTCATGAGAATCATTTATTTTGAAGCTAAGGTATAATAAGTCGAGTGTGTTCTCAATTTTACAAAAACAAAATATTTTGTGGATAAGCCAAGTTTATATGGCATCAAGCATTGATACATGTCATCTTGCTGTTACGTAGAGCTTGATGCAGTAATGTATGTTACTCTGTTGTGTGTATTATGGGATTTCTCAAGCATATTTGCTGAAAAGTTTAGATGTAAACATTGATTAATGTTAATGACATGACCACGAAATAAGTAGAAAAGTACGTGTCAACTCAATTAAAGTTTTAAAAAAATGCAATATACAAAAGCATGCTCAAATATGTTATTAAGTGGTATGTTGAGTGTTATGTAGTGGTAAAGATGGCAATATGACAACTGTATTTAATTCTGGTGAGTGTCTGCAATGTCCTCTAAATATGACCATCATGTTCACACACTCAGGGCTAGGTTCAGGAATGGAGTGACATTGGACTTATTGGGGCAAACTGATACAAACAGGCCATACGGCATTAAGGGGGAAAAGCCTGTATATGGGTATACATTAGACAAGTGTGTAATAAATGCATTCTCAAGTTGAATCTATTTATGGATGTGTTTGTAATGTTGTCTGTGATCATGACCTTTTTCTGTTCAATTTTCCTTTACTGTTCAATTTTGTATTGCAATTATCTGTCACCTTTCTTTAGAATGGATGACACTAATTAAATACAAGTTCTCTTTTAAAGGTACAAGCATTAATAAGAATAACAATATGGTAACAAAGCACCCCATCATCAAAACATCAATCTGCGTCTACATTTTGACCATTCACCAAACAAGACTTCATTTCTGCAACTTTAAAACACTTGCGAAGAGGCTGCTCCACTTGGACAAAATAGGCTCATAATTTCATTACTGGCTGCAAGGGACAATAAATATATGATAAACTTTAAATGTTTAAGGGCATTCAGTCACTGTCATGTTTATAATATAAAAACACCCTTAAATGTGAATTTTTTTTATCATTTTTATGAATATTAGAGGAATAATATCCGGAGCAACAACAAAAGGATAAGATACCTATTAAGATTTAAAGTATATGAAATACCGGATGCATTGTTAGGGTTCAAAGTTTTGAGAGAAAAAAACAGCAAAAATTTGGCCCATAAAGTAATGAATGATTATTTTTTTTTTTTTTTGAACCTGGCCTGGTATTCAGCCAAAGATTACTGAAAAATTAATTCAAATTTAAAGCCATTTTTGCTAAACTTAAGCTGGTTTTAGCACATTTTTCACTGATTAACTTCCATCCCTAGAAAGATTGTCAGGGGCCACGGTGGCAGAGTGGTAACACCTCTAAGGGGTTCGGTTCCTGGTCTGGCCTCAAGTGGGAAAGCTGGTAGTTGCTTGCCGTTGGTCGGAAGTTTACAGTACATAACCTTGACCAACTGCATTTACTGGTTTCTTCTGCCCTTCCAACTACTCATCGTGATATGACCTGCACAGTGTTGAAAGTGACGTAAAACCCCAAATAAATAAATAAATAGAACGATTGTCTGTTGACCAATGGTCTTAGCCCAAGTCTTAGGCTTAACTTTAGTATACAGACATAGCCAACTTAAACCTAAGAAATTGCTAAGATCTTTGGTAAATAGTCCCTGGTTAGACAAAAAACAACCAGGGCTGTTTGTACCTAGCTTGTAATTGAGCTAAATGTTAAATGAAATTTGATTAATGGCTGCATTTGTAGTAAGAGACAGACAATAGATACAAGATGGCAACAAGGTAAAATGCACGCAATTTATACTGAGTACAAAAGAATTGAATTACAAGAACAGAGTGCAGTAAGATAAGTGAAATTCTCTTCAGTATGTAAATTTTTCCAGTGAATAACCTCCCCTCTATTTTCCCTGTGGGACATTCTTTACATACTTATTATATTCTGACAATATTTATCTCTGCTGATGCAAAATTGGCACACAGTTTGATTATTTTGTGTGACTTTTATCTGGCGCAAACCGAAGTGGCAAATTTCACAAATTAGATACAATTTTCACGTATTTGTTACTCTACACATGACATGTGAATCAAAGTTACAGTGAGGGATAAAAAAATCTTTAACATTTGACATGAATTGGAAACTGAACATAAAATATAGGTAAATATTGATTTTCACAAAGAAAATAACAATGCTGTAAATTGCCATCTGCATTTAATGAGAGCTACAAATTTAAACCTTGTCATTAATGGTGTGTGGTGTTCTATAGTTATTTTAGGTTTATACCTTGTTTTTGGCTTAAACTCCAAGATTGGTTTTTTTTTCACAAAATTATATGTTGATGAATAATGGCTAAGGCTTTGAAAAGGCTACACCAAAATGTGTGAGCTGTTAAACTACAGTTGATTTCTGTCATTTTAATATTGTGGTTATCAAACATACAGACTTGCGGTAAAAAAGTTAGCTACACATTTACATATTGGCCCTTGTAAATACTTTGCCATTACCATCCATGATCTATATACTAGGTCATCGGCATTCAGTTGCATACAAGCTATTAGCTGTGCATTGACTGTTATAAGTAATACTTACATTTAACAGTATATGATAAATCAACCTTTTTATATTGATGCAAGTATGCCTATGCTTCCTTGTTGTCCTTGATGTGCTCAAATGAAAGTGTGTATTATAGTTTTTAATAGCACTAGGTTGACTTGCCCCAAGATGTAGTTCGTGGTGATTGCAGCTAGGTATTAATATGCCTTAAATGGGTTAGCAATTTCCCTTTAAATAGCTCAACTGTCGAGAATGGATAAATGAGAGAATAGTTTCATGTGGCAAATAATCTCTTAATGATTTTTGGAAATCCATCATCAGTTTCCAACAAATCGGCGAAAATGACCCATAATATTTGAAATGAACACAGAAAGGAATTTATCTTTTATGACCAGCAATCATGTGGTACAATGTAGACAGGTAACGACGCATATCATAAAAGCTTGTGAATAGCTTTGGCATCAAAACCAGGTGAACATCATTAGTTGACATACCAGTGCTTGTTATTCTGTACAGTTTACGAATGCATGAGTTCTATCAACAGATTTAAATAAGAGTTTTTCTGAGGTGTCAGCTCCATATATTTTGCAATGCATCCCATCTACTTCTAAATTCTAGTTGGTCTTTGACAGTGCTTAATCTCCCCTTTACAAGGGATTCTAATCAAACCACCAATATCAGTATCCAGGGACAGAAAGGGGCCATCTCACACTTTCATCTGTCGAAAGAAGCCATTATTTGGCTTCCATCATGTCATGGTCTATAGAGCTGCCAATTCAAACTACCCAGTTTGATCTTATCAACACATATTTGAATTTATCTTATTCACCTTGCCCTTATTGTTCCTTAAATGGATCCTATATTTAGGAAATTCTCATTTAAAGATGCCCCATCCTAGTACACCCTTCACCCTTCTAGGGAGTACATTTTAGTTTATAAGAGAGATGTTGTGGCAGCTTTTTCAAACATTTTGAAAAAGCTGTCAAATACTGAAAATGCTGTCCAGGCTGTGTCAAATTAGGTGTCCTACCCAAATACGAATCCTTACTTATTGAACCTAATGGATATTGCTAAAACACAAAATGTGTCAAATCACAAACAAGCCTCGTAGGAGATAAATATTTTGCACTCACATGAAGTTCATGAGGTCAGCATGGAATAGTGTGGTCCGGCTATAACCTGTAATTATAATTTACCATCTGCCTGTGGGTATGATTTTACTGCTATTGTAATGAAATTAGCCCTATTTACTTATTCTTCCATCCTGTTCCCAGAATAACACTACCCTTGAATCAATCTGACTCCCTCCTATATCTCTTTCCCCCTGCTTCACTTGGGGTGATAACTAATCATTGGTTGTTTATTGACATATTCTGTCTTGAATGATTAAACATCGCTTAGAGTGATGATAATCAATAAAATCACAAGAAAACATAAATACTCCACAATCTGTAATTCTCCTTATCAAGAGTGACCTTAAAGTCCTAAAGAAATTAAAACCCAATGCTTTACCACTCTATTCTTTGTAAAAAAAAACATATTTTCATATATAATTCGCATTATCTGCCACTTCATTTCTATAGCAATATAAACAACATGTACAGACAAGGAAATCTTACACAGAAGGAATTTGTATAAGAATTAAACAAAAAACTGTATTTAAGGTTGTTTCTTCAATGAGTCAGGGAAACAAACCAGGCTGAAATAAGACTCCTTGGGGCAGACACTAAGAAATTGACCAATAAATTTGTCCATTGAAGGAAAGCAGTGTTTACATTGTGAAAGTGGAAGTCTCATCAGTGCAAGGAAGTTATTTCTGGTGTCAAGTCAGGCTATCAGAAGAAATGGACGAATTTCTACTGATTTCTATGCTCTGAATTGAAGTACAATTGGTCACAATTAACTTTTGGATAACAACTGAAGGCACTGGCTTGGTTTACTTTACTTCAACTGAAATAAAGATAAAGTTTAGTAATGGCAAAAAACGAGTTTCACAATAACCATGAAAGTGTCCTTAAAAATAATACATCATGTCTTAAAATATAGGTATGACAAGGTGCCCAGTTACAGGTGATCAGGCTGGCTGTGATGAGAAAACTGGATCCAAAGTAACAAACTTTGTGCTCACAGAAAAAATACAGAATAACACAGAATTCGGTGGAAAGTCAGCAGAACAGCTGCGGAAATGATAGGACATCATACAGTTGTCATAGAGAACTTGATACTCTCTATGGTAGACATACATTTTGAATAGTTTTCAAAATTCCATGCATGAGGCTACTGAAAGCAGTGAATGTAAGAGTATATAGAATTACATGCAGAAGTCAGGCAGTACATGAAGGAATGAGGAGTTACACAAAATGCTTAGCCAATATAATCTGCAATGTGACTAGGGCATAATTGAAACATGTCATATCATGTATATTTTCTCTAACAAAGGTAGATTTTAAAGTTGTGTACATGTACATGAAAATTTAAAGTTCTACAGCCCAACTGTGTAAGAGACCACCTCTATATAAAGACCGCTTCTTAATTCCCTAAATTGCATTTCCTCTTAATATTTACCTTCATATAAAGACCAACCCTTTTTAAAGATCTTTTGTTTTTCTATTTCCCACGGGCGGTCTTTATATACAAGTTTCATTCTATCTATTTTTTTGCAAATCAGCTGATAAATTTTGTCAGTCACTTTGTGTATGTGTGTGTGCAATCAATAATTTCACAAAACTTTGCCACAACAAAGGTCCTTGAACCAAATTGGAATGACAGAAAGAAAGCCTTTTGCCCTTTTCACATCCATAGTGCAGTGGATTCTATTATTCTTTTCTTTCATATAACAGCTATATTTATACTATATTCTCTATATAATTCATTCATGTTTTCATCACCTTTGATGTATATTTTCAACAACATTGCCAAGACTCACCAGAAGGTTACAGTAGCTTTGTATGTCTCTTGTGAATTAGGAGACTTAGTTAAGAATTGAGTAATACAAACCCCATAATGATGGCAGTTTTGGGGGGCATTAACTGGAGCAGATGGAATTTCTGCCAATCCATTTCCTACCCTCTGCCGACAAGTAACTAAACATGTGAGCTGGGAGTATACTAAACTTGATGGGGAGAAAACCCAGGTTTGACAACCCTTCTAGAAGTAGATCTTCCTTGCATGTGATAATAATTGAAAACAAAATGAGAAACGTCAGGCTTCAGTAGTTAGACAGTAAGGTTTTAACAGAAATGTTTTAATAACCTTTATTTTGCCATCCTAAACTGAATTAAATGTAAATCACTTTAACTTAAACGCCTGAATTTTATATAATGCTGAAGTCACACTAAAGGGCTGTAATGCCTTTGTTTATCCACAATTTTTATGATGCTCCATATCTCCCTGAACGGCCATACTTCTATCGGTGAAGTTTGCATACTGTGGGATTCTTGCTTTCCATGACCAGCCACATATCATTCTATAATAATAATTATAGAAACATTTGTATAGTGCATAATTGATGTGGATCTTCTAATGCGCTGGGATCCAGAAAGGGACAGTCCCTAAACCTAGCAAAGTCGTAACCCAGCAAGTGCACGCCAGGGGGAGGTTGATTATTCTGGTGGGTAAAAGCCAGTCTAAACAGGTAAGTTTTAAGTTGGCTTCTAAAGCTTGATGTGGTCTGTTGTGATCTGACAATAATTGAGAGCCTGTTCCCAATTATACTGTTCATAATTTCCACCTGCCAAAGATTATATCATGTTGTTCTGTGTTATTCTGTCTCTTCTTCATGTGTCTCAAGTGTAGTTCAATGCTATCACAGTATTTTCTGCAGTATGTTTTTTTTGCAGTAATTTTGCAGTATATTTTCTGTGTCAAAACCTTGGCCATTTTCAAATCCGATTCTCTTCGGTAGCAAAACTGTAGCTAGAGGTGTGTTGCTGGGTTTCAAAGGAGGTACAGTACACCCCCACTCCCCTTCTGTTTTTCCTACAATCTGTAACTGCTTAAAATTCCGTCTGCAGTACAACTGGGCCATAAATCACCTTTATAACCAAACCTGATTTGGTCTCGTTTTGAATAATTTCAAGGGGTGTCATATTTGGCGAATTTTACTTACTGTGGTGAATTTTGGCGCAACAATAAAAAGCTCCATGTCCTGGATCTCTACACAGTTACAGGAGAAACTACGTCATAACCACAGTCAAGGCACAGTTGTTGTATTTCTTCATTAATATAACTTTGAAACAGAGCTTATGGACTTCAAAGTTATCAAGGCAATTAACTTGAAATATATAAATTAGACTGATTTGTAATTCTTTGTCATAACTTTTATCACTCTAAATGTTTTAACATCTTAGCCTTTTTTCACAAAGTTATTTATGTGTTTCAATAAAACCCTAAACATGTACCTTTATCTGCTGACTTTCTTATTGATAAATGGTGGACTGAAAAGTACACATCCTATTTAAAATTCCTGGATAGTATGTAATCTATTGAGTCACAAGAATAACCTCCTGGCGTCTGCTTTGCCCCCAGTTCCATTTCAAAGGTTTGTCATTAGACCTCCCACATTTATAACCAGGGAGGCTACTTTGATTGATCATGTTAAAAAGCAGCCAAATGATGTGGCCACTATTGTATGAACACTAAGGTTATGCTCGCAACTACATTATCTAAAGCTTCTCTTACATTCCATCATGCGTGTAAGCACAAGTAAGTGTGCTGCAAATATTGTTGAAAAATATGAGTGTAGCCTGGTAGTGGGGTAGTAGAGATTTGCAAGTGCAAACAAGGTGAGCTGTCCCAACATGAACGTCACAACATGAATATCCAAGAACAGTCTGTTACTAGCTACAGGCCACATAGTGGGTTTTTATACATGCAAGATACATATGAGTGTATTATACAGCACCTGCAAACTCTGTAAGTAAATGGAGAGTACTTACAACACTAGCAAGGAAAACGCACGTGCCCAAGCCTCTCATAAATATCCCTTGAGACATGGATGCCTATGTAGCCATACCGTGCGCATGCAGAGAATAATGTGCATGCAAATTTTCATTGCGGGGTCTCTGTGGCCTTGATATTCTGTTATAAACTCGTACATGTAGCTTGAGTGTCCCTTGCAAATCAGCCGAGTTTTGTCTGTAACCAGGATGCATGTACGATAGGGTGTAAGAGAGGCTTTAATGATTGAGAGGAAACTCGTGAGAGTGGAACCAGTGTATTTGGTTAAAAAAATATAGTCTAAAAACATTGCCTTGCTCTGAGTTGTTAGATGCGGAGTAAATTGATGTTTTTTGTGTGAAATCTTATAAGATAACTGTGTAGAGGCTACAAGTGGGACATATTTAGTTCAGTATAAAGTATGTAGCTCAGTTTGGTAACATTCTGATATAGTTGAACTCAAAAGGGGAGGGGGTGGTTCTTCTGGTATTTTTGTAGACACTAAAAGCATTAGTCATATCAGTTTAGTATTTTCTTACAGATGTATCCAGGGAGAGCTCTTGAAACTAGCTTTACACTTGTTTTGTACGGCTTTCTAGGAGCTTAAATCCTCCTTCTGAAACAAGGCATATCCACCTTGGTATCTATATTTCCCTGGCATTCCCCATGGTACTTGGCCCTTTTCCCGGCCCTGGATACTGAAATTGGTCGATTGTTTTTATGCTGTTGTGCTTTAGAGTCCCCTTATTAATAAAGGGGGAGATTAAGCATTATAAAAGTCCAGTTAGAATTAGAATTAGACTAATAACTACAAACACGCCCAGGATGCATCCAAGAAATCAATGGTAAGCTTCAGGCAATCTAATTGAAGTGACAAGATTAAGGGTGAAGAGATCTGTTAATGTAATTTGTTGGAATTGAGTGAAAGATGATAATGGTGTAATTCCTGTTTAGCATGGTATATGTAAATATTCACAGGAATCCAGAATTACATGGCTTCTAAAGAATATCATCTGGTAAGAGCTTGGTTACTGTTAATGCACATATTAATACGGGGTAAAACTGAAACATTGCAAAAGTGATTAAGATCTTGATTTTCATCATTCTGTTTCCATTAACAATATACATCAATCCTTCTTGGACCATACCCAACAAAAGTGTCAGTATTGATCATTCTGGTGAATTTGTCCTGATCTTGCTGACCAATATTTCCACATGAACCTTATAGCCTGACTGGAAGTATGGTGTATTGTATCTATGATAGTGACACCAACTTTCCTTATACATCCTTAATAAAAACTTTAGATAACATTGGTTAATTGGTGGAATTTTACATGTTTTGTTTCAAGACAATGGTTTAATTTTGTACTTCATTTTTTCACCTTAACGGGGTGTTCCACTGAGCTGACCCTACAACCAACTCTATGACTCTTTGGTCGGTGAGTAAAGTTGGGGATCGGGAACATAAGTGGAGAAAAAAACTTTGCAAAACCTTTGGGTTGGTTTCACTTCCCTGACAGGACGTAATGAATCCCGGATCGTTTGGATCAACCTCCTAACCTGACATGAAATTGGGGTGTTTTTCTTCATGACTAGATAAGAAACTTTTTTATGTAATTATTTTTATTTGATAGATATACACTGATGACAATTGGCAAAACACAAAAATAGGACAATGGAATAACAATAGACAGAAAAAAACACAAGTACAATACACATTACATTTTCAACAATGATAGACTTTTAAATGAACAGGTGTGGCAAGACACATGAATATACACTAATTTAACCACCAAAGTGTGCACAAAACAGACTACATTACACCAAAGACAGCTGATCATATTAATTTTCTCAATGAGTAAAATATTAATATTATTATCCTTCAGTAGCAGTTTACACACACGGAATCATTAAGTAATCAAAAGGTTAGTTTACTTTTACAAAAAAATTGGAGACTTTATTATTGTATTTGTTTATATGATGATTCAATTGATCACACACAAATATATTAGACGAAACATATTAGATTTCTTGAAACAGAGTTTTCCCAGCTGGCCATTTTTTGATCTGAGAATGACATTCCTGTTCTAGATGCCTAGTTTTCATTATTTGTTGCAGATGGTATATATTTAGGTCCCCAAGGAGCCTTGCTCTGGTAAATATATAATATCGCATAATTAGTAAAATAAAATTAGATAAGATTTAGAATTAGACTAGATAAGAAACTACCAGGATAAGCCGTATCAGGCCATGACAAGCTGTAGTTACAAACTGACAAGACTGGAGCAGTGTCTTGATCCATCCTGACTGGACTGGTAAATTATTGGAGTCCGGATTGCGATTCAGGATCGAACAATCCCTTGATGCTCCTTAACTCATCATTTACACTGCAATGATGCCAGCTACACATCAGAGAGACTTTCTACTGAAGTTAAGGGCCATGTTGTTTTTTATTGCGTTAAATATTTAGAGTTTTACTCTGATTTACAGACAAAAAAGCGAGACATCTGAATGCTGCATAAGCCGACTGGACATAGATCCCATAAACAACAAGTTGTCAGACTGTGATATGAACCAGAACCTCTCCTATACACTTCCCAGCTTGTCTGTATCTGTAAAGCCTTCTCATCTTTCTCTTAAATCTTGACCTGCTGTGTTCCTGGCTGTCCTGTGATGATGAAACAGACTCTGCGACCAAAGACATGATGACTTCCCATCTTGACAGGTAGCAACCAAGTCAGGTCCAGTCGGTGTTGTTCTATGGCCTGTGTGAATATGACAGCCCAGCCAATGTTGCCAGACAAGATGGTAACAGTATAGAACAGGTCTCGGAGTGACTACAACAGGACTTAGACAGCCAAGACAAGATAGTTACCAGGTGGGCGGAGCCACAGTTGGGATCGAGTTGGAGAAGGTCGGTGAAATATCAAATATGTTTGATATTTCACCACTGATCCTAACCAGTACTGTAAACATTGCTCCTGACCCTTAAAAATCCACAGTTTCTGACAAGATGGCCTCAGTGGAATAACAGCCTATGACATTCAGTTTGAATGTTTAACTTCTATACCAAAGGTACCCATATCACAACAAAAAGGTGATCTTTATTTTATACATATAACAGCAAGTATGGAATTTTTAGAGGCTCTCCCACTTAAAATCCGTGTCGAATAAAACACTTAGGTTTATGTTTACCTTATCTGATAAATAGCTGATGTACAAGACATAGCATGCTCTCTGAGTAATTAGGATATGGTATAAATCAAATAAGGTTGTGTGATTTTAACTTTCCTAAAATGTAACATATTGACACATTTATCTCTTTGATAACTTTTTCACAAATTTTTCTAAAATCTACTGTGACCTAACACACTCGCCTGGGAACACAAATGACTTTGGTTCAGTCCCAGGCACAGGTTAATACATAGTGGCTCAGATGACCAATTAATATGACCCTCATGTGTCCTTGAGCCCTATCCTTAGTGCCAGGCTAAAGAACCCCAGGGACGTTCACAATTGGTCATCCATGAGACTCCATATTTCAGTTAGGCCAATACCAGTACCAGACCTTGGGCTATACTTGTGTAGTTGGCATGGGCCAAATAGCACTTTGAGTCCTGTAGCAAATGAGCTAATGCCCTGAGTATAAATATATAATTAAGCAATTATACAACAAAGGCCACAGATTTTATATAATCCTAACATAGCCAAAGCTTAATAGAATGCTTACAAGCTTTGGGCAAATACTGCAGTTAGTGACAGAGACAGAATGATAACAAGTAATGTTATGAGTTATGTGACTGGCGAGACCATATATTTATGGCTAGGTTTTGTACTCAAGGAACTCTATATTCCTTAATTTTCATAGAATACACTGGTTCCTATACATACATATATCTGGTGTGGTATATGCTTTGGCTGTAACATGATTTTCTGTTTGTAGCTTTATACACTATAATCTTATCTTTATAGCAGTTCCTGCAGTTTTGTGAAAAATCCTTATATCTGTAAATATTAAATGCTTTACCATGGTGAGATAATGATGCAAAACTGTATTTTGTTGAGAATAGTATTTTACTCTCACTAGTACCTGACGTCTTTTATGATGGTTTTATATTTGACTAAAGGTAGACATTTCAATGCAGAAAACGTCTTTGCAAGATAATATGATAAGCAACCGATAAAGTTAGCTGTACTGTTTATATCAGCTGGTTTATTCAAGATTGCATTTAATGGAGATATGCAATCAAGTTATTGCAATGAATAAGTTTTAGTACTCCATCTGTGCTTTTCTGATAACGCCTCCCCCCTCTTTGTTACTCAATTTAGAAACATGTTTTTAAAGCCTGGTGCATGTTATTATCGGCTTGCCTTCGGCTATCTCACAAAAGTTGTACAGTATAATTAAGATTGTTCCAGATTTTCAGAACTATAGGAGGTATTTCAGTGGTTACAGAAGGCAGGAAAAAACAGAGGCAAAATTATGCACCTCCTTTAAATCCCAACTGCACACATCTAGCTACAGTTTGGCCACAGAATAGAATCAGATTTGCAAAAAGATAATGGTTAAAGTTGGAAGTAGAAAATATTTAAAAATATACTCCAAAGATATAGAAAACTTACCCCCGAAAATACTACTTCACTGGTGATACAGAGAAATACGGAATAATAGTGAAATATCGGAAAGGAAGAATATCCACAGAAATGACACCCTGTAGTTATGGCTGGTTATAGGAGGTGTGATCCATACCGCCCAGGGTTGGTGGATTTATTTATTAGAGGTTTAATGTCGCTTTCATTACATTGTATAGGTCATATCACGACGGATAGTTTTATAGGCAAAGGAAACCAGTGCATACAGTTGGTCAAGGTTCTCTACTATAAACTGCCGACCAATGGCAAGCAACTACCATCTTTCCCACTTCAGGTTGGGCCGGGATTCAAACTCCAATCTCAGAGGTGGGAAGCGAGAGTGTTACCGCTCTGCCACTGTGCCCCCCAGGGTTGGTGGAAATTTTAAATGGTTTAAAACTTCTGTGTTTGTGAGTAAAGAAAGGAAGGAATGCTACAGTATGCAAACTTTACAGACAGTAGTTTGGAAAGATACGTCGAGGAATGATATTCTATATAAAGTGACTATAAACATAGCCAATAGTTCCTTCAGTGTGAAAAGGGCACTAATAATAATTTTAATCATGTGTCAGAACTATGTTGATCCCCATCTCTATGGTGACGTTACCATTTAGAATTAGAAAATAGTGCCTTCAGTGTGAAAGGGGCATCAATGATATTTTTCATCATGTGTCAGAGCTATGTTGAACTCTGTCTCCGTGGTGATGTCACCACTTAGAATTAGAAAATAGTGCCTTCAGTGTGAAAGGGGCATCAATGATAATTTTCATCATGTGTCAGAGCTATGTTGAACTCTGTCTCCGTGGTGATGCCACCACTTAGAATTAGAAAACCCATTCATCTGGTACTTACTTTTCTGTCTTGTTTATGCACACGGGGCAACTGGAGATGATCTCATATCATTGATATTTGTTTGAAGCGCTGTTCATTTAATCATTTAGGGGGCTCGGTGGTGACACTTGCCTCCCACTTCTGAGGTCTGTGGTTCAAAACTCGGATCCTATGCAGACAAGCTGGTAGTTGCTTACACAATGTCTGGCCCTTCCTAGTGCAGACTCTTGACCAGCTAGTATGTATTGGTTTTCCTCTGTCCTTAAAACTACCCATCGTGATATGACTTCCACTATATATTGAAAGCGACATTAAACATAAAATAAACAAAATTAAATAAAATCATTTAATCACTTCAATTTCACTGATGTGTCATGGTATAAATCATGTAAAATCAAGTTTTTTCCCTATTTAAGGTGTCTATTTTAAATGGGTTGGACTGAAGTATGCAGCCCTTTCCATGTGCAGTACATATAAATTATATTAACAGCACCACTGTTTTAAATGAGGGGTTGAGATAACGATTTCTCCTATGTGAAACATTATGCCACTTCCCTTTACTCATTTCAATGTAACATTTTGCTGGTGAAATGTAATTACTCTTGACTTTTTAACAGAACACCTCTCCCATATCAAAACTGTGCCTCAAGTTATAAAACATTGTCTGTTCATTTGCTCTGCTTGTCAGATTCTTTGAGCAACAAAACACTATGGCTTTTAATTTCATATTCTGTCCAAGTTACATTACAAAAAAAAAACTTTAAAAACTGGTAAAATAGATATTTTTTCTCTTTTTTTATTTGGAAATGTTCTTTTTAGTAAATAATGTTCATAAACATATTCACTTCTTTTAACCCTTTTTTGCTTCTGCGTAAAGTTATAAGGGGTTCATTGGTGTTGTAGATAACACAATTGCCTCCCGTCTATGCGGTTGGCAGTTTGAACCCTAGACTCGACCCTATGTGGGAAGCTGGTAGCTGCTTACCAGTGCCCAGTAGTTCACAGTGCAGAATCCTATCCATCCAGTATATACTGGTTCCCTCTGCCCTTAAAGCTGCTTACCAATGCCCAATAGTTTACAGTGCAGAATCCTATCCATCCAGTATATACTGGTTCCCTCTGCCCTTAAAGCTACCCATTGTGATAAAACCTATATGGTATGTTGAAAGTAGCATTAAACCCAAATAAATCTAATCAAATCTGAAATCCAGAATGTGCCTTAGTACACATAGTACAATGATGTCCCATGCCTTCTGTACTAATATATAACATTGACACAGTGGAAAAACACACTGTGTATTAATACAATTAATTTCTATTATCTGAGTTTCTGTAATCTGAAAATTCAGGTTTATGAACTCAATTCAACTCAGATTTCCACTGCATTATATTGAATTACCTTTATGAACCTTGCTTCTTCCAAAAAAAAATCTTCCCCCTTCGACAAATTTGAATAAGAGAAGTTTCACTCTATCCTGAAGTCATTTTAAGAATGTGTGGTAAATAACAATGTTGGATGTCATTATTGCTGTAGTGGGTTGTTTGTTGGTACATCTAAACTAATCTACATACTGTTTATAGCTCTGGGCTTGGTGCTTAGAAAATTTTCAAATATTTTTAATTTTCTGCAGGCTTTTGCATGGCACGTACATTCTACTACTGGTGTTTTACTAACATGTAAATAAACTTTCTAAAACTTTTGTCTCAATATTTATTCTCCACCTTCTTCTCCAAGGTCATTTTGACCTTTGGCCCCATTTTAAACTCATTTATCCCGTGTGTCCTCTACTGGGTCAAGGACACTGTTGCGCATTGTGTGGGTTCATCTCATACATGTATATTTACTTCTAATATGCTTGTGCTTTGCAAGGAAGATCTAAGGCATGTTGACAAACAAATTCAAAAACATATACAGATAACAGGCATGTGTTATTACCCGATTGGAGAACCATAGTTTTGGCATTGATAACATTAAAGGCTTCAGGCTAGTTTGATGTAATTTACTTTAGTTTGTTCAAGGGTTTCCCAAAAGCCATTTACAGCACCAGTGCAAATTCCTCCATACATGTACATTTTGAACATTTCAAAACATTTGAGTGGGTGGCCAGTCCGTTTAACAGAAAAGGCATATCGAGGTGGATGGCAGGCAATCTCATAACGGATGGCAGGCAATCTCATAACACTGTAAGAGTAGTACTCAATGTTGAGGACTTTTATATGAGGAATATTATCCTCTAACTGTCAATAGTTGGGCCTATCATATGCATTTCTGTACCATGCAGGCAACTGAGTTTCTTTGGGATTTAATTTCTCAAACCAACACAATATCGATATGGGACAGAGAAATTAGATTTCAAAAATCTATTAGATTCAGCATTGGTGGTAGTTGGCATGGTGGTGTGGTGGGAACACACTCGCCTCCCATCTCTGAGATCACAGTTCAAACCCCGATCTGACCTCATGGAAAAGCTGGTAGTTGCTTGCCAAGGGTCGGCGGTTTACAGTACAGAACCTTGACCAACTGTATGTACTGGGTTCCTTTGCCCTTCTTACTACCCATCACAATATAACCAATAAGGTACTGGTTATGATGTGGAATACTAAATAAACCAAATAAACTAGATGCATCTTTGCATGATAAATTCATTCACCTATGATCTAGTCCAAGCAAAAGCTCCTTTAAGAGCTAAAATGTAAAATAAATAGAGGTTATGTCTTGTTCACACAGCTCCGGGGAAACTATCCCTTTTCAGAATTTCACCAGTTGGATAGAGCACCGCAAAGCAAGATGAGAAAGTGAGTGACAGGGGTCAATTGGGTCCATAACTTTCTAATTTTAAATTGCAATATCACAGTGGAAGTAATGCTTACATATAAGCATCCAAAAGTTAGATACAAGTTCAAACGCATATGACAGAAACATGTGTGGGAGTGAGGGCATTATTTGCTCAAAGCCAAGCACCCTGACGTGAAACAGAAGGAAACCACGTGATATTGGCGAATTTCTCCTGGACATACCTAGAAACAAATCCTTATCTCTTTCACAACCAATTTGCTAGGCTCATGTTAGTCTACATATATCTGCCAGATGTGACTGTTATTTTGCTGAGAGACTTTCTGTGTTGTGCTATTTAATATAAACTACAAGCTATTATCCCATTTACTCTGATTCAACCCATGAGTAGACAGGCCAGCTGTATGATGCTAATGTCTAGTGCCTGCCTGACTGATTCGATAAACTCATCTACATCCATTTTGAACTTTTGACCACAATCCATAATATTTCAATACGATTTCTATACTATTAGAGTTTATTTCTGTACCTCTTACATTAACACTTGTAATAAAGACAATTCAGTTTCTTATAACAGGAAATTTATCAAGTTATTTCTTCACTTTTTTATAAATTGCTCTTTTCTCAATTATGCCTTCTTATTTTTAAAGTGTGTTATGAAGTTTAGTTTCCTAAATTTAAATAATTTTACAAGAAAACTGTCCAATTACTTGTTATCAGTATATAACATAGTGCTTGATATACAAACATTTGATTAACTTAAAAAAACTATTAGTAGAAACTCTACTAGAATTCTTAAAACTTATATCTGTTTATGGACAGAAAAGGCCATGTGCCATTTCGGTAATGTCTGGACAGAGGCTCAAGGCAGATTAGTGTAAAAAGTCCCAAAAATCAAAATTACCCCGACTGTTATGATTAGAGTAGGAACTATCTGATTTAACTGGGAACCAATACTTGCCTCCAGGACTTTTGACCTCGACCTATAATTTCAACACAATTAGAAGGATCGCTCGATATGACTTTACGGGTTCATGTCCCCAATCCATCCAATCTGCCGGCAACAAAAATTATAGTCAGGAGATGACAAGCATGTAGTTTATCATTTCGGTTAAAGCCGTTGCCAGTTATTACCCTAATTTTAATACATTTGTTTAAAACAACAATACAATTGGGCATATTGGCAATAGGTTCTGACCAAAGTGCATCCCGATCGCTATGATTTGACTTAGTGACATTAAGATAACTCAAACTGAAAATCCAGACAAAAAAGGTTGGCGACAGTTTGGTTCTGACTTCGAAGTCAGCAAGACTTGGAATGAAAGACTGATATATGGTCCCATCACATAAATGCCAAGAAAATTTAACATAGAACAACATGCTTTTTCACAGCAAATAATTTGGCACCACATGGACATACATTATTCTTGTATTCAGATTCAGATTAGCTTTAACTCAATGGTTTAACTATTTTGCTTACCCAAATATAACCCAGTGCACTTTGGATTCATGTAAAACCTTTTTGTCTGCGAAACAGAAGGAAATTGGGGGTCACTTTCCAGTGGTTGGTTTTTTCTTGCATAGATTCTTATGCTGGGTCTCATTAACCTTGAAAATGTCGGTCATTATGCAATCTACATCCTTGACACCATATAGATATCTGCATCAAAAGGCATTGGTAATGTAAGGGCCTCAGAAAGGCTAGTCTCCATTTGTGAGGAGTGTTCCTGTTAAAAGCCTTTGCTCACACATGCATAACAAAGAGGTTCCTCTAAATGACTTACTCCTGGCCTCTTAAAATATTAAAACACTCACGAAACCTCTTGCCTTTATCCCAAGAGCTTTATCATGGCCTCGTTTTCGTTGAAAAGTGGGTTTAGTGGGTATCTGAAAACCATCCACTTCTATTGCTAAAAGTTAGCTCTGAAGTACTTACAAATGTCATATTAAAAATCCACCCACCATCCTGTACCTAAATGTCACTCTGTTTCATTGCATTCTAGTAAAAGATTTATAAGGTGACTTCGATGGACTTAGGGTTTTAAAAGTTACATTAAAGACAACTGAGCTTCTTATAACAGGAACTTTATATGAAGCTATTTCTTCATTTTTAAAGTCATATAACAATAATGAAATGGTGATTTTGTTCATTAATGACAGCAATGTTCTGAACATATTTCAATCTATGCAAATTGTGGAATTTAATTCTCGGCATTCAGCGTTTTAATTTCTGCTACACGTTCAGCGCTGTTAGTAGTGGTAGAACTGGTTGTAGACCATAAAAACTGAACATAAGTCAAGCCATGGTTATGAATTGTGTTGTCAGCCTCTGAGGTCAGGCAAAGTTCTCTTGATGTTGTAAGTTGATGTAGTAAATTCTAAAGTACAATCCTCTGAACTCATGGTGTATTTCTAAAGTAGCTGGGAGTTTTCACTTTTTAATTTGTACGTACATGAGTAAAGGCTGTATTGCATTCTTGTGTGCAGCAATCCAGGCATGTCAGGTCTCTTGGGTTGACTGATGATATTTTAGTTGATAAAATATTTGCCAATTTCTTGCCTGTGATTTTATATAACAATGCAAACAATTCACCAATGGCAGATACAGTGTTTACAGATTTGTTTGTGCCTGTCACTGATGATAGAAACTGGTCTCCAGACGTCACTGTCAGCCTCAGTTTTAACCTCTGGCTCTTTGGCCTTCCACGGTTTCTATATTGCGGTTATCTCTACAAGAAAATTGGCTTTACATCTACTTGTTGTATGTCATGTACAAGTGCCCTAAAATTAACCACAGGTTTACTTTATAGCCAAGTTTGAAGTTGTCTGTCAAATTTGGGCTCCTGACAAGTATCTCCCAACTACAGATAGCTCGACAAAGGTATCTGCAATGCCCTGATGCGTCTTGATGTCCTGTTGTCTGTGGCCCCTACTCCTACTTCATTAAAATTATCCTCCTAAGTTTCAATATTTTCTGGTAAATAAAGTCCCTCATATCCATGCATTTAAATGTTTTTAAAAATCATGTTAGAAACTAGTGTTGGGAAATGTCTTGCCCAATTTTTGATAACCCAAAATATAATGCAACACCCTTCCATTTCACAGAATTATCAAGGAATGGGCATGCATGTACGATGGACCCCAAAACAAACATCCAGTGAGCATTATTCTTTTAAATAAAACAATCAAATATCACACAGTAGTAGACAATACAATATAAAGACAGACTGTAAAGACCTTTGTCCAATGGTAGCTTCACCCAGACACCTTATTGGAAAAGTATGAAAGTGGATTTATAAGCAACGTGTCGACAGGCCGGGAACTTGCAACCGACCCTAACCGACCATGTAAACATTGGGTTCGACTCTCCAAAATGCATTGTTACTTGCATTACTTCTTATTCAGTGTGTGGTTCCTTACTCCTAACCCCCAATATTCTTAATTAACTGAAATGGACAAAAGGTGATACACTCATAATTAATCTTCACATTTAGATGGAGGCGTTGTAATTATGGTCAATTCTATTGTCATCATCAATTATAGCAGGTAGTAATTCTGGATGGTTTAATTAAGATGACAACTTCTTCCGCCCTGCAAAACAACTGGGATTAATTGTATTGTTACAAATGCTTTGGGGTTTACTCGAATAGAATCACGTTTGTTGTCTGTTGTCATTGGGACACGTGGTCGCATGAAGCAACACGTGAGAGGGGCTATGTGGTACCCAGATAAAACATACCCAAGTATATTATAAGTCCAATAATCATTCTAAAATTTCTCATATCAACCAAAACCTTCATTATTTTACAGTTGGTTCTGAAGATGGACAGATAGAATGAGAATTTTTGAACAGCCAGAGACACATTTACTCAAGTAATTATTGATAAAGATTGGAACTTACTTATATATTCAACCACATTACATGCACATAATGAAACCCTTGCAGTTATTAAGTTTGCACAAGTCCGCAAAGTCTTCAATACAAAATTTGGAACAGAATAATTAATTGCAATTATAATCTTCATAAATGGGGTATTAAAGAGTCACCACAGTGTATTTATTGCACAAGTGTGGATACAGTAGGTCACCACTTCTATGAATGTAATGCTTGCAATTTTTTCTGGCAAAACCTGGAAGAGTGGCTGTACAAGCAACTAAAGGTCAAATTCCATTTTACTGTTTGTGAAATTCTATTTGGATTACCTTTAATTGGGGACCCTCTGCTAGAAGTCTTGAACTGTGTCATTATCTTGGCAAAAAAATTCATAAATAATAAGAGAAACCATAACAAAGAACTTGTATTCATTGAATTTATGTATATATTAAAAAAAATTAAATCTTGCACAGAATTTAAAAAAAAATAATGAAAAATTAAATTTTATGAGCTTTTGAATAACAATCCTTCCTAAAAATATTTGATGGTTTAATCGGGGCTGGCACACAACTACTGAACTGTTGCCTGATATGCATAGTATTTTCTTTTCTTTTTTTGTATTGTATTTGTATGTACATAGTGTATTGTCCCTGTAGATATATTGTGTACTGTATATGTTTTCTTGTTACAATAAAATGATAAAAAAAAACAAAGTTTGCACGAGTCACAGACTAGATATCTGCTGATCTGTCAGCTTGGGAATTATATATATTATAACTAAATTCTGTTACTGTACTTAAGTTACACAGACAGCAGTTGATTGTGATTTTTTCATATTTGGACATAACAATAAACATTCACATGCATGCAAAATTTAAAACACAATTTTGATGTCTGAAAAAAATCAGAATTTCTTACTTCCAAATAACTCTAAGTCAAAACATACAAATAGTCCACAAATAGTCCATGATTTCTTAAATGTCTACCAGACAGGAAATGATGGAATACTAGTACTTACTCCCTACCTCATAGTGTGATGATCTCAATTTTGATTCTGGCCATAAGTGTCAAAGTTTCTTTTAATTTACTGTTGCCTGAAAGCTTTCATAACACAATCTTGATTGTCTAGTGTTCACCATTTTCCTTAAACCCTTCCATTGCCCGTTACACCCGAGAGTTTTTCTTTTATTAAAAGTGTCCAATATCTTTCACTATTGGCCACTTTCTGATTTTGACCATATATGGAAGTCTTTGGCACATTTCTAAAGAAACCCTTTTACATTTATTTCAACTAAAATGATCATAAAAACCGAAGAAATACACACCAGGAATATAGGAATGAAAAGTAATGATGTTCAACAACATCTTAATATTATAAATTACGGAAGAGGTGTAATTTAAGTAGGTTAATAGCCTCGTAAGTGTCCAATATTGGAAAATAATGGACACTTACTTGGCCATTAACCTATACATATTTGACATTAAACCCAAACCAGACATTCAGTTACTGTCCCACTGTAGAATTACACTGTGTAATCACTGTGTAATAATTGCAGTATCAATTTAAAAGAAAATATCTCAGTAACTCAATTTTCAATTATTTGCGATTAGACAAGTTCACATTCTTTGGATTGTTATATTTATGTGTAGTCATTTAACTCCTACATATTCTTGAGACTTCAACAGCTTAACTATATATCGTTATAAGAAAATCTGTTGTTCATATGATGTAAAAGACAATATTGTAAAAAAAAAATATTCATTCAGTAAACTTTATTCAGCACTTCAAAAGCACTTTGCTTGAGAACATATTTATTCTGCACTCTTCTTTTATTTATTTCTTCTTTCTTTTTCTGCAAATCACAATAAACAGAGGGTAATAGTCCCTTTAGGAAATAATGGCTGGATGTTTAATGGTGTAATCTGTAAATACCTCTGGGGTATAGGTGTAATGCAACAGCTCCATAAAGCTGTTTTATCGGTCATTTCCCACTTGTCAAAGATGGGTTGGAGAAAGAAGTTTCATGTCATGGCCAATATTGAGGGTGAAAATGTCTGCTTTTTAAAACAAATCTCAAGGCGGCATATTAAAGGAATAGTAATGTGCCACAGACTCTTTCAACTAAATGTCTCATTTATCCAATTTAAACATTTTAAAGGTCATCTTATGTGATCTAACTATACATATTATATCCAGTTTGCTATTACCTGAAACAATTAAAATGTGAATCACATTTAAATTTTATTTAAGGTGATCTTAAGGTGATCACATTTAAACTTTTTTTCAGGTGATCTTAGGTGATATCAATATAAATATAACTAGCTGCTAAAAGTGTAACTCAAGATGTCACTCACCTTATTGATATAAATATGAACTTTAATTCCATTTGCATGTATATACAAATATTGGTTATAAATAAAGACCATTTGGGTTGAGCTAATAGCAGGCTTAATGGGTGGCTTATGTAAAAGTGAAGAGAAAATCTCTTAGAATGACTTGGGCGGGTTATTTTTCTACAATATAATGTGTTGAGATTTTAGTGTAAATTAAAATACATACCATCTCTAGGGTTCTGTGAAATAATGATATTGTTATACTCCAATATTAAATCGGTTTAACCAGAGAGTAGACCAAAAATACTAGTTAAACGACAATGTGTTGATCAATTTAGGCCTTTTGGGTCATCTAAAGTCATATATAGGGGGCTCGGTGGTGTAGCGGTTAGAGTTCTCGCCTCCAACCTCTGAGGCCGCCGGTTCGAATCTCGGGCCGGGCGCTTCATGTTGGAAAGTTGGTAGTTACTTGCCAATGCCCGGTGGTTTACAGTGCAGTATGCACTGGTTTCCTCCATCTATAAACTACCCTTCGCAATATGACCCTGGCTGTTGAACGCGACGTAAAACAACAAATAAATCTAAATCTAAAGTAATATATAGACCTGCATCAGGACAGTAAATATTGAGCGAGTTTCGTTCAGCCAAGGCAAAACTGATTTGATTGGATAAGGTATATGTAGGATATATGTTGTATGGGTACCAGTTCTAAAGGTCTTTATGAGTTGGTTATAATTTACACATCTCCCATTGATGGATTATAAGAAATAAACTGCTTTGAGGTTTTGTCACCTTAGTAACTAGTTATTATTTGAAGAAGTTAATGCAGCCAATATATGTCATAATATTATATTATATTTAATTCAAATAATTTGGTATAATGAGTAGAATATAAGATATTTAAGGACCGGCAGTAGCACAGCCAACAGGGTCGTGGACCAAA
The DNA here is from genome assembly GCA_964017235.1 of Sabellastarte sp. h YS-2021. Taxonomy (NCBI): domain Eukaryota; kingdom Metazoa; phylum Annelida; class Polychaeta; order Sabellida; family Sabellidae; genus Sabellastarte; species Sabellastarte sp. h YS-2021. Next base: position 88,478,758 of record OZ024931.1, read on the forward strand.
AGCTATATATTTATCTGCTCATAAGCTATTTATTCTCATGTGGCGCTCTCAAATATTTTATACTCTGTAAATTTACATGTCTTATGATGTCAATTTTTAGACTGTATGTACAGTTGTATTTTCATATTGTATTATGCATCTAGACAACATATCTTTTACTATAGGACTCAAAATGATATTTGACCCATTTTTTCTACTTTTCAACTACACAAGTACAGCCCAAGCCCTTTAGTGACTGGAATTTCCTGGCTGAAAGACAGAGTCTCGGGGATGACCGTTTATCAACGTCCCTGAGGTTCTTTAGCCTTCCACTGGGGATATGATCCAATGGCAGAGGATCACCATTTTAAGTGGTCATCCGAGCCACTATGTATCCCTCTCTACTTGGGATTGAACCCTTGACCTCTGTACATCAGGGTAGGTGTGTTACTCAATAGGCTATTGTATTGAAATGTCCTCAGTGGACAAGTGGGTTAGTAGGTTTGGCATTTGATCAACAGCTGTCACCACTTTGTGGGTTCTACTCTAACTAACATATGTACTGGAAATTATGGAAATGATAATTAGCATGCAACAGGCCCTCTTGTGTGGGTACTCTTGGATTTGTCATCACAGATGTGGGGTGGATTTCCCCTCCAACACTTCTTCCTCCAATTTAAAACATCCTTAGGGTAATCTATAACATGATATGATTAAAAGGAAAAGACTTGTGATTACATATACAATCTAACCCAACTGTTAATAATAGAATAGAATGATCCTTTCCAAAGAGGTCGGGATATTCTGTTTTTGACCTTTCTAATTCAGTATGTAATTAAATTTGATACCCTCAAGTCTCTCAATATCGCTCTCCATCCAGGTGCCAGCTTTAATGATATTACATTGTTGAGGGAAAATAGAATAGCTTACAATATCGTGACAATTTCAGGCTGCTGTTACAAAGCAGTTGTGATTAAACTTCAGCTCTGTGTAATGAGATTGTTGTTAAGGTAAATAAGAACCAGGGCAATGGGTTATTTGCAAATTGCTTTTCCATTTATTGGAAAAAATGAGGATGACTATAGCAGAGGATGGTGTTCAAGTTACAAAGTGAGATGTAGTCCAATTGTCTGCCCTAACCCTCTTCCTCAGTTATAATATTTAAGGTGTCTAATAATAGAAGTAAATACAATACCCAGTGGGAGTACAGGAAGCTTGGCCATAAGGGTCTGTACAATGATCTTTTCAGAATCATTCTGTGATCAGGCGGTTATGTATACACAATGAAAAATATCACAGAGCAATAAGGTTTGCTCAACTCCTTATGGACCAGTCACACCTTAACTTAAGCTCATAGGTGAATTTATAACAGCCATTGTCAAAATATGTTCCTATTATTTTTGTATGCTTTTCTAAGACTATAAATTCAACCCAGTTTAAAGAAGCAGTACCTCAGGGAGTACAAACCCACAGGGCTAGGAATCAGATATTGGGAAAAAATCCTTTAAAGAATTAGGGGCCCATTGAATCAGAGAAATATTGAGCCAGGGGAAGACTCCACCTTGTGTGAAAATGTGACCCAGATCGGATGTGTAGCTTTTGAGTTATGCACACAGATAAACAAACACACAAAGTTGATTTATTTATTTGGGGTTTTACGTCGCTTTCAACACTCTACAGGTCATATTACGACGGGTAGTTGGAAGAACAGAGGAAACCAGTACATACAGTTGGTCAAGGTTCTGTACTGTAAACTGCCGACCAACGGCAAGCAACTACCAGCTTTCCCACTTGAGGCCATGACACCAACCGAACCCCGGCCTCACTTTTCCACACTGAAGTCATGAGCTACCACTGAATGGGCTTGTTTACTTTCGTCCATGTTCAGTTATGGTTTAGCACACTTCATGTTTTGGCATGACACCTTCACAGGGATTGCACATTTGGGTGGGACATCCTCATTTGAACAGTTCGGAATGTCTTTTGCATTCAGGACCCAATTTTCAAAATGTTTGAACAAACTCGTACTAGCCCTTACAAGCTGTACAGAAATATACACACCTCCAGTTTGGAAGGGGCGTTGGGATTTATGTATGGAGCAGCCGTTTGTTCAGCATGTACTATCTGGATGTGAAGACTTCCTTCTAGTGCCATAAGGAAGAGTCGTCAAGCAGAAATCAAATACATACAGATATGACCGTAAGGAAAAAGTGTGACCTTACCATAAGGTAATAATAGAAAAGAATGTCTAACATACTGTCATAAGCTATATTCACACACATAACAATAGAGGTAAGAACCAGGATAATATACCACACTTGTTGACCAACAAGCCACTGAGAGTACCCAAATTGTGGAACATCTTTTTCTCATGGACCTTTTGGAAGAGCAAGCCATTTATCTGGCAAATGCTTTACTCGGTGGCTGACTTGACAACTGCGATAGGTTACAATGAGTATCGTTTGTGTACACAAAGAGTTTTGAATATTAATAAAACATATTACACTATTCTTCCTTCCTTTAGTCACATGTTTAAATCTATGTTAGGATGGTAGGTGGGAAAATTGATAGTTGCCAGCACTTGTCTTGTGTTTCCTGAGGCAGAATTTGACCGCTAACTAGTAAAGTATGTTTTTCTTTCATCTGGGAAAATGCCAGGCATCATCTGACCAAAGTGACATTAAATGCAATCAAAACAAATCGAAACACTACTTTTTCCCGCATGAAATGCTGTATATTGTTGCAAAGAAACATATCTGTAAAGAAAAAAATATTTTTGAATATTTATTTTATATATAGGCCAGTGTCTCATACAAGATCTGTAATCAATTTCATACTGCATTTTATCTTTTTTCACTTTTAAAGCAACCAAGTACTCTCACTTGTCATAGAGACACCAAGATGCGTCTGTACAAATATCTGTGTTAATGGGGTTGCTAAAAATAGTTGGCTAAGTAAATGGTTTTTATCAGTAATGTGTGGTTATTATAGAGCCGGGGAAAAATCCCCATTTATAATAGCAGATTCATAGAAAATGTTCAAATGTTATTTTTTTGTTTCTTTTATATTTGCTTACATCATTTGAAGAGTTATTTAAGTTCACGAAAAACACTTGAATGAACAAAGATAAATAAAAGTATAAGTTCTCTATTTCAAATGGCATCGAGGGATAAAGACAATAAAAATCATAACTTCACCCATAAATCATAACAAAAGATTGATAAAGCAAAAAATATAAAAACATCTTGTTGCGAGATTGTTTATAATTAGCAAGCAGGATGAATGTCAGATATACTGCACTCTAGTCACACAACACGTGATATTTCCGGTAATTACAGACTGCAGGAAAAGGATAGGCAGAATGGTGTACATCTGTAAAATCCAGGTACGTACTTCCCTGGCTTCAGTTTTGCAATTAGGGAGGGCAGTGGACATAGTCTGATACAGGAACGATACAAACAAGAGCACCCAGTGGGGAGCCGAGTGCAGACTCCAGAATCAAGGATCATGCAGAAATTTTGAATAGGTCCTTCTTTGTGAGAGTTCTGATGCTCCCTCAAATTTCATGACGATCCATGCAGTAGTTTTGGAGTTGTGCTGCAAACAAACAGACTGGGTAATATGCATTGCGAAAATCCTACAATTTGCAAAGTAAAAATATATACCGTAAAGGCACTATAAATATGTAGTAATGTTATGGCATACACTCCACTTTATTGTTGAGGCAGAAAGACACAGAATGACTCAGAATTAGCAGGAAAGACAAGAGAACAGTTGGTGAAATGATAGGACACCTCGCAGTTATTGCAGGTTATAGCAGATGACCTTGATAACCCCAGTGGTAGACAGAATTTGGAACAATTTAAAACTTCCGTGTTTGTGGTCACAGGAAGCAAGGAATGCTACACTACAACAAATGTCTAAAATATTGATATCGCAGCAGTAACATAACCTGAAAATACCGAGAAAATATAGAACCATAAAACCCTTTCTGGTTCCAAAACCATTTTGTTAAATTCAAAGAGATCGTGACAATTCTTAAATCAAATCTAAATTTAGCATATTGTAAGTCCTGAATGGTAGAGTGGTTTGCAAGTATGGCATCTATCGCAGGCTATCACCACTGTGAGGGTTCCACTCCCACAGGCGACAATGCTCAGGACCTGTCCCAATATGACCCAGGCTATTTAATGGGGAGCAAAACCCCCAAATTTGGCCTTTACCATATTTGACACTTTAATACTACATTTAGAGATAGATTAAAATATATGCAGATTTGATACCATGTTTATGGTTTAATTAACACATTCAAGTTACAATTCTATAAAGGGCACTTCCATATTTGCAGATGCAAAACTACAGGAATGGATTAATATGTTTTGCTAACTTTTACAGAAAGGACGCAGCCATATCTGTAAGTTCGTTGGATCCTGTAGGAATAGATTCACATAATCCTTGCTATATTTCTAATCAGAGTACTACCATATGTGCAGCTGAGAGTAGTATATTTAGGAATGGATTCACACAATCCTTACTGCATTTCTTAGCAGAGTACTACCATATTTCCAGCTGAGAGTAGTATATTTAGAAATGGATTTACACAATCCTTGCTATATTTCTGAGCGGAGTACTACCATATTTGTAGCTGAGAGGTAGTATATTTAGGAATGGTTTCACACAATCCTTGCTATTTTTCTAAGAAGAGTACTACCATATTTGCAGCTGAGGGTAGTATATTTAGGAATGGTTTTACGCAATCCTTGCTACATTTCTAAGCAGAGTTTTACCATATTGGCGGCTCTGATAGTATATCTATGAGTGGATTCACACATTTTTACTATATTTCTCAGCCGAGTATTTTCATATTTGCTGTCTCTGGTAGTATATCTCGTAATGGATTGACACAATCCTTGTGTATTTCTGAGAAAACTATATTTTTAACTTGTGGGATCACAGGTGCTTCTAAGATAACATCTCACTCCCGTGTACTTATCTTCTAAGTTATAAGTTGTAACTTATCTCTCAGTACTGCGAAATTATCTTTATGGTATCAATCTTTAGCTTTTACCTCTTAGTGTGTTCACTCTTCTACAAAAGTGGAGCTCAGTGATTCCTTTCTCAAGAAAAGTGTAGCTGTAAGGGGTCCCTCGATGAATGCTCACAAACGACTGGGGCTTTTTTATGGGTGATCCTTATAAATCACATCAGCCTGGATCAGTTCATAGCCAATATTTCAAGTTGTAAAACAGACCGGTTCACTCCGGAGAAATCACAAGGCTGACCAGTTTGCCCACCCCCTTTATAACAGGATCAGTAATAGCAGCACCCTGGGTTTAAATCAGATAGATCTTACTATTTGTTTTAACAGTGGAACAGTAGTATAAGAAACAAGACTGATACATTTGATATGCTTTCTTAAGGATTCCAGAAATTGACTATATAGTCTTTGAAAATGACTTTACTATACTACGTCTGTACATAAACTGACGTTGTGATTTGTTGCCTGTGATTTAGAAGTATTTGAGGCTTTAGTTAAGCCTTTGGTATGGTTTGTATTGCTCCTTTACTTTAATTGCCGATAACAATATACTCTTTTGCTGTCTTCTGAGAATAAGCAGGTGAAAAAGACGAAAATCAGGCTAATGTGTTTTTAATGGAACGACCAACAGAGGATTTGAATAGGAGAAAGTGTCTTAAATCATTAATTTCTGCGTCAGTGTGATTCGAGAGGGAAAAAAATATATTTCAGATATTTGAAAATGTCAAAATATCAAATTATTTATGAGTTTGTTTTTGCTCCAGTGGTTCAAAATAGGCCAGGCTTGGTTTATGGCAGCCAAACACAAAGGGTATGAAGAATGGCTTTATATCTGCCCGACATGCTCCACAAAAGTGATCATGGCTTGGCTCTCAGTTGACACTTCTGTACTGACATTGCTTGAGTGGTAAGCTAATACCACGTGCACTAATGAATACAAATGCCGCCCGACACCTGTTTTGAAATAGGTGTTTACATTCTAAGTGGCTGACCATTGCCATTGTATCCTTGTGGGTAAGCCACTCAGGTAGAAATACAGAACACCTAGGTTCAATACCAGGTACAGTCAGATATGTATTGTCTCAGGTGACCACTTAAAATTGTGGTCCTCTGTCATTGTGTCATGTGTCCCTTGGCAGGCTGAAGAACTTCAGGGGCGATAATAAATGATCATATCCCTAGAAGCCTGTCTTTTAGTTAGTTGAATGTCCATCACTAGAGAGCTTGGACTGTACTTGTGAAGTCGAAAGAGGTCATATAGTGCTTTGAATCCTGTGATAAAGAGATATTCCACTGAAATACAATGTTTCCTGGTTTTCGGGTCCCTAACAAAAGTCACCTCAAATATCACAAACTCTACAAAACTACAGCGGGGCAAACCCTTTTTGCAGTTGTTTTTTACCACACTTGGTTCAACAAAGCTCAATTTTCTAAACTTCTATGGTACTTCAAGAATCCATTACTGTCATTTTGGTAAATGGTTGACCTGCCTTAGTAAAATATTTGAACATGCTATTACTGTGATGATTTATGTTATGAATATATTCATCAATAATAATCTAATCTAATCTAATCTACTGCTTTGCAGGCGCAATATCTTCCCCACTAAGGGGAACTCAGTGCGCTAGTAACAAAAATTATTTCTTATAAGGAGAGTCGAGGGGCGTTCAAGGTCAGTGTACCAGGTTTGTGGGTGGGACCGAGAGGGAAGGAGACTAAGTTGGGAAGCTAGAGTTGAAAAGGTGCGTTTTGAGGTCTTTCCTGAAAGATGCGACAGAGGGACTGTTTCTTATTTGGAAGGGGAGAGAGTTCCAAAAAACTGGGGCATAGTGACTAAAAGAATTTGAGAAGTGTTTAATTGATTTATGAACTCTACGGTCAAAAGTGGGGGTATGAAGGAACTTGAGTTTAGGGGTACTTCGTCTAGTATTTCTAAAGGAAGTGTAGGGGTGGATTAGTTCTCTTAGGTAAACAGGCTGACCTTGGTTGAGGATTTTATATGTAATGAGGCCTATTTTAAATTGTACCCTATACCTAACTGGAAGCCAATGGAGTTTTTTTCAGTTGAGGGGTGATGTGAGAAAATTTTGAGGAACGGGTGACAACCCTGCAGAGTGAGTTTTGCACTAGTTGCAATCTTCTTAGCTCAAAGTCTGTGAGTGATAGAAACAGGGAATTGCATAAGTCCAATCTGCTGCTGACCAAGGCATTGGCTAAAAGAACTGATGTTTTAAGGTCTAGAAGGGGACGTATTCTGTAGAGGTCTCTTGCATGAGCTCTAGTGGACTTTATGACCTGTGACACATGGTCAGAGAAAGTGAAATTGGAGTCAAACACCACTCCGAGGTTCTTGACACTTTGTGCTGGTGAGACCTGATTACCAAGAACATTGATTGGAAAGTGAGGAAGGAGTTGTTTACGGTTGTTTTTCAAACCTATCAAAATGAACTCGGTTTTATCAGGGTTGAGTTTTAATTTATTTGTGAACATGAAGTTTTGGATGTCGTTTAGGCAAATTTTTAGTTTTTGTACAGAGTAAGAAAAATTTGCTGGAGAGAGTGAAATGTATAGCTGAGTGTCATCGGCGTAGAAATGGTAATTGATGCTACTGTGAGATTGAATGATGGAGCTGATTGGGTTGGTGTAAAGGGAAAAAAGAATTGGACCAAGGACGGAGCCCTGGGGGACCCCATGCTGAAGGGCAACAGGATTTGAGAGTGTGCTGCCTACCTTGACCGACTGTGTCCTTCCCGACAGGTATGATTTGAACCAGCCAAGTGCCAGTTCACTGATTCCATGGAAACCATTAAGTCTGTCCAGGAGTATAGTGTGATCAATGGTGTCGAAAGCGGCAGAGAGATCTAGAAGGGTGAGCGCTGTAACAGACCCTTTGGCCATATTGAGAAGAATGTCATTATGTGGCCATATTGAGAAGAATATCATTATGAATGTTAAGGAGGGCACTTTCAGTAGAATGGTGTTTTCTATAAGCCGACTGGAAGGCAGTCATCAGGCCGGCTTCATCAAGGTGAGTATGTAGCTGGGCTGCTACTACCCTTTCAAGTATCTTTGAAATAAAGTTTAGATTGGAAACGGGCCTGTAATTTTTGAAAACTTCCTTGTCTAAGGATGATTTTTTGAGAATTGGGCTTACATGGGCCTGCTTAAAGAAATTAGGACACGTACCTTGTGCTAGAGAGGCGTTGATTATTGAGGTGATGGGGGTAATAAGGATATCCAGGAATTCAAGAACAAGAAAAGTGGGCCAAGGGATAATAATGAACTCTTACAGATTTTCTATGTCTGTTATCCTATTACCAAACTGTATTACAGTTACTTTGCTAGGTATATACAATTAATTCGCAGATATCAAGATAGAACATAATAAGAGGTGGTGTTTGGTTGAGTTTTATGAACAGTAACTGTTTCAAAAATAGGTCGCGAATTGGATCTTAAGATTACAAGATGATGTGGTGGCATCACACCGGTTTTGTAGTTTTGACCATTTCATAACATAGTATTTCATAATAGTATATTTTTAAATATAGATAGAAGCTTTAATATGGTATTGAAGTAGACAATGTTCTGGTATGACCTGGTTATGTCAATGGACTTACACTTTTGCGTGTATAGGTCTATACAAAGTCATGCCGAAGAGTCTGCAAAATGATGGAGATTAAGCACTATAAAAGTTCTAATTAGATTAGAATGCAAGAGAGTGATAAAGGACCACACACACCAAATGTTTATAGCAATGACTGATAGATGACCTCTTTAAGTTGACGAAAAGGAGTGAAAATATTAAAAACGGTTCAGAAATAAGGAGCTGATGTCCATTTTACATAGGGCACGGTGTTTTTGAAAAAAGTATAGTCTTTTATCAATTAAGATAACAGCAAAGTTATCAACAACCCATGATGTTAAAAGAATTTTTTAAGTGTAAAGAGCCCGACAGTTTGTAGTGCAGAATCTTATATGTGCTGGTTTCCTCTGCCCTTAAAACTATATGTCATGATATGACCTGTACATAATGTTGAAAGTGACATTAAACCCAAATAAAATTACAGAAGACTTCCTAAACGTTGAACAATCAACAAGTCTGTAGCAAGATAAATATTGATTAGTTTTTTTTCTGTAATGTATTAAATCTTCAAACTTGCTTTAAGTTAAATGAGTATATTGTAAAGATAAAAAGACACACATAGGATAGAAATTAGCTTTGGCCTTGGAGCCGTATCTATGTTTCACTCAAGAGCCAGTACATCATCCAATTAGCTGGGTATTTTGATAAATATTTAATTTCTTTGCAGTTATTGCCAGGGTTATCCTGGAAGTAGGTTAAGAGCTCAGTCAATCATCAAAGATCATTGTCAGTGATTTACAGCTATCTGGAGACCAAACCCTAAAACAGAACCACAACACAGGTTGCGTGACTTTTGACTTTTACGAGTAAAAGACATTGTTTATTTTATGACATTGTGAATGATATTCTCTCTATTGCTGACCTGAATAGATAAACAAAAAATTACTATTTAATGAAAAATCAGGAAAACCCAATTTTATTTCTTAGATTGCAGGTAAGGACATTTAAGATTAAATTGTCAGCATTGCCTATGTATATAGAAAGGACAACCATTCCTAGTATGGGTCATGACAAATTTGTCCTTGATAGAGGTTTGCAATTGATTGATGTTTCAGCTAATAATGAAACTAATTCTTCGTTTATCTTTGGCATTGGTATCATACTTTGAAATGTGTTTCAGGAGTCAGTGTTTCAAGAGAGATCAATTTGCAGTTAATCTGAAAAGTATATTGTTTCTATTTTGGTTTGATATATGTGCACTTGTATCTGGTGATGCATATATCTTTATCAATAAATGTAAAAGTCTCTTCTTCTATCCGCCTTCCGAAATTTGGTGTTGGGCAAATTGCCCCTGTGTGTTCATTTTTTGAAACAGTAGTTCTAACTGTTTCAACCTTTACATGCATAACCTCAGAATGCACAAACCCTGTGGATAGTGCTGACGTAAAACTAGAAAAAAATATGGTTTTCCATCTGGATCCAGGAGGGGGGGGGGGGGCGATTATTGATGTAGATCAACCTTAAAGAGTACCAGGCCACGGGTGGTCTCCTGGGGTATGGAAATATGACCCATATCCAAAACATAGTTTTTTATTTATGTGCACAGATAAACACATGAACAGACCGGATTAAAATAAGGGAGATAAGGTGAAAGATTGATGATAGAAAATAGGAAGATAAGGTAAAAATATTTATGGTAGAAAATAGGGATGTCATGGTAAATTTTGCTATGGCCCTTGTTGTATGGGAATGAGAGGACCTGGTGACCAGCTGGCCTAGTGGAGAGCACACTTGCTCCCCACTCAAATGTCCTTGGTTCAAATCCTAGCCCAATCTAAAGTGGTTGCTTTTCAGTGTCGGGTTATTTTCAGTGCAGAATCTCCTCTTGTCGTTTCCTTTCCCTCGACTACTTGTTTTGATAGGTAAAACTGAAATAACCAGAAAGCTTTATTATCTGTTTGAAACATGAAATCTAAATATGAAATCGTGTTTAACAATTAAGAGATTTAACCCTATGCTTCATCAGAATTTTAATCCTTAATCTTTAATTAACTAATCCTAAACTCCTTGGTTTGTCAATTATTTGTGTCCTTAATCTTTAATTAATTAATCCTAAAGTCCTTGGTTTTGTAAATTATTTGTGAAAGGTGTAGGTGAAAGTGAAGGTGAAAGAAAAGATTCCGTTTGGGAATTTTATTTACATGTTAGTAAAATTGTGTAAAATACAGTTCAAGTTATTAAAAGACTTTTAAAAATTGGAGAATTTTAAATTTATTCAAATTGTAAACTATATGAAGGATAGGTAGTCTCCCTCCTAGAAATTGATGAATGCAGGAAAATTTATTAACTGAGTTTACAAGAATATGGTTCCTTTCAAATTAAATCAAGGAATGGAGGTGGAATGTAGGTGAAACATAATTAAGGTTGGAAAGCCGCAGATAGGCATAAAAGAAGTGTCGACTTGTCATCCTTTTTATGATAGGAACTACTTTCACACATTTAAATTAGGTGAACACTGTAATCCGGCTACAAGGGGATATTTTATTTATTCACTTATGTTCTACTTAGACAATCATCTGTGATGGAACATGTGGCACTTTGTTTATACTTTTTTGAGAGAAAACTGTAGATATCATAAAAAACAACCAGATTTTTCCGGAAATAAGAGAAAATTTTACCGGATGTACTGTGATTAAATTTATCATTATAAAGGCAAGGTACACAGCAAGACCAGTATAATGAGTTCTGAAAATAGTAAAAATAGTGAATTAATAATTAAAGCTGGATTTCAGGTGATATTCAGAGCATATTACTGAAGACCCATGGGGGTCAGACTCAATTCAAATCTCAATCAAAAAGTTAAATCTGAGACAAAATTCTTAGCACTGAAGAAAATCTGAGACACGTATTATCAAAATCATGTGAGATTTTCAGTGACATTGGGAGAGAAAAACAGAATTTAGTCTCGGGTTAGAAGATTAAAAAAACTCAGATTTAAGTCTGGACTTTTACTTAAGACCTTTTGCGAACATTTTCCCCAGATGTTGGCATCATAATGCTTGGTTAAGTTAATGTAAAATGATGAATCCATAATCTGTGGCTGATAATTATACCGGGCAGAAAGGGGGCTGGAGTGTCATTTGCTTATTGTAGTTGCCTGGAGATTATATTCAATATGTTTTAAAACCCTAGTGAGCATCCAGAGAAGTCAAGACCAACCTTTTCAGTCGTAAGGCAGTTAAGACTTTTATTTACAGTGCTCTAATTAACCTTCACGGTTTTATGGCAAATCTTTGGATGGTACTACCTATTATATTTACTTATTGCTGTAAAAGATAAAGCAAAGTAATCTTGACCCAAAAGAGCCCCAGAGTGTCTCAATTACTGGCCAAGAGTGGTCTGGGCTTACTGTTATGGGCGACTTTTATGAATTCCCACAATCTGGAGATGGTCATAATATCTATAGTTTTGGTTACAGGACCAAAGTATTAATGTGGGAGAAAAACTTCTCATGTTTTATCAGTTTCCTGTCTTTTTAACAGAATTAGTCATAGCAACAGACCAAGTGTGAACTCAGCTTTGTTTCCATGGAACAGCAGTATAAAGAGGGATGTTGGATTTCATTTAGATTTATTTTTTGTTTTACGTCGTAAATTCAACAGCCAGGGTCATATTGAGATGAGTAGTTTATGGGTGGAGGAGCCAGTTCATACTAGATGTTCAAGATTCTGCATTGTAAACCACCGGGCATCAACAAGTAACTACCAACTTTCCAACATGAAGTGACCGGGCTGAGATTCGAACCAGAGACATCAGAGGCTAAAGATGACCACTCTAACCGCTACACCACCGAGCCCCCAAGAGGGATGTTATAAAGCCATGGATATAGTTATATTTGTTAATAAATAGCCATACAACTGCCATCTTAAATTATGATAATGTTTCTTTTCATCCAAAAAATTGTCCAGATTGCTTACTATTTGTCCACAAACCTCTACCGTGGGAAAGTCATCTGGTGCTAAATGCATTTTAATAGCCAATATTTTCTTCTTTGAAAGGCTTGTTTGAAAACGATTAAGCCAACAGCAAACATATTGACTAATTTACCTTCTTATCAAAAACCAGTAAGCAGCAATGGCTTGGTGTTTGCTTATCACACCACATCTTATAAGAAATTCAAGAAACCGAAATAAGTATTTCCTTCCTGAGCGTTGTGGCCGGAATGTTTTTGTCAGTTAAGTGCTGTTGTCATTACACACCATTGATATAACAGCTGTGTCCATAAATATCCAATGTCTTCACAATAAAGATGGGATTGCCTTTGAGACTCCCTTCCTGTAGCTGTGTACATCTTACAATTACTCAATTGGTTCCTTGTCCTCATGATTTTCCTGTTGGTGAATACAATTCAAGACTCTTGTCTTGTCAATCAATAATAGAAAATTGTAATATTGATAGAAATTGATATTTGAAACAGAAAGGCTCTGGCAGTTTGGAGCCCACTTTTTATAAATTAAGGAAAAAAAATAAAGAATAAATCCCCTTGAAATCTAACAGAACATGCAAGCACTTCCGAAGATCTGGATATATTGACCATATAGTCTATCTGTCTGTCTGTCTGTCAGTCTGTCTGTCTGTCTGTCTGTCTGTCTGTCTGTCTGTCTGTCATAGGAAAAGTTACTTTACTGAATAAACTTGAGGTTTTCATTGTAAGTTAAACTTTAAAAGCATAGCAACCACTAAACCCATGTCTTTAATCAAAAAACCATTTGAAGCAGTAACTGTCGATTTTTTCTTGGAGTTTCGTATTATGGGTTAATTTGCATTATTTACAAATGACCTCATATCCATTAAAAGGGTATTCTAATGACATCCATTTGTCTGTGTGTTTTTTCAATTCTATCTCAAAAACTATAGAGGGTCATATTTTCACAAACACTTGGATATATTCCGTACTAAATTGATCTACCAAATCAAACAGCCACTGGCTTTTAAAATTTGAACAGACAAAACAGTGGCGTTGATAACACTTCAGGGGCGTAGCTTAAGTATAAGGCAGTATGCACAGGCGTACCATTTTGTCAGTAGAACCATTGATAAGATATACAATACCCCACTTCCTAACAAATATTGCACATAATCACAATCTTCTGAAAAATCAGGGTGTACCAAATGAAAAATCCTAGCTTCTCCCCTGCACTTTCCTATGACTTTTATTACTAACAAGGCATTACTAGCTGGCCAAACTGAAACAACAAGAAAGGTTTATCATTTGTTAACAGATGAAACCTTCAAATAAAATGATGTTGATCAGTTTAGAGATTAGACTAATAAGTTTAATCATTTGTTAGAGTTTGCAATCTTGTAGTTCTTGATGTGGGAAAACATTAATGCAAATGGATTCAGATGGAGCCACAAGACAGGACTACAATACCCCCTCCAGGAAGTAGTTACGTGTAGTAATATTTATTTCTTGATTTTAAAAAAATAGTATAGTACCTTCAAGACTAAATAAAGAAATTTAGACAGGTAAACTAAATATAACCAAAAAGCATTCATAGAGTGCCGACCTCCCCCAAGGCAATTGAGTAGTTCCATATTCTAATCTCATCAGATAGTGGATTTCTTGGATGATCTGAACCCTTCTCAGAATTTGATAACTCCTTTAATTTGGTCTGTCCCGTATAAAGATAAAATTCATAAAGTTGTGTTTATTAATTCTTGAGTAATTACAAACATAGCCAGCCAGACGAAAGAACGTACCCCAAAACATAACCTCATGGGCTTAGGCCTTAAGATAGGTAGGTCCGGTAAATAAATCATTAAGATATCTTTTTATTAACACAGAAGATTTGGCACTTGCATGAAATACTTACCCGTCATCTGTCTTGCATATTTATCAAAGGAACTATATTTTGTAGCTATTTTTAGCACTGGAATATTCTATATAGAGAGATGCCATGAATATTTTAGTTATACATAAGAATAGCATCCCGTGAGGATCATGTGACCCTTTGTTTACTTTTTCTGAGTTGGAAAAAATATAGATTTTATCCGGAAATGTTATGAAATTTTAGCAGAAGTCAGCTGATTTAATTGACCATTATGGAGGCATTGCAGACAGCTAGGACAGTCTAATGGGGACTGAAGCTATTAAGAGTGAAAATAGCAAAAAATTAATTATGGTTGGATTGCAAAGAATATTCAGTGAACTACTAAACGGAATTAGTGTAAGGGATTCAATAAAGTTACCATATGTTATCCTAAAATTGAAGTCTACGACTGTGAGAGTTTGTGAACTTTGAGAGTCATACAATTTTTACCTGAGAGTAACAAAACTTTTTGTTATCACCAGTGAGACTATATGAGAAAATACTAAGTAATTCTCCTGGAGGTCTTTCATTTCAACTAAATCTTAATGCTTTATTGTCCTACAATGAATGGTAAAAAAACTATACTAGATCTCATACCCTTGTTCCACTTTTGGGATTTTGCCTCTGTACTGCCACAATTAAGTGGTCGGGAATGTAATTCTGTTGGTCTTATTCTCAATCTTTACGCTTTTGAGAGTTAGGGGTACTTTACAGGGATTGTAGATACAAGCACCGCACAATAATATCCCAAGCCGTCTAGTGACTTACATTCCCCTCCTTGAAAGACAAAGGCCCAGGGATGACCAATTATCAACATCCCTAAGGTTCTTTTTGCCAGCCACTGAGGAAAGGACCCAATGCGAGAGGACCGCCATTTTAAGAGATCCAGATGGCTGCTATCCTGACGGCAAATGCCCTGGTAAGTAGTCGTCTGGAGTACTGCAACTCTCTTTTCAGAAGTTTTTCTAATTTTCAACATGCACAAACTGCAGTGTATTCAAAACACAGTCGGTAGGATTGTCACAAGCTGCAATAGATATTCATGGGCATCTCCTATTCTCAAACAGCTCCATTTGTTGCCAGTTGAATTTTTCACTGCATTTTCAAAACTGCTACATTGGATTATAAGTATCTTCACAGTGGTCATCTAAGCTATTTCAGTCCTCTTGTGTCTATTCATTGTGGAAGATATGGCACAAGATATAACCATGAAGACAAAAGGTTCCTGGAGGTTAATTAATACTACCCACCTGTAAACAAATTCAAAAAGACACTTCTGTCACAGTTTTGTTTTTGATCCTTCCACAGTCTGCAATGATTTACCTAATGATGCTCACTCTGTTCCTACTCTTGCCTGTTTTAGAAAAATTAAAATCTTATCTTTTCAAAAAGACTTTTCCACCTTAGCACCTAAACTATCCGTGATGCCATGATATCGACCTGGCTATGTCAAGGGATTGATGATTTATGAATTGGACATGGTGTTGTGCCTTAGAGTCTGCCTTGGCAGAGATGGAGCACTATAAAAGTAAAGAATAGAACAGAACAGAATAGAATAGGAAAAAGTGGTCATCAGCGTCATTATGCGTCTGCCAATACCTGGCCAGTAACTTACCCACCCAAGTACTAGCCAAATCCAGCGCCACTCAACTTCAGTGATCAGATAGGAACTGGTAAAGCTACACCATGTAGACAGATATACACATCACATAGCCTATTTCATATACTTTTCTTCTGTTATGTCTTATCTTTCATTAAAGACGAAGCCAAGTGATCTCATTCTAAGATAACTTAAATTATGCATGTACACCGATTACATCTCAAGGGTGATTGCAAGCTGGTCATAAGACCTATTTTATTTGTAGCAGGACTGGTCCTCTTCGGACCCAAATTATACAACCCTGTGTTTTC
This sequence comes from Sabellastarte sp. h YS-2021, assembly GCA_964017235.1. NCBI lineage: Eukaryota > Metazoa > Annelida > Polychaeta > Sabellida > Sabellidae > Sabellastarte > Sabellastarte sp. h YS-2021. The sequence continues at coordinate 88,495,142 of OZ024931.1, forward strand.
TGAGGCGTCCTGGGACTCTTATTGCCAGGACGCATTAACCTTAGTTCCAGGAGGCCTGGACTTAGTCCCAGATCCATCCCGGACCCACCATGGAAAAAGAAAAACAGAAATTGGTTATTGCTGTCTGAGGAAATCTGTTATTAGTCCTACGAGGCCAGAGGTACCCTCAGACCGGTCTGAGAGCCAGTACATATCCCCAACTGTTTTTGAAAATCTGGGATCTTTTTTCCACCCAGAATATGACCCAGATCTGCACAAAATTTACTCCTTCATTTAGCCAGGCCCTACACACATAGAAATTATCATGAAAATCCGATCATTACCTGTGGAGTAACATTAAACAGAAAGCCAAAGTTATTGAAAATATATTTTAAATGGAACTTTTTTTTTGTATCCAGAATATGATCTAAATCTTTCAAAACATTTAATCACTTCCTCCTTTGGCCCAGGCCCCATAATCATGCAAAATGTCATAAAGATATGTTCATTGGAGTTATCGTGAGCACAGACAAACAAACAAACTAATAAACCCCAAAATCATAACCTGCTGGCAGAGATAACAAATCCAAAATGCTGCATTCAAAATCTCTTGCTGGCAATTATATGGAGCATAAAAATGGAAATGTATAAGTTATATATTGTAATCTAAAGAAACTCATGTTAATGCTTCTAAATCAACAGAACAAAACATGAAAGCTCAACAGAATCCAGAAAGCACTCGCTTCCAATTGCTGCCAGGATTGAGTTCAAGATAATTGTGCTTGTCTACAAATGCCTACACGGAAATGCTCCAAAATATCTGCAAAAAAATCCTGACTCCTAAACCAGTGCTCAGAGAAGGACTCAGATCCTCTACTTTCACAAACAATCTTCATGTACCAAAAACAAGTCGACACACATTTACATCAAGATCTTTCAGTGTGAGCGGCCCATCGCTGTGGAATGAGCTACCCTACAACATTAAGGAATGTACAAATCTGAAAATGTTTAGGAAAGAAGTCAAGACCTATCTCTTCAAGAAATATTATGGATAAGCTTCCATGTAAATGCGCATTTGAAACAGGATTGTAAAAATGCGCAATATCAAATGCAATATGTTATGTTATGTTAAATTCCCTGCGAATGCAAAGTTATAGGTGCCAGATATGGCTTGTAGTAAGTCCAGAGACTAAAAGCACGTCATTCCAGGGTTTTGAGGCTAGAATTTTTTTATCAGTTAAGTGGTACTATATTTACAAGACCATTGATATAACAGCTGTGTCCACAAATCTCCAATATCTTCACAATAAAACAAGTGATTTCAGTTGAGACTGTCCTTTCTGTAATTGTGTACATGTTACCATATTTCAGGATGTACATTAATTGTGCCTTTGTATTTCTTGTGAATGAAAACAGAGAATACTATGAAAAAACTTAATCCTTACTTTATGAAAAATGGATCTGGAAAGCTGTAAAATCAATTTAAGTGAATATGGAAGAAAAATGTGATTTATTTAAGAGTTCTAGATGTTCTTCTAAAAGTTTGGGCTACTTTTCGTCACCTCAAAAACAAAACAACATTTTCCAACAGGTGTCCTGTGAGTTCAGAGGATGTAATCTTTTATTCCATAGGATGTAATCTTTTATTCCATAGGATGTAATCTTTTAAATAAGAAATGGCACTGTCATCCTGGGAGATATGCACAAAAAACAAAAACAACAAGAGCTGAGTGCAGACTTTGCAAAATTTTCGCCCATAGGCGCTACTTCGGTTAAAAATTGTCCCAGAATCAAGGATATTGACCCGATCATGCCCAAATTTGAAGTTCTTTCTTGTAACATTTCTGATGCTTCTTGGATATTTCATAATGATCTGTGCAGTAGTTGTGCTGTAAATAAATAAACAAGCAAACAGACTGAGTAACATACTTTGCAATTTAAATTTGCAAAGTAATAATAATAATAAAGCAACAAAAATAATTAATTATGGTTTTTATTATAAATAAAAAGGTCTCTGGTACAAACTTTGACTGGGTTCTGTGAAGACATAGTCAATCAGCTAATCTAAGAATGCGCCAAGAGTTTAACAACTTTTGCTTTATAGTTGATAATCTGCCACATCTTCAAGTACTTTGGAGATACCTCTCACCCAAGGTGTGTTTTACTGGGTTTTTTTGTTGTTGTTGTTGCTATCCGGTGTTACTTATCATTACAATTTATAACTTTTCCTTTTTCTGTTCCTCTTCTACATTTAGCCTTGCTTTTGGATTTTAATAAGAAAATATCAAACAAAACCTGAATGAATGGGTGAGCCAACAGGGTTTGTGACTGTCTATGTTTATCACGTTTATCACTGGCACAATAAGTCAGCCAATAAGTAAATTTGTCAATCAATCAGTGTTTCAGTCATTTACTGAGCCTGTCTGTCCATTGATGAGTCAGTTACCTGGATGAGCTAATCAATGAGTTTGTCAGTCGGTTACTTTGTCAGTCAAACTGTATCAGTCGGTACATGAATGCGAATCAAACAGGGCACCTATCAGTGAGTCGACAAATGAGTGTATGTGTGACACACAAACCAGTCAGTTGATGAATAAATGTTAAGTTAGTAGTATTTGTTTGTTTGAGTGAGTGAGTGAGTGAGTGAGTGAGTGAGTGAGTGAGTTAGTCGGTAATTCAGTTAGTCAGCCAAACAGCTGTTTGAGTCAGTAAGTTAGCCAGTCAGCAACACACCCACACAGATCTTTAATAGCTCTCCGACAAGATCAAAACAAATTCCTGCCATTTTAATATTCCAGTCATAGTGGATTTTATCAGAACACTGAGCCTTAGTAAAGGTTAGACCACCCAATAAACCCTGTTGATCTGTGCGAAGGTGTGGTACAAGTATCTCAAGTATTTCCAGACAAGGCATCTGACCTAATTTGATTTGTAAAGGATCACAAAACATCAGAACATGTGAAGCAGACTGGCTTTGGCTAAGATAACAAACAATCATTGTCTTGTTTCAATATTCAAAAGCAAGCTTAGTTATTTTTATTGGATGAATTTTTACAAAAGCCTTATTTTTTGTTGAGGAGGAGGGGGGGGGCATCAACTATATGTACTTTAATTGTTCAAGTATATGAGTATGTTCAATGAACATCTGAGTTTATTTATCAGTAGACCAAGGAACTCTAACTATTTCAATATCTTTTTATTGTAATATATATATTGGCTTGTCTTGTCAATTTTATAATCTGTTGTCTTCATATTTTTCAGTGTACAGCATTAGTTTTGTTGTAGTTTGTCGGTATAGTCCAGATAAGCATGGTCTTCTGCTGTTTCTTTTTCATGTATTTCTCTAATTCCTATTTGTGGTATACTTGTATAGTACAGCTTTTTCTTGCATGATTGTTACATAGTATATATTTGTTTAATTTTATTTAATCTTACCTTATATAGAACTTCAATTTTGTGTATAGAGACATGGTGACACATTTATACACTCGCCTTCCACAAAAGTCAAGTCAAAGTTAGTGTTTTACATCCCTTTCAACAGCCAGTGTTATACTGGGACAGGTCCTCAGCATTTGCATTTGTGGTAGTTGAACCCACACAGCGGTGACAGCCTGTGATTTGATGTCAAACTTGCCTATCATTAGGCTACTAAGGACCTACTGCCCCCCACCTTTACAGTCTCACTTTACAATGTCTCTCTTTACTCCTCACCTCGAGTGGGAAAGATGGTAGTTAGTTGATGTTACTTGATGCTGTTCAGTGCAGAATCTTGACCGACAAGTATTCACTGATTTCTTCAATCCTGTTAATTTTCCATCATGACTTGTACAGTATACTGGCAGTGACATTAAATTCAAATCAATGAAATTGAAATCAATTCAAATCTCGCCTCTCTGTATCAGCTCTGACATGGCCTGGCTCTGTTAATGGACGAACTATTATACGATATTTTTTATGTATAGTTACCCCTTAGAGGCTGTCAGATGATAAAGATCAAGCATTGTGAACGTTTTTCGATTAAATTAGTTCAACTGTTGAAATAAATGATAATACAACATGCATTGGGCTGACATGTGAGTTAAATGTTGTGTGAAGTTGTTGGTGATTTTAAAACCTTTTGTTGCATAACAAATACTTATTTCCTTGATGCTTTGTGTCACCCCCTACCTTTGTATCGGTTATATTGTGAGGGGCTGAGTAAACCAGTACATACAGTTGGTCAAGGTATACCACTGGCAAACAACTACCAGCTTTCCCAGTTGAGGGTGAGCCAGTGTTCAACCTCCAACCCTAACGGTTGGCAGGTGAGTGTGTTACCTCTATACCACTGTGACCTCTCACCCAACACCCCTCCCAATTTGGTTTGCTATAGGTTATTAATCCATTTTAACCCTTTTAAGGCTGTAGTACCTCATATCAGTCATCAAACGGAAGTTTACTCTTTCTTGGGAGCATTAGGTCAAACAATGGACTCATTATATACAAATATCTCAGCTAAAACCATCATTAAGAATGTGAATATCTTGCTTTTTCTGCATACTGAACAAGTTATGTACAGAAATATAAAATCACGTGTAAGATTTGCATCTACTGTTCCAATATAAGTGACCATGGTGCCCTAGTAGGTAACACTCGACTTCCAGCTCTTAGCTAATGGGTTTGAATCCCACCAAAAGCCGGAATTGGGAAAATTCACATGTTACTTCACCATTTCAATGATATATAATCCCAGATTTTTTTTCTGCTCACCTCAATTCACAAATAACAATACAATACAAAAAGCAATATCTTAATTTCCAAAACAACCTTAAGTAGTCCTCATAATTATTCTTGTAATAATATAACATTTGCATTGCCTGTAAAATTATATTTAGTGAGACAGATGAACTGTCTATGGTTCAGTGGGATAGATATTTTATTTCTTTGTTTAAAGTTAACAGATATCTTATTTTAACAAGGAGCCGCAAAGGCATCAGAGACACGAGTAGTGCACTGAAGCGGTCACCCATCCCAGTACTAACATAGCCCTTCACCGCTTAACTTCAATGAACAGGCAGATATTCATCATGCTATGCTACAATTCATGAAAGTACAGAGACAAAAAATTTAAAAAGTGATTTCTAGAAACACAAGCCTTGCTAGAGCTTGCGCTCAGTAAAATTTGGTACAATATAACTTGGTATAATTTTTTGTACAACACCAGGTGTAGTAGGCCTAACAGATCATTTCTACAGGTTCCTATTTTTTCTGCTTTCATACACTGATCGAAGAAACATTTCAACCATAGTTTTGCTCATACTGAATGATTTGCCTGATGGCATCCAATCTGCTACATCTCTTACATCTTTTCAATCAAAGTTAAAATCCTGCCTGCTCTGCAGGGCCTATTCAACTTAGTTTCTCCATGGTTGCTAACTACTTTTATGTCGCCAGATATCTGTACACTGTGGACATGTTGCATAGTAGAATGTGCAGTTCACAAAGATTAAGCGCCATAAAAGTTGAATAAGAATTTGAACTACATTTCAATACACAGCCATTAAGGCCTTAAATATCAGGCCTTAATAGGTGGGCCTTATCTTACAGTAGCTTCAGGCTAAGAACTCTCTCATCAAGAATCCAATGAGCTATTAGTCTTCTTCACAACTGCTTATCTCAATCTCTAATGACTTCAAAAAAAACTCTCAGCACTTCACACATTACCAGTGATTAGACATATTACCAATTACACGCAAAAATATCACTCTTCTGACTTCCTTCCTGAAATTTTTCATTTTTATGATGCTTTGGGGTAGTTATTATTTTAGTTGTCTTTTCTCTTTCAATTTTTTTCATCTTTCTCTCTCCCTATCTCTTATGGAGTCCCTGTTAGGACATTGCAGAATTGATATTATGTGCCATTTATTTACTTATTTACTTTTGGGGTTTTACGTCACTTTCAACACCGAAGAGGTTATATCACCAATGGTAGTTTTGTGGGCAGAGGAAGCCAGTACATACAGTTGGTCAAGGTTCTGTACTGTAAACTGCCGACCATTGGTGAGCAACTACTGACTTCCCACATAAGTTCTGGGGTTTGAACCGCCGACCTCAGAGGTAGGAGGAGAGTGTGTTACCACTGTGTCACCATGGCCCCTATTATGGGCCAAGTCAGGTATCAGGTATTCATGTGCTTAATCTCCGAACTAGTGGATTCTAAGGCATGCCATCCAAATCGTAATACATAAATTAGAAGTCATAAATCATAACAGGGTCGTCACCAGGGGATCATCAGTGTTCGGTAGTGAGAAAACCTAAGGAGGGAAAAACTTCTGAAACAGATAAGTTTTAAGTTGCCTTTTAAAACATGATAGTGTAGGAGCAGTTCGAATTTCCAGTAGCAAATTATTCCAGAGTTTTGGAGCATCATATGAAAAGGACTTGCTGAAAGTAACTTTATATTTATGAACTGAGGGAATATAGAAGGGAACTTTAAGAAACATCTCTGGATTAATACATCTAGTTTTAACAGCAGATGTATGTAAAGACAAATATGGGGCAGAGTTTTTTGGCTTGCCAGTGGAAAGGTACTTATATATGAGTAACAGGGTTTTGACATAAGAAGATCTGTGGACAGCATCTTTGCATGCTCACAGCAGAAATGGTTCGTGTGATCGGTATGTGCTCTTGTGTGCACAACTTAATGATCTCTCATGCACAACCTAGTTATTTTTGGCGGATAAGATCATCTCATAATCACCAGATAATTAATTCCTGCTCACGAGATCTTGTGTGCAAGAGATAATCTTGTCCACATAATACCTTCTCCAGACTTCTAAGACACAGCACATAATATATATTCTGTTATGGCCTGATAGGGTCTTTATACTCTCACTCTCTTTCTGCATTTTTTTTCTATAAGTTTCAGAAGACCTAAACTAATAACTATTGGCTAGTCTTTACAAGATAATTTTGTTAAAGATTTCACATAATTTTGGTAAATATATAATAAATTACACAAAAAACATAGAGAACATCTGTCATTCAAGAGCTTCAGAAATATTTTAAAAATAAAAACTAAAACTGGAACAGAATGTGTTCAGAAGTAAAGAAAGAACTGTAATTGTTGGAGACAGACTAGGTCCATTACATGAGCTTTAATAAAAAAAAGAAAATAAAAGCAGTTAAAAGGCTCTACCTAGAGGTAATTTAGTATATATATATATATATATTTACTATGACTCTTGTAGTTTGTCTCTGTATTTCATTGTAAGGCTGATTGTAAGCTACCCTGTATTTGGTTTGTGTATTATGATTTTGTATTTGTGATTTTTATTTTGCATAACAAAATATCAGATTTAGATCACAATTTACATTTCAGTTATATATAAATTAGTCACTTTTTTGTATCTAACATTAACTACCTGCGAGAAAATATTAACCTCTTCTAATTCTACGGACCATACTTCACTTGCATGTCAGTATATTTTCATAAGATAATTCCCCTGGTAACACAGAGAACATGGGTTCAAACCCAGGTACAGGCAAATACATAGTGGCTCGGATGGCCACTTCATATGATGGTCCTCTGTCACTGGGTCCTATCTCCAGTGGCAAACTAAAGAACTCCTGGGACATTGATAAATATTCATCCCTGACCCTCTGTCTCTCAGTAAGAAGAATGTCAGTCATTGGACGACTTGGCCTGTACTTGTGCATCCAGGATGGGTCAAGTAGCACTTTGAGTCCTGGTAGCAATGGGGATATATAAATAAACAATACAATAACTTGACACATGTCTCAACTTTGCACAAAACACTATACATAATTATACTTACTACCTGGTTGCCATTAGCAACATTCTTGCATTTCTGAGACTGTATCATAGGCAATAACAACGGTAGCCGAATTCATGACAGACATTAATTAATTTTTGGAATTAGCTAATTTCTTTGTGCAGATTCTACTTTCTTGTACCAAATTGGAATACCCATGACACGTTGGTATTATGCTATCACTCCATAAAAAAGCACAAGAGGTTAATTGATTTGATCTATGCTAAGTATAGTACACATTTCTAGCTTAAATCAAATGAAATCAACGTTACTACATTTTAAAAGGGCAAACATAACCGAGAAGTGAACATTTTTGAGATTTTTCAAACATTTGAAAGGAAACGTTTGGCAAAGGTTTAAAAATGATGGGTATGAAACCCATTTATAATAGAATGCTTTCAAAATGTTTCATGCATGCCATTTCTTTAACGTTTAATGACAAATGTTAGAAAGAAGCTACAAATGAACATAATAATGTCTTCAAAATATTACTTTGGCATTGCTTAGCAATATTAACCTTAATTGGGGTCTTAGGTCAAATTTCAATATGTTTTAGGTTGCCCACTAACTTGTAAGACAGTGGCTTAAAACGTTGTTTTAAAGCGTTTTAATCGTTTAAACCATTTTAAAACGTGTTTAATGTTTACTGGGAAGGATTTTGTGTTCAAAATGTACCAAGGTATGTCAGGCAGCAGTGGTCATTTTCCCATGAACATATGTTGATGTTAATGTTGATGTTGTCATAGCTGCAAAAATATGATATTTTATTACACCAGTTATATGTCCATCTTAATCTGAGTTCTTCATGTCAGATTTCTGGATAGTTAAATTACTATTCAGGGTGGTTGTGTACACTGAAAAAAATCCCAGATTTTCCGATTTACTAATTATAACTTTCCTTGTCACAGGTCTGGTTTTTACTGTCTCCCTAATTGCTTAACTTGAGAGCACAAACTGCCAACCTGAAATAAAATGACAAATTTCTGACACAGACAATAAAACCGTGTCCTGAAGACTGAAAATTGCATTTTACATTTTCATATGGAAAGTTGTAAAACTTGAAACAAGACAAATGAGGTACTGTCTGGCTTTCTGTTAAAGGAGCACTTAATTTATCACACCTTTAGACCTTCACCACGAACTCTGGCACCAGAAACACTCCATAAACCAATTAGGCCATGTTTTCATCAAATATTCAACCTCTTCTTCCCGTGATAACCAGTGTAAATACACTCCAGCAAGTGAGATTGCTTTTGATGTTACCCAACATCCACACATGCAACTCATGTTACTGTAATATTCAGAAAATACCCCCTCCCCCAGCTAAGATAATAATGCAATACAAAAACACACCATAATGTTTTGCTAAAAAGTTTATTAAAATTCTAGCATATTGGAATGTTTCATATCAGTCAACTCAACTAATCCCTGAACTGACTATTAAATTAAACATTTATAACCTTATCAGGAATATTTTAGCTGGGATATGCCATGTCTTTTACTGTAGGCCTCCTCCTTAATCAGAGTGTGGAAACTTAAGGAGGCTCTGCTCAGAATTGTGTCGTTTTATGCAGTTATTACAAGCTACAAGTGTATTACTATTCATGCCCAAATCCATCTGAGGTCTTTTGTGAAGTAGAAAATACTATAAGTAGATGACAACACTGGGCCAAAGGTTTGATTTTTCCCTAATTTACATATATTTTCCAGTAAAAATAATACATTGTATTTATTTATATGCTTTAAAAGGTAATCATATAGCCATTCAGACCTGTACATATGACCACTCTCAATTAGCGACCACTTGACAGTTGTGACCACTTTTATTCCTCACAAGAAATTTAGACACAAGGTATAACCCAGACAGTGCGTCCCCCTCCCTAGCCTCTTTCAGAAAGCAGCTCAAAACCTACCTGTACGCCAAGGTATAGCCACCTTAGTCTTACTCATCCCCTGCATTCTCTGTGGTGCTTGACCTCTTTTCTTTCCCTGGATACTGAAATTGGTTGACTGTTTTGGTTCTGTTTCGCCTTAGAGTTCCCTCTGGGAGATTAAGCACTATAAAAGTCCAATTAGAATTAGAATTACTTCTTAGTTGTCAACTCCCAGGGACACAGCATTCTACTATACAAGCGATCACAATAGATGATTAATGATAAATATTGATATAACAATTGTGATATGTAGTTTTAGTTAATTCCCAGAATTTGTCGTGGTTTCTTTGAGGGGGTAGTTTCTATAAGGGGATTGAGTTGAAGGCATACGATAGCATACGGTGACATTAATTACTTCTCTATTAAAGTAGATGACATATCAATGATATAGCTTTATGATAACAATCACCTGTAATTAGAATTGTGGTACAAAAAAATAGAAATAAGAAAAAGACAATGAATTACAACTAAGTAGTATTTATTCAACAGAATACCGTCTACCACAGGAGAAAAATGGATGAATAGATAGATCGATGTTTTATCTCTGCCCAACAGATAATAGAGGTTCCCTTTTATTAATGACACTTCCTCGACATAAGAGCCTCACCCCAGTTCAGGGACACATCTAAAACTGTCAGCAGCATATTTACAGCCAGGAATCCATTGAAGTTTGGTGGAAAGCAATGACCCAATTGTTTAGAGTGTTGCTCTCCTAGTCTGCCTCCTCTGGGGGAGAGTAGACATCCACATATGGGTATGTTTTTGATAAAATTAAACCCTCACAAAAACCTGTGAAGGATTTTGGGAGCTGACCAACAATTGTTCATCACAGTTGTTATAACAGTATTTATATAGTGGATACATGTATAGAGTAAGAAATCTAAAATTCACCAGGAATCTAAAATTCGCCACCTCTAAAACCTTAGTTAATTTTATGAAGAAAATGATGTTTTTGTCCAAAAATTGGTATTTTTCAGTTCAAAAAGCCTTAATTTACTATACAGTCAACAAATCTCGCCTCAATTCATTTATTTTATTAGTATTTTCACATGTGGCGAATTTCAGATATGTGGCGAATTTTAGATATCTTACTCTATAGCAGGAGCACTTGAAGATCCCATATCTTTACCAAGCCCAACAGCTTCACCATTGCTTATGAGTGTAATGATTAAAAAATCCTTTTTAAAAAATCCTATATCTGGAATTGGTAACAGATCATTCCCATTATCAAATCATTTCTATATAAGACTAACACATACCTACTTTTATATTTTGAGGTAAATCCAAACACTAGTTGTTTTGGAATCTTGCTAAGAAAAGAAATAAATGCAAGTAAAAGTGCATATAGATAGGACATTATATAAGTCTAATATTTGTTGATATATATGTACTTATTTATATACTGTATATAGATTTTCGCAAGGGATTAATTTTAGCTGATGAGTTTGAAGAGTAACACTTAATTCTTAATGAAAGTTATATATGTGTATTAATGTTCCAATTATAAACTAGCCATTTGTGAAAATTAGTTCTTGTGAATTTCTTTTAAAAAATGGGGAATTAGTTTAATTTTAGTTAAAATTTCTACTTAAGGCAGCATATTGAAATATATGCACGCAAGACTGTTAAATAAAGCTGTGTATGGATGTAAAACAGAGAGTAGATACTCCAGTTTGTGGCAGAAACCTTTTCTCGGGAAAAGAATTCTCAAAAGAGAATAGGATAGTAGGTCTACCAAGTTGTTTCGGTGGTTATGTTTTGGTTTTGTTTGTCTGTTTTTTTGTCCATGGTCATGATTACTCCCAAAATAATGAACATATCTTTATGAATTTTATGTCGGTAGCTTCTGACAATATGAAACCCTTAATCATAATCCAGATACATAAAAAGTCCCAATCTTCAACAATCCCATTTTCAGTGAGTATTTGGGTAAAATTACAATATACACAACTGCCTTGACTCGAGGGGTACTTTCTAGTTTGAGTTGCTTGTTTTGTATAATTAATAATTATGTGGATATCTTTTGATAAGAATAGGCATCAACTCAAGCTCAAGTTATAAATCTAGCCCCCCCCCCCCCCCCCCCCCAAAAAAAAAAAAATAAATAAATAAATAAATCAAACAAAATAACCATTTACATTGCTGCTGTGTGTAAGTAAGCAAGTTAACACCAGGGAAGAGACAGGGGTGCTTAATAACCTAGTGATTAACAAGTCTGGTATCTCATCACTTCTGTCACCTCTGTGAGGGTTTAACTCTTACAAGTGACAAATGTTGAGGACCTGTTCTATCATGACCCTGGCTGTTGAATGGGACGTAAGACATCAACTTTGACACTGACCAGGAAAGACATGAATCAGGTGCGACATGTCACTCTCGATTAATCAAATTTCATAGAAGTAAAGGCTAATTCTTTTTTCTGCATCCTCAAACTAGTATGGGTTTTAACGAAAACAAATTTATAAATTGTTATATTACTATTAATATCATAATATATATCATATACATTTATATATGTGTGTGTGTATGTTACAGGGAATTTATGTATTCAATTAATTCTAAATATAGTCTAATATATCCAAGCATAATATATTTATTGTTACACACATATTATGGTGTTTTTATATTCAAGCAGGGGTATGTCGTAAAACTGTGTGTGGTTACACAATAGACTGTACTTACTTCTTTTCTGAGATATTGTTTTGTTTGTTTAGAAATATCATACAAGAGAGCACTTTTGATTATTATACATTACAGGGGACATCCACAGAGGGGAAGACTCAGTTAACAGTGTGTCTGAAGGTACTACCCATAAATAATAGAATAATATTAACACACAAGACCTGTAATATTTGGGGAAATTTCTTTCCGTGATGTAATCTCTCTGGCAACATCACCAGCATTTACCAATTGACCCAGCTTCTGTAACATATGGAAAAGTTATTTATAATTGATGTCTAGAATCCAAACATCTGTGGGCCCCCAATACAATTACGTCCATCATTGGAGGTTACGTTTTTATCCTGTATTTGTAAGTTTGTCTGCCTCCTGGGAATGCTCTTTAATGGGCTGAATCACTTAGGACACAATACTACGTGTACAGCACTGGCCCAGAAAGAACTGATTAAAGTTTAATGCTTTGCCAAAACAGCAAAGGGAAAAATTGGGTTATCAGTCATTTTACAGCAAATACCACCGATGGGTGGGGCTAATATGTCGTTAAAAGATATCCTGATTGCCCACTAAAAGTGTTTGCCCACACTGCCATAATTTTTAATATGGATATTGTATCACATGCATTAGAAATCCACTGACAGGTCATCAGTGAACTTGTGGTTAGCAATATATACATTGATTTGACCCCGCCCCTCACCCCCACAAGTGGCAATGCTGATTACCTCTCCCAATATGACCCTGGCTATTGAACGGAATCTAAAGCATGAAAACTCCCTCAATGATACATGCAGCAAATATATACCATAAATAAAGACAACTATATTGTACTAGTCTGTAACATGGGTTTTATGTTGTTAATATTCATCAGTGATATATTTGTGCATATGTCTAATGAGGGGTGTTTTACTATACACCATGTATTATGATAAATAAATAAAATAAATCCATATTTAATGAAAGCATGAAATTTAGACTTTCACTTAGCATTAGGGATTTAATTTAAGTACAGATCCAGATCCTACTCTGGATACAGAAAATCCCTAATTTTCAAAAGTCCCATTTCCACTGACTTTCATTGTGGTCATCCTATCCAAGGGTGGGGGTCAACACACACACAAACGGTACTTTGTGATATTACAATCTGGACATACTTTGAGGGTGTTTTGTGCTCTATGAGTGATCCTAGTTATTTTTGAAATTAAACTACCTCTTTACATGCGTCACTGTCTATTGTTTAATCAAACCCTAGTTTTGTTTTGTAGACTCTTTTTAACCTACCACAGTTGACTCTTTTCACAATCAGGACATTCATTTATATGCGTCAGCAAACATTCTTCTTTAAAAGTTAAAGAAAAATTCCTTTGGTTTCTTCCTCTAATTACAGCCTTTCTAATTATATGTTTACCATTGAGGAACAGTAATTATCACTGTGAAATTTGTAAATATAGTTTTATAATGTACCATTGGTCATAGAATCCACAAATATTGTATTCAAATGACATGGAAGATGTTAAAAGTCAAGAAAATTGTGAAAAAAAAACATTTAAGTCACTAAAAGTGGGTTTTGTGGACAATATACTATTGCTCTTGTGACAGCATATACCCTATTATCCGACCTGTTGTTATCCAAATATAATATTACATCAACATATATCCACTCTCACAAAAATTATTATTTCTCAGCTATTTCATGTTAAATACATCTTACTTAATACTTATTCTATATTATGATCATTCTATTATCCGAACACAGTGTTTCTCTGTCAGCTTGGTCAAATAACATAAAGTTTTGTTGTTTTATGTATTAGTCATTTAGTAACATTTGTATTATGTGCAAGGATGACTTATTCCAGTTTTGTAAGTAAAGTCTGGCTTTCATGAAAAATTTCATCAGAAGTGGTTCTGTAATACTTTGAGATTTTTATGCCATCTCTGCATAGATTTTAATGCAACAGACATAGGCAAAGTCTCTGTACACAAGATATTTATAGCTTACATAATCTATGAAATGTTCATCAAATTAACTGACTGGTGTTTATGCATTGGTATCTATTTATTAATTTATCTTTCTGATTGTTATTCTGCTCACAGCCTGTACTCCTTATGCGATAATGTATAAGTGAAAAGAAAAATATAATATGGTCCACAAATATATTGTCCTCCGAAACAGGCATTTATAACTACTTTTACTCATTTGCCTTTTTTATTTCATTTCTGAGGCAAAATATCATGCCTGGGGATAATTCCGGTTTAACATTAACCCTGCCTCTGGTTGTTTCTTCCATAAATATAGGCTGTCACCTCTGTGGGTTCGAGTCCCACAAGTGGCAATTCTGAGGACCTGTCCCAATATGACCCTGGCTGTTGAACGGGACGTAAAAACCCCAACTTTGACTTTGACTTTCTTCCATAAATGAAGAACCAGAATATCATGAAAAAAAGCACACAGAAAAAACACCACCCCCTGTCCTATCGTGAAACTATAAATCACCAATTCACATGATTTCATTAGAGAAATGTGATTTTTCACCGCAGTTTATGGTTTTCCCCGGTAGTTTAATAACAGATTGATTTATTAACTGTGATCCGTTCACCCAGCGATCTGTTATAGCTCATAAATCCTGAGATACACTTGATTTACTGGCTGCAGTGAGCAACACATTGGGTTCTTTTTCTGACAATGTTCCATTGAGAAGGTCCCTACTGTTGCTCATCCTAATGAGAAAATGATATAGAGCATGCTTTCATAAACTATATCTTATGATGTTTTCACATTGAGTGGGTGAATAAATCCCAGTTTTTATTTTCTACGTTTTAGCTTTTAAAACTGCAGCAATTTAGGAGTAAGTTTAAAGTTTTTTTAAAAAGGAGCATAAAGCTATTGATCACAAATTAGAAACATAAATGGATAATAAAAGCTAGTGCAATAAGGTAACCACGGATAATGAAAGATGAGAAATTGTGAAAATCCCAATTGAAAGGCTCTAATGCAAGATTTATGATTAGGGCCCTGTCACACTGCTCCGATGCAATCTATCTATCTTAATCTAGATAACCAGAAGAGATTGTACAGTGGGTCAAATGCCCACCACAGGATATATGGATGTCATTTTTGGTGCCTAAATTATTCCTGGCCATATTCAACACTGGTTCAAATCCACTTCATAAACTGACTATATGTGCTATTTTTTCATGAAATTTGTATCAAGAAAAATATTTCAGATCTTTCCCAGAATTTAATCACTTCTCCCTCTGATTTGGTCCTACCAGGATAAATAATTTCATAAAGATGTGTTAGCCAGTTTTGGAGTGATGCAAACACATGGAGACAAATAAACACACTCCAAAACATAACCTCATTAATGAAAGTAATAACAGCACTCACATGTTTTCAACATGAGAATGAATGAAGCAGACATATCAATGAATAGCAGCTACATGTATTTGATTAAGGCTGTAAAAATACCTTGTGGGCAAAGGAAAGACTTAGTCAAAGAACATACCCTAGAGAAATACAATACCTTGGTATAACATCACATCGGGGTTTTATTTCAGAAAACAAAGAGGAGTAGCATAATTAAGGACTGATTCATCTTATTTATTTGAATAGATATAAATGTAAGCAAACACTGTTGAATGGTATATAATTTCAATGAAATGGCCAAAAATGAGATATTTTTTGTAATTTAGTGTTGACTCAGCACAATGAAAACGTATGTGAAAGATTGAATAAAAGGTCATCAAAAATTTAATTTTTTTTTCAATTGAAAGTTGTGGTGTCAGAATGAACTCTACTAAAAATAAAAATTTGAAATATGGCATTTGTTATTCCAAATACATATTCAGGATACAAAATCTTATTTGGAATTCTAAACTGAAATTTGGGATCCAGTTCTAGACATATTTTGAGGAGAATTAAGCCATGGTATAAACAAGAATGACCAAAATGTGACACATAGTTTTCAAGTTATGCACACAGAGAGTTCTGCAAACATACAAACAGTAAACATTATGCCAGCAAAAAGCATATTGAATATGATTATACATAGTACTTGGTGTGAAAAGCTACCATTTAAGCCAAAGCTTAAAACCTTCATGCTTATTAAAATAGTCTTAAACCTGAGTCGTTTGTTTGAGGTATATTAAATAAATTTCAGTGGTCACTTGTAAGTCAACTACCTATTGGTATTCTCCCCCTTGTTGTTGAAGCAGGTCACTACTACAGTACCTCACTAGAAAATTGCATCTGTCAAATTTGTAATGATAACTTAGTTGAAAACGCGTTTTCTTTTGTATGCAAGGGTATGGCATATTCAGATACTGGATTGAAATATCTTCCATATTTAGCAAACTTTTGAAGATATATGAAATGGATATATATGAGCAGTTTTATAATGTAATTAAAACAATATAAGCTGTTGGTAAACTATATTAATGAGATATGGCAAACCAGGAAAAGTATACTGTATTGTTAATTCTCTGTTTTGGCTATTTTCTGACCACTTTATATAAAATGGATTCAAAGGGACATATAAGCCCATTTTTGGCTGGGTATAACATTCATCGTATTTCTGTTGTTTGCATGTATATACGTTGTATTCTATAACACATGAAAATAATAATAAATATAAACATACAAACAGGCCCAGTTACACCTGACTGCCTTCAGCGTAACTAGATCATAACAGGGTGCTGAAACGGGTAAGTGTGACCAGGGATTTAGAGGTATATGAAGACAGCCGGGAGATGTGAACAGGGTGTTGGTCTGATGTACATGATTCTGTATTAGTGAGATTGTGTGTCTCCTGAGTGCAGATAAAACACTACTGTTGAATAGAGAGTCAGAGGCTGCTGTTGAAAAAGGTCACGGACACTTGCAACAGTGCAAGATCCATTATGTTCTGATGCTTTTGTCAAGTTTTCCTGTTCCTATTTTATATTACTTCAGAACAAAAATACATATGAGGTATTTTAGATGAGCATATAACAAGAAAATTTGAGTTTATTGATAAAGGGGCAACATGAGTGAGTCATCTTCTGTTATTTTCACAATGTTCTTTTGTACGACTATTACCTCACAGTAATTGGTAAAATGAAAAAGGTTTTGTTAAGGTTTTATAATTGCTCCATTCTTTAGGTTTGAGCCTATTAAGTTACAGTCTGTCACAACAAAAAAGTACACTAATTTAAAACTTGTATCCAAATTAAATTTTTCAGTATGAACTGCTGGGTTTAATGACTCTTTGGCCCCTTTATAGTCTTCTGTTGAAACTCCTATTGTAATTTAAGTCTTTGTAACATTTTACTATCCACCACACAACATATTTGACTTAAATGTCGGAAACTCCTCCCCCCCCCCCCCCCCCCCACCACATTTTTATATTTTCTCAATGTTTATATTTTCGTCCAAATTACCTTAGACTCCACAATATTAGTGTGTTATATATATAATTAGAAAGGTATTTACATGGCTTCTGCCCAATTCACACTGTAGATGATATACCCCATGGTTAGAAGTTTTACTCGGTGGCAGAACTGCCTCCCAGAACGCCTCATATCTTCTGAGATTTGCGGTATTTATAAGGTATGACTCACATGGCCACTGAACGGACACGGTTAGTAACTGTCAGTAACAGTAGGATGATAGTACTGCAAATGTTGGTCACTGAGAGGCAACCGCCATTAACATAATCGGTTCCAAAGGTTAACCTTTCCTTTGTTTAGCTCTTGTCTTCAGACCAAGTAACAGCATTTTAATCAGGAGTGATTTATTTACCCTGCACCAGTCACGTTTGCAATGGTAGCAAACAAACTTTTATGTGGGTACTTAATTTCCATGACACCGAAGAGGACAATAAAATGCACCCACTTGTCAGCACACTGATGAACGGGGTAGCTTTCCTGTCACCAATAGACTACCATAAGAGTTCATTACCCGTAAGGGAAAGTATTGTAATCGGTTCTGTTTGTCTGTCGGTCTGTCCATACATATAACTTTTGTATTTTCACACGACTTGTGGTAATACCTATGGTTCAATCCACCTTTAACATGGTCTGGATGGGATCTGGATTGGGTCCCCAGTAGTTTCCTGGGTCAAACCATTGAATGTATACATTCAATGGGTAAATCATTAAATGTGTACATTCAATGGCTCAAGGCATGGAATATGTAAAAAATAAATATAAGCTACTTATGTACATTAAAAAGACTAAATTAATACAATAGTAAATTTTATAAGTAAATAACTTCAGTTTAAAACATACAGTGGCTAATTTCTAGCATTGTCATAAGAATTCCATTTAGTATTTTAAATTACTAAAAGGTCAGACAATATGATGATTATACACAAGTGAATTGCCTTGCTAAGAAGTCCATTCTGCATCTTGCAATACTATACAAGGTCAGAATCTGAGGTAATAAACACCAGTGAATTTCACAGAATTGTTTCTGACACTGCATGCCCTAGTAACTGAGTAGCTAATAAATTTGGGATTTAATCATTAGTCTCACAGCCCAGTGGATGGAAATATATGACCTTCACCAGGTGCCTGCCCTGATACTGTTAAAAGAGACATAAAACCACCAGCATGCTTGAAGGTTAGCTTAATCATAAACAAACCAATTGAAAATAGGAATGTTGAAAATGTTTGGGATTTTTATGTATCCAAAGTATGATTTGGATCTCTCCATCATATGCTCATAAGAAGCGTGCATAATGCATCTGAGAATCAATCTGGTAAGCAGACATTTGACAAGAATTTAATTCCATAGCAAGAATCTAACCCCAAATCATTATTTGCTTGGCAGAAGCAACACACACATATATATATATAGTCTAGTATGTATGTAATTAACACACAGTTCGTGATAACAATCTATTTTCTCCAAGGGGGATCATGTATTCCATTTGATATCTATAATATCTTGCATTCATGTAAACTCTACAGTAGTAAACGAGAGAGGGCTAAAAGAAAGTCTGTGTCCATGCCATATCCTTTGTGTGTTTTTTTCTGTTGTCATACTGAACATTTTTAGGACTGACATGTCACCATTTGCAGTCACAATGTCTCTTACACTGTACGTGTCCTTTATTTTATTGCTCCCTTACTTACAGGTAAGCTACAGCCTATTTCATTAACAATGACAATGTCTATCTGTAGTATGTAAACATCACGTCCAGCATACGACAGTAAAAAAGCCATTCCATTTGCAGGGAATCCACTTGGCCCTAATGCACAGTAATTGCTTGGAATCCATCTGAATGTGTAGAAAAAGGCAATCCATCAAACTATATATCAACATGACACAGAACCGACAGACCCTGTTTATTTTTCCATTTCAGTATTTCATCTTCTATTTTGTAAAAATAACATTTTGAGAGCCAACCTATTTGGGTTATTTAAAAAAAATAAACTATATATATCCATACAATCTGTTTTCGTAGATTTATCACCAATATATTTTTGTTCCACTTTGATCCAAACAATTGATCAAATGATTTAGACAATTTTAATGCAAAATGCTTTAATGTGTGATCTTGTCAAAAAGGGCAAGAAGATTGATAAACTGGTTGCCTATGTAAAATTTAAGTAGCTGTCTTACAACCAATTAGAATTGAATATAGATTTATTTAGTGTACTAAGTCACCAGCTAGTGCCTTTGTATCAGTTTTATTATGACAGGTAGTTAGAAGGCTGGAGGCAACCAGTACAAACAGTTGGTCAAGATTCTGTAATGTGAGCTACGAACTAAGGACAAACAACTACCACTTTCCTTGCTTGAGATCTGGCAAGAATATAAACTTCTATCTCAGAGGTGTGTGTGTGGGGGGTGGGGGGGTGGCATGCATGTTACCTCTGTGCCAAAGTGGCCCCTTACAACCTATAAGACCACCACAATTCATAAAGATCACTCACCAGGGAGAGTGAAATTTGCTCTTACAGAGAAATTAAACCTAGCAGTCTGGCTCACAGAAATATGCCATCAGTTTCCTCAAGCTGTCCCCAAAAAGGCACTTGGAGTATGTGTAGTTTTGCTTTAGCTGTACTAGCAGAATGGAAAAGTTTTTGCTACTAAATACCAGAACACAACAGAGCCATCTCGAATTTCAGGAGGAAACTCAAGATCTACCTGTTCAGACTGGCATACTTACCACCACAGTCATCCCATCCTGGTGGATGCTTGCTGGATAAGAACCAGTGCTCAGTTGGGGACTTTCTCTTTGTGGACTCCAGTGCAAGTGTGATAGAGAATGTATGCCATTTTGTACTGCAAAAATGTCTGTTTTTAATGTTACTATTGCTTACTCATATGACTGATATTATCTTGGAACAAGGCCACTCAATTTCATTTTGTTACTATTGCTTACTCATATGACTAATATTATCTTGGAACAAGGCCACTCAGTTTCATTTTGTTACTATTGCTTACTCATATGACTGATATTATCTTGGAACAAAGCCACTCGGTTTCATTTTGTTACTATTGCTTACTCATATGACCGATACTATCTTGGAACAAGGCCACTCGGTTTCATTATAACATTAAGATTCAGAATTTGAAATGATACATCATTACCACGGTTGCAAAACAGCACAGACTGAAAAAAATCAATTGAAAGTATTTTGGAGTGAAGTGATCACTTGCAATAATAATAATAGATGAAACATACTAAATATTTTCGATGATGAAATATTTTGTGGGTAGGGTCTAAAAGATGGAATAAGTGATAATATTTGGGGAAAGATCTGGACCATATTCTAGATACAAAAAAAAATCTCAAATTTTTAAATGTCCTATTTAAATTATTTGGCATTGCCCCCAAAGTAACTAGCAGATCTTCATATTTTTATGACGGCAGGACCTGGTAAAAGGAAGGCATGACTAAAGTTTGAAAAAAAGATGTGCATCGTAATCTGGATATAAACAAACCCAAATTTTTGGAAACCCCACCTTCGTGGAGATCTAGTTGTAAAAATTAGTCTTGTTAAAGAACCTGACAAACTGCTGGTTGGTGTGTCATCCTTACAATAAGCAAACCATCATTGCAAACTTAGGGCCACCATACAGCAAACATAGATATAATATGCACCAATATGAGCAGTCTTTAAAGCCTTCTGGTAAGTTTTAAATGGAGCTCTATGTGGTATATCATGGGAAACTTAGCCGAGTGATGCATATCCTTTAATTGTTATCACAGGAGAAAGCAAATATACAAAATCCTAGTCTTTTATAGTACTTAATCTTTACAATTAAGCAGACTCAAAGGCGCAACAACTATAATTCAACCAAGCAGCCTTCCATAATTCACCCAGTCCATGGGAATAACAATGGCTGAATCAGACACTATTGATGAAAGGCATTGGGAGACAAATATGATTTGAGCTTCTTTCTTAAGGAGGAGACAGAGGAAGCAGAATGGAGATCATCCGGCAATTCATTCCAGATTATAGGAGCATCAAAAGCAAATTTATGACCAAATTGCTTCTAAGATACAAGGTTAGAATAAACAGAGGAACCCCCAGAAACCTTCTGTCTGGTCTTCATCGTCTACAGGGAATCAGGAATGGACTGAGGTAGCTTGGATGACTACTACCAAGATACTTGTAGAAAAGTGGAGCCATCTTAAAACACACAGCAGTATCCAACATGCTATCAGTGAAGACTATTTCAGATCAGAGTGCAAGAGTGTTCCTAAATGATGATTTGTTAAAATATATGGTTTCATGATACATTAAATATCCAAAGTTTTGTATGAATAACGAGCAAACGAAGTTCACATTTACCTGAAATAATGCCAATAATGTGTACACCAGGAATTTTTATCATGGTTCTTGGCCAATCAGATGCATTGACCTAGCAGTGTCATGTTAGAATATTAGATCATCGTCCATGCTTACATGCTTTAAGTCAACAATGTGTTTCATGTTTTGTATTTCAGAAAGTCAATTCAACCTGATAACAAAACTGATATTCCCCTATACCCTATATGGTGACTTCTCTCTCGTGTTAAATACGATTTTCAAAAACTGATTAGGTTTACTTTTAGGGATTCTATAATACCACTGGTGTTCACATGTTAAGCTTGTCTATGGATTTCTTCTGAACAAGAGAAGCACAAAGCCAGTTTTCTGTGTCACTGATTTGTTTTCTTTTTTTAGACAGGACTGTGTAAAACACTGTTATTTGATCTAGTCTAAATCTTTGTTACATGAGAATTTTCTCCATCAACATGGCATGCAATCCAATTCAGGGGTCTGTTTATTCATCCAAAATAGCAACAAAAATTACCCTTTTCACCCTCTATTTGTATTAGTTATAATTCCAATGGAGACAGGAAATGTGCTCCAGTTTCTATTGGCTATAAGTTTTGTGCATTATATTGGCACATATTCAGTTGAATTCTTTCAAGGAAAATACGCTATATCCATTCATATCAGAATGTGGGATCAAACTTAAAACCTGCGCCAAACTGTGGGATCAAACTATTGCCTAAAGTGGATACAACCAATTTCCCTTGCATATTACTCCAGTTTCATTTTCCTGAGTTTACTTCCTGACACTGTAGTCCAGAGTATAATTTTATTAATTATACAACTTATCTTTCCTGCTGGGAAGGCCAGAAGCATAATAACATCAATTAGAGATGTGGATCCATTTCCAAGCATGCTTTAAAAGACTCAGCATTTCTTTCCTGTGTTTTCCTGACTGATTATTTCAGTAGTAAGTCTCCCATAACATCTCTTGATGCTGTCACTCCTTATGCACTCTTCTGTAAAAAAAATCCAAGCCGAGTAATCTTGTTCCATGAGGAAATAAGTCATGCTGATTAATGCACAAAAGTTATTAGGGCTTGATGCTATGAATCATCTTTCTGAATGCTTACAGTTGGTGGCAGAGTTTAAAACTTTATGTTTTTTCTATACATGTATTTATGAGTTGTTGCAGTTGGAAGGGGATTTTAAGACTTTTCTCTTTTTGATCTTTATGAATCCTTACAATTGGGAGAAGATTTTAAGACTTATTTCTTTCTATCTTTATGAATCCTAGCAGTTGGGAAAAGGTTTTAAGCCTTATTTTTTTACATTTATTAACCCTGACAGATGGGATCAAATTTCGAGACTTATTTTTTCAATTTAATTTATTCCTCTACTTACCGAAATAATTCTTAGAATATATATGTCTTAATATACAGTACACACATAAATTAATTTTTTTGTAATTTCTAAGTTTCTGTGTGATAAAGTTTGTTTTCACTTCCAAAGGAAAGGTCCTGGATTTGACAGACAGAAGAATCTCTTTCTATCTTTATGAAACCTAACAGTTGTAAGCAGGCTTTAATGATTATCTCTTTGGTCCTTAGATCTAACTTTTCAGCCATATGCTTAATGTTATCAATGCCAACTGAACTGGTGTAGAATCTCCATCTATTTTGCAGGAATAGCAAAATTAAATTTATTTGTATGATGCGTAGTATCTTTCTCAAGGTCTCACGCAAGCTATCTGGAATATAATTTGTAGACAGGGCAACAGTTCCCATTAACAAAAAAGGACTGTTCTCCTATGGTGACCTTCAAGTAGTCGGTCTGAACTACAGTTCATTGTAGTCATGAATCAGGAACTTCAGTAATTTTTAACCAAGTTTAATTACTCATTAAGTTTTAATATTAATCATTCATAATGAAACAAATTAAAATTCGATTTGGCACAGGAAAATCATATTTTACCATCTTTAAGCCATTTCATTATAGACAGGTTTTATTAAATTATTGTATGATAACATTAAGCCAAAAAGGAGGGACACACTATCAAAGTGTTTATCAGAATACATGAGTAGAAACCTACTTTATTGTCTTTTACTCATATTATCGCCAGGTGTAACTACGAACGCTAATAATCCAAAATGATGGCCCACGCCGGATCCTTTATTGCAGAGTAAAACGGTTTAGAAGCCCAGACTATGAGATTTACAGAGGCAGATCTATAGGGCGTTTCTGCACACCACCACGAGTGTATTACGTGTACACATATTTTCCAACAGCAAAGTTCCCTGTGGAAAATTTCCTGTGGGTAGAGTCTCTGGTGGGCAAAGTTCCCGGAATCAGAGTAATATACCTGTTAAAGGTGATTGAGCCCCATTGAACTATTGAGCCCCATTAAACTGTCAAGCTAAACTTTGTCAAAGGAGATTGGACTCTTTTGTTTGTAGGTGACAAGTTAGACTTCAGCTTCAAACAAATAATATTACATAGTGTGTTGACAACTTTCAATTACTTAGTGCTAGTATCCCAGTTAATAATTTATGACACCACTCTTTATGCTTACTAATTTTAACTGAAAATCTCATTATTTAAATGTTACAGTCTCTATAATTCATTTTAATATACCGTTGACAATTAATTAACCCAAAATAGCCAATTATATTATCTGTCTTTTAAAAATTGACATTAGTTATGACATTAACACCAAATACAAATTGAAAAGCAATTTCAATTCATTTTTGTTTCTCAAACAAACCATCGAATTTTTTTTTCATATTTTATTTGTTATGACGGTTGTATAAAATAGTAAATTAAAGCAGACATGAATTCTGATGAAGTTTTAATTCTTATAAAGTTTCTATCGATTTGATCAATTAATTTAAGTCATATGACAACTGAGACTAAACGTCATTGGCTAGGGACAAAAAGGGAGGTTTGGACAAAAAGAAACCAGACAAAAAACAAAAACTGAACTGAAAAAAATCGGACAAAAATTCAATTCTAGGACAAAAAATCTTAAAAATAAAAACATAATAGTAACATGCTATATATTGTCACCAAAAAAACGAAAATTCAACACTACTACTTCGTCCTACTATTGATAATTTATGTATCATTTCCCTTTTTCTGGTTTCCCTTATTCCTGATTCTTTTTGTCAGTTTCCAATAAAATATCCGGGTTCTGATCATCCCAGTACGAAATACCCTCTAGCCCTATGACAGTCAACACCCCTCCTTTTAGAAAATCCTGTATCTGCCTCTGATGTGAGCCCAGTCTGATACATAGTAAGTTGTTCTCTATTTGACAATAAGTGCACAATTTAATATATCATTGGACAAAATAATATAAGCTCATAGTCTCAAATTATAATACAACAGAACCTTCATTAACTTTTTGTGTATTATTATAAAGCAATAGTATCTTAGAATATTGATTAGATATGTATTCTTACTAATATATGTACCAAAACAAAAATATATGTATAAAAGAAAACTATAAAATACTTTTTTTGTCTCGCTATACATTTTTTTTTTTTTTTTGGGGGGGGGGATTTTTGTCCCGGTCTTTTTAGGTCAATACTTCTTGTCCAAATACATTTTGTCCATACCTCTCTTTCAAATCTATGCTCAGATAGTTACTTCAGTACTTACCTGACTTACCAAAAGTTAATGGACTTAAGCCACAGATTTGCATCTGATGCTCCAATTTCATGAGATGTACTCTATAAGGACATCTGAGCAGTAGTTTGTCATCTGTCAGGTAGAACCTAAAGATATACCCTCTTCAGTTAAGCCTACCCAACATAGCTCTCCAGTCTCCCTGGCGTCACTCTGTGCTGAACTGCTATGTCTCAGGATTCTGACAGTTTCCTTCTCTATTTATTGCCCTAACACCTTGTCATATGATGGATATTAAGTGCTATAAAAGTACCCATTACATTACTGGTTTCAGTTTGTGAGGTAGGCTGAAAATTCAAAGAAAACGAGTAGTTTATTTATTTTTTTATTTATTTGGGGGTTTACGTCGCTTTCAACACTGTACAGATCATATCATGATGGGTAGTTGGAAGGGCAGAGGAAACCAGTACATACAGTTCATCAGAGTTCTGTACTGTAAACTGCCGACCAATGACAAGCAACTACCAGCTTTCCCACTTGAGGTTGTTCCGGGAACCGAACCCCGGCATCAGAGGTGGCAGATGAGAGTGTTACCACACTGCCACTGTGGCCCCCAAGAATAGAGTACTGAAGAGATGACAAATCCGAGAGCTAAGGCAAAACTCTTTATCTAGATGTTGCAAAGTATAATGAATGAAGCCGACATATTTCATTGCCATTTTTGTTATTAATAAAGTAAAGATATTTGGTCATGTTTGAAGAGGAAAAACCTGTTTCCTGTTGTGAAAAAAACATAGGTAACTGCCTTCAAAATCAACTTTACAAAGAATGAATTAACATTTCTACAGAATATATAAATTATATAACACACACTCAATATGTAATAGTTTATACAATAATTGTCCTACAATCCCAAAAAGTTATAAGTTTGTACATTAAGCTACTGGTGTAAAATGGACCAACGAAAACAAATAAACAGTTCAGAACATATTTCGAATGTTTTTACAGACCCATGTGTGCTCAATTTATTTATTTATTTATTTATTTGGGGTTTTACGTCGCTTTCAACACTATACAGGTCCATGTGTGCTCAATCACATTTGATTGGGTGAAAATCATATCATGACAAATACCTTCCTTTTTCATTTACGTGGTAAGGTATCTAGTAAGTACCGGTTGTAGACAGGCCTTTTTTGACATACCACAAATCTTTCCACCTGAATGACCCTATTGTATCATTTGCATGAAACAAGTACCTGTACAGTTGGTGAATTACCTTTATCCCTTTGTTTAGGGTCATGGTCTCCAAAGAACTGTGAAATTTCATCATATTGTCGGAGCCATCCCTACACTACAAGTAACTGCACTAGGGCTTCTGAATCCTCTTGTATGACGCCATTTTTATCACCCTTTGTGATTTTTTTACTCATACTGCCAACCCATCCCCCCATTTACTTGAGGGATTTGTCTGGACTGAGAAAAGAGAGATAAAATGACAATAACTTATGGTTGATTGACTTGATATATGGTGTTCTATCGTCCCTTTGGGTTTATCCCTAACACATAATAAAGGTATTTAGCTGGCAATACACTTAGACATAAAAAGTAATCACCATGCAGTGCCTCATCAATATTACATAACCTGTCCACAATTGCACTCTGAGGCCAGTTGAGTTTTAGTATTAGCCACACTAAAATTGTGAAAATCATCGCCTGTAAGGTGTCCCAATGCCTGGTCCTCTTAATCAGAAATCATTTAGCATTTACAAACTAAATATCACATTTAAGTTGAGTCTGCACTCAAATATGAGAGTCCCATGTGTTAAATGCATAATATTAGTTAGTTTTTCAAGAGGTCACTTAGACTTTGGCTTATCCCAGTGAGAGAGATGTAAAATTTATAAGGTATGGCATTCAAAAATAGTATTAATGGTACTTCTTAATTGAATGTTGTTTATGGGCCTGATTTAAATCCATTCATGGTATCTCTATCAGAACACGGAAAGGCTATTAGGTATCCCACAGGTGTTTTGTAGAGAATTTATCTATTAATCTCCCAGCAAGCCAAATATGATTGGATGGTTCATTTTAATATTTAAGATTTAAGTGGTTAAGATGCTACAAGCTACTTGTAGGTGAGTTATACATATGTGATATTTAACTCTGTAACTCGAATAATAAGGGTTTTTCTCCCTTTTTAGTAGAATATGCACTTAATGGCTTTTAGCAACTGAAATCACATATAAAAGTAGCAGACAAAAATAAATTGTGTAAGAACAATGTCAATGCTTGCAAGAAGTGACAAATTTTGATGAAACTCTCGGCATTAATGTTGCCCAGGGAACACAGGATTGGATTTTGGTTATGAGTCTGATCATCATCTGGATCCAGAAATATTTAAAGGATCTTTTATCATTGAGAGATAGGGCCATTATGTGTATTTACCTCCATAATTATTCATCAGATTGCTTGGCAAAACAAATACTATCAAAAATATAACACCTAAGTTTGATCCGGCTTGTAGGAAAAGACTTTATTAAATTTTCCAGAACAGGTGACAATACGGGGGGGGGGGGGGGGGGGTATAAATACTTAACACAGGGCTGCACTCTCTGAGTGTTTTTCCTAGTTTCTAAATGAAATAGGCACCCTAGCAATGATGAAACAGCTTACAAAGTTTTAATTGGTTTACAGATTAAATTTTTCCTCTTTTCAATGTTGTAGCCCATTATATACAAGTCATTCTTGCCCAGTCTGAAGGAATTATTATTTAGAAATATTCAAGAAAAGGTTTTGACTTAGGAAATTCTGTCTTTTCATTGCTTCGTAAGAAAAAGATGTGCACCAATTGTAGATAGTTTGGTGGGCCAATCCATAATGAATGCAGATTTTTATCTCTGATAAAAAGCTAAGAGCACTGAACTGAGATATGGTAGTATACCTTTTTGCTAAATATAGGTATGTACTTAATACAATTGTATTTTTCAATTGTTGTATAATTGCAAATAAAATATGTTTAAATCGAATATTTTACATATAATATTTGCATGTCACCTCGCAAGAAAAGAAATTCTTGAGAAATTCTAATTTTGAATAGTTGTAACACCATGAATTATATGTTCCTGGCAGCAATGCTTGTATGTAACACTCTTATTGGTGAACATAACCGTCAAACATTCAAAACAGCTGAAGATGTTGTCAACTATGTTGCATCTTATGTTATGTCACAGCCTAGTAGGCTAAATGGTTTTACCAGTGCTTGATTTTGATTAAAATGCAGCTATGAACAGCAGTTTAAATTGAGATCCCAAGTCTTTTAAGAATATGGTACAACTAAGCTTATTCACCATGTAACGGTTAAAAAGTATCTAAAGCCCATTTTTGTAACAGTTTTGCCTTTCCTGCTCTTAAATTCTAATATAAACTGCTTGATGATGTCCGTTCTGCCCTCTCTGTTGCCTACTCAGAAAGAAGGAGAAATTGCCTAGCCTTGCCAAGGCCTTCCAACCCAGAGGTTCTTGCTGAGCCAGTGTCTTTGTGATAATGATGCTTGGTATGTGTACTGTTCAGAGAACTTAGAAATCTTCTAGAGTGTCACATTATAGATTCTGTGCAGATATTAAGTATTATTGAAGTATAGGATAGAGTCCAACATATATAGCACTGACAGGAAGTGAAATTTTAGAACTGATCAGAGAGTCCAGAACTAACAACATATGCGAAGGGTGGAACAATGCTTCTTCCAAGCTTGTAGGACATTCTCACCCCACAATATGGAGAACCATTGACGGTATGCACAAGGATCATACTCACGGTTGCTACCATTATGCAATGTGAGGAGCAATGTGAACAACCATCGAAGTATGCATGCCGACACACAGTTCAGCTCCAGAACAGATTGCACACTCTCTGTACTGCCCTTTGATTAAAGAAAATATTGTTGTTTTTTAAATGAATAGTGGAGTTTTGTCCAAATTCTCATTTATCTGAGTAGGGTTATGTCCAGTGGGGTTTTGCCTGATGGGGTTTGGTCTGATCGGGGTTATGCCCTGTGGGGTTTTGTCCGTTTACCAAACAAATTATAGAGAGAATGCATCAGTAGCCATATACAACAGTTTCCTAGAGTAGGGCCAGCACGAAAAAGACATCGGTCAAACTGAACCCCAGTCGGATATGTACCAGACTATTAAGCTCTAACTTACAGTAATTCATTGCTGAGATCAGCCCTCCCACAACAGATTTCGTGCTTGCAATAGATATTAGAATTGCTTTGGAAAATTTTCTACAGATCAAAAGTTAGGAATCTAGATAGCAAATCTAATGACATACATATGTACAGAAATGGGTATTTTGGGGAATGAAATTGGGAAAGTGAATTATACCCAGTCGACATGACATACGTATTAACAGGTTTTATTGGATGTAGTGTGATTATTTTACACTTTTTTGGCACTCAGAGCATGAGAACCCCAAATTTTAGTCATTTTTACAAGTTGAAATAAAAATTTTGAGAATTATTTTTTGACTTGTATTAAAGTAGAACCTGTATGCTGTTACAAACATAGCAATAATTTATAGCTACTACATATTTCACTATGTGAGAAAAAGATGGTGGAAAGATATTAAAGTGGGGTATTTTTTACATTGAGTTTAATATCTTACACATAGGTCATACCATTGCATGCAGGGGTCGCGACCAACAACCAAACGTACTTGTCTATTTTGGGATGTGGTCTGATCACATTCCATCTTCTGTGCATCTTTACATTCAACACATTATCGAATACATTCTGAGTTCAGTGCCACTTTCTAACATGTTCAAAATAGCTGTTACGACTTATCACAATCTGAGACGGGAACGGGGATGAATATACAGTGCAGCTCATTCATCAATGTATTCTACCCTGTTACGAGGTTTCTTTTTGTGGGCCATAAGGACAAGATGGTCAAGGGGAAAGCAAATATGTACATATATGGCTGTAATGAAAGGTGCAACCAAGCTATTAGTTCATCCCACGGGGCAGGCCTTCAATAGGAACCTGTTGTTCTGAGTTTGGTGGAATTTCTGTCACTAATGACAGAAACTACTGAATTTAAAATTTCACCATTTAGACTATAAAATAAGCAAATGCCACAAAATAAAAATATATATATGGGAAACCAATGTTAACCTAAGCTTATCTCTCTTAAAGGCAAAGTCTATTCAAGGCAGCCTGTTGATTTTAATGTAGATTTTAATAAACCTTTTTTGGTTTTACCAACTGATTGGTGTCTGTTTATGTTTTTTTTCAATTTTAGCATAATTCAATCTTTAACGTGAGAAGATATATTCTCGTGGTTGTAATCTTGTTTGTGTCTCCATTCTGATACTATTCTACCTCTCAGGTGATAAGGATGTTAGTTCAGGGAATCCTGTTATTTGGAATGAGGGTCTAGTTTTTGTGTCTCCATTCTAATATCATCTTTCAGATACTGCTTGTAGCAGGTTCATCTTCTTTTTTATCTTATTCATCCTAATATCAATCTATCTTTAATGCAATAGATATACTGGTAGTAGTGAAGTTATTTATCTATATCTACTTGTCTATTTATGTCTTCGTTCTATTTTCATTTTTGTTTTTAGGTGACAAAGATGTTTGTGGTGATAATCCTCTTGACTGAAGTTTGCTTATTGTTTGTTTATATCTTTCATTATGATATCATTCTATCTTTCTAGGTGACAAAGATGTTGGCATTGGTAATCCTGTTGTCTGAAGTCTGCTTATTGTTTTTTTGTGTCTTTCATTTTGATACCAGTCTACCTTTTCAAGTGACAAAGATGTTGGCATTGGTAATCCTGTTGTCTGAAATCTGCTTATTGTTTTCTTGTGTCTTTCATTTTGACACCAGTCTACCTTTTCAAGTGGCAAAGATGTTGGCATTGGTAAACCTGTTGTCTGAAGTCTGCTTATTGTTTTCTTGTGTCTTTCATTATGATACCAGTCTACCTTTCCAGGTGACAAAGATGTTGGCATTGGTAAACCTGTTGTCTGAAGTCTGCTTATTGTTTGTTTATGTCTTTCACTTTGATGTCATTCTTCTTTTTTAGGTGATAAAGATGTTGGTAGTGGTGGTCCTGTTGTTTGGAATCTGCTGGTTGCCTCTACATGTGTTCATTCTGGTCATAGACTTCAATCCAGACCTGGTGGACTATGACAGTCCACAACAGTTGCAGTTCGTCACCACTCTGTACTACACTGTGCACTGGCTGGCTATGTCCAATAGCTTTGTTAACCCCATCATCTATGGCTTCCTCAATGACAGTTTTAGGGTAAGTAATTCAACAGCAGTTACTGTTACCTCCATGAAGAGGTCATGTTTTTTGGTGCATTCATTTGCCTGTTTGTTTGACTGAGGTCACCACAAATCCAAAAGTAATAAAAGGATATTTTTTTTATTTTTTTCATATTGGAAGAACCTGAACATGGGAAGAAGTGATTAAGTTTTGGGAAAAGATCCTGTCATATTCTGGATACAAACAAAATATCCTGAATTATTAAAGGTGCCTGCTATTTTCGATGTATTTTCAGTGACTTTGGCTTTTTGGTTCACATTACTCTAAAAGTATAAAGAAGATCTTCATAATATGTTTATGTGGGCGGGGCCTGGACAAAGGCAAAAGTGATTACATTTTGGGAAAAACTAGGATCATTTTATGGAGACAAAAAATCCTGATTTGATATCAACAACAACAACTTAAATGTAGGAAATATAGGATTATAGAAAATAATAGCTTTGTTGATTCAGACCCCTTTTTGTTCTTGTATTGATTGATTGATTGATTGATTGATTGATTGATTGATTGATTGGAAAGCCATGTATACTAGTTGTTCAAGATTCTGCACAGACAATCATTGGGCACACCAGAAAGCAACAATTAACATTCACACTTTATGTTTGGGCTCAGGTGTGGAACCCAACACCTGAGGGTTCGGAGGGTGGGAGGAGTATTTCTTAATGACTAATACCTTTTGCCATCTGTCATCTAGGATTAAATAGATTGTTTTACATTCATCATATCTATATTTTAGTTGATTCTTTGTTGGTTTTTACAAATATTAATTAACACAATCACAACTTGCATATGCAATTTTTAGCATTATTTTCTCCCATGCAAAAAATAACCTCATTGTCCTCCAAATGCAATAAAATCCCTCTCTGAACATTTAAACCCTTTAAATGCATTTATCTTGAGTCAAACAGATCCCAACAGTGATTGTTTCACAATAATACTGGATATATTGTGATGGATTTAGTAGAGCACCCACAAATATACTACAGTTATTTACAAGACTGCACAAATTCCTTAAAGCTCTCATCTTACAGGCTCAAAGTGTAGGGGACTGTCTCCTTTAAACTAAAATGTTTTTGTCTCCTTTATTTCCATTTAGAATCACATTATGAGAAGAATTACAGCAATTCAGTTTTATTTCAATATCATACTTGCTTAAATTGTATCTTTATTAGTGATTAATTACATTTACAAATTCTAGAAGTCTAAATCCATAATTGTTCAGACTTCACTGACAAGGCATCAGATTTGTTTATCTATGTTATCTAATTACCATTCACACAGAAAAAGAATAAATTATGAGTAAATCGGAACAAAAAGAAATAGAAGTATAGAATAGTACAAAAATTAGAGTAAATATGTCAAGGATGGGAATGATATATCCGATATCTTATAAGTATTCCCACCTTCCACCTCTGAGATAGGAGTTCAAATCCCAGTCTGACATCAAGTGGGAAAGCTGAGAGTTGTTTGCTGTTGGTCCGCAGTTTACAGTACAAAACCTTGACTAACTGTACGTGCTGGTTTTGTCATGCCAACATGTTAAGATAATAAGGTAACATGTTGAGATACCCATGTTAGCATCCAACAGGTAGGCTAACCTAAATAGGTAGCTCTTCAACTGTTGCCTAAATCCATTTATGTTATCCTGAGTTCCGACAGCCTGGGGAGGTTATTCCATTCTGTGGGAGCAGCAACTGTAAAACTACACACCCCCATGCGTTTATTAGGTCTTTTGGAGGAAACTGATAGGCGGTTGCCCCATGTAAGGTCACTATGCTTAATTAATGAGGTCAGATATGGGTGTTGGCTAAAATTTATTGCCTTGTAGGTAATGAGGTTGTATTTAAACAGTGTACAGTACTGAATTTTTAGTTCATGTAGGAAAGGTGTCACATTGCTAAAATGAGGTGTTTTGGATTCTCTGAAGTCTACTGATATTTGTCTTCTTTATGTTAGACCTGAGAGTTGCAAAAGTCCAGACGGCTGCCGATCATGGCATTTGCCACCTTTACAGCCCTTTCATATGGGTTAGATACATACTAACCCTTTATTATTCCCAGAGATGATAGTAGCATACACGACATAAATTAGCCACATGCCTTTGCATTGAGTTGTCGGCATCCAGGATGACCTTAAAGTTTTTCACTGATTTAGTTTCTTCAGTGGTATTTCCAAAGAAATTTACAGGGAGCAATGACTTCAAGGAATTTCTGGTTCCATCATCGCCAATCAAAAAAAACTCTGTTTTGTCAGGGTTCAGTATGAGTTTGTTATTTGCTATCCACACCTGGATGGCCTCAAGGCCTTGAGTCAAGTTCTAAGTAAATTTACAGGGTATCATCTAGATATAGATGATGTGTGACATTAAATTTAGATATTGCTGTAGTGAGAGTTGTGTAGAGGGTGAAGAGGAGTGGGCATAAGAGTAAGCATTGAGGAACCCCATGGGGAGCTGAGAGGGATTCAAGAAATGTCCATCTAGCTGAATCTTTTGTTTCCTTGAAACTTAGGTAGGACTCTACCCATCTGAGTACAAGCCCATAAATGTCATCAATGTTATGTAGAGATACTAACTCAACATAATAAGATGTCAAGGCATCTAACGTTACTGGCACTAATACTCTTCCATCATTATTCTGTAGTTATCCATAAAGGATGTAAAAATTTCATATTTTCACTTTACCTACAAGTGTTAAATCAATTTCTAGATATCTTTAGCTCAGCAGAAGTATTTATATATTCCTCTTTAAGGCTTGCAATGCCATCTGTCTCTGTGCTGGATAAAGATCAACCTCCATATAATTTCTGGCCTTTCAATTATCTCTTGGATTAGAAATTTACATATGTTACTTTTTCACTGAACAAGAAAAAAGGTCAGAGGTAGGATGGTGTTTAGCAAGCACCGCAGTGGTTTTCTTTTGGGAGTAACTTGTCAATATTTTACCCAAATGAAGCTTTCCTTTTCCAGCTTGTCAAAATGTGATCTGATTATTGCTCATATATCTCTGCTACTAATGTAGATATATCTCTGAGACTTGTGTTTCCTCTTTTTACATAGTTTGAAATATTTGGCCTATATGTCTAATTCAAACTCTACCTGATATACGTAGCTTTAATACACATAATTTGTATCCTAATTATTTATAATGTATTTAAGTCAAACTTAAGATTACATCCCAAATAAAACCCAGGGTCATATTGGGACAGCCTGTGATTAGATGCCAAACTTGCTCACCATTAGGCATATTTGGTAATGAGAGAAACTTTTCTTCCTTAACTGCTTAGTTATTTAGCTGCTTATGTTGATTTGGTGGAATGAAATTTCGTCTCAGCATCGAGCCATCAGGATGTTTAGTATGCACAATGACAGGAAATAACATCCAATTTGGCGGCTCCAGTAACTGAAAAAATAAATAAAGCTGATATCACCAAAGCTATGTAATAAAGTGGGACCTTGATGTATTGTCTAGACGAGCAACACATAGATTTGAAACAGATAATAATTTGGACTAAACCATCTGCTTTTAAGGCCTTATCAATGATCTGTTCCAATCATAAAGTGTGAATCATTGGAACATACCTTTGTATACCTGTCCACAATCAACAAAACCAAAATAAAATATAAGCAAATAGGAAATACTTTGTGTCTCTGTGGCACAGCCTTTCCTTATATACTGACCTAATATTTTTAAATAAATTTTGAAAACTGAAGTACAGTAGAACCCTGTTTATCCAACGATGTTCGAACGACACAAGTCTAGTTCTGTTACACAAAAGGTTCAGATACATGAATTACAAGACATTATAAAGGAAATTAGTGTCAAATCGATAAACAGGCCTTTGTGAAAGATAATTTGTTGATATGAGGGGCCCTGTGTAGTATTTTAGGCGTTTGTCTAAAAAACCTCCAATTATCGCTCACCTGGACTGCTGGCATGTGCTTTATATATTTGGGGGACATGTTTTAAGGGTCAGTTAATCCGGGGATCTGGATGAAATGAGTCCAGATAACTGAGATTTTACTGTAATTCAAAAATTTTGTATGTATCCTAATCTGATTGACAGAGATTTCCAATGAATGAATACAGATAACCCATTAAACTAAAAATAACAATTCCCTTCAATCCTGACGAAAAATGTTGATAATTTGGGAAAAAAAATTATCAGGCTTATTGTGTTTCTTTTTAAATGACTGTGGAATTATTGAGGTGTTATTTTTATGTGGTATTTTCATGCAATGAAATCTTTAGTTTTGATGAATGTAATCATTAGAATTTTGCTTTTGTGACCTAATTATCAACGGGACTTAAATATTCACATCAAAGATTTTTTTTCTGGGACATGATTAATTTTGGGATTAATATCGCTTTCACAGATTATATAGATAATATCAAGACAGGTAGTTTTATGGACAGAGGAAAAAAGTACATACTAGTTGGTCAGCACTCTGCACTGTAAATTGCCAGCTACAAACTTTCCCACAGAGGATCAGGTGCAAGGTTCAAACCACACACTTCAGATGGGAGATGAGTGTGTTACCCGCTACACTACTGAGCCCCCTATTTTTTAGATATGATCTTAAGTTCAGAATATATATTCCATTTTTAGGGAGTGTAAAATCCCACAATGATTCTATAAAGATAAATGTTTCACTAATGGCCAACTGTGTAAAACATGTTTTGTACAACATTTATGTCTTTTTTTTTTGCATTTTTCAATTCAAGAGATCTTACGTGGACAAGATTTAGATAGAAGTTACACTGAACAAGTTACATGCTTTCATTTGAAGATTTATAAAAAAAATTACCAACTAATGTAAAAGCATCTGTTCTTGCATGTCTCCCTGTTCTACCAAGAAGAGTAATTATAGTAGCATGCACATTTTTACGAGTCCTTTCTGCGGAAGGGTGGCCATCCATTTAACAAAAACTGGGTCTGATGAATTTGCTCCTTTCATTAAATCTTCCCTATTATGATCAGCACTGACGTTTTTACTACTTTGGACAGAACAAAAATATAAGAACTAGGGTCATAAAAGCCTCCCACACACCAGTAAGGACTTTATCCATTACTCATATGCTACCTTATGTAGAGAGAGATTAGGGTTTTAGCTTACAGAGAATCCTACAGAGCACTAATGTGGTACAGGAACAGATCTCTCCAAGAGATTCTGCAAGGAGATGTCACAATAAGGGGGTTTGTAAGGTTATCCTTATTTCAATAAAATGATTGGAGAGCCAGAACAGCTAGCTAACTAAAATATAAAGATGAGAATAATCAAGAAGAACATTTACTGGCAGTACTATGTAGGCTATTTGTATCTTGTTTATCTGCATTATTATACAATATAATGAACCACTTGCTTTGTAATTTGTAAAGCAGTAAAACATTGAACAAGGAGGTTCATTCCTAGGTCACACCTCTCTGTGTGGTTGTTTCTGTACAAATTTGATTTCTCCTGTACCTTATATGGCTCTGAAAAGAGGCCCCGTATTTTGGTAGTATAGTTAGCAGAGCAAGCAGTTTGGTGATTCCAGCCCCCCCCCCCCCCCCCCCCCCCACGTCACCACTGCAGCTTGAAGATTATAATACAGCTCATGGCAGGTTTTTTCAAACGTTTTTTTTTAAGTGGTCCCAAAGGCATATCACCCGGCTGAATGCATCCTACCCGAATTCAAATACCATTAAATCACCCCTATGTCTCCTATGCAAATACAAGGTAGACCAAACATGGTAGAAACAGAACCAAAGGTAGAAAAAAAAACAATAGGGTTATATAGCTAGAGACCCAGAACGGGAAGGTGTAACCTAGGTATTTCTGGTACATTCAATCATTTCTGACTCTGCGTACAAATATGAAAGGATAAAAAAAAACAATAAATAAAATTAACAGTTAAGTTATAAACATTTTTTGTTAATATCGAATTGAAACTGTTGTATTCAACATTTGTATGAAGATACACCATCAGATATGGCACAGAACAATGAGTCTAAACTACACATTATTAGAGAGAAGAGCAGATGCCAACTAAATACTCTATGTTATTTGTTCTTTCTTTATGTTCTTTCTTTATGTTCCATTGTATTCCTCCATCTAATTTTAATACCATAATATAATCTAAGCTATATGATATCTTGCAAGACCTGACATGCAGCCCAAACACGTTTGCTGTGTTGCACGATCAAAACAGTTTAATTGATTTTAAAAGTTTCAGTTTCTGCATTGTAATTAATGGTGTATTTGTTATTACAGCATCTTCAAATGTTTAGCTGGGAACTTGCCTAGAAACTAGTAAAAACAAGCCAAGACTTTAAGATGCCAAACAATTAATCATATACATACTCAACTATAATTGGTTATTGTTAGTCGGTGTGAAACTATTGAATAGCTCTTTCAATACTGGATATTTGTGAACATAAGGAAACCCTAAAATAAAAGATATTGTGAGCAGAAAATAAAGATCCCTTAGCAGCTTCTGTCAGCCATATCTCATAGTTTTAATGTTCATGTTTGAAGGTATTTTGCCATGGTTAACCTTTTCAAAAGTTACCCCTTTCTGCTCATAAAACATCCCAGTGAGTCCTTCAACTGACAGAAAAAACTCTGAATTCATTGCCATACTGACTTGCACTACCATAGTTACTTTTAGTAGTAGCTTTAAATAGTTTCTCTATCTGTAAATGTCCACATTAATTTTCCAGAATAATGTCAT
Organism: Sabellastarte sp. h YS-2021; assembly: GCA_964017235.1. NCBI lineage: Eukaryota > Metazoa > Annelida > Polychaeta > Sabellida > Sabellidae > Sabellastarte > Sabellastarte sp. h YS-2021. The sequence goes on from OZ024931.1 coordinate 88,533,972, forward strand.
ATTTGAGGATTTCAAAGAAGCTTTCACAGCACAGAGAAAATACGGTTCTTAACCCATTGTCTCTATTTAGTTACTGTAATATATTAATTATGACGAATGTGAAACACATGAAGAATTTTAGCTTACAAGGTAGGTTACTGTTAATATAAAGAGTGGTGACTTTTTTATCTGTTGCTGTAACTTTGGCCTTGTTATTCAATTATTTTGATTTATGTTTTTTTTTTCAAATGTTCTAACAGTGTAATATATTAATGCAATAAAGGCAAATAAAACACACAGATCTATACAAACCTGGCACTTATAATATAATACATGACTAACAGATGCCCTGCCAATTGACTGACAAACTAACCATTAACTAGAGATGAATTAGATTCACAATGTAATCTACAAAACCAATACTGCCTATCAAGAGCTATTTTCTTTTTTTCCTTCCACAGAGGTTTTATCATTGTGGTTTATTTTCTGTGCCGCCCGCTCTGTTACTCCTGAAAAAGGTATACCTTCAATCATAGACATTTGTTGACAATATCAATAGCCATAAAACCACCCCATTATTTACTGTATTCTGTCTTCAGTAAACTGTGGTTCATATTTCATGTTTCTGCTATGGTATTTAACCCCGTAGCTGAAGACTCACAGTACAATAATGCAATAAAAACAATAGTTTTGCTGAAAATCCAACAGAAACAATTATTGTTGGAATTGACACTATGGGTAACTACTGTCTATGACTTGAGTAAATGTATTTATTATGTTGTCTATTAACAGTTAAAACTTGGAAAAGAACATACCCAGAGACTGTCTAATATGACTTGACATTTTTGTTGTACAACCGGAAGTGAGACTTTTTGGGTAATTCCTGTTATCATGCGTGACCTGTCAAAGAAAATTTGTAAAACTATGACCTCCAAAAACATCAAGAAAATTTTCAGAAAACTAAATTGACACAAAAATCCAGTTTTTCAAATTAACAACAAGAACATTCAGAATGCCTTTACATCCCCCCAAGGCCCAACAGCCTCAATATTGCTTTATAAATGCAATGATAAAAAAAAAAACATTTTGAAAAATTCACCACCCAAATCAAGCCATCTGTTCCTTCTGTGCATTGTCGACATTTCCCGAAAATTTCAGGAAAGTCCATCCATAGCTTATTGATTACCCTTCTTTACTGAGGTGACAGATTTTCAATCAGTGACAAAGCAAAATTGATTGTTTCAGTCCATTAGTGTCATCGGTGAAGCAGATCAGTATCTTAACTGAAAGTTTACCTCTAATTTTTTTTCAAATTTTCTTTTTATAAAAATGGTCATTTTCTGTTTACTTTCAGCATGACCTGAGGCGGCTTATCAGGATGTGGTGCCCTTGTTTTGAAGTCTGCTTCAAATGTCTCAAAGACCCCACACTCCTGAGAAACCCCACCAGAGGCTATTCTTACTGTGACAAACAATCCTGTAGCGAGGGCGGCTCATTCAAGGTCATCAATCGAGCGACCAATCAGACTGCCTCTAACAACAGGAAGCAGCTAAGCGTGAGGATGAATGGCTATGGTGTATGTAAAACGGATGTGTCGTCAGAGAGCTACCTGCTACAGCCATGTTCTAAAACCAGATCAACACTGAGCTGTTCAGTGACCTATTCTTTACCCAGCCCTGATACAGATGACGGGAAGTTGTCCCCAACAGACTCCCCTATCAAACTGACAATAGGCTTACACGATGCTGTCACAAGGGAAACTCCAAGGCATCTTCAACTATAATGAATTGGTGGCAGCTTAATATTACATAATAAACATGAGCAATCAAAGAGTACAAAATATCTCCACCATTGCTTATGAGTGCAATGATGAAAAAATAGTTTTAAAATACTAGTATCCTGCATCCAGAATTGGTTGCAGATCATCCCCACAGTTATATCAGTTCTGAGACACATCAGCTGTGAAAAATATGTAAATCTGTGCAGTTGTATTTTCATAATCTTACAAACAAACAGACAGACAAACAACTCAACAATCACATAATTTACATGACAGAGATAGTAATTCTTGGTCCACTGCCCCTCGCCATAGCTTGGCCCGAGTTGAATACAAATCCCTATTTGTATATGTTTTATGTGTAACAATATAGATTTCTATTGATGCAAAAATATGCATTGGCAAAAGTGTAAGTCACAAATAGAAATTGTCCATTAAAAGTAAAAACCCATAAACTTTCACTGTGCTTTTTAAAGGGGCGATAAATCAATTTCAACATCAAATCAGCTCTCGAAAAATTGTACATCAACTGAGAACAAAAATTTCCAAAAAAAGATTTTATAATATTTACCTGGTCACTCTGGCTTCCACGACATCCACCTAATATGGTTTAGTCCATAGTCAGAAATTTACCATTTAACATTCAATAGGTTTTCAAAATTTTGTTTTGTGCCAAGCTGGGGCATCGCCAAACTTTAAATGGCAAGCAGTATAACACAGACTCTTCAGTGCCCGTCCAAGGAGTGCTTGGTAGTGTTACTGAAAATTACACTCCCCTTCCACCTCTGAGGTTTGTGGTTTGAATCCCGGACCCTAACCCTATGGGAGAAAGACGGTAGTTGCTTACCAATACCCAGTACAGAATCTTGACCAACAAGGACGAACTGGTTTCCTCTGCCCCTAAAACTTCACCATCATAATATAACCTATATACTGTGTTGAAGGCAACATTAAACCCCTAGAAATCAAAACCATGACATGGAATGTTACAGTTTCCCAGTAGAAAATAGATAATGCTGTCATGATGGAAAACATGATAGGTGTCAAGGGTAAATAAGAGTATGCTAATTAAAACAATGTAGCATATACTGATACTTGTTATATATTTCCTGTAAGCATAGGTAATATTCTCATCTTCACATGTCTGTTAAGGAATCTGTCTGTTGGATTTATGAAGAGGTTACTGAATCAATTACCGGAGGTCAAGTTTGACTCAGAGAAAAGCTAGAAGAATTTACATGGCAAACAGAATGTAAATGTTGAAAGTTTTTACTGTGTGTATTTAGGCCGAATTAGCACTACGGATGCACAAGTCTACTGAACAAACACTCATTTTAGTTTATTGTAGAGGTATAGTGACTTATACCCACATTGGATGTTAATTGTGTTTGAGTTTGACAAGACTATCAGCACATTCTGTCAGTCATATCTTGACAAATAATTTCAGCAGTAGAAGGTAAGAGAAGACTCTCAAACAAGGACAAGAGTGTAATGCCCCTGTTCCACCAAAGGATTAAGCCCCGATTGGGTCTGGGACCCTTAATCGTGGACAGTCTTGGAAAAAAATGGAAAAAAATTTACCAATGGACTGCAAAACTGGATCGGTTGCAAAGTCTGGGATTAAGTACAGGGCCCGTATTCACTAACATTCTTATACTTAGAATAAGAATTTTCTTAGAGTTTTTCTTAGAAAATTCTAAGAATAAGTATTTTTGGTATTCACTAAATTCTTATTCTTAGAATTTTTTCTTATTCTTAGATTTTTTTCTAAGAATGATGTTCAAATCTAAGAATGATCAAGACCTTACTTAAGTTAAGACAAAGGTGACATATTTCATATTTTTTTATCAATTGCATGAAGATAGACATTTTTTTCTATGACCAGACAAATCCAGTGTTTGTTTCCTTTTTTCTGATCAGCATGATTTTTTACAAGAGCTTTATGTTTACAGATACTGAAGTGAATGATTAATGCTATCTTGTTTACTGGTTTTAAATATGGCCGCCATGTACGTTGTATATTTTCCCCACTTCAAAATTTCAAATGGCTAGAATTAAGTTAAAAATACTTACACACCTCTCTATATTAGTTTTTTGTATGTTTTTAAGAGGTTAGAAGGTTCACAACTGCCAAACTTATCCCTTTCTGATCCAAGTGTCAACAGTAAGTGGACAAGTTTTACAGTGTACATCAACATTATTCTGAGAAATATATATCCACAAGATTAGAGTATACATCAACAGCATTTAGCAGCACATATCCAATTGAATATATATATTTACATTGATTTTGTGAGCATATCCCACTGTGAAAGTTTTAGTTTCACTTTTCAAATTATTTTATCCATTTGGTGCAACTATTTTATTACATAATAACTCAAAATAAATATAAATAAGATTTACAATTATATATCCCACCAAAAATAGCAAGTGCACTACACACTACACCAGACTGATGTAAAATAATTATATTAAATACTTGAAGTTGTTTTTTTTCCCCCAGAAATATGCTTTGTTTACTGACCTTGACATAACTATAAGCATCACAATTGACATGATTTGCCCAGTGCATGGGCACTTACCATTTATTGATTTTTTTCAAAGTAGGCACATGTAGGGTCAAATCAACAGCTCACTTGTGTTTACATTCCCTGGCATAAACCAATCATATTAACCAAACTCAATCAAGGACAGCATGTCAATGTTTATGTTTCGTGCAGAATACATATTTGTAGCTACATATTTGTAAAGTAGTTGTTAAAACAATATGGATATCGATCTTTTTTCAATGCTTAGCATAAACGTTCTGTAAAACTTTCAGATATCTCTAAAATAGTTTGTGTAAACAATGTGGATATAAGCAACTTGTTTATACATACAAAACAGGCTTCATACAGTTTTCAAACAATGTGCAGAATTGTTTCTAATCACAGCAAAAAGACTTATAATCTGGCTCCATAAATCCTGTGGCGAATATGGATACCTTCTTTTTTATTGGATATTTATTGGATATCATAAAAAAATATGATACATGAAATTGGGAAACCATATTTCAGTGCTTATAGTTACTGCAGCACTGTAATTTTGTTTTTCTTTTGAAGTGTAAATCTGATTTGAAATGTCTTATTCTGAAATTGTATGATTTTAAGAAGTATTTATATAAGAGTGATGGAAATAGATAGGTTAATGCACTCATTTTATAGCTGTCAGGACTAAGGAGATGAGTTAAACAGTTAATATTGATAATTTTACCTGTGCAGCATTTTTTATTTTTATTTTATAGTTAATATGTGCACTGCTTTCTGATTTATGTTCAATAAATTTTGTTATATGAAAAAAATCAGTCATTGTCTTAAGTTGATGACTTTTGTTCAAGCTTAAACCTTATTCTGACTCCATTTCAAACAATAAGGGTGTGACTGATCATGTGACATCAAAAACTATATGCATGCACATGTTTCTGTTTACTATTCTTAACTAAAAAAATTCTTATTCTTAGAAATAATTCTTAACTAAGAATTGCTTTGTGAATACAATTTTTTTCTAAGAATAAGAAAATTCTTAGATAAGAAAATTTTCTAATTCTAAGAAAAAATTCTTTTTCTAAGAATAAGAATGTTAGTGAATACGGGCCCTGATCGTCCTCAGGAAGCCTCAGGACGCCTCAGGCGGCCCCAGACAGTCCCTAACTGGTCTGGGACTAAGAACAGACTAAGCCATTTTTCTGGTCGGTTTGAACCACGATCCTGTCATACACAAACCGACTGGGTCCCAGGACGCCTCAGGCCTCCTGGGACTAAGCCCCGACTAACCCAGGATTAAGTCCCGACCCCACAAGGTGTCCTGAGGCGTCCCCAGACCGAGATAGCCGATTTTTGTTTTGCAATGGGACTAAGGGTCGCAGGAAGCCTGGGACTAAGAATAGAGGGTCTGGGACTAAGGGTCAGCGACTAAGGGTCGCAGGCGGCCTGGGACAGCATAGGACTGTGTAAATTTGGTCTGAGGAGGCCTGAGGAAGCCTGGGACTGGACATTTTGTTTATGGCGGGAAAAAATAATCGGTTGGGGTCGTGTGAAATATCAAACATGTTTGATATTTCTCACGGCCCCAACCGACCACAACCGACCCTTACAGGACACCTGGGACTAAGGAAATTTTTGAAACCGACCCTCAAAAACCCTTAATCGGGAGCTTTAGTCGTGTGGTGGAACACCCACATAAACATACAGTTTTAACCTGCCCCAGTGTTTTTATTGACAAATTAAGCCTGATAAAGCATAAAACAGTATCATCTATTTCTGTAAATGTGTTGTTGGTTTCTTGTGAGCCAAATTGTGAGAGAATATGTTTTCTCAAGAACTTGTGAAATGTCTGTTTGGTTTGCCATACTGGCTATTGGGTCACGGAATGTTTTAAATGCAAAAATTTATACCTGGCTGCAGTGCACATGCAAAACACCTTATTTTTCTTCAATAATCGTTCAATATAAAATAGAATATATTCAAAAGTCGTTACTGTCTGTTTATTATAACAGATCAGGGCTGTTTTTATAAAGATAATGCCACTTTAGATAAGGTGACCTTAGATATAAGTAGTGAAGGTTTTTCACCTTTTCTTACTTGGAATGTAAGTACTACTTAATCTAGGTTAGGAATGGTGTAAGCCTTGTTTGTGAGTACTGGCCCAGCTACATGGAAACATACAGTAATCTGTAGTCTCCTGAAGAAAGATAAACTTAACGAAGATAAACCATTGGATAATTTATTTTAGTTAAAACTATTTAAACCATATATAAGTATTTGCAGTCTGAAATAACATACCCGATACACTGTAATACTGCAATTTCACTGTTGCAGAGTGATTTTGACCAAAAGAGCATTAACTGATTGATCTGTTCCACTTCCCGTGCGCGAGTGATTGAGAGTTTTTTTAATTATTTTGAGGGGGGGGGGGGGGGGGGGGTTAAGAGTGAGCTTATGAAATATGCCAGCCTGGGGCGGTATTCACAAAAAAGGACCAGGATTATGTGGAGCTAAAAGTCAGCTCAAGTTTACTTTAAACAGCTGTAAAGTTGAGCCCATTTCAGGCTCAACTTACGCTTGATTCCTTTTGTGAATACCAACCCAGAAACATATGTATGTTTTTATCATAGAGCTGATTGTTTCAGTCGGGACAAATCAAATAGGTTTTTGGGCATTCTAGTTTCCTATACCTTTCAAGAGGACTCCCTCAAAATAAAAAAAAATCATCAGGAGCTATATTCACTAAAGGTGTTAGCCAAATCTTGGGGTTAAATTGGTTATATTTTGTACACTAAAGTTAAGCCTGAGACTTGGCTAAGACCATTCGCTAAAGTACAGCCACAGGGCCTCATGAATGATCGCGATTATGGAATTGGTGTACGAATTTAGCATCTGTTTTGCTTTGCCTAAAATGTATTAACAACTAGTCAGCCTCTAGTTGACAAATGGTGATTCCATGAAGATTTTAAAATTCAGCACCTGGGCAACACCTTGTATTATGTTAATAAGTAACTATCTCGTGAATGGTTTTGACATCATTTTGCTGAATGGCATGGCACCATTTGAATCAATCTTAGTGATTCTCATACATACCAAAAGGGGTCCACACAATCACATGATTATCCAGTAATATTTATTTATCATGCACTTAGTATACAATATAAATTTATAAAATAAATGGACAGAATAAAAAGGGAAAGAAAAACAAGAAAGTGAGTTGAAGGTCACGAAACATAGTTTAGAATTTCCAAGTTTCAGGGAACCTTGTTAATTTACTTTCACACAAAACTGTAACAGAGAATCACAAATGGAGATATTAACAAAACACATGACAGCTTTAGCTATATCTCACGTCCAATATTTCCAATATTTATATCATCAGTGATTCTTGAAATCCTTGCTAAGTGACATCTACTGGTTCATGTACATTTAACCTGCTACCATATATTACAAGCATTTTTGTGCAATTATACATTGTTCGAGCTTTTTGTCTTTGAGTTGGAGAGAATTTCACAAATCTTTTGTGATTTTGTAATTTCACCAAAAAATTTACCTCAACTATAAAGCAATCGTTGCCCACAGACCTTCCCTGGACCCATTTTTTTGTATCAAAAATATGATCCGGACATCTTCCAAAATGTAACCACTTCTTTGATTGACCTGGCGTAATCAACATAAAATATTTCACAAAGATCCACTAATTACTTATGAAGTAATGCCAACCAAAATAGCAAAGCTCGCTGAAAATGAGACAACTGAAAATTCAGAAGGTTTCCCCAAATTTAATCACTTCTTCCCTTTGACCAGGCTATTTCCACATATAAAAAAGATCGGTTAAATACTTCTGGAGTTATTGCAACCACAGACAAATAAACAGACAGACAGACAGGCAAATGCAGCCACCCAAACAACACAACTTCCTACAGGAGTTAATTTATGATAAATTTGAACTGTCAGTTTTGTGACTGATATAGAGCAAGTTTTGTCACTCAATCTCTCTGTGACCTTATCATCATTGCATCACCCTAGTTCTAAGATAGACCCATTGGCTCTTACCTGTGTGATTCTAGCTTATAGAAACTAAGCAATATCAATATGTGAGAAATGCTGACTTACTATCATAACAATAACCATAAGCAATATTATAAGGGGCGTAAAAAAACCCAACTTTGAGCTTTGTCCTTCTAGCTAGTACAAAACTTTGTTTTAATTATAAGTATTTTGCCACCTACTGAAACATTACAACCTACTGTAAAAAAGCAAACAGAGCAATAAAAATGTATTCTTTGAACAATATGAAACTTCTCCAGGGTAAAATAATAAAAAGGTAGTTTTTTGTATGGTTTGATTTTTTAGCAGAGGAAACTGTAACTTGCCCATTAAAACCCTGGAATGGTTTTTGTTTCTGTCTCAAATAGAGACAGGTTTTTTGTAAATCCCTGTACAATACCTAGGTAATCTTTACAAATTTGAAATTAATGTTAAAAGATTGCTAGGCGCAGTGCCCATTAAGGCTTAATTCAGTTAGATTGTAAATGTCAATTACAGAGATGCTGTCATTATCTGTGTATGGAGTTCTGTCTTTTTGCTATAGTTATTAAATGTAACAACATGTGTGTTATTTTATTGCTGTAAAGCTGGTCTGGTCTATGCGATATATGCATATATGTATTACATACTTGAAAATAAATGACTGAAATAAACATCGCATGTAAACTTACCAAATTGTTTCATTGAGAACATTAAAAAGCACTCCTGGCGCGCAAACATCTGCCAAATCAGCCAATTATCCTCATATTTTTATGTTTACCAAAATACTGAAAAGGGACTGTTGAGAACACAAAAACATAAAGTCTTAAATATAATCTAATCTAATTTACTGCTTTGTAGACGTAATATCTTCCCTGCAAGGTTACAGGTCAAAGTTGAGTTTTTTGTCATATTCAACAACCAAGGTCATTTATTGGGACAGGTCCTCAGCATTGTCACTTAAGGGCGTCTAATCCACACAGAGGTGACTGTCTCTTATTAGATGCAAAACCTGCTAACTAACTAGGCCCTTCTCCACAAGGGGAAACTAACTATGCTTAACGTTAAGAAAGAAAGGACAAAAAAGCAACATTCTAGGCCAGTAATCTAGGGACGTGGGTGTGAAATAAAAGAAGATGCTTAGTGGAGAAATTTGAGTTGAAGCGGTGAGTCTAAATGATTTCATGTTTCACGAGATGCTTCCTGAAGTATATTACTGAGGGGCCACTTCTTACATAAAAAGGGAGGAGCGGGGTGGTTACTGCACAATGACTGACAGACATGGAATTTGTAAACTTTATAGTAAAAAGAGGGGACTTGACAGAACAATTTTTTAAAGCTGCATCTGGTAGAGGAAGTGCGCAGCTGGATTTTTGCACTGAAGTATACTAGTTGGCCATGCTTTCATGTTAAATACTAAAAATGGTATACACCAGTATTTATCTATGTACAGTATAAGTTGATATTTTAACTTGACATTAATTTTAGTTTTTTTAGCTAATGAGCTTGGAAAGTGAAAATTAATTACTGTTGATATTTTAAATTTGCCTTAATATGATAATATTTATCTTTTGTGAAACTAAAGTAATTTATAGAGACCATTTAGGCCAATTCCATCATCTCTCTAAGCCACGCCCACATGCACACAGAACATAGTTATTGAAAACCAGAACATCATGACAAAATGAATAACTTTATCAATGATCTTTCGGTATAAACAAAAACTCATGGTATGAAATCAGAAAGACTGTCTTTACTTGAAATAATATGCTAGAAATAACTCTTTCCTATCACAATGTTTCGAATGTATTATAACAATCATGGTATACAATGGAAAATATCATAGAAAAGCATTCAGTCAGAACAGATCTCCTCCAAGACCCAATACATCCACTGTGGCCTATGAGAGCAATGATAAAAATCCCCCGAAATTCTTGATCTAAATGGTGATTTGGATCACCAACAGAGTTTAATCTGTTCATTGTGCCATTGTCAATATCCCTGAAAATATTAATTAAAATCCATTGACAAGTTTTTGACTTATTTTGCAAACAAACAAATGCTGTCAATTACATAAACCGCTTTATTGAAGGTTCAAAGCAAATCCTATGAAGAAAGTTTAACTTGGTTCTTTGATATGTCGAATGTGTTATTTTACATGAAAACTGGTATTGTTATGACATTGATTGATAGGTTTAACAATTCCAATAACAATAGTCCAAAAACTTTTTTAAATGACTGTGTTTTCCATCATTTTACTACAAAGCACTGAAGTTCTGTACAAGGTTCCAGTCAGAACAAGGCTGAAATTTGTTTCAATGTACATGTGTGGGCTGCAAAGCAATCAAAAACATGAGTAGTGCATTAGAGTAATGCATAATTAACGAAGTTCCAGAGACAAAATATTGTGGCTATTCATCTAATGTGAACTTATATTAGTAGGACAGACTATCAGATACCATGACTTAAACTTGAACCCAAGACAACAGAAGTCACAGACAACTGATTACCTGCTAGGCATAATAACAACCCAAGACTACAGAAGTCACAGACAACTCATCACCTGCTAGGCATAATAACAACCCAAGACAACAGAAGTCGCAGACAACTGATCAACTGCTAGGCATAATAACAACCCCAGACAACAGAAGTCACAGACAACTCATCACCTGCTAGGCATAATAACAACCCCAGACAACAGAAGTCACAGACAACTCATCAGCTGCTAGGCATAATAACAACCCAAGACTACAGAAGTCACAGACAACTCATCACCTGCTAAGCTTTATAACAACTAATCATTTTAAGGCCTTTATATTGCTCTAAAATGAATATCAGAAGTAATATAAGTATACTGACAACTAGGACACCAGTATCTCAGTATCGAAACCATCTTACTGAAATAGCATGACAACACTTTACAACTGGAATCTTGATTGTCAACACACATTATTGTGGGAAAATGTAAGACGTTGAAAAGAAACCCTAAATCTGAAGAAATTACAAACTTTTATCATATAATTTTTTGTCCATTTCCTGACTTTTATAGCAATTTCGTTGAGCAGAATTGTCATCTTTGGTTTTTATGCGTTTCACTTCCTCTCAGTAGGCTAGTTACCAGATATTTGGACCATTTGAGCCGTCTTTGTCAAAGACTACGCAACCCCTATTTTTGCCAATTTGATTAGGGAGGTATTAAAATGCAACTTCTTTTGGAATTCTGGAATCAAAACAGTTTTGCATTAGCCGTATACAGAAACAGAAAATATGCTACTGTGTCTTCCCTACTGATAACAAAAATACTTTGCTAAGCCTGAGACTTGGCTAAGACCATTCGCTAATGCCCCTGTTCCACCAAAGTACTAAGCCCCGATCCTGTCCCCGACCCTTAATCGTGGACAGTCGGTGAAAAAAAGGTAAAATGGGCAGGAATACTGGATCGGTGTAAAAGTCTGGGATTAAGGTCAGATCGACCCCAGGGGGCCTGAGGAGGCCCCACGCTGCCCTACAGAGTCCCCGACTGGTCTGGGACTAAGAACTTACTAAGCCATTTTGGTTTGATCCAAGATCTGGTCGTAGACATACTGACTGGGTCCCAGGACGCCTCAGGCCCCCTGGGACTAAGCCCCGACTAACCGACGACTAAGTCCCGGCCTCCTCAGGCCTCCTCAGGCCTCCTCAGGCGTCCCCAAACCAATGTGGCCGATTCTTGTTTTCCAATGGGACTAAGGGTCGCAGGAGGCCTGGGACTAATGCACTAAGGGTCGGGAACTAAGGGTCGCAGGCGGCCTGGGACAGCATAGGACTGTGTAAATGTGGTCTGAGGAGGCCTGAGGAAGCCTGGGACTGGACATTTTGTTTATGGCGGGAAAAAAGAGTCAGTTTGGGTCGGAAAAAATATCAAACATGTTTGATTTTTCTCACGGCCCCAACCAACAACTACCGACCCTTACAGGATGCCTGGGGCTAAGCAAATTTTTCAAACCGACCCTCAAAAACCCTTAATCGGAGCCTTAGTCATGTGGTGGAACACCCACATAAAGTTGGTGTACGAATTTAGCATCTGTTTTGTTTTGCCTAAAATGTATTAACAACTAGTCAGCCTCTAGTTGACAAATGGTGATTACATGAAGATTTTAAAATGTAGCACCTAAGCATCACCTTGCATTATGTTTACAAGTAACTATCTCGTGAATGGTTTTGACATCATTTTGCTGAATGTCATGGCACCATTTGAATCAATCTTAGTAATTCTCCTACATACCAAAATATTTATTATTCATTCACTTAGTGCACAATAATAATAAATATTTATTTATCATTCACTTAGGATACAATATAAATTTATAAAATAAATGGACAGAATAAAAAGGAAAGAAAAACAAGAAAGTGAGTTGAAGGTCACGAAACATATTTTAGAATTTCCAAGTTTCAGGGAACCTTGTTAATTTACTTTCACACAAAACTGTAACAGAGAATTACAAATGAGGGTATTAACAAAACACATGACAGCTTTAGCTACATCTCATGTCCAATATTTCCAATATTTATATCATCAGTGATTCTTAAAATCCTTGCTAAGTAACATCTACTGGTTCATGTACATTTAACCTGCTACCATATATTACAAGCATTTTTGTGCAATTATACATTGTTCAAGCTTTTTGTCTTTGAGTTGGAGAGAATTTCACAAATCTTTTGTGATTTTGTAATTTCACAAAAACATTACCTCAACTATAAAGCAATCGTTGCCCACAGACCTTCCCTGGACCCATTTTTTTGTATCAAAAATATGATCCGGACATCTCCCAAAATGTAACCACTTCTTTGATTGGCCTGGCGTAATCCACATAAAATATTTCACAAAGATCCACTCATTACTTTTGGAGTAATGTTAACCAAAATAGCAAAGCTCGTTGAAAATAGGACAACTGATAATTGAGAAGGTTTCTCCAAATTTAATCACTTCTTCCCTTTGACCAGGCTCTTTATACATATAAAAAAGATCAGTTAAATACTTCTGGAGTTATTGCAACCACAGACAAATAAACAGACAGACAGACAGGCAAATGCAGCCACCCAAACAACACAACTTCCTACAGGAGTTAATTTATGATAAATTTGAACTGTCAGTTTTGTGACTGATATAAAGCAAGTTTTGTCACTCAATCTCTCTGTGACCTTATCATCATTGCATCACCCTAGCTCGAAGATAGACCTATTGGCTCTTAAATATGTGATTCTAGCTTATGGAAACTAAGCAATATCAATATGTGAGAAATGCTGACTTACTATCCTAACAATAACTATAAGCAATATTACAAGGGGCGTAAAAAACCCAACTTTGACCTGTCCTTCTAGCTAGTACAAAACTTTGTTTTAATTATAAGTAGTTTGCCACCTACTGAAACATTACCACCTACTGTAAAAAAGCAAGCAGAGCAATAAAAATGTATTATTTGAACAATATGAAACTTCTCCAGGGTAAAATAATAAAAAGGTAGTTTTTTGTATGATTTGATTTTTTAGTAGAGGACACTGTAACTTGCCCACTAAAACCCTGGAATGGTTTTTGTTTCTGTCTCAAATAGAGCCAGGTTTTTGTAAATCCCTTTACAATACCTAGGTAATCTTTACAAATTTGAAATTAATGTTAAAAGATTGCTAGGCTCAGTGCCCATTAAGGCTTAATTCAATTAGATTGTAAATGTTAATTACAGAAATACTGTCATTATCTGTGTATGGAGTTCTGTCTTTTTGCTATGGTTATTAAATGTAACAACATGTGTGTTATTTTATTGCTGTAAAGCTGGTCTGGTCTATGCGATATATGCATATATGTATTACATACTTGAAAATAAATGACTGAAATAAACATCGCATGTAAACTTACCAAATTGTTTCATTGAGAACACTTAAAATCACTCCTGGCGCGCAAACATCTGTCATATCAGCCAATTATCCTCATATTATAATGTTTTACCAAAATACTGAAAAGGGACCGTTGAGAACCACGAAAACATAAAGTCTTAAATATAATCTAGTCTAATTTACTGCTATGTAGACGTAATATCTTCCCTGCAAGGTTACAGGTCAAAGTTGAGTTTTTTTGTCATATTCAACAGTCAAGGTCATATTGGGACAGGTCCTCAGCATTGTCACTTATGGGCATCTAATCCACATAGAGGTGACTGTCTCTGATTAGATGCAAAACCTGCTAACCAACTAGGCCCTTCTCCACAAGGGGAAACTATGCTTAACTTTAAGAAAGAAAGGGCAAACAAGCAACAGAGTACATTCTAGGCCAGTAATCTAGGGATGTGGGTGTGAAATAAGAGAAGATGCTTAGTGGAGAAATTTGAGTTAAAGAGGTGGATCTAAATGATTTCATGTTTCACGAGATGCTTCCTGAAGTATATTACTGAGGGGCCACTTCTTACATGAAGAGGAGGGGCGGGGGGTTACTGCACAATGGCTGACAGACATGGAATTTGTAAACTTTATAGTAAAAAGAGGGGACTTGGCGGAACTTATAATTTTTTTAAGCTGCATCTGGTAGAGCAAGTGCACAGCTGGATTTTTGCACTGAAGTATACTAGTTGGCCATGCTTTAATGTTAAATGCTAAAACTGGTATACACCAGTATTTATCTATGTACAGTATAAGTTGAAATTTTCGCTTGACATTAATTTTAGCTTTTTTTAGCTAATGAGCTTGGAAAGTGAAAATTAATTACTGTTGATATTTTAAATTTGCATTAATATGATAATGTTTATCTTTTGTGAAACTAAAGTAATTAATAGAGAATGATAAGGCCAATTCCATCATCTCTCTTAAGCCACGCCCACATGCACAGAAAATGGTTATTACATAACAAAATGAATAACTTAATCAATGATCTTTCGCTGTAAACAAAAACACATGGTATGAAATCAGAAAGACTGTCTTTACTTGAAATAATAATTGCAAGAAATAAATCTTTCCTATCACAATGTTTCGAAAGTTAATATACAAGCCATTTCAAATGTATTATAACAATCATGCTATATAATAAAAAATATCAGTACTAGAAAAGCATTTGGTCAGAACAGATCTCCTCCAAGACCCAATACATCCACTGTGGCCTATGAGAGCAATGATAAAAATCCCCAAAATTCCTTGGTTCTAAATGGTGATTTGGATCACCCACAGAGTTTAATCTGTTCATTGTGCCATTGTCAACATCCCTGAAAATATTAATTCAAATCCATTGACAAGTTTTCGACTTATTTTGCAAACAAACAAATGCTGTCAATTACATAAACCGCTTTATTGAAGGTTCAAGTGGGGCCACGGTGGCAGAGTGGTAACACTCTCGCCTCCCACCTCTGAGGCCGGGGTTTGATCCCCGTCAAGGCCTTATGTTGGAAAGCTGGTAGTTGCTTGCCGTTGGTCGACAGTTTACCCTAGCGAACTCTATGTACTGGTTTCCTCTGCCCTTCCAACTACCCGTCGTGATATGACCTGTACAGTGTTGAAAGCGACGTAAAACCCCAAATAAATAAATAAATGAAGGTTCAAAGCAAATTCTATGAAGAAAGTTAAACTTGGTTCTTTGGCATGTCGAATGTGTTACTTTACATGAAAACTGGTATTGTTATGACATTGATTGATAGGTTTAACAATTCCAATAACAATTGTCCAAAAACTTTTAAAAATGACTGTGTTTTCCATCATTTTACTACAAAGCACCGAAGTTCTGTACAAGGTTCCAGTCAGAACAAGGCTGAAATTTGTTTCAATGTACATGTGTGGGCTGCAAAGCAATCAAAAACATGAGTAGTGCATTAGAGTAGTGCACAATTAACGAAGTTCCAGAGACAAAAAAAATGTGGCTATTCATCTAATGTGAACTTATATTAGTAGGACAGACTATCGGATACCATGACTTAAACTTGAACCCAAGACAACAGAAGTCACAGACAACTGATCACCTGCTAGGTATAATAACAACCCAAGACAACAGAAGTCACTGACAACTGATCACCTGCTAGGCATAATAACAACCCAAGACTACAGAAGTCACAGACAACTCATCACCTGCTAGGTATAATAACAACCCAAGACAACAGAAGTCACAGACAACTGATC
This sequence comes from Sabellastarte sp. h YS-2021, assembly GCA_964017235.1. NCBI lineage: Eukaryota > Metazoa > Annelida > Polychaeta > Sabellida > Sabellidae > Sabellastarte > Sabellastarte sp. h YS-2021. The sequence continues at coordinate 88,550,409 of OZ024931.1, forward strand.
ACCTGCTAGGCATAATAACAACCCAAGACTACAGAAGTCACAGACAACTGATCACCTGCTAGGCATAATAACAACCCAAGACTACAGAAGTCACAGACAACTGATCACCTGCTAAGCTTTATAACAACTAATCATTTTAAGGCCTTCATATTGCTCTAAAATGAACATCAGAAGTAATATAAGTATACTGACAACTAGGGCACCAGTATCTCAGTATCGAAACCATCTTACTGAAATAGCATGACAACGCTTTGCAACTGGCATTTTGATTGTCAACACACATTATCGTGGGAAAATGTAAGACGTTGAAAAGAAACCCTAAATCTGAAGAAATTACAAACTTTTATCATATATTTTTGTTCATTTCCTGACTTTTATAGCAATTTCGTTGAGTAGAATTGTCATCTTTGGTTTTTATGAGTTTCACTTCCTTTCAGTAGGCCAATTACCAGATATTTGGACCATTTGAGCCGTCTTTGTCAAAGACAATGCAACCCCTATTTTTGCCAATTTGATTAGGGAGGTATTAAAATGCAACTTCTTTTGGCATTCTGGAATCAAAACAGTTTGGCATTAGCGGTATACAGAAACAGAAAATATACTACTGAGTCTTCCCTACTGACAACAAAAATACTTCAAATAGAAAACTAGAAACACATTTATGTAGATTAAAGGTCAAACCTATGAAATATATCTCAGCACAAATAACAATAACAATTAATGGAAAAGCTATAAAATGCTGTTATTTTCATAAATATCAGTATGCAGTGAACAGTAACTGAATTGATGTCACACAATGGATCATAGTTATGTGTCCTTCCATAACAAAGTGACAATATTTTCCCTGCAACAAGTAAAAACATCTATATTTGGGTCAACCCAAGGCAACTGACAAATGGTTGCTTCATCGCACAAATAATATCTCCCTTGCATGATTTGTAGAGATCACTTTAAATGATCTGCGTGAATTAGTTCAGCATACTTTCATTAATATCTGTGATTTGGCATGTTCAGTAGATGTTCAACTTAAAACTACTTAAGTTTCTTTTGTATAAATTTGCATATTTGTTAAAATAGAATTTACAAACAAATGTAGGGCATCTGAATGGACAAGATTTTAAGACCTAAAGAGGCATTGTTTGAGTGTATAGTTTTCACTGACATTCCAAAAGTATGGGGCAAAATCAAGTTATTTAAGTGGAGTTCTTGGTTAAGAGCAATCTCATAATACCTTCACAACAACAACAAATCAGATCCATCAACCGACTTCACTGAGCTAAAAATGAAGATTTTTATTTCTCTTATTCTGTTCAGAAGTCCTTACAAAAGCAAAGTACAAATTGATAGTGCATATCAATGTACGTAAATGTCAAAGAGAAATATTTTAGACTTGAGGCCAGCTTCAACTCATGTGTAACAATAAAGTTTCATTCACCACAAGTAATTACCATCTGGTGCTCAACATACGATGACCTCAAAAACATGTTTGGTGTGTCTAAATATCAATTGTATGTAAAATCTAGTTATAATAAATATGTATATATATACATATATATATATATATATCCCATTGTGCCTGTCATAGTCTTTGAGACAAATGACAAATTTAAAAAATAATATTTTAATGTTTCCCAACCACATTTGCCAACTTGCTAATTACTCCTCCTCTCTGAAAAGGAGGGTATTGTTAGTGAGTTTATTATTTTCTGTCTGCCTACGTACATAATTTAAAAACAGTACATCAGATCTGGGCCACATGTTTATTCCATGTGAGTTTTATTTATGACTTGGTCCTCCTCAAAGTTGATTAACAGAGGTGTTACTTATGTATAAGCCAGTACACCCAAGCATATCATTTTGTTAGCAGAATCATTAATAATGCCCCTGCCACCAAAGGACTAAGGCTCAATCCTGTCGGCAACCCTTAATCGTGGACAGTCGGTGAAAAAAAAGGTAAAATGGGCGGGAATACTGACTCGGTATCAAAGCCTGGGATTAAGTACAGATCGGCCTCAGGAAGCCTGAGGAGGCCCCAGGCAGCCCCAGACAGTCTCCGACTGGTCTGGGACTAAGAACCAATTAAGCCAGTTTTCTGGTCGCTTTCAACCATGATCCTGTCGTACACATACCGACTGGGTCCCAGGAGGCCCCGACTAACCCCCGATTAAGTCCCGGCGTCCTCAAGCGTCCTGAGGCCTCCTCAGTCTTCCCCAGACCACAATGGCCGATTCTTGTTTTGCAAAATAACTGGATTTTCTGGGTATATATAAATTCCGCGATCTAATTATCATTACAGTTATGGGAACACAGCAGGATGCCACCTTTTAATGGAAGACAGCTTCAGCAACAACTTAGGGCTTTTTTAGTTTTTATTCAGTTACAAATAATGATGTATTTGCTATTTCTACGTCGACCACAGCAATCACCACAAGCAGCACCACCACCACCAGCCATACAGAGACTTAGAAGAAGGCACAACATGTGGGTCAGGCCATGGCTACTGCAGAGAGAGGAGAGGGGGGGCTACCACAAAATTATGGCTGAACTGTATGCCACAGACATTCCAGGATTCACCAACTACATGAGGATGACCCCAGAATTCTTTGAAATGATAAAGACCAGACTGGAACCTTGTCTAGCCAGGCAGGTCACCAACTACAGAGCTCCAATTAGTGTTAGGGAAAAGTTAGCCCTCACCATCAGATATCTGGCCACTGGGGAGTCCTACACATCATTATCCTGTCAGTTCAGGGTTGGAAGATCTACCATTTCCAAGTTTCTACCAGAGGTCTGCAGGGCCATCCAGGATGAGTTCACCAGAGAGTACCTCAAATGTCCTACTGCTCCAGATGAGTGGAAAGAACTGGAAAGGGAATTCAGGATCAGGTGGAATGTTCCACATGCCCTGGGAGCCCTTGATGGCAAGCATGTGGCCCTGAAGAAGCCCAAGAACTCTGGAGCCCTGTACCACAACTACAAGGGGTTCTTTTCCATAGTAATGTTGGCCTTGGTAGATGGGCATTACAAATTCAGATTGGTGGATGCTGGTACAGCTGGATCTTGCTCAGATGCCCAGATATTTAATGCCTGTCAACTGAAGAGGAGGATTGAGGATGGCATTACAGGCTTCCCTGACCCAGCTCCTATAACCCAGGGTGGTAGAGAGGTTCCCTACTTCATTCTGGCAGATGATGCCTTTGCCCTAAAGACCTGGCTCATGAAACCCTATGGCAGAAGGATGTTAACCAGAGAGGAAAGGATTGCCAACTACAGAATATCAAGGGCAGGATAGTTGTTGAGAACGCTTTTGGCATCCTGGTCTCAAGATTCAGAGTGATGTTGACTACTATTGAACTACCCCCAGAAACAGTCAGGGATTTGGTCATGACCTGTGTGGTTCTGCACAACATACTGAGAAGCCAGTATCAAGGTCAACATGGTGGTCAAGAGCCTGGAGATGATGATGATGATGTGCCTGGTGATTGTCCACTGATTGGTGGTGCTGCTGGTGGTGGTCCAGGCAGAAACCCTGCTAGAGAAGCCAAAAGACAGAGGGATTACCTCAGGGACTACTTCAATAATGAGGGAGCAGTGGCCTGGCAAGATGGCAGAATATAACTCCTGCTGCAGTAACCAGTCCTTTTCAGGACTAATAATCAGTCTTTTTCAGGACTACCAAATATTCCAAAAACTATTAATCAGCTGTGCTTGTTCCAAATATCACAACCATTTCCCACCATAATTCACCCACCCAACAAGCAGACAAACCCAATGCCCCCCATAATTCACCCACCTAACAAACAGACAAACCCAATTCCCAACAGAAGTCACGTAACCAACAAACAGACAAACCGAATGCCCACCATAAGTTACCCACCTAACAAACAGACAAACCCAATTCCCGACACAAGTCACGCAACCAACAAACAGACAAACCCAATGCCCACCATAAGTCACCCACCCAACAAACAGACAGAAATAAATGCCTTGCAGAAGTCACCCAATTAACAAACAGACAAACCCAGTGCTAAACATAATTCTCAAAAGAAACACACAAAGCCAAACATAACTTTCTAAATGGAATACATATTTCATATATTTTGAAAGCTACATCCTAATTTTACTTACATTTTGCTTTTTTGGGGGGAAATATTTGAAGCAAATGTTTTCCTGGAAATCTTAAAATTAAAATCTTTTACTCCACTTCACAAATATTTAGGAAATATAACCACCAAACAGGTTTTCTTTACAATGATGGGGGGTTATGTTGGCAAAATAGTTTGTCAGTTCTTTGGTTTGGGTTCTGTTTGCTATTGGGTTTGTCTGTTTCTTGGTTGGTGGTTATGTTTGGTATTTGGTTTGTGTGTTTGTTAGTTGGTGGTTAGGTTTTGGTATTGGGTTTGTGTGTTTGTGGGTTGGTAAGTATGTGATAGTGCCTTTTAACTATAGGGATGGTGTAAGTGTTGGACTTTTTTATTAAAGATTTTAACCAATCCCATGGATTTTAAGCTGATGGGCTGATTATTGACCATATTGGGAGTTTATTTATTTATTTTTTCTATGTGGCCTTTTTTATGTGTGGTACCATGGGTTATTTGTTTCATGTTTAGGGTGGTGTAGGTGTTGGACTTTTTTCATTTTTTTGTGATAAGTATTTGTACTGAACTGCTATGTTTTGTGCGGGGAATTGAAATAACTTGCAAGTTGAATAATTGTTTTGGGAATATTTGGGTGGCCCTGAAAAGGGCCTGGCAGGTCAAAGACCCGCCCTGATTGGATGGCTACTGAGGAGGCTGCTGCTGTTGAGGCGGTGCTGTAGTGGTCATAGTGAAGAGTTTCGGCTGCTGCTGCTGCTGCTGCTGCTGCTGAGGCTGCTCAATGATCTGTGTAGATGTCAGATCTGGTAGCTGGCTTAATATTCCACTTAAGTTGTGTCTCCTGCCCTCGTCCTGTACTGTTAGAACTGATGGAGGGTTGCCAAAGCCAAGGAGGGCTTGGTGTGTAGTAGACGTAACTGCTGCTAGCTGCTGCTTGGGTGGAAGTAGACGCCTGTTGATTGGTTGTTGGCAGTATCCCAACGCACTGGGAATCTGTGGTAATAGTGGCTGATCTTCTTGGTAGTGCTTGATGTGTACGGTTGCTTTTAATGCTTTCAATATCTCTAAAAATTCTGCCCTTGAGGTCCTCAAACTCCTCTTGGGTCATCTTTTCAGCCTATGATGCCACGTAGTCAAAGAAGGGCTGCCTGTCTGACTTCTGCTGCAGGAAACCTGAGATCAATGTCCTCATCTGGTCAAAGTGCTCGAGTATCTGTTGAAACTGGTGTAGATGTAAACATAGGTTGACTCCTACTCTCCCTGAGGACACTGGACTCGAGGTGTTCTGTATCAGTAGTAGACCCACGAGATTCGTCCTCCTTGCTAGTATTTGGACTGGCCTCGAACCCTGAACTTCTGCTGGCCCCCTTTCGTCTGATGTGGGTCTTAAGGAAACCCATCTGCTGGTAGACCCAGGACTGTCTCTTGGTCATCTCCCTTGGGGCTTGGCCACATTGTAGTTTTGACAGCTTGCCATAATGCGTTCGCTGAGATTCAAACCATTTTCTGACATCAAAGAGCTGGGGCTTCAGTTCTGTAGATATTTCTGCCCAGAGAGCCTCCTTCTTCTGTCTGTCGTGGAAACGTGCATGCTCCTTTTCATAGAGCTCTGGATGCTCCTTCACAAACTCCACAATTGCAGTTTCTGGGCTGTCAGTGAAAGTTGAACAGACCCTGGCTCACTTGGCTGCCGAATGACTCTCTAAATCCTCCTCACACCTCTCTTCTTCTGGATGTGTACAGGACTCATTTGGGAACAGTTTATGATACTATTAAACATTTTGAATTTATCATAAACTCTTCCTGTCATTTTTTATCTTACAGCAATCTTAAACCTCTCTTAACATCCACAAAGCATTCTTTTCCTATCACAAGACATCTTGAACCAATTGCAACTCTAATTTGAAAGATATTTAGAAGATATTAGAAACCAATACTTAACTAGAGCACGGGGGCCACAGTGGCAGAGTGGTAACACTCTCGCCGCTCCCACTTCAAGGTCAGGGTTCAGTTCTCGGCCCTACCTCAAGTGGGAAAGCTGGTAGTTGCTTGCCAATGGTCAGCAGTTTACAGCACAGAACCTTGACCAACTGTATGTACTTGTTTCCTCCGCCCTTCCAACTACCCGTCATGATATGACTTGTACAGTGTTGAAAGCGATGTAAAAATAAATAAAATAAATAAATTAATTAACTACAGCACGGGTAGTGAATGTTTTTATTTATTTACATTTGAGAGGTAGGTTTATGATCAGAATAATGGAACAGCTCCTTTACCTATAATGTCATGTGCAAAGACCAGTGGATTTGTGACTGTTTTTATTCACATAGTGGAATGCATTTTTCCATATTACCTTTAATATACCTATAATAATTCGTTAGCTGATGTTTTATATATCACTTCACATGCAAAAAAAGTGTATTTGTTATTGTTTTGGATATGGCTTATTATATGCTTAAGAAGTGTCTGTTTTCATGTAGCTTTTCATATATATAACCCCAAAACAGTTTATCTCCAACTGACTTTCATGCATCTGATGGTTTATATGTCCACAGATAGACTACAGAAATAGCAAGCCAAACTCCAGCGTAACAGGTACAGTAAAATATTGAAAAGTTTATGAAATGGCCTCATACCCAAATTGCTATAGTACTGAGTATTGTGTCCAATCTGCGTGACAGCACTATTTATTTATTGTAGGATCATAAACAAAAAGACTTTTCCATCAGTGATTTGCTAAAAGGAATTTTTCAATTACACCCTTGTCAGAGGTCAAGGATAGTCATAAAAGCAATGAGGAAAAGGGTCTTTGTCCAGGCGAAAATGACAGTGTGTGGGGCTTAAAGAAAATACGCGGGATTTAGTTTAGTATTTGTTTATATTTTTATTATATTGATGCACATATGTGAAGTATTTCGCATGCCAAAGACAGACTGAAGTAAGATCTGTTTCGCCAAGGAATGGTAACAAGTCTATGGGTGACTTATTCTCAAAGGTATATGCCCATTATACCATGTAACCCCAAAAGCTATCTCTTCCAGCAGACCTAACCATTTGATTCTTCTGCATAAAAATCAGATTAAATGAATCCATACTATTATCACTGATATTCAACTAGAGATATAACGCAAGTGACAATCTCAGCAAAAATCACTAAGTTTAAAGTTTTAAAAAAACCCTTAAGTTAACTTAAGCTATTTTACAAGTATTAAATAAACAAATTTCACCGAGTCTCGAGTTTTTTGGAGCCGTATTTATAAAAGGTCTTAGCCAACCCAAAAAAATACAGCCAACTTAAGCCTAAAACTTGGCTATAAGACATTTCGTGAATACAGCCCCAGAATTGAGTTAAGTGTCACTAATGGTCAATTTCCACTTGAATATATTTATACAGAATTAAAATTTTATTAGTGAAAAAAAATCCTTCACCTGTCAAGCTCATCATCTGAATAGCTATAATCAATGCCCGGTGGATTTTCATTGCTAGGTAAGTGTAGAAAGTTTACTTTCTGAGTTGTTAAAAGAACCACTAAACTATTAGGAACTACGATGAGAACAGAAGATTGCATGCAACTCTAAACGTCTTAAATAAGTGCTAAAAGCTTTCGTAAATGCAATTTTGTTATTTTAATTCAAATGCCCCCCCCCCCCCCCCCCCCCCCCCCCCCCCTCATTCCTGTGGAGCCCGTATTTAAGGTATTGCAGAATGTAGATTATGTGCATATGAGCAGATCACGTTATCACAAGATAACTATATTTTGTACACGACAAAATCTTGTGATAACAAGATGATTTTATGCATGGGAGATGATCACATGATCTAATCTAATGTAGATTTTTATAGCACTTAATCTCGACCAACTGACAGATTCCAAGGCTCAGCTACACATAGACAATGAACAGCCGTAACTCCACTGACACAGCCAGATCATACCAGGGAAGATGCAGATATGTCCCATTAAATTATCTTATGATAATGAGATAATAATGATCACAAAATATGAAATTATCATGATCATAAATTAACATAATATAATGTACATGTAAACCGTTATATTCTGCAATGTACTTATACATTCCAATTACCGCAGTACATTTCTAAATAGCCAATGTTTCTGCCAGCCTTTTTTTTCTTTATACCATCAACTTAATCAAAGCATGATCCAGGGTATTCATAAATTTACAAGGGAATTTCTAGTTTTAGGGCAGAGAAGCATGGTCTCACACACAACTGTTGCCTGTTACCAGGGAAATTGAGCTGACACTGACAGCAACTGCATGTAAACTGTGGCAAATCCCAGAAACTGAGCCATTTGAAAAGAAATGGAAATTTGTGGCACTTTTATGAAATCTTAAATATGTCACTCAGAGTGGCTGTTACAGAATTACATTACTTCATTAGTTGTAGAGATCTTGTGATTATAGCTATAAAATTAAGTTCAGATTCTGACCAAAAAAAACGTGTCTTTTTAAGTCATAGAACCAAGTTACATGAATGAGCAATTTAGAAATGGCACACGCCTTTTTGTTAAATTCGATTGGATAGGCAGTGTTAAGTCACCCTAAATACAGATATACTTACCCTCTCTTTAGAAGTTCATTTAGGAGTGTGTGTTCTTTTGTTTATGTGCTTGTTTGTCTGTACGTTTGTCTATATGTCTGTGTTTATGATTGCTCCAAAACTAATAAACACATTTTTATTATTTTTTGTGAGTAGGGCCCGACCAAAGAAAGAGGTCATAAAATATAAGAAAAGATCTGTATCATAGTCGGCGTACCCCCAAAAAATCCCGAATAAACAGTCTCATTTTCCATGAGATTTGGTTTACAGTTAAAATTATTTAAAAAAATAAAATAGCAGTATTTGGGTGAAATTACCATATGGTGATACTCGACTGCCTCAGCAGACATCTGCTGTCTAGGGGTGCTTCCTAGTTACCAAATGGATTCTTGTATAAGGGAACAAGTTGAGGTACTGATGTTATGAGTTTTTCTTTAATTTATATACACCAACAACTTTTATCAGTGACCAACTGGTCACTAAATGTGACTTGAGGTCTTCCCGCTTGAGGTGGGGCAATGATGCAAGTTCCAATCTAGGAAGTGGGAGGCAAGTAAAATACAAGGGAACTAGAAAGCACCCTGAAGCACAGACCTTGCTCAGGACCTGGCCACATAAACATTCATAAAGATGTGTCAATTACTGTTGGAGTAATCGCCAACAAGGACAGACAAACCAACAGAAAAACAAGAGTATTCAGTGGGGAGCCCTATGCAAACATTGCACAATTTTTGTGCCTGATTGGAGCAGGGCATTGCTCCAGTGATTTATGTGGTAGCATAACTAAAGAATTGCTCTAGAATCAAAGATATTGACCGGACCAAATTTGAAGCAGATCTTCCTTGAAAAAGATCTGATGCTCCCTAGAAATGTCATTACCCATCTGTGCGGTAGTTTTGGAGTTATGCTGTAAACAAGCAAACAAACAAAGTAACAAACAATCACAACAGACTGAGTAATATACTTTGCATAAATCTTGCAAAGTAACAAATGAATGCACTCAAACACATAACATAATTTTATTTTAAATAGCACTGGATATCATTTTGAAATGGTCCTATTGCTTCAGCATTGTCCTCTCTTAAGATTCAACTAATTTTTGGGAGTACTTAAACAATTTGGGCACTGCTTTCAGATATCTGTGTGTGTGTGTGTGTGTAATTTCAAAATTTCTGACAATCTGCTACATAAACAATTGTGTTTCCAATCTAGATTTGATGGAACTATGAAGATGGTATTTTGCCGCAATTAATTGTTACAGAGCAATCAAAATTCAAATTATATCAGACGCAGAAGAAAAAAGGTTTGGTTGTTTTATTGGAAAACCTGGAATCTTTGAACATAAAGATATAACATCTTTAACTTCATTAGTTTGTCAGATTTAATTTAATTTGATGGAACTATGAAGATGGCATTTTTAATTGTTACACAGTAAATCTGTTGAGTAACCTGTTGTATATACACATGTATAGATAGCAAAGGAATACAGAGGCTCCAGTAAGAACCAGCAATTTAATAACTATTGTTGTGTAAAGTGGTGGTTCCATATTTCCGACTTTGGTTCCGACCCTTGTGAATTTTGAGGTCGGGGGCATTATTTGCAAGTTCATATAGGTCAAGAAGCAAAATCAGTAAGGCCTGGAAGATCGAAAAGGACTTGTTTAATATGTTTTGGAAAAGTTATCGACTGTATTTGTGATCTGTCTGGGGACTTCATGATGGTCGGGATGGGGTCCATGTCCCCTTACGGCCATTTATATTTTGTTACAGTATGCTTACTGACAACCCCGCTACATACTGGTACATTCATTCAGTGTAGTTGTTTCGATATGTTTTACTATATATATACCACTGAAGGCTCAGAAGGATTTTTATTCTTATGTTTGATCTATAGTACAGATAGATGTACTATAGATAGTTATATGCATTAACCCTGGAAGAATGCAATTTTTATACCTCCATAATGAATGCAAATGCATGTATTTGTTCCCATAATTCCACAGCAACTCCATTTAAGAATATGGTTACTTTTCCTATTGCTGTGACTGCCCACATGAAAACTTTGATACAGTTAAGGTTACTCAGATCACCCCAAGATCAAAACTGCCGTGATATTTGTAGAAAGATATTTCTTGTGTGAAGTCTACTCTTGTTTGTGCAATTGTGACACACTTTGTAACTACCTGAAAACTGCTGTCAGCTTCGATATCCAACTTTTCATCAGCCCTGGAATCCCAAGGTGGGGAAAGGGTTAAAATTGGAAGTAAATTTGCTACAGGTCGGTGGTTTGACTGCCTTAGTTCAAGTCACTAACTGACTGAAATAAGCATAGTTTAACCAAATTTATAGTAGACCTAACCAGGTAAGAAAATAAGGATTTTTATGAAATATTGGTTCACCCTTATCCAATGAAAACTGGGTCACACAAATACAAGATCAGATTTATATTAAAAAAACCAAGTTGATAAAACACAATATGTATAGAATACCATTGAATCTTTATGATGATTAGTAAACATTTACTTTACAACTAATACCTAAGAGACAAGGAACAATTACTTCTCTGTGTTGTAAACAAATTCTTCCACGCAAACACACAAGTATCACAGCCAGTCCTTATTATCAGAAGTAGAATCTCTCATAAAAAGGGATGCTACAGATACCTTGTGACTAGGCTGCTAGAGGTAGAAGCACATGGAGCCTAGAGACCATTGATTTTAATTACAGCATGTGGGCGGGAAACGGGAAGCTGTAATAACCCCCCATAACTAACCATAGCCTGCACACAAAGTCTTAATGTCACATATAAATTAGGACCTTGAGTCACCCTCAGTCCCACTATCCAGGAAGTTTAACCCGAGAGCAGAAACATGTGCAATCTCAAACTGCAGAACTCAATTTATTTTTGTTGTTGCCATTTCTGTTGTCTTTTTCAAATGGTGTTGCTACTGTCGTTGCCATTGGTGTCACTGTTGTTGTTACTACTGATGCTGTGGACATTATTCCTATCAGTGACAATTTTATTCCCCTTCATTCATTTTATTTTAGAGTGACATGTATTATCCTGTTACAATAAAATATATAATATACAATGAAATACAATACACAGCTCTCTTGTTTTATGTTATGAGACACTGTAAACAAAAACAAATAACTTGCTTGGTTTAATTAGTGGATCTTGTAACTAAGCCAAATACAAAGAAATCACAACCTAGATCACAAATAGATATTACCCTTCAACACTCAAAGAGAAATGAAAAGGAAAAAATTCTGTTATTGCCAGCTGGTGTTGTTTTGCCTTTAATACTACTGATGTTGCCAATATTGTTGCTAATGGGGGTGTTCCACTGGATATTTTAAGGGTCGGGTCCAATTTTTACATAGTTGATTAGGGCCAGATGTCCTTTCCCGGCTATCGCATAATATGACAAAATATCAAACATGACAAGGCAGTTACAGCAACAGACAAGCCGGGAAGTGTATAGGACAGGCCGGGTTAATTTTACTGATCCATGGTTTGTTTGATATGCAATCTCTGTCCATAAAAGGTGAGTCGGCACGCTGAATGCATCATTTGGATTTTCAAATGTGATGGAACACACCTGGCAGCATTCAGATAGGCTTTTGGTTTTTTACCAATTAACTTAGGATTTAGTGTACAGTTAGAACTTTGACTGGCTAGCTGATAGGCTTTTGTTTTTTGTTTTTCTTTTCTTTTTTTTTCTGGAATGCCGCTTTGATTTAATTTATAAGATGGGTCCTAAAAGGACAGAAAGAATGTGAAGAAGATAGAAGTCACCACAGGTAACACCTACATGCTTTGAGTTGGGAGATATAGCAGCTGACATACAGAGGAGGAGAGAGAACAGAGAGAGATTGAGCAGTCAGAGAAACAACAGAGGAGGCAGTGGCACATAAAAGACCAACAACTGAGTGGAGTGAAAGTAAAATGGACACAGAGGGTTGAGGAGAGACCGACACATTTCAAGCACAATCTGGCCACAAGAAAGGATATATGATGGACATTTATTTAACAGACTCAGAGAGGAGGCTATTGTGGACTTTTTCAAGGATTATGAGGAGCTCTACGACAAGACCAATAAGCACTTTAAGGATAAGGTCAGAAAGGTTTGACTGTGGAATAGGTTTGCCGCCAGCCACGTCTACCAGTGAAAGTGTGCAAGACTTGATTTGAATCCCAAAGGACTCACTATGGAAAACTCACCCAGTCCAAGTCTGGCCAGGCTCCCAAAGAAATGACAGAGGCAGAACTGGATTTAGGACAAATTTAACTTCTTGTAGACCCACATCAGAAGGAAAGGACTCAGCAAATCTTCAGGATTCAAGTCCCCACAGAGGAGTCAGTGCAGCCACAACCTACGACATTTCATGGGGATCAACGATTACCTTCAATATGGAGACAAGCATCCACTCTGATAAAACACGTCAACCATCCATCTGACTTATTTGGGAATACACAGTCAGTCGTGAGCTACCAGCAGATACAGCTCAACCATTGACAATAATTGACCTGCATCAACACGTCACCTCTCCTCCAACCACCTGCCAGCAAGAGCCTACACAACAGCCAGGCAAGCCCCCCCCCCCCCCCCCCCCCCAGCAGTCATCTGAGCCCAAACAGCAATAACCAGCAAATCATCTTCAATCTTACATTCCATGATATAAACGTTCCCTTCTTTCACAGTTTAGAGCTGGGGTATTACCCTTACGCATAGAAACTGGAAGATATCACCTCATTAAACATTCACAAACTAAAAAATATAGAAAACTTAACACTGAAGAAAGAACATGCCTCATATGTAATACAGAATCAGTGGAGGATGAAATTCACTTTCTTTGTAAATGTTGTATATTTAAGGAGCCAAGGGAAAAAATGTTCAATGAGATATGTCTTAAGGTAAAAAAAATTTGCAAGTTTGACTGATGAAGAAAAATTTCAAATAGTGTTACGAGATTTTGAGAACCTGTTAATTGATTATTTAAAGACATCCTGGAATATTAAACAAACTATAGTCAATAGATAAATTTATACAATTTTCTATTCTCGTTTATGCTGAATTTAATATTTATTGTGTGTTTTTTATTATTATTGTCACTACCATGTTTTCAGACTTAAATCAAAAATATTTGTGTTACATAACTAATAATGGAATTGTATTATGTTCAACCCACAATTTAAATACTGTGTATTTGAAGTGACTTATAAGCCCAATGGGGCTGGGCAATTGGTATAATTTATTTAAAACATGTTTTTGTGAATTGCATGTCACTATAATAAATAAATAAATAATAAAAATAAAATAACAGTAGACTTACTCCACCTACCTATAATTTGTCCTTTTTAGAACCACTGCTGTAAAATGTACATTTCAGGAGTGAGTGAGTGAACATAAGTGAACATAAAGAATTTTGACCTATGAAAAAAACTTTCTAAAAAATTTTAATCTTAAGAAACTTTGTCATTTTTAAAAGTATTTTGACCTTTGAGATACTTCTCAGATTTCAAAAACAGTTTAACCTCAACAATTTTGTTTTACTTTAAGTGGGTTTGAAGACCTTGACTTGTTAAAAAATGTGCAATTTTCAAGATATTTGGATCTTTGGATTTGACCTTTTACTGTTGATATTTGAGAAACTTTGGAAGTTATAAAAAGATTTTAACACTTCACAAACTTTCAGAGTTACAAATATTTTTAAAATTTTAAATAAAATCAGAAGAAAAAAATTATTTTTGTAAATTTTATAGCTTTTATTCCTTTCAAAAGCTGAATAAAATCTAAAGGTTTACAAATTTTAACATTTACTGTGGGACATTTGAAAAAAAACGGGAGTTGAAGTTATCAAACATTATTGTGGGACTTGTGATTTGTTTGAAAATTGTTTGGAGAATTTTGGTCATATTTCAGTAGATGTCACTGATGTTCTGTAACGCCATATTTTACACCCCTGCCATATTTTACACCCACTCTTTGATCTTTTAGGGGGTGCATTATTTGGCAATTATATTTTACACTCCAAACAATAGGGGATTTAGGGGTTGTAAAATATTGCTGCCATATTTTACACCCCCATCAAAAGTTACACCCCCTACTGGGCCATACAGAGCAAATTAATTGGGGATTAAGAGCAAACCTTTTATTGGTTAGATGGCAATTGAGTTTGTATTTGTCTATTGTCTAACCACTGCTTAGAACTTGATTTGTTTTATTTCTGGGGTGTGACAGAAACTGGATTAGATTATGATATGTCTATTGTTACAAGACTCTTTAAGTTGATTTGTTTGGCTATGTATGTGACTTGGTAAATGGGTTAGTCTTAGATTTGCCTTTTGTTCTAGCATTCTTTTGAACTTGATTTGTTTGTCTTGTGGTTAAGTGACTAGCTAAGCTAACAGGATTAATTGGTATTGTTGAAAAAACTCTTTTTAAGGTATCTTTGGGAGGTACTTCTCCTCTCTGATAATATAACATAAATTTCTTCATTTACATATGCTTGTATGGTTTATATTATATTCAGAGTGAAAATCATTCTTGAAGAACTTTATTATTACATTATTATTATTACATAGAAAACTGTAAAATACCATTGTTAATAAAATACTGTGATATGCAATAACATCCAATGTGTTCAGATATCATAAAATATATTTCAATATTCATGGATATCGATAATATATTACAATTCATTTAATTTATGTTCTTATGTCATGTTTGCTTGTTCATAGTTTCTAGATGAGAAGCCAGAGCTAAGTTGGTCAATGAACCCATTTTGTTCATTATGTGATGTAAATCCAACCAAAAGAAACAATGCGTAGATTATCTAATTAACTAATCACTAACTTATCATAGAACAATAATCTATGTATCACCTATTACTGTAAGCCTTTTTAAAGTCAATAAAAGAAAACACTAACAATTCATAAACAAGAACCCCCAGGTGAGAAGCCACAGAAGCTTAAAGCTTTGGACATAGTTGCAGGTCTAGTAGCAAGATTCCAATCAAAGGGCTGTGGTGACTTAAGACAACAATAGGGATATTTTCAATTAGGGACTAGCCTAGTGAATACAAATCAACAACAATGGGTTGGCCTCTCACTTCAAAGGAAAATATATAGAAAGGCTTTTGTCCCACTGTATGAACACTGAATATATTTTATTTCATTCAGTGTGCTATTCTTAAACATTTAACAATTTGTAAGCAAGGGAATTATTGTCTTTGAGTTTTAATGCTTAATTTGTGGATGTTTATAGCTGTTGAACTTCACTTATTTCATAATATAGTAACTGTAAAGAAATCCACCAAGGGGTTAGGTGCCCTGTTTAGTTTACCTTGGTGACTTCTCAGTATGTTATACAAGACAACAGATGTTAAAAGAATATCACTCACAAGCTTTGGCTTTTGCTCCATTGTGCCCAGTAGTGAACTGAATCTACTTGCCAGGATTTCAAACTCATTCCTGCCTCTGAAGATCCTGTAGTTTGCTATTCTCTCTTGCCTGGTTAGTTGTCTCCTGTTGTATTTTTAACAACCCAAGGCATTAAGGAGAATATGTCATCATCCAGCAAAAAGTGGTGCAAATCTGGCCATCCTCTCCCAGGGATTCAGGTGGAGGAAAGCAAAAGCCGCATTCCTCAATCTTTTTCAATTCACTGCGGGTAAATATTTGTGCATCAGATGAAGACCCACTTGACCCAACATCTGCACTGTGGAATCTGTTGTCTGTGTTGGCCAGGGCTGGCAGCACCAGGAAAAAGAAGCCGTTGTACTTGTAATATTTACTCCAAGATTTCTTTGGCTTCTTCATGGCGATATCTATTCTGTCTAGTGCCCCATGAGCATGGGAGACATTGCTTCTAGTTCTGAACTTCTCAATCCCTTTCCAGTCTTCAGGAGTGGTAGGGTAGCTCAAATAATCTTTCTTGAATTCATCAAGGATGGTGTGGCAGACCTTGGGGACAAATTCAAATATAGTGGTTTGGCCAACCTGCCAGTGATATCGTAAGGATGTGTACATTTCTCCTGTTGCCAGGTGTGTTATTGCCAGTTTCAATCTAACTTCTAAGGGCTTCCTAAAATTTGTGACTTCCTTCTTGATGTGGTGGTGGATGCTTTTCATGACTGAGGTCAAAAACTGCAGCTGACATCCTGACTAAATTCTGGTAACCTGGGATATCAGTCTGTATTAAGTCAGCCTGGAGGTTCCTACAGCATTCTTTTGCTTTTTTTTTGAAGGATCCATGGCATGAACCATAGATTGGGTGTCTTTCTTCTTTTCCTGGGTGGTGGTGGGGGCTGTGGTAAAGGTACTGGCTGTATGCCAGGAGCTGGTCGTGGATTATGTCCTTTGCGTCTGCAAATCAGAATAAAAATATAAAAAAAATAACTCAATAAAAAACAACAGGGCCCCAAGGCTCTGTAGAATGTCTCTCTGATGTGTATCTATCATCGTTGCAGTGATAAATTAGGAGTTACAGCAGTCAGAAGGGGTTAATATAGTAATGGTTTGAACCCGCCTCGCGATCCCAGCTCCAGAAATTAATTAACCCAGTAGGAGTGGATGGGGACACTGCTCCAAGCATGTCAGTTTGTCACTACGGCTTGTCGTGGTCTTTTATGGCTTGTCGGTTCTGGGTTTATAGCTTGCCCCTGTAGTTTCCCATCTAGTCATGGAGAAAAGGGTCAGGATCTTGTGCACTGTTGGGGATGTGTTACTGACCCAAACTTTTCGTGCAATTTTTTCTGGATTTTTTGCTCCCCAATACCCGACTTTTCAAACTGACCCTAGAACCATAGAGTCGGTTGTTGTTGATGCTACTCTCGATCCTAATATTGTTGTATTGTTGTTGTTGTCATTGTTGTTGTTGTTGCTGTTAATATTGTTGCTAATGTTGTTGTTTGTTGTCAATGCTTATGTTTTTCTTTTGTCAATGTTGTTAATGTTGTTAATTTTGTCCATGGATACAAGGATTGATCATCATCTTTTGTTGGTGTTGTTTTAAGACACGGTTAGAAATTTTATGCAGTTTCAAATTTCTTCAATGCCTTGCAGGATGTCTTCATCAATTTGGTGCTTTATAAATGTTTCATACTACTACCATATGTCTTCGCTGAGTGATTTACATATTGCCTAAAACCCTAGTAATAACGAATGAACAGTTTCTATCAGCCTTTTGTGCAAGTGCTTGTCATAAAAGAACCAATATCCAGTGTCTTTGGGATTGTTTATGCAGTAACACACGATATCAGGGTGTTTAATTAATGGGTACACTTAGGTGCTTTTTTATGCTGATACAGAGATTAGGCACTATCAAAGTCTCAGAAAACTGGCTCTTTTTACAAAAGGCAAAAAAAAGTTACAACAGGCCAGAAATAAGGTACTGTGAAAAGCAGAAGAAAAGGTCTGGAATTGTATAATAAGCAACTTGGGAGTTGTCTCAAATTTGCTCTGTAGATTCAAACCAGAACAATTCTGGATCTTTAAATTTGCCCGTTCCTTTTCTCTGCACAATAAATCTCGTCTGTTTTCACTTTGCAAAAAGGTATTGGTCCTCCTTAAATTAAGAACAATTCTCATTATATCCAGATAAACAGCAATTGCTTCTCTCCACCCTGTTTTTTTCACCTCATTTCCAGCTTGCTAGGTAAAAAAAAACACACACAAGTAGAGTATTATTAATTGCAGGCATTTGCAAAAATTCAATTCTGAGATAGAGATTGGTTGGAGTATTTTTCCTCGTCTCCCAGACAATGAGTGACACTAATTAACCCCAATGAAACTGAAGGTGTGAGTTGTAGAAATAAAACCAGACTTTAATTAGCATGTAAATCACAGACAAATGTAACAATCTGTGTCAGCTACTGGCAACAGGTTTAGCTGTTGCATGGTTATCTTTGAGAGTTATTTGACGAAGATAACCCGCGCACGCCAAGGTGTTTTTTTGTTTTACAGACACTTCTTCGATTTCACAAAGACCGACCTTAGAGTATAGGTTGTTTTATATTCTAAGTTTCTAATCATATGTCTGGTGGAATCACATGCCAGTGGAATGTCTTGTGGTTATTTTTGCTCGGGAAAACACAAGACTATTCTACTCATAAAGAGACAGAAGATGTATTGCCATTTGTCTGTAAAAACGTGAACTGGACTTTTTGTTTTTAATTGAGGACAAGTTACCAGCACTTACAAAGTAGTGTAACAAACAAAGCATTCAGAGTGACATTTTTTGCCCTGTTCTACGACTGGTGTTGAGAAAATCAAGCTTTCTAATTTTCAACTTAAGTCTGTCTGACTTAACAATTTACTTGATGAGAATCCCAGTATGATTAGACAGGCTCATCCATAATGGAGTAATGTATGTATATCAGTCTCATGTTTTAATGATATAGCATCGGGCTGACACAGAAGAATTATTCAAAAAAGGGAGGCTTTTAAAATATTTGGCTATGCAAAGCTATCTGGCTTGATGGATGAGATATTTTTCAACCAAAGACAAGCATTGTATTTAAAAACATGTATAAAAGCCACATCCACAAGATAAATGTCTTCTTAAATATAGTCCTTTAGGTTGTGTTCAATCAAGTAACCCATAGCCAATAGTAATGTGTTTCGTGCTTATTAGTTGAAGTTTAATTACATTACTTTGTACCTTTAAGCCAATAGTAAGGTTATTTATTCATCAGGGGCTGGTTTCACAATGGATCTTAGATTTGCCCAGTCTTAAGCTAATTCAGAAACATAAATCTAAGCCTTGTGTCTTAGCTTAGTCTTGGGCTTAAATGGATTTTACAAAGGGTGACTTAGCATAGATCAGGCTAAGATTGATTTATAAAATACACACAGTGATTTTCTGTATCATGTGACCCTTTGTTTCTACTCAAAATTTCTCACACACAAAAAGACAAAGGGTATTTCAGGGAGGTTTTTTATATATCTAAACTCTAATTTTCAGCCATTTTAATTTTTTATGGTGGCCATATTTAAGTCTTTGTTTACAAAAGTTAAGTCCACTCTCATGTAGCCTTAACTTTATCCTGCTTTGTGGAATCCTCTAAATCTAAGAGCACAGAATTAGCTTAGGTTTAAGACAGATGTCTTAACTGTAAGTTTAAGTCATTTTGTAAAACCAGCACCTGATATATGGATATCTTTGTGATGCTGATCCTCAGTCAAGCTCAAAACTTAATCTCATTGGTCTTCTGTATTCTTGTGTTTGAAACTACATATGGGAATGAATTAAGTTATTTATTTTCTCATTTAACATTTTGTACAATTGTATAAATCACTGCATGCATTTAAGCAAAAAGAATTACAATACAAGAGCACTCGGAGAGCGCAGACCTCCGCCAAGGGAGCTCAATTCCTGGACTATCATCAAAATCCACCCTATAATTATCTGGTTATAACTTCCTTTAAAAAAAGCCTGGATCCAGATGATCCAGACAGCTATCCAGATTACTTCCAAAATCTAATCACTTGTTCCTTGTCGCATTTAGGACATGTCCTGAAAATTTCATGAAAATCCATCACTAACTTTTTGAGTTATCTGTCTTTAAAAATTACATGTCATGGATCCAGAAGAAACAAACAAACAGATGGACAGACAAACCCAGGCGAAAGCATAACTTCCTTGGCGGAGGTAATAATAAGAAATCAGAAGTTAGTAAAACCTTGTACCGCTGTGCCACTATTTCAACTTTTTGTAAGACCTAACCAATTTTAACCTCAGGGTACTGCTACAACTCTCAAAACAGGGAAGGAAAACTGACAAACCAAGTGATTTATTAATAATGAAGGATAAGTTGCATTGACTGAAAAGATCACCCTGCAACCTGCTCATTGCTGATACAAGTCCTAAAGCTCATGCATAATAATAAGCCAGTCAAACACTTGTTGTGTGGAGACTGGTCCTGTTTCGAGACAAGAGCACTTGGTTCCATCTTTACAGAAGAGTGAACAAGACATGTTGTAACTGCTAAAAAAATAAATCTTAATACCATAAAGATTAGCTATAACTGTATTGCAATCTAAAAGATCGGTTGTGATTTATTGGAACAGAAACACCCATCTGCAAAGGTTTTTTAAACATGTATAATAGTTTGGATGAGCATCTACAAACGTCACATTTTCACTACCAGTCATATCGCCAATAGGATAACATGTTTGACTGATCAGTTGGTAAGATCTGGAGGCAAACTTGCCTGGGTGGTAACCAGTCTTTCTTTCTCAATTAGGTATAAAACTGTATGAATATTGATAATTTTTATTACAAATGATATCCATATCATTGCAAAACAAAATCACAATCTATTGCAAATCTCTGACAAAGTAACATAGCATCTAGTAAGAAAAACATAATTTGAAGTTCTAATTTTGAGATATAGGTGAGCAATTGAGGACTACAATACTTGCTTTTTCTCCCTGGTCAGGAGTAACTTGTTATCCATGCCTTAAAGGTCTCCTCCTCAAATCCAAGTAAAAAGATGTAAATGGGTTTTAAATATTAGTATCAGGTATGCCATTGTATTTACACTCAGCGTAATATTTTTTTTCTTGGGCCATATTGGAAAAAAAGGTCTTAGGCAAGATTTTGGCTTTTGATATAGAAATATAGCCAACTTAAGACTAAAATTTCCCCGAGACCTTTCATGATTACGGTCCCAGAACTCAAGGCACTATATGACCAAACCCAACTTTACAAGTACAGCCCACATATCCACTGAGGTTTATTAGCTTGTCACTGGGGACAGGACCCAATGACAAAAGCCAGCTATATGAATTGGTTGTCAGCCATTTTAATTGGTCGGTCTACCTATACTTGGGAGTGAACCCAGGTTCACTCTGTTCCTAGTTATTTCCCACTAGGCCACAGTGGAAGCTAAAATGTTATGCAGGTAGTGCAGATAAGTGTCATCATAGGAATTGTATTATTAAGAGGCCTATTTTTAGATCTACCGGTACAACTTTGTATTACCAGTTAGTAAATTACACACACATGCAGGACATTCCAGATTCGATCATCTTAACCTGATGTATTGATAAACAAGAGTATTCAGAGACCACAGATCTCCCAGGAGGCATGTATATGTTATATCAGAAGCTTATCTCTCTTTTCCAAAGCAAAACGGCTCAATAGTAAGCAGATAGGGAAATGCGAGTCTTTGATAATTTTTTGTACCAGTAGATGATCCAATTTCACACTCTTAATTTAATGGGATCTACACTGGACCAAGAGTCGTCTTCTCAATTTTATAAAGATCCAAGCAGTAGTATTTATGTTATCCTGTTAACAAACAGTCATGAATTAAATACGTCCTTAACAGAAAAGTGTCGATCAAAAATATTTCATCAGCAGAAGGTCTAAATTGTAACATATACAAAACTTGAATATCTTATCGCTTTGAACTTTAAGTGGCAAAACAGAAGTGAACCTGACAACTCGTGAATGTTTTCATATAATGGTCACAGTAAAGATATAACTATCAATCATCTTGATTAAAGAAGATCACTGAAATCTTCTTTGTGTCTTGATATTTCCAGTCGCAGATAAGAAGCTTGAATCTTATCAAAAAGATAACTTGCCACTCACGCTATAGAAATTCTTATCATGATCTTTATGATACAATGGCAACGTTATAACCTTAAGATCATGGACCTTTTAAAGTCAAATAAAAGCCTACTTTGAAAGTACCTGTTAATGAACAATATAAACATATATATTACTTGGTCACCAGATTTTTTATGACAAATAATAGATCATATATACATATACCTATTGACAAAGTCATAACAATTGCTGAAGTTACAGTAATTACCTTTATTATGCATAACTTATAAAACATTGTATGCATCATTTAGATCTGAATGTACCCTGTGATGTATAATCATGAATATACACAATGTCACCAGTGAAACATAGAAACTTTGGTAAACAGGTAACACAAAGATAACCTAATACCATTGTTTCCCTGCCATGAGCAGGCCCCGATGCAACTGCCCTGATGATGTAGTTCAGAGTATACTCTTATTTGTCGTAAAACTTATCTTTATTCATGCCAGTGGCATAAGCACAGTTATCATAGATGCTCCAAAAAATAACCAACATATTTAAAATCCATTGTGACCAAGCACTTCTGGCCCAAGTACTCACAACAGATCTTATTGGTCATACGGTAGTTATGACATCTCCTCAGAGTATTCTTGGCTGCTAAAGCTTACCTTGTAACCTCTTCTTTGAAAATTTAAACTCAGTGATCCTGTTTAAAAAGAGTTGCAGGAGTTCTGCAATTCTGACCTGAGAGTGACTGACACATAAGAGTGATCTTCATAATTGTAGCAGTCAGCAACCGGTTGTAAGACTGATGTTTTTGGTCATACGACTTAGTTTTTCACCCAATAAAAATCCCATGGATTGTTAGTTTTTCCCATCCTTTTTTGACAAGATCAGTTGTTGCAGTACCGGCATTTGAAAATTGGCTTGGTCTTATGATATGTCATAAAAGTGGAACAGTGGTATAAAATATTACAATTCCAAGAACCTTATTACTGGGCCAATATCCAAAAAGCGCCAGCCAGGGTATGACTCATGTGGGGGTATACCAGACTAAACAAGTGAGTCTTGAGCTGGCTTCTGAAACCATAAATTGTCTGCTGGGATCTGACACTCTGTAGCTGCCTGTTCCATTCAGCTGGTGCGGCGACTGCAAAGCCACACCTACATATTTACAGAACCACAAGGTCGTGGAACAATTTTAAAATACGAGTTGTTTACTACCGCACGGAACTGTGTGAATTGGTCATAAGTAACATTACAATGTGAAGATTAGTATCTGTGATAATCATTGCTGAGTAGATGGTAAATTCATGGCATTTAAAGCTTCTCTTACATCCCATCTTATGGTTATACACACGTAAGTGTGCTACAAATATTAGTGAAAAATATGAGCGTAGCCTGGTAGTAGGGTAGTAGAGATTTCCACATGCAAATACGGTGAGCTGTCCCAACATGAGTATCACAACTTGAATATTTCAAGGACTGGGACTAGCTACAGGCCACATAGTGGGTTAATATTCATACAAGGTACATGTGAGTATATGATATGGCACATGTTAATTCTGTAAGTAAATGCGGAGAACCTACAACACTAGCAAGGAGAATGCACCTGCCCAAGTCTCTTGTATGTTACCCTTGAGACATGGATGCATTTGTAACCCATACTGCGTGCATGTAGAGAATAATGTGCATGCCAATTTTCATTGCAGGGTCTCTGCGACCTTGATATTCTGTTATAAAATCGCACGTGTAGCTTGAGTGTCCCTTGCAAATCAGTCGATTATATCTGTAACCCTGATGTACGTGCATGTACAATGGATGAAAGGGAGACTTAATTTAGTTCTGCCAAGTTACAACACCAAGCAGTAGCAATTTACTGGTTAAAAGCAACATCTATCTTTTTGCGTCTATATATAAAAAAATTCTATTTGTCTATAAAAAATTACTTCATCAATTAATGTTTTAGAAAATTTTGAGGAGCGACAATACCATTTGAATTTGACATAAACACACAAAACTCAATACATGTATTTGCACATGGAAATTCCCAGAAAATGATTTGTTAATTTCTGTGGTGGCTTAATTGTTACTGCCTTATATGGCATGATACATTCCTGGAAGCATAAAGTTTTGTTGATGATAACCGACTGTCGATCAGTTTGATCTTTTCCAATATTGTAATCAGATCTGTTTGGTTGTCTGTCCCTGTGCATAACACAAAAACTACAGTAGGCGTATTTCACAAACAAAAATCTGCATAATCTGTGTATCCAGATTTAGATTTGGATTTTTTTGGATTAGCTAGATTTTGAAATACAATTTCCTTATTTCCGAATCGAAAATGAAAAAAATAAACCACTATAAATATAATAAAATTACTAATTTTAAAAAATTTGCTGGCACAATTTGCCGCCATTATTTTGCAAAGCATTTGGGGCAATCCAATGAATCTGTATCTGTTGATCTACCTCTGAAGGTAGATCAATGGATTCATAATCCGGATTAGGATTCAAGTCACATCACAAGCAAATCTGTTGATCTGAAGAATCTAGATTCGACGGATTATGGTTGTGAAATAGGCCTACTCATAGAGTGTAGATTTTCACCAGAGGGAGGACGTTTCTGAAAATTAGGATTTTTTTTTAAATCTAGAATTTGATCCGGATCTTTTCCAATACGTAATCCGTTTGTCATCTGATCAGGCCCTAACCACATAAAAATATTCATAAATATTCGTTGATTACTTTTGGAGTAATTGCAAACACAAATAAACAAAGATGGAAACAAACAGACAGGCCGACCAACAGATGAACAAACACACCCAAAAACATCACATCCTGGTGGAGATAAAACTGAGGAATTCTTGGGACTCTTTGCAATGTTTATTATTATAAACATTGCTATGTTATTGTTATACTACTTTACTTAAATTTATTATTTGAATACAGGTAATAATAGTAATTATAGTGGCACATATAAAAATAGCTACATTATATTTACGTGAATACTATACTCTTGTGCTAATGTGATAACAACAGACAACAAGCAAGGATCTTCACAAAACAGAACTAGACAAGACATTAATATTGTTACCTCACAGTTTCATAAGATGGGTTATTATATATAATCCTTTCTTATTATGACTATTGTCCTACACAGTTGAAAGGTAATCCATATAATTCTATAGAATAATTGTAATTGATACAGATTTTATGCTGATAACTTATGGTGCTGTTCCACGTTTGTGATCGTTTGCAAGACCTGGAAAAGGGGTGGGAGAATGAGATCTTCCAAATATACATGTATCACTTTACAAGCCGAAAACAAAATAAGTTGGAGGAGATAAGTCTTATGACCAAAAAGATATGTTTAACAAGCTGCACCTGACTCTGGCGAATCACTGAGATAGCTCCTGGCACAATCAGTTTGGGGAGCAGAGAAGATTAATTGGGAGATTCGTCAAGGCCTATTTTTTTGAAATGGGACAATATCACTTGGCTCAATTTTACAGGAAAATTGGTCCTGTCATGAAAAGCAGTGTATGACATAAGCCCCCTGACAAAAGTTCCTCACCCCGGTCTGACTGGGTAGGACAAAAGCCCCCACCAAAGCCCCACCACGGTAGGACTAGATTCCTTCCTTTGGTAGGGACCCCCACCTCTCCCGCTTTATCAATATATAAATACAAAATTTATATTTCAATTTATTTATTAAAAAGTATAAATTTCAATATTATTCAACATTTTAGTGCTGCCTGGTACCTGGACTCTTTTATCAAACTTGATTTATTAATGGTTCAATCTATCTATAATAGAATAACAATCGAACAAAGTAAATATATACTCTAACAGTTCTTTTTAAATAAGCTGATGCCTGTTCACTGTTGATTAGAGTCACCATGAATTACAGTTTGACCAAATAAAAATGGATTAACATAATCAAACAGAAACACCTTTTTAAGCTACACCAAAGCTGTTGTGAACTATAAAAGACGACTCAAAAGAGAGAAGAGGGATAATTTCAAATGTGAAAGAGGGGCAATTACAATGCAGTTTTAAAAATATAAGGTAGTTGTTAAGAAATCTTACTTCACAAGAGAGCCCACCGACTCAAGGGAAGCTTTTGCACTACCCCTCTGAAAATGGGGGGGGGGGGGGGGGGGTTGCATACTAAGTCCTACATTTTAAGAAGAGGGACGTTTGTGTCTGGGGCTTTGCTGGGGGGGGGGGGGGTACTCGTTTGCCTCCCCCCATTAAAATGGAAACATTAGGTCGTACTATCAAAAGAATATGTCCTGTGATCTGAAACAAAATATTAATGTAATTACGACTGTTAAGTTTAGATGCAAGTACATATGTGTAAAACCTTCTCAACCTAACAAGTCACATCAAGACAAGATAACTACCCCGGACTGCATCAATGGGTCGGTCATATACACTTGTGGCAGTGGAATGGGGTATTATAAGAAAAAAAGTTTAATGTGCAACTTAAATGTATTAATGTTCAGATGACATAAGTAAACCTTACCGACAATGGAAACAATGTCACATATTTTACAATTAAACTCCTTTCAATATAAAAACTGGATATGGCTAGGGCAACTCTTGTATTTCCTGGAATGTAACATCTTGCTGGAACCATACAAGGCTGTTTTAGAGTCAACACACTCATTGACCTTTGCAGTAGAGTTTCTCAATGGGGCATTGCCTCTACTTATCTTGCTGATCGTGTAATATGAACTTCTTAATTCACTTGTGGGATCATACATCCCACCACTAGAGGCGCCACTGTACGTTTCCTGAACCCCAGGTGAATATAAAGTGATGGAGAAAGCAGGCTGACTACTTGTAGTTGAATCATGGGTGATATGCAATGATTGTGTCCTAGTTTTTGCACTCTTCTGTGCCAATGCAGACTCATTACGACCTTGTGGTGTCTTTCCAATAGCCATACTGTGAAAAGTGGGGAGCAGGGAGCCTCGTTTTGCATTCTCACTAAATTCCCCAGGTTTCTGAATGGAAAAATCCTTGGCTTTTACAGCTATCTTTCTTTGGGATAACAAATGGGCTTTGTTGCCTTGTCGATCGTAAAGGAAACTGGGCATCCTTTTATTTCTAAAGATACCCTCATTATTTTCCACTGCGCACCTGTAGAATTTCCCACTAATGACGTCTCGTACCGGAAGTCTGTAATCAAAACGTTCCAGTGACTGTGCAGAATTTCCCATATCTTGCCAGCCAATTTGTTTTGAATGGCTTCCTGGTTGACACCCACCTATAAAAGCCTCGTGACTTACACTTTGCACCCCTCTGCTGTTAGAATGATTGTTTCTCTGTACACAAGCAGCTTCTTCAAGATTATGTAAGGAATCTAGAGCAGCATCTGTTATCTTTACGCCATGACCTTTCTCTGTTACAGCTGTTCTGAACACACCCACACAAGTAGGGGAGGACAATGAATCCTGATTAGGGACTAAACTACTGGAACTCTGGGCCTTGTAATTACTGCAAACACCAGGGTGGGTGTTATATCTCTTCATACCACTCTGGGGAATCGGTCCATTTTGTCGTCTGCTACAGTTCAAGGATTTATCGTTTTTTGTGCTTTTTCCATCTTTATTGAAAATAACAATGCGGGAGTTTAAGACTTGCCTTGCTTCTGGTTGTTGATGATTTCTCCAATTAGTGAACCTGTCCAACTCCCTTTGGGGAATCTCTACATTGTGCAGGGTGTTGTTAGACGTCTGCGAGTAACTGGATAAATCTGCTGATTCTTCAGCATTACCAGAAGGGTCAGGCAACCGAAAGAGCAGGGTCAGTTTCCGTTTCAGTTTCTCATCCGGTAGTGATTGCTCATCAGTGTCAGGGCTACATACTTCAGTACCTGAACTATGGTACCCACTGGTACCACTGGTACTATAATGCTGACTATCAGATTCTTTTGCAGTGTATTCATCCATTGATATAAGAATGAGTTCAGTACTGAATTAAATCCTTCATTTCACGGTAACAGTGACTTTTACATCCCATATGATGAAATATATATCCAATTCATTAATGCAACCAAAAATACAAGCTTAAATTATTATGTTTCAGATTTGACCAATCAGTATAAAACACCTGTGCAATTTTGGGCAACTATGCAAAACAATAAATTAGTCCATTCCAAGTGAGTAATTGCTGCATATGTATATCACAGTCAGCTATAAATAATCTCACTGGTGAATATATATTCCTTTCCATAAAAAAAACTGGTAATTTTTCTCTTCACTGGTACACAATCTCAAATAAATCATGAACAGAACAAAACTAGCCAGCAAGTCTTGTAAATTAATCCCCATTACCTACTCTAAGTTTTCTACAATAAGAGAAGACAGGTATATGTATTCTATAAAGACGGCCAGATATATACAGAGATGTATAAATATGTATATCAATGGAAGTTATTTACATTTAGTCTAAACCAGACCTCTCTCTTTTTTTGCCACTTGAGGCAATCACAATTTCCAATAAGCACTTTCTAACAAGTTGATTGATTGAAATCAGAAGAATTTATCAAGACAAACATTTCTCTGTGTGGTCTTATTCTGTTCCCAATTAGCTGGTTTTATGCTTGGGTTAATCAGAATTCCCCCAAAGTTCACAAGGGTGAGGATTGACTAAATAGCAAGAAACCTGTGTATTTGTGAATAATGGGGGAAAAAGTCCACTAGCTAGTTTTCAGCCATATGATTTAAGTCAATAAATATTCATACCCTTCTCAACGAGTAATCACAGGGATTACGCTGATGGCTTATTTAAGAACTGACAAAGCCAGATTTATTGAGGAATTCAGTTTTTAAAATGATGCCTTGAATATGCCTTAAAATATGTATTCAGGTAGAATTTGAAATATTTTGAATGCAATCTAATTAGACTAGATTAATAGAGAAATGATTTGTTGTGAGAGTGTAAGGCCACCCCCACCCCCACCATTAGCAAAAAAAAAGAAAGAAAAAATAACTTCTGTTGTCAACTATCGATGAATAAGAATGTCAACTTGATCAAGTACGTAGTTTAACATCAAGCCACCATCTCCTAAACATTTTATAAAAGAAAATCAATAATTAATATGTGGTTGAATAACTGAACGCTTAATCTTTGTGTCACTGGATTCTAAGGCACAACCAGACTGTTTTAACACTTCTTCAATTGTAGAGCTTTTTTAAGCTGGACATCAAAATGGTATTTATAAAGCTTGTAAAAAGAATATTAGTAATTAAATGTTGGCGCCACTACAAATTAATTACAATGCAATTATTATTATATACTTTTAAATCAGTATTGAAAATACTGGTTAGTTAAACCAGTGAGATGGTTTTGAAACGGCCACTCCTATGTTTTGAAACGGCCATCAGATTTATTTGGTTTCATAACGGCAAGTAAAAATGGCAAAAATCATTTATCATTTGCTGTTGGAACAGTTGCAGCCAGTGAAGGTACTGATTTTCGGTAGGGAGTAAATTAATGTGGAGAGATTTTTTTCAAGAAATGGGTCTTTAACCCAGCTTTTAAAACCTGTAACAGTTGATGCTAAACATATTACACTAGGGCAGATCATACCATAATATTGGTGGATCCAAATTTATATTTGGAGTAAAACCTTTTATTTCTGACATAATGATTGGGACAGAGGATAATCTAAAACAGGCTGTCTCATTTTACTTGTTGTCCTAAACAGTTGACAGGAATAAAGAAGCTCTGACACTTGACGAATGACATGCTATACATGTTGTCATGATTCTCAATTAACATTAGACACTTAAAACTATCACCAAATATATCGAAAGTTGTTGATAGTTGTCACCAAAAAAATAATACTTTCTCGATTGTCTGTTTGACAAATGACTCTTCTTTTTTACTGTCTTTCAGCTGCTTTACAACCTCAAGTCAAGTTGATAAGTGTCCCCTAGCATTGGTGAGGAGTTTGTTTTCATGTAATCTAGCCGTATAGCATGAAATGTGCAGTTTTTCATCATCAAAATTCTGTTTGGGGCTGATGAAATGCTCTATCATGGCCGATAATGTTCCTATTTTACAACTTCAAGTAAACCTGCTCTGAATTAGGTCAATATATTGACACTCTCTTCTTTGATTTGTCTCTATTGTCGGACATGTCGCCATTCCTCTATCTATAAGCAAGTAAGTTTTGTAACAGACATGGTCATTCGGCAAAGGACAAAACTTATGCCTTCAGGGGTATCTTCAAGGATGCATTATAGTTAGCAGGTCTGGAATCTGATTAGAGGCTGTCCCCTCTGTGTGGGTTCAACTCCCACAAGAGACAATGCTGAGGACCTGTCCTAATATGACCCAGGCTGGAGACTGGAAAATGAAACCACAACTTTGACAGGGATCACTGTGGTGCAGTGGCAACACTCTCATCTACCAACCTCTGAGATCGGAGTTTCAATCCCGGTCAGCCTTCAGTTGGGAAAACTGACAGTTGCTTGCCATTGGTCAACAGTTCCCAGTACAGAACCTTGACCAATCGTATGTACTGGTTGCTTCGACCTTTCTGGCTACCCGTCACAATATAACCGATATAAAGTTAGTAAGCATGATGTGAAACACTAACGAATAAGTAAGTAAATAAAGAAATAAATATTGTTATTAGCATCATTAAAATTAGATGCAAGAAAGGCTATGGTAGCTGAACGGCATTCAACAAACAATTTCATAATTGAAATACAATTTCAACATATTTCAAAGACACTCATTTCTGTATTTTGCATTTGGTTAATGGCAATATCTCTCTGTAGTTTGGTGTTATTGGTCAACAAAAATACCAGAAGATACCTGCATATATAAATATATGGTGATTAAATAAATAAACGTCGTTGGGCATATATGTTTTTAACATAGGGTCTCTATCAGGCGTTTCTCATTAAGTGTAAAGATTTATCCTAAATATTTATTCCTTTGCTTGCTGAATATTATATCACATATGATGATCTATAAATGCATGTGTTGCAGGTGTAAATGTGCAGTCATTGGTGTCCAAAGGAGGTCATAGTTTTCGTCCAGACTTTAGCTCAGTATGCTAATAATATAATCTTTATAATGTCACCTAACTATTGAATATAACTTAACTGTCTTAGCCATATGTGGATGAGTCTTTTGAACCTATTGTCATTGCCATTTTTCTTGTGTAATTTACCTCACTGACATTAAGGTACAGTTTTTCTTTTGTAATTTACCTTACTGACATTGTAGGTACAGTTTTTCTGTTGTAATTTACCTCACTGACATTGAGTTACAGTTTTTCTTTTGTAATTTACCTGACATTGAGGTACAGTTTTCTTTTGTAATTTACCTTACTGACATTGGTGCACATTAAGTTATGGCCTGTTTTAACATATCCTGGCAGAAACACAGTACAAATACTGGAAAGCACTCATACAAGCCCATACCTCCGCCAGAGGAATTTCCGAAAATTAGGGATTTGTGTATATCCAGAATATGATCTGGTTCTTTGCTTAAATGTAATTATTTCTTTCTTTGCCCAGGAACCAAATAAAATAGTCATTAAGATTTACTTATTAGGAGTAATGGAGAAATGTCAACCAGAAAGCCAAAGTAATTAAAAATGGGATCTTTGGAATTCGGGATATTTCATCTCTAGAATGTGATCTGTAACTTTCCCAAAATTTAACCATTTCTTTTTCTGACCAGGAACTACTCAGAAAATAAACTGCAGAAAAAAATCGTCCATTTATTTTGGAGTTTCCCTGAGCACAAACAAACAGACAAACGAATACACCTAAACATGACCTCCATGGTAGAGGTAGTACAGGAAGTTAAAAAAACAGGCCACAGAAGGTTCAGATATTCTATACATACCTTTTTTTGCCTTTTACAGACCAAGTGTAAAAATTGGAGAAATATGAAGAGAAAACATTCAAAGACCACACTTCATCTGGAACACAATAACTGGCAGATTATTTATGTTCAGAAAAAAACTTCTTCCTCATCTCCCATCAGAATTCTTTAGTAAATGAAAATCAGGTATTGTAGAAGGAGCATTTACCATTTACACCTTCATGGATCAATGCAAATCTTTCTATGAAGTCCATTCCTGGGAGTTAATGTGTTGTTTTTGTGTTTTTGATAGAGAGACAAGTATGTCAATAAGCAGTGTTTTCTTTGAACCGTCTGCTGTGTTGGATTGGGGTCAAGAGATTACAGATATATAATAAAACATAAGATAAATATAAGAGTTTTACCCTTAGCAAAATTATGAAAAAATAAATGTTCTTAACTTCGTATTATGTGCCAGTAATTTTAGTTTGTGGTTGAAGTAAAGATCAAAATGTAGATAAATCTTAAACCCTCTGGTACTGTTTATACTATCTGTAACTCTGCCACTGTGGCCTAGTGAGTTACACATTTGCCTATGAACATAGAGAACCTGGGTTTGATTCTGGGCACATAGTAGCTTGGGTGACCACTTAAAATGGAGGTCCTCTGTCACTGGGTACTATCCCCACGGCCAGGCTAAAGAAACCCAAGAATGTTGATAAATGGTCATCCCTGAGATTCTGTCTTTCAGTCCAGGGAAAGTCCTTTTTCTCATTCATTCATTCATTCACTCACTCACTCACTCATTCATTATCACTGCCCTCTTCACTGTGTGAACGAGTCATAAGATATTCTTGTATATATACTTAAAAATTTAACATTCATATCATTTTCTCTGTTTCTGAAAGAACAGGGGCCTCTGTCATTTTTCACCAAAAGATGATTTCTACACGTATAATATATTTGAAGGCAGTATAACTGAAGACCAATTAATGTCCAAAAAATGATACTTAGTCATAGAATAAATAATTTGAATGTTTGCTAGGCATTCATAAAGGAGCACAAAGTGTTTGCCTGTTTACGTCACTGAATCATTGCTAACAAAGTGTCTTTCATGTAACAATTCACATTAGATGAGACTAATTATGGGACAACACACTTGACAACTGTTTCGGTGCGATCCAGCGCATAAACATTTAATGAACAAATAATCAAGTATTTTAATTAGCTTATAAATGACCTATTCTTGAGAAGCAGGAAAACTATTTGTGCACATGAATTATTTCTTTATCGAGAGCATAGATAAATAGACGAATAATAACCTGTGCAAATTTTCATATTGCTCACTGCATTTGGTGGATATATGCATTGGTTCACTTTTTGTTGCACTGCCGCTAGTGTGTACACAGATTTTCTCGTTACCAATCTCTCGCAAAAATTATCAAAACCAAGGTTTTTAAGATTCACAGCGTATGTTCTTCACCACAAAAGCTTGTCTCGGAATACCTATGAAAAAACAAAATGACCAAGAGTGCAGTTTCTTTTGGGGAAAAAACTCTACCTTTATGTACTGACAGACTGTAGTTGGGTCTCAGTTGCAGAATATTAAATCTTACAGCAGATGTTCTACGTCACTACAGCTTGTCTCCGAATACCTTTGGCCTCGTTTTGAAAAAAAAATGGGGGCAATGGTGGCAGAGTGGTAACACTCTCGCCTCCCACCTCTGAGGCCGGGGTTCGGTTCCCGGCCCGGCCTCAAGTTGGAAAGCTGGTAGTTGCTTGCGACAGTTTACTGTACAGAACCTTGAGCAACTTTATGGACTGGTTTCCTCTCCCCTTCCAACTCCCCGTCCTGATATGACCTGTACAGTGTTGAAAGTGACGTAAAACCCCAAATAAATTAATGAAAAAATAAAATGGCTACCATAGCCGTTTCTTTGGGGAGGAAAACCTTCATGTACTGACAAACTTTGGCTGGTTCTCGGTGGCAGAATATATTCAATCTCTTCATGGTTGATATGTTACATTGATACCTTTGTTGAACTTAAATACACTCTTCTACACGCATGTATATAGGGGCCATAGTGGCAGAGTGGTAACACTCTCCCTCCCACCTCTGAGGCCGGGGTTCAATTCCCGACACGGCCTCAAGTGGGAAAACTGGTAGTTGCTTGCCGTTGGTCGGCAGCTTACAGTACAGAACCCTAACAAACTGTATGTACTGGTTTCCTCTGCCCTTCCAACTACCCGTTGTGATATGACCTGTACAGTGTTGAAAGCGACGTAAAACCCCAAATAAATAAATAAATCTACACGCATATACATATTTGACCTACAGGCTCATAAATTAAGTCCCAACGGTACCAAATGTACACTTACCAAACATTCATCTCACTTAAAGTGCTTAAGTTTCATTTTTGGTCGTTTAGGTTTGAGATGTGGTATTATTTGCCCTTGCACCCCTCCTTCAAGGTCAAACCTAGGTAGTCAAAGCTGAAGTGTCTATACAGCATTTATTATTGCCCCTAGCATAGGCGTTGGGCAAAGTGCTGTGCTATAACTAGGGTACTTTTTCTCTCTGATTGATTCAAATATTCATCAGTTTTCTGATGTGATAGGACTGGTTATTTTTCTCACATGATGTAAACTGGGAAAAATGTAAAAAGTTGCTATACACAAACATCCAAAGCAATGTTAATCTAATATTAATAAACAATGTCGGTCATTTATCAGAAACACCTAACCAATATAATCCCTTGGAAGTTAGATTTGCGCCGTCCACCACAGCAAGGCTCATTTTAAATTTTGGCCCAAATTTGAGGCTTAAAAGGATGGTCACAAGCCTTGCTTAAGGCTCAAATTTGCACGATATATTTTCAAACATGCACACAGATATTTGGTATTTATAAATCACTCATACATGTTAAGAGAAAGAACTGTATCAGACAGTCCTAGCTGTATGCTACTCTAAAAGTCAGTACATGTATGAGTACATTATAGAAACTAAAACTCCATTATCTGAACTGAAACCTTTCCCTAACTGCAAAGAAACTTAAGCTTCCAGCAAGGCTAGATGGTCACTTATTTTTCTTACCTTTTGACACAGAAAGTGGTAATGGGAGAACTTTGGTAAAAGTAATTTGCAGTGAAGTTTCCTTGTCAGATTAAGAACAAATAATATATTAATGTCATATTTATTTTAATTAAATTATCACTGCTATATGTGTGTATTAATAAAACCAAAATTGTGATATCTACGTTGTAATTCTTTCCTAGAATTTCTTACAGGTTTTTTTCAGAGGGTTCTGTACTTCTGCAAGAGGGAGTGTAACCACCCTTGTCTTGGAAGGGGGGGGGGACAACGGTTTTGTAATCGCCTATGTTTGTCTGTCTTCGTGCAGAACTCAAAAGCTGGGGTCATACTTTGACACAAGATGGGAGTCTTTCCACGGCTCTGTCCTCAAAGATGCTCCGGATCAAGACTCCATTTTTTTTTCAAAATTCTGACTCTAGCACTCAAAACCCTATTTGTTACCTTGGGGTCTTATTCTCACAGAAGGCCCTGGCTCAGTATCCTCTTCAAAGATGTTCCACATCTATATTTGGAGTCCAAAGTTTTTTCAGGGATTTTGAGGATATTTTGCCAATATCTGGTTCCTGATTCTCTGGCGATTGTGTGTGCTCCTTCAATCACTACTTGTTATATGCTCTTCTGTATGGTCCTGACTTTTCTATACAGTTGCAGATTTTCTGTGTGATTTGTGACTTTGTTTTGTCCAATGGAATTGTTTTTGACATGTCTGCTTCATCAGGAAAAAAACTAGATTAGAATATTGATTATGTTGAACTTAACATGTATCTTAAAACGTTTCTTTTTGGGTCAAAATTGGACAGAATGTGTGTTTTTGTGACTTTATCCCTTTAACTTCGGCCCTCAAGGGATGACCAGAAGCGAGTTTCACATATAGTAAATTGTACACATCATTTTAATAGTTTAAATTCTGCGGTCCAATTGTTAACTGAGTAATATCATCGAGCTAAAGAAGACCGTTTGTCAGAAGTTTCCTTTTTGCAACATCTTAGAGGGTTAAACTATAACTTTTCGTCAAGGTTTTGTATAACAAACTTTAGTGGTATGTTTGAGACTCAATTTCATAAAATATCAAGCCTTTATAGGCTGTTCCACATTGTTCATCCAATCGTACACCTACTCCCCTAGTGCAAAAATGGGTTGATGGCAGAATTTTCTGCAGATTGAGGGGGAATTTTGTGGTCCACAAAAAGATTTGCGATGTTTATGAGAGTTGCCAAATCGACCCCCAACTGAAAATCAAGGTTAGCAATTGATACAATAGGCTCTAGATAGGTTCCTTATTATCGCCCAGTGTCTGGTCTTTGCTTCCTGTCAAAGTTGGTTGAGCGAGTTGTTGCCAAGCAACTAACGTCACACATCAATAACAACAAATTGGACAATCCTCATCAGTCAGCTTATAAGTCAGGACACTCCACTGAAACTGCTTTATTGTCTATAAAAAGGAGGTCCATCTCTCTCTAGCACATGGTGAACCCACAGTACAGTCTAGTACTACTTGACTTGTCAGCCGCATTTGACACTGTAGATCATAATATTCTCCTTGGTTACCTTAATCCTGGTTTGGTCTTGGTGGAACCGTTCTAAAGTGGTTTGCTTCCTACTTGATTAATCATTGCCAGGCCATCAAGATACTATCTGAATTAAGCAAACTCATCTACGGGGTTCCCCAAGGTTCTGTTCTGGGTCCATTGTTGTTTTCACTTTACACAACGCCACTTAGCAAAATCAGCCTCCATCCGGATATTAAATTCCATTTCTATAATACTCTGTTATATATCCATCTCTCCCATAAGAATGCCTCTGCTGCTCTTGCCAAGCTAAATGCCTGCCTTCGAGATATGCAATGATGGATGTCTCTAAGTACACTCAAGCTCAACCCTGAAAAAAAACTGAATTTATTGTCTTTGGTTCTAAGGTACAACATCAGAAAATTTCCTATCAGTATTCTTGGTCGCCTTCTTCATCCGGTTAATTTTGTCAAAAATCTAGGTGTGTTCTTTGATGCAGAATTTTCCTTCTCTGAATATGTCAAGGGGACCTGCAAAGCGTGCTTTCTTCAGATGCGCGGCCTTCGTAGATTAAGATAGTATCTTACTCAAGAAGTGGCAGTCTTTGCTGCTAATGCCTTGGTTAGTAGTCGTCTGGACTATTGTAGCTCTCTGTTTAGAGGTTTGTCATGTTTCAATCGGCACAAATTGCAGAGTATTCAGAATACCCTTGCTCGTATTGTTACAAACCATAGAAGGTATGCTCAAGTCACTCCTATCCTAAAGAAACTCCACTGATTGCCTGTTAAGTACCGCAGTATGTTAAAAACTGCAACACTAGTTTATTAATTTTTACATAGTGGTTCTCCTTCCTATTTTGAACCGTTCTTGTCTCTCAGTAGCAGTTCCTATAGTACCAGGCATAGTCACCCTGATTGTCAATACCTTACAGTTCCTCCTTTCCACTCATCAGTCTTTAAGTCAGTCAAACATTTTGGTCATAGTTTTGCCTTTGATGCTCCTATGATCTGGAATGAACTCCCTAATGATGTGCACAGTGCAAGAAGGAAGAAGCTCAAAACTTACCTGTTTGCAAAAGCCTATCCGCCATAGCCTCCCCTATCACCCCTGTGTCTCCTTGGTATGACTTGGCTATGTCCTTGGATAAATGTTAACTGCCTTGTTTTATGTTCAGATGCGCCTTAGAGTTCATCAGTCATGGAGATTAAGTACTATAAAAGTCTACATTAGATTAGATCCCCCAAATGTAAGCTGGATATGATGAAGATATTTACAAACAGTTTATCAACCAAAAAATGCTTTAGACACATTAAGAAGACCTAGACGATTATCACAAACAAGTCTATAATCAAAGAGTTCCTGAATGGAAAGATTGAAAAAATGTCACTTAAAGATGTCTTGGCAAAACTTCAACAGTTCCCCCTGCTCTTAGATGTACTCTTGACTTGATCCTGTCATCATCGCACATGGATGGCATATGAAAGGGTCATCCCTAAGGCCAATTTCCTTGTAGTTTTGAGCTTCGACCGCAATGGAGCTACTAAAACAGGACTTGTTACAAATCAATGCTCTATTTCTGGACTTGTCCCAGTCCCTAGATTTTTTGTAAGAAACTAGTTGAGGACCCGGAGCAGCACAGCTTCATGGCAGAGTTGGAAGCCCAAACTCCGTTGCATACAGAAACTTTGTGAGAATGCCTTCAGAGATGATCTATGAGCAGTGCATAGAGACAGGGCGTGGGATCCCATTAGTGCAGTGCTAAAAGCTAGCAATTTCTTCCTTTGACCTTTTCAGACATATCCTGAAAATTTCATCAAAACCATCCATAAGTTTTTGAGTTATCGTGTTCACAAACAAACCCACAGACAAAAACATAACCTACTTGGCGGAAGTAATAATGTAGGGAAGAAAGGTTTGAACCCTTTTAACTTGATCTCTAGGACATTAATATTTTACTATTGAATTGTGTGTTTGTGGTAGTATGATTTTTGGCTATCAATGATTTGTAATGGTTGTGTGGAATTTTGTGAAATTTATTGTAAAGCACTCAGCTGAATAATTGTTTTTGGAAGATTTGGTGGCCCTGAAAAGGGAATTTAAAATTTTCAGCAAAGTCAATTGTGGCTGCCAGACTGGCTAATGGCTATTACCAGTATTGTTAGTATTGCAGGGGGTCAGTACTCTGGTACTGGTCTGTGGAACAACGGATTGTGTGTGCTAAGGTTTCATCTTGGGGTGTATGTTGGCCAGATGTCTAATGAAGGTGGTGAAGCTACTGGTGGATGCTACTTAGGGTGAATCCACCATATAGGAAACATGATGTACACTCCTGTGACATTGGTGATGTAACATATGACATTTGTTGGGGTTTTTTTTCGGTTTTTTTAATAGCTGTTTAT
Source organism: Sabellastarte sp. h YS-2021 (assembly GCA_964017235.1). Taxonomy (NCBI): domain Eukaryota; kingdom Metazoa; phylum Annelida; class Polychaeta; order Sabellida; family Sabellidae; genus Sabellastarte; species Sabellastarte sp. h YS-2021. The sequence continues at coordinate 88,589,478 of OZ024931.1, forward strand.
TGATTCTAGGCTAAGTATACAAAAACATTACAAAGAAAACTTCAACAAATAGCAAAATAAAGAGTTGGTGGACTTGAAGCGGTTGCCTTGAGTTGAGCTTTAAATGCCACCTTGCGGACACATGCCCACACAGTATGGTTTCGGAGTATCAGGCCAAATTTAAAGTTGGGGTTTTATGTCCCATTCAACAGCCAGGGTCATATTGGGACAGGTTCTCAGCATTGCCACTTGTGGGAATGTAATGTAACCGCTAAGCCACCGAGGACCTCCCGAGTATCGGGCACATTTGTTGTTTCACTTTCTGGGTTTTTAGCCATACCCTGTTGTTCCTCCCGAGCAACAGGGTGTTGTTCCTTCCTACCTGCTGAACATTCACTACAGATTCTAAAATGAAATCACTTTTCCAATGAGGTTGAAGAACATATCAATACTTCCCGAACTAAGAACTGGAAAATTTTCTGGATCTCAAAGCAATCAGATATCACATTGCCTCAATGTGAGGCCTTGAGGTTCAGTTAAAAAAATCAAGTCTTAGAATTAATAAAGAGATCTTGTGACAGAAGTACACTCAAAAACGTGAAACTAAAGGAAAAATCATTGATGATGGGAGTTCAAGGGGAAAAAACTTCTGGTAATTTTATCATCATGTCTTTGGGCTCTAAAGATTTCATACTGATTTTTGACAGTAAAGTACATTGTCAGGTGGTATTACAAATTAATCTTCTTCAATCAGGCTTTATCCCTCTGAATTATGAAAGTCTAAGACTTTTGATAACAAGGAACAAAAGTTAAAGTTCAGTCAGATTAGCTGTGTTAAAATATAGTTCAGTCAGTTTAACAGTGTTTTAGACACGATAATCAGATAATTAAAACCCATGCAAAAAGATAAATGAGAGATAGGTTTTTATTTCTTATGATATAATGTCCACAAGTCCGCAAATTTGTTCTGTAAAGAAGAATAAGCCAGACAACTGTACCTTTCTCGTCAAGATTCATACTGCTTCAGGAACCTGAAACTCATAACAAAAATCAGTTTTTGTTGGCAAGAAATAGCATAAAAGTCAGCCATAAAGATATTTACATCAGTTTTGCGCTATATAAAAACTTCTATTCTATTTTGTGCAGCATTTAAGATTTCTCATGCAGAGGACACAGATCTAAATGCACAGATTTCATTTCAATGGATTTTAAGGCATACTTTTAAAAGTGTTTCCTATATTATTATTCATTTATTGATGTCTATTACTATTAGTGTCCGATTACCTGAAATGCTTTATTAAACCCTTGTTAAATAAAATGTAACATCTCAGTCTGTTATAGTAAACCTCAACATGGGACCAAATGTACATGTAACAAACTGCCTAGGACAAAACACTTAACTAGGGGTATTAGGTTTGACTCAGCATGGGGAAGGACATGTACATTAATTATGCCACTCGCTTTATTGCAAGCCGGCGGTGTATCCCCGAACATAGCAAACCTGTAGAAGCAATAATAAAAGACATAGAGGCTGAAAATTCCTGACATTATAAGCATTTTTAAGTTTGTCTGTCCTTGTTTGACCTTGAAGGATGGGGCCAAGGTCACATCTGACCACATCAGAAGATTTCTAGCACATGATTTCCTATAAGTTATTTTCACATTGCAAACCTCTAGGACTAATAACGAGTTATAACCACTTTTAAATTTGGCTATTCTCGTTTCTCCTTGGAGGGGCCCAAGGTCAAATCTGACCACATCAGAAGATCCCTACCCCATGATTTCCTATAGGTTGTTTTCACATTGCAAACCTCTAGGACTAATAGCAAGTGAGTTATAAGCACTTTTAAGTTTGGCTCTCCTCGTTTGACCTTGAAGGAGGGACCCAAAGTTAAATCTGACCACATCAGAAGATTCCTAGCCCATGATTTCCTATAAGTTGTTTTCACATTGCAAACCTCTAGGACTAATAACGAGTTATAAGCACTTTTAAATTTGGCTATCCTCGTTTGTCCTTGGAGGGGCCCAAGGTCAAATCTGACCACATCAGAAGATTCCTAGCCCATGATTTCCTATAGGTTGTTTTCACATTGCAAACCTCTAGGACTAATAGCAAGTGAGTTATAAGCACTTTTAAGTTGCTGTACTCATTTGACCTTGAAGGAAAGGCCCAAGGGCAAATCTGACCACATCATAAGATTCTTAACCCATGATTTCCTACAGGTTGGTTTTCACAGTGCAAACCTCTAGGACCAACAATAAGCGATTTATAAGCACTTTTAAATTTGGCTATCCTCGTTGAACCTTAAAGGAGGGGCCAAAGATCAAATTTGACCACATCAGGAGATTCCTAACCCATGATTTTCTATAGGTTGTTTTCACATTGCAAACCTCTAGGACCAATAATAAGCGAGTTATAAGCACTTTTAAGTTTGGTTATCCTCGTTTGACCTTGAAGGAGGGGCCCGATGTCAAATCTTACCACACCAGATGATTCCCAGCACATGATATCCTATAGTTTGATTTCACATCCCAAACATCTAGGACCAATAATAAGCGAGTTATAGGCACTTTTAAGTTTGGCTATGCTCGTTTGACCTTGAAGAAGAGGCCCAAGGTCAAATCTGACCACAGCAGATTATTCCCAGCCCATGATTTCCTACAGGTTGGTTTTCACAGTGCAAAGCACTTTTTAAATTTGGCTATCTTCGTTTGACCTTGAAGGAGCGGCCCAAGGTCAAATCTTACTACATCAGAAGATTCCTAACCCATCATTTCCAATAGGTTGGTTTCACATTTCAAACCTCTAGGACCAATAATAAGTGAGTTATAAGCACTTTTGCAATAGTTTTCAAGTTACAACTGATTAAGAGAACCTCAAAGTAGCTATTACTCGGCTGTGCAATGAGCTACAGGTCTGCAATTTTACTATGTTATAGCTGACCCAAAAGTAGCTGAATAACCTATTTAAACAAAATTTTCTAAATGCAATAGTTTTCAAGTCACAAGTATAATTTTTTTATGTTTTTGACTCCCCAGAGCATGGTTTTGACTCCTGGGCTTAAAATAGCTATTACTCGCTTGATTTAGACACCAGACTTACAAAAAAGATAGGGTTGCGAGATCTCATACCCACCAATTCATGCACTAAATATATAATAAATCTGAAAGAAACTGTGCCCTTCAGCTTGAACACAAGAGTCAAAATTTTTGACGTTTTTGACTGCCCAGAGCATAATTTTGACTCCTGGGCTACCAAAACAATAGGGTAGCCAGATCTCTGCCATAGCAAGCCACTTGCAAAGTTTGAAAGAAATCCAAAAACAAATGTGGCTTGTAGGATGAACACAAGAAAATCGACGCGGATGCGTATGATGACCGTGCATGTTCCATAGTATCCCCGCTTTTCGGGGATACAATTAGGATAATATTGCAATCAGGGATGGACAAGACACCAGTAATCTAAAAGGATTTTAAAAATCATTTTATAATCATAACATTATGAATTTGAAAATTTTAATTACTTAAATGTAGCTTTTATAAGCTACAAGCTTACCATGTGGGACTGAATGCTGTTCCCAGATGGCCGCAAGGCATCGGGCCAACATCTAAGAAAAATAGACATTTATAGTTGGCCGTAGCCTCAAGTTGTCATCTCGTGGTACACTGTGAGATCTCGTCCTACTTTCTCGTTGAAATTTTTAAACCTTACCCCTCAGCTGTAATACAGCGGGGAGGCAGGGTGGGACTCTTCTCAGTCCCACATGGTAAGCTTGTAGCTTATAAAAGCTACATTTAAGTAATTAAAATTTTCAATTTTATTGCGCTACAATAGCTTACCATGTGGGACTGAATGCTGAATGCAACTGCACGGTAGATGGATTACAGCTGAGACTGGAAGATATGTCAATTTTTCTTAGATTTTGAAGCAATAGATTAGAATGAATGTTAGAAGTACCAGTCTGAGTCCCGTAAACAGTGCCCCAATCCTGAAGACTGGGCCTGTGAAGAGCCAAAAACCTGAATAGAATGAATGACTGCTAAAAACTGTCAAGATGTTTCGATTGTAGGAGAGAAGTGCAGCCGTGCTCACTTTTAGAAGTGTTAGGGCCCTTAGGGCCCATCCACGAGTGAAAAACCAGCCCAATGGTTGGAATTTTCATAAATTTTTGTCACCGAATATGAGATTAATGACAACCTTGATAAGTCCTTAATACATATATACTTGATACACTAAAAATAAAAAATGACCTTACCCGTAACATCTTGAGAGGTAAACCTATACCAGGGCGTCAAGTTGAAAGTGGGTCTCAGAAAATAGGAAAATAGCAATTTCAGGGGTCAAAAAATAGGAATAAAATAGGAATATTACTGAAAAAATATTGTGAAAATAGGAATTGTTTTTGAACCAAGTTGGCCACCCAACACTTGTATAACCATCTTGATCCACTACTTTTACCTTTATTTATACTTATTTAGAACAATGGAAAAATATAGTCCAAATAATACATCAGTAGAGTATCATACTTGACTTGCATCATAAAAATCTTATAAAAACACATTCTATTGAATTACATGTATTTGTGTTACTCAGTTCAAAATCATAACTAGATTGCGCCAACTCAACGCCAACATATCCCCAGACGGGCCATTTCTCATGCCACAGGCATTCGAGTATTTTTGCAGCACCCATTTTGTGCGATTCACAATTTCTATGAACCATTTTTGTAATTTTTTTGGTTAATCTTCCTGCAATGATAAGATTTATCCTTTTTCAAAATATTTAAATGGTTTTCTTTCTGAAATAGCAACACAAAAGTTTTGTAGGGCTTGTATGCTTTTAATATTTGATTGGAGAGATGAAATCATAGAATACTGTGATCAGATCTTAGCAGATTCACTTATATCTCAAGAATTTTGGATTTGTTTTTATGTATAGAAAAAAATACACAGAAAGGGAAAAGACCGACAGAAAGATGGTGATATTTGTCACAGTACACAGGTCAAGTTCTGGTTTAAATGGTAATAGGGATTGTAGGAATTGTATATAAAAATCCTCTGATATTTGCTAACCCATAGAAAATCCCCAACATAAAAATCCCCAATATCATTTACAAATGTTATATTGTCTTTTTATTTATTCATTGCTGCTGATTGACGATCCTCGATGAGTATTACAGAGTTTAGATTTGCACATGATTTATAGTAAATAGTAGAAGGATGACTAAATTGATTTTAGTTTAGAAGTAATGAGCAAGATAAGATAAAAATAATAAAAATCTTACTTTAACAAATAATGAATCACTTTCCAATCAATTATCACCTGATAAATCCTAATATTGACTGGGATGAGGCAGAGGTAGAGCCGTGTTACACAATTTCTGAGAAAAATTGGTCCAAAAGGTAAAAACTGGCTCCCTGTAGTAATTTTAGGAACTTTAATGTGACTTTCAAATTACACCTGCAGAGTTCAAACTCCCCACAGACAAAGCACACATATTGATGTTATACCTGCTTTAGTTTGAGGCTAGTGAGACTAGTCATTTCCAAATTACAAGTCAAACTACATGAGAAATGCTGAAAAGTCTCAAGGTGGGTTCTTTAGGGGCTTTACAATCAAAATGTCAACTTGAAGCTTTGAATTTTGCCATATGTGATTAGACACATATGTCCCCAGGTCAGATTTTAGCTTGCCAAGCTGCATTAACATGGCAAAAAGTGCATAAAATGAGTCGCTGTCCTTTTATAAGGTGACCTTAAAATTTAATCTACAGACCTCAAATTTTCCACAAATATCACATGCAGAAGTTATATCTAGCATAGTTTGATCTTAGACTTACCATTTGGAATTTATAAGGCAAATATGTGAAAAATGTAGAAAAAAGGTCATTCAGGTGGCCGGTTTTTGGTCCCCATACACAGGTCAAATGTATACGAAAAGCCTTAAATTTTGGCACCTATAAAAAGAACATATTATTTCCAGGTGAGACTTCTGTACTATCAAGTCACATGAATTGACAGCTAAAAATGGCCTAAAGTCCATAAATTAGGTCTCTGTCGGTATTTTAGAGCCTTCAAGGTGACCTTAAAACTAAAGCTGCAGACTTCAAAATTTCCAAAAAGACTACATATAGAAATTGACTTGCAAGACTTACCATTTACGGGCTAAATGTCAACTTAAAGCCTTGATTTTTTGGCACATTAAAAGAACATATTAATATAGTCCCCGATGAGATTTCAGCTCGGTCATTCACATAGTCTAACAGCTGTTTTAACCTCAACATATTTGACAGGTGTAAGAAGAATATATTAAAGTATTCCCTGATAAAATTTGAGCCACATGAGCCGCATAGTTTTTGACCTAGATGGCATTAAGTGGCCAGAGTAAATTTCTGACCTTAAGATTTCCATAACATCTTAATTATTGGGAGTGTAAGGTCCCCTTAAAATAAAGTTCCTCTCCTGACCCAAAAACATGTGTGCGCCAAGTTTGAATGAAATCAGTGGAAGCGTTTTTCTGTTAATGTACACACAAGTCAAAACAGATGTACTTTTGTCTGGGAATAGGATTATAGTTAAGACAGGCACTGTATATAAATTACACATTAAATTACAATTTTGGTAGGTCTGTAGTATCATTTTACTCTAGGTTTCTAAATTATGTGTAAAACATATGCAATAGCTTAAATCATATTTTCCTGAAGCTATAATGCAAATTATTTGACCAAACTTTTTGAGCCATGTATCAATCAAAATCACATATGATATTGTAAAATTTATACTGCCTCATGATGGTAGAAAATTAGTCACTTTGCATGTGATCAACCAAAAATAGTGTCTTAAAATACATTTTCATCACAAAAAAGAGGAAAAAATAGGAATTATCCTGGAAAATAGGAATAAATAGGAAATAGTCAAAAATAGGAAAAAATAGGAACTTGACGCCCTGCTATACCTAGACCCTGGGATTAGACTCCTGAAGACTTGGTTGTAGCGGCTATGAAGTCAGAAGAAGGGTACAAGGCAACCTTTTCCCATTGGCCTAGATTAGATACTTTGTTTGCAACCCAGGCATGGATTTCGCTGCGGCGCTTGCCGGAGGCCAAAGCTAGCAAGAAAGCAGTTTTGAGAGTAAGATGTTTGAGGTCTATGTCTTTCATAGGCTCAAAGGGTGCTTTTGTGAGAACAACAGAAAAGGTTCCATTTTGGAAGATTCCTGGAACTTTTGGGACGATCCCTTGGGCTTCCTCCTGAGACTGGGACCTGATCAGCCAGTCCTCTGGAAAGGGTCATTAGCTTCACCTCCTTAACAATCATTGTAAAGACCTGGGGGCTGTGGCTAGTCCGAAAGGGAGGGAGGTGAACTGGAACACTTGTGGCAAAACCTTAGGTATTTCCTTGAGTTTGGATGGATGGGGATGTGAAGGTAAGCGTCTGACAAGTCTATCGGCGATACCCATTCCCTGGAATCAGGGAGGTCCTGATGGACTCTGGAGTTTCCATTTTGCACTTTTCTACATGTAGAAAAGTGTTGATCCTGCTTAGGTCTATGACTGGCCTCCACCTTTGGTGAGGCTTGGGTACTAGAAACAGGCGACTGTAAAACCCGAGAGATTTTACATTTTCCACCCTTTCGATTGCGTTCTTTGACAGAAGAGACTCTATACAAGTGGCTAGAGCTTGGTCTTTTTGACGGGCCTTGTACTCTTACAGAATCAGAGGGAATCTGACCAGACTTGGTTTTGAAAGGAATGGCAGTATGTAGCCATTGGTGATAATGTTTAACACGTTGGATGAACATTTGTTTGTTTGCCAGTCTCTTCTGAAAGAACGGAGGCGACCTACTGGTGGACTGAGGAAGGCTTTTAAGGAGTCATTGGGGAGAGGGGTTTCCACGCCCTCACCCCCTGTTGTGGGGTCGAAAACGACCCCTGGAGCCTCTGAAGTTCGGTTTCCCCCTACCTGTGGAAAACGATTGGTTACTACTTTGTGAGGATGGACTCTGGAGTTTCCATTTTGAACTTTTCTACATGTAGAAAAGTGTTGATCCTGCTTAGGTCTATGACTGGCCTCCACCTTTGGTGAGGCTTGGGTACTAGAAACAGGCGACTGTAAAACCCGAGAGATTTTACATTTTCCACCCTTTCGATTGCGTTCTTTGACAGAAGAGACTCTATACAAGTGGCTAGAGCTTGGTCTTTTTGACGGGCCTTGTACTCTTACAGAATCAGAGGGAATCTGACCAGACTTGGTTTTGAAAGGAATGGCAGTATGTAGCCATTGGTGATAATGTTTAACACGTTGGATGAACATTTGTTTGTTTGCCAGTCTCTTCTGAAAGAACGGAGGCGACCTACTGGTGGACTGAGGAAGGCTTTTAAGGAGTCATTGGGGAGAGGGGTTTCCACGCCCTCGCCCCCTGTTGTGGGGTCGAAAACGACCCCTGGAGCCTCTGAAGTTCGGTTTCCCCCTACCTGTGGAAAACGATTGGTTACTACTTTGTGAGGAGTTGCCCCCATAGGGGCGTTTCTTGTAGGACCCTCTTTTCTTGTTGTGGGGACCATGAAAGGGCTTATTTTGATAGGGTCCGAAACCCTGAGAGTCTTTAGAGGTGCCTTTTTTGAGGAGGAAGTCTTCCCCTTCCTTCACAAGTTGAGACTTGAACAAGGAGGAATGCCAAAAGGGGGTGTTCCTGAGTTCTTGGCGTCTCGTTTCCCCTAAATGTGGTTGCAAAAGGGTAATTTCGGCTTCGCGCCTAAGCAAGCCAGTGTTACCCATAGTATATAGTTCCCTCTGGAGTATATGGGCTAGGGATTTGCTGAGGCATGTGAGAGCCCTGTGTTGAATAAGAACAGTCTTATTCCATAAGTCTAAGTACTCACAGGCTTGCTTATATCCACGTTTTGCTGCTTTTTCAGGATTGGCACCTTTTTGGATCTGAGACTTAACCCTCTTGAAGGTGGACTTCAGACTATGTTGACACTTCCTGGCATTGCAGGAGGAAGACGTCTTAGCAAAGGCAGCAGTAAAATTGAGTGTGGAGATGTTTTGCCTAGCTTGGGGTTCCAATTTCTTAAGAATTGGTAGGGGAACCTTGCCCATAGGAGCCCCAGGAGGTTTTGGAGTAATACAGATTTTTGCAAAATCTGTATTCAACTCCTGTATTTTCTCCTCATAACAGGGATGTCCCACCTTGTACCACTTTGTAGGCAGCAGTAAAATTGAGTGTGGAGATGCTTTGCCTAGCTTGGGGTTCCAATTCCTTAAGAATTGGTAGGGGAACCTTGCCCATAGGAGCCCCAGGAGGTTTTGGAGTAATACAGATTTTTGCAAAATCTGTATTCAACTCATGTATTTTCTCCTCATAACAGGGATGTCCCACTTTGTACCACTTTGTAGTGGAAGAAGGAAGTTCGATGTATTTACCCTCAGGTAAATTAGCGGCCTGAAAATCTTTGATAACTGAGCTGAGTGGTAGCATAGAGGAAGGACCTCTAGGTCTGAGCTCTTGACGGCCTTTTTCATCATCCAGGCCCATAACGGAAGTTGAGGATCTAGGCATAGAAAGAATGCGCCTGAATGTGTCCACTTCTTCCGCATATTGGGAGGGAACGTCAGACAGACCTACTTCCCTATAATAAGGGGAGTCTGGATCATGCGGAGGTTGGTCTTGGTTAGAGAGAGCCCCAGAGGGCTTTGAAGACCTGTGTCTGGTTGCAGAGGACTGATCCTCCTCTGAGGAAGATGACATGTATCTGGACCTGACCTTATGTCTACTCTTATCAGCATGTTATTTTGGTTTTGCAGATGAAATCAGAGGTTCATCGGATTCATCATTGTATTGATCTGAGGCAGACCTCGTTTCAACCTCATGCCTACTGTGATAGTGAGAGTGTTTTTAGTTCTATCCGAGACCTTCTTAGAAGGCTCCTCGGATGCATTAGAATTCTGATCCAATGCATTATAAAGATCAGATCCGAGACGTGGAGGAAGTGCTGGACCATAGTCCACATCCATTTCCTCGGTATGAGAGGTAGTTCTAGGTCTCAGAGGGGGTAGGTCCAGGTTAACAGCACTAGTTGAGGGTCCAGGCTTAGAAGCTGAGGCCGAGGTCTGATCCACCTCTGCCTGTTTTTTGGTAGTCAATTCCTCTCGGAGTGACTGGAAAGCTTCTAACATAGATGCCTGGAAAGAACCCATTGCTGCTGTAAATGGATGTTAAGTGTGTTACCCAGGGATTTATCTAAATTTGATTCTATTTTCTGCTGTAAGGCAGTACCTGGGTGGGTGGGACAGTCTTTGCTGGCGTTTTGAGAGACAATGAACTGAAGGGTAGGGGCTGTGGACGCGGGGGTGAGGTAAATAAGTTATCAGTAGCACTCTCAAGGTCTGCAACAACATGACGTCATATCATCTTTTTTGTTGTCTAAACCTATTAGAGCCCTAGTAAGCTGATAGCGGGGTCGGTGGGAGGGTCTTGTGTGTCCATTGGATAGGGTATTAACTTATAAAAATTTAATTTACTTATTAAATTTGCAATTTTATTGCGTTAATACATCCTATCCAATGGACAATTGCTGAATAACTACCGCTTGGTCGGCGGCTAAGTTACTAGGGACTTATGTGAACTCACAAGTAATAGCAAATTTTAACCTACGGTCTAGGCTGACTTTGTCAGGAGACCTATAGGCCCAGGCCTGGGTTGACCTTAAGGTCAGGAAACCCTGTAAGGCCATGGTCGGTTGCCAGCAGCCGGTTACCCGGGACTATACCGCTGTCGCCCCCCTCCCGCTTTTCTGCAGACCTGCTCTGAGGTAGGGGAAGAGAGGGATGAGTTCAGTCCTAGAATGCAAACTAGACTAAGGACGCATCTGTGGCCAGATGCTGGATGTATCCACTGACAAAGGCCAACTAACATAGTTTAGAAGATAAACAGCATTTTTCGTTAATAAGCAAGCTGAAAGCACTTTTAAGTTTGGCTAACCTTATTTGACCCTGTAGCAGGGGCCCAAGGTGAAGTCTGACCACATCAAAAGATTCGCAGCCAATGATTTCCTATAAGTCGTTTTCACATTGCAAACCTCTAGGACCAATAATAAGCAGGAGGGGCCCAAGGTCAAATCTGACCACATGAAAAGATTTGCAGCCCATGACTTCCTCTAAGTTGTTTTCATGTTAATGAGTTATTTGAGAAATACTGGCTATCTGCAATACTTCTAGAGAGAATTCGCATTTACTCATTTTGAGTAGGTGAATAATTAGCTACGGGTCTGAAACTTCACCAAGTGAAAGCTCTCTCAAAAGTAGGTGAATGAGTTATTTGAGAAAAATTGGCTATCTACAATACTTTTAGAGATAATTCGAATTTACTCATTTTCAGTAGGTGAGTAATTACCTACGGGTCTGGAACTTCACCATGTGAAAGCTCTCCCAAAAGTAGATGAATGAGTTATTTGATAAGAATTGGATATCTGCAATACTTTTAGAGTTAATTAGCATTTACTCATTTTGAGTAGGTGAATAATAAGCTACAGGTCTGAAACTTCACCAAGTGAAAGGTCTCCCAAAAGTAGGTGAAGGAGTTATTTGACAAAAATCGGCTATCTGGAATAATTTTAGAGATAATTTGCATTTACTCATTTTGAGTAGGTGAATAATAAGCTACGGGTCTGAAACTTCACCAAGTGAAAGCTCTCCCAAAAGTAGGTGAATGAGTTATTTGAGAAAAATTGGCTATCTGCAATACTTTTAGAGATAATTCGCATTTACTCATTTTGAGTAGGTGAGTAACTACCTACAGGTCTGGAACTTCAGCATGTGAAAGCTCTCCCAAAAGTAGGTGAATGAGTTATTTAAGAAAAATTTGCTATCTGCAATACTTTTAGAGAAAATGCAGAATTACTCATTTTTAGTAGGCAAGTAATTTAGCCACAGGCCTAATTTAGACATAAAGCCTACCAATAGAATACTGTGGTGCACCCTCTAATATACCTTGCAAACTTGAGAAGGCTAGCTATAATATTTTTTTTCGTTAGAGCGGTAATGGTGAAATCTCTACACACTGCGGCTATCCAGTGGATACAATGATTTACTCAACAGTGAGAACCTGAAAGTAGATATTGGTAAGCTATGCCATGACATAGAGGTCTGCAATTTCACTCTGTTATAGCTGACCAAAAATTATGTGAATAACATATTTAAACAAAATACTGTAAATGTAATAGTTTTCACGTTATAACTGATTTACTCAACAGTGATAACCTCAAAGTAGCTATTACTCAGCTATGCAATGAGCTACATGTCTGAATTTTTTCTATGTTATAGCTGACCCAAAATTAGGTGAACAACATATTTAAGCAAAATACTGTAAATGCAATAGTTTTCAAGTTACAACTGATTTACTCAATAGTGAGAACCTGAAAATAGCTATTGCTCAGCTATGCCATGAGCTACAGGTCTGTAATTGCACTATATTATAGCTGACCCAAAAGTAGCTGAATAACATATTTACACAAATTTCTGTAGATGCAATAGTTTTCCAATTACAACTGAATTACTCAACAGTGTGAACTTCAAAGTAGCTATTACTCAGCTATGCAATGAGCCACAGGTCTGGAACTTCACTATGTGATAGCTGACTCCGAAATAGGTGAATAACATATTGAAACAAAATACTCTAAATGTAATACTTTTGAAGTTATAAGTAATTTACTCAACAGTGATAACCTAAAAGTAGCTGTTACTCAGCTATGCCATGAGCTACAGGTCTGAAATTTTACTATGTTATAGCTGACCCAAAAGTGGCTGAATAACATATTTATACAAAATTGTGTAAATGCAATAGTTTTCAAGTTACAAGTGATTTTACTCATGATGGAAGTTACTGAAAAGCCCCAAAGTAGCTATTACTCACTTAGCTATTGAGACAGACACCCAAGTTACTCACCATGTTGTAGCTATGAAAAAAGTAGCTGAATAACATATTTTAACAAAATGCTCTAAATGCAACACTTTTCAAGTTATAAGTGATTTAGTGCATGATTTCATGACTTTTAATGCATTTTAGACATTTTTGTCTACCACAGGCCTAATTTAGAAATAAAGCCTACCAAAAAGATAGGGTGGCGAGTCCTCTACCATATCAAGCCACCTGCCAAATATGAAAGAAATCCGGAAAGAAATGTGGACTGTAGGTCGCTAACAAGAAATCTCTGCGGACGCGGAGGAGGGCACGAACGACAACGATGATGAATCCATAGTATCCCTGCTTCGCGTCGGAGATACAATAAACCTCCCGAAGGAAGCATGTCACCCTTTTTTTTCTTTTTTTAATACTTTGTACATGAAGAACTGTTTACACTATGTACATATATATACAAATCTCCTAAATCTAAGGGCCACTTTTGGATCTGCTGAGCAGTCACTACTGAGCCCAATTGGTAAAGCTCTGAATCAGCCCAAGCCACGCCCTTCAGATAGAACTGTGTGAAGGTATTATGTGACTTCAGTGGCAGGCTGACAAGATTGGATCTAAGGAGACTCCCGACTGGAAGACCTTAGAAGCAGCAAAGGCCCTGACATCATTGGCTTTAACCTGATGTAAAGTGGGGGCCTCCTGGTCAAAGAGCTCATAACATAGGATCACAGTCTGCTTGATCCAAGAGGAGATAGTGGCAGGTGAGATGTCTTTGTCGAAACCTTTCTTAAAGGAGACAAAAACCACCTCCTTATTCTGCCTGAGGTCTGGGGTCCTGTCCAAATAGTAGCGCAATGCTCTGACCAGACAGAGGGACCTGTCAGACTTGAGGGATCTATCCAGAGTTGGGGCCAGGGCTGTTATAATCCCAGGGGCCACACTGTCTGGACCCTCTTTGGCCAGCTGATTCTTGGATAGAAAGCTGGGTGATGGATACAGGGACACCTTTGACCAATTGTGTCTAATATATCAGTTTTACCAAGCATGACCTGTAACCATCAATGGTGCTGGGCTGTAGCTTCCTGTCCTGCAATAGGTACATAGGAAGTGACTTTACAGGGGGTGCCCTGAGGTCCACCTGATTAGTGACGCACCACTTGTAAAAATGGTCCACTTTGCCTCACAGACTGATCTGGTTGATCCTCTTTGAGGAGCCTCAATTCTTGCTGCCACTGCTTCAGAGAAGCCCTGCTTCTTGATTGATGTGGCTCTAGGAGCCATGCATGGAGATTTAGGTTTGTCAAATTTCTGTGTGGGATCTGATTGAAGGGCTGAGTTAACAGGTAGGGCAAGAAGGACAGGCTCATTGGGATCTGGCTGGACATTGCCACTAGGTCCCAAAAACCAAGGCATGTTGGGGAACCCTGGAGCAATCAGAATGATTCTCTTGCATGGGAAGTACTGCAACTTCTCCACCACTTGGCCCAAGATGGCTGCTGGTGGGAAGGCATATGCATCCAGTACCTCCCATGGCAGACTGAGTGCAGGGGATCTAATATCGGTGACACAAACAAAGGCAACTTGTTGTTGAATCACGTGGCAAATAGGTCTAGTTGAGGCTGGTGCCACCTGAGACCACTGTTTGGATGGTATGGCCTAGCCTGGATAGCTTGTCTGCTACCATATTCAGCCGGCCTGGAATGTGTCGGGCTTTGAGAGTTACTTGATTTCTGGTGCACCAGGTCAAGATTCCCCATAGTAAAGCACAAAGTGGGCCCGACCTCATGTCTCCTTCCTTGTTTATGTATGACACCACTGTGGTATTGTCTGTTGCTACAAGTACCATCTTGTGTAGGCAGAGGTCTTGGAACTCTTTTACGGCTAGAAAGACTGCCTTGAGTTCTAGGTAATTGATATGCAGCTTGCTTTCTGGAAGGGACCAGGTTCCTCTTGCCTTGCATTTATTTAAGCGAGCGCCCCACCCTTGTGTTGATGTGTCTGTAAAGATTTGCAGAGCATGTTTATTGTGTGTAATGGTTGGCCTGTAAGGACATTTTCCTCTTGCAGCCACCACTGTAGGTGTGGGTGCAAGGACCTTGGTATTGGAAACACCTTTTCTAGTGACTCTGGTACCTTCCAGTTGTTTTTGAGATGCCACTGTATGGGTCTCATATGAAGTCGGTCTAGGTGAACTTGCTTTTCTGTGGCGGTTAGTAAACCTATCAAGGAAACTAGAGGAATGCTTTTGCTAACAAAAGCGAAGCATCCCTGAAACTTTAAAATGCTTTGTGGTTTTAATAAGCACACTGTAACGCTAAGAATGCAGAAAGCTGCACCGTACAGCAAAAGGTAAAAGCAAAGAAAAAGAAGAGAGTGGGTAGTGTAAAAATTTGTATTTTATTGCGCTTGTTTGTGCTTGAAGGGATGACGAAATGTTATGAACCCCTCAGTCTCCCCGTTTATGGTTTGTTATATATCATTTGGAAGTAATTGCATATTGAAAAGATCAGTGCATACATCATTAGACCATAAAATGGAGACAGGTTATTTGCAACATAATTTTGGAGAAAGAGGTTGTGACTACTGGAAATGTACTTCTGAATTGTTGAAAGATTAAAAATATTGGCAAAACTTTAAATATCTTATTAAAGAAGCCATTTTAGGCGAAATAAAGTTATTTGTGATTTTTTGTAAAATGGAAATGAAGTTTTATGAAGTCAAACCATTTGAAGCATATTCCATGTGGCTTCATAACTAACTTTCATTCAAAACATTTTTAGTTATTTTTAATGTAAACTTGGGGGGTCACTTCCTCTTCTGCAGTGTAGGGGGGCCTTTGCTCTGACCTTAGTCAAAATCTGAATTTTTATTATTAAACTTGTCTGTCCCATGCTGTGTATGGCTCACTAATTGTAAAGTTGCATCAAGTAAGTAACAGCAAATTTTCATGTAAATTTGGCTGCTTCAAGTAACTTCATGCAGCCCTCTTATTGTACTATGTCATATATATATATATACGAACTGAACTTTACATCAAGAACTTTAATGCATTTATTTTAACTGACCTGTACATATAATTTAGTATTGTATTATTCATGTTAAATATACATTATATCTATATGTTAATAAATGGTACACGCATATGCCTTTTTGAGGAAATGTCCTATTCAAATTAAAACATTAAGCCAAGCCTACTAAATATGCTTGTAGTAATATTCTGATGTGTATATTTCACACTGTTTAAGTGTTACGGATAACTTTAGTAAATTTTGTGTAAATGCTACAAAGCATTTCAGTAATGAGTATTGATAACTTCATATATAATCATGTGTATAAGTATGTATTGCTATTTAGATTGTCCACATGGTTTTGCAATAGGTTTAAATACATTGTGAAAGCATAAAGGCAACAATAAAGGCAAAAGCTATTTTATGACCCCAGTTTGACCCATACATGGGGGTCAGGAGGTAAAACTAACCGGCTATTTAGACTGTCCAGATATGGTTTCCTAATACCTCTTAATACATTCCGAAGCTATAAAAGCAACAATAAAGCAGATAGGAGAGAAAAACTCCAAAACAGTTATTTTTTTACCCCAGTTTGACCCATAAGGGGGGGGGGGTCCGAGGGTAAAACTGACCGGCTATTTAGATTCTCCACATATGCTTTCCCAATACCTCTTAATACATTCTGAAGCTATAAAAGCAATGATAAAGGAGATAGAAGGCAAAAACTCCAAAGCAGCTATTATGACCCCAGTTTGGCCCATAAGGGGGTTCGGAGGGTAAAACTGACCGGCTATTTAGACTCTCCACATATGCTTTCCCAATACCTCTTCATACATTCTGAAGCTATAAAAGCAACAATAAAGGAGATATAAGGCAAAAACTCAAAATCAGCTATTTTAAGACCCCAGTTTGACCCATAAGGGGGGGGGGGGGCGTGGGGTAAAACTGACCGGTTATTTAGACTCTCCACATATGGTTTCCTATTACCTCCCAGTACATTTTATGGCTCTAAATGCAATACTTAAGATAATAGGGGGGTTGACCTAAATTTAAGGCTTTCAGATTGGAATGTGTCAGAAAATCACTCATAAATGATACATTTTTCAAGGGATTGCTCCCAAAATCTAATCAGCTCGCGTTTTCGATAGTATGAACAGGTGTGTCAAATTATAAGGCTGTGTAGCGAGTAGTTTTTCCTAAACTGCGATGACAGGGGGTGTACTTAAAAAAATTGTTTTTGATCATGTGACCTTCATAAAGGTCAAAGGTCAAATTTAAGCATGCAGAAAAATTTTCCCACGCCTAAGGTATATAACTGCCAAAAATGGTTTGAAACCTTCTAATAATAAGGGAGATATTCAAGGGGGACCATAATGTGGCGGCGGCAGTGGCAAGGAAACTGAGGTGAAAACAAAGAAGCGCCCTTTCAGGGACGCTTAATAAGCTGCCAGGCCGGTAGGGATAGCAGTTTCAGTATTTTGTCCTGGAGGCTCTGCCACCGGTCTGGTGTCGGTTGGGGCCGGCCAGATCCGTGGTCGAACTGGTCAACTACAAAGTCAAAGACTTGTTTGGATTCCAGTTCCGATTTCCCAAAGTTCACCGGCCAACCTAGTTCTTGGCATATTTTCACTAGATCTTGAGTATTGTGGAGACAAGCCTGGTGGGATTTGGCTCTTACCAACTAGTCGGCTAGGTACTGGTGGATTCTTATACCCTTGTGTATGGCCATCAGTTTCAACTCCTCTGCTACTACAGTGAACTCCATGGGTGCTGTGGACATACCTAAAGGCAGTTCTTTGAACTGGTATGTCCGACCCTGGACATGAAATCTCAGCTATTTCCTGGACTGTTCCTGTATTGGTATATGGAAGTAGGTCTCCTTGAAATCTATTGAGGTAACCCACTCCCCTTGTTGGAGGGTGGTCCTGATGGTCTCCGAAAGGTTTGGTTTGCCCAGATCTAGACTAGGTCTCCAATGGTTGTGTGTTTTGGAACCAAGAAAGGCTGAAGAAGCCCAGAGATTTTAAACTGGCTTGACTGCATCTTTGTCCATAAGCTGATGTAATGCCTCTAACCAAAATAGGTTCCTGTGAGGATGTACATAGCAGTTGATAATTTTGGTGACCTTGTCAAGTTTGGTCTTGACTGGAAAGGGAGAGTGTAGCCCTCCTTCAACATTTGTACTACCTAGAGTCCAGCCCCCAAGGCTTCCTAAGTTCCCAAAACAGATTTACTCTGGACCCTACAGGCAGACTGTGTGCCACATTTGGGATATTTGGTAGTCTGACAAACATTTCCTGTCCCTCCGGACACTGGTCTGGCCTGGTGACAATGAAAACCAGTTAAAATTCCATCTGTTACTGCTGTGGTCCAGTCCGGTGGGACTGACACAACTCTTCACATTTTATAGACTCATGGCCCCGGGGCCAGTGGCCTGTAAGGTGGAGAATGTATATATTGTCATTTGTATGATGGTTGACCCCTGACCAGACACGATCAAAGCACAGGCTGGTCAGAGGTGTGATAAGGGAAGGTTGCCTTAGGCAACTCTGTCCGGTACCAGGTCTCTGTAACCAGTAATTCTCTGTAACCAGTAATTCTCTGTAACCAGTAATTCTCTGTAACCAGTAATTCTCTGTAACCGGCAAAACTAGTAGGCTGGAGTCACCAATGAATTTAGACAGCTACTGGTCTATCATTAGCTAGCTTTTCGAGTTTGTAAAACTTGTAGTTTTCTCTGTAACCAGCAATTCTCTGTAACGGCAAAAAACTGGTAGGCTGAAGTCAAAATAAGGACTGTGTAGCCCGGCACCTGGTCGGTACACTCCGTAACCACTCGGTTGAAGTAATTCTTGTAAATACTTTCACATCTACCTGCCCCAGAATCAACACAAGAGTTGAATGGACTAGGTGGGTAGACTCTGTAACCAGTTTTGGTGAAGCAAGGCTGTATAGTCGGTACCTGGTCGGTAGGCTTTGTAACCAGTTGTTGCAGTAATCACTCTGTAACCGGTTTTGGTGAAACCAAGGCTGTATAGCCGGTAAACTGGTCTGGTGATTTTAAGACTCTGTAACCGGTCAGCTGAAGCCATATTTGTAGATACTTGTTGCCTGCCTGCCCCAAACTAAACAGAGTTGAATGGACTAGGTAGGGAGACTCTGCAACTGGTTGGGTGAAGCACTGTACAGTAAGGGCTGTGTAGCTGGTACCCGGTCGGTAGACTCTCTAACCAGTTGTTGAAGCAATTTTTCAACTATCTTTTGTGTTGAGTATAGCTTACTGCAGGTTTCCTCCATTAATTAGAGCATTTCTTTTAACCTCGTAGGTTTGACAGTTGCTGGGAAAACCTTTGCGATCTATATTTAGAAACAATTGCTGGCCGTGTGTCACGTGACCAGCTCATCAGTTGTCGCGTTCTTTTGTGATACTTAAACAGGCAAATGCGCAGTATTCTGCTCATCCACAAACCCCACTACCGACAACAAAGGCCGGGTCCATGAGAGAGGGACTGGTATCACACTAGACGTAAGTTGTCAAGAACACAGTAGCAATATGTAGAAAGAATTGCCGGTCGGCGAATCACGTGACTAGCTTCGGGGAGATGACGTCACTGGTCGCGTTCTTCCTTTTTTTACCACAGTAAACGCGAGCCGGCTGGTTGACTGATGCTTGTAGCAGAGAAGTCTGTACCAGTGCGCTCTGGAGGTGAACTTCAGGAACTAAAACTGGAATCACAGTAGACGTGAGCAGAAGGAATGCACTTCTGACCTCCTTGGTCAGTGAAGCACGTTATCAGCTTCATGACCTGGTCGGTGAATCACGTGACCAGCTTCATGTAGAGGACGTCAGAGGTCGCATTCTTTTGAACTGGCCGGTCGGCTGATGCTTTAAAAGCAGAGAAGCCTGGACCAGTGCGCTCTGAAGATGAAAGTCCTGGTCGGTGCCGGTCTAAAGTCGGTTCTCATCCGGCTGTGCACTCAAACCAGTGTCCTGGCCATCCACTGCCCTTATTACTGACACACGTGCCGGGTCCACAAGGGTGGGACTGAGAGTGACAGAAGATGAGCTTCCTTCTATGTAGTAGATATCAGTGTACTCTGAAGAGGTAGGAAGCTCTGTAGATGAATTCTTTCTCATGCTTCTGATGAAAAACACTAAATACTCGAGCTAGGCTGGTGTGACTGATGCTTTACAGCAGAGAAGTCGGTACGAGTGGGCTCTGAAGAATGCATCTCATGCTTCTGATGAAAAAACACTAAATACTCGAGCTGGCTGGTGTGACTGATGCTAAACAGCAGAGAAGTCGGTACCAGTGCGCTCTGAAGAATGCACCTCTTCTATTGGGCAATTCCTTCTATAGGTATAAATACTGACGTTTCTTTTGTGCTTGTAGCTGGAAGCTTACAGAAGGAATGTTCAAATAAAAGACACGGATAAAATACCTTGTAAGTAGTATATCCATATTCTTCTTAATTGTCGATCTGCCCCTAACACAATTGTTGAATGGGAGGAAACTAGAAAAATGGCTGCCTTCATATTTCTTGTCGCTTACTGCCCTATCATCAACACTAAATTGAGTCAGCTAGGGATCGTTTCCAGCAGATTTCTAAATGTATATCCGTGCTTGATATGTAGGTAACACTTCTACAATAAACTAGACCAAGGACGCATCTGTGGCCAGATGCTGGATGTATCCTCCGACAAAGGCCAACTAACATAGTTTAGAAGATAAACAGCATTTTTCGTTAATAAGCAAGCTGAAAGCACTTTTAAGTTTGGCTAACCTTATTTGACCCTGTAGCAGGGGCCCAAGGTGAAGTCTGACCACATCGAAAGATTCGCAGCCCATGATTTCCTATAAGTCGTTTTCACATTGCAAACCTCTAGGTCCAATAATAAGCAGGAGGGGCCCAAGGTCAAATCTGACCACATGAAAAGATTTGCAGCCCATGACTTCCTGTAAGTTGTTTTCATATTAATGAGTTATTTGAGAAATACTAGCTATCTACAATACTTCTAGAGATAATTCGCATTTACTCATTTTGAGTAGGTGAATAATTAGCTACGGGTCTGAAACTTCACCAAGTGAAAGCTCTCCCAAAAGTAGGCCAATGAGTTATTTGAGAAAAATTGGCTATCTACAATACTTTTAGAGATAATTTGCATTTACTCATTTTGAGTAGGTGAGTAATTACCTACGGGTCTGAAAATTCACCAAGTGAAAGCTCTCCCAAAAGTAGATGAATGAGTTATTCGATAAGAATTGTATATCAGCAATACTTTTAGAGATAATTAGCATTTACTCATTTTGAGTAGGTGAATAATTAGCTAAAGGTCTGAAACTTCACCAAGTGAAAGGTCTCCCAAAAGTAGGTGAAGGAGTTATTTGACAAAAATTGGCTATCAGGAATACCTTTAGAGATAATTTGCATTTACTCATTTTCAGTAGGTGAGTAATTACCTACGGGTCTGAAACTTCACCAAGTGAAAGCTCTCCCAAAAGTAGGCAAATGAGTTATTTGAGAAAAATTGGCTATCTACAATACTTTTAGAGATAATTTGCATTTACTCATTTTGAGTAGGTGAGTAATTACCTACGGGTCTGAAAATTCACCAAGTGAAAGCTCTCCCAAAAGTAGATGAATGAGTTATTCGATAAGAATTGTATATCTGCAATACTTTTAGAGATAATTAGCATTTACTCATTTTGAGTAGGTGAATAATTAGCTACAGGTCTGAAACTTCACCAAGTGAAAGGTCTCCCAAAAGTAGGTGAAGGAGTTATTTGACAAAAATTGGCTATCAGGAATACTTTTAGAGATAATTTGCA
The DNA here is from genome assembly GCA_964017235.1 of Sabellastarte sp. h YS-2021. Classification (NCBI taxonomy): domain Eukaryota; kingdom Metazoa; phylum Annelida; class Polychaeta; order Sabellida; family Sabellidae; genus Sabellastarte; species Sabellastarte sp. h YS-2021. The sequence goes on from OZ024931.1 coordinate 88,611,212, forward strand.
TTTACTCATTTTCAGTAGGTGAGTAATTACCTACGGGTCTGAAACTTCACCAAGTGAAAGCTCTCCCAAAAGTAGGCAAATGAGTTATTTGAGAAAAATTGGCTATCTACAATACTTTTAGAGATAATTTGCATTTACTCATTTTGAGTAGGTGAGTAATTACCTACGGGTCTGAAAATTCACCAAGTGAAAGCTCTCCTAAAAGTAGATGAATGAGTTATTTGATAAGAATTGAATATCTGCAATACTTTTAGAGATAATTAGCATTTACTCATTTTGAGTAGGTGAATAATTAGCTACAGGTCTGAAACTTCACCAAGTGAAAGGTCTCCCAAAAGTAGGCGAAGGAGTTATTTAACAAAAATTGGCTATCGGGAATGCTTTTAGAGATAATTTGCATTTACTCATTTTCAGTAGGTGAGTAATTACCTACGGGTCTGAAACTTCACCAAGTGAAAGCTCTCCCAAAAGTAGGTGGAGTTATTTGAGAACAATTGGCTATCTCCAATACTTTTAGAGATAATTCGCATTTACTCATTTTGAGTAGGTGAGTAATTACCTACAGGTCTGGAACTTCAGCATGTGAAAGCTCTCCCAAAAGTAGGTGAATGAGTTATTTAAGAAAAATTTGCTATTTGCAATACTTTTAGAGAAAATGCAGAATTACTCATTTTTAGTAGGCAAGTAATTTAGCCACAGGCCTAATTTAGACATAAAGCCTACCAATAGAATACTGTGGTGCACCCTCTAATATACCTTGCAAACTTGAGAAGGCTAGCTATAATATTTTTTTCGTTAGAGCGGTAATGGTGAAATCTCTCTACACACTGCGGCTATCCAGTGGATACAATGATTTACTCAACAGTGAGAACCTGAAAGTAGATATTGGTATGCTATGCCATGACATAGAGGTCTGCAATTTCACTCTGTTATAGCTGACCAAAAATTATGTGAATAACATATTTAAACAAAATACTGTAAATGTAATAGTTTTCACGTTATAACTGATTTCCTCAACAGTGATCACCTCAAAGTAGCTATTACTCAGCTATACAATGAGCTACATGTCTGGATTTTTTCTATGTTATAGCTGACCCAAAATTAGGTGAACAACATATTTAAGCAAAATACTGTAAATGCAATAGTTTTCAAGTTACAACTGATTTACTCAATAGTGAGAACCTGAAAATAGCTATTGCTCAGCTATGCCATGAGCTATAAGTCTGTAATTTCTCGATGTTATAGCTGACCCAAAAGTAGGTGAACAACATATTTTAACAAAATACTCCAAATACAATATTTTTCAAGTTACAAGTCATTTACTCAACAGTCAGTACCTGAAAATAGCTATTGCTCAGTTGTGCCATGAGCTACAGGTCTGTAATTTTACTATGTTATAGCTGACCCAAAAGTAGCTGAATAACATATTTACACAAATTTCTGTAAATGCAATAGTTTTCCAATTACAACTGATTTACTCAACAGTGTGAACTTCAAAGTAGCTATTACTCAGCTATGCTATGAGCCACAGGTCTGGAACTTCACTATGTTATAGCTGACTCCGAAATAGGTGAATAACAAAATACTCTAAATGTAATACTTTTGAAGTTATAAGTAATTTACTCAATAGTGATAACCTAAAAGTAGCTATTACTCAGCTATGCCATGAGCTACAGGTCTGAAATTTTACTATGTTATAGCTGACATAAAAGTAGCTGAATAACATATTTATACAAACTTGTGTAAATGCAATAGTTTTCAAGTTACAAGTGATTTTACTCATGATGGAAGTTACTGAAAAGCCCAAAAGTAGCTATGACTCACTTAGCTATTGAGACAGACACCCAAGTTACTCATCATGTTGTAGCTATGAAAAAAGTAGCTGAATAACATATTTTAACAAAATGCTCTAAATGCAACACTTTTCAAGTTATAAGTGATTTAGTGCATGATTTCATGACTTTTAATGCATTTTAGACATTTTTGTCTACCACAGGCCTAATTTAAACATAAAGCCTACCAAAAAGATAGGGTGGCGAGTCCTCTAGCATACCAAGCCACCTGCCAAATATGAAAGAAATCTGGAAAGAAATGTGGACTGTAGGTCGCTAAGAAGCAATATTCCACATTTTAGACATTTTTGTCTACCACAGGCCTAATTTAGACATAAAGCCTACCAAAAAGATAGGGTGGCGAGTCCTCTACCATATCAAGCCACCTGCCAAATATGAAAGAAATCCAGAAAGAAATGTGGACTCTAGGTCGCTAACAAGAAATCTCTGCGGACGCGGACGAGGGCGCGGACGACAACGATGATGAATCCATAGTATCCCCGCTTCGCGTCGGGGATACAATTATTTGCAATAAGGTAGAAAATCCGTCATAATCCACACATTGCCTTAAAATATCTGGAGATTGTTGAAAACAGTACAGTACACCCGCCAAACGAAAAAGATGATATGACGTCATGTTGTCTAGACAGAAAGTAAGTACCATGGACCACCTGGCGAATGCACAGCACTGGGACTGGTGGAAACACAGGACGTCTTTTTCTGGTGTTTGGCGGGCCGGCCTGCACCGACCGGATTAGTAATTGTCCATTGGATAGGATATCTTAACGCAACAAAAATTAACATCGATACGTATGTACTGAGAAATAGATGAAAAAAATAACATAGCAAATCTATCCCCGCACGGGCTCAAGTGGGAAAGCTGGTAGTTGCTTGCCGTTGGTCGGCAGTTTACAGTACAATGACCTGTACAGTGTTGAAAGCGACGTAAAACCCCAAATAAACAAATACAAATGACAGGCCTATAACAGATGCTTGATTTCAATCAGCACCCAGTCTTCTGTATTTTGACGTCCTGTGTTTCCACCAGTCCCAGTGCTGTGCATTCGCCAGGTGGTCCACCCCCCCCACCCCCCCCCCACCCCCCACCCCCCCCACCCCCAAAGGATGACTATGGTCATGGGTCAGCTAGTCTTGAGTTGGCTTCTAATGCTTGAAATGGTAACATCCTAACCAAATCAGATATGAACAGCTACTGTAGTCAAGAAGGGTGCACTAGTTAAAATAAAACAATGGTACGGATGACAATAATTTATTATCAGGTTTTTATTTATCGTAATATCTCATTTCTTTCACACACAAACATCTCACAGTGAAAAAATACTTTTCAGTTTTCCGTGAAATCTTTCACCGCATAATAACACAATAATATACATATTACCACATAATCATTACAAGAGCTCCAATACTGCAATGATTATCAGTTAGCAATGTGTTGTATCCCAGGAATCTTGCCTCAATCCACAATATGATGTGGTGAGGTTACCAGCACTGCTTCAAAGTGCAGATGATCTTGCATAAATTCAAACTGATAAGTGGTATTCTTACACTTTAATTTTAATAGGCTAAATAAGCAAAGAAATGCCCATAACTCAAATTATATTATATTTATTATACATGATATTATAGTCCTCAAGTGTCAATATTTTATTCCCTTTTTCACAAGTTATCTGGGTTTTTTTTTTAGCTGTTATGTCTTTCTTTGTTGTGAAGCAGAAAGTCAATGGCATGTATTTCAGGTTCAGTCCTAAAATACACAAAAATACAAGGAACTAATTAAAGAAGTATCACAGTATTTTACATGACAAAAGATTTATTAATGACAAATATTCTTTTGTACAGAAAATGTACTGCTCCTCAATGTAATTTGGTACAACTTGGACACAAACACATTCCCATAGAGCAGAGGTCTGCACTCTACGAGTGCCTTTTAAACCACAAGAGCAATGAACACAGCTTACAAATCTGAAATTTTATATTTGTAATCTTAATGGACTTAGGTTTTAATCCTTGTTTGCTTCATTCAGGGCTAATTTAAGATGTGAACTAAAAAAATCATACCAGACAGAATTCTAATGATGGCAACCCTAGAAAATAAAGTTATGACAAAGCACTAGACTAAGTATACAAAAAGGTAGAGTAATGCAGACTTCTTTTGTCTCATTGCCCAATGCACTATACACATTAATCAATAAATAACATCACCCACAATGTGAAGGGGTGTTTGTATTTTATTATCCATCAAGAACAGTATTTTACCTAAATAAGGGAAAATAAACACACATTTCAGAAATTATAAATAAACCATTAACAGATTATAAATCTATCATAATAATAAAAAATAAGTTTATTTATTGTTATAAATATAAATCAGTTTAATCAGATGTCCTTGGGTGCACATTGACAAATCCTTGGATTACATATACATATAATACATATAAACAAGGCCACTGCCGCAGCGGTTATCTCCCGCCTTAGAATCAGTAATAATGGAGAACTAAAGGAGACAGAAGGCCTTTGTAGTAAGATAACCCCACTTGACATTGAAAAAGGGGTCAAAGGTAAATGTCAGCAATTGGAAAATAGTCTCAGGCCTTGACTTTGTATAAGTTGTTTCCACTTTTGGAACCCCTAGTAGCAATGATAAGGGATATAAGGCCTTTTTAATAGGATAATCCCATTTAATATGTGATATGACGGCCATTTTGTTTTTGAAACTAGGCTAAATTACTATCAGGCTAACTTTCCTAGCCATATATATTTTGCACATATTTGATGAACCTAGCTGCAATATTTCAAGTTTTAGAGCATGTTAATAATTGGCTATGGCGGCCATTTTGTTTTCAAAATACGGCCAAAATTTTTCTCAGGCAAAACATTTGAAGGCCAGAACTTTTGATGGTTTGTCTTTATATTCTGAAGCCATCGCACCAATAATAAGGGAAAAATAAGGATGTTTTAGTGTGATGACCTCATTTAACCTTGAAGCAGGGATCAAAGGTCAAATTCAACACCTGGATAAGATTCCCAGGCCATGACTTCCTACAAGTTGTTTTCACATTCCGAACCTCTAGGAGCAATATTTGGAGAGATAGAAGGCCTTTTTAATAGGATAACCCTGTTTGATATTAAACATGTGATATGGTGGCCATTTTGTTTTTTTGAACTAGGAAAAAATTACTATCAGGCTAGCTTTTCTAGCTATATAGCTTTTGTGCAAATTTGATGAAGCTAGCTGGAATATTTCAAGATTTAGAGCACCTTTACAATTTTCAAATAATTAGCTATGGCGGCCATTTTGTTTTTCCAAATGAGGATAAAATTTTGCAGAGACAGGTTTTCATAGCCATAAACATTCGCTGCAAATTTGGTGAAGATATCTTTATAAATGAATGAGATATTAAGGTTTATGCAAAAACGTGACAAACGGACGCACGTACGGAAGGCGTTTTATAATCTCTCGCCCACGGCCTTCGGCCGCAGGCAGGAGATAATTAGCTATACTTGCTGATAGAACCTAGTTATTTGTTTCTATATCATTGTATCTGCCTTAAGTAGTGTTAACAAGAAGACTATCAATCTCCTTCAACAAAATAATAAATCTCCTTCCAGAATGTCAATCCTCTAGTTGTAATGACAAGACGCCTAGCAGAAAACGGCTTAAGTTACTACTCACAAAGCAGTAATACAAAAGATTACATAAAATGACTATAACTTAGGACAAATATGTTGGGCAATTTGGACTCTGTTCAAGCATTCACAAAATCCAACAATGCAAATTACAAAGGCTTTAAGATGATGACAGAATCTGAGACATCGTAATCACTAACTTCAACTGAAGTCTCAAGCTAAAAAAAAAAAACCAAAAAACTCCTGAGACTTTTAAAGTCAACAACAAACAGCTAATTTCCCAGACCAGAGCAGGAAGAAGGTAATCTTGTTTCCCCAAACTGATTCATTAGGTCAAAATGACAGAGGATGTCCAATTTACCAACAAAAACAACTTACTCCCGAGATGCTGTGCTGTGCTTAACCCTTTCAAATCAATGCACAGGGGGAAGCCACGGGGACAATACATGGGCTCATGGAATGATGGGCCAGAGACATGCAAAGCAGTCATCTTTGTATAAAAAACACACAGCACACTTCTGCATCTCATTCCATTATACTATAATCTGGTGATATGACAAAAAAATATGTATTTTTTATACAAATTAGGTTTGCCTTCATGGCAACAGAATATTATTATCTAACTAACCCATTCGATTTTAGATATTGTAGTTCCTTTAGACTTATTGTCTCTTTCTAGAATTTTTTTTAATAAGTTATCCCCATGTTTTATGTGCTAAGTACTGAGATGCCACTTGTGTTTTCTGTCAGGGTGTTTCAGTAAAATGGATGCAGATACCAAGGAACCAGTGCTGCTGACACATCATCTACTACAGCATTTAATACACAGCTGAGGTCCATAAATACCATGCGGATATGATACAAGAGACTCAGATACAAGCCCTCTTCCAGATGATTTTGGATTACTTGATTTACTTGGGTTTTATGTTGCCTTCAACACATTGTATAGGTTATATCAATCACTACAGGTAGTTTTAAGGGCAGAGGACACTATTATATACTACTTGGTCAAGATTCTGTACTGTAAACCACCGGGCATTGGACAGCAACTACTAACTTCCCAAATAGGGTTTGGGGGTTCACACTACCAAACACAGAGGGAGGAGACAAATGTGTTAACCACCACAACACAGAGCTTCTCCCCCACCCTTCAAGCTTTAGAAAATGGTAAAAATATTTTTTAAATCAGCCCAGAATTTAGGAAGTTTTGGTCATTTTTAAAGGAGACCTTTGATGTATACTGATGATACCTACCTTTAATTTTTTTTTTCTTTTATTAAAATAAACAAATATCTTTTGTATCCTATTGTATTTTCCTTGACAAGGTACAGGAGTTCCAACTTCTTTATCAGATCCTATTGTATCATCACTGGCGCTTTACAGGCAATTTATAGAATAGATTACAACCATAGAAGCCATGAGCTGTAAGCCTAACATGCAAAACTTTGTAAAACGGAGTACATAATAGCCTATAAAACAGCTGGATCTACCAAACCCCATGAAACACATCTATCTGTCTGTGTTCATTTGAAAGAAACCTCCTGGGGAATTGCCACATTCAAACGTCCGCAATCCCTCAATGATTGACATCACTTTACAAGAAAAAGCCTTCTCCCAAAACATCTGAATTACAATTTGTTGGCACCTCAGCCATCATGTTTCTTTTTTTCCCTGGTATTTTTTGTTGAGAGTGAGAATTTGACACTTCCAGATGAGGAAGAAGTAAAAGAAAAAAAATCCTCAACTTGTCAAAACAGGTTTCATTGAAAGCGTTTTCTTCTTGGTCATTTTTTGATTGGCCTCATGCAGAGGGTAATGGCATGGCATTTCTGTTTTTTGTATGAAATCTAGTAAGATTATCAAGATCGAATTTTCATTAAAAATACACTAGTTTATGGAATACAGTATTTTCTCAAGTTGCTTTGTCAATTTTCACTGTTTTTTCACTGATTTAATTTAACCTTTTCCCCTGCGTCTTCACTTAATCAAACCCTTCACAATATTTTTTTGGAAAACAAATGGAAAAAGGTTAAAATTTGTAGTAATCAATTTAAGCAGTATTTTCAAATATCCATGTTAGCAAAGGAGCTGTTGCCCCTACGGTTCAAAACATATTTACAACATAAAATAAATTAAAATTATATATTTTCTTTTGAGTGCATATTTAAGTTTTTGTGCCAACATATCACTCAAATGAAGTATGACCCTAATATTGGACAATGCTGGGAAGAGACTCAGAAGACCATTTAATGAAAGTCTGAGAAACTGTTGGTGAGTGAATCTACCAACGTCTATCAATAATAACCATCAACTATCAAAACCTATAAAGAAAAAAAAAATAAAGAAAACTTAACAATATTTATTCATATTAAGTTACCAGTTTATTTTCTTAATATATTAGCAAGTTTTCTATTCACATTTGGGTGACTTTTTACAATTTATTTCTTGTTTAAATCTCTTAAACAGAAGAGAACATTCCAGGAAGGTGGTTCCAAATGCCAACTACTAAAGAAACAATTGGATTTATAAATTTTACTGGATTTAAATACTGGAATTTAAATTTTAACTGGATCAATACACATTAATCCTAGGAATTGCAATTATGCTATATTAACAAAAAAAAAAAAAAAAAAAAAAAAAAAAAAACCAATCAAATAATCACTAGTGGATCAATCACTGGTCAGAAAAATGGCTGATGAATCAATTCAGGAAATATATAGGCCAGTCCTACACCACTGGAACAGTAGGATTTATAATGTAATAATAAATACTGAATGTTGGATTGTCCGATTGCTTAGACATTTATTAAATCATCACTATCAACAACCGGACATGAAGGCAACAAGTATAGATATTTTCCCCCTTCCAGCTCTCATGACATACAAGACAGCTCCCTCCGACCTCCAGGTTAACATTTATAAAGCCCTATCTGACATTTTATGCATGGAACCACCCAGAAATGGACATATAAATCTCTCTGATGTAGACCTTTAGCCGACGGGGTCTGTGGAGAGTGGTGTAAAAATACATGCGGGGAATCAGTGTTAATGCAGCTGTCCAATACATCAGGGTTACACCAGCTCCAGCTGGGACGTCACTGGCTTGTCAATGACATGCCAATCAATGGGTCACAGAGCACCTTCCAGAAGGGAACAAGGTTCCACATTTGCTTAGAACGGAGACAGTGTTACGAATGTCTCCAGTTGAATGGGAATGAGAATAATTGGAATAATTTATTTTTATTGACACAAGTAATCTATATAGCATTAAAGAGATGTAAAACCACTAAAGGGCTAAATGTGAGTGAATAGATGAATATTTCTTCAGACAGCTGTGACATCTATATTTTCAGTATTATGTCACACTTCTGTACCAAATCTACTGGTAAGTCCTAGTCATAATGTCCTCACCTGGTTTGTGTAGCATTTTACATTATTAATTTTTCACATCCCACTGGTGACACTACAAGTGTACAGAAAGCTCTTTTTTTTTAAAGTAAAATCATCATTACAAAATATTGTAGGAAGCAACTAGAAATGCACCTCGAAAAATTCGAAAATATTGATAATGTTCAATCAAGTGTGATCCTAATGTTTTTTTTTCAAAAATTTTATTCTGCCTTACTTAAAATTAGGTGAAATAAAGTGCACTGTTTCTAAACAAAATTACAAAAAAAAAAAAAAAAAATAGAATAGGCAATGCCTGTAGCCCACAGCCTGGGGAAACAATTTTTGACACCATGAGATATAGAAGAAGTGATACACAAAAATATCAAAAGATTTTCCGAGCAAACAGTGTCAGTTCTATAAACATCCAAAGTTTAAGGAGAGAAAATAATGTCTAAGAGAAAGAAAAAATATGTTAAGATAAAGTATAAAAACAAGATAATTTAATAGCAACATGACAGTATTTATCAGTAAACTAAAAGTCATGAATATGTAAGATTTATTAATTGAACTAAAGTATAGATGTCACTGGAAATAGCAAAATTTAGAATAATGTATAATATGGTAATAAATTACAGCAATCCACATATCTGTGCGATAAGAGAATATGTCTTAAATATGGCAGGTGAACACACTTTGACAGAGCCAAGGTTAAAAGTCACACCATGACTTAGCATACCTACACTCCCCAACCAAGGACATCCAAAAATCAACTGCCTACACCTTACAGTTTCTGAGATATGGCTCTGACAAAATTTTAAAGGTATAGGCTACTACAGCAAGGTCAAAGGTCAATTCAATGTCACATTATGACAAAGCACACCTACACCCCTCAACCAATGTCCCTACCAAGAATCAACTTCCTACACCTTACAGTTTCTGAGATATATACTGGGCAAGATTTTAAAAGTTTACGGTCATAACAGGAAGGCCAAAGGTTAAATCCAGGTCACATCATGAGGCTGCACACCTATACCCCCTAACCAATGTCCCTACAATGTCCCTACAAAGTATCAACTACCTATGCCTGACAGCTTATGATATACGGCTCAGACAAATTTTAAAGGTCATGGTCACTAAGGCAAGGTTAGAGGTCAAGTCAAGGTCAGACCATGACGTTGCACACCTACACACCCCAATCAATGTCCCTACCAAGTATCAACTTCCACGCCTTACAGTTATTGAGTTAGGAGAGAAATTTAAATCTGGATTAAGCTCTTAAGTAGAAACTTAAAAATTTAAGTGAAAATTTATTTTAGTGAATTTCTTAAAAATGAAGCATTAGTGAAATTTTCTTCTGGTTAAGATTTTTACTCATACAGTACATCATCTCATATCGTTGTTGATGTGACTGGGCCTTTAGCCACATGAACCATACCAGTAATTTAATTTGGTCTTCCTTACTCCATCTTTAAAACCCTACATGTTCAAGCACTTCAGGATTACAGTAGCAATTGATTATTAGAAGGGTATGCTTGTTGAACAAGTCTAGACTACTCGCTCTTACCCATACAATATAATTTGTTAATGCTCATGACTGGCTGTTGTAATGTCAAACTGCTCCATATGTGAGGTCACTGTGACCATTTGCTTGCCAACTGTAAATCACTGTCAAATCCTTTCTTACTACAGGACTGCACAAATATATAGGGGAATGTCTCTCAGGCAGTTCTCAAAATCTCATCAATCATTTTGTCTTGAAACCAATGGGGCAAGGGATATATAGCTTACAGATAAGTACATGAACGGAATGTCTCTCAGACAGTTCAATGCCAGACACAGTTGCAGGAGGAATAAACAAGAATAACAACATCCTTTATAAACTTTAATCATTTGGAGTTTATTAACTTTATACATGTTAATATATATTAATAACAACATAGTTAGCTTTGTTATGACATCAACTAAGAACCTGTTAGTTTACTGCTACCTTGGTATCTTAGAGTTAACAGAAAGTTTGCACCATAACTTGAGATATCAGTCTAGACCATTAGTTTACTTAGCCCATTACTGTTATCCTACTTCAGTGTTTACTTTGGGTTTACAAACTTGTAACTTCTGTTTGCTCATGTAGTTTACAGACCAAGAGAACTAGTACTACCTTTTGTTAAACTTTTATACAATATATACACTAGCATTAGCTTGTGATAAAACGTTTAACATTTTAAAATGGTAATAAAATATCATGAAATAAAATATACTTGTTTTACTTCATTACTTGAATGTCACCAACTAAAATATGGTAAATTGAAGTTGAATTTACTACCTGCCAAACCCCAAATGATGTTTAGTTATGTTAGAAGTAGTTTGAAGGTGGATGGAATTATGCTAGCGGCTGTAGGAGTGGAGTTTAGATAGGTCCAAATTGCCTCTGATTTCCAGTTGCCATGCTGCTTTATCTTTGACAATTCCACATTGCTATTAAATGCCAGTGATGCACCACTACGCCTGAATGCGTGGAAAGTATAACTAGAAGGGTTAAGACCAAGGGATATCATTACCAATCGCAGAAAAGAACGCGCCTTAGGGGCCACTAATGGAACCCAACCTCGTTTTGTATGTATTTGAAACAGGGGCAAATCTTTATGTGTTGGGGATTGGGCCAATAACTTATGAAGGGCTTGGACAGGGCAAATTTGCTTGCCCATTAGGGCTGGCAACTGGACTACTTTTGCCTGATTTGACGCCTGCATAGTTTTGGAACATGTGATAATTATATGCACTCCAGGAGTTCCCCAAATCACATCATTCTGGATTGGAAATCTAGTTTTGTCAAACTCTGAAACTTTATTTGGCAATAACGTGGACAATCTAAAAAAGCCAAAAAAGGCTGTAAGAAATAAAGCAGCAAAAACATATCCATTCTCATATTTTAAAGTTTGTGTAATCAACTTTTCCAGTATCTTAACTGTAATAATTCCTTTAACTCTGATTGACATTCTTGCATTAACTTCTACTGATTTTATGAGTAAGGCCACCTTTCTTCCACATAAGGCCACTGTTGGCCAATTAAACACAGCAAAATAATGTTTAATTGTAGAAATGTGGTTTCGAATGGTACAACTTCGTAACCCTTGCTGAATCAGATATTCTAAATATACTATAATCACTGGTTCTCGATATGGAATGTCCAGATCCATTATCACCAAAAATGCTATGAACTGTCTGAAGGCAGCTAGGTATGATGCATTTGTCCTTGGTCGCATAGCTGTGTGCATTCTGTCGTTGGCTTGCTCTTGTAACTTCTTCAGCCTTTGGTTATCTACGAATACAAAATGAACGCGGCAGGTATTGAAGGTAATATACCCTCCAAAGGAGGTATTATTTGTCAAGTACTGTTATCAGGTTTCAAATTTCAAAGTCTGGCCACAACATTGTGTTATTTACTTCACACCAATTACATTTTTTTAAATTTTGCACTTCTACTTTATTACTGTATTTATAGGTATGCCACCTTGATAATATGTCCGCATTGACATTGTCTATTCCATAGATATGTTGAATTTTAAATTCTATATTATATGAAGCTGAAATATACCACATAGTTCGACAACATGCCATTAACCAATGATCTTTAATTTTCTGGGCTTGAAATGCATGAACTACTGCCAAATTATCACACCATATTGTTACTTTTTTGTTTTTCCATTGATCAGCCCATAACCTACCAGCTAACATAATATTGGCAGCTTCTAGTTGGGCAATGGACACTAACTCTTTTATTCTATCAGGAATATCACATGAGTATACTTTCTTGTTCCAGATTCCCCCAACCTGTTGTAAGGATGCATCCACAAACACATTATAATGGGGTGTATCTTTTGTATGAATTTTTACTACTCCATTGAATTTTTCTAAAAATTTGTTAAACCAAGAAATGTCTTTATAAATTAGACCCGGTAATCTGAAGTTGCCCATGGCAGGTGCATTTCGTAATGTGGTGAGAATTCGATTGACAAATAAGCGGGCCGGGCGTATACACCTATGTATATACAATAGCTTGCCCACTAATTGTTGCAATTGTCTTTTTGTAGCAAATTTTTTACTAGCCCATACTTTACATATTTGTTGGATTTCTTGTAATTTTTTGTCAGGTATAGAAATTATTCCTGTTTTGGCATTGATTTGAATGCCCAAACATACTATAACTGAACTAGGAGGTTCTACCTTCTGTTGATTAACTGGCAAACCTACTTGCTGTAGGATATTCAACAAAGACTGAAAATGAGAGTTAGCTTTATGCTTATTTCCCACCCCAATGTAATCGTCCAAGTAATTTATTACCCAAGCACCTTGTTGGTGTAATTTGAACGTAATTACGTCCGTACACATTTGACAAGCCGCCGCCCCGATCTTTAGGCCAAAAGCTACGCTGACGTCGACGTATGTGACGTCATCCCACTGTAAACAGCATAAAGGGTATGCTAGGGGATCAATCCTTAGATTTCTAAAGGCATGTTCCAGGTCCACCTTGTATAAGAGGGCATCAGGACCAATGTCTTTTATTTTTTCTATCACCATATCTATGGTGGGATATTTTAAACTAAATGGCATACAAACATATTATCAGGTATCCCACTATTTACACTATTAAATAAAGGCCAGGATAAGTCCACAATAACTCGGACCCCTCCATCAGGTTTGTCCCTAGCCATTAATGGAGAATAATGGATTTTTTCAAACGGTTTTTCCTCAAATGGACCTAACATAGCTTTTTTGTTAACCTCTGTGGCAAAATATTTGCAAACACCATATTTTCTTTGCAATGCTGATTTATGATTTACTATGTGGGTGTTATATTGAAAATTCTTAAAATCAATATCAATTGGAAAACCAAATTGTAAATAGTCACCTATAATAGGCAAATCATAATCCTTCAATATATATCTCCACATCGGGATATTTAAACCTGAGGTTACTGGTATTCTTGCACCTTTGTAATTTGAACAATTATATTTCTTCACTGCTGCATGCATTCGGTTTAACCACTCAACGTTATTACTCAGTGTCATTTCCGCAGCTATTGGCTGTAACTCGAATTTAGGAACGCAGTCGGGCAAGAACCCATACTCCCTGGTTATAACTTCTAAGCCAGAGGAAACCAATGCTGAATGTTTATCTCTTGTTACATTACTATTATTGATATTGTTATATTCCATGTTCTGCTTACTGGATATACATGTTTGTATACTATGTACTTGACTAAAACCACGACTAAATGTATCACTACTATCTATCGTATGTATATAAGTACAACTTATGCTAAAATCTTGATTATTATAGTTGTGAGGCCGAATGCCAAGGTTACAGTATGCCTGTAACATGTTATTCATGTCATTTAAGTTCCAATAACTTTCACTACTGTCACTACTAATTTCACTTTCATTATCAGCCTGCCTTGTATACCAAGCACTGCATGATGAAGTAATATTAGTAACCTTTAGTAATATGGAACTGTCGTTTTCTGTAGTATCTGTGAGTTCACTATTAGATCTCATATTAGTTTCCCATGATGCACGATCTAGACCACGTATGGTGTTATTTCTAGTACTTACCTGGCACTTTTGTACGAAGTGTACAGTAGTACAATTTAAGGAAGTGTTAGTATGACCAAATGTGAACTTCACACTGTTACTACTCAAATTACTTTCAGATTTCTCTGTGTATCGACCATTACTGGTAGATTTTTCCACCTGTATTCCATGATTGTTTATCTTTTCTTGTGACTGATTGTTATCAATACCTAACGTGTACTGGTATTTTTCAGTATCTTTCTCATGATTTAATATCACCATACTTTCATTCATACTATAATTTTTATACCTATCAACCTCTTGTATTGTGAAGCTGTTGATAGAACTTGGAAAGCAAATATTTGCTGTAACACAAGGTTGTATATCCATTGAGCCAAGACGGGCCTCGTCTGTATTATATTTATATACATTTATATCAATTAAATCACTGCAATATGAATTTTTACTATTATTAATATTTTTACCTATGTCGTTTATACTACTATATTCTCTATTACTTCCATATAGACTAATATAGCAATTTTTAGACCGTTGGTAAATAGTTTTAAACACGCTGTTCGGTTTGCCTTCCCTTCACATTGTCATTTTTTGACTGACTTTGACTATTTTTCACCCTTAAACATTTTGTCAATGGATGGTCATATTTTTTCTGAGTTTCCTTCATGCAGAAGGAACAGTAGTGCTGATACAGGGTTCCATTTGCCATATGTTCATTGTCGTATTTACACTGACCTTTATTGAAATGTAAACAACATTGTGTTTGAAAGGATGGGCCTGGAGCAGCTTTGTGATTTTGAAAAATTCTTTGTGTATTTCTAACTTTCACTTTTTCCACTAAATCTGGTTCTAACCAGGTTAATTTCCCTCTTTCCATTTCCTGTAGTACAGCTGCGTGAGCCCTGCGAGCTGTACTTGCTGATAATTCAATAGCATCTTGCATTAGTAATGCAAAGTACATGAGCATATTTTCCTTACTTTTTTCATCATTTTGTTCTAAAATACAGAAAATCATGCCCTGAACCCATTGCTCCAGACTCATTTCATCATACGTTGGTTGTTTATTTCCTACATTTACTGCACAGTAATCTTGTGGCCAACTAATTGGGTTTTTGATTTTTGCTACCCCTGCTCTGAAACGACCTGATTTGATTACAGTACTTGACTTACCCGAAAACTCTGCTCTGGATGCGTTCTGATAAGCTTGAAGTCGCTTATCTACCTCCGCTTGGATTCTCGAGTCTCCCTTCAGTTCGTGGAATGATGGGAGCTTGTCTGGCTGTAAATCCTTGCTTTGCTTCGGTGAACTCTGCGCAGATGGTAGTGCTGATACATCACGTATGCTGACTCTTTCTTCTTGCTTTTGGATTCGTACATCTTGTTCTTGAATTTTCGTATCTAGTCCTTTTACAACTTCCAACAGAAGATCCAACTTTTTGTTTACTGTCATATCTGTACTCTGATTTTGTTCATGTATACTGAAACTGCCATTTTCATTTTCAACACTTTTACTTGCATTTTTCTTGCTAGCATTTTTCTTATTTTTTGAAGCCATCGTCACAAAATGGCTGGGAATTGACTCTGCCACGTGTAGAACTTAAGATTTAGCATTAACTACGGCAGTTCAATGTCCAGCAATTAGGTGACTTTCCTCGGCATTCAACCCCACAACTAATGATGCCAGCCAGTATACACCTTTATAAAGCAGAATTGGCGGGAGTTTATGTACTTTTGAACCCCATTTTCGCGGGAAAATGTCTGGCTGTATAATTAACTCACCTATCACCCCACCATTTAATATGTTTAATATTATTGTATTTTCAGATTAAAACTAGTACATACAGGCTGGTTTCCAAACTAGCGACCACCATTCCCCTACAACTGAATCTGACTGCTATTACATACGCATTCTCCCACAATTTTACCAAGTTAATGTAAAAATTTCAAAGAAGCAAAGGACATACCTTAAATTTAAAAAGATATCATCCAAGGAATGCCAAATATTTTTTACTCACTCCTTAACTTTTTAAAGTAACACCTTTGGTAAAGGACAGTTAAAAGAGGCTTTGTGAAACTTAAATTTAATGTGTCCTTCCCAAAGGAAAGACACTGACCTTCCTCTACTTCAGGAGGTCCTTTCCAGAAAAGGCATTTTGAAACCAGCCCCTGAAGTTTACAATTTCACCTTGGCAACACCAGTAATACATCAAAGGTCAAAACTGGGGTTTATTGTGACTTTCAACAGCCAGGGTTATACCATGGCTGACTGCCTCTCAGTATATCCCTCATGTTGTCATGGGCTGGAATAGAACCCACAACCACAGAAGGGAGAGCTCAGTGATCAAATACAAAACCTGTTGACCATTTAGCCAGTCTAGTCTATTGGTCTTGGCTGTGTGGATATCAATATTGAATGTAAAAACATTTCAATATCGGCTGATATCTGGGAGTAATGTTTTTTACCAAATAAACTGAATCCAGGACACCGATAACGTTTGTGTTTTAGCATATCCCCCAACTGCTAGCCGGAAGTGAAATTTACTAAAACAAAAACATGGCAATTTTCATAAGAAATGTTGTGAAAACTACAAAAAAAATGTAAGATAAAAGTGTACAATTTCTGCCAATTTAGGCTTTATTTCATATATCTGCAGTGTAAGTTTACAGTTTTACTGAAAATGGCAATATTGACATTCATCTTTTGGACATCGACATCACCAACCATATCTTAAAACAATAAATACCGCCAATATCAATAAACAATGTACCCACTACTAGCCAATTAGAGTACTTCTACAGCAATCGGTAACATAGTAACAATCAAACTAAGGAAATAAATATACCGATGCCATGCTCCGGCAATGACTCAAGTGAATTAATCCAAATTCATTTTACCTCAGTAATCAATTTTCTTCTGCCCCACATCACGGCTAGTTTTATTGCTAGAGGTTAGCTACCAGTCATTAACTGATACAGTGACCCACTGAGTGATAAACCCAGTATAGGGACAGAAGGTTTCACTTCAACATACTGGTGATTTGTTCATTCTCTGGCAAGTATTGTGTATTTGTGTCAGCTATCTTTTCTCTCTTAATTCAAACACTGTCTGCATTTATTACTTTTCCAAAGATTTTGAAGTATATTGGTCAGTTTGTCTATTTATTTATTTGTTATATTCCATGACTTGCATCTTATTAGATTCAGGTCACTGCACCCGATTCACTTAACTCTGGTACTATTTTTGAGACATTCTATTAATATGATATACTTTCTGCTACCATGACTTGAAATGTACTATCAGTCCAGCATTACCCCACCTTGTTTTCCTTACTCTCCTATTAGAGAGTGGCTGTTAAGATGACAGACTTATTTTCTGCTATCATGACTTACTTTCTGTTACCTTGACTTACATTCTGTTACTGTGGCTTACATCCAGGTTACCTGACTTGCATTACATTACTCCAGTTACTTTCTGTTACTATGACTTATGTTATTTCACCTTGTATTACATTCTGTTACTGTAACTGACTACAATGACTCACATTCTGTTAAGGTGACATGAATGATGTTTCTTCACTTGCTCTCTGTTGTCATGACTTAATTTTTGTTACCATGACTTACTCTGAATTATCATCCTATCATTACTCTGGCTTCTTCCCCTTACTCTCTTCCTCCTCTTCGCTCTCTTCACTTTCAGTCTCGGAATCATCATCATCGTCGTCATCATCATCCTCACTGCCCTCCTCATCACTCTCAAACGTGTTGTTAGGGATGTCATAGATACGCACCACCGGCTGAAACACACAGGACCACAAGTAACATAAAGCACAAACTACCATAAATCATAAGGTACAAGAGAGGTCTATTTCAGTGCCTCCCATGGTCCTCAATGGCATAGTGGGTTGGCAGGTTTGGCATCTAATGGAAGGCTGTCTCATCTGTGTGGGTTTGACTCCCACAAGTGACAAGGCTGAGGACATGTCCCAATATAACCCTTGTGGTTGAGGACAGGCTACTCAGCACAGAGGTTACTAAGTTGGGGTTTTGTGTCCATTTCAATAGCTAAGGTTATAGGTGAAAAGGCCCTTACCACATTCTATGTGTTATCATGAGCAGGATCAGAATCCAGGACAAGAAAGACAGGCGAAGTGATCAAATGCCAGACTTGTTAACCAGTCAGCCACTGAGGCTTCCCATTTTCAATGTGAAGCACATGGAATGTGAAACATGCACCACATAGATGGTAAAGCACTTAATGCAGTGTACAAAATTAACACCTACCCTACTGTCTGAGACTGGTTACTATTCTCATTGACCTGTATCTTTCTCGATCTTTTTTCGGTAAATTTTGTACACTGACTTAATGATTATTAATCTCATCACTACATTATTGACGATGTTACTGTCAGTTGAATATATAGTCACTTTCTACTCTCTTACTCTCTTATCCTAAAAACAAGTCAATTTTGTCAGTCAATGTCAGTCACACTTCATCAAATCAGTACTGTAATATTCAAACATCAAAAAAGCCACAGAACCTCATACAATATACAGTCACTAGAATTTAATTATAGGCTAATGAAAATGGAAATAAAACCACACCACTATTGTAGTAAATACCTAAAGTATGTTACTGTTACTTTTAGCTCCAATGAAGAGCTCTAGCACTCAACTCTGTCAATATATACCAGACTGTCAATATTTTCCACTCTTACCCAGGGGAACTTAGAGCTTCAAAACTTTCACAAAAACTTGTTTATAATTGCATCTAAAGTTAATATATCTGTCAGATCTGAGGCAGTAAAATGCTATAAAAGTAAGATAAAGACTGGGCACCACTTACTTTGTTGGGGTCCTTCATGATGAGGTATTTGCCCTCTTTAAGCTTCATGCACATGTCTATGATACATCTCAGGATGCCCCAGGCATTGTCCATGTTGAGGTTAATCTGCTGTGCAAACTCTGCCGGTTTGTATTGCTGTGTCCCCAGGATGGCATGCTTAGACGTGTCTTTGACATGAACCCGGGACACATACCTGCAAAAGCAAAGAAACCTTGTAAAAATGCAGAGATAATTAAAACAAGTCAATTAACAAAGCCAGTGAAAGGAACCTTTGGTCACACAACATGGGGAAGAGTGGATGGAAAGCACAGAACCTGTGTGCAAATACATCTGGTGTACATCAAAGATGTATTAATGGTTTCAATGTTATGAGACTTATGACAGATTGTAAAACAGGGGCATGTGTTGGAAGGTTTGTTTTCAAGCCAGTCTAGTTAATAGCCAGTCTAGTATAAGTACTGCATCTTGTGCTGCCTCATGTGGTTGGTCCCAATCTGTGTGTATTGCCCAATTGTCAGCACTAGTATGAGCAAAAAATTTAAATGACAATTACATATACGAGTTTCCCCTGACACAAAACCATGCAGACATATCGGCCAAAATCTCTACCATATAAGACAAAAAATTCTGTGAAATTCACAATGTTAATAGTTGTTTGTAAATGTTATAAATCATGGCTATAGACCTTGCGCAAACCGGTGGCTCAAATCTATTTGTATGTCTATTCTGTAGAGTGCCAACAAAGTCAAAATACAAAGAAATACCAAAAGTATTGCATGGCAAAAAATGTGACCAGATCTTGTAAAAAAAATTAATCGGATTGGGTTTCTCGTGGGATAAACATATCCTTAAAACATATCCTTTCCCATCCTTTGAGAAGCACTGTTTACCATAATTTTAACCAGCTAAAATCACTAATTAAACTTACCCCTTCTGACATAAGTGAAATTACAAGTGAGATTCTTTGTAATTAAATGGACTTCTATCTAGAGATGCAACACAATTCATATGAATAATCCTACTGTATTTACCAAGCTGATATATGTCCTTGAATAGAGGCTTAACCGATTACACACATTTCCCTTACATTGTACTCACAGAAATTAATACTTTACTAGGAGTAATCCATCTGTACTGAGAAATGGCACTCTCCTGAAACTTATGAATCACACTCTACCTTCATTCTAATTGGACAACTGTAAACTTTCCATAAAGCCACTGGGGTTCAAATCTGTCTTGTTTAAATAACTGACTTTTTTTTTACATGCACATGAAGCCAGGACTTGAATGTTGCAAAGTTGACAGTAGACCTATTTTGGCGATTACTAGAACACAAACTGGTAAACTGTAAAAATTTCCCCGATGACCAAAATTGAAGTGAGGTTAAACAGGGTTTTCCAGTGCAGGCACATGCACACTCATACGTGCATTATGGTATGAACAAGAATATTTATTTTAAAAATATTCTTGTTTGGTCATTCATGTGTGCTCAAGCCAACACGTAAGCATTAGAGAGGATAAGGTAAGGGTATCTTACGCAATAAAATGTGTTGGTTTATTACACCATTGATGTACCAAGCGCAACGTTACTAGTCACAAACAAGATGCTACTAGTATTTTACATGGACAAAAATCACATGGGTGAATTCTGCCTCTGAAGTCAGATTTGTACGTATTGTATTTGCTTTTCATATAATTTTCATTATAGTCACAGATACTGAACAATTATTTTCAATAGATTTGTTTACATCAAGAACCCTATTTGCTGCAATGGTACATAAAGTAGTTTAATACTAAAACGTGGGCACCTCGCTTCGGGTCAGTTGTTATAAAAGTAATACTTGACCCAATTTAACACCAAAAGTTAATCCCCTTGTCATCAGTATTAGTAATATGTTGAAAATTGTGTGAAACAGTTTTCATAATGCTCCAAACAATTTCATATCGGGGAATTTAGTTCAAAATGAATGTAGAGTAAGAAATCTAAAATTCGCCAGGAATCTAAAATTCACCACCTCTAAAACCTTAGTTAATTTTATGAAGAAAATGATGTTTTTGTCCAAAAATTGGTATTTTTGAGTTCAAAAAGCCTTAATTTACTATACAGTCAACAAATCTCACCACAATTAATTTATTTTATTAGTATTTTCACATGTGGCGAATTTCAGATATGTGGCGAATTTTAGATTTCTTACTCTACACACCAATGCACAAGTGGCTTGGGAGCATCTAATGTTCACAATATAATTACGTTACACTGGGGAATGGGCATAAACTTACGTACTGCCAGCTTGCATGTAACTTGGTCAAAAACAGAATTTCAACTTGAATAGATCAAATTTCTTTTTTAAATGAAGTTGCATGACCAATAATTTTTACAACATCTTGTGTGAAGCAATTATTCATCGTGATTCATTTTAAAATGGACTTAACACTATATACACAAAATCGATTTTTGAAAAAAAAAAAACCATTAAGCACACCAGTTCCCCTATATATAGCCCTTATACTGACCCAAACTTAAGAGTGTCACTTCCGGCAAGTAGTGCGCCCGCTGTCCACTTGGCCAGTTTACAGCTGTTGTTTTTCAGTTCTGTCGCCAGTACTGCTCCTCTCTGAATGTCCAGTTTACTTCTCCAGTCTACTCCCCCAGACATCTATAAATACATGTGTTGTATTGCAGGTAACACATTAAGGTCTAAATGTCCAGTTGTTACCGGTAAGAAGACTCAAAAGTTTACCAGTTAATGGTCCTTAAACAGCCCTAAATACAGGTGTTTGATAAAGCTGTTATGGTGACTATGCTAACAATGATTGTTAAGTAGATAATAGATACGTCAAAACAAAACCATATTTATAACCAGCATCGTGAATGCTAGTATAACAGTGGGAACTTAAAATATTGAAAGCAAAGTTTAAAACAAAAACTTATAACCTATTACCTGTATTCTGTTAATTTGTTGGTTTTTTTGGGGGTTTTTTTTGGGAGGGTGGGGGGGTGGGGGTGGGGGTGGGTGGGTGCTTTTATAATGATATCTTAGAGCTGAATCTGCATTTTGTGTTTTCTATCAATAACTTCATGATGGAACAGGACTTTATGTCTTGTGCTCAAGAGAAGTCAAAGTTGTGTGTGTCAATTAGCTCAAAAATAATTTGTAATACTGCCATTTTCAAGTATAGACCACGATAATGAGTAGATCAATTGTCAAAATATATCTGATGCATTATATATGTGCATGTCGCACTTAACCCCAAAACAGCTAAAATACATAATTCCTGAGATGATAAAAACAATAACACACAAGGTCTGTTGATCAAGACAATCTCAATGGCAAAGTAGCTTCATTTCATATATTATTCATCGGTTCATTTCATGTGAAAGAGCTATGACAATATGCATAGTGTACACAGAGCTTCTGATGTCTGCTTCAGGAGACAGGTATTAGTACTAGATCACCCTGTATGTCCCCTCTCTATAGCATTAAAAGCCCCCATTTACAAGACCACAGATCCACCAGACAATGGCGTAATTGTTTCATAGATCATGTTTATGTGGTTTGGGTCTCTCTCCCTTGTACCAGCAGTCACTATCACTGGGTGAAATGGTCATTTTGACCCCGATACAAGACACACCAGCCACTGCTGCCCCTCCCCACATACCCTGACAACCCTTTCCTGTCATATTTTAATTCTCATACAGTTCTAGAGCCCTGTTCCATTTCTGCGAGTGTGGTTTACAATAGGTTTTTGTGGCGTAGTCGATCATGTGGGCGCCATCAATGCAAGACCATATGTCACCTGATATTACAAATGCGGCTAAAAGCAATTTGCACATGGTTATGGTGGAAATTTATTTCTGTCCCTGGAGCAAAACTTTCTTCAAAATTAGGGATGGGTTGGTAGGCCTGGTATCCCAGAAGTGAGAGTACTTTACTGAAATATTGAGACGATAATCTACAACCGCCATCTTGCTTGTCAACAAATATATTTACAGGATAACTTAAGACAGTAGACACAAATCCCAAATCCCCAAAAAAATTATACATTTTTATCCCATATTTTCCGTACTTTTAATATATTTGGAGACTTTTACTGTTGAGAGAAAAATGCCATGTTTTGGTTTCACAGGTTTCACTGCCTGTCAGTGGTCTATTCGATTGGGAAGGTAATGAAATGCATATTTTTTTCAGAATTCCAGAATCAGAATGATATTGCATTGGCACTCTATAGATGTACACATTTTTTATACCGAACCATCCCAATTCAAAATTCAAGTGAGTTTGTAGCAGATTATTTTATATCATCCACATGCATAGACACAAAACACATTGGTCCTAAGCTTTTGCAAACCGTGGATCGCCTATCTGTAAGTATAGAGTAATATCCTTGTTTGGTCAAAAACCAAAACACATTAGACTGCAGCTTTTGAGCATTACCAGACTAATTCTATAGGACTGTAAATATGAGCTTAAAAAAAAACAATATTACACGACATCTCTGGCAATTACCAGGGGTCGGTTGCACTAAAGGACTTAGCCCGGACTTAGACTTAAAATTAAGACTTTTGTCTTAAAATGAGGCCAAGTCTGTGGCCTTACACTTTACAGGGTTTCACGAAGCTGCTTAGTCTATGCTTTAAGTCTACTGGGAATGGGCTTAACTTTTGTAAACAAAGACTTAAATATGGCCGCCATTTCTCACTGCAAAATTTGAAATACTTGAAAATAAGGAATAAATATAAGAAACAGCTCCCTTTATTAGTTTTTGGACATATTTATGTTGTTACACGGCTTTCCACTGAAAAACAGCATTTTTTCAAAGATAAAATGAGTTAAATAAAGGATATATGTCACCACTAAAATATTTTGACTAGATCTAAAATGTCACATGACATAGAAAACCACTGTAGTTATATGATGAGCTTGGACTTAGCTAAGTCACCCTTTGTGGAATCCATTTAAGTCCAGGACTTAGAAAAGACAACAGGCTCAGATTTAAGTTCCTGACTTAGCCTACGTCCAGGCTAAGTCTGAAAAACCCTTTGTGAAACTGGCCCCAGGATTTATGTGGCAGCAACAGGTTACTGATACAAGGTAAAGATGCAGGTCTCAGTATCCAATAGACTATCAGCAATATCTCGCCATCACGGGCACCCTATTTGCACAAATAGTGATAACGGCGACAAACTGTGCTATTTTAGTTATAAAAGTTTAGCGAGTTTAGCCCATTTCAAGTCAATTTTTGTGACTACTTTGAAAACTTTAATGTTTGAATGTAAGGTGACTGTGCTCTTTCCTCAATTTTATACTCTTGTTATTGCTCTTCACATTACCTGTACTCTAGTCCTCTTTAAAAGCCCTATGTTAAAGAGGAAAGGCCTTTATTGTCCTGTATTATCTGAAATTCTGTTGTCAAAATATTTCATTAACTAAAATTTACTTTCAAAATATTTAGTTACCAACTGTTTTTTTGGGTTTTTTTGCACTGAATAAATTTTTCCATGCTATTAGCCTTCCGTTTTATTTTCCCTTTCCATTACAAATAACAGAAATGTGACTCACTTTGTACTAATATTTTAATCATTTACTAAATATTCCAGTGAAAAAGAGAGTACTCTTCAAAGTCAAAGCTGAGGTTTAGGTCATGTTAAACAGCCAGGGTCACATTGGGTCAAGTCCTCAGCATTTGTCACTTGTGGAATCAAACCCACAGAGGTGACAGCCTGTGATTAGATGTAAAACTTACTAACCACTAGGCCATTGAGGACCTCAAGACAGTATTCGTCTTTACGTTGTACTCTAAAATAATTCATCGCTTTTATTGAGTAGAACAAACGGTCAGGTCTGGGTTCTAACTACTGACCTCAGAGGTGGGAAGCAAGTGTGTTCATGAGATATTGAGAAGTCATGCTTAATGGTCTGGTGTTCATGAAAGGAGAGCAAGAACAGATGTTAAAAGAGAGGGGCCAGTTTCACAAAAAGTCTCAGACTTTGCCTGAACTTAGGCTAAGTCAGGAACTTAAATCTGAGCCTTCTGTCTTTGCTAAGTCTTGGACTTAAATGGATTTCACAAAGGGTGACTTAGCTAAGTCTAAGACCTCAGACCTAGCCTCATTGTAAGACAAAACTCTTAACTTTAAGTGCTGGCTAAGTCCTTTAACTTGTGAAACCAACTCCACTGTGATTCCTGAAAAGCAATAAAAACGTCTTTGAGCATTTACATTGAGCTATGGCATTAGTAATGGCAGAATGTAATACCTTGCTGTCCCATTCATTTAAGGCTTTGATATTCATAAACTGAATCTCCCCATTTGG
The DNA here is from genome assembly GCA_964017235.1 of Sabellastarte sp. h YS-2021. Classification (NCBI taxonomy): domain Eukaryota; kingdom Metazoa; phylum Annelida; class Polychaeta; order Sabellida; family Sabellidae; genus Sabellastarte; species Sabellastarte sp. h YS-2021. The sequence goes on from OZ024931.1 coordinate 88,636,826, forward strand.
ACCGTAAGCCACTGCATCGTGTTCACATCTGCATATCAACTCTATTTCATTGCCCAAGTTGAACTTTCGGTACCTGAAGTAACAAAGGAAAACATACTTTATAAGGCTGTGTTACAATATTAAACAAATCCTCTCACTTTATCTAATCAGATATAAAAAGACAAACCTGAGAAAGTCACTGCTCTAACATTTTAAACAAGATTACATAATTATATCTGTGATATTAATTTCCCCCCCAAAAAGTTATGTGTCCTTTAAACTGAATTTAAATGTTTAAAACATAGAATAACTAAGACAATTGGGTGGCCTCAGTTACAGAAGCAAGTCAAGAATTGGGTTGAAGGGATATGCAGACTATAATACGGCCACTGAGGTTAATAAATCAGGGTCAGACCCCTAGATTTTCTAATAACCAGCCTTTATTTTCCCTTCATCATATTAAGAAGTCAAACAATTTCTTTACAGTGTCAGAGTTTATGCACAATGACAGCAGTAACTTCATAACACAAATGTACTTATATATGACTTGTGGTTCAATCTGCCAGGACCTGTGATTCAAACAGAAATATTACTAAATAGTTGAAATAATTATGTGATTCAAACAAAGATATAGCTGAATAGCTGAAATAATAGCTGAATCCAAAAATATTTAATGCCATTAGAAGAGAACAAAAAGTAAACAATATTATTTTTAAAACACATAGCCACAGGGTTTCTTACAAAATACAGACTGCAAGAGAATTATGATGAGATATAATTAACATATCTCATTGCTCAAGAATTTATGAAAGCTGTTGTTTAGGAAAGCTAAAAATACAGTATTTGTACAACTAGAAACATAGCTTATAAACATAGATACAATGAATGTATATAAATTTTGTGCTTTACCAAAATTTGACCAGATATTTAGAGGGAAATAGGCTCCAGCCAAAAAAAAAGACATATCTATGAAGTATCAACCCTGTGATGATTATAATTTCTCAACAGACAAGCAAAACAACCTTGACTTAATCCAGGTCCTTTATAACCTCATGTCCATTTACACAAACTCAGTGTGGGTCTATTTTTCCCAGTAATGCAGTCTACAGAGCTTTCATGTGTTTGGCCAAGCTGTTTTTGTGCCAATGATTAAATTTAGCCAATTGTTTGCGTAACACAGGGGCATCCTTTCACAACTGCCTTGCGAAGTGTAAACAAATGTCCAAGGAATTCATCCCCTTTGCAGTCATGATGTGTAGACTGCAGTACAGACTACAGTTAGCAATAAACAATTCCAGTAATTTCGTGTAGAGTTATGGAAGAGATTACATTTGTGAAGGGCTGTTTCGATACTTGTACTATATTCACAAAAGGGATAAGCGAAAAATCAGCAAAAAAACTGGCTTAAATTAATCCCAAAATTGGATTAAAATTAAGGCTGGTATTCACAGAGAAGTTAAGCTAATTTTTCGATTAACTTAATGATTTACATTAAGCTACCTATCAAAAAGATTTAAATTTTGGATTAACTATAGCTTAATGTGCTGCACTTAATCCAAAACCTAACTTTGTGAATATTGACTTAATCTAAATAATTAGCAAAGCCATTTTTTGGAAACTTTAAGTTTTGGTTTAGCTTCAACCTTCATTGTGAATATGGCCCCAGGCTGACTGTGTTGATAAAGAGAGTACAACTTTTGACTCAATCTAAAATCTGAGAAGTTTTTTTTCCCCCTCAAATAAAACATTTGTCTAAGACTTAAGATTTTCACTCAGGTGACATTCACTAAAGTTGGAGTTCTGGCTTAAATTTTGGTTTAAATGTAAGACTGCCTATTATATAATTGGTAATACAAAATTAGTACATTGGTTACAACAAAACCTGACAAAATTTTGCTTCACTGGGAAAATTTAAGCTGTCTGTAAATACTTGTTTTCTCAAGTCATGTTTCTTTTTCAAAAACCCAATTTACCTAAAGTAAAAACTCAACCTAGTAAAAAATTCTCAAAATTGTGACACAAAACTTTGCTGAGTCTTGGAAGAGTCTGGACAGGCAATGCTTTCAGATTTTTATGGGTTTTTTTCAGTTTAAGCTTCATACTGGTAAGACATTTTTTATGGATTTCATATATGTGGGCTAGATAGCAAACACTTTTTGTAACCATTCATACTAGGGGTGTGACGAGTGCAAATAATTCGGGTTGATTGCTCGCGGACAAAAAATCGACTCTACATTGAGCCCTCGCAAAGTTTAGTATCCACTATTACAGGAAACAACATCCAATATTGCGGCTCCCGTAAACAAAAATATAAAGATAAAAGCTTTGAATTGCTTGAATTAGCTGATGTCACCATATAATATACTTAATATCATGTTAAAAATGGTGGATTATATGATTTAATGCCAGCAAGGTATGTTATTTATTTTTTATTTCCTACAAAACGTAACCACTTCAATAGGTTGTTATATGCACACAAGTAGTCGAAATATGCCTTGCTCGGCGAGTGTCGACCACTCGGTCACACCCCTAATTCATGCATATGGTGCCAGGGAAGGACCACTCACCTATATCCTACTGACGCTACTTCCCCCTCTTCATCAGGCTGTACAAAAGGATTGGCCTCCTCAAACTCATACTTGTCTTCATTCTGAAACATAAAAAACAAACTCCTGACTTCGTTTGGTTAAGATTGCATTTTTCCCATGTAGAGAATCAAGCCACTGGCATGTTCTCCCCATTCTGACCTATTGTGGGTCATTCGAGTAATGTAAGAGACAGGGAACAGGATCACTACAGGTGGTATGTCCCGCGGTTACAGGTGTTCCTCTCCAGCGAAACGGACTCCCAGGTCACCCCATGTTGTCCGATTTGTTCACACTACAGGCAATATAATCTGCAGTAATAGGCATTTGGCGAAATGCCCATCTTTTAACTACCGTTTGAGATTTGTACGCGACCGTGTCTCACAGTGGTGAAACGTCCATGTACATCCACTCGCCTTATGTCGCCATATTACACGGAAAGACAACCGAGCCACAACCTTACATATACTGTGGACCACACCTTCAGTGACTGTAGTAAGAAATTCATCTGCGCACACCCGGATTCATCTGCGCATCCTCATGGTACCAATTTAGAAGCGGAAATTTTTTAACATTTTAAAATGTCCATAGGATGTGCAAGGTAATGGACAGTTTGCCACTGAGTCACTAGTTTGCAAACAGACATCAGACGGTGATCCAAGGACAGGGACAGCAGGTGATACCGCCTGTACTGTGAAAGCTGTATTAACATTATTTGAAGGGTTTTGGGCATGTTTAAAAAGTAAAAAAATAAAAAGAGACCGACACAAAAGCACAACTTGTAAACAGTGTATCACTTCACAAGATTGACTATAAAAAAGGTGAAGTCATCTAGTACATAATGATCTCCGAATAACTGCTATATTCTCTTTCATGTATAAACCTCTAGTTTTGGTAATATTACACCATAGTCTATTAATCCACAACGATTACTAAAATAACTGCATCCTAAATTCCTTATGTCATAAACTACTTTCTTTAATGTTTGCCAGAGATTCTGAACCAAGCTGTATTTCATTTCAACTGGCCCAAAGTACAAAGGCTTTTTTCCATGAAATATACATTGAATCAACTGAATCAGTAAACTGATGGTTAATGCCCTGGTCACACTACAGGAGGGTACCGGCTATATTTAGAGGTATTTTATATAAAACCGCACTCTGCAGCCTTTTCATGAGTCAAAAAGCACGAGTTCATGGCCTGTAAAAATACAAACAACAATGTCAAAGACTATATTTCCTACTTGTGAGTAGAGTAGCTCCAGAAGCCTTGATGTAATATACATGACTTTTATTTATTATTGTGCTTTCATTATAAAAAACATATCAAAGTGTTTTAATACTTCGGATTTTGTAAATAACCTCAAAAACGTATAACAAGTGAAATATGCATCTTTTACATGGTGGATAGCGAAATATTGTGACTACTTTTAATTCTTTGTCTTTCTTCATTCTGTTTGTTTACCCTACAAATATCAACATACAGATGGTGAATAACCAGAGACCATAACAAGGCTTCACATTGGTATTTACAGACTCACGAGTGGTGTGCATGAGCCCGCGACCTACTAAAGAATGCTGCATAATTCCTCTATGTGCTGCCACACTTATATCAGTAAAGTTTACAACTTTGCATGCTTTGTTAGGTTTTCACTGCTTGTTTTGGCCACACATACAGAAGTATTAAACAATTTTAAAATTTCCCCCTGCCACAAGTGGTGTCAAGATAACCACCACCATAATTGGCCAGAACTATAAGGTGTCCTTTCATTTCTATGGCTGTTCTATTGCCTTTCCTGCTAATTCTGTGTTACTGTGTACCTTTCTGCTTCTCCAGTAAAGTTTTATGTTTGCTATTATAGTAAGAAATCTAAAATTGGTCACACATGTGAAATTCGCCACATGTGGAAATAATAATAATAAAAATAGCCAGCCCCGGCAGACAAGAACCCCAGCCTGCAGGTACAGCTAAATGGCCAACAACATTGTGATTTGTGAAAATCTTAGGAACAACTTCTGTTGTAAGAAGTATATAGAAGCCACAAGATGTTCTACAAAAGATTCACAGGCCATGATTTCTTACAAGTGGTTTTCATATTTTTATCAGGGAGATATAGGGGGCCACGGTGGCAGAGTGGTAACACTCTCGCCTCCCACCTCTGCGGCCGGGGTTCGATCCCCGTCATGGCCGTAAGTGGGAAAGCTGGTAGTTGCTTGCCGTTGGTCAGCAGTTTACAGTACAGAACCCTAGCGAACTATATGTACTGGTTTCCTCTGCCCTTCGAACTACCCGTCGTGATATGACCTGTACAGTGTTGAAAGCGACGTAAAACCCCAAATAAACAATAAACAGGGAGATATAAGGCCTTTTTGATATGATGACCCTCCTATTTGGCATCAAAGATGTGATATGGCGGCCATTTTGTTTCCAAAACAAGGCAAGCTTTCCTATCCATTTACATTTTGTGCAAATCTGATGAAGCTAGCTGCAATATTTTAAGTTACAGAAAACATTAAGATTTTAGAACAAACTTTAAGACCCGAAAATCTAAAAGTGTTACCATGGCAACAGTTGCTGCTGGATACCCCCAAAACCTAATCAGCTGTAGATCCTGATAAACATATCCTGAAAATTTGGTGAAAATTCATGCATGGGTTTAGGCTGTGGAACACCCACAAAGTTTAAGACCTGAAAATCTTAAAAGTGTTGCCATGGCAACAGTGGTAGCCGGATACCCCCAAAACCTAATCAGCTCTAGATCCTCTTGGGGTAAACATACCCTGAAAATTTGGTGAAAATCCGTGCAGGGGTTTAGTCTGTGGAACACCCATAAACTTTAAGACCCAAAAATCTTAAAAGTATTGCCATGGCAACAGTTGTTACTGGATACCCCCAAAACTCAATCAGCTCTAGATCCTCTTGGGGTAAACATATCGTGAAAATATGGTGAAAATCTGTGCAGGGGTGTTACGGTCACGGGCAAGCGCGGTAGCAATTACCGGTTGTCTTTAAGTTGTAACAGAAAAAGCAAAAAGTTAAACTTAACAAATTTATTTAATAGTCAACAATAATGATTACAGTCAACTGGTATGCTCTTAACCAAACACACTAATACAATAATAAGATCTAGCTGACCTGACCACAGAGATTATGAGTTAAGTTTATCCGCCGTATCCAGCAATCTGTTCCGTAATCCGTCCTGTAGTATATTCTGTGGTCTATCCAATGTCCTGTGGTCTGTCCTGTGATCTGTCCAATGTTCACTCACACACGGATATCTATATCTTGTGACCTGTCTCACACTCAACAACACAAAAGGTTCTTGTCCTGCTATTCTTTATATATCCAGTCACACAGAATGTCTGTCTGGAGATTTTTTAGAGAGTTAACTAGGGGTGTGACAGGGTGCCCGGTCACCGAAAGACGGTGACAATCTATGAAACTACCGGGTATATTTTAACGTTCGTGGAAACCGAAAATCTATACTTCCTTTACAGAAAAGGTACAAATTGTGTTGAATAAAATAAATATAACAATAAAAAATGTTTTACTTACCCTAGAACTCCATTATCTATCATATTTTATATATATACTACTAGTCACGGGCAACATTTTATGACTTTACTGTATCTCCATAGCAACCATAGTTCATTTCCTGTCTGCAGGTAAGTACTCTCTTTTTTGCTAGTATCCAGTTTAACTGTATTTTGTGTTGCTTTTTTTGACAAAAGGATCATTTTTGCCTTAAAAAACGAAGCAAACTGCAAGGAAATGGTCTAATATTAAGCTTTTGGATGTTCACGATCTCCGGTTACGGTCCGGTTATTTCCCGCGGATTAACCGGAGTCAAAATATTGTCCCCGTCTCACCCCTAGAGTTAACACAACTGTACTGTCTGCTCCAAGATGTGGACAATGTCCAAAATGCAGTAAATTCACTCTCCAAAATATCCAAAGTACAATAAATCTGTCCAGATGATGTATCCAGTTCACTCCAGTAAAAGTTCACAGTGATATAAGCATATATTATACTCCAAAACACAATAGCTCTCCTTTTAGCAAGCGAATACAAAGTTCACTTGTGGTCAGATGTACATTCCTTATATACATTCACAGATTCCTTCTGGAATTGTACAGAACCAACTCAAAAGAAGATTGGGCCATCTAGGCCAAATGAGGAAGTTCTAGAAACTACTGGCAATTGGGTTTCCCCAAATCTAACATAACCACTGAGGGGGGGATTTCCCCCAGTCTGTGAACAGATCAATAAACACTAAAACACAAAAATCAATAACTCCCTTACTTTAAATGTCAGCACACAAAAAGAACCAACAACACAATTATCTTTTATGACAATGTATAAACATAAAGCTTAAATTAAACAATGCACTAATATAGTGCCTAATATATGTAATATACAATGTATTAATATAGTGTCCAATATATGTAACAAGGGGTTTAGGCTGTGGAACACCCACAAGCTTTATGCCCGCCACCGCTGCCAACGCTGCCGCCCGGACGGTGCAGGGGATGGTTAAAAATAATGAATTGAGCTGAGATTTGTTGAATGTATAGCAAAATCAAGGCTTTTTGAACTGAAACATACCAAGTTTAAGACAAAACATCATTTCCTTCACAGAATTATCTAAGGTCTCAGAGTTGGCGAATTTTAGATTTGTCCTCCCTAATTCTGATTTTTTTTCCCTACAGTAAAACTGTAGCTAGAGGTGTGTAGCCGGGTTTTACTTGAGGTACTGCATTCTGCCTAGTTTTTGCTGCCATTTATAATCACAAAAAATACCACCTGATTTGTAACTGGGGCTTAAAGGTGTTTTCCTTAATATTTTAATGTGCTGTTGCCCAAAAAATATCAAGTGTTAGTGTCATTTGGGCAATATTTATTTTATTCAAAATTTTTTTGAAAATTGCGATGGCCACTCTGTAGAGATACCCTATGGGTCAAAAATTTCATCGAAATCGCTCTATCTACCATGGTTTTCGAGATATAAGCATTTTTGTGTTTTTTTTGCAATTTTTGCGAAAAATTCGAAAATTCAAAATGGCCGCCATTTTGGGTGAGACAAAAATCTTTTGAAAACTAGAAATAGGCCGCCCTGTTGATAGTAGATGCGAATAGAAACAGGATAGCATAGAAGAACACACATTATCATGTGTAATGTCCACCCATGAACCTTTTGCCCAAATTGTACAGTAGTCTTACAAGACCCTGTTTCATTTGTAAAATATATCAATGATGCTTAAATATTTGATAGTGTAGATGTAATTTATTTCAGCTTCATGCCTTTTTGCATTGGTTGGGTTGAAAATTTTGACGAAATCACTCTATCTTGCACGGTTAAGAAGATAGAAGCCAATTCCTGTTTTTCTATTTTTGGCAAAAATTTGAAAATTCAAAATGGCCGCCATTATTGGGAAAAGGAAATTTTTTTGAAAATTGCCAAGAGTACATTTCTTAGATACCCTATGGGTCGAAAATTTCAACAAAATAACTCTATTTTGCACGGTTAAGGCCAGTTTGTGTTTTTCCATTTTGGGCAAAAATTCGAAAATTCAAAATGGCTGCCATTTTTGGGGAGGGGAAAATTTTTTGAAAATTGCAAATATTACATTCCTTAGATACCCTGTGGGTTGAAAATTTCGACGAAATCGCTCTATCTCGCATGGTTAAGGAGATAGAAGCAAATTTGTGTTTTGCCATTTTTGGCAAAAATTTGAAAATTCAAAATGGCCGCCATTTTAGGGGAGGGGAAAATTTTTTAGAAATTACCAAGAGTACAATGCTCAGATACCCTGTGGGTCGAAAATTTTGACGAAATCACTCTATCTGGCACGGTTAAGGAGATAGAAGCAAATTTGTGTTTTGCCATTTTTGGCAAAAATTCGAAAATTCAAAATGGCCGCCATTTTTGGGGAGGGGAAAATTTTTGGAAAATTGCAAAGATTGCATTCCATAGATACCCTGTGGGTCGAAAATTTCGACGAAATCGCTCTATCTCGCACGGTTAAGGAGATAGAAGCAAATTTGTGTTTTGCCATTTTTGGCAAAAATTCGAAAATTCAAAATGGCCGCCATTTTTGGGGAGGGGAAAATTTTTTGAAAATTGCAAATATTACATTCCTTAGATACCCTGTGGGTCGAAAATTTCGATGAAATCGCTCTATCTCGCACGGTTAAGGAGATAGAAGCAAATTTGTGTTTTGCCATTTTTGGCAAAAATTCAAAAATTCAAAATGGCCGCCATTTTTGGGGAGGGGAAAATTTTTGGAAAATTGCAAAGATTGCATTCCTTAGATACCCTGTGGGTCGAAAATTTCGACGAAATCGCTCTATCTCGCACGGTTAAGGAGATAGAAGCAAATTTGTGTTTTGCAATTTTTGGCAAAAATTCGAAAATTCAAAATGGCCGCCATTTTTGGGGAGGGGAAAATTTTTTGAAAATTGCAAAGAGTACATTCCTTAGATACCCTGTGGGTCGAAAATTTCGACGAAATCGCTCTATCTCGCACGGTTAAGGAGATAGAAGCAAATTTGTGTTTTGCCATTTTTGGCAAAAATTCGAAAATTCAAAATGGCCGCCATTTTTGGGGAGGGGAAAATATTTTGAAAATTGCAAAGATTGCATTGCTTAGATACCCTGTGCGTCGAAAATTTTGCCGAAATCGCTCTATCTCGCACGGTTAAGGAGATAGAAGCAAATTAGTGTTTTGCCATTTTTGGCAAAAATTCGAAAATTCAAAATGGCCGCCATTTTTGGGGAGGGGAAAATTTTTGGAAAATTGCAAAGATTGCATTCCTTAGATCCCCTGTGGATCGAAAATTTTGCCGAAATCGCTCTATCTCGCACGGTTAAGGAGATAGAAGCAAATTTGTGTTTTGCCATTTTTGGCAAAAATTCGAAAATTCAAAATGGCCGCCATTTTTGGGGAGGGGAAATTTTTTTGAAAATTGCAAATATTACATTCCTTAGATACCCTGTGGGTCGAAAATTTCGACGAAATCGCTCTATCTCGCACGGTTAAGGAGATAGAAGCAAATTTGTGTTTTGCCATTTTTGGCAAAAATTCGAAAATTCAAAATGGCCGCCATTTTTGGGGAGGGGAAAATTTTTGGAAAATTGCAAAGAATGCATTCCTTAGATACCCTGTGGGTCGAAAATTTCGACGAAATCGCTCTATCTCGCACGGTTAAGGAGATAGAAGCAAATTTGTGTTTTGCCATTTTTGGCAAAAATTCGAAAATTCAAAATGGCCGCCATTTTTGGGGAGGGGAAAATTTTTTGAAAATTGCAAATATTACATTCCTTAGATACCCTGTGGGTCGAAAATTTCGCCGAAATCGCTCTATCTCGCACGGTTAAGGAGATAGAAGCAAATTTGTGTTTTGCCATTTTTGGCAAAAATTCAAAAATTCAAAATGGCCGCCATTTTTGGGGAGGGGAAAATATTTTGAAAATTGCAAAGATTGCATTGGTTAGATACCCTGTGTGTCGAAAATTTTGCCGAAATCGCTCTATCTCGCACGGTTAAGGAGATAGAAGCAAATTTGTGTTTTGCCATTTTTGGCAAAAATTCGAAAATTCAAAATGGCCGCCATTTTTGGGGAGGGGAAATTTTTTTGAAAATTGCAAATATTACATTCCTTAGATACCCTGTGGGTCGAAAATTTCGACGAAATCGCTCTATCTCGCACGGTTAAGGAGATAGAAGCAAATTTGTGTTTTCCCATTTTTGGCAAAAATTCGAAAATTCAAAATGGCCGCCATTTTTGGGGAGGGGAAATTTTTTTGAAAATTGCAAATATTACATTCCTTAGATACCCTGTGGGTCGAAAATTTCGACGAAATCGCTCTATCTCGCACGGTTAAGGAGATAGAAGCAAATTTGTGTTTTGCCATTTTTGGCAAAAATTCGAAAATTCAAAATGGCCGCCATTTTTGGGGAGGGGAAAATTTTTGGAAAATTGCAAAGATTGCATTCCTTAGATACCCTGTGGGTCGAAAATTTCGACGAAATCGCTCTATCTCGCACGGTTAAGGAGATAGAAGCAAATTTGTGTTTTGCCATTTTTGGCAAAAATTCGAAAATTCAAAATGGCCGCCATTTTTGGGGAGGGGAAAATTTTTTGAAAATTGCAAATATTACATTCCTTAGATACCCTGTGGGTCGAAAATTTCGACGAAATCGCTCTATCTCGCACGGTTAAGGAGATAGAAGCAAATTTGTGTTTTGCCATTTTTGGCAAAAATTCGAAAATTCAAAATGGCCGCCATTTTTGGGGAGGGGAAATTTTTTTGAAAATTGCAAATATTACATTCCTTAGATACCCTGTGGGTCGAAAATTTCGCCGAAATCGCTCTATCTCGCACGGTTAAGGAGATAGAAGCAAATTACTCAAAAGTAGTACTGAAAATACACAATGAAGTACCTAAATGGCTATTACTCATGTACTGACAAAGCTATCAGTCCCAAATGCAATACCAAGCGAGCTATGGACATAACAATCTTGTATTCAAAATTGTAGTAAAATATCTTTAATTATTTTGGCTTAAATGCACGGAAACCAATGGGTACTGAAAATAGCTGTACTTAAGTATTACTCAGTAAGCAAAAGAGGTACAACAGCCAAAAGCAATCCCAAGCAAGCTACTGACCCAATAAGCCTGCATACCAAATTTGGTGACAATAGCTCTAATACTTTTCCTTTAAATGAGCGGAAACCATGCGTGACGCCGGACATCGGACGCCGGACGCCGGACATCGGACATCGGACAACGGACATCGGACATCGGACATCGGACGGCGAAAAAAGCAAAAATAATATATCCACCCCCCAGGGGGGTGGACATAATTACGATGGCCACTCCGCAGAGATACCCTGCAGGTCAAAAATTTGTCGAAATCGCTCTATCTAGAGATATAAGCATTTTTGTGTTTTGCAATTTCTGCGAAAAAAACGAAAATACAAAATGGCCGCCATTTTGCGAGACAAAGTTTTTTTGAAAATTGGGATGGCTACTCTACAGAGATACCCTGTGGGTCAAAAATTTCGGCAAAATCGCTCTATCTAGCACCGTTTTCGAGATATAAGCATTTTTTGTGTTTTGCCATTTTTGCGAAAAATTCAAAATGGCCACCAGTTTTGGCAAGACCAATTTTTTTTTGAAAATTGGGATAACTACTCTGCAGAGATACCCTGTGGGTCAAAAATTTTGTCGAAATCGCTTTATCTCGCACGTTTTTTGAGATATAAGCATTTTTGTGTTTTCCTTATTTGGAAAATTCGTAATGATTAATTAATCATTAATTACTCGGCCATTTCTTAATCAATAAATGCCAAAATCTAATGATTTCCAGATTTTAATAGAATGAATGTATTTGCCAAGTTTCAGGTGAATTGATAAAATTCCTTTCAAGTTATCATCCGAACAAGCTTACCCATCAAAAGAAGACATTTTTGGTCATGTGACCTCTCTGATTGGTCCAAATGGCACTGCAGCATATTAAAAAAAATTCCCCAAGGCTACTGCATACACCTACCAAATTTGAAAAGAATCCGCCCAATGGTTACAGAGTTATAAGGAAAACGAAATGTAATGCCGGCGGAGCCTGATTTTCTCCTATACACAAAAAAGCGTCCCTTGTGGGACGCTTAATACAAATATATGGGTATGATTTACAAACATAACAAGCATTCTGACGCATGCATTTATCTCCCGCCATACAAATTAGATGTACTAAAGACAGTGGAATATAAATTTTCTTGTGAGATGGAGGCACATGTAGAAGTGACAACAAGTTTAATGTTTGATTGCAATACTTTTAAAGACAAAAGGCATTTACTCATTTTAGTAGCTATTACTCTGCCATCCAAATAGCTACAGTTCTGCAACTTTATTATGCAGTAGATCAACCCAAAGTAGGTAAGGACGTATTTAGAAGAAATTGCCTATCTGTAACACTTTTAGAAATAAAAGACATTAGGTGAATGATTTATTTAGAAGAAATTGCCTATCTGTAATACTTTTAGAGATAAAAGACATTTACTCACTTTAGTAGCTATTACTCAGCTATCCAAAGAGCTACAGTTCTGCAACTTCACTATGTGGTAGATCACCCAAAAGTAGGTGAATGACTTATTTACAAGAAATTGCCTACCTATAATACTGTTAGAGATAAAAGACATCTACTCATTTTAGTAGCTCTTGCTCAGCTATCTACTCACTTAGCTATTGCCCTACATCTGCAAAAGCAACAAAAATATAAATGACACAGGAAAGTAGGTTATGAAAAACTAGATGAATAACAAATGAAAAGATTTGCCTAACTTTAGTACTTGTGAAGGTATTTGACATTTATTTCCATCATAATTTTGCTACAAATAAGAAAATAGCTATTGCTCACTTATGACATGCAATGGAACCTCAAACGACATGCCATCTTATAGTTAAGGAAAAAGTATCTGAAAAACATATTTTAGAAAAATACTCTTAACTGCAATAGTTCTGGAGTTACAATGGATTTACTCAACTGTAGAATTTCAAAGTAGCTATTACTCAGCTATCCAATCTGCAACAGGTCTGAAACTTTACTATGTGATAGCTTATCAAAAAGTAGATGAATAACATATTTGAAAATAATTCCCTAACTTTAATACTTTTGAAGATTTTTGACATTTACTTATGTCATTATTTTGCTACAAATAAGAAAATAGCTATTACTCACTTGTGGCATGCAATGGGACCCCAAACTATGTACCATCTTATAGCTAAGGACAAAGTAGCTGAACAACATATTTGAAGAAAAAGTTGTAACTGCAATAGTTTTTGAGTTATGAGCCCTTTACTCCAAGTAGATAAGATTGCTATTACTCACTTATCTTTAGGCCTAAGTCCATAAAACCAAAAAAATTTTCAAGGGCGTGAAAATTCATTGCGACAATTAATTTACAAAAAATCTGTAGCTGTAGTAGTTTTGGAGAAATCTGCGTGACTAACTAACGCACGCACGCACGCACGCACAGGCATCATTTCATAATCTCCCTCCCAGGCTAAAGCCCGGCAGGAGATAACAAGAAGTATACAGTATTCCTCTAACATTAATTAAATTACAATTAATGATTTTTTGTTTGTCATTTGTTTTTAATAACAACATGAGCTACAAAAAGATCTTAACTATAACTTCAAATTGGCTCTTGTATCGCAATGACTGTTTGCATTCTTATTAATTTTTCACTAAATATCAAAGATTAAATAAAGGATTTGTTTCGCAAAAAGAATATAAGTGTATCTCCCCCCCCCCCCCCCCCCCAACAGTTCTTTTCTAAAATGCACTAAAAAAGTAGTCTATTATAGACTACTTTTTAGTGCATTTTAGAAAACTTTTAAGGGTGTTGCAAACAGGAAACGACCCGACACGATCCGATCAGACAAAATATATAGCCCATGGTGTTTCATTGTAATGTATGCACACACACTCCGATCCTATCAGATAAGACACAGCAAGACACGACCCGACATTTCTAAATTAGAAAAGTTTCTAATTTTTATCTGGTCGTAGGGAGGGGGAAAGGGGGGTTCTCTATTGCCCATATCAGTTCAAGAGAACTGTGTGTAATAAATGCCTTGGAAAGCTGAGATGAAACAGGCTGCATCAATGAAAGGCATTTAATTGGTACAATATAGTCTTACCCAAAGCTCAAGTTTCTTTTATATTGAGCTAAAATATTGGTGGACACAGCACAATCTAAAATATACTCTTACCTATCTTAGCTTTTAAATTAATTTACTTATTATTCTGCCTCTCCTAAAACATGTAATACTTTATTATGACACCATACAGGTATTTATATTTTAAAAACATATTGTGAACTTTTAAGCTCAGGAAAAGGCTATGCAAATCACAAGATGTACAAGCAAAATGAAAAAAAAATGTTAAAAATGCTTCTGCAACACCCCTATTAGGTTTTATGTTAAACATTTGCAGTATAAGTTCATAGTTATACATAAAATGCAGACATTGATAGATGTCTCTGCATATCTATTTGAGCAATCCTCTCCCAAAACAACAAATATCGCCACTATCAAAAAGCAATAACCCACTCATTGAAAGGGCAGCAACAACCCAACTTTGACCTATAACAGCACTACCAAGCTGTAATATATAAGAGAACCCAGAACTCTGTCCCTTTAAAAAGATATTGACCACAAAAGACAAAATTCTAAGTTGCTACAATCAGAATTCTTTGAGACAAACCTGCACCTACTGACTTGGTTGATCTGAGCAGTTTAACAATTAGCACACACTGTAAGGTAAACAATATTATGCATTTGCAAAGCCTGTAAATCTGGTAAACTTTGAAACAATTAAAACATTACCATAAACATAATGTGTTATTGGTTTGCAAAATTAGTTTAAACACAATGAAGAAACGTTTGTGTATTGAAACAAAAAAAAATAAAAAAATTGGAAAAATCTACAATCATGTCACGCAAGAGTGTAGCTTTCAATTATTTAAAGCTGTGCTTTTAATGCACTCCATAACAAATCCCGCAGTTACATGAAAATGCCAGTTTACAAGACAAAAATGGCTGGAGAAGAAAAACCTCTTAACAATTCTTATAAAAAATTTCCTAAAAGACGGAAATCGCTGCTGAAAATGACGGATGACAATCTAAATATAAAGACTTAGCTACAAACCATTCAGAAGGTAAGACAAATGTCTTTTATGACCAAGAAACAGCTTTTTAAAATGGAAAGAATATTTGGTAAGACCAACAAATAATCTTTGCATAGTCAGACTGAACCTTCACTGTAGTTATAACTGCTAACTGTGACCTACATTCTTCCATTGCTTACTTCAAGTTTCATTCTCCATATTTTAAAGTACACAGGTAACGATTGGCATCACACTCGTATGCATTTTATATAACATCAGCTGGAGATGATTACTACTGACATCTACAACCTTCTATTTGCCCGATGTAAAAAACTAACTTTTATAACAAAATTAGGAGCTCCATGTCCCATACGGATATCATTATTATTATTAAAGCATCCTAATTGGGCACTTTATTATAATTGCTAATTGGTAGTGACTTAAGCAGAGGGAATAAAAGATATGTAGTCGACTTATTGTCAGTGGCAGTGGACCATCAAGGTCGGTCCCTGATAATTTTTTTATGATTGATTATTCAACATAAATATTTTTCATCTTTTTATATGTGAATATCAATGTGCTTTTAAAATAGTGTAAGTATTTTTTAACATAAGATTTGACAGATCTGTCAAAATTATTTGGTTTTGTTTATATTTATTGCCAAATTTGCAGGAACTGGACATTTTTTGGTAGATACTGGATGTTGTAAATTTCCTGTGATGGAAAGTTGGAAACCACCTAAATTCTTACCAGACTGACACATACACCATCAATGAAAATGTTTTATGGCATAAGGAACAAGATGCGCTCTGACAGAGCAGAATGCTTGACTCAATGTGACCCCGATTCACGAGTGTTATAAAGTATTATTTTATCGCCCATCTATTGTTGTCTACATTTTAAACTCTGCAGGAAGACAGTGACTAGAAATATGACTAGAAAAGTTTACAAAATATTGGGGTCATCTGTGTAACTGCACAGTTTGAATTTTGATTTCCAGTGACATGATTAACATATTTGTATGTTACATGGTTTCCGAAATATTAATGAAAAACAGCACTTATGTATGTTTAATATATCCCTTTGAAAAATATCCGACCCACACAAAAGGTGCTCAGACAGAATGACAGATAGAACAAAACAGATTACACTTTCATTTCAAAAACCTTGTCCTAATGTCGAGTGTTAACAATGCAGTAAATTAATCAATTCTTGTACACCCAAAAGTCAGAAAAACAGGGAATTACTTGAGCATGAAAGTTGGGGTTGATTCCCAGCATTAGCAGCGATGACATCATCAATCTCGATAACAGGATATCATTGTATAACCCTTGAAATCGAAGTACTGTGGTTGTAATTTCTAAATACCTTGAACAGACAAAATGCTCTTTCTTTTGGGTGAACATTATAGCCGATATCAATACTCTCACATTTACTTTTACAAAATAGTGCAAATCTTATTGAAATCTATGTTTAAATCTTACATAGAAAGTACTACAGTAGATCCTCTGTTATCCAACCAACTGGTGGAGTAACAATTTCGGCAGATAATAGATGGGTGGGATAATAGAAGGCCTAAAATAACAGGTTTAAATGGAGTAGGGAGAGTGGGTTTGAGGTGGGATAACTGAAAAGTCTGATGATATAGGTTCTGCTGTTCCAGTGACTTTTTATCCCTGTTTTATGAGAGTCTGAATGACAAAAAAAAATAACTGTTTTGTACTCATCATTATACTTCATGACAATAAAATGACATCAATGTTGGTACTGCACTAGTGGATCCAGGGGGGGGGGGGGGAATAATGTAAAGGGGTTCAACCCAAAGTACAAAATTATTTCTTGACAGTGGTGTTAAATTTACAGGAAATGCACTCTATTTTTACCAAAAATTAATTTTTTCCAGGGGGGCATGCCCCCCGACCCCCTTAGTTATAATATGTCTGATGTGAACCCCCACCTTACTCAATGTGAACCCCCACCTTACATAAAAGCTGGATCCGCCCCTGTACTGTGATACCATTTCTGTATCATGAGGACTTCTCTATTAATAGACCCCACACCTTACATAAAAGCTGGATCCGCCCCTGTACTGTGATACCATTTCTGTATCATGAGGACTTCTCTATTAATAGACCTTTTACATATTAAAATCCAATAATTATACCAAACAAGAGGGTCAAAGATACCCCAAAAGGCAGGTTGTGCAGGCAGCAATAAGGTTAGCGACTACTGTAATTAATTTAGAAACAAGGAAAGAAATGCTAGGTCACCCAGTTAAGGTAAACGTGTTAGATGTGCTAAGAAATGTAAAACTTAGCTATGATGGTGATCTATTTCCCTGTCAAGTTTGAATTCGATTGAACAAAGCATTTTGAGTTGGAGTCCGGAAATGGAAATGTTGACGGACAAAAAACGGACAAACAAACAGGCGGAATTACACCAATTCGAAAGGAACCTAGCTATGATGGTGATCTATCTCCCTGTCAAGTTTGAATTTGATTGGACAAAGCGTTTTTTTTTCGAGTTAGAGTCCGGAAACAGAAATGTTGATGGACAGACAAACGGTAAAAAACGGACAAACAAACAAATGGAATTACACCAATTTCTAAAGGAACCCAGTTATGATGGTGATCTATCTCCCTGTCAAGTTTGAATTCGATTGGACAAAGCGTTTTCGAGTTAAGAGTCTGGAAACGGAATTGTTGACGGACAGACAAACGGACAAACGAAAGGACAGAATTACACCAATTTCGAAAGGAACCTAGCTATGATGGTGCTCTATCTCCCTGTCAAGTTTGAATTCAATTGGACAAACCATTTTCGAGTTAGAGTCCGGAAACGAAAATGTGGATGGACAGACAGACGTCGGACACATCAATCTAATATTTGGGTTGATTACATGCAACCCGCCTAAAAACCAAATTAACCAAATTAAGTTATATGCTTCATCCTTAAACACTCCTTGCCTTTGATAAAGCTACTGTGTCCATTTATATTTACACAGTAAATTTTAAAATGTTTTGGTAGAAAATTTCTAGTTTCTCTGAAAATCTAGGAATATCAGTCAATATGGGCCAAGGATTTTTACACAATATTCTTCCATGAAAAACACTTATTACATATGTTAAAGAAATCATTCATGATCATCACAGAAACAAGTGCACATAAGTTTTTATTGTGAAACTAAAAAGTTTTTATTGTCAAACTAAAAAGTTCCCAAATATAATCTATCACTTGACCTTTTAGCCCATTCTGATGATAAGAAAAGCAGCGAACCTGGACACGTTTCAGGTAACATTTTCTTAAAACAAGTTAACAAAGCATTAAGCACATGACTTATCCTATTAAAATAAAAAAAATTGTAACAGACACAACTCCGTCAAATTTATAAAAAAAAATATCCTGCTTCAGATGACATTACCCAAGACTATAATCTGGTAAGCTGAGAATGTCACAAAAATACTCATATTGATGACAATTTTTTTTAACTTAATAGCTATCACATGTTCTCCTTTTTTTACTTCTAGGGGAGAGGTAAAGGGGCGACTGGTAAATTTCACAATTATTAATAACTAGTCAAAAAGCCATTCTCTGTACAGTATTTTACACTTACTCTTTTAAGAGCTCACATAATATCACCACAAATAAGAAACAGTTAAAACATTAAAACACTATCTGGCACCCAACAAAATAATACTTCACTTACACAGTAACAGGGTTCAACAAATAACTAGACCAAGGATGCATCTGTATTTCTTTGTAAGAACTATGAGATGTTCTTGTTTCAACTTCTATGGAAAAGCCATGCTCTGTGCAGCATTTAAAGCGAGCTTCTTATTATTACCACAAATATCCCCCACTGCATGGGTAAATAACATTGGACATCATGAGAAATACAAGGGGTGAAACAGTACAAAGATCAGGAGACTTTCAGAACAGTGTCAAAGTTCAAATCAAGGTCACATGATGATGTTGCACACCTGCACTCCAGACCAATGTCCCTACCATGTATCAACTTCTTACAGACTATGGTTTTCGAGAAACAGTCTGAACAATAATTTAAAAGTCAAGGTCACTACAGCAAGGTCAAAGGTCAAATCATGGTCACTCCATGAGGCCGCACACCTATACCCTCCAACCAATGCCCCGACCAAGTATCAACTTCCTACATCTTACGGGTTTCTGAGATATAGCCCGGACAAGATTTTACGCGCCCGACCGTCCAGCCAGACTCCATGGGTAAAAACAATACCCGCACAGTTTTCAAAGGCTGTGGAGTGAAAAGGTTGAACTTAATGCCATGTGAAAATTTTTAGTGATACAGTTCAAATTTCTGTTTGGTATTAATTGTTCCAATATAAATGCAGGCTGAAATCTTACCATCTTGAGGACTTGCTGAGAGAAGTTGTGGTTAATGAAGGTCGCCTCCAGGGAGAGCTTCTTGGGGGTGTTGAGTACCCAGTCATCTTGAGGGGCCTCCTTAGCTGTCTCACCCACAGTCAGCATGTCTGGTGGTAAAATACAATAAAATAATGGAGAAATAATTTGTTGGAAAAATGTGTTCCTTCAAGTCCCTTCTTTTGATGATGAAAGTTTACAAATCACAGAAACATTTTTTTTCTTTTAGATTTTTTTACCCATTACACACCAACATTCTGGAACTCCCTCGCGCTTCATATTTTAAAAAGATGCTCAGTAACACCTAGTTGTTTCCTTTGTTCACATCCACAACCACAGATTATTACCTTAACTGTCCCTCAACTGTGAATTTTGCCCATTCTTTTTTTAACTTAGCACACAGAGTGGAAAGCACTTAGCAGTATATTACATCTGAATTAGAATTACCATCTAACACATTCTGTATCTGACCAATATTTTTATTACCCATGAAGATATTAGGAGTGTGCAAATTTATACCACTATGGTGTTTTAGCTGATCTTCCTAAATCCATGGGGTACCAAGTACCCTACATACCATAATTGCAAGGCAAATGTTGTTACATACAGTAGAAATGTACTCTCTATTGTACATAGGTGTTCACTAGGGCTGCGAACGAGTACTCGAGCCTCGGTGTACGAAGCGGTCTTGGCTTGTACTCGAGTCCATTTTAAAAACTCGGTTACTTGCGAGGTATTGTATTATTGCCCACGTAATGATAATCAAACGCTTGTGTAAAATATGCTACATTTCAGCATTTCCGTCACATAATATCAATTAAAATTGTTATTTATACTTGAAAACATACAATTTACTCCATATTCTATAATATATGGTCAAATAGAAGACGGTTTTCTTCAAACGTTTCGTTTCCGGAACCGACTATTTGTTTACAGGAGACTTCTAATGGTGGGTACTAAATCTCGTGGTTACTCGAATTCGGGCCAGTTGTCAGAGGGCGAGTACTCAATGCCGTTTTTCAGCACCCGTCACAGCCCTAGTGTTCACAGAGGCATTAAAGAGTCTTTACATTTATTTTGGCCAAATTCTGGTGTTCTATGGCACACCTAGTATCTGTATAGCTAAGTTTGTGATTAGTAGTGAAATGGGCAGAAAACATGGCTGAAAAGTCTTTTGCGCTGCATGCGCAAGCTGCACAGCCATCAGAGACAGGAGTAGTGCACTAGAACTTATGAAAGTCAGGCGACAGGAAGAAATTGTAACTCAGACACATCCCATAGCTGGTGCAAAACTCAGTCACCCATTCCAGTAATAAAGTAGCTCATTGCCGCTTAACTTCAGTGAAGAGACAGATACTCATCACACTGTGCCACAATTCATGAAAAATAAATAATTCGTAGAAACATGAACCTTGCTAGAGCTAACACTTAAAAATAACAGTCGATACAGGTGGCCAACGTTCTGTACCACAAATCGTCAGTCGTCAGCCAATAACTTGACTGCTTTCCCATTTCAGGTCAGGCCAGGATTCAAACTCCAATCTCAGAAGTGGAAGCAAGGTTGTCGAAACTATGTCACAACATTGTGATTTTTTTTTTTTTTGGTAACCAGATCTAGTTCTTTCCCAAAATGTAATCACTTCCTCTTTTTGCCACAAGTTAGGCCCAAAAAAATTGTGATTATCTGCATATTACTTTTGAAGTAATATCAACCAGAAAGCCAAATACACATAAACATTGAAAATTGAAGCTCTGAATTTTTTTTTTTTTTTCGATCCAGAATATGATGCAGATCTCTCCCAAAACTTCATTACTCCTTATTTGGTCAGGCTCTACCCATATAAAAAAAAATTTTTAGAAACATTTGGTCACCATTTAAAACCATAACCTCCTAGTGTTGATAAATAAGTTACAGCTATATGAGCAGCTAAATCTGGGTATGCATGTGATGGATACAATATTAGCCATACCAAATTCAGCGTCATCTCTCTTGTCAAAGAAGAGCTTCTTGCCCACTTTCTGCACCACAATATCCCAGGAGTACACAGACCTAGTGCAGCACATCAGTGTGGTCAGGATGGCATCAGTAGCAAACACATTACCCTGTGTCTTGGCCAGCTAAAAGGAAGAAGAAACCTCAATCATAATCAAAAACATTAATTTGCCCATTTTTGTAATGACACCAAAGCAGATTTTCTAGCTCAGACTTTGGCGGTTCAATATTTGAAGTTATTTCAGACTCTCAGCAAACCTAGCCTGTTGCCAAAAGGTTGATTTAAAAGCAAGGAGTACATTGGTGAGAACCACGGTAAGTAAATTCCAAACTACATGCACTTGTTAAGCACTACTCCGCAAAGGATGAAATGGTCCACCATAGGGCTCAGCTTTTTGTAATTTTTACTGGTGAATATAATTATGAAAAAAATTATTCTAGCCAGTGTTTTAATGTGAGAAGATGGGTGGTTTCAGGCTTATCACTGAGGTTGATCTGTGGTTTGCAACAAAAAGGAAGGAGATTGCCCCAAAGTTTTTATTTTAATCTAAACCAGGTATCCCCATCTATTTGCTACCAATTCGTGATCTGTAAATGTCCGCATACAAGAGCCATATTTTAAAACACTAAATGGCACTGCAAGATAAAGTTTATAAAGCCCCTGTTTTTACCAAACTAAAGACAGTATGTGACCTACTTTACTTAACCAAATTCAAATACAACGGCAAAAAAGCTTACATTTTTACCACCTAGTCAAGAAACTCACAATATTTTTTAAAAGAATGAACAAGCACAATAAACTTAACCTATATGAGTACATTGCTATAAGGGTTGGGTTATATTAGTAGCAAATACATTGCTTCAGGATTTCATACCTCAAAATAGCAACAGTGAACAGAAGACTGTGCAGTAGAAAGAACTGATTTCATATTTATATGTCTTATCAACAGACTTAACTATTTTTTTCTGTAAATGAGGCATTTAGAGCTATCAAACAATCTGTTACACAATGTTTAGCAATATATCTGAATACTGACTGAAATGCAAATCCAAAATATACTTCGTTATAATACTCAAATTGCACTTCAATCTCTCTGCGACAACATACTGAAATCATCCACAAAAGCACGCATTATCACCCATCCAGAAAATACATGAAATATATTAAACGTCTACCCTTTCCTGCAAAATGCCAAGTCCAGGTTGTTTAAGGATTTTTTATATACATTTTACTTAATTTTCATATGCTTAACTTCATGAAAAGTGCATCATTTAACCATTGCAAAAGTATAAATATAACCATGTTAAAAAGAATGGAAATTTCCTATATAGAGAAATTTCAAGGGTTTTTATTGGCTGAGCATAAATGTGACAGGTACACTGTTTTTAATTGTTTATCCGTATGTGAGCTAATATATTAATTTATTTTAAAAAAGACAAATACTGGGATTTCTGTTATAGATTGTTGAATTAAATTCTCTATTTTGTAATAATGTGAGTCACACTATTTAATCTTTTTATTGCACTCTTTATTTATTGCACTGTTTATATCACGTTTACGGGTTGATTACATTCAGTTATACACCGATGTTGGTATTATTGCCCATTCTCAACTTTTCCTGTCTTTCAACAAAGAACCCATAGATGCAACCGCAGAAAATTTTGGTATAGCTCTATCCTCAGATAAAACCTTGATACCTGGAGAGACAAACCAGTAAATGTGTATCTTTCAATTTCAAATAAAATCCATTCGCAAAAAAGATAAAAATCCTAATGGAGGCAAAGATATTGTGCACAGTTTGTCTCAGTTTGCCAATACATGACAATCATTGTTTCACTACTTTTAAGGGATCACGTTTCACTCTGCTCTGTGACATATAATTTATGATGTGTGGGGCGGAGGGTGGGGGGTGGTGGTGTGTATGTGTGAACACTATATTTTGAACAACATCTGGTTGCCATCAGTATTGTTAAACTAGTGTAAGTGGTTTTCTCAACATTACACTGTACAGTACAACACATTACAGTACTACAGTTTTTAGTTAATAAGTATTCCAAACACCTACTTTTATGCTAAGCCTGAAAATTAATAGTAACATCACTGTTCAAATATGTTCATGGTATTTGGTGAACATCTTGTTAAGTTATTACTTATCTTGTTAAGTTATCACTTATCCAACATCATGCAGTCCATAAATCTTCTTTTTTTTTTTGAACATACATCACAGAATATCTTTTTGGTGTAGAGTAAGAAATCTAAAATTCGCCAGGAATCTAAAATTCGCCACCTCTAAAACCTCAGTTAAATTTACGAAGAAAATGATGTTTTTGTCCAAAAATTGGTATTTTTCAGTTCAAAAAGCCTTAATTTACTATACAGTCAACAAATCTCACCTCAATTCATTTATTTTATTAGTATTTCCACATGTGGCGAATTTCAGATATGTGGCGAATTTTACATTTCTTACTCTACTTGTTATAGAAGATGAAATTCTAACCTAGTACCTAATGCCCAGGTCCCACAGTGGTAAACTTTAATGGTGAGTATTGGTGAATAGCAAATTCTTCAATGTTCTTGGTGGATTCCTCAATATTCTTTGTCGTCAGTCCATTTCATTATGTGCCACTTCACGGCAACAATAACCTGATGTGCAAAAGTGTCACCAGTATTCACTGATTTTTAGCGATTTTTCAGTTTGTTATGAGAATTTGTCACTGTTTTAGCATATTCTTCAGATTCTCAGTAAATTTGCTGGACACTCTTCCTTGTTCTCAATGGTTTCTTCTTTTATTGTATAAGATTCTTCACAGATCGTGTTCATCCTCCCCTACCTGTAGCTAATTCATTGGCAATTGTAATTGGCATTCAAAGAGCATCATCTTACAACATCACAGAAGGGTCACAGAAGTATGAAGATCTTTTATCTTTTTTCTGCAAATTCTGAAGAATCTGAAGTTTCGTCTAATCTTCTGTGTTCGCAGAGATAATTATAGCACCCTCTCCACTGTGAGACCTGGGCATAGGCTATGTCATTGAAGAAAGAAAAATTGTTTACCTCTTACAGGACACGCAACTTCCTGTTGACCTTTCTATAGCTTAACTCTAGTCAGTGCAAAAATAAAGCTGCAACTTATATCTGTATGTTGAATCCTATAGACAGTTGTACTGCAAAGCTTCAGGCCTTACTCTCAGACTTAAATAACTTTGTACTCTGGAATTACATATTTTTAATTTATGTCATACCAGAATA
The DNA here is from genome assembly GCA_964017235.1 of Sabellastarte sp. h YS-2021. NCBI lineage: Eukaryota > Metazoa > Annelida > Polychaeta > Sabellida > Sabellidae > Sabellastarte > Sabellastarte sp. h YS-2021. The sequence continues at coordinate 88,661,707 of OZ024931.1, forward strand.
ATAACTGACGGGTATTTTCAGCCAGCTATCTAGCATCAATAAATTGAAGAAACAAAAACATACTTACTCTGCATAGCATGTATGTGTTAATTTAAAAGAACAGTAATCTTAGTTGAGTTTCTGTTCCAATATTATATTCCCTAAGTCAAGACACTTTAATGATTAGATTTGGAATCCTTGTCATGTGAGGGAACTTTAGATGGTTTGCCCATGATAACAAAATCTCATTTCATTTGATGAACTATACTGGCACCCAGTCACTTTAATGCTCTGAAATTTTCTCTCCTGTATTAAAGCTGCTCTGGTTTGTCCCTTCCTAAATCTATAGCAGTCATTTGTTTACCGGGGTGGGTGGATAAATTCTACCATCTATTTTAATTCAATAAATTAGTAATATGTACTTTTACGGACATCCAAGAGCTCCAAAATGACCTTTAGTATGGCAATTATTTGGGCTGGTTCTAAATTAAGAACAAGAAACTTGTTCTCATCTGGGTGGTGAATTAAGTGTATACAAAGCAATTTTTGACAAAGGGGGAAGGCACTTATCTGCATGTCACTCATTTCATATTTTTTGTAACCATTTCCATCTAATGCCGATAAATTCAATTGATAAATTCACTTTGTTTTTTGTAACACTTGTGTTTACTATATAATTAAAATTATTATCAGTAAATGATGTAATTTCTTTGTTTGGAATCCACCATGTAATTTTAATTCTGAAAATAATTGTTGATATAATGCAGAATAATTTAGTGCTCTTTGTTACATTTTTATTTCTATAATTATAACTGCTAATAAAGTAAAGTGCCTTTTTCTGTTTCGCTTATTTTCCATTAATAAATTTACCATTAATTTACAACAAGCCCCATAAAACCGATTTTGACGATACTAAGTCTAATTTTATTTTTCTAACAGGACTTTTATAGCACTTAATCTGCAAACTGCAGATTCTAAGGTGCAACAAATCCAGTATCTGGGGTCATTGAAGGGGCAAGCACAGAGACACTAGATCCAAATTTGAATGCACCTCCCATTTTCAAATCCAGATTTGTTATGCTTGCAATACCTATGGAGCCACTGTATTGACCATCACATGTTTTTCTGAATGCTTCTGAAAAGTTAAATTGATATCTCTATCTCCACAATAAAAACTCATTATTGAGTTTCAGGGAGAGGTTTTGTTGCAATGCCCTTTTAATATTTTAAACATTTTCAGTGGTTTGTCAATTAACTAGCAATAAAGCACATTTTCCAATAACCCAACTGACAATATAAAATGGATAGAAGAAACTTAGAGGCATCAAGAACAAGCAGTGCCACATTATGGCTTTGTTTTCAAACCCATTTTCTGCCTATACATAAATCCATCAAATTTAATCGGAGTGATAAAAAGTAAAGTATGAAAGTCACTATTTATGCAAAATCTCTGAGCCAACGGAACAAGCTCTAATGTCAAAACATGCAATAAACCCAATTCAAACAAATCCCCTTTAAAATCTGTGCACTGCAAAATGAAATATAGAAAGGAAAGAGTTACAACTGTTACAGTATTATACTTAATGATTTGTGTGAGTTACACTCATTTTAAGAAATCTGTCTGCCCGTCCGTCTGTCTGTCCGTCCCTCCGTCCGCAAGTCACTTTCTAGCATTTACCCTAGGACATAAATACAAATGTACTGTTTTACAGTTTCAAATGAACTGTTATTATTCATCATATTTTATATCATGCTCCAAAAGTGCATATAAATGCTTTACAAAATTTAATTCTTCAGTATACTTACAAAAATTAGACATGACTGTCAACGGATATATTTTATGTGAAGCTGTGACATCACTGGGAAAAAACGAGACTGGGTATCCATTTGGAAAGAAGAAATCTGAATTGTTGTAACTAGTGCTGTAACGAGTTGAAACTCAAGTCGTAACTCAATGGGCGATATTTGGGGATAACATCGGTTTAAGCAATTTAAACTTGAGTTTTTAAGAAATAAATAATGATATACTAATCTTGTTACAAACTAGCACTTTTGCAATTCATTTAATCATAAAGACCTAAAAATCAATGAGCAATGGTCAGTTTTTTATTTCCCTTATTTACGTGGCTGTTCCATAAAGTGCTCATACATATCTGCACAATTTAACCGGCAACAAAATATATTTCCTTGCAATAAAATAGTACTAAACACAATTACGTAATGGCGGATTCCTTAATGACAATATTTGGATATTGTTAATTCAACTCACATCTAACAGGCGATCCTCGATCTACAGAAATCGCTAATGATTACAGCCCTAGTGGTAACCATGTAACAGTTGTAACCAACAGGACATACCACTGACGTTAACGTGGCAGAAAATATAAACAAATATTATGAAAATTGAATGTTAAGAATCTGTGTAAACCAAGGAAAATTACACAAAAAGGCTAATACCAGGTAGACAAATCTGAATACTATGGTTTACCCAGGTAGTTTATTGATTTAAAGTACATGTACAAAGTACATTCCGCTTCCGGTATCAGAAAAATAGATGTGTTTTAGTCTTCCCCCAAATTGAATAAGCCATTGAGAGGAAGTGAATCTAATTAAACCAAAACAAGACAGTTTCGCCTCAATGGAATCGCCATAAAAATTCTCAAATGTACAAAAATATGGGATAAAAGTGTTACCAATATGTCAAGTTTTCCATAATTATATGTGCTGACAAGCAAGATGGCGGTTGTATAGTCTCATAATATTTCACTAAAATAATATTTCTCGGTCCTGAGATACTAGGTCTACCAATTCACCCTGAGTAAAAAACAATGTTTCAAAATTGATCAATACAAAAAGTCAAATTAACGCTTTATATCAATGTTGAAATTTTGATCCCTAATCAATATTAAATTTTGATACCCTGATCAACATTAAAATTTTGATACCTGATCAATGTTGAAATTCTGATACCTGATCAATATTGAAATTCTGATACCTGATCAACATTGAAATTCAAAACATGATCAACATTAAAATTTTGATACCTAGTCAAGGTTGATATTTCAATAATTATACTTGCGAGATCTTCCTGAAATTTTAATAGCTGACCTTTCTGATGATAGGGTCATCAGTTGTGGTGACTTTATGGAAGAGTCTGTTCACACGCTCCAGTCTCTTCTCATTCTTGGTGGTCACTCGGTCATAGATCTTGTTGTAAAACTCCAGAGACCCACACTTCATCCTGTGTAAATCAACAGCACGGCATTGCAGAAGGTTTGTAAATTATGTCTATAAAAGAGAACTCATCCAATGAGTAATGAGTATTTTTAAATTATGTCTTTTTTCCCCTGAATTTGGGAATTTGAATCCCAGCAGCTATTTTTTACATACTGTGGCATACACTTGCGTGTTAGCATTATTTTAGTTTTCAAATTTTCTTTTCCAAATTAAAGATTTACCAAAGTTCCAATTTGAGTAGCTTCACAGAAAATAAGCTGCCAATGACGTCTTGTTAACACATTTTAAAATAAGAACAAGCACAGCAGACCTTTAGCAAAAAAGTTGATCAAACAAGAAAAAAAATGAAAAAAATTCAATAGACCAATAAGCACTGAATGATTTTATGCACAACTGTAACATAATTACTTCCCCTTTCATGTTTTGACTTTAATTTGCTAGTCCTTGTTACAGCTTATGGGACTCTTGTAACTTATTAAATCTATACTTTCTGTATACCGAACAATAGTGCTGGGAGATCGCCATGATTTTGCCTGTCACTGTTTGAATTGGAATAATGTGAACAAAGAACAATCATAGCCGATCACGGAGTAAAAAGTGTGAACCAGATGATAAAAATCAAATATTAAATAAAAACAAAGAAAACGGATACAAATTACTACAAATGTTACTAAAATATAACCTAAAAGCTGTTAACAAACGCCTTCCTCACTCCATGCCATGCTTTATGTATCCTTGCCTATGACTGTCTGATTTTATGATTATCTTTACAACAGTGGTAAAAACCCCAACGTGTTTTCTGTTAACTTTATAATTTTGTTTTATGGCTAGTTTTATGATTTAACCTGGTGAATATACAAATTTTCACAAAGTCAGAGTTTGAATGTCACAAAAAGGCTAGAAAGAATTTAAAGATATGACCTTATCAGGTATCGGTTATATTTAAATTTTACTGACTACTGCTCTACAATGACCAAGCAAGCGATAATACTGAAATATGCAAACGCCATTCCAGCATCACTTAACAGTGACAACTAGATGTGAAAACTTTGTTGCAATAAACTGGAAATCAAGTTCAAACTAAACATAATGCTCAGCATCAAGACATGTAGTATTCTCCTGTCAAAATGTGGGTCAATGTATGAATAAATACAACAAAGATATTAGTATTTGGACATTAGTACACTGACCATTACATTTTCTCTAGCATCCTCGTGAAAGTCAAAACCCTATCTGACAAAGAGTTTCAACAGCAGGGGGATGCTTTCACTAAAAGTTTGTTGTGGAAAGATTTTACCACCAAATAAGATTTAAAAGTACAGCAATTGTAGAGCCGAAACAGAGGCTAAGAAACAGCATGTTACTGGCAAACATTTTTTAGTCACGTGACCAGTTTTCAAAACAAAACCTGTGTACAACAACTCAAATATGTTTGTGAGATTTGTAAAAAGTCTGCTTTATATTCAAATATTTTGATTTAGTTACAAAAAATGGGAGTGCCCTTAAGTAGTAAGTTGTATGCAGCAAGACTCACAACATTACTTCAACAAGTTTGTCACCTTACATACAATTCAGGAGTATACCAGATACCTAACACTGACAAACTGATGAGTGTGTGACAAGTAAACTTCAAATCTTAGTAATTCAGAGAATTACAAATACCTTGCTTGTAATTTAGACTTAATTGTATCACAACTAACCTTCAAATATTTTGAAATCAAGAGAATCAAAATAGTAACCTTCAAATATTTTGAAATCAAGAGAATCAAAATAGTAGTTTAGACATTACAGCAATAAAGTGACTAACAAGTTTTAGGCTTTGTTAAATTGCCAGTAACTTAAGTTCTTTATGTTCACGAGTATGACAAGTAACTCACAAGTCTACAGGCTCCTCTTTATTTGGCAGTGAAAGCTTGTTGAGTTGAGAATACTCCATCTCTTCAAGAACCTCCCACTTGTCACTGACCTGTACTGATGCATCTCTATTCTTAATAGGACCCTGTCACATGACAAACAGTAAAATAATATTCATACTAGGGGTGTTGCGGTAGCAATTTTTTCCTTCCGGTTTCCCGTCTTTCACTTCCCGGTCGGTTACTGGTTAACCGTCTCTTTATTTAACAAAACATGAGAACCAAATAGTTTCCATATTGTAAAACAGGAATTCTAACACGACACAGATGTGTCCTCGATTCTGATTGGCTAAACGACAAAATATATGGTTACTCCAAATTATCGCTCATTATGGCTGTGGTATTACAGTAAAAAGCAAATAAAAGTGGATTATGACACTTATTTTATATGTAAGGTTAGTAAAGTTTCATTACATTGAAGTATAAGCTGGTAGCTGAACTTTATGACGGTTTGCAATAATTTATTTACCGTACCGACGATACCGGTACTACCGCAACACCCCTAATTTATATAAATTACAGTCAAACACCACTAGCATTTCCCGTTATGTAGCTCTAGTTGCTTTGAACTATTGAAAGGGAATGTTAAACATCCAACGTTTTCTCAGTAAAGCTTGTGATTATCACCTCAGGCAAGAAGGTTAGTGTGTGTAAGCAAAACGTTATTTATATATTTTACTGAAAACTTTCATTAAATCTCGATATTGACATAAAAAGAAAGAGATTATTTAAATGGTGATCCGGATCACCATCTGGATCCAGGAATTTTTTAAACAGACTTATTTATCATTGCACTCTATAGCAATAAGTTTTCAGTTATCCACTTTACTACTATGTCGTCAGTTTCTCAATGAATTTGGATCATTTTCAAGTAACCATGTAACCCAGGACAGCCTTACAAGTCACAGAGTTGTCGTTTTTTAAAGCCATCATAGAAGTTGGCTAAATTCACCTTCTTGGTCTGTTCCTGCATCTGCCTTCCAAACTGCTTCTGCCATTTCTTCAACTGCCTCTGGCGATCTCTGAATACATTAGAAAATTTCACAATTTATTTTCTTAACATTAGCCTCTCATCTTTACTTTTTATTGTAATATTGTAGCATTGCTATAGACACTGCCTCTTTTATATACTGTTATAACTTTAGTCAATTTTTTTTAGTCAACATGATTCAAACTTCAGGAGCAATAATAATACTTCTATAAAAACTAGAGGATCGCTAGCGAAGTAAAGCGATTGTTTTTGCATGGCAAAAACAAAGCGTCCCAAAAGAAAGATGGTGTTGCCTGCTTATAATAGAAAGAAGATCTTGCCTAGATACCCCGTCAATCTAAAATTATATCGCAAAAAAATTATAAAATTTAAAATGGTTTAGGAGATACAAGCAATTTTAAGTTTTACCATTTTTGTCAAAAATTTGACAATTCAAAATGACCACCATTTTTGGAAAGAGGAAATTTTGTTTGGAAAATGGGCAGTGTATCTTGCAATACACCCTATGGGCCAAAAATTTCGCCGAAATCGCTCTATCTTGCACGGTTTGGGAGATACAAGCAATTTTAAGTTTTACCATTTTTGTCAAAAATTTGAAAATTCAAAATGGCTGCCATTTTTGGAAAGAGGAAAAAAGTTTGAGAGTTGAGCACAGTATCTTGCATGTATACCCTGTGGGTCAAAAATTTCGCCAAAATCACTCTATCTCGCACGGTTTAGGAGATACAAGCACTTTTAAGTTTTACCATTTTTGTCAAAAATTCAAAATGGCCGCCACTTTTGGAAAGAGGAAAAATTTTTGAGAATTGAGCACAGTATCTTGTATATATACCCTATGGGCCAAACATTTCGCCGAAATCGCTCTATCTCGCACGGTTTAGGTGATACAAGCAGTTTTAAGTTTTACCATTTTTGTCAAAAATTCACAAATTCATAATGGCCGCCACTTTTGGAAAGAGAAAAAATTTTTGAGAATTGAGTACAGTATGTTGCATATATACCCTGTGGGTCAAAAATTTCGCCAAAATCACTCTATCTCGCACGGTTTAGGAGATACAAGCACTTTTAAGTTTTACCATTTTTGTCAAAAATTCGAAAATTCAAAATGGTTGCCATTTTTGGATAGAGGAAAAAATATTTTGAAAAATGTGCACAGTATCTTGCTTAGATACCCTGTGGGCCAAAAATTTGTCGAAATAATTATTTGTGAATTATTTGTGATGAACACTACATGAGTGCATTGTGTTACCACAAATCAGAGTGCAGACCTTTAAATTTTGCCACTTTTGTCAAAAATTACAAAATTCAAAATGGCCGCCATTTTTGGAGAGAGGAAATTTTTTGGAATTGAGCAGAGCACTTAGCAGAGATACCCTGTGGGTCAAAAATTTCATCGAAATCGCTCTACCTCGCACAGTTTAGAGATTTGTATTTTCCTCGTTAATAAAAATTTTAATGCTTAATTAATTAGCCATTTTTAATGGAAGTCTAACAAAATCTAATCATTTCCAGATCTTTATACCTTGCATCCATATATCAAATTTTAGGCGAATATTTTAAACGCTTCTTAAGTTATCATCCGGACAAGCAAAATCCTGTTTTTGGTCATGTGACTTCTCTGATTGGTTGAAATGTCATGGCACCAAATTCAGAAAATTTTCCCAGGGCTACTAAATATATGTGCCAAGTTTGACGAAATTCCATCCACTAGTAAAGACGCTATAGGTATGCAAACTTGCAGAGCCAGCAGATACAGCGGATACGGCAGAGTCGGCGGACCCTTCCACGAGAATTCCTCCCATATGCAAACAAGCGTCCCTCGCAGGACGCTTAATAAGATTATAATAACATTATATTTTTGGATTTATAAAGTCGTTTTGTAGTTTTCTCTTGTATAGTAAAACTTACATTACTGCATTATAACACTAAAAGGTTTGCCAAAAAACAGTAACATATATAGAAACACATTCAATACAGAACTGAAAACAAACCATAATGCACTTAACAAAGTACTGGTATCCCTTCACTAATCATGTCTCTGATGGCTTTGCTGCTCCTGCTAGTATACCTAAACCCCTTTTGGCCTTTTGTTTTTTCATTACAATAATATTCAACAAAGTCAAGCAATTCTAAGACATGTCTAAAAAACAGGTTAAGCTTAAGAGTTTCAAGAGACATTCAGTGGAAGGGGGGAAACTTGTCACTAGTGAGTAGGGATGGGCCGGTAGGCCCGCTGTTGGATTGGGGGTGTACTAAGAACACTGGACAACTCCCGACCAACACAATTTTGACTCCTACCCAGCCCTACTGAATGAGAAAAAATTCACTCACCTTTCACGACTCTTCTGTGTTTTAGTAAGAACCTGCATATTGGCCTGGGCTTGCTGCCGCCTTTCACGTTCCCTACGCAACTTCTGTTGCTGTTCAAATACAATATGAGAAAAAACTATATTTCTTTGCACTATAACATTTTATATTGCTCAAGTTTTTTTGGCAGTTTCTCTTTCGGCTTAACAAGTTGTAATTGAACAGTTATAATCTGACAGTGTCTGTAGTTCTAGTTATATACTGGAAATAGTTTAATTATGTAGCACCAGGTTCTTATATTTATAAACTTAGTAATACTTATTCTGATGTTTCGGTTACCCTGTCTCAGATATATTCTGATGTTTCTGTTACCCTGTCTCAGATACATTCTGATGTTTCTGTTACCCTGTCTCAGATACATTCTGATGTTTCTGTTACCCTGTCTCAGATACATTCTGATGTTTCTGTTACCCTGTCTCAGATACATTCTGATGTTTTACCCTGTCTCAGATACATTCTGATGTTTCTGTTACCCTGTCTCAGATATATTCTGATGTTTCTGTTACCCTGTCTCAGATACATTCGTTTCTGTTACCCTGTCTCAGATATATTCTGATGTTTCTGTTACCCTGTCTCAGATACATTCTGATGTTTCTGTTACCCTGTCTCAGATATATTCTGATGTTTCTGTTACCCTGTCTCAGATACATTCTGATGTTTCTGTTACCCTGTCTCAGATATATTCTGATGTTTCTGTTACCCTGTCTCAGATACATTCTGATGTTTCTGTTACCCTGTCTCAGATACATTCTGATGTTTCTGTTACCCTGTCTCAGATATATTCTGATGTTTCTGTTACCCTGTCTCAGATACCTCCAGTCTTTTGGTAGAAATGGCTGTATGACCTTTAGAAGTTTATATATCACACTGAAACTATTTGATTTTTCCCTTTACTTGTTTTAAAAACACTTTCCTGTTGGATTTTATAATCAGTACATTTTGGGTTTATCAATAGTATATTTACTCTGCCTTTACATCTCACCTATTGTGAAACATATGTTTCTAAAAGTACAATATTTATAGCTTACATTTTTAATCTCTATATCAATATTTCACTTTTTTTTTTCACCATGGTCCAACTAATTTCAGTCTTTTTTCTGGCAAAGAACTTACATATAAACCTGAACATTGTTTCACCTACTGGTATATGTTTGTTTTCCTATGGTTCATGAAGCCTGTGTACTTTAACCCTATGGTGCATCACTACTCCTACACTTGTTTCTTACTTTTCTGTGGGTTCCTACACAATGGTACGGAAGAGTAGAAGGGCCAACCTGACAAATTTTTTTATCTCGATTTATCGACTTAGTAACTCGATAAATCGAGATAGCTATCTCGATTTATCGACTTACTAACTCGATAAATCAACTTAGCTATCTCAATTTATCGAGATACTAACTTGATAAATCAAGATAACTATCTCGATTTATCGACTTACTAACTCTATAAATCGACTTAGCTATCTCGATTTATCGACTTACTAACTCAATAAATCGACTTAACTATCTCGATTTATCGAGATACTAACTCAATAAAATCGACTTAACTCAAGGATCAATTAAAAAGCAGGTATAGGGCATTCAAGGCATGATGGACCACATTAGACCTTGAAAGTAGTCTCCAAGGCCAAATATTACCTCATTAAGACATTTATGCAATGTGGTTTGATATATGTTTTCACATCAGAAACCTCTAAAACCAATTATAAGGTGCCATAGGCATTATACATCAAGGGCCATTATAGGGCTTGAAGGAGGGGACCAAGGTCAAATTTGAACCTACCAAAAGATTCAGGCCACATGACTACCAATAAGTTTACAGATCCCAAAGGAGATACAGGGCATTATAAGAACGCATAAACAGGGGGCTGGACAAACTCGCCCTTTGTCAAATCAGCTCTCAGCAAGATGGCTAACATAAAACTTGGCAACTGCAAACTCTCTCGAAAGTAAAAAAAAACAAGAAAAAGTGATGCAATAAGAATACTTTATAGTGATTAATCTCCACCCAATGACAGACTCTAGGGCTAGCATTTATTTATGAAAAGTACATTGGGTATGCCTGTATCAGGTTAGCATACTTTAACTGTAACCTTGTTCCCCTGATCTGCAAATAATAGTGAATGATTTATATGATTATGTTTTGTTTGTTTCAAAAGTGTGACAAAGTTTGACTGACATATATCAAAGAAATTTGGATGTTGTTATGAATTCCTTTAACCCATGTCATAAAGACAGTTGTTTAGACACTTATTCATATTAGCTTACTTAATAGGTGATAATTAGCAACAGGGTAGATTACATTTAAAAAGGCAATTGCCTTGTCGGAGATTACATACTATAAAGGTTTGATTAGATTACATTTCAGGTCAAAGTCATGTATGTAACACTGAAATACCTAAGTCGATTACTCATTTTAGTGGCTATTACTCTGCCATCCAAAGAGCTACAGTTCTACAACTTCACTGTGTGGTAGATTGCACAAAAGTAGGTGAAGGACTTACTTAGAAGAAATCGTCTATACTTTTAAAGATAAAAAGACATTTACTCGTTTTAGTAACTGTTACTCAGCTATGCAAACAGCTACAGTTGTGCAACTTCACTATGTGGTAGATCACCCAAAAGTAAACAACTTATTTAGAAGAAACTGCCTATCTGCAATACTTTTAGAGATAAAAGACATTTACTCATTTTAGAAGGTATACGACGCAGCTATGCAAAGAGCTATAGATGTGCAACTTCACTATGTGGTAGATGACCAAAAAGGTGATTGAGTTAGAAGAATTTACCTTTTGTAACACTTTTAGAGATAAAAGACATTTAATCATTTTAGTAGCTATTACTCAGCTATCCAAAGAGCTACAGTTCTGCAACTTTACTATGTGGTAGATCACCCAAAAGTAGGTGAATGACTTATTTACAAGAAATTGCCTACATGTAATACTTTTAGAGATAAAAGACATTGGCTCATTTTAGTAGCTATTACTCAGCTATCCAAAGAGCTACAGTTCTGCAACTTCAATATGTGGTAGATCACCCAAAAGTAGGTGAATGACTTATTTACAAGAAATTGCCTACCTGTAATACCTTTAGAGATAAAAGATATTTACTCATTTTAGTAGCTATTACTCGGCTGTCCAAAGAGCTACAGTTCTGCAACTTCACTATGTGGTAGATCACCCAAAAGTAGGTGAATGACTTATTTAGCAGAAATTGCGTGTATGCAAGACTTAGATAAAAGGCATTTAGAGATAAAAGGCATTTACTCATTTTAGTAGCTATGAGTGTGCTATGCAAAAAGCTATAGATCTGCAACTTCACTATGTGGTAGATCACCCAGAAGTAGGTGAATGACTTATTTACAAGAAATTGCCTACCTATAATACTTTTAGAGATAAAAGACATTCACTCATTTTAGTAGCTATTACTCAGCTATCTACTCACTTAGCTATTGACCTACATCTGCAAAAGCAACAAAAATAAGGACACAGGAAAGTAAGCTTATCAAAAACTAGATGAATAACAAATGAAAAGATTTGCCTAACTTTAATACTTTTGAAGATATTTGACATTTACTTATGTTGTTATTTTGCTACAAATAAGAAAATAGCTATTACTCACTTATCACATGCAATAGAACCCCAAACTATATGCCATCTTATAGTCAAGCACAAAGTAGCTGAACAACATATTTTAGGAAAATACTCAACTGCCATAGTTTTGGAGTTATAATGGATTTACTCAACAGTCAGAATTTCAAAGTAGCTATTACTCAGCTATCCACTGTGCAACAGATCTGAAACTTTACTATGCAATAGCTTATGAAAAACTAGATGAATAACATATTTGAAAAGATTTCCCTAACTTTAATACTTTTGAAGATATTTGACATTTACTTATGTCATTATTTTGCTACAAATAAGAAAATAGCTATTACTCACTTATGGCATGCAATGGGACCCCAAACTATTTACCATCTTATAGCTAAGGACAGAGTAGCTGAACAACATATTTGAAGAAAAACCTGTAACTGTAATAGTTTTTGAGCTATGAGTCCTTTACTCAAAGTAGCTAAGATTGCTATTACTCACTTACCTTCAGGCCTAAGTCTATAAAACCAAAAACAATTTTCAAGGATGAGAAAATTCATTAGGAAAATTAATTTACAAAAAATCTGTAGCTGTAGTAGTGTTGGAGAAATCTGCGTGACACACTAACGCACGCACGCACACACAGGCATCATTTCATAATCTCCCTCCCAGGCTTAAAGCCCGGCGGGAGATAATAAACCCTAAATCTGAAGAAATTATAAACTTTCACCTCACATTTTTGTAGATTTCCAAGCGTTTTGGATCAAAACTGGTACGTTTTGTTTTGGTTAATTTTACTTCCTGTTCTGGTTTTTATTCAAATGGGGATATGCTAAAATAAACATTTTCAGCCTCCCAGATTCGGGCTGGTTAGTAGAAAATATTGTTCCCCCTCGATATTGCCCAATATTGAAATATTTTTATGTTCAATATCGATGTCCACTCACAGCCAAACGATTTACCCACTATTTATTATCTGTTGCTTTTTTCACACAATGGATGTGTTTTATTTCTTACCTGGTTGTACCTGTTCCTATTTTTCTGGTAGATGGGTTTCTGCACCCTGGATGTGTCAACCAGATGAAAGCTACTCTCATCTTCTTCATGGTAGTATGCATACGGATTCACTCCACCACCAAACTGAGAGGAATACTTATCTGAAGCCAAGCAACATGGTATGTCAATTTTCCAAATTAAAATGCAGAATGTGAAGTATTGCAAGTAATGCAGTGTTTGCATCAAGTTTTATGGCAGTAAGGAGGTTGCCCATTGCTCCAGGACTTTTTACCACTGGAATAATTGAATAATATTGAACGATCATTAAAGTATCTGTGTTTAACTTTTGAAGTGGCTATTGTTAGACTGGGTAGATATATATGCCAAAATGGTGAATAGCTTTGGAATCTATTAAGGAGTTATGAGTTAATCTGAGAATAAACATAAAGCAAAACATAGCATCTGAGATGTCTGTACCCCACAGCCCTTGGAAAAGTTAACACCATGAGATACAGGAACTAGAGATTGTGTCTCGCCGCAGTGTATCCCCGGACGGGACATAGTTAAGGCGTGAATGTGTTCGTCTTGAGCCTGTTTCCTGGAGCACCAGGTCAGGATTCTCCATAGTACCAGATTACTCCCAAAAGCTAATCACTAGTTCTTTCACTTATATCTGTCTTTAAAAATTACATTTCATGGATCCAGAAGATCCATATAGTGATCCGAATCACTTCCAAAATTCAATCTTTTCATCCTTTTACCTTTTCAGACATATTCTAAAAATTTCATCAAAATCCGTCCATAAATTTTGAGTTATCTTGTATATAAACAGATCTGGCAGCCTGGATCCACATGATCCAGACAGTGATCCAGATCACTCCCAAAAACTAATCACTTGTTCTTTGTCCCATTTAAGACATTTCCTGAAAATTTCATCAAAATCCACCCATAACTTTTTGAGCTATTTGTCTTTAAAATTATATTTCATGGATCCAGAAGATCCAGATAGTGGTCCAGATCAGTCGCAAAATTGAACCATTTCTTACCTTTTACCACTTCGTCCTTTTACCATTTGTAACATATCCTAAAAATATCATCAAAATTCATCCTAAAATTCTGTTGCAGCCTGGATCCAGATGATCCAGACAGTGATCCAGATCACTCCAAAAATGTAAACACTTGTTCCTTGTACCATTTAGGTCATTTGATGAAACTGTCATCACAATCCATCCATAACTTTTTGAGGTATCTGTCTTAAAAAAATTACATTTCATGGTTCCAGAAGATCAATATAGTGATCCGGATCACTTCCAAAATTCAATCATTTCATCCTGTTACCTTTTCAGACATATCCCAAAAATTTCATCAAAATCCGTCCATAAGTTTTGCAGCTACATTGTACACAAACACATCTGGCAGCCTGGATCCAGATGATCCAGACAGTGATCCAGATCACTCCCAAAATCTAATCACTTGTTCCTCGCACCATTTAGGTCATTTGCTGAAAATGTCATCACAATCCATCCATAACTTTTTGAGGTATCTGTCTTTAAAAATTACATTTCATGGTTCCAGAAGATCAATATAGTGATCCGGATCACTTCCAAAATTCAATCATTTCATCCTGTTACCTTTTCAGACATATCCCAAAAATTTCATCAAAATCCGTCCATAAGTTTTGCAGCTACATTGTACACAAACACATCTGGCAGCCTGGATCCAGATGATCCAGACAGTGATCCAGATCACTCCCAAAATCTAATCACTTGTTCCTCGCACCATTTAGGTCATTTGCTGAAAATGTCATCACAATCCATCCATAACTTTTTGAGGTATCTGTCTTTAAAAATTACATTTCATGGATCCAGAAGTTCCATATAGTGATCCGGATCACTTCCAAAATTCAATCATTTCATCCTTTTACCTTTTCAGACATATCCTGTAAATTTCATCAAAATCCGTCCATAAGTTTTTGATTTATCTTGTACACAAACATCTGGCAGCCTGGATCCAGATGATCCAGATCACTCCCAAAATCTAATCACTTGTTCCTTGTCCCATTTAGGACATTTCCTGAAAATTTCATCAAAATCCACCCATGACTTTTTGGGCTATACTGTACGCAAACACATCTGGCAGCCTGGATCCGGGTGATCCAGACAGTGATCCAGATAACTCCAAAAATGTAATCACTTGTTCCTTGCACCATTTAGGTCATTTGCTGAAAATGTCATCAAAATCCATCCATAACTTTTGAGGTATCTATCTTTAAGAATTACATTTCATGGATCCAGAAGATCCATATAGTGATCCGGATCACTTCTACAATTCAATCATTTCATCCTTTTAGCTTTTCAGACATATCCTGAAAAATTCATCAAAATCCATCCATAACTTTTTGAGCTATACTGTACACAAACACATCTGGCAGCCTGGATCCGGATGATCCAGACAGTGATCCAGATCACTCCCAAAATCTAATCACTTGTTCCTCGTCTCATTAAGGACATTTCCTGAAAAATTCATCAAAATGTACCCACAAGTTTTTGAGTTCTCTGTCTTTAAAAATTAAATTTCATGGATCCAGAAGATCCAGACAGTGATCCGGATAACTCCCAAAATTTAATCATATCTTCCTTTTACCATTTTGGACATATCCTGAAAATCTCATCAAAATCCATCTGTCAGTTTTTGAGTTATCTTGTTCACAAACAAACAAACAAATAGAGGACCAAAAATGACCCTCGGTCAGGTAATTTGGCGGTCAGTGGATTACCTTAAATGAAGATCTGTAACCGGTAAGCCTGCATGCGGGTACTCCATCATGTACTCAACCTCCAAAGCCATTTTCATTAGTTTCCAAGCAATGTAGTCAGCATTAAAGGTGAAAATATCTCCAAATATGCCAAAAATGACCCTCGGTCAGGTACTTTGGCGGTCAGTGGATGACCTTAAATGAAGAGCTTCAAGGTCAAATTTGTGCATGCTTACAGAGGACATATATATGTATTATATATACCAGCCATAGGATGATCTGACTTTCTGTATATGAGTTAAGTGTGAAAATATCTCCAAAAAGGCCAAAAATGACCCTCGGTCAGGTACTTTGGCGGTCAGTGGATGACCTTCAATGAAGAGCTTCAAGGTCAAATTTGTGCATGCTTACAGAGGACATATATATGTATTATATATACCAGCCATAGGATGATCTGACTTTCTGTATATGAGAACTGGGCCAAAAAGTGAAAAAATGGCCAAAATCTGACCTTTAAGTGGACACCAGTGACCTTGAGATTGAAGGTCAAGGTCACAAAACAATAGCGTTCGTGGCATTGCCCATATCTACCCACATACCAAATTTGAAAGTTCTAACTAAATTATTTTTTAAATTATCGCGTCCAAAAGGAAATCTCTGTGGCGGTGGCGTCGGCGGCGTGACCGTACTGAATCCTAAGTATCCCCGACTTTCGTCCGGGGATACAATGAAAAGATACAAAAATCAGGAGACTTTCAGGCAAAAAGTTTTGGTTATATAAAGGTCCAAATAATTTTTAAGTGGAGATAATAATGCTTAAGAGAGAGAGAATGTATTTGAAGTATAACAAGACCACTGCAGTGGTATGATCTCCCGCCAGTAGTGCTGAAAGAGAAGACAAAAATCGTAGTCGAATATCCACATCCCAGAATTCGGAAATTTTCGAATATTCGTTTGGTGTGTTTTAGCTCTGTCCATTTATTTTGCCGAA
The DNA here is from genome assembly GCA_964017235.1 of Sabellastarte sp. h YS-2021. Taxonomy (NCBI): domain Eukaryota; kingdom Metazoa; phylum Annelida; class Polychaeta; order Sabellida; family Sabellidae; genus Sabellastarte; species Sabellastarte sp. h YS-2021. The sequence continues at coordinate 88,678,525 of OZ024931.1, forward strand.
ATACCCAAATGCGGTTGTTGGTACAACCGCATGAAAGTTGTCATAAAAACATAAGTAAACAAGGTATATTTCTCTAAATTTTAATGGTTTATTATGTTATTTGACAAAAATCATAGTTAGTTATGCTATATTGCATTTTGATGCCTCATTTCTGTACATATACCGAATATTTGTTTGCTCATGATCAAAGTCGAATGCGGAAAGTGCAGACCGGAGAACGAATAATGCGAATATCCCTTTCAGCTCTACCCGCCGGGGAGCAAAAATGTGCTGTTTAAAGTGAGTTTTACATCCCAAACCTCTGGAAGCAATAATAAGCTAGATATAGGCACTTTTAAGCTTGGCCATCCTCGTTTGACCAATAGTAAGACCAATAATAAGCGAGAGATAGGCACTTTTAAGTTTGGGCATCGTCGTTTGACCTTAAACGAGGGGCCCAAGGTCAAATCTGACCACATCGAAAGATTCCCAGCATATGTTTTCCTATAGATTGTTTTCACATCCCAAACATCTAGGACCAATAATAAGCGAAATATGGGCACATTCAAAGTTTGGCCACAGCAGTTTGACCTTGAACGAGGGGTCGAAGGTCAAATCTGACCACAGCAAAAGATTCCCAGCACATGAGTTCCTATAGGTTGGTTACACATTCCAAACCTCTAGGACCAATAATAAGCAAGATATAGGCACTTTTAAGTTTGGCCATCCTCGTTTGACCTTGAACAAGGGGCTCAAGGTCAAATCTTACCACATCTAAAGATCCGCAAAACATGATTTCCTATAGGTTGGTTTCACATCCCAAACCTCTAGGACCAATAATAAGCGAGATATAGGCACTTTTAAGTTTGGCCAAAATCAGCTAAGTAGGGTACTTTGGCAGTCCGTGGATGATCTTGAACGAAGAGCTTCAAGGTCAAATGTCTGTATGCTTATAGAGGGCATATATATATGTGTTAAATATCTGCGTTTCATAATCTTCCGGGCAAAAGTTTTGCTGTTAAAAGTGATTTACTCAAAGTAAAACAATCGAAGTAGGTATTACTCAGTTAGCTATGGACTTACAGCTCTGAAACTTTGCCACGATACGGAACATTAAAAAGTAGGTGAACAACATATTTGACAAAAATCCTCTAAATTTAATAGTTTTGCAGTTATAAATGATTTACTCAAAGGAGAACCATCAAAGTAGCTATTACTCAGTTAGCTATGGACCTACAGATCTTAAAATTTGCCATTACACAGTACATCAAAAAGTAGCTTAACAACATATTTGAGAAAAATCCTTTAAATTCAACAGTTTTGCTGTTCTAAGTGATTTACTCAATGGCGAACCATCAAAGTAGCTATTACCCAGGTAGCTATAGACTTACAGCTCTCAAAATTGCCATTACACAGTACATCAAAAAGTAGGTGAACACTATATTTGAGAAAAATCCTTTAAATTCAACAGTTTTGCTGTTCTAAGTGATTTACTCAATGGCGAACCATCAAAGTAGCTATTACCCAGGTAGCTATAGACTTACAGCTCTCAAAATTTGCCATTACACAGTACATCAAAAAGTAGGTGAACACTATATTTGACAAAAATCCTTTAAATTCAACAGTTTTGCTGTTCTAAGTGATTTACTCAATGGAGAACCATCAAAGTAGCTATTACTCAGTTAGCTATGGACCTACAGCTCTCAAAATTTGCCATTACAAAGTACATCAAAAAGTAGGTGAACAACATATTTGACAAAAATCCTTTAAATTCAACAGTTTTGCTGTGATAAGTGATTTACTCAATGGAAAACCGTGAAAGTAGCTAATACTCAGTTAGCTATGGACCTACAGCTCTGAAACTTTGCCATGGCACAGAACATCAAAAAGTATGTGAACAACATATTTGACAAAAATCCTCTAAATTTAATAGTTTTGCAGTTATAAGTGATTTACTCAATGGAGAACCATCAAAGTAGCTATTACACAGTTAGTTATGGACTTACAGCTCTCAAAATTTGCCATTACACAGTACATCAAAAAGTAGCTAAACATCATATTTGAGAAAAATCCTTTAAATTCAACAGTTTTACTGTTATAAGTGATTTACTCATTGGAGAACCATCAAAGTAGCTATTACTCAGTTACCTATGGACCTACAGCTCTCAAAATTTGCCATTACACAGTACATAAAAAAGTAGGTGAACAACATATTTGACAAAAATCCTTTACATTCAACAGTTTTGCTGTTCTAAGTGATTTACTCAATGGCGAACCATCAAAGTAGCTATTACCCAGGTAGCTATAGACTTACAGCTCTCAAAATTGCCATTACACAGTACATCAAAAAGTAGGTGAACACTATATTTGACAAAAATCCTTTAAATTCAACAGTTTTGCTGTTCTAAGTGATTTACTCAATGGAGAACCATCAAAGTAGCTATTACTCAGTTAGCTATGGACCTACAGCTCTCAAAATTTGCCATTACAAAGTGCATCAAAAAGTAGGTGAACAACATATTTGACAAAAATCCTTTAAATTCAACAGTTTTGCTGTGATAAGTTATTTACTCAATGGAAAACCGTGAAAGTAGCTAATACTCAGTTAGCTATGGACCTACAGCTCTGAAACTTTGCCATGGCACAGAACATCAAAAAGTATGTGAACAACATATTTGACAAAAATCCTCTAAATTTAATAGTTTTGCAGTTATAAGTGATTTACTCAATGGAGAACCATCAAAGTAGCTATTACTCAGTTAGTTATGGACTTACAGCTCTCAAAATTTGCCATTACACAGTACATCAAAAAGTAGCTAAACATCATATTTGAGAAAAATCCTTTAAATTCAACAGTTTTACTGTTATAAGTGATTTACTCAAAGGAGAACCATCAAAGTAGCTATTACTCAGTTAGCTATGGACCTACAGATCTTAAAATTTGCCATTACACAGTACATCAAAAAGTAGCTAAACAACATATTTGACAAAAATCCTTTAAATTCAACAGTTTTGCTGTTCTAAGTGATTTACTCAATGGCGAACCATCAAAGTAGCTATTACCCAGGTAGCTATAGACTTACAGCTCTCAAAATTTGCCATTACACAGTACATCAAAAAGTAGGTGAACACTATATTTGACAAAAATCCTTTAAATTCAACAGTTTTGCTGTTCTAAGTGATTTACTCAATGGAGAACCATCAAAGTAGCTATTACTCAGTTAGCTATGGACCTACAGCTCTCAAAATTTGCCATTACAAAGTACATCAAAAAGTAGGTGAACAACATATTTGACAAAAATCCTTTAAATTCAACAGTTTTGCTGTGATAAGTGATTTACTCAATGGAAAACCGTGAAAGTAGCTAATACTCAGTTAGCTATGGACCTACAGCTCTGAAACTTTGCCATGGCACAGAACATCAAAAAGTATGTGAACAACATATTTGACAAAAATCCTCTAAATTTAATAGTTTTGCAGTTATAAGTGATTTACTCAATGGAGAACCATCAAAGTAGCTATTACACAGTTAGTTATGGACTTACAGCTCTCAAAATTTGCCATTACACAGTACATCAAAAAGTAGCTAAACATCATATTTGAGAAAAATCCTTTAAATTCAACAGTTTTACTGTTATAAGTGATTTACTCAATGGAGAACCATCAAAGTAGCTATTACTCAGTTACCTATGGACCTACAGCTCTCAAAATTTGCCATTACAAAGTACATCAAAAAGTAGGTGAACAACATATTTGACAAAAATCCTCTAAATTTAATAGTTTTGCAGTTATAAGTGATTTACTCAAAGGAGAACCATCAAAGTAGCTATTACTCAGTTAGTTATGGACCTACAGCTCTCAAAATTTGCCATTACACAGTACATAAAAAAGTAGGTGAACAACATATTTGACAAAAATCCTTTACATTCAACAGTTTTGCTGTTCTAAGTGATTTACTCAATGGCGAACCATCAAAGTAGCTATTACCCAGGTAGCTATAGACTTACAGCTCTCAAAATTGCCATTACACAGTACATCAAAAAGTAGGTGAACACTATATTTGACAAAAATCCTTTAAATTCAACAGTTTTGCTGTTCTAAGTGATTTACTCAATGGAGAACCATCAAAGTAGCTATTACTCAGTTAGCTATGGACCTACAGCTCTCAAAATTTGCCATTACAAAGTGCATCAAAAAGTAGGTGAACAACATATTTGACAAAAATCCTTTAAATTCAACAGTTTTGCTGTGATAAGTTATTTACTCAATGGAAAACCGTGAAAGTAGCTAATACTCAGTTAGCTATGGACCTACAGCTCTGAAACTTTGCCATGGCACAGAACATCAAAAAGTATGTGAACAACATATTTGACAAAAATCCTCTAAATTTAATAGTTTTGCAGTTATAAGTGATTTACTCAATGGAGAACCATCAAAGTAGCTATTACTCAGTTAGTTATGGACTTACAGCTCTCAAAATTTGCCATTACACAGTACATCAAAAAGTAGCTAAACATCATATTTGAGAAAAATCCTTTAAATTCAACAGTTTTACTGTTATAAGTGATTTACTCAATGGCGAACCATCAAAGTAGCTATTACTCAGTTAGTTATGGACCTACAGCTCTCAAAATTTGCCATTACACAGTACATAAAAAAGTAGGTGAACAACATATTTGACAAAAATCCTTTACATTCAACAGTTTTGCTGTTCTAAGTGATTTACTCAATGGCGAACCATCAAAGTAGCTATTACCCAGGTAGCTATAGACTTACAGCTCTCAAAATTTGCCATTACACAGTACATCAAAAAGTAGGTGAACACTATATTTGACAAAAATCCTTTAAATTCAACAGTTTTGCTGTTCTAAGTGATTTACTCAATGGAGAACCATCAAAGTAGCTATTACTCAGTTAGCTATGGACCTACAGCTCTCAAAATTTGCCATTACAAAGTGCATCAAAAAGTAGGTGAACAACATATTTGACAAAAATCCTTTAAATTCAACAGTTTTGCTGTGATAAGTGATTTACTCAATGGAAAACCGTGAAAGTAGCTAATACTCAGTTAGCTATGGACCTACAGCTCTGAAACTTTGCCATGGCACAGAACATCAAAAAGTACGTGAACAACATATTTGACAAAAATCCTCTAAATTTAATAGTTTTGCAGTTATAAGTGATTTACTCAATGGAGAACCATCAAAGTAGCTATTACTCAGTTAGTTATGGACTTACAGCTCTCAAAATTTGCCATTACACAGTACATCAAAAAGTAGCTAAACATCATATTTGAGAAAAATCCTTTAAATTCAACAGTTTTACTGTTATAAGTGATTTACTCAATGGAGAACCATCAAAGTAGCTATTACTCAGTTACCTATGGACCTACAGCTCTCAAAATTTGCCATTACACAGTACATAAAAAAGTAGGTGAACAACATATTTGACAAAAATCCTTTACATTCAACAGTTTTGCTGTTCTAAGTGATTTACTCAATGGAAAACCCTCAAAGTAGCTATTACTCAGGTAGCTATAGAGATACAGCTGTGAAAATTTCCCATGACACAGTACATCAAAAACTAAGTGAACAACATATTTCACTATAATTCTCTAAATTCAATAGTTTTGGACTTATAAGTGATTTACTCAATGTTGAAATTCAAAGTAGCCATTACTCAGTTAGCTATGGAGATACAGCTCTGAAACTTAGCCACGACACAGAACATTAAAAAGTAACTGATTAACATATTTGACAATAATTCCCTAAATTCAATAGTTTGGGAGTTATAAGTGATTTCCTGAATGTTGAAATTAAGAAATTTCAAAGTAGCTATTACTCAGTTAGCTATGAACTTACAGCTCTGAAAATTCACCACGACACAGTACATCAAAAAGTAGGTGAACAACATATTTGACAAAAATCCTCTATATTCAATAGTTTTTGAGTTATAAGTGTCTTGCTCAATGGTCAAATGTTAAACTTAGTGTAGTTATTACTCAGCTAGCTATGGTGCTACACCTTGGAAACCTCACCATGATATAGTACATGAAGGAGTTGTTCAACAACATATTTGAGACCAATATTGTGAGTAACAGCTACAAAGATAAAAGCAACTTACTCATTTTGCTCATTGTTAAAAACAGAAAATAGCTATTACTCACTTAGCTATCAAGAAAGACCCCTAAAAATGGTACCATCTTGTAGGCATGGAGAAAGTAGCTGAACAACGTATTTTACAGAAATGCTCTAAATGCAGTCGTTTTGGAGTTATGAGCACTTTACTCGAAGGAGCCACCATTGCTATTACTCACTTAGCTAGGACCTAGTATAGCTGCACAAGTGCATGTAATAATCAGTTACAGCAATCCATATATCTTTGTCATAAGAGAAATATGTCTCAGCTATGGCAGGTAAACACACTTTAACATAACAAAGCTCAAAGATCACACCATGCCTTGGCATACCTACACTCCCCAACCCATCCTATGGCCCATCCAACCAAATTCCTACACCTTACAGTTTCCAAGATATAGCCCGGACAATATTTTTAAGTTCAAGGTCATTACAGCAAGGTCAAAGGCCAAATCAAGGTCACACCATGACATTGCATGCCTACACCCTCTAAATAATGTCTATACCAAACATCAACTTTCTAAACCTTACAGATTCTGAGATATAACCCGGAGAAGATTTTAAAGGTCAAAGTCACTTCAGAAAGGTCAAAGGTCAAATAAAGGTCAGAAAATGACATTGCACACCTACACACATCAAGCAATGTCCTTACCAAGTATGACCATCCTAAATCTTACAGTTTCTGGGATATAGCCTGGACAAAATTCTAAAGGTCAAGGTCACTATGGCAAGGCCAAAGGTTAAATCAAGGTTACACCATTATTTTGCCACACCACGCCCTTAAAGGCTATGGGGTATCAAAATACAGAAAGTGTTATCTATAGGGAGAGCCTTACTTAATGAATAACAGAATTTCACAGATACATGCCATTGTTTGTGGTGGGACAGTTTACAGAAATCAAAACCGGTTACAGTGGCTTTGAAACGAACGAAATCTGGTATTTCGTATACTTGTTAGTGTACAGTAAAATTATTCGCCCGTACATGAGGCAGAACTTGCAACTGGAAATGGCTTTCGTGAGAAATTATGAAGTATGTAAAAATGATTTTTGCTCAATATAAAGTAAAAATGTGACATATTTTACAAAATATGTATATTTTTTGTTTTGACGAATTATCAGCCATTAGGTGGCTTAAAATGATGTTTTGAATAACCGGTTCCCAAAAATTCTTTGCGAATTTGTTATTTTTGTCAGAAGCTTGTCACAGCTAGATACCCTTTCTGTTGAAGTGAAAACAATGTCTTCCAACACTCTAACAAGAACAGAGTGAAGTGATAAGATGCAATAAACTAAGTCACAAAACAATATACAAATATGTCCTTTCAATTTCTGCTATCAATCCAGCTGTGTAAAAATTAAATAAAATATAAATGTCACAAAATAACATTCATTTAATAAACCATACTGAAACAATGAAATAACAGTTTCAGGTCAGTACTTGGTGTGTTCCTCTTTCAATTCCTGCAGTTGCATAATACTATTAGATAAACAAAATCATAAGTATTTACCACAAGTAAAATCAGTGCAAACAAATTCAACTCACTCATATATCTTCTGTCCTGATAGGTGCTACCTGTCCAATCTGACACCTACAAAAATTAAAACAATTGAGGTGGCAAAATATCAATGCAGTGAAGTACATTTAAATCCAATTGCCTGGAAAAATTTTTTTTTTAAATTATTACTGGGATGAGACGGTGTGACCGGTGTTACACTATATGAGATCATTTTACTGAAATACTGAAATAAAACATTACTTTTGATATGTTGATTGGCAGTGGATAACATGATTGAAAAATAGTCAGGCAGGCAAGAACCCCAGCCCGCAGGTACAACTAAGTGGGCAACAACATTGAGATTTGGGAAAATCTTAGGAAAAACTTCAGTTGTAAGAAATATACAGATCCCACGAGAAGTGGTCAGATGTAAGAAGCTTTGTGTAGATGAAGAAGGGGAAAAACTTAAATGTTTTATTTATTTATAATGTGAGTTCCAAGCCCAAGGACCAATATATAAGAGATATATGGCCATTTTAGTATGATCACCCCACTCGACCTTGCATTAGGTTTCAAAGGTCAAATTTGACACTTACAAAAGATGCACAGGCCCTGATTTCTTAAAAATAGTTTTCATATTTTGAAGCCCTAGAATTAATTATAAGGGAGACATAAGGCCTTTTAGCATGATGACCCTACTTGACCTTGAAGCAGAGGTCAAAGGTTAAATTATTCATGATTTTAGAACAATTGGCCAGGGTGGCCATACTAGGTTTTTTTAAATTCTCTGCAAATTTGGAGATGATATCTTCATAACTGAATGAGATATAAAGGTTAAGGGACGGGACGGGTGCTGGAAAACGGTCCAAGTACTCATCCACTGACAACCGACCTGAATTCGAGTAGTGTTACGATCGAAAGAAAATATTGAAACCGGTTCCCGAAAACAAAAATTTGGTTAAAACCGGATTCGTTCGAATTAGTTTCCACCAAACTGTCATCAAACTGTAAAATTTTCTGTGCGTGTACATGAACAATTATTCAACTAAAATGCGGTTTATTTTGTGATAAAATCCAACATTTGGGGTATTATTTCAGTGTATATTGGCAAAATATTAACAATTAAATATATTTAAGCATTTCTGTGCAATATTTTGTATGCTAGATGTGAAATATGTGACATTTCGGGAACCGGTTCTTGGACTTTTGTCACCGGATTTCATTTACGTTTATATAAATCAAATAGAAACCAACTATCCGGTTTGCCGGCTTTAGCACTAAATCCGAGTAACCCCAAGATTTAGTACCTACCATCAGAAGTTAGTGGTCGAACCGGTTCTGAAAATAAAAACCGGTTTTTGGGGCTTTGAAACCGAACGAAATCCGGGATATCGAAAGTTTTCAGAGATATGATAAAAAGTTTTACGCGAGCGTACATGAGCTATATTGTGAATAGGAAATATGGATTCGCGAGATATTTTGAAGTTTGTAAACTTCATTTACCATGAATATAAAGCGATAATGTAAGTTATTTCCTCAAATTTATATGGTTTTTATTGTTTTGACGAAATATTAACCAGTAGAAAGCCTAATATAATGACATTTTCAATAACCGGTAATTAAATATTCTTTGCGGATTTTGTCATTTCTACCTAACGAAACAAAATATAGTTTAGCGTTCACATCACTGTTAGAAGTTTTCTGTAAACAAACTGCAAACGAAACTTTTGAAGAAAATCATCTTCTATTTAACAAGATATTATAGAATATGAAGTAAATTGTAGTGTTTTAAGCGAAAACTACAACTTCGATTGATATTGTGTGACAAATATGCAGAAATGAAGCATATTTTACATAAAAGTTTCATTACGCGGGCGATAATACAATGCCTTGCGAGTAACCAAATAGTGAAAATGGACTCAAATAGCAGCAAAAACCGAGTCGTCTATCGAGGCTCGAGTAACCGTTCCTCTGGACAGCGGGAGATAAAAATGCAAATGTAGTAACTAGGGCTACGAACGAGTACTCGAGCCTCGGTGTATGAGGCGATCTTGGCTTGTACTCGAGTCCATCTTAAGTACTCGGTTACTCACGACGTATTGTATTATCGCCCACGTAATGAAACGTTTGGGTAAAATATGCTGCATTTCAGCATTTCCGTCACATAACATCAAAGTCATCAATTAAAGTTGTTGTTTTCACTTGAAAACCTATAATTTACTCCATAATCTATAATATCTGGTTAATTAGGGGACGTTTTTCTTCAAAAGTTTCGTTTCCGGAATCGACTATTTGTTTACAGAAGACTTCTAGTGGTGGGAACTAAATCTCGCGGTTACTCGAATTCGGGCCGGTTTTCAGAGGGCGAGTACTCGATGCCGTTTTTTTGTACCCGTCACAGCCCTAGTAGTAACATCAGTTTAATAGCGCCCATTTTTCAATTAAAAAGTTTAAGACCAAAAAGTATTTAAAACGTTGTCATGCCAACAGCTGTTGCCAGATACCCTCCAGATTTTAATATCCTCTTGGGGTTAACATATCTTGAAAATTTGGCGCAAACACATGCATTAGTTTAGGCTGTTTAACACCCACAAACTTTAAGACCCAGAAATATCAGAAGTGTTGCCATGGCAGCAGTTGTTGCCAGATATGTCCCAAAACCTAACCAGCCATAAATCCTCTTCGGGTAAACATATCCTGAAAACTTGATGGAAATCTGTTTATGGGTTTTGGCTGTGGAACACCCACAAGCTTTGTGCCCACTGCCGATGCCTGGACGACTAATAAGCCAAGCCTTTATGGGCTGGGGTTAAAAATTAAAAACATGAAACATTGCAAAAAAAAATAATAATAAATCTGAAGAAACTTTCACCATATCCATTATTTTCTTTTTTGCAAATTTTAGGGTATTGTAGCAACTTTTGATGAACCTGTGTTGTTTTGATCAACTTCATTTCGGGGAACTACTAAAATGCATTTTATTGTGGTATCCTGGAATCGGAATGGTTTAGCATTGGCAGGACACTGAAAAGAAAATCTGCTACCATCCAATCCCTAACAATAACTTGCCTCTTCAAAAATAATGACTCATACATTTCCGGTTTTCATAAGATATACTTCAGTATTGTAACTGCCATAGATCTATTTGGATTGTTCACAATGATAAAGAAGATTAGCAGGGTTGTCTTTGTCACAGGTAAATTATCCTGGGTTTTAGCCTAGTTCTTGGATCCACTCTGAATGAATGCACACAACATATCAATGTAACACACAGAAACCGTGTCAGTAAACTGTAGGAAAGTAGATCAGCTACCCACTTTTACCTGAACTTTGAGGGATGACTTTTTTCGGAGCTAGGTATAAAATCTTATACCTTATACAAGTATCATCACATAATTGGGGCAATCCTACCACGTCTGAGCAGGTCATGGAAAACAACTATAGTTGTTTTATACTATTTTAACACATAGATCTAAATTTGGTGCAAATTAATCCTACCAATCTCAGTAGAGAATATTTTGGTTGTTTATAAATGGATTTTTTCACATCAAAATGAGCTATGAGTTGTGTAACTTTACTAACATTACCACATATTAAAAAGCTTTCCTCAGTGTCACAGATTTACTTCATCAGCTACCTTGTGATGATTTATAGAACTTATAGTTTGAACTTAATTGTGTGGGGCCATGAATTATATCGCTTGACTAGTTTGGTGGATATGTCATTTTATTAATTTTCATTGTAAATACAATCGGACAAGGTTTGTCTGTTGTTTTCCCCTTGTGAACTGGAAGGGCTTGTGAACACGTGCAGAAGGGCAAATGTGGTATTTAACCATTATTTACGGGTTTCTGTACAACTACATAAGTGGTCATAATTATGTCTGGGTCATAATTGTGTCTTTTCATTTTTTATTGAACGTTAATGAAATAAAATTGATCTCAAAGGGAATAATGTAAAAACTGTTCAAAATTCTGGTTGGAACATTTTAAAAATAAACTCCAATAAAAATCGGACATTATTATGAACCGGACACAATTGTAACGACCCGTGTACTGTTTTCACACTCTCACAGGTATGTACACTGGGACCTGTTACCTTGCCAAGCCTGTCTCCCTTTGAAAACGGCTGGTAAGGCATATCTTTGAATTGTTCTGGTATAGACACAGGTCCCCATCCTGTAGGATTATCCTGTATAGCTGGGGGATTAAAATGAGCCATATTTAATAACAAAATATGTAATATTTAACAAAACCGGCACAACGTGAATAAAACCGGAAATGGCTTGAAAATCTCTTTCGAAAATAACTTTTGGCAAATCTATCTACGATATGGCTTTGGCGAGCTTTTGCGTACAAGTGGGTTTGTATATACCAATAGGAAATTTTGTATCTTCTTTAGTTATTTACGACCTGTATCCTTATAGTTGCATGTAAACACAAACAGAATGAACAAAGACAGAAAAGTAGTACAAGATTTCGCTATTCACCATATAAAAGATGCATATTGTGGCGTGCTGAGGGTCTGGTAGTGTTATAAGGCCAATGCAGTGGTTGATAATTGTTAACACATTTATACCAAAGTACTAAAGAGGCAACTAAAGTGAACTTCAACAATCAACTAAGCAACATAAGCCAACTAGTAAGCTGAGGGATATGCAACAAGTACAAGCCAATGCAACAATTAAGGTTATACAAAACAAACCACCACTAAATATTTACATGATAATATACAAAGTCGGCTCCTACTGAAGAGAGGAAAAGGGTATTCTGAATACAACCTAAATAGGGAAAAAACAGGGAACTACTTTCTATGATTACTATTCCTAAACATTCACCATAATTACTATTCCTAAAAACGTGATAGTTGATCTTGTTAATTTAGTAACCTAAGAATTGTGACAGTAAATGTGGCTCAACATTACACTGGCTGTATGCCTGAAAGCATTATGGCAGCTGTATGAAGACTCCTACCTCCTGTCCTTATTCATGGCTAAAGTTGGCTGTATAGAGATGTATAGAGATGGAAGTATAAAGATGTGTGCTGGATGATCTCTCTTCGGCTCACAAGCAATAAATGGTGCTGGACATCCCCTTATATACCCTAGTGTGCACGTGCATGAGATCTCGTGGACAAACAATGACAGATTATCGCCCAAATGACCGTCTATCATTACATAACCCTCCCTCTTAAATGAAGAGTATTTGTCCTCAAAACAGAAAAACACAATTGGATATCAACAAAGTTTATTTAAAAAAAAAATAAAATAAAACCACTTTATTTCAAGATAAGCACTTTTACAAAAATAAAACATAATACATTTACAAAATGTTCAACAGTACATGAATTATGGTCTATACATTTTCCTCAAAATGACAACCTCGATCCTAGGATCTCTTCTTCTTGGACAGATGTTTTGCGGCACATCAACGGGAATCAATCTATATAGGGAACAGTGCCATTAAACCTTGCATCAATAACCTCTGTAGAAGACTGTGGGTTCATTGGAAATGGGAATGAAAGTGGGATGCAAGGAGCCTTAGCTGATGATGTTATAACAGAGGTAGGTGACATAGGAAGGTCAGGGGAAACATTAGTTACTTTAAGTTTCTTAGCTTTCTTAGAGAGGGTGTCTTTAGTTTCTTGGAGGGTGGAGATCTAGGAGGAGTAGAGGGTAAAGGGCTTAAACAGCCAGGAGGCAATAAATCATTGAGAATGTTCTCAACATTCTCCTCATTCTCTAGAGTTGAAGTTGACTCCTCAGGACCAACTGGTTCCTCAGACGGTTGATCCTCTTTGATCATCTCTACAGATGGCTGACCTTTGGCTAGATGCAGTGATGGCTGATCTTCACCCATTGGAGCCGGTTGTGATGGTGGCTGATCAACTTCATACTTGAAAATCCCCCCATGTTCATTTTCTATATGTCGTCTATATCGATAGGATGCTGAAGTTGGAAAATCAAAATGGCAACCATAGCCACACCATTTCCTCTCTCCATGTTCAATTGCAAGATGGAGTTTAAATTTCTGAACATTGGTGGTTTTAAATGTACACTCAGGACACTGACGTAAATTGAAAATATACAAAAATACTGCTGCACAAATTTTGGCTTTCTGGTTACTCTTCCTGAAGTGGTGACAGATGAAACATTAGCATCCTTAACTACGTTGGTTGAAGGTGGTGAACTCCCATCTATGGCTGGTTTCTCTGACTGATAGTCACCAGATTCTTTGACAGGTGTTGGCTGAATCTCAACTTCTGGCATAGATAAAATGTCTTTGTTGGTTGGATGATCATCTGAAATGAAAGGTTGATCATTAGCTTTCTTAACTAAGATTTGATCTTGGGTATTTGTGTTCCTTACATTTAACCAGGAAGTTAGTTTCTCATAACATGGTTTCAACCTATCATGATGAACAACCCTAGGCCTAGCTGTTGGACTTTTTTGAATTTTGTATACCAAATCTGATAACTTCTGAACAACTAAAACTGGCCCATCCCAAAAAGACTGTAATTTCGGGGAAACACCTTTCTTTCGAACTGGGTTGAACAAGAATACAGATTCTCCTTCTTTGTAGACATGAAAGTTCTTTCTGTGATGATAGTTTTTCTTTTGTCGGTCACTTGCAACAGACATGTTTGTTCGAGCTATCTCATGAATGATTTGCAGATGTTCACTTAGATCATGAACAAACGAGGCTGTTGAAGTTGTTGGTTTTATTCCCTCAACAGAACCTATCAGAAGATCAACTGGCAGAAGTGGTTCCCTACTAAACATCATCCTATTTGGGGTGTAACCAGTACTCTCATGTTCGGATGTTCTGTAAGCCATGAGTAATAGCTGTAAAGATGAATCCCAACTTCTTTGATCTACAGTAATGTATTTGCTGATCATGTCCTCTAAGGTTTTATTGAAATGCTCAACTAACCCATCACTCTGAGGATGAAATGTGGTTGTCCTGGTTTTGTCAATATCTAAAAGTTCACACAAATTCTGAAAAAGTTTAGATTCAAACTGAGTGCCCTGATCTGTACGAATTTGTCGTGGGAGTCCAAATCGACTGATAAATTCATCCACTAAAGCTCTAGCTATGGTCAAAGCTTCTTGGTTTGGCAAAGCAAATGCCTCAGTCCAATGAGTGAAATAGTCAGTGACTATCATGATATATTTGTTTCCTGCATTGCTTTCAGGCCAGGGCCCCAGAATATCAGTCGCAATTCACTCCATAGGTTCACGTACTTGATATTGTTTCATAGGAGCTTTCATTGACTTGGTTGGACATTTCCTCTTTTGGCATGGGGCACACTTCCTGCACCAATCTATGACATTTAGCTTATACTTGACCCAATAAGCTCTTCTTCTCAACTTTCCTATTTTCTTCTTGATACCAAGATGACCTGACGAAATTGACTCATGAAGGCTGTTGAACATCTCTTTTCTCTGACTTAGGGGAACTAAAAGTTGTTGGATGGATGTCTTGGTCCCTGATTCAAACCACTGTCAATATAGAACACCATCAATCAAATTTATTCTATCCCATTAGGCCCATAAACTTTTCAATTCATGGTTAAACTTCGATATTTCAGCCCAAGTCGGTCAGATGTTCCTTTCTTTCCAGTCCATCAGCATAGCCAAGTTCCTATCTTTCTGTTGTAATTCCCTATTTTCAGCACTAGTGCGATCTTTGAACCAATTACTGTCTCCAGTTTGTAAGACATTCAACTGACATGAGTTATCATCTTTCAACTTTTCCTCATTTTTAAATTCTACCTTCTCGCAGTAGCGACATTTTCTACAAGGACGTCTGGAGAGGTTGTTTGCATTCCTATGTACATTTCCCGGTCGTTAAGTGATACTGAAGTCATATGTTCCAATGATTCCACTCCAACGGCAAAGTTGTCCATCTGGTTCCTTGAAGTTCATAAGCCAACAAAGTGACCCATGATCTGTCCTAATCTGAATGTGAACCCCATAGATATATGCATGGAAATGACTTAGAGCATCTTTTATAGCTAACAGTTCATGTCTGGTGACACAGTAGTTGCGTTCTGCTTTGCTAAGAACTCTGCTGTAATAGGCTGTAACTTTTTCTTTCCCATCTTGGATTTGAGATAATACAGCTCCAATGCCAGTTCCACTTGCATCAGCATCAAGAATGAAACTTTCCTGAGGATCAGGATATGTAAGTATAGGTGCCTCTGTCAAATGCTGCTTTAATGTACCAAATGCTTCATTGCAATTTTGATCCCAATGAAATTTCTGAGATTTCTCACTCAACCGATGCAAAGGTTTTGCAATGGTTGCAAATGACTTGATAAATTTCCTAGCTCCTCACTTCTTTGATGGTCCTTGGTCACTTTTCATAATGACATCATCCAAATAAATGAGGCAAATGTCGAACTGAAGTCCTGCCAGTACTTTTTCCATCAGTCGCTTGAAACTGCTGGGTGCATTTGTCAATCCAAAGGGAAGGACTTTGAATTGAAAAAGTCCACTCTGACATGTAAATGCCGTTTTTTCCCTGTCATCTGGGTGGACACCCATTTGCCAATATCCACTTGCCAGATCGAGTGTTGAAAACCACTTTGCACCACAAAGTGAATCTAGACAGTCATTAATTCTTGGGAGTGGATATGAATCCCTCAATGTGACACCATTAAGCTTCCTATAATCAACACAAAATCTTATAGATCCATCTTTTTTCGTCACCATCACTATAGGAGATGCTCAAGGACTGGAGGATGGCTCAATCACATCACTTTTGAGCATTCGCTGCACCTCATCTCTTTCAGCCTGCCTCTTGGACAAAGGCAATCGACGTGGTCGTTGTTTGATGTGAGCTGCATTCCCTATATCGATTCTGTGTTCCTCTGTGTTGGTATGCCCCAAATCATCTTTTGACTTTGAAAATATGTCTGTAAACTCACTAATCAGTTTGGTCACCTTCCCTATTTGTTCCTCATCTAACTTCCATCTGCAACCATCTACTAATGGAATCAAATAACTTGGAATGGTATGATCTGAGATGTCCGACTTTGTGGAGTAGCACCTTCCCTCATTGATTTCCAATACCTGATGTCCTATTCCTAAAATAGTTTCTTTGTAAAGCTGAACTTCTTTCTTATGTGGGTTGAGAACACGCACAGGTATAGTATGAGTCTGACTATCAACTAGAACTCTTGCTACTATCACTCCTTTGTTTTCCATTAATTTTTCAGAACCTTCCAGAATAAGATTCTTGGGTAGAGCAGTCACCTCACTACTCTGAATGTATGCCGGCAGAATCATCTCACAGCTGGGTGGTACTACTAAATCTGATGCTAACCTAATTCTAAAGATGGATGGTAGTTCATCTTCTAGATAGCAAGGAATGTTTTTACCAGAAAAGCTCAAAACCCTGTTACCAATATCAATGATGCCATTATTTTCAAACAGAAAATCATTCCCTAAAACTAAAGGCTCTTCTATTTCTGCCACAAGCAACTGATGATGAATGGTATGTGCACCAAACCTTAGGGGTACAATCGCTTCACCTAGAGGCTCAATCTTGTTTCCATCCCCTCTTTGATTCACTTTAGGGAAATTGTTTATTCTAGAGGCTCAGTGAAGAGTGTAGGGTGCCCGTGAGTCGCCCACGGGACGGAATTTAGAGTGGACAAACTGTGTCACATAGTAACTAACTTAGAATTAAGGCTTACTGGTGTTACTCCTCACGGTCCTGTTCTTAGTTTAGGGAACTGGAGTGCAATGAGTACCATCCGCTGGTTGTTCCTCTTACTGTTGTTTTGGAGAAAGTTAGTATGCAGTGATCCCAATGTGTTTATCCCGTTGTCTGCTCATGGTGTTACTTCATTACCACGCCCCTACAGACTCCACAGCTATTTCCTGAATACACATCATTTCCCTTGTGTGGCTAAGCGTCATGGCCTTGCGACCTTATTGTTGCTTTGTGGTGACATCTCCCTTAATCCTGAACCAATCTCATTTGGGGTGGTAAATTGCCGATCTGTAAGAAACAAGGGACCCTGCATCAATGATACTGTAACAGTACATTCTGTCCACATTCTTGCTGTCACTGAAACACATATTCGCCAGGAGGAAACGGATAGCCTTCTACATTCCATCACCCCGACAGGTTTCAAATTCTGCCACAAACCCTGTATTCATGGCCGTGGTGGTGGTGTTGGATTTTTTATCAACAAAGCTATACAGTTTAGATCTGTGGATACACCTACTTTCAGTTCCTTTGAAAATATTAGCATTGCAATTGGGTCTGCGGCTCAACCGCTTGTGTTGATTTGTGTTTATCGTCCGCCTGGCTCATGCTTTGAAAGTTTCCTGGACCAATTTCTCAATCTTTTAGAATACTTATCCTCAGTTTCTCCCTCATTCCTAATTTGTGGGGATTTCAAAATTCATGTGGATACTTCTTCAAATGATAGTATCAAATTCCAGAACTGTTTAGAATCATGCAATATAACACAAAATCTTCAAACGGCTACCCATCTTCATGGTCATATCCTAGACCTTGTTCTCACTCCTACTGATGCCAGTGTCATCTCCAATATACAAGTTGCTGAATTTATTTCTGATCATGCTCTTGTCCTTGCTCAGCTTGATTCAGTTAATCCTCCTTCACATAAGGCAAAAGTTGTCACCTTTAGGAGGTATCATAAAATTGACATGGATAGTTTCCGTAAGGATTTTATAAATAGTTCATTCGTAAAATGCCTTGGTGATACAGTCAGTGGTTTCTGTGAACAATACTTAGATGATTTGAGCAAATTGCTTGACAAGCATGCACCATTGGTTACTCGTACTTTTACTAAGCAAGCTACTGGTTGGCTATCTGACACCTACCGGCTGGCAAAAACCATCAGGCGACAGCTGGAACGAATCTGGCGTAAAGATAAATCTGCCTATAATCAAGCTAGACTTCGAAGACAGATTGCCCGGTGCAATTCACTGGTCAACAAAGATAAGGCAAATTACTTCAGAAACCTGGTCAGAGAAAATGCTAACGACTCCAAGAAGCTATGGCAGGTCTTGCGTTCTGCACTGCACTCTAGTCCTGAAGCAGTACTCCCTTCTCATGAATCTAAGAAAGGTCTTGCTGACCGGTTTGTCACTTTCTTCAGTGACAAAATAGCTAAAATCAGAAACTCATTTTCCTCTAGTGACTCTCTCACTCTGCCTCCTCCACCTGATGTACCCAATTTCAGCTGCTTTAAACAAGTTTCTCAAGAGGAAATTAGAAAAAGGTTGGTGCTTCATGGTGGAGCCCGCGAAATTGGTTCCCACGAAAATTTTCTACAGGACTTGGAACCTCTACCACATTTGGGGGTGTGCTAGAGGTAGAGGTAATTTTAATTGGGGAAGGTGTGGTAGAGGTGGGGGAGAGGTGTGGTAAAGGTGAGATATAGTATATATTTATTGCCACATCTACCACGTTTTGGGGTGTGGTAGAGGTACAGGTTGATCCCAGTAATTTAAATTGGAGAAGGCATGGTAGAGGTGGGGGAGAGGTGTGGTAGAGGTCAGATGTAGTATATATTTCTTGCAACCTTTACCACATTTTGGGGGTGTGGTAGAGCTAGAGGTCTGCCCCCTTAATTTTAGTTGGAGAAGGCGCAGTAGAGGTGGGGGAGAGGTGTGGTAGAGGTGAGATATAGTATATATTTCTTGCAACATCTACCATGTTTTGGGGGTGTGGTAGAGGTAAAGGTTGATCCCAGTAATTTTAATTGGAGAAGGTGTGGTACAGGCGGGGGAGAGGTGTGGTAGAGGTCAGATATAGTATACATTTCTTGAAATGTTTACCACGTTTTGAGGGGGTGGTAGAGGTAGAGGTTCATCCCAGTAATTTTAATTGGATAAGGCGTGGTAGAGGTGGGTGAGAGGTGTGGTAGAGGTCAGATGTATATATTTCTTGAAATGCCTACCACGTTTTGAGAGTGTGGTAGAGGTAGAGGTTGATCCCAGTAATTTTAATTGGAGAAGGTTGGGGAGAGGTGTGGTAGAGGTGGGGGAGAGGTGTGGTGCAGGTGAGATATAGTATATATTTCTTGCAACATCGACCACGTTTTGGGGGTGTGGTAGAGGTAGAGGTTGATTCCAGTAATTTCTAATTGGTAAAGGCATGATAGAGGTGGGGGAGAGGTGTGGTAGAGGTGAGATATAGTATATATTACTTGCAATGTCTACTACGTTTTGGGGGTGTGGTAGAGGTAGAGGTTCAACCCAGTAATTTTAATTGGAGAAGGCGTGGTAGAGGTGGGGCAGAGGTGTGGTTGAGGTCAGATATAGTATCTATTTCTTGAAACATCGACCACGTTTTGGGGGTGTGGTAGAGGTAGAAGTTGATTCCAGTAATTTTAATTGGAGAAGGTTGGGGAGAGGTGTGGTAGAGGTCAGATATAGTATATATTTCTTGCAACCTCTACCACGTTTTGGCGGTGTGGGAGAGGTGGAGGTCTGCCCTTTAATATTAGTTGGAGAAGGCGTGGTAGAGGTGGGAGAGAGGTGTGGTGCAGGTGAGATATAGTATATATTTCTTGCAACATGTACCACGTTTTGGGGGTGTGGTAGAGGTAGAGGTTGATCCCAGTAATTTTAATTGGAGAAGGCGTGGTACAGGCGGGGGAGAGGTGTGGTAGAGGTCAGATATAGTATATATTTCTTGCAACAGCTACCACGTTTTGGGGGTGTGGTAGAGGTAGAGGTTGATTCCAGTAATTTCTAATTGGTAAAGGCGTGATAGAGGTGGGGGAGAGATGTGGTAGAGGTGAGATATAGTATATATTTCTTGCAACATCTACCACGTTTTTGGGTTGTGGTAGAGGTAGAGATTCATCCCAGTAATTTTAATTGGAGAAGGCGGGGTAGAGGTGGGGGAGAGGTGTGGTAGAGGTGAGATATAGTATATATTTCTTGAAACATCTACCACGTTTTGGGGGTGTGGTAGAGGTACAGGTTGATCCCAGTAATTTTAATTGGAGAAGGCGTGGTAGAGGTGGGGGAGAGGTGTGGTGCAGGTGAGATATAGTATATATTTCTTGCAACATCTACCACGTTTTGGGGGTGTGGTAGAGGTAAAGGTTGATCCCAGTAATTTTAATTGGAGAAGGTGTGGTACAGGCGGGGGAGAGGTGTGGTAGAGGTCAGATATAGTATATATTTCTTGAAATGTTTACCACGTTTTGAGGATGTGGTAGAGGTAGAGGTTCATCCCAGTAATTTTAATTGGAGAAGGCGTGGTAGATTTGGGGGAGAGGTGTGGTGCAGGTGAGATATAGTATATATTTCTTGCAACATCTACCACGTTTCGGGGGTGTGGTAGAGGTAGAGGTTGATCCCAGTAATTTTAATGGGAGAAGGCGTGGTAGAGGTGGGTGAGAGGTGTGTTAGAGGTCAGATATAGTATATATTTCTTGCAACATCTACCACGTTTTAGGGGTGTGGTAGAGGTAGAGGTTGATTCCAGTAATTTCTAATTGGTAAAGGCGTGATAGAGGTGGGGGAGAGATGTGGTAGAGGTGAGATATAGTATATATTTCTTGCAACATCTACCACGTTTTTGGGGTGTGGTAGAGGTAGAGATTCATCCCAGTAATTTTAATTGGAGAAGGCGGGGTAGAGGTGGGGGAGAGGTGTGGTGCAGGTGAGATATAGTATATATTTCTTGCAACATCGACCACGTTTTGGGGGTGTGGTAGAGGTAGAGGTTGATCCCAGTAATTTTAATTGGAGAAGGCGTGGTAGAGGTGGGTGAGAGGTGTGTTAGAGGTCAGATATAGTATATATTTCTTGCAACATCTACCACGTTTTGGGGGTGTGGTAGAGGTAGAGGTTGATTCCAGTAATTTCTAATTGGTAAAGGCGTGATAGAGGTGGGGGAGAGGTGTGGTAGAGGTGAGATATAGTATATATTACTTGCAATGTCTACTACGTTTTGGGGATGTGGTAGAGGTAGAGGTTCAACCCAGTAATTTTAATTGGAGAAGGCGTGGTAGAGGTGGGGCAGAGGTGTGGTTGAGGTCAGATATAGTATCTATTTCTTGAAACATCGACCACCTTTTGGGGGTGTGGTAGAGGTAGAGGTTGATTCCAGTAATTTTAATTGGAGAAGGTTGGGGAGAGGTGTGGTAGAGGTCAGATATAGTATATATTTCTTGCAACCTCTACCACGTTTTGGCGGTGTGGGAGAGGTGGAGGTCTGCCCTTTAATTTTAGTTGGAGAAGGCGTGGTAGAGGTGGGGGAGAGGTGCGGTGCAGGTGAGATATAGTATATATTTCTTGCAACATGTACCACGTTTTGGGGGTGTGGTAGAGGTAAAGGTTGATCCCGGTAATTTTAATTGGAGAAGGTGTGGTACAGGCGGGGGAGAGGTGTGGTAGAGGTCAGATATAGTATATATTTCTTGAAATGTTTACCACGTTTTGAGGATGTGGTAGAGGTAGAGGTTCATCCCAGTAATTTTAATTGGAGAAGGCGTGGTAGAGGTGGGTGAGAGGTGTGGCAGAGGTCAGATGCAGTATATATTTCTTGAAATGTCTACCACGTTTTGAGGGTGTGGTAGAGGTAGAGGTAGATCCCAGTAATTTTAATTGGAGAAGGCGTGGTAGAGGTGGGGGAGAGGTGTGGTGCAGGTGAGATAGAGTATATATTTCTTGCAACATCTACCACGTTTCGGGGGTGTGGTAGAGGTAGAGGTTGATCCCAGTAATTTTAATTGGAGAAGGCGTGGTAGAGGTGGGTGAGAGGTGTGTTAGAGGTCAGATATAGTATATATTTCTTGCAACATCTACCACGTTTTGGGGGTGTGGTAGAGGTAGAGGTTGATTCCAGTAATTTCTAATTGGTAAAGGCGTGATAGAGGTGGGGGAGAGATGTGGTAGAGGTGAGATATAGTATATATTTCTTGCAACATCTACCACGTTTTTGGGGTGTGGTAGAGGTAGAGATTCATCCCAGTAATTTTAATTGGAGAAGGCGGGGTAGAGGTGGCGGAGAGGTGTGTTAGAGGTCAGATATAGTATATATTTCTTGCAACATCTACCACGTTTTGGGGGTGTGGTAGAGGTAGAGGTTGATTCCAGTAATTTCTAATTGGTAAAGGCGTGATAGAGGTGGGGGAGAGATGTGGTAGAGGTGAGATATAGTATATATTTCTTGCAACATCTACCACGTTTTTGGGGTGTGGTAGAGGTAGAGATTCATCCCAGTAATTTTAATTGGAGAAGGCGGGGTAGAGGTGGGGGAGAGGTGTGGTAGAGGTCAGATATAGTATATATTTCTTGCAACATCTACCACGCTTTTGGGGTGAGGTAGAGGTAGAGGTTGATCCCAGTAATTTTAATTGGAGAAGTTGTGTTAGAGGTGGGAGAGGTGTGGTAGAGGTGAGATATAGTATATATTTCTTGAAACATCTACCACGTTTTGGGGGTGTGGTAGAGGTACAGGTTGATCCCAGTAATTTTAATTGGAGAAGGCGTGGTAGAGGTGGGGGAGAGGTGTGGTGCAGGTGAGATATAGTTTATATTTCTTGCAACATCTACCACGTTTTGGGGGTGTGGTAGAGGTAGAGCACTGAAAACGTCTGACAAATATTAATTTGTCATTTATTTGTCAAAATGGTGCCTAAAACGACAAACTTCCTAATTGACAAATTAAAACTTGTCATTTTCTTGTATGACAAATTAACTGACAAACTTATGACAAGAAAATAAGCCCGGCAGTCCAATTAATTAGTCATTTTAGGCATCTGTTATTGGTGACATTCCTGTGAAATTAATTTTAAGGGCACTAATTTTCTTGTCATAAGTTTTCTAATAATTTGACCTATAAGTTATCAACATTTGACTATCATTCAACAAGAAAATCTCATTTGATTTTGTCATTTAAGAAACTTGTCGTTTTAGGCACCATTTTGACAAATTAATAATTTTCAGTGAGGTTGATCCCAGTAATTTTAATTGGAGAAGGCGTAGTAGAGGTGGGTGAGAGGTGTGTTAGAGGTCAGATATAGTATATATTTCTTGCAACAGCTACCATGTTTTGGGGGTGTGGTAGAGGTAGAGGTTGATT
Source organism: Sabellastarte sp. h YS-2021 (assembly GCA_964017235.1). Taxonomy (NCBI): domain Eukaryota; kingdom Metazoa; phylum Annelida; class Polychaeta; order Sabellida; family Sabellidae; genus Sabellastarte; species Sabellastarte sp. h YS-2021. Next base: position 88,702,230 of record OZ024931.1, read on the forward strand.
CCAGTAATTTCTAATTGGTAAAGGCGTGATAGAGGTGGGGGAGAGATGTGGTAGAGGTGAGATATAGTATATATTTCTTTCAACATCTACCACGTTTTTGGGTTGTGGTAGAGGTAGAGATTCATCCCAGTAATTTTAATTGGAGAAGGCGGGGTAGAGGTGGGGGAGAGGTGTGGTAGAGGTCAGATATAGTATATATTTCTTGCAACATCTACCACGTTTTTGGGGTGTGGTAGAGGTAGAGGTTGATCCCAGTAATTTTAATTGGAGAAGGTGTGTTAGAGGTGGGGGAGAGGTGTGGTAGAGGTGAGATATAGTATATATTTCTTGCAACATCTACCATGTTTTGGGGGTGTGGTAGAGGTAAAGGTTGATCCCAGTAATTTTAATTGGAGAAGGTGTGGTACAGGCGGGGAAGAGGTGTGGTAGAGGTCAGATATAGTATATATTTCTTGAAATGTTTACCACGTTTTGAGGATGTGGTAGAGGTAGAGGTTCATCCCAGTAATTTTAATTGGAGAAGGCGTGGTAGATTTGGGGGAGAGGTGTGGTGCAGGTGAGATATAGTATATATTTCTTGCAACATCTACCACGTTTCGGGGGTGTGGTAGAGGTAGAGGTTGATCCCAGTAATTTTAATGGGAGAAGGCGTGGTAGAAGTGGGTGAGAGGTGTGTTAGAGGTCAGATATAGTATATATTTCTTGCAACATCTACCACGTTTTAGGGGTGTGGTAGAGGTAGAGGTTGATTCCAGTAATTTCTAATTGGTAAAGGCGTGATAGAGGTGGGGGAGAGATGTGGTAGAGGTGAGATATAGTATATATTTCTTGCAACATCTACCACGTTTTTGGGGTGTGGTAGAGGTAGAGATTCATCCCAGTAATTTTAATTGGAGAAGGCGGGGTAGAGGTGGGGGAGAGGTGTGGTAGAGGTCAGATATAGTATATATTTCTTGCAACATCTACCACGCTTTTGGGGTGTGGTAGAGGTAGAGGTTGATCCCAGTAATTTTAATTGGAGAAGGTGTGTTAGAGGTGGGGGAGAGGTGTGGTAGAGGTGAGATATAGTATATATTTCTTGAAACATCTACCACGTTTTGGGGGTGTGGTAGAGGTACAGGTTGATTGCAGTAATTTCTAATTGGTAAAGGCGTGATAGAGGTGGGGGAGAGATGTGGTAGAGGTGAGATATAGTATATATTTCTTGCAACATCTACCACGTTTTTGGGGTGTGGTAGAGGTAGAGATTCACCCCAGTAATTTTAATTGGAGAAGGCGGGGTAGAGGTGGGGGAGAGGTGTGGTAGAGGTCAGATATAGTATATATTTCTTGCAACATGTACCACGTTTTTGGGGTGTGGTAGAGGTAGAGGTTGATCCCAGTAATTTTAATTGGAGAAGGTGTGCTAGAGGTGGGGGAGAGGTGTGGTAGAGGTGAGATATAGTATATATTTCTTGAAACATCTACCACGTTTTGGGGGTGTGGTAGAGGTAGAGGTTGATCCCAGTAATTTTAATTGGAGAAGGCATGGTAGAGGTGGGGGAGAGGTGTGGTAGAGGTCAGATATTGTATATATTTCTTGCAACATATACCACATTTTGGGGGTGTGGTAGAGGTACAGGTTGATCCCAGTAATTTTAATTGGAGAAGGCGTGGTAGAGGTGGGGGAGAGGTGTGGTAGAAATCAGATATAGTATATATTTGTTGACACATGTACCACGTTTTGGGGGTGTGGTAGAGGTAGAGGTTCATCTCAGTAATTTTAATTGGAGAAGGCATGGTAGAGGTGGGGGAGAGGTGTGGTAGAGATCAGACGTAGTATATACTTCCTGCAACATCTACCACGTTTTTGGGGTATGGTAGAGGTAGAGGTTCAACCCAGTAATTTTAATTGGAGAAGGTGTGGTAGAGGTGTGGTAGAGGTCAGATGTAGTAGATATTTCTTGAAACATTTACCACGTTTTGGGGGTGTGGTAGAGGTAGAGGTTGATTGCAGTAATTTCTAATTGGTAAAGGCGTGATAGAGGTGGGGGAGAGATGTGGTAGAGGTGAGATATAGTATATATTTCTTGCAACATCTACCACGTTTTTGGGGTGTGGTAGAGGTAGAGATTCACCCCAGTAATTTTAATTGGAGAAGGCGGGGTAGAGGTGGGGGAGAGGTGTGGTAGAGGTCAGATATAGTATATATTTCTTGCAACATGTACCACGTTTTTGGGGTGTGGTAGAGGTAGAGGTTGATCCCAGTAATTTTAATTGGAGAAGGTGTGCTAGAGGTGGGGGAGAGGTGTGGTAGAGGTGAGATATAGTATATATTTCTTGAAACATCTACCACGTTTTGGGGGTGTGGTAGAGGTACAGGTTGATCCCAGTAATTTTAATTGGAGAAGGCATGGTAGAGGTGGGGGAGAGGTGTGGTAGAGGTCAGATATTGTATATATTTCTTGCAACATATACCACATTTTGGGGGTGTGGTAGAGGTACAGGTTGATCCCAGTAATTTTAATTGGAGAAGGCGTGGTAGAGGTGGGGGAGAGGTGTGGTAGAAATCAGATATAGTATATATTTGTTGACACATGTACCACGTTTTGGGGGTGTGGTAGAGGTAGAGGTTCATCTCAGTAATTTTAATTGGAGAAGGCATGGTAGAGGTGGGGGAGAGGTGTGGTAGAGGTCAGACGTAGTATATACTTCCTGCAACATCTACCACGTTTTTGGGGTATGGTAGAGGTAGAGGTTCAACCCAGTAATTTTAATTGGAGAAGGTGTGGTAGAGGTGTGGTAGAGGTCAGATGTAGTAGATATTTCTTGAAACATTTACCACGTTTTGGGGGTGTGGTAGAGGTAGAGGTTGATCCCAGTAATTTTAATTGGAGAAGGTGGGGGAGAGGTGTGGTAGAGGTGAGATATAGTACATATTTCTTGCAACCCCTACCATGTTTTGGGGGTGTGGTAGAGGTAGAAGTCTGCCCCATTAATTTACGATTAGTTTAAGTTGGAGAAGGCATGGTAGAGGTGGGGGAGAGGTGTGGTAGAGGTGAGATATAGTATATATTTCTTGCAACCTCTACCACATTTTGGGGGTGTGATAGAGGTAGAGGTTCATTCCAGTAATTCCAATTGGAGAAGGCGTGGTAGAGGTGGGGGAGAGGTGGGTAGAGATCTTACAAAGATTTGCGTGCAAAGTGAAAGGTATAAGACTTATTTTCAACTGGAGTGTTAAATTACTTTCTTATCAAATTACTTTCTTTTACTCTGTGTAGCTTTGCTTCATAATAGGACAAGGCACACAGCACTTAACATTATATTTTTGTATCATTATATGTTCATTTTAATAATTTCTGTTTGCCATATGAATGATTTCACACAGCATGTATGATATTGAGGCCACCTTATATTCTTTACACCATTCCTTGTCCAAAATTCCTTTCACAGTGTGAAACTTTGCCAGATAAGACAATGCAGATAAGAGAGGCCTCCCTTACTGTTATTGAAATGCCCCCTCCCCTCTGTGCCCCTTACTATTGGGAGGGGCTTTGAGGCAATCTTTATATGGCTATCGACAGAAGATCTTGTGTTTGATGTGTTTTCACGAATAATAGCAAAGCAGTTTTGGTGGAAAGATATATGAAAAAGCAGAAAAGATATAAATGGGACACATTGAGAAGATAAATCATTGGGGTAAGAAATATGTTCCTATCTGGTGAATACTCCTCATTTCATATTTCATTAGCATAAAATGAAAGGTGAATTGGACTGACAATACAATGGTTAAAGTAATTGATGATTAGTGACAACATAAAATGTTGTAGTAGTTTGGGGTACCAAAGTCTAGAATATTTTATCAATTTCACTGACTTTATCTCATGGTTAGGGTACTTGATCATTACTGACAACGTAGCGTACCTTAGGTTCTGAATAATAAAGTGAAAGAAATGAAATATATTTAGTATTAATACAGTGGCACAAAATCATTTCTGTATATTTTCCTTTGAAGTGAGAGGCCAACCCATTGTTATTGATTTGTATTCACTAGGTTAGTCCCTAGTTGAAGTTATCCTTATTGTTGTCTAGTCACCACAGCCTTCTGATTGGGATCTTGCTACTAGACCTGCAACTATGTGCAGGGCTTTAAGCGAACTGTGGCTTGTCACCTGGGGCTCTCATTTTATGAACTGTTAGTGTTTCATGTATTTACTTCAAAGAGACTTACAGTAATAGGTCAGACATAGGTTATTCTTCTGTGATAACTGAGTGATAAGTTAATGACATAATCTATGCATTGTCTTTTTTAGGTTGGATTTACATTACATATTGAAACAAGAGTAGAGTGCCCGTGAACGGGCACTGTGTCAGCTGAGTGAGTGTTTTTGATTTGTGAAGGTGATAATGAGAGGAAAGCATAATTATCAGGGAAAGTGCTGTACAGAAGTACAGTAAATGGTAATTGAACAGCATGTTTGAAAGAAATTTCGAAGCTGACAGGACAAAAAAGTTGTGCCCTGCAAATGGTATTAAAAATACTCTAGAGTTTGGTACCCCGAAATACTACAACATTTTATATTTTCAGTAATCATCAAGTACCTTAACCATTGTATGGTCAGTCCAATTCCAAGCTTTCCTTAACCTAAGTTCCCTAAGCTATGTCAGTAATCATAAAATGCCCTAATCATGAGATGAAGTAAGTGAAATTGTAAAAATATTCTACAGTTTCGTACCCTAAATTACTACAGAATTATATATTGCCATTAATCATCAATTACCATAATCATAATACAGTCAGTCCAATTCCGACCTATCCCTAGCCTAGGTACCCTAAGCTATGTCAGTAATCATGAAGTACCCTAAGCATGAGATCAAGACAGTACAATTTTAAAAGTATTCCACAGTTCGGTACCCTAAAGCAATACAGAATTATATAGTATTGTTACTTGCCGTTTCAAAACCTTTGGCCACGGCCGTTTTGATACCTTTGCAAGGTTTAGAAATGGCTTGGCCGTTTCGAAACGGCCAACTTTTCCTCTTGGCCGTTTTGATACCTTACCAGTTTGACATTGGTGGACAAGTTTGTTCTGTTGCTTTTAAGTGTAACAGTTGTATTACAATAAAAATATATAGTATATTTATTAAAACTGCATTTGGTATATTATGAAACATATATCTAACAGAACATATAACAATGTTTATTGGTGCATATAAACACTTTTTGTAAAGACTATAGTTATTAATATATATCAAAGAAAAAAATGAAATAGGATTAAACAATATTTTATCACTAATCCCTTTGATGCACCCCACCCATATGCAAATGAAACAAATCAACATCAAGAGATATCTTCTAAAGTAATAATAATAGCAAAACATTATAATTATATGTCAGTATTAACTGAGTAAGATTAAGTCAAAAAGGTGTCAAAAAGCAAATCTGTTCTAGCTCATCTACAATAATTCTTTGAAAAGTTAAACAATAAATCCCTCCTTGATTGATCTTCCTGTTATGTGAATTTGTTAAACCTTTCATATTTACCTTTTAAACAGCCCACTAATATTTAAGTGAAACAAATCAACATCAAAAGAGAGTTGCAACAATAGGAATAAATCCAATTAAGCACTTCTAACAATCAATGGCAAACAAATCAACTTCACAGAGTTAATATTTATCATGGCTTCTCTATGGCTTATTAATTAATCTGGCAAGTCAAACAAACAGGTTTAAATATACAGTACCTTCATGCAGATAGATTGATGAGATAATTTTTATGATGCAGACTTTGTGTTATACAACAACAATATCCAATTTGTTTAAAGAAATCTTTTTAAGTAAAAGGACCCAATTGAAGATCATAGGTTAACTGCAGCTACCCCCATACCTGAGTACCTACTCCACAAGTTATGATTATAGAAAGTTGCTGAGTAGCCCATGCTCAGGAATTTTTTTTATAATCAAAGGACAGATTTGAAGTTAACACAAAAACACATGCTATGGAAAATGTAGAAATCAGGTAAGGCTTCAAAACGGCCAAGTAAATAATTTGGCCGTTTCGAAACGGCCAATGGCCGTTTTGAAACGGCCAGGGTTTCGAAACGGCCGGGAACAGTATCAGTAATGCTCTAGTACCCTAACCATTACATAAGGTCAGTCCAATTCAAATGTAGTCATAACCTAGGTACCAGCCTAAGCTATGTCAGTAATCATGAAGTACCCCAAACAGGCAAACACGAGATAAAGTCAGTGAAATTGATCAAATATTCTAGAGTTTTGGAACCCTAAACTATTAGAAAATTATATTTTTATTGCGTTAATACATCCTATCCAATGGACAATTGCTAAACCGGTCGGCGCAGACCGGCCCGCCAAACGCCAAAAAAAAGACGTCCTGTGTTTCCACCGGCTGGCCCGTCCGTAGTACTGTGCACTCCCCAGATGGTGCCTCGTACTTCCTTCCTGTCTAGACAACCTGACGTCATAGCATCTTTTTCGTTTGGCACATGTACTGTGCAGACATGTTTTTTCAACATCTCCAGATATTTTAAGGAAAGTGTGCATTATGACGGATTTTCAACCTTATATGTGAATATATTCAGTGTAGAAGTACTATCTACTGATCAAGCACGGATTTACATGTAAAATCTGCTGGAAACGCTCTCTAGTTGACTCAATTTAGTGTTGATGATAGGGCAGTAATCGACGAGAAATATGAAGGCAGCCATTTTGCTAGTTTCCTCCCTTTCAACCTTTGTGTTGTTAGGGGCAGATCGATAATATTGAGGAATTATGGATATATTTCTTACAGGTATTTTTATCCGTGTCTTTTGTTTAAATGTATACTTCTGTAACCTTCCAGCTACAGTCAGTGACTGTCAGTCACCATAGAAACGTCTTTTATACTTTTTCTGGCGTTTGGCGGGCTGGTCTGCGCTGACCGGTTTAGCAATTGTCCATTGGATAGGGTATTAACTTACAAAAATGTAATTTACTTATTAAATTTGCAAATTGTCCCTAATGATCAAGTACCCTAACCATTGGACAGAGTGAATGCAATTCCAAGCTTTCCTTAACCCAAGTACCCTAAGCTATGTTAGCAATCATGAAGTACCCAAACAAGGAGATAAAGTCCATCAAAGATACCCTAAGCTATGTTGGTAATCATGAAGTACCCAAAGGATGAGATAAACTTATTGCAATTTAAAAAATATTCTAGAATTGGGTAACCAAAAGTAAATGAGTTTGTCATTCTTGAATTACTCCATTTGTGGGTAAAAGTGCTGATACCTATAAGTTCAGGGGACAAGATAGTCATGTAAAAATGTTTACAGGGGGTTTAACACCAAAGCTACTGTCCAAGTTAATCCCCTAATACAACACCCCCTCTCCCCCACTATTTACTATGCATGACATAGAGTGGCTCAACCTTTTCTTGACTCCCTTTCCTGAGTTGACTATTGATATAAATCCAATTTGTGTTTACCCAATTGTTAACTAGATTGTGGTGGATCCTGTAGGTGTATGTTGAAAATCCCCAGATTGAAAATCCCCAGAGGGAAAATCCCCAGAAATCTGCAGACCCATAGAAAATCCCCAGATGGGGCTTAGAAAATCCCCAGATCAAAAATCCCTAGATCAAAAAGTCCCTAAAAGTAAAAGATAAGGTACACTTTATTTGGAGTTACTGAACTTTACATACATTCAGGTTAACTTTGCTGCACTGAATATTAAGATTTTAACATGATTTTAAAAACACATCTTTTTAAAAATTGCTGTTAACATTTCCTTTGATAGAATTAGTTTCTGAGAAGGTTTAAAAGCTCATTTAAGATGCCTGTAACATTATCAACCCATAAAGAGTTAAAAGGTGTTTGAATGGGTTCCATGGCATACATGAAAGTGCTTAAATGTTGAGTTGAGTCAACTACCATCCCGAGCAGTTATCAAAGAAAGAATCAGCCTATCTATCTATAGACAATGGGACAAATAAGAGCCACTTTCCCTGATAGCAATGAAAAGTTAGGGCCACACTTCATAGGGGCAGATTAAAGAACACAGTTATAAAATAGTTCTTTAATACATCAATCCATAGAGGGCTACAAATCTAATCAATTGGAAGCCACATGCATTCCCTGGAAGAGGTAGATTAAAGACTGCAGTTAAAAGTGGTTTATTTAATCAATGAATAATAAAAAACAAAAGGGAGTACCACACAATTGGTTTGGAGAGGATAGAAACTGGAAGCCACATCATAGACAAAGGCAACATAACAGTGCATTTGTCAATGTAAAGACCACAGTTAATACTGGTTTATTTAATGAATGAACAACAAAAAGGAAAAGGAAGGGCCAAAATTATTTTGAAGATGATAGTAATTGGAAGCTACACCATACCCAAAGACAATATAACAATACATTTGTCAATTTTGTCCAATATTGGGGATTTTTGATCTGGGGATTTTCTAAGCCCCATCTGGGGATTTTCTATGGGTCTTCAGATTTTCAGGGATTTTCAATCCGGGGATTTTCAATCTGGGGATTTTCATATATAATCGGATCCTGTATTATCTCCCCTTGTTCCTTCAGGTCATATTGAATTCTTAATGTCTCCCAAGATAATAAAAAATAATCTGCAATATATTTTAAAATATTACCAGTTATAAAGGAAGACTGATTGAGTTTGTAAAAACATTAAAAATACTATATTAAAGGGCTTATACAAAGGGTGGGGTTTTAATGACCCTGCAATTCTGAGGGTGCGGTTTTCTATGGGTTAGTCAAAAAGGTGGTGTTTTTTATGGTGGCGTTTTTTTAGGAGCCCCATATGGACATATGTAAGTGTTGTAAATTGTACTTTACCATTGGAATTCTCTACAAAATATAACCCAAAATATTCAAATTGGTAAGTTTAGAACAAAACATTTTGCAACAACAAATGTCTTGTGTTCTACCAAGATATATAAACTTCTACCTTGAGGGAATTACTTTTTCACTTTTTCCACAAGATGTTTTCAATCTCTATGTTACTGCACAATTATAATTTTAATCCTGTCACATACATATACATGTATATCCTGAAAACATTTATAAGGACTGGCCTACCTGCCACACACTAAACTGGCACAGACAAAACAGAGATAATATCTTATGTAAACAACCACAAAAGATTGACACCAGGAAGGGGGGATGGGCATTGGGAGCAGGTTTGTTATCTGGTCACAGTTTGACATTTCCAGAGCACTTCATTTAAAACAAGTGTTATGAATGTAAGGTTACCTTAACATTGTGTTCCCAAACCATGAAAAATATTGGTACCGTAGCTACTACAGAATTACATATTGCTACTAATCCTCCAGTAGCCTAACCATTGCATAAACTCAGCGCAAGGAAAACCTACTCATAACATAGGTACCCAAAGCTATGCAGTAATGATGAAGTACCATAATCATGACATAGATTTAGTCAAATTTAAAAAATATTCTAGAGTTTGCTTGCTGAAGTACTACATAATTATATACTCTCACTAATGAAGTATCCTAACCATTGCAGGAAGTTTATTTGTTTATTTGGGGTTTAACGTCGCTTTCAACACTGTACAGGTCATATCACGACGGGTAGTTGGAAGGGCAGAGGAAACCAGTACATAGAGTTCGCTAGGGTTGTGTACTGTAAACTGCCGACCAACGGTAAGCAACTACCAGCTTTCCCACTTACGGCCATGACGGGGATCGATCCCCGGCCATTGCAGGAAGTGAGTCCAGTTCCAAGGTAATCCTAACGTAACTAACCTAAGCTATGTTGGTAATCATAAAGTACCCTAAGCATGAGATAAAATCAGTAAAGGTGATAAAATACTCTAGAGTTTGGTACCCTGAAATACTACAACATTTTATATTGTCACTAATGATCAAGTACCTTAACCATTGTATAGTCAGTCCAATTTCAAGCTTTCCTTAACCTAAGTTCCCTAAGCTATGTCAGTAATCATAAAATGCCCTAATCATGAGATGAAGTAAGTGAAATTGTAAAAATATTCTACGGTTTGGTACCCTAAATTACTACAGAATTATATATTGCCATTAATAATCAATTACCATAATCATAATACAGTCAGTCCAATTCCGACCTATCCCTAGCCTAGGTACCCTAAGCTATGTCAGTAATCATGAAGTACCCTAAGCATGAGATCAAGACGGTCCAATTTTAAAAGTATTCCACAGTTCGGTACCCTAAGGCAATACAGAATTATAGTGTCACTGATGCTCTAGTACCCTAAGCATTACATAAGGTCAGTCTAATTCAAATGTAGTCATAACCTAGGTACCAGCCTAAGCTATCTCAGTAATCATGAAGTACCCCAAACACGAGATAAAGTCAGTGAAATTGATAAAATATTCTAGAGTTTGGGAACCCTAAACTATTAGAAAATTATATATTGTCACTAATGATGAAGTACCCTAACCATTGGACAGAGTGAATGCAATTCCAAGCTTTCCTTAACCCAAGTACCCTAAACTATATTAGAAATAACCTAAGTACCCTAAGCTATGTTAGCAATCATGAAGTACCCAAAGAAGGAGATAAAGTCCGTCAAATTGGAAGATATCTTAAAGCAAGATACCCTAAGCTATGTTTGTAATCATGAAGTACCCAAAGCATGAGATAAAGTTATTGCAATTTAAAAAAATATTCTAGAATTGGGTAACCAAAAGTAAATGAGTTTGTCATTCTTGAATTACTCCATTTGATACCTATAACTTCAGGGGACAAGATAGTCATATAAAAATGTTTACAGGGGGGTTTAACACCAAAGCTGCTGTCCAAGTTAATCCCCTAATACAACCCCCCCCCCCCCCCCCCCTCATTTACTATGGGTGACATAGAGTGGCTCAACCTTTTCTTGACTCCCTTTCCTGAGTTGACTATTGATATAAATCCAATTTGTGTTTACTCCATTGTTAACTAGATTGTGGTGGATCCTGTATTCTGTCGCATTGTTCCTTCAGGTCATATTGAATTCTTAATGTCTCCCAAGATAATAAAAATAATCGGAAATATATTTTAAAATATTACCAATTATAAGGGAAGACTGATTGAGTTTGTAAAAACATTAAAAATACTATATTAAAGGGATTATACAAAGGATGGGGTTTTTAATGACCCTGCCATTCCGAGGGTACGGTTTTCTATTGGTTAGTCAAAAAAGGTGGGGTTTTAAATGGTGGCGTTTTTTATGGTGGGGTTTTTAGGAGCCCCATCTGGACATATATAAGTGTTGTAAATTGTACCTTACCATTGGAATTCTCTAAAAAATATAACCCAAAATATTCAAATTGGTAAGTTAGAACAAAACATTTTGCAGCAACAAATGTCTTGTGTTCTACCAAGATATATAAACTTCTACCTTGACAGAATTACTTTTTCACTTTTTCCACAAGACGTTTTCAATCTCTATGTTACTGCACAATTAGAATTTTAATACTTTCACATACATATACATGTATATCCAGAAAAGAACATTTATAAGGACTGGCCTACCTGTCTGTGGTACCATGAATTACAATCTTATCAGATTTAGATGCCTTAATCTTGCCTAACAATGCACCTATTTAAGATACATGAAAGCTTTTGTTCTTGTACAAGAGGACTTGAAAGGGGGGTTTATTCACATGTTACAGAGGGGCAGTTGCAATACACTTTACAAAAACAAGGAGGGGGAAGTAAACATTGTAAATATTGTAATGATTAAAAACATTTTTTTTTATCTAATTTATATAAGTCTCTCAAATGACATGTCTGGAAATCTAAATTCCATAGATGAAAAACAAATTAAAAGTGACAATAGCGTTTAAAAATAGAAGGGGGGCTTTGATCATCATGTAATTGTCTGATCATCATGTAATGATTAAAAACATTTTTTTTTTTGGATCTAACTTATAGAAGTCTCTCAAATGACATTTTTGGAAATCTAGCATTCATTAAATGAAAAAAATAAAAGTGTCAATAGTGTTGCCAAATATAAGGGGGGGGGGGGGGCTTTTGCCCTCCTCCCTCATATTTAAGGGGGGCTTGTGTCCTACCTTTTAAAAAAGGGGGGGATTGTGTCAGGGGGGGGCTTTTGTCAGGGGGGGCTTTGGTCTGTTCCCCAACTGCCACACACTAAGCTTACACAGACAAGACAGAGATAATATCTCATGTAAACAACCACAAAAGATTGACTACAGGAAGGGGGGGGGGTCATTGGGAGCAGGTATGTTATCTGGTCACAGTTTGACATTTCCAGAGCACTTCAATTGAAACAAGTGTTATGAATGTAAGATTACCCTAACATTGTGTTTCTGTTATAACTATAATGATAAAATAAATTAAAGTACAGAAAAACACCAAATAATATTATGAAGGAAAGAAAACACTGGCTAGTGGATAAAATGTTTCTTGTTAAGTAATACGAATCACCTCTAAAAGTATGTAACTCTCACTTGTCTAATGCTTTAGTTTGTGTGCTAGTTTCCCCTTTGTCAGACCTGTACCACACCTCTCCCCCACCTCTCCCACACCCTCTCTAACTCAAATTACTGGGACAGAGCTCTACCTCTCCCACACACCCAAAATGTGGTAGAGCTTGTTAGAAATAATGACAATGTACATACTATATCTGACCTCTACCACACCTCTCCCCCACCTCTACCACGCCTTCTCCACTAAAATTGTTGGGACAAACCTTTACCTCTACCACACCCCCAAAATGTAGTAGAGGTTGCAATAAATATAAACTATACCTGACCTGTGCAACAACTGTCCCCCACCTCTATCACGCCTTCTCCAACTAAAATTAATGGGATAGACTTCTACCTCTACCACACCCCCAAAACGTGGTAGAGTTTGCAAGAAATATACACTACATTTGACCTCTACCACACCTCTCCCCCACCTCTACCACACCTTCTCCAATTAAAATTACTGGGATCAACCTCTACCTCTACCACACCCCCAAACCGTGGTACAGGTTGTAAGAAATATACACTATATTTGACCTCTACCACACCTCTCCCCCACCTCTACCACGCCTTCTCCAATTAAAATTACTGGGATCAACCTCTACCTCTACCACACCCCCAAACCGTGGTACAGGTTGTAAGAAATATACACTATATTTGACCTCTACCACACCTCTCCGCCACCTCTACCACGCCTTCTCCAATTAAAATTACTGGAATCAACCTCTACCTCTACCACACCCCCAAACCGTGGTACAGGTTGTAAGAAATATACACTACATTTGACCTCTACCACACCTCTCCCCCACCTCTACCACACCTTCTCCAATTAAAATTACTGGGATCAACCTCTACCTCTACCACACCCCCAAACCGTGGTACAGGTTGTAAGAAATATATACTATATTTGACCTCTACCACACCTCTCCCCCACCTCTACCACGCCTTCTCCAATTAAAATTACTGGGATCAACCTCTACCTCTACCACACCCCCAAACCGTGGTACAGGTTGTAAGAAATATACACTATATTTGACCTCTACCACACCTCTCCCCCACCTCTACCACGCCTTCTCCAATTAAAATTACTGGAATCAACCTCTACCTCTACCACACCCCCAAACCGTGGTACAGGTTGTAAGAAATATACACTACATTTGACCTCTACCACACCTCTCCCCCACCTCTACCACACCTTCTCCAATTAAAATTACTGGGATCAACCTCTACCTCTACCACACCTCAAAAACGTGGTAGAGGTGGCAAGAAATATATACTATATTTGACCTCTACCACACCTCTCCCCCACCTCTACCACGCCTTCTCCAATTAAAATTACTGGGATCAACCTCTACCTCTACCACACCCCCAAACCGTGGTACAGGTTGTAAGAAATATACACTATATTTGACCTCTACCACACCTCTCCCCCACCTCTACCATGCCTTCTCCAATTAAAATTACTGGAATCAACCTCTACCTCTACCACACCCCCAAACCGTGGTACAGGTTGTAAGAAATATACACTACACTTGACCTCTACCACACCTCTCCCCCACCTCTACCACACCTTCTCCAATTAAAATTACTGGGATCAACCTCTACCTCTACCACACCTCAAAAACGTGGTAGAGGTGGCAAGAAATATATACTATATTTGACCTCTACCACACCTCTCCCCCACCTCTACCACGCCTTCTCCAATTAAAATTACTGGAATCAACCTCTACCTCTACCACACCCCCAAACCGTGGTACAGGTTGTAAGAAATATACACTATATTTGACCTCTACCACGCCTTCTCCAATTAAAATTACTGGAATCAACCTCTACCTCTACCACACCCCCAAACCGTGGTACAGGTTGTAAGAAATATACACTATATTTGACCTCTACCACGCCTTCTCCAATTAAAATTACTGGGATCAACCTCTACCTCTACCACACCCCCAAACTGTGGTACAGGTTGTAAGAAATATACACTACATTTGACCTCCACCACACCTCTCCCCCACCTCTACCACACCTTCTCCAATTAAAATTGCTGGGATCAACCTCTACCTCTACCACACCTCAAAAACGTGGTAGAGGTTGCAAGAAATATATACTATATTTGACCTCTACCACACCTGTCCCCCACCTCTACCATGCCTTCTCCAATTAAAATTACTGGGATAGACCTCTACCTCTACCACACCCCCAAAACGTGGTAGAGGTTGCAAGAAATATATACTAAAATTAATGGGATAGTCCTCTACCTGTACCACATATTCTATTTATTACCTAGCCCACCCCCCACCCCTCCCCAAATTTTCGCGGGTTCCAACATGAAGTATCAACCTAGAAAAATTATCATGAAGTCACCCACTAAATCTTGTTTGTTAGATCCATGGCCTACATTTCTTGTTATATTGATATTTTACTGCCCTCTATCACCAGGCTTGTTAACTGCTCATTGTCAGAAGGTGTTGTACCTGATGAGTTCAAGAAGGCTATTGTAGCCCCATTGATTAAAAAGTCATCACTACCACCCAATGACTTAAAAATCTACAGACCTGTTTCTGGGTTGGGCTTCATATCCAAACTTGTTGAATGTGTTGTTGCTTCTCAATTGAATGACCATGTCAGTTTGAATGGACTAGAGAATGTCAGGCAATCTGCCTATAAACTGGGTCACTCAACTGAATCTGCATTGCTCTCAATTAAGAATGATGTTCATTTGGCTTTTGCTAAAGGTGAGGCTACTGCTGTCGTTCTCTTGGATCAATCAGCAGCGTTTGATACTATTGATCATGATACGCTACTTAATTCTCTTAGCTCCTGGTTTGGTGTGAGTGGGGTTGTCCTCGATTGGTTTAAGTCTTATCTCTCAGACCGTGTTTAGTGCATTAAGATTGGGTCAATTTTATCTGATGCCAAAAAGTTGTTGTATGGTGTGCCTCAAGGCTCTGTCCTGGGGCCAATCCTTTTTTCACTCTATCCTACTCCACTGAGTAAAGTCATACGGAATCATCCTGGTATTAGTTTCTACACTGATGACACACAATTGTATGTACATTTCACACATAAAAATGTTGCCTTGGCCCTTGATAAGCTGTCACACTGCCTTGAAGATGTAAAGAGATGGCTCTGTACAAATAAGCTCAAGCTAAATCCTGATAAGACCGAATTCATTGTGTTTGGCTCAAAGTCTCAGCGCGAAAAACTTAATCAGTCCTTCCCGGTCAACATACTTGGTAATCTTATATCACCAATAGATGCAGTTAGGAACCTTGGTGTCTGGTTTGATTCAGATTTCTCATTCTCTTGCCATGTTATGAAGGTCTGCAAGGCTTGTTTTGCTTATGTCCAGGATCTTAAGCGACTCCGAGGACATCTGACACATGCAGCGGCTCTTATGGCTGCCAATGCTCTGGTCGGAAGTCGTCTTGATTACTGTAACTCTCTGTTCAGAGGTCTCTCAGTTCTTGATCTGCGCAAACTTTAATGTGTTCAGAATAGCCTTGCCAGAATTGTTGCCAACACCACCAAGTACTCACACATCACTCCAGTTAGAAAAGCACTACATTGGTTGCCGATTAAGTACCATTCTATCTTTAAGACTGCCATGCTGGCATATAAGTTCCTACACAGTGGTAACCCCAAACACTTTGAACCCTTCCTGATTATAATTTACATGTATTTGGAAACCTACAGAAAATACTTTGCATAATATCTCCACAGACGACCATGTATACATGCACTCTACCAGAGCCTGTCTTAGTTTTTTTGTTCAGCTATGTTTGAATACCATTAAGCAGGATTGACAGACTGACTAAACCTGAAACTTGAACTTGAAATAAAACAAAGTGATTTAATATAATGACAAACTATATTAAAAATGATGTTGAAGTGAATAATAAAATGAATCAATCAAAAAATATGCAACAAGTATTATTGTGACGGATCTGAGTGACAAATCCTCACAACTTCCAAACAGTGACATGACTGATGTCAGATTTCATGTGCCACAAACAAGGCCTCTTGCCTTCCAGATTGCCTGATCTGCACACACCTGTCCAGGAATTTCCACAGATTCACTCATTGAATCAAACACCCATGAGGTGAATTTTAAAAGATTCAGTCACTGAATCAAACACCTACTACTGAACTTCAACAGATTCAATCACAGAATCTAACACCTACAACAGGAATTTCCCCTGATGTTGCGACCCTCACACCTGCTTATAGAACTTTCTTGTACCAACATACCCCAAGACGTCTTCTGGAATGTCACATTCAATAATGAATCTTGCTGGTCATTGGTTTAAGGAACGTTCCTCTTATATTCTCTGTATTTGTCAACAGTCTTAATTACTCAGAACTTGTCAGAAGGATAGTGACAGAATAAGCAAGCAGCAAAGTATGAGATTTATAAAAGAACAATGACTACATAAAGTGGCTGCAATTTAAATTTCCAACTATTAATATGCTACACTGCCTATACAATCAAGGTATCAACTTAACAGGGATAGGGGGAATGTAATTCAAACAGTACAAGCTATGTTTTCATTCACAAAATCAGCCTGACAAAGATGGAGTGACTGTTCGGGGAACTATGATGTCTTACCCAAGTTGCTGTTGCAATAGAAATATCAGCTCCATAAGGGTTGGGTGTATATATGGGGAAACTATGCTATATAACTGCAAAGTGTATTTGCAATCACTTATCAGCTTAACAAGGATAGGGGTGGCTATACAGGGACCTATGCTATATGCATGCATATACACAGCTATGTGTCTTCAGATGGACAAGTTATGGGTTCTACAGGTAAAAGGGGGGTTCTGCAGGAATATTGCTGAGGGTGAGTTAGGCAGTCACTATGGATGAAATAGGCAGCTACATCAATGGTGGAGTGGTCATTTCATGGGCCAGAATTCAGTGACTGGAGATTCCCAGTGGGCAATAAAATATGTATAACCTATGTAAGCAGAGAGGCAGCTGGGCAGAAATTAAAGATTAAAAATATTTTTTTTAAAAAAGACAGATCAATGACTATATCTAGCCTAGTTGCTGTAGACATTTGCAGTTTATGATTCTCTACAAGTTCATTTGATCATATGCACAATACATATCTTAGTACCACATATATGGTTTGATGTGGAAATAGAACTCTTGGTAATATCCATTTCATAGATTGACATCATAACTTTTTCTTTGTTACTCTGTCATGTGTTACTTCTTATATTATACTTCATTAAAACATAAATAATGCACTCATTATCAATTCATTGTCAATTCTTCTTTTTTTATTTATTTTAATGCACAGAAGTTATCTGAAGTACCTAAGTATAATTATTAAGTTATGCAAAGTAGTGTACCTCTGAAAATGAGGTGCATGGCTCTTTTATGCCAACTTTTTAGACCTGTCATCCATAAAACATGTAATTTGAAATATATGATGATGTTGCCAGTGATTTAGCTGGAATTGTGACAGATGTATTAAGGGGCCACGGTGGCAGAGTGGTAACACTCTTGCCTCCCACCCCTGAGGCTGGGGTTCGGTTATATTATATGAGTATTGTTGTAGAATACAGCCCCTGATATGGTTGAGTTAAAGTTTTGACAAAACTGAATATATTTTAAATGTCTAATGCATGTAAGTGGTGATATGCATAAAAGTTTCCATATATATTGCTAGCAGCAGGTGCTTACATCAGGTAAATGACTTTTCGTAAATTGGAGTCCAGCACCAGTTTTGCCAAACATTTTTAAAATGTTTGCACAATTAATAATATCAAACACCCCAGCAGGCACGCAACTTTGAAATCTGGTTGAATCCAACGTAGAAATCTGGTTGAAATACGTGTAGATTTTGCAAACCGTTTTTGGTTGGATCCAACTGGTGAAATCAGGTTGAATTCAACGGGTGAAATCAGGTTGAATTCAATCAGTGAAATCAGGTTGAAATACGTGTAGATTTTGCAAACCGTTTTGGGTTGGATCCAACCGGTGAAATCAGGTTGAATTCAACGGGTGAAATCAGGTTGAATTCAATCGGTGAAATCTGGTTGAAATACGTTTAGATTTTGCAAACCGTTTTGGGTTGGATCCAACCGGTGAAATCAGGTTGAATTCAATTGGTGAAATCAGGTTGAATTCAGTGGGTGAAATCTGGTTGAAATACGTGTAGATTTTGCAAACCGTTTTTGGTTGGATCCAACCGGTGAAGTCAGGTTGAATTCAATTGGGGAAATCAGGTTGAATTCAGTGGGTGAAATCTTGTTGAAATATGTGTAGATTTTGCAAACTGTTTTTGGTTGAATCCAATGTATGAAATAGAGTCATGAATTCAATCGGTGAAATCAGGTTGTTTACACTGTCTTCTTTATTTGAATCATTGTAGCTTGTGTGTCATAATTATAGCTTCTTAATAATATGATACAATAACTATCCATATGCATATTTTACAATTTGGATACATTTTCAAAGTAATTAATTCTTTCCAAGATGACATTTTTTATGAATCATTGTATATTAAATATTCTATTTCCAATGACATTGTAATAAAACATAATTTTGCATCAGCTTTCAAATATAATTGCTCAAGATATGTAAATCCATATTTTCCAACTAGATATCCATTTTCATGTTAGGACCGGTATTATTCAGTACCTTCAATTGCAATTCTTTTTGTGAAATTTTAAAATATATTTTTTTTGTAAATAGCAAACAATTGTGACATTATTTATATCTTCAGTATTTTATCCAATCAGTTTCTTTTAAATGTTTTATCAAGTTGGCTATAATTATATTGTAATCATAAAGAAGCTATAATCATGTAGCAAAGCCACAATGCTCAGTTCAGATGCTTGTGTCTCATACAACTTTGTCCTGTAAACTGAAAAAAAAACCCACAAGAATAGCCACATTATTAGAACTCCACCCATTACTCCCCACCTTAATTAGTTGTCAGTTCTGACCACAAAAAAGCAGACCTAAAGAAGTAAACACCATGCATGCAATTGAGCAAGGGTAAACCCCCACCTCCACCCCTGCTGTGTTGTCTAATTACTTTTAGTCAGAGGCCTAATGTTCTGTGTAGCAGGGTACAGATAAGAAAAACCAGGAACCCCTCAACCTCACTGTTGTGTGATAAAATGGTATAACTTATGTTCTCTGTATAGAGAAGTTTTCAGTGTAAACTCGCAAACTGAAAACTAGTTATTTGTGTATGGGAGAATTTGAGAAACAAATTCAAATTACTAAGTTTTGATGAATAAGTTTAAATTGATCATTTTTATTTAAGATAAGTTTGACTTCAAAATGGTTTTTTTAACTATCAGGAATTCCATTAATCAAAATATAATTATAAATTATAAAAATTATATTTGGGTGCATCAGTTTTGTTGTAAGTTGCTATAAATTAATAAGGGGAATGGATAAAAATGTACAAGTACATGCACACATAATCTTTATCATCTTTATAATCTTTAAAAATCAGTCTTATCTTTACAAACACCTATAAATTCAAAAACTATTGCAATAATAGTTCTTTCAAAAAGTTAGACTTAATCACTAGATCACCCTCTAGAAAAATATTTTTCAATCAACGATCACTAGTCATTCATTTCCCAATATTCAACCTGTTTTCTGTTCAATAACATGACTAAGATTTCATGTCGAAAAACCTAACTTGATTTAGTGGTGATTTTTTCATGAAGTATCACTACTTTTTCCAGTCAAAATCCAGTTTTGAAATAGTGTTGAAATTGTGTCAGTGTCAATTTTTCAACCAAAAATCACCATGATTTCTGGTCAAAACATCACTACTTTTTCATGTCAGAAAACTAACTTAGATTTAGTAGTTGATAATGTGCATTTCAACGTCAGGACCTGTTTTCAACTCTAAATCAATGACATTTCAAGGCGTGTGCCTGCTGGGACACCTGACAGATCTAAAAATTTGAGATGTTGTATGTTGAGGTGCTTACAGAAACACTTTAAAGCCCATTAACCATTAAAACACAATCCCTGTATATGGTTCTGAAAGTCTTTTGATATTTAAAATAAATATTATGGCACACCTCATTCAAATAATGATGTTAAAATTATACATTTCGAGTGTTGTTTTTTGTTGACGGAAGTTTGGTTGATAATACACAACTTTGGCAAAACTTATACAACTACATCCTGTTAAGGGTAATGAAGCGCTAAATAACAGTATACTGCTGTCACGGAAAGGTAAAACTAGAGTATGAAATATATCTGTATGTCTAGAGAAGTTTCCCCGCTCATCTATATTTGATCTGAAGGAGCTGTACTGCTCAGCTGCCCACGGGGGCCGTAGGGCCGGGTAATCGGGTATCCGGAGGTTTCGTACCATGGAGGTTTCGTCCCGTGGAGGTTTTGTCCGATTTATTTTTATACTTTCCTTATAAAATACTGACTTATTCTCTTGGTTTTAAGCAGCATTTATAAAATATTGAATATAAGCCTATTCGAAGTTCCGATCTTCCGGTGTAAACAAACCACGGAAAGCACATAAACAAATGGTGGGTGAAAGTAGGCGATTTTTTGTCCTCATCTTCATAACTAAAATGATTGTATCTCTGAAAATGGATTTTTACGAAATAAAAAGTACCAGAAAATGTAATAAATTGCCTTTGAAATGGTGTAAATATTATATTTTTATATACATATTTTATATTTGTTTTATATTTATCAATCTTCAACCAAATTCCTGTAAGTTGGGAAGGCATCAGCATCTAAATAAATAATTCTATAATAGAAACTATTTTAACCACACATACACATCAGCATCATGACAAAGGTATATTTCAACAACGTTTGTGCTTAATTTTATTTTGTTTAAATCAATCCACTTCGCAATATATATATACTGCAATTTTCAGTGAATACGCCTATTCCCTGATTACACATATTCACTGTTACATAACATATATATATATTTACACTAAACTTTGTAATTTCTATTATTGCCTATTTCTCATTCTCTTGGAGCAATTAACATTTTAGATTTAGAAACTTAAGTGAAAAACAACCCCTTACTTAGATCTAAGGTCATCTTATCTAAGTATTGTTGTAAAATACAGCCCCAGCAACCTTTACACACAAAAATAATAATTATTATCATTAGAAAGACACTTGTGTAGGTTGTCATTGATAAAATCTTGAGAAAAAATTATTCAAAGTTAAATTTTGGTTTACCAATACTTCCTTACCTCAAGTGTACATAACAGTTCCTCCAATATCTTATAAGCAAATATACAACCACACATATTAGAATAAAAAGCAGTTTAACTTACAATAAAATCTTTTTGTAGCTTCAATATTTATTTATTTTGGACATCCATGTTTAATCTATATACTTTCATTGCCAGAAATTCATTTTTTAACATCTTATTTCTGGTGAAGCCAACACTTTTTCAAAATTCTTCACTGATTCTCCACTGATTCCCTTAAAAATATCAGAAACTACAGTTCCCTTCAAATGGTTCAAATAAGTTAAATAATAAAACCAATATAAAACAATTTTCACCTGAATCCAAGCAAGATTGAGGGTCTCAACAAAAGCCCATTTTAAAAAAAATACAAGATTTACTTACATATATATAATATATATTACTGGAAACATATTTCAACAGAGCTTCTATTTCTTTTATGGTCTTAAAGTCCATGCAAAGAAGAAATAATAAAATATTTAAGTTAGTTTATTTTTTGTAATTATTCTTTTATACTTTTTTATATTTTGTGTTGTTTGTAATAAAATGTTGAGGTATTGCCATCGTAGATGCTTCCTATGTGTTATAAGCTTTAAAATGATGTATTATTTATCAAAGTCAAGTAAGAAATGACAATTTCATTAATTTTAACCCCTATTTCTAATCTATTTCATTCAACCGCATGGTACTTGTTTATATGCCTTTCGCAACATAAACAATCGACTCAAGCATGCGCACTCAAAACCACGAACTGGCTTATTGTTGGGAAACCCTAGAACTATACTAGAACCTCACATTTTGCATGCATATACATGAATATAAATATGAAGCAATTAGGTGTCAGGTGCCAGATGCAAAATGATGGTAAAGCATGCTGGTGTAAGCCCCAATATTATACTCCGCTTTATTTTATACCTGGGTAGATTCTGGGAGGGCCCAGAATCTACCCTGGGGTAGATTACAAAGTATACCCCGGGGTAGATTATGAACACCACCAGAATCTACTTGTGGTTGGACCGGTTCTGAATATTGAAACCGGTGTTCGGGTTTTAGAAACCAAACAAAACCTGGATTTCGAAAACCTGCCCTGATATGGTGAAAGGTTCTCGCTAGTGCACATGAGCCGTGACTGAATCAGGATATATATATTCACGAGATATTTTGAAGCTTACAAACTTCATTTACAATAAATATAAGGTGAAAAAGTGAGATATTTATTCAAGTTTGTATGTTTTTAATTGTCTTGATGAAATATTAACCAGTAGAAAGCTTAATATAATGATGTTTTCAGTTACCGGTACTAAATATTCTTTGCGCATTTCGTCATTTCTACCTAAACAAAATGAAATGTGGTATACAGGTTTACTGTTTACACCACTAGAATCTACCCCCTCCTCTCAGAATCTACTCCCCTGCCCCCCTCCTTTTTGATTAGTAACATAGAGTTTTAGAAAATCAATAAAATATATGTTAATGCTAATTTAACTGTAAACTTAACCTTCAGACAGCTTTGTGCGCTGTATATGGTGACATGATTTTATTTTTTGGTTTGCACGCAACACAATATTCAGAATTTTATACATATTATTATCTCCTGCCAGCGGCTGAAGGCCGTGGCCGGAGATTATAAAACGCCTCAGTGCGTCTGTGCATCCATCCGTGTGTCCCTTCGTCAAGTTTTTACATTAACCTTAATATCTCGTTCATTGATAAAGATATCTTCTCCAAATTTGCAGGGTATGTTTATGGCTATGAAAACCTGTCTGTGCAAAATTTTGGCAACATTTTGAAAAACATAATGGGCGCCATAACCAATTGTTTGAAAATTATAAAGATGTTGCTCTAAATCATGAAAAAATTCCAGCTAGATTCATGAAATTTGACAAAAGCTATATAGCTAGAAAAGCTAGCTTGATAATAATTTTGGCCTAGTTATAAAAACAAATTGGCCGCCATATCACTTTGTTGAATGTCAAATGGGGTTATCCTATTAAAAAGGCCTTATATCTCCCCTAATATTGGTCTAATAACTGCTTTATTGTCTATAAAAAACGAGGTTCATCTCTCTCTGGCACGCGGTGAACCCACAGCTCTAGTACTTCTTGACTTATCAGCCGCATTTGACACTATAGACCATAATATTCTTCTTGGTTACCTTAAATCCTGGTTTGGTCTTGGTGGAACAGCTCTAAGGTGGTTTGCTTCCTACTTAAGAAATCGTTGCCAGGCCATTAAGATAGGCTCCACACTATCTGAATTAAGCAATCTCATCTATGGAGTCCCACAAGGTTCTGTTCTGGGTCCGTTACTGTTTTCACTCTATACAACACCACTCAGTAAAATTATTCGCCTCCACCCGCATATTAAATTCCATTTTTATGCGGATGACACTCAGTTATACATCCATCTCTCCCACAAGAATGCTTCTTCAGCTCTCGCCAAGCTAAATGCCTGCCTTCGTGATGTTCAAGAGTGGATGTCTCTCAGTAAATTGAAGCTCAACCCTGAAAAAACTGAGTTTATTGTCTTTGGTTCCAAGGCTCAACGTCAGAAGATTTCCTCTCACTTTCCTGTCAGCATTCTTGGTAGCCTTCTTCATCCGGTTGATTCTGTCAGAAATCTAGGTGTGTGGTTTGATGCAGATTTTTCATTCTCTGAGCATATCAAGAGGACTTGCAAAGCGTGCTCCTTCAGATGCGTGACCTTCGTAGAATTAGAAAGTATCTCACTTCTGAAGTGGCAGTCCTTGCTGCAAATGCCTTGGTTAGTAGTCATCTGGACTATTGTAACTCTCTGTTCAGAGGTTTGTCCGGTTTCAATCAGCACAAATTGCAAAGTATTCAGAACACCCTTGCTCGTATTGTTACAAATCATAGAAAGTATGCTCATGTTACACCCATTCTACAGAAACTCCACTGGTTGCCTGTTAAGTATCGTTGTATTTTCAAAACCGCAACACTTGTGTATAAATTTTTGCATAGTGGTTCTCCTTCTTACTTCGAACCGTTCTTGTCTTTTAGTAGTTGTCCCTATAGTACTAGGCATAGTCACCCAGATCGTCAATACCTTACAGTTCCTCCTTTCCATTCATCAGTCTTTAAGTCAGCCAAACATTTTGGCCATAGTTTTGCCTTTGATGCTCCTAAGATCTGGAATGACCTCCCTCAAGATGTTCGCAGTGCAACATCAGTTGCCTCCTTCAGAAAGAAGCTTAAAACTTACCTGTTTGCAAAAGCCTACCCACCATAGCCTCTCCCGTCACATCTGTGTCTCCTTGGTACGACCTGGCTATGTCCCTTGATTAACGATAACTGCCTTGCTTTATGTTTAGATGCGCCTCAGAGTCCATCAGTGATGGAGATTAAGCGCTATAAAAGTCCACATTAGATTAGATTAGATTAGATTAGAGGTTTGGAATGTGAAAACAACGTGTAGGAAGTCACGGCCTGGGAGTCTTTTCCATGTATTTAATTTGACCATTGACCCCTGCTTCAAGGTTAAATGGGGTCCTCACACTAAACCGTCTTTATTTCTCCCTTATTATTGGTGCTATGGCTTCAGAATGTAAAGACAGGGCATGAAAAATCCTGACCTGCAAATGTTTTGCCTGAGAACAATTTTGGCCTTATTTTGAAAAACAAAATGGCTGCCATAGATAATTATTTCAAAATCATTAAGATGTTCTAAAACTTGAAATATTGCAGCTAGGTTCATCAAATTTACACAAAAGATATATGGCTAGGAAAGTTAGCCTCATAGTAATTTGGCCTGGTTTCGAAAACAAAGTGGCTGTCATATCACATTTTTAATGTCAAATGGGATTATCCAATTAAAAAGGCCTTATATCTCTCTTATCATTGCTACTAGGGGTTCCAAATGTGAAAACAACTAACAAGAAGTCATGGCCAGAGACTCTTTTCCAATTGCTGACTTTTACCTCTGACCCCTTCTTCAATGTCAAGTGGGGTTATCTTTCTACAAAGGCCTTATATCTCCTTTAGTTCTCCATTATTACTGATCCTAAGGCAGGAGATAACCGCTGCGGCATTGGCATTGTTTTAAAATTGAATTATAAGCCTTATTAGGCTGTGTGCTACACTTTGTGTAATATATATTTGTGTAATACTCTCTGTGTGATAAACATTTGTTTGTCTTATCAAACTATTTATAGAGCTGAAATATTGTAAAAAATCTGCATACAATTGTCATCCATTTTTGAATTATGACAAGTGACAGCTAAAAGGTCATTGTGTTACATGATGTGCTTGTATACCTTCTAAGCAAACCCCTCACACTACTAACAGTCTATTCTATTACCATTTAAAAGGATTTATGCCAAATTTACATTACTGATCTTTTTTTTTTTGTGAGAGCAATAAGCTATTCTAATTATTCCTTTGAATTCGCCAGTTAAGATTTGTGGATGAAGTGCCTCATTTTACATGCCACAATTGTTTAGTTATCCTTTTGATTGATAGGGATTAGTTGAAACTGGGTCCCAGTGTACAATACATCAAAAGTCTATTTATTCTTTTGATTTCAAAAATTTGGATTGGTTGAAGCGGGGCCTCAGTGTTCATCAGAAGCCTAGTTATTCTTTGTTTTCATAAATTGGGATTAGTTGAAACCAGGCCTCAGTGTATATCAAAAGTCCTGTTATTCCGTCATAATTTGGGATTAGCTGAAGTTGGGCCTCAGTGTACATAAAAATAGATTCCATCAATTTAACAGCCAAACAGGGTCTCTGTTGAAAAATCAGAATTACCAATGCTAATACCCAATCACATAATTATTAACTAATTTTCCCCTAATAACTTGGCTCAACTATTACCAATGCATATATTGAAATACAAATCACACATTTTCAATGACAAATTATTTGCACAAAAAGTTGTACAAATCATGTAAATTTTACATGAATTTATTTCTCAGTGACCAATTTTAAAGAGCTTAAATACTTAGTCACATAAATGATCAGTTACCTGTATTGACTAAGTAGAGGGGGATTAATTCTGGAAGCCTTCCAAATTCTACCCCAGTGGGTAATCTGGGAGGGTGGGGTAGATTCTGGAGGTCCCCCAGAATCTACCTGGGTATAAAATGAAGGAGTATACTTTCAGAGTTTACACTGGGGCCGTATTCACTAAACCTCCTATATTTTTAAGGTCCCTTTATTAAAGGAAGGTGAAAAATCTCCTTTGGTAAGGTGACCTTTAAACTGCTATTCACTAAACCTCCTTTATGGTTTCCTTACCAAATGAGACCTTAAATAAAGGATCCTTTATTAAAGGAGTGCATTCAGTCATCTGATTGGTTAAAAACGTTTGTTCATAAAGGCTCCTTTATCTTTCCCTTACTTTTGTATTTTCTTCTTTCCATGTTTATTATTTGTTTAAGATTAGTGTTGTGATGTGTTTTCTATTGCAGTTTAAGATTATATTTCATATTTTAAGAAATAAATATCTAACTTTTAAAGATTTTTATATTTCAGGTTGAAGATTGCAGTTTTTATATTCACTGATGGCCATGCTTTTTGACATGCTTTTTCACATCCTCTCATTTAATATTCATACAATTTAACCCATAAATCGTACAAAATGGTAGGTGATAAAAGTAAAACATCCCTCATTAGACATACACAGAAAAAAATATATACCACTCATGAAGATAAACAATATAATAGTCATTCGGGAAGTTTTCATATTGTGGTAATAGCCACTTTTCACACAGATGTTGTGACACATGTCATACATTTTCATTGGGTTTGACGACATATTAACTGAATATCCCAAAAATTTTGAAGAAAGATGTATGGTGATATAAATGATGTAGTATGGACAAAAAAGGTGCAAATGTCATAACAGTTCACCAATTACCTCAATTTTTACTTAAAAAGTCAAACCACCAAAACTTCGCTTAATCATAAAGGTAGTCACACATTTACCTTGAAAATTAAGGGAAAAAATCAAGGATTCCTCAGCAAAGGAAGGTTAGTGAATATCAAAATTCAAGATTCCCTTGAAAGTTAAGGATTTCCTAGATTTTTAAGGTTTCCTTGAAAGTCAAGGAAAGAAAGTTAGGCTCCTTTGTTTGAGGGAAGTTTAATGAATACAAAAAGAAAGGAATGGGCAAAAAATAAAGGAAATCCTTACTTTTTAAGGGTTCCTTGGAATAAAGGAGGTTTAGTGAATACGGGCCCAGGTCCCTGATGTATACTTGCTTTATTGTGTCCACTGGAAGCATCCAGTGGATACTTTGGTTTAGTGTTCGCTACGCCGCCGCCGCACATTTAGAGATTTTCGGCGTTGATGCTCTAAGAGGAAAACAACAGCAGCTAGGTTCACCAAAGTTGCAGGATATCTTCATTGGGGGGTAAGCTTCTCTGGGAAGGAAAATAGCCTCATTCTGAAAAACAAGATGGCCGCCACGGGCATTTCTTTGAAAATAATCGACATTTTTCTACTGGCTGTTTCTCATAGGTAGAAGGTTGAATCTCTTCATAGGTGATATGTATAACAGATATACATGTCCTCTACAACCTTGCACACATTTGACCTTGAAGCTCTTAATTCAAGGTTATCCACGGAGTGCCGAAGTAACCCACATAGCCGACTTTAAAAGTGCCTATATCTCCCTTATTATTGGTCCTAGAGGTTTGCAATGTGAAACCAAGCTATAGGAAATCATGTGCTGCGAATCTTCTGATGTTGTCAGAATTGACCTTGGACCACTCCGACAAGGTCAAACGAGGATAGCCAAACTTAAAAGTGCTTATAACTTGCCTTTTATTGATCCTAGAGGTTTGGGATGGTAAACCAACATATAGGAAATCATGGGCTGGGAATCTTCTGGCGTGGTCGGATTTGACCTTTGACCCCTCCTTCAAGGTCAAATGAGGATAGCCAAAGCTAAAAGTCCTTATAACTCGCTTATTATTGGTCCTACAGGTTTGGGATGGTAAACCAACATATAGGAAATCATGGGCTGGGAATCTTCTGGTGTGGTTTGACCTTGGACCCCTCCTTCAAGGTCAAACGAGGATAGCCAAAGTTAAAAGTGCTTATAACTCACTTATTATTGATCCTAGAGGTTTGGGATGGTAAACCAACATATAGGAAATCATGGGCTGGGAATCTTTCTGTGTGGTCGGATTTGACCTTGGGCCCCTCCTTCAAGGTCAAATGAGGACAGCCAAACTTAAAACTGCTTATAACTCTCTTGTTATTTGTCCTACAGGTTTGGGATGGTAAACCAACATATAGGAAATGATGGGCTGGGAATCTTCTGGTGTGGTTGGATTTGACCTGGGTCCCCTCCTTCAAGGTCAAATGAGGACAGCAAAACTTAAAACTGCTTATAACTCACTTATTATTGATCCTAGAGGTTTGGGATGGTAAACCAACATATAGGAAATCATGGGCTGGGAGTCTTCTGGTGTGGTCGGATTTGACCTTTGGCCCCTGCTTCAAGGTTAAACGAGGATAGATAAAGTTAAAACTGCTTATAACCCGCTTATTATTGCTCCTAGAGGTTTGGGATGGTAAACCAACCTATAGAAACTCATGGGCTGGGAATCTTCTGGTGTGGTCTGATTTGACCTTTGGCCCCCTCCTTCAAGGTCAAATGAGGATAGCCAAACTTAAAAGTGCTTATAACTCGCTTAGTATTGCTCCTAGAGGTTTGGGATGTAAACCAACCTATAGAAACTCATGGGCTGGGAATTTTCTGATGTTAGATTTGACTAAACAGTGGTTCACTGGCTTTGGTGAGTTGTCTTTTCGGTGGATACAAATTTGCATCGGTCTCCGATGCGTAGGTCTAGTTAGTTATATAACTCGCTTATTTTTGCTCCTAGAGGTTTGGGATGGTAAACCAACCTATAGAAACTCATGGGCTGGGAATCTTTTTGTGTAGTCAGATTTGACTTTGGGCCCCTCATTCAAGGTCAAAAGAGGATAGCCAAAGTTAAAATTGCTTATAACTCGCTTATTATTGCTCCTAGAGGTTTGGGATGGTAAAGCAACATATAGGAAATCATGGGCTGGGAATCTTTTGGTGTGGTCGGATTTGACCTTAGACCCCTCGTTCAAGGTCAAACAAGGATAGCCAAACTTAAAAGTGCTTATAACTCACTTATTTGGGATGGTAAACCAGCATATAGGAAATCATTGACTGGGAATCTTCTGGTCTGGATGGAATTGACCTTGGGCCCCTCCTTCAAGGTCAAAAAGGATAGTAAAACTTAAAAGTGCTTATAACTCGCTTATTATTGGTCCTAGAGGTTTGGGATGGTAAACCAACCTGTAGAAAATCATGGGCTGGGAATCTTCTGGCGTGGTCGGATTTGACCTTGGGCCCCTTCTTCAAGGTCAAACGAGGATAGCCAAAGTTAAAAGTGCTTATATCTCGCTTATTATTGATCCCAGAAGTTTACAGTACGAAACCAACTCATACAAAATCTTGGGCTAGGAATTTTCTGATGTTAGATTTGACTAAACAGTGGTTCACTGGCTTTGGTGAGTTGTCTTTTCGGTGGATACAAATTTGCATCGGTCTCCGATGCGTAGGTCTAGTTAGTTATATAACTCGCTTATTTTTGCTCCTAGAGGTTTGGGATGGTAAACCAACCTATAGAAACTCATGGGCTGGGAATCTTTTTGTGTAGTCAGATTTGACTTTGGGCCCCTCATTCAAGGTCAAAAGAGGATAGCCAAAGTTAAAATTGCTTATAACTCGCTTATTATTGCTCCTAGAGGTTTGGGATGGTAAAGCAACATATAGGAAATCATGGGCTGGGAATCTTTTGGTGTGGTCGGATTTGACCTTAGACCCCTCGTTCAAGGTCAAACAAGGATAGCCAAACTTAAAAGTGCTTATAACTCACTTATTTGGGATGGTAAACCAGCATATAGGAAATCATTGACTGGGAATCTTCTGGTCTGGATGGAATTGACCTTGGGCCCCTCCTTCAAGGTCAAAAAGGATAGTAAAACTTAAAAGTGCTTATAACTCGCTTATTATTGGTCCTAGAGGTTTGGGATGGTAAACCAACCTGTAGAAAATCATGGGCTGGGAATCTTCTGGCGTGGTCGGATTTGACCTTGGGCCCCTTCTTCAAGGTCAAACGAGGATAGCCAAAGTTAAAAGTGCTTATATCTCGCTTATTATTGATCCCAGAAGTTTACAGTACGAAACCAACTCATACAAAATCTTGGGCTAGGAATTTTCTGATGTTAGATTTGACCAAACAGTGGTTCACTGACTTTGTTGAGTTGTCTTTTCGGTGGATACAAATTTGCATCGGTCTCCGATGCGTAGGTCTAGTTATGTGTCGGGTCATGAAGAAAATACAGCATAGCTTAACAATTTCATAATATGAGATCACACATACATTTCTCTGGGGTTTTCTAACACTATTTTATAAATAGGAAGACAGCTAAAAGGTCAAATCTAAATCTTTCAAATTCATGGTCTTGTGCATACAAAGCATCCAACTCATATCTGGATTGGGAACAAATACGTATTTGTATCTAAATACACTTAAATTACATAAAAATTAATTATATTTATATATGTGACTTTAAAAATCTTCATATTTGTATTTGATCACTGTATTTGGTTGTAATTGATCAAATACAGGTCAAATAAAGTCTCTTTTCTTTAAATTGGACTCAGTGTGCTCAAATGTCATAAAATGACAAGGGAAATGTATGCATGTATTTGTTCTCAGTCATTCACAAATGTATTTGTTTGTAAAATATCAAGTTAGAGAACAGAGAAGCGATTCCCCAATCTCTTAATGTTTGTGTGTGTCCTTGTCTTTGAAAGGAGGTATACGTTATTGAGTGTGTCCCATTAAAGGTAATAAAAACACCCATACCCAAACAAATATTTGGAAATACATAAATGTAAAAAGTTGATTATTTCACTACAATCTGAGTAACTCTTCTTAAAGTCTTTTCTAATTAAACTTTATAGTTATTTTCAATCATTTTTTTCTACAAATAATGTAATTACAATTGGAATTAGTTTTCCATTTTATGGTTCATTTAACAATGGAAGTTTGTTTCATCCCTTTTCTAACAATATTTTAAAGACAAAAAAAACCATTAAACTTGTGGACTGAAATGAGCATGTTAGGCCCCAACTCGTGATCGGGAACATCTCGAGATTGTCCTTGCACAAACTCGGGATCTTGAATTGAGGAAAACATCTCGAGATTGTGCAGAAAATCTCGAGTTGGTGCTGCCCAAACTCAAGATGATATTAGCTTAGGTTGCATTAGCCCTAAACATGGCTGTATTTATAGTGTAGCTTCCAAATATAATCTGGCAAAGGATTACAATTGTGTTGAATGTAAAACACTTTGGTCATCTAATCAAAAGAATTTGTTTGTGTAAAGTGTTGTCTGAACTTATTCTGGGAGTCTTAATTGCACTTCTACAATTGTTGGAATACATGTATTGTCAGGTGTTTCATTTACTAGATGACCAATTGCACTTTTATATCACTGATACTTATATCTGTTTGATTCTTTGTAGTTATGCAGAAAACAAAACAAAAAAGACTCAGCCAATCAGTTATTAGTAGACCTCAATTAATTAGCAAATCACAGCCCTAGATTAACATCTTGAGTTTGGGCAGCCCAATCTCGAGATGGGAGTCCCATCTTGAGATGTTTGCCTCAACTCAAGATCTTGAGTTTGTGCAAGGAAAATCTCGAGATGTTCCCGATCGCGAGTTGGTGCTCAACAAGCACACAACTCATTAATGTGAGTGAGGAAATGTGAGGTCACAGATTTTTGTTGGGTTTTCTAACAATATGTTACAATTAGGAAGATTGCTTGAAGACTGAATACTTAAAAATCATGGACATGTATATGCATAGCTTGTGCAGCTTTTGATTTTATTTGCTCATAAACATTTGTGTATGATGTTCCCTTGCTGTTTACTGGTTATGAATCTATGCTCAATCAAATTGCTCGACAGATGAATAATAGCCTCATTCTACATCCAGGACCCGACACAAAAGTAAACAGTTAGAAATTGGGGTTCCCAATGTGTAAGCTCTTGCATGTAAATAAGTAGTGAAAGTATGCAAATTTGAAATATTTTATATTTAATTGATATTTCCACATACATGATCTTCAAGCAGTGTTTCTCTTTAAAAATATATTGTTAGAATTCCCTGAGGAATTCTGCACCCTCATATTTTAAACGCATACATCAATATTAAATTAGACTTTCTTCAAGTCCTTTTGTCTAAGGTATTATATGAGGACTGTATGACTTTTTTACCAGAATGTGGGGCTGACAAAAGTTTGTATTTCATCTCTGACAGTAATATCCCCACCCATTTGTGGATTCATAATGATTCCATGTATGTCAGATTTGGTGGAATAAGAAATACAAAGACTTGGAGCAAGTCTAATATTAAGTGTACAATTGAGCAAATTTGAAGCATTTATTAATCAAATAAATAGCTGTTTTCACTCTAAATACTTGATCTTCAAGCAACATTTCTATTTATAAAATAAAAATTGGTGATTAAATCCCATGGAATTTCATGACCTAACATTTTACATGCATTCATGAATATTAATGAGTTATTCTCATGGATTAGTCGGGACAAAACTTCCAAAGTTTTGGGTTGAAACCTCCATATTTTGTGGGACGAAACTCTATGGTACAAAATCTCCGGTATTTGTTCATCACCTACCCAAGTTCTTCACCATCCATAAAAATGGATAAGGATATGCTGTATCAATACCAAAGCAAACCAAACAAATATTTAAAATGATGGCATATAATTGTGCAAGGAAAGATAATTATGGATAGGTTTTAACATTGTAAAATCAAACATTGTAAACTTCAAATTCAGTTTAAATTTTACAAGCAATCAGTGACCTAATGAATCAGTCGCATATTTAGAGTTGGGACAAACGATGATGCCTGTGTATTTATAAAACAATAAATCAGTGATTGACAGGGATATGAATTGATTATTGTCAATGCACTATAATATCATTTATTGTTGTCTATTCTTGAAATGAAATACAGTTAAAGCTGAAAATTATGATTTTCAGTCTCCTTTCAGTGCCACCAAATAGAGCCCAAACGGAACCTGTGTTTGGTGATTAGACTGACCCACTATAGCATGATGTTGCCTTTACAATATCTAGGATTGTTTTAAAGGATAAAATACAGCAGTACTAATTTTCTGTCTGTACACCTTTCTTTTTGTTAAAATTGAAATATCTATAGAAGATATGTTGTCCTGAAAACCCCCTTTTGATAACAAACCACACTTCTTTATTTAAGATTCTTAAGCTTTTATTAGCATTTCTTGAAGGGTATGTGTGCATTTGGTTTCTTATGTACAAAATTCTCTCTATGTAATAACAAAAAAATGTACAAATGTCATAAATATTTTGTGGTACATATTAAAAATCTTTCTAAAATTCATGATTTTGTACCACACAGGTGTAAGCATATTTACTCTTGTAATATCTATCTGTTAGACATGGTTACCTCAGCTAGTGTACTTGCATGTAGCTCTGTGCCACAATCCCACATAAAACTGGAGATTTCCAGAAAATCCTTTCCTGTTGAATACAACTTGGAAAATGAATAAATTGGGTTTTATTTCCCTTAATAAATATAAAATATTGTTATTAATCCAAGGACACAGAAAATATTATTTATTACCTGCATCACACTTGACAAACTTTTACAATAAATAGATCATTTAAAATTTTTTTAGTATTCTTATAGAAACATTGAAATTTGAGAAGTTTCACTTACTTTTACTCAATTTTGTTTGAATTTTGAGAGCAATATGACAAAGTAGTTGTGGGATTACTTGGAAGCACACAATAACAGGGTATCTGTGTTTCAAGTGAAATCTCCAGTTTTATGCAGGGGGGGGGGGGGGGGGGGGGGGGGGGGTCGCGCCATGGCTGTACACTCAAGAGCCAAGGTAGGCATGTCTATGTAACTGCACATAAATGTCAGTCCTGAAGACACTTGTTTATGTCATGCTCATTTAGTTTGACAAAACTCTTCCTGTCATAATTAAGCATCCCACAAGGGACGCTTGTTTGTGTATGGGAGACCTTCAGGCTCCACCGGCTCCGCATTTTGTTTTCCTTATAACTCTGTAACCGTTAAGCGGATTCTTTTCAAATTTGGCAGGTTTATGCAGTAGCCTTGGGGAATATTTTTGAATATGCTGCAGTGACATTTCAACCAATCAGAGAGGTCACATGACCAAAAATGTCTTTTTTCTATGGGGAAGCTTGTCCGGATGATAACTTGAAAGGGATTTTATCAATTCACCTGAAACTTGGCAAATACATTCATTCTATTAAAATCTGGAAATCATTAGATTTTGGCATTGATTGGTTAAGAAATGGCCGAGTAATTAATGATTAATTAATCATTATGAATTTTCCAAATAAGGAAAACACAAAAATGCTTATATCTCGAAAACCGTGCTAGATAGAGCGATTTCGACAAAAATTTTTACCCGCAGGGTCCGCCGGCAGAGTAGCTATCCCAATTTTGAAAAAAAAATTTAGCTCGCCAAAAATGGCGGCCATTTTGAATTTTCGAATTTTTCGCAAAAATTGCAAAACATAAAAATGCTTATATCTTGAAAACCGTGCTAGATAGAGCGATTTCGACAAAATTTTTGACCCACAGGATATCTCTGCAGAGTAGCTATCCCAATCTTGAAAAAAATTTTGTCTCGCCAAAAATGACGGCCATTTTGAATTTTCGAATTTTTCGCAAAAATTGCAAAACATAAAAATGCTTATATCTCGAAAACTGTGCTAGATAGAGCAATTTCAACGAAATTTTTGACCTGCAGGATATCTCTCCAGAGTAGCTATCCCAATCTTGAAAAAAATTTTCGAATTTTTCGCAAAAATTGCAAAAAATTAAAAATGCTTATATCTCGAAAACCGTGCTAGATAGAGCAATTTCAACAAAATTTTTGACCCACAGGGTATCTCTGCAGAGTAGCTATCCCAATTTGCAAAAAATTTTGTCTCACCAAAAATGGCGGCCATTTTGAATTTTTTGCAAAAATTGCAAAACATAAAAATGCTTGTATCTTGAAAACCGTGCTAGATAGAGCGTTTTCAACGAAATTTTTGACCCACAGGGTATCCCTACAGAGTAGCCATACCAATTTTCAAAAAAATTTTGACTCGCCAAAAATGGTGGCCATTTTGAATTTTCGAATTTTACGCAAAAATTGCAAAACACAAAAATGCTAATATCTCGAAAACTGTGCTAGATGGCGAATTATCTCTTAAAAGTATTGCAGATAGCCAATTTTTCTCAAATAATTCATTCGCCTACTTTTGGAAGAGCTTTCACATGGTGAAGTTTCAGACCCATAGCTAATTACTCACCTACTCAAAATGAGTAAATGCAAATTATCTCTAAAAGTATTGCGGATACCCAATTTTTCTCAAATAACTCATTCATCTACTTTTGGGAGAGCTTTCACTTGGTGAAGTTTCAGACCCGTAGCTAATTATTCACCTACTCAAAATGAGTAAATGCTAATTACCTCTAAAAATATTGGAGATACCCAATTTTTATCAAATAACTTATTCATCTACTTGTGGGAGAGCTTTCACATGGTGAAGTTCCAGACCCGGAGGTAATTACTCACCTACTCAAAATGAGTAAATGCGAATTATCTCTAGAAGTATTGCAGATAGCCAATTTCTCTCAAATAACTCATTCATCTACTTTTGGGAAAGGTTTCACATGGTGAAGTTTCAGACCCATAGATAATTACTCACCTACTCAAAATGAATAAATGTGAATTATCTCTTAAAAGTATTGCAGATAGCCAATTTTTCTCAAATAAATGATTCACCTACTTTTGGGAGAGCTTTCACATGGTGAAGTTCCAGACCCGTGGGTAATATTCACCTACTCAAAATGAGTAAATGCTAATTATCTCTAGAAGTATTGCAGATAGCCAATTTTTCTGAAATAACTCATTCATCTACTTTTGGGAGAGCTTTCACATGGTGAAGTTTCAGACCCGTAGATAATTACTCACCTACTCAAAATGAGTAAATGCGAATTATCTCTTAAAAGTATTGCAGATAGCCAATTTTTCTCAAATAAATGATTCACCTACTTTTGGAAGAGCTTTCACATGGTGAAGTTTCAGACCCATAGCTAATTACTCACCTACTCAAAATGAGTAAATGCAAATTATCTCTAAAAGTATTGCGGATAGCCAATTTTTCTCAAATAACTCATTCACCTACTTTTGGGAGAGCTTTCACTTGGTGAAGTTTCAGACCTGTAGCTAATTGTTCACCTACTCAAAATGAGTAAATGCAAATTATCTCTAAAAGTATTGCGGATACCCAAATTTTATCAAATAACTCATTCATCTACTTGTGGGAGAGCTTTCACATGGTAAAGTTTCAGACCCATAGATAATTACTCACCTACTCAAAATGAGTAAATGCTAATTATCTCTAAAAGTATTGCAGATAGCCAATTTTTCTCAAATAACTAATTCACCTACTTTTGGAAGAGCTTTCACATGGTGAAGTTTCAGACCCATAGCTAATTACTCACCTACTCAAAATGAGTAAATGCAAATTATCTCTAAAAGTATTGCGGATAGCCAATTTTTCTCAAATAACTCATTCACCTACTTTTGGGAGAGCTTTCACTTAGTGAAGTTTCAGACCTGTAGCTAATTGTTCACCTACTCAAAATGAGTAAATGCTAATTATCTCTAAAAGTATTGCGGATACCCAAATTTTATCAAATAACTCATTCATCTACTTGTGGGAGAGCTTTCACATGGTGAAGTTTCAGACCCATAGATAATTACTCACCTACTCAAAATGAGTAAATGCTAATTATCTCTAGAAGTATTGCAGATAGCCAATTTTTCTCAAATAACTAATTCACCTACTTTTGGAAGAGCTTTCACTTGGTGAAGTTTCAGACCCATAGCTAATTACTCACCTACTCAAAATGAGTAAATGCGAATTATCTCTAAAAGTATTGTAGATAGCCAATTTTTCTCAAATAACTCATTCACCTACTTTTGGGAGAGCTTTCACTTGGTGAAGTTTCACACCAATAGCTAATTATTCACCTACTCAAAATGAGTAAATGCTAATTATCTCTAAAAGTATTGCGGATAGCCAATTTTTCTCAAATAACTCATTCATCTACTTTTGGGAGAGCTTTCACATGGTGAAGTTTCAGACCCGTTGGTAATTACTCACCTACTCAAAATGAGTAAATGCGAATTACCTCTAAAAGTATTGCAGATAGCCTATTTTTCTCAAATAACTTATTCATCTACTTTTGGGAGAGCTTTCACATGGTGAAGTTCCAGACCCGTGGGTAATATTCACCTACTCAAAATGAGTAAATGCTAATTATCTCTAAAAGTATTGCGGATACCCAATTTTTCTCAAATAACTCATTCATCTACTTTTGGGAGAACCTTCACTTTGGTAAAGTTTCAGACCCATAGCTAATTACTCACCTACTCAAAATGAGTAAATGCGAATTATCTCTAAAAGTATTGCAGATAGCCAACTTTTCTCAAATAACTCATTCACCTACTTTTGGGAGAGCTTTCACTTGGTGAAGTTTCAGACCCATAGCTAATTATTCACCTACTCAAAATAATTATCTCTAAAAGTATTGCGGATACCCAATTTTTATCAAATAACTCATGCATCTACTTTTGGGAGTAAATGCGAATTATCTCTTAAAAGTATTGCAGATAGCCAATTTTTCTCAAATAACTCATTCACCTACATTTGGAAGAGCTTTCACACACGAAAATGAAAAATTGTGAATATCTCGGAAAAGCTATTTCTTCTCCTTTAATGCTCGGCGGGAGATACCCACCGCGGCAGTGGTCT
Source organism: Sabellastarte sp. h YS-2021 (assembly GCA_964017235.1). Lineage (NCBI taxonomy): Eukaryota > Metazoa > Annelida > Polychaeta > Sabellida > Sabellidae > Sabellastarte > Sabellastarte sp. h YS-2021. The sequence goes on from OZ024931.1 coordinate 88,740,874, forward strand.
TGTTTTCAAAAAATTTTGTCTCACCAAAAATGGTGGCGATTTTGAATTTTCGAAGTTTTTGCAAAACACAAAAATGCTTATATCTCGAAAACCGTGCTAGATGGAGCGAATTCAACAACATTTTTTACCTGCTGGATATCTCTGCAGAGTAGCCATGCCAATTTTCAAAATATTTTTGTCTCGCCAAATATAGCGGCCATTTTTGAATTTTTTGCAAAAATTGCAAAACACAAAAATGCTTATATCTTGAAAACCGTGCTAGATAGAGCAGACTGCGCTGACTTTGGTTGCCACAACAGTATAAGGCTAGAAACGGAGCATTTTCTTAATACTTTAGCACTCACCTTTATATCCTTTTCGGGACGCTTTGTTTTTGCTATGCAAAAACATTATCTTTTTTTTTTTGCGAGCGATCCTCTAGTTAATATTGGATCTTTGTATCAGTGCTTTAGGTTGTACATAATTTTATGTGGAAATTAAAAAAAAAAGTTTGTTCACTTTACTTGAAAAGTTGACTTTGACGATTGATTACAGTAACTGTGTTATTTTCTCAGTTTTGTTTTTCTTCATTAAAGGTATGTTTTCGGCAAAAGTAGAAGATCCATCAGCAGATCCTTTGCATGGTCTGGATAGTGGCATTCAGTCGCCAACCAGCAGCGGTTTGGGAGAGGTGATGTACATTCCTATAATGTTATTCTTTATATTTGACATCAGCTGAGAAAAAATGCTTTGTTATGTACTCACTTTGAGATAGGAAAAAAATGTTAACAATTCAACATTCGACCAATCTGTGTAAACATATTGATATTTATTTAAAAACAAATCCATATATTCACAAAATACATGTATGCCTACATTCTTTCAAACAGGTAATATCCCAGCTTTCTTTCATATGAGAGTACTGAAATGAATTCTTAATTTTTTTTATCCAAATTGTTAAGTTTTAATCCACAGAGTATCAGAGGAAAATGTAATGTTTTACATTGGAAAACTGCACGGCCCTTCAGATTCCCTTTCAGTACAGAGGTTAAGCACAACATGTTTGCAATAAATATGTTTAAGTTGTATTTTACATTCAGTTATTTATAAGTAAAACTATAAACTTCTAAATAACTCATAAGACAGAATATCTCCTTGTGGATATATACCAGTTTCCCTTTTTTTGGACCAATTGTACACTTTAAACATTGTATGCGCTGTAAAATTCAAAAGCTTTGTGTAGTTATGCTCTACCTATACAGCCCTGCAGATTCCTACCAGTGCAGATGTGAAGCACAACACATTTACAATAAATATATTTAAGTTGTATTATATGTTATTTTTTTATTTAAAAGTAAAACTGGCAATGTCTAAATAATTCTGAAGACAGAATACAGGAATCCCCTAGTTTCTTTTTCTCTTTTTTTTTTGACCAACATTACACTTAACACTTCCTTTGCACTGGAAAATTTAAAAGTTGTCTGTAGATTTCAGTTTTTCCAAATGTATAGGACCGAAAAAAGGCAAAAGTTAGATATTCTTTTTTTGTTTACGTGTTATACTATTCAAATATAATTTCACAACCGGTTAACTACTTGTAAACTTTCAACCAAGGTGCTTTTTCTTCCAAGTATTTACATAAAAATACAAACATTACATTTATAAAACTCATTTAGGTGTAACATTTCTCTACAGAATCTTTCAGTTTTCAGACAAAAGTACAAAATTTTACAGAATTGAAGCTAATTGAGCTCTCAGTCATGTACATATTATAGTAGATCAAAAGTTAAATGAAAATGTATCGTTTAGTGTAAGAAATCCGCTAAATTACATAAAATTTGAAACTGACACAACATATTTGAATATTCACCTAATAACATGACCATAGATTTGAACTGGGATTTTTGCTGTTAATTTTCAGGTTTAAAAATGCAACAAAACCAACTTGTTAAAATTGTTAAGTGTCCTTCCAGGTGTCCGTGCCATTCAATGATTTGTCATCTCACCCTGTTGCAACTCCAGTTCTCAGTGAACACAGGAGATCCCTCTCCAATGTGTCCACCCAGTTCTCAACCCTCTCCTCTACAGACAATATGGATCTTGATGTATGTATAATTGTCTTCTGTGGTAAAAGGTCAAAGGTTAATTTTTCATCAGACTTTATCCTTGGAGGATTATTCAGTATTTACTAGTCACTGAACTAGATTTATAACGTTTTCTTGAGAGTCACTTTGTCAACATGATTATAGAGTAATTATAAAACTGTATTATTTTTATGTCATTGGGTTTTGTAGTTTGGTAAGATTATTCAATATTTTGGACATTTTTTGAGGGTTTGATGTTTTGCAGGATTAGTAACAGTATTGTCATATTAGTGTAACTGTATAGAACTAAGAAATTGGTTGATGATATTTGGTATGGTCCCCAAAAGAGATGGTTAAGTTGGAGTTAAAGGGTCAAATAATTTTAAAAAGGTTTTATGTAGATTAGCTATTGGAAACCATTAAGTATGTGGAATAATTTGTAAGGGTCAGTTATTTTCTGTATATCTTACTTGATCACTTTCTTTAATACAGAAAATCATGTGAATTTAGTTAATTGGTCAAACAAGAGTTATGTTGTGTTTCTCATTTATTTTAGTATACAGTAAGGAATCTAAAATTCGCCAGGAATTTAAAATTTGGCACCTTAAAAACCTAAGTTAATTCTATGAGGAAAATGAGGTTTGTCTTAAACTTGGTGTTTTTCACTTCAAAATGCCTTAATTTAATATACATTCAATAAATCTCACCTCAATGCATTTATTTTATTGGTATTTCCACATGTGGCGGATTGCAGATATGTGGCAAATTTTAGATTTCTTGCTCTATATCATTATTTCAATAAAGAGCAAGTGCAAAGTTAAATATAGGTGTCGTAAAATGAAACATATTCTAGCTAATGTAATTTCATATAAATGACTGTAATTTTTCAACATTTTCTCTCATTTTCTAGGAAAATATCATGGTGTTTACCGATCCTCCTAATAAGAAACTATTTTGCCAAATTTGTGGGAAAGTGTTCGCGGATCCTGTGATTGTCTCCTGTGGGGTAAGTTTGCATATGTAAACTCTTCATCAGGTTTAGTTGTTCATACTCCTTATTAACTGTCTGGGACATAATGGTTTAAAATAGGTGATATATAATCTTGGGTCTCTCATCTCTGAGGACAGATACCTGGTGTTCACACTGGTGATTTAACTTAAGCTCACACAGGCTGAAGCAAATTCGGGATTAGGTGTGAACACTCGCTATCTGGGTTGACAAGGATAAATTTTAAGTTTTTAACCCTACTCAAGGGGGTGGATTGAGGCAGATTGGTTCAACCCCCATTATGTGTAGTGTGAACAACCTCAGTGCAGAGTGATAGCGGTTGAGTTTTTTAAGTACTGTAATCAGTTGACTTGCTGCGTAGAAGAAATTGCTTGACTAAATACTATTGTGTCAGTGTATGTACTTTAATCCATTGTTAGTATCAGGGACTAACTGAAACAAAACCCACCTAAAGTGATTGTATGATTTTACAGTAATTGCAAAATGTAAGCAGAAATGTTTGACAAGATTGAAATTGATCTGTTGTCTAATTTAAGCTGTCTAATTTCAGATGTTTTACTGTATTCAGACTTTGGGAACTTTTCAATTCAGATTAAACTCTGTAGTGTGGACACTCAGCCTAGATTGAAATGAAACTGCTTTAATGTACTTCAATCCTCATCAACTCAGACTATAGGGTGAAAAGGCTGATACTTTAGTCTCTTTGCTTTCTTATTGGATAGTTAAATTAGAGATAATTGTTGGTGTGTCACATTTTAGTTCAACAGTAATTTATGTTGGTGTGGGACAGGCTAGTTGTCACAGTTTAATTTCAATGGTAATTTAGATTAATGGTTTCCTCTGTCCATGTGTTAAAGGTGAGTCACCAGGAAACTGCTCTCAGAGTACACACATAGTTCTATGCATGTTTTATAAAATACTTCAGTTGTTGCTTTGTCACTGGTTAATAAACAGCTTCTTCTGTAACACTTGTTAAATACTTTTACTTTAGTTTAATGCAGCAAACAAAATAAAACAATAATTATTAGAGACTAAGAACATTATTATTGAGCAAGATATTTACTCACAAACAACAGTACATTCAGAGGCAGTTTACCAGTCACTGGTCAAGTAATGGTAAAGTGGCCAACAGCTCAAGACCTTGACTTCAAAATGATTTGCAGTGTGATGCCAATATAAAAAGGCTGAGTTAAGGAATCATTCAAGTTTCATATTTTAGGAATTTAATTAAATGTAACTTCCATTGTTTTCTGTTGGTGAGGTAATGTTTGTTTTTGAGCAAACCATGAATTTGTTTTGTCAAAATGATTAGAATTATTCAGCTGTGAGTTCCTTGCTTGGCAGATTCAAACCCATGTCATTCAGCATTTATCCAGATTTATGATCAGGGGTCCCATTTGTAGCCAGACAGTTACTCCTCTCACTAAAATATGACATTACATGAGAGTATATGATTACATGTGGGTTAGATGTCAATCTAAGAAGTAAATTCTAATGCCACGCATGTATCTTTTCCTGTATAAGGTCCACATGTATTGACAAAATGAACCTAAGGTTTTTTTTAAACATAATTATTTTTGTATTTAACCACTGCTGATTATGAAATATGATAATGTATTTAGTGGTCAGTTATTAAAGCAACAAATATACATATATAATACATGTATATTATTTTAATAAAATAAATTACATTTATACAATTATAATTTACCAGATAGACTAAAAACATCTAGCCCGAAGTTGTTAGTATTTATGCCTTATTATGAAATATGTTCATGTAATCTATTTTTTATTGCAGCACACTTTCTGTAGGAGATGTGTTGTAAATAGGGACAATGGTAAGTAATAACTAACTGGATCTCTGCTTTTAGTTACCATGGCCTCCAGAAAGGATTAAGTTACAGTGTTTTCTAGCCTATCTTCTGTTGTATCCAAAACTGTGCCCAGTAGAGACCATTAAAATGAGCGTCCTTGTTTATAATCTTGGTCGTGTTGTATGTGGCCTTGTAGACAGCATCAATATGAAGCAAGAAGTCTCTAGCATAACTGTGCACTATAAACAGCATTTAAAATTAACAGAATGATTTCTAACTTGTTTTGTGGTGTATGAAAAACTATGCCCTGTAAACAGTATTAAGAAGAACATTGTGGTTTCTAACATTGTTTTTGTTTGATAAAAAGACTAAGCCTTGTAGACAGCATGGAGAGGAACAGAAGAGTGTTTAAGATGTTTTGATTTGTATGAACAATCCTGCCCTTTAGACGAATTTTGTATTTTCTACACCTAGTTTTTGTGTTGTGTACAGAACCCTGCCCTGTAGACAGCATTAAGATGAACATAGTAGTGTCCAACCTAGCAGTGGCAGAGCAGATTGGAGAGCTCTATATACACTGTAAATATGGAGTCAAGTCACAGGACGATGGGATCACTTGGGAAATTGACCCAGAGGGATGCCCCATGACCTTCAAATTATACAATAGAAAGTAGGTATACTTGACTATAAACCACTGTGCAAAATGATTTGTCATGGCCTTCAAAGTAAGCACTTGAAAAAAAGGGAGAAACTATACATAACTTTTATCTATAACTGTAACTTTTGGTGCATACTTTGATGTGAATGGGTTTATAAATGATATTCATGTATCAATAAAAATGTTTCATTACCTTAAAGAAATGTCAGAAACTTGTCAGTATGTTTATAGATAGACTATTGTCTTCCACAATACACTACATTGTTTGTTTCTGTAGACATTTATGTTAAATGTACAAAAATATTTCAGTACCATATGATATGGAGGAGCTTAATTTAAGTGCTAAAGATTCTGAATCCAGGATACCAAAAATTATGTTCATGCATATTCCCAACTGCTAACGAAGTGGAATTTATCGAAACAAAACAAGGCAGTTCTGATAAACAGCCATTAAAAAACTACAAAAAAGTGAGATAAAAGTTTACAATTTCTTCAAATTTAGGACTTATTTCAAATATTAACAGTGTAAGTTCATAGTTATGCAAAAGCTGGTGATATTGACATACAGTTTTGTGTATTGACATCAGCAACCCAGTCCTAAATCAATAAATATCACCAATATTGATAAATGATGTACCCAGTAGTTGGTAAGTGTATTTCATTACACTCACTCTTCTTTCATCTTATTCTTCCATCCTAGAGAAAACTATCCATACCAGAATCCTGCATATGTGACCAATTGATTCAGTCACTGATTCCTTGTTCAATATTATTTCAGAGACCATGAAGAACTGTGTGATTACAGGGCTGTGGAATGTCCAAATAATTCCGAGTGTTTACCTATCAGAAAACGTGTAAGTAGCCTTCAGTTAGTGATAGTAACATCATCTTTCACTGTAAAACTAAAGCTTCTTTGATGATTCTTGCGATGCAAAAAAAATATGAACCTCTATAAATGTCATTCTGTAAGATTAAATTGTAAATTGATGAAAACCAGTATCCAGGGTTTGCCATTGATTTGTGGAAAACTAGGTTGAAACCATAATGAACCATAATTTAAAAATAGTGCTGTCTTGCTAGATATAGTAAAAGTTAATTAACTGCATTTCTCCCCATATAAAGTCCATATATGATATATTTGACTAAATATATATGCTTTGTATTTCCTTTCATGGTACTTAAGCCATTAAAAATCCTGAGATATTGACCCTTTTCAGTAGTAACCGGTTCAGTATTTTTTACATTTTTTTTATCTCCCGCCGGGCTTTAGCCCGGGAGGGAGATTATGAAATGATGCCTGTGTGTGCGTGCGTGCGTGCGTGCGTGTGTGCGTGCGTTAGTTAGTCACGCAGATTCCTCCAAAACTACTACAGCTACAGATTTTTTGTAAATTAATTGTCCCAATGAATTTTCATGCCCTCGAAAATTTTTTTGGTTTTATGGACTTAGGCCTAAAGATAACTGAGTAATAGCTATCTTAGCTACTTGGAGTAAAGGGCTCATAACTCAAAAACTATTGCAGTTACAACTTTTTCTTCAAATATGTTGTTCAGCTACTTTGTCCTTAGCTATAAGATGGTACATAGTTTGGGGTCCCATTGCATGCCATAAGTGAGTAATAGCTATTTTCTCATTTGTAGCTAAATAACAAAAGGAGTAAATGTCAAATATCTTCAAAAGTATTACAGTTACAGAAATCTTTTCAAATATGTTGTTCATCTACTTTTTGGTAAGCTATCACATAGTAAAGTTTCAGACCTGTTGCACCTTGGATAGCTGAGTAATAGCTACTTTGAAATTCTGACTGTTGAGTAAAGCCATTGTAACCCCAAAACTATTGCAGTTAGAGTGTTTTCCTAAAATATGTTGTTCAGCTACTTTGTCCTTAGCTATAAGATGGTACATAGTTTGGGGTTCTATTGCATGCCATACGTGAGTAATAGCTATTTTCTCATTTGTAGCTAAATAACAAAAGAAGTAAATGCCAAATATCTTCAAAAGTATTACAGTTACAGAAATCTTTTCAAATATGTTATTCATCTACTTTTGGGTAAGCTATCACATAGTTAAGTTTCAGACCTGTTGCACCATGGATAGCTGAGTAATAGCTACTTTCAAATTCTGACTGTTGAGTAAAGCCATTGTATCTCCAAACTATTGCAGTTACAGTGTTTTCCTAAAATATGTTGTTCAGCTACTTTGTCCTTAGCTATAAGATGGTACATAGTTTGGGGTTCTATTGCATGCCATAAGTGAGTAATAGCTATTTTCTCATTTGTAGCTAAATAACAAAAGAAGTAAATGTCAAATATCTTCAAAAGTATTAAAGTTAGGGAAATCTTTTCAAATATGTTGTCCATCTACTTTTTGGTAAGCTATTACATAGTAAAGTTTCAGACCTGTTGAACCTTTGATAGCTGAGTCATAGCTACTTTCAAATTCCGACTGTTGAGTAAAGCCATTGTATCTCCAAAACTATTGCAGTTAGAGTGTTTTCCTAAAATATGTTGTTCAGCTACTTTGTCCGTAGCTATAAGATGGTACATAGTTTGGGGTTCTATTGCGTGCCATAAGTGAGTAATAGCTATTTTCTCATTTGTAGCTAATTGAGAGCTTTCACTTGGTGAAGTTTCAGACCCTTAGCTAATTACTCACCTACTCAAAATGAGTAAATGCAAATTATCTCTAAAAGTATTGCAGATAGCCAATTTTTCTCAACTCATTCACCTACTTTTGGGAGAGCTTTCACTTGGTCAAGTTTCAGACCCGTAGCTAATTACTCACCTACTCAAAATGAGTAAATACGAATTATCTCTAAAAGTATTGCAGGTAGCCAATTTTCTCAGATAACTCATTCACCTACTTTTGGGAGAGCTTTCACATGGTGAAATTTCAGACCCATAGCTAATTACTCACCTACTCAAAATGAGTAAATGCTAATTATCTCTAAAAGTATTGCGGATAGCCAATTTTTCTCATATAACTCGTTCACCTACTTTTGGGAGAGCTTTCACTTGGTGAAGTTTCAGACCTGTAGCTAATTACTCACCTACTCAAAATGAGTAAATGCTAATTATCTCTAAAAGGATTGCAGATAGCCATTTTTTGTCAAATAACTCATTCACCTACTTTTAGGAGAGCTTTCACTTGGTGAAGTTTCAGACCCATAGCTAATTACTCACCTGCTCAAAATGAGTAAATGCTAATTATCTCTAAAAGTATTGCAGATAGCCAATTTTTCTCAAATAACTCATTCACCTACTTTTGGGAGAGCTTTCACATGGTGAAGTTTCAGCCCCATAGCTAATTACTCACCTGCTCAAAATGAGTAAATGCTAATTAGCTCTAAAAGTATTGCAGATAGCCAATTTTTCTCAAATAACTCATTCATCTACTATTGGGAGAGCTTTCACTTGGTGAAGTTTCAGACCCATAGCTAATTATTCACCTACTCAAAATGAGTAAATGCTAATTATCCCTAGAAGTATTGTGGATAGCCGTCACATGGTGAAGTTCCAGACCCGTAGGTAATTACTCACCTACTCAAAATGAGTAAATGCTAATTATCTCTAAAAGTATTGCGGATAGCCAATTTTTCTCGAATAAGTCATTCACCTACTTTTGGGACAGCTTTCACTTGGTGAAGTTTCAGACCTGTAGCTAATTACTCACCTACTCAAAATAAGTAAATGCCTATTATCACTAAAAGTATTGCAGATAGCCAGTATTTCTCAAATAACTCATTCACCTACATTTTGGAGAAGTTTCACATGCTTAAGTTTTTTTATGAATTTTTAAAATAAATTTTAATACATTAAAATTAATTAAATCATGCACTAAATCAATTATAACTTGAAAAGTACTGCATTTAGAGCACTTTGTGCAAATATGTTATGCAGCTACTTTTGGGTCAGCTATAACATAGTAAAATTTCAGACCTGTAGCTCATGGCATAGCTGAATAATAACTACTTTTAGGTTATCACTGTTGGGTAAATCACTTATAACTTGAAAACTTTTGCATTTACATTATTTAGTTTCAGTATGTTATTCACCTATTTTGAGGCAGCTATAACATAGTAAAATTCCAGACCTGTGGCTCATTGCATAGCGGAGTAATAGCTACTTTGAAGTTCTTACTCAACACTAAATCATTTATAACTTGAAAAGTATTACATTTAGAGCATTTTGTTAAAATATGTCATTCACCTACTTTTTCCATAGCAACAACATGGTGAGTAACTTGGGTGTCTATCTGAATAGCTAAGTGAGTAATACCTACTTTTGGGCTTTTCACTAACTTCCATCATGAGTAAAATCACTTGTAACTTGAAAACTATTGCATTTAGAGAATTTTGTGCAAATATGTTATTCACCTACTTTTGGGTCAGCTATAACATACTAAAATTTCAGACCTCTAGCTCGTGCCATAGCTGAGTAATAGCTACTTTTGCCTTTGCCGGTGGATACATTTTGCATCTGGCCACAGATGCATCCTTGGTCTAGTCTCTAAAAGTATTACAGGTGGGCAATTTCTTCTAAATAAGTCATTCACCTACTTTTGGGTGATCTACCACATAGTGAAGTTGCAGAACTGTAGCTCTTTAGATGGCAGAGTAATAGCCACTAAAATAAGTAAATATCTTGTATCTCTAAAAGTAGTACAGATAGGCTATTTCTTCTAAAGACGTGCTTCCCTACTTTGAGTTGATCTGCATAATGAAATGGCAGAACTGTAGCTCTTTGGATGGCAAAGTAATAGCTACTAAAATGAGTAAATGCCTTTTGTCTTTAAAAGTATTGCAATCAAACATTAAACTTGTCACTTCTACATGTGCCTCCATCTCGCAGGAAAATTTATATTCCACTATCTTTAGGACATCTAATTTATACGGCGGGAGATAAATGCATGCGTCAGAATGCTTGTTTTTCACTATTTCTTCCACATCCAAATGATAAGCAGTGTGTCTGGAGCAACAAAATGAGATAATAGTTACTGTATACCAGTATCTTCACTAGCCAACTCTCATACAACAGGTTTCACTTGGGGCACGCTGGCAAATCATTTACACCTGAGCCTGGGATGGAATGATAGCTCTCACATTTTAAGTTGAGAGTGAGCTTGAGATATTTTATGAATACCATCCCAGAGGTATTTAAATCCCAATTCACTTTGTAATATTGAACTCTATGTTTTTTCACTGAGTGGATTTTCTGTAGAAATGTCTGGACATCTGAGTTCATGCAGTGTTCATACATCCTCTTGTTTTATTGGTCTTTTGGTCTCTCCAATGTGTTGAACACCTCAGCTTTTGCGGTTAATGAAATAACTCACATCAGTCAAAAGTAATTTAGAACAAAAGCATATACCATTGGAGGTGAGTGATGGTATACTGAGTCCAGATTGTTATAAACACCAATCATAACACCAAATATAGATTCAAAATAAAGCTACTCTCTTTTTTTTCTTTAAGAGCAATTCAATTAATATGTTACAGTAGGCTCTTGTTAATCCACTGGATACATGGCTTTAGTTCAGATAATGCCATGAAAATTAAAACCTTAAAATATGATTGGAATAAATCTGATTATTTATTGATATAAATACCTTGTTATATTGGTATTTTCTCCGAAATGAAAGATAACTTTAAAAGGACTGGACTATGTTTACACAGATGCTAGTCCATTGGACTATGCAAGGACTAGTGCAATATAATGTCTGTGACACTTTAGTTGAAGTAGATTTGAACTTGGTCAGTAACTCAGGGCTCTGTGTCTTAAATTACCAAAGTTACAGAAGAATTCATTGCAGGAATAACCCTCGATCAAACCATGGTATACGCAAAATTTTACCATGGTTTGAGGTTATAAACCCCAAAGGTGAAGCCTGAGCGGGGTTATTCCTATTCTAACATGACAAGTGTTTAAATTTTATAAATATCATTTATTTTTTACATTTTTATGACAAGAATGAATTATTGTTGAGACAGCCATCATGAATGATAATAGGGAGATACAGGGTTATACTGTATTTTATCCATGACCTATTTCATCATTTAACCAGTCAAATTGATGGACACATATGTGTCATGTTAGAATACAATATCTACTGTGTATTTAATCTCACAGGACTTGGAAAGCCATTTACGACAGTGTCAGTTTATCAAGTGTCAGTATGAGAGCTATGGCTGTCCCTTCAGTGGTACCGAGGATGAACTCATGGAACATCAGGAGGTACTCACGTTAACTGTATAAGTCTATGTTCACATGTATCCAACTCCCAACATCCGATGACTGATTTGCGATAGTGATATATGCCTTCCTTGTAATTTATATATAGATGTTTCCATATGTCAGACTGCCATTTGCAACGTGTGATTACTGAGGTTTGGCATTGATTTACAACTCTTCTGTGTAGGTGTATTGTGAAAGTTTCCAGTTTATATACTCTTATTTTAGTATTATTATAAGAGCACTTGGAGAATGTATACCTTGCCAAGGCCCAACACCTCCAATGTTGCTTATGATTACAATGATAAATTTATAAATTCCAGGATGGTCCGGATCACCACAAAATCTAATCATCTGTTCTATTTCTTGAAAATTTCATCAAAATTTATCCATAACTTTTCAAGTTATTTTTGCAAATAAACAGAGGAATGCACCCCATCAAAAACATACCTTAACAGAGATTAAGCATCACTATCAACACACAGATAGCATCCCAGAAGAAAACAAGGGCCCTAATTGGCCTTTTAGAATCAAATGATTTTAAATTAGCCCATTTAGAACAGCAATTTGAGGTAATATAGTACATCCGTGTCATTAATATTAGATGGCATTAATGCTAGACAGGTTGTCATTATATTGTCTGATTTTATGTCATTATATCCCCAGACGAAAGTCGGGGATATATTGGATTCAGGTCCGTCGCGCCGCCGCCGCCGCCGCCGCCGCCGCCGCCGCCGCCGCCGCCGCCGCCGTAGAAATTTCCTTGTGGACGCGATAACTCAAAAACAAATTAATATTTTTTTTTCAAACTTGGTACACATGTTAAGGGTGTCCAAAGGAAGATCCCTATTTTAAGGTGACCTTAAACTCCCAATAAAAGAGAACTTATGGCCACCTTAAGGTCAGAAATTGCACTTTTGGCCACTAAGAGCCCTCTAGGTCACAAACTATGATGCTCAGCTGGCTGAAATTTTACCTGAGAACACATTAATATGTTCTTAGTACATGTGCCGAAAATCACGACTTTAAGTTGAGGAGAAAATTGTGTTTGAGGCCCATAAAGACCCCCACTTAGGGATTTTTTGCTATATTTTTCACATATTTTGCCCTATAATTTGGAAGTGGTAACTCTGATGAGTCTCAAACTGCACTAGGTATAACTTTGATATGTAATCCTTGTCTGTAGAAAATTTTAGGGCTGTAGGTTTACCCAAAGGGGTCGACTTAAGGTCTCAAAAGTGCCCACAGAGACCCAATTTATGCACTTTTTGCCACTTTCGAGCACTGTAGCTTTCAAACTATGTCTCTCATCTAAGTTAAATATCATCTGAGAATATATCTATGTGTTTTCTTATATCTGCCCCAAAATTTAGGCCTTTAATAGACATTTAACCTGTGTGTGAGGACCATAAACACCCACCCGAGTGACCCTTATAAGACATTTTTCACATATTTTTCCCTGTAACTTGGAAATGGTAAGTCTGAGAAGTTTCAAACTGTATTAGATATACATTCTATGTGTAACCTTTGAATGTGAAAGATTTTTAGTCTGAAGCTTTGATTTGAAGGTCACATTGAGGTCTCTAAAAGGCCCACAGAGACCCGATATTTTGGCTTTTTGCCACTTTTAAGCCCTGTGACTGTTAAACTATGTTACTGATAGAGCTGAAATCTCACCTGGGAATATATCATTATGTCATTTTTACATGTGCCAGAAATAAAGGCTTTAAGTAGACATTTAACCTGTGTGTGAGGACCATAACACCCACCCGAGTGACCCTTTTTAGACATTTTTCACATATTTTTCCCTGTAACTTGGAAATGGTAAGTCTTGAGAAGTTTCAAACTGTATTAGATATACATTCTATGTGTAACCTTTGATTGTGAAAGATTTTAAATCTGAAGCTTTGATTTAAAGTTCACATTGAGGTCTCTAAAAGGCCCACAGAGACCCAATATTTGGACTTTTTGCCACTTTTCAGCCCTGTAACTGTTAAACTATGTGACTGATAGAGCTGAAATCTCATCTGGGAATATATTATTATGTTCTTTTTACATGTGCTGAACATCAAGGCCGTTAGTAGATATTTAACCTGTGTATGACGACCATAGATACTCACCCGAGTGACCCTTTTTAGACATTTTTTACATATTTTGCCTTGTAACTTGGAATGGTAAGTCTGAGAAGTTTCAAACTATATTAGATATACATTCTATGTATAATCTCTGATTGTGAAAGATTTTAAGTCTGAAGCTTCAATTTGAAGGTCACATTGAGGTCTCTAAAAGGCCCACAGAGACCCAATATTTGGACTTTTTGCCACTTTTCAGCCCTGTGACTGTTAAACTATGTGACTGACAGGGCTGAAATCTCAACTAGGAATACATTATTAAGCGTCTTCTTTTTCCATGTACCGAACATCAAGGCCTGTAGTAGACATTGAACCTGTGTATGACGACCATAGACACTCATCCAAGTGACCTTTTTTGACATTTTCTACTGTATTTTGCCCTGTAATTTGGAAATGCTTAGTGTGACAAGTCTTAAACTGTATTATATCTAATTTTTGTTTGTTATGTATGTCCCCCAAAAAGTTTCAGATCTGTAGTTTAATTGCTAAGGTCTCTTTAACAATTGTAAAATGCCCACAGAAACCATCATAGAGCTGAAATCTTTGAATTTTTAAAAGGAAGTGCCTGTCTCTTTAAATTTTGAATATTAATGATGTTATGGCTATCTTAGTCTTTTAAGAACTTATTTTTGTGTGTTGTACCTCTGCTTGCTGAGTTTTTAACTCTTTAAAATGAAACTGGTTAAACATATTCAAGTAGGCAAAATGGACACTGTTATTTTCTGGTGAGCTTTAAGTCCCAATATTAATAAAAGTATATCCTTATGTAGTAAAACTAGGGGATTTTTAACCCTCAACTAGCCCAGTTTTATTCAACTTGCCTCAGTTAATTTTGACACAGCTCCTACAGTTATGAACTCATTTCAGTTGATAATCACATACTTAAAATTCTCAATTCTTTTTGTATTTGATTACCCCTTTGATATATATCAGATTGTTTGTTTACCATTTATGCTGTAGTCCCAACCCACATCCCCCACCCACCTCTGGGACCTCCAGCTATATTGAGTGACACTAAATAAACAAAGGTATTTAGTGATATCAAATGAGAAACAAAGAACTCAATGGGGTTGCAGATCTTGTGTAATAGTGGGACCACATATATAGGAATAGAGGAAATGAATAACTGAAAACAATTTACAAATTCTATAAATAATATAATAAAATAATAATATAAATAATTTTTTTTAAAATAATATTTTATTTGTGAACAAATATAGAAACAGATATGCGCTTTTGGGATTATGAATTTTAGAATGGACATTCAATCATCAATCATTTAAATACTTTGAAATTAGGTTAAGAGTTATCATTGCAGGAAGATTGAAAAGTATGATGTTGAGTTAAAAATAATATTTTATTTGTCAACAAATATAGAAAGAGATATGCTCTTTTGGGATTATTATTTTAGAATGGACATTCAATCATCAATCATTTATTAATAAATACTTTGAAAATAGGTTTAGAGTTATCATTGCAGGAAGATTGAAAATATAATTTGAGTTATGTATTCGGCGTCTGGGGATACACCATCTTCTTGGGAAGATACAAACAGAGTAGATTGATGTGCTGAAGTTCATATAATAATGGGTAATTATGCTTTAAAAAATTCCCGATCAAAACCTGTGGCGTGAGTGATGACCTGTCTGGGGATATGTTGGCGCCGAGTTGGCCCAATCTAGTTTCCTTAGATTATTAAGTAATGCAATAAGTGAACCCTGGGTTATATGTATCAATGTATATGTATCACATAAAATGGGTTTAGCTACCTGTTTTGTATCCCTATCTAACTTTAACGCTGTCTAACATTAGTGACAGGGGTGTAATGTAATATCTCAGTGAAAATTTTAAAAAGTATGATGTGATGTGATCCTCTGGATGCATCATTTGACTATGCCAATTGCAAAATTACATTTATATTACCTTATTTTAAGCAAGGTACATCCTTGCATTGGGATTCCAAATATTGAAAAAAAAAATAAAGGGACACCTTAATCAGAGTGTATAAGAGGACATACTCTGTACAAATATGTCGATACCTACTGGATTAAAGTTAGGCCTGGGCCCATAAATAGTATAATAAAGTGTAAATATATTTAATAATTATCATAAAAGAATATATACAGAGCTGGATTGTTGTATTTCTTTTTCTTTATTTGTCTTCTCTTGTGATAAAATTAAAGAATGTATGTTACTCTGGTAATTTTCCCATTTAGGCGTGTAAGTACGAGAGCATCAGTGGATTTCTTGAGAAGACAAACAGTCGAATCAATGCACTGGAGCTCTCCCTGAAACAAAAGGATGATGAGATTGGATTCCTCAGGTGTGTATGGATAGAAATGCAATCTCAGTGGAAATACAGCAGACTATGTATGAATAAGAACCTCCAATTTTACCATTCAAAGTCGAAACAAGCAGGGTCGCGTAACAGTTAAGATGTGCATTGGAGTCCGAGTAATAATTTGCCATGTTAAAAGTTCAAGAACCTCCAATTTGCAACAGGATTTGGGGCTAGTTTTTACTTTACTGGTTTGAGATTCCTGCGATAATACTATTTGTGGGGTTTGGGGGCTTGCCCCCATTTATAGCTCTGTTGATTTAATATCATATTTCCTTGACAATTTCCTGCAATAATGAAATATGGCGGATCCCCGTATTGGTAAAGATAAAATTGCCCCGGATTTGGTTCCAATTAAGATTATTACCCACACCAATCATAAATAGAAGTATTGTAGAATCACATTAAAATGGTTTACTCTTTAAAAGCTATGTGTTGGTCTTATACTATTGCAGTATTTTGTCACAACTGTATTTCCAATGTGTAATTGAACTTTCTGAGTTTTAAGCTATCCGTTGCCTTAAGCACCTTTTGGAAAATCGCATTACACCACTAGGATGCACTAAGTGCACTGTATATGACAACATGGATATCTGGCCTGTTTATTCCCCATGCACCCTGCGTATATACACATATCAGTATAAGCTGTGTGTAACACTTGGATCATAGCAGCCAAGAGTGGCAGTCAGAAATATTAACTTACTGTTCTGGGACATACTTGCAAAAAATTTTTTTAAAAAAAAAATACATATGTTAGCCAGGATTTGATCTCAGGTCAATTGTGATTTTGTACACACGCAAAAAAAAGCACAAGATAGAGGCTTATATCTGTGGAGCAACAGGAAGATCCCCATGTCATTATAGCCAGTGTTTATGTCTATTTGCCAGCTTGTTATATCTAGAACTTTGGTAGCTGTTCAAGTGAAGGATAAAACGATATGAATATTTAAATACTGATATGCGATAATTTTCCTCAGGTCCATGTTGGGAAAGCTGGCAGAGAAATTTGAAGCTCTGGAGAAAAACTATGAGATCAAACTCGGTAAGTGGTATTTTGTGTGTAAATTTAGATCTGTGGCAGACATAATGAAAACGTGTGTGCAACTAAAGACTTGAGTAGACCGTATATTTATGCAGAAACAGTGAAAGACAAATGTAGATATAGTGGGAACTACAGATTTCTTCCTCAAACTTTATTGTCAGAACTGCATGTAAAAAAAAAACTTCAGAACTTAGCAAAATTTTAAACCAGACTTTTTCAGTGAGGTTTTTCACATAGCCCTCTTTTTATTATAACTATACATTGTCTCTGATAGCAAAGAAAAAAAATTAAAATTTTCAAATGAGTTTACAGTGTTGTGTATTTGTAGGTATGCTAGAGTCCCAACAGACAGACACCACAGACCAAATGAGTTGTGTGCGGGTCAGTGGATACGTGTTTTAATATAAATACTGTACATGAGACTGCATAAGTAGAGCCAGTAGAAGTTAAATTAAGGTACAAGCTGTATCAGTTTCTATGTTGCTGTGGTTAGAAATCCTCTATTATTATATGATAATGGAAAGGTGTTTTCTTACCTTATGTATGTCTTTTGATAGCAGAAACTTACCAATAAAAAAGTTAGTTGAAAACAGGGTTAGCAGTTTTTTCCAAGGTGGTTTTTTTCCACATGGTTTTTTCTGTTCTTTTCCGTTAAAGCTATATATTAAATTTTCACAGTAGGTAGGCCTTGGTGTAACATAGAAGTGATTTACTATATTTTTGGGAATAATCTGAAACCAATCCTAGATCCGGGAATTTTTTTTTTTTTGAAGGAGTTTTGAATATTGGCAGAGGTATGCACTCTCTGGGTGCTCTTGTTTAGATTTTTTCCATTTTCCCAACTCTATTCTTATTTAAGTATAACCATATATGCCGTCATAAGAGTATGACAAAATTTTATGTCGAATCTCTATCAGATAAATTATGCCCAGTCGTTTAATGTTTTCAGCAAGAACTGATCGATATTCATGAAAGAATGAGCTTAGCAGGTCAAGTGGGAGGTGAGTGTTTAACCAACATATCATTAATATTTTTTATGTTATATATTTATGTATATTGTTTACACATTTTATATATGTATTCTTTTATATACATATATTTCATATTTTTACCAACGTATTAATGGTTCACTATACCACATGGCTTATGTAAATACTCATATACACATTGAAAAAAGGTGAACACAATAGAAAATACATCTGGTGACCATAGTGTTGCTTTTACTGCTGTGAAAAAAGAAAATTAATTGTTGTAAGATTATGTGCCAGTTAAACTTTAAGGCTGTGTGATATTTATATTTTATTCTACACTTATTTCTATCATTAAGTTGGACTATGGTAACTGTGACAACATGATCAGGGACTATATTCACTAATATTTGTATTCTTACAATTAGATTTTTCTCTTAGAATATAGGCATTTTTCCTTTATAAATATTCTTAGGATAAGAAAAATTTCTAAAAATAAGAACGTTTAAAGATTTCTGGAAAGAAATGTATTGTCAGTTTATATTTTTTCTACAAATAATGCTTTTAGGTAGATCAACAACTGAAAAAAATAGTGCAAGCTGTTTTCCACGCAGCTGTTGTCTCCAATTTGCCATTATTACCTATAGAAGTTCAAAAATTCCCATGAGTCTAAAAATTCTTATTCCCAGGAATTTTACTTATTCCAAGAAATGTTTCCCAGAAAATGGTTAGTTTCTTAGAAAATCCCAGGCATAAGAATAATCCTTAAAATCAGAATGCCAGTGATAATGAGCCCTAGCCATACTGGCCGCATGCTGGAATTTTATTTGATAGAGCTCACCTCAAAGGTGAGTGGGGAACTCAATGTGTTAACCAAAGTAGTGTTCAAAGAGATAGTCAAGGGACAATCTGGGTTAGTAATGCGGGGTTGGGGTCACATGGGGTGTGACCAGAGGAAGGAGTACTAAGTCGGGAACCTCGAGTTTAAAAAGTGAACCTTTAGAGGTTACCTAGACTATGTAACAGAGGGGTTATTTCTAATATGGGAAGGAAGAGAGAGTTCCAGAGGGCCAGGGCACAGTGACTAAAACAATTAGAAAAATGTTTAGGTGATTTGTGAACTTTGCAGTGAAAAGAGGGGATATGAAGGAACCTAAAGTTTGGACGGCTACATCTAGTATTTCTAGATGAGGTGTATGGGTGGATTTTTTTCACTTAGCCCATGTCAGTTTATAGAGATTTTTGTGTCCCACTTGCAGCATTTGACCCACAGCAGATTTTCAAGTGCAAGGGGACGTTTGTGGGACATCAGGGTCCAGTGTGGAGCCTCTGCGTACACCAGGATTACCTTTTCAGTGGATCAGGGGACAAAACCATTAAGGTGATGTTGTCGTTTGATCTTAAACTGAACAAATTCATATCAGAGTTAAAGGTTTAATTTCTATAAGGGGTAGATAGTCCTTTAAAATTTCACTTTTTATGTGTAGTAAACTCCTTGCTTATTCAAACCTTTCTGGAGGCATATACCTCAACATCAAAGTTAATTGCTTCTGAATATGTAAAAAATAAAAGACTTAAAGGGTTCCAATTTAGGAAAATGTGGTGATTAATTGTAGGTTATGTCTTTGTGTGATTTCTGGTGAAGTAAGAAAGTAGATTTTTACAAAATCATCCATTATTGGATATCAAAATTGGGGGAGAACAAAATTAAAAAATACAATGGAAGATATCCAAAAAGTTTGATTAAGCCAGATTTTCAAGTTATCAGGTTTGGATAATCAAAGTCAGCTGTATCTGTTTTTTTATATGTTCAAATGATGTTAACAATCTAAGCTGACTGTAAAGGTATTACATATCATCTGTTTGAAAATGAAAGTTTTCTATTTCATTTGTACAATAATTATGACATACTTATCGTGTTTATGTTGGGATTCTGTCAAGCATCAAATGTGACAGAACACCCCCAAAGTGCCTTTTAACCCCTCAGCTTTGGGTTTTAACATTAGATTAAATCTACCACTAGCCTCAGAGCTCAGAGGACCTAGGTTTGACCCCAGGTACAGGCAGATAAATGGTGGTCCTCTATCATTCAGTCCTGTACCTAGTGACAAGCTAAGAACCTCAGGGATGTTGATAAGTAGTTATCTTTTGGGCTGTACTTGTACAGTCAGGATTGGGCTCACACCATTTTGATGCCAGTAGTAAATGAGAAATAGTGTTGAGTATTAATACAATAACAAGAAATATTTCTGTGTCACCTTAAGCCTGAAAGTTCTTATGTAGTAATTCTAGCTATTTCTACTTTTATGCATTTGCAAAGCTGAGACAAAAAGCTTACACTGCAGTGAAATGCACAAAAAGTAGTAGCTCATGACTATAGATATAGTTCATCCTATTGCCTTGTTAAACTTTTGTTATGAAACACAAGGGTTATCTTTGCAGGGAAATGACATTGAACATGATTTAGTTTAGATATGATCCTGCACTTCCTTCAGGTACAACTAGCTTTTCAGCTGACTGTAGAGTCTCATCAGGAAATAGTCATTAAAATTTGACACATTGATCCAATAAGAAACATTTAGTCACTACTTCAACACCAACTACCAAATAGGGGTCAGTAAAAGGACTTCTTTCTAAGTCTTGCCCTTAATTAAATATTTTGCAGTCTTTGTACTTGAGAGCTGAAGATCAAAGTAAGTAAGTTTGATGTTTGATGAAAGTAAGTAAGTTTGATTTTCGTTTTATTCATACTTTTTAGGTGTGGGACACAAGCTCCACATACAAGTGTCTGAAGACACTGGAGGGACACACAGGCATAGTGCTGGCTCTATGTGTGTGTGGAAACAAGCTTTTCAGTGGGGCACAGGATTCCACTGTCATTGTAAGTACTTTTGTATTGCATAGTATGTCTGTATGTTGAACTATATTCATACTGTCTGACTCACATTTGCATGGAACTAAGCTCTTCATCTGGGCACATGATTCACAGTAAACCTTCATAGTAAATGCACCTGCCCTTTCCATGAAGTACATCTGGGGCCTGTTTTAGAAAGGGTCTTGGACTTCTTTGATAAGTCGAGGACTTAAATCTGAGCCTTTTGTCTCAGCTAAGTCTGGGACTTAAAATGGATTTCACAAAGGATGACTTTGCTGACACTGAATTATGAAATAACCACAGTGGTTTACTGTGTGATGTGACCCTTTACTTCTACTCAAAATATGCTACCTCATTTGTAGTTAATGCTATATAATCCATGTTTATAAAAACATTCTCAACAATTGGCCACATGAATCCACAGTTATTATTAAGTGTTCTCAGTGGATCATTTTTTCTGAACTCCGGGTGGTTAGTCATTTTGATGGGTGGGTACCCGGGTACCCTTGGCGATGGGCGATAAGAGGTGACACTACAAAAGTCTTCACATTTACAAACTTAAAACTCATACAAATTAAGGTAGTAATTCAAAAACTGCATTCAAGTAATACTATAACTTCTTCTTCTAGGTCATGTGACTCCACTTGTATAGACTGGGATATTGAACAAAAAGATATCCAAAAAAGTTTTAAAAGATTGAATTCTTCACATTTTCATGATATTGTAATTATTATCATTATTTAAATATACTTATATGGCAGATACTCAGCGCTGTGATTAACATACGGGACGTTACCAGGTATATGACAGGTTATATGATGGAGGGTACGCGGGTATCCATTTAGATCAGTAGTCATTATGACTACACCTGTACTTTTCATTATGTATTTATTTATTTATTTGGGGTTTAACTTCGCTTTCAACACTGTATAGGGTCATATCACAATGGGTAGTTTTATGGCCAGAGGAAACCAGTATATACAGTTGGTCAAGGTGCTGTACTGTAAACTGCCAACCAACAGCAAGAAACTACCAAGTTTCCCACATAGTATCTGGGGTTTGAACATTCGCATTCATGGGCATTAAATAATGTGTCTCACTGCAATTTACAAGTTTTGCATTAGTGTCAGAGAGATACTTCAAAATTTGTGTCAGGCATCAGTGAGCCTGCCAACTAAATGATTATTTTCCTGACCAATATAAATCCCTCACCCTTTCTCCCCTATATGTGTACATTTTAGTTGTGAGTTAGACTCTATAAGTGTGCATACTTGTACCAATCTTAACAAACTACGGAGAAAATTCAGTAAATTTGGGGAGAGGGCAGCTGTAGATGCTGGTTTTTAGATCTAAAACTAACAGCTTGTTTGCATAATTTGTGGCACTTACTGTATTGTATACCGGTTTCAGGTGGAAAGTGAAAGCAACTGCATTATGCACCATCAAACTTAACTCGTTGTCTAGTTAGATTTTGTTGTATGAAAAAAGTTGTACTGTAAAATCTATGGCAAAGTACACTCTTTGCAGACAAAAATTTTGGTAGCTCAGTTCTGGGATTGGAATTAAACCACTCATCACAGCCTTACTGTTTTCAGGTATAAAGTGAAACCAGGTTCATTTTGCACTTTTTGCATGCGTAAAGTGAAACCTTCTGGATTTGACATTGTTTACAGGTATAAAGTGAAACCAACAGCATTGCACACTGTTCGCAATTAGGCATACTGACTTTTGATGATACCTTGGCATAATTTTATGTTGGAAATCCCGGTACTTTGTACACTGTCTGTTGACTGTGGCATTTGTTTTTAAGGTGTGGGACATTGACTCCTTTGAGAAGGTGAAGACCATAGAAGCACATGACAATCCAGTGTGTACCTTGGCCTCAAACAGGCTTCTATTGTTCAGCGGCTCCCTCAAAGTCATCAAGGTAGATTTTTATTTTCATTTTATACAGAAGACTCTGAATATTTGTCATGACAGAACTTCAAATTTGACAGAATTTCAAATTCTGTCAACAGAACATCCATCCATGTGTTTCATTAGTTTGGAGGTATTTGCTGTTCTGTTGACAGAACTTTAAAATATTTTTGACAGAAATTCCAATTGGAAGTTCTGTTGACAAACTTTGAAGTTCTGTCACAACATATGTATATATGGAACCTCCAATATCCACCAGATATGAGTTCCACTCATTCATAACTATCACTCACACCCTAAGATGTATGATACTTTGTGTTGAAGGGACTTGTTGGTTCTGCTTATAAAAGAATAAGTAAATTTAACCTACTCTGGTGTTACTTGTATCTAAATTCAATTGACGCTGCTTCTACTTACAGACAGTCTACTGGATCTATAATCTTAGTTGAAGAAAGAATGTGTGTTTTCTCTCCGAAGTCTGTATTGTCTGCTAGTTGTAAATTATACTTAATAGTTTCCATAAATTTTCAGTGTAATTTTTTTAAACATTGTAGCTTCACTTAACGAGGAACTGATTAAGTCAAATTAAGTGTCAGTATTTGTTTGTTGTAGATTGTGTGATAGGTCTTATAGTGGTATAGGTATAGTGGTTTAGTGTATAGTGCAGAATCTGGTCCAACTAGTACACAATGCCTTCCACCACCCTAATATTTATCCATCCTATTAACAAGTATCAGTCTTGCTTTCCTTCATCCCAACAACTGTCAATCATGTCAATGAAGTTAGGTCTAGAACTAGAACCACATACTGTGAATACTGGAGATAATAGTTATACAGTGTCCACTGTTGTAAATTTACACTTAACCAAACCATTTGACCAGTATTGTCTGATTAATGCAAACCACATGTCCGGTACATGTTTGTATGTTGACAACAAATAGTCATTCCTTGGGGGGAAGGGACATACACTGTTGTAAGACTCTGTGAAAAGTGCAGCAGATAGCCAAGTTCATGGAAAATACAGAAAATGCTTCCATAACATTCTGATGGGGAAAGTCACTGATGAATAGGAAACGAAATGAAAAAATATCATTGATCACTGACCATATTTCTTCAATGGGAAACCCAGTCTCACTTCCTCATGAACTTTTAGATTATAACATTTAGACAATTATAATAAATGGAATTGTCTTTGTGGAAAGTCTAATTGTTTCACATTTTAATAAATTTATATTGATTAAAAATGTTCATGTTTCATTAATAGATATATTTTCAAATTTCTTTTAACTTCATTGTAGTCTTTAAGTGTTTTCTTACTGTGTCTGTTTACTTAAAATACGACACTTGGGAGCAAAGACAGTATTTAAATTTGTGGCCTGAATAGTAAAAAATAACCTTTCAAATTAAATGACAATTTTATTACACATGTAAACAGATAAAATACAACAGAGTTGTCTTTAGGAGACAAAAATTATGTATTTTTTTATTGAAAGTCTACCACTTGTCTGTTCAGGAAATATTACAAGCAAATATCTTCAAGGTATCTCTTTAAGCCCATTTTTGTATCAGACTACATGTATCTCGAAGCTAATAGCTTATTTGGCAAAGGCAAGGTTATATAAAAACATCCTGTAATTCCTGTAATCCTGTAAACATTCCTAACCCCCTACAGCCAATAATAAAGAAATTATATATGAAAATTTCTCTAAAAAAAATAGATGAAAAAAAGGGCCACATGCTGATGTTTTGAGGTCAACCAAGAATGCGAAGAAAGAAGTCGAGGGTTAAATTTTGTCATTCCTGTAGGGGACATATGTATGTTTTGTATGTATTCACCATAGGATGGTTTTTCTATGTGAGAAACAGGCCAAAATATAAAGAAATACCCCACATTTTACCTTTAGAATGCCACCAACCTGTTATAGCAGAAGGCAAAGGCCACAAGAAAAAGACTCCAAAGCCTCTCCCCTAGATACCCACATAGAAATTTGAGATGTCTGTGTAAAATAGTTTAAGTTATCGTGTGTGATAGAAAATCTCTGCAGCGGTGGTGGTGGTGTGACTGGGCGGCAATCAAAGTATATGTGACTTTCATCTGGGGATACAATAAAGGAGTTTTAATGCATCGCTTTTACAGATGACCAAATGAAAAAAATTCAACACAGGAAACGCTACTTAAAGAAACAAAAGGCGGACACTAATACAAAAGATAATGAACTTGATCTCTTGGGCGAAGGTGACGGGGATTCTTTCACTGGTTCAAATGCAGACCTTGAGAGTGCTGCTGACAATCTTTTTACCTCACCCCCCCCCATCCTCAGTCCCTACCCTTCAGTTCTTTATCACTTAAAACACCAGCCAAAACTGTCCCACCCACCCCAGGTACTGCTTTGCAACAAAAAATTGAAACAAATCTAGAAAAATCCCTGGGAAATTCTTTAAATATTCATTTACAGCAACAAATGGGTTCCTTCCAGGCATCCATGTTGGAAGCTTTTCAGTCGCTCCAAGAGGAGTTGACTGCTAAAAAGCAAACAGAGGTGGATCAGACCTCGGTTTCTGCTTCCAAACCTGGTACATCCAGTACTGCTGTCAATCTGGACTTACCCCCTCCGAGACATAGAACTAACATACAAACCGAGGATATGGATGTGGACTACGGTCCAGCACTTCCTCCTCGTCTCGGACCTGACCCTCATGATACATCGGATCAGTATGTTGCTACATCTGAGTTACCTCTGAAGAAGGTCTCGGATAAACCCAAAAAGCATTGCCACTCTCGCAGTAGGCATGAAATTGAATCCAGGTCTGCCTCGGATCAATCTAATGAGGAATCCAATGAACCTCAGATCCCATCTACTAAACCTAAAAAGCACTCTGATAAGAGTAAACATAAATCAAGGTCCAGATATGTGTCATCTTCCTCAGAGGAGGATCAGTCCTCTGTTGCCAGACACAGGTCTTCTAAGCCCTCTGGGGCTGTTTCTGATCAAGACCTCCCTCAACAGTATAGGGAAGTAGCTCTGTCTGATATTCCCTCACAGTACACTGAAGAGGTCGACACTTTTAGGCGCATTCTTTCCCTCCCTGACCCCAGGGAGTCTTGCCTAGGTCCTCAACTTCAGTCATGGGTCTGGACGATGAGAAAGGCCGTCAAGAGCTCAGACCTAGAGGTCCTTCCTCTATACTTCCACTTAGCTCAGTTATCAAGGACGCCTTTGATAAATTTCAACATGACTTTAAGGCTGCTAATTTACCCGAGGGTAAATACATCAAGCCTTCTCCATCCACTTCTAAGTGGTACAGGGTGGGACAGCCCTGTTATCAGGACAAATATCAGGAGTTGAATACGGATTTCGCCAAAATCTGTATTACTCCTAAACCCTCTGGGGCCCCTATGGGCAAGGTCCCCCTACCAATTCTTAAAGAATTGGAGCATCAGGCTAGGCAAAATATCTCAACCCTCAATTTCACCGCTGCCTTTGCTAAAACTTCATCTTCTTGCAATGCTTCCATTGAGAAGTGTCAACATAGCATTAAGTCAACTGTCAAGAAGATTAAGACTCAGATCCAAAAAGGTGCCAATCCTGATAAAGCAGCAAAGCGTGGATATGAGGAAGTCTGTGAGTACATGGATTTTTGGAATAAGACAGTTCTTATTCAACACAGGGCCCTTACTTGCCTCAGCAAATCCCTAGCCCATATACTCCAGAGGGAACTATATTCTATGGGTAACACCGGCTTGCTTAGGTGCGAAGCCGAAATTACCCTCTTACAACCACAATTGGGGGAAACGAGATGCCAAGAACTCAGGAACTCGTCCTTTTAGGACCCCTCCTTGTTCCAGTCTCAACTTGTGAAGGAAGGTGAAGACTTCCTCCTCAAAAAAGGCACCTCTAAAGACTCTCAGGGTTTCGCACCCTATCCAAATAAGCCCTTTCGTGGTCCCCACAACAAGAGAAGAGGCAACTCCTCGCAAAGCAGTAACCAATCGTTTTCATCATGAAGGGGGAAACCGAACTTCAGAGGCTCCAGGGGTCGTTTTCGACCCCATAATAGGGGAAGAGGGCGTGGAAACCCCTCTTCCCAATGACTCCTCCAAAGCCTCCCTCAGTCCACCAGTAGGAGGTCGCCTCCGTTCTTTCAGGAGAGACTGGCAAACAAACAAATGTTCTCCAAACGTGTTAAACATTATCACCAATGGCTACGTACTGCCATTCCTTTCAAAGCCAAATTTGGTCAGATTCTCTCTGATCCTGTCAGAGTACAAGGCCCATCAAAAAGACCAAGCCCTGGCCAATTGTATCCAGTCTCTTCTGTCAAAGAACGCAATCGAAAGGGTGGAAAATGTAAAATCTCTCAGGGACGCCTTCACATGAGACCCTTTCAGTTTCATCTCAAGGAGCACTGGAGATATCCTCAGTCGCTGGACAGCCTCCTTCCTTGGACAGAAGCCATTGCAGCCCACCTAGACTGGTGGCAAAATCCCTCAAACGTGATGAAAGGTGCAGACCTTCATCCCAAAGACCACAGTATCCAACTCTTTACTGACGCCTCAAACGAAGGTTGGGGCGCTCACTTAGATCAAAATTCTACAAAGGGTCCGTGGTCAGATCGGGAAAAAAGGCTACATATAAACGTCCTAGAATTGAAGGCGGTCTCACTGGCCCTTCGAAACTTCAAGGACCAGTGCCAGAACCAAACAGTGCTAGTTGCGACGGACAACTCAACAGTGGTAGCCTACATCAACAAACAAGGAGGAACTCACTCAGCAGAGATGTGTGCTCTCCTGTGGAAGATTATGACCTGGTACCATCACTATCACATAACATTGAAAGCCAGGCACATTCCAGGGTGCCTGAATGTGATGGCCGACCTTCTATCTCGGTCAAACCAAGTGCAGTCAACAGAATGGTCACTACATCCGCAGGTATTCAAACAGATCTGCCAAAAGTGGTTCACACCTCATGTAGACTTATTTGCCACTCATCTGAACCACAAACTTCCACTGTACATATCTCCTGTCCCAGACCCAAAGGCTTGGGACATAGATGCTCTGAACATAAACTGGACGAGTCTCACTGCCTATGCTTACCCTCCTATGGCTCCCCTTCACAAGGTGATCCAAAAGATCAAGCAATGCCATTGCCTGATCATCGTAATAGCCCCAGGCTGGCCAGGGATGCCCTGGTTTTGGGACCTAGTGCAGCTCTCAACAGAGATCCCACTACAACTCCCAGTGTCAACGACCCTATGTGTTCCACAGCAACCCACAACAGCTCAACCTCCACGCCTGGTGTCTAGGAGCAGAGAACTCCAAGAACAAGGCTTCTCTGTGGAGGTGGCAGAGAGAATTGCTGCTCCTCAGCGGTCATCAACAAGGACCATCTACAAGTCAAAGTGGGCCCTATTTGAAAAATGGTGCAGAGAAAATTCGGTGGATTTCTCCACTCCATCAGTGAAACAAATCTCAGATTTTTTCATGTACCTGTACCAAGACCTAAACAGGCGCCCCTCGACCATTGATGGTTACAGGACTGCAATTGTTGACACTTTGGGCCCAACAGCCCACCATATTGCACACAATGCAGACCTTCATAGGTTACTCTCCAGTTTCCACAGGGATCGTCCAAAAAGTTCCAGAAATCTTCCTAAGTGGAACCTTTCTGTTGTTCTCAATGAGCTCACAAAAGCACCATTTGAGCCTATGAAAGACACAGACCTCAAACATCTTACCCTCAAAACTGCTTTCTTGCTAGCTTTGGCCTCCGGCAAACGCTGCAGCGAAATCCATGCCTGGGTCGCGAACAAAGTATCTAATCTAGGCCAATGGGAAAAGGTCGCCTTTTTCCCTTCTTCTGATTTCATAGCCAAAAACCAACTAGCAAGAGAAGGTTCTCAAAGTGTGTCTCCGGTGACTATTCCTGCTTTGACTACCATTGTAGATAGACAATTCAAAGAAGACAGGACCCTGTGTCCGGTGCGGGCCCTGAGGTACTATTTGGATCGAACCAAAGACCTGAGAGGGTCTCGGTCCCTTCTTTTCATCTCCTTCAAGAAAGGACATACCTCAGACATCAGACCCGCTACTCTCTCTTCCTGGTTGAAACAAACCATCCTACTTTGTTATAAACAAGCAGACCAACAAGCCTTGGACTTGGTCCAAGTTAAAGCGCATGACATCTGGGCCTTCGCGGCCTCTAAGGCCTTTTACGGTGGGGTATCGGTGGACCAAATCATGCAAGCCTGTCACTGGAAAGCTCACAACACATTTACAAATTTTTACCTAAAAGACCTTACTTGGTCAGACAACGACAACAATATGTATCTGGGACCCGTGGTGGTGGCACAACAAGTCCTAGATCCTTCCCCTCAGACCAGTTGTCCTCGGAAAGAAAAAAGGTGGGGGGGGGGGGGGGCATATCCGCTACAACCAAGTCTTCAAGAGTCTAATCCCAGGATCTAGGTATTCTTTTACCTTCAAGATGTTACGGGTAAGGTCATTTTGTTTTTTAGTTTATCAAAGTAATTGTATCCCCGACGCGAAGCGGGGATACTATGGATTCATCATCGTTGTCGTCCGCGCCCTCGTCCGCGCCCTCGTCCGCGTCCGCAGAGATTTCTTGTTAGCGACCTACAGTCCACATTTCTTTCCGGATTTCTTTCATATTTGGCAGGTGACTTGATATGGTAGAGGACTCGCCACCCTATCTTTTTGGTAGGCTTTATGTCTAAATTAGGCCTGTGGTAGACAAAAATGTCTAAAATGTGGAATATTGCTTGTTAGCGACCTACAGTCCACATTTCTTTCCAGATTTCTTTCATATTTGGCAGGTGGCTTGGTATGCTAGAGGACTCGCCACCCTATCTTTTTGGTAGGCTTTATGTCTAAATTAGGCCTGTGGTAGATAAAAATGTCTAAAATGCATTAAAAGTCATGAAATCATGCACTAAATCACTTATAACTTGAAAAGTGTTGCATTTAGAGCATTTTGTTAAAATATGTTATTCAGATACTTTTTTCATAGCTACAACGTGGTGAGTAACTTGGGTGTCTGTCTCAATAGCTAAGTGAGTAATAGCTACTTTTGGGCTTTTCAGTAACTTCCATCATGAGTAAAATCAATTGTAACTTGAAAACTATTGCATTTACAGAATTTTGTATAAATATGTTATTCAGCTACTTTTATGTCAGCTATAACATAGTAAAATTTCAGACCTGTAGCTCATGGCATAGCTGAGTAATAGCTACTTTTAGGTTATCACTGTTGAGTAAATTACTTATAACTTCAAAAGTATTACATTTAGAGTATTTTGTTTCAATATGTTATTCACCTATTTCGGAGTCAGCTATAACATAGTGAAGTTCCAGACCTGTGGCTCATTGCATAGCTGAGTAATAGCTACTTTGAAGTTCACACTGTTGAGTAAATCAGTTGTAATTGGAAAAGTATTGCATTTACAGAAATTTGTGTAAATATGTTATTCAGCTACTTTTGGGTCAGCTATAACATAGTGAAATTACAGAGCTGTAGCTCATGGCACAACAGAGCAATAGCTATTTTCAGGTACTGACTGTTGAGTAAATGACTTGTAACTTGAAAAATAGTGCATTTGGAGTATTTTGTTAAAATATGTTGTTCGCCTACTTTTGGGTCAGCTATAACGTCGTGAAATTACAGACTTATAGCTCATGGCATAGCTGAGCAATAGCTATTTTCAGGTTGTCACTATTGAGTAAATCAGTTGTAACTTGAAAACTATTGCATTTACAGTATTTTGCTTAAATATGTTGTTCACCTAATTTTGGGTCAGCTATAACATAGAAAAAATTCAGACATGTAGCTCATTGCATAGCTGAGTAATAGCTACTTTGACGTTATCACTGTTGAGTAAATCAGTTATAACGTGAAAACTATTACATTTACAGTATTTTGTTTAAATATGTTATTCAAAACAAAAAAAAATTATAGCTAGCCTTCTCAAGTTTGCAAAGTATATTACAGGGTGCACCACAGTACTCTATTAGTAGGCTTTATGTCTAAATTAGGCCTGTGGCTAAATTACTTGCCTACTAAAAATGAGTAATTCTGCATTTTCTCTAAAAGTATTGCAGATAGCAAATTTTTCTTAAATAACTCATTCACCTACTTTTGGGAGAGCTTTCACATGCTGAAGTTCCAGACCTGTAGGTAATTACGCACCTACTCAAAATGAGTAAATGCGAATTATCTCTAAAAGTATTGCAGATAGCCAATTTTTGTCAAATAACTCCTTCACCTACTTTTGGGAGAGCTTTCACTTGGTGAAGTTTCAGACCCGTAGGTAATTACTCACCTACTCAAAATGAGTAAATGCGAATTATCTCTAAAAGTATTGTAGATAGCCAATTTTTGTCAAATAACTCCTTCACCTACTTTTGGGAGACCTTTCACTTGGTGAAGTTTCAGACCTGTAGCTAATTATTCACCTACTCAAAATGAGTAAATGCAAATTATCTCTAAAAGTATTGCAGATAGCCAATTTTTGTCAAATAACTCCTTCACCTACTTTTGGGAGAGCTTTCACTTGGTGAAGTTTCAGACCCGTAGGTAATTACTCACCTACTGAAAATGAGTTAATGCAAATTATCTCTAAAAGTATTCCAGATAGCCAATTTTTGTCAAATAACTCCTTCACCTACTTTTGGGAGACCTTTCACTTGGTGAAGTTTCAGACCTGTAGCTAATTATTCACCTACCCAAAATGAGTAAATGCTAATTATCTATAAAAGTATTGCAGATATCCAATTTTTTATCAAATAACTCATTCATCTACTTTTGGGAGAGCTTTCACATGGTGAAGTTCCAGACCCGTAGGTAATTATGTCCACCCCCCTGTATGCAGGCTTATTGGGTCAGTAGCTTGCTTGGGATTGCTTTTGGCTGTTGTACCTCTTTTGCTTACTGAGTAATACTTAAGTACAGCTATTTTCAGTACCCATTGGTTTCCGTGCATTTAAGCCAAGATAATTAAAGATATTTTACTACAATTTTGAATACAAGATTGTTATGTCCATAGCTCGCTTGGTATTGCATTTGGGACTGATAGCTTTGTCAGTACATGAGTAATAGCCATTTAGGTACTTCATTGTGTATTTTCAGTACTACTTTTGAGTAATTTGCTAATATCTCAGAAACCGTAAGAGATAGAGCGATTTCGACAGAATTTTTGACTCACAGGGTAGTAGAAGAGTATTCTGTACAAAATTGAAAATTTTCAATTTTCGCCACTTTTGGCGGCCATCTTGAATTTTTGCGAAAAACGAAAAAATCTTAATATCTCAGAAACCGTAAGAGATAGAGCGATTTCGGCAAAATTTTCGACTCACAGGGTATCTAAGGAATGTACTCTTTGCAATTTTCCAAAAATTTTCCCCTCCCCAAAAATGGCGGCCATTTTGAATTTTTGCCAAAAATGGCAAAACACAAATTTGCTTCTATCTCCTTAACCGTGCGAGATAGAGCGATTTCGTCGAAATTTTCGACCCACAGGGTATCTAAGGAATGCAATTTTTTGCAATTTTTAAAAAATTTGCCCCTCCCCAAAAATGGCGGCCATTTTGAATTTTCGAATTTTTGCCAAAAATGGCAAAACACAAATTTGCTTCTATCTCCTTAACCGTGCGAGATAGAGCGATTTCGTCGAAATTTTCGACCCACAGGGTATCTAAGGAATGTAATCTTTGCAATTTTCAAAAAATTTTCCCCTCCCCAAAAATGGCGGCCATTTTGAATTTTTGAATTTTTGCCAAAAATGGTAAAACACAAATTTGCTTCTATCTCCTTAACCATGCGAGATAGAGCGATTTCGGCAAAATTTTCGACCCACAGGGTATCTGAGCATTGTACTCTTGGTAATAGTTAAAAAATTTTCCCCTCCCCAAAAATGGCGGCCATTTTGAATTTTCGAATTTTTGCCAAAAATGGCAAAACACAAATTTGCTTCTATCTCCTTAACCATGCGAGATAGAGCGATTTCGTCGAAAATTTCGACCCACAGGGTATCTAAGGAGTGTACTCTTTGCAATTTTCCCAAAAATTTTCCCCTCCCCAAAAATGGCGGCCATTTTGAATTTTCGAATTTTTGCCAAAAATGGCAAAACACAAATTTGCTTCTATCTCCTTAACCGTGCGAGATAGAGCGATTTCGTCGAAATTTTCGACCCACAGGGTATCTAAGGAATGTAATCTTTGCAATTTTCAAAAAATTTTCCCCTCCCCAAAAATGGAGGCCATTTTGAATTTTCGAATTTTTGCCCAAAATGGCAAAACACAAATTTGCTTCTATCTCCTTAACCGTGCGAGATAGAGCGATTTCGGCAAAATTTTCGACCCACAGGGTATCTGAGCATTGTACTCTTGGTAATTTTTAAAAAATTTGCCCCTCCCCAAAAAGGGCGGCCATTTTGAATTTTCGAAATTTTTGCCAAAAATGGCAAAACACAAATTTGCTTCTATCTCCTTAACCGTGCGAGATAGAGCGATTTCGTCGAAATTTTCGACCCACAGGGTATCTAAGGAGTGTACTCTGTGCAATTTTCCAAAAATTTTCCCCTCCCCAAAAATGGCGGCCATTTTGAATTTTCGAATTTTTGCCAAAAATGGCAAAACACAAATTTGCTTCTATCTCCTTAACTGTGTGAGATAGAGCGATTTCGTCGAAATTTTCAACCCACAGGGTATCTAAGGAGTGTACTCTTTGCAATTTTCCAAAAATTTTCCCCTCCCCAAAAATGGCGGCCATTTTGAATTTTTGCCAAAAATGGCAAAGCACAAATTTGCTTCTATCTCCTTAACCGTGCGAGATAGAGCGATTTCGTCGAAATTTTCGACCCACAGGGTATCTAAGGAATGTAATCTTTACAATTTTCCAAAAATTTTCCCCTCCCCAAAAATGGCGGCCATTTTGAATTTTCGAATTTTTGCCAAAAATGGCAAAACACAAATTTGCTTCTATCTCCTTAACTGTGTGAGATAGAGCGATTTCGTCCAAGATTTCGACCCACAGGGTATCTGAGCATTGTACTCTTGGTAATTTTTTAAAAATTTGCCCCTTCCCAAAGATGGCGGCCATTTTGAATTTTAGAATTTTTGCCAAAAATGGCAAAACACAAATTTGCTTCTATCTCCTTAACTGTGTGAGATAGAGCGATTTCGTCGAAATTTTCAACCCACAGGGTATCTAAGGAGTGTACTCTTTGCAATTTTTCAAAAATTTTCCCCTCCCCAAAAATGGCGGCCATTTTGAATTTTTGCCAAAAATGGCAAAACACAAATTTGCTTCTATCTCCTTAACCGTGCGAGATAGAGCGATTTCGTCGAAATTTTCGACCCACAGGGTATCTAAGGAATGTAATCTTTACAATTTTCCAAAAATTTTCCCCTCCCCAAAAATGGCGGCCATTTTGAATTTTCGAATTTTTGCCAAAAATGGCAAAACACAAATTTGCTTCTATCTCCTTAACTGTGTGAGATAGAGCGATTTCGTCAAAGATTTCGACCCACAGGGTATCTGAGCATTGTACTCTTGGTAATTTTTAAAAAATTTGCCCCTCCCCAAAAATGGCGGCCATTTTGAATTTTAGAATTTTTGCCAAAAATGGCAAAACACTAATTTGCTTCTATCTCCTTAACCGTGCGAGATAGAGCGATTTCGGCAAAATTCTCAACCCACAGGGTATCTAAGGAGTGTACTCTTTGCAATTTTCCAAAAATTTTCCCCTCCCCAAAAATGGTGGCCATTTTGAATTTTTGCCAAAAATGGCAAAACACAAATTTGCTTCTATCTCCTTAACCGTGCGAGATAGAGCGATTTCGTCGAAATTTTCGACCCACAGGGTATTTAAGGAATGTAATCTTTACAATTTTCAAAAAAATTTTCCCCTCCCCAAAAATGGCGGCCATTTTGAATTTTCGAATTTTTGCCAAAAATGGCAAAACACAAATTTGCTTCTATCTCCTTAACCGTGCGAGATAGAGCGATTTCGTCAAAATTTTCGACCCACAGGGTATCTAAGGAATGTAATCTTTGCAATTTTCAAAAAAGTTTCCTCTCCCCAAAAATGGCGGCCATTTTGAATTTCGAATTTTTACCAACAATGGCAAAACACAAATTTGCTTCTATCTCCTTAACCGTGCGAGATAGAGCGATTTCGGCGATATTTTCGACCCAACGGGTATCTAAGAAATGTACTCTTTGCAATTTTCCAAAAATTTTCCCCTCCCCACATATGGCGGCCATTTTGAATTTTCGAATTTTTGCCCAAAATGGAAAAACACAAACTGGCCTTAACCGTGCAAAATAGAGTTATTTCGTTGAAATTTTCGACCCATAGGCTATCTAAGAAATGTACTCTTGGCAATTTTCAAAAAATTTTCCTTTTCCCAAAAATGGCGGCCATTTTGAATTTTCGAATTTTTGCCAAAAATAGATAAACAGGAATTTGCTTCTATCTTCTTAACAAAAGGTTGATAGGGTGGACATTACACATGATAATGTGTGTTCTTCTATGCTATCCTGTTTCTATTCATATGTCGCAGCTACAAGCAACAGGGCGTCCTATTTCTAGTTACTCACCTACTGAAAATGAGTAAATTCGAATTATCTCTAAAAGTATTGTAGATAGCCAATTTTTCTCAAATAACTCATTCGCCTACTTTTGAGAGAGCTTTCACTTGGTGAAGTTTCAGACCCGTAGCTAATTATTCACCTACTCAAAATGAGTAAATGCGAATTATCTCTACAAGTATTGCAGATAGCCTGTATTTCTCAAATAACTCATTAATATGAAAACAACTTATAGGAAGTCATGGGCTGCAAATCTTTTCATGTGGTCAGATTTGACCTTGGGCCCCTCCTGCTTATTATTGGTCCTAGAGGTTTGCAATGTGAAAACGACTTATAGGAAATCATGGACTGCGAATCTTTTGATGTGGTCAGACTTCACCTTGGGCCCCTGCTACAGGGTCAAATAAGGGTAGCCAAACTTAAAAGTGCTTTCAGCTTGCTTATTAACGAAAAATGCTTTTTATCTTCTAAACTATGTTAGTTGGCCTTTGTCGGTGGATACATCCAGCATCTGGCCACAGATGCGTCCTTTTTCTAGTTTGTATTAAGGACTTATTAAGTTGTCATTAATCTCATATTCAGGTGGCAAAAAATTTAATGAGAATTCCAACCATTGGGCTGGTCTGTCACTCGTGAAGGGCCCCTAGGGACCCTTAGACCTCTAAGTGAGCACTGGTGCACTTCCTTCCTACAATCAAAACATCTTGACAGTTTTAGCACTGTCTTCCATTCTATTTAGGTTTTTGGCTCTTTACAGGCCCAGTCTTCGGGATTGGGGCACTGTAAATGGGACTCAGACTGGTATTTCTAACACTATTCTAATTTATATATTACTTCAAATCTAAGAAAAATTAACATTCCTTCCAGTCTCAGCTGTAATCCCGCCACCGGGCGGTTGGATTCAGCATTGAGTCCCACATGGTAAGCTATTGTAGCGTAATAAAATTGAAAATTTTAATTACTTAAATGTAGCTTTTATAAGCTACAAGCTTACCATGTGGGATTCAGAAGAGTCCCACCCTGCCTCCCCACTGTTTACAGCTGAGGGGTAGGTTTTAGAAAATTTCAACGAGAAAGTAGGGCGATTGGTCAGAAGTTATCACGTGACGACAACGAGAGGCTACGGCCAACTATAAATGTCTATTTTTCTTAGACGTTGGCCATGATGCCCTGTGGCCATCCGAGAACAGCATTGAGTCCCACATGGTAAGCTTGTAGCTTATAAAAACTACATTTAAGTAATTAAAATTTTCAAATTAGGGTTTATGTCCCGTTCAACAGCTAGGGACAGACCCCAGCATTGTCACTTGTGGGCGTCGAATCACAGAGGTGACAGCCTGTGATTAGATTGCCTTTCCTATAATGTAAATACCTTAGTTGTATGTATTTACAATTTCAAGTATTTAACCATTGAAACTAGTGATTGGATCCCTTTCTTAGACCAAAAAAAAAATTATTTGGCATGTCCCTAATATTATGCAGATAATGCATGCATGAGCTATAATGTAATAAAGTTGCTTTAACTTGGTTTTTCAACTTTGTTTAACTCTTCTAAAACATTACTGTGTTTACAACACTTCAAAAGTGCAAGTACTATGC
Source organism: Sabellastarte sp. h YS-2021 (assembly GCA_964017235.1). NCBI lineage: Eukaryota > Metazoa > Annelida > Polychaeta > Sabellida > Sabellidae > Sabellastarte > Sabellastarte sp. h YS-2021. The sequence goes on from OZ024931.1 coordinate 88,778,128, forward strand.
ACTATGTCACACTTGCTGTTTATCAAAGCAATGTGGTTGAAAGACCATATTGAATGTCTGTTATCTCCTACATAATCATTGCACAGTACATAATCATTGTATCCACGGACGAAAGTCAGGGATACATACGACTTTGCCTCCGCCACCGCCGCCGCTGCAGAGATTTCCTTTTGGAGGTGATAACTTAAAAAAGATTTTAGTTAGACCTTTCAAATTTGGTATGTGGGTATATATGGGAAATGCCATAAATGCTATTGTTTTGTGACCTTGACCTTCAATTTCAAGGTCACTGGTGGCCTCTTAAAGGTCAGATTTTGGCCATTTTTTCACATTTTGGCCCAGTTATCATATACAGAAAGTTAGATCATCTTATGGCTGGTATATATAATATATATATATGTCCTCTGTAAGCATGCAGAAATTTGACCTTGAAGCTCGTCATTGAAGGTCATCCACAGATGGCCAAAGTACCTCATCGAGGCCATTTTTGGCCTTTTTGGAGATATTTTCACACTTAATGCTGGCTATATTGCATGGAAACTATTGAAAATGGCTTTGGAGGTTGAGTACATGATTGAGTACCAGTATCCAGACTTACTGGTTACAGAGGATTGTTGGTTACAGAGAAAATCTGCTGATTCCACAGTTATGGACAGGAAGAAGGCAGTTGTTTCATATAAGCCTACCCCTGCTGAGATGTAGTTTAATTCGCCCAGTTCTGCCAGCTCCTATGAGTTGTCGCAGAACTGTGGAGCCAACAGGAACTGGTTACAGAGCATTGCTTCACCTATAGCCGATTAGGCCCTGGTACTGGGCAGGTCCACAGGACTGACTAACAGCCTTTTAAGGGTCCAAGTGGCCGTCTCAGACCAACCAGTTACTGCCTGAGGAAATTGGTTACAGAGAAATTCTTATACCAGTCATTGGTCTCAGTCACATGACTGTCTCAACCTACCACACCAGTCAGCCAGCCTACTGTCAGGACCTCCTAGCTGGTCGAAAGTGACTATAGATAAGAAGACTTTCCCAGCAAGATTTGTCCAACTACCTGTCAGCCTTGTCTTATCAGATCCCACACCAGCCAGTTACTGGTCCCGGTGAGATGCCAAACTCAACCGGACTGGTCAGCCTACTGCCAGCAAGAAGTCTGCTGTATCAGTTACTGTGGAGGTTCATTAAGTTTTTGTTACAGGTTCCAGTAAGATACAGTGATTGACCCTCCTAGACTGGCCACCCAGCTTGCCTTTTACCCAACCTGTGAGCAGTGTCGGCTGACACCAGGGCCTGAGTTTCCAAACTCAGCCTTCCCCTCAAGATTATAACCCATTTGCCGGTTTTCACAACTCAAGCAATGGTAAATTTATATGTTAATCAGACCACGGGTCACAGTTCTCATAAATGGCTATTACTGTTTTCCACAGTGGGGTTGTGTGGGTTACTGACACCCATACAGAAGCAAGTCCACCTAGTTCGCCTCCACATGAGGCCGATACAGTGGCACTTGAAGAACAGCTGAAGGGTACCAGACTAACTAGAAAAGGTGATCCCAGTTCACTCCACCCCATCTAAAATGGTGGTTGTAGGATGACAAATGTGCTTCAAGGTCAAACGTTAAACCTAATTAAATATGCTCTGCAAATCCTTACAGGTGCATCAAGAAGGGCGAGTTGCTCACTTAGGGGAACACACTGCAAGGGGAACCTGGTCCCTTCCAGAAGCAAGTTACACATAAAGTATCTGGAACCAAGGCGGTCTTTTGGCCCTAAAGGAGTTCCAAGACCTCTGCTTGAACCTTATTGCTACCATAGCTACGGACAACACCATGGTGGTTGCCTATTTAAGGAGGGGGGGGGGAGTAAGTTGGGCCTCCTTTGTGCCCTACTATGGAGAATTCTGACCTGGTGCTCCAGGAAAAAGGCTCAAGCCCGACACATTCACGCTTCAACTATGTCCCGTCTGGAGAAAAACTGCGTCGAAACGCATTCTCTAGTTATTATAATAACTTGCATACATTATAATAGGATAAACTTACAGAAGAAATATTCATCTAAAGGAGTGACACGTGGTATCTTGTCAATTAATAAATAATAATTAATAATTGGCCTCAATAGATAGACAATAAAGAAATGAAATAAATTTCATCAAAGTTAAGTATAAGAATTTATTGACAATTTGGAATTCAAAAAAGTATGCTATTTCTTTCAAAGAATTCCTTATAGTTATCTACAATGAGTTTTTAAAATCATTTTAAAAATACATTTCTACACCATTATTCAAAATTCTAACTAAAAAGGGTTATTGAACTGTGGCATATCCCTCAGACCGTATTTATTAGTGCAATCATTTTTATTATTTATCCCACTGTGAAGTTTATATGGTTTTTAATGTATTTTGCTTAATGTGTGTAAACACTTGAAGATTTTTAAAGATAACATTATTTTTCAAACATACGTGAGGTGATAAATATTTTGCGGTAATGCATGCTACTATCAATCAAAAGTAGTTAGAGTAAGAAATATGAATTTCTCCACATTATGTAAACATCGCCACGTGGTTGCAACCTTTAAAAGTGAGACAAAATAATCAAAATATGTGCTAATTTTGTATAAGGCATATCAGAGGCTAGACCTGCTCACAAGTCTTTACTTTGGTTTTTTTTGAGGCAATGAATGAGTGAATTTTATAACAGTCTGGATTTTACACTCTTGCTGGAAAGGAGGACCTTCTAGGGGGTAAATGCTCTCAGAGAATCATAGCGTACTAAGGAAGGACCTTGCACAAGGTCTAATCAGATTCCCAATTCAGTCACAAAAATCACAGATTGGTAAAGAATTTCTCACAAGTTTATAGGAAATAGAGGAGGGTTTTCTCACTAGCAAATTTCACGTGTGGAGGCGAATTTCAGATTTCTTAAATTCTTACAGATAACCATTTTAAATTTATCATTGTTTCAAACATACAATTTGAAATGTAATATGATGTTTAGCATTGTGGCAGACTGTTAGTTTCATTATTCACTGTTAATTTCACTGAATTATTGATCATCTTTCTCCAATTTGAGTTTTGTGATAATTTTTAGTTCATTTTACAGAGTAAGTTGGTGAATACAAGCTGCTTTGATTTCACATAGCTTAATAATATGACATCAGTAGTCCAAGTTCAAATACTGACTTGCAGTTTCAACATTTCCCTGCCATTGGTCACCACCCATACACTGTTACCTGTTTCATCTACTGCCACATCAGTGGGATATTGTATTTGTTCCTTGCCTTTTATGTTTAGCATACTCCATTGTTCGTTATCCTTCTGGAATATATGGATATTGTGGCTTACTCGATCACATACCAGAACATTTCCTTTTGGGTCAACATCGCACAGGATAAGTCCTTCAAATGTGCCAGGCACCCGGCCAGACCCTTCGGCACCTATTCTTTTGGACATGTTGCCATCGGGTTTCAGGATGTAAACACAGTGATCGCTGTATGAACTGATATAAATTCCAGTATCATTTACTTTTAGTTTGTCACAATAGTGTCCATAGGAATATCCCTCTATTTTCCAGTGACTGATACAGAACCATTTGTTACTGTTTGGGTTGAAATCAAACACTAAAACCATTCCTCGGTCGTAATCCAGTGCAAACACTTTTTCTCTGTAAGCATAGACGTCAGAAAAACTTCCTGAGGTGATTCTACCAATATAGCTGTGCCCTTTGTCAAATCTCAGCAAGTCGTGGTGCTCCCCACAAGCCACTATAACTTCTCCATTATATGCCTGAGCTACCCCACAGGCTGAGCTCATGTACTTGTGGGTAATTTGCTGGAGAATATTGCCATCGAGGTCATGGATATACACACCATCATTATATGCTGCCAACCATAAACAATTTCCCAAAATGTCTAGCTTCATACTTAGTCCCCACTTATGCATCGTACGTTTCACTAATCTATAGTTGAGACCAACCATCATGGATAACCTTCCAGGTAAGGCCAGGTCTTTCTGATGGACATTTTCATCTAGTACAAACAAGACTTGTGTCAACTGTTGAGGAGGTATTCTCTCTCCCATCACTATCTTTACTTGTAGGGACTTTCTGAGGTCAGGCAACTTTGATTTGTATGCTGCAACATCTTCTGTAAAGCTCTGGCCGATGCCGTCTACAACATCTGTTAGTTGAGGAATATCTTTTGAACCTGCAGCTGTTGCGGTCAGGAATTGAACTCTTCTTGCTATTTCGTCCTCTACTGATTTGTTCTGTGTTTTGTAGTTTTCCAGTTCTGAGATGAGTTCTTCTGCTTTGTCCTCTATCCCTTTTCTCAAAGTATCATGGTGAATCTTTATCTCTCTCATATAGACTTCTTCATATTCACAAACCCTCTCAAGCTGCTTGCTTTTCTCTTTTAGTATCTGCTGTATGATTGTGTCACTGCCTTGTGAATGCATCTGTAGCAATTGTTGATTTTTCACTAGTTCAGTCTTTGTGCCTTCCAGCTTTGCTGTCAAAGAGTTCATTACCTCACCAACTGACATCATTGGATGGTCCTTTGTTGTGGTTGTCTTCTTGTGTGACCGCTCACAGTCTGAACACATAAACTGCTCACAGACAGTACATTTAGACTGTATTACCTTGACATTGTTTTCACAAATATCACAAGACTTTGATCCACTGGCAATTTTAGTGGGTATGTTGATACTTCTGCCATGCAAGTCTATTAAAGCCTGTGTTTTGAAGTCAGGTTTTATATCTGGAACAGTTGTGATGTCTCTGCATTCTGGACAGATGACCCGGTTGTAGTTAGTTATATTTGTGACACACAGTGAGCAGTAAGTGTGAAGACACTTGAGAACGCGAGGTTTGGAATATATCTCCAGACACACACTGCATGTGATCAGTGATTCCAACTCTTTTGCTGTATCAGTTTCCATATTGAATTGTTAAGAGTACACTTTCATGATAGAGTTTCTATATCCAAAACTCTTGTGAATTTTGTTTCTCTAAACTAGCATATCGTGTATTATTGTGCAATGCAGGAACAAGCTTAAATAATGCGAATGAAATGTATTGGGGATATGATGACTCATGATTGGTTATAACCACAAAAAAAAACTGCACCAACAAGATAGGTAAAAAGATTTCATGTATGAACAGGGTTGGCCTAAATAATCATTTTCACATTCTATTTAGTGGTTTGGATTAAAATATAAACTTACTCTTAATTTAAATGATATAGAGATAATTGTTCACTCAGTGGCTTGATTTTTCCTGGAGCAGTCCTTTTGATTATTTTCTTAATTAGGAGAAAAATTGAACATTGAGCCTATAAATTAGATACATCTAATGAAGTATCTGTGTCTTTATGAAGTTTTAGTTGGAGTGTAAAATATTTGGACCCACGCCTATGCCTTTTTTAGTAAATTTGTTGATCCAGAATTGTGACTATCCTGGTATGATAATGACACCACTCCTTTTTTTTGCCTCTTGGGTGAATGCCAAAGTCTGTCGGTGAAGGTTTGAATAACCACAAACTATTCTCTGCATAACCTCAAATAGTTTTTATGTCTATTAATAGATACAATGAGATTTTTTTTTTCCAGACTTTATTTGCTTTATGAACAACGGGACTTAATCCTTTCCTTTGTGGATGCCCGATAAATTATACATGATATATGACATGATAATATACATTTAAAGTCTGACTTTTTAACTCAAACACATTTATGTTAACAACACAATATTTTATCTGCACACAAAACAAATGCATAGCAGACATAACACATAAACAACACATACACAAGATTACAAAGTGTAACAGAATATTGATCAATTGAACCACATATTATATTTGACACAAATCTGACACAGGATTTTCTGTTAAAATCGAGCAGTTATGATTTAACCAATTTTCAATGTTCTGAAGGACAGGTTGATACTCAGTATTTTCAACATATCCTGTAAAATGCAAAACATACTTTGCTAAATATACATAAAAATTATTTAAAATTAACTCCTTTTCATTGATGTGGAGATACAATGAGATCATTGCTAAAAATATCAACTGAATTATTAATTTCCTGGTTGCTCTCTGTTCAGTAAACATGTTATTGACAGTTGGTTTCATTCATAATAGCAAAAAATAATTATGTCCACCCCCCTGGGGGGTGGATATATTATTTTTGCGCCGTCCGATGTCCGATGTCCGTTGTCCGATGTCCGGCGTCCGGCGTCCGATGTCCGGCGTCACGCATGGTTTCCGCTCATTTAAAGGAAAAGTATTAGAGCTATTGTCACCAAATTTGGTATGCAGGCTTATTGGGTCAGTAGCTTGCTTGGGATTGCTTTTGGCTGTTGTACCTCTTTTGCTTACTGAGTAATACTTAAGTACAGCTATTTTCAGTACCCATTGGTTTCCGTGCATTTAAGCCAAAATAATTAAAGATATTTTACTACAATTTTGAATACAAGATTGTTATGTCCATAGCTCGCTTGGTATTGCATTTGGGACTGATAGCTTTGTCAGTACATGAGTAATAGCCATTTAGGTACTTCATTGTGTATTTTCAGTACTACTTTTGAGTAATTTGCTAATATCTCAGAAACCGTAAGAGATAGAGCGATTTCGACAGAATTTTTGACCCACAGGGTATCTAAGGAATGCAATATATGCAATTTTCCAAAAATTTTCCCCTCCCCAAAAATGGCGGCCATTTTGAAGTTTTGAATTTTTGCCAAAAATGGCAAAACACAAATTGCTTCTACCTCCTTAACCGTGCGAGATAGAGCGATTTCGTCGAAATTTTCGACCCACAGGGTATCTAAGGAGTGTAATATTTGCAATTTTCAAAACATTTTCCCCTCCCCAAAAGTGGCGGCCATTTTGAATTTTCGAATTTTTGCCAAAAATGGCAAAACACAAATTTGATTCTATCTGCTTAACCGTGCGAGATAGAGCGATTTCGTCGAAATTTTCGACCCACAGGGTATCTAAGGAGTGCAATCTTTGCAATTTTCCAAAAATTTTCCCCTCCCCAAAAATGGCGGCCATTTTGAATTTTCGAATTTTTGCCAAAAATGGCAAAACACAAATTTGCTTCTATCTCCTTAACCGTGCGAGATAGAGCGATTTCGTCGAAATTTTCGACCCACAGGGTATCTAAGAAATGCAATCTTTGCAATTTTCCAAAAATTTTCCCCTCCCCAAAAATGGCGGCCATTTTGAATTTTCGAATTTTTGCCAAAAATGGCAAAACACAAATTTGCTTCTATCTTCTTAACCGTGCGAGATAGAGCGATTTCGTCGAAATTTTCCACCCACAGGGTATCTAATCTTTGCAATTTTCCAAAAAATTTCCCCTCCCCAAAAATGGCGGCCATTTTGAATTTTCGAATTTTTGCCAAAAATGGCAAAACACAAATTTCCTTCTATCTCCTTAACCATGCGAGATAGAGCGATTTCGTCGAAATTTTCGACCCACAGGGTATCTAAGGAATCCAATCTTTGCAATTTTCCAAAAATTTTCCCCTCCCCAAAAATGGCGGCCATTTTGAATTTTCGAATTTTTGCCAAAAATGGCAAAACACAAATTTGCTTCTATCTCCTTAACCGTGCGAGATAGAGCGATTTCGTCGAAATTTTCGACCCACAGGGTATCTAAGAGATGCAATCTTTGCAATTTTCCAAAAAATTTTCCCCTCCCCAAAAATGGCGGCCATTTTGAATTTTCGAATTTTTGCCAAAAATGGCAAAACACAAATTTGCTTCTATCTCCTTAACCGTGCGAAATAGAGCGATTTCGTCGAAATTTTCGACCCACAGGGTAACTAACGAATGCAATCTATGCAATTTTCCAAAAATTTTCCCCTCCCCAAAAATGGCGGCCATTTTGAATTTTCGAATTTTTGCCAAAACTGACAAAACACAAATTTGCTTCTATCTCCTTAACCGTGCGAGATAGAGCGATTTCGTTGAAATTATCGACCCACAGGGTATCTGAGCATTGTACTCTTGGTAATTTTTAAAAAAATTTCCCCTCCCCAAAAATGGCGGCCATTTTGAATTTTCGAATTTTTGCCAAAAATGGCAAAACACAAATTTGCTTCTATCTCCTTAACCGTGCGAGATAGAGCGATTTCGTCGAAATTTTCGAACCACAGGGTATCTAAGAAATGCAATCTTTGCAATTTTCCAAAAATTTTCCCCTCCCCAAAAATGGCGGCCATTTTGAATTTTCGAATTTTTGCCAAAAATGGCAAAACACAAATTTGCTTCTATCTTCTTAACCGTGCGAGATAGAGCGATTTCGTCGAAATTTTCCACCCACAGGGTATCTAATCTTTGCAATTTTCCAAAAATTTTCCCCTCCCCAAAAATGGCGGCCATTTTGAATTTTCGAATTTTTGCCAAAAATGGCAAAACACAAATTTGCTTCTATCTCCTTAACCATGCGAGATAGAGCGATTTCGTCGAAATTTTCGACCTACAGGGTATCTAAGGAATCCAATCTTTGCAATTTTCCAAAAATTTTCCCCTCCCCAAAAATGGCGGCCATTTTGAATTTTCGAATTTTTGCCCAAAATGGCAAAACACAAATTTGCTTCTATCTCCTTAACCGTGCGAGATAGAGCGATTTCGTCGAAATTTTCGACCCACAGGGTATCTAAGGGATGCAATCTTTGCAATTTTCCAAAAAATTTTCCCCTCCCCAAAAATGGCGGCCATTTTGAATTTTCGAATTTTTGCCAAAAATGGCAAAACACAAATTTGCTTCTATCTCCTTAACCGTGCGAAATAGAGCGATTTCGTCGAAATTTTCGACCCACAGGGTAACTAACGAATGCAATCTATGCAATTTTCAAAAAATTTTCCCCTCCCCAAAAATGGCGGCCATTTTGAATTTTCGAATTTTTGCCAAAAATGGCAAAACACAAATTTGCTTCTATCTCCTTAACCGTGCGAGATAGAGCGATTTCGTCGAAATTTTCGACCCACAGGGTATCTAAGGAATGCAATCTTTGCAATTTTCCAAAAATTTTCCCCTCCCCAAAAATGGCGGCCATTTTGAATTTTCGAATTTTTGCCAAAAATGGCAAAACACAAATTTGCTTCTATCTCCTTAACCGTGCGAGATAGAGCGATTTCGTCGAAATTTTCGACCCACAGGGTATCTAAGGAATGCAATCTATGCAGTTTTCCAAAAATTTTCCCCTCCCCAAAAATGGCGGCCATTTTGAATTTTCCAAATTTTGCCAAAAATGCAAAACACAAATTTGCTTCTATCTCCTTAACCGTGCGAGATAGAGCGATTTCGTCGAAATTTTCGACCCACAGGTTATCTAAGGAATGCAATCTTTGCAATTTTCAAAAAATTTTCCCCTCCCCAAAAATTGCGACAATTTTGAATTTTCGAATTTTTGCCAAAAATGGCAAAACACAAATTTGCTTCTATCTCCTTAACCATGCGAGATAGAGCAATTTCTTTTTTTTGACCCACAGGGTATCTAAGAAATGTAATCTTTGCAATTTTCAAAAAAATTTCCCCTCCCCAAAAATGGCAGCCATTTTGAATTTTCGAATTTTTGCCCAAAATGGAAAAACACAAACTGGCCTTAACCGTGCAAAATAGAGTTATTTCGTTGAAATTTTCGACCCATAGGGTATGTAAGAAATGTACTCTTGGCAATTTTCAAAAAAATTTCCTTTTCCCAAAAATGGCGGCCATTTTGAATTTTCAAATTTTTGCCAAAAATAGAAAAACAGGAATTTGCTTCTATCTTCTTAACCGTGCAAGATAGAGTGATTTCGTCAAAATTTTCAACCCAACCAATGCAAAAAGGCATGAAGCTGAAATAATTTACATCTACACTAACAAATATTTAAGCATCATTGATATATTTTACAAATGAAACAGGGTCTTGTAAGACTACTGTACAATTTGGGCAAAAGGTTCATGGGTGGACATTACACATGATAATGTGTGTTCTTCTATGCTATCCTGTTTCTATTCGCATCTACTATCAACAGGGCGGCCTATTTCTAGTTATAAGATGTTTTTTATTATGTCTACATAAAAATGCACAAACACATACTAAAAAAAATTTGTTACAGTATTTTTTTGGGGGGGGATGGGGGGGTGGGGGTGGGAATTTTGGAATTTTTTTGTTAAAGTAAAAAAATGCATATAGTTAAATCGGAAGTGCACAATTGGAATTTAATTGATTAATTTGTATTTACATCCATTCCAACACATTGTTTTTGACCCATTTTCACTTTTGATTTATTCATTTGGAGTATAAAATTTGGAAAAAGTGTGTTGCTTTGTTATATGATCAAAGCAGTCTTTCCATGTCTTCTCACAATATTTATATCATCTCAGGTTTTATTGTGAAAAAAGGGTAAAATATCTTTGTCATTTGAACAGAAATTTGCCTAAAATGAGTCATTTCCTGTATCTGTTCAATGAAAAATCATTTAAATTCTGGCAATTGTGATAAAAGGCAACGTCAAAGTGGTGTTTTACGTCCCATTCAACAGCCAGGGTCGTATTGGGACAGTCTCTCAGTATTGGGACAGTCTCTCACAAGTGGGAGTATGAACTCACACAGTGGGGACAGCCTGTCATTTGATATTTATGGTAGAAAGAGTAAAACAATGATAAAATCATATGGCAGTGCAAAAATAGCTATCATAATTCACCATATAAACGACCCGTGGGTGATGCATTTTTAAAAAGGAAGGGCTACTATTAAAAACCTTAAATCTGAAGAAATTATAAACTTTTGTCCCCTATTGTTGTGCAGTTTGTGACTTTTATAGCGATTTTGTTGAAAACTGTCATAAGTTTCACTTCCTGTCAGTAGGCCTACTCAATTGGGGATTGTACTGAAACATATCTTTTTTTTTGAATCCTGGAATTGGAGAAGTTTTGCAATGGCGGGATACAGAGAGTATGGGGCTTTTAACAGGGAGGGAGCATTCATACAGTGAAATATGGTAATTGTTTTAGAGATTCAAATTTTCTTCTGAGTTATTACATATGGATTGTATGACAATGAAATCGTGTATAGACATGACAAGTAACATCAGAATGATATTTTTATCTGAAGAGATGGTTAACTCTTCCATTGCTTCCTCTTGGAAGAAACTTATGTCTTTCCTCTTTGTTAAAACATATCCACCATGACCCATTCATTAATCCTGCATCTTGGTGGTGCTGAGATTTTTCTTTTTCATTCCTATATTTTATGAAATTAAAATTTGGTTTTGATTGTTTTATATAAATACAGTCTGCCATCAGTGGAAATGAAGTACTATAAAAGTTGTTTTGAATTAAAATTAGAATTAAATGAAATGTGAACAGACCAGAACAAGTTTTATGTTACCTTGCCAGGTTTGAGATTCCAACTTACTGAGGAGCAGCAAGTGAACTATTTCAATTTCATCAATCATTTATGTTGCCTTAGCAGGTTTGGGATGCCAACTAACTGAATAGCAGCAAATTGCTAGTTTATACAGTTATATACAGTTTCACCAACCATTTATGTTACCTTACCAGGTGGGGGTGCTAATTCAGTAAGCAGTTTCAGTTTCATCAATTATGTATGTTACCTTATCAGGTGTGGGATGCCAACTTACTAAGCAGCAGCAAATTAATAGTTTGTTTCAGTTTCGAAAGTCATTTGTGTTACCCTACCATGTTTAAGATGCCAACTCATTGAGTAGCAGCAAATTAATAGTTTGTTACAGTTCCATCAATCATTTATGTTACCTTTCCAGGTGTGGGATGCCAACTCACTGCTGCTGAAGAGAGATATTACAGGTTTGAACCACTGGGTACGCGCTTTGTGTGTGACACAGAACCACCTGTATGCAGGCTCATACCAGACTATTAAGGTAATCTCACCTGTCCTGGTATTGTATTTGTAAATTATGCAAGTCAGATATTGTCTTGTATTACTTTTAAATTCGTTAACTGTCAAAAAGATAAGATAATCCTAAAATACTCTTTGGAAAAGCCACATTGAGATATTTCAGCAACAAAGATAAATTGCATTTCCCATTTCAAAGTTCAAAGTGCAGGAATGTTCATATGAAATCATGAGGTTTAAATATGTGCCTGCCATTTACCATTGTATTATATTGTATTTATACTTAGGGCAATATCTCCATATACTACAGGACTCAGAGCACTATATGACCCATCTGACTGTATAAGTACAGTCCAACTCTTAAATTACTGATATTCCCCTAACTGAAAGACAGAGGCTGAAGGATGACCATTTATCAATGTCCTTGAGGTTCTTTAACTTGCCACTGGGGATAGGACCCATTGACAGAGGACAGCCATTTTAAGTGGTCATCCGAGCCACTATGTATCTGCCTGTACCTGGGATTGAACCCACGTCAGGCAAATGTGTTACCCAGTAGGCCACAGTGGCACAATCCAGATATAAATATGGTGAATATGTTCAAGATTAATGAATATTGTGATGCTCACAAATTTGTGTAATCTTTGTCGCAACATTTCAGAATATAGCGAGTTACAAGTCCACTAATGACACACTCGCCTCCCACCTCGGAGATTGGAGTTCGAATCCCAGCCTGATCTCAAGTCAGAAAGCTGGTAATTGCTTGCTGTTGGTCTGCAGTTTACAGTACACAACCTTGAACAACTGTATATACTGGCTTTCTCCACCTTTCCAGTAATCTGTCACAGTATAACCAATACAAAGGTACAAGGCATGACATAAAACACTAAATAAATAAAATACAAGTCCACTGATGACTGGGTACTTATGTCTGTATGCTATAATTCCTATTTCTAACATTTTGTATTTTTTACTACACATACCACTTTCACAAATGACATCAGCTATATGTATCAATATTTGAATCATGCCATGGACCATTTTAATATTGCATCAAAGTATCAGGTTACTGTTTGTCGTCCATAGGTTGGTTCTTCAACTTGCCAAAAGCAGAACACAGAATACTTGGTGACTTTTCATTGTCATTAGAACTTGTCTATATATTTATTTCCTCATACCATACAAGTAACTGAGAAGGGCATAAATGATACACTGTGGCTTCGGAACAGTCACTGACGGATCGGAAAACAATCCCTTTCAGAACCGCCAATGGAAATGCTTCACAAATTATTTGCTTTAAGACCCGTTTTAAACAAAAATGTCGTTACCTTTGATATATTTTATAAATGTATATGTATGCGTTCATTCAGATTAAATAAATAAGTTTAATGCAAGGTGTAGTAAAATCCCGATTTTGTGAAATAATATACACGAATAATATATGAATTTTGAAAGCAAATGAAACGAGTGAATTAAACCCAATAAAATATGGTTGTCATTGGCAATGCTCAGGATTTTCGGTAAAATACATATATTTTACACTGTGGCTTCAGAACGCTGACATATTGTAATTATCAGTATTTTTATGTATAATCTATTTTCATCGACAGCATGCTTTAATTCAACAGCCACACATCAAATATGTTATAATATGAACGGGACGGTTCTGAAATTAAAAGAACCGTCCTTGTCAGTTCCGAAGACACTCTGTAAATGATATTGTTTTTTGGGGTATTCTCAAGCACAAATTTTAAAATTTGTGCCATGTTGGAGTGCTCATTTCATGAAGAAATTATTATGAAAATCCACAGAATTATAGATATAATCAGTACAAAGAAGGTTTGTGTGGTCAAGTTGTGCCAAGTTATAGCTGGGAGCGGTACATCAAAATATTATAAATATTTGTAAGTATTATGCACTGTGCTTTAAAATCTTTCAATTATACCAATGGTAGTACCATGCATCAGTATAGCAACAGTGATAAAAGGTTTCTGAGTATTTATATGTAAATCAAATATGACAGTTTCATCTTAGTTTCAGCAGAACAGGGGTGAAATATTCTTTGCAAATGAATTCTTGAAATTATATCTTATGAGACAGATTCACTATTATATGAACGTTTGTAGTATTTTTAGATTTTATTGAAATATTTTATATATTAGTATGCAACGACAAGCTTAAATTTTACATTATTATCCAAAAAGCAGATTAATATCAACTGTAAAGCTGATAATCCTTGTTAAAGGTTGCATACTGCAGAAACATTTGCTCAGTAATACTGTTATATGCCTGTTGGTGTCAAATATACGTTAGATTATAGAGTAACAAATCTAAAATTCGCCACATATCTGAAATTCGCCACAGGTGAAAATACTAATAAATTTAAAATAAAAATAAATGAATTGTGGTGAGATTTGTTGACTGTATAGTAAATTAAGGCTTTTGAACTGAAAAATACCAATTTTTAGACAAAAACATCATTTTCTTCATAAAATTAACTAAGGTTTTAGAGGTGGCGAATTTTAGATTCCTGGCGAATTTTAGATTTCTTACTCTTACATTTACATATGCCATATTATTGCTATGAGCTTTTTACCACAACATGGTTTTAGGTTATGTTCTGATGTAACTCTTATGTGCACTGATAATGGAAGATTTACTGTCATTTCTAAAGGCTGTAACATATTAAGCCTCTTTTATATCTGATCTGGAGGTAATAATAAATGAAAGTAAATAGGTGTTATGTTCAGCCAAACTCTTTGACCTTGTTTCAGGCACTGTGTTTGTGGTTGCTTTGTGTGGTGAGGCTAAGCTTATAACTAGTAATGACAAGGTACATTTCATCCCATGGTTATCAACCATGGAAAGCGTAACAAATTTTAAGAAAAAAATTTTAAAAAGGAAACCCATTTGCATTCAGCTTTACATGTTTATGCAAGACACAGTAATGTAAAAATAATGGTTGTTGGATTCTTTTTGTTTAACTTAATGCCATAAAATTTCTAATTTACTACCTTTTAATACGTGAATAAATGTAACTGTCCAACTATGGTCAGATAATAACAGTTATATTATACTTATAAAAATTTGGTTTCTGATGTCAGAAATATTCACATTATTGTCCTTTATTTACTTTTATTTTGAAATCTTAAAGATGTCTTTATTACCTGTATTTTATACCACAACACAATTATCTTAAAATACTGTAAGAGTAAAATTTAGTTTGGACAATAGAAAATTCATAAATTTGAAGAGACATTCTATTGATTTCATAAAATTAAATGTGCACACAATGGAAGGTTGGATGATAAAGTTTCTGTTGCTTTTGTGTAGATTTGGTTACTGAAGTGACTGTACATTTGTTCTTACTCTATAATTCTGGTTGTTCGGATGATATTTCCATACACTTTAATTCACATTTATTTATTCAGATCTGGTCATTAGAGTCTCTAGAAGTGATACACGAGCTTGCTATCTCAGGGGGCAGTGTGTACTCCATGGTGGTTACTACGCATCACATCCTGTGCGGAACCTATGAAAACTGCATTCATGTAAGTGCCTCTCAGTTTCCAAGTTGGGTATGTACATAGTGCATTTCAGCAGCTTAATGTCATATCAGGACAGGCAACGTAGTGAATTCACCAACGTGATATGAATTAGATTTGAACCCTGAACCACAAAGGTAAGAGCCCAGTGACTAAATGTTAACATTATGATAACGACTAGTGGTGGGGTACCAATTAACGTCCAGTTCATACCCATGTACCTATTCACTAGAGCTGAAATGAGTTGTCTTACTAATCAATAATTAGGTTATCAAAGTATACTAATCGACACCAATATTGGTTACCTGTTTTCTTATGTATATCACCACATAGGGGATTTTACGCGATCATTGAAACTATGAATATTTCAAGTAAAGACCTTAAAAAGTATCAAATTAAAGCATTTTATCTTTATTTTATTTTTAAATTACTAAAATGTTACAGTATTAGCCAGTTTACCCAACAATCTGGTGAATTTTTATGTTTTTCTGGCATCTTGCGAACCACCATTTTGTTTGTTCACATACGGAACACATATACATGTGACATTTTTGGTATATCTCAAACATGCTAAACCTCGGAAACAGTTAATCAGTTAGTCGACAGATAATGCAAGCGACTACCCGGCTAGCAAATTTTGCTAATCGTTTCAGCTCTACTATTCACACGCATCCCTAAATTAATTAAAGACCAACGTGTATGATCAATTTTATATAATCTATGAAGTGGTAAACATATTTTCCATCGAAAATCTGTAAGAAAATTGAAGATGGGTGCGAATAAGTACATTCCACAATAAGTGGGCGTGAATTGGACCATCACCACCACACCATTTAGAACTTAATAAGATGGTAGAAGACAGATGCACATGTTTCACATCAAAACCTGATGATCAAAATTGGGTCATTCAGCTCGTTCAATAGTTAAGATTATATCAGGACATGGCCTGAGTAAGTCCCATATGTATGGATTAGAACCTGTGAACACCATGGCTGATGATTAAATACCAGGCTCATTATATAATCATTGTGCAATTGAAGCAGAAGACAGGTACATAGGTTTCAAATGAAGAGTACAGAAATCAAAAGTGGGATTTTTTTAACGTTTCACCAGCTGAGGCCATATCAGGTCCTCAATTTATCGATAATTGGAACCCTAGACCAGATCAAACAGAGTTTTTAATAATAAGAGTATATGTATAGTGACTAGTAGTTACCCTCAGTAACCTGCCTTATATTATCCAAAAATTTGTTTGGCAATATTTAAAAAAATATTTGATTTTTCTCATCAGAGGCTGAAAATTTCATCCCATTTTGCCCTAAGGTACAAAAATCTTATCCGCTCTGAGCCGCTAAATTGAGCCTCTCTCAGGCAGATTGAGCCTCTTTATAGAATATCAAGGGATAAAATCAATAAATGTATATTTTTGATTGACAAAAACATTATTTGTTGTGGAATAATGGTTAAAAAGTATGTTAATGGAAATAATATTCTCCCGTTATGAGCAGGCAGATTCCCCACACTCCACCCTACAGGCATCAATATGTTTGTATGAAGATATGCCCTCTCATGGCACCCCCTACCCCCCTTATCCCCTTCAGAGTTTTTAACTCCCTTTCAGAAGCTGATGTCATGTTAGCAAAAGCCCTCAGTGATTCCCACATGTTAAAGTGAGCTGGATTTTAAAGCCATAGCAAAAAGCAAGGGTCAAAGATCAAACTAAGGTTTTTCTAAATCCCATCAAACAGCTTATGTCACATGAGAACTTCAACGAGTCCCTTGTGTGGCTGTATTGACAGTAATGAGATCCAGGTGATTACATGCAGAACTTATTAACTCTTTGCCACTTGGCCACTGTGGGGCTTATTAAATGCCTTTGATTGTAGTTTATTGAAAGCTGCTAATGTAATATGATTTGCTGAATCGAACATGTTCCTGTGTGTATCTCTGTGAAATTTTGATATTTTAGAAAATGTTCTATCTATGATGCTTTCTGTCTAGATCTTATTGACTTCTGTTGAATAATTCACTCAGTCTGGTAATATTTTACTGTTGCAATCATTTTTTTTCCTCTTGCTGTCAAAATTGACATTTCTTTACAATAATAGTAATTGTTAGATATCTCAACTCCAAGAAGTAAATTTTAAAACTTTGACAAATCTTACTTTAATTTTAGTTGGTTTTTTTTACAAAAGAAATGCTAACTTATTCTTAAGCAGATGCAAAAGGTTGAAACACGTCCATCTTATTGAACATTTTAATTACCATATATGGTAACACCCAGTAAGGTACTCTTCATACAGGAACCTCAAAAGTAGAACTGCTGTGTAAAGTAGAACCTCTATGATCCAGTCTCTAATGGAGAATGAGAATTAGATCACTAAAGTCAGCATAAAGATTACAAAATTGATGTTCTGTTGTACAACTTTAGGGGAATACTTTGTCCACTTCATTTTTCCTTGTAGGATTTCCTTTTTAAATATCAGTAAATGATGATATATATCATCAAAAACAGACATTTCACATTGAAAGTTAGAATTACCTTTGCCAAAGATTTTTATATAGATGCTATCTCAGCCAGCCGTAATAGTATTTCTCACAGATGGTCATAGAATTTCCAAACTTGCCGCACCTTTCACATGAAGAGTAATATTGCCATTCATTTATCTGTACTTTCCTGTTATTTATAATAAAGTTTTCGCCCAAATGTAAAATAATGGCAAATTTATAGTGTGCTGAAATCTTGAATATTCTGTCTGTTACAGGTGTGGCAGCAGGAGAATTACGAGCATGTGACGACCTTGATGGGTCATTCAGGCACTGTGTATGCACTGGCAGCTCTACCGACTTCATCAGGAACTAAAGTCTTCAGTGCATCTTATGACAGATCTCTCAGAGTATGTACTTGTAATATAAGTGTTGTGTCACATATTAGGTATACGACTGTGTGGAATACATAAAAAGTGGTCCAATGCTCCTCTTAGGGGAAACAAGTGTCAAATCCTTATCACAGCATGTCAAATTCAACCATGGGGCAAACATGTAACTTGCTACATGCAGGCTGTTGCTAGTTATATTATTTTCACCCCACTGCCTTGAAAGACTGTGTGGTATTGTTTCCATCCATGGCATCTGACTGGGCAGGAGGCAGCCAGGCATTCAGTTGGTTAGTTGGTAGAAAAAATCTTATCCATCCTATACCTCGAAAACTGTATGGTGTAAGAAGTTGATACTTGGTAGGGACATTGGTTGGGGTTGTAAGTGTGCAATTTCATTGTGTAACCTTGATTTGACCTTTGACCTTGCCATAGTGACCTTGACATTTAAATATTGTCCAGGCTAGATCTCTGAAACTGTAAGGTATAGGAAGTTGATGCTTGGCAGGGACATTATTTGATGGGTGTAACTGTGTAGTGTTGTGGCCATGATTTAACATTTGACCTTGCCGTAGTGACCTTTAAAACCATTAGATAAATGAAAGTTAATATAAATGATGTAATAAATTTTACAGCTGCATAGTGTTTAGGTTACAAATTAATGCTGTCATCTTGCTATTAAGTTTTCTTGTCTTTTCTTGATACTTTGTATTTACAAACATTTTTTTCTTTCTTTAGAGTTAATTCTCCTTCACCTTTACAGAACTTACAGTTGTGAAAGACTCTTTATCTTTGCACTTTGTCACTTCTTCTATATCTCATGGTGTCCAGTGATATTTCCACAGCCTGAGGGGTACGGGCATCTCTGATGCTATTTTCAAAATTATGAATCTATTATATTAAGAATTTTTTCAATTTATTACTCCATACGACCATTACATAACTTCAGCCTCTAATAGCCACACAGTTTGGTTCTATATGCATAACTCCTACTTATGCAAAGAAAAATACTTTATTTTTGTGTTGACACTTTAAAACTGGTTGTTTTTAAACCGAAATTTGAGTCACACTGGTTCTATTTCTGTTGTGTCTACTGTATATCAGTATTGCATTGCTGTCTATAACCTTGTATTGTTTTTCAAAAAATTATTTAAGTGATACGTAGTTAAAATATCAAGTGTAACAATTATTCCAATAGCTTTACAAAGTTATTATTGAAAATATTTAATCCAAAAGTCAATATGTTAATATATCAGTGTTCCATAACTAATTGTTTTGATATCAATAAGAGAACTGTTGTATGTGCATATTATGCTCACTTTAAGATGACCTGTCAATTGGGAAAACATTTTACTTCAGTCTGTAAGAGATCAAATATTTGCATATTGGGGCCATCCTTTAATATCAAGCAACAAGTAAGAGATTATACTGATATATTCTGCAGCTGATTGTATCAGTGGTACAAAATTTGGGCAAAAGGAGTGACAGTTTTGAGAAGAATATTAGATAAGTCAAAGTAAAAAGGGGACGCCTTGGTAAAACATTTCACATTTATGACTCTATTCACGACATTACTTGATGATTGGAGGTGGATTGATTCTGTTAACCACAAAGTTGACTGTGACATAAATTCAATTGGCTTTCCCATTTACACTGCTGAAACGGGTTGATTAGTTCACTTACAGTGCCAATAGCTTACATAAAGTCCCCAGGCCAGGCAAGTATTTTGTTGGGTCTTCACAGGATAGGCTTTACGATGGAGTCATTAGAATTATCCGTTGAAGCAAACATAAACAGCATTGGCCTGGGGCCGTAGTCATGAACAATACGGTGTACTTTGATAAGGTGATCTTAGCTCGAAGTAGGGCTTTTCACTAGAGTTTTTTCCTGAAATCGGTATTCACCAAACAAGAGTTAGGAATGTTCATGAATTCATTTTCACAATTTCCTTCTTTTTTGAAAGCTATTAGTAACACTCAAAATCTAAGTTAGAAACTGTCTAAGTATTGTTTGTGTATACGGCTTCTGGTAAGTATTTAGTTGAGTGTATTCACAGAATAGGTTTTAAGATTTAGTAGTAAGAATTATCCATTGAAGCAAATTACAAGTAACCATTGTCCTTCATTATTCTACAGTCAAACAGGAAAACAATCTAACTGGAAAAAGAAATCTGAAATTTGTGAGAAATTCCTCAGAGAGGAAGTCCACTTCTATTTCCTTAACATGTTGAAAATTTTTTATACATTAACGATTTTGTGATTTTTATGATAATATTTGGCCTCGTATTTCTCCTGATGCAAAATTGGCACAAGTTGTGATTATTTTGCAGTAGTTTTATGAAAGGTGGTGAATTACACAGTCCTCAGTAGATGAGCTGCTGGAGTCATTAGTTTGAGTTAATTATTTCAGTAAATAAGTCTTGCTTTGAGCTGGTCATTTCCATGGCTTTGATGGATAAACAAATTGGATCACACTAGACACAATTGCCCATTTATTGACCACTTTGAGGCTGAATACATCAATGTCCGGGTCTGACAAACTGAGATCCTGAGTTGAATAAGTTTCACAATGACTGCAGACTATGTTGATATTATCTGTCATCAGAAACCAAACTTAACCTTGGAGTAATGAATGAAATGGACATTTGTGACCACAGAATGTGCAGATAAGGGACACTACAGTAAATTAATTAAAATGTGCCCCCTGCTTGCGTCTTTCTGTGTGAAGTGTGTCACATGGCATTTTATTTGGTTTATTAGTAATGTAGAGACTCAAATATTATTTTATTGGTGATATGTGTGTGCCCTACTATTTGTATTGTACCACTATAATGCATTGTACATACAATGTATGCTTAAGATTATAACATTTGGTGCAAATTGGTGGAATTCTTTGGAGCTGAATGTTAATGTTCATTTAAGGACAGACAACAAGATAGGTCAACATTGTGCTACGTATGTAAAAACTCCGAGTTTGTGAAAGATGCTTGTAGTATCTTCTTATCTATTCTTAAATGTACGTTAAGACTAATTAAACTCCAAAGACGCCCATCACATAATACACATATCAATATCAAATTTATCTTGCATTTTCATTTAAATATTGAAATTCAGGAAGCTATGTATATCAATATTGAAGTATTTTTTGGATGATCCCTGTTCCAAGTGAGTCAGTGAGTTTACAGTATTCTCATGTCCCTTTTCCATTGTAACTCGATCTGGTGACTTGGCCCTTTGTTTAATGTTGGATAATACCTTCTAGAATCATAGTTTAGTTTATTTCTTTATTATAGTGACGTGTGTATACAAGCACATTATAAATATGCAAGCATGAAACCGTAACACTTTACACTTGGCCCACTATGAGGTTTATACATCACTCTAATCTTAATTTGCATAATTAACTGAGGCATAAAAATGCTTCAAGAATATCATTACAGGAATATCTGCTTGATGGTTTCTATCAGCTGACGAAGTCACTGACATTAATGTCATGGTCATGTGATATTTGTATCATCCAATGAATAATCAGTTACTCCTCCAAAACTAAAACACCCGCAATAAGGTTGTAAGTGGAAAACTGGTTTATCTGGTTGTTGGTTGAATGAACTAAATTATAAATTTGCATGTAATTTTTCTTTCAAACTGTAAATAATATATTGTGAGTAGCTATAAAAGGCTACATAGCTGATGAAATAACATATTATTTTTACCTTCTTAGCTTTTATTAGCAAAAAGTAAAACATAGATTCATCAAGTTGATGAGTCTGTATGTTTCATTTGGAGAGATATTTAATTACTAAACTGGCTAACAACAAGTTATTGCCTGTTCTTGGAAGTCAACAACCAGTTTTGGAAACTTAAAACCAACTGAATCTCTAACCTACAAAGATGCTATTTGATAGTTTATTCACATGTCTCTAATTGCTGCATGGCATCTGCATCTGTCTGTTCATCTGTCTGTCACATTACTTCAAAGTAAGGTAGCTCTCTTATTTCAATACTTTCTGGTCATTTTTTTAATTACCAGACGGAGTGACTTTTTCCAAATCTTGAATATTGTTTATACACTATTATTAGTTAATATAAATTGCAAGTTACACCCCTGGATCTTGTTAAGTGTAGCATGTGTAACCAATGATGCCAATTGAATAAGTAATAAAAATATATTTATTTTGTATTTTTGGTGGAATAAGATTAGTAATTATACTTGTTTATTTTAGGAACAATTTTGTACTGTTTTACACAAAAATACCTTATCTGTTTAATTATCCAAAACAAATTTCACACTCCCATCTAGGTTGGGTAACAGAGGTTCTGCTATGTCATGACTTGAGCATGTTTTCGGTACATAACTGTATTCCTCTTTCATAAACCCACGAGTCTTCTTATGCCTCCATTTACTTAGAGTTTATTAACGATTTTACAGCACCTATTTGTCATGTGTTTTCCTTAAAGGCTCTTGCAATTAAGCTTTATGGGTGACCATGTGAAAAAAGATGGTCCCGGCTTAATTCCCTTAATGCGAGCTATTCCACCAGTGAATGAATGTGACATATATTTTATTATAGCTATAAGATACAGCAAATAAGGGCAGCACAAATGGTTACTGATGTAGTCACTAGTGTAGATTTGCTTCTATTTTTGCCTATGGTAAACAATTTATTAGCATGCAGTTGATCCAAGTGGTACTCTGTTGAACAGAAATTCCTTTTAACCCTTTGTGTTACCAGTGGAAAAAGTATTCAGTTGTATATACCAAAGGAAATTTCCAGGGTAGAAGAATTTGCAGACAGTTTACAGCGCCAAAACAAAACATGACAAGGGACCCTCGTCATCAGTAAATTCTTTGTACATCATGATTTTTGAACAACCAATTCAAATTTTAATTATAAAGTGCTGAAGGAAAGTACAATAACAATACAGGGGATTCGACTGCAAGTCAACAGATGTGGCTATGATGAAAACACTTTGCTTTTGACTGCTAGCCTATAGTTAAGGTCATGAAGTGGTCAAGTAGAAAGAAACATTAGATTTTTAACAAAAGAACTGTTCCATTCAAATATACCAGTATCTAAAATGCCTGGTTAAGGATTTCTCTGTTCTCTTTAAATTTGATTATAATTTCGCAACACACAGTAAATAATAGTTTTCATTGTATTTTTAAGGGGTTTCTATCTTTTGTGAACATGGCAAATTAGATTTTAAAGTTTTTACATTTCCTCATGTAAAAGCATCATGAGTCTATAACTGGCAAGAAAGAAACAAAACTCAGTTACACTAATATGAGTATGTCATTGGAAAACAAAGTTAGCATTGCGTGTTTGTTTCTTGTAAGAGTCAAAGAGTCATTTTTTCAGACAGTTACCAGAATTTTGATTAAAAATATTTTTCAGGCCAAAAATTGAGCCGGCATAAAAATTTACTTGTGGTAATGAGAAAACACTCTGTCATAGGCTAATTATTTTTCAGTGCTGTCACAATAAATAACAATTACTTTTGGTTAAAGTATCTTAGACTAAATATATCTGAGAGTAAACCATGCTTCTGCAATATTTATAACATGCACCCATTGTTACCCTTTGTTTTAATAGGCTTTTACTCTGCCATTGTGAACCACATGCAATAGGTCTTTTCCTTGGGGTGCAGTATCTATTTTCTATTTATGTTGGATGGTGGATACACCAGATATTTGACAGACTTGTAAAATTGTTTCCAGTTCTATTTTCCATATTACACAAAGGGCAATATTCACCAGAGGTCCTTGCTAAGTCTTAGGCTTAACTTTATCAGGTTTTGGATTTTTCAAACTTCAAACACAAACTATACATCAATTTTTCACAAGCACCAAATACAAATACACAGATGTTAAATGCAAGTACAGATACAAATACGATTCAAGTTAACATTTGCAAGTGCCTGTCAAGTGGGTCCCCATTCATTGGAAGTTCTAACTATTGATAAAGTTTTTTATATATAAATAACTGAAGTTTTATTATGTTTGATTTCATTTAGTGCATTTCCCAATTCATTTTTCACCAAAGCGCCTTCTATAATGTATTACACTCACTCATATTTAGTTTATTAATTGAGTACTGTCCAAACGTATCTGTGAAAACTTAAGCCTAAGATTTTGGTAATTTAAAAGACCTTCTGTAAATATGGGCCCTAATATACAGTTACAGTTGAAACCCTTTAAGTGGAACACTATTAAGTAGTTTGCCCTTAAGTAGAAATGATAACGATAAGAAAACAATTTGCAATGACAAAAGATCACTCCATTCCTGCGTATATATTGCACATTTATGTTAATGAATGTGAAAGTCTGTCAATCTATCCATCCTTACAGATCAACATCCATCGATGGAATTGAAGTAACTGTGCTGAAATCTTGAAATTAAAAATGTCTTAGTGTCTACTGTGGACATGCTACTTTATACCATTGGAAGGTATGATTTTGTACTTTTCAAGTGCATATTTTCATAAAAAATTTAAATAGAGGTCGTGGAGAAATAGTTATTTATAAATACAACTCAAGTTGTGTGTTCTATATAAATTTCTTTACAGCTCACAGGCACAGATTTCCATACTATCATGCAGATTTCTTTCAAATACAATATGTACTTCAGAAAGACTTAATGGTTTCCTTCTTAAGTATTTCATTCGGTTTATTGACATTAGGGTGCATAATTTTATTCCATTTGTTAATACATTTTCTTGTCACTAGTTCTAGCATTTGTTGTGCGGTAACATAAACCGTCCACTAGAGTAATTGTATATACTTAACTTTTACAGTCAGATGGGTCATATAGCGCTTTGAGGGCTGTAGTTCATGGAAATATTGCGCTGAGTATAAATACAAATAAAAAAAAAATAATAATAATTACAAAAATAACCAGACAAACCTTGCCTGCCGTCATACTATAAAGGGTATTTGTTATATGAGTCGTCAAAGAATAGAGGACTGACAACAAGGTTATTTGTCAATTTCATCAGAAAGATTGCCAATTGTTCCAATCAATCATGAAATTGAGCATATTGCAGTTTAATTTTTTTTAAAACACACTCTTTTGTCTTCTTATCTCACAGTAATTGCCTACTTGGATATTGTGAAATAGAACCGGAATAATTCAGATTTAGGGAGAAATCAGACCAGTTTGAGGCTGTGGTATTAATTTAGTGTAAGTGAGATTTAAGTTAGAAGTGAGACCAGTTAGAGGTCCTATCATTAAACCAGTGGAAGTCAGATTTATGTAGAAAAGAAAGCAGTTTGAGGTCCTAGTATAAAACCAGTGTAAGTGAGATTTGGATAGAAGTTGGATCAGTTTGAGGTTCTAGTATAAAACCAGTGTAAGTCAGATTTAGGTAAAAGTTGGATCAGTTTGAGGTCCTAGTATAAAACCAGTGTAAGTCAGATTTAGGTAAAAGTTGGATCAGTTTGAGGTCCTAGTATAAAACCAGTGTAAGTGAGATTTAGGTAGAAGTTGGATCAGTTTGAGATTGTAGTATTATACTAGTGTAAGTGAGATTTAGGTAAAAGTTGGATCAGTTTGAGGTCCTAGTATAAAACCAGTGTAAGTCAGATTTAGGTAAAAGTTGGATCAGTTTGAGGTCCTAGTATAAAACCAGTGTAAGTGAGATTTAGGTAAAAGTTGGATCAGTTTGAAGTTCTATTATTAATCCAGTGTAAGTGAGATTTAGGTAGAAGTTGGATCAGTTTGAGGTCCTATAGTATAAAACTTGTGTGAGATTTAGGTAGAAATTGAATCAGTTTGAGGTTCTAGTATTAAACCAGTGTAAGTGAGATTAGGTAGAAGTTGGATCAGTTTTAGGTCCTTGTATTCTTGTATTCCAGAGTATCACATTCTTCCAGGTGAATATAAGGGAAATCCCTATTAGCCATGCCAGTGTTAGTGATTTTATCACTTCTTGGATTCTGTCATATTTAAAGAGGAAAAACCCATTTAATTTGATTTAAACATACGTCAACTGCTAGTTTGTAGTAAACATAAGGGACATCAGCCAGGTGCGATTAAGATTTATCAGCTAAACCTGTGATTGCTAGTTTACTACTATGAAAGTACCCTCCAAAGACATCAGATGCTTATTCCATAGCAAATTACTTTGGCTTATCTATCCAAACAATGTGTAGGATGATTGATGAACTGAAGATTAGTTTAACTTAGTTCTTTTTGCCATCATGAGTTCAGCTGAACCCAGAGAAGTAGAAACTAATCCCAGATGAGCAGGGATTTAACAGTATAGTTAATTAATTTACAGTCTTTTAAGTAAAATCACCTCTGACATTCCAGTGCCACATGTTTTTTTGTCATACAGGAAACTGTACATAAATATGGCCAGTGCAAATCAATCTTAGAATAATGATATAAGAGGAATTAATTATAAGGTCCCAAATCATAAAATATTGCATTCTTGAATGAATGGCAGTGGACCCTGCCTAATGCTTATCAAATGAAAGATTGTTTGATTTTTGTTGCCCCTTGAAAAATTACCATAAAATGACCTTTTCTCCCCTTGAAATAGGTTTGAATAATGCGTAAAATATAAAACCAAAGTGCAAGGTATAATATGAATTTGTACAATTGTTGGGACTTCATAGTTGGGTTTGAATTATGCCGAAATTCGAGTTGCACAAACTCAAGTTACACAGAGTCCATTCTACTTCCCTTGAAAGTATAAATAAGTGAATAAATTTCGTATCTTCTTGAATATAGTATAAATTAATAATTCAGTCATAATTATTCTTCAATCAGATATTCAACAAAACATCAGTTGCAATATGTAAGGAGTGGTAGGAGTCATGAAGCCAGAGTCAGGTCATCTGTACTATTATAATATAAAACACAAAAACTGGCAGCAACACTCAGGACTCAGGCCATTGAAAAATGAAATCACAATAAGATATTTATTCCCAATCAATGTAAATTATTAAGTATAATGCTGTTTGAAGATTTCTAGATGTCTACGCAATAATTTAAAATTTTTTTACAAAAGAAAGCATACCATTTACAAATTTTTTTTTACAGAAAAACATTCATCTGTATTAATTTACAATGCGACATATTTATTTGACTTTTGAATACACAAATAATAGATGCCAAGCACTTAATACTGCTAGGATATTAAACGACAAAAGTGTCCACAATACTGGATGTGTGATGGTTTTGCAATATTCCTTGGCTTTTTACTACTTTCTTCCAACCCGTTGTAACAGGTTGACGATTTCTGCCAGTCTCAGCTTTTGGTTTGCCTCTGGACTGTATCGGTCACTCAAAAAGTGGTCACTTCTCAGCTGTGCTATGATTGGTTCTGTAAAAAATACTTCAGTGTATATAACAAGGTTATGACAATTATGATTACACTGAATATTATTTCACAGAGAAGTATAATGCAGTCAAACTATTTAAGTAGGTCGGATAATAGAAAGGTCGGACAATAGGAAGGCTAAACTAACAGGTTTACATGGAGTTGGGAGAGTGGGTTTGAGGTTGAATAATTGAAAATTTGCATAATAAAGGGTCGGATAATAGAGGTTCTACTGAATTTTTATAATGCATTAATTTTAGATTCAACAAAACAGGGTTCTACTAATGATAAAGGGTACAATAAATATTGTAACTTTGGCTCCCTTTCAAGACTATTAATGAGGTGGCACAGAGGTGGGTGATAAAATATTCGCTTACCACATCTGAAGTCATAGGTTTGAATCTCAATCCTGGGCATATGTTAGAAAGTTAACAGATGCTACATGTGTACTGGATTACAGGCAGAAAAACTACTACCTACTTCTTTCTTGTAACCCTAAAACTGCCAGTTATGTCTGACCTATACAGTGCATCAAATGCAAGTTACACAGAAATATAATTATTAAAATTCAGGAGCATATTGATTCCTGTCATAATTTCACACAGAACTTATATTGGCACACATAAAAGAAAACAAGTTCAAACTCTAATCAATCAGAATTGATGATGCAAAAATAAATCTCTGTAAGGT
This sequence comes from Sabellastarte sp. h YS-2021, assembly GCA_964017235.1. NCBI lineage: Eukaryota > Metazoa > Annelida > Polychaeta > Sabellida > Sabellidae > Sabellastarte > Sabellastarte sp. h YS-2021. Next base: position 88,806,428 of record OZ024931.1, read on the forward strand.
GTAGGTCGATTGTTTTTGTACTGATTTAGGGAAGATTTTCTGTTCAAATTATATTATCACCCATTTAAAAGCCCTTTAAAAGGTAGGTTAGGTGCCCATTTTTCAGGCAGTGTACTTAATTCCTATAAATAAAAATTTTAAAGCTCAAACAATGATTTTGTGATAAAGTTGTGCTGTTTTACAAAGCAAATCATGCAACGTGATCAACATCATATTGTCAACACATATTACAAGAACCAGCTGCTCCCTAACTAAATATGCAGGGTTTTACAGGGTTTTACAACGAATAGCAATGTTAGTAAACACGAAGGTGAAGCCTGAGTGTTTGTAATGAGCTATGAGTTGTTTGTTTGCCCGTGTTTACAATCTGTTTGTTTGCCCATGTTCACAATTATTCCAGTACAATTGAACACATCTTTTAGTAGGTAGATCTTGGCCAAAGGGAGCCCTAAATTATTTTCTAAATAATTGTCCCATCATGAATCCAACTGATATACAGTGAAAAATATCAACCAGTCAATTTATTATGTCCACCCCACTGGTGGCAATTTTCAAAAAATTTTCCTCTCCCCAAAAATGGGGGCCATTTTGAATTTTCAAATTTTTGTTAAAAATGGAAAAACACAAATTTGCTTCTATCTCCGTAACCGTGCGAGAGAGAGCAATTTCGTCAACATTTTCAACCCACAGGGTATCTCGGCAAACTACTTTGTGTAATTTTCCAAAAATTTTCATCCCCTTAAAAATGACGGCCATTTTGAATTTTCGCATTTTTGCCAAAAATGCAAAGACACAAATTTGCTTGTAACTACTTAACCCTGCAAGATAGAGCGATTTCGTCGAAATTTTCGATCCACAGGGTATCTCAGCAATCTACTCTTGCCAATTTTGTCCAAGTTTTAGAGCAAAACTCATGCTTCCCTGTGGGTGAACATTACGCATGCCAATGCGTCCTATTTCTAGTTAGAAATATAAAATGAATGTCCCACTTAGGGTTTAAAGGCATGGCTTTAAGAGAAAAACAGGCCATTATATTCTCATCAAGAATGCAGAAGTTATGGTCATCTAAACTTTCCAACATTCAGTAGGCAGCATATCTGCATAATTGAACCAAATCCTCTGAAAGTTGGTGATCTCATTCACATTATCACTAGGTTTTGCTGCACTTGGTATTTTATGGCATTGAGGATAAAACAGACAAATTCCTGACAAAGCTACTTTATGAGTTCCTGAGTTCTTTCAAGCTATTTGAGAATATCTAGAGTAAGAAAGTTGAAATTTATCACAAGTAGATTATCTTAGATATATATATACATAATATTTTTATAAAAATGCCTGATCTTTATTTGAACTGAATAAAAATTTCACTGAACAGAATTCAACTTTTGGTGTTGAATGCTCTCAGTGGAGTATGGTTCGTTCAGACTGAAAAAGGTTCGGTGATCATCAGCAGACAATATTGTACTATTAAAACATAGTTATTGAGAAAATGGAGCAAATTTTTAACCACCACACTTGACATTGTTTTTTTTGTCTGCAAATCAAGTATTTATTTTCATCCAGTAGAAGGTAAGTAGAATGACTTATTGCTTTGGAGCTAAGACAACACTTTTTGTAAGTATTGTGTTTTCAGAATGTTCAGGGTTCCAACATCCTTGAAAATCCTTGAAAAAATGGCTTCATTTTCAAGGCCTTGACAGTCCTTGAATTTAAATAAAATCCTTGAAAAGTCCTTGAATTGTTATTGCCCAACTTCTGCATCTGCATCATCTAGTTTTACGGCTATGGCAGACTTAGTAAAGCAAGTATGATCTTGTCTGAACAAAGTTTATGTTAAAATATTATTAGATGTGTTAAATAGCATTGTTGTAATGAGTTTATAAAAGTTAAAATCATGTGACAATAAAGAATTTTGTGGGAGGAACGGACAGCTAGAAGGGGAGGTAAAGGAGGCTGTGCCTTAAAATATATCCTTGAGAATTGTTGTTATTGTCCTTGAAAATCCTTGAAAAGACTTTGAATCCAGTTGTCAAAAGTTTGTGGGAACCCTGATGTTGTTTCCATTGAAGTAACATCCTTAACATGAATTCCTGGCTACCTGTACCATGAGGTTATGTTTTTGAGTGTGTTCAATTGTCTTTTTTTTCCATGTTTGCAATAACTCCAAAGGTAATTATATTTCTGACCTGACCTGATAAATTAAAGCATATTCTGGAAACAAAAAATGTCAAATTTTCAAAGGTCGCATTTTCAGTGTATTTCAGTGACTTTCGCTTTCTGGTTAACATTACTCCAAAATAATGAGCTGCTGCAGAGTGAGTGAGATCTTCTTAAAATCTTTTATGTGGATCAGGCCTCACCAAAGGAAAAAGTGCTGACATGGGAAAGATCCCGGGACATAATCTGGTTACTCAAAAAAAACCTGAATTTTGCATGAATGTTCCCTGGTGGAGGTGTGCACTCTCTGAGTGCTTTCTGGTTAAGAAGATGTCTTTTTTCCTAGCCCGTTGAGGTTCTTAACAGGGCTTAGAAGACATGACATGACTTAAGCAGATTATTGTAAGAGGAAGAGAGGTATGTCATCTGTAAACGTGGCGGTGTCCTTTTACAAAACTTTCCTTTATACAGTATGACTTACAAATAGACTTGCAAATTACCTGTCTGTCTTGATCTAGTGTCTCGCACTGTGGGCTCTTCTTCCAAAGGTTTTCCTGCTGGAGTTTCTGTAAGCAATGTAAAAATATCAGTGAGAATTATACTGTATAACCTTTAGAACCTCAGTGATTAAGTGGTTTATAAGTTTGGCCTTAAATCATGTTAGCCTCTGTGGTTAAGGGTTTTAAACCAGCTCCTCAGGTGGGGAAGGACCTTACCCAAGTATCAACTTAGCTGTTGAGTATAAGAATATGAAAAAGACAACACCCTTGACTTTAGAACCTCATACTTTATTTGACTGGTTAATGCAAATGAATTATTTTCAAAAGAGTATTTAGAGTCAGTACGAGTCTAAGTAAGGTATAAACAGAATCAGAATTGAGATCCTAACATCAGAAATGTTATATATTTGTATAAGTTTATGTGGAGGTTAAGATGAACTGGAATCTTATCTAGTTATACAAAGTCTAACGTATAGCAGTGGTGGCATCGTTTACAGAAATCAAAACCGGTTACCGGGGCTTTGAAACGAAACGAAATCCGGTATTTCGTATGCTTGTTCTGTGCATTGAAAATTATTTGCAGGCATACATGAGCGATAACTTGTAAATGGAAGTGGCTTTCGCGAGATATAATTTTGTACGAAAACTGATTTTTGCTCAATATGAAGTAAAATGTGACATATTTTATAAAATTTGTATATTTTTTGTCGTTTTGATGAAGTATCAGCCATTAGAAAGCCTAAAATATATTATTTTTTTCTATAAAAATATGCAAGTGTATATAGATGAACACTCTTTTTATATAGGCCAAAAATAAAAGTATGTTTTTAGTTTTTCTTTCATAAATGATCTAGTGAGAAATAATCCTTTGAAGTCAGTTAAATATCATATAGTGCAAACCAGAATTAACACCTGTGTGCAAATAGTGTTTATTCTAACATAAAACAAAAAAAATAAACTCTTTAAAATTAATGTGTATTTCAAAAAAATTACTATTTGCTGCTTCTATCCTTGTGCTGTGCTGATAAAAGCAAAAAGTGTAATCTTTATAATTCCGTATGACTATTGCTACTGAGCAAACATTAACATTTACCTTTGACCCATCTTGAAACACGAATGAAAGCATAAGAATCTAAACTTTGCATTGATATACAACAGATACCACCATTTTTATTTAGTATTTAATGGTAAATCATTTTGACCTTATTTTAATTCAAAAAGGTTATTAATTTTAATCAACACATATGTGAGGCCATTTTTATTTTTATGATATTTTCTCCATATTTTTGCTTTGATTCCTAGCACCAAAAAGTATATGTTTAAAATTGTTTTCATCCTTTGAAGCTTCAGCAATTAGTGACTATGCCCTTCGTGAATAAAACATTCATGTTATCTAATTTCAGTCTTGCTTAAAAGCCGCACTTTGTGGTGCATTTTATGCTAGCACATACACAGAGAACCCCTCAAATATTAGGATTTGATTGGCTAGGGTGTTTATATAGTTGAACAGACTTAAACATGAAGCTACTACCCCCATAAATGAAGCCAATGGCTCCCCAGTAAAATGAAGAAAATGCTTACCCCTAAAGCTACTAAAGTTACATCTTAAAATGATGGCATTGGTTACTCCTAAAATGAATCCATTGGTTCTCCCTTAAAGTGAAGCCACAGGCTACCCTCAAAATGAATGCACTGGCTATCCTTTAAAATGGAACCATAGGCATTTCCTTAAATAAACCTACTGGCTACCCTTCAAAATGAAGGCACTGGCTATCCTTTAAAATGGAACCATAGGCATTTCCTTAAATAAAACCACTGGCTACCCTTCAAAATGAAGGCACTGGTTATCTTTAAAATGGAACCATAGGCATTTCCTTAAATAAAACCACTGGCTACCCTTCAAAATGAATGCACTGGCTATCCTTTAAAATGAAACCATAGGCATTTCCTTAAATAAAACCACTGGCTACCCTTCAAAATGAAGGCACTGGTTATCTTTAAAATGAAACCATAGGCATTTCCTTAAATAAAACCACTGGCTACCCTTTAAAATGAATGCACTGGCTATCCTTTAAAATGAAACCATAGGCATTTCCTTAAATAAAACCACTGGCTACCCTTCAAAATGAATGCACTGGTTATCTTTAAAATGAAACCATAGGCATTTCCTTAAATAAAACCACTGGCTACCCTTCAAAATGAATGCACTGGTTATCTTTAAAATGAAACCATAGGCATTTCCTTAAATAAAACCACTGGCTACCCTTCAAAATGAATGCACTGTCTATCCTTTAAAATGAAACCATAGGCATTTCCTTAAATAAAACCACTGGCTACCCTTCAAAATGAAGGCCCTGGTTATCTTTAAAATGAAACCATAGGCATTTCCTTAAATAAAACCACTGGCTACCCTTTAAAATGAATGCACTGGCTATCCTTTAAAATGAAACCATAGGCATTTCCTTAAATAAAACCACTGGCTACCCTTCAAAATGAATGCACTGGTTATCTTTAAAATGAAACCATAGGCATTTCCTTAAATAAAACCACTGGCTACCCTTCAAAATGAAGGCACTGGTTATCTTTAAAATGGAACCATAGGCATTTCCTTAAATAAAACCACTAGCTACCCCTCAAAATGAAGGCACTGGTTATCTTTAAAATGGAACCATAGGCATTTCCTTAAATAAAACCACTGGCTACCCCTCAAAATGAAGGCACTGGTTATCTTTAAAATGGAACCATAGGCATTTCCTTAAATAAAACCACTGGCTACCCTTTAAAATGAATGCACTGGTTATCTTTAAAATGGAACCATAGGCATTTCCTTAAATAAAACCACTGGCTACCCTTCAAAATGAAGGCACTGGTTATCTTTAAAATGAAACCATAGGCATTTCCTTAAATAAAACCACTGGCTACCCTTCAAAATGAAGGCACTGGTTATCTTTAAAATGGAACCATAGGCATTTCCTTAAATAAAACCACTGGCTACCCCTCAAAATGAAGACACTGGTTATCTTTAAAATGAAACCATAGGCATTTCCTTAAATAAACCTACTGGCTACCCTTCAAAATGAATGCACTGGTTATCTTTAAAATGAAACCATAGGCATTTCCTTAAATAAAACCACTGGCTACCCTTCAAAATGAAGGCACTGGTTATCTTTAAAATGAAACCATAGGCATTTCCTTAAATAAAACCACTGGCTACCCTTTAAAATGAATGCACTGGTTATCTTTAAAATGGAACCATAGGCATTTCCTTAAATAAACCTACTGGCTACCCTTCAAAATGAAGGCACTGGTTATCTTTAAAATGGAACCATAGGCATTTCCTTAAATAAAACCACTGGCTACCCTTCAAAATGAAGGCACTGGTTATCTTTAAAATGGAACCATAGGCATTTCCTTAAATAAAACCACTGGCTACCCTTCAAAATGAAGGCACTGGTTATCCTTTAAAATGGAACCATAGGCATTTCCTTAAATAAAACCACTGGCTACCCTTCAAAATGAAGGCACTGGTTATCTTTAAAATGGAACCATAGGCATTTCCTTAAATAAAACCACTGGCTACCCTTCAAAATGAATGCACTGGTTATCTTTAAAATGGAACCATAGGCATTTCCTTAAATAAAACCACTGGCTACCCTTCAAAATGAAGGCACTGGCTATCCTTTAAAATGAAACCATAGGCATTTCCTTAAATAAAACCACTGGCTACCCTTCAAAATGAAGGCACTGGTTATCTTTAAAATGGAACCATAGGCATTTCCTTAAATAAAACCACTGGCTACCCTTCAAAATGAAGGCACTGGCTATCTTTAAAATGGAACCATAGGCATTTCCTTAAATAAAACCACTGGCTACCCTTCAAAATGAATGCACTGGCTATCCTTTAAAATGAAACCATAGGCATTTCCTTAAATAAAACCACTGGCTACCCTTCAAAATGAAGGCACTGGCTATCTTTAAAATGGAACCATAGGCATTTCCTTAAATAAAACCACTGGCTACCCTTCAAAATGAAGGCACTGGTTATCTTTAAAATGGAACCATAGGCATTTCCTTAAATAAAACCACTGGCTACCCTTCAAAATGAAGGCACTGGTTATCTTTAAAATGGAACCATAGGCATTTCCTTAAATAAAACCACTGGCTACCCTTTAAAATGAATGCACTGGTTATCTTTAAAATGGAACCATAGGCATTTCCTTAAATAAAACCACTGGCTACCCTTCAAAATGAAGGCACTGGTTATCTTTAAAATGAAACCATAGGCATTTCCTTAAATAAAACCACTGGCTACCCTTCAAAATGAAGGCACTGGTTATCTTTAAAATGGAACCATAGGCATTTCCTTAAATAAAACCACTGGCTACCCCTCAAAATGAAGACACTGGTTATCTTTAAAATGAAACCATAGGCATTTCCTTAAATAAACCTACTGGCTACCCTTCAAAATGAATGCACTGGTTATCTTTAAAATGAAACCATAGGCATTTCCTTAAATAAAACCACTGGCTACCCTTCAAAATGAAGGCACTGGTTATCTTTAAAATGAAACCATAGGCATTTCCTTAAATAAAACCACTGGCTACCCTTTAAAATGAATGCACTGGTTATCTTTAAAATGGAACCATAGGCATTTCCTTAAATAAACCTACTGGCTACCCTTCAAAATGAAGGCACTGGTTATCTTTAAAATGGAACCATAGGCATTTCCTTAAATAAAACCACTGGCTACCCTTCAAAATGAAGGCACTGGTTATCTTTAAAATGGAACCATAGGCATTTCCTTAAATAAAACCACTGGCTACCCTTCAAAATGAAGGCACTGGTTATCCTTTAAAATGGAACCATAGGCATTTCCTTAAATAAAACCACTGGCTACCCTTCAAAATGAAGGCACTGGTTATCTTTAAAATGGAACCATAGGCATTTCCTTAAATAAAACCACTGGCTACCCTTCAAAATGAATGCACTGGTTATCTTTAAAATGGAACCATAGGCATTTCCTTAAATAAAACCACTGGCTACCCTTCAAAATGAAGGCACTGGCTATCCTTTAAAATGAAACCATAGGCATTTCCTTAAATAAAACCACTGGCTACCCTTCAAAATGAAGGCACTGGTTATCTTTAAAATGGAACCATAGGCATTTCCTTAAATAAAACCACTGGCTACCCTTCAAAATGAAGGCACTGGCTATCTTTAAAATGGAACCATAGGCATTTCCTTAAATAAAACCACTGGCTACCCTTCAAAATGAAGGCACTGGCTATCTTTAAAATGGAACCATAGGCATTTCCTTAAATAAAACCACTGGCTACCCTTCAAAATGAATGCACTGGCTATCCTTTAAAATGAAACCATAGGCATTTCCTTAAATAAAACCACTGGCTACCCTTCAAAATGAAGGCACTGGCTATCTTTAAAATGGAACCATAGGCATTTCCTTAAATAAAACCACTGGCTACCCTTCAAAATGAAGGCACTGGTTATCTTTAAAATGGAACCATAGGCATTTCCTTAAATAAAACCACTGGCTACCCTTCAAAATGAAGGCACTGGTTATCTTTAAAATGGAACCATAGGCATTTCCTTAAATAAAACCACTGGCTACCCTTCAAAATGAAGGCACTGGTTATCTTTAAAATGGAACCATAGGCATTTCCTTAAATAAAACCACTGGCTACCCTTCAAAATGAAGGCACTGGTTATCTTTAAATGGAACCATAGGCATTTCCTTAAATAAAACCACTGGCTACCCTTCAAAATGAAGGCACTGGCTATCCTTTAAAATGAAACCATAGGCATTTCCTTAAATAAAACCACTGGCTACCCTTCAAAATGAAGGCACTGGTTATCTTTAAAATGGAACCATAGGCATTTCCTTAAATAAAACCACTGGCTACCCTTCAAAATGAAGGCACTGGCTATCTTTAAAATGGAACCATAGGCATTTCCTTAAATAAAACCACTGGCTACCCTTCAAAATGAATGCACTGGCTATCCTTTAAAATGAAACCATAGGCATTTCCTTAAATAAAACCACTGGCTACCCTTCAAAATGAAGGCACTGGCTATCTTTAAAATGGAACCATAGGCATTTCCTTAAATAAAACCACTGGCTACCCTTCAAAATGAAGGCACTGGTTATCTTTAAAATGGAACCATAGGCATTTCCTTAAATAAAACCACTGGCTACCCTTCAAAATGAAGGCACTGGTTATCTTTAAAATGGAACCATAGGCATTTCCTTAAATAAAACCACTGGCTACCCTTCAAAATGAAGGCACTGGTTATCTTTAAAATGGAACCATAGGCATTTCCTTAAATAAAACCACTGGCTACCCTTCAAAATGAAGGCACTGGTTATCTTTAAAATGGAACCATAGGCATTTCCTTAAATAAAACCACTGGCTACCCTTCAAAATGAAGGCACTGGCTATCCTTTAAAATGAAACCATAGGCATTTCCTTAAATAAAACCACTGGCTACCCTTCAAAATGAAGGCACTGGTTATCTTTAAAATGGAACCATAGGCATTTCCTTAAATAAAACCACTGGCTACCCTTCAAAATGAAGGCACTGGTTATCTTTAAAATGGAACCATAGGCATTTCCTTAAATAAACCTACTGGCTACCCTTCAAAATGAATGCACTGGCTATCCTTTAAAATGGAACCATAGGCATTTCCTTAAATAAAACCACTGGCTACCCTTCAAAATGAAGGCACTGGTTATCTTTAAAATGAAACCATAGGCATTTCCTTAAATAAAACCACTGGCTACCCTTCAAAATGAAGGCACTGGTTATCTTTAAAATGGAACCATAGGCATTTCCTTAAATAAACCTACTGGCTACCCTTCAAAATGAAGGCACTGGCTATCCTTTAAAATGAAACCATAGGCATTTCCTTAAATAAAACCACTGGCTACCCTTTAAAATGAATGCACTGGTTATCTTTAAAATGGAACCATAGGCATTTCCTTAAATAAACCTACTGGCTACCCTTCAAAATGAAGGCACTGGCTATCCTTTAAAATGAAACCATAGTCATTTCCTTAAATAAAACCACTGGCTACCCTTCAAAATGAAGGCACTGGTTATCTTTAAAATGAAACCATAGGCATTTCCTTAAATAAAACCACTGGCTACCCTTCAAAATGAAGGCACTGGTTATCTTTAAAATGGAACCATAGGCATTTCCTTAAATAAAACCACTGGCTACCCTTCAAAATGAAGGCACTGGTTATCTTTAAAATGGAACCATAGGCATTTCCTTAAATAAACCTACTGGCTACCCTTCAAAATGAAGGCACTGGTTATCTTTAAAATGGAACCATAGGCATTTCCTTAAATAAACCACTGGCTACCCTTTAAAATGAATGCACTGGCTATCTTTAAAATGGAACCATAGGCATTTCCTTAAATAAACCTACTGGCTACCCTTCAAAATGAAGGCACTGGCTATCCTTTAAAATGAAACCATAGGCATTTCCTTAAATAAAACCACTGGCTACCCTTCAAAATGAAGGCACTGGTTATCTTTAAAATGGAACCATAGGCATTTCCTTAAATAAAACCACTGGCTACCCTTAAAAATGAAGGCACTGGTTATCTTTAAAATGGAACCATAGGCATTTCCTTAAATAAAACCACTGGCTACCCTTCAAAATGAAGGCACTGGTTATCTTTAAAATGGAACCATAGGCATTTCCTTAAATAAACCTACTGGCTACCCTTCAAAATGAAGGCACTGGTTATCTTTAAAATGGAACCATAGGCATTTCCTTAAATAAAACCACTGGCTACCCTTCAAAATGAAGGCACTGGTTATCTTTAAAATGGAACCATAGGCATTTCCTTAAATAAAACCACTGGCTACCCTTCAAAATGAAGGCACTGGTTATCTTTAAAATGGAACCATAGGCATTTCCTTAAATAAACCTACTGGCTACCCTTCAAAATGAATGCACTGGTTATCTTTAAAATGGAACCATAGGCATTTCCTTAAATAAAACCACTGGCTACCCTTCAAAATGAAGGCACTGGTTATCCCTAAAAATAAGCGACTGGCTACCCCTGAACATGAAGCCACTGGCTTTCCCTTAACGTAAGCTACCGGTTACTCCTTGAAATAAAGTCAGTAGCTACCCCTTAAAATGAAGTCACTTGGTTGACCCTTAAAATTAAGCCAATGGCTACCTCTTAAATGATATCAATGGTTACCACTTAAAATGAAGTCAGTGGTTGCCCCTTAAAATGAAGCCAATGGTTACCACTTAAAATGAAGTCAGTGGTTGCCCCTTAAAATGAAACCAATGGTTACCACTTAAAATGAAGTCACTGGTTGCCCCTTAAAATGCAGCCAGTTGGTACCATCTTCAAAATGAAGCCAAAGATTATCCCTTAACAAAAGCCAAGAATTCAAACTATAATCAGGATTTTTTTGCCATTTTTGGCCTCTACAGTAAATTGTTTGTTACTCTCACACAAAATGACAGGATAAATGACTCTTCAGAAGTGTAGTTTTGCCTCTGTGATGTTTCCTTGAATATATTTGGTCCTGAAAGTTTAGTCATATTACAGAGAGCATCACACATCACTGTCACTGTCTCAGCAACCCTTAACAAGGTAAAAGCTGCCCCTTATTTCAATTTGAGTTTTTAATGAGTCTTAATGTCACCAACTAATGTCACATTCCATTCCAATAGAACATGCAAGCTATAATGGGGGTCTGATAAGGGTTTGCACAGATAAACATAGATACGCTCTATAAAGTGTAAGCCAAAAATGGGATTTTATTATTGATTTTTTTTGTAAATATGAAAATTTATTGTTTGTAAGTTGCAAATTGTGATTCGTAACTGGGCTACCAATATTTTAAAAAAACTAACTAATTTTATTCTGGCATTCCATTTCTTGATGAGATTTGCCTTCATCTGCAAAGTAAGTAGCACATTCATCTTTTTATTATCCCACCCAAGACTTACTTGACCTATATATACTGGGGAATAAAAACCAGGGAATATTTTATGACCCAATACCCTCTTTCTGTGTGCATGACATTGTGCCATTTTACACAAACAAGTGCCGGTTTTTCCCCGATATTTGAGTAGGTATGTAACACAGAAAAATGTTACTTTAAGTTAAATAACTGTAAAGGTGTTTTATACAGACCTTCTGTACATCTTTGGTGATTTAAAAGTCATGCAGAAATAGCTGAAAGAATCTAAAACTTATGGTACCCCTTACTCTAAATATGTTTCATGACTAATTTCTTACAATTTTTTGTGAATATTAACCCATCTTGTTTTACTTATCATTACTTTGTATCACACAAGACAATGTACACAATCCTCATCCTTACGAACTGGGATTGTGTATAGATTTGTGTCCTCTTGAAATAAAAACATATAAATACACCTCACTCTGATAAATTTTCTTTTGTACAGTGTGTCTACACTTTGCAAATGGCTTTGATCTAGTTACTCTTGCGAATGTTAGGAAAAACATTGTTTTTTTTTACATCCTTTGAATAGCCAGGATTATATTGAAGTACATCAATAGTGTCTCATGATTTACGTGCCTCTTTTAAGTCACTGTGGTCATGGGATGGCTCTATTCCGTGTTTCACACGTTGCTTTTAGCTACATGCAACCGCGTGACCACACCGATGAGAGTCAGTTACTTGATAACCACAAGTCTTTTTATATTATCCTTGAAGATCATTTGATCTTCAAAATACTTCAGATCTGGAAAAGACAATTAATTTGAAAGTTCATAATATCTGATTGGCAAGCTCATTACAAGACATACTTTATAACGGGTAGAATTTTAAATAATGTGGATTTCCTGTCATTTTTAAGTATTTGGTGTGAATCATGTGGTGAGAATGAGTTCACTAGAAGGTCTATGAAGTATAAATAATTGAGAAATTAAGCTTTAATGAGGAAAGAAAGATCATGCAAAACTTCTAGCAATGGAACCTTATGATAAGTGCATTGTGAACCATAATTAGATTATCATATTGTTAATTTTTTGTTTATTGCACCTATATATTCGATATAGGCCTATCTTACAAATCATATAATTAACAAAAACTGCACAGAAATAGAAAACACCTTCATCTTTTGACATTCCTTTACTGAATTTTTAATCATTTTTTTCTCCATGGCAATATTTATCGAAAGTTTTCTAACAATCCTTTCAACAGAGAAATCTCCGCACAGATAAATGGTGATGATAATATATCTTCTAATTATTGGAACATAACGTTTATATAATAGATGGTTCTTAAAACTGAAGAGAGAGATAGGGTAAAAAAACATACTCTCCACAGTCAGTGAGAATATGTCTAATATTCTCAGGTTTTGCTTCTAGTTGTGGCTTACTTCCTCTTATTCTTACATAAATACAGTATTTTCTAATGTTGTCACCTCAACATATGTTCCTGGGCCCATATTCACTTAGGTGCTTATTCTTAGAAGAATAATTTTCTTAGAATACAGGCATTTTCGTGGAAGATAAATTCTTAGAATAAGAACAATGTCAAAGAAATTTTCAAAACTTCTATTAAAAGTATATCTGCAAACCATTGTTGTCCTTGAAATAATACCTTCATTTTGAATAACAACTGAAATACTAATGCTCCTGTTTTCTACACAGATATTTCATTTTTACTTCCATTTTGTCATTATCACATTCAAAAGGCCCATGAATTTCAAAATTATTTTTCTTTAATTTAAAAATTCTTCTTTAAAAATTGATTTTTTATTTAAAGCTAAATTTTACTCACACTGCTTCTAATTATAGAGCATCTTCTGTATAGTGGACAAAAATAATTTTTTTTTTACAAAACGGAACCATTTACATATACCAGTAATTGATAGATAATAGAAGTAACAATAAATGAGGTTCTTAGTAAATTTTATGACAGTTTTGTAAGTGACTTCTGAATATTGAGTTATTATTAAATAAAAACAATAACATAAAAATTACTCACCAATAGTAAAAGCCATGAGGACCATGACACAGCAAATTGATCTCATTATCACCCGTCCAGACATTTTTATACTCCCTTCTTAAAAAAAAATAATGTAGTCCAGTGCAGCAACAGATGGTTTATTTTTGTGTAACAGCTTCAGATAAATCTTGCAGTATCTTGTGACACTTCCAGATGGATAGCAAACTTAGTTTTTTGGGGGCTGCAGAGTTGTAATTTTTTTGCTCTGAGTCTTTAATGGCTGGGTGTGGTATGCTGAAGGCTCTCACCACATTTAACACATTTTCTCAGGGACAAGCCACTTCAGCCACTGGAGCTCCAGTTATATCGCTTGTTGTGTGACCCGCCTGCTAATTAAACCAGATGAGCTACTCTCCATAGTGTCACTTCTGTGAAAACTGCCTCGTTTAAAAATGTTATACATGTATCTCCGAATGGCATTCTTGTGCAGTTGTTATTATTGTTCTTTACTAAACGTTGTTCAAAATTTTAAATATGATCAACATCTAAAATAATAACACATTATAATGCAACCAAAGATTATTACAGTTCATGATTCATTGTGAAAAAACTGTAGGGATGAGTAAAAGGGGTTTTATTCTCAGTTGTCTCACGGGTGCCATGTTGTGCCTGGAGTTACTTGATTAAACATGAATCCCAGTAAGGAAATCCAACTCCTCTAGGAAATAGTGACACAGATAGCCTAAAGCAATTAATTGTTAACCCATTGCATTAGGTTCATTCAAATGTCCAATATCAAAAACAAAGTTTTTTATTGTTAAAATATGAGTAAAACAGTCCAGCATCTCTTTTTTTATTTGACTTTCTAGTATCCCAATATTTGGATTTATGAGTTCATTTCAATTTTCCTAAATTTGTATTTCCTATTAAAGTTAATGTCTTTTTTTATTGAATTTTATCTTCTTCTGCAATGGTAGTTGAAACCACAGCTTCATGCAAGAAATAAAATATAGTGAGAAATTCTTTGATAAATGGATTACCAGTGTATGACAAACAGTTGAAACTTGTCAAGTGATATTTCAAGGAACAAGAAAAATACTTCAACTTAACCAGGGCTGGTATTTCAGGCCCAGAGACATGCTGTTTTTTTAAAAGATAGCTTAACCATCTGGCATGAAAAATTGTTCAAGGCATGCAGGTCTGTCTGCTCGTCTGTTTGCTAGAGCTATTATAAGTAAGGTACCTCCCACCCTATGTTTGAAAATATTAACACTTTATCACAATTTTCTCAGTGAATATTGCAGGGATTTCTCTCATATCTTGCACATATGTACTAGGCCTGGCTCTTTCTGAATTATTTTTTATGAATTTTTTAAATAATTTAACCTGAAAATTCTGCATTTAGAGCATTTTGTTAAAATATGTTATTCAGCTACTTTTTCCATAGCTACAACATGGTGAGTAACTTGGGTGTCTATCTTAATAGCTAAGTGAGTAATAGCTACTTTTGTGACTTTTCAATAACTTCCATCATGAGTAAAATCACTTGTAAGTTGAAAACTATTTCATTTAGAGAATTTCATATAAATATGTTATTCAGCTACTTTTGGGTCAGTTATAACACAGTAAAATTTCAGACCTGTAACTCATTGCATAGCTGAGTAATAGCTAATTTGAGGTTATCCGTGTTGAGTAAATCAGTTAGAACTTGAAGACTATTGCATTTAGAGTATCTCTTTAAATATGTTATTCAACTATTTTTGGATCATT
This sequence comes from Sabellastarte sp. h YS-2021, assembly GCA_964017235.1. Taxonomy (NCBI): domain Eukaryota; kingdom Metazoa; phylum Annelida; class Polychaeta; order Sabellida; family Sabellidae; genus Sabellastarte; species Sabellastarte sp. h YS-2021. Next base: position 88,821,833 of record OZ024931.1, read on the forward strand.
TGTAACAAAGGAAATTTAGGACATGTAGTTTATTTCATAGATGAGCAATAGCTATTTGAGGTTATCACTGTTGAGTAAATTAGTTATAACTTGAAAACTATTGCATTTACAGAAATTTGTGTAAATATGTTATTCAGCTACTTTTGGGTCAGCTATAACATAGTAAAAATGCAGACCTGTAGCTCATTGCATAGCTGAGCAATAGCTACTTTGATGTTATCACTGTTGAGTAAATCGGTTGTAACTTCAAAACTATTACAGTTAGAGTATTTTGTTGTAATATCTTATTCACCTACTTTTGGATCAGCTATAACATAGTAAAATTGCAGACCTGTAGTTTATTTCATAGCTGAGCAATAGCTATTTTTAGGTTCTCACTGTTGAGTAAATAAGTTGGAACTTGAAAACCATTGCATTTAGAGTATTTTCTTTAAATATGTTGTTCACGTACTTTTGGGTCAGCTTTAACATAGTAAAGTTGCAGACTTGTATCTCATTGCATAGCTGAGCAATAGCTACTATGAGTTTTTTTTCTGTTGAGTAAATCAGTTGTAACTTGAAAACTATTGCATTTAGAGAATTTTGTTGAAATATCTTATTCATTTACTTTTGAATTAGCTATAACATAGTAAAATTGCAGACATGTATCTCATGGCATATCTGAGTAATAGCTATTCTCAGGTTCTTACTGTTGAGTAAATAAGTTGGAACTTGAAAACCATTGCATTTAGAGTATTTTCTTTAAATACATTGTTCACTTACTTTTGCGTCAGCTATAACATAGTAAAGTTGCAGACCTGTATGTCATGGCATAGCTGAGCAATAGCTACTTTGAGGTTTTCTCTGTTGAGTTAATCAGTTGTAACTTGAAAACTATTGCATCTAGCGAATTTTGTTTTAATATGTTATTCACCTACTTTTAAATTAGGTATAACATAGTAAAATTGCAGATGTTTAGCTCATGGCATAGCTGTGAAATAGCTATTCTCAGGTTCTCACACACTGTTGAGTAAATCAGTTGTAACTTGAAAAATATTGCTTTTTAAGTATTTTCTATAAATATGTTGTTCACCTACTTTTGTGTCAGCTTTTACAGTGAATTTGCAGACGTGTATGTCATGGTGTAGCTGAGCAATAGCTACTTTCAGGTTTTCTCACTGTTGAGTAAATCAGATGTAACTTGAAAACTATTGCATTTAGAGTAATCTGTTTAAATATGTTGTTCACATACTTATGGGTCAGCTATAACATAGTGAAATTGTAGACCTGTAGCTCATGGCATAGCTGAGAAATAGCTACTTTTAGATTTTCACTGTTCAGTTAATCAGTTGTAACTAGAAAACTATGTCATTTACAGTATTTTGTTTAAATAAGTTATTAAACTACTTTTGGGATAGCTATAAAATAGTATAATTTCAGACCTGTAGCTCCTTGCATAGCTGAGTAATAGCTACTTTGAGGTTCTCACTGTTGAGTTAATCAATTGTAACTCGAAAACTATTGCATTTGCAGTATTTTCTTTAAATATGTTTTTAACTTACTTTTCACACTTTAACAGTTACCTTGTTACTTTCCTTCTGAATACCATTTCCAGGGCACATCTTTTGTGTCCTTTTCTTCTGTCACTTCTACTCTGAAACTCAAAACACACAGTCAGCTGACACAGAGCCCGTTCACGGGCACTGATTGCTTGTTCATTTGTAGCAATAATTTTCTATTGGTATTACGTACATGGGAAGATGTTTTATACTTTTAATATTCACCATTATTTTGTTTATTAAGTAACAGAGTTACTAGTGCTTTTATTGTTGATGTGGAGTATTGATACATCACCTGAAATGAGACTTCTAACCCACATTGATTCAAACAAGAAGAAGCAACACCTCATTCCACCTTTGTTCTTGCCTTTTTTTGGTGTGGAATCTGGAGAACCTGATCTTTGGAGATTTGTGTTTAACCTGCATTAAACTTATTGGAATTCCCATTAGCCATTAGATCTCATTGCTATCACCCCACTTTTGTGAGTAGATGTCTGGTTCACAAGGGTTAAGGCCTGTCTCTATGTGAGTGTAGATGTCAAAGGAACATAAACAGCCAACTTTGGATCTATGTTAAACATGTCAAGCATGAAACAGCACCAAACTCAACATTTACTGCTGTTTTAATGGAAACTTTTACTGATCTAATGTATTCACACAATCTCGCTTTACTATTCCTGCACCGAGTTCACCAGTACAGCATTACATTCTACATAACGGAGCTTCTCATTTGTCCAGTGTGAAGTCGAAAGGATGTAATCTGGGGTCTCAAATTAGCTAAAAATTCACTTTAACAAAAGAAAAATTGTGGTCAAGAATGGAAAATACACAGCTGAGATTTTTCCTGTCTGTTAAAATCTTGTGTCATTTTCACACTCCTGCTCAAATCAAAAAGTTAAAATCTTAGGTCCCAAAACTTGGATTGAGTCTGGTAGTTGTGATGTAAACTTCCAGGGCCATATTCGTAAAAGCTATTTGTGAAAAATGTTCAAAGTTCAACCTAAGTTTAAGTTTAAAATTTTGCAAACTTAGGCTGATTTTCCACGGATCTTTCACTTACCCTTTGTATGTATACGAACCCTGCTGTAATAAATAATCCATTGAAGCACAAACTTTAGTTACTTTTACTGTTATTTTCGTTCAGGTGTGGAGTCTTGAGAACATGATTTGTACACAGACACTGCTCAGACATCAGGGGAGTGTGGCCTGTCTGGCTGTGTCTAGAGGCAGGATCTTTTCAGGTGCTGTGGACAGCACGGTGAAGGTAAGACACCCATCTTAGTTCTGTTCTGTATTGTACACAGCAATGTCAAGGTTAGTATCAAGACGATATGTCAACTGACACTTCTAACTCTCCAGTCTGCCAGCTCCATGGTTTTGGATGCAAATGCTGGTTTTGAGTTTTCATGGGAAAGTTGGTTGTTGCTTGTTATTGTCGTGTGGTCTACAATGCAGAATCTTATACCCAGTTAGTATGCACCACTTTCCACTGCCACTATGTGATCTGCTCCTAGACATAAAACCATCTTTAAACTAAATAAAATGGTAGAACAACTTTGAGAATGAGGCTAGATGTATGGAAGTTTTGATCATTTTAATTTAGGATTATGTTGCATGTGCTCTTTATCCAGGTAAGGAGTTGGGTTAATTACACAATTAATTTGGAAATTGAGTAATTAATTTTAAAGTCTGTGTACAGGAGAAAATTTCTGCAGGAGGGACCTGCACCCAGATTTTCTGCAGGCTATAGCTAAGCAATAGCTTGCCAGATTTTCTTCAAATTTGGCATTTGTATGCAGTAGCCCTTGGAAAAATTTCAGAATATGGTGTCGTAACATTTCCATCAACTAGAGAAATCACATGACCAAAAACATATTTTTTAAGAGGTCTGCTTGTCCGGATGATTACTTAAAAGTTCTCCACTTATTCACATGAAATTTTGTAAGTCAGTTTATTATATAGATGTCTGGAAAATCTAAAATTTTCTTAAATGAAAAATCCTTCATACCTGGAAAATGGTTCAAGATTGAGCAATTTTGGTTGAATTTTTGGTCGAGGATGCTTAAGCATAGTCACATGTAAAATTTTGGCAAAAATAATTCTCCGACAACTTTTGGTAGCCATCCTAAATTATAGCTATTTGATATTCTCACAGTTCAGTAAATTACTTGTAACTCCCAAAGTATATTGAAAGCATTTTCTTAAAATGTGTTCATCTATTTTCATCTTATCCACTAGATGGTTGTGTAAGGATCTTTTTCTATAGTTAAGGGACTTTTAACCATTTTCCCATTGTAGCAGTTACTAAATTGAGTAAATGCATCTACTCATTTGCAAAAACTACAAAATCCTTCATATCTCTGAAATGGTGCAAGATAGAACAATTTGGGCAGAATTTTGGGCCAAGAGGGTATGCGCCATTTCATCTGCCCCATTTTTGAGAAGTCATTCACCAACTATATGGGGGCCATCTTGAATTTCTGTATAAAATGCAACGACGCAGTTATCTTGGAAACAGTTGAAGATATAGCAATTTTGGCCTGGAGAGTATATGCAGTCATCTGCCCCTTTGGGCATGAAGCGTTCTCCTGTCATTTTTGGTGGCTACCTTGAATTTACAAATAAAATGCAAAAACATATTTATCTCAGAAATGGTGCAACATAGAGTCATATATCATATATTCATATGTCATCATATATTCATCTTAACATACATAGTAAATCAAAATTATCAAACAGTTGTAATTCTTCTTTTTTTCCCTTGCATTCTAGTGAAATCATTTCATAATTGACATAATTTCTCATAAAATAGAGGCTAATTATAAATAAATGACATAAATGACAATAGTATGTCCAAGCCCATTATGTCAGTGCTATATTCATGTGTCACAGGTTTGGCAGTGATCCAGTTTTTGGTCTTCACCCTGCTCCCAATGGAAAGCTATCAGGACATGACATTGTGCAAGAGTTCAATTTCCAGCAGTATTGTGTTTGCCTGGAACTAAGTCCACACTGGAACCAATGACAGGCAGACAGATATTTCACTGATCACAGAAGGAATGGCTTCATGTGGGAAAGACAAGTCAGCTTGGGAGAAAGAATAGATGTTCATGCCCAAGTTTCAGTCTAGTTAAACTAGAACAACAATCATACTTTGTGCAATGGTTGATTCCTAAAAATTAATTCACAAGGTTTTTGAGGTCTGAAAAACTGTGCACATTCAAGTCATCCCAAGAACACTAAGCTTAACATTAATGTAAGTCTTAGTACTGCATATTTTTACACAGTTTTTGGGCATACTTTATTTAATAACCTTTTAGCTATTCACATTCGCATCAACTGACTACGGATAGAAATTAAGTCATCAGTCTGTAATTTTATGGCAAAAAGATCAAAATTGTTGTGTAATTATATTTTTCTTTGAGATTATCTTTATTTATACACAATGTATTGTTTAGAATAGAAGTTTACTTGAATGTAACCTTGTCAACATAATTTATATTTTCTGCTGTCACATAAAATGTGCTACCAGACTGTTGGAAAATGCATTTAACATTTTAATATATTAGCCATATTTTTATATTGTTTTGATATGTGGATTTTTCATGTTCTATGTAGATAATTTTTGTGCAGTATCTTTGGTATTTCTAACAAATTTATATGAAAGTACATCAGAGGTTGTAGATATGTCAATATCTAAACAGAAAGCACATAAAATAAGTACATACAATGTATATTCAAGAGAACTTGCAGTGGTCTGTAGTACTCTGTACTTGTCAGAAATTGTTGGATACTATTATTGAGCAGATGCTGAAATGTGCGAGTCATCAATGACATATAGTACCCCAGTCACACAATGTTTATTGGTGTTTTGTATAAACACCCCATTCTTTTACTTGCTGCCACATTCAGTGTCAGTAAATTTCATGTAGTGTGCCCTTCCCTGCCTTTCATTGTCACATACACAGAACTTTTAAACTGTTCAAAATTTCTGCTGACCATAGATGGTACTGGTACTGGGTACATCATTTATTGATACTGTCAATATTGTTTTGGGACAGGTTTGCCCATATTGATGTCTGGAGACGTATATCAGTATCACCGTTTTAAGTAAAACTGAAAACATACACTGCAAATATTTGAATTAAAGCCTAAATCTGAATAAATTGCACACTTTTATTTTGCATTTTTGAAGTTTTCAATGTATTTTTGATGAAAACTGCATGTTTTGGTCTGACAAATTTCACTTCCCGTTAGCAGTTGGGGATATGCTAAAACAAAGCGTGTTCGGTATCCCGTACTCGGACTATTTGGTGGACAATATGACCCCCTGATATTGGGCCGATATTGAAATAATTTTACATTCAATATAGATATCCACACAGTCAAATGATTTACCCACTAATAGATGGCGTAAAGTTCTGTAAGGTATCTGCAGTGTGTCCCATCGTTTATATAGCTGTGCCTCTCCTCCCAATTCAGTGCTGTTTTGCCATAATGTTACTGTGTCTTTACAGTATCTGTATTGTTTCTTTCTATGTCAAACAGAAGCCACTGTTATCACCAATTTAGATTCTCTTCTGTAACAAAACTGTAGCTAGAGGTGTTACCTAGGTTACATGGGTGGTACAGCTTTCTGCCTCTGTTTCTTGTGCCATCCATGAGCAATGGATATACCACCTGCAGTATGACTGGGGCATCAGTCTGATATGATATTTAGTCCAAGTTACAAACCTACACGGCTTAGTACACACAAGAGTTCTTACAAGTAAATATGCCATAAGTAACAGCATTTGCCAACTCCAGGAACTTATTTTACATTTGTTAAAGAATCTTTTAAAAAAACTTTTGAGTGCAATTGACCTAATGTTGGTGGTTTCTTAATTACACTTATTTGTGATTATTAATAGTATACAAAAACCGATTAGAAAAAACCTTGACAAAGATATTATATGCGGTTTCAATTATTTTCAGTGATATAATCTTTGCCACATGTCAAATATAAATCAGTCATAATGTTCATGAAATCATGCAATTTTAGCATGTTTGTTAAAGACTGTTGAGTCTTTCGTTCTGTGTGCAATAGTATGTAGTAGTTAAGTGAGGTCATGTGACGTTATAGTATGGTTAAACCTTGTTAAGTATTATCATTTGTTTATGTGTGACCAGAAAAATGCTTCTACTAAAGCATTAATTGCAAATAACAGGGTACAGATCAATGAAAAGACCCTTTTGGGCCCCTATTTTTGGCCCTTTGTTGTATCAGAAATGGTCGCTGGAAGCTGGAAACATAATATGTCACTAACCATTGCCTTTAGATGTTTCACTTAATTTAGTAGCTTTGAAATGCCTGCATATTGAGCCACATTGGGTAAACATATATTAACAAAATTTTACAAAAGATTTGATTTCTCTCAATTTTACCTTTTTGCCCCTTTGCCTTTAGATATTTTCTGTTTGGGAAGGTCCAAAATATGGCATTTCCAGCGCTATGTTTTTCACATAGCAGCATATGGATAAATAAATGTGATGTACTGGAAAATTTACATCTTGGCAAAATGTTACAATCAATAATATTTTTTTCTTCACTTTAACCGATTTGATATAAAAATGATACAGTTGTAACATAAAAAGAATCCAAAATAGTGAACTGCATTGACACAATCGTCTTATTTTTGAATGCCTAATAAAAAGTCATGATAACTACATCTCTTATTGAAGTAATATCCTACTATTATAGCATTTTATATTGACAGCTATGTAATATGTAGAGATAAAATTATCCTCAGCAGAAGGTTTTTGGTCTTTTTGAAATTTTTATGCGAGTATGACTTGATCAAAGGATGCAGTCATTACATTTTGTAAAAGACCCACATCATATTCTGGATACCAAAAAAAAAAGGTCATGAATTTTCAAAGGTCCTATTTCATTGTCAATGACTTGCTTTTGGGTTGCCATTACTTCAAAAGTAATGAGCAAATCTGATGAAATCTTTATTGTATTGTGTATTTATACTCAGCGCAATATCTCCATATATACTACAGGACTCAAAGCACTATTTAACCAATTCGACTGTACAGGTACAGTCCCAACTCACACGTAACTGACATTCCCCTAACTGGAAGATAGAGGCTCAAGGATGACCATTTATCAATGTCCTTGAGGTTCTTTAACCTTCCACTGGGGATAGGACCCAATGACAGAGGACCACCATTTTAAGTGGTCATCCGAGCCACTATGTATCTGCCTGTACCTGGGTTTGAACCCACGTCCTCCGAGTTCCTAGACAAGTGTGTTACCGCTAGGCCACAGTGGCAGATTTATATGGGTAGGGCCTGGAAAAAAAGGAAGAAGTTATATGTATCATATTCTGGATATAAAAAAATCCCCCGTGGCAATCTAACCAAGAGCAAAGTAATTAAATGCTAAACCGTTTACATGAATTACTTTACCAGTTCATTGATACAACCTGGGAATCACTCTTGTGTATGGAGGCCTTGAAGTGCATTTGTAGTAAGATGGCAAGTATAATCCGCTCTTTAATGACATTCACTGATTATATTATAGTCTTTACTATTTTCACTTCTAATCATAGCAATAGTGCTATGTAGAAAGTTGACAGCTAGTTTCTAGTGGTGATTGGTTTCTGGACTAAATGGCCATAATGAAAATCCCATTATGTGACTTGGACAGAAGTTTAAACTCAATCGAACTTAACTTGTAACTGCTTCTGCTCCTTATTCCCTCCTGCAATTTAAAGGTCAAAGCAAGGTCATATGCAATGGACATCATTTTAATTGTGAACTAGAATTACATCAATTCAACCCAGTGCATCCCGAACAGAACATGGTGTAATCTAACATATAGACAATTCAGCCATTCTAAAATGTCACGCTTTCAATTTCCCCGAAAATTCAAGATGGAAGTAGGAACTCAGGAAAAAGGAAAAATTTTTCAGAGGGACTCTATCAAGGGTCGGTAGTACAAAACTGTCCACAATTTGGTCAAAATTGCTGTATCTCTAATGTTTTTGAAATAAATGACATTTTCAATTTCCACCAAAATTCAAGATGATAGCTGAAACTTTTTATAAGGCATTATATACCCAGGGTCCAAAATTTGCCTGAAATCGCTGTCTCTTAATGGTTTTCGAGATAACTGACATTTTCGATTTCTGCCAAATTTCAAAATTTTGGACAGATTTCAGAAAATTACAAATTTTTCAGAGGTACTACATGCAGGGTCTATAGTGCACAAAGAGTTGAAAATTTGCTTGAAATCACTCTATCTCTAATAATTTTCAAGATAATCAACATTTTCAATTTCCAACAAAATTCAAGATGGCAGCCCAAATTCAGAAAATAAAGAATTTACCCGAGGCTTACATCTAGGGTCTGTAGTGCCCAAAGGGTCTAAAAATAGCATGATATTCTAGCAGTTTTCAATATAAGATATTTTTCAATTTCTGCTAAAATTCAAGATGGTGGCTGGAATTTGGCAAATTAAAAATTTGGGTCATATGCATTACATCCAGTGTCTATGGTGCCCAAAGGGTCCAAAAATTTGACTGAAATTGTTCTTACAGTTTTTGAGATAATCAACATTTTATATTTCCACCAAGATTGAAGATAACAGCTGGAATTAAAAAAGTAAAAATTTTCAGAGGTATTATATAGAATACATTAATTTCCAAAGGGCCCTAAATTTACTCTAAATCGCTCTATCTCTGATACTTTTCAAGATAATTTTCTGATTTTCCACCAGAATTCAAAGTGGTGGCCGAAATTCAGAAAATTAAAATTTTTTAGACATTATTTCCATTGTCTTTAGTGCCCAAAGGCCTTTTGAAGGATGCCACTGGAAGGCCCAGTCCACAAAACAAGTCCATGCTAAAAGGGGACATAAATATGTATGATGTATATCACTCATAAGATGATCTGTCCAAAATGTGAAAAATACCCCAACTCTGAACTTTAGAAGGTCTTCTAGTGGATGTCCAGAGCCATAAAATAATATGCTCTGAGCTCTTCCCCTTATATACCCACATGCCAAATTTGAAAGGTTTAAGTTATAGCACATGAAAGGAAATCTCCACTGGAAAAAGGACAAAAGGCCAATATCTGAAGGCCAGCCATAAACTTGTAGAAAGTGGTCAAAGATGAAATTTTTGCATGCTTATAGGGGACATGTATGTCAAGATAATCAACATTTTTCTTTTGGTCTTTTCTATTTTACAAGATATTTGTGGAAAAAATAAACTTCACATGAATAAAAACATTTATTTACAGCTAGCCATGCACTCTTCAACAAGTCTGAACACAGTTCTCCATATTTTAACACCTGTAACTCCATCTTTAATCATGTGGCATTGTCCATGATGTCTGGTGTTCTTGACCAGCTCTGGAGTTGCCTCTTCAGACCCGGCTGTGCCAAATCAACTGGGGTCTTTTCCTCCTGAAAGAAAAATTACGCCTAATCTCATTACATGTGTTGAGACAGTATTGCAGGTCTATGGTTAAAAAAAACAGAAACAGGAACACAACAAGTTTACTGTGAGAAAACTTTACATAATACATACATACACCAATCATTGACTCTTCTTCCTGTCAGCAGGCCTGTTCCACTGGGACAACACTTAAAAAGACAATTCTTTTTGGTTTCCCCAAATAGGAAAGGTTTTGTATTGGCAGGATCTGGAAAAGGAAAAAACCTCATTCCTACTCTTATATAGTACATCCCGTTAAGCTAAATTTCCTTTTAAGCAGAAGTAAATATTTGATCATCTTGGGGCGTTTTCCATGGGAATAAGAATTTTTGGTAGAAATGTTTTTGTGGTCTTTTTTTAAGGTTCACAATTTAACAGGATTCTATTCTATTCTATTCTGTACTTTTATAGCGCTTAATCTCTGCTAGGCAGACTAAGGCGCAACACCAAAAATCAAGTTTAAAAAATCATCTGTCCATAGCCGTTGCCAAGTCCAGTACCACGGAGACGCCTGATAGAGTGTAAGCTAAGGTGGGAATGCCTTGTGGAAGAGATATGATTTTAACCTTTTCCTGAAACAGGTGAGAGTTGGGGCAGAACGTACCTCATTAGGCAAATGATTCCAGACTGTGGGGGCATCAAAAGCAAAGCTGTAGCCAAAGTGATTTTTGGATTTATGTACAGATGGACAGAATTGAGGAACCTCCAGGAACCTTTTATCTGGATGGTTGTATCTTGTACTATATCTTCCGCAACGAGTGGGCAGAAGAGGACCAAAGTAACTGGGATGGCCACTGTGAAGAAACTTATAAACTAGAGTGGCAGTTTTGAAGATACAGCGAGATTCAACTGGGAGCCAATGGAGTCGTTTGAGAATAGGAGATGCCCGCGTGTATTTTCACTGTAATTAGAGTACGAAAGGTGAAGTAAGCCATGGTATTTGAAATCTGCTAGGAAGGAACCCCAAAATATACCAGTAATAATATTGTTTTATTGTGCGCTACAATAGCTTACAACATGGAACTGAATGCTATCTCAAGAGGCCGCAGGCATCCGGCCAATGAACAAGAAAAATGGATGTATAATACTAGCGAGATGCCTTGGAATCTAGGTGACCCCAGTAGTGACGCTGCCATGTACTTCCTCTCTCTTGTTGGCCACGAATATGGAATACACACATTTTTATTGCAAGGAAAGAGATCTCAATTTTATATGGATAAACTTGTCGCTGGATACTGAAACTACATCAGTTTCTTCATTTTATACCATAGAATCTCGGTTTGTGTCAATTCAAAGAACAGATAAGTATTTTTAATATATTTTACAACTTAAAATCCACTTCTGGGTTCACGTGAAATAGAGTGGCGACCAGGACTCGTGCATGTTATATACATATTGTTTATTTGGGGTTTTACGTCGCTTTCAACATTGTAAAGGTAATATCACAACGGGTAGTTGGAAGGGCAGAGGAAACCAGTACATATAGTTCGCTAGGGTTCTGTACTGTAAACTGCCGACCAACGGCAAGCAACTACCAGCTTTCCCACTTACGGCCATGACGGGGATCGAACCCCAGCCGCAGAGGTGGGAGGTGAGAGTGTTACCACTCTGCCACCGTGGCCCCGCATGTTATATACAGGACATTGGCCTGTTGAAATAAAATAAAATATTTAACCCCAATTTGCTTCATTATTTGACCTTTTTAAGGGTTCAAAATATAAATTAAAGCACAACTAGAGGATCGCTCGCAAAAAAAAGATAATGTTTTTGCATAGCAAAAACAAAGCGTCCCGAAAAGGATATAAAGGTGAGTGCTAAAGTATTAAGAAAATGCTTCGTTTCTAGCCTTATACTGTTGTGGCAACCAAAGTCAGCGCAGTCTGCTCTATCTAGCATGGTTTTCAAGATATAAGCATTTTTGTGTTTTGCAAAAAATTAAAAAATTAAAGATGTCCGCTATATTTGGCGAGACAAAAATATTTTGAAAATTGGCATGGCTACTCTGCAGAGATACCCAGCAGGTCCAAAATTTTGTTGAGTTCGCTCCATATAGCACGGTTTTCGAGATATAAGCATTTTTGTGTTTTGCAAAAACTTTGAAAATTCAAAATGGCCACCATTTTGGGGGAGACAAAAATTTTTGTCAAGACCACTGCCGCGGTGTGTATCTCCCGCTGAGCATTAAAGGAGAAGAAATAGCTTTTCCGAGATATTCACAATTTTTCATTTTCGTGTGTGAAAGCTCTTCCAAAAGTAGGTGAATGAGTTATTTGAGAAAAATTGGCTATCTGCAATACTATTAAGAGATAATTCACATTTACTCATTTTGAGTAGGTGAATAATTAGCTATGGGTCTGAAACTTCACCAAGTGAAAGCTCTCCCAAAAGTAGGTGAATGAGTTATTTGAGAAAAATTGGCTATCTGCAATACTTTTACAGATAATTAGCATTTACTCATTTTGAGTAGGTGAATAATTAGCTATGGGTCTGAAACTTCACCATATGAAAGCTCTCCCAAAAGTACATAAATGAGTTATTTGATAAAAATTGGGTATCCGCAATAGTTTTTGAGATAATTAGCATTTACTCATTTTGAGTAGGTGAGTAATTAGCTACGGGTCTGAAACTTCACCAAGTGAAAGCTCTCCCAAAAGTAGGTGAATGAGTTATTTGAGAAAAATTGGCTATCTGCAATACTTTTAGAGGTAATTCGCATTTACTCATTTTGAGTAGGTGAGCAATTAGCTATGGGTCTGAAACTTCAAGTGAAAGCTCTTTGGGATAGCTGCTCTGCAGAGATACCCTGAAGATCAAAAATTTCGTCGAAATCGCTCTATGTATTACAGTTTTCAAAATATTAGCATTTTTGTGTTTTGCAATTTTTGCGCAAAAATTCGAAAATTCAAATTGGCCGCCATTTTTGGTAAGACAAAATTTTTTTGAAAATTGGCATGGCTACTCACAGAGATACCCTGTGGGTCAAAAATTTCGTCGAAATCGCTCTATCTAGCACGGTTTTCGAGATATAAGCATTTTTACATTTTGCAATTTTGCGAAAAATTCGAAAATTCAAAATGGCCGCCATTTTTGGCAACAAAATTTTTTTTTTCAAAATTGGGATAACTACTCTGCAGCGATACCCTGTGGGGCAAAAATTTCGTCGAAATCGCTCTATCTAGCACGGTTTTCGAGATATAAGCATTTTTGTGTTTTCCTTATTTGGAAAATTCATAATGATTAATTGATCATTCATTACTCGGCCATTTCTTAACCAATCAATGCCAAAATCTAATGATTTCCAGATTTTAATAGAATGAATGTATTTGCCAAGTTTCAGGTGAATTGATAAAATTTCTTTCAAGTTATCATCCGGACAAGCTTCCCCATCGAAAAAAGACATTTTGGTCATGTGACCTCTCTGATTGGTTGAAATGTCACTGCAGTATATTCAAAAAAATTCCCCAAGGCTACTGCCTAAACCTGCCAAATTTGAAAAGAATCCGCCTAACGGTTACAGAGTTATAAGGAAAACAAAATGCGGAGCCGCCGGAGCCTGAAGGTTTCCCATACACAAACAAGCGTCCCTTGCGGGACGCTTAAAAATGATTCCTGCTGAAAGAAATCATCGGAAACAACTTCTGTCTTTGTGTAGACAGCAATTGCTTGCAAAACTAATGCATGTAGCTTATATACAAGAAATAACATAAAATATTTTTAGGGTTTATCCCTATCTATTACATTATTTGACCATTTTAGGGTTAAAATATGAAACTAGAAATAGGACGCCCTGTTGATAGCAGCTGCGACATATGAATAGAAACAGGATAGCATAGAAGAACACACATTATCATGTGTCATGTCCACCCCATGAACCTTTTGCAAACATTGTACAGTAGTCTTACAAGACCCTGTTTCATTCATAAAATATATCAATGATGCTTAAATATTTGTTAGTATGCATATAAATTATTTCAGCTTCATGCCTTTTTGCATTGGTTGGGTCAAAAATTTCGAAGAAATCGCTCTATCTTGCACAGTTAAGGAGATAGAAGCAAATTTCTGTTTAGCCATTTTTGGCAAAAATTGGAAAATTCAAAATGGCCGCCATTTTTGGGAAGAGGAAAATTTTTTGAAAATTGCCAAGAGTACATAGCTTAGATACCCCGTGAGTCAAAAATTATGACGAAATCGCTCTATCTCGCACGGTTAAGGAGATAGTAGCAAATTTGTGTTTTTCCATTTTTTGGCAAAAATTCTAAAATACAAAATGGCCGTCATTTTTGGGGAGGGGAAATTTTTTTGAAAATTGTGACAAGGACATTGCTCAGATACCCTGTGTGTCGAAAATTTCGACGAAATCGCTCTATCTCGCACGGTTAAGGAGATAGTAGCAAATTTGTGTTTTTCCATTTTTTGGCCAAAATTTGAAAATACAAAATGGCCACCATTTTTGGGGAGGGGAAATGTTTTTGAAAATTGCCAAGAGTACATTGCTCAGATAACCTGTGGGTTGAAAATTTCAACGAAATCGCTCTATCTCGCACGGTTAAGGCGATAGAAGCAAATTTGTGTTTTGCCATTTTGGGCAAAAATTCGAAAATTCAAAATGACCGCCATTTTTTGGGAAGAGGAAAATTTTTTGACAAGAGGAGAGTGCCCGTGAACGGGCACTGTGTCAGCTGACTGAGTGTTTTTGATTTGTGAAGGTGATTAGAGGACAGAATAATTATCAGGAAAAGGGCTGTACAGAAATACAGTAAATGGTAACTGAATAGCAAGTTCGAAAGAAATTCCGAAGCTGACAGAAGAAAAGGATAAAAAAGTTGTGCCCTGTAAATGGTATTATGAAGGAAAATAACAAGGTAATTGTTTAAGTGTAAAAAATAGGTTAAAACATATTTAAAGAAATACTACAAATGCAATATCCTCGTTCGACCTTGAAGAAGGGGTCCAAGGTCAAATCTAACCACACAAATACATTCCCAGCCCATGATTTCCTATGGTTTACCATTCCAAACCTCTAGGACCAATTATAAATGAGTTATAAGCACTTTTAAGCTTGGCTGTCCTCATTTGACCTTGAAGGAGGGGTCCAAAGGTCAAATCTGACCATACCAAAAGATTCCGAGCCAATGATTTCCTATGGGATGGTTTACCATCCCAAATCTCTGTCACCAATAATAAGCGAGTTGTAGGCACTTTCAATTTTAGCTATCCTCATTTGACCTTGAAGGAGGGTCCAAGGTCAAATCGGACCATATCAACAGATTCACAGCCCATGATTTCCTGTCTGTTTACCATCCCAAACCTCTGGGACCAATAATAAGCGAGTTATAAGCACTTTTAAGTTTGGCTATCCTTGTTTGACCTTGAAGGAGGGGTCATTGAAGGTCAAATCTGACCACACCAAAAGATTCCCACCCCATGATTTCCTACAGGTTGGTTTATCATCCCAAACCTCTAGGATCAATAATAAGGGAGATATAAGCACTTTTCATGACTGACAAAAAACACCTGTGGCGGCCATCTTGTTTCTCAAAATGAGGCCAAAAATATTCCCAGACAACATTTTATGGTTATTAATATATACTGCAAACTTAAGAAAGCTAGCTATAATATTTTTTTTCATTAGAGCAGTAATGGTGAAATCTCTCTCTACACACTGTGGCTATCCAGTGGATACAATGATTTACTCAACAGTGAGAACCTGAAAGTAGCTATTGCTCAGCTATGCCATGACATAGAGGTCTGCAATTTCACTATGTTATAGCTGACCAAAAATTCTGTGAATAACATATTTAACAAATTACTCTAAATGTAATAGTTTTCAAGTTACAACTGATTTACTCAACAGTGAGAACCTCAAAGGAACTATTACTCAGCTATGCAATGAGCTACATGTCTGAAATTTTACTATGTTATAGCTAACCCAAAAGTAGGTGAACAACATATTTAAGCAAACTACTGTAAATGCAATAGTTTTCAAGCTACAACTGATTTACTCAATAGTGAGAACCTGAAAATAGCTATTGCTCCGCTATGCCATGAGCTATAGGTCTGTAATTTCACTATGTTATAGCTGACCCAAAAGTAGGTGAACAATATATTTTAACAAAATACTCCAAATGCAATATTTTTCAAGTTATAGCTGATTTACTCAACAGTCAGTACCTGAGAATAGCTATTGCTCAGTTGTGCCATGAGCTATAGGTCTATAATTTCACTATGTTATAGCTGACCCAAAAGTAGCTGAATAACATATTTGCACAAATTTCTGTAAATGCAATAGCTTTCCAATTATAACTGATTTACTCAACAGTGAGAACTTCAAAGTAGCTATTACTCAGCTATGAAATGAGCCACAGGTCTGAAACTTCACTATGTTATAGCTGACCCCAAAATAGGTGAATAACATATTGAAACAAAATACTCTAAATGCAATAGTTTTCAAGTTATAAGTGATTTACTCAACAGTGATAACCTAAAAGTAGCTATTACTCAGCTATGCCATGAGCTACAGGTCTGAAATTTTACTATGTTATAGCTGGCCCAAAAGTAGCTGAATAACATATTTATACGAAATTCTCTAAATGCAATAGTTTTCAAGTTACAAGTGATTTTACTCATGATGGAAGTTACTGAAAAGCCCAAAAGTAGCTATTACTCACTTAGCTATTGAGACAGACACCCAACTTACTCACCATATTGTAGCTATGAAAAAAGTAGCTGAATAAGATATTTTAACAAAATGCTCTAAATGCAACACTTTTCAAGTTATAAGTGATTTACTCAACAGTGATAACCTAAAAGTAGCTATTACTCAGCTATGCCATGAGCTACAGGTCTGAAATTTTACAATGTTATAGCTGACCTAAAAGTAGCTGAATAACATATTTATACGAAATTCTCTAAATGCAATAGTTTTCAAGTTATAAGCGATTTACTCAACAGTGATAACCTAAAAGTAGCTATTACTCAGCTATGCCATGAGCTACAGGTCTGAAATTTCACTATGTTATAGCTGGCCCAAAAGTAGCTGAATAACATATTTATACGAAATTCTCTAAATGCAATAGTTTTTAAGTTACAAGTGATTTTACTCATAATGGAAGTTACTGAAAAGCCCAAAAGTAGCTATTACTCACTTAGCTATTGAGACAGACACCCAACTTACTCACCATATTGTAGCTATGAAAAAAGTAGCTGAACAACATATTTTCACAAAATGCTGTAAATGTAACACTTTTGAAGTTATAAGTGATTTAGTGCATGATTTCATGAATTTTAATGCATTAAAAATTATTAAAAAAATTAATTTAAAAACAGTACGACAGATCCAGGTCTCATACTCACACAAGAGAATCTACCTGTGGCCTAGTACATATATGCAAGATATGAGAGAAATCCCTGCAATAGTCACTGAGAAAATTGTGATAAAAAGTTGAAATTTTCACACTTTTGGTGGGGGTACCCGCCTTGTAATGTCTCTAGCAAACAGACGAACAGACAGATTTGCATGCCTTGAACAATTTTTCATCCTCGATAGATAAGGTATCTTTTAAAAAAAACAGCATGTCTCTAGGCCTTGTAGTTTTGGAGAAGAAGTTGTTCACGCGGACGCGGACGCGTACGCCCACGCCGCAGAGTGATGACATAATGTCAGCTGACTGACAAGTCAGCTGACATAAAAATTGCCAAGAGTACATTGCTCAGATACCCTGTGGGTCGAAAATTTCGACGAAATCGCTCTATCTCGCACGGTTAAGGAGATAGAAGCACATTTGTTTTTCCATTTTTGGCAAAGTAGCTAAGTAGTTATTACTCAGTTATATAGCTATTATCACTAAAAGCAATCCCAAGCAAGCTATCAACCTAAGTAATGCTCATACTAAATTTGGTAAAGATATGTCAAACATTTTTCCTTAAAATGCCCGGAAACAAAAGAAGTACACAAAAGTAGCTAAGTAGCTATTACTCAGTTAGCTATAGACCTATCTTCACCAAAAGCAATCCCATGCAAGCTATTAACCCAATAAACACCCATACCAAATTTGGTAAAGATAGGATAAATACTTTTCCTTCAAATGAGCAGAAACCAAGCGTCCGGATGGCGGACGACAGAAAAAGTAAAAATAATATGTCCACCCCACTGGGGGGTGGACATAATAAAGCACAATATCGAGTCCTTGTCGAAATCTTCATCTAGACAGCAGGTGCTTGCAAAACTAGTGTCTCCTATTTGGTTTTGGAGACCTTGCTTTGGCAATATTTAAAGTCGTCCTCTCTTTTATCCAATTTTAGAAAATATATTTTGCATTCAAGGTTTTATGTTATTTAATAATTTTCCGTGCATTAAATGCTTTCCTTGTCTCACAACTAGGCCTACCTGCAGTGAAGCAGGTGGGGGTGATGACCATGTGTCACTCGTGATAAAATAATACCAGTTATGTAGTTCTTTATCAAAGAACTGTAAAATTCAACAGGAAAGCTTACACGTGAATTACAACATCCAACTTCAACCACAAATGGGGATTTCTTCAGGCTTCTATTGTGATAAGTTATAATTCAAGTGGGACTAGATTTAAGATCCGGTTCGGATCTGAAGCCTGGTACAATAATAACCTGACTTGCATCCATCCGAACTGT
This sequence comes from Sabellastarte sp. h YS-2021, assembly GCA_964017235.1. Classification (NCBI taxonomy): domain Eukaryota; kingdom Metazoa; phylum Annelida; class Polychaeta; order Sabellida; family Sabellidae; genus Sabellastarte; species Sabellastarte sp. h YS-2021. Next base: position 88,840,503 of record OZ024931.1, read on the forward strand.
GGTTTCCGAATCACAGTTCCGCAACAAGTTTCACACAGGTCCGAACACTCAGATTTTCTCCCCATGCTCAAGCCCCCTACATCCGAACACACGGATCCCCATCCTATGCACGGGTCCCAAATACTTGGTTCCCTAACCACAGGTACCAAACACATGGACCTGTCCAAGTCTTTTGTTGCTGCAACTGAAGACTCTTGGATGATAATAAAGTTCGGACACAATAGGGGAGTCCATGTTATCTATGCAAGTAAAAAGTCCTCAAAGCCCAAAAGGGCTTCTTCTGAACAAGGTATTTCAAAACCAGACCCTGTATTTTATAGGGAAGTAGACTTGTCTGACTTCCCTCAGGACATACCAAGCACATTAATCTGTACTCTGAATGATGTAGCAGGCCAACAGGAGCTTAGGCCAAAGGGCCCTTCAGTTATTCTCCACTCAGTCCTCAACTAAAGATGCCTGTTTAATTTAGAGGACTTGCAGGCTGCTAGTAAAACCCCCTGGTCCCAATCTTAAGTAGTACTAATTGGGACAGCAGTGTTTTTGAGGACAAATTACAAGATTTTAAATCTGTATCTCCCCTAGCCCCTCTGGGGCCTCTATGGGTAAGGCCCCCTACCGGTAGTCAAAGAGTTTGAGCTTCAGGCAAGGCAATCTCTGTACCCATTTTGGCTGCCCTTAACTAGAGTTCCTTAGCCTGTCAAGTATTCCTTAGCCCACTTCTCAGAGAGACTTATACACTATGGGGAATTCAGGGGAGATACCAGATCTTAACTAGACCAAGGACGCATCTGTGGCCAGATGCTGGATGTATCCTCCGACAAAGGCCAACTAACATAGTTTGGAAGATAAACAGCATTTTTCGTTAATAAGCAAGCTGAAAGCACTTTAAGTTTGGCTAACCTTATTTGACCCTGTAGCAGGGGCCCAAGGTGAAGTCTGACCACATCGAAAGATTCGCAGCCCATGATTTCCTATAAGTCGTTTTCACATTGCAAACCTTTAGGACCAATAATAAGCAGGAGGGGCCCAAGGTCAAACCTGACCACATGAAAAGATTTGCAGCCCATGACTTCCTATAAGTTGTTTTCATATTAATGAGTTATTTGAGAAATACTGGCTATCTACAATACTTCTAGAGATAATTCGCATTTACTCATTTTGAGTAGGTGAATAATTAGCTACGGGTCTGAAACTTCACCAAGTGAAAGCTCTCCCAAAAGTAGGCGAATGAGTTATTTGAGAAAAATTGGCTATCTACAATACTTTTAGAGATAATTTGCATTTACTCATTTTGAGTAGGTGAGTAAGTACCTACGGGTCTGAAAATTCACCAAGTGAAAGCTCTCCCAAAAGTAGATGAATGAGTTATTTGATAAGAATTGGATATCTGCAATACTTTTAGAGATAATTAGCATTTACTCATTTTGAGTAGGTGAATAATTAGCTACAGGTCTGAAACTTCACCAAGTGAAAGGTCTCCCAAAAGTAGGTGAAGGAGTTATTTGAGAAAAATTGGCTATCGGGAATACTTTTAGAGATAATTTGCATTTACTCATTTTCAGTAGGTGAGTAATTACCTACGGGTCTGAAACTTCACCAAGTGAAAGCTCTCCCAAAAGTAGGCGAATGAGTTATTTGAGAAAAATTGGCTATCTACAATACTTTTAGAGATAATTTGCATTTACTCATTTTGAGTAGGTGAGTAAGTACCTACGGGTCTGAAAATTCACCAAGTGAAAGCTCTCCCAAAAGTAGATGAATGAGTTATTTGATAAGAATTGGATATCTGCAATACTTTTAGAGATAATTAGCATTTACTCATTTTGAGTAGGTGAATAATTAGCTACAGGTCTGAAACTTCACCAAGTGAAAGGTCTCCCAAAAGTAGGCGAAGGAGTTATTTGACAAAAATTGGCTATCGGGAATACTTTTAGAGATAATTTGCATTTACTCATTTTCAGTAGGTCAGTAATTACCTACGGGTCTGAAACTTCACCAAGTGAAAGCTCTCCCAAAAGTAGGTGAATGAGTTATTTGAGAAAAATTGGCTATCCGCAATACTTTTACAGATAATTCGCATTTACTCATTTTGAGTAGGTGAGTAATTATCTACAGATATGAAACTTTGCCATGTGAAAGCTCTCCCAAAACTAGATGAATGACTTATTTGAGAAAAATTGGCTATCTGCAATACTTTTAGAGATAATTCGCATTTACTCATTTTGAGTAGGTGAGTAATTACCTACAGGTCTGGAACTTCAGCATGTGAAAGCTCTCCCAAAAGTAGGTGAATGAGTTATTTAAGAAAAATTTGCTATCTGCAATACTTTTAGGGAAAATGCAGAATTACTCATTTTTAGTAGGCAAGTAATTTAGCCACAGGCCTAATTTAGACATAAAGCCTACCAATAGAATACTGTGGTGCACTCTCTAATATACCTTGCAAACTTGAGAAGGCTAGCTATAATATTTTTTTTCGTTTTACTCAGCTATACAATGAGCTACATGTCTGGATTTTTTCTATGTTATAGCTGACCCAAAATTAGGTGAACAACATATTTAAGCAAAATACTGTAAATGCAATAGTTTTCAAGTTACAAGTGATTTACTCAATAGTGAGAACCTGAAAATAGCTATTGCTCAGCTATGCCATGAGCTATAAGTCTGTAATTTCTCGATGTTATAGCTGACCCAAAAGTAGGTGAACAATATATTTTAACAAAATACTCCAAATGCAATATTTTTAAAGTTACAAGTCATTTACTCAACAGTCAGTACCTGAAAATAGCTATTACTCAGTTGTGCCATGAGCTACAGGTCTGTAATTTCACTATGTTATAGCTGACCCAAAAGTAGCTGAATAACATATTTACACAAATTTCTGTAAATGCAATAGTTTTCCAATTACAACTGATTTACTCAACAGTGTGAACTTCAAAGTAGCTATTACTCAGCTATGCAATGAGCCACAGGTCTGGAACTTCACTATGTTATAGCTGACTCCGAAATAGGTGAATAACATATTGAAACAAAATACTCTAAATGTAATACTTTTGAAGTTATAAGTAATTTACTCAATGGTGATAACCTAAAAGTAGCTATTACTCAGCTATGCCATGAGCTACAGGTCTGAAATTTTACTATGTTATAGCTGACCCAAAAGTAGCTGAATAACATATTTATACAAAATTGTGTAAATGCAATAATTTTCAAGTTACAAGTGATTTTACTCATGATGGAAGTTACTAAAAAGCCCAAAAGTAGCTATTACTCACTTAGCTATTGAGACAGACACCCAAGTTACTCACCATGTTGTAGCTATGAAAAAAGTAGCTGAATAACATATTTTAACAAAATGCTCTAAATGCAACACTTTTCAAGTTATAAGTGATTTAGTGCATGATTTCATGACTTTTAATGCATTTTAGACATTTTTGTCTACCACAGGCCTAACTTAGACATAAAGCCTACCAAAAAGATAGGGTGGCGAGTCCTCTAGCATACCAAGCCACCTGCCAAATATGAAAGAAATCTGGAAAGAAATGTGGACTGTAGGTCGCTAACAAGCAATATTCCACATTTTAGACATTTTTGTCTACCACAGGCCTAATTTAGACATAAAGCCTACCAAAAAGATAGGGTGGCGAGTCCTCTACCATATCAAGCCACCTGCCAAATATGAAAGAAATCCAGAAAGAAATGTGGACTGTAGGTCGCTAACAAGAAATCTCTGCGGACGCGGATGACAACGATGATGAATCCATAGTATCCCCGCTTCGCGTCGGGGATACAATAACTTAGTTCCCCATTCTGACCCTCTCCTTTGTTCCATTCACAATCAGTAAAGGAGGGACAAGAGTTCCTCTTCAAGGCACCCATAAAAACACTTAGCGTTTAGGCCCTATCAAGTCAGCCCTTTCACGATCCCCACAACCAAGATGCTCCTACAGAAAACACCCCTATGGGGGTCGATCCATTCCAAGCAGTAACCATTGTTTTCCCCAGGTAGTGGGAAATCAAGTAGCAGAGGCTCCAGAGGTTGTTTTTGACCTCACACAAGGGGAAGAGGGTGTGGAAACCCCTCCTCCCAATGATTCCTTAAAAGCCTCCCTCAGTCCACCAGTAGGAGGTCTCCTCCGTTCTTTCAGAAGAGACTGGAAACAAATGCTCAAAACAGTATGTTAAATATTCTTACCAATGGTTACATTCTACCATTCATCACCAATCCAACTAGAAAAACGTTTTTGCTAATAAAAACGAGCAGCCCGGATGGAGACTTGAGTTAATAAATCTGTAGTAGTTGTGGTATGAGACTGTAAGGAGAAGGTAAGCCTTACTGTGTTTTGTATGTAATGAAAAGTGGATGATCTAAAAACTGTATCAGTTTCAGTATTAGACTGTAAGCAGAATGTGAGCTTTATTGTGTTTCGTAGAGTGGTATATTTTGTGAAAATAATCTATCATTTTATTGCGCTACAATAGCTTACCATGTTGGACTGAATGCTAACTCAGGAGGCTGCAGGACTCCAGCCAACGACCAAGAAAAATGGACATTTGAATTTGGCAGAATCCGTGGTTTAGTGTGTACCATAGCAGTGTCGTTTTGTAATCCGGCCTTCTTCTCTCGTCTGCCATCTTGGAAAGCATTTGAAATTCCTCTCAAGATTTTTACTGTTTTCTCAGAATATACCTATTGTTGGATGTCAATTTTCAGCTATTTGCTTCTTTTTATTATATAGACTATTCTGCTATAGTTTGAATTACACAAGATAAGTATTTACTTAAATATTTGTATTTTGTGAGTTTTCTGCATTTCGACTTGGATTTCTTTATTGCAGTAAAAATGTCTACCCACCAAACGAGTGCAAAGCCTAGATCATCTAAATGCCGTCACTTCTGTTTTCCATTCGATTCTCAAAATTATTGCCCCACATACAGGGAATCTGGCAAGGGAGACGATCCCTGTGTCACCAATCAGTCTACATGCAATATTTGTGCAAGTTTCTCAGAGGAACAGCAAATTAAGATTAAGCATAGACATCGTTAATCAGGAAACAGAAGGCATCGGATCCTTGTAATACTAGCAAGGAAGATGATCTTAACCTACTGGGTGACGATGTGGAGGCGTTTTCTGGCTCTCAAGCAGACCTTGAGGGTGCTGCTGACAATGTATTTTCTTCACCTCCCCATCCCCAACCCCTACGTTTCGAATCTTTATCATTAAAGACTCCACAAACAGTCCCACCCACCACAGGTACTGCATTGCAGAACAAAATAGAGAGTAGACTAGAAAAATCCCTGGGTGCTCATTTTAACATCCAACTTCAACAACAAATGGGGGTGTTTCAGGCATCCATGCTGGAGGCTATGAAGTCTCTCAGAGACGAAATGCACTCCATGAAAAAAGCCTCCGAGTCGGATGTAGTTCAGACGTCCGATTCTTTATCTAAAGCTGGACCCAATAAACAGCACGACCCTATTCCGACTCGGACTTCAATTTCCACCACTCGTGCATCCGACCACTCGGATGCTCAACCAATGGACACTGAACATCATGGAGCTCCACTTCCTCCTCAGTCCACTCAGTCCGAGCATGCTTCCAGGCACTCGGATATTGAATCCGACTACTCAGATCATCATTCCGAGTAGGAACAACCTAAAAGGGTGTGTCCCAAAGCCAAAACACATTCTGACAAAAGGAAGCATAAGGTACGGGCAAAATATTATTCTCAGTCATCTTCTTCAGAGGAAGACGAGTCCTCTGCCCCAACAAAAATGTCTACAAAACCTCAACAAAAGGCTCCTCCAGAGCCTGAACATCCGGATAGCACAGATCGAGTCTTTTACAGGGAGGTAGACATGTCTGACCTCCCTTCACAATATGCTGAGGAAGTGGAAACTTTTAGGCAAATTCTGGATCACAATGACCCCAGGGAGACCTTGCCTAGGTCCTCTACCACTGTGCTAGGCCTGGACGACAAGAAAGACCAACAGGAGCTTAGGCCAAGAGGCCCTTCTGCTATGTTCCCTTTAAATCTCATTCTCAAAGATGCTTTTGAGAAGTTTGAACAAGATTTCTTGGCCTCTAATTTACCTGAGGGTAAATACATAAAACCCCTGGATTCAACAGCCAAGTACTACAAGGTGGGACAACCTTGTTTTGAAGATAAGCTTCAAGAACAAGATTTTGCTAAAATCTGTATTTTCCCAAAGCCTTCTGGGGCCCCTGTGGGCAAGGTTACCCTACAAGTTCTTAAAGAACTTGAACATCAAGCTAAGCAGAATCTATCTACCATCAATTTCACAGCTACTTTCGCTAGGACTGCCTCCTCCTGTAACACTGTTATGGAGAAGGGCCAGCACAGTATCAACGCTACCTTCAAAAGTGTCAAGAGCCCGAAAGATCTGTCCAGACGTGGTTATGATAAGGCCTGTGACTATTTTGAAATCATGAATAAGAGAATTCTTATTCAACAGAGAGCCTTAGCCTGCCTCAGCAAATCTGTAGCCCACATACTCCAGAGGGAGCTCTATACTATGGGCAACACTGGCCTTCTGAGACGAGAGGCCGAAATGACCCTTCTTCAACCACATCTAGGGGACTCGAGACGTCAAGAACTGAGGAACTCGCCCTTCTGGCCTACTCTTCTTTTCAAGTCTCAGTGAAGGATGGAGAAGACTTCCTCCTTAAAAAGGCACCCCTAAAGACTCTCAGGGCTTTGGACCCTACCAAAACAAGCCCTTTCAGGAAAAAAGGGCAATTGGGAAATTCTTTACAAATTTGAGATTTTTGGACTAGCATTATGCTACATAGTTTATATTTTTAAGTGGAACTGTGAATTATAGGACTCCCAGGTATGTTTGAACTGAATACTGGGAATTGTACTAGCGGAGATGATATTAGTGTGACAAATAAGTGAAAATGGTGGCATTAATTAAACCCCATTGAGCAAATGACTTCTTTTACAGAGCTTAGTTTCACTTTGTTTCAATTAGAAATTAGGAACAACCATAATTTTTGTCGTTAATTTTTTTTTACAAATACTAAGCACATTTTGTTAATGCCCATGCCTATTTGTCAGTATTTGATTTTTACATATTTTCCCCCTATTAAACTCCAATGTGTGTGCACATATTTGTGTTTGTGAGCTTTAGAATTCTTAAAATATTCTTTCCTGTTGAAATTTATGGTTCATGTTTGTACATTCATGTACAATTTAAATCAGAAGTATACAAAATGAAATATAAAAATTATAATTTATTGTTTGTACTTTTTTCAAACGATTATAAGACATTTACAAACCTTGTTTTGTATAGACAAGCTTGCCCCATTTTCAACAAGTAGTTTGGCAACTTCAGCATTCTCATCCTCACAGGCTAAATGCCTGAAACAGTGAAGATATTTTATACTTTTTTGGAGTTTTTAATCTGTCCCTAAAGACACAAGTGACACCATAGGATCCAAATTTCTTCAAATATTATTGCATGATCTAAAAGACTTCAAAATTGTATCATACATAAACTCATCTGACACATAAAACTACTTAATCATAACCGCTTCAACTCGAACTAGACAAAAGATTTTTGCTAATGCAAAAACAAAGCATCCCAGAGCAGATTTGATGGGTTTTTCATAATCAGGGGCCATGGGTATGCTATTACCTCTTAATACTTCAATAACACGTTGAACCTGTGTAAGGTCCTTAATGTGAATAGATATGCATGTATGTGCCCAAAAGGGTCAATTCCAGTACATTTCTTCACAATCGACCTTCAGTTAATTATAGCCTGACTGATCTAAAATTCATCTTCTATCTAGTCTCTGACATGAGAATAGCACTTGCCGAATTTTGTTGATCTATATTTTGTACTTTCCAAGGATATCTGGTGAAAAGAAAATACAAGAAAAAAATAGCATCAGAGATGCCCGTACCCAATGTCCCTACCAAGTGTCAACCTTGTACACCTTGCGGAATCCAAAAAATAGCCCGGACAGGTTTTTAAAACTCATGGCCACTATGACAAGGTCAAAGGTCAAATCAAGATCACACCATAATGTTGTACACCTACAACCCCTAAGCATGTCCCTACCAAGTATCAACTTCCTACAATTTACATTTTTAAGAGATATTACCCATAAGTTTTAAAGGTCAAGGTCACTATGGCAAAATGAAAGGTCAAATCAAGGTCACACCATGACGTTGCACACCTACAAACCCCAACCAATGTCCCCAAGTATCAACACTTTACGGTTTCCGCAATATAGCCCAGACAAGATTTTTACAGGTCAAGGTCACTACAGCAAGGTCAAAGGTCAAATCAAGGTCACACCAAGATGTTGCACACCTACAACCACCAACAAATGCTGCTACCAAGTATCAACTTGATTTCGGTGATATAGCCTGAACAACATTTTATAGGTCTAGTTTACTACGGCAAGGTCAACGGTCAATTCAAGGTCACTCCATGACGTTGCACACCTACAACCCCCAACCATTGTCCCTACCAAGTATCAACTTCCTACACCTTACAGTTTCTGAAATATAGCCCGGATAAGATTTTATAGGTCAAGGTCACTACAGCAAGGTCAAAGATCAAATCAAGGTTACACCATAACATTGCACACCTACAACCCCTAACCAAAGTCCCTACCATGTATCAACTTTCTACACTTTACGGTTTCTGAGATATAGCCCGGACAATATTTTATATGTCAAGGTCACTACAGCAAGGTCAAAGGTCAAATCAAGGTCTCTCCAAGATGTTGCACACCTACAACCACCAACAAATGTTCCTACCAAGTATCAACTTCTTGCATCTTACGTTTTCCATGATATAGCCTGAACAATATTTTATAGGTCAAGGTCACTACTGCAAGGTCAAAAGTCAAATCAAGGTCACACCATGACATTGCACACCTACAACCTTGATAAGGTCAAATTTATACATGTCTAAAAAAAATTTCCCATGCCCATAGATGATACCTGCTAAAAATCCCTTGATGAGCCTTATATTAACAGAGATGTTTATTTCTTATGCTTCAGGCAAACATATACATGTAGATATTAGAGAATGAAAATGTAAACAAGGTTTAATCTGTTATTCTTAGTTCAATCTGACTGTCAGCAATATAATCTTTGGAGCTAAGTTTAATGTAAAACTGACCAAGCTAATTGTTTGAGCTTAATTTTACATTTAAATGTTGGCAATACAAAGTCAAAATTTAGGTTTCTATCATTCTGATATGATTGTTGGATTTAAACAGTTAACCACAGATGTGACAGTCAAGTTATTATTTGGGGTTTCTTACATCACTGTTGGGTTGTATTGGCTCTAGTCACTAGTCTTTCCCAAATATCACTGTGAGCTGGATTCAAACCCATGATCACAGCGTTGATAACCACATTACCACTTGGCAAACTGGATTACCACAAAGCCAATAACACCTCTGTTCTTAATACTATTTTCTGGGCCAAGTCTAATCTGAGGGATTGTACTACAGGGTACTTGGATACTCAACACTGGTTGCAAAACAGAGTACAAACTGATAAACTGGCTATTCAGAAAACCAATCAAAACATTGTTTAACTAGAGGAATGCTTTTGCTAACAAAAGCGAAGCGTCCCTTAAAATGCTTTGTGGTTTTAATAAGCATGCTGTAAAGCTAAGAATGCACAAAGCTGCACCGTATGCTTTCCCAATACCTCTTAATACATTCTGAAGCTATAAAAGCAACAATAAAGGAGATATAAGGCAAAAACTCCAAAGCAGCTATTTATGACCCCAGTTTGGCCCATAAGGGAGGGTCGGGGGGTAAAACTGACCGGTTATTTAGACTCTCCATATATGCTTTCCCAATGCCTCTTAATACATTCTGAAGCTATAAAAGCAACAATAAAGGAGATATAAGGCAAAAACTCAAAATCAGCTATTTTATGACCCCAGTTTGACCCATAAGGGGGGGCCGTGGGGTAAAACTGACCGGCTATTTAGACTCTCCACATATGGTTTCCTATTACCTTCCAGTACATTTTATAGCTCTAAATGCAATACTTAAGAAGATAATAGGGGGGTTGGCCTAAATTTAAGGCTTTCAGATTGGAAGGTGTCAGAAAATCACTCATAAATGAGACATTTTTCAAGGGATTGCTCCCAAAATCTAATCAGCTCGCGTTTTCGATAGTATGAACAGGTGTGTCAAATTATAAGGCTCTGTAACATGTAGTTTTTCCTGAACTGTGATAACGGGGGGGGGGGGGGGGGGGGGGGGGGGGGGTGGTATTTCAAAAAATAGTTTTGATCATGTGACCTTCAAAAAGGCCAAAGGTCAAATTTAAGCATGCAGAAAAATTTTCCCACGCCTAAGGTATATAACTGCCAAATATGGTTTGAAACCTTCTAATAATAAGGGAGATATTCAAGGGAGACCATAATGCGGTGGCGGCGGTGAGGAAACTGAGGCGAAAACAAATAAGCGCCCTTTCAGGGATGCGTAATTAAAAAAGTAACATTGGTGAAACCTTAGACTATCAAACTTAGCAAACTAATATTCCTTTTTTCCCACATTGTTTTTTTTATTTTGGTAGATATCCTGACATTTTATTTTTGATAAATTTATTTATTTCAACTACAATATATGCTTTACTAGTACTTCCAATTGGTAGCTACTAAAACACAAGTTCCCAGACTCGGATAACTAACAATATCGATCACCAGCCCTGTGGTTTGTAAGGTCTCCCACCTCTATATATTACCACCCCAAACTCCCCCACCACCCCCAAGAATTCCTTACAATGGTGTGGCCCCTGTAGTGTCCTGGTAGTTGGGATCTGCACTGTAACTGAGTAGTAACTTCACCATCTTCACATGACCTTTAGAGGCTGCTCTATGTAGTGGAGTGTTACTGTACTGGTCACCAATGTTCACACAAGCATCCTTCTCAAGAAGCATCTCTGCCAACTGCACAGAAAGTGAAAGGTTCTAGGCAAAGCAAACTGGGAATTTGTTAATTCCTTAGACAGCCTTTGCATTGAATTTCGTTCTTTTTAGTGGAATTTCGTTTTGAAATAGGGAATGTAGTACACATGTACCTACTCTTAAAATTACCTTTTTTCACAAATAAAACATTGGTACACTCCTGCACAAGTACAAATTTTAGCCAGAAGAAAATTTCCCCTATTCTTAAATTTTTAAAAAAAATTACTAGAATTTATTTTCACTTATGCTTAGTTTCTTCTTGAGAAATGAATACATTTTTTTTTTTTAAATTTCACTTTATCTAACTATCCAAATATCCAGATAAGCTGAAACTTCTGAAATTAATGCCTAGTCAATTAACTCTCCACATGTACAGTAAGTTATTTGACACATGCATGTCAAGTTGGCAGTAGCATACCTATTGTTACATATTAACAGGATATCAGAGGGACCATGGTGGCGCAGTGGTAACACACTCGCCTCCCACCTCTGAGATGAGAGTTTGAATCCCGGCCTGACCTCAAGTGGGAAAGCTGGTAGTTGCTTGCCACCGGTCAGCAGTTTACAGTACAGAACCTTGACCAATTGTATGTACTGATTTCCTCTGCCCATAAAACCACCCGTCATGATATGACCTGTACAGTGTTCAAAACCACGTAAAAACCCCAAATAAAAAATAACAGGATATCAGATATTAGTGCCCGAATACTGTTGGAAGCAGTTTGGTCATTTGCTCAATAACTTTTTGAAACCATTAACATGCCACACAAGATGCTATTTTCGCCCAGGTATAAAGCATTTGCTTAATTAGAAATATGGGGAAACATATCAAAAATGTTTATGACTAATGTGTTTCATCATATTCTTAACATAGTTTCAAGATTTTATGGTAGGTTTCTGGATCTTTACGCAGTTTCAAATGCAATATTCAGAGGGTCTAACTAGATTGACGTTCAATAATCCAAACGGATACCAAATATGGAAGCTGAAATTCTCAATAACTTCACATCACTACTAGACCCCTTTCTTGTCATAACATTAATGCAAATACTGCAACACATTACCTCAAACCTATCCTTTGATGCAGCATAATGTAAAGAGCTCTGGCCGTTGCTATTTACTGCATTCACTTGTGCACCCTTTGATAACAAATAACTAGCAATTGAGTTTCTTCCTGCAGACACAGCAATCATGAAGGGTGTCCAGTTAGCCTGAAGAGAACAATTAGAACTTTATGTACCAAAAAATATACCACTGATACGTAGGGTTGGCAGTCTTTTTCCAGGGTGTTTCTTAGGGTTTTTACCATATTTATTTATTTATTATTTACCAAAGAATTCGACATATGGTACATGATGATCCGTGGGGTTTTCATGCTTTTAAAACTGTCTTATTTCGATAAGTACTCCTACAAAATAATTTCAACAATATAACATATTTAATGAATAGATGTTTATATTTTGAAGATACAGAACAGAATTAATTATTTTTAGTTTTAAAACATATTTTGAAGCCAAAAATACAATGAGAATTATTGACAGATAAAAGTATTTACTGTGGAGTTTTTGTGTAAATTTGCAGGTCCTCTGGATTGTATCTTTCAAAAATATTGCTCATCAAAATGAAATTTACATAAATTAATATAATATCTGAATGGCATGAAGTCATGTGACAACAGCAAAATTGCAAATTTAATATGTAAATTAATTTTTTTTGTACATCCTATCCAATGGACAATTGCTGAATAACTACCGCTTGGTCGGCGGGTAAGTTACTGGGGACTTAAGTGAACTCATAAACAAACTAACAAAAATTTCGCCTTTCTCCAGGCCTGGGTTGACCTTGAGGTCAGGAAACCATTTAAGGCCATGATCGGTTACCAGCAGCCAGTTACCTGGGGCTATACCGAGGTTGCCCCCCTCCTTTTTTTCACAGACCTGCTCTGAGGTAGGGGAAGAGAGGGCTGAGTTCAGTCCCATAAGAAAGGAAACTAAACCAAGGACGCATCTGTGGCCAGATGCAAGATGTATCCACCGGCAAAGGCAAAAGTAGCTATTACTCAGCTATGCCACGAGCTAGAGGTCTGAAATTTTACTATGTTATAGCTGACCCAAAAGTAGGTGAATAACAGATTTGCACAAAATTCTCTAAATGCAATAGTTTTCAAAGTGATTTTACTCATGATGGAAGTTAGTGAAAAGTCCAAAAACAGCTATTACTCACTTAGCTATTGAGATAGACACTCAAGTTACTCACCATGTTGTAGCTATGGAAAAAAGTAGGTGAATAACATATTTTAACAAAATGCTCTAAATGCAATACTTTTCAAGTTATAAATGATTTAGTGTTGAGTAAGAACCTCAAAGTAGCTATTACTCAGCTATGCAATGAGCCACAGGTCTGGAATTTTACTATGTTATAGCTGCCTCAAAATAGGTGAATAACATTTTGAAACTAAATAATCTAAATGCAACAGTTTTCAAGTTATAAGTGATTTACTCAACAGAGATAACCTAAAAGTAGCTATTACTCAGCTATGCCATGAGCTACAGGTCTAAAATTTTATTATGTAATAGCTGACCCAAAAGTAGATGAATAACATATTTGCACAAAATTCTGTAAATGCAATAGTTTTCAAGTTACAAGTGATTTTACTCATGATGGAAGTGAAAAATCCAAAAGTAGCTATCACTCACTTAGCTGTTGAGATAGACACCCAAGTTACTCACCATGTTGTAGCTATGGAAAAAGTAGCTGAATAACATATTTTAACAAAGTTCTCTAAATGCAATACTTTTCAAGTTATAATTGATTTAGTGCATGATTTCATTAATTTTAATGCATTAAAAATTATTTAAAAAATTCATAAAAAAACTTTAGCATGTGAAAGCTCTCCAAAATGTAGGTGAATGAGTTATTTGAGAAATACTGGCTATCTGCAATACTTTCAGTGATAATAGGCATTTACTCATTTTGAGTAGGTGAGTAATTAGCTATGGATCTGAAAATTCACTAATTGAAAGCTCTCCAAAATGTAGGTGAATGAGTTATTTGAGAAATACTGGCTATCTGCAATACTTCTAGAGATAATTCGCATTTACTCATTTTGAGTATGTGAATAATTAGCTATGGGTCTGAAACTTCACCAAGTGAAAGCTCTCCCAAAAGTAGGTGAACGAGTTATTTGAGAAAAATTGGCTATCTGCAATACTTTTAGAGATATTTCGCATTTACTCATTTTCAGTAGGTGAGTAATTAGCTATGGGTCTGAAACTTCACCATGTGAAAGCTCTTCCAAAAGTAGGTGAATGAGTTATTTGAGAAAAATTGGCTATCTGCAATACTTTTAAGAGATAATTCGCATTTACTCATTTTCAGTAGGTGAGTAATTATCTACGGGTCTGAAACTTCACCATGTGAAAGCTCTCCCAAAAGTAGATAAACGAGTTATTTGAGAAAAATTGGCTATCTGCAATACTTTTAAGCGATAAGCCACCTGCCAAATATGAAAGAAATGTGGAAAGAAATGTGAATTGTAGGTCGCTAACAAGCAATATTCCACATTTTAGACATTTTTGTCTACCACAGGCCTAATTTAGACATAAACCCTACCAAAAAGATAGGGTGGCGAGTCCTCTAGCATACCAAGCCACCTGCCAAATATGAAAGAAATCTGGAAAGAAATCTGGACTGTAGGTCGCTAAAAAGCAATATTCCACATTTTAGACATTTTTGTCTACCACAGGCCTAATTTAGACACAAAGCCTACCAAAAAGATAGGGTGGCAAGTTCTCTAGCATACCAAGCCACCTGCCAAATATGAAAGAAATTTGGAAAGAAATGTGAACTGTAGGTCGCTAACAAGCAATATTCCACATTTTAGACATTTTTGTCTACCACAGGCCTAATTTAGACATAAAGCCTACCAAAAAGATAGGGTGGCGAGTCCTCTAGCATACCAAGCCACCTGCCAAATATGAAAGAAATCTGGAAAGAAATGTGGACTGTTGGTCGCTAACAAGCAATATTCCACATTTTAGACATTTTTGTCTACCACAGGCCTAATTTAGACATAAAGCCTACCAAAAAGATAGGGCGGCGAGTTCTCTAGCATACCAAGCCACCTGCCAAATATGAAAGAAATCTGGAAAGAAATGTGGACTGTAGGTCGCTAACAAGCAATATTCCACATTTTAGACATTTTTGTCTACCACAGGCCTAATTTACAGATAAAGCCTACCAAAAAGATAGGGTGGCGAATCCTCCAACATATCAAGCCACCTGCCAAATATGAAAGAAATCTGGAAAGAAATGTGGACTGTAGGTCGCTAACAAGAAATCTCTGCGGACGCGGTGTCTGCGGATGAATCCATAGTATCCCCGCTTCGCGCCGGGGATACAATAAACCTCCCGAAGGAAGCATGTCACTTTTTTTTCTTTTTTTTTTGGATGATGATTTTGTTTTTGCATGTAAGTATATACAAACTATTTACATATGTACAAAGCTCCTCTATACCATGGGCTACTGGTGGATCTACTGAGCAGCCACTACAGGTCCTAGGTGGTAGAGCTCTGAATCAGCCCAGGCCACATCCTTCAAGTAAAACTGTGTGAAGGTGTTACGTGACTTCCAGTGGCAGGCTGATAGGATTTGCTCTAAGGAGATTCCTGATTGGAAGGCCTTAGAGGCAGCAAAGGCCCTGGCATCATGGTCTTCAACCTGATGTAAAGTGTGGGCCTCCTGCTCAGAGAGCTCATAACATGGGATCACAGTCTGCTTGATCCATGAGGGGATAGTGGCAGGTGAGATGTCTTTGTCAAAACCTTTCTTCTTAAAGGAGACAAAAACTAACTCCTTATTCTGCCTGAGGTCTTAGGTCCTGCCCAAATAGTAGCACAATGCTCTGACCCGACACAGAGCTCATAACATAGGATCACACTCTGCTTGATCCATGAGGAGATAGTGGCAGGTGAGATGTCTTTGTCAAAACCTTTCTTCTTAAAGGAGACAAAAACTAGAAATAGGATGCCCTGTTGATAGTAGCTGCGACATATGAATAGAAACAGGATAGCATAGAAGAACACACATTATCATGTGTAATGTCCACCCCATGAACCTTTTGCCAGAATTGTACAGTAGTCTTACAAGACCCTGTTTCATTTGTGAAATATATCAATGATGGTTAAATATTTATTAGTGTACATGTAAATTATTTCAGCTTCATGCCTTTTTGCATTGGTTGGGTCGAAAATTTTGACGAAATCACTCTATCTTGCACGGTTAAGAAGATAGAAGCAAATTTCTGTTTTTCTATTTTTGGCAAAAATTTGAAAATTCAAAATGGCCGCCATTTTTGGGAAGAGGAAAATTTTTTGAAAATTGCAAAGAGTACATTTCTTAGATACTCTGTGGGTCGAAAATTTCACCGAAATAACTCTATTTTGCACGGTTAAGGCAAATTTGTGTTTTTCCATTTTGGGCCAAAATTCGAAAATTCAAAATGGCCGCCATATGTGGGGAGGGGAAAATTTTTTGAAAATTGCCAAGAGTACAATGCTCAGATACCGTGTGGGTCGAAAATTTTGACGAAATCGCTCTATCTCACACGGTTAAGGAGATAGAAGCAAATTTGTGTTTTGCCATTTTTGGCAAAAATTCGAAAATTCAAAATGGCCGCCATTTTTGAGAAGGGGAAATTTTTTTGAAAATTGCAAAGAGTACATTCCTTAGATACCCTGTGGGTCGAAAATTTCAACGAAATCGCTATATCTGGCACGGTTAAGGAAATAGAAGCAAATTTGTGTTTTGCCATTTTTGGCAAAAATTCGAAAATTCAAAATGGCCGCCATTTTTGGGGAGGGGAAAATTTTTTTTAAAATTGCAAAGAGTACATTCCTTAGATACCCTGTGGGTCGAAAATTTCGACGAAATCGCTCTATCTCGCACGGTTTAGGAGATATGAGCACATTTGCCTTTTTCAGTATTCAAAATAGCCAATTACTCATTTATTTAATTAATTACTCACTCATCTATGAAGCAATTACCCCCAAAAGCAATCCCATACAAGCTATTAACCCAATGAACCTCCATACCAAATTTCAGAAAGATAGGTTTAATAGCATTCCTTAAAATGTCTGGAAACCAAAGAGATACTCAAAAGTAGCCAAGTAGCTATTACTCAGTTAGCTATAGAGCTATCATCACCAAAAGCAATCCCATACAAGCTATTAACCCAATAAACCTACATGCCAAATTTGGTAAAGATAGGATAAGAACTGTTGCCTAAAATGTCTGGAAACCAAGTGGGACGACGGACGCCGGAAAAAGCAAAAATAATAGGTGGACATAACTAACTCCTTATTCTGCCTGAGGTCTGAGGTCCTGCCCAAATAGTAGCGCAATTCTCTGATCCGACAGAGGGACCTGTCAGACTTGAGGGACCTATCCAGAGTTGGAGCCAGGGCTGGTATAACCACTGGGGCCACACTGTCTGGACCCCCTTTGGTCAGCTGATTCTTAGAAAGAAAGCTGGGTGATGGGTAGAGGGACACCTTTGACCAGTCAGATCGGTGTCTAATGTTTCTGATTTGCCAAGCATGTATCTCACTTCTACGCTTGCCCGACCCAAGGGCTAAGAGGAAGACCGTCTTGAAGGTCAAATGCTTCAAAGAGGCCTCTTTAATTGGTTCAAATGGAGCCTTTGTCAGCTGGTGCAAGACAAGGGAGAGGTTCCAGGAGGGGATTCCCCTCCGGCCTTGGGTCTGTCTCTGTGGAAACTGTCCAGGAGACGAGTGAGATTTTCATCTTTGCTGATATTAATAGGCGAGTTTCCCAGTTTATCAGCAATGGCTGACCTCTAACCATCAATGGTGCTGGGTTACAACTTCTTGTCTTAAAATAGGTACACAAGTAAGTCAGCAACTGACTTTACAGGGGGTGCCCTGAAGTCCACCTGATTGCTGAGGCACCAGTTTGTGAAAATGGTCCACTTTGCCTCATAGACTGATCTGGTTGATCCTCTCTGAGGAGCCTCAATTCTTGCTGCCGCTGCCTCAGAGAAGCCCTGCTCCTTGATTGCTGAGGCTCTAGGAGCCATGCATGGAGATTTAGATTTGTCAGATTTCTGTGAGGGATCTGATTGAAGGGCTGTGTCAATAGGTTGGGCAGATTGGGCAGGCTCAGAGGGATTTGGCTGGACATGGCCACTAGATCCCAAAACCAAGGCATGTTGGATAACCCCGGAGTAATCAGAATAACTCTCTTGCATGGGGAGTCCCGCAACTTCTTCACCACTTTGCCCAATATGGCTGCTGGTCGGAAGACGTGGGCGTCCAGATCCTCTCATGGCAGACTGAGTGCATCCACTGCTGAGGCCTGAGGATCCGGTACTGGTGAAACAAAGAGGCAACTTGTTGAATCTCATGGCAAATAGGTCTATCTTTGGTCAGTCCCACCTGCTACATCTTGTTTGAAAAACCTCTGGAAGGAGGGACCACTCTGTCTGGATGGTCTGGCCTAGCCTGGATAGCTTGTCTGCTAGCACATTCAGCCGGCTTGGGATGTGTCAGGCTTTGAGGGTTACTTGCTTCCTGGAACACCAGGTTAAGATTCTCCACAGTATGGCACACAGTGGGGCCCAACCTCATGCCTCCTTCCTTGTTTATGTATGACACCACTATGGTTTTCTCGGTTGCTACAAGTACTATCTTTTCTGAGCAGAGGTCTTGGAACTCTTTTAAGGCTAGAAAGACTTTTAGTTCCAGATAGTTTATATGCAGCTTGCTTTCCGGAATGGACCAGGTTCCTCTTGCAGTGTGCTTGTCTAAGTGAGCGCCCCACCCTTCTTTTGATGCATCTGTAAATATTTGCAGAGCATGTTTTAATGAGTGTAATGGCTGGCCTGTGAGTACATTGTCTTCTTTTAGCCAACACTGTAGATGGAGGTGCAGGGACCTGGGTATTGGAATGACCTTTTCCAGTGATTCCGGTACTCTCCAGTTGTTTTTGAGATGCCACTGTATGGGTCTCATATGTAGTCGGCCGAGGTGAACTTGTTTTTCTGTAGCTGTTAGCAGACCTATCAAGGACATGAATTGCCGAACTGGACAAGTCGCAAGGGATAGTAGTGTAAGTATCTTTTCTTGAAGGTTCTGCCACTGGTCCGGTGTTGGTCAGACCCAACCGGACCTGAGGTCAAACTGGTAGCCTACAAAATGGAAGACCTGATGTGCTCCAGTTCTGATTTTTCTAAATTCACCAGCCAACCCAGTTGTTGACACATTTTTACTAGATCCTGTGTATGCTGGAGACAAACCTGGTGGGATCTGGCTCTCACCAACCAGTCGTCCAGGTACTGGTGGATCCTTATACCCTTGTGTATGGCCATCAGTTTCACCTCCTTTGCTAGTACAGTGAACTCCATGGGTGCTGTGGATAAACCGAATGGCAGTGCCTTGAACTGGTATGTCTGACCCTGAACATGAAATCTGAGATATTTCCTGGACTGTTCCTGTATTGGTATATGGAAGTAGGCATCCCTAAAATCTATTGAGGAAACCCACTCCCCTTGTTGGAGGGATGTCCTGATGGTTTTCGGTGTCTCCATTTTGAATTTTTCAGCCTTGAGGAAAAGATTTAGTTTGCTCAGATCATGAATAGGTCACCACTTGTTGTTGGGTTTGGGCACCGAGAAAAGTCGGTTGAAGAACCCTAGAGATTTTTTATTTTGTACCAACTCGACTGCATTTTTGTCCATAAGCTGATGCAATGCCTCTAACAGGTAGAGCTTCCTGTGAGGACTGGCATAGCAGCTTATGATGGTTGGTGACCTTGTCACGTTCGGTCGGATGCGAAAGGGGAGGATGTAGCACTATCTCAGGATTTGAACTACTTTCGGACCAGCACCCAGATTCAGCCAAGTTTGCCAATAGTTTTGAAGACTGGCCTCTGTACAACTTTTACAACAGGAAAGTTTACATGTGAGTTTAACTGAGTGTTCATTGTCTGTCTTGGTGTTGATGAAAGGCTCCCCGCCAGCAGTCTTGCCTGTAACTTGTCTACACAGTAATTGTCATTTATAAGACTGCTGGCCCTTGGCTGGTCACGATGAGTAGTTGGAAGATCTGCCTTTGGGTTTCTTAAACTGTCCCTTGCCAATGTTCTTCCATGCTGGTCTGTCACTTTTGTTGTCCGAGCTCTTGTCCGACCTTTTGTCCATACACTCATAGGGGTGGTACAGACTCTTACCATGTGAACTGGAATGTGCCTTGCTGTCAAAGTGTGCAATCTCCTCTTCTGCCCATTTTCACAACATTTCAACAAACAAGGTGGGGATATGCAGTGGAGCTGTCCTTAGTACTGCCACTGTATCCGGCTTAATGCCACTCTTGAGATGATTAAGGTAGGCATCTCTGCAAGCCAGTGTCAGATTTCCCATGGAGATGAAGACAAACTCATGCTCCATTGTCTTTGGATTGCAGCCTGGGTGATACTTGCATTAAAGTCCATGAGTAACTGGAGCTCTTCTGTGGCACTGGACACCTTGGAGGATCTCTTGCCTTTGCTGTCAGTACGGACAGTCTTTAGTTGTTCCTGCATGTTCTGCCGTACCTTAAAAAGGCACCTGTTAAAACTCACTGCTTGGTTGCAGATTACCTGGCCTCCCTAGCCGACTTCTTCCATCTTTGCAGAGTTTCTTGTGAAATATGTTGTGATGCAGTCTGGCAATTCTGCTGTAACAACTATTCAACACGGAAGCATCCCTACTCCAGGTCGAGATAGCTGAAGTATCAACTTTGTGGTCAGAAAACAGCCCGTACCACTTAGACTGTGACTTTGCTGGTCTCAAGAACTGGTCTTTCATCAGGCCACCGGCCTCCAAACTATGGGAAGGAAATCCTTCAACCAGAGTTAAGATCAACTTGCTCAGCTTCCTGCACAATTAGTCCTCTGTAGGCAATTGCACTGACAAATTTCTAGGGGCCGGGATCTTTGGACCACAGAAAATGTTATCATCCGATGCAGTGTTAGAACTGTGCATGTCTGGGATATTAGACCAACCCATCTGATGCCTCTCATAGTTTCCCTGTACGTGTGATCTTCAGAGAGAGCCTGTTCTGGTTCGGTGACAGTTATGTCCCGATCTTCCAACAATTCCACTTCTTCTACATATAACTCTACTGGTGGTCGGTCAGAGACATCACTACCCGTCTCAGAACTGAAACTTGAAGCACTGTCCTTTCTCTCTGTCTGTGTAAAACAGGAGAGCCGGTGTGAACTTAGACTTAGGCCGGTCGGTCTGAGATATGTGAGATTGAAGCTTGCTGGTGGACTGATGCCTGGTGGCAGAGGAGTCGGTACCAGTGTGCTCTGTAGAGTTGGGTCGGTGCCAGTCGGACTGAAGTTGGCTGGTCGACTGATGCTTGGTAGCAGAGAAGTCAGAACCAGTGCCCTTGGGAGATGAAGATTCTGGTCGGTGTATGTTGGATCTAAGCTGGCTAGTTGACTGATGCTTGGTAGCAGAGGAGTCAGAACCAATGCGCTTGGGAGATGAAGATTCTGGTCAGTGTCGGTCGGATCTGAGCTGGCTGGTTGACTGAAACTTTAAAGCATAGGAGTCTTTTCAAGCGCGCTCTGAAGATAAAGGTGGATCCGACCTGAGCTGGCTGGTCAACTGATGCATAGCAGAGGAGTCTGTACCAGTGGGCTCTGATGGAGTTGGTTGAAAAAGGGTTCCTGTCTAGACAGGAAGGAAGTATGATGCGCCATCTGACGAGTGCGCAGTACTGGAACGGCCTTGCTGGTGGAAACACAGGACGTCTTTTACTGACGTTTGGCGGGCCGGTCTGCGCTGACCAGATTAGCAATTGTCCATTGGATAGGATGTATTAACGCAAAAAAATATAATTTTCTTGCGTAGGTTAAAGCATCCATCAATCAGATGAAATTTCATATTTTTAAATGTAAAATACATTTTTATGAAGAAAAATGTACATACTTACCATATGAAAACACTTGGGTAAGCGTGGCTTGGCGTTCGGTGACCGCCACATACACCGTACATAGAATTTAAAATATGAGGGGAGACCCTCTTTAAACCTATATACTTGCTACCTTTGACCCCTGGTGACCTAATTCACTGCCATGCACAGTAATACAGAAATAGTTCATTCTTTTTGTGAATAAACATAAATGCTGGAAAAAGGTATTTTAAAAGCGGGGCAGGCGGGAGGGTGATTTGCTGTTTTCATATGGTAAGTATATACAATTTTCTTCATAAAAATGTATTTTACATTTAAAAATATGAAATTTGATTTCATAAAAATGTAATATACTCTACCATATGAAAACACTTGGGTTGAATGCCCACATGTAAGGATGGTGGGAAAAAGACAGACTGAGGAAAACCACCCTAAGGTTAAATTGCATAAAGAGGATACTTCCTGGTGCAATTGAACCCAAAACCTCTGTGCTGAAGAAATAACTCTACTGAGTTAAATGAGTAGAATTAACCACTGCAAGAACTTCAGTACTGCTGTCTACACCCTACTAGGTCAGCTCAAAGGAGAGGGCATAAATATGCCACTGTGCTCAGAATAGGAACAGTCACTAAGGCACTAAGAAGCACGGTTCTGAAAATAGAGATGAAGAACAGATTCCCTAAAAGGGAAAAACCACCCACCTTTTACTGAAACTAAAAGTCTCAGAAGAACTTAAATTAAGGAATTTAAGTGGAAAAGAGAGAATGGGCTGAGTGGAAACAAAGAAATCATAGAGATTCTTAAGAACAACATCTCTGAAGGAAAATAAGTGAAGTGCAAGAATTCCGAGAGGAATCCTCCATGATGTGAAGCAGTGGGAAACCACCAAAGAGACCAGAATGAAACCTGGGCAAAAACATCATGGGCCTTCACATGTGGAACAGAGTTAGAGGGAATAAAGGATAAAATGTTATCCAAAAAGATATTGTCTGAGCAGCAATATCACCCTCTTTGAACTTCAGAAGAAAGACCAAGAAGAAATCCTCCTAAGAAAGTCAGAATAGCTAGACAGATAGTATCTTAGGAATCTGACTGTAGGAAAGGAGAGGTCCTCTCAGTCATCCTGACCAAAGACAAAAAGAGTCTTCTGAAGATAACTGGCTTAAGCCAGGAAAGTAAGATCTGACTTAAGGATGACTTAGGCCATCCCTACAGAGTGAGAGAAAACCTTTAAATAAAGGAATCAAAATCACTCCTTCTCCTTCCCAAAGAAAGGAAGTACGACAGACTGTCTAATATGTGAAAAACTTGGCTCAGCAAGTAAACAGGGATTAAGAGGAGCCTTGGTAAGAGCCTGCAGAACCAAGGTTTAAGTACCAAAAGGTAGGTGACGACTACCCTTGTTGTGGACTTAAAGAAGCTCTAAAAGAGACTTCCAAGCTCCCTATAAGAACCCAACTCCAAGTAGTACCTGGAGAGAGCTGACCTGTATCCCCATTGTCTGAAAAATAACTAGAAATAGGACGCCCTGTTGCTTGTAGCTGCGACATATGAATAGAAACAGGATAGCATAGAAGAACACACATTATCATGTGAAATGTCCACCCTATCAACCTTTTGTTAAGGAGATAGAAGCAAATTCCTGTTTATCTATTTTTGGCAAAAATTCGAAAATTCAAAATGGCCGCCATTTTTGGGAAAAGGAAAATTTTTTGAAAATTGCCAAGAGTACATTTCTTAGATAGCCTATGGGTCGAAAATTTCAACGAAATAACTCTATTTTGCACGGTTAAGGCCAGTTTGTGTTTTTCCATTTTTGGCAAAAATTCGAAAATTCAAAATGGCCGCCATTTTTGGGGAGGGGAAAATTTTTTTGAAAATTGTAAAGATTACATTCCTTAAATACCCTGTGGGTCGAAAATTTTGACGAAATCGCTCTATCTCGCACGGTTAAGGAGATAGAAGGAAATTTGTGTTTTGCCATTTTTGGCAAAAATTCAAAATGGCCGCCATTTTTGGGGAGGGGAAAATTTTTGGAAAATTGCAAAGAGTACACTCCTTAGATACCCTGTGGGTTGAAAATTTTGCCGAAATCGCTCTATCTCGCACGGTTAAGGAAATAGAAGCAAATTAGTGTTTTGCCATTTTTGGCAAAAATTCTAAAATTCAAAATGGCCGCCATTTTTGGGGAGGGGCAAATTTTTTAAAAATTACCAAGAGTACAATGCTCACATACCCTGTGGGTCGAAATTTTTGACTAAATCGCTCTATCTCACACAGTTAAGGAGATAGAAGCAAATTTGTGTTTTGCCATTTTTGGCAAAAATTCGAAAATTCAAAATGGCCGCCATTTTTGGGGAGGGGAAATTTTTTTTGAAAATTGTAAAGATTACATTCCTTAAATACCCTGTGGGTCGAAAATTTCGACGAAATCGCTCTATCTCGCACGGTTAAGGAGATAGAAGGAAATTTGTGTTTTGCCATTTTTGGCAAAAATTCAAAATGGCCTCCATTTTTGGGGAGGGGAAAATTTTTGGAAAATTGCAAAGAATACACTCCTTAGATACCCTGTGGGTTCAAAAATTTCGCCGAAATCGCTCTATCTCGCACGGTTAAGGAGATAGAAGCAAATTTGTGTTTTGCCATTTTTGGCAAAAATTCGAAAATTCAAAATGGCCGCCATTTTTGGGGAGGGGAAAATTTTTGGAAAATTGCAAAGAGTACATTCCTTAGATACCCTGTGAGTCAAAAATTCTGTCCAAATCGCTCTATCTCTTACGGTTTCTGAGATATTAAGATTTTTTCGTTTTTCACAAAAATTCAAGATGGCCGCCAAAAGTACAGAATACTCTTCTACTACCCTGTGAGTCAAAAATTTTGCCGAAATCGCTCTATCTCGCATGGTTAAGGAGATAGAAGCAAATTTGTGTTTTACCATTTTTGGCAAAAATTCAAAATGGCCGCCATTTTTGGGGAGGGGAAAATTTTTTGAAAATTGCAAAGATTACATTCCTTAGATACCCTGTGAGTCGAAAATTTTGCCGAAATCGCTCTATCTCTTACGGTTTCTGAGATATTAAGATTTTTTCGTTTTTCGCAAAAATTCAAGATGGCCGCCAAAAGTGGCGAAAATTGAAAATTTTCAATTTTGTACAGAATACTCTTCTACTACCCTGTGAGTCAAAAATTCTGTCGAAATCGCTCTATCTCTTACGGTTTCTGAGATATTAGCAAATTACTCAAAAGTAGTACTGAAAATACACAATGAAGTACCTAAATGGCTATTACTCATGTACTGACAAAGCTATCAGTCCCAAATGCAATACCAAGCGAGCTATGGACATAACAATCTTGTATTCAAAATTGTAGTAAAATATCTTTAATTATCTTGGCTTAAATGCACGGAAACCAATGGGTACTGAAAATAGCTGTACTTAAGTATTACTCAGTAAGCAAAAGAGGTACAACAGCCAAAAGCAATCCCAAGCAAGCTACTGACCCAATAAGCCTGCATACCAAATTTGGTGACAATAGCTCTAATACTTTTCCTTTAAATGAGCGGAAACCATGCGTGACGCCGGACATCAGACGCCGGACATCGGACGGCGAAAAAAGCAAAAATAATATATCCACCCCCCAGGGGGGTGGACATAATTCCTTAAAAGGAACAAACAGCAATAAATGGGACAGATGACGCATGGCAGAGTGGCCATGTTTCTCACAAGTTTTTGAAGCAGTTCCACATTGCTTCATAGACAGTTATGGAGGACAAAAATCCTCCAAGACCCCTCCTGTGAAAATTCTTCTTAAAGGAGACTTCAGCCAGAAAGCTTGAAGAAAGGAACTCCATAAAAATTAATAACAAAACTCTAGATGAGATTGTTATAGAAGAATAAGAGGAAGAGCCAATGGCTTTCTTAAAGGAGATCTTGCGGAGAAACACTTGGCACTTGCCAAGGAAGGCTACAAGAAGAATGGTACAGCTCTGAAAGTTGATGAACTTCCTGGCCATAGAGGACAAAGAGCTGAAGGAGGGAAGGAGTAAAACAAGTCCTCCGGAGCAAAGCACTCCATGGCATCTGTTGCCAGAGCCTAAGGATCTAGCACAGGAGGCACATGCAAGAGCAGCTTGTGATTGAATCACATGGCAAAAGAGATCTAAATCAGATGAGAAGTCTGAGACTACCATCTGAAGATCCAAGAATAGAGAGACCACTTTATATGAAAGGTGAGATAAGACCTCCAGAGATGGTCTGCCAAGGATTCATGCTCCTGGAACATGAGAAGGTGGAAGAACAGACTTGTTCTTGTAAGAATAATGGCAAAAGGTGCCAAAATAGATACACATGTCCCAAGAGTGG
Organism: Sabellastarte sp. h YS-2021; assembly: GCA_964017235.1. NCBI lineage: Eukaryota > Metazoa > Annelida > Polychaeta > Sabellida > Sabellidae > Sabellastarte > Sabellastarte sp. h YS-2021. Next base: position 88,866,821 of record OZ024931.1, read on the forward strand.
AAGCTCTCTTGATATAAAAAAAGCACAGACAACAGTGTTACCTGAAACTATCTGAAGTGTCCCTTACAGAAAGGACAAGTGAGGAACAAATGTCTTGAGAACAAAACATCTGTGTTGTTTGAGGCTAAAAGGATGATCCTTTGATGAAAGGATAATACAGGAACAAATGTCTGAGCAAAAAGGACAGCTATAAGCTCTAGAACTGATGAACAGATTGGACTGCTACATCAAAGATGGACCTTAGGTGGTCAAAAGAGCACAAAGAACTCCCAAACCCTGAAGTGAAACATCCATGAAAGTAGATGTAAAAACTAGGGAATTAAAGGGCGGTATGCAAAGACATAGTTCCCAGGATAGTACCATCTTAAATGAACCGTCATAGAAGGATAAAAAAATGGGCAATATAGAGCACCTTTGAGAAGGAAAATCAAAGTATCCTGAGATGACACTGAAGAAGTGTCATGTGCGGGCAACCTTGAAGAAGTGGCTTCCAAGTGGAAGCCAAGAGAAATAAAGGTGCCCAGTTGGAGAGGTAATTTAAAGGTGTTCCAAGGCAGAGAAAGGATGAGCTGCTGAATAGACAGAACCTTGTCCCTGAGAGGAACACCTTTAGACAGGCTAAGAACCTGACCCAGGAAGGAGAACTGTTGTAGGGACAGATCTAAATACTTCCTGCTAAGAACCACTCCAAGTTGAATGTCAACTCTAAGAGAGTTGCAAATGAGCCTCTGACAACTATTGGCTCTAATGAGCCTATATGTAGACACATGTGCACTGAGATGCCCAAACTCAAAGCCAACTTTCCTTACTTCCTTGACTATGGAAGTAAATCCTGAAAGGCTAGTGGCTAGGCCCTAAGGCATTGCCACAAAGTGGTACACCCTGCCCAAAGCAAAACTCTGAGCAAGAGTGAACAAAAGAAGCCAAAGAGGAGAAAGGAGGTATATTGAGGAAGAGAAGTGGTGCACTGGCCAATTGAGAAAATGATCAACTGATAAGTTGCATCCTGATAGTCTGGAGAACCAGGAAAAGATATAAATCTAATGGTTGGTTTCCAGTATATCTTTGTCAAGGATAATGCCCTGAAAAAACAAATCAGGAAAACAAGAGCTCAAGATACTTGAACTGCCCATGTGAACCGCCAGTGTGAGACTGAATGACATAGAACAGCATTCTTCTGTGGAGAAGAGCTGAAGAAGAAATCAGGAAAGTGGAATCTGAGAGACCACTGGAATGTGAACCCAGTTCCAGAATTCTGGAAAAAGAAAGGCTACACATAAACATTTCAAATAGAAATGGAAGAAATCAGTTGACCTCCCACTGGCAAGTGGAGGGATCTGGGAGCAAGAGTGAAAAGTTGCAAAATACAAATCCACTCTTATCTCCTGAAGGACATCAACAAAGAGGTGGAGGCTGAGCCTCTGCCTCTGGAAGGCATTCCACCATCAGAATGTTGGAACCTGGAAAGGAACCACATCCCTAAAGCACTAAGTTAGAGAGAAGACTCCCTAGTTGGGAGGAGAAAGGTCTTTATTGGCCCAAATTACCCTACCAAGTGACTAGGCACAAGAGAGGGAAATGGATAAAGAAATCTCTCAAAACAAAGTGCAAAGTTGGCTGAAAAAGGCCATAGATCAACCAGCTAAAATGGAGCTGGAAGATCCACTGAAAAGATGTCCAAAGCATGGTGGATGAAAAAATCCCACAGTACTAAGGACCCGAAGGTCCATCTCAGATCTCCCCTAATAGCAGAGGACCTCTGCCTAGGGAAGAGAAGGTCTTAAGAACCCCACCAGGCTAGATCCCAGGTCCGGAAACCTGAGAAAGTCAACCCAAAAAACCCTCTGAAGAGGGTTTGTACCTGGCAAAACTAAGTTATAGAGGGTAAATTTGGGTAATTACCCAACCTATAAAACTCAGAATGAGAAGATCCCAAAATGAAAGATGACAGAAAGTAAGTATCTGGCCTCACAAAGGAACTTCTAAGCCTGGAAAAAGTGGATGACTAAGAAAGAAATAAGACTGATCAAAGAGCAGTCAAATTATTCACTAATTCTGTTGGACAGGAAGCCTTGAAAATCTTCTGTGGAGAAGATTGAAGGACAAAGTCCTAAGCATCCATAAAGTCCAACAGACTGGCACCAAAAATGTTGGAATAGGGTCCCTGAAGTCTGCCTAAAGGTTAACTAAAGACAGAGGGACCCCAACATACCCAAAAGGGAGATGTGCCCATTGGAAGTCAGATCTAAAAAATGGTGAAAATGCAATAGGAAGCTGTTGAGTAACAGAAGATTTCCACCACACCAAAATTTTCTAGATTTAGAAAATGAATGGAGCTGTGTTTAGGAAGTAGCAAAATCAGTTGGATTCAACTGATAAACTCTTCTTAAGGGACCCTGAACAAAAAATGGTCTTGAGAAAGTAATCCCAGCCCAAAAAGACAGCCTGATTAGACTGAGCCTTAGGCACAAAAGAGGCCAAAAGACTGAAAATGGACTGAGAAAGGAAATGACCAACTGACAAATTTGAAATGTAGGAAACCAGTAACAGTGAGATGGATCTCCAAAGGTGGACGACAAAGTCATTATCAAGAGCCGTAAACCACCATCCTCCAGAATTGAAGTTGGGGAAATGCTGAAATGGAGACCCTGGGCTCAGAATAGATCCGTATCCCAGAAATGTCAAATGAAAGGGCCTATAAAAAAAATGAACCGTGAATGGTAGGTAGTAAATACCGTAATGTTACGCTATAAAATATGCGTTAACAAAGGGAATTATTACACATAATGCTCTGAAAGAATAACAATCAAAGAATTATGAAAAAGGAATGCATAAACAAACCTGGAAATGCTGTAATCACTGAGAAATGAATATTTTCAAACAACCAATCAGTTGACCTCCATTTTAAGTATGACGTCATCGTCATGTGACCTGGTGAAATGATTCGTATGAAGCTCAAAAATAAGGTCAAATACGCGGTGAAACGAAGAATTTTGTGTTAAGAATGATGGAAGACCTAAATTGGCAATTATAAAGCCAGTATAAGTGAAGGAATGAAAAAATTCAACGCGGAAATAATTATTTCCAAAGGAAATCCAACATTCTGACACCACGTGACCTGATGAGCGATAATAAAATCTTTGCAACTATGTGAAAACAATGCACACTCAAGTTGACAATACAGTCAAAATATGTGGAGAAACGAAGAATTTCGTGGAAAGAATGAAGGAAAACAGTAAATTAAAATTATAATGCCTGAAGAAGTGCATAAAACGAATTAATTTACAAAGGAAATGAATATTTCCAAAGGCAATCCGACATTCTAACACCACATGACCAGATGAGTGATAACATAAACTAGAGATTGCATCTCGACACAGTGTATCCCCGGACGGGACATAGTTAATGCGTGAATGTGTCGGGCTTGAGCCTGTTTCCTGGAGCACCAGATCAGGATTCTCCATAGTACCAGATTACTTCCAAAAGCTAATCACTAGTTGTTTCACTTATATCTGTCTTTAAAAATTACATTTCATGGATCCAGAAGATCCATATAGTGATCCGGATCGCTTCCAAAACTCAATTATTTCATCCTTTTACCTTTTCAGACATTTCTAAAAATTTCATCGAAATCCATCCATAAGTTTTTGAGTTATCTTCTACACAGACACATCTGGCAGCCTGGATCCACATGATCCAGACAGTGATCCAGATTACTCCCAAAATCTAATCACTTGTTCTTTGTCCCATTTAAGACATTTCCTGAAAATTTCATAAAAATCCATTCAGGACTTTCTGAGCTATTTGTCTTTAAAAATTACATTCACGGATCCAGAAGATCCAGATAGTGGTCCAGATCACTCGCAAAATTGAACCATTTCTTCCTTTTACCACTTCTTCCTTTTACCATTTGTAACATATCCTGAAAATAGTAAAATCCATTCCAAGATTATGTGCAAGCCTGGATCCAGATGATCCAGATCACTCCAAAAATGTAATCACTTGTTCCTTGTACCATTTAGGCCATTTGCTGAAACAATCCATCCATAACTTTTTGAGGTATCTGTCTTAAAAAATTACATTTCATGGATCCAGAAGATCCATATAGTGATCCGGATCACTTCCAAAATTCAATCATTTCATCCTTTTACCACTTCTTCCTTTTACTATTTGTAACATAGCCTAAAAATATCATCAAAATTCATCGTAAAATCATGTTGCAGGCTCGATTCAGATGATCCAGACGGTGATCCAGATCATTCCAAAAGTGTAATCACTTGTTCCTTGTACTATTTAGGTCATTTGCTGAAAATGTCATCACAATCCATCCATAATTTTTTGAGGTATGTCTTATTACATTTCACGGATCCAGAAGATCCATACAGTTATCCGGATCACTTCCAAAATTCAGTTATTTCATCCTTTTACCTTTTCAGACATATCCTGAAAATTTCATCAAAATCCGTCCATAAGTTTTTTTGCTACAATGTACACAAACACATCTGGCAACCTGGATCCAGATGATCCAGACAGTGATCCAGATCACTCCCCAAATCTAATCACTTGTTCCTCGCACCATTTAGGTCATTTGCTGAAAATGTCATCACAATCCATCCATAACTTTTTGAGGTATCTGTCTTATTACATTTCATGGATCCAGAAGATCCATATAGTGATCCGGATCACTTCCAAAATTCAGCCCTTTTACCTTTTCAGACATATCCTGAAAATTTCATCGAAATCCGTCCATAAGTTTTTTTGCTACAATGTACACAAACACATCTGGCAACCTGGATCCAGATGATCCAGACAGTAATCCAGATCACTCCCCAAATCTAATCACTTGTTCCTCGCACCATTTAGGTCATTTGCTGAAAATGTCATCACAATCCATCCATAACTTTTTGAGGTATCTGTCTTATTACATTTCATGGATCCAGAAGATCCATATAGTGATCCGGATCACTTCCAAAATTCAGCCATTTCATCCTTTTACCTTTTCAGACATATCCTGAAAATTTCATCAAAATCCGTCCATAAGTTTTTTAGCTACAATGTACACAAACACATCTGCAACCTGGATCCAGATGATCCAGACAGTGATCCAGATCACTCCCCAAATCTAATCACTTGTTCCTCGCACCATTTAGGCCATTTGCTGAAAATGTCATCACAATCCATCCATAACTTTTTGAGGTATCTGTCTTTAAAAATTACATTTCATGGATCCAGAAGATCCATATAGTGATCCGGATCACTTCTAAAATTCAACCATTTCATCTTTTTACCTTTTCAGACATATCCTGAAAATTTCATCAAAATCCGTTCATAAGTTTTTGAGCTATATTGTACACAAACACATCTGGCAGTCTGGATCCAGATGATCCAGACAGTGATCCGGATCACTCCCAAAATTTAATCACTTGTTCCTCGTCCCAATAAGGACATCTCCTGAAAATTTCATCAAAATGCACCGATAACTTTTTGAGCTATCTGTGTTTAAAAATTAAATTTCATGGATCCAGAAGATCCAGACAGTGATCCGGATCACTCCAAAAATTTAATCACATCTTCCTTTTACCAATTTGGACATATCCTGAAAATTTTATCAAAATCCGTCTGTCAGTTTTTGAGTTATCTTGTTTACAAACAAACAAACAAATAGAGGGCCCAAAATGACCCTCGGTCAGGTACTTTGGCGGTCAGTGGATGACCTTCAACGAAGATCTGTAACCGGTCAGCCTGGATGCTGGTACTCCGTCATGTACTCAACCTCAAAAGCCATTTTCAATAGTTTCCACGCAATGTAGTCAGCATTAAGTGTGAAAATATCTCCAAATATGCCAAAAATGACCCTTGGTCAGGTACTTTGGCGGTCAGTAGATGACCTTAAATGAAGATCTGTAACCAGTAAACCTGGATGGCAGAAGTCCATCATGTACTCAACCTCCAAAGCCATTTTCAATAGTTTCCATGCAATATAGTTAACGTTAAGTGTGAAAATATCTCCAAAAAGGCCAAAAATGCCCCTCGGTCAAGTACTTTGGTGGTCAGTGGATGACCTTCAATGAAGAGCTTCAAGGTCAAATTTCTGCATGCTTATAGAGGACATATATATGTATTATATATACCAGCCATAGGATGATCTAACTTTCTGTCTTGGAGAACTGGGCCAAAATGTGCAAAAATGGCCAAAATCTGACCTTTAAGTGGCCACCAGTGACCTTGAGATTGAAGGTCAAGGTCACAAAACAATAGCGTTCGTGGCATTGCCCATATATACCCACATACCAAATTTGAAAGTTCTAACTAAAATATTTTTTAAGTTATCGCGTCCAAAAGGAAATCTCTGCGGCGGCGGCGTGACCGTACTGAATCCTAAGTATCGCCGACTTTCGTCCGGGAATACAATTATAAAAAATACGTAAAAATATTGTACAAATATACAATAAATTCACCAGAAATCGAAGTAAAAGGTAAATGAAATGGAGGAAAGGTGAATAAAACAGCAAAGAAGTACTCACAGAGCATCAAAAGCGTGTAAATGCAGGTCTTTTGAGAGGTAGCAAAACGCCTGTTGAGACATCAACCGCCACAAAAAGAATGGACTATTTCTGTATTACTGCACATGGCAGAGTGAATTAGGTCACCAGGGGTCAAAGGTAGCAAGTATATAGGTTTAAAGAGGGTCCCCCCTCATATTTTAAATTCTATGTACGGTGTATGTGGCGGTCACCGAACGCCAAGCCACGCTTACCCAAGTGTTTTCATATGGTAGAGTATATTACATTTTTATGAAATAAAAATCCATGTGTCAAGCTGCACTCTTCTGTAAAATTATTTTTTCATGACATTTTTATCAAAAATATCAATTACCAATACTAAAAAATATTATTTCAAGCAAAAATTCACACTATTACAGTAAAAATTATTGTCAAACCCACAGAAAACGGGATGCATGAAAACACCATTGGCACAAAAATACCACAGATGACTGAGATTATGACAGTGAGATTACCCATAGAATTCTTTAATTTATTTACCACTCCAACTACACAGAACTATGGAGACTTACACCATCTCGAACATCAACATCTTGAAGGGAACAGTCTACACATAAATACTCAACAACACTGACATGTCCTCCTGAACAGGCCCAGTGCAATGGCTGGCGACCACTCTGTGGAAGGAAAAGTAAAAGAAATTTCATGCTACGAATTTTTAAAGCCATCATTTGTTTGTTCCATTTATGTATTTAAGCAACTAAAATTTGTGTGGAAGCACAAATCTATGGGTGTACAAAAGCAGAGTAATGATCTAGCCAACCAGTCTATTTTTTGTCTGCAAACGTGATTAAATTAATTAACGAATGAAAATAATGGTTACTGAAACCTCACTCAAGATAAAGTTCTAGAGTGAGGCAATCCATACTGCAGCATAGAAAACCCCCCATGACCTCACGTTTCCTAATCTGCACAATTTATTTTATAATAGTTCTAGAAAACACCCACAGAAGTACAAGACTTGAATTTGAAGTAGGTAATCTTTAACTAAACAGACATTTTTATATAAAATACTCGCTGTTCAAGGAGCATTTCTATTGATAACAAAAAAAGTTGTGCAAATCATCTGCATAATATTTGGGCGAAACGGTTTTTGTACGAATGATCTGGTTCTGGTCTATATATAAAGAAAAAAACAAAAGATCATTGTGAAGAAAATTTAATTTTGTCATAAAATGTAAGTGACAAACTTCAATTGGTGACCATATATCTCCTGGTAACCAGATCGTTCGCACAAAAACGCATTCGCCCAAATATTCTTCAGTCGATTCGCACAAATAAAATATTGTTAGAAAACCAGTCTATTTTTTTTCATCTGCAAACGTGATTAATTTAATTAACCAATAAAAACAATTGTTGTACTGAAACCTCACTCCAGACAAATATTTTACTCTTCTCTTGAAGTTTTCTAGCAATACTTTACAAATAGATTATCAGATACTGGTACTTGCACACACAGACTTAAGGAAATATGAGGCCACGATGGGGTTTATTGCCATATTTTACAAACAGAAGATGTAGACTGTAGAAAAAAATCCTCGGGTTCGTACTTTTATTTTCGTTCCTTTTATAGAGGTCATAAAGAACGAACCTGAGGACTTTATTTCTATTATAAAGACCGGTTTCTTTAATTAATCCATAAATATTATTGTAAATATGTATACAAACCTATTTGTCGCACTATTTTATGTGTATCATTCGGTTCTCTATTATCGCTGATCGTCCATTTATTGCCTCAGATAAAGGCACACAAAAATATGCGCACTGCATTGTTTTGTGTGGTCTGCGCACTTCCGGTCTTTATAATTAGCAATAAAGTATACTATTTCCCTGCATAAGTTGGCCGCAGTCATAAGTTGGCCGCCTTCACAGAGCTTTAACATGAGTGGCCTACTACACTCTGAAACCATGTATATTATTATTGTTAAACTTATTATACGCAACAGTTTTCATTGGTGTACAATAACCTATTTGTCTTTCTGGAGCCTGTAGATGAGTCGCGGCCAACTTATGACTGTGGCCAACTTATGCAGGGTAGTGGCTTTCTACCAGTGAACCCCCGCCTACCAGTGAACGCCCGCCTTCTATTTCTTTGTTAGAGGTCAAGGTCAAAGTTGGGGTTTTACGTCCCGTTCAACAGCCAGGGTCATATTGGGACAGGTCCTCAGAATTGCCACTTGTGGGACTCAAACCCACAGAGGTGACAGCCTATGATTAGATGCCAAACTTGCTAACCACTAGGCCACTGAGGACCTGTTAGAGGTCAAGGACAAATGCTCTTATATATCTACAAAATGGGCGTTCACTGGTATTTCCGGCCGATAATAGAGATAAAATACTAAAATACAAAGTTTTGAAGCAAATGTAACAAAATGTACCTCAAATAATAATTGTAGTGTATATCATTTGACAATATGTTGGTAGAAGAATAAAATATAAAGCTGTCAATCGAACTGAAATTCAATATATTAACTTCAGCATGGGCGTTTACTGGTAGAATGCCACTAGCAGTAGAGTGGTTAGACCGAGTATCTGTCCCATCGCCAATTGTTATTGATATACTGATGGACACAATGGCGAGGGACAGAGTTCCCATGTACTAGTTTTCTGTGTAAATTTTGATCGTCATATTTCTAGACATATTACAATAAGTATAAAGTGTTATTTGAATTCTATAACTTATGTATATGTGCCGTTCACTAATGTTTAATGCCAATCAAACTGATAAGTATGTATTTAACCCTGTTTTAAAATGTAAACAAACCTTCAACATTACATAGTTATCTACAAAAGAAATTCCTGGCTTGTAAAAGCAGTGTAATTTAACAGCATATATACTGTAAACAGGATACAACTACAGGGACATAATAATTACTTTTTAAAGTTAATGAAATAATTTCCCACAGTTTGAGATTTACACAGAAAACTAGTACATGGGAACTCTGTCCCTCGCCATTGTGTCCATCAGTATATCAATAACAATTGGCGACGGGACAGATACTCGGTCTATAGAGTGGTCTCGAGATACTGCTGACACATTTGGGCGATGATAGGGTTATCATTCTCATAAATAAAAAATCAAACATCTACAAAATATAATCAACATAGAAATTCATAGACCTGATCACATTTAAAAGAATTTTCTGGTTTCTCTGTGATTTTATTTCTTAACTCGTTAATATTCCCTTCATAAGCAAGCTGACAAACTTCAACTTCAGACATTTTTACGGTAATTACTAACACGTGTGCCTCCAACAAAATTAAGGTATATCTTGATTTGTGCACTTTTCGTATTAAAATGTTTACCCGACAATTGTGTGTCGAGGCCAGCTTTTGTCAGCTACAAATTGAAAAAAAATGCAGAGATTGTTTCAGTTATAACAGCTATTGTTTGCATGTTGTTTTGTTCAATTTTTTCCCAATTGTTACTCAACTTTTAAAGTGACAAAACTCATTCATGGAGGCAAAATGATAATTGATATCATTATTATTCTAAATTTGTAGAGCTATAAACCATGAATCTTCATGGGTAAGAAAAGCAATCAGCTTACTAACCTGGTAGAACTACTTCAGTTGACATTTTTATCTGATAATAGAAGGATAAGTGGTAAATGTGATAAGGTATAAGTCCTGGACATGTTTTAAGCATTGGCCCTAGGCTGTTAAAACTTATTGTGATGAAGAAGACATGAAAACAGAAACATCCAAAAAGTCACACAATTTGCCCTAAGTGAAAAGAAAAGTTATATGAATGGAAAGATATACAAGTCATTCCAAGTGAAAAGAGTCATCAGAGTGATAACCCATATTGCCATGCAATTTTGCAGCTAACTGCTATAATTTATGTTTACCAAGGTTGTGAGGGTATTGTTTTTTGTTGTAAATGGCATCTGGCCAGACAGGTGGGTGGACAGCTTGGCAGTCAGGTGGTAGGATGGCTGGGTGGACGAACAGGCAGACTGGCATTAAGAAAAACCTTGTCTAGACTGTATCTTAGAAATAATATGGTGTAGGAGGTTCATACTTGGCAGGGATACTGATTGTGGGATGCCAGTACACAAAGTCACATGCTAGTCGTTTGATTTTGTTGATTTGACCTTTGACCTTATACCACAGTGACATTGACCTTTAAAATGTTGTCTGGAATACAGATGTAGCTAGGAAACCATAAGGTGTAGGAAATTGTTACTTGGCAGGTGTATTTGATTCTGTTTTGAAGGTGCAATATCATAGTGTGACACATGTGATATATGCCTTTGGCCCTGCCAAAATGTTTTACTGCCATATTTGAGACATATTTCTCCTATAACAAAGATACATGGATTGCTATTACTGATTATATACTTTTACCTTGTACTATTTCCAATGACAGATATACGTTGGTTAACAAATAGATCAATTGAAAATTTACAGCTTCATAAATTTTACTTTATTTTTCTTTAATAGTGTCATCATGCTATGAAACTGTCTCCCTTGGATACTTTGTCTTCTTATTTTCTCTTTGTGAAGTATTATTTCTCCTGCACCTTTAGATAACTGCACTGTTCTGAAAGGCTCATTCCTGCACTATTTTTAAGCACGAACCTTGAAAGAGCTCACCCTTCTACAAATCACTTCTTTTTTGTCTCCAGACTTTCATGAATTGTGGGGCAGCGTGATGAGTATTTGTCTGCTCACTGAACTTAATCGGCAATGAGCTATATTAGTATTTGGATGGGTGACCGTCTGAGTTCTAGGCCAGCTGTGGGATGTGTCTGAGTTGGAATTTCTTTGTGTCCCCAGACTTTCGTACATTCTAGTGCACTACTTGTGTCTCTAATGGTTTTGTGCTCGCGCTAGGGGACCAAAACACTTTTTGGCCTTGTTTCACCTCTGTTTCACGATATCCAACGATAATTTCCAAAGGATGTCGGGTACAGGCATCTCTGATACTGTTTGTTGCTCTTGTCTCAATTCAAAATTTTGCAGAACTCCATTTCTCAGGATATGGGTATCCTATATATGTCAGGATATGTCAGAATATTCTGATCTTTTATATTTTCCAAATAGATATCCATTATTTTATGCTTATCTAATAGAATAATTTAATTTCCTCATTATGCAATATGGTGACTAATCCTGTGACTAAAACATGAAAAATCAACCAACTTCATGCTAACCCATGCAGTTGTCACCCTCTCAAAGTGTTCAGCTTTTAAAAAAAAAACACAAAAACCAAGCTAAATCTGTAAAACAAGACTAAGACTACTTCATGTGAGTCAGAGTATATGTGTGCCTTATAAAATTACTTTTAATTCCAGTAATTGTATTTCGACTGTTAATAACAAATGGAAATCTCATAAGATGCTAATGAAAGAGTGTGTGGGCATATAGACTCTATTACGGAATAGTTTTAAAACACACTAGTATCTAGACATTTCTTAACTGGTGGCCACTCTCACAAACATTTGAAGTCCCCAGTGTTAAAGTAGCGCACAACAGATTTTGACAACCCCAGCAGAGTCAGGCAGAAATAAATTGAATTAAGTTGCACTCTCTATACCCTTTTGTGTCAATCAATTACTGTAGAGTGGCTAGTATCTTTTAGTCATCACACAATCAATGACTAACCCCCTTATTTTGTTGTAAAATCTATATAACTCTACCCCATTGCTGTCCCAGCTTGAGTAGTTGTTAATATTTATTGCTAATATGTATAAACAGGTCATATATCTATAAATAAGAAAATACAGTATTCTCTGTGCCATATTATTTTATCCAGTCAAGCTTGTCAAAAATAAATTAGCCATAGGTGAAACTGTCATTCTATTCCACACTGTCGAGAAAAAGCAAATGCTGACATGGGTTAGCATGAAGTAGATCGATTCATGAAGGGGTCAATTTTTTAGGAATTTGCACAAAATAATAAATAATGCTGCATACCTGCATCTTTCATAAAAAGTTGGAAAATTATTCACATTATAAAGATCCATTGCAACATATCAGTTTTGGTAGGTTTCATATCTGTAAAATTTAAAAATGAAGATATGTATATTGTAATTCTAATAGTACTTTTATAGCGCTTAATCTCTATCTATTGACAGACTCTAAGACGCATAAAGCCAAAAATCAGAGATCGTAATCATTAAATCAGAGACATTGCAGGGGTCGGCACCACGGAGAAAGACAAAATGAAAACTGAGGAAAAAACTAGGGTGGGTAGGCTTTTTCAAAGAGGTAAGTTTTCAACTTCTTCCTGAATAAGGAGAGAGATTTAGCTGAGCGTACATCATCAGGGAGATCATTCCAAATCATCGGAGCATCGTGTGCAAAGCTAAGGCCAAAATGCTTTTTTGACTTATATATTGATGCAAAATGTGGGATCTCAAGCAAAACACCCTGAGATTGACTTCTACGCATTCTGTACATACTGTGTCTAGATTTAAGGAAAGGTTCAAAGTATTTTGGATGGCCACTATGTAGAAACTTGTACACCAATAGGGCAACCTTGAAAATAGAGCGATGCATGATAGGCAATCAATGAAGACTCTTTCTTACCGGAGTGATATGTGAGTACTTGGTGGTATTTGCCACAATTCTAGCTAGACTGTTCTGAACACATTGGAGCCTATGAAGGTCAAGAGCAGAGAGACTTCTGAATAGAGAATTACAGTAGTCAAGCCGACTCCCAACCAAGGCATTTGCAGCCAAGAGAGCAGCTTCATGTGTAAGATACCCTCTGAGTCGCTTTAAATCCCTGATATGAACAAAACAAGCCTTACAGATATTCCTGACATGGCAAGAGAAGGAAAAATCAGAATCAAACCAGACACCAAGGTTCCTAATTGCCTCAGCAGGTGACAGGGGGTACCAAGTATATTAACTGGGAAAAATTTGCCAAGTTTTGTACGGACATTTTTTGAACCGAACAGAATAAACTCTGTCTTATCAGGATTAAGTTTAAGCTTGTTTACTGAGAGCCACTTTCTAACATCATCCAAGCAGTTTTCAGCCTTTCAAAGGACAGAGTGGCGTGCTTGTGTGTGAGATGAACGTATAACTGCGTGTCATCTGCATAAAAGTGGAAACATATGCCAGGATGATTCTGAATAACATTACTTAGGGGAGTAGTGTATAATGAGAAAAGGATCGGCCCCAAGACAGAGCCCTGGGACACACCATACAATAGCCTTTTAGTATCAGATAAAACAGAACCAATCTTGATGCACTGATAGCGGTCAGAAAGGTATGACCTGAACCAGTCCAGAACCACACCTCCAACACCAAACCAGGAACCTAAACATTCAATGAGCGTACTATGATCAATGGTGTCGAATGCTGCTGATTGGTCCAAGAGAACAACAGCAGTAGTTTCACCTCTAGCAAGAACAAGGTGGACGTCATTTTTAACAGACAGTAGCGCGGTTTTGGTCGAATGACCTTGCTTATAGGCAGACTGACTAACATTTTCAAGACCATTTGAGGTGACATGGTCATTTAACTGAGAAGCCACTACACGTTAAACAAGTTTGGAGATGAAGCTCAAGCCGGAGACAGGTCGGTAATTTTTTAATTCATCAGGTGGTAGTGAAGACTTTTTAATCAAAGGAGAGACTATGGCCTTTTTGAAACCAGCAGGGACAGCACCTTCAGTAAGAGAACAGTTGACAAGCTTAGTAATTGAGGGCAGGAGAATATCCAAGCATTCCTTCACTAGAAAAGTAGGCCATGGATCAAGCAGGCAAGATTTAGTTGGTGACTTGGTAATTGCTTTCCGTACTTCATCCTCAGAAACAGACTTAAAACGGTCAAATTTGGGTATATCCAAAGGAGCAGGAAGAGTCAATGAGTCAGTGTTTGTAAAGGAGTCCCTGATTTTACTTATTTTATCAGAGAAAAAGGTGACAAAACCGTTGGCAAGACCTATGTGAGAGGCGTGAAAGGGGAGTACCTTGTCGGGAACAGAGTGTAGTACTGAGCGTAGAACCTGCCACAGTTTCTTAGAGTCATGAGCATTGTCACTGATAAGGTTTCTGTAATAATTTGACTTCTCCCTGGTGATTAGGGTATTGTACCGAGCTATCTGTTTACGAAGTCTTTCCCGATTCAGTGGAGACTTGTCTTTCCGCCAGAACCTCTCAAATTGACGCCTGACAGCTTTAGCCTGTAAATAGGTGTCTGATAGCCAACCTGCGGCCCCTTTGGTAAAGGTTCGGGTGACCGTAGGAGCATGTTTGACTAGCAAGCCACTCAAATCTCTTATATATTGCTCATAAAGGGCACTGACTGTATTGCCAGGACTTGTGACAAATGAACAATTTGCGAGATCACACATCAGACTCTGCATGTTTATCTTGTGATACCTCCGAAAGGTAACTGTGTTTGATTTAGGTGCAGAGGGACTAAGCAAATCAAGCTGTCCATGAACAACAGCGTGATCAGAAAAGAATCCACCAACTCGAACATTGGAAACAACAGTAGGCTCAGTTGGTGTGAGGACAAGGTCAAGGATGTGACCGTGAAGGTGAGTAGGGGAGCAAACATGCTGAGTAATATTGCATGAATCAAGACAATTAAAAAATTTAGTACTGTCACTAGAAGTAGTGTCCACATGAATATTGAAATCCCCGCACATATAAAATGAGGAACTAACAGAAGACAGATACTCAAAGAGATTGAGAAATTGGTCAAAAAATTCATCTGAGCATGAGCCTGGAGGTCGATAAACACAAGCTATCATAAAAGGACTAGTAGAAGAGCCAATACCAATAACAATGTTTTCAAAGGATGTATAGGTAGGACTGTCAAGAATTTTGAACTTGATATTTTCATTGAGAAAAAAGCCAACTCCACCACCGAAGCTGTGAGAACAAAGTCTATGGCACAATTTAAAACCAGCAGGAGTCATGGAGTGAAGAAAACTGTCATTATCAGTTGGATGAATGTGTGTCTCTGTCATGGCCAGTAGACTGAGAGAGTGTGTGGACATGATGTCCGAAATACTGGGTCCATTGTTTCTGACTGATCGACAGTTGACAACGTCAAATGAAATAGGGCCTGGGTTTAGGGAAATATCATCACACAGTAGCAGCAAAACTGACAGACCTCTAAACTTAGTTAAACAAGGAAAGTGATGTACTTTAGGGGAGTATTTCTGCTGCAGCTTGCCTGCCTAAAGGATCTAGGGAGACGGCTAGAGGCTTGAGTGGACCCGGAGACAAATAACTCAGTGCCATTTCGTGAAACATTCACGAGGAAAAACAACAAAAAGGCTAGACAACAAGGGGCATACATCCCTGAGCATAAGGAATTATAGTAATACTCCAGTAACCTTAAGCTGTGAATAAAATAAAATTAACCATGGAGAGTCTACCCAGTTAAAATCCTTAATGCTCAGTCTTGCAAGCGTCAAGCAGTCAAGCTCCTAAGTCGTTCATCCCGTGGGCGACTCACGGGCACCCTATACTCCCCACTCAGCCAGCTGAAAAACTGACATATACACCCAAAAAGCTAAAAGGGGGACCTACAAGGTGACAAAAAAAAGAAAAAATAATTAAAACACACTGGAGTATTGTAATGCTAAGAATAAAATACACAAGAGGTTTAAACAACAATGGAAAAACCAGAAATAAAACCTATGAGAGACGAAAATTAATGAGATGTAGGAACTATTCATAAGGTCAAAAGTGGACAGTGTACATTAAAACTTGTGGGCCGGTAATTCCCGGTTAAGGGGCAATAATGCCCGCAGGGTAGGTAAAACCATCAAAAACACTACGGAATGGGGTGAACAACCAATGGAAAAGAAGATAATAAACATTTGATTGTAATATTGTTTATATTCTACAAAAGAGGGGATGAAAAACGAGAGATTTAGCCAAAAACGATCTCATTTTTATTATAATTTTGAAAAAGCGTTTCCGTGGTGGCTATGATATGTATATCCAGTGTAATGTATCTACCTCCACATTCTTATCCACTGTACATCCCTACCCCATGTCAATAGGGATAACAATAAAGTTGGAAATAGGAAAAAGGAGGATAATCCTTTTCCCTCCATACCTGGCCTTCAGAGAGAAAGTAATGTTAAATAAGAAAAGGTAACAGACATACCCAAAGTAAGAAGTGGAGGGATATGGGTTGAATAAGAAACGGCTGGATTATAAAGTAGGTAAGTAGTTTGAGGAAGATCAGGTGAATAAGAAAAGGGGAGGTTACATATTAAATAAGTAGTTTGAGAAAGATAGGAAAGGTAAGATCTACCTACCATATATGCCTGGGCTATGTCTGTGCCCCTTTTCTTATTCAGCCTATTTTAGATCCCTACACCAGGTGTAATGAGATAGGGTAAATAAGAAAAGGGGCAGTTACAAATCAGATAACAGTTGAGTGGGACATAGGCAAACAGGAGGATCTTTGTGTGCCATCCATACCTAGCCAACAGGGAGAAACTAATGCTGAATAAGAAAAGACAACAGATATATCCCATGTAAGAAGGGGAAGGATATAGTGTAGGAAGGTTGAATAAGAAAGTGCTGGGTTGTAAAAAAATAATTAGTGTGGAGGTGACAGGGGGAATAAAAAATGGAGGGTTATGTATTAGATAAGTTGTTTGAGAGATATAGGGTGAATAGGAGAAAGGCCAAGCAGGGTGGAGAGATAGCTCGGGAAAGAAAAGGGTAAAAATTGTAGATGAAAAAGGCCTTGGGTTTTATTACAGACATTAGGTATCTGTATTATATATTATTTATACTGTAAGTTAATACAGGATGTTGTGGGTAGGGTTTGTTGTGTGAAGAAGCTTTGTGCAGGTTAAAAACCTTCCTGTGTGGATAACCCAAACTGATTCTGTTGTTATATGGCTTTGCTTTCTTGGCAGATATTGGGCACAAAGTTTTGAATATATTATGGGTACATTTTCTTAATATTTAAGGCAGGATTAATATATTCAAATGTTGACACCCATTTTCTGAAAAGAAAGAAAATCCTTATAATTAGGGAACAATTTGGGTTATGCACAAAGATGTTCTAACATGCAGAACATTTCTGCAAGGATACAACCCTACCCACAATATCCTGTATCAACTTACAGACTAGACAATATATAATACAGATATCTAATGTCTGTAATAAATCACCACCACCCATCCTCATTTTTCTACCTTATTACCCTCTGTTACTGCCTAACAAGTTGCCAGTATCTTGCCTTCATCTTACTGGCCTTAAGAGGTAGAAATAGATCTGTATCTCGGCAAACATATCTTAGATGCCTCATTTCTTTCCCTTAATTTCCACGCTATATCCCCCTTTTGTATCTTCTGTTTTACCATTTGTTTTGTTGTTCAACCTATCTACCTCCACCTTCTTATCCACTCTACATCCCTACCCCATGTCGATAGGGATAATAATGCAATGGGATATAGGCCTTCAGGGAGAAAGTAATCTTGAAGAAGAAAAGGGAACAGACATACCCAAAGTAAGAAGTGGAGGGATATGGGTTGAATAAGATAGGGCTGGGTTATAAAGTAGTGTGAGGAAGATTGGGCGAATAAGAAAAGGGCAGGTTACATATTAAATAAGTAGTTTGAGAAAGATAGGATGGTAGGAAAGGTAAGATCTACCTACCGTATATCCCTATCCCTTGATCCCTGGGCTATGTCTGTTCCCCTTTTCTTATTCGGCCTATTTTAGATCCCTACACCAGGTGTAATGAGATAGGGTAAATAAGAAAAGAAGCAGTTACAAATCAGATAACAGTTGAGTGGGACATGGGCAAAGAGGAAGATCTTTGTGTGCCACCCATACCTAGCCAACAGGGAGAAACTAATGCTGAATAAGAAAAGGCAACAGATATAGCCCATGTAAGAAAGGGAAGGATATAATGTAGGAATGTTAAATAAGAAAGGGCTGGGTTGTAAAAAATAAGAAATGTGGAGGTGACTGGGGGAATAAAAAATGGAGGGTTATGTATTAGATACGTTGTTTGAGAGATATAGGGTGAATAGGAGAAAGGCCAAGCAGGGTGGAGAGATAGTTCGGGAAAGAAAAGGGTAAAAATTGTAGATGAAAAAGGCCTTGGGTTTTAATACAGACATTAAGTATCTGTATTATATATTATCTAGACTGTAAGTTAATACAGGATGTTGTGGGTAGGGTTTGTTGTGTGAAGAAGCTTTGTGCAGGTTAAAAACCTTCCTGTATGGATAACCCAAACTGACTCTGTTGTTATATGACTCTGCAAGGGTACAACCCTACCCACAATATCCTGTATTAACTTACAGTGTAGATAATATCTAATACTGATACCTAATGTCTAATAAATCACCACCACCCATCCTCATTTTCCTACCTTATCACCTTCTCTTACTGCCTAGCAAGTGATAAATTCTATCACCCTCTGTTACTGCCTAACAAGTGGCCAATCTCTTGCCTTCATCTTACTGGCTTCAAGAGGTTAAACTAGACCTGTGTCTAGGCCAACATGTCTTAGATGCATCATTTCTTCCCCTTAATTTCCACTCTATATATTTCCTTTCGTATATGCTGTTTTACTATCTGTTTTTTTATTCACCCTATCTACTTCCATTTTACATCGCTATCCCATGTCACTAGAGATATCAATGTAGTGGGGTATAGGGAAAAGGAGGATCTTCCCTTTCCCTCCATACCTGGTCTACAGGGAGAAAGTAATGCTGAATAAGAAAAGGGGACATGCCCAAAGTAAGAAGTGGAGGGATATAAGCTGAATAACAAAGGGCTGGGTTACAAAAGTAGGTAAGTAGTGTTAGGGAGATAGGATGAAAAAGAAGGGTTATATATTATATAGTTGGGAGAAATAGGGTGGGTAGGAAAGGTAAGAGGGGAAAAGGCCAGATAGGGGGTGGAGATAGTTGAGGAAAGAAAGGGTAATAATTGTAGATGAAAAGGTGCTTTACAGACAGGCTTTTAAATGGCACATTAACATTTTCCTCCTAAATGTAACTTATAATTTTCAGATTTCTGAAACTTTATACCTCAAACTGTTTTCCAAAAGAAAATGTAAATATTACTTTTTACAAAATAATATAATTTAGCATTTTATTTTGGTTTTCTTCAAGGGATCTGTATATCTGTGTGTGACTGAGGTGTGTATCATGTGGGGAATATTTGTTTAATAATTTGAGGGATTTTTTGCTAAGCTCCTTAAGTACGTCAATGATGGTCTCCCTGTTCTAGTCATACATATAAATGATCATCATCTTACCAGCAAACCTTCTTTGGCTTCCTGCAGAAGGCAGCAACCTCTTCATCTTCTCACAGTCCTGGGTCTCTATGTCCATGGTGTTCACCTCAAGTGCCTCACTTTTTGTGACATGTGGTCCCTTAGCATCGTGAGTATGCATTAATCATAACCGAAGCTTCTCAGTTCTACTCAGCCCTCTTCTCCTTAGTAGCCAAGTTTCTTTACATTTTCTTCCTTGGTAGAACTTTCTGTGCATAGAACACCAAAAGTCTTTTACCGGACAATGCCACTTTTTAAACTTATGCTTTATTCAAATCATTAAGTCCCTAAATGTTGTATTTGTTTATTTGGGGTTTTACGTCGCTTTCAACACTGTACAGGTCATATCACGACGGGTACTTGGAAGGGCAGAGGAAACCAGTACATACAGTTCATTAGGGTTCTGTACTGTAAACTGTCGACCAACGTCAAGCAACTACCAGCTTTCCCACTTGAGGCCATGCCTGGAATCGAACCCCGGCCTCAGAGGTGGGAGGCGAGAGTGTTACCACTCTGCCACCGTGGCCCCTCCTAAATGTTGTAAACAGCAAGCTTATGTCACTGAAATTGTTGAATTCAAATAAGAAGCAAAGTTAAATTCCCAGGATTATTTATGCTGGTGTAAGTTCCCCATCATTACATTGTGAGAAAGAATTTGCTCTCAATGTTTAACAAAAGTAACCAAACTTTTTAAAGTCCTTATAACTCTTATTTATTGATCTGGAGGTTTTGAGCAGGAGACCAACATACAGGAAATTATGGGCTGAGAATGTTCGATGTAGCTGCATTTTACCTTGCACCTCTCTTTAAGCATACAACTAGGGTAGCCAAAATTACCATTGCTTATAACTTGTTTATTATTGCCCAAAGAGGTTGAAACTGTGAAAGCAACATATAGAAAATTGTGGGTTGTGTAAATATAGCATTGCAATTGAATTTGAATTTCTTGGACTCCTTCAAGGTCAAATGACAGTAGCCAAATCTAAAAGTCCTTATAAATTGTTTGTTATCAATCTTAAAATGGGTGCTTGGTAAAACACATGCTAAATATAGTTCTTTGTAAATATGCAAGAATCACATTTATTTGCATTTGAAGGCTGCATTTCCCCATAATACACAACAATACATGTATTTTTAACAGAAAAAAATTAGATATTAGTTTATGTCTGAGATATACCACTCACTACATCATCAGAGGTTAACTATGGTTAAAGAGAAGAGTTCTTGTTGCCTAAACTCAAAAAAAAAACAAGCGAAGTTCTAATTACATTTTACTATTAAAGTTTTGAAAATCAGAATTTATAACAGAAGGAATATATTTTATCCTTAGCCCAGAATATAATGGGCAGGCTGCAATCTTATAGAATTCATGTTCAATAAGGTAATTTCTCAATTGTTCACAAAAAGTACATGTTCTCTAATCAGGTAGTATGTTTTGGATATGACTTGAATCAGCTATGAGTAATTGAACAACTGAAATCTAGAAGGGCAAGTCTGATCTTGTCTTTGTTGGCAACTATCAGGTACTTTTCAAACTCACACTTGTAAATTTTATAGTGCTTTAACTTAGAGAGTACTTTTATATTACCTTCCTACTCTTGATTTAGAAAGGCATAGCCAAACCATATTAAACAAGATTTGCTTTATGTATGATACACAGTTCTTGTCTACCTGACTAACTTAAAGTGGATAACACGAGTTAGTAACTTCAATATACGAGTTAGCTAATTTGAATATCCAAGTTACCTAACTGACATATAGGAGTAACTGGAATATATGAGTTAGTAACTGGAATATACGAGTTAGTATCTTTAACATATGAAAATATAACTTGAAAATAGGAGTTAGCTAACTTGAAGATACAAGTTAGCTAACTGGAATATACAAGTTAAGAACTTGAATATATATCCTCTGAGCTGGCCCTTTTACCAGGGTCACCATGATCGCAGTAAACATTGAAGACATTTTTCAATGGTTTAGCATTTACAAAACATTTTGAACACCCAATTTAAACCCTATTTTTGGGGTCACTAAATGTTTCCAAGTAAATGTTATATTGTAATTCTTAATTTTTTAAACATTCTCTATGCAAAACGTTTTTTGCAGAATACATTTATTAAACGTTGATAAAATAACTCAAGAAAATGAGGTTTGACTAGAAACATTTTAAATTATTCATAAAATAGCTAAAGAAATGAAGGTTATGCTACAAATGTTTTTCAAACATTTATCATAAAATGTGTAATAAACAGTATACATAAAATTTTTAAACATTATTTGTTGGAGATGTTTTGGAAATGTTTGCTCTGCAAATGTTTCTCAAGCATCTGATAGCAACTGGTTTCAATATCCATCATTTTAAAATGTTTTTGAAATGTTTTCTATCAAATATTTTGGCGTTTACCCTAAACATTTGCAAGCAAAGATGGTGGTGAACAATAATAGGTGATTTTTGAGGGAAAATTAACCCACCAGGAATGCCTATAAATAAGGATTGAATGCTGGCACATTTTCAGCCACTATCTTACAATTTAGGAGATAAAATAATACTTTCATTAGTGAGCAGTCTTAAAACATGCTGAATTTGACCTCTAACCACAATTAAAGTTAATATTACTAATTAATGCGAAAGTAACATTTTTGAGACGTTGTAATGGTCATTTGTAATGTTTTTCATTTTTACATTTGACATTACACATTTAAAATTGGTATCAGTAAAACATTTTGAAAGCCAATTATAAATGGGTTTCATACATATCTTTTTTAACCTTTACCAAGCATTTTCCTCCAAAATTTTGCAAAACTCAAAAATGTTATGTCTGGCTATACAACAACTGCACAGCAGCTTACATAATCTTTTTTCTTTCTAGTTGGTACCAATCCTTTAGTCTCAGTTAAGGGCGGATGGACCTAGAGGGCTTCTACTGTCTCATTAGGTAAATATTGTTATATTTTCAAATTTATTGTGCTGCAGGTAATATACTTATCTATTGAAAAGTGCTGAACTCCAACATTCTGGATAGTAGGAATACAGCTCAGTGACACTGTCACGTTCTGTTAGTGAGGAAAGCAGGTCAGAGTAGGAGGTGAAGGAAGGTGTCCCTGTGTTGATACCTATAGGTGGTAATGTTGACACCAGGATGAAGGGGCTCTTTGTTTAAGTTACTGGATATTCCAGGGTGGTATGCACAGGGGAAAGGCACTGGATCCTTTGGTTGCTGGTCAAGGAAGCACTCCAAAAAGAGGGCTGCAAAAGATCACAAAGATTGTCATTACAGCCCATTCACACTGTTCTGTGTGGTCATAGCAACTCATTTAAGCATCCCACAAGGAAGGGGACACTGGCTCTTTCTCCTTCAGCATTTTCTTCAGGTCATAGCTAAGCAACCAATTGAAAGATTCTCTTCAAATTTGCCATGTGTATGCAGTAGCCCTTGGATTTTTTTTTGAAAATATAAATATTGAACATAGAGACCATTTGACCATTGCATCGACACTCCTGCCGGGTAATGGATATATCACTGTGATTGGCTTATTAATAAGAGTTCTAGATTAATATATTACTACCAGAAACTGAGGCATATACTTGGTTTAAAAGTTCTCACTGGCAGACATGGGTTTCTATTTTATTTGACTAATATTCTCATTGAATGTGAGCAAATTGTAAATCTCTGTAGAGAATGTGTGCATACTTCTGTGTGAAATCCCTCCTCAACTGAACTACCTCACTGTAGATACTGCACAGTGATCTTGTTTATCTCACTACACAGCTCTACACTTAGACAAGTCCCTTTTCTTATGTTTTAACAAACATTAAAATTAATATGCAAGTTTTCTGTTTAAAATATTTAACAAAAATTGAAAAAAACTTTTTGGACCAATATAACTGATGATTCATTTGGATTTAAAACTTAATCTAATGATCTATGGCTACACATATGATTTATGATAAGGCACATAGTCAAAGGAGCTTTCATGTAGTTTTAAAACTCTGTTGTTTTGAACCACAGAAATCTTCTGATACACTTGATGAAATACATTTGGAAAGTAGTCAAGAGGATAATCCCCAGCCGATTTATTTATGGTAAAATGAGAAGGAAGTAAAGTTTATGTGAAGTAAAATTTAGTAAAATTGTTACTTCAGTTTTGAAAATTTTACTTTTATTTGTACATTTACAAGCCTTTAGGGACGATGGTAACAATTTTATTCTTGACTGGTCTGATCATTTCTTTTCCAATAATAGTGCCAACTATGTAAAAAATAATTGAGGAGTGGCTGCACATGAAGTCACTAGTTCCCATGTAGTTTATATCTGAAGCCAGCAGAGGTAGATAAATAGGGTTTGAAGGGACGACAATTAAGAATCTAAGTAATCATGGTAATTTGTTTTGTTTTTTTCTCTATTTGACCTCACTTAAATGACCATAACTTCACATTTCTGGCCTAATTTTTATAATCTGTTCACCAGTATGTTCAATTTAATGAGCTGAACCCAACCATAACATGGTTCTTTCATTATCTTTCAACACAGATATAAACTGTTACTCAAAAAACAAACTCTCACCTATGTAAATTTATTGAGATTGAAGTGGCAGAATTTTCATCCAAGTTGTGTTAGGCCCTGACAAACCGTACTTAAAAACCAACAGGACTGGAGCAATTTCCCAACTCACCCAACTGGGTTGATTAGTTTCTGGAGTCGAGATCGAGAGTCAGGATCAAACCCAAACTATACAAACCCCTTCTGGCTGCCATAAACCATCAATTGTCACTGCAAAGATGCCAGCTACACATCACAGAGACTTTCTACAGAAGCGTATGCTGATTTTCATAATGATTTACAGACAGAAGAGGACCCATCTGAACCCAGGACCAGCACCTGCCCTACAGCCAACACCACAGCAACAGCCACCACCCAGGAGAAGAAGAAAGCCACCAAACCTCTGTGTCATGCCTTGGATATTTCAAAGAGAAGGAAGAGGATGCTATAGACCCCTCCTAGCCGATGTAATACAGACTGGTATCCCAGGCTATCAGAATTTCCTCAGGATGACACTTCCCCTTTTTGACCTGATTGAGAAACACATATGCCACTGCATCAAGAAGTCAGTCACCAATTTCAGGAAACTATTAGAATTTGGATTGAAACTTGCAATAACACTGATACACCTGGCAACAGGAGAGACATACACTTCTATATAGCATCACTGGCTGGCTGGCCAAACCACCATCTGTAAATTTGTCTCCCAGGTCTACCGGGCCATACTTGCTCAATTCCAGGGAGAGTATTTGACCTGCCCTACCTGAAGACTGGAAAAAGATGGAAGAGAAGTTCAGAACCAGATGAAATAATGTAGCGGCCCTACAAAATGGACATGTGAAGACCTACTGAAGGACTACTTAAATCATCTTGGTGCATTGGCTGGGCATGATGTGAGATAGGAGCTACACTTTGGACAGAAGAAGCTGACATTTATCAGCCCTTTTCAGGACTACCCAATTATTAAAAGAACTTAATTTTTACGCTGCTGTGGCTTCCAACAAATTTGCCCCCAAAATCCAATACATTTCCAACAAGTTTCAAAACTCTTTCCAACCAAATCACGAGCCTCTCAACAGAATTTCTGTAAACATGTCCCACATTGAAATTATAAATTTGTAATCCTTAAAAGATAAGAATATTTTCTAAATTCAAACCCTTCTAACTATCAAAATCTTTTGAGAACTTCAAGGTAAAAACTGAAAACCTTGGATCTAAAGGTCAAACTTATTCCCCAAAAAATCAAAAATTCTTATAACTCAAGTGTTTCCGACTTTTTCAGGTCATTTTTTTTAACCAAAGTTCTTTAAAGGTCTATTTTTTAAATTATTGTTTTTGTTAACCCAAACTTTTTTTTCAAGTGATTATCCCAAAATTTTGTAATTTTTTACAAAAAATTCCAAAATCTTTTAAATTATTTAAATTATTATTAAAGATGGTGTTTTTTAACGTATTTAGTCACATATTCACTCATTCTCAAAGATGCTAGAGGGTCTTGATATGTTGTGTTGACTTTCTTCGCCTGTGGCAGAGACAACTGACAGTGGGTTTAAGTGCTTCATTGGGGTCAGTGTGAAAGTAAGTGGTCTTGAAGGCCTGGGTTGTTGGTTGTAAACAGCTACAAAGAAAGTTGGCTGAACTCTGGGTTGCTGCTATCCTTTGGTTGCCACTTGGCTCTGCTGAGCGGGTTGGATGACCTGGCTTGCTGGCATCTGAGTCTCTTGGATGGTTAAGATATATTCCATTGCAGCTGGTGCTTGTTGCTGTGGCTGTTGAAAAGTCTGTGGCACAAATGTAACAGTTGGACTGGAGCTCCTAGAAAGTGTAGGTTGCTGGGGTTCCCTGCTCTGGATGCCACTTAAAAGTTTTACAGCCTCGTTTCTGAATGTTTGAAAGTCTCTATCTTCTGAGGCTTTAACCTCAGATACCAGGTAGTTGCAAAAGGCTGTTGTGGTGGTCTCCTGCCTTGGCCCAAGAAAATATGACAGCATGGTTCTCCTCTGTTGAGTGTGTCGTTTCCTCCCTTATGGCCACAGTGGCAGAGTGGTATGACTCTTGCCTCCAGCCTCCGAGATCGGAGTTCAGTTCCCGGCCCGACCTCAAGTGGGAAAGCTGGTAGTTGCTTGCCGTTGGTCAGCAGTTTACAGTACACAACCTTGACCAACTGTATGTACTGGTTTCCTCTGTCCTTCCAACTACCCGTCGTGATATGACCTGTACAGTGTTGAAAGCGACGTAAAATCCTAAATAAATAAAAATAAATAAAATAAATAATTCTTCCCTCACTGAAAACCTCTGACAAATATTAATTTGTCATTTATTTGTCAAAATGGTGCCTAAAACGACAAACTTCCTAATTGACAAATTAAAACTTGTCATTTTCTTGTTTGACAAATTAACTGACAAACTTATGACAAGAAAATAACCCCAGGAGTCCAATTAATTAGTCATTTTAGGCATCTGTTATTGGTGACATTCCTGTGAAATTAATTTTAAGGGCACTAATTTTCTTGTCATAAGTTTTCTAATAATTTGACCTATAAATTATCAACATTTGACTATCATTCAACAAGAAAATCTCATTTGATTTTGTCATTTAAGAAACTTGTCGTTTTAGGCACCATTTTGACAAATTAATAATTTTCAGTGCTTATATGGCTTCCTTACTCTGCCTCTCCTCCCTGTGTTACATATATAAACACTATACCAGTGCATTGTTTAATCTAAACATTATATGTATGTATTAACATTTAAGGTAATGGAGTTGTTGATTTTTGTGTGTTATTAATGTTTATTGTCTATTTATAGACGGGGGAAATCCTTCTGGGCTTCTATAATCTCATAAGTTCAACTATACTGATCTATTAAGATTGGCTTCATTATGGTATCATTGTATGTACTATTGAGACCATACCAGTTGACTGTAATCATTATTTGTAATTGTTAAATAAATTTGTTAAGTTCAACTTTTTGTCTTTTCCTGTTGCAACTTAAAAACAACCAGTAATTGCTACCGTACCTGCCCTGTGATCGTAACACCTCTGTTTCTGTGCCTCCTCCTCCTCTCTGTGCTCTTTTTTCTCCCTCCTCCTCTATATGTCAGCAGCTGTATCCCCCAACTCAAACTCTGTAGGTGTATCTGTGGGGACTTCTATCTTCCTCACTCTTCTGCTCTTTTTAGGACCCATTTCTTTTTAAAAAGTAACATTTGTAAATATCGAAATAATGAATTGTGCCAACTGACTACCCTTCTTGACAGGAAGTGACTAAGTCAGTTTGGTTTATGACAGGTCGGTTTCCATTGAAGTACAGTCCCAGCAGGCACGCAACTTTGAAATCTGGTTGAATCCAACTTAGAAATCTGGTTGAAATACGTGTAGATTTTGCAAACCGTTTTTTGATTGGATCCAACCGGTGAAATCAGGTTGAATTCAATCGGTGAAATCAGGTTGATTTCAGTGGGTGAAATCTGGTTGAAATACTTATAGATTTTGCAAACTGTTTTTGGTTGAATCCAATGTATGAAATAGGGTTGAATTCAGGTTCTTTACACTGTCTTCTTCATTTGAATCATTGTAGCTTGTGTGTGATAATTACAGCTTCTTAATAATATCATACAATAACTATCCACATGCATATTTTTATAATTTGGATACATCTTCAAAGTAATTAATTCTTTCCAAGATGACATGTTTTCATGATTCATTGTATATTCAATATTCTATTTCTGATGACATTGTAATAACACATAATTTTGCATCAGCTTTCAAATATAATTGCTTAAGATATGTCAATCCATATTTTCCAACTAGATATCCATTTATGTTATTAATAGGACCGGTATTATTCAGTGCCTTCAATTAAAATTCTTTTTGTAAAATTTTAAAGGCCTAGTAGCGTCAAATCTAACATACTAATATTTTAGGCTTAAAACATTGGCCTCAACATCCTGTTTACATAAATACCACTCTTTTGAAAAACAATTCAGTATTTATGATTCTACAGCTGATTTATTTACTCAAAATTAGCCATTTCTCCTGTCAAAACCTCCCCTTGAGAAACTGTGTGTATTATGTCAACTATGTGCACAACAAATATGCTTGTACTGTGAATGCTCTGTGTGTGTATACAGAAATACACAGTTTCAGTGTGGTGTGTGTTTTTTTTTCTCATTTGTGTGTGTAGATAATCAAACTGGCTGACATCATTTATCAAAGATATATCTGATGAAAATAATTTTAAAACTTATTTGATTTTGATGATAATAATAGTGTACCAAGTAGTAAAAATGATGGAGAGAACACAGACCTTACCAGATAGGATTGATAGGAATGTACAAGAATAAAACCTTATAACTTTAAGGCCTGTATATCTGATTATGAAAGTAGTAATAAGAAGGATAATTTGGACCAAAATAATTCATCTTAACTTCATTGGTAAGACAGTATTGACAACATTTGAATGTGTAACGGTGAGATATATACTGCATTATCATATTGGACAATAATAAAACATTTTATATCTGGAGCCTGTGAGAATCTTAAAAATGGGCAATATCTCACATCTGGTTTTATAGGTTCTGGGTGATTGTGAGGATATGGGACATCTGGGTTCAGAAATTGAAACTCAGGGATTAGATTTAACCTTTAACCTTTACAAATGAAAGCATTACCATAGATTTATCTGAATTTTCTCATTTCTATCAAAACAGTACTATTCCACTTTTTAGAATGATATAAATAAACCTTTAAAAATAATCTTTTTCTTAATTTTCTTCAGTATTCTTCAAAAGAGCAAAGATTATAATGTTAATGAGGGGCCATGGTGGCGCAGTGGTAACACACTCACCTCCCACCTCTGAGGTCTAGGGTTCAAACCCAGGACCTTATGTGGGAAAGTTGGTACTTGCTTACCGATGGTAGGCAGTTTACATGAACTGTATGCACTGGTTTCCTCTGCCCACAGAACTACCCGTCATCATCATCATATGACCTGTACAGTGTTCAAAGTTACGTTAAACCCCAAATAAATAAATTAATATAATGTACAGTAGAACCTTGATTATCCGAACCCAGTGGGAGACATACAACCCGGTCGGATAATTGAGGGGCTTGGATAGATTAAGGAAACTGAAATTCACCGTCTAGGGGTTATCGCGTTGGCGATAATAGAAGAAAATCGCTTTTATGCACTTAATATAGACATCGGTATTCATTCATGGATGATATATTTAATATAAATATAAGTGTTGTGTGTCAGTGAGGTAGGTGTTATCCCTGTATAACCTTGCCTTATATTGTCCAATTATACTTGGCAATATTTCGAAAATTATGTGTATTTTCTCATCAGAGGCTGAAGAATTATCCCAACATTGGTCCTAAGGTACAAAAAACCTATCCACTTCTATCCGCCAAAATGAGCGGATAATCCACCAAAATGAGTCTCTTTATGGAGGATTTGGTGGACTCATGTTTTTGAGTATAAAAACAAAAATTAAATAAATATATTGATTTTTAATGACATTTAAGGTGCAAATGTCCATATTATTTCATTTGAATAATCAATATAAGGAGGTTATGGCTCTGTTAAGTTTGCCAGTTGGAGTCAGTTAAGTATTGGTTAACAACTCCTAGTTTATGGTTAGGTAAGTTTGAATAAATTGCATTTACTGACATGTAATATAGTCAGTACCAAGGACAATGGGAGGAGAGAGTATAGTAACTCAATATGGATGAAAGATTATGGTAGTTGAGTCCCAATAAGTATAGCTATTTGGCTAGGGAACTGAATAAATGATTGCAGTTGTCTCAGCTGTGTGTAGCAGAGTGGCCAAAACAAGTCATTTCAGGATGTGATGAGTGAGGTAAGACATGTGCGTTTGTGCTTGTCTCCCAATATGTGTGTGAGTGTACTGTTTAATGTCTGAAAACAGTTTGTGATGACTGATGATGACAAAATAAGTATACTGATAGGGAATCAATAACATTAGGCATTTATGGTGCATATTACCTTAGATTTATGTATGTTGGCTCATTGGTTAGGTAATAATGTGGAAAAAACGTAACTTTTCCATCAAAAGTACCTATTTCAGGCCAACCATACATTTGGTAAATCTGAAGGTTGGATGTGAGATATTGGGAATATCAGGTTAGTTTTTGGATATCAT
The DNA here is from genome assembly GCA_964017235.1 of Sabellastarte sp. h YS-2021. Taxonomy (NCBI): domain Eukaryota; kingdom Metazoa; phylum Annelida; class Polychaeta; order Sabellida; family Sabellidae; genus Sabellastarte; species Sabellastarte sp. h YS-2021. The sequence goes on from OZ024931.1 coordinate 88,897,331, forward strand.
AACAATCGCCCTTTTTACTTTAAGGGGATATATTTTTTATGGTGATATCTTTCAAAAAAGTATATGAAGAAAAAAAATGAATTCTTCAATTTGGCGTTTTAAATAGCCTTTTAATGAACTTCTAATTATAGTTTTTAGAAACTGAACAAACAAGCCATTGGTATTTGGTTGTACCAGTGGTAGTGAAATGATTTTAATATTTAATCAGAATAGGTGTAACTGTTAAAAGAAATGATTAATTAATAAAATGATTAATTAACCGGAAAAAATAAATAAATGTTTATTAAATCATTACTGTCTTTCACTGATGTAGTCCTCAGTGTCCTCACATAACACACTATATGGGTGGTGTAATGTGTGTGCACATGTCCTCCAGATAGTCAATTAACTGGAATTGAGGTGATTCACACTGTTTGGGGGTGTTGCCCCATGCAGCTGGCGAGTTGTTAAGGTGGGGAGGAAGAGGATTTTCTTCATCATCCTTAGTCAAAGGGCCTTGGTAAGTGATGCCTTCAGGTAAATTGAGCTCACGCCTTCTTGATTGATAGGCACTGGTGTAGTAGCGTGGAATGTCTGCTTCAGGGGTTTTGGGTGAGCTAGTCACTGGGGAGTCCCATCCCTGTAATGGGTGGAAATCCATTTGTACTACATGTGGTGATGTATAAACTTCATTGGTGGAGGTTGAGATCTGAAGGCATTTGTCCCTACTCAGCCTGGGACTGGTGTTCGTGCCAGAGTGAACCAATAGCTTAGTGGGAGCGAGAGTGCAGAGATCAGTCTGGCTGCCTTGGGTCACTGAAGTGGCAAGTGACTGTTGAGACGAGCAATGAGTGGTGACTGGATCTGCATTGAAGCTTGTAGATGGATCAATGACTCCACTTGGTTCTGGTGAGAAGGAAGTGGGTGAAGGGTCCATTGTCACTAGGCTTTCTAAAAATGCATCAGTAGAGGTGGCACCACTGTATATAGAGTTAGTATCTACACTGGCGGCATTGTAACAGCAAATGGTGGTGGAGGTTTCTGTGTAACTGGGTGGTGGTGATCCCTCAGTCAGAATGGTCTCCAGAAAATCATCCACTGAGTCATATCCTGGTGACTCCACAGTGGGATGGGCCTTATTCTTCTTGATTTCTGGCGAGATCTCAGTACTGATGCAATCATGGATTCTAGAGAAAACATCCTTGTTGTGGTGTTTCTTGAAGATGTGCCTCTTGAGATAGTCATTTCTTTTAAATCCTTTTGCACAGTAGTTGCAATTAAAAGTTTTATCCATATGAGTACTATTCAAATGGTGTCTCAGGTTACATTTCATAGTGTATGTTTTATGACAGATGTAGCAGGTAAACCACATTTTGATAAAACAAATAAAACAGGGTCTTTATTGTAAATAAAGCCGGTAAATATTATTGGATATTCACTGATAAATAAATCACATCTATTCAACTCACTTATAGTGAAAGACTAATGATGGCATTATGACGTCATTTATGGGTCATTAGCATCATTGTGATTCATGACGTCACAATTGTGACGTCCCTGATGAGTCAGCCCTTTGTGTGAAGTGCCCAATATATAAAATAAAGGGGAAAGGGGAGCACCTGGGTAAGGGGTGCTATAAGAGGGCATAGCTTCATACAAACATGTTGATGCCTGCAGGGTGGAGTGTAGGGAATGCCCAAATAAAGTATAATTCCTGGCGTCTACGCCTAGTGGTAGCATTTGGGCTGGTTGGATCCCCCATCCATTGCAAGATGCCAAATTCCATATTTCTCACAGAATGATTTTTCTGTGTGAAGTGCCTTGAGACTGGGGTGGATTTTTCAGCAATGAATTTCTGAACACTGCTGTAGTGTTCATACATCCTGTTTCTGATAGGTCTTTTGGTCTCCCCTATGTATTGGAGACCACATTGATTACAATTTATAATGTAAATCACATTTGATAATTCACATGTTATTTTGTGTTTTGGTGGAAGTCCCTGACATTTAAATATCCTTTTGCTATGGAAACTAGTGACTTGTTCTAGTTTTTTAAGTTTGGGGCAGTAAGTACATTTCCCTAGTCTGGTGCATACTGGCACATGAGGTGGGGCTGTACCTAATGGTCTAGGTGTGGGTGGGTAGTTAATACTACTACTGGTCAATTTGTCCCTGAGATTTGGTAGTCTCCTATATCCAACTATAGGTTTGTCTTTAAATATTTTTGTGAGTTCCTCTGTGTTTTGGATAATGTTCCAATTGTTTCTCACTAGGGCGCCAATGGGTGGATTGGTTGGGTTAAACTGGGTCACCATTACTGGTAATTCACTTTCTAAGCGTGGTACAGTGTCAAGTAATTCATCTTGGTTGAATTTACGAGCTCTGTGGTAATGCTTTTTCAAGGACTTAAATGGATATCCTCTTTTGAGATAGTATCCAGTAAGTTTATAAGCATTTAGCTCAAAATCAGTGTCAAGGGAACAGATCCTTCTTAACCTCAAGTATTGTCCATATGGTCCCTTTGTAAGGATACTGTTAGGATGTGCTGAGGAGTGTTCCAGATACAGGTGAGTATCTGTAGGTTTATTATACAGGGTTGTGATTAATTCCCTGTTTTGACCAAATTTGACAGTGGTGTCTAAGAAGTCAATTTGGGTGTAACTCATTTCATGGGTAAATTTTATGGTCTCATGTAATGAGTTTAGATATTCAATGAACTTGTTCAGTGAGTCCCCCCCATGAGTCCAAACCATGAAAATATCATCAATGAATCGTTTCCATGTGAGTGGTTTGAGTGGATAACCTTCTAAAGCTTTGGTCTCAAATCTATCCATAAAAAGGTTGGCGTAGTTTGGGGCTAAGTATGTGCCCATAGCTGTGCCTCCTGTTTGTAAGTAATGGTCGCCATTAAAATTAAAGTTCATACTATGTAGTACCAATTTGAGTAGATCAAGTATGAAATTAGCGATTGGTCCCTTTGTAGGGTCTTGTCTCAGTTTAGCTGCTACTGCCAGGATCCCTTCATTGTTAGGGATATTGGTGTAGAGTGATGAAACATCTAGGGTGCATAAAATGGCACCTTCTGGGATGGGTCCTAAGGATTTTATTTTCTTAATAAAATCCTGTGTATCTCTTATGTAAGATTTTGTTTCGGGAACATATTCTTTAATATGTTCATCAACCAGCTTACTAATTCTACTAGTTGGGTGATTGACTGAGCTACAGATAGGTCTCCCTGGGACACCCTTTTTGTGGATTTTGGGTAGCATGTAGAACCTGGCTTCAGTGCAGTTGTCTGGAGCTAAATGTTCAAAATTCTTTTCAGTGATGAGGCCTTTATTCCTCATCTGTGCTAGAGTTTTGGTGACATTTTTGGCTATGGTGTCAGTTGGATCGTCATTTACCTTGGTGTAATATTTATTATCACTCAACTGTCTATAGCCTTCCCTGAGGTAGTCAGTAGTATTCATGACTACTACTGCTGAGCCTTTATCTGCCTTTTTGATGATAATTTCTGGATTATCAACTAGTTGTTTTAAGCCTAATCTCTGTTCTCTGGTCAGGTTTGGCTTAGAGTTATTTTTAGTTTTACTGTTAAGTAACCCAAGTTTGAATGACCTTTGGAAAATATCAAGAGATTGGTGGACTCTATTAGGTTTCCAAGTACTTTTATTAACAAACCCTTTATGTAAGTGCTTGTAGGGATCCATTTCTTGGTCTAGGTTACTGGCCATAAAGTGGATCAGATCCAGTTCATTGTCTGATAGGTGTTCAAACATTTGGTTGTCATTGTAAAAGTGGAATTTTAAGCAAAGCCTTCTGTGGAATTCCTTAAAATCCGTCCAAATGAGGGATTTGTTTGGGGGACCAGGTGTTGGACAAAAGGTCAATCCCTTTTCAAGTGCTGAAACTTGGGCTTCAGTTAGGGTTGTGTCAGACAGATTAATGACTGCATGACCTATATAACTATCCATGGTTTTCCCTTTGGGGAGGATTCCAGGAGGAGCAGCCATGGCTTCCTCCTTAATCCGCTTGAGGATATTGTCAATGTCTGAAGTTGCCATTATTAAAAATGTGCAACATTGTAATATAAAGTGAAGGGTACTGAGGTAGGTTTTACCTATCCACTTGGATCTGCTATTTTAAGGAGGATAATCCGCTATTTGTCCTCCTTAGGTGGATCTAGGGGATTAGGAGTCCATAGAAACAAGTCAGAGATGGTTGGAGTGAGTTGTGTCCAAATCCAAGTGTATGAAACTACATTGTAATAGTTGTCAGATTTATTAACCATAAAACAATACATTAATAGCATTGATATGAACATGATCATTTTTTATTTTGAATCAACTTGTTTAGTCCATTCAACAGCATTTTTAACTGTCTTTCATGGTTCCTGTCTTGGGGCCTTCTTTGGTTACTTTTCCTCCTGTCTTGTTTGGACTGAGGGACCTGTTTCTGTACACCAGTCTTGAGTCTCTTCTGGAGTGAGGTTGGCGCTGCTGACTTGAACTTTTCAGTCAGGGAGTCACTAATCTCTTTAAACTGTTCTTGGTCAAGGTGGGTCTCCATGTCAGCTAATGTGCTCTGGATTTCAGTTTTAATGTTAGAGTACTTCCTGTTGAGTTCATCTACCCAGAGGAGAGTTAGCTCTCTTTTACTCTTTGAGACGATTTCCATCCACTTCTTCTTGAATTCTTCCTCACAGCTGATTGGTGGACTGCTCCTGAAGTTGCACTGGACAGGGAATGTTCCTGACTTGAGACAATTCTTGATAGCGTGGATGTTGTACTTACTGCCCCAAACTTAAAAAACTAGAACAAGTCACTAGTTTCCATAGCAAAAGGATATTTAAATGTCAGGGACTTCCACCAAAACACAAAATAACATGTGAATTATCAAATGTGATTTACATTATAAATTGCAATCAATGTGGTCTCCAATACATAGGGGAGACCAAAAGACCTATCAGAAACAGGATGTATGAACACTACAGCAGTGTTCAGAAATTCATTGCTGAAAAATCCACCCCAGTCTCAAGGCACTTCACACAGAAAAATCATTCTGTGAGAAATATGGAATTTGGCATCTTGCAATGGATGGGGGATCCAACCAGCCCAAATGCTACCACTAGGCGTAGACGCCAGGAATTATACTTTATTTGGGCATTCCCTACACTCCACCCTGCAGGCATCAACATGTTTGTATGAAGCTATGCCCTCTTATAGCACCCCTTACCCAGGTGCTCCCCTTTCCCCTTGATATATTTAATATATCTATATAATATATTGTAACTGACCCCCTAATTGTCGCTTATTTGCTCCATATCTATGAATATTATCATTTTAATTTAAAATATTACATAGATTTTAACTGGGCAAGTTTGGTTGGTACATGCATTGCTGGCATTTTAAGTTTAGATAAATATTGTCACGCATTTTGTCAATTGAGAAACTCCAGGAGATTATTTATTGTAAAACCCAAAGCGAACACGCCTTCAGTGATAGGTGTGCTTGGTTGGTAATGCATTGTTGATGTCTTCTCTTTTATACACGTTGTCAGTCTGTGAACCTACTCCGGGAGGTTATAAATTGCGAAAGCCAATCGAACATACTTTCATTGATTGGCGCATTATGAAAGAAGTTGTGTAGCGGGGTCGTGTAACTGAATGAATCCCTCCCCTATTGTAACAATGGTGATAAAGATCAAAGAAGTTAGGCATTTCTGTGAATGGTACATTTTATAAAGCACTAGAATTAATAGTTTCTGAGACTGTGTAAAATCCTGTGTCATCGCTCAGGCTAGACGGTGCATTAATATATGTAGGGAGACACGATTTTGGTTCGGTTAATCTGGAGATTCAGATAATAGAAGGAAGATAATTGAGGTTCTACTGTATATGAATATGGCAGTAGATTTAAATACATCCAATGTTTCCACAAGATCTGGACATCAAACATATGTCACATATTACTTGATTAAATTAACAATATTAGTTACTTGTTAAAGGAGGGAAAATTATCTAAAATATATTATAAAGTTAATTTGCTTTCCAAATAATTTTTTATTTCACTTTTGAAACACATTGAAATCTCCACATCAAAAATCATTCAATATTTGCACAGAAATCCCAAGATGTAGAATTAAAAATCCCCAAGATAAAATATCCATAAAATAAGAGAATAAAATAATAATAATATATAATACACTTTATTTGAGGGGTAAACTAAAATGTTTAGTCAAATGGTTTGACTCAACATTTATGCTCTGAAATATACTCAAACACCCCTCAAATAAAGTGTATTGTACCTTTAACCCTCTAAGTATTTATTAAAAAACAAATCAGTAGGCTTGACCTAATAGCAGTAATAGTCTGTATACCTTTCCTTAAAAATGTTGTTCAACTTCTACATAGACAAGACAAATGAAAACTATTTTCCCTGATTGTAATTAACAACTGCATTTCTGTTTTGAAGAACAGGAAATGAAAGTCACATTAAAGGTCTACATGTGTATACAGAAATGAATTAATAACAATACAAAATAATAATGCATTTGTAAATACTATAGTATTAGGAGTTTTTATATTGGTGATTTTTAATGCCACATCTTGATTTTCTATGGGTTTGAAAATATTCAGGGATTTTTAATCTGGGAATTTTCAATCTTTTGATTTTCATTGCAATCTTTACTTATAGTCAAGCAATTATAAATATCAATTGGTCAATGTAATCTTGACAGTTTTTTATCAAGTTCATCAACAAACAGCAAATCATATAGTGAAGTTAGTACTGTACACTGAATGAATACCCCAGTAAACATTACAAACGTTTATAAACGTTTAGTAAACCTATAAACGTTTTTAAACCAAATATAAACCTAAATATTGACAGTTATTCAATATTAAGGGTTTATAAACGTTTCAGCAACATTAGTTTGGTTTATAAACGTTTTAAACCTTTACAAAGGGTTAAAAATATCTTAACCTCACTTTCAGTTGGGATGATGACATCAGCACAGCCATTTTGAGAGAAACTGGAGAAATATTTCTGTAAGTATATCTTGCTGTATCACTGTTGTTTGAAGCCATCATTATATTCTAAGTAGTGTTATGAAAGTATATAATATCATCAAATTATATACTTCTATATATCTACTTAGAATGTAATGATGGCTTCAAACAACAGTGATACAGCAAGATATACTTATAGAAATATTTCTCCAGATTTTAAACACGTGTATAAACGTTTATAAATGTTTATATATAAACGTTTATAAATGTTTATCCCTAAACGTTTATAAACGTTTATAGGCAAAAGTTTAGGGACCCATCATTTTAAACCTAATCTAAACCGTTGATAGTTAGGTTTATAAACGTTTGTAATGTTTACTGGGACACAACAGATGACGTATGCACAAGAGATAAAATGGCTACTGTTTGTGTTGAAGCAGAAAGCCGACAGGCAGCATAAAAAGTGAAATGTTTATCTAAGTATACAACTCTCAGCTGTGTGGTTATAATTACTGGGATGTGTGTATGTTACTTGAATATTTGAGACAAAGTTGTTTGTTAGGTGCTACTAGGCCTTTAAAATATTTTTTTTCTTTGTAAATAACAAACAATTGTGACATTATTTATATCTTCAGTATTTTATCCAATCAGTTTCTTTTAAATGTTTTATTAAGTTGGCTATAATTATATTGTAATTATAAAGAAGCTATAATCATGTAGCAAAGCCACAATGCTCAGTTCAGATGCTTGTATCTCCTACAACTTTGTCATATAAACTGAAAAAACCCACAAAACTAGCCACATTATTAGAAATTCACCCATTACTCCCCACCTTAATTAGTTGTCAGTTTTGACCACAAAAAACAGACCTAAAGAAGTAAACACCATGCATGCAATAGAGCAAGGGTAAACCCCCCACCTACACCCCTGCTGTGTTATCAAATTACTTTTAGTCACAGGCCCAATGTTCTGCATAGCAGGGTACAAATAAGAAAAACCAGGAACCCCCCAATCTCACTGTTGTGTGATAAAATGTTATAGCTTAGATTCTCTGTATAGAGAAGTTTTCAGTGTAAACTTGCAAACTGAAAACTAGTTATTTGTGTATGGGAGAATTTGAGAAACAAATTCAAATTACTAAGTTTTGATGAACAAGTTTGAATTTATCTTTTTTATTTAAGATAATTTTGACTTCAAAATGTTTTTTTTAATTATCAGGAATTGCATTAATCAAAATATAATTATAAATTATAAAAATTATATTTGGGTGCATCAATTTTGTTGATGCTATTAATTAACAAAGAGAATTGATGAAAATGTACAAGTACATGCACACATAATCTTTATCATCTTTATAATTTTTAAAAATAGCATCAAAGATGCCCGTACCCAAAACCTGTGGCTCACTTGATGGAATACCATCTGTTACAATGGGAAGTTACAAAAGTAAAACAGTTAATGACTTCTAATATGACTTTAACAGTGCTTAATCTACACTAAAAGACACCCAAAGGTGCAACAACCAAGATTCAAGCAAAAAGATACAAGAGAGATATAAGAGAGATAAAAAGTATCACATATCCTCGTAGAGACATAAAATAGCATCAGATATGCAAGATCAAAGGTCAAATCAAGGTCAGACCATGACGTTGCACACCTACACCCCCTAACCAATGTCCCTACCAAGTATCAATTTCCTACACCTTATGGTTTCCGAGATATAGCCCGGACAAGATTTTATAGGTCAAGGTCACTACGGCAAGGTCAAAGGTCAAATCAAGGTCACGCCATGACGTTGCACACCTACACCCCCTAACCACTATCCCTACCAAGTATCAACTTCCTACACCTTACGGTTTCCGAGATATAGCCCGGTCAAGGTCACTACGGCAAGGTCAAAGGCCAAATCAAGGTCAGACCATGACGTTGCACACCTACACACCCTAACCAATGTCCCTACCAAGTATCAACTTCCTACACCTTACAGTTTCCGAGATATAGCCCAGACAAGATTTTCAAACTCAAGGTCGTTATGGCAAGATCAAAGGTCAAATCAAGGTCAGGCCATGACGTTGCACACCTGTTAGATGTAGTTAATGCAAGTAATAGCAGTTTGTGGTTACCATATCCTGTACTGGTTTATATTTGTTATGCACTGTGATGACCTGTGCATGTGCTCTAACAAAGGCAATTAAAACAGTCTTTGTGTGTGTGTCAAGCATACAACATGTGTTAAAATCTATTCTTTAATAATATACTTTAATTCTAAAAGCTTTGTGTTTTAATCCATATTCACATACACAAACATGGTGTCAGAAGTAAACTCATGGTTATACAGTGCATGTTAAAACTGGATAACACAAATACTAAAGATACTGTTACTAGTTTCATACAAAGAAAAGTCAGTAACATTGGATTTTGAGCACACATGTTAAATTGAACATTCTTATATACAAAATGGCTACATCTGGTCTACCAGTTCCAGCTCCTATGGATACTAAAGGTGACTTGCCTAGCAATTGGCAATTCTTTAAGCAACAGTGGGCTGATTATGAAGTAGCAACTGAGTTGAAAGAAAAGGATAAAACTGTCAGGATAGCAACATTAAGATCCATCATGGGTAAGGAATGCTTGAAAATATTACAAAGTTTGAGCATGTCAGAAGATGAGAAAAAGGATCCAGATTCTGTTGTTGGAGCCTTACAAAAATACTTCACTCCCAAAACAAATGTTGTTTATGAAAGATATGTGTTTGGTACCACAAACCAAGGTACCAATGAGACAGTTGACCAGTATGTCACAAGACTAAGACATCTTGCAAATTCATGTAAGTTTGAAGCCTTACTTGATGATTTTATTCGCGATAGATTAGTCTTGGGAACGAATGACAACTCAGCTCGTGCCAGAATGTTTAGAGAAAAGGACTTAACCCTGGATGCAGCAATCAACATATGCAGAGTAAGTGAACTTTCTCAAATGCAGCTGAAGCTGCAGCTTGAAAAGTCAGAGCCAGATGTTCAGTTTGTGAAAACCTCACAGCGAGCAAAAGCCAAGCACCAGAAGCATGCTGACAAAACGGAGTACAGAGACTGTAAGTACTGTGGCAAGTCACATAAAAGAGGCAGTAATTTCTGTAGTGCTTACGGAAAGAGATGCTCCAAGTGTAATAAACTTCATAATTTTGCTAGTGTGTGTCAGTCTAGGACAAGTAGAAAGCAACCTACAAATTTCTGTGAAAATGAGTCAGGTCACAGTGACTCTGACAATTCAGTATTCATGATAGAACACACATTAAATAATGTGAAGATGACGAAGAAACAGCTAAGTGTCCAGCTAGCACTCTCCGATGAGAAGGACTAAAGAGGGATTCCAGTAGAATGTCTACTTGATACAGGCACCACATGCAACGTGATATCGATAGATGACCTAAATAAGATCAGCAGAAATGCAGTGATGAGGAAAAGCCAGACCCGATTAAACCTGTATGACGGATCATACATGCGTCCACTAGGAGTGTGTACATTACATACAGTACACAATGGCAAACCATACAAGCTAAAGTTTGAAGTGGTCACCACAAAAGTTGCAAGAAAACCACTTTTATCTGCAAATACATGCCAGGTAATGCAGTTGATAACTGTGAACATGCCAGAATCCATAAACAATGTCACTACAAATTCCGCTGAAGCAATCTTGGATAAATACAGTGATGTCTTTCATGGACTAGGTACACTTCCAGGTTATGTGCATTTGCAAACAAACCCTGAAGTAGCTCCAGTCCAGCATACTCCAAGGAAAATTCCAGTAGCACTGAAAAAAGAGGTTAAAGCAAAACTAGATGAAATGGAAAAGCGAGGCATCATAGCACCTGTGACAGAACCAACTGACTGGATCTCATCCATGGTTGTGGTTAAGAAAGGCGCAAAATTACGCATATGCCTGTCACCGTCTGACCTAAACAAAGCACTCAAGAGGTCTCATTATCCGATGCCTACAATAGAAGAGATCCTTCCACGGCTACACAATGTCGAGGTATTCTCTGTCTTAGATGCAGCCGATGGATACAACCAGTGCCGACTAGACAAAGAAAGCAGTTACTTGACTACTTTCTGGACGCCATTTCAGAGGTATCGCTGGCTCAGGATGACTTTTGGAATCAAAACAGCAAGTGAAGAATACCAACGCCACCAAACTGAAGCACTGCAAGGAGTCCCAGGTCTTGCAATAGTTGCAGATGACTTGCTAGTGTGTGGTTATGGAGACACCATGCAAGAGGCAATTCAAAATCATAATCACAACTTGACTGAGCTGCTAGACAGATGCCGCCAGAAGAATCTTAAGCTCAACAGGAAGAAAGTCCAGCTCTGTAAGACCGAAGTGCCTTATATTGGACATTTGCTGACAGCAGATGGAGTCAAGCCAGATCCAAGCAAAATAGCAGCCATTGTCAACATGCCAAGGCCAACCAATGTCAAAGAAACCCAAAGGTTTTTAGGTTTCATCAACTACCTTGCCAAATTCCTTCCTCATTTGTCTGAAGTGTGTCAACCACTGAGATGCCTGTGTGAGAAGAACAATCAGTTCTGCTGGGAATCACAGCAAGAACAGGCATTTACCAAAGCAAAACAGCTTGTGACGATGGAACCGGTGTTGACATACTATGATGCAAATAAGCCTGTTACGATACAGTGTGACAGTTCTGACAAGTGTCTTGGATGCACTATTCTACAAGATGGAAAACCGATTGCTTTTGCATCAACCGCGTTGTCACCTGCACAACAAAGATATGCAGTTATGGAAAAAGAAATGCTGGTGATTTGCTTTGCTGCCAAGAAATTCAGCACTTATATTCTTGGCAAAGGTGATGTAACAGTAGAGACTGATCACAAGCCGCTAGAAGCAATCTTCAAGAAATCTCTACTTGCTGCTCCTATTCGCCTTCAAAGAATGTTGTTGCAATTACAAAGATACAATCTGAAAGTGAAATACATAAAAGGTACAACCCAGTACATTGCCGATTTATTGAGTCGTGCTATACCACCCAATTCAGTCCCAGATGCAGAGTCTAAATCATTTGATGTGTTTTGTCTTGGACTAGATAACATTAGTTATGCAGAATACACTAGTGTTTCAAGAAACAGTCAAGCAGAGATCAAAGTAGCCACAGAAAATGATCCAGCTCTCCAGCTTTTAAAAGCTACTGTCATGAAGGGATGGCCTGATAGCAAAGAAGAAACTCCAGCAAAGATACAGGAATACTGGAACTTTCGTGAGGAAATCACCATACAAGATGGAATCTTGTACAAAGGTTTGCGTATGATTATTCCTGTCTCTCTGAGAGAAGACATGCTGAAGAAACTTCACAGCAGTCATGTAGGTACTGAAGCCTGCATCAGGAAAGCAAGTGATTCACTTTTCTGGCCAGGATTACGAAAGGACATCACCAACTTGGTCAGTAATTGCCATGTCTGTGCTGAAATCAATAAAACACAGCAAAAAGAACCACTGCAGACACCAAAGTTGCCAACTCGTCCATGGTCAAAAGTTGCTGTTGATGAATTTCACTATAAGAACAAGTCCTATCTTCTGACAGTAGACTATTTCAGTGATTATTTTGAAATAGACCGACTTTATTCTACAACATCAAAGTCCATAATAAAAAGTTACAAGCATAATTTGCAAGACATGGAATCCCGGAAGAAGTGATCACAGACAACAATCCCAATTTAGTGAGTGATGAGTTTTCAAAATTTGCCACTGAATGGAAATTTGATCACATATCAATCTCGCCTGGTCATTCGCGTTCAAATGGTAAAGTGGAATCAGCAGTAGCGATTGTCAAAACATTGATGAAGAAAGTAGAAAGGTCAAATACCAATATATACCAAGCCTTACTGGAATGGAGAAACACTCCTACCATCAACATGTCATCAAGCCCAGTTCAAAGACTCTTTTCAAGAAGAACTAAAACTCTTTTGCCAATTAATACCAAGCTGCTTGAACCTAAAGTTCAATCTGATGTGACACGGAAAATTGAAAAGAAAAGGAAGTTAGCAAAATACTATCATGATAAAAGTGCAAATTCACTGCCAGAGTTAGAAGTTGGACAACCTGTGTATGTGCAACCAATTTCAGGACATCATAATACTGATTGGGAACCAGCAGTTTGCAGTAAGAAACTCACTGACAAATCCTATTTGGTACAGTTGAATGGAAAGACCTACCGCAGAAACAGAATACATTTGAAACCAAGGGTTACAGATCATGATTACAGCAAAGATGCACAAATGGAAATACCAGATGATACATCCCCAGCTTTGGTCACTAATACAAACACTCACAGTAGTACAGATTCTACAAGCCCAGTTAGTTCTAACACTACTGAAAATAAACAAGATCAAAATATGAGTGGTGAAGTGAGAAGAAGCTCCAGAAACAGAAAACAGCATACACCATACACACATATACCCTGAATGTGTATTCAAGCAAAGACTTTAAGTTGAAGTATACTCTAAATTGATTTATTACTCAAGGCCAGAATAATGCTATTTGAGTAATAACATTGATACAGTTGCAGTCTACCAACTGTTATCCCATTGGATAAATTTTATATAATTTAGTTGACAACTCAATATACAGTAAATTTATCTCATCAAGAATCCTCTATTCAGACTTTAAAAATATTGACAATTATGCAGACTTTCTTGTTTTTCTAAAAAGGGGGAGATGTTAGATGTAGTTAATGCAAGTAATAGCAGTTTGTGGTTACCATATCCTGTACTGGTTTATATTTGTTATGCACTGTGATGACCTGTGCATGTGCTCTAACAAAGGCAATTAAAACAGTCTTTGTGTGTGTGTCAAGCATACAACATGTGTTAAAATCTATTCTTTAATAATATACTTTAATTCTAAAAGCTTTGTGTTTTAATCCATATTCACATACACAAACAACACCTACACCTCCTAACCAATGTCCCTACCAAGAATCAACTTACCACACCTTACAGTTTCTGAGATACAGCCCGGACAAACTTTTTCACGCCGCCCGCCCGCCCAGCCAGACACCATGGGTGAAAACAATACCACGACAGCCCTTTAGGGCTGTGGGGTAAAAATTAGTCTTTGCTTTAGAAATACCTATAAATTCAAAAACTATTGCAATAATAGTTCTTTCAAAAAGTTAGACTTAATCACTATATCACCCTCTAGAAAAAGACTTTTCAATCGATCACTAGTCATTCATTTCCCAATATTCAACCTGTTTCCTGTTCAGTAACATGACTAAGATTTCATGTCGGAAAAACCTAACTTGATTTAGTGGTGATTTTTTCATGAAGTATCACTACTTTTTCCAGTCAAAATCCAGCTTTGAAATAGTGTTGAAATTGTGTCAGTGTCAATTTTTCAACCAAAAATCACCATGATTTCTGGTCAAAATATCATTACTTTTTCATGTCAGAAAACTAACTTAGATTTAGTAGCTAATAATGCGGATTTCAATGTCAGGACCTGTTTTCAACTCTAAATCAACAGCATTTCAAGGCGTGTGCCTGTTGGGGTTGGTTTGTGTGTAAGACCCGTCGGGAGGTGGTATTCAGATACTTAACAGAGCCAGGAAGTGCTTTCAGACAAGATGGTTACAGTGCAGGAACTGTGTCCTACAAGTCGTAGAGACTCCCGACAGGGTGGTTTCTAGGCAGGTAGACCCAAGGTCTGGATACAGAGTTGATGAGGGTCACTGAAATATTAAACATGTTTCATACTTTGCTGATCCACCATGATAAGCCAGGAAACTACAACCGGTCCTAACTGACTCTGTAAACATTTTCCCGACCCTCGAAAAATCCATAGTTACCGACAAGACAGCCCCAGTGGAACACCTCCCTAGGGATTGTATGTGGGGGAATTTTTGACAAAGTCCTCTAAAATTCCCTATTATTGCTCACCGCCATCTTTGTTTTGAAACGTTTGAAGGTAAACGTTTAATAAGCATTCTGAAGATATGGGTTTAAAAAACATTTGTGATAGAATGTTTTCAAAGGATTTGACAGAAAACATACCAAAAACGTTTTAAAATGATGGGTATGAAAACCAGTTTCTATTGAACATTTGTAAAACATTTTCAGAGCAAACATTTGCAAAACATTGTCAACAAATGTTGTTTAATCATTTTATGTGTACTGTTTATTAATCTTTTTATGATGAATGTTTGAAAAACATTTAGAGCATAACCTTTATATTATCTTCAACTATTTTAATGTTTCCAGTCAAACCTGGTTTCTTGAGTTATTTTATAAACATTTTAAAAATGTTTTCAGCAAATATGCATGTATAGGGAATGTTTATAAAATGTGTTTGAAACTTAAAAGTGTGAACGTTTACTTGGAAACTTTTAGTAAACCATAAGATAGGTTTAAATGGGTTTTTAAAATGTTTTTAATGTTTACTGGGTTGTTACTCCTTGCACTGTGGTGTGATGTATTGGAGATGACTGCTAGGGCGACTGTTTTTAGTTCTAGGTTTGTGTGTAGCTGTGTTTTTTTCTTGTTAAGACCAAAGACCCCTGCAGAAACTAGATCACATAGAATGTGAAAAGTATTCATCTAGAGTACTTTGATTGAATATATGTTATTTAGCTATTTTTTCCTTATTTAGGTACAACATGGGAAGTAACTTGGGCGTCTATCTCAATAGCTAAGTGAGTAATAGCTACTTTCTGAATTTTCAGTGCCTTTCATAATGAGTAAAATCACTTGTAACTTGAAATTATTGCATTTAGACAATTTTATATAGATGTTATCCAGCTACTTTTCGGTTAGCTATAACATAGTAAAATTGCAGATATGTATAGTAGGCATTTTTTTTTCTATGAGGATTTTTTTTCCAAAAGACAATCTTACTAGGAGGTATTTTTCTTTGATTCAAAATTTAGAGACAAAGAAGCACAAAAAATGAAAATCTTAATTCAATGACTGAAACACAAAAAATAATAGCTTACTCTCTTAAAATAAGCACGTATCAATCTAGTAACATGAAACACTCACCACGACAAATTATCCACAGCATGAACATTGTTATATAACAAATCTAAATTTTTTTGTAAGTCACAGATCCATATCTTATCAATTATTCATGATTAAACTTTATGTCAGTCAATTTTTTTTCAAACTTTTCAAACTTTATCCAAAATTATATTTTCCCATAAAGGAAAACCAGTGATACACATGGTGAAACAATGATGATTGTGTATTAACATAAAAAAACCATAGAGGTAATTTAATGAAATCCACATATGGTATGCTCACCAAAGGAAACATTGCAAAGATGATCTAGGTTGATCATTTGGAAAAAGGTGTTAAATTATTGAATGAATAAATTGGTTTCAATTCACAGGGTTTTACAATAGATAATTGACTCGTGGCACTTACACAATGGAGTGCCACTTGGCCATTATCTATATAATATTCCTGTTCTTGTCAATGTTGCTTTCTATGTCTGAAAAAAGCAATAATAATAATAATAATAATAAAACAAGCAATCAGTGCATATATCTTTGTGATGGGGCCACGTTGATGCAGTGGTAAGATACTCGCTTCCCACCTCTTAGGCTCGCGGTTCAAACCCTGGACATTATGTGGGGAGGTTGGTAGTTGCTTAGTCAGCAGTTTACAGAACCTTGACCAACTCTATGTACTGGTTTCCTCTGCCCACAAAATTACCCGTCATGACCTATAAAGTGTTGAAAGCGATGTAAAAACCCCAAATAAATAAATATATCTTTGTGATAGTAGCAATATGTCTCAAATGTGGCTGTAGAAAGCACTCTGGCAGAGCAAAATGAAATGTCACACAAAAAGGGCACTTTCTCTTACAATTTTGACTAGTATTTTGTCCACACACTCTTTTGAATACAGTCATCTAATTAAAACACTCAAATATTTGAAGAGACAGAATAGCTAACCAACAAATGGACAAGATATTCAAATATCACAGAATACTGGGTGGTGAGTGAGTTTATTTTCTCTGAACAATATATATGTCAGCAAATTATCATTAGAATAAGCAGAACAGGTAATATTAAAAGTCAGGGCTTTTGCAGTTAAAGGTTTCATAAAGATTGCTGATCAATAATAACATGTGTATATTTTCAAATAGATTTGTAATAAATATATTGAAATAAGTCCATCTTAAACAATGTTTCAGTTTGGTCATTACAACCTATGCCCATAAAAGTCATTAAATAAACAATTTTTGGACCAAAGTCAGCGTTCTGTATAAAATGTTCTTATACTTGTAAAAAAATTAATTTCCAAGGTATACACAATGCTGAATCATATTCTTCATTAGTAGTTTAGGGCTTATTGGTAGCTTAATTTCCATAAGTAGTTATTAGCCTATAGTATTGTCACCAGAAAAAGTGTAGTGTAAGTTTAAAAAAATATATCAACTTATTATATATTTAGAATACAGCATATAAATATTCCCCATATTTTTTTTCAGTTCTCCAAAACTTTGACTGCACAAGTGTTCAGAAACTAAATAAAAACTAAATGCAGTCCTGAAATTTTCTATCACAGATAAATGAAGCAAAACACTAATCTGCACAGTTAAATCTATAAAATTGCGCACAGAGAACCCCACCTTTTAACATCACAGCTAAGAAAAGCATCTGTGTTTTCTGCACTCAGTGAATCTGACAGATTTGTGAACAAATGGAGATTGAAGACTAACTGGTTAACTGTTTGCTGTTGCATTTCTGTGTCACTTCTGTCCTGAAAATTTTGCACCAAAGTCAGTGTTCTGTATAAAATTGTCTAAAGTCAATTTTTGATGCAACTGGGCGTTTAACTATGAGGTGACAAATTCGAAGCTTTGATTTACAGAACCCTGTTAGCTAAAAGGTCCTAAAAAGAATTTGACAAGGCACTGTCTTTATAGGCATCTGCAACCAAAAATTGTGCAGGGGTTTTTGGACAATTTTGCTGGTCCTTGAAGGGTAGGCAATAGCCATGCCTGAGGAACACTATGAATGATGGGAGCTTAGCCTTTCCCACTGGTGTACAGAGTGACACTACGTCAGCCTGCCTTTCACTGGCAGACCCTTTAAACTCTTGCACTGCCTCTCATTGTCAGACACTTTTAAACTCATATATATAAATCTAATTGTAGACTTGAAATTGTTACCCTCTTTTGTGGGGGCTGTACAGTCTTTGCCTCACTGGCTGGTTGGCCGAACCACCATCTGTAAATTTCTCACTGGCTCCTGATGTGCATCTTCAAGAAGTTAAATTTATCCTGAATCCAGTTCTGCCTTTCCATCATTTCTTTTGTGGCGTGACCATATTTTGATTGCATGAGCTTGCCCTAATTTGTCCTTTACAAATCAAACCAGGTCTTGCACACTTTGACAGACAGATTATGACTGTTGGCAAAACCTCTCCTATAGACATTCCTTCCTCATGGTCCTTCATAAAGTCCACCATTGCCTCCTCATCTGAGTCCGTCAGGTAGATGTTTGTCATGTGCCCCTTCTTGTGCCTTGAGTGCGATTGAGATGTGGCTGCCTCTGCACCAGCCTCTGTATCCATTTGTGTCACTTCTGTCTGTTCTGGCATGCCTTTTGGCAACTCCCTCCACTTCTTCCCTCTGTTTCTGTCCCTCTGTATTCATTTCTCTTGCCTCCCTCTCCTCCCTCCTCCACTGTATATCGGCTCCTGTGTCTGTGGGAACTCCTATTTTCCTCACTCTTCTGTCCATCTAAGGACCTATTTTTCTTTGTAAAAGCAGCATTTGTAAAAAAAAAAAATCCTAATCACAAGTCAGCCTAATTTGTAACTCAACACTAAATCCTAGTTAAAAGCCTTCTCTTAAATTCTGCCAGATGTAATCCGTCAATTGCAAGATTCAAAATGATGTATTGCTCAAACCGACTCGTCTTATATAGTGATAGATCCCATAACCGACAAGCCATGGGTCAGTAAAATGAGGCCGGCTTGTCCTACACAGTTACCGGCTTGTCTTGCTGTAACTGCCTTGTTGGTTTTTTATGGCTTGAGGTGATGTGTTCCCAGCTTGTCCTGCTGAGATGTTACCAACTCTATGGTTGAAGACTGGGAGACTACCCGTCTTGAAAGGGTGTCCAAGTCAGGATGGTAATGTTTACGACAGGCCAGTATCCTTTCCAAGTATGGTCAGTTTATGTGGACGGCCTGTATTGAGATGGTGTCATTTTACTTAATCAAGACAGCCCGGGAAGTTCTTCCAGACAAGATGATAACAGTATAGGACAAGATGGGACGTGTGACTGATAAGCTTTAGAGATCCACAACAGGACGGTTTCCAAGTAGGCATACAAGGTCCAGACAGTCATGTAGGGTCGGTTAAATAACAAACATGTTCGATATTTTGTTGATCCACCGTAACAAGCCGGGAAACTACAACCGACCGTAACCGACTCTGTAAACATTGCTCCCGACCCTCGAAAAATACCTAGTTACTGACAAGTCAGCTCTAGTGGAACACCTCCGTTAGTTGATGCTTGAGTGGCTACTGTAGCCAAGGTCGTTTGTGTGGATGTGGAGAACTTTTGGAACATTTGTCCCTTAGAGAAACTTGAAGTGAGAAACTCTTTTAATGCAGATAGTTGAGCAGAAAAATCCTGAATTTCTGATTTTGTTGTGAGCGATTCTGCAACATTGCATATTGTTGCTGAAGATGAACTTTTAGCAAATGAGCGTGTGGGGTCGGAAAGAGATGCAAGCCTCTGTTGTTCTGCAGCAGAGAAGAAACAACTTCCTGTCAAGTCTGTCCTGGGCGTGGTTGTTATGGCAGACTGGTTCCAACGCCTCAAAAAAGACAGGTCAGGTTGAAAACTGATGGACTAAGGGCAAAACTAGCATCAGAGATGCCCGTACCCCACATCCTGGGGAAAGTTAAGAGAAATAGATAATAAGAGAAAGAAAATGTATGTAAAAATAAAGTGTTAAAATGAGACCATTCATTAGCAAGATGACACGATTAATCAGTAAACTAAAAACTAGACAAAAAGTTTTTGTACACAAAAACAGAGCGTCCCTACAGTTTGCAATTTTATATGAAATGCTAAAGGACTTATGTGAATAGGTAAAGAAGGAAAACCCAAGGTCAAACCTGGCCACATCAAGATATTCCCAGCCCATGATTACATTAGGTTATTTTTTCTTGCAAACCTCTAAGACCAATAATAAGTGAGTTATAAGCGCTTTTAAGTTTGCCTATCCTCGTCTGACCGTAAAGAAGGGGTCCAAGGTCAAATCTAACCACATCAGAAGATGCCATCCAGTGGATACAAATAGACTAGTAAACTAAAAATTAGGAAGTTCTAAAATTTTTAATTGAAGTATATAGCTGCCAATATAGGTAGCAAAATTGGGTAAAAGTACATATAACTAGAAAAAGGTTTTTGCTAACAAAATCGAGCGGCCCGGATGGAGACTTCAGTTAATAAAGCTGTAGTAGTTCTGGTATGAGACTGTAGGGAGAAAGTAAGCTTTACTGTGTTTTATATCTGATGGAAAAGTGGATTATCTAAAAGCTTTATTGTGTTTCTCAGAGTGGTATATTTTATGAAAAGAAAATATTATTTTTGCTGTAAATTTAGGATCGTAAATTTTTTCAAGGACGTATTTAATCCTAGATTTATAATGATTAAGATACACTCTACTAAATTATAATTGGCTATAGATAGGGACATTCATATGTTGTATATCTTTGAGACATTTTATGCCTCTGAAAATTCATTGCTATTTAATATTTTTATAAGATAAATATGCTTAAGATAATCGTATTTGTGAAATCCTTTATTGTTCCATTGTAAAAAAAATAGCATCAGAGATGCCCATACCTCACAGCCTCGAGAAATATTTTTAATACCATGATATAGAAGTACTGTATCAGTACGGAGCACTGTCAGTTATATAAAGGTCCAAACAATGTTTAAATAGAGAAAATAATGTCTAAGAGAAAGATAATGCATGTACTCTTTATCTACATCTGGCATGGCCGAATTATGGTTTAGATGTTTTGAATATTACCATGCATACAGAAGTGGTAATACATTCAACGAATGCTTATGTGTGGTGTTGGAGCAAAATCTGTGTGCTCACTTGATAAAATTCCATCTGTTACAATGGGAAGTTGTAAAAGTAAAATTCTTAATGAATTCTAATATAACTTTAACAGTGCTTAATCTGCATCAAAAGACAGACCAAAAGGTGCAACAAGATTTTAAAGGTCAACGTCACTACCACAAAGTCAAAGGTCAAATCAAGGTTAGACCATGATGCTGTACACCTACAACCGATAACGAATGTCCCTACCAAGCATCAACTTCCTACACCTTACTGTTTTCGAGATATAGCCCGGACAAGATTTTATAGGCAAGGTCAAAGGTCAAATTAAGATCACACAATGATGTTGCACACCTACACCCCCTAACCAATGCCCTACCAAGTATCAACTTCCTACACCTTACGGTTTCCGAGATATAGCCTGGACAAGATTTTATAGGTCAAGATCACCACAGCAAGGTAAAAGGTCAAATCAAGGTCAGACCATGACGTTGCACACCTACACCCCCTAACCAATGTCCCCACCAAGTATCAACTTCCTACACCTTACAGTTTCCGAGATATAGCCCGGACAAGATTTTATAGGCCAAGGTCACCACAACAAGGTTAAATCAAAGTCAGACCATGACGTTGCACACCTACACCCCCTAACCAATGTCCCTACCAAGTATCAACTTCCTACACCTTACAGTTTCTGAGATACAGCCCGAACAAACTTTTCCCGCCGCCCGCCCATCCGGACGGCCTTGGGTAAAAACAAGAGGAGAGTGCCCGTGAACGGGCACTGTGTCAGCTGACTGAAAGTTTTTGATTTGTGATGGTGATAATGAGAGGAAAGCATAATTATCAGGGAAAGGGCTGTACAGAAATACAGTAAATGGTAACTGAACAGCATGTTCGAAAGATATTCCGAAGCTGACAGAAGAAAAGGACAAAAAAGTTGTGCCCTGCAAATGGTATTATGAAATAAAGTAACAAGGTAATTGTTTAAGTGTAAAAAGTAGGTTAAAAATATTTAAAGAAATACTATAAATGCAATATCCTCGTTCGACCATGAAGAAGGGGTCCAAAGGTCAAATCTGACCATACCAAAAGATTCCCAGCCAAAGAATTTAGGATGGTTTACCATCCCAAACCTCTCGGACCAATAATAAGTGAGTCATAGGCACTTTTTAAGTTTGGCTATCCTTGTTTGACCTTGAAGGAGGGGTCCAAGGTCAAATCCGACCACACAAAAAAATTCCCAGCCCATGATTTCCTGTAGCTTGTTTACCATCCCAAACCTGTAGGACCAATTATAAGCGAGTTCTAAGCCATTGTAAGTTTGGCTATCCTCAATTGACCTTGAAGGAGGGGTCCCAGGTCAAATCTGACCACACCAAAAGAATCCCAGCCCATGATTTCCTATATGTTGGTTTACCATCCCAAACCTCCAAGACCAATAATACGCGAGTTATAAGCACTTTAAGTTTGGCTATCTTCGTTTGACCTGGAAGGAGGGGTCTAAGGTGAAATCCGACCACACCAAAAGATTCCCAGCCCATGATTTTCTATATGTTGGTTTTCCATTCCAAACCTCTAGGACCAATAATAAGCGAGTTATAAGCACTTTTAAGTTTGGCTATCCTCATTTGACCTTGAAGGAGGGGTCCAAGGTGAAATCCGACCACACCAAAAAATTCCCAGCTCATGATTTTCTATAGGTTGGTTTTCATTCCAAACCTCTAGGACAATAATAAGCGAGTTATAAGCACTTTTATGTTTGGCTATCCTCATTTGACCTTGAAGGAGGGTTCCAAGGTCAAATCAGACCATATTAACAGATTCCCAGCCCATGATTTCCTACAGGTTGGATACAATGATTTACTCAACAGTGAGAACCTGAAAGAAGCTATTGCTCAGCTATGCCATGACATAGAGGTCTGCAATTTCACTATGTTATAGCTGACCAAAACGTCTGTGAAAACATATTTAACAAAATACTCTAAATGTAATAGTTTTCAAGTTACAACTGATTTACTCAAGAGTGAGAACCTCAAAGTAACTATTACTCAGCTATGCAATGAGCTACATGTCTGAATTTTTGCTCTGTTATAGCTGACGTAAAAGTAGGTGAACAACAATTTAAGCAAAATACTGTAAATGCAATAGTTTTCAAGTTACAACTGATTTACTCAATAGGGAGAACCTGAAAATAGCTATTGCTCCGCTATGCCATGAGCTATAGGTCTGTAATTTCACTATGTAATAGCTAACCCAAAAGTAGGTGAACAATATATTTTAACAAAATACTCCAAATGCAATATTTTTCAAGTTATAGCCGATTTACTCAACAGTCAGTGCCTGAGAATAGCTATTGCTCAGTTGTGCCATGAGCTACAGGTCTGTAATTTCACTATGTTATAGCTGACCCAAAAGTAGCTGAATAACATATTTGCACAAATTTCTGTAAAGGCAATAGTTTTCCAATTACAACTGATTTACTCAACAGTGTGAACTTCAAAGTAGCTATTACTCAGCTATGCAATGAGCCACAGGTCTGGAACTTCACTATGTTATAGCTGACCCCAAAATAGGTGAATAACATATTGCAACAAAATACTCTAAATGCAATAGTTTCCAAGTTATAAGTGATTTACTCAACAGTGATAACCTAAAAGTAGCTATTACTCAGCTATGCCATGAGCTACAGGTCTGAAATTTTACTATGTTATAGCTGACCCAAAAGTAGCTGAATAACATATTTATACTAAATTCTCTAAATGCAATAGTTTTCAAATTATAAGTGATTTACTCAACATTGAGAACTCAAAGTAGCTATTACTCAGTTATGCAATGAGTCACAGGTCTGGAACTTCACTATGTTATAGCTGACCCCAAAATAGGTGAATAACATATTGAAACAAAATACTCTAAATGCAATAATTTCCAAGTTATAAGCGATTTACTCAACAGTGATAACCTAAAAGTAGCTATTACTCAGCTATGCCATGAGCTACAGGTCTGAAATTTTACTATGTTATAGCTGACCCAAAAGTAGGTGAACAACATATTTAAGCAAAATACTGTACATGCAATAGTTTTCAAGTTACAACTGATTTACTCAAAAGTGATGACCTAAAAGTAGCTATTACTCAGCTATGCCATGAGCTACAGGTCTGAAATTTTACTATGTTATAGCTGACCCAAAAGTAGCTGAATAACATATTTATATTAAATTCTCTAAATGCAATAGTTTTGCAATTACAACTGATTTACTCAATAGTGAGAACCTCAAAGTAGTTATTACTCAGCTATGCAATGAGCTACAGGTCTCAAATTTTACTATGTTATAGCTGACCCAAAAGTAGGTGAACAACATATTTAAGCAAAATACTGTAAATGCAATAGTTTTGAAGTTACAACTGATTTACTCAATAGTGATGACCTAAAAGTAGCTATTACTCAGCTATGCCATGAGCTACAGGTCTGAAATTTTACTATGTTATAGCTGACCCAAAAGTAGCTGAATAACATATTTATACGAAATTCTGTAAATGCAATAGTTTTCCAATTACAACTGATTTACTCAATAGTGAGAACTTCAAAGTAGCTATTACTCAGCTATGCCATGACCTACAGATCTGAAATTTCACTATGTTATAGCTGGCCCAAAAGTAGCCGAATAACATATTTATACGAAATTCTCTAAATGCAATAGTTTTGCAATTACAACTGATTTACTCGATAGTGAGAACCTCAAAGTAGTTATTACTCAGCTATGCAATGAGCTACAGGTCTCAAATTTTACTATGTTATAGCTGACCCAAAAGTAGGTGAACAACATATTTAAGCAAAATACTGTAAATGCAATAGTTTTCAAGTTACAACTGATTTACTCAATAGTGATGACCTAAAAGTAGCTATTACTCAGCTATGCCATGAGCTACAGGTCTGAAATTTTACTATGTTATAGCTGACCCAAAAGTAGCTGAATAACATATTTATACGAAATTCTCTAAATGCAACAGTTTTCCAATTACAACTGATTTACTCAATAGTGAGAACTTTAAAATAGCTATTACTCAGCTATGCCATGACCTACAGATCTGAAATTTCACTATGTTATAGCTGGCCCAAAAGTAGCTGAATAACATATTTATACGAAATTCTCTAAATGCAATAGGTTTTAAGTTACAAGTGATTTACTCAATAGTGAGAACTTCAAAGTAGCTATTACTCAGCTATGAATGAGCCACAGATCTGAAACTTCACTATGTTATAGCTGATCCCAAAATAGGTGAATAACATATTGAAACAAAATACTGTAAATGCAATAGTTTCCAAGTTATAAGCGATTTACTCAACAGTGATAACCTAAAAGTAGCTATTACTCAGCTATGCCATGAGCTACAGGTCTGAAATTTTACTATGTTATAGCTGACCCAAAAGTAGCTGAATAACATATTTATACGAAATTCTCTAAATGCAATAGTTTTCAAATTATAAGTGATTTACTCAACATTGAGAACTCAAAGTAGCTATTACTCAGCTATGCAATGAGTCACAGGTCTGGAACTTCACTATGTTATAGCTGACCCCAAAATAGGTGAACAACATATTGAAACAAAATACTCTAAATGCAATAATTTCCAAGTTATAAGCGATTTACTCAACAGTGATAACCTAAAAGTAGCTATTACTCAGCTATGCCATGAGCTACAGGTCTGAAATTTTACTATGTTATAGCTGACCCAAAAGTAGGTGAACAACATATTTAAGCAAAATACTGTACATGCAATAGTTTTCAAGTTACAACTGATTTACTCAAAAGTGATGACCTAAAAGTAGCTATTACTCAGCTATGCCATGAGCTACAGGTCTGAAATTTTACTATGTTATAGCTGACCCAAAAGTAGCTGAATAACATATTTATATTAAATTCTCTAAATGCAATAGTTTTGCAATTACAACTGATTTACTCAATAGTGAGAACCTCAAAGTAGTTATTACTCAGCTATGCAATGAGCTACAGGTCTCAAATTTTACTATGTTATAGCTGACCCAAAAGTAGGTGAAAACATATTTAAGCAAAATACTGTAAATGCAATAGTTTTGAAGTTACAACTGATTTACTCAATAGTGATGACCTAAAAGTAGCTATTACTCAGCTATGCCATGAGCTACAGGTCTGAAATTTTACTATGTTATAGCTGACCCAAAAGTAGCTGAATAACATATTTATACGAAATTCTGTAAATGCAATAGTTTTACAATTACAACTGATTTACTCAATAGTGAGAACTTCAAAGTAGCTATTACTCAGCTATGCCATGACCTACAGATCTGAAATTTCACTATGTTATAGCTGGCCCAAAAGTAGCCGAATAACATATTTATACGAAATTCTCTAAATGCAATAGTTTTGCAATTACAACTGATTTACTCAATAGTGAGAACCTCAAAGTAGTTATTACTCAGCTATGCAATGAGCTACAGGTCTCAAATTTTACTATGTTATAGCTGACCCAAAAGTAGGTGAACAACATATTTAAGCAAAATACTGTAAATGCAATAGTTTTGAAGTTACAACTGATTTACTCAATAGTGATGACCTAAAAGTAGCTATTATTCAGCTATGCCATGAGCTACAGGTCTGAAATTTTACTATGTTATAGCTGACCCAAAAGTAGCTGAATAACATATTTATACGAAATTCTGTAAATGCAATAGTTTTCCAATTACAACTGATTTACTCAATAGTGAGAACTTCAAAGTAGCTATTACTCAGCTATGCCATGACCTACAGATCTGAAATTTCACCATGTTATAGCTGGCCCAAAAGTAGCTGAATAACATATTTATACGAAATTCTCTAAATGCAATAGTTTTGCAATTACAACTGATTTACTCAATAGTGAGAACCTCAAAGTAGTTATTACTCAGCTATGCCATCAGCTACAGGTCTCAAATTTTACTATGTTATAGCTGACCCAAAAGTAGGTGAACAACATATTTAAGCAAAATACTGTAAATGCAATAGTTTTCAAGTTACAACTGATTTACTCAATAGTGATGACCTAAAAGTAGCTATTACTCAGCTATGCCATGAGCTACAGGTCTGAAATTTTACTATGTTATAGCTGACCCAAAAGTAGCTGAATAACATATTTATACGAAATTCTCTAAATGCAACAGTTTTCCAATTACAACTGATTTACTCAATAGTGAGAACTTTAAAATAGCTATTACTCAGCTATGCCATGACCTACAGATCTGAAATTTCACTATGTTATAGCTGGCCCAAAAGTAGCTGAATAACATATTTATACGAAATTCTCTAAATGCAATAGGTTTTAAGTTACAAGTGATTTACTCAATAGTGAGAACTTCAAAGTAGCTATTACTCAGCTATGAATGAGCCACAGATCTGAAACTTCACTATGTTATAGCTGATCCCAAAATAGGTGAATAACATATTGAAACAAAATACTGTAGATGCAATAGTTTCCAAGTTATAAGCGATTTACTCAACAGTGATAACCTAAAAGTAGCTATTACTCAGCTATGCCATGAGCTACAGGTCTGAAATTTTACTATGTTATAGCTGACCCAAAAGTAGCTGAATAACATATTTATACGAAATTCTCTAAATGCAATAGTTTTGAAGTTATAAGCGATTTACTCAACAGTGGTAACCTAAAAGTAGCTATTACTCAGCTATGCCATGAGCTACAGGTCTAAAATTTTACTATGTTATAGCTGACCCAAAAGTAGCTGAATAACATATTTATACGAAATTCTCTAAATGCAATAGTTTTTAAGTTACAAGTGATTTTACTCATGATGGAAGTTACTGAAAAGCCCAAAAGTAGCCATTACTCACTTAGCTATTGAGACAGGCACCCAACTTACTCACCATATTGTAGCTATGAAAAAAGTAGCTGAATAACATATTTTAACAAAATGCTCTAAATGCAACACTTTTCAAGTTATAAATGATTTTGTGCATGATTTCATGAATTTTAATGCATTAAAAATTATTAAAAAAATTTATTAAAAAAAAAGTAAGACAGATCCAGGTCTCATACTCACACAAGAGAATCTACCTCTGGCCTAGTACATATATGCAAGATATGAGAGAAATCCCTGCAATAGTCACTGAGAAAATTGTGATAAAGTGTTGAAATTTTCACACTTTTGGTGGGGGTACCCCCCTTGTAATGTCTCTAGCAAACAGACGAACAGACAGATTTGCATGCCTTGAACAATTTTTCATCCTCGATAGATAAGGTATCTTTTAAAAAAAACAGCACGTCTCTAGGCCTTGTAGTTTTGGAGGAGAAGTTGTTCACGCGGACGCGTACGCGGACGCGTACGCCCACGCCGCAGAGTGACGACATAATGTCAGCTGACTGACAAGTCAGCTGACATAACAATACCCCTACAGCCCTTTAGGGTAAAAACCCTACATTTTAAGATGGCCATAACCTCATTAATATTTAAATCATAAGGTAGTAAGCGTCTTCTTTTGATCTACTTCAATATCAATATACATTAGATATCGAAAAAGAGATGGCTTTATTCCAATTTTATGACTTTAGGGGGGCCATATCTCCAATTATATTAACAGTTTAAGGTCACCATAAAGTCAGGATAATCTTTTGGGAAATCTTAATATATATGCCAAGTTTGGTTGAAAAAAGTGAAAAATTAAGTGAACTGAAGGGCTAAAACCCCCTTTTTGACATTAAGGTGACCTTGATTGCAGATACAGGGCTAAAACTTTGGCATGTGAAAGATTATCAAAAAGTAGCTGAATAAGTTATTCCAAGAAAACGCCGAAATCCTGACCGTTTTTGAGATACAGACCAAGTACCCATTTAAAAAAAAAATTACAAAAATAAAATGCCTCCCATTCAGGCATCTATGGTCCGATTGATCAGAAATCCTTTCCGACCGGCGGATTTAGGTCTAGAATGTACCTGATAAATTTTATAGTGCGTGTTTTTTTCCGAAATGCAATGACGGGGTGTTTTTGAAAAATGCTTAATGTCTCCATACAGTATCCCAAAAATTTTTCCCGCCCGTATAGTTTTAAAGATAAGAAAAGTTTGAAAGCCCAAGAAGTTATTCAAGAGAGATCATAATCTGGGGGCGGCGAAAACAAACAAGCGCCCCTGATGGGCCACTTAATAGTCAGTTAGAGGTTGGCCACATCTTTTTGATAGAACAAGCTCTCAAATAGGGCAGAAAACATTCTAGTTGAACAAATGCCAAAGGTCACACCAAAGACACATTAATATGTTGCATATCTACATACCCTACCAATGCCCCTACCAAGACAACTCACCAAAGCCAGTGAACCATCATTTGACCTTGAAGGAGGGGCTAAAGGTTAAATCTGACATCAGAAGATTCCCAGCCCACAATATCCTCCAAGCTGGTTTCACTATGCAAACCTCTAGGATCAACAAGAGGAGAGTGCCCGTGAACGGGCACTGTGTCAGCTGACTGAGTGTTTTTGATTTATGAAGGTAATAATGAGAGGAAAGCATAATTATCAGGGAAAGTGCTGTACAGAAGTACAGTAAATTGTAATTGAACAGCATGTTCAAAAGAAATTCTGAACCTGACAGAAGAAAAGGACAAAAAAGTTTTGCCTTGCAAATGGTATTATGAAGCAAAGTAACAAGTTAACTGTTTAAGTGTAAAGAGTAGGTTAAAACATATTTAAAGAAATACTGCAAATGCCGTATCCTCGTACGACCTTGAAGAAGGGGTCCACGGTCAAATCCAACCACACAAAAACATTCCCAGCCCATGATTTCCTATAGGTTGGTTTACCATCCCAAACCTCTAGGACCAATAATAAGCGAGTTATAAGCACTTTTAAGTTTGGCTATCCTTATTTGACCTTAAGGAGGGGTCCAAAGGTCAAATCTGACCAGACAAAAAGATTCCCAGCCCATGATTTCCTATAGGATGGTTTACCATCCCAAACCTCTAGAACTAATGATAAGTGATTTATAGGCACTTTTAAGTTTGGCTATCTTTGTTTGACCTTGAAGGAGGGGTCCAAGGTCAAATCTGACCACACCAAATGATTCCCAGCCCATGATTTCCTATAGGTTGGTTTACCATCCCAAACCTGTAGGACCAATAACAAGCGAGTTATAAGCAATTTTAAGTTTGGCCATCCTCAACTGACCTTGAAGGAGGGGTCCAAGGTCAAATCTGACCACACCAAAAGAATCCCAGCCCATGATTTCCTATATGTTGTTTTACCATCCCAAACCTCTAAGACCAATAATAAGCGAGTTATAAGCACTTTTAAGTTTGGCTGTCCTCGTTTGACCTTGAAGAAGAGGTCCAAGGTCAAATCTGACCACACCAAAAGATTCCCAGCCCATGATTTCCTACAGGTTGGTTTACCATCCCAAACCTCTAGGACCAATAATAACGGGAGATATAAGCACTTTTCATGACAAAGAAGCACCTGTGGCGGCCATCTTGTTTTTCAAAATGAGGCCAAAAATATTCCCAGTCAAGATTTTATGAGGAACATATCCTGCGAATTTGAGATCTCTACCTATAATACCCTTTCCTCTAGAGGGCCAACAAAAGTCCTTGTTTAAAGTCGAATAAACGTCCCTGGCAGCCATCTTGTTTTTCAAAAATATTCCCAGGCAACATTTTATGGTTATTAATATATTCTGCAAACTTGAGAAGGCTAGCTATAATATTTCTTTCATTAGAGCAGTAATGGTGAAATCTCTCTACACACAGCGGCTATCCAGTGGATACAATGATTTACTCAATAGTGAAAACCTGAAAGTAGCTATTGCTCAGCTATAGCATGACATAGAGGTCTGCAATTTCACTATGATATAACTGACCAAAAATTATGTGAATAACATATTTAAACAAAATACTCTAAATGTAATAGTTTTCAAGTTACAACTGATTTTAACAAAATACTCCAAATGCAATATTTTTCAAGTTACAATTGATTTACTAAACAGTCAGTACCTGAAAATAGCTATTGCTCAGTTGTGCCATGAGCTACAGGTCTGTAATTTCACTATGTTATAGCTGACCCAAAAGTAGCTGAATAACGTATCTACACAAATTTCTGTAAATGCAATTGTTTTCAAGTTATAAGTGATTTACTCAACAGTGATAACCTCAAAGTAGCTATTACTCAGCTATGCCATGAGCTATATGTCTGTAATTTCACTATGTTATAGCTGACAAAAATGTAGGTGAACAACATATTTTAACAAAATACTCCAAATGCAATATTTTTCAAGTTACAACGGATTTACTCAACATACAGTACCTGAATATAGCTATTGCTCAATTGTGCCATGAGCTACAGGTCTGTAATTTCACTATGTTATAGCTGACCCAAAAGTAGCTGAATAACGTATTTACACAAATTTTTGCAATAGTTTTCAAGTTATAAGTGATTTACTCAACAGTGATAACCTCAAAGTAGCTATTACTCAGCTATGCCATGAGCTACAGGTCTGAAATTTTACTATGTTATAGCTGACCCCAAAATAGGTGAATAACATATGAAACAAAATACTCTAAATGCAATAGTTTTCAAGTTATAAGTGATTTACTCAACAGTGATAACCTAAAAGTAGCTATTACTCAGCTATGCAATAGTTTTCAAGTTACAAGTGATTTTACTCAAGATGGTAGTTACTGAAAAGCCCAAAAGTAGCTATTACTCACTTAGCTATTGAGACTGACACCAAGTTACTCACCATGTTGCAGCTATGAAAAAAAAAAGTAGCTGAATAATGTATTTTAACAAAATGCTCTAAATGCAACACTTTTCAAGTTATAAGTGATTTAGTGCATGATTTCATGAATTTTAATGCATTAAAAATTATTAAAAAAATTTATTAAAAAAAACTAAGACAGATCCAGCTCTCATACTCACACAAGAGAATCTACCTCTAGCCTGGTACATATATGCAAGATATGAGAGAAATCCCTGCAATAGTCACTGAGAAAATTGTGATAAAGTGTTGAAATTTTCACATTTTTGGTGGGGGTACCTCCCTTGTAATATCTCTAGCAAACAGGCGAACAAACAGATTTGCATGCCTTGAACAATTTTTCATCCTCGATAGATAAGTTATCTTAAAAAACAGCATGTCTCTAGGCCTTGTAGTTTTGGAGAAGAAGTTGTTCACGCGGACGCGTATGCCCACGCCGCAGTGACGACATAATAATAAACGAGTTGTAAACCCTTTTAGTTTGGCTGTCCTCGTTTGACCTTGAAGGAGGGGTCCAAGGTCAAATCCGACCACACAAGAAGATTCCCAGCCCATGATTTCCTATAGCTTGGTTTACCATCCCAACTGTCTTGAACCAATAATAAGTGAGTTATAAACACTTTTAAGTTTGGCTATCCTCGTATGACCTTGAAGGAGGGATCCAAGGTCAAATCTGACCACATCAAAAGATTCCCAGTCCATGATTTCCTATAATTTGGTTTACCATCCCAAACCTCTAGGACCAATAATAAGTGAGTTATAAGCACTTTTAAGTTTGGCTATCCTCGTTGACCTTGAAGAAGGGGCCAAAGGTCAAATCCGACCACACCAGAAGATTCCAGCCCATGATTTCCTATAGGTTGGTTTCACCTTGCAAACCTCTAGGACCAATAATAAGGGAGATATAAGCACTTCTAAAGTCTGCTATGTGGGTTACTTTGGCACTCCATGTCTGCAAGGTTGTAAAGGACATATATATCTGTTATACAGATCACATATGAAGACATTCAACCTTCTACCTATGACAAAAAAAAAACAGTAGAAAAATGTAGATAATTTTCAAAGAAATACCCATGGCAGCCATCTTGCTTTTTCAGAATGAGGCTAATTTCCTTCCCAGAGAATCTTACCCCCGAATGAAGATATCCTGCAAATTTGGTGAATCTAGCTGATGTAGTTTTCCTCTTAGAGCATTAACGCCGAAAATCTCTCTGCTAGTGGATGATCAGATGTGTGCTCGATTAATCGTTGGCGACAGTGTAGAATCGCGGTCAGTCACTGACGTTTTCTAATGAGCGATTATTAAGCTTATATCTTACCTTTCCTGATTTATATCAATATCCACGTATTTTAACAATATTTTAGGTATTTTTACTTAATAAACTGACAGTTTTGTCTTGAATTTCAAGTTTGTTTTTGTCTACCGCCATATTTACAGGAAGTGGGTGCTTTCGGTAGATTCTAAATGTCGGAACACCGTTATTCTTACCGAATTGACCTATACTTTATCCCGGAAAGTGTTTCTTAAATAATAAACAATAATGGAGTAAAATAATCTATTATGGGTCGATCATCGCTCGGAAAAATGGACGAATAATCGACCATGAAAATTGTAGGCGATTCCCAACACTACTCTCTACGCATGGCAGCGGCGTAAAACCCCAAATAAATAAACAAATTAAGGAATCATTCACAATTACCTTTGTACCTTTTGTTTGACTATTCACCAGGTTAAAGTATTTCAGATGTAATTTTTCTATCTATATTACCTTGGTAAAGTTAGCTATTCAGGTACTTTTATTGGTTACTTTTGACTATTGTATTATTGGTACTTTTTACTTCAATGAGAGGCAACAGCAATTGCAACACCTCAGAGTAACACAAATTATCTCAAAAGTTCTGGCCTTTTTGTACTGATTCTTGAATAGGTTCAGAGAAAGTATACACTGTAAATTACTGCTACATTTTGAGCAATGTCATATTTTAGGGTACAGAGAGAGACCGACACATTTGCAATATCACATCAGTTTATTTGGCTGATAGAGTGACTTTGACTTTTTTATTAGACAATTGACACTAATGTACAGCAACAGATGGTTATTCCAATATTTCACAGAAAATGTCAGTTGTTTACAAACGTCTTCCTCTGCGGCCACCCTTTCTGCGTGTACTGTCGGAGGGTATTGGAGTAACATCCTCTGTAAAAGATGCACAAAACACACATTAAGGGTGGTTTTTTTTTTAGTCTATATCATCTCATGCAGGATATTACTCAACTGTAAGAATTCTTAGTATTTGCAGTAATAACCTAACATGTACCTATTCAAAGTATTTTATCTGTATTGTATGTTAAAATATAAAAACATCAAGTTTATTTGTAATTTACCGAAGAATTTGTGGGAGTTACCTAAGTTTCTAGCATCTCTAGATTGGCCAAATAGTTTGTTTACATGAGGGACACATGGGATGGTTTTGATATTTCCACAGAGGTGGTATAAATTGGTGGGAACAGTTCACTGGTTAGTCAACAGTTAATGGAAGAAGTTTCCTGTCTACCAGATTATAATTGTTTCAGTCTTACCTCTGCAACAGTGGTAAATACCAGAGATTTGTTGGGTTTTATTTACAGATTTACATTTGCAGTTAAGACTGTGATTGTTACTGGTGAATTTTGACATAATTCTAGTAACACACCCCAAGCTACGGGTAATAGGCAAGGTCCATCTACCCTTTAACAGAATATGAGACAGCACAAAGATACCAGACTCTACATAGGCTGATAACATTCACACAATACATCAATAAAACATGAACTTTTACTTTACTTTTAACTTTTGTGTACACTGCACTGACTGCAGCTACCCTCATAATTTCTATTTATTCAACTCTTTCAAAAGCCTCATTGCCATGGAATTGTCACCACAAAGTTGCTGGGCAACTGTAAGGCAGCATGACGGTGTAATGTGGTAATCACTGGCTTTTGATCATTGATAATTTAAAAGTTAAAACTCATCCCTTGTGATATCATGTGATTATTTTGAATGGTGCAACCATGAAATCGGTCCTACTTACAATGATAAATGAATTGACGCAACCGTTACATTATTTTTTTGTATACAAAATTTGTATAATATTCAAATTGTATAAAATACAAACATATATAAGATGTATGTAAAACTGTTTCTCAGTATAGCTTTAATGTATGTGCAAATGTGAATTTTCACTAGTTTTAATAATATTCTTATACTAACTGAATGAAAAACTCGCACAGTAGTTATTACTGTGAAAATGTTTGCAGAAGTTTGATTGTTCACTCAGTAAGTTCCACAAAAATGAGACTCGGTTGAAACATTTCAAGTTTATACTCTGCAAAAGACTACCAGACGTAAAAATATTCCAAGATTTAGGTCTCCTATGAGAACATTACGAATTTATCCACATTATCTATGGATGACATGTTTTTACCATATTACTTATTTGTTTAAAAAATTTATGTTAAGTTTCTGTACTTTTAATTTTTTGAAAGCACTTGATGATCCAAGTTGGATAGTTTATAGAAAACCAAACATCAAACTCCAATATTTTGAAACATTTTATTGCAATAGTTCTATACCTCCCTACATTATAAATTTTGAAACTTTTTATTCGGTTCTCAAATTTACAAACACAAGCAACAAAATTCACTTTTGAAGAGCGCTCGACAAAGAGTTTTTAGTTTCAAGCATTATAAAGCCTCATTGCCATGGAATAATCACCAGAAAGTTGCCATGCAACTGTAAGGCAGCATGACGGTGTAATGTGGTAATCACTGGCTTCATAGCTTGCCCAAAAGGGCTGTAGAAAAGGATTTGGGTCTACTATACTGTAGTAGTTTTAAAATATCTGTTTCATTTTAAACATTTCAAAACACAAGGATCATCAGTCTATTTGAACAAGTGTACTTGATAATATAATACTTAATAATATACCCACATATAATATGATTTTCATCTCCCTAAGGGGGAAATTTCGGAAACCAAGACCATGCCAAATCTTTTATGAAAGATACAAAGTTAAAGTTGGGGGTTTTATGTCCCATTCAACAGCCAGGGTCATATATTTGGACAGGTCTTCAGGCTTCAGCATTTCCACTTAGGGGAGTCGAACCCACACAGAGGTGGCAGCCTGTGATTAGATGCCAAACCTTCTAACCACTAGGCCACGGAGGATCTCAAAGCTTTTATTTAGATTACTCAGTGCTTTAGCTTGCAAGAAGTGGTAATCCCAGAAATCCATATTACTGACAGGTCCTGCGCCCGAGTAATAATGTACCATGAAAAAAAGTCTCATTTATTGTTGAGTCCTTGAGGGACTGTGGTGCATAATAAACTGTAATTCTGTTTTTTCAAATTTTCCACTAACTGATTATTTCAGTTATTTTCCAGTTACATCATATTTTCAGTCCAACATAAGAAATATTACGGCTTTCAATGACCTGGTTTAGATTCTGTGA
Source organism: Sabellastarte sp. h YS-2021 (assembly GCA_964017235.1). Taxonomy (NCBI): domain Eukaryota; kingdom Metazoa; phylum Annelida; class Polychaeta; order Sabellida; family Sabellidae; genus Sabellastarte; species Sabellastarte sp. h YS-2021. Next base: position 88,933,696 of record OZ024931.1, read on the forward strand.
CATGCACAGAAGAGGGGGTCAAGAAATTGTTCCACTTTTAGCTAAGACGAAAACATAGCTGGACTAATATATTATGAAAATTTCCAACAAGGGTAAAAGTCATTCCAAATACAGAACACTAGTTATGCAAAGTAAAGCCTCATTGCCATGGAATTATCACCACAAAGTTGCTGGGCAACTGTAAGGCAGCATGACGGTGTAATGTGGTAATCATTGGCTTTTTCATCCAAAGCTAATTACACTTCAGCATAACCCCTGCTTGTACTGTAATTTAATAAACTTGCATTTTTTTTAATTCTGCATAATTGTGAGAACCACTCCCTGCCATGAAAACAGTTCATGTTGTTTGGCTATTATAATGACTTTTACAGTGCCAGGACATGTAACATTTAGTCAACATAGGTTTTCACCATTTTGGCCAAATATTTTGATCGCTAAGAAACTTTACTAAATACCTTTCATGAAACTAGAATTTCCCCCAGTTAGTGATATTAATAACTGAGCGGTAAAGGATATTGTAATGGTTTTCCAACATGCATGTGCAGGAGTGGTCCAATAAACGATTGCAGATTGATAACTAAGTTACATACTTCTATTATTATTACATGTATTATTTTTTAATCAGTGCAAGTGATACAATATGGTTTCCTGATAATCGTGCATGTTGAATTACTGTGGTATTTCCTCTAATTGTACCACAATGTTAATGAGTGTAAATTTGTGTAGGAAAGTCAGAGTAGCCAGACTAGGAATAAACCGGATTGATTTTTACTTTGTTAAACTTAAAACTTACACTAGTTAAAGAGTGTACAAATTTATAAAATATACAGCGTACAACTACCTCTACTTCAAATCAGTAGTGGAAGTCAACATTTCATCTTTATATTCCATAGTTAACAACATAAAAACGAAAAAGTACCCCATAATCTTGAACAGAGTGGTGCTCACATATTTTATCTAAAATTCAGGTATAATAACACCATTACTTGATTTTAATAGTCTCATGATTTCAATTTTGTGAAAAGTACTTCAACAAATTTACAATGTAACCCAGCAGCCGAATATTATTTACGCAATTCTTTGTAACAAGTAAATTCTTCAGCCAAAACCATCCAACAGATTTGAAGTGGGGGAGGGGTGGGCGGGTGGGATTTTTTTCTAAAGTTTTTTTTCTTGAAACTATGAATTATCATGTGCCAGGTGTCTTATCTCCCTTTTTCTTCCTGTACTTTTCCTGTTATGTACTTAATACCTAAGGGTTTGTCTACTCTGATTCCATTTCTTCTCCAAGTGATAGCCCATTATCATATGGTTAAAATTGCATCTGAATTTCTAATAATCTACTTATTAAAACACTAATGGAAACTCTTTTATAACCAGCTTTTACCTATTCTGCCAATCTTCATTCCTGAACGGGCCAAAGCACGAAGGGCAGATTGGGCTCCAGGTCCTGGGGTCTTGGTTCTGACAGAACACAAATTATTAAGACTGTTAACAATAGGCACAGCAGCAGAAGCATTCATCTTCTAAGTAAAAAACTAGTAGATTGTGTACATGTAAAAATACAGTCTATTTTCACAAACAATATCAGTGAAATCTAGGGGTGTTGTGGTAGAGATTTTTTCCTTCCGGTTTCACATCTACTACTTCCTGGTCAGTTACCGGTTAACCGTCTCTTATTTAACAAAACACGAGAACCAAATAGTTTCCACACTGTAAAACAAGAATTCTAACATAACACAGATGTGTCCTCGATTCTGATTGGCTAAAAGATGAAATACATGGTATCTATGAATTATCACTCATTATGGCTGTTGTTTTACACTAAAAATCAAATAAAAGGGGATTATGACATTTATTTTGCATGTAACGTTAGTAAAATTTCATTATATTCAAGTGTAAGCAGAAAACCGGTAGCTGAACTTTATGACGGTTTGCAGTAATTTATTTACCGTACCAACCATACCAGTATTACCGCAACACCCCTAGTGAAATCCCATATATAACCAGATTTGACTTCTTGAAAATACTTTGACATTACTTTTCTCACTCTTACAGGTATTTGATATTTCACTCTTTACATATTTGTCAACATGAACCCTATTGACATTTACTTTACTGGTACGCTAAGTTCCTCCAGTCTAAACACAAGCAAAAAGTGATGGGCCAGGTCTCACAATAGCAAATACCCAGCCCAGATTTCATGCATTCACACTCTGTACAGATATTTTCAAGACATTTAATATCTCTTGTGCTAACAATTCTTACTGCACGTTAAGAATCATGTGTCTAATAACACAAATCTGGACTGGATGAAAAAAAATATAAATTTAATTTCAGTGGGTGCTTTAAAATGAAATGATCCACTGTAACATGACCCAAGCATCATAAAAAGATTTACGCTTAAACTGGGAAATTCACCTGTTGCCACCAGTTGCCCTCAGCTTTATGTGCAATGCATTTATTCCAAGTGTTTTACACCTCTCGGCAACATCTTGGGCAGCCAACATAGCAGCATAAGGGGAGGCCTCATCTCTGTCTGCCTTCACTTTCATGCCACCAGTCACACGAACAATAGTTTCCCTGCACAAACATCAATCAAAAATTATGAAAAGCACAGCCAAGGCCACAGACCAAACATTATAAAACTTAGTGATAGTGAAAGAATGGGAAGCACATATGTATAGAGAAGTAGGATAGGGTCTTTTAACCAACTTGGGTGCAAAATATGCTATGCAAATTTATTTTCGATATTCTAAATAAATTGTTTTGAAAATTTTACACTTGTGATAATCTACTTTTGTATACATTCATGGTACTTCTCAAACGACTTAGCATTATCAGATAGACGAAATGCAAATTCATAGTTTCAGAATTAAGAACTATTTTAGTTAAATAAGTACATATTTTCTCAGTACATACTTTCCAGAGAGATCAGTCACATGCACAAATGTGTCATTAAAACTGGCAAATATGTGGGCAACTCCGAAGACATTTTCACCTTCAACAACATTGGGTCCAAGTTGGACTTGTTCTTCCTTCTGAACTTTACCTTTGCGAGGAGCCATTCTAAAGCAGAAAAAAAGAATTGCAATCACATGTACTGCTTAAAATAAGCAAGAATGTGAACCTAAACCAGTGAGGAAGCAGTATTTTTCCATTACACAAATTTAAAACTTGGATCTTTAATGTCCCTGGTTACTGGTTAGCCAGGGTTCGCGATTACGCCGTCCGAGTATATTAAACACGCGGTATTTCAGATTTGGACGCAAATTTCGGTTGTCAGTGCGTCCATTGGGACGCGATTTTTATGAAGGAAATATTTCTGCTTTAGAAGCGAATTTCGGTGGCACGAAGCGTAGATATGCAAGCAATATATATAACACTGAAAATAAGCTTTATATTTTAAAATTAAATGGTTTCGAGCGATTTCCTGGCAAGTTGTTTACGTCCACCATTGTAAAGCGAGATATTTCGTACACTAGCATATCTACTCAAAACGTTATATATCGAAAGAAAGGCTGATCTCTGCACGGAAACAGTCGAAACGACAAGCCAGAACGGTGAATTTCGTGGGAGACAAACTATTTTACCAAATCTCGGAAACTCCTGATATTTAACCCCGGAAAGTTGCCCGGAAAATAAAAGCTGTAAAATTCGAAAATATTTACAGGGGATGTAACAAAAAAACTATATCTCTGGGACTACCCAATGAATTTTTGTCAAACAAAAAGCAATGAAACCTACAAATTTTTATATTTCAAACAGTATCAATGCCATATTTGTAGCTTAAATACAAAATAAATTTCAATCTAATTGCACTAAAATGAAGTTTGTTGACTGGGGTTTAGCTTTTAAAAATATTTTTAGCATTTATTTATGTACAGATGCATATTATTTATCAGTATAAAGGAAATTGGATAGTGCTTATATATATTTAAATGTACCTGAATTACGGGAGAAAAATTATTACTTGCACCCAATTTTCATACAGTGGTACCCCTTTTTGATGAGCTATAAAGTACAAGGTACCCGACGTTTCATAACACTAACGCAAACACTGGACTCAGGAAAAAATGATTGGGACTCCATTTTTCGGAGGACATGTAGTCCGTTGGACTCCATATTTTAGAGGTACTTCGCTAACCCTGTTAGCTGTATATACTGCTACCCTTCTAAAATGGCCACAGGCATAAGTTGGCCGTGCTCACCACATCTTCACAGGGCTTTAATATGAGTGGCCTACTACACTCTGAACTCATGTATTATTGTTAAACTTATTATATGCAACAGTTTTCATTGGTGTACAATAACCTATTTGTCTTTCTGGAGCCTATAGATGAGCCGCGGCCAACTTAGCAGGGTAGCAGTATAGAACTCATAAAGACATTGTACTGTACTAAGAAGATATTAGAACTGTCTAGACGTGGTTACCTCGGCTCTACTTTACTTGCGTGTAGAGCCGTGGCACCACCCCACATAAAACTGGAGATTTGCATAAAACACATATTCTATACAAATGTGCACACACAATTGTTCCCACAACTATTTTGTTACATTTCCTTCAACAAACAGTCAACATGCAAACATAGTTAACTAAAAATAAATGACATTTCCTCATTTTCAATGATTTTTTGACCATTTCTCTAAAAATTTAAAAATGTTCTTTCATTATAAAAGTTGTGTAAAATAACATGTATTTTATACACATGCTGTATTTACTGTGTCCTTGGCTTAATATCAATTATTTTTAACTACATTATACCATTTCCAGTCATTTTATCAAGTTTTATTCAACAGGAAAGGATTCTATGCAAATCTCCAGTTTTATGTGGGGTGGTGCCATGGCTCTACACCCAAGTAAAGTAGAGCCGAGGTAACCACGTCTAAGAACTGTCAAGTGTTAACAGCATGAAACAAATCGGATGTCAGTGGGCGATAATAAGAAATTATGAAGAACTGGTTGCAGAAATACACCGACTAAACAAAAACACGGCAAAGATATGCATTAAACCACACGTTACAATTGTCATATATTGCGACACTACTGTGTCACTATCAATGACAAACCCGTACTCATTCAACAACAGTGTAAAAAAATATTAAGGTGCCAGTCAAAATAAAGAGGTTTATTTGAAAAGATCGAAAATATACTACGCTAGCTAATGTAAATTAAAACAATACATATTATTATGTATAATTTTAAGCGATCGTTAAACAATGATCAAAAAAGATTATGGAGATAAAGATAGATTTAATAAAATTATCAAATCCCTCACCTCCTTGTTTTTAATTTACCGGAAGTAGAGAACGAGACTCGATGCGAGATCACGAAAGTCGAGGCATAGCGAGAATTGCCGAAGTCATTTGTTTTTGTTGTGTAAAGAAAGGCCGTCGAAATGTTTATTAGATTTTTTGTTTTATTGGCCCTGTAGTGCCACAGATAGTCCTTTCAAGCATGTCTTCAGGTTAACAGTAGATCCAGACAACCTTTTTGCCCACGATTTGTGGCACAAAGACCACAAATAGAGCAAAAATCGGCTTGTCAGTTTGGGGTCATTGACACGACTGGAACTGACACTTTCTTTGGTGTCTGAGCTGATTTATCTTTTGGAAATTTGACACCTGGATCATCAAATCCAGAAGCAGGATTGCACTGTTTGGATAATATCCAGAGGCCACCATCTTTATGATACACGATGGACTTTATGTTTGATTGGGATGGAGAGGGTGATAGATTTTCCTTCGAAGACAGTGACAGATTTGAAGAAGATTCTCTTTGTTCGTGGATAAGCGAGCCTGAGAGTTTGTGTAATAACTGGAGGGGTTGGAGAAAACAAACTGGACCACTTTCCCAGTCCAACAGAAAAGATGGTTTGTATAGTTTTGTTTTCAGCAATTAAACTCTTTGTGTAGTTTTATTTTTTCAAACAATGCATGTGATCTACAGTTCACAAGTTAAAATTAATACTGCAGACCTCAAATAAGTCACCCAATGAAGTGTGTCACCTGGATTTCATAAGAATATTATAACTTTTTAGAAATGAGATGTAAATTTAGATTGGTTTTCTGTTGTGAGCACTTACTATGTTTCACTAAAATAAATATCGCTAAACTTTTAGAATTTACAGGGCAGGTAGTTGACAAATTTTGGTGGGTGTGTTAATTACTTCAATGACTAAGCAGTATACCGTAGTACTATTGCTCATATTAATGAATATCGTAATGAATTATTTTGACAGGTTTTCATTTACAAATTACTTTCAACATCTTCTACAAATGTTTGAATACCATAATTGCAAACTATTAAATGTTAGTGTGCATCTGATGTGATGTTACCATTGGTAAGTGTAAACTACAGAAAATGTATTCAGAGTATACAAATTTGGTTAAGCCTATTGATCATTAGACCGAGTTTTCTGTCCCTTCGCCAATTGCTATTGATATATACTGATGGACACAATGCGAGGGACAGAGCTCACATGTACTTGTTTTCTGTGTAAATTTTGAACGGCATATTTCTACACATATTGCCACAAATTTAAAGTGTTATTTGCATTCTTTGAGGTATGTTAGTGTGCCGTTCACTAATATTTCATGCCAATCAAACTGCCATGTATGTATTTCAACCTATTTTCAAAATGTAAACAAACCTTCAACATTACATAGTTCTCTACAAAAAAATTCCTGGCATCTAAAAGCAGTTTAATTTAACAACATATGTATTGGAAACTGGATACAGGTATAATAGACATAACAATAATGTTTTAAAGTGAATGCAATAATTCCCCACAGTTCAAGGTTTACACAGAAAACAAGTACATGGGAACTCTGTCCCTCGCCATTGTGTCCATCAGCTTTTCAAAAGCAATTGGCGACGGGACAGAAACTCGGTCTAATTGATCATGTGATCATTGATCTTCAATGAACCAAGGGAATTTTTTTTTTTTTTTTGTTAATGCTGAACAAAAAGGGAACAAAACTTCATCGATGACCAGCTGCATGTCTATGGCACTGTAAACCCCAGTCTGGTAGCAAGTGTCACTATACCTGAAATATAATTTCCACAATGTACTTTTATTTCTAAAACTATTTTCATACACATCCATAGAACAATAGAACTCTTAAGTAGAGACTCCAGGGACAAGACAAATATTCATTTCAGATAATGGGCACATTTCAGTGGACCCCCCCCCCCCCCCCCCTCCCCACCACCACCACCACACACACATAAAATATAAAGTGAACCATTTATATATTATATAGTAATGTAAAAAAGTTTTATGTGATTATCAAATAAAATTATTTGCAGAATTGTTCCGCCATCTTATCAAATATGATGTTGTTGTTTTTTTGTTTTTTTTTTTCTTTTTATTTTATCCACCTCTAGTCTCACTCTCCAGTGGTGGAATGCTTTGTTTTTACCAAAGTTAAAAACTGCTTTATACTTTACATTTTCATACTATTTTTGAAAATTGATGTTTCTAGTATTATTTGTCGTAAAATTATAAAATAATTATGTTTTACAGAGAGTCAGGTGACCTCTTTGATTGAGCTAGCAGCTCAGGCTGTTGCTGGACATATTCCTTTCGAGGTTGTGGAACATTTCTACCCACCAATTCCTGAACAGCTGCAGCTTAGAATTGCTTTTTGGAGTTTTCCAGAAAATGAAGAAGACATTAGGTAACTTTCAATGGCTGTTATGAATACCTGATAAGTTCAGTGTCATTATACACACCAGATGATTGTGTTTTTCAGTAGGTTTGTTTGTGTATATGTTTGCCTGTATTTGCAATATCTTCAAAAGTAATGAACAGATCTTTGTGAATTTTTTAATATGGGTAGGACCTTGCCAAAGGACAAGTGATTTGATTTTGGGAAATGCCAAATTTTTATGGTTACAAGAAAAATTCTGAATTTTTGGAAACATGCACTGGTGAAGGTCTGCACTCTATGAAAGCTTTCAAGTAACAGTTGTAGCACTTTTTTTTAGATTTACGGAATATTTGACATTGCGTACCATTAATATTTATCCCTATTAATGTTTTATTCATTGGTTTTCTTCAATAAATTAATGAACACCAAACTGATTGTAATATTAAGCTGTGTTAGCTTATAATTGAAATACGTTTCAGAATTTTTGTAATATTAGACAAGAACTGCGTAAAGGCAAGACATTATTCATAAAATTTAGGCAGAGTGAAAACCTCAGTGTTCAATCATATAAAAATCTTTTAAAAAAATACTCAGTGAATGCTCTTTTTTTGTGAGATTACAAAGATTAGTTGTTATCTATTTAAGCCTGTGTAATATTATGTACCTCAGATTGTGTTAATAGAACATCTCAATATCATATCCGCAGTATGTGGTTCTAATAATGGACACTTTTACTTGTACCTGCAAAAGTATGACACCATGTTCTAATGTTGGGATCTCAGAAATGGTCTGACATTTAATCAGACCATCTTGGAGGAGTAACAATTAGGTTGGATAATAGAAAGGCTAAAATAACAGGCTTAAATAGAGTTGGGAGAGTGAGTTTGAGTTAGGATAATTGAAAATTTGGATAATAGAGGGTTGCAAAATAGAGGTTTACTGTACCTGTTAAGCCATTTCAACTGGTTTTAGTTATTGGGACAAAATACATATGTTATTTGAAACATTTGTTGAACGAACCATAAAAATTATGGGGAAAAAATCTTAAGAAGTTTTGTGAAAATTAAATTAATTGATGCATTAAATGCTACTTTTGATGACAAAAATTATATTGCCATAGACCATTGTCTTGTGGCATACATTTGAACAAGAAACCAGTTTATGAAATGTATTTTGAGCACTTTTCAAAATACACTCCTAGATTCGGTGATGAAGTACACGTTCATAGCTCTGGGTAGATGTGACAGTTTGATCATCTGAAAACTTTAAGATTATGACATCTGTTTTTGTGTCATGATGACTTTAATCCATTTTTACTTTACATATTTCCCTGCAAAAAAATGTGTTTCATTAAAGCAGAAATAGTATGAAACAATGCTTTTTGAAATATATCCGTAGTAATAAAAACATAAATACAAGTCTTTTTAAACTATATACATTTATTGAAGGTAAAAATATTTGTATGATCCACATTTAACAAAACAGCATCCAATTTTCAATTTGATTACAGAATATGAAACATATTGATAGGATCAGTCACCTCAAAAAAAGTTTATATGTGGCTTTCTTATTACTTTATAGAGACTGAACAAAATCAAAAATTGGAGTAGAAATTGAATGAAACACACACCCACCCACCCCACCCCCATCTACGAATTAAAGAGTAAAAATAAAATAAAATGTGGGTTTATTTTATCTGCCAACCTACAAATATGGGGGATCAATAAAATGAGATGACTATGTCATCAATTATTGTCAGCTTTCAATTGACAAGTCTCCGACTTGGGCCATGATTCTGTCAAAATATTTTGTTGTTTGTATTTTTGGATCGATTCTGCATCTGTGGGCCATATCCAGAGAAAATGTGCCTTTGTTCCAATTTAATTTTATGCATTCATACTGTCAAGGATTGTACAAAATGTACTCTCTTGAACTAGTTTCTTTTGTTGCTACAATGCACCAGGAAATAAAGATAGTTGGCCTGAATGGCCACTTAAGCCATTTTATTACTCAGTAGAAAATAGGATGCATCTGATTAGTGGTGATGCATTTGTCATGGTGCACTCAGTCACTTTCCATTGTTCTTTTTGACAAAGTAAAAATTGTTTTATTTTAAGAATTAACCTTTCTTTAGCAGCCATCTGTGTGTAAACCTCCAAATAACACTTAGTTTGTGGTTATCAGTTTTTTAAAAATCCCTAATTTAAGCCTGCCATGTAAAGCTTGAATATTTATCCTTCCCATCGATTTGTTTAATAAAGGTGTGTGCAAGTATAAATATGTGGCCAGCCCACACACACATCTCCTCTCGTATGAAGCGTGCAAACAAAGGAATATGCACACATGAATATATATGTTGTAGTTCTCAGTTCATGCATGCACTGACTAGTCCATCAGCTCTCCCATAGTTTTGTACAGCAAAAGAATGCACCAATAAAATACTGTGCACAATCTAAAAGTGTCTTGGATCTGGAGAAGAGAATGTTTGCCCCAGATCAAGATATGTAAATGAAAAAGGGTTAATGTAACTGAGGGGAGGTTTCAGTGTATAGTTTATTAGCTTTTTTTGGCAATACTTCAATATGTGTAACTTTTCAATACAAAATTGTGTACTTACACATTATATGTGTGTCGCATATTAATAAAGTGTTTGATTTGTTATCTGGAGCAATCATAAAGCAGTTCAGAAAGATACTTTATTGATTTGTGTGCTAAATTTCTCCTTGAATATGTCAGCATTCAACAAGCATCATATTTCACTGTTCAATAATTGAGGGTCCAACTAAAGACCAAATTCAACAACATACAAATAACAATATGATGAAAGTATCATGTAATTTAATAAAGTCTGGTGCAAATGTTAGACAGTCAGACCTAGACTTCAAAAACATTTGGTTTATGAATTTAAGGCTGAAACTCACTGCCCTAGACACTGTCAGTTTGAACACTCTCACTATGATTCATTGTCTTTTTATACTGGCAGTATGATTTTTTATGGGTATTTAAGAATTAAGATACAGTACAGCAGTATCCCTACAAACTCTCTAAATGCTGTTGACAAAATTAAAGATCTGTTCAGTGATATTTGAGGTATCATTTAGGCAGTTTACAAAACTGTTATTACAGTTTCGGACAGTCAAAAAATATATTGCCACTGGAAAGAATGGTTAAAGCAAATAAACTTAGTATAAGACAAACCAGTAAAAAAATTGAACTATAGTATTGACAGTTAGGCATTACCAAAGGTAAACTATTATAATAGTACATAACCTGTTTCAAAATGGTAAATTGTACAACTTATTGAATTTTTCAGACTGTATTCTTGCCTTGCAAATGGCAGTGCTGATGAATTTCAGAAGGGAGAACACTTATTTAAAGCCAAAGCGGTGAAAGAACCTTTACAAATAGGTGAGATAAAAACTTTTATGTGTGTTAGACTGTATAATTTGCAAACAAAGTACATTTTTTAAACTCTTCATAAACCTTGGTTTATGGAAAACAAATAAAAAGTTATTGGTTTTAGAGATGTCCAGATTTTCTCCATGTTGATTTAAATTCCTTGTATCAATGTTTACTAAAATGAAGTATTTGATGTATTTACTTATCTAGACCTGTCCATTGATAATGTTATTCAGAGCCAAGTGTAGCAGTAACATGCATTATAGAGTAAGGCTGCAACGCGTAGTTAAAAGTAAATCTTCCCCCTCCCCCATACCGTAAAATATTCCCCCCCCCCCCTCCCCACCACCACCACCTGTACCAACAGTACAAAAATATAACTTTTGTCAAATCTGGTTTATTATGTCCACCCCAGTGGGGGTGGACATATTATTTTTGCTTTTTCCGGCGTCCGTTGTCTGACGTCCGGACTCTTGGTTTCCGCTCATTTGAAGGAAAAGTATTTATCCTATCTTTACCAAATTTGGTATGGGTAGTTATTGGGTTAATAACTTGATGGGATTACTTTTGGTGAAGATAGGTCTATAGCTAACTGAGTAATAGCTACTTAGCTACTTTTGTGTACTTGTTTTGTTTCCAGGCATTTTAAAGAAAAATATTTGACATATCTTTACCAAATTTAATATGAGCATTACTTAGGTTGATAGCTTGCTTGGGATTGGTTTTAGTGATAATAGCTATATAACTGACTGAGTAATAGCTACCTAGCTACTTTTTCAAAAATGGAAAACACAAATTTGCTTCTATCTCCTTAACCGTGCGAGATAGAGCGATTTCGTCGAAATTTTCGACCCACAGGGTGTCTGAGAAATGTACTCTTGGCAATTTTCAAAAAATTTTCCCCTCCCCAAAAATGGGGGCCATTTTGAATTTTCGAATTTTTGCCCATAATGGCAAAACACAAATTTGCTTCTCCTTAACCGTGCGAGATAGAACGATTTCATCAAAATTTTTGACCCACAGGGTATCTGAGCAATGTACTCTTGGCAATTTTCAAAAAAAAATTTCCCTCCCCAAAAATGGCGGACATTTTGAATTTTCGTATTTTTGTCAAAAATGGCAAAACACAATTTGCTTCTATCTCCTTAACTGTGCGAGATAGAGCGATTTCGTCGAAATTTACGACCCACAGGGTGTCTGAGAAATGGACTCTTGACATTTTTCAAAAAATTTTCCTCTTCCCAAAAATGGCGGCCATTTTGAATTTTCGTATTTTTGTCAAAAATGGGAAAAAAACAAATTTCCTTCGATCTCCTTAACCGTGTGAGGTAGAGCGATTTCGTTAAATTTTGATCCATAGGGTATCTGAGAAATGTACTCGTTGTAATTTTCAAAAAATTTTCCCATCCCCAAAAATGACGGCCATTTTGAATTCTTGCCAAAAATGGCAAAACACAAATTTCCTTCTATCTCCTGAACCGTGCGAGATAGAGTGATTTCGTCGAAATTTTCGACCCACAGGGTATCTGAGAAATGTACTCTTGGCAATTTTCAAAAAATTTTCCCCTCCCTTAAAAATGGGGGCCATTTTGAATTTTCAAATTTTTGCCCAAAATGGCAAAACACAAATTTGCTTCTATCTCCTTAACCGTGCGAGATAGAATGATTTGGTTGAAATTTTCGATCCACAGGGTATCTGACCAATGTACTCTTGGCAATTTTCAAAAAAAAATTCCCCTCCCCAAAAATGGCGGACATTTTGAATTTTCGAATTTTTGCCCAAAATGGCAAAACACAAATTTGCTTCTATCTCCTTAACTGTGCGAGATAGAGCGATTTCGTCAAAATTTTCGATCCACAGGATATCTCAGAAATGTACTCTTGGCAATTTTCAAAAAATTTTCCTCTTCCCACATATGGCGGCCATTTTGAATTTTCGAATTTTTGTCAAAAATGGGAGAAAAACTAATTTGCCTCTATCTCCTTAACCGTGCGAGATAGAGCGATTTCGTCGAAATTTTCGACCCACAGGGTATCTAAGCAATATACTCTTTGCAATTTTCAAAAAATTTTCCTCTTCCCAAAAATGGCCGCCATTTTGAATTTTCGAATTTTTGCCAAAACTGGCAAAACACAAATTTCCTTCTATCTCCTTAACTGTGCGGGATAGAGCGATTTCGTCAAAATTTTCGATCCACAGGATATCTCAGAAATGTACTCTTGGCAATTTTCAAAAAATTTTCCTCTTCCCACATATGGCGGCCATTTTGAATTTTCGAATTTTTGTCAAAAATGGGAGAAAAACTAATTTGCCTCTATCTCCTTAACCGTGCGAGATAGAGCGATTTCGTCGAAATTTTCGACCCACAGGGTATCTAAGCAATATACTCTTTGCAATTTTCAAAAAATTTTCCTCTTCCCAAAAATGGCCGCCATTTTGAATTTTCGAATTTTTGCCAAAACTGGCAAAACACAAATTTCCTTCTATCTCCTTAACTGTGCGGGATAGAGCGATTTCGTTGAAATTTTCGACCCACAGGGTATCTAAGAAATGTACTCTTTTGCCAAAAATTGAAAAACAGAAATTTCCTTCTATCTCCTTAACTGTGCAAGATAGAGCGATTTCGTCGAAATTTTTGACCCAACCAATGCAAAAAGGCATGAAGCTGAAATAATTATATCCCCAGACGAAAGTCGGGGATATATTGGATTCAGGTCCGCTGCCGCCGTAGAAATTTCCTTGTGTACGCGATAACTCAAAAACGGATTAATATTTTTGTTTTCAAACTTGGTACAAATGTTAAGGATGCCCAAAGGAAGATCCCTATTTTAAGGTGACCTTAAACTCCCAATAATAAAGAACTTATGGCCACCTTAAGGTCAGAAGTTGCACTTTTGGCCACTTAGAGCCCTGTAGGTCACAAACTATGAGGCTTATCTGCCTCAAATTTTACCTGAGAACACATTAATATATTCTTAGTACATGTGCCAAAAATCAAGACTTTAAGTTGAGGAGAAAATTGTCTTTGAGGCCCATAAAGACCCCACTTAGGACTTTTTTTCCTATAATTTTAACTTATTTTGCCCTATAATTTGGAAGTGGTAATTCTGATGAGTCTCAAACTGCACTAGTTGTAACTCTTATATGTAATCCTTGTCTGTAAAAAATTTAAAGGCTGTAGGTTTACCTGTTAGGCCGACTTAAGATCTCAAAATTGCCCACAGAGACCCAATTTATGGACTTTTTGCCATCTTCAAGCACTGTAGCTTTCAAACTATGTCTCTCATCTAAGTGAAATATCATCGGAGAATATATCAATATGTTTTTCTTGTATGTACTCCAAAATTTAGGCCTTTAATAGACATTTAACCCATGTATGAGGACCATAAACACCCACCCGAGTGACCCTTTTAAGACATTTTCACATATTTTGCTCTGTAACTTGGAAATGGTAAGTCTGAGAAGTTTCAAACTGTATTAGATATATATTCTATGTGTAATGTTAGTATGTAACAGATTTTAAGTCTGAAGCTTTAATTTGAAGGTCAAATTGAGGTCTCTGACGGGCTCCCAAAGACCCAATATATGGACTTTTTGCCACCTTTAAGCCCTGTGACTGTTAAACTATGTTATTGATGGAGCTGAAATCCCATCTGGGAATGCATTATTTTGTCCTTTTTACATGTGCCGAAAATCAAGGCTTTAAGTAGACATTTAACCTGTGTTTGAGGACCATAAATCCCCACCCGAGTGACCCTTTTTAGACATTTTTCACATATTTTGCCCTGTAACTTGGAAATGGTAAGTCTGAGAAGTTTCAAACTTTATTATTAGATACATATTCTATGTGTAGTCTTAGTATGTAGCAGATTTTAAGTCTGATGCTTTAATTTGAAGGCCACATCGAGATCTCTAAAAGCCCCACAGAGACCCAATATTTGGACTTTTTGCCACCTTTAAGCCCTGTGACTGTTAAACTATGTGATTGATGGAGCTGAAATCCCATCTGGGAATGCATTATTATGTCCTTTTCACATGTGCCGAAAATCAAGGCTTTTAGTAGACATTTAACCTGTGTATGAGGGCCATAGACACTTGCCCAAGTGACCTTTTTTGACATTTTTTTCTGTATTTTGCCCTGTTATTTGGAAATGCTTAATGTGACAAGTCTTAAACTGTATTATATATAATTTTTGTTTGTTGTGTATGTCCCCCAAAAAGTTTCAGTTCTGTAGTTTAATTGCTAAGGTCTCTTTAACAATTGTAAAATGCCCACAGAGACCCAATTTATGGATATTATGCCACTTTAAAGCCCTGTAACTGTCAAACTATGTGGCTCATAGAGCTGAAATCTTTGAATTTTTGTGCCTGTCTATTTAAATTTTGAATATTAATAATGTTATGGCTATCTTAGGCTTTTAAGAACTTATTTTTGTGTGTTATCTCTCTGCTTGCTGAGTTTTTAACTTTTTAATATGAAACTGGTTAAACATATTCAAGTAGGCAAAATGGACACTGTTATTTTCTGGTGAGCTTTAAGTCCCAAATATTAATGAAATTATAGCCTTATGTAGTAAAAATAGGGGATTTTTAACCCTCAACTAGCCCAGTTTTATTCAACTTGCCTTAATTTTGACACAGATCCTACAATTACGAACTCATTTCAATTGATAATCACATACTTAAAATTCTCAATTCTGAATTATTATTATAAATCTGTTCTTGTCGTTTGATAATTTATATTTAATTCTGGAGGTATATAATCTTCCTGTTGGACATTCCTTATTTATATATTTGATTTGATTTTAGTGATAAGATTAACTGAGCTTTTTGTATTTGATTACCCCTTTTATATTATAAGTGTTTGTTTACCATTTGTGCTGCAGCACTCCATCTCTTTGTAGTCCCACCCCCCATCTCCCACCCACCTCTGGGACCTCCAGCTATTGAGTGACACCAAATAAACAAAGGTATACAGATCTTCTGTAATAGTGAGAGAGGTGTGGATAAGGGGAGAGAGGTGGGGTGGGGGTGGGAGGTGGTGTTTGCTTCATTATCTAATTATCTAAGACAAAGGGAGCCAGAACTGAGATTGTGTCACATATTTAGGTTGCATATATAATAATAATAATAGTAGGATTTATATAGCGCAAAATTGATGCAAATCCTCTAATGCGCGTAAGTCCAAGAAGGGAGAGTCCAGGGACAGGCATGGGTCGACATCTAAAAAGCGCTCGCCAGGGTATAACTAAGGTGGGGGGTATGCCAGCATAAACAAGTGAGTCTTTAGCTGGCTTCTGAAACGATCTATTGTTTGCTCAGATCTGACAGTTTGTGGTAGCTTGTTCCATTCAGCTGGTGCAGCTACTGCAAAGCCTCGCCTGCCTATGTGCTTCTTAGGGCGGGTTGAGGAGACAGATACCCTGTTGCCACGAGTGAGACTGCTCGATCTTATTAAAGCTGAGAGATATGGGGGCTGTGAAAGATTGATAGCCTTGAATACCAGGAGATTATACTTAAAAAGGATACGATGTTGAATTGGAAGCCAGTGGAGTTTTTTTAAAAAGGGTGTAACATGACTCATTTTGTCAAGTCTGAAGATTATGCGGCAAAGAGCATTCTGGAGTCTGGACTCTCTGTAGTTTAGCTATGTTGGACTTGCTTACCCCATACAGTAAAGAGTTACAGTAGTCCAGACGACTACTGACCATAGCATTTGCCAAAAGTATTGCAGTTTCGTCACTAAGGAATTTGCGAATTCGTCGCAAATCACGAAGATGATAGTAACATGCTCGGCAAACCTTGGCAACATGATTGTCAAAAGAGTTGTCCGAGTCAAAGGTAACACCCAAATTCTTTACTTCCACCGACGGAGAGATATTGTTTTGGAGGAGTGGGACAGGGAAATTTGGTGCAAGCGACTCTCTGGTGGCTTTTTGACCTATGATGATAAATTCAGTTTTTTCTGGGTTTAGTTTTAGCTTGACACCAACCATCCACTCCTGTACTGACTTGAGACACTCGGTCAGCTCTTCCATGCTAGAATCAAAGTTCCTGGAGTCAACTGTTAAGTAGATCGGAGTGTCATCAGCATATAGGTGATGAGTAACGTTGAATTTAGAAATAACTTGACTAGTGTAAAGGGTAAAAAGGAGAGGGCCCAATACGGAGCCTTGGGGGACTCCCAAAGGGAGAATTACCGACTCAGAGAAACTATCACCTATTTTAATTTTTTGTTTTCGGTTTGAAAGGTACGATTTGATCCACAACAAGACAGTACCATCTAGACCAAACCAGTCATGCAAGCAGTCATATAAAAGGGAATGATCAATCGTGTCAAACGCCGCTGACAGGTCTAATAATGTCAGGGCCACTGCCTTTCCTGAGTCCACTGAGAAAGCTATATCGTTTTGAATTTTCAACAGCGCGGTTTCAGTGGAGTGGGAACTCTTATAAGCAGACTGGTTGACATTTAAGAGACCCTCGTGTGAAATGAATTCATTTAGCTGCTTTGCCACAACTTTCTCAATAAGCTTCGATATAAAGGTTTGACACTGGCCTATAGTTTTTGAGGCTATTTCTATCAAGGCTGTTCTTCTTATGGAGGGGGGTGACATGTGCCATCTTAAAACAGTTGGGAAAACTACCTTCTTTGATTGAATAATTTACAATTTTAGTGATGGGAGTAATAAGAATATCAACACACTCCTTGACCAGTGATTTTGGGATTGGGTCCAGACCACAAGATTTGGATGGTGAGAACTTTAGAATTTTGAGCAGACTTTCCTCGGACACAGGTGTGAAAGAGGACAGTGTATTTTTAGTGGAGTTGGGTCTAGTGACTGAAGATGGTGTTGATGACTGCAGTGTGGATCTTATTTTAAGGATTTTATCAAAGAAAAACTTACAGAAAGTGTTTGCAAGGTCGGTTTTATTTGTACAGTCTGGAAGAACAGCAACAGAGGACCTGTGTAATATTTTTTTGAAACAGTTCCACAAAGCCTTAGGATTTCCTTGATTTTCACCAACAACATTGGAATAATGGTTACATTTTGACTTCTCAAGCAGGAAGTTATAGTGATTGATCGCAGCCCGGTATCGGCTGCGATTACTGGCTGAGTTTTCACGGCGCCATGCCCTTTCATATTTCCTCTTAAGTCGTTTTGCCTTGAGGATGTCACAGTTCATGAAACCAGTCTCGGCATGTCTTGACAGTCTTGGAATATTTTTCTTCATCATTGGGGCGTGTTTGTCAAGGAGGCTTCTCAAGGTATTAAAGTATTGATGACTAAGAAGACTAGCAGTTTTATACGGGCATCTAATGAGGTCAGATTTCAGGATATCTGCTCTGAAGTCTAGAATGTTTATCTTGTGAATTTTACGGATGGAAATATGTTGAAACTTACAGGACTCTCTGACGGGGAAAATAAGGCTAAACATGATTGCCTGGTGGTCTGATAGTCCTCCAATAACTTTAGGACTAATGGCCCAAGAGAAAGAATCCCTCACACATAGAGCATCCAAAATGTGACCCTGAATATGTGTGGGTGTATTGACAAGTTGTGTAAAACTAAATTGCTCAAGGAGGTCATAAAATTTCAATGTCCAGGTGTCGTGTTGATCCAAATGGAAATTAAGATCACCAAGGAGAATGTTTTCACAGCCTGACAAAGCAGCACCTTCGAGGAACATGCCAAATTCTTCTAGAAATTGCGACTTTGAAAGATTTGGGGGTCTGTAGAGTACATGAAATATAACATCTTTAGCACCCTCAGTGCTAATCTGGATTGAAGTACTTTCAAAAGCCTGACAATTGTTTTTTGAAACTTGCTCAAAACACAGGTCCTCCTTGATGAAAAAGCCAACTCCGCCCCCTTTCTTGACATTTCGAGGTACATGAGTGAACTTATAACCAGGAGGGGTGATACTAGAAATAAAACCTTCAGTATCCTCTGGCCTAAGCCATGTCTCAGTAACAGCTATGAGATCAGCGTTGTTATCTTTGACGAACTCCAGAAAGGAAGCGGATTTATTTCTGATAGATCTAATATTGAGAAAACAACCATTGAGAGATCTAGAAACAGGGCCCGGATTGAGACTGATATCACCCGAAAGAGCTAGGAGCAATGATGTCCAGGGACTGACATTCCGGAAACTATGCGTCACCCTTCGACAGTGACCCTGGAAAGCTAGATAGGCGTAATTGATGCTATCCACACATGGATGAATTCCCGACTCAATGATCACAGGATGATCTGAGTGCATGGGGGGTTCAGATGAGTCACAGACTCTGATGCCAGTCAATATGAGGTAAACAGCAAAATAAAGGAGGTGCATTTTGGAGAATATTTTAGGAAATATATGTATGGCAAAAAATGTATAACTAAAACAAAAATATGAAATGATGACAAATCTACTTTGTGGATTAGTTGAACGAGAAGTGCATTGCCAGACCAACAGAGACCAAAAATTAAAAATTTTACAAAAGGTGCACTTACCTTCCCTATGTACAAACCTGTCTTTCACAATGGAACCAAAAGAAAAAAGTTGCAATAGATTATGAAGGTAGCAAAAGATTAGTGCATATCTATGAAGTAGGTGAAATAAAAATTTGGTCAAACAAAATTATGGTATGGATGGTCAATCAGGGCTATAGTTTGGTTATTGTATATTTCGACTTTATATAAAGGAAGGTAAGTATATGTGGTAAAATCTGTGGAGTAGTTATTGTATAATTGGGCTTTAGATATAATACAGTTAATTTTAGTTATTGTGGAGAACAATAGAAATGAACCGCGGGAATTATCGGGTGGGCGATAATACCCGTTTGTGGATAAACAGTTTCACAATGTTTTGGACATAAAATACATTTATAGTTTCTTTGTTTGTCCAAGATCTTTCATAAATAATATAATGTGACAGATACAGACCACTTTAATTGTTAAAATTAAGAAAATCTAAAACAGCGTCGTAAAAACGTCTACCCTGGCGAACGCTAAACCAACCTTTAGCAAGGTTGTGGACCACATATATAGGAATTGAGGAAATGAATAACTGAAAAACAATGCAAATTCTAAAAATAATATAATAAAATAATAATATAAATAATATATGATTTTTAAATAATATTTTATTTGTGAACAAATATAGAAACAGAGATATGCTTTTGGAATTATGAATTTAGAATGGACATTCAATCATCAATCATTTAAATACTTTGAAAATAGGTTCAGAGTTACCCTTTGCAGGAAGATTGAAAAGTATGATGAGTTGAGTTAAAAATAATATTTTATTTGTCAACAAATATAGAAACAGATATGCTCTTTTGAGATTATTAATTTAGAATGGACATTCAATCATCAATCATTTAAATACTTTGAAAATAGGTTCAGAGTTATCATTGCAGGAAGATTGAAAATATGATCTGTTGAGTTATGTATTCGACGTCTGGGGATACACCATCTTCCTTGGGAAGATATAAACTTAGTAGATTGATGTGCTGAAGTTGATATAACTTTTCCCAATACTTATGGCATACAACAAATGGATTAAATAAAAAATTCCCGATCAAAACCTGTGGCGTGAGTGATGACCTGTCTGGGGATATGTTGGCGCCGAGTTGGCCCAATCTAGTTTACATGTATACTAATAAATATTTAGGCATCATTGATATATTTTACAAATGAAACAGGGTCTTGTAAGACTACAGTTTTTGCAAAAGGTTCATGGGGTGGACATTACACATGATAATGTATGTTCTTCTATGCTATCCTCTTTCTATTCATATGTCGCAGCTTCTATCAACAGGGCGTCCTATTTCTAGTTTAAAAAAAAGAAACACTTAATAAAGAAGGAGATGTATACCAAAATAAGGTAGCAAAGCTACCCAAATTTGTCTCCCAATTCGGTATTCCCATGGTTTAGTCTACAGATTTGTTCCTCTCCATAGCCAAAACTTGTTACACTGTTATAAAATGAGGAATATTATCTAAAAGTCCTCAATATACAAAGAATTCTGGCATTTTGCTGTGTTGCCATGTTTTGTCGTTCTAAAAAAATCGTAACCAATCGTGAATACCTACACCCGGTCACAGCCATATATTAGAATGACATTGCCACTTCTTTACATGTCTGATTTCCCCATAAATATAATGATCCAAGGACTGTTGCTTTGACTAACTTAGACCCAGTGGCCATACCATAGGTTTGACCTTTATCTTTTGTTAAGTTATTATTAGGCGGGTCCTGCCCATTTGAAATTGGTGTAGTTCCGTTCATACGTTTGTCCGTTTGTCTGTCTGTCAATATTTCCATTTCCGGACTATAACTTGAAAGCGCTTTGTCCAATCGAATTCAAACTTGACAGGGAGATAGATCACCATCATAGCTGGGTTCCTTTCGAAATTGGTGTAATTTCATTCATTTGTTTTTCTGTTTTTTGTCCGTTTGTCTGTCCGTCAACATTTCCGTTTTCAGACTCTAACTCAAAAACGCTCTGTCCAATCGAATTCAAACGTGACAGGGAGATAGATCACCATCATAGCTAGGTTCCTTACGAAATTGGTGTAATTCTGTCCATTCGTTTTTTGTCCGTTTGTCTGTTCATCAACATTTTCATTTCCGGACTCTAACACGAAAACGCTTTGTCCAATCGAATTTAAACTTGACAGGGAGATAGATCACCATCATAGCTAGGTTCCTTTCGAAATTGGTGTCATTCCATCCATTCGTTTGTCCGTTTTTTTGTGTGTCAGTCAACATTTTCGTTTCCAGACTTTAACTCGAAAACAGTGTGTCCAATTGAATTCAAACTTGACAGGGAGATAGATCACCATCATGGCTAAGTTGCTCTCGAAATTTGTGTAATTCTGTCTGTTCATTTGTCTGTTTGTCAGTCTGTCAACATTTCCCTTTCTGGACCCTAACTCAAAAATGCTTTGTCTAATCAAATTCAAACTTTAACAGGGAGATAGATCACCATCATAGCTACGTTGCTTTTGAAATTGGTGTAATTCCGTCTGTTCATTTGTCCGTTTATTTTTTTATAGCATAGATACAATTATGGAACCTAGATTACAAGTTTTACATTTCTGAGCACGTCTAACACATTTACCTTAACTGGGTGACCTAACATTTCTTCCCTTGTTTTCTAAATGTAATTACAGCAGTCCCTAACCTTATTGCTGCCTGCACAACCCACCTTTTGGGGCATTTCTGAACCTCTTGTAATATTTCTAATCTTGCAAGCATCACATTACTCAAATATTGCTCAAGCTAAATGACATTTCATAGTGACTTCAGTATGAAATAGGATTTCACAAAAGCATCAAAATAATTTCTTAGATAATTGCTCACAATACTGGCCAGTAGTCTTAAAGTTGACTGTGACTGTACATCTGAATACTAGTATACATGTATTGCTTATCTGTATTCAAGGTTTCCACCTGAGTGCCACAGTGATTCCTCCGCAGACCATTGCTCAGGCCAAGGGACAGTTCAGTGTAGCTATAGTGTTTGACAGGCGGAGGATTTCTTCATGTAACTGCACCTGTACTAGCAGTGCTTCTTGGTGTGCCCATGTGGTGGCACTGTGTCTGTTCCGTATACACCAGGTACTGTACACAACAAATCAGGTTGGGTTTTGACCTCCAAACACTGCATCAGTGCTCTAGTTGTCAACAAGCTTGACGTGGGATACACTTTGGGTTTGATGTGATATGGTCTTAACTTTTGTCAGAGATGTATAAGCTTTTACCTTCAGAGTGACGGTGTTGAACAAATTAAGCATAGATTGTTTTTGGCATACATTTATACAGGATTATTTCGAAATATGGTTACAATCAGTTAGTATTCATCCCCCAAAACTTTGGTATGTCAATATTTTCTCTGTTGAAAGTTGACCATCATGAAATATATCAGACAGTTACAAGTAATCCTGTAACAGGTGATCATTAATGAAAACTTAATCTCATACCTTATATTGTATTATACCATTGGCCATTCAACAGTAAAAGCTATGAAATTAAGTGGAGTGAATTTCTTGATATACATTTCAAGGACGTTATTCTTGAAAAAATAAATGCATACTATGAGGCATTGAAGTTGAAACTTTTAGTTTTAAACCCTTGTTTGCACTCCTACACATTCCATTAAGCTTCTTAGTTATAAAGTTGTTTTATTCCGAAAATAGAAAACCATTTCAAATATATATGTCACAGATGTTTTGAAAATAATACTATAAATAGATCAGTAGTCTATAATTATAACTCAGACAAATTGATGTCTATACATATTTTTTTTATTTATTTCCATTGTTATACATACCATAGAAGCAATCTATTTTACTTGTGATATAAAAATGCTTTATTTTGACTTAATGGGTGCTAAATTTAGTTTGTTATCTCTGTAATTACTATTGTATTTTTATAGATAAATACAATATTCTAATTTTATAACTTTAGAAACCTGAGCTACAAAATTAAAAAAGATCATTGATAATCATGTAATCTCAGTTTTCATTAAAAGTAGTCTAATTCTGTTAATACTTTGGCTATTGCTTCTGCATCATGTCATTCTTATCAGTGAAAGTGCTATAGTTAAATATATAACTATTTATTTATAGTTAAATTAGTATACCCAAGAGTCATAAGCGTAGTTTATATGTTTATAGAAATTATTATCTGCAATAATAAAATATTTCCACAGAAATTGCAATTAACATCTCTGGTGAAGTGTAAGTCTTATACCATCGGTTATTATTAAGCGTCCCTTGTGGGACGCTTGTTTATATATGGGAGAAGCGACTCCGCCGGATCCGCATTTTCATTTTGCACTAGCTTTGCAGCCATAAGGCAGATTCTTTTTATATTTGGCAGGTGTATGCAGTAGCCCGGGAAATTTTTTCTGTATATGCTCCAATGGCATTTTCACCAATCAGAGAGGTCACATGACCAAAAATGCATTTTTTGAAAGGGTGTCCTTGTCCGGATGATAACTTATGAAGCATTTTATCTATCCACCTGAAATTTAGCAAATACCTTCCTCATATAAAGATCTGGGCGACAGTAAATTTTGGCAGGGATAGGTTAAGAAATGACTGAGTTATTGATGATCAATTAAGCATTAACAATTTTCTTAACAAGTAAAACACAAAACGACTTGTATCTCCTTAACCAGGTGAGATAGAGTGATTTCGTCGAAATTTTCGATCCACAGGGTATCCAAATAAACTACTCTCTCCAATTTTCTAAAAAAAATTGTCCTCCCCAAAAATGGGGGTCATATTCAATTTTTGGATTTTTGATAAAAAATGCAAAACACTAAAATTGGAAATATAGGCTCATAAGGTACACATATAGAACAATATTAAGTGATGTATGAGTTTTTTTTAAACCATTTTCTTAATAAGATAAAAATTTACTAGTGGGATTTCGGCAAAATTTTTGACCGACAGAGTATCTGCGAAGACTAGCCTTTCCAAGTTCAACAAATATTTCATTCGCCAAAAGTGGCGACCATTTTGAATTTTCAAATTTTTTCAAAAATGCCAAACACAAAAATGCTTGTATCTCGAAAACTGTGCTAGATAGAGCGATTTCAACAAAATTTTTGATCAGCAGGGTACCTCTGCTGAGTAGCTGACTCAGTTTGCAAAAAATTTTTGTCCCGCCAGAAATGGCGGCTATTTTGAATTTTTCGCAAAAAAAACCGCAAAACACAAGAATGCTTGTATCTCAAAAACCGTGCGACATAGAGCGATTTTGGCAAAATTTTTGACCCGCAGGGTATCTTTAAAGACTAGACTTTCCAAGTTTGAACGAATATTTCACTCGCCAAAAATGGCAGCCATTTTGGATTTTCGAATTTTTTTTAAAAATGCACAATACAAAAATGCTTGTATCTTGAAAACTGTGCTAGATAGAGTGATTTTGACAAAATTTTTGACCCACAGGGTAACTCTTCTGAGTAGCTGACCCAATTTTCAAAAAAAAATTTGTCCCGTCAAAAATGGCGTCCATTTTGAATTTTCGAATTTTTTGCAAAATTGCAAAACACAAAAAATGCTTGTATCTCGAAAACAATGCGACATAGAGTGATTTCGCCAAAGTTTTTGACCGACAGACATGATTAAGCTGCCATTATTTCTCCTTTTCGGGACGTTTTGTTTTTGCGATGCAAAAACAATCGCTTTGTTTTGGAAGTGATCCTCTAGTTATATTTTGTTAGCTCAAAATATTTAAGGACGGATTAGACTAAGGAAATTACACTTTTAAGGTACACAATATTATAAAAACAAATCAATCCAATTCTAATTGAAACTTCTGTTAATTGGAAGTTCTGTTGACAGAATATGAAATGCTATCAGATTTTAAATTTGAAATTCTGGCAAATTGTCTTGATAGAACTTCCAATTGGAGGTTGGCAATCTCCAGTCTCTCAGATTCGAAGTTCTGTCACAACATATATATAATACTTGTTCAAATATTCTTTAGAGTATTTGTGTTCCTGGACAACATGTTAAAACCCTACTTTTCTGACACTAACTTTATACTCATGATTTTCAGGATAAATTGTTGTCATAATAAATTGATATTTCAAGTTTTCTGTGTTTTTTGGATGTCACTTTTCACTGTTGATTGTTGCATGATTTATTTTTTTCTTCATTGAGAATACCAACTGCAGTCCTTTAAAGTATTTCAAAATATGGTAAAATTAATTGTTCATTTACCAGAATTTCCTTCCCTAGATTTTCTTTGATTTTAGTCATGGCTTTTTGACACTTGTTACAAATATCTTGTGATTTGATAGGGCTAAGGTGTTTAAAATTCAAAGGCTTTTATCTACACAAGTGTTGTGCAGGTCAGTGAGACATGTGAGGATCCAATAATGAAAAATGTTTTAAATGGAGAGTCAATTAAAAATTTGACATGTTTCCTTCTGTAATTTTCCTTTATGTACATCGGTTCTTATTGTGTATTTAAACTCAGGGCAACAATATCTCCGTTTTCTACCAGAACTCAAAGTGCTTTTTCACCCATGCTGACTGCACAGGTACAGTCCAAGACCAAGTGTGCAAAGGGGCATATATATTAAGAAAAAATATGAACTTTTTCTATTTCTTTTTCCCTCTTAGGCTTACAATGTTTGTCTAAGAGCTCCAGTTTCTGAATCCCTTTCACGGCTACAGAGAGACCAGTTGCAAAAATTTGCTCAGTACCTCATCAGCGAATTACCACAACAGGTAAGCTTCACCCAAGTACTATGTCCAAGGTAAAAGAATAGTAGTTAGTGGGTGCATTACCTGTGCCTTATAGACCTTTTGAAAATTCTTGTGTTATTTTCATGACTAATTTACGCCTTAATACATGATATTGACTTGGTTTTCATGCACAAATAGAATATTACAGCAATTATTAAGCGTCCCTTGAAAAGGGGACGCTTATTGGTTTCACCCCCGGTTTTCAGTCAGCCGCCGCCGCCGCCGCCGCATTATCGTCTCCCTTGAATATCTCCCTTGTTATTAGGCCTATCCAAATGATATGTGGCAGTGTTCTTCTATAGGCGTGGGGAAATTTTTTGACAGGCATAAATTTGACCTTTGACCTTTATCAAGGTCACATTATCAAAAATTCAAAAAAATTTACTTCCTTTTCACTAGATTTCCTCAGAAAGTACTGGGTGTGGGCCAACCAAATTTGGTATGCACATTCCTCAGGGAAGAATCTAGGCGCCAGTCGATATTGGGATCAATCGGGCCATAATTGACCGATTGACGGGCGATTGATTATAAGTTCATAAAAATTTTGCTAAGATTAAGCCTTGAACTCGCTTATTATTGGTCGTACAGGTTTAGGATGGTATACCAACATATAGGAAATCATGTGCTGGGAATCTTCTGGTGTGGTCAGATTTGACCTTGGGCCCCTCGTTCAAGGTCAAGCGAGGATAGGCAAAGTTTAAAGTGCTTATAACTCGCTTATTATTGGTCCTAGAGGTTTGGGATGGTATACCAACATATAGGAAACCATGGGCTGGGAATCTTTTGGTGTGGTCAGATTTGACCTTGGACGTCTCCTTCAAGGTCAAACGAGGATAGCCAAACTGAAAAGTGCTTATAACTCGCTTATTATTAGTCCTAGAGGTTTGGGATGGTATACCAACATATAGGAAATCATGTGCTGGGAATCTTCTGGTGTGGTCGCATTTGACCTTGGGCCCCCCCTTCAAGGTCAAACGAGCATAGCCAAACTTAAAAGTGCTTATAGCTCGCTTATTATTGGTCCTAGAGGTTTGGGATGGTATACCAACACATAGGAAATCATGGGCTGGGAATCTTCTGGTGTGGTCGGATTTGACCTTGGGCCTCTCGTTCAAGGTCAAACGAGGATAGCCAGACATAAAAATGCTTATAACTCGCTTATTATTGGTCCTAGAGCTTTGGGATGGTATACCAACATATAGGAAATCATGGGCTGGGAATCTTTTGGTGTGCTTGGATTTGACCTTGGGCCTCTCGTTCAAGGTCAAATGAGGATAGCCAAACTTAAAAGTGCTTATAACTCGCTTATTATTGGTCCTAGAGGTTTGGGATGGTATACCGACATATAGGAAATCATGGGCTGGGAATCTTCTTGTGTGGTCGGATTTGACCTTGGGCCTCTCATTCAAGGTCAAACGAGGATAGCCAAACATAAAAATGCTTATAACTCGCTTATTATTGGTCCTAGAGGTTTGGGATGGTATACCAACATGTAGAAAATCATGGGCTGGGAATCTTCTGGTGTGGTTGCATTTGACCTTGGGCCCCTCCTTCAAGGTCAAACGAGCATAGGCAAAGTTTAAAGTGCTTATAACTCGCTTATTATTGGTCCTAGAGGTTTGGGATGGTATACCAACATATAGGAAATCATGTGCAGGGAATCTTCTGTTGTGGTAGGATTTGACCTTGGGCCCATCCTTCAAGGTCAAACGAGGATAGCCAAACTTAAAAGTGCTTATAACTCGCTTATTATTGGTCGTAGAGCTTTGGGATGGTATACCGACATATAGGAAATCATGTGCTGGGAATCTTCTGGTGTGGTCGCATTTGACCTTGGGCCCATCCTTCAAGGTCAAACGAGGATAGCCAAACTTAAAAGTGCTTATAACTCGCTTATTATTGGTCGTAGAGCTTTGGGATGGTATACCTACATATAGGAAATCATGTGCTGGGAATCTTCTGGTGTGGTTGGATTTGACCTTGGGCCTCTCGTTCAAGGTCAAATGAGGATAGCCAAACTTAAAAGTGCTTATAACTCGCTTATTATTGGTCGTAGAGCTTTGGGATGGTATACCTACATATAGGAAATCATGTGCTGGGAATCTTCTGGTGTGGTCGCATTTGACCTTGGGCCCATCCTTCAAGGTCAAACGAGGATAGCCAAACTTAAAAGTGCTTATAACTCGCTTATTATTGGTCGTAGAGCTTTGGGATGGTATACCTACATATAGGAAATCATGTGCTGGGAATCTTCTGGTGTGGTCGGATTTGACCTTGGGCCTCTCGTTCCAAGGTCAAACGAGGATAGCCAAACTTAAAAGTGCTTATAACTCGCTTATTATTGGTCGTAGAGGTTTCGGCTGGTATACCAACATGTAGGAAATCATGTGCTGGGAATCTTCTGGTGTGGTCGCATTTGACCTTGGGCCCCCCCTTCAAGGTCAACCGAGGATAGGCAAAGTTTAAAGTGCTTATAACTCGCTTATTATTGGTTGTAGAGCTTTGGGATGGTAGACCAACATATAGGAAATCATGTTTAGGGAACTTCTGGTGTGGTCAGATTTGACCTTGGGCCCCTCCTTCAAGGTCAACCGAGGATAGGCAAAGTTTAAAGTGCTTATAACTCGCTTATTATTGGTCCTAGAGGTTTGGGATGGTATACCAATATGTAGGAAACCATGGGCTGGGAATCTTTTGGTGTGGTCAGATTTGACCTTGGGCCTCTCCTTCAAGGTCAAACGAGGATAGCCAAACTGAAAAGTGCTTATAACTCGCTTATTATTAGTCCTAGAGGTTTCGGATGGTATACCAACATGTAGGAGATCATGTGCTGGGAATCTTCTGGTGTGGTCGCATTTGACCTTGGGCCCCCCCTTCAAGGTCAAACGAGCATAGCCAAACTTAAAAGTGTGTATAACTCGCTTATTATTGGTCCTAGAGGTTTGGGATGGTATACCAACATATAGGAAATCATGTGCTGGGAATCTTCTGGTGTGGTTGGATTTTACATGGAGTAAAAAGTGGACATATTGTTTTTCTCGTAGTAGATGATTGATGACGTCACAGGTTCATAATGAAGTTCTGTGTAGTTGGAGATATAGTGTATATATTTACAAACTGAAGGAAGATAACATTTTCCTTTGCCAAAAAAGCTCACTAGCCTCTATTTTTTCTAGATGCTGTTTTTTTCTCAAGTTTTACCTAACTTTTAACCACTGACAATTCTAACAAACACAGATATACTGTAAGTAGGCTTGTCTTGGAATGCAGAAAGCGTAAACATATGTATAAGATTTTGCCTCCTTCCATCATTTTTTTCCAGGTTTTTAAACTGTGATGAGAAAGTAGCCTTTCAAGTTAGATAAATTTACACAAAACTAAGAATCTCTTGATAAATTCAAAAGTGGTCATTTGAACTTACTGGATACTGTTTTTTGCCTTTAATCACCGGCATTTCTATCAAGAAAAGGCATGATGTAAAGTGAAATCAAAATACACAATTTGTTTTCATTTGCATCAATAATTTATAAAAGCATGCTGTTGTAGTCAAATTTATTGAATTTATTCTGAAAGAATCATGTTTGAAGTTCTAACTTTTACATTATCAGTTTATGAAATAATTCAGTATATGAGTTTTCCTTAAGATATTAGTTCAGTATTTCTTGGCCTTAAGTTTGGATAATTTAAAGTTTTGGAAATTAGTTGGTGACATTTTATTCTCAATTTAAGCCTTTGTTGAGACCAAAAAAAAAGGATATGTGTTTAGGGGAACTGTAATCAACACTAGATGGCTAGACGCATTATGTATACTATGAAAGCAGTATTGTTTACAGTTTTGGTGGGAAACTAATTTGGGGAACATATATGATTATCCTTGCTTGAGGCCCAGTTCTAAAGACATTTATGTTGTATTTATTTCATCTCCTGGCAATAGTGTTTTCAGAATTGAAAAAAATAACTATCAAAATTTATCTCAGAGTTGAACCTGGTTGACTGCATTGTTTGGTGATTTTTATGCAACTTGCTTAATACCTCTCTAAATATTTTTTATCTGAGAACAAATATAAAAGATGTTCTGAAGGCTATTTCAAAAATTTACTGTGGCAGACTGATGTCTTATAAACAAATAAACTTCATAAAAACACATTATGCAATCTTTTAAATATATATGTATGTATTAAAAGGCTTACGGAAATAATAGTTTGTGTACATTGTCATGAACCTGTGACGTCAAGGCTAGTTGTCAAGTGAAAAATAATGGCGCAGTTGTAAAAATCTTGAAAAAACAGCCAGAAAGTGATTGAATATACCATGTAACCTTGTCCAGACGCATCTTTTTTTCACAGAAATTGAACTTACATATGTATATGTAATCACTAATGAATGATTTGAAAATACTTCCTATGACCTTTAAAAGTGCTTATAACTCGCTTATTATTGGTCCTAGAGGTTTGGGATGGTATACCAACATGTAGGAAATCATGGGCTGGGAATCTTCTGGTGTGGTCGGATTTGACCTTGGGCACCTCCTTCAAGGTCAAACGAGCATAACGAAACATAAAAGTGCTTATAACTCGCTTATTATTGGTCCTAGAGGTTTGGGATGGTAAACCAACCTATAGGAAATCATGGGCTAGGAATCTTTTGATGTGGTCAGATTTGACCTTGGGCCTCTTCTTCAAGGTCAAACAAGCATAGCCAAACTTAAAAGTGTTTATAACTCGCTTATTATTGGTCCTAGAGGTTTGGGATAGTATACCAACATGTAGGAAATCAAGGGCTGGGAATCTTCTGGTGTGGTCGCATTTGACCTTGGGCCTCTCTTTCAAGGTCAAATGAGCATAGCCAAACTTAAAAGTGCTTATAACTTGCTCATTATTGGTCGTAGAGGTTTGGGATGGTATACCAACATATAGGAAGTCATGGGCTGGGAATCTTTTGGTGTGGTCGGATTTGACCTTGGGCCTCTGCTTCAAGGTGAAACGAGCATAGCCAAACTTAAAAGTGCTTATAACTCGCTTATTATTGGTCCTAGAGGTTTGGGATGGTATACCAACAATCCAACATACAGTAAATCATGTGCTGGGAATCTTCTGGTGTGGTCGGATTTGACCTTGGGCCCCTCCTTCAAGGTTAAACGAGTATAGCCAAACTTAAAAGTGCTTATAACTCGCTTATTATTGGTTCTATAGGTTTGTGATGGTATACCAACATATAGGAAATCATGTGCTGGGAATCTTCTGGTGTGGTCACATTTGACCTTGGGCCTCTCATTCAAGGTCAAATGAGCATAGCCAAACTGAAAAGTGCTTATAACTCGCTTATTATTGGTCCTAGAGGTTTTGGATGGTATACCAACATATAGGAAATCATGGGCTGGGAATCTTTTGGTGTTGTCCGATTTGATCTTGGGCCTCTCCTTCAAGGTCAAACGAGCATAGCCAAGCTTAAAAGTTCGATAACTCGCTTATTATTAGTCCTAGAGGTTTGGGATGTGAAACCAACATGTAGGAAATCATGTGCTGGGAATCTTCTGGTGTGGACGGATTTGACCTTGGGCCTCTCATTCAAGGTCAAACGAGCATAGCCAAACCTAAACATGCTTCTTCTACTTTGCAGCTTAAAAGACACAGTCAGCTGATACAGAACCTGTTCACAGGCACTGATTGCTTTTTATGTCAGCTGACTTGTCAGTCAGCTGGCATTATGTCGTCACTCTGCGGCGTGGGCGTACACGTACGCGTCCGCGTCCGCGTGAACAACTTCTCCTCCAAAACTACAAGGCCTAGAGACGTGCTGTTTTTTTTAAAAGATACCTTATCTATCGAGGATGAAAAATTGTTCAAGGCATGCAAATCTGTCTGTTCGTCTGTTTGCTAGAGACATTACAAGGGGGGTACCCCCACCAAAAGTGTGAAAATTTCAACTTTTTATCACAATTTTCTCAGTGACTATTGCAGGGATTTCTCTCATATCTTGCATATATGTACTAGGCCAGAGGTAGATTCTCTTGTGTGAGTATGAGACCTGGATCTCTCTTACTTTTTTTTTAATAAATTTTTTTAATAATTTTTAATGCATTAACATTCATGAAATCATGCACAAAATCATTTATAACTTGTAAACTGTTGCATCTAGAGCATTTTGTTAAAATATGTTATTCAGCTACTTTTTTCATAGCTACAATATGGTGAGTAAGTTGGGTGCCTGTCTCAATAGCTAAGTGAGTAATAGCTACTTTTGGGCTTTTCAGTAACTTCCATCATGAGTAGAATCACTTGTAACTTAAAAACTATTGCATTTAGAGAATTTCGTATAAATATGTTATTCAGCTACTTTTGGGTCAGCTATAACATAGTAAAATTTTAGACCTGTAGCTCATGGCATAGCTGAGTAATAGCTACTTTTACGTTATCACTGTTGAGTAAATTACTTATAACTTCAAAACTATTGCATTTAGAGAATTTCGTATAAATATGTTATTCAGCTACTTTTGGGTCAGCTATAACATAGTAAAATTTCAGACCTGTAGCTCATGGCATAGCTGAGTAATAGCTACTTTTAGGTTATCACTGTTGAGTAAATCGCTTATAACTTGGAAACTATTGCATTTAGAGTATTTTGTTTCAATATGTTATTCACCTATTTTGGGATCAGCTATAACATAGTGAAGTTTCAGATCTGTGGCTCATTGCATAGCTGAGTAATAGCTACTTTGAAGTTCTCACTATTGAGTAAATCAGTTGTAATTGGAAAACTATTGCATTTAGAGAATTTCGTATAAATATGTTATTCAGCTACTTTTGGGTCAGCTATAACATAGTAAAATTTCAGACCTGTAGCTCATGGCATAGCTGAGTAATAGCTACTTTTAGGTCATCACTATTGAGTAAATCAGTTGTAACTTGAAAACTATTGCATTTACAGTATTTTGCTTAAATATGTTGTTCACCTACTTTTGGGTCAGCTATAACATAGTAAAATTTCAGACCTGTAGCTCATGGCATAGCTGAGTAATAGCTACTTTTAGGTCATCACTATTGAGTAAATCAGTTGTAACTTGAAAACTATTGCATTTACAGTATTTTGCTTTAATATGTTGTTCACCTACTTTTGGGTCAGCTATAACATAGTGAAATTTCAGACCTGTAGCTCATTGCATAGCTGAGTAATAACTACTTTGAGGTTCTCACTATTGAGTAAATCAGTTGTAATTGGAAAATTATTGCATTTAGAGAATTTAGTATAAATATGTTATTCAGCTACTTTTGGGTCAACTATAACATAGTAAAATTTCAGACCTGTAGCTCATGGCATAGCTGAGTAATAGCTACTTTTAGGTCATCACTATTGAGTAAATCAGTTGTAACTTGAAAACTATTGCATTTACAGTATTTTGCTTAAATATGTTGTTCACCTACTTTTGGGTCAGCTATAACATAGTAAAATTTCAGACCTGTAGCTCATGGCATAGCTGAGTAATAGCTACTTTTAGGTCATCACTATTGAGTAAATCAGTTGTAACTTGAAAACTATTGCATTTACAGTATTTTGCTTAAATATGTTGTTCACCTACTTTTGGGTCAGCTATAACATAGTAAAATTTCAGACCTGTAGCTCATGGCATAGCTGAGTAATAGCTACTTTTAGGTTATCACTGTTGAGTAAATCAGTTGTAATTGGAAAACTATTGCATTTAGAGAATTTAGTATAAATATGTTATTCAGCTACTTTTGGGTCAACTATAACATAGTAAAATTTCAGACCTGTAGCTCATGGCATAGCTGAGTAATAGCTACTTTTAGGTCATCACTATTGAGTAAATCAGTTGTAACTTGAAAACTATTGCATTTACAGTATTTTGCTTAAATATGTTGTTCACCTACTTTTGGGTCAGCTATAACATAGTAAAATTTCAGACCTGTAGCTCATGGCATAGCTGAGTAATAGCTACTTTTAGGTTATCACTATTAAGTAAATCAGTTGTAACTTGAAAACTATTGCATTTACAGTATTTTGCTTAAATATGTTGTTCACCTACTTTTGGGTCAGCTATAACATAGTAAAATTTCAGACCTGTAGCTCATGGCATAGCTGAGTAATAGCTACTTTTAGGTCATCACTATTGAGTAAATCAGTTGTAACTTGAAAACTATTGCATTTACAGTATTTTGCTTAAATATGTTGTTCACCTACTTTTGGGTCAGCTATAACATAGTAAAATTTCAGACCTGTAGCTCATGGCATAGCTGAGTAATAGCTACTTTTAGGTTATCACTGTTGAGTAAATCGCTTATAACTTGGAAATTATTGCATTTAGAGTATTTTGTTTCAATATGTTATTCACCTATTTTGGGGTCAGCTATAACATAGTGAAGTTCCAGACCCGTGACTCATTGCAAAGCTGAGTAATAGCTACTTTTAGGTTATCACTGTTGAGTAAATCGCTTATAACTTGGAAACTATTGCATTTAGAGTATTTTGTTTCAATATGTTATTCACCTATTTTGGGATCAGCTATAACATAGTGAAGTTTCAGTTTTATTGCGTTAATATATCTTACCTAGTGGACCGGTGCAATAGTCCGGCGCCTAGCCGGTCCCGCCAAACATTAGAAAAAAATGTCCTGAGCTGGGCTCTGGCCTGGACCGGTAGTGTAGTATTCACTCGCCAGGTGTCACCGGACACCCAGCTCCCCTACTGCGCGTGTGCGCGCATGCGCACTTCCTCTTTTTGTTTGGCGCCATTGTGTTTGAAACCGTGAAAGTTATAAGAGAAACTTTTTATTATTTTACAAGTGACATATTGTTTGGTTGTTGATTAAACTTGGATTATTAGTTCACATATATATCATGGCATCACCAGGCCAACGTAGAGGAAACTGCGGGCACATCATGGCAGGATTCGATGGACATAAAAAATGTGCTAGGTGTAGGGAAAAGAAGTTAGGAGATGATCCGTGTGTGAAGGACTTAGTTTGCTCCATTTGTAATGCATTTTCGGATCAGCAGCGTTCTATGCTCTCCACCCCTCAGTATAAAATCCGCAAGGATAAGAAATCCGGACTTTTAGTCTCTCCCTCAAAAGTCACCGTCGTTGGTGTTGCTAATCAAGAGGACTTGGGTGGAGAACAGGATGATGAAGAGTTGGATAGTGTTCCGGTCCTTGCTTCCGGTTCCGGTGAGCCACAATTTGCTATCTCCCATCATACTCCTGAGGACTTCGTCTCTAAGCGAGATTTTGACACTCTCAGTAATCAACTAGAGGAGAAATTCGCCCGTTTTGAGGCTCTACTCAGCAGGACTAACATTTTTTCTACACCAAAAGCCCCAGTTTCCGCTGTTTCTATTACTACTTCTGAACAGCCCTTCTTCAATCCCTCTGAGCCTGGAGCCACCGGTCCGGTGAGGCCTCCGGCTACAGATGGGCAGAATCCGCAGGTTAAAGAAAAGAAAAATAAGGGCACGGGCAAGAAAGTTAGAAAGACTAAAGTGGCCCCTACTGCTACAGTTGTGTCTGAGGCACCGGCTCCGGTGAAGGACCAGACTGTTAGTGAATCTCTTCCTGCTCAAAGACATGAAGAACTGGTTAAGATGGATGCTCCCGTTCCGGGCCCTGCCCCGTCTCTTTTACCCGTTGCGAAATCTACATCCAAGCCAGAAACTTCATTTTTCAGTTCAGTGCCTCACACTACTACCGGTGTTTCCGGTACCGGTCAATCCTTTTCTGCTGAACAGGACGTGTCTGATGTGGACTCTAATCTTGACCGGTCTGATAAGGCATCTGACGAGGGTGAGATCTCGGACTCAGAGACAACAGAACAAAATGAAGAAATGAACTACCGGGAAACGTGCAGGTCAGTTAGGGCCTTTCTTGGATGGACTCATATCCCAGACTTTGAGCTCTCTGTATCAGACGGGGATAGGTCAGACAACCCGTGGAAGGGAAAACACCCAAGAAAAACCGGCAAAGTGTCAGTAGAGTTACCCCCGGATGACTGGCTTTGCCACAAGATGGAGAAACTGAACTGTCGGGTCGCTGAAGGTTACCCTTCTCGTTCCCAGGAATCGGCTGGGTTGAAAGTAGACCAGTATATTCGCACTCCTAAGAGTCAAGCTAAATGGTACAAGCAACATAGAATTAGGCAGGATTCAACCAGTAGACCAGGCAGAACCATTTTCAGCTGGTCCGACTCTGAGGCCCGCCTCAACGCTCAGTACTCTAGGGTAGCTAAAGTTTCATCCTACCCTCAATCTGGTCCCCCTTCCCGACCGATACCTCAGGACACCCTACGCCGGTGGGAGAAATGTGCCCGTGAAGGAACATACATTACAAATCATGCAGCAGCCTTTAACAGGTGCACCAGTGAAATCCAGGACAAGATGAACGCTCACATTGGTCTGCTTAATGACGTTATTGTCAAGGGAAAGGCTCCCAAGGAGGTTGTAGAGGCTATCAGGGATCTCAAAGATTTATCCTCCTTCCATGCAAGCGTATCAGTGGCTCTAGGAACTTCACTCCAACACCTAGCCGACAGTTTGTTCATTCAGCTTGCCAACTTTATATTGCTACGCAGGGATTCATATCTTGACTTTGCTAAACCCGGACTGAAGCCGGACACTTGGAACAGGTTGCGCAATGCACCATTGTTTAGTTCCTCACTTTTTCCAGATGACATCCTTGCCACAGCAGAACAGGATATAGCAAAATTTGAATCTACATCAGGTGCTCATGGTCCCGGTCCGGGCACAGGGCAGCACTCTGGTCGAAAACACCAATCGTACCGGTACAAGCCGTACGACAAGAAAGATAACAGACACTCAGGCCATTCCTCCTCCCAGTCTAGCCAGGCTTGGCGTCAGTTCTCTCATAGAGGGAGGGGCCGCGGTCGCGGACGTGGAGGCAACAATACCAGTTATTTCTCCAAATCGTCCCGTCAACAATCCTATAAATGACAATTATTGCTTAGTAGATCCTCAGGTAGACTTAAGTGTGGAGGATCCGTTTTGCCAGAACTTAAACAAAAATGTAAACAAGACTGTAAACTTGCCTGTTGTCGGTCATGTACCTTATGTAACAGGGCAGTCAGAAAACAAAGACTTAAGTCCCTCTCAGGTTCCAATGAAAATAAAGTGTGTGAAACCTGTTTGCTGTGTAAATCCTTGTCTTTGTGCCCCAACTGTTCAAAATGTATCTCCTGTTGTAGAAAATCCACCTGTGGGGGCCCGTCTGCAAAGGTTTTGGCAGGTCTGGCACTCCCTGGGTGCAAATCCAAGAGTAGTTTCAATTCTTCAGGAAGGGTACAACCTACCCTTCAAGGAGAAACCTCCTCTGACAAGGTCACCGGTCATTATCAGTGGATACGCAAATCCGGTCAAAAGCAGACACATAAAGGACTCTTTACAAGCACTCATTCAGAAACAGGCGGTAGAAAAGGTGACAACTCCATCCTCCCTGGCCTTTTACAACCGCTTGTTTCTTGTTCCAAAACCCAACAGGAAATGGAGGCCCATCCTAGATTTAAGCCGTCTGAACTGTTACCTAGCAACTTCATCTTTCAAGATGGAGACACCAGAGACCATCCGACTCTCCCTTCAAAAAGGGGAGTGGGTGACTTCTCTGGATTTCAGCGACGCTTATTTCCATATCCCAATAGGACAAAGGTCGCGGAAATTCCTCAGGTTCTTCCTCCACAGTCAAGCTTATCAGTTCACAGCCCTCCCCTTTGGCCTCTCAACGGCTCCGTTGGAGTTCACCAAGGTGGCCAAGGAAGTCAAGTTAATGGCACAGGCTCGGGGTATCAGGATCCACCAGTACCTCGACGACTGGTTGCTGAGAGCCCCGTGCCCGGAAACGTGCCTACTTCATACCCGGACCCTCTTGGACCTATGCCACAGGTTAGGGTGGGTAGTCAATATGACCAAGTCGGAGTTGGTGCCTCAGCAAGTCTTCAACTTTGTAGGTTACCGTTTCGACCTCTCTCAGGGGCTGGTCAAACCGACCCAGGAGAGGTGGGTGGCTCTGTCCCAAAAGATCAACGACCTTCTCAATCGACAGGTGTGTTCGGTCCGACAGTTCATGTCCCTGATAGGACTGCTAACAGCCACAGAGAAACAGGTAGTAGCGGGGCGGCTTCACATGCGACCCATCCAGTGGCATCTGAAGAGACATTGGCATGTCCCGGAGTCATTGGAAAAGATTATCCCTCTGCCTCAGACCCTTCATACACACCTGAGGTGGTGGTTGAGCCCCAAAAATGTCCTAAAAGGTCAGCCTTTACACCCACTTCAGCACGCTCTTCAGCTGTTTACCGACGCCTCAAACGAAGGTTGGGGTGCTCACTTAGGCGACTTCACAGCAAGAGGCCTTTGGTCCATACAAGAAAGCGCCTTTCATATAAACTTGCTGGAACTCAAGGCTGTCTTACTAGCTCTAAAACAGTTCGAGCGATTGTGTTGGAACCAGACCATTCTGGTGTGTTCCGACAACACAACAGTGGTCTCGTACATAAACAAGGAGGGCGGTATGAAATCCGGCTCTCTCTGTGCTCTCCTCTGGAGGCTGCTGATGTGGTGCAACCAGAGGCAAATCGTATTAAGGGCAAGACATATTCCGGGTCACCTCAATGTCATTGCGGACAAGTTGTCCCGGCACGGTCAGGTGATACAAACGGAATGGTCCCTCCTGCAAGAAGTCTTCGACCAGATTTGCAGAAGATGGCACAAGCCGGAGGTGGACCTATTTGCGACCAAGTTCAATCACAAACTTCCCAGGTTTGTGTCCCCGGTTCCGGATCCGCTAGCCTGGAAAGTGGATGCCCTCAGCGTTCCCTGGCGAGGTCTGGATGCCTATGTTTTTCCCCCGGTGGCCCTCCTGGGGAAGGTGGTCTCCAAGTTGATGGATCAAGGATTCCACAGAGTCATTCTCATTGCACCAGGGTGGCCCAACATGTCATGGTTTTGGGATCTGGTCAGCATGTCAGTACAGATTCCCCTAAGTCTTCCGAGAGTAGGGAACCTGTTGACTCAACCCTTCAATCAGTGTCCTCACAGGGACCTTCACAGTCTGAACCTGCATGCATGGCTCCTAGAGCCTTTGCCATCCAACAGGCAGGCTTCTCTGAAGAAGTGGCAACACGAATTGAAGCTCCTCGGAGGCGTTCAACCAGAGCCATCTACGAATCAAAGTGGTCCGTTTTTGTCAGATGGTGTGAGGAACATAAGGTGGACTTCAGGTCTCCTTCTATAAAGCAGATCTCTGACTTCCTGCTCTACCTATTTCAGGAGAAACATCTGCAGCCTAGCACCATAGATGGCTATAGGACCGCTATATCTGACAAGATAGGAAATGGCCGGGTAAACATTGGCAAGGATGAGAATCTTACCAGACTGTTGGACAGTTTCCATAGGGACAAGCCTAAGGGTAGGAGGGGTGTTCCTTCCTGGAACCTTTCCTTGGTTCTTCATCAGCTCACGAAACCTCCATTTGAACCTCTTAGGAAGGCTTCCCTTAAACACCTTACCTTTAAGACGGTCTTCCTTCTTGCCTTAGGTTCGGGCAAAAGAAGAAGTGAGATTCATGCCTGGGTACATAGGAACATTAGGCATCAGGAGGATTGGTCGAATGTCTCCCTGTACCCTTCCCCAAGCTTCATCTCCAAGAACCACCTGGCTAAGGAGGGTCCAGGTTGTGTGGCTCCGGTTATAATCCCGGCTCTTGCTCCGACCTTGGACAAGTCTCTTAAGGAGGACAGGACCTTGTGTCCGGTGAGATCCTTGCGTTACTATCTAGACAAAACCAAGGACCTTCGGTCAGACAAGGAGTTGGTTTTCATCTCTTTTAGGAAGAGCTTCACGAAGGACATTGT
Source organism: Sabellastarte sp. h YS-2021 (assembly GCA_964017235.1). NCBI lineage: Eukaryota > Metazoa > Annelida > Polychaeta > Sabellida > Sabellidae > Sabellastarte > Sabellastarte sp. h YS-2021. The sequence goes on from OZ024931.1 coordinate 88,973,878, forward strand.
GCCAGCCACTGTCTCTTTCTGGATCAAACAAACGATTGGTTTATGTTACCAACTCTCGGATGAACAGTCTCAAAATTTGCATCAAGTTCGGGCTCATGATGTCCGGGCTTTCGCGGCTTCCAAAGCTTTTCAAGGGGGCGTACCCTTGGATCAAATTCTATCAGCCTGCCATTGGAAGTCTCATAACACTTTCACCCAGTTCTACCTAAAGGATGTAGCCTGGGCAGACTCTGAGCTATACCACCTGGGTCCGGTGGTAGCAGCTCAACAGATTAGAGATTAAGTTCGAGTCTTTGTAGATATGTACATAAAAAAAAAAAAAAAAAAAAAAAAAATGTCTCTGCAGTCTACCTTACCAGGATAGATGAGGGACCAAATGGAATTTCCCCTATTGCTTCCTCAGGACTCATTGGGACTCTTCTCTCCTCCCCTCTTCATGAGTGTCAGATTTCTGAAAAAGGGGGGGGGGGTAATGTAATATAACCAGAGGTTTAGGAACCGGTCTAGGTTTGTTTCCTCGGTCTATATGAGTTTTGGGGGTTATCCCCCATAGTGAGTCCCCTGAATTTTGGATTGATCTACCCGCCATCCAATGGGTAGTTATTCTGCACCGGTCCACTAGGTAAGATATATTAACGCAATAAAATGGAAAATTTAAGAATTAAATTAAATTTTTATAAGATAATATCTTACCTAGTGGACAAGGAGAGTCCCACCCTACCTTCCCCGCTTAAATCAAGGGGACTTTACTTGGTAGGCAACAAAAAGAGGAAGTGCGCATGCGCGCACACGCGCAGTAGGGGAGCTGGGTGTCCGGTGACACCTGGCGAGTGAATACTACACTACCGGTCCAGGCCAGAGCCCAGCTCAGGACATTTTTTTCTAATGTTTGGCGGGACCGGCTAGGCGCCGGACTATTGCACCGGTCCACTAGGTAAGATATTATCTTATAAAAATTTAATTTAATTCTTAAATTTTCCAATCTGTGGCTCATTGCATAGCTGAGTAATAGCTACTTTGAAGTTCTCACTATTGAGTAAATCAGTTGTAATTGGAAAACTATTGCATTTAGAGAATTTCGTATAAATATGTTATTCAGCTACTTTTGGGTCAGCTATAACATAGTGAAATTACAGACCTGTAGCTCATGGCATAGCTGAGTAATAGCTACTTTTAGGTCATCACTATTGAGTAAATCAGTTGTAACTTGAAAACTATTGCATTTACAGTATTTTGCTTAAATATGTTGTTCACCTACTTTTGGGTCAGCTATAACATAGTAAAATTTCAGACCTGTAGCTCATGGCATAGCTGAGTAATAGCTACTTTTAGGTCATCACTATTGAGTAAATCAGTTGTAACTTGAAAACTATTGCATTTACAGTATTTTGCTTTAATATGTTGTTCACCTACTTTTGGGTCAGCTATAACATAGTGAAATTTCAGACCTGTAGCTCATTGCATAGCTGAGTAATAACTACTTTGAGGTTCTCACTATTGAGTAAATCAGTTGTAATTGGAAAACTATTGCATTTAGAGAATTTAGTATAAATATGTTATTCAGCTACTTTTGGGTCAACTATAACATAGTAAAATTTCAGACCTGTAGCTCATGGCATAGCTGAGTAATAGCTACTTTTAGGTCATCACTATTGAGTAAATCAGTTGTAACTTGAAAACTATTGCATTTACAGTATTTTGCTTAAATATGTTGTTCACCTACTTTTGGGTCAGCTATAACATAGTAAAATTTCAGACCTGAGCTCATGGCATAGCTGAGTAATAGCTACTTTTAGGTTATCACTGTTGAGTAAATCGCTTATAACTTGGAAATTATTGCATTTAGAGTATTTTGTTTCAATATGTTATTCACCTATTTTGGGGTCAGCTATAACATAGTGAAGTTCCAGACCCGTGACTCATTGCATAGCTGAGTAATAGCTACTTTGAAGTTCTCAATGTTGAGTAAATCACTTGTAATTTGAAAACTATTGCATTTAGAGAATTTAGTATAAATATGTTATTCAGCTACTTTTGGGTCAGCTATAACATAGTAAAATTTCAGACCTGTAGCTCATGGCATAGCTGAGTAATAGCTACTTTTAGGTTATCACTGTTGAGTAAATCACTTATAACTTGAAAACTATTGCATTTAGAGTATTTTGTTTCAATATTTTATTCACCTATTTTGGGGTCAGCTATAACATAGTGAAGTTCCAGACCTGTGGCTCATTGCATAGCTGAGTAATAGCTACTTTGAAGTTCTCACTGTTGAGTAAATCAGTTGTAATTGGAAAACTATTGCTTTTACAGAAATTTGTGCAAATATGTTATTCAGCTACTTTTGGGTCAGCTATAACATAGTGAAATTACAGACCTGTAGCTCATGGCACAACTGAGCAATAGCTGTTCTCAGGCACTGACTGTTGAGTAAATCAGCTATAACTTGAAAAATATTGCATTTGGAGTATTTTGTTAAAATATATTGTTCACCTACTTTTGGGTTAGCTATAACATAGTGAAATTACAGACCTATAGCTCATGGCATAGCGGAGCAATAGCTATTTTCTGGTTCTCACTATTGAGTAAATCAGTTGTAACTTGAAAACTATTGCATTTACAGTATTTTGCTTAAATATGTTGTTCAGCTACTTTTAGGTCAACTATAACAGAGCAAAAATTCAGACATGTAGCTCATTGCATAGCTGAGTAATAGTTACTTTGAGGTTCTCACTCTTGAGTAAATCAGTTGTAACTTGAAAATTATTACATTTAGAGTATTTTGTTAAATATGTTATTCACAGACGTTTTGGTCAGCTATAACATAGTGAAATTGCAGACCTCTATGTCATGGGATAGCTGAGCAATAGCTTCTTTCAGGTTCTCACTGTTGAGTAAATCATTGTATCCAACCTGTAGGAAATCATGGGCTGGGAATCTGTTAATATGGTCCGATTTGACCTTGGAACCCTCCTTCAAGGTCAAATGAGGATAGCCAAACATAAAAGTGCTTATAACTCGCTTATTATTGGTCCCAGAGGTTGGAATGAAAACCAACCTATAGAAAATCATGAGCTGGGAATTTTTTGGTGTGGTCAGATTTCACCTTGGACCCCTCCTTCAAGGTCAAATGAGGATAGCCAAACTTAAAAGTGCTTATAACTCACTTATTATTGGTCCTAGAGGTTTCGAATGGAAAACCAAGCTATAGAAAATCATGGGCTGGGAATCTTTTGGTGTGGTCGGATTTGACCTGGGACCCCTCCTTCAAGGGCAGTTGAGGATAGCCAAACTTACAATTGCTTAAAACTCGCTTATTATTGGTCCTACAAGTTTGGGATGGTAAACAAGCTACAGGAAATCATGGGCTGGGAATTTTTTTGTGTGGTCGGATTTGACCTTGGACCCCCTCCTTCCAGGTCAAACGAAGATAGCCAAACTTAAAGTGCTTATAACTCGCGTATTATTGGTCTTGGAGGTTTGGGATGGTAAACCAACATATAGGAAATCATGGGCTGGGATTCTTTTGGTGTGGTCAGATTTGACCTGGGACCCCTCCTTCAAGGGCAGTTGAGGATAGTCAAACTTACAATTGCTTAGAACTCGCTTATTATTGGTCCTACAAGTTTGGGATGGTAAACAAGCTACAGGAAATCATGGGCTGGGAATTTTTTTGTGTGGTCGGATTTGACCTTGGACCCCCTCCTTCAAGGTCAAACAAGGATAGCCAAACTTAAAAAGTGCCTATAACTCACTTATTATTGGTCCGAGAGGTTTGGGATGGTAAACCATCCTAAATTCTTTGGCTGGGAATCTTTTGGTATGGTCAGATTTGACCTTTGGACCCCTTCTTCATGGTGGAACGAGGATATTGCATTTATAGTATTTCTTTAAATATTTTTAACCTACTTTTTACCCTTAAACAATTACCTTGTTACTTTATTTCATAATACCATTTGCAGGGCACAACTTTTTTGTCGTTTTCTTCTGTCAGCTTCGGAATATCTTTCGAACATGTGTTCAGTTACCATTTACTGTATTTCTGTACAGCCCTTTGCCTGATAATTATGCTTTCCTCTCATTATCACCATCACAAATCAAAAACATTCAGTCAGCTGACACAGTGCCCGTTCACGGGCACTCTCCTCTTGTTTTGTTTTAAGATCACTCTTGTGACCCTAACATGGTCCTTTCAGGAGAATTTCTCTTCACCAATAACATTTACCTCTTCACATTCGTCCTTTAGCATTTCTTATAAAACTTAAAAGCTGTAGGGACGCTTTTTTTTTGTGTACAAAAACTTTTGTCTAGTTTAAAAAACTATAGGTTTTTGGGGAAAAAAATTTATAAGAATTTGGTGAAGGATTATATTCACTACTTGTGTGGATCTATAAAAAATAATTTGCACTCATATTAATACAGTAGAATCTCTATTATCTGGCCCACTATTATCCGAATTTCAATTATCCAACCTCAAACCCACTCTCCCAACTCCATTTTAAACCTGTTATTTTAACCTTTCTATTATGCAACCTAATTTTTACTCTCCCAAGAGGGTCAGATAATAGAGGCTGTGCCTGGGTCGAAAATTAGACCGGCGCAAGATGCAACTTGCATGTAGAAGTGATATATTGGCTTCTAATATTTGGAATAAAATGACTTTTTTGGTCTGACATTTTGTTTGAACTTTAAAACTCGTAGATATAACCCGTAGAGTCTGCTTCCTTCACCTCTGTGCAGTGAGTATCTTTTATTAAATAGCACATCTTCAAGCCAATCAGATGCGAGCTTTCATCACTCCATTTCTAGTATATAACCTCAAGTCATCTCACTGCTTCCTTTACATCTGCGCAGTGAGCACCTCTGAATCGTACATCTTCTAGTCAATCAGAATCAAGCTTTTATTGCTGTTGGCTTCCTTCACGTCTGCATCGAACGTGTTTCTTGCCTTCAGAACTTATGCCTTATACTCCATATACTCATGATTAAAAATTTAATTCTATTTTGTTGGCCTGTAAAATCTTAAAACGGCTTGTAGAAAAAATATTTACAGGCAATTTTAGATTTTTATTGCTTGTCAGTTTTCAGAATAGCTTGTGGGACAAATGATTTGAAGCAAAATGTCACTTGTGTCTGAAAAAGTTAACTTCGGTCCCTGGTTCTACTGTGTAAGGATTACGGAATCACTTCAGCTCAACAGTATCAACAAAGTTAAAATTGTATAGTTTTACTAAGACTTCAGTTCGGCATTGTAAATTTTTAAGGCCCAAAAGGCAATTTTAGATACTTATGCGAAGGGATATGAAAACACCAAGTAAATTTTTGATTAGTCAATAACTGTGAGAGCTATCATATTGCAGCAAAAATGGCATAATCTTGATTTAAAATTTTTCAATTTTCATTTGGCTTTTTATGTATATTGTCCTTGTTTTTATGCTGAAAATCTGATTATGAACCATGTGTGACTTGTAATGAAAACACATGATGGTAGTGAGAGTTATTTGTGTAATGAATGAAGATGTTGGCCAACAACACACACAGTCAGTGGGAGATTACATAATTGCAGTTGGAGAAAAATTTGTACATTCCCTGACTGATCATTTCATGACAGGCAATTGTCTTTTGTGTTATTGGCAAATATTGCAAGTACATTGTACTTTACTACGTTCAGTGGTTTTACATGGAGCAAATGTTGCAGTTTGACTGTACTTTGTCCAAGATCAGTGTTAAAAAAAACACAACTTTAATCTCTGTCCAATTTGACAAGTCACAATACTGAAGTTCACCTCAATTGTCAAAGCTAGGAATCTGGCTCATGAAAATACTGTGTTTATGTATTACTGTGGCCTAGTTGGTAATACCCTCAACTGAGGTTCAGTCCCAGGTACAGGCACATAGTAGTTGAATGACTACTTAAAATGGCAGTCCTCTGTCATTGGTTCCTGTCCACGGTGGAAGGTTGAAGAACCCCAGGGACCTTGATATATAGTCAACCCCGAGCCTCTGTTTTTCACTTACAGGGATGTCAGTGACTATGACTTCTACAGGTGATATTGTGATGAGAATAAATACAAAAAAATGTATATAAAAATTGAAAAAAAAACACATGTAAAATGGTGAAGACCTGTCTGAATATAGGAGTAGACATTAAAGGGCATTTAGTTTATATATGTAAGTTACACATGTGTTATCCTTTTCAGATTCTCCCTACTGCTCAAAGGCTACTAGATGAACTATTATCATCCCAGCAGACTGCTATCAACACTGTCTGTGGGGCTCCAGGTACACTTTTTATTTGTTCCATGATTTTACCAAATGTGCCAAGATTCAGTAAAAAAGATAACAAATTACCTGTATGCTACTATACTTAACCAAAAAAGAAACACAAGTTTTATAAAGTGTAAATGATAATATAAAAATGGATTTTTTTTTTTTTTTTTTTTTTTAATATTTTATATCTTTTTCAGAAACTTTCGTAAAACATCCAATTTGGTGAAAACTATTATACCTTTTGTCGGTTATCATTTAATACTCATTATCAATTTCTCATTTCTCACTTAATACTCATTATCTCAGTTTTATTAGTTTGGACCACACGAGTGTTAGAAGCAAATGTATTTGGCTCATTTCCTCATCTCTATGGAGTAAAATAAATTGAAACCTTCTGCAAAACATTTTCTATTTTGTCCATGCAGTGATGGATGGATACTGATTTGTATTGCATATGTCTGGTACAGAATTGAAGTTACAAACCCATAACATGTGTGCAGATATGTCCTGTATTCGTTCTGTAGATCTTCACAAATGTCAATCATATTGGAAAAATGCTACATCATCTGTCAAAGGTTCAGTGTTACTTGGTTATCTGTGTTAATGTTACCTGACATTGACCCTCTGTTTGTCACAGATCCCACTGCTGGTCCTTCAGCCAGTGAACAGACTGCTTGGTGTTTAGATGAGCTCACACTGCATGAAAATATCAAGAAAACCCTCATCAAGTTCTGCGTTCCTTCTCCCACTGTATTCAGGTAACCCACAAATAGTTGTATGACAAGAAGTATAGTGTTAAATTTGCCACAGCTATTGAAATTTGGCACTCAGATCACTCTGTACTGGGATCACTCTGTAAAGTGAAGCAGATGAAAGTCAGATTCACAGAAATTCAGAAACAAATTTCACAAATAGTATAAAATTGTCTCCAGTCTATGATTGAAATTCAATGACAAAGTTCAGCAATTTAAGGCAAAGGGCTTTCTTTAAATGTGAATTTTACATATTTGTGGTGAATCTCACTTTGCTTTCTCAACAGAGAGCATGCCATTTCATGTAATCTTGAAACAAAAAATGTGCATTTATTTAATGTCCAATATGCATCAGAATCTAGAGTAGCTGAAATACTATCCTTTGGAGCATTTGATTTTACTTTTATCAAAAGCAGGATCTTTCTTTTGAAAACATGCATGATAAATATTCTATTGCAGTGGGCACAAATAACTAGGGCATTAATGCCTCCAAAGCTAAAGTCTCAGTTTCTGAGCTACAATGATTAGAAATTTACAATTGGTACAGAAGAATGTTTACGTTTGATTACTTTAAACCTTTTCAAAGTGTAAGTAAAATATGCCTGTAAAAAAAAAAAACAGTAGAGTTTGAGTTCAGCTCGTATTTCTACAAAGTTCTGTGTAAAACTATGTGGAGTTATTTCATACATCACAATAAATACCGTAAATGACCTATTTAGCGCACAGTGCGCTAAGCAAAGTCTATTTTTATTCAATATTTGATGCAAAAAAATTCCCCTTTTAGCGCACCCATCATGAAACACTTTCCGGGATGAAGTTTAGGTCAATCCGGTAGAAAAATGGTATTTCGACATTTAGAAATACCCACTTCCTGTAAATATGGCGGTAGATGAAAACAAACTCGAAAGTCGTGACAAAAATGTCAATTTATTCAGTAAAAATACGTGCAATATTTAAAAAATATGTGGATATTGAGGAAAATTAAGAAAGGTAAGATTTAAGCTGGATAGTCGATCATTAGAAACCTTTAGTAACCAACCGCGAGTGTGCACTGTCGCAGTCTACTGTACTGTAGTACTGTAATTTTCCTCCCAGTACTGTAGAAGTTGTCAAGTATATTGCCTTGAAAAGCAATGGGGTGCGGTTACAAGGGCGGGTGCGCTAAATAGGTCATTTACGGTATAATGCTTTAATAGACACAGCATAGCATAGACTTTAAAACTTGTGCATATTAAACAGTTTACAAAGCTGTTCAATAATCATAAATATTATGGATATGTCAGTAGGGCCAGTGTTTGTGTATTGAGAGCATTTACTGAAATACAGTGATAAGATTTTACAACCAATACTTTGCTTGTCAACATATATAATGGAAGGAAGAGCTAAAATATTAGAGATGTACCCAAAATCTGAAAGAATTATAAGCTTTATTCCCATATTTTTGTGCATTTGTAGACTTTTATAGTGATTACGTTGAGCAGAACTGCCATGTTTTTTTTTTACGATGCTTTATAACTTTAATCTCGCTTATCAACACATATAATGGAAGGAAAACTCAACATATTCGAAACAAACCAGAAATCTGAAGAAACTGTACACATTTGTCTTGTATGTATTTGGGGACTTTTATTGTGATATCGTTAAGAGGAAATGTCCAAGTTTGGTAGGGATGTACTAAAACGCAGAATCGGTACTTTTTACTTCAGTGACCTCCCAATGTACACATTTTTGGTACAGACCCAATAAATATATTATGACAGACATAGACTTACGTTTTGAGTGTGTTAACTATACAGTATGTTTATACACACACAGTAGCCTTGCTTACGGCTCAAATTTGCATGATATCTTTTCAAACATACACACAAATATTTGGTATTCATAAAGCACCCATACATGTTAAGAGAAAGAACTGCATCAGACATCTTTCTCATAGCTGTATAGTCAGTACGTGTATGAGTACATTATAGAAACTAAAACTCCATTATCTGAACAGAAAACTTTCCCTTACTGCAAAAAAACTTGAGCCTTCAGCAAGGCTACACACACAGTCCAGTTAGATGTATTTTCAGTGTTGTACATTAATTTGTGAATAATTGCATTTAAATTGAGCTGTTGTAAATCTTTTAATATAGTTCTGTCAATATTTTTTTTCCAACAGTGTGTATCTATTGGAATTTTTTTACAATAACTTTTGAAAAGCTCTTTTGGATTTGGTAGAACAATATATTCTTTTCTCACTCAACTCAATAAAATGCCACAGTTTTTAATGTGAGACAAGTAACACATTTTTTCCAATATATGACAGTATTTTCATGAATGAAAAGACCTGGTGTACATTTTAAGCATTTATACATTTCATGAAATGGACAATTTCACAGCTGTGTCGCCTGTTCCATGGCTCCCCAAGAAAAATTTTATCTGGTCCAGGAAATATCCTTTCACAGGGCCATGGTGTTGTAATGTAGTTCTGTCCTTTCATTCCTTTGTATGAGATCCAATGTTATGATTCTCTTTACACAGATTTTTTTTTTCAGTTGTAACTCTTTTTTTTTTTACGTAGTATACTTAAAGGGAAGTGGATAATTTGGGCACTTTGCAGACTCTACCTCCCTATTACAGAAACTCAATTCGTATTTATACAGTCAGCCATAACTTCGCCATTCCTTTCAAAGTTTAAAGTGTAAAGGTTCATACATTTTCCGTGAATCACAAGTATTTGTTAACCTATTTAAATTCATCTAGTCTTAACAGGATTTGGTAACTGGACAACACTTTGTGAAATAACTACCAATCTAACTAAACATGAGAACAGCATGTCGATTTAATTATTAACACTTTTATTGGTTATTTGCAACAAAGCCGTGAAAGTTTGCAAAGGACCCAACTATAAAGGAAACTGTAAGAGACGGAACAATTTTGATTGAATTTTGGAATCCTTAGGGTAGCACTAGAGCACACTGTGAGAGTTTAGAATAATTCTATTTTTGTTGCTTCAAGGTCATACTACTATTTTTAATTTATATTCAGTGGGAGATAACCACCACAGCAGTTGTCTTGTTCATCTATGGGAACTGTGTGCTAAATTAAAACTCTTACCTAACAAAGGTTATTGTATTTTTGAGGTATTTTTTTGGTGGACTCGCCTTAGCCCTTCACAAGCCCATCAGTTTTGCATAACTATTGTATATTATGTCTGAAAATTTTTTCAGAATCTGTCCAAATACAGGACACAAAGGCTATATGATTCAAAGGTTCACCATCTTTTAAATGATAGCAAGATTTTTTGTCAAGTCAATAAAAAAAATGTAGCCAGTAAGAGGCTAAAACCCTTCTGTTTTTGTCTCCTTTGGGCCTTAGAGAAGACTGTGTATATCTTTTTGTGTGTGCTGGTGTCCATCCTTGTGGTGGCAATGCAGCCAGAGCACATTCCAATAAAAACATGGTGGTCACTGAGTGCAGAAACTGAGAGAATTGGCAGAAATACTCCCCAAGTTTGTTACTGATAAGCACTGGACAATCATTGCTCTGAATTGTAACTCTTCATTGGGAGGTTGTGTTTTATGACACACTAAATTGTTCCTGGGTTAATACAGAATGGTTCTACTCGATGATTGGAAGTTGATGTTTTCAGTGTAATGCCAACACGGTTATTAAAATTGTCCCTGTTAGCCGGGGCTGTAATAGAGCAAGTGGAGCATATACGTATAGTGATTTTGCCATTTATAGTATTTTGTGTCAGTTTCGAGTTGTCAAGTTTACTCTTTCATTGTATTTTTTATAACGAAAAACTTTCTATATATTGTCATTGAGATTATCTATTGATATATGAATTGAATTTAAACAGTGTCAATAAAGGGCATCAGTATTTATAGTTTCACATGCACAATTTGTACACAATAATGATAATATTCTATTGAATGAGTTGAACAGATCAGATTTAAATTTTTCTTCCTACTTATGCATGCTGTGTCTGCACACATGTAACATAGCCCAGTGAAAGCACAATTAAAATAAGTAATAAATACTCTGCCATGAACCATAAATCTACACACAGTTATCAGTCTTGTTTGATTTTATCAGAAACATTGTACACTTGACTGATTCTTAAAGTTATTACGGTTGAAATTCCACTCTACATTTGTGCATACATATTTACAAGTTTTTCTGCTATGTGAGTGAAATAAAGAAATACTGGTAACTTGTTTTACATTGTACTATTTAGACAAAAACCCAATGTATTAATTCTTAGACCTAAGCCTTATTCTGACTAGCCAGGTGTTAAGTGAGTGAACATTGTTATAGGTCTACACCAAAAATATAGTTGAAAATAGTTTATTTTGGTGATATTTTCTGTTATGTAGAAATAAGAAAATAAATGACTTGTTTACTAGTAAAGTATCGATCACCTAGAAGGTAAACTTTAAACCTTCCAGGAATATACACATTGAATGCTAATATCAGGGGTTTTTTTTTCTCTCGGTGATTTCTGATGCCCTTTGTGATCAATGAGAGCAATGTTCACCAGGTTAAATGGCATGTTTTAATCATCCACAGTGATTGATTTTAGCAGCATTACACCGACTTGTGTAACAGTTCCAAATACCCCAAGGGGACAATTCTTTTTCCAGTATTGTCTCTGGTGCCAGGCTTTGTCCTATATTAAGATCGTATGCATAAAATTATAGGAAAACTATGAGCATTTTGCATTTGAAAAAAAAAAACAGGTCAGTCTGATTTTTTGAACGACTGTTGAATTATGATGTATCAATATTGATATTTTAGCACATCTCTTAATGAGTACAGTAATGTTTGTACATTAAAAAATAACAACAATGTTATACATTGTGTGGATGAAGTTCAGAGGACAAAGTATTTTCTTACTGATTATTATATCTTTTTGCAAATTTCCACGGACTGTGCCAGGCTTCTTGTGTGCTAATTTAAACCTTATGCATACAGCAATATTTTCTTTAAAGCCTTGCAAAGTAAAGATATAAATTTAGATTTAATTTTTTGTTTTATGGACCGTTCAATAGCCAGGGTCATATTGTGACGAGTAGTTTACGGGTAGAGGAACCAGTGCATCCTAGTTGGTCAAGATTCTGCACTGTGAACCACTGGGCATCGGCAAGTAACTGCCAACTTTCCAACATGAAGCGCCCGGGCTGAGATTTGAACTGGGAACCTCAGAGGTTGAAGGCATGCACTCTAACCTCTACACCACTGAGTCCCCAAAAGTAAAGATATAAGAGTGTGTGCTAAAATTGTGTCTGCAATGAGGAATGTTTTGGTACCAACCCTAGTAAAGTTTCTGAACATGCTTTGTCAAATGGTCACCAGATTGCCTGTTACAGATATGTGTTGGTCTTGTATGTATCAGTTTTGTCACTTTTGTGTTATATTGTTAAATTGTTATCCATGGAATGTCCTGTACACCCCCTTAGAGTTTACACTCATGAGTTTCTCTCTCTGTAAAATTGTTAAGTTTAAATACTGGTGATCAACTGTTTTTTTTTTTTTTCAAATATGACTAGCATGTTTATATGACTTTTAAAACCATCTGGACCATTCATTATTGCAAATAAGGTGTCCACGTAAAATACAGAAATCACACTGTAAAATGGATATTCGTTGTTCTGCACTAGATATTTATTTAAACCACAGAATGTTAATCCAGGACCACAATGTGAAAAATCTATATTTATTATGTATTATTAATTTATTATGACTAACAGAAATATGTTGTTAATATACAGTTGATAGCCAATCTATTTTTAAAACTGGCATTTGCACAGGGTGTACTGGTATATGGAAAGACAACCCCACTCCCTCCCTTTCTCAAAATACTCACTTTAACTGTTTAACATGGAAAATAGTGGGGGTATACAATTCTACATCAATATAATCAATGATACCAAATACTCGGGTATCAGATACTTCAGTTATCATAACCCTGATACAATTCATTTCCACTGTCATTTTCCATTTGTTTTGTTTTTTTGTGTCTTTGAAAAAATACTACTCCACAAACTTTATATTTCTAGCACTTTCTTCAGTTGATTTCCCCACAGGCTATGAGTCGCTGTGTACATCTTTGTTTGCCTCATTTAAGGTAGCTGGTTCTTTTTGATGTATTTTTAGTGATGTGACCTACCTTTCGTCTACTGCTCCACCCGCAGCCTCTGAGTGGCAGAGTCTACTGCGTCCAATGAGAGGCCGAGAGCCTGAAGGCATGTGGAATCTGCTGTCTATTGTACGAGAGATGTACCGTCGCCATGACAGCAATGCCATTCCTTTACTAGAGATATTGACTGAGGAGGTGCTGGCTTGCGAACAGGTGCTAAATTGGTTGTTCCAGTAAATGTAGAGTAAGCAAACTAAATATGCTGCAAACTGTAATCTAATATTGTCAGCAGTATGTTCAGTTCTGCCAAAAGGTTGTTTATATTCCATTAACTTATTTAGTATATCTGTAAAGGATCTATTCATGGACTTGTATATCTCATTTACGTTCATGAGCTCATCTGTGAGATTTGGTTTCAAAAGCTTGACAAAAAGAGATTTTTAAACAATATGCTTTCATTGGCGAATATAACTACTACAAAGATCTACAAAGGATTAAAAGCAATGCATTTCTTATGAACATAAGTAAATTTTATTGTACTTTAAAATTTGAATAAACGTTGAATACGTATGGCCCTGAGAAATATCGGACGAAGACTGCACAAGACGCTACACGAAATGTACCAACTGCTACATGTACACAGACCACGACTATCTGAAATATCTTTTCTAATTTTAAGTTAAATCATTCAATATTTTGTGAAAGATACTTACAGTTTGATTGTGTAAAATATCCATGTAACACAATTTTATACAATCCAATCGTTTTTTTTATATAATAAGTCTTCTCCCTTCAAAATTGATATTCAAACTGTGCAGTTACACAGATGACTACTATACACGTATTTGAAACCTTTCACATCAAGTTTCTGGTCACTACACTACAAGTACCCAACACATCTTTCTCCAAGAGTTTACAGATTTTGACACCCAGTCCTGTCCAAAGATTCGACTCCGTGGTTTGCAACAAACCAGTCACTGCACTCTAGTCTTTTTCATGATAAACTGAGCCCTATTTTTTAAGGCTGAACCGATTACCAAAATTTGGTAGCCAGGTAGTCACTTGATTTAACCATTGACTGACCAATTAACTGTCTCTGAGGTTTAGCATGTTTGAGCAAATACAAGAAACATCACATGGACATGTGTTCCGGATGTAAATAAACAATGTTATCATCGAACGATGCTAAAAGCAAAAAGCATCACCAGATTGTTGGGTAATTAGCCAATAATATAATATTCTGATATTTTAAACAAGTAATACTGATAAAATGCTTTAATTTGAGACCTTTTGGACGTCTTAACTCGAAATATAACAAAACTGTTAACAGGTTTAGCAATATTGGTGTCAACGAGTGCTTTAATAACCTAATAATCAATAAGTACGGTTAATTGTTTCAGCTTTACTATTTTGTTTGAATCAATTTCTCTGAAATATCATTGTATTTTAAATTAATTTACATTTTGCACTTTGAATTTTTGCACAGATTCTCATCTGGTGGTTTAACACAAAGATCTCAGCCACTCACAATGCATCGGGTGGCCACAGTAGCCGTGGCAGCCACAACTCTAACTCAGCCTCACAACATGCTGCCTCAAGTCTTTGCGATGAGATTGTGACATTATGGCGCCTTGCGGCTCTGAACCCAGCCTTATCCCCAATACAGCGGGATGATCTCTCTACCCAGTTGAAGGAATGGCATATTACCTGCATAGAGAAAGTACGCAAAGGACGAGGAAATCCCATCGCAGGCGGTGGTAATTCGAACATTAAGAAAAATGACATAGAAATCTTTACAGGCTTCAAGGCAGCCCTGGAGTCGTGTCAGCTAGATTGGGTGGACTACCAGATCCCAGGGATCACTTACATGGAGAAGAGTCCACTTCACTGGCGTTTCTCCTTTGGTAAGGCTCAGGAAGGAATCAATGGTGGCGGTAAGATCGGCCGTACGAAAGGCCATGCCACCTCTCAGGTGAGTGGCTGTGCCATGAAAGCAGGGCCTGATGGCGGCCTAGTCCCAGGCCATTTACACATCCACAAATCTCAGGAAAAATACAAAAAACTCTCAGATTTTGCCGTGCTGCATCACACAGATGGCTCCAGTTCCGAGGGCTTCTGTGATTCTGATCGTAGAGGCTCCAAGGGGCAGCAAGACTCGGACTCAGACCTCGGTGTAGATATTGGTGAGGGAATAGCCACCCCAAGGACTAGTAGTCATAGTAGTAGGAAATTTGAACAACCCAGTAGTAGTAGTACTAATAGCACTATAGTGACCTGTAGTAATTTAAGTAAAAGCTCTAGGAAATCTAATCAGGGCCTCGGAGGAGGCAGCAGTGGCAGGAACAACAACGACGATGAGGGCTTGCCCCACGAAGGTCAAGGACAGTCTTCGGCTGCATCAGCGTTAAAACTACCCGCTCATGTCAAGGTCATGAAATCGGATGATATTGGTATTGAGGCCTTAGTTGCAGCTATGACCGCATCATCGTCTGCCGCCAATGGTGGTAGCAACAAGAGGGCTGAAAGTAGTGGTAATCAGAGAAAACCCAGTACGATGAACGAGGTTCCTGCTTCAGTGGTAGGAGGAGCTGCTGCTGCACAAGGGCTGGTGGGAGCAGCAGCAGCAGGTGGAAGCACAGGACAGGCTGAAGGGAATGACAATGTAGCAGAAGCAGTGGGCCATTTCATGGACATCCAGCAGAATGGAAACGATGAATATCAGGTGAACATACATGACTCATATAGGCTAAATGTATACCTCAAAACTGGTCCAATTTAATGATATAATTATGTGACTTTCATATTGGTTCTTCTTATACAGAGTCTACTTTAGTCAGTAAATATAGAGCACGTGGTTCTGACAAATTTTTAACAATTTGTATAGTTGTCAACACATGTATTTGAATTTTTATAGTTTAAATATCTAGTGCTGTAATGTGATTGATCATTAATTCCATTAAGTGACCCGCTCATTTGTATACAGGAGAAATTCACATGGAAACTCCGCCATCTCCCGCATTTTCTCTTGCTCATAGCTCAGAAGCCACTGGGCGGATTATCTTCAAATTTGCCACATGTATGCAGTAGCCATGGGAAAATTTTCTGAATATATGAATCTTGACATTTCGACTAATCAGAGACGTTACATGACCAAAAACATGTTTCTAAAAGGGGTGTGATTGTCTGGGTGATAACTTAAAAGTGTTTCGCCTATTCACATGAAATTTGGAAAGTAGGTTTGTAATATAGATATCTTGAAATCATTAACTTTGGAAGTGTTCCAATTCAAATGACCAACATATTAATGCTTAACTGAACGCCACAACTTTTTGTAAATATGAAAATAAAAATTTTTAATATCTCAGAAATAGAGAAATTTTCTGACCCAAGGATGTGCACAGTGCGCAACTTAAAAAGCCCTTCACCTATTCACATGAAATTTGGAAAGTAGGTTTGTAATATAGATGTCTGGAAATCGTTTACTTTTGGAAGTGATCCAATACAAATGGCCAACTTATTAACAATTAACTATACTGCACAATTTTTTTTTAACAATGAAAATGAAAAATATTATCCCAGAAACGGTGCTAGATATGCAGAGTCATGTGGCACTTTTGGCCAAAAATCATTTTTCTGCCATTTTTGGCGGCTATCTTGAATTTCTGCATTACAAGTCAAAACGCATTTATCTCACAAACGGTGCAAGATATAGTGATTATGACGAAAATTTTGGCCCACAGGGTATACACAGTCATCCTTTCAAGATAGCATTTTCCTGCCATTTTTTTGCAGGCTGGTTGAATTTTTGCATAAATGAAAAATATTAAGCTACAACATTGAATTCCCCTCAAGGTAGAAGTTCTCCCCCTGCTCCTCCTTTTTTTGAGCAAAGAAATGCTTGAACATTTTTAGTTAACAATATATTTACTAGCCTTTATCTTTACTATTTTTTTATCATTATACACTTTTTATATCCCCAGGCAAAAGTCGGGGATATACTGGTTTCACCTCCATTGCTCCGCCGCCGCCACCATATGTTTTGATGTGTGTGCGCAATAACTCAAAAAGCTTTGATAGATTTCATTCAGACTTGGCACACACATCTATGTGGGTCAGGAGAGGAACCCTATTTTAAGGTAACCTTAAACTCCCAATAATGAAGTTATGGTTACCGTAAGATCAGAAATTTGACTTTTGACCACTTAATGCCTTCTTGATCAAACACTATTTGGCTCATCTGTAACTTGAAACTTGAAATGGTAAGTCTGACAAGTCTGAATCTCTATAGGTTAGAACTTCTATATGCAATTTTTGTTTGTGGAAAATTTGAAGTCTGTAGCATTATTTTTAAGATCACCGTGAGGTCTCAAAAATGCCCACATAGACCCAATTTATGGATTTTTTTCTGCTTTTAAGCCCTATAACTGTTAAACTATTTTCTTTTTACATACAAGAAAAGTCAAGGCTTTAAATACACATTTAACCTGTGTATTAGGACCATAAACACCCACCCTAGTGACCCTTTTTCGACATTTTGCACATACATTGTCCTGTCAGTTGGAAATGGCAAATCTGACAAGTCTCAAACTGAATTACATATAACTTCTATTATATGTAGTCATTGTCTATGAAAAATTTGAAGTCTGTAGCTTTTAATTTTTAACCGAAAACCCAATTTATAGAGTTTTTAACCACTTTCAAGCCCTGTTTTACTACGTCCCTGATAGAGCTGAAATCTCATGGGAATATATTAAAATGTTCTTTTTTATATGTGTCAAAACCAAGGCTTTAAATAGACATTTAACCTCTGTATTTGGACTAAATACACCCACCCGACTGAGCCTTTTTCGACATTTTTCACATATTTTGCCCTGTAACTTGGAAGTGGTAAGTCTTGCAAGTCTCAAATTGTATAAGGATATAACTTATGCTTAATCTATGTGTGTGTAAAATTTGAAGTCTGTAGCTTTAATTTTAAGGTCACCTTCAGGTCTCTAAAATGCCTACATATATCCAATTTATTCGATCAAATAAATTATTAAAGACTTTCTTCTTTTTCAGCTGTACAACTATGACTATAGGGCTGCAGCAAATGCCAAGGTTGAAACTACAGAGACCAATAACAGCAAGAAAAAGAAGGACGAACCAAACTTTTTCGCAGGAATTAAGAAGATTGACAACCCACAAGATGTTAGTGTCCCTTAAATTCTTTTGTAGACAGAAAAATCAAGCATTTAACTGATTTAAGGTTTTGGTGTAAATTTGCAAAATATTCTATTCTAATCTACTGCTTTGCAAGGGCAATATCTTCCCCACAGAGGGGAACTCCGTGCTCTGATTAACAGAAATCGTTATCATAGGGAGAGTCAAAGGATTTGCAGTGATTTCAGTGTTTCTTGTAAAATGTAAAACACTTCTCTCCTTACTCTACACAAAGTAGCTCTGTTTTTGTGCTAATCATACGTTCATGATATCATGAGTTTGAAGTGATAACTTGCAAATAACTGCTTATGACACAAAAAGTAATCTGTCAAAACATAATCTTTTATGAAATATTAGTTTATTGTTTAATTGTAAATGTTTGGAACATATTTACATGTAAAGATATCAGTGTTTGGATCAGTTGGCAATTAAAAAGAACATCTACAAGGTACTTGCAAGAAAGAAGTACTTATGATTGGCCAAGATGAACAGCATTGACATATAAGGTGATCCCATACTGTTTTGTTGGGTTTGTAGATCCTGTTTTCAAGGGCTGAGGCTTTACATGCACATGGACACACCAAAGAGGCTTGTAAACTCGCCAAAAGGCTAGCTGAAGAGATGCTTGCCTACCCACCTGATCTCAATGTAGACCCACCACCAACTACTGGAAAGGGTAGGAAATTATATTAAATATAAGCCTCATGTTCTTATATGTTCACACACCAGTAGAGAAGCTCTTCTTGCATGTTGGCATTGCTTTTCAATTTTGGAATAAAGGTGTTAAAGCACCCATGCTTTCTCCAGTACTGGTTGTATCTTTGTTGTCAAGCGGTGGCAGGCATAAAGTTTGTGGGTGTTAGGCATCCTAAACACATGCATGGATTTTCACCAACTTTTCAGGATAGTTTAGCCCTAGAGGATCTAGAACTGATTAAAACCTTTCAGGTTATAAAAATATATTCATCCCTGTCACATCCTTTAGGTAATGAACTGCTATAACTTTATCTCACCTATCGGATAATATACAGGAATACGTTTTTAACACACCTGTTTTTAACATCACCATGTGATGAACATTAATCAAGTTCTCTCTCGTGTTTCAGGTAAAAAGAACAAGAAGAATCAGAACAACATTAGTTCGTTTGCAAGCAGCACTCTTGCTAAGGCAGCATTTCTGTGTACTGTGTTACTGGAGGAGACCGAGTACCACCACCTCTCCTTCAGGATTGGTCTGTTTGGCTTAGAAATGCCCAGACCTCCAGCATCCAACAGGGCATTAGAGGTGGGTGGCTTTAGTAATTTTTGAGATAAATTTCCACCATATAATTTGGGCACCTGCTTATTAGGGCAGGATCGAAAAAAAATCAGTTCTGTACTCCGGTACATTTTTTGCTAGCACCATACTCCTCAGTCAGTTCCCATTTTAGCATTAATCAAAGAGCCAGAATTTGCATGATGTTCTTGTAGAAATAAAGAACATGACTCCATAGTGAGTTTTATGATATATACTGATATCAAACAAGACAAGAGTATTCGTTTTCTTATTTTGCAATCTAGGATACAATTACCTTTAAAGTACAATTCCTTTATATATAGAAAGATATTTTTGAACTATATTTCTATGTCTCTTAAAATTGATTCTGTAATCTGGACTCATGGTTAAGTAATATCTTTGCTTTTAAGATTTCTCTTGAGAGAGTTAAGCAGTATTTCATAATAACTATTCTTGTATTTAGCAATAAACACTGGGAGTGCGTTGTTATATTATAAATGCACATGTGGGAAACCAGAAATTAAATGATGAATGAGCCACGCGTTCACTATTCAATTTCTACTGGTGCATTTACAGCATAACAATGCATGGCTGCGAGGTATTTATTGCCAATTAATTTATTTAGAGACCTGTTGCATGTCATTTTACCATAACATTTTTATTACCCCACAGCCCTTAAGGGCTGTCTGGGTATTGTTTTCACCCATGGTGTCCGGTTGGGCCGGCGGGCAGCGGGAAAAAGTTTGTCAGGGCTGTATCTCAGAAACTGTAAGGTGTAGGAAGTTCATACTTGGTAGGAACATTGGTTAGGGGTTGTAGGTGTGGAACATCATGGTGTGACCTTGATATGACCTTTGACCTTGCTGCAGTGACCTTGAACTTTAAAAATCTTGTCCGGGCTATATCTCGGAAACGATAAGGTGTAGGAAGTTGATACGTGGTAGGGACATTGGTTGGGGGTTGTAGGTGTGCAATGTCATGGTATGACCTTGTTTTGACCTTTGGCCTTGCCGTAGTGACCTTGACCTATAAAATCTTGTCCAGGCTATATCTCGGAAACCATAAGGTGTAGGATGTTTATACTTGGTAGGGATATTGGGGGTTGTAGGTGTGCAACATCATGGTGTGACCTTGATTTGAACTTTGACCTTGCTGTAGTGACCTTGACCTATAAAATCTTGTCCGGGCTATATCTCAGAAACTTTAAGGTGCAGGAAGTTGATACTTGGTAGGGACATTGGTTGTGGGTTGTAGGTGTGCATTGTAATGGTGTGGTCTTGATTTGACTTATGACCCAGTCGTAGTGACTTTGAGTTTGAAATTCTTGTCTGGGCTATTTATTGGATTCGGTAAGGTGTAGAAGGTTGACACTTGGTTGGGACATTGGTTAGGGGGTGTAGGTATGTATCATGGTGTGACCTTTAACTTTGGCTCTGCCAAAGTGTGTTCACCTGCCATATTTGAGATATGTTTCTCGTATAACAAGGATCTGTAGATTGCTGCAACTGATTAGTTTATGTACTTTTGTATAATTGGCCTGTTTCCATTGACAGCTATACTCTAAATAATAAAATTTACAGCTTTGTAATTTTTAGTTTACTGATTAATGTTGTCATCTTGCTATTGAAATGTCTTGATTTAATACTTTATCTCTACATACATTTTATTTCTTTTAGATTTTATTTTCTCTACTTAAGCATAATTTGGAGCTTTATATAACTGACACTGCTCTGAAAGTATCCAGATCTTTGTACTGTTTCACTACGTCTATATTTCATGGTGTTAAAAAACTATTTCTCTAGCTGTAAGGTAAGGGCATCTGTAATGCTATTTTATAAAATGTCCATTACACCATCTTGACTGTTCAATTAAGTGAACTGCAAAAATAATTTCTTTAAGACTGGTAACTGTAAGTTTCCACACACAGAGTTTTTCAGGCAACATATCTCTGTTGTGTCTTTCTGTTACCAGTCAATTGTTGAGGCATTAGTTTCACCACTTGCAAAAGCATGTCTTTCTCACTCTATATTTTCATTGCCTCGACTTGCAAACTTGGCACACTTTTGGTCTTCTTTACGTGGCTACCTATCAAAGAGAAATAATTTGTTTAGCCAAAAAGAATTTGAGCAAAATAGTAGGAAGATGTAAATGGGGCAATAAATTGAACATTTTGAAATTTAAGTTCCTGAAGATGGCTTAATAATGTTTAAAGAATCACACTTTTCCAAATTTTGTGCTGTGAGTGGTTCATCATCAGTACTGGTTATGCTGATTTAACTAGTTCTCTTTATACACCTGTTGTGTGTGCTGTATTTCCAGGTGAAGCTTGCTTACCAGGAGTCTGAGCTGGTGAACCTGTTGAAGAAGATCCCGCTGGGCAATCAGGAGTTCAACATCATCAGGGACCGGGCAGAGAAGCTGAGGGATGGCAAGCTCAAGAGCAGGGGAGAGGCACTACTGCCACTCATGTTGGCTACCTTCCTGTTTGAGTCTCTCTGCCTGCCTCGTAAGTTTATAGATGAAACCCCTCAATGAGGCCACCCATTATACAATTACTGTTAGTCTATATAAGAGCAGTGGAGATATGCCACTACCACTGATGCGGTTTGAGTGTTTTCACATCTATCAGTACTCTACTAAGTCTATAAGAAAAGGGGCAGCTGCTGCTGAAACACATACACCTTCATACACTAAAAGCAAATGATTTGCATGTCGTATTATTCGTGATAATGATTACAAATTACAAATCATCTGTACTGTCAGAAACTTGTGGCTCTCTCAATATAGTAGATTATCAAACCATCTAAAAGTACATAAATGTAGTTTTTTCCACTTTATTGCTAGTGGCTGCAGTTTTACTGACCTGGACATGTATGTTTTTAGAACCCCAGTATATGCCGTTGTGCAGGAATGGAGTTAAAGGTCAACCAGGCATCAGGCTTCACACCGATGAAAAACTCGGTTTTGAAGCCTGTGTGGCTGCTCTGGGTGAGTAGAATTTAGCAGCTGATTTTTAATCCTTGCTTCTTGGTTGAAGTCTACATTATTTACAAGGTTAGTTTCTCAATAGAAGTATAAAATGGTTTCCATAGTTTGAGGTGAAATCTACCAAACAACCCTAGCCTTATTAGAAACTTTTTTGACAGAATTCTGTATAATTCACTTTTATTAATAATGATTTAGTTGAATATCTGTACTTTAAAACAGTAAAACCTTCTTTATCAAACTCTCTGTACTCAAGATATTTAATTATACAATCCAATTTCTACTCAACTCTGAAATGTTTATTTAGCTTATTTGTGATAATAAAGATAATAACAAATCTGGCTCCCCAAAGATACTGATAAAACAGAGGTTCTGGTGTATAAA
Organism: Sabellastarte sp. h YS-2021; assembly: GCA_964017235.1. NCBI lineage: Eukaryota > Metazoa > Annelida > Polychaeta > Sabellida > Sabellidae > Sabellastarte > Sabellastarte sp. h YS-2021. The sequence goes on from OZ024931.1 coordinate 88,996,874, forward strand.
TGCTGGCAAGTATAGATAAGGTCTTGTTGTTGTCTGGGCATGCTGCTGTCACAGTGGAAGGCTGAAATGCAAAGTTGGTCACTGGTTTTCCCATTATACGTGAGATACAAGTTTGACTAAATTACATAAAGCAATACCCAAAAATCACAAATTCCTGTAATTTCGAGAAAAAACTAAGAGGATTCCCCCAGTGGCAAATTTTACCTGTCTACCTTCAGTGATGCCATCCTGTATATATGTTACTCTATTGCGAACATTGGTAGTGTTGAATGTATGTTTGTCCCTCAGGTCTAAAAGCTAACATCTCTGAGGCAGAACACGCCTTGTTGTGTGAAGGAACGAGGAGGCAGAGAGGGGAGCTGGCTGTGGCCATGATTGTGCACTACAAGGATGACCAGCTCAGACTCACCAAGGTAAAGTAACAGTTAAATTGTTCTTAACTTTGAAAGAAATCAGCCAATAAATTTGTACATTTTGTGTGTGTGTGTGTCCTTTAGCCTCATTTTTCTAAATCTTTTTCATGTTTCCTGGTGTTAATACCTTTGAGGTAAATTTAACAGTTGTTATATGCAATGATCCATCAACACTTTTTACACCTAACTGTACAGTCTGCCCTATGTGGCCAATCACCAAGAATTTTAAGTGGAGGGGAGGATGTTATATGGGTGGTTGCCATCCTTGTTTGTGGGATTGCAGAAATATCAGGGATATCTGACTCTGTCCAGGTACCACTGGATCACCTTTACAGTCCACAACCTCAGTTTGTTCACCAGCATGAAAAGTCCTGTCACTTCTCACTGGAGGGATTGGCTGTATGGGGTGAATTGTGCAGCCGGTTTAACATAAAAATTGCCAAGTGATTGGCAAGTTTGGCACCTAATTACTGGCCGTCACCTCAGTATGTTGATTCGACTGCCACAAATGGCAGTACTGAAGGCCTGTCCCAATATGACCCTGGCTTTAAAACCTGGAGTAAAACCCAAACTTGTTTAAAAAATGTTTTGTAGTCAGTTACATTTTGTGCCTTTGTTATTCAGATTATGGACAAGATGCTTGACAGGGGTGTACACCAGCTGTTTAAAGCCCCGTCACTCTCTAACTACTTGCCAGCCAATGCTGCCAGAGGAGGACAGCAGAGGTCAGTCAGTGGTCATCATCTCTCCTCTCAGCCAGATTATGTACTGCAGGTTGGTAGAGGTCTTTATTAGTTTTCACACTGTAGATCAGTAATTTTCCTGTATATAATATAGGAATAAATGACATATTCGAGGGCTTTGTGATGGTTTTATACTATCGATCGGCTGAATATTAAAGCCACAAAAGCTGTAGGGCTGTGTGCTTTAATGTCGCCGATCGATAGTTCAAAGTACGGCGTAAATCTTGCACAAAAATCAAAACAAATCCAAGGCTATATTGGCTGTTCCATCAGTGGAACATATGTGGTGGCCTCTTGAGTAAAATAAAAAAAGACAAGTATTTTGTGTTGCTCTATTTCACAGAATTTGTTATCAAGTATTGAGAGATTGTCATTGTAGATTCTTTCAATTTGTTGTAAGCTTTAAAACGATATGCTATTTGTTAAAATCATGCAAGAAATGGCAATCTAATGAATATTTTAATCACTGATTTTACTGTGAGTTGTTAATTTACATTAGTATGCGAAGGGATGATGTGCCTAGAATTCAACAGCATTATTTTATTCACAGTTCTATATTCACTATTTGTGCATTGCACAAAAGATGTGTCCAAGGTCATTGCACAGCCTACCATTTTAGAGTGTGTGTCTAAATGATAAACACTCAGCGTTTAACGATATGTCAAGAACATTGCGCTTTTACTGATTCCTTTGACAAGTATATGCATGTGCTACTTTCATCTACCCTTGTGAATACCTGTAGTTATATAACCTATACAGTATGTTGAACCTAACAATAAAGATTAAAACAAATCCGTGTAAATGTAGCACAATATCAGTACATGGGAAATCAATTTAAATCTCGCATGATATCAGTACATGGGACATGGCCCACACAAATTGTTGAAACAAACTTGAAAATGAAATACTTGCAGATATAGTCACGTTCAGTGTGTGTATAGGTGTAGTGAAATAAGCAAACTCAGATGTAATATTAGTCTAGTGTTTAAGACCTTGTAGTTGAGAGCAGAATGTCTGGAACTTAATTCCCATCCCCGTCATGGAGAGTGTACCCATTGAGAAGGTTGAATTACTGGACCTTTCCACAGTGTCAATCAAAATACCGCAAATCGGCAAACATCCTGTTTACTACAATGCCAACAACCAATCATTTCCTCGGGTGCCATTTTGAATTACAAAAACGTGACCAATTTTAGGGACCTATTTGTAAATAATATTGCTTTCTGATAATGGAACAAAAAGAAACCACAGTGTAATTTCATAAACAAATTATATCATCAATCCTGCCTACTTTAAAATGTCCGCAATGCATACATATGTTCCCAAGCTGCCATTGTTTACATATTACTGCAATGCATGAGGATTTGTTTTGATCAATAAATTGTTTATTTATTTATTTTCTAATTTTTGTCACAATAAATCAAATATACAATAATGTATCAGTTCTCATTCTATGCTCCATCCAATCATTTATAATACATGTTTTTTCTTGTATATCTTGAAATACTCAATGTTTACGTTTGATTTCCCGCCATTTTCGCCATTTGTTTGTCAGACAAGACCTGACATGGAGACAACTAAAATACCGTAAACCATTGACATTGTATATGTCAGCCATTAACAATATAAACTTGACAATGTTTTCCAGGCATCCCATGTTCTGGCCAACACACCTGCAGATCCATTGGCTGGCAGTAGTAGTAGCACCACTAGTGGTGTAGGAGTGGTTAGCTCGACCCCTCCCCATGGCCTGGGCACTGGTCTGCCGGTCAGTCAGCAGCCCCACAGGAAGACACCCAGTAGTGGGTGTGACAGTGACGATAGTATGAGTCTCAGGGAGGACGCACTCAGAGCCTGCGGAAATGCACTGGTTGCTGCCAGTGAGGGTGAGTGGGATCTAGTGGTTTGTACATTGTAGGTAGTAAAAAGTCTCTTATCTATCCTATTGTGTGCATAGTACAAGTCTTTGGAGGACTAACTCCGGGCTTTTGGAAAGGCCCTTGTTCTGTGAGTGTAGGTGTATTGATTAAGAATATTGTATATCATTAAAGTTTTTATGACACCGAGTTAATCACAGGTGCATTGTGGACTACAGTAAAGTAAATATAGTAAAAATATAGAGCTATATTATATTTGTGTAGTGTGTATTCAGGCTGTTTTGTATGTTAGCTGCTATAGGTATGTTTAAAGACCCCAGTCTCACTGAGTCTGTGTTGTGTATATCAGTACACCTAGTCTAATAAACTCCTTTGCATTTGTGTGTATCAGTTTAGCCTCTGTTTTATATCTTTAGGCTGTATGGAAGTCAGTCAGATAGGGGACAATGATATGTTGCATGCAATAGGCATGTGGGAGGACCCTAGTCTTACTGAAGAGGGTCATAGTCTGGAGTACCTCAACTTAGAGGACAAGTTTTCACACATGCACCTTGAACCAATGTCTGCTGTGAGACCAAAGCCATCCAGAAATGGCAGGTGAGGCTAGTAAGAGTACTCAGGGGAGCAATGTAAAATATTAAGATATATAATATTGAAACGTTTTGTAATAACTTACTAAAACAAGATGAAGGAAGTGGTATTAATGTAATACAAACTGTGTTATCCAAACAGGTTTGCAGAGTAAGATGGTGGTCTGACAGTGGGAGGTTTGTAATAGAAAAGAAGCTTTTTACCATAAAATAATAAGAAAGGAAATACAAAATATGAGAGAGTGGAAATTAGTTAATAGATTGAATATATTGTAATACTTTTGTGAGATAATAGAGGTGTTACTGTAATCTCAAGATGTAACAGTGCATGGTGTTTTGTTACTCTACACACACGGAGGATTTCTTCATTACATAAGTAATGCCATGTAATTTGCATGTTTATCAATATTGGAATCATTTTAATTTTCGACATTAAGTTTCTGGTTGTAAATATTTGAAGAATTTTGCATAATGTTTGATTAAGTATAATTTGAACACTTTTTACCCCTCAGCCCTTAAGGGCTGTCGAGGTATTGTTTTCACCCATGGTGTCCGGATGGGCAGGCGGACGTTCGGGCGGCGGGAAATAGTTTGTCCGGGCTGTATCTCAGAAACCGTAAGGTGTAAGAAGTTGATACTTGGCAGGGACATTAGTTAGGGATTGTAGGTGTGCAACGTCATGGTCCGACCTTGATTTGACCTTTGACCTTGCCGTAGTGACCTTGACCTTTAAAATCTTGTCCGGGCTAATTCTCGGAAACCGCAAGCTGTAGGAAGTTGATACTTGGTAGGGACATTGGTTAGGGGGTGTAGGTGTGCAACGTCATGGTCTGACCTTGATTTGACCTTTTACCTTGCCGTAGAGACCTTGACCTATAAAATCTTGTCCGGGCTATATCTCAGCAACTGTAAGGTGTAGGAAGTTGATACTTGGTGAGGACATTGGTTAGGAGTTGTAGGTGTGCAACATCATGGTGTGACCTTAATTTGACCTTTGACCTAGTAGTGAACTTGACCTATAAAATCTTGTCCAGGCTATAACTCAGAGACTGTAAGGTGTAGGATGTTTATACTTGGTAGGGACATTGATTGAGGGTTTTAGGTGTGCCACGTCATGTTGTGACACTTATTGACCTTTGACCTTGCTGTATTGACTTTTAAAATCTTGTTGCACCTTTGGGTCTGTCTGTTGATGCAGATTAAGCACTGTTAAAGTCATATTAGAATTCATTAAGAATTTCCTTTTGCAAGTTCCCATTGTAACAGATGGAATTTCATCAAGTGAGCCACAGGCTTTTCTCCAACACCACACATAAGCATTCATTGAATGTATTGCCACTTCTGTATGCATGGATAATATTCAAAACATCCAAACCATAATTCAGCCATTTTTGGTTTACTGATAAATGCTGTCATTTCATTATTGAATTGTCTTGTTGTAATACTTCATCTTTACATACATTTCTTTTCCCTTATATATTATTTTCTCTACTCAAGCATTAGTTGTACCTTAATATAACTGACACTGGTCTGAAAGTATCTTGAACTTTGTACTGTTACACTACTATATCTCATGGTGTTGAAAAATATTTCCCCAGGCTGTGGGGTACGGGCATCTCTGATGCTATTTTTATTGAATTATCTTGTTTTAATACTTCATCTTTACATGCATTATCTTTATTTTAGACATTATTTTCTCCATTTAAATATTGTTTGGACCTTTCTATAACTGACAGTGTTCTGAAAGTATCCTGAACTTTGTATTGATACAGTACTTCTATATCTCATGGTGTTAAAAATATTTCCCTGGGCTGTGGGGTACGGGCATCTCTGATGCTATTTTTTTTATTATTATATTTTGCAAAGCAGTTGAAATATTATTCAAATCTTTAAGCAGTAGGTTACCATAAAAGGATGCGGAATTGATTGGATTGGATCATTCCCAAATTCAATCAATTCCAAGTTAAACCAATACCCACCTACTTTGAAAATTTATGTAAATCCATGCAGTAGTTGGTTAACTTGCTAACAAATAACAGAAACTAACAGTCGTATAACCTAATTGAATGAGAAAATATACATTGGTGGAAAGTATCCGGCATGAATTGTAAGCCCAACACAAAGACACTGGTTTGTACATGTGTGATGTTGACATTTTTGCATCAGGTACAACAATAAGGATACTGACAGCTCAGCAATGGAAGATGAGAACACTGCAGACTACAAGGCTTGGGAGGCCAAGTTCAGGTGCACTCCACTCAAAACCAACAAGAAAAAGACTGAAGGTAAGGGCAGACTATACTAACAGAAGAGACTAACAGAAACGTGTGGTAGTTTTAAAGTTACCTTTATATCCAAATGCTGTAAATCAGATAGATTTTATATTTAAAAATAAAATTTTATTGCGCTACACTAGCTTACCATGTGGGACTGAATGCTAACTTGGGAGGCTGCAGGACTCTAGCTAACGACCAAGAAAAATGGATGTTTGTATTTGACCGAGTCTGTGGTTTTAGTATGTACCATAGCAGTGTCGTTTGGTAGTTCGTCCTTCAACTCTCGTGGGCCGCTATATTGGAAAGCGTTTGAAATAAATTCACAATATTTTACTATTTTCTCATGATATACTTGTGGTCGGATACTGAAACTACATCAATTTCTTTATTTATATATATAGAATTGTATTTTTGTGACAAATCACAGAACAGATAAATATATCTAATATATTTTACAATTTAATCCACTTCCGGGTCAAGTTGTGAAGAAAGAGTTGAACATCTGAACATGACCAGCAATAGGGAGGTAGATATGTCTGACCTCCCTTCATAGCATACAGAAGTAGACCTTCGGCATGTTCTTTCTTTTCCTGACCCAGGGAAACTTTGCCTAGGTCATCTTCTACCGTGTTGGTCCTGGGTGACGAAAGGCCAAGAGGAGCTCAGGCCAAGAGGCCCTTTAGCTATGCTCCCTCAAGTCCATACCTCAAAGATATCTTTGAGAAATTTGAATAGGACTCCCTGGCCTCTAATTTACCTGAGGGTAAATTTATCAACCCCTACTTCAACAGTAAATTATTACAAGGTGAGACAACCTTGTTTTTTGAGGACAATCTTCAGGAGCTCAATACAGATTTTGCCAAGATCTGTATCTCTCCTAAACCTCTGGAGCCCCTATGTGTAAGTTCACTATAAGTTCTGAAGGAACTTGAGCACTAAACTAGGCAGAACCTCTCTACCTTCATTCCACAGCTACTTTTACAAGACTGCTTCCTCCTGTAACACTCCTTGGGTAAAGTGTCACACTATTAAGGCCGCCCTTAGGGGGTTAAAAGCCAGATTCAGAAGGGTGCCTAATCCTTATCCTGCCTAAACAATCTGTAGCCCATATCTTCCAGAGGGAATTGTATACAATGGGCAAACTCTGGCCTGCAAGGACGCGGGGCCAACATGACCCTCCTTCAATCACATCTAGGGGATTCTAGATATCAAGAACTCAGGAATTCGCCCTTTTTGGCCTTCTCCTCTGTTTAAGTCACAATTAATCAAGGATGGAGAAGACTTCCTCCTTAAAGGCACCCCAAAGACCCACAGGGTTTTTAAACCCTATCAAAATTTCCCTTTCGTGTTCCCCACCACAATAGAATGAGGCTCCTACAGGAAACGCTGCTATGGGGGCAAATTCCTCTCAAGCAGTAACCAATCGTTTTCCTCAGGTAGGGGGAAATCAAACTGAAGAGGTTTCAGGGGTCGCTTTTGACCCCATTCAAGGGATGAGGGCGTGGAAACCCCTCCCCCTATGACTCCTTTCAAGCCTCCCTCAGTCCCCCAGTAGGAGGTCTCCGTCTTTTCAGAAAAGACTGGCTCACAAACAAATGTTCAGAAATCTAAATCTCGGGTTTTGCAGTCGCCTGTTTCTTTTCCCCAAGCCTCACAAAGGTGGAGGCCAGTAATAGACCCAAGCAGGCTCAACACCTTCCTACTTGTGGAAAGGTTCAAATGGAAACACCAGAGTCCATCAGGGCCTCTCTGATTCTAGGGGAATGGGTGTCGTCGATAGACCTATCAGATGCCTACCTTCACATCTCCATTCTCCTAAACTCAAGGAAGTACCTAAGGTTTTGCCACAGGTCACAAGTTTTCAGTTCACCTCCCTTCCCTTCGGGCTGGCCACGGCCCCTCAGGTCTTTACAATGATTGTAAAAGTAGTGAAGTTGATGGCCCTGACAAGCGGAATCAGACTTCACCAGTACCTGGACGACTGACTGATAGGGCCCAGTCTCCGGAAGAAGAACAATAAACACTCAGACAGTGGTAGACCTAACCCCGTCCTTAGGCTGGATACTAAATCAGGAGAAGTCCGAACTAAACCTACTCAAGTGTTTTCGTTTGTGGGCTACGAGTTCCACCTTGATCCAGCCCTTGTAAAACCCTCTCAAGAGAGATGGCTCAAATTTCAGGATTTGTTCCTACGACTCAAGTCAAACATGTTTTTGACTACAAGATGTTTGATGTCGCTAATCAGGTTGCTTGCCTCAATGGAGAAATGGTCCCGGAGGAACGCCTTCACATGAGGCCCTTTCAGTTTCACCTCAACTTCCTCAAGGAGCACTGGAGATTTCCTCAGTCGTTGGACAGCCTCCTTCCTTCGACAGAAACCTTTTCAGCACACCTAGAATGGTGGCAGAATCCCACAAACGTGATGAAAGGCACAGACCTTCATCCCAAGACCACAGTATCCAACTCTTTAGAGACACCTCAAACGAAGGCTGGGGCACTCACTCAGAGCACACCTCTACTAGGGTCTGTGGTCAGACCGGGGAATAAGGCTACACATAAATGTTCTAGAGCTGAAAGCGGTTTCTCTGGCCCTTCAAAGTTTCAAGGAACAGTGTTGGTTGCTACAGACAACTCAACAGTAGTAGCCTACATAAACAAACAAGGAGGAACCCACTCGGCGGAGATCTGCGCTCTCCTGTGGAAGATCATGACCGGGTGCCGTCATTACCAGATATCCTTAAAAGCCAGACACATTCCAGGGTGTCTGAATGTGATGGCCGACCTTCTGTCCAGGTCGAACCAAGTCCAATCAACAGAATGTTTCAAACAGATCTGTCTCAAATGGTTCACTCCTCATGTAGATCTTTTGCCACTCGCCTGAACCACAAAGTTCCACTATACGTGTCTCCAGTTCCAGACCAAAATGCTTTGGACATAGATGCTCTGAACATAAACTGGTCAGGTCTCACTGCTTATGCTTACCCTCCCACGGCTCTCCTTCACAGGGTGATCCAAATCAGGCAATTCAGTTGCCTAATCACTGTAATAGCCCCAGGCTGGCCAGGGATGCCCTGGTTTTGGGACCTAGTGCAGCTCTCAACAGAGATCCCACTTCAACATCCAGTGTCAAGAACTCTTCTCAAACAGTCCCACAATTATGTGTTTCACAACAATCCACAGCATCTCAACCTCCACCCTGGTGTCTGGAGTGGACAGCTCTAAAACAAGGCTTCGCTGTGGAGGTGGCAGAGAGAATTGCTGCCTCTCAGAGATCGTCAACAAGAACCATCTACAAGTGAAAGTGGGCCCTATTTGAGAAATGGTGCAGAGAAAATTTGGTGGATTTCTCCACTCCCTCTGTAAAGCAAGTCTCAGACTTCTTTATGTACCTGTACCAAGATCTAAACAGGCGCCCTTTGACCATTGACGGTTATAGGACAGCCATTATTGACACCCTGGGCCCAATGGGACTCCATATCTCTCAAAGTTCAGACCTTAACAGGTTACTCTCCAGTTTTCATAGGGATCATCCCAAAAGTTCCAGGAATCTTCCTAAATGGAACCTTTCTGTTGTTCTCAATGAGCTCACAAAAGCACCCTTTGAGCCTATGAAAGACACAGACCTCAAACATCTTGCTCTTAAAACTGCTTTCTTGCTAGCTTTGGCCTCCGGCAAGCGCCGCAGTGAAATCCATGCCTGGGTTGCAAACAAAGTATCTAATCTAGGCCAATGGGAAAAGGTTGCCTTGTTCCCCGCTTCAGATTTCATAGCCAAAAACCAACTAGCAAGAGAAGGTACTCAAGTGTGTCTCCGGTGATTATTCCTGCTCTAACTACTAGTGCAGTAACGACGCGGCTTGACTTGGTCATAGTCAGTCGTGAGTGTTGAAATTACGACGCGTCGGTTCATACGTTATGAAGATCGATTTTTCATCAAAACCTTTATAGTACACCAAAATATTACCTACCTAATGAAATCTCATGATAATTAGCATTTTTAAAGAAAGCAATCACATTTTTAAGTTGTCATGGCTTTCAAGTGGAAACAACAAAGACCTTACTTGGTCAGACAACAACAACAATATGTTTCTGGGACCAGTAGTAGCGGCACAACAAGTCCTAGTCCCTTCCCCTCAGCATACTCATCTTCGGGAAGAAAAGAGGGGGGGGCACACCCGCTGCAGCCAAGTCTCCAGGAATCTACCCCAGGGTCCAGGTATTGGTTACCTCTCCAGATGTTTACGGTAAGGTCTCTTATATTTTTAACTGTATAATGTATTTTGTGTTTACGAGTGTACCATAATCTCATTTTAGGGTGGCAAAATTGATGAGATTCAAGCCTAGGGCTGTATTATTATAGGAGTGATGCCCTTAGGGGCTACTACCTTGAGTGAGCATGGCTGCACTCTCTTCTCTCAAAACATCCAGACAGTACCCGTACTGTCGCTCATTAAATTTCGGTTTTTGGCTACTTACAGACCCGACTTTAGAATTGGGGCTCTGTAACTGGGACTTAGACTGGTAATTTGGCAATACTTTGGTATATTTTTAAATTCTAAATTTTAAAAATGGACAGTATTCTTCCAGTCTCAGCTGTAATCCTGCCACCGGGCGGTTGAATTCAGCATTCAGTCCCACATGGTAAGCTATTGTAGCGCAATAAAATTTATAAATTTTAATTACTTAAATGTAGCTTTTATAAGCTACAAGCTTATCATGTGGGACTGAGGAAAGTCCCACCCTACCTCCCCGCTATATTTCAGCTGAGGGGGTATGGGCTAAATTTACCACTAGAGAAGAAAGACGAACTACCAAACGACACTGCTATGGTACATACTAAACCACAGACTCAGTCAAATCCAAACATCCATTTTTTTGGTCATTGGCTAGAGTCCTGTGGCCTCCCGAGTTAGCATTCAGTCCCACATGGTAAGCTTGTAGCTTATAAAAGCTACATTTAAGTAATTAAAATTTTCAATGTTGTGTGTAAGTAGCTCTATTGAAATTGGTACAATTGATGAATGCTATTTCTATCGTTACTAAAATATTGACGTGTATTCTATTGTGTTACATACATGTTGTGTCAGCAGGGATGGCAAGCATAGACAGCAGTGCACCGGAGACCAACTCCAGTGACAACTCACCAACACTGGTAAGGAAAAGCTGGGGAAAACACCATGGGCCTGGCAGTGACAGCGGCTCCAGTGGCAAGAGCAGCGATTCTTTCATCTCCAGCAGTTCCGGGGATAAGATCATCGCAAAGATACATGATGAGATTGACAGGTAGAAATATATACTGTATAGGGAGGTCAGAGAAGGGTATCATCAGGCCAGTCATTGTTTAATATGTAATTAAGTCCACAAGGGATAAGGGTAAATTGTTAAGGTTTGGGACAAAATATGCAGAGGAGGGAACTTACTCAGGAGTTGGGAAATAGACAATATACTAATGTGTTTGGAGGTAGAGAAAAATACTGTTGGTTATGCAGGAGATAAGAGGTCATTGCTAAGATATAGAACAAGGTTACTAAGATAGGACAGCATTTGCTGTAAAGATTATGCAGTTGTCACTGTTTTAATAAGTAATCAAAATCTGATTTGCAATCGTCACAGCAAACACTTGGATTACTTTTATGCACAAAGTTGCTTTTATATTCTTTCAAAACTGAGGTAACTGGAGGTTTTGCTAAGATAAGTCTTATACTCCAAAAAGTTATATGTCTCATGGTAAAATCTGCGATTAAAGTAGGACCATGATGATTGATATTCTAAGAGTACAATCCTGATGGGGGGTTAGCCACCCTCGCCCCTCCAGGAGAGAAGGAGTTTAGTTTGTTTTGTAAAAAAAGGGTGAATAAGTAGGACCATGGTGTTAGGAATTTATGGTGTATTCCACTGTGAGGACTGTGGTTAAGCTTCTACTGTGCACTAGTAAAATGATGTGTCAGCTTATAGTAACCTATTGCTTGTGTTTATGGTGTATTTGACAGCCCTACTGCAGGTCTGGACACACGTTATCCCAACATATTGCTCAGCTACTCCAGAAGTTCCACACCAAGCATGAAGGGAGTCAGGTACTGATTTTATTGCCTCGGGGCTTAAATACATTTGATATGGTCAGTCGTTAGATTCTCAAACAGTTGTGTTTCATTATGTTATACATGATAGTTTTTCCCTCAGAGTTGTCAGTGAACTGAAACCACCATTGTACTAGTATACTGTATTGGTGTGTTTATGCAAATCAAACTATAACCAAACATGAAAATATACATAAGTAACATTCATAGCAAGAGAGAACTGTTTTGGATATGACAAAATTAAGCATAGTTCTGTGGAACATAACACCAAAATATAACACCTTGCCATTTTCATTGTATGTTACATTTCAGGTGTAGAGGTAGGATTCTCAATATTCTTTAAATTCAAACACTTGCCATATACTATGTCTATTCTGCAGTGTTTCCAAACACCAATCCACATTCACTGTACATTATGTTGCAGGTATAAAGGCAAGACTCGCACAATGCCAACGGTTCCTAACATGCCCAGTGAAGCGTCTGCCCACTTCATGTTTGAGCTGGCTAAGAACATTCTCAACAAGGCTGGAGGCACAAGTTCCACGTCCCTCTTCACCCAGTCCAATCCAAACAACAATCCCACAATGCCACACAGGCACCTGCACTTGTGTGCTTTCCAGATTGGACTTTACGCACTTGGGCTGCATAACTGTGTGTCTCCAAATTGGTTGAGTCGCACATACTCTTCACACGTGTCCTGGATCACAGGTAAGACTAAAATAACAACCATCAATGTCTAAAACCTTTGGTACATGTAGTGGGTAAACATTTAGTCATTTCACATGATACTTAAAAACCACTTTCTCCATTGGGTGGCTTCACACACAGACTGAAAGAAATCTGTTTGTTTTAAAAGTTTGTGGTTATCATTGTCTCACGAGCCATTGTAGTAGGCTGTTACTTAGTTTGAATATATGAGCTCCAATCTCAGTTGTTTTATCCTATAACATTTACAAATATAGACTTCAGTTGTGAATATGTTTTCAGTTTAAAGTCCAAATAACTGACAACGATAATGCTGTCTTTAAAATAGTATATTCTGTATAGGCGTACAGTTTTGTAATTCCAATAAATTTACTTACTCAATTACTTACTAAATTTAGTTACATTTAAATTTTCATTATAATTCATATTATACTAAGAATGAGCACCTTTGACCTTTCTCCCTTCTGTTTTAACTCAGGTCAGGCTATGGAGATTGGCAGTCCCGCTATTAACATCCTAATCGACACCTGGGAAGGCCACCTGACTCCACAAGAAGTTGCCTCACTGGCCGACCGGGCGTCCAGGTGTCGGGATGCCAGCATGGTGCGAGCAGCAGCAGAGCTGGCTCTGTCTTGTCTACCTCATGCTCAGGTAAGTGTTAGAATTTGGAATTTTCACCCAATTGTGTTTATAAAGTCGAGAGATGATAAGAAATAGTATGTAGGCAATAAGTACATTTGAATGCTGGTGTGCTATCAGTTTCAAAGATGCAAGTTTAAATATTATCTTGTGTCCCTCATGGACAAGTAACTAAAATGATGTAACATAATCATACACCTGTAACTGCAAAGCACCTGTCTTACCTATGTCTTATATATGTTATAAAGATAGATTAGATAAATTTGGGTTTATTGTAGTGACAAGTAACATGCTTAACAATTCCACAAAACATTAATTAAGCAACAGCTTTTTACCAACTCTACATGGGTTTATATGTCACTTTAGACATTGGCACATGCTTAAGGTCACAGGTCCAATAATACACAAGAAGTTGCAAGTTAAGTCATACTGTACAACAATAAAAATTATTTTGACACTAGAAATGTAGTGCTCTAAAGATGAGGCTGAAATCCAAAGAATTATAATTTCACTTGTTGGTTCAGAAATTCAACTTTGAATATTTTCATTATACTATAAGCAGGAAGTGATACGTTAACTATGGGGTATTTTTTGTTTTGGCCATATTGTTACCTTGTCACAGTCCCATTGTGTGTGTAATGTGTATTTGTGTCTGTCAATTACAAAGTGGCTGCACCATGGCTGAGTGTATTATATAGACTAGTGCTGAGTTAACAACATTCATCTGTAATTCTTCAGGCTTTGAATCCCAATGAGATCCAGCGCGCCTTGCTTCAGTGCAAGGAGCAGAGCCGGGAGATGTTGGAGCGAGCTTGCCTTGCTGTGGAGAGTGCAGCCAAAGGAGGAGGTGTTTACCCAGAGGTTCTGTTTGATGTGGCCAAGCGGTGGTATGAGCTCTACGAAGAGTCCGCACAAAGGAACAGGCCACACGGTGCACAGGTAAGGGAATGGAAAGATGATACAAGGAAATGGAGATTCTAAGCGGCATAAATTTCTTTCTCAAAGCTGGATAATCATATCTATATTGTATGCCTTCAGTCATTGTTAAAAAAAGTGTCTTCATCCCTGAGTTCAAAGTGAAAATGAAGGTGAACTGATAAATGTTTGTGGTCAAAAATTTATAAGTGCTCAAGTCTTTTAGTAGTGAAGTTTGACTATTACTTGGATCAGCATTAGCGGTTCTCATCAGAGGCATGAATAATTGAAAACCAAGTAAGCCCTGAAGTAGGATAATTTACTACTGTTTGCTGCGACAGAGCAAGGAGTTACTCCTGTTTATTCCTGCTCCAAGACATTTCACAGGCAAACAACACTCGGTGAGAAATATGGAGTTTATTGTTGTGCAGTGAATGGGGTAGGGAAAAGGCTCAATCTCTACCACAAAATGCAAACCTTGGGAATTATACATTGTTTGGATTCTCCTTTGCATGCATCCTACAGGTATCGATATGTTTGTATAAGCTAATGCTCTTTCATTACACCCTTACCCAGGTGTACCCTTATTCTTAAAATGAATATGTGACCAAGGTTTTTAGTATAATGGTTGATCAACTAGTTGGCACAGCCTTTCTCCACCTTAACCACTTTACCGAGTTTTCTGTATGACCTTTCCAGTGTCTTTAAATGTAAAGTATAACATTAAAAACCTTCCATTAAATGTTTTAGTTACATGGTGTAGTAACATTAGGAAATCAGTTGAAAGAATTAGTATAGAAGACTTACACTCTTTATGATGCAGGCTAGCAGTGCCAGTTTGAATGTCCGTGGTGATCAGTCTATGGCTGAAGCCTCGGACGATGGCCAGGCCCTGGTTCCAGCCAACAGCGAATCCTCTCAGCAACAACCACAGCAAGCACAACAGCCACAGCCGCTGTCAGCTGATCAGGCGCCTACGGTCATGCAGCTGGTGCCAGCCCAGCAATTGCCTACTCAGAATGGTCAGGCAGTGGTACAGCTTCCAGCTGGTCAGCAGGCCCAGATCCCACCAGGGGCAATGGCTATAGCCCCGATACCTTACACCATACCCCCTCCAGCCCCAACCCATACCTCAATGCCTCACCATCCATACATTGCACCCTACAGCTATGTACAGCAGATTCAGCCTAACTTTGCCCACCATTACAGTGCTCCACATATTCCTCTGCATACCCACAATATTCACCCGTCTTACATGGCTTCCTACCCATATCAGGGCCAGAACACATTTACCAATGTGTCAGCCATGCAGAATGCTGCCACCATGTATCATGCACAGGTGTCACACCTCAGGCCTCCAGCACCAACACTACAGGTGGCTTATGTGAACATGCCAGCAGCACAGCTACAAAACAGACGGACAGGTGTACAGGGACAACAGCAGAAGTTACAGCAGGTAAGAGACTCATGTCAGTGGAAAATTGTATTTTTTAAAAGTTTTGAAGGTTGCAGTACTTTTGATACAGTTTTCCTCCACCAGGAGGAATATGTGTATTTTGGTTTCTTGATATAATACACCCGATCATTGTCGCCCAATATTGATTTAATATAATGTATTAGAAATTGATAAAACATTGGTAAAACTGAACATTAAAGGCTTTAAACTTATGGTGGCAGAAGTAAAAAAAAAAAAAAAAAAAAAAAACAAGCCAATCAGTCAGAATGTGATGCATGTTATGATTTGTGTAAGGTCAGCCATTCATCAGCAGACTAAGAAATGTGAAATTCTCGACTGGGATCACCCATTATAAATAAAGAAGGAAAAAAAAACACAATTTTATTGCGTCAATACATCCTACCCAATGGACAGTTGCTAATCCGGTCAGTGCAGACTGGCCCACCAAACGACAGAAAACGTGGCATTTTCCTCAGTATCGAGGTTTAGTTGCTATTTTGTATTTCATGTTTCTTATTGAATCATTTTCTTGTGTTAAAAACCAGCAGGCTGGAGGAGAGCAACAAGCAGTGGTCACTCAGGCAGCAGTGTTGGTCCCTGTGCAGGCCAATGGTCAGCAGGTGGCAGCAGTGGCCACTCCACCATCAGTAGCTCTTCAGCAAGCCCAGGCATTGGCAGCAGGGGGAGGTCAACAAGCGGAGAACAGCACATTGGTCATCAGTAGTCCTCACATGAGTTATCTGCAGGTAACGGTGATGCTTTCTTCAACAGTTAGGACAATTGTGATAAATCAATGAGGTATTCGCAAGATACTGCAGGGCGATGTTTAATTCACACGCAAAATATCAAAGTATTCACAAGCTAAAGATCAGTTAGAAATTTTGTATTATATGTGTTAAACAAAAGTTTATTTTTTGGTTTAAAGTGAGCAAGACATTTCTTCAGGAGTTCTATGCATGTTGATGGATTTCTACAAATTTGTATTTCACCAAAACATTTGAGTACCCTCTGTTGTCTCGTAATTAAGCGTCCTGCAATTTTTTTGTCTTGTTTTGCAGTTTCTCACTTGGCTGTGCAAATTTGCACTTGGTTGTTCAAATTTTAACTAGGTTTTGCAGTTTCTTACTTGGCGTTTACTTGCTAATTTGGTTTTGCAGTTTCTCAATGTTTCAGTAGTCATGCGATTTCTTGCTTGACTTTCCAATTTCTAGCTTGCTTTTTGCAATTTTCCAGTAGATTTGCAATTTCTCACTATTTGTTCTCTTGCTAGGCTGCGTACCGAGTGGGTATGTTGGCGATGGAGACGTTAGCTCGCAGAGTACACGATGACCGCCCTCAGACCAAGTATGCCCGCAGCCCTCCATATGGGGAAGATGTCAAGTGGCTGCTGGCTGTTGCTATGAAGCTCGGTAAGTGGATTAATGGTACTCCAGTCTCATTGTATTTGTCACAGCAACTCCCATATTGCTTATGGTAGGTTGGCCCATACCTTTTCTTCATAAAGGTGTCTCTTTTGTCTTCTATCTTGCCATACCATCATTGTGATCTACTGCAATATATCTTAGTATATTGAAAATCCAGAAATATAGAATGTGTAGAAATATAAATTATAGAAATTTATGTTTTGTCATTGTGTAAGTACAGTTCCAGTGTAATGTTTGGTAAGGCTTAACATACCTAGTCCAATAAGCCAGTGGGATATCCATATCCTAAAAATGTGTAACTAAAGTCTTTTATTTATGGAACAAAGCTGGATATAATTTCTCCAAAAGGATGCAGTTTTGTAAATGAAAACAACATTTTAATTTTAAGATGACTTTTCCCATCTACTGTAGTGGAAAAGCTCTGATCAGGCAATGTGTCCCAATATGTCATGTACTTTCAGTCTTTAAAGGACTGTATATAGGTTGATTGATTTGATTTCTTCCATCTACACAGATATATCTTTCCACAGTGCTGTTCTGAATCTGTTCTGAAGTACCTTCAGTCACTTTAATTATACAAATTAACTTCATCTATCCACACAGATGTGTCTGTACACGGTACTGCGGTGAACCAGTATCTTCAGTCATTCTGTGCGAGTGCAGTGAATGCCATTGTGAGTCCATTTGTGCTTCATGATATTGCACTGGAAGCTGCCCGATTCTTGGCACGAAACAACCCAACTCAGATCCAGCAGCAGCTCAGGTCACCAGCACTGAACTCTCTGATGCAGAAGTGTCTGCAGATGTAAGTAATAAGACACAGTGGATCACTTAAAAAATGTAATGGGATCTAAGTTGGACCAAGACCAATCTTCTCATTTGTTTTCACGAAGATTGGACTAGTACTATTTGTGTAATCCTGAAAACAGATAAACGATCATGCATTTAACACCTCCTTGGTGGAGGTAATTAGATTTAAATTCTGGTTTAAGCTTAATTATTTCTGTGACATAACTACATGTCCATAATAAATCTGTTATTCTATGCACTAATTAGTTGTCTATATATTACATCATTCAGGTTCATCCAGTGTGCTCATCAGAGGATACACCACATTGCTGTGAATGATTATGATGAGTTTGTGACAATTGTGTGCAGTGCTCGCAATGCGTTCATCATGACCCCAGGTGGCATGGTGCAGTTTAACGAGCTTCTGCAGAGTCTACGCAGATCCAAATCCTGCAAGAAAGACCTGTGGCAGAGGATAGTGAACGGGCTGGCTACCGGAGCCATGTAAAGACCTGAACCTTAACTACTTCCCAAATTGTATTCTTACTTAAAGAAGAAACCGAGTTTGAGCTTATAGTAGGGATGAGTGGCTGGCCCTGGTATCTCGGTATCGAGACCAGTTAAATACCATGACAACATTTCACATCTTGCTTATAAATACACATATAATTGAAGGAAAACATAAAATTGTGGAAAGAAAACCCTAAACCTGAAGAAATTTTGCACTTTTACATTTGGGGACTTTTGAATTAATTTCGTTAAGAGGACACTGACATGATTTGGTTTCACGAGTTTCACTTCCTGTCAGTTGCCCATTTGATTGGGGCTGTACTAAAATGTATCTTTTTTTCAGAATCTGTGAATCAGAACAGTTTTGTATTGGCAGTCTCCTAATGTACACTTTTTAATACTGACCCATCCCTAGCTTGTACTCAGTTTGAGGTTTATTAGGTACGAATACGAGTGAAAAATATGAAATTCTGTCAGTTTTGTGGGAGTACTGGATGTGCAGTGTCTTGGGTAAACATAAGTGCCATGTTTTCTATAATATGGCCCTTGCATTACTGATGGTCACAACCTAGTAGGCTAGGTATGTATTTTAGCCA
The DNA here is from genome assembly GCA_964017235.1 of Sabellastarte sp. h YS-2021. Taxonomy (NCBI): domain Eukaryota; kingdom Metazoa; phylum Annelida; class Polychaeta; order Sabellida; family Sabellidae; genus Sabellastarte; species Sabellastarte sp. h YS-2021. The sequence continues at coordinate 89,015,884 of OZ024931.1, forward strand.
GGCATAGATGTAAAGTATATAAACTATTGAAAAAAGTACAAATGTGCTCTGCACCAGGGGTTTTATTTAAAGAAGACATTCATTTTGCACCCAGGCAATATTTCAGACAATTTCTGGTAGTTAGACCAATACTGGTAACTGGAAAAAAATTTAATTCTTTTCTTGTGGATATGTAACAAACCTCCACTATTGTATTGAGGCAATGTCAATGTAAGGAGAAAAAGTAAGGTTATTTTGCGTTCTTGCTGTTTTGATTTTGAAAGCTTGAGAACGGAGGTAAAATGCCTTACTCTGAAGGCTAGAATTTGATTGGTTATTTGACTGGTACCGTAGAAACCTGTGAACCAAGTGTTTTGTGAACATATATTCACTGAAAATCTTATTCTTAGGATCGGTCTTTGGTCTCTCTCAGTTGTGCATTCAGTGTGACAGTAAACCTGTTGTGTCCCTTAAAAACAAGACATTCGCTGGTAGGTTGGTATTTCCTTATAGTAGGCTATTACCTATTCACTGGTAAAATAAAACTATGTAAATTATATAGTTTTGAGCAAAGTTGATACGCACAATGTGTCTATATCACTGCGAGGCCAGTGGGAGATGCAAGGGCAACTTTCCTTACATCAAGAGGTTAAATATTCAGTTGTGGGTTGTGCTGACAAATGTTCTTGTGACAAATAGTGTTTTAAAATGGAATTTCTGAACATTTGACAGTCTTTCGCAAATTGTCCGCAATTTCGTATGATATTTGTCTGTTGTATCAACAGAATGAAAGTGAAACGTAGAACTGAAAGCTGTTTGAAAATTCAAGTTGGTGTTGCATAAATGTTTACTGAAAACAGGGGAAATGTTGAACATGCTGATGTACCATTCAAATAAATAGCCCAAAGAAATTGCAGTAACCTACTTATGATGGTGATAGTTTTGGGTTTGTTAATATGTTTGAATTAATATTGATATGTCTTGAAATATTTTTGTTATACTGTTAGACAAATAGGTGGCTTTCTATGAGAATGAAGTGAGACCACAGATGTTAATGTTAGTAAAACAGTTACATAAAAGCTCTACTAACACTTTTCACAAATGGCATCTGAACAGAAATACTTGTTAGAAAATTATTTAATTTACGCCCGCCAAGTGTCACCCTATTTTTTTTTTTTCAAACATTAAAAGAAGATTTAAATAAAAGTAAATCAAAATTAAACATCTCTACAGACAAGTCAAGTTGTAATGATAATAAATTCATTTGTTTTTGTACATAGAATATCAAATAACTGTGACCGTGGACAAAATCGTATACAAAACTATAAACATATGTCTGTTGTTGTTGTTAATGTTTTGAATTGTTAAATATATAAATATATATATAGATATACATAAATATACAATGTGTAAGTGAAGAAATATTAGTTGGTAGCTTTCTTATTGTGAAATGTTACTTAGGTTATAATGGTTTGTGGTCACCCTTTACATCTTGCCAATACTCATTATTTCCTTCAAAACAAATCTCCCAAGTACGTAAACAAGAGCATTCAGGGAGCACAGACCTCCACCAAGCCACATAAGAATTGGTAAAGGGGAAAATCCTGATAATTTTTTTGTGGTCAGACGGTGAGCCAGATCACTCTCAATATTTAATGGGATCTAAGCTGGACCAAGACCCGTCTTTTGATTTTTTTTCATGAAGTTCCAGCCAGTAGTATTTGCAGAATCCTGCTAGGGGATTTGAAGCAGATGTCTAATCAAGCTGGAAATTCATACAGCCACATTAACTTCACTAGGGAAAATTCCTATCAATGGCCAGAGATTTGTGACTGTATGAAAGGAAATACTACTTAACGAAGTTCCACATAAATGGGGTATTAAAAGTTTTGCCATTAGACACAATCTCTCCAAGGTGGATTTTAGGGCTTTAGTATCGAAAAACAACATAAAATTCAGCTCAGTTTGATCTCCATTAAGTACGGATGTAAATTTGTGACAGTCAACAAGATGGTGTTCCCAATTTGTGTGTTTAATATGGTTCTGACCTTTCCAAGTCAGAGAAAACAGCAACATAAAACACCTTTTGGTTGCAAGACATCTGCCCACCATTTACTGACAACAGCAAGTCGTATACTTATCCAAAATATCAGGCATCTACTTGGAGTACATAAGATATTGATAAAAATTGCCATCAAGGTGTGTTGCACTAGACATTTTATTTGAAACCCAAACAGTGTTGATAGAATCTCTGCCAGTTGTTGTCATCCAAAATAAAGAATATTTCAACTTAAAATACTACCTCCTTGGATAAATTATCAATGAAGCATGATTTTTTTTTTAGTCTTTTAAACTTTGTAGGTTGGCAAAGTATCATCAGTGCTAAGTGAAACAGGTCATGTCTTCTTTTTATTTCACAAGAGTACCAATAGAAAATGTGGCAATTGGTTGACACTGGCAAACATTGTAGCTATGACTTTTCCATCCAGTCATGATGAAGACAAATTTTTAACTGTTGCCTGTTAGAATAGTTTACAGTACTTTGTTCATATGTATGCCTACCGTATGTACCTCTTATGATGAAAATGTTAAACACTTGTTGTTATGTAGTTTTGTTTCAGTGAGATTGTCCTTCCCATAATGTGTTTTCACGAGTGTGAATCTTTGAGAAGGTAGCGTTTTGTTATTATACTACATCTTGACAAATCTCTGTGTATATAGTGCGCTGTTTTTGATCTGTATATAAATTCATGAATGTACCTAGTGAATTAATATAGTTGTTAAATAATCAGGTATCTCTTGGATTTGGGTAATTATTAGTATTGATAATTTCTTTTAAAATCCATTTGTTCAAACTCAGTGTTATTGCAATGTAAATAATGTGATTTTATGTACAAATTGTTTTTAGAAGACAAAAGAAAAATCGTCAGCGTATTTTATTTTGTACAAAAAATATTAATTACAAAAATAACAGCATATGTATCCAATTTTGTTGTATTCAATTCTTTGGTCTCATCGATTCTTTATATTTTTATTTTATATATCAAGATGTAATTGTACCATTTTGTTACCTACCCTTCACAGCATAAATGCCACTTCAAATTTGTATTAGTTCCAGCCAACCCATCTTCATTTTTAGATATATCCGAGATTAATTTATTTTTATTCTGTTACATTTGTCCTTTTCCTTGTGTTAAAATAAGTTCATATTTATTCTACACAGACAACTTCACCCCTGTACCATTTAAATACACAAATTACACACACACTTTAATCGACATATGGATTCTAAATTTTATTTTCCTGTCAGAGATGCTTACGGAAATAGCCACATAAATTACAAATTATGTATTCAAACAATTATCCAGGTAAATGTGATGTGACACTTCTTCAGCAGGAATATTTTTTTTCTACCTTGTTTTAACATGTTATGGGGTGAAAAATAAAGGAAAATATTGTTCTTCACCAACCTTTTATGGCAGGCCTATTGTTTTAGGACCCTACTGTCCAACTTAACATGAAGCTTATTCATATGGTCTCCCCTGTCTAGATAGCAATTGGTTGACAGGTTTATGAATTTGATCACTTAACTATAACTGCTATGGTCGTGGGTTTGAATCCGGTTCAACATTACGTTGGATTTAACTAGGGTCCGTCCTGTGTATATCACATCACCCTTTTGAATGTTAGGTAGTTAATCTACACGATAAAGGTTTCAGCCACTTTTCCTCTTTTTGAAGACAGAGGCTTAGATCATTATCTTTGATCTTTTATATTTTGCAGTCAAGAAATGTAAACTCAAGAAATAATAATTGGAAAAAAGTATGTTTGTATGAGGTTTGCTTCGGTGAGTTCTAGGGTAAATACAGCTTTGCTTCGGGTTGCTTGCAAGAAATAATTTCTGCTGTAGACAGTCTCTTGAAAAGGAGAGTATCTCATTCCTTTCATATTGTTATTATTTGTATATTTTTAAAGATCAAAGGGAACTATATTAATAGTCATTCAGTAAATACCTACCTTTGGTGGACATATGTAGATATTGGTCATGTTTGGAAAATAGTCCGAGCACGCGTGTACACATATTTGAAGAGGAGCATAATCGTGACATACATGTACATTATGTTAGTTTCAAATTAGGTCTTGTGCCATCTGTCTGGACCATGGTGGTGCAGTGGTAACACACTCTGAGATCAGTGTTTGAATCCCAGCCTGACCTCCTGTGGGAAAGCTGGTAGTTGCTTGTCGTTTGTCAGCAGTTTATGGTACAGAACCCTGACCAACTGTAGGTACTAGTTTCCTCCTCCCTTCCAACTACCCATCACAATATAATCGATACGGTACTAGACATGATGTAATACAATAAATAAATAAATTAAATAAATAAACGTTCCATCTCTCTGAGATGTTGGTACATGTAGAACCTTAAACCAAACCACTAGATCAGACTTGTGTTTATGAAGAGTAAAAAATCGGAAAATAGCCAGTGTGAAATTGTACCATTGAGATAAACCCCTTATATTTGTTTTAACTGCGAGAAATTCTTCATTTGGTCATGCCTGTAGAATTTCAATTAGCTAAGGGGTGGTCCCAGTAGCAGGCATTCATTTTTATAGTCGAGCCTGAAAATATTAACTACTTATCAAGTCTCAGTTACAGTCAGTCTTCATTTATCTGTGTAAATAGGGATTGTTTGAAAGTAGTTTTACTTAGAAAAAGTAATTGTTGATGCAAGACGAATTTGAAATATTTTCAAAGAATTTCCGTTTAGTTTGAAATTTCTCGGTGTAGTTCTTTCTCTACTTAACCACACATCAAAAAAGATTGTCAGAATCGACTAAATATATGAGCATTTTGAAGAGAAAGCTATATATATAAAAAAAAAATTAAAATCCCCGAAATTGAGGGTTTTGATGAAACAAAAAAGCTTTTGAATTGCCCATTGTAAGGTTCAGCAATAATCAATGACAAAATTATTGTGAAAGTCAGAAACATACTCTTGTTTACATAAAATATGGATTACACCTCGAGGTTGGTCACTGGGGAGGTTTTAGCTCTGGTTGTCTGGAAATGTACATATTCCGGTTTTATCTGTATTGGGATTCTGTCGGTGAAACATGTTTTGGTGTTGAGAACATTTGCCACTGGATGGTTAGCAATTTATCATATGGTGTAAAAACTCGTATCCGTAAAAGAAAAGTCAGGGTTTATTGTATCTTATGTGTAATCCATTTTATATATTTTGCTTTTTGATTTAAACAAGTGTACTTTAGAGTTAGATGTCTGTTTTTTGTATCTTAGAAAAAATAAAAAAACCTACTGATACTGTAAAGTTGTTGTTGTTGGTCCATGTGCGACTTTAGATTTTGTGTGTACATATGTGTAAGTGTGCCTAGATAAAATTATAGAGAAAATCCTGTTGTACCTCTTTAAGTTGTTCATAAAAACATCAGTTTTAGTCACTCTGTACAGATATGTTGAAATTGAATCACAGTTGTCTTCAGTTTCGTAAGAAAAAATATTGATTCAGTAATCTTAAGATCAACTCAAATGTGTGGATGATTTATGCTTCAAGTTTTTAACCGTGAAACTACCTGTAAATATGAAAGAAAACCTCTATTGTTTTTGAAATATAACTTTATAAATTAAAATATTGGCGCATTAACTTACTTTAAAGAATTGGCTTGTGTTAAAAATGATTGGGATCATACTACTAGGTACTTTCCAAAGAGTTTTACAACCAAGAAACACCAAAGATGTTTTACCTTCTGCAAGACCCAGGTACTGTTAATAGGTGATCATTTATAGAACCAGATGTCTTTTCTTTATGGATTTGTTTTTCTTGTTTTGTTTACATTTTGTTAAAAGTTTGCCTGAATTGTCCACTTGTTACCACATACATTTTGATGTACCAACAAAGCTGCATATCAAGACCCTTTATATTAAGAGAAAAATTATCCAAAAGTCATTGAAGAAAAACATCTACGAAAAACAAATGATTGCTACAGAAACATTGAATTTTCATGCAGGGAAAACAAAGACTAGTGTAGGACTCATTTGAAAATAGATTAAGCCATTACTACCAAGAGACAAGCCACACATTTCACACAATTAGAAACCTGTGATATCACAGTAACAAACGTTTCAAATCATATCCATCAAATATCCACACTTCAGCAGAATTTTAATTCTCTTAACTCAAGATATACTCAATTTGAACATCGAGTTCAAGGTTTAAGTTCTAGGTTCCGTTCTTATATCAGTAGAGGTCTCCAGCAGATTTGGTTATGTAACTTTTTCTATGTTCATACAAACATACTTTACATTTTCAAAATATTGTCTGCTTGGAAATATAAATGCCTAATTCTAGTTCAGAGCACCATGAATGCAATGTATAATATTATTTTTGTTTCAAATTGGCCTCCTTCCTAGTTCAAATAAATGCCAGTTCTTACTGGTTATAGAAAATTATTGATTTCATGGCAATGTTGTCTGAAAATATGGAACATTTTAATTCTGTTGTTTGCTGGTACATTGTCTACATGTATATTAAACATGCTAGTTTATATGGATTGTATAAATATTTAAAACTATACACAAACATATATATTTATAAACGGTATAATTTCACTTTTCATTGTATGGTCTGTATGTAATATATCATGGTTAGTGTACATATTAAAATGAAGTATGAATATATATAATCATTTCAGTTGTTATGTTACAAGATTTTGTATGTAAAAGTAAGTTCTTCATATATATTTCTTCTCTTGGTTTCTAGTGAGAGTTCCACAATGTGCTGTTCCAACAGGAGTTTACCATTAAAAATCTGCAGACCAGGAAATTCTAAGACATTGAAAACGTGCTCATTTTTCAGTCATCTGTTGAAACTTAATGTCACAGTATTTTCAGCACTGCTTATTAAGGTCAGATCATGCTCCATTTTCAAAGTAATCCTCATTTTACCATACATGTACATTGTATCGGGAAAGTGAATTTAAAAAGTTTAAAAGTCCAGATACTGGAAAAAATATTAACATTGAAATTCACAAAGATAATTCTCCATGGCTTGAGGCCAACCACTGGTCTAGTCCTGCAGTACAAAACCACCTGACCCAGGTAGGTGTCCAACCAAGGACAAACCAGGCATATTTTCTTGTGTGTACCAAACAGTATGAAAGGGCTAGTAGTTGAATGTCTAATTTCACAGAAATGTATATTATTGTACTTTTCAGGTCAATGATGCTGTTTTTGTTGGTTAATGGTTATATTTTCCAGTAATGTTGGTAGAATTTTGGGGTTTGGCAAAGAAAATAAAAGAAAATCAGAAAGTGTTTGAAAGAGACTTGTAGTCACTGAGAGTGTAATATTTTCATTTGGAAAGTGTGTGAAGAGAAAACAACTGAAAGCAGAGTAATGTCAGAGTGTCTGCCATTGACATTATGTGAATTACTATCTCTGTTAGGAAATGACATAAAAAACATCCTTTAAAATTTCTTCTTTTAATTGGACGTCTCAACCACCCAGCCCTAAACTGCACTAGTTCAGTATGGAATCAACTTTTGATCGCATTTGTTCCATTAAGTGGGACAGCCTTTTCTTGCGTTTTGTTTCGTTTTCAGTCGCTTCCCAAGATTAGGTCATAAAAAGGTCACTGCTTCAGGAAACTGGCGGTGACGAAATTTTCAAGTACATACATGGACCCGAAATTTTATCAATTTTCTTAACCTTAAAATGATCAGAAGTGGTGCAGTTACATCGTCGTCCTGTCTAGATATAACATTAAAATGATCAGAATATTTGCACTAACTCTTCCTCCTGTAGAGATTCACATATACATTTAACATTAAAATGATCGGCAGATTTCTGTTTTATCATTCTCCTGTCTAGATTAATAGACATTTACATTTAACGTAAAAATAGTCTGAGAGTTCCTCCTGTGAAGATTAAGTCACATTTACAGTTAACATAAAAATGGTCAGAAGATTTGTATTACATCATCCTGTGGAGATTAATTTACATTTAGGTTTAACAGTAGTCTTAGCCCATAGTACAGGTCACATCACAATGGATTGTTTCAATGGAGAAGAAAAGCAGTGCACTGTTTTATCAACAATCTGTATACCACAAACCCGCGGCCATCCGTCAATTTTCCCAGTTCAGACCAGGCCAGAGACACCTATCACCATGGTAGTTGGGGCAAAAGTGTTCCCTGCTTAATTACCAAGTATGTTGTGTTTATCAGGTCAGAGCTTGCATCCCTAAATGCATCAATCATTGAATTTGAGTCAGGCCTCATCTTTGCCATACATTATTTTCAGTAATTTATGGATATGCATTTTAAAATGTCGAAACTTGAATATTTTACTGTAAAATAGAACAGTCGAGAAAATAGAACAATGAAAGATGATACAAGTAGGTTAATGCAGAATGATGTTACTGAGATATTTATACACAATAAATAGGAAAATTTAGATTCTTAAAAGTGAAAATATTCTGCTTTCAGATTCATTTCAATTTGATTCAAGGACCAAAATCTTTTAACATTACTCTGGAAGGTCCTCCATGGTATAGTGGCTAGCAAATTTGGCATCTAATTACTGGGGCCATATTCACAAAAGGGGTCAAGCTCAAGTTGAGCCAAAAATCAGCTCAAGTTTTATATAAATAACTGTAAATTTGACCTGATTTTTGGCTCAACTTGAGCTTGATCCTTTTTGTGAATACCAACCCAGGCTATCACTTCTGTAAGGCCTGTCCCCATATGACCCTGGCTGTTGAATAAGATGTTTAACACCAACTCTGACTTTTAATGAAAGAAATAATGGCGAATTATACATCTGTACAACTTCATTCAAAGCAATAACTAGAGGAATGCTTTTGCTAACAAAAGCGAAGCGTCCCTTAAAGTTTAAAATGCTTTGTGGTTTTAATAAGCATGCTGTAAAGCTAAGAATGCACAAAGCTGCACCGTATGCTTTCCCAATATACTTAATACATTCTGAAGCTATAAAAGCAACAATAAAGGAGATACAAGGCAAAAACTCAAAATCAGTTATTTTATGACCCCAGTTTGACCCATAAGGGGGGGGGGGCCGTGGGGTAAAACTGACCGGCTATTTAGACTCTCCGCATATGGTTTCCTATTACCTCCCAGTACATTTTATAGCTCTAAATGCAATACTCAAGAAGATAATAGGGGGGTTGGCCTAAATTTAAGGCTTTCAGATTGGAAGTTTTCAGAAAATCACTCATAAATGAGACATTTTTCAAGGGATTGCTCCCAAAATCTAATCGGCTCGCGTTTTCGATAGTATGAACAGGTGTGTCAAATTATAAGGCTCTGTAGCAAGTAGTTTTTCCTGAACTGTGATGACGGGGGGGGGGGGGTGTACTTCAAAAAATAGTTTTTGATCATGTGACCTTCATAAAGGTCAAATTTAAGCATGCAGAAAAATTTTCCCACGCATAAGGTATATAACTGCCAGATATGGTTTGAAACCTTCTAATAATAAGGGAGATATTCAAGGGAGACCATAATGCGGCGGCGGCGAGGAACCTGAGGCGAAAACAAATAAGCGCCCTTTCAGGGACGCTTAATTACATTTGACAATATGACACTGTATCAATATTACGTGTTCCCACATACTCGAAAAATTTGATCCAGATGGATAAATATTACTGTTGTAAAGTTGTATTTTAACTCTCAGACTCCCCTTTTATTAGTTCCTGAGATGTATACCATAATAAAGACTTTCATAAGCCTTCTAATACAACAGGTCAAAGTTATCCTATTTAAGAGAAATTCTGTTGCAGGGTTCCAACATTACCCACAAGAATGTGAAAACAAATTTACATGACTTCCATTTTGCCCACAGAATCTGAAATCTGGTTCATACAAATATCTTAAAGAACTGGCACTTGCTTGGTTTACTCTGCACCCACACCTGGTGTAATATGTTTTAGGAACTTGAAAATGTTCTCAAGATATTTATGGAACTGGTTGAGAAACACTTAGCAATTAAGTGTTTTTACATTATATTTTCATTGAAATTTTAATGATATTTTTTTAACCCATTTTTGTTTACTTTGGTGAGTGTTGTTGACAGGTTTTTGGTTTTTTTTATGCAAGCCCATTGGAAAATTATAATTTTATTGCGTTAATACATCCTATCCAATGGACAATTAATTGCTTTACCGGTTGGCACGACCGGTCCCGCCAAACGCCAGAAAAAGACGTCCTGTATATACTACCGGCAGGACCGGTCACGGAGTGTGCATTCACTAGGTGGCCCATCGTACTTCCTTCCTGTCTAGACATCGTGACGTCATAGCATCTTTTTTGTTTGGTGCGTGGAGTGTGCAGACATGTTTTCTACAGAGACGTTTTTGAAGTTTTACAACAAATTCAACCATTTATTGAACTTTTATTTATATCTACGTTATTCTACCAGAATACTGATCATCATGTCGTCCCCAAGACAGAAGAGAGGCACTTGTGGCCATATTATGGCTGTGTTTGATGGCCACTTCAAGTGCGCAAGATGCAGAGACAAGGGGGTTGGAGATGATCCGTGTGTCCTGAAGAAGGACTGCTCCATTTGTAAGGCGTTCACCCCAGACCAGCTTCAACAACTAGCCACCCCCACCTACAGAGATAGGAAGAATAGAGATAAGAAGACGGTTTCTGCCTCTTGGACCCTCCACAAGTCAACGTGTTGGGTCGAGAAGACTGTTAAGAAGCCTGAAACCACCCCTTCTGGCAAGAAGAAGCGTTCTGATGAATCTCCTAAAGCCAGCAGAAGAAAGTCCAGCAGTAAACCATCTACTGAAGAGTCTAAACAAGTGGGTAAACGCTTTGCAAGGCTGGAAGCTATGATTCTTGCAAAGTCATTTGCAGTTCCTGTTGAACCTGTGGTTAAGTCTACAGAAGTTATCACCAGTGAGAAGCCCTTTGACCCTGGTGCCGGTACCAGCCAGATTTCTTCCGGTGGGGTCTCAGATGTGAGTTTTACCGGTCCCAGTCTTCTTCAGGCCACCGGGGAAGTTGCTGCCATGAAGGCTACCCAGCCTGTTGAGGCTCCCAGTACGAGAAGGGGAGATGTGATCCAGAAGAATGAGTGCAGGGACGACCACCCAGCCTGTTGAGGCTCCTGGTACAGGTCCTGAAGTTCTGCTTACCGGTACCAGTAGTGACACTATACAGCTAGACCAGTCACTTACCGGTGGAAATTTTTCGGACGTTACTGGTGGATCTGAGAGTGAGCAAGATCTGCAGAGTGAACCGGGCTCCCCTACTGCTGGCGACTTCCGGGACAGGTCCCCAAACAGGGATGATACAGGACCTCTGGGTCAGATCATTTATGGGCTGGCACCAGATTCCTGATTTCGACAGTGCTTCATCTTCCTTAGATGACAACCTATTTGCCGGTTCCTGAGTCAAGCCCACCGTGAAAGTATCAGTGGCTATGAGTGGCTATGTAGGAAGTTTGAGAAGTTAAACCTTACTCTGTCTGAAGGCTACCCTTCCAGAAATACAGAGACTGCTGGTCTGCTTAGAGACCAATTTGTGAAGACACCCAGGCCTTCAAGATGGTATGAGATGCATACAAATAAGAAGGACTCTGATAGATCTACTGTGTTCCTGGTCTCTGGAACCGGCAAAACTGAACAGTGCATTCAGCAGGGTTGCCATGCGCAGTTTGCCCTCTGCCCCAGCCTCCCGTACTCCCCAGCCAGGACACTTTAAGGCGTTGGGAGTGTTCTTTTAGAGAGCAGTCTGTGATGTGTAACCAGGCAGCAGGTCTATCCAGATGTCTTACCAAGGTGCAGGACTCTATGGTGACACAAAGACACTGCATACTGACAAAGGAAAGGGCAAGGCATCAGAGAGAACACAGCAAGCTGTTGAGAAGCTGAAGTATTTGGTGACTTTTAACCGGTCCATCTCCCAGACCATGCAACGTACCATGCAGGATCTGTCTGAAGGCGTTTTTATTAGCATGGCAAACCTCACTCTGGCACGTAGAGACAGCTACCTGGAATATTTACATGGTGGAGTAAAGCAAGGTACCCTCACTGCCTTGAGTACTGCACTGGTCCACATGACTTCACTGTTCCCTGATCAGTTGCTGGTAAAGGCTAAAGATGAGATTTCCCATAGTGAGGAGAGGCGTTCTTCTGGCAGCTCACATAGGAAGCCCGGTCATTTTCATCTGTATGCTTCCTTAACTTCAAAACCAGCACATCAACCGGACCGGAAGTCCACTGTACCTGCTTGAAAGCAGATCCAGGACCAGCAAACAGGGAAAGAAAGGACGGGGTAAGCCCTCAAATTTCCAACAGAAACTGGCTAAGGGTTCCAAGCAGAGTAAATGATAATTACTGTGTTCAGAGTGTTGCCGGGCTGAAGGACTGTATATGTGTCTGGCCAGTTTGAGAGCTTGAACCCTTCACCAGTCATAGCCGGAAGGAAGGACTTAACCAGCAAGAGCGAGACTGTAAATTCACATGTAAACTCTTGTGTTGTAGATGTTCATTCTGTTACCGGGTTGCCACAAAAGAAAGGTGTAATTCCCTTGTATTGTCAGAATTACACAGAAATATAATATGTGAAAGATGTTTCCTGTGTAGGTCACTTGAGTTCTATACATCTTGTCACACATGTCCCAACTGTTGCTCTAGATCTACCTGTAGGGGCCAGATTGCACCAGTTTTGGGAAAGATGGGCAGCCCTGGGGGAAAGTCCCAAGGTAGTAACAGTACTCCGAGAGGGATACACCCTCCCCTTCCTGTTCCGACCCAATTTGACCAGGTCACCAACTGTCATAAGCAACAATGTCAACCCCCACAAAAACCTCCACTTGTTGGAGGCCTTACATCAACTGGTGAACAAAAATGCAGTAGAACCGGTAGCGACTCAAAAATCACTGGGCTTTACAACAGGTTATTTTTGGTACCCAAACCCAACAACCGGTGGAGACCTGAGCACCTTGAACACCTTTCTAAACACAGAGTCATTCAAAATGGAGACACCAGAGACAATAAGAACCTCCCTACAGGCAGGGGAGTGGGTGACCTCTATAGATTTCAAGGACGCTTACTTCAGTCAGTCCAGGAAGTACATGCGTTTTCACGTCCAGGGTCGGTCCTACCAGTTCAAAGCCCTACCCTTTGGCCTGTCCACAGCACCAATGGAGTTCACAGTGGTGGCCAAAGGGGTCAAACTGATGGCATTACAGAGGGATATAAGGATCCACCAGTACCTAGATGTCCCACCATACCTGTCTCCAGCATACACAGACCTTGGTGTCTCTTTGTTGAGAACTAGGTTGGCTGGGGAACAGGATGAAATCAGAACTGATCCCAAAACAGGTCTTCAACTTCGTACGTTACCAGTTTGACCTGAAAGAGGGCAAGGTCAAACCCACAACAGAACGTTGGCAGGTCTACTTTCATCTGGAACTAAAGGTGGTCTTTCTAGCCTTAAAAGAGTTCTAAGACTCTTGTTCAAACAACATAGTCCTGATGGCCACAGACAACACTACAGTGGTTGTCTATATAGACAAAGAAGGGGGGATGAAGTTGGGCCCTCTGTGTGCCCTTCTGTGGAGAATCCTGACCTGGTGTGCCAGGAGACAGGTGACCCTAAATGCTCGACACATCCCAGGCTGGCTGAATGTGATAGCAGACAAACTATCCAGACTAGGCCAAACCATTCAAACAGAATCTCCCTTCACCCAGAGGTCTTCCAAGCCATATGCACCAGCCCCAAGTGGACCCGTTTGCCACCAGGTTCAACAACAAACTATCACAGTTTGTGTCACCGGTTCCAGACCCCCAGGCATGGGCAGTGGATGCACTCAGTCCGTCCTGGGAAGATCTGGACCAATATGTCTTTCCACCAGCAGCCATCTTGGGCAAAGTGGTGGAGAAGTTGCAGGACTACCCATGCAACAGAATCACACTGATTGCACTGGGGTGGCCCGACATGCCCTGGTTTTGGGACCTAGTGGCCATGTCCAGTCAGATCTCACTGTACCTGCCCAATCTGGTGACTCAACCATTCAACCAGACCCTGCACAGGAATCTGTCAAACCTGAACATTCATGCCTGGCTCCTAGAGCCACAGCAATCAAGGAGCAGGGCTTCTCTGAGGCAGTGGCAGCACAAATTGAGGCTCCTCAAAGAGGATCAACCAGATCCGTCTATGAGGCAAAGTGGACCATTTTTACAAAGTGGTGCCTCAGTAATCAGATGGACTTCATGGCACCACCTCTGAAAGCCATAGCTGACTTCCTTCTGTACTTTTTCCAGGACAGGAAGTTGTAACCGAGCACCATTGATGGCTACAGGTCAGCCATTGCTGACAAGTTGGGCAACTCCCCCATTAATGTTAGCAAAGTTGTAAATCTCACCCGTCTCCTGGATAGTTTCCATAGAGACAGATCCAAGAATAGGAGGGGCATCCCCTCCCGGAACCTTTCCCTGGTTCTGCACCAGCTGACAAAGGCTCCCTTTGAACCCTTAAAAGAGGCCTCACTAAAACACTTGACTTTCAAGACTGTTTTCCTTTGGCCCTGGGTTCTGGTAAATGCAGGAGTGAGATCCAAGCTTGGTTACATAAAAACATCAGACACCAGTCAGACTGGTCTAAGGTGTCTTTGTACCCCTCACCCAGCTTTCTATCCAAGAACCAGCTGGCTAAGGAGGGCCCAGATAGTGTGGCCCCGGAGATTATACCAGCCCTGGCCCCCACTCTGGATAAGTCACTTAAGGGTGACAGGTCCCAGTCAGAGCCCTGCACTATCACTTGGACAGGACCTCAGATCTCAGGCAGAACAAGGAGTTAGGTTAAAGCCTATGATGTCAGGGCTTTTGCTGCTTCTAAGGCCTTTCAGTCGGGGGTCTCATTAGAGCAAATTTTGTCAGCCTGCCACTGGAAATCACATAACACCTTCACCCAGTTTGATTTGAAGGATGTGGCTTGGGCTGACTCAGAGCTTTTCTATTTGGGACCAGTGGTGGCTGCTCAGTAGGTCCACCACCGAACCCAAAAATGAGGAGATATGTATTTATGTACATGTATATATGTACATATTGTATATACTTTGTATATAGTACATAAGTGTAATGACAAAAAAAAACAAGCAATCAGTGACCAATATGAATCGGTCACATATTGAGTTGGTACAGACCTTGGTGAGTGACAAGATAAGTCAGGCAACAGAAACAAGAGGAGAGTGCCCGTGAACGGGCACTGTGTCAGCTGACTGAGTGTTTTTGATTTGTGAAGGTGATTAGAGGACAGAATAATTATCAGGAAAAGGGCTGTACAGAAATACAGTAAATGGTAACTGAACAGCAAGTTCGAAAGAAATTCCGAAGCTGACAGAAGAAAAGGATAAAAAAGTTGTGCCCTGTAAATGGTATTATGAAGGAAAATAACAAGGTAATTGTTTAAGTGTAAAAAATAGGTTAAAACATATTTAAATACTATAAATGCAATATCCTCATTCGACCTTGAAGAAGGGGTCCAAGGTCAAATCTAACCACACAAATACATTCCCAGCCCATGATTTCCTATGGTTTACCATTCCAAACCTCTAGGACCAATTATAAATGAGTTATAAGCACTTTTAAGCTTGGCTGTCCTCATTTGATCTTGAAGGAGGGGTCCAAAGGTCAAATCTGACCATACCAAAAGATTCCGAGCCAATAATTTCCTATGGGATGGTTTACCATCCCAAATCTCTGTCACCAATAATAAGCGAGTTGTAGGCACTTTCAATTTTCGCTATCCTCATTTGACCGTGAAGGAGGGTTCCAAGGTCAAATCGGACCATATCAACAGATTCACAGCCCATGATTTCCTGTCTGTTTCCATCCCAAACCTCTGGGACCAATAATAAGCGAGTTATAAGCACTTTTAAGTTTGGCTATCCTTGTTTGACCTTGAAGGAGGGGTCATTGAAGGTCAAATCTGACCACACAAAAAGATTCCCACCCCATGATTTCCTACAGTTTGGTTTATCATCCCAAACCTCTAGGATCAATAATAAGGGAGATATAAGCACTTTTCATGACTGACAAAAAAACACCTGTGGCGGCCATCTTGTTTCTCAAAATGAGGCCAAAAATATTCCCAGACAACATTTTATGGTTATTAATATATACTGCAAACTTAAGAAAGCTAGCTATAATATTTTTTTTCATCAGAGCAGTAATGGTGAAATCTCTCTCTACACACTGCGGCTATCCAGTGGATACAATGATTTACTCAACAGTGAGAACCTGAAAGTAGCTATTGCTCAGCTATGCCATGACATAGAGGTCTGCAATTTCACTATGTTATAGCTGACCAAAAATTCTGTGAATAACATATTTAACAAATTACTCTAAATGTAATAGTTTTCAAGTTACAACTGATTTACTCAATAGTGAGAACCTGAAATTTTACTATGTTATAGCTAACCCAAAAGTAGGTGAACAACATATTTAAGCAAACTACTGTAAATGCAATAGTTTTCAAGCTACAACTGATTTACTCAATAGTGAGAACCTGAAAATAGCTATTGCTCCGCTATGCCATGAGCTATAGGTCTGTAATTTCACTATGTTATAGCTGACCCAAAAGTAGGTGAACAATATATTTTAACAAAATACTCCAAATGCAATATTTTTCAAGTTATAGCTGATTTACTCAACAGTCAGTACCTGAGAATAGCTATTGCTCAGTTGTGCCATGAGCTATAGGTCTATAATTTCACTATGTTATAGCTGACCCAAAAGTAGCTGAATAACATATTTGCACAAATTTCTGTAAATGCAATAGTTTTCCAATTATAACTGATTTACTCAACAGTGAGAACTTCAAAGTAGCTATTACTCAGCTATGAAATGAGCCACAGGTCTGAAACTTCACTATGTTATAGCTGACACAAAATAGGTGAATAACATATGAAACAAAATACTCTTAATGCAATAGTTTTCTAGTTATAAGTGAACTAGATTGGGCCAACTCGGCGCCAACATATCCCCAGACAGGTCATCACTCACGCCACAAGTTTTGATCGGGAATTTTTTAAAACATAATTACCCATTATTATATGAACTTCAGCACATCAATCTACTCTGTTTATATCTCCCCAAGGAAGATGGTGCATCCCCAGACGCCGAATACATAACTCAAATTATATTTTCAATCTTCCTGCAATGATAACTCTAAACCTATTTTCAAAGTATTTAAATGATTGATGATTGAATGTCCATTCTAAAATAATAATCCCAAAAGAGCATATCTGTTTCTATATTTGTTGACAAATAAAATATTATTTTTAACTCAACTCATCATATTTTTCAATCTTCCTTCAAAGTATTTAAATGATTGATGATTCAATGTCCATTCTAAAATTCATAATCCCAAAAGCGCATATCTGTTTCTATATTTGTTCACAAATAAAATATTATTTTAAAAAAAATTATTTATATTATTATTTTATTATATTATTTTTAGAATTTGCAAATTGTTTTCAGTTATTCATTTCCTCTATACCTATATATGTGGTCCATATATATGCAACCTAAATATGTGACACAATCTCAGTTCTGACTCCCCTTTGTGTTATATGTAATGAAGCCCACCACCTCCCACCCCCACCCCTCTCCCCTTTTCCACACCTCTCTCACTATTACACAAGATCTGCAACCCCATTGAGTTCTTTGTTTCTCATCTGATATCATTAAATACCTTTGTTTATTTAGTGTCACTCAATATAGCTGGAGGTCCCAGAGGTGGGTGGGGGGAATCCGGGTGGGGGATGTGGGTTGAGCATAAATGGTAAACAAACAATCTATATAAAAGGGGTACTCAAATACAAAAAGAATTGAGAATTTTAAGTATGTGATTATCAACTGAAATGAGTTCATAACTGTAGGAGCTGTGCCAAAATTAACTGAGGCAAGTTGAATAAAACTGGGCTAGTTGAGGGTTAAAAATCCCCTAGTTTTACTACATAAGGATATAATTTCATTAATATTGGGACTTAAAGCTCACTTAAAGTGTCCATTTTGTCTACTTCAATATGTTTCACCAGTTTCATTTTAAAAAGTGAAAAACTCAGCAAGCAGAGGTATAACACACAAAAATAAGTTCTTAAAAGACTAAGATAGCCATAACATTATTAATATTCAAAATTTAAATAGACAGGCATTTCCTTTTAAAAATTCAAAGATTTCAGCTCTATAACCCACATAGTTTGACAGTTACTGGGCTTTAAAGTGGCATAATATCCATAAATTGGGTTTCTGTGGGCATTTTACAATTGTTAAAGAGACCTTAGCAATTAAACTACAGATCTGAAACTTTTTGGGGGGACATACATAACAAACAAAAATCATATATAATACAGTTTAAGACTTGTCACACTAAGCATTTCCAAATAACAGGGCAAAATACGGAAAAAATGTCAAAAAAGGCACTTGGGCGAGTGTCTATGGCCCTCATACACAGGTTAAATGTCTACTAAAAACCTTGATTTTCGGCATATGTAAAAAGGACATAATAATGCATTCCCAGATGGGATTTCAGCTCCATCAATCACATAGTTTAACAGTTACAGGGCTTAAAGGTGGTAAAAAGTCCAAATATTGGGTCATTGTGGGCCTTTTAGAGATCTCGATGTGGCTTTCAAATTAAAGCTTCAGACTTAAAATTTGTTACATACTAAGATTACACATAGAATATGTATCTAATAAAGTTTGAAACTTCTCAGACTTACCATTTCCAAGTTACAGAGCAAAATATGTGAAAAATGTCTTAAAAGGGTCACTCAGGTGGGTGTTAAAGGTCCTCATACACAGGTTAAATGTCTACTTGAAGCCTTGATTTTTGGCACATGTAAAAAGAACATAATAATGTATTCCCAGATGAGATTTCAGCTCTATCAGTCACATAGTTTAACAGTCACAGGCCTTAAAATTGGCAAAAAGTCCACATACTGGGTCTTTATGGGGCCTTTTAGAGACCTAAATGTGGCCTTCAAATTAAAGCTTCAGACTTAAAATTTGTCACATACTAAGATTACACATAGAATATGCATCTAATACAGTTTGAAACTTCTTAGACTTACCATTTCCAAGTTACAGGGAAAAATATGTGAAAAATGTCTAAAAATGGTCACTCGGGTGGGGATTTATGGTCCTCATACACAGGTTAAATGTCTTCTTAAAGCCTTAATTTTTGGCACATATAAAAATAACATACTAATATCTTCTCAGATAGGATTTGAGCTCTATCAGTCACATAGTTTGACAGTCACAGGGCTTAAAAGTAGCAAAAAGTCCAAATATTGGGTCTTTGGGAGCCTTTTAGAGACCTCAATTTGACCTTCAAAATTAAAGCTTCAGACTTAAAATCTGTTACATACTAAGATTACACACAGAATATATATCTAATACAGTTTGAAACTTCTCAGACTTACCATTTCCAAGTTACAGGGAAAAAGATGTGAAAAATGTCTTATAAGGGTCACTCGGGTGGGTGTTTATGGTCCTGATACACAGGTTAACTGTCTATTAAAGGCCTAAATGTTGGAGCACATATAAGAAAACACATAGATATATTCCCAGATGATATTTAACTTAGATGAGAGACATAGTTTGAAAGCTACAGTGCTTGAAAGTGGCAAAAAGTGCATAAATTGGGTCTCTGTGGGCACTTTTGAGACCTTAAGTCGACCCCTTTGGGTAAACCTACAGCCCTAAAATTTTCTACAGACAAGGATTACATATCAAAGTTATACCTAGCGCAGTTTGAGACTCATCAGAATTATCACTTCCAAATTATAGGGCAAAATATGTGTAAAGTATAGCAAAAAATCCCTAAGTGGGGGTATTTATGGGCCTCAAACACAATTTTCTCCTCAACTTAAAGTCATGATTTTCGGCACATGTACTAAGAACATATTAATGTGTTGTCAGGTAAAATTTCAGCCAGCTGAGCATCATAGTTTGTGACCTACAGGGCTCTAAGTGGCCAAAAGTGCAATTTCTGACCTTAAGGTGGCCATAAGTTCTTTTTTACTGGGAGTTTAAGGTCACCTTAAAATAGGGATCTTCCTTTGGGCACCCTTAACATGTGTACCAAGTTTGAAAAAAAAATATTAATTTGTTTTTGAGTTATCGCGTCCACAAGGAAATTTCTACGGCGGCGGCGGCGGCGGCGCGACGGACCTGAATCCAATATATCCCCGACTTTCGTCTGGGGATATAATTACTCAACAGTGATAACCTAAAAGTAGCTATTACTCAGCTATGCCATGAGCTACAGGTCTGAAATTTTACTATGTTATAGCTGGCCCAAAAGTAGCTGAATAACATATTTATACGAAATTCTCTAAATGCAATAGTTTTTAAGTTACAAGTGATTTTACTCATGATGGAAGTTACTGAAAAGCCCAAAAGTAGCTATTACTCACTTAGCTATTGAGACAGACACCCAACTTACTCACCATATTGTAGCTATGAAAAATAGCATCAGAAATGCCCGTACCCCACAGCCTAGGGAAATATTTTCAACACCATGAGATACAGAAGTACTGTATCAGTATAAACTTTAGGATACTTTCAGAGCACTGTCAGTTATATAAAGGTCCAAATAATGTTTAAAAGAAAGATCATGCATATAAAGATGAAGTATTAAAACAAGATAATTCAATAACAAGATGACAGCATTAATCAGCAAACTAAAATTCAACCCTCTTTATCTACATCTGCATGGCCAAATTATGGTTTAGATGGTTTGAATATTACCATGCATATAGAAGTGGTAATACATTTAATGAATGCTTATGTGTGGTGTTGGAGCAAAATCTGTGGCTCACTTGATGAAATTCTATCTCTTACAATGGGAAGTTATGAAAGTAAAATTCTTAATAAATTCTAATATGACTTTAACAGTGCTTAATCTGCATCAAAAGAGAGACCCAAAGGTGCAACAAGATTTTATAGGTCAAGGTCACTAGGACAAGGTCAAAGGTCAAATTAAGATGACACCATGATAATACACACCTACAGCCCCTAACCAATGTCCCTACCAAGTATCAACTTCCTCAACCCTACAGTTTCCGAGATATAGCCTGGACAAGATTTTATAGGTCAAGGTCACTACGGCAAGGTCAAAGGTCAAATCAAGGTCAGACCATGACGTTGCACAACTATATCCCCTAACCAATGTCCCTACCAAGTATCAACTTCCTACACCTTACGGTTTCCGAGATATAGCCCAGACAAAATTTTTAAACTCAAGGTCACTATGGCAAGGTCAAAGGTCAAATCCTGGTCAGACCATGACGTTGCACACCTGCACATCCTAACCAATGTCCCTACCAAGTACCAACTTCCTACACCTTACGGTTTCCGAGATATAGCCCAGACAACATTTTATAGGTCAAGGTCACTATGGCAAGGTCAAAGGTCAAATCAAGGTCAGACCATGACATTGCACACCTACACCCCCTAACCAATATCCCTACCAAGTATCAACTTCCTACACCTTACGGTTTCTGAGATATAGCCCGGACAAGATTTTATAGGTCAAGGCCACTACGGCAAGGTCAAAGGTCAAATCAAGGTCAGACCATGATACTGCACACCTACACCCCCTAGCAAATGTCCCTACCAAATATCAACTTCCTACACCTTACGGTTTCCGAGATATAGCCCGAATAAGATTTTATAGGTCAAGGCCACTATGGCAAGGTCAAAGGTCAAATCAAGGTCAGACCATGATGTTGCACACCTACACCCCCTAACCAATATCCCTACCAAGTATTAACTTCCTACACCTTACGGTTTCTGAGATATAGCCTGGACAAGATTTTATAGGTCAAGGTCACTACGGCAAGGTCAAAGTTCAAATCAAGGTCACACCATGACGTTGCACACCTACACCCCCTAACCAATGTCCCTACCAAATATCAACTTCCTATACCTTACAGTTTCCGAGATATAGCCTGGACAAGAATTTATAGGTCAAGGTCACTACGGCAAGGTCAAAGGTCAAATCAAGGTCAGACCATGACGTTGCACAACTACACCCCCTAACCAATGTCCCTACCAAGTATCAACTTCCTACACCTTACGGTTTCCGAGATATAGCCCGGACAAGATTTTATAGGTCAAGGTCACTACGGCAAGGTCAAAGGTCAAATCAAGGTCAGACCATGACGTTGCACAACTACACCCCCTAACCAAAGTCCCTACCAAGTATCAACTTCCTACACCTTACGGTTTCCGAGATACAGCCCGGACAAGATTTTCAAACTCAAGGTCACTACGGCAAGGTCAAAGGTCAAATCAAGGTCAGACCATGACGTTGCACACCTACACCCCCTAACCAATGTCCCTACCAAGTATCAACTTCCTACACCTTACGGTTTCTGAGATACAGCCCGGACAAACTATTTCCCGCCGCCCGCCCGCCCATCCCCCCACCATGGGTGAAAACAATACCCTGACAGCCCTTAAGGGCTGTGGGGTAAAAAAGTAGCTGAACAACATATTTTCACAAAATGCTGTAAATGCAACACTTTTGAAGTTATAAGTGATTTAGTGCATGATTTCATGAATTTTAATGCATTAAAAATTATTCAAAAAATTTATTAAAAAAAAAGTAAGACAGATCCAGGTCTCATACTCACACAAGAGAATCTACCTCTGGCCTAGTACATATATGCAAGATATGAGAGAAATCCCTGCAATAGTCACTGAGAAAATTGTGATAAAACGTTGAAATTTTCACACTTTTGGTGGGGGTACCCCCCTTGTAATGTCTCTAGCAAACAGACGAACAGACAGATTTGCATGCCTTGAACAATTTTTCATCCTCGATAGATAAGGTATCTTTTAAAAAAACAGCATGTCTCTAGGCCTTGTAGTTTTGGAGAAGAAGTTGTTCACGCGGACGCGGACGCCCACGCCGCAGAGTGATGACATAATGTCAGCTGACTGACAAGTCAGCTGACATAAAAATTTGGTCCGGGGTTACTGGATGCATATTGACCCATAAGTAGGTGAATAACATATTTCAACAAAATATTCTAAATGCAATAGTTTTCAAGTTATAACTGGTTTACTCAACAGTAAGAAGCTGAAAGTAGCTATAGCTCCTCTATATCATGAGCTACAAGTCAGCTATTTTACTATGTTATAGCTGACTCAGTAGATGAACAACCTATTTCAACAAAAGTCTCTAACTGCAATAGTTTTCCAGTTACAAGTGATTTACTCAACAGTGAGAACCTGAAAGTAGCTATTACTCATTTAAGCCATGAGCTACAGGTCTGCAATTTCACTATGTTATAGCTGGCCCAAAAGTAAATCAGTAACATATTTAAACAAAATACTCTAAATGCAATAGTTTTCCAGTGATTTACTGAACAGTGAGAACCTGAAAGTAGCTATTGCTCATCTATGTCACGAGCTATAAGTCAGCTATTTTACTATGTTATAGCTGATCCAAAAGTAGTTGAATGACATATTTCAACAAAATTCTCTAAATGCAATAGTTTTCAAGTTACAAGTGATTTAATCAACAGTGAGAACCTCAAAGTAGCTAATGCTCAGCTATGCAATGAGCTACAGGTCTGCAATTTTACTATGCTATAGATGACCAAAAAGAAAGTGAATAACACATTTCAACAAAATACTATAAATCCAATATTTTTCAAGTTACAACCGATTTACTCAACAGTGAGAACCTCAAAATAGCTATTGCTCAGCTATATAATGAGCTACAGGTCTGCAGTTTTACTATGCTATAGCTGACCCAAAAGTAAGTGAATAACATATTTCAACAAAATACTCTAACTGCAATACTTTTCAAGTTACAACCAATTTACTCAACAGTGATAACCTAAAAGTAGCTACTGCTCAGCTATGCAATGAGCTACAGTCCTGTAATTTCACTATGTTATAGTGGACTGAAAAGTTGGTGAATAACATATTTAAACAAAATACTGTAAATACAATAGTTTTCAGGTTACAACTGATTTACTGAACAGTGACAACCTAGAAGTAGCTATTGCTCAGCTATGCTATGATCTACAAGTCAGCAATTTTACTATGTTATAGCTAACCCCAAAAAGTACATTAACATATTTAAACAAAATTCTCTAATGCAATAGTTCTCAAGTTATAAACAATTTACTCAACAGTGAGAACCTCAAAGCAGCTATTGCTCAGCTATGAAATGGTCTACAGGTCTGCAATTTCACTATATTACATCCGATCCAAAAGTAGTGAATAACATCTTCAAACAAAATACTCTAAATGCAATAGTTTTCAAGTTATAACTGATTTACTCAACAGTGATAACCTCAAAGTAGCTATTACTCAGCTATGCAATGAGCTACAGGTCTGAAATTTTACCATGTTATAGCTGACCCAAAAGTAACTGAATAACATATTTCATACAAAATTCTCTAAATGCAATAGTTTTCAAGTTACAAGTGATTTTACTCATGAAAATTACTGAAAAATCAGAAAGGAGCTTTTACTCACTTAGCTATGAGGATAGACACACAAGTTACTCACTATGTTGTAGCTATGGGAAAAGCAGCTGAATAACATATCTGAATAAAATGCTCTAAATGCAATACTTTTCAAGTTATAAGTGATTTAGTGCATGATTTCATGAGTTTTACTGCATGAAAAATTATTTTAAAAATTCAGAAAAAAATAATTAAGAAAGATCCAAGTCCTATACTCACACAAGGAAATCTCTTCAATAGTCAATGACAAAATAGTAAGTTTTGAAATTTTCACGCTTTGGGTGGTGGTTCATCATTTCTAACAGCTCTGAGAAACAGACAAACATGCATTTTATGATTTATCATCCTCGATAGATAAGGTATCTTTTAAAATTAACAGCCTGTCTCTGGGCCTTGTACTTTCAAAGGAGAAGATGTTCACGAGAACACAGAGGCAGACGCTGCAGAGTGATGCCATAATGTCAGCTACTCTGCCATAATGTCAGCTGACTGACAAGTCAGCTGACATAAAAACAATTCTCAAGTCCGGGCAGCAGTGGGCAATAATGGACAGTTTACAGCCTTGCATCTCGATTGCCAGCATGTATAATTGAAGAATGTAAAATATTAGAAACAAACCTTTGTAGATTTTTTGTAGATTTAAAATACAGTATTTTGGTAAAAGAAGATATTCAAGACACCATAATCCAGCAGCGGCGGCGAACAGTCAACCTGACATGAAAATAAATAAGTGCATCTATTATTGGGATTTTCTAACAATACTTCTGGTGCTGGAGATAGCAATATTTTAAGGTGAAGGTAAAATAAATTATGGTAACTTTTCAAGAAATATATAAACATATATCCATCTCATCCAACTGGAGCAATGATTTTTTTTAAAAATATTTCTTGGAATTTATTCGCAAATTAGAAAACATGAGGTTTCTGAATTTCCAAGCAAAGTTTTTATTTATTTATTTAGGTTTAACGTTGCTTTCAACACAGTGACTGTAAAAGTCATATCATGACAGGTAGTTTTATGGGCATAGGAAACCAGTACATACAGTTGGTCCAATTTCTTTACTTGTAAAGTGTAAACTGCCGACCATTTGGTAAGAAACTACCAACTTTCCCACATACGGTTTGTGGTTTGAACCTCTACCTCAGAGTTGAGAGACCAGTGTGTTACCACTGCGACATTGTGACCCCCAAGAAAACAAGGGTGCAGTGGCTGGCTTTCTGCCAAAGACGGAGTCAAATCTTTGGGCAGCGCTGGGAGTTAAGGTCTGTAAACTATCACCCATTTGCAAAATACTTGCAAAGATGGTTGCAGACATAATTGTTATACAGATATTTGAAACTGTGTCCTGTGCAGTCTTCATCAATATTTCTTGTGGCCAGAGAATTTAACATTCACAAATATTTTAAAGTGAAATAAAATTACCTTATTTTCAATAGAAATATATTGCCTTTAACCCTATTCACAGAGTCAAATCTTTGGACCGCACTGGGTGTTGAAATCTTTAAATTCTGTATTATCGCCCATTAACGCTTGCAAAGCCGTTTGCAGATCTTTTTATATAGGCTATCCATGATCAATATGTTAAAGTGAAAGGATACAACAATGCATCTTATTTTATGCAGTAACAACGAGATATCTTTTAAACTTTCATTTATCAAGCGAAACAGATACATGAAGTCATGTGATAACCAACAGGCTGTATGCAGCATGCCGCCTCGCTTCCAACAAAATCTAATACTGCATTTGTCAAACAAATAAACTGCAAAGAAATTATGAATGAAGTGACATCATTACAGTACGAGCTTTCATTCAATAAAAATGTGGGGCATGCGTAGACAACGATTACAATTTCCTGGGGGATTTTCTGGGGTTAAAAAGAGGCGAATTTCCAAGTTTTAGTATGTCTTCAAAAAGTACACAAAACTCCATCTACAGCATTGGAGAAATATATTATATTGCTCATCCAATAAAATCCTCAAGTGTCGCGCAGTCACTGTTAATGTAAAATTGTTGTCTGCGCATGATTTCTGCTATTTATTGTCAAACAAATAAACCGCAAAGAAAATAATGGATGAAGGGACTGCCAACTCGTACCCAAAACTTGTACATAAATCCCTGTATTTTGCAGCATTTACACCATTTCAATTGTTAAATAAAATGATTAATTTATATAAAAGATGTTGGTTACTAATATCTAGAATCTACAAAGACTAGAGCCTTTAATGAAAAATACAAGCTTTCATTTTCCGGGATTAAATATTTTCCTTGATGAATTTTTTTCTAAGCTGTAGCCGGCCCAAATAGATCTCATCAGTGCTGTTTTAGTTCAAAAGGTTAATTTTAAGTTCAAGAGGTTAGTGTGTTATGCATAAAAAAAAAAACTGTGACTTGCTTCCTTTGGGAAGTTTATTTCTTATGGGACTGAACTCAATCCTCTCTTCCTATTCTCAGAGCAGGTCTGG
Source organism: Sabellastarte sp. h YS-2021 (assembly GCA_964017235.1). Lineage (NCBI taxonomy): Eukaryota > Metazoa > Annelida > Polychaeta > Sabellida > Sabellidae > Sabellastarte > Sabellastarte sp. h YS-2021. The sequence goes on from OZ024931.1 coordinate 89,042,874, forward strand.
GAAAAAAAAGGTGGGGGGGCAAAGTTGGTATACTTCTGGGTAACCAGCTAGAGGTAACCGACCATGACCATACAGGGTTCTCCGACCCTAGGTCAAACCGGGCCTTCTCAGTTTTGTTTATGAGTTCACTTGAATCCCTAGTATCTTACCTGCCTACCAGGCGGTAGTTATTCAGCAATTGTCCATTGGATAGGATGTATTAACGCAATAAAATTGCAAATTTAATAAGTTAATACCCTATCCAATGGACAGGCAAGGCCCACCCATCCTGTCCCGCTATTAGCTTACTAGGTGTCTTCATAAGACTAGACAACGAAAAAGATGCTATGACGTCACGATGTCTAGACAGGAAGGAAGTACAATGCGCCACCTAGCAAATGCACACTCCGTGACCGGTCCTGCCGGTAGTATATACAGGACGTCTTTTTCTGGTGTTTGGCGGGACCGGTTGCGCCAACTGGTAAACTAATTGTCCATTGGATGGGGTATTATAAAAGTTTAATTTACTTATTAAATTTGCAATTCAGTCAACTGTCTTCAGCTGAGCTCTTTAGCACTATCACATTAACACATATGGTAATCATAAGACATCAGCTGGGCACTATCCTGTGAGTTTCTCTATGAATATTTCCAGCACATCATCGTCTTTTAGTCCCACAAATCTGTCAACTACTTTCCCCGCCTTCACACCAAGCACTGTGGGGACAGCTTCCACCTGAATCACAAAAAACTAATCAAACTTTCACATAACTTAATACATGTAACTGTAATGGTCAAAGCAATTTCAAAGGCACAAATCTATGGTGATATCCCAGGCCACTAAATGAACGCATTAGAGGTCAACTGTGGCCTGGTGATTAGCAAGTTTGGCATCTAATCATAGGTTGTCATTTCTGTATGGGTTTGACTCCCACAAGTGACAAATGCTGTGGGCCTGTCCCAATATGACCCTGGCTGTTGAGCGGGATGTAAAACCCCAAACTTCAATGGAAACATCCACATTAACACGTGAAGACATCATCAATATTGTTTTAGTATATGGTTGCCAATATCAATGCCAATACCAAGACTTCTAACAATATTGGCATTTTATGCAATACAATTATAACTTATATTTCAAATACTTGAAATAAACCCTAAATCTGATTCAGAAGAAACTAGAAAAAGCTTTTTGCCAACAAAAACGAGTGGCCCGGATAGAGACCTAAAAACTGTATCAGTTGCAGTAACAGACCGTAAGCAGAATGTGAGCTTTATTGTGTTTCGTAGAGTGGTATATTTTATGAAAAGAATATATCATTTTTGCTGCAAATTTAGGATCGTAAATTTGGGATTGTAAATTTTTTCCAGGAGATATTTAATCCTAGATTTATAATGATAAAGATACACTGTAGTAAACTATAATTGGCTATAGATAGGGACATTCACATGTTGTATATCTTTGAGGTATTCTATGCCTCTGAAAATTCATTGCTATTTAATATTTTTATAAGATAAATATGCTTAAGATAAAACAACTGTTTGTGAGAAAGTGTTTTTTTCCAGTCATCTTATGTTCCGAAACAAGTCAAGTCTTATACATTTGACCAATTTACATAGTGTATGTGAATAAGTAGCTAGATCAACAAGACAACAACTCCTGCCGCTAAATAAAAGCTGAATTTTTTTTTTTTTTTTTTAAATGAAAGCTTTTATTGGCAAAATTATAACAGCAAAATGATAGTATATTCACAAGCAATAATGTGTGACATATGAATAGCAGAAGACAGGAATTATCTTTAAAATATAACAATCATATAGTTGTGTACAAAAGTTCACAGTCCACGTAGCACTATTTAAATTTGATCACAATTCTTACTCATTTAATCTGTTTTTTGTCTTAAAAGTGCTTACATGTTCTATTTACATTTAGAGAGTCACAGTATAACAATATTTCACATTTTAACTGCTGTCCATTTGACCGGAGACCTGCCCCTCATTCATGAAATAGTCCCTGAGAATATTCCTCTGCCTTTTAGCTGCCCCAATTGCGTTACAGCCCTCATATAGAATGTTATTGCCCTCAAGCACTATCGTACACTGACCCTCCCCCCAAAGTCTTCCTGTTGAGCTGTGGGGTATCTGATCCTCAGTAGGTTGTGCAGTACTAGGCAGGCCATTGGGAATTTATATTATATGAACACTGATCAGCAGTAATATATTAATAACCACATTACTGCATGCTAAATACCTCATTTTTTTCTTTGAAGATGACATAACTTCCAAAACACTGGGAGGTTAGCTTTGCCAGATAACAGAAATTTTGTTTTAAGTATACATGTGGCAGGTGTGGTTTTAAAAAATCTTAAAATAAATGAGGTTGGAGGAAAAACTTTATATTTATTATGTTAAGTTGGCCAAAGTCTCCTAAATACAGGAATTTAAATAAAAAGGTCATTACAAGTCTTCCTTAAACTTAATCAATGTGTCAAGTTGAATTGATGTCATTGAACAGTAAGTCAGTTGGGAGCTGAAAACCCTCATTTTTACTTCAAGATGGCCATGACTGTGCTTGTATTGGAACTCCAAGGTGGAAAGAAAATAAGAATGTCCCTATTTTCATCTTTAATAAGTGTGCAAAATTTAACTGAGGTCAGCTGAACAATACAATAGCTGGAGATTAAAAACTCCATCATTTCACTGCAAAGTGGCCATAACTTCATATTGGGACTTTAAGGTGACCATAAAATAACAATGTCCCTTTCGTCATCCTTTATAAGTGCAAAAAGTTTAGCCCAGGTCAGTTGAACAATAAGATAGCTGGAGCTGAAAACTTCCTTTTTTCACTGTAAGGTGACCATAACTTCATTCATATTGTGACTTTAAAGTGACCATAAACTGAGACTGTCCCTTCAATATCAATATACGTTAGATATGGAAAAAGAAAGGAGCCAGACGGCTTTATTCCAATTTTATGACTTTAGGGGGACCGTAGCTCCAATTATATTAAGAGTTTAAGGTCACCATAAAGACAGGATAATCCTTTGGTAAATCTTAATATATATGCCAAGTTTGGTTGAAAAAAGTCAAAAACTAAGTGAACTGGAGGGCTAAAACCCCCTTTTTGGACATTAAGGTGACCTTAAGATTAAAGATACAGGGCTAAAACTTCGGCATGTGAAAGATTATCAAAAAGTAGCTAAATAAATTATTCCAACAAAACGAAATCCTGACTGTTTTTGAGATACAGACCAAGTACCCATTTAAAAAAAAATTACGAAAATAAAACACCTCCCATTCAGGCATCTATGGTCCGATTGATCAGAAAATCCTTTCCAACCTGCGGATTTAGGTCTAGAATGTACCTGATAAATTTTATAACACAGGTGTGGTTTTTTCCGAAACGCGATGACGGGGTGTTTTTAAAAAATGCTTAAGGTTACCTTAAGTAAAGCTTAAGGTCTCCGTAAAGTATCCCAAAAAATTTTCCCGCCCCTATAGTTTTAAAGAAAGATAAGAAGGAAAGAAAAATTTGAAAGTCCAAGAAGTTATTCAAGGGAGACCATAATCCTACGGCGTCAGCAGCAGCGGCGGCGATCAGTCGAACTTATGTGAAAACAAATAAGCGTCCCTGACGGGCCACTTAATTATAAACATTTAGTTCTTAATTTGTAGTATATAATGCTTTCTTTATCAGAACTGCCGTGTTTTATTTTGATAAACTTCACTTCCTGTTAGTGGGCATATTCAGTTGGGAATATGCTAGAACAAAAACTTTTTGGTATCCCAGAGTGAAATTTTTTAAGCAGGCTAATAATATTATCAACACCCCCCAATATTGCCCAATAATGAAATATTTTTACATTCAATATTGATGTCCAATCAGACAAACAACGTACCCACTAGAAAATATGTCAATCATTTTAAATTCCAACACAATGGGACTTATCTGACACTTAATTTGAGTTCAGTAGAATAAGTTATTTTCACAGAATTTGATTCTCACTGTAGCACACTTGCTCAAAATTACAGCATGTTTCAAACATGGGATCTTTATGCTTATGACTTATATTGAATTATATAAACATCAGTAACCAAAGTTGAACACAAAAGACAAATTTCTCAGTATCTGCTATTAAAAGTCATTGGCATATTTAATATTGGATTTCCATCTACCGTAAGCAACAAACATGCTATTCTAGCTCCCAAATACATAAAATGAAGTATTAAGGATCCTGGAAAGCCTCAATCACTATCCCTGAGTTTAGGTATGCAACAGATAGAGTAAGAAATCTAAAATTCGCCACATATCTGAAATTCGCCACATGTGAAAATACTAATAAAATAAATGAATTGTGGTGAGATTTGTTTACTGTATTGTAAATTAAGGCTTTTTGAACTGAAAAATACCAATTTTTAGACAAAATCATCATTTTCTTCATAAAATTAACTAAGGTTTTGGAGGTGGCGAATTTTAGATTCCTGGCGAATTTTAGATTTCTTACTCTAACATATGTCAATGCATTAGCATTAGTAACATACCCCATGATCAATGGCTATATCTGAGAACTGATCAATATCCACTTTGGCCAAGATGATTTTATCTTTCTTTTGACCAACCAGGGATTCCAACCGCGGGCCCAGCAGCTGGCAAGGACCACACCAACTGTTCAAAAAAACAAACCAAGTAGAACTTTTATCTTATGCAAATTCCTGGGAGATTAACATTTTGGCTGGATAAGAGAAGATCCAGTTATTACCTTTGCCAAGGAGGTTTTGTTTTCATTACCATTTGTCTGTTTTTCAGCAGAACTACGCAGATACAACTGGTTGGAACTTCAGAAATCAGAAGATGGGTCTTGGCCAACTTAGATCCCATTAATTTTTGGCAGTGATCTGGATCACCATCTGGATACCAAAAAATAATCCCTTTTACTTATTATTATGTGCCTTACCTCTGAGTGTTCTTGTCTATGTATAAAAAACAATTAGGAAATACAAATTTGAAAGTGAAAAGGAGTTATAAAAATAGCATCAGAGATGCCCGTACCCCACAGCCTAGGGAAATATTTTCAACACCATGAGATATAGTAGTACTGTACCAGTACAAACTTCAGAGCACTGTCAGTTATATAAAGGTCCAAACAATGTTTAAATGGAGAAATAATGTTTAAAAGAAAGATAATGCGTATAAAGATGAAGTATTAAAACAAGATAATTCAATAACAAGATGACAGCATTAATCAGTAAACTAAAATTCAACACTCTTTATCTACATCTGCATGGCCGAATTATGGTTTAGATGGTTTGAATATTACCATGCATACAGAAGTGGTATACATTTAATGAATGCTTATTGTGGTGTTGGAGCAAAATCTGTGGCTCACTTGATGAAATTCTATCTCTTACAATGGGAAGTTATGAAAGTAAAATTCTTAATAAATTCTAATATGACTTTTGCTTAATCTGCATCAAAAGACGGACCCAAAGGTCCATGAAGATTTTAAAGGTCAAGGTCACTACGACAAGGTAAAAGGTCAAATTAAGGTCACACCATGATAATACACACCTATAGCCCCTAACCAATGTCCCTACCAAGTATCAACTTCCTACACCTTACGGTTTCCGAGATATAGCCCTGACAAGATTTTATAGGTCAAGGTCACTATGGCAAGGTCAAATCAAGGTCACACCATGATGCTGCACACCTACACCCCCTAACCAATGTCTCTACCAAATATCAACTTCCTACACCTTACAGTTTCTGAGATATAGCCCGGACAAGATTTTATAGGTCAAGGTCACTACGGCAAGGTCAAAGGTCAAATCAAGGTCAGATCATGATGTTGCACAACTACACCCCCTAACCAATGTCCCTACCAAGTATCAACTTCCTACACCTTACGGTTTCCGAGCTATAGCCGGGACAAGATTTTATAGGTCAAGGTCACTACGGCTAGGTCAAAGGTCAAATCAAGGTCAGACCATGACGTTGCACACCTACACCCCTAACCAATGTCCCTACCAAGTATCAACTTCCTACACCTTACAGTTTCCGAGATATAGCCCGGACAAGATTTTCAAACTCAAGGTCACTACGGCAAGGTCAAAGGTCATATCAAGGTCAGACCATGACGTTGCACACCTACACCCCCTAACCAATGTCCCTACCAAATATCAACTTCCTACACCTTACGGTTTCTGAGATATAGCCCGGACAAACTATTTCCCTTAAGGGCTGTGGGGTAAAAACAGCTACAGGCGTTTGGGTGACTATTTACACGAAAACTACTTCATTAAAGTATCAATTTTGCAACGAATCAAAAGACCTAACCGATTTTAAACTTGGAATGTTAAATGAATGATCATGTTAAAAAGCAGAAAATCTGACAAACCATGTCATTTCTCCCAAATAAAAAGACTGGTTATATATACATGACCAAAATTTTGGCCTTATGTCCTGCTTCTGACTGCTATGATTCATAAAGGTCACTCATAACAATATAAGCCCAATCACTCCTATGACTAAAACTCTTTCATAATAAGATCACTTGTCTCGGGTTTCACAGAAAAGTGTACAAGATAGGTCAGAGCAACTAGAAAGGCTAGTTTTAACACGCTAAAATCTTAACCTGCTTTAAGACCAAAAAGATGGGTTGTGAATACTCGTGAGAGAAAAGCTCACCCACAAGGTTTTCAAGAATGTTTAGTAGGTCCTCAGTGGCCTAGTGGTTAGCAAGTTTTGCATCTAATCACAGGGAGTCACCTCTGTGTGGGCTTGAGTGCCACAAGTGGCAATGCTGAGGACCTGTCCCAGTATGACCCTGGCTGTTGAACAGGAGGTAAAACCACAACTTTGAAACTTTGACAATGTTTAGCATTGTTACTGCATTATTTGCTTGGTTACCTGTGCTGAAATTATAGCTATAATTTCGGGTATGAACTCTTAACAGGAAGAGCTGTATGAATAATACATTAACACAATGAAAACCTTGTCTATATGTTTATGAATAAAAATTGGACAGATATCAAATGCTGAATCCTTGTGATTTTGTGACTTTAAAAGTAATAACCTTCATAGTTGCAAGTTTGTTCATAGTCACCATAACCTCAAGAAAAATATATGATGTCCAAGAAAACAATTCTTTACAAAATGGGGAGTCTGACATTTTATTATTCACCGCAAGCTGTATTTGGATAATTATTCACCACAAGCTGTATTTGGATAATAACTGTCAATAACGTTCGTTTTTCCACTAATATCATGGAAACTATGTAATCTAAAAATATGTATTATATATCATTAGAAAGTTGTTTAAACAGCGCTTCTGCTTGTTGTGTTGCATAAAAATCCTAACAGAAATGGCTGAGAAATCGCAAGTTTAATATCGAGGTTTCTACATTCACCGATGCTCTTGTATATATGTCAGCTATTTTCACCTTCTCTCTATAAATATGTATTTATTTAACTTATAAATCATAAACGGTGGTTAATAAATGTAAAACATCCCTTATTAGACATATATAGAAAAAATTGCAAATTTAATAAGTAAATTAAATTTTTATAAGTTAATACCCTATCCAATGGACAATAGCTTATCCGGTCGGCGCAGACCGGCCCGCCAAACGTCAGAAAAAGACGTCCTGTGTTTCCACCGGCCAGGCCGGTCCAGTGCTGTGCACTCGCCAGGTGACGTGTAGTACTTCCTTCCTGTCTAGACAGCGTGACGTCATAGCATCTTTTTCGTTGTCTAAACCTATTAGACCCCTAGTAAGCTGATAGCGGGGTTGGAGGGAGGGTCTTGTGTGTCCATTGGATAGGGTATTAACTTATAAAAATTTAATTTACTTATTAAATTTGCAATTTTATTGCGTTAATACATCCTATCCAATGGACAATAGCTGAATAACTACCGCTTGGTCGGCGGGTAAGTTACTGGGGATTAACAGTTGAACTTATGTCAGAGATTGTCATAATCTCTCTTTTAGCCTGGGTGGACCTTGAAGTCAAAAACACCTTTAAGGCTATGGTCGAATATCATCATCCGGTTGTTCGGAATGGAACCGTCAGAATCAACCTTGCCCCCCCCCCCCTTTTTTACAGACCTGCTCTGAGGTAGGGGAAGAGAGGGATGAGTTCAATCCCATAAAATAACACCTCCTGGAGGAAGTACGCGAGAGATTTTTTTTTTTTTTTTTTTTTTTTTATTATTACTTCTTAACTAAATGTGCAATATATACAAATATGTACCAGTATTTACGTATGTACAGATCTCCTCTAGGTACCAGTCTGTTGGTGGATCTGCTGAGCAGCCACAACCAGTCCAAGATGGTAGAGCTCTGAGTCGGCCCAAGCCACATCCTTCAGGTAGAATTGGGTGAAGGTATTGTGAGATTTCCAGTGGCAGGCTGCTAAGATCTGTTCTAAGGAAACTCCCGATTGGAAGGCCTTAGAAGCCGCAAAGGCCCTGACATCATGAGCTTTAACTTGATGTAGGGTGTGGGCCTGATGGTCAGAGAGCTCATAGCATAGGATCACAGTTTGCTTGATCCATGAGGAGATAGTGGCAGGGGAGATGTCTTTGTCGAAACCCTTCTTGAAGGAGACAAAGACTAACTCCTTGTGTTGCCTGAGGTCTGAAGTCCTGTCCAAATAGTAGTGCAACGCTCTGACTGGACAGAGGGATCTGTCAGACTTGAGGGATTTATCTAGAGTAGGAGCCAGGGCTGGTATTACCACTGGGGCTACACTCTCTGGACCCTCCTTGGCCAGCTGGTTCTTAGAGAGAAAGCTGGGGGATGGAAAAAGAGACACCTTAGACCAGTCCGATTGGTGCCTGATGTTCTTATGCTGCCATGCATGGATTTCACTCCGTCTTTTGCCAGAGCCCAGGGCCAAAAGGAAGACAGTCTTGAAGGTCACATGCTTCAGAGACGCCTCCCTAAGTGGTTCGAAGGGAGCCTTTGTCAGCTGGTGTAGTACCAGGGAAAGGTTCCAGGAGGGTATTCCCCTCCGCCCTTTGGGTCTGTCTCTGTGGAAACTTTCCAAGAGACGAGTGAGGTTATCATTTTTGCTGATATTGATTGGTGTATCACCCAGTTTATCAGCAATGGCAGATCTGTATCCATCAATGGTGCTGGGCTGTAACTTCTTGTCGGAAAACCGCTTTGAGTTCTAGATAATTTATGTGCAGTTTGCTTTCCGGCACCGACCAGGTCCCTCTTGCAGTGAACTCGTTTAAGTGAGCGCCCCACCCTTCTTTTGATGCGTCTGTAAATATCTGCAGAGCATGTCTTACTGGGTATAGTGGTTGGCCTTGAAGCACATTGTCTTCCTCTAGCCACCATTGTAAGTGGGGGTGCAGGGACCTTGGTAGAGGAATAATCTTCTCTAGAGATTCTGGTACCCTCCAGTTGTTCTTGAGATGCCACTGTATGGGTCTCATGTGCAGTCGGCCGAGGTGAACCTGTTTTTCTGTGGCTGTTAGTAGGCCTATCAGGGACATGAACTGTCGGACCGGACAGGCCGGTAACGACAGGAGTAGTTGTATCTTGTCCTGAAGGCTTTGCCACCGGTCCGGGGTCGGTCTGACCCGGCCGGACCGGAGGTCGAACTGGTAACCTACGAAGTCGAAGATCTGTTTGGGTTCCAGCTCTGATTTTTCTAAATTCACCAGCCAACCTAGGTTCTGGCACATTTTGATCAGGACTTGGGTATGGTGGAGACAAGTTTCGCGGGATTTGGCCCTCACCAACCAGTCGTCTAGGTACTGGTGGATTCTTATACCCTTGTGTGTGGCCATCAGTTTCACCTCCTTTGCGACCACAGTAAACTCCAAGGGTGCTGTGGACAGTCCGAACGGCAGGGCCTTGAACTGGTATGTTCGCCCTTGGACGTGAAATCTCAAATATTTCCTGGATTGTTCCTGTATTGGAATATGGAAATAGGCATCCTGAAAGTCTACGGATGTGACCCATTCCCCTTGTTGGAGTGATGACCTGATGGTTTCCAGTGTCTCCATCTTGAATTTCTCCACCTTGAGGAAGAGATTGAGGTTGCTTAGGTCTAGTATGGGTCTCCATTTGTTGTTTGCTTTGGGCACTAGGAATAGCCGATTGAAGAAACCCAGAGATTTTTGGTTTTGTACTATTTCCACAGCATTTTTGTCGGTAAGCTGATGCAATGCCTCCATCAGGTAGCTGTTCCTGTGGGGATTTACATAACAGCTCACGACAGTTGGGAATCTTACTAGTTTGGGGCGGATCCGGAACGGGAGAGTGTAACCCTCTTTCAGGATTTGAACCACTATGGGGCTGGCGCCCAGGTCCTGCCAAACTTGCCAAAAGTTTTGAAGTCTTGCCCCTACAGGTAGATTTAGTGCAGCATTCGAGGCATTTGTTACAGTTTTCACATAAGGTAATTGAGTGACACATGAAACACTTTGCACAGATTTTAATTTGCAAACTGGTTGAACGTAACATTCTGCCAACCCAGGACTTATGCCTTTCCTTTGTGGCAGCCCGGGTGCAGAAACTACAGAATTTACAGCAAGAGGCTTTACATTTGACTGAGTCTTTGTACAAGGAATTAAAGTCCTTAAAGTACAAGGAATTCAACTCTTTCCTGCTTCCGGTCAGTCTGCTTGGAAACAAGAATTTTACAGGGTAATTGTCATTTATAAGCAGACTGACCCTTGGCCTGACGCGAGGAAAACTTTCCGGCCTGCATTCTGCTCTTTTTCTTGAACTGCCGTCCCAGGTTTTTCCAGGCTGGTTTTGAAGACTTATTGTTGTAGGCCGGTCGGTCGGTTCTCTTGTAACTCTGGGTGATAACGAGACTCCTTACGATTGGATGAGCCTGCATGAGAGTGTCCTCTTTCTTCAAATTTGGAGATGTCATCCTCTGCTTTCTTCAATATGGTATCTGGAAAGAGAGTTGCAGATTCCATAGGGGCTTGACGAAGGGCAGCCAAGGTATCCGGTTTAAGTCCGGTCTTCATGTGTGCTAAATAAGAATCCCTTCGGGCCAGAGTAAAATTGTACATACAGACGAAGGCAAAGTCAGATAAGTGTTCCATAGTCTTTGTCATGCACTGTGTAATGGAAGAGTTAAAAGTCATGAGATACTGCAACTCCTCCGTAGCCCCACCGACCTTATCTGCAGATTTGCCCTTGCTGTGCTCAGACTGTAAAATCTTCAGTTGAGATGCCATGCTTTGTTGAACTTTGCTTACACACCGGCTAAGACCTGCAGCCTGATTGCATATATAAGTCGCTTCCCGGGCACTCTTCTCCCATCGTCTCAAGGTGTCTTGTGAGATAGTACGGGATGGAGGAGCCGGTGAGGTTAAACCACTGGGTCTAGAGACCCTACTAAATGAACTGTTCAGCTTTGCAGCTTCTGAATGCCAAAAAGAAACACTACCGGCTGGCTTGTCCTGACCGGGATGTAGGCCGTACCACTTCCCTTGCGATTTCCCGTACTTCACAAATTGATCTTTCTGTAGACCTCCAGTCTCCGAACTTCTAGAGGGGTAACCCTGCACCAAAGTTACATTTAGTCGGTCCATCTTGCGACACAACCAGTCGTCTGTGGGTAAATTTACGCTAGTCTGTCCAGTAGGTTGTTGCTTTGGTGCTGCGAATGGGTTGTCCTCAGAGCTTGATAAAGCGGAGTCGACCTCCGGAATGTGAGTCCATCCCATAAACGATCTAACCCCACTCATGGTCTCTCTATAATTCTGCTCCTCCGACAATAATTGATCAGTTTCTGTAAGTGATAAGTCCTGTTCTACATCTGAAAGTTCCCCTTCCTCAGTTTTGTCTACTTTAACCCGGAGAGATTCGGAGTCAGAATCAGATAAAACGTCCATGTCAGACTCTGAAACTTGAAGAGTGACCTCAACACCAGATGTAGACGCTGGAGGGTGTTCCACCGGTCCGGCAAGGGACTGGTAGGTGATAGGAGGTCGGTCCGGATGAGGCCGGAGTGAAGCTGGCTGAGCAGTTGAAGAAAGGCCGGTGGATCTGGCCGGTGCAAAGAAAGGCTCAGACGTATCCAAGGCACCCGCCGGTGGGGGTTTCACAGGTGTAACCTTGACCGACTGGAAAGCGGGTGTAGGTTGACTGATGGTTTTGGAGAGCAGCATGGCTTCAAGTCTGCTAAACCTTTTGGACCATTTAAGGTCCATGGCTTCAAGCTTGGTGTCCGTAGACGGGGCTGAAGATCTAGCCGGTGAAGAATGTCTTTTCTTAGACGATTTCCCTTTTGTCACCTTAGTGTCTGGTGTCTGGTCAGATTTCATAGCTTTCGCAGCCTCAGGGGTGCTACTCACTGCTTCAGAACTCTTAACGGTTTTCTTGATTTTCGCACCCGCAGGGGAGGTACTCATCTCTTCTGAGTTTGCTGCTTCAGTTTCACTAGCTAGACCAATGACTGACACAGATGAAGGGTCAATAAGCGTAGTACTGGAATCTTCTAAGGCTTTAGCCTCACGCTTTTCTTTTTTCTTTTGATACTGTGGGGTGGCTAATTTTGCTTTCTGTTCCTCTGTGAGAACGTCACAACTGATACAAGGGAGATCTTTAACACAGTTATCTTCACCTTTTTTCTTATCCCTGCAACGAGCACAGACTTTATGTTTGTCATAACCTGCCATAATATGGCCACACAGCCCCCTTCGCTGTCCTGGTGAAGACATAGTAGATCTCTAATATACGTACTATGAAATGAAATATGTTAAAACGTTCCAAAACAGAAATAGCCACCATAAAATATAAACTTGAGAATTAAATTCAAAATCCTTGTGCACTCGCACGCGCCAAACGAAAAAGATGCTATGACGTCACGCTGTCTAGACAGGAAGGAAGTACTACACGCCACCTGGCGAGTGCACAGCACTGGACCGGCCTGGCCGGTGGAAACACAGGACGTCTTTTTCTGACGTTTGGCGGGCCGGTCTGCGCCGACCGGATAAGCTATTGTCCATTGGATAGGATGTATTAACGCAATAAAATATATCACTCATAAAGATTAACAATATACTTGTGCTACGAACTCATATAATGTTGTTATCTTCATTTGTGATACATTTTTTTCTGTATATGTCATTTGGGAAGTTTTCCTATTGTACAACACAACTTACACAATGCAACTAATAAAAATATTATTGCTGGGAATCTCTTCCACTATTCCTCGTCAATTATTCTTCCATTTTCTGACTGATAAGCAAGCCAGAATAGATTACTTTACTCCATTGTTGGTTACGAAAGCCTGGAACCGCCATCCAAATTCAAAATTTGACATACGCTATTCAGAATTCCAAATACCGTATTCAAAATTTCAAATACATATTTGGAATTCCAAATATGCTATTCGGAATTCCAAATACATATTTGGAATTCCAAATATAAGCATATTTCAAATTTTGAATTTGGATGGAGGTTCCAGGCTTTCATACAAAACAGTTTCCAGGATGATGTAAGTAACGCAGCAGGAATAATGGTCTTCCAGCATTTAGAATCTACTAAGAATACTCATTTCCTATATAAATATGTCAATTTATTCAATAAAACTGCCTAAAATATTTAAAAATACATGGATATTGAAATAAATAGAAAATGTCAGATTTCAACTGAATAAACGATTGTTAGAAAACATTAGTGGCCAACCCCGATTGCACATTGTTACCAACGATTGATCGACCACATGTCTAACTGTCCACCTACTAGTAGACATACTTTTTCCCCGAGATCTTACAAACACATCATACCTTGCATGAAAGTCCAAAACCACTGGAAGTTCATTCTGCAAAACCGTCTTCTTAAAGTCATCTTCACTCTGGATATTTATCACATTTGAACTTTCCCCAAATCTAAAAAAAGAGAAAAAAAAAGAAAAAACAAGCAATCAGTGCCCATAAACCAGCTCTGTGTCAGCTAACTTTGTGCATTGGGCTTGAAGTGAAAGTAGAAAAAGACACAAAAGTTGTGTGATGCAAAAGGTATTCAGAAGTAAAGTACAAAGTTAACTGTAATAGTGCTTTCTAAGGAGATACGAAGGACCTGGTTCTTATAAAAAGGTAGAGAGTTTAAAAAGTTGGTGCATAATGACTTCAGATGTACAGCTGATACCTCACTAGATAGGGCACCTCACTTGTAACAGCCCTTCTCCAAACACAAAATTTCTAGGACCAACAATAAAGGAAAGGGATTAAAAGTAGCAAGGACTAATTGGACCTGGAAGGGAGGGTCAAAGGTCAAATCTGAATCCACAGAAAGATTTGGGACACATGATTTAGTAGAAGTTATCTTCAAATCACAAACCTCTAAGACCAATAATAAACAAGATACATGGTATTAAAAGTATCAATGACCCCATTTGACCTTGGAGGAATAATCACGTCAAATCAGACCCACCAAAAGATTCAAGGCATATGATTTCCTGTAAAGCTACCTTTACATCCCAAACCTTAAGACCAGTAATAAAGGAAATACAGGGCACTGAAAATATCAATAACCCCATTTGACCTTGAAGGAAGGGTCAAAGGTCAAATCCAATTCCATCAAAATATGCAAGCCACGTGATTTCCATTTTTTCTTTGGTCAGTTTTAAAAGAGTCCTCTGGGTGCATTGTTCATGGGCCGCCCAGTGTTTGCTCTCAAGCGCAATTTCGCAAGTTTGTACACACTCTGGGGTGAGTTGTCGCAAAACCAACTCACTAACATGTCTGTGCTGTTGCTACCAGGTAAAAAACCCAAAACTGGCCGAAGAAATTCATCTATTATCGGAAGCAACGATGTACATATTTCCTCATAGAAATGGGTGAGAAAAGCATGAAGGGCAGTTTATTTTATTTGATATAGCCACCTAACAGTAATACACGTGTGATTCGGGTATTCTCATGAGATTTCTGTGCTTTTTATCAAATTTTTAAATCATCTTCTGCATATAGTGTCACAGGCGAAACAGTGGAAACAACTACTTACCAAAGAAATTAGTCTTGTTATCAGAAGTGACGACTTACATATTTCCTCATAGAAATAGGTGACAAAGACAAGAAAGTGAGTTTATTTTACTTGATACATCCAGCTAACAGTAATTCAAGCGAGAATTCGGGTATTCTCACAAGATTTCAGTGCTTTTTGTCAAATTTTTAAGTCGTCTTCTATTTCTGCATATAGCAAGTGATGTAAATTCGCCACTTTTTGGTTTACGTAAATTTTACAGCACAAATATAGAAAACATGTCATAATTTTGTTAAATATACATAGATGAAATACATATCTATGGCACTACAAGATTTTATCATCTAACTTTTTATATTTTCACAGTATTAAGTATATTTTTGAATAATACATTTTTACAAGTGACTTTAAAGAGTGTAAATTATGCAGTTTTTAACAAATACCAACCAACATTTTAAACTTCTCTTAGACAAACTTTTGAAAATTTACATGTATGTTAATAACAATTTTTTGCTAGAAAAGATGTAAAATAATTATTTAGCTTACATTTTTCACAGCATGGTAGGTATTATGCTTGAAAAACAGTTTTTCTTTTCCAAAAATGGCGAATTTAGATCCATTTTCATAAAAAATAGATATTTTTGTACAAAATAATACCAGCTCTCTGAGTGAACTTATGTTCAGGCGAGTTATTTTTTTTCAGTTTTAGATAATGCAGGGATTGGCCATATTTATTAAAACAAAAAATTGGAAAAAAAATTGTGATTTGATGTAACAGAATTTACATCACTCACTCAAAGAAAAAAAAAACAGTAGCACCCAGCCATTAAGGCTTAGATGTGGTTTAGAAGTGAAATTTTTTTTTAAAAAGTGACAAATAAAAACAGGATTAATTAATTCATTTATTTGAACTTTAAGTTTAGCAGCTATTTCTTATTATTTAAATAAAGAAGATTTTATGCAATCCCACATGGAAACTAAATATTTCCAAATATCTTGACACAAAACATGTCTCACATTTTTTCACAGTTGTCTCACTTTTTCATGTGAAGGGAGACAGTCTGTTTAGCATTCATTTTTGATGAGAGCAAACACTGCTGGGCCTCATATTTAGGTTAAATGTCTACTTAAAGCCTTGATTGTAAAAGAAAACTATAAATATATTCCTAAATGAGATTTCAGCTCTATCAGTCACATAGTACGACAGCTATAGGGCTTAAAAGTGGCAAAAAGTCCGTAAATTGGGTCTCTGTGGGCATTTTAGAGACCTTAAGGTGACCTTAAACTTAAAGCTTCAGATTTCAAATTTTCCAGACAAATGCCACACACAGAAGTTATATCTAATACAGTTTGAGACTTGTCTGAATTACCATTTGCAAGTTACAGGGTAAAATATGTGAAAAATGCAGAAAAAAATATCTTAAAAGGGTCTTCATGGGCCTCAAACTCAATGTTAACCTCCACACAGAGTCTCGAATTTTGGCATATGTAATAATATATTAATGTATTCATAGGGACCAACTGTATGCATTTTGTCACTTTAAGCATTGTACCCTACAAGCTATATTGGCTCACCCATCCAATATCTTACCTGAGAAGAGGGATGTCATCGTGTACCGTGATATCTTCATATCGCCGATAGTTCAAGTCTGCGCACGATATCGAGCCATGTATTCATAACCCGATTTCCGGGGTTTAGTTACCATGTTAGTGAAAATCAAATACGCAGGTGTACATGAGCCTGAACTCATAACTAGAAATGGCCCTTCAGTTGAAAATTCTTGAATTGTACCCTTAATAAAGTAAAAATCTATGTTATTTCGGAAAATTTACAGGGTTTATAATGTTTTGAATTAAAAATATGAAGTTGAAATGTAGATATTAACTTAGCGATTAATACCGTGATATCGCCCAACGTTTTGCTCACGGTATCGAGACAGCAAACTTCTATACAATGACGTCCCTACCTGAGAAGTTATTAATATGCTGTTTCTTCAAGTGCCAAAAATCAAGGCTTTAAATGGAAATTTAAACTGTGTAACAACTCAGGGAACTTTTTTATATTTTTCACATATTTTGCATTTCATATTTTGAAATGGTAAGTATAACTAACCTCAGACTGTACTAGATACATAAAACTTCTGCTCTGATCTCCTAAGATCAAATCATAGTATTTTATGAAATTTCACATCTTCACTAATATATTAAAGTCATACAATCCCTACAAAACTTTGGTGCCACTATTTTATAATATAAAGTAACCATTTAACACTTTGAGAAAGGATCAATCTTATCATTATGGGAAGAATGTCAACCAAAATTAAATACTTTTTAATAATTGTGAATCACACAAAATGGTTGCTACAAAATATACAAAAGGAATGGCTATGCAATCATAATTTACCATGACAACAGCTATTCAACAATTTTACAATGAAAGTTAAACAAGCATTCTGACGCATGCATTTATCTCCCGCCATATAAATTAGATGTACTAAAGATAACATATTTTAACAAGGTGCTCTAAATGTAATACTTTTCAAGTTATAATTGATTTAGTGCATGATTTCATGAATTTTAATGCAGTAAAAATTATTTAAAAAATTCATTAAAAAAATTTAGCATGTGAAAGCTCTCCAAAATGTAGGTGAATGAGTTATTTGAGAAATATTGGCTATCTGCAATACTTTTAGTGATAATAGGCAGTTACTCATTTTGAGTAGGTGAGTAATTAGATACGGATCTGAAAATTCACTAATTGAAAGCTCTCCAAAATGTATGTGAATGACTTATTTCAGAAATACTGGCTATCTGCAATAGTTGTAGAGATAATTCGCATTTACTCATTTTGAGTAGGTGAATAATTAACTACGGGTGTGAAACTTCACCAAGTGAAAGCTCTCCCAAAAGTAGGTGAATGAGTTATTTGAGAAAAATTGGCTATCTGCAATACTTTTAGAGATAATTCACATTTACTCATTTTCAGTAGGTGAGTAATTACCTACGGGTCTGGAACTTCACCATGTGAAAGCCCTCCCAAAAGTAGATGAATGAGTTATTTGATAAAAATTGGATATCCGCAATACTTTTAGAGATAATTCACATTTACTCATTTTGAGTAGGTGAATAATTAGCTATGGGTCTGAAACCTCACCAAGTAAAAGCTCTCCCAAAAGTAGGTGAATGAGTTATTTGAGAAAAATTGGATATCTGCAATACTTTTACACATAATTCACATTTACTCATTTTGAGTAGGCGAGTAATTAGCTACGGGTCTGGAACTTCACCATGTAAAAGCTCTCCCAAAAGTAGATGAACGAGTAATTTGATAAAAATTGGATATCCACAATACTTTTAGAGATAATTAGCATTTACTCATTTTGAGTAGGTGAATAATTAGCTACGGGTCTGAAACTTCACCAAGTGAAAGCTCTTCCAAAAGTAGGTGAATGAGTTATTTAAGAAAAATTGGATATCCCCAATACATTTAGGGATAATTCACATTTACTCATTTTGAGTAGGTGAGTAATTAGCTACGGGTCTGGAACTTCACCATGTGAAAGCCCTCCCAAAAGTAGATGAATGAGTTATTTGATAAAAATTGGATATCCGCAATACTTTTAGAGATAATTCACATTTACTCATTTTGAGTAGGTGAATAATTAGCTACGGGTCTGAAACCTCACCAAGTAAAAGCTCTCCCAAAAGTAGGTGAATGAGTTATTTGAGAAAAATTGGATATCTGCAATACTTTTACAGATAATTCACATTTACTCATTTTGAGTAGGTGAGTAATTAGCTACATGTCTGGAACTTCACCATGTGAAAGCTCTCCCAAAAGTAGATGAATGAGTAATTTGATAAAAATTGGATATCCACAATACTTTTAGAGATAATTAGCATTTACTCATTTTGAGTAGGTGAATAATTAGCTATGGGTCTGAAACTTCACCAAGTGAAAGTTCTTCCAAAAGTAGGTGAATGAGTTATTTAAGAAAAATTGGATATCCGCAATACTTTTAGGGATAATTCACATTTACTCATTTTGAGTAGGTGAGTAATTACCTACGGGTCTGGAACTTCACCATGTGAAAGCTCCCCCAAAAGTAGATGAATGAGTTATTTGATAAAAATTGGATATCCGCAATACTTTTACAGATAATTATCATTTACTCATTTTGAGTAGGTGAATAATTAGCTACGGGTCTGAAACTTCACCATGTGAAAGCTCTCCCAAAAGTAGATGAAGCAGTTATTTGAGAAAAATTATGTCATTATTTTGCCACAAATAAGAAAATAGCTATTACTCACTTATGGCATGCAATAGAACCCCAAACTATATGCATTTACCCTACAGTCACAATTTCAAAGTAGGTATTACTCGGCTATCCAATGTGCAACAGGTCTGAAACTTTACTATGTGATAGGTTATCAAAAACTAGATGAATAACATATTTGAAAATATTTCCCTAACTTTAATACTTTTGAAGATATTTGACATTTACTTATGTTGTTATTTTGCTACAAATAAGAAAATAGCTATTACTCACTTATGGCATGCAATACAACCCCAAACTACATGCCAGCTTATAGCTAAGGACAAAGTAGCTGAACAACATATTTGAAGAAAAAGCTGTAACTGCAATAGTTTTGGAGTTACAATGGATTTACTCAACAGTCACAATTTCAAAGTAGCTATTTCTTAGCTATGCAATGTGCAACAGGTCTGAAACTTTACTATGTGATAGCTTATAAGAAAGTAGATGAATGACATATTTGAAAAGAATTCCGTAACTTTAATACTTCTGAAGATATTTGACATTTACTTATGTCATTATTTTGCTACTAATAAGAAAATAGCTATTACTCACTTATGGCATGCAATACAACCCCAAACTACATGCCAGCTTATAGCTAAGGACAAAGTAGGTGAACAACATATTTTACGAAAATATTGTAACTGCAATAGTTTTGGAGTTACAATGGATTTACTCAACTGTAGAATTTCAAAGTAGCTATTACTCAGCTATCCAATGTGCAACAGATCTGAAACTTTACTATGTGATAGCTTATGAAAAAGTAGATGGATAACATATTTGAAAAGAATTCCCTAACTTTAATACTTTTGAAGATATTTGACATTTACTTATGTCATGATTTTGCTACAAATAACAAAATAGCTATTACTCACTTATGGCATGCAATAGAACCCCAAACTATGTACCATCTTATAGCTATGGACAAAGTAGCTGAACAACATATTTTAGGAAAATACTCTAACTGCAATAATTTTGGAGTTACAATGGCTTTACTCAACAGTCAGAATTTCAAAGTAGCTATAATTCAGCTATCCAAGGTGCAACAGGTCTGAAACTTTACTATGTTATAGCTTACCAAAAAGTAGATGGACAACATATTTGAAAAGATTTCCCTAACTTCAATACTTTTGAAGATATTTGACATTTACTTCTTCTGTTATTTAGCTACAAATGAGAAAATAGCTATTACTCACTTATGGCATGCAATAGAACCCCAAAATATGTACCATCTTATAGCTAAGGACAAAGTAGCTGAACAACATATTTTAGGAAAATACTCTAACTGCAATAGTTTTGGAGTTACAATCGCTTTACTCACCAGTCAGAATTTCAAAGTAGCTATTACTCAGCTATCCAAGGTGCAACAGGTCTGAAACTTTACTATGTCATAGCTTACCAAAAAGAAGATGGACAACATATTTGAAAAGATTTCCCTAACTTCAATACTTTTGAAGATATTTGACATTTACTTCTTCTGTTATTTAGCTACAAATGAGAAAATAGCTATTACTCACTTATGGCATGCAATGGGACCCCAAACTATGTACCATCTTATAGCTAAGGACAAAGTAGCTGAACAACATATTTGAAGAAAAAGTTGTTACTGCAATAGTTTTTGAGTTATGAGCCCTTTACTCAAAGTAGCTAAGATTGCTATTACTCACTTATCTTTAGGCCTAAGTCAATAAAACCAAAAATTTTTTCAAGGGCATGAAAATTCATTGGGACAATTAATTTACAAAAAATCTGTAGCTGTAGTAGTTTTGGAGAAATCTGCGTGACTAACTAACGCACGCACACACGCACGCATGCACGCACGCACACACAGACATCATTTCATAATCTCCCTCCCGGGCTAAAGCCCGGCGGGAGATAACAAAACAACCTGCATGGTCCATAACTTTATTCTACTGATCAAAACATCACCAATGTTACTATCAGTTTTAACCTGTCTCTTTATTTATAACACATGAAACTTTTACCTGGGTGTACTTGTGTGAATGGTGGCACACAGATTTTTGGGAAACCTTGGCTGACGCATCACGGTAATGGGATGCTGTGAGGTGATTGCCACTGCTCTCCTCATAATAGGAGTCATTGCCAAACGTCTTATTATCCGAGCAGACATGTTATCAGAAATCTACCAAATATATAAATAAAGGATATTTGTTAACCATCAGATATTCCAATGTACTTTTAAATAATGAATATAACCTATTACAATCCCCCTGCATATGTAAAGTTATGAGAATTTTTTTCTGTATGCTTGGACTGCTTTACATATGACATTCACATTGTCTGATAGTTTATATCAGTTATTCATCAACAGGCATTATCGTTGATAATTTGTTTGTACATGAGATCGTTTACTGTAAGGCGGTGTCACTATTTTGCTTAAATGTGAATTACAGCCCCCATCATTTTGTCTAACCTTAATAACAAGAGGATCGCTTGCAAAGCAAAGAGATTGTTTTTGCCTCCTGAAAAGGTGAAATAATGGCAGCTTAATCATGTCTGTGGGTCAAAAATTTTGGCGAAAGTGCTCTATGTCACACTGTTTTCGAGATACAAGCATTTTTTTGTGTTTTGCAATTTTTGCGAAAAATTCGAAAATTCAAAATGGCCAACATTTGCTTACATTAAGAACTTTGTGTTCAAGTTGAGCAAAGTTACAGATGGGAGAATCATTGTCATAATTGCTTCCATCACTATAATATTATCACTCCCCAAATACGCCTGTCCTTATATTGGTTTCTGTGTCCACATCCACAACTGTCCACACCCATGATACCCTACTGCTCCATGCCTTAACTTGGCACAACCTGGACACAAAAACCTTATTTCTGTTTGAGTGTAGCTGTGAGAATTTCTTTTGATTAAAACATGCATTGACACAAGCACAAGTAACAGATGTCATTTACGAACATAAAATAAAATCAATAAACCTTTTTGAATCATTTCTAAGGGGCCATCATATAATTTCTCCTGGAAATCAGCACTCTTATTTGGCAAAATTTGAAGACGGAAATTACCAAAACCAACTGTCACTTCTTCTACCTTATATGCATGAGTGTGGGCAATAAAAACAACTGTTATTCAATATTTTATCTTCCGGTTTGAACCAAAA
Source organism: Sabellastarte sp. h YS-2021 (assembly GCA_964017235.1). Classification (NCBI taxonomy): domain Eukaryota; kingdom Metazoa; phylum Annelida; class Polychaeta; order Sabellida; family Sabellidae; genus Sabellastarte; species Sabellastarte sp. h YS-2021. Next base: position 89,065,266 of record OZ024931.1, read on the forward strand.
TGAGGTTTGTAATATCATACGATGCCAAGCAGTATTGCCTTTCTACCTTTCCACCAATTATCGACCGGTACCAATTATCGCCACCAGTAAACAAAACATTCATACATAACAGTAATTGCCACATATTTTGAAAGCTTTTTGTTGTGTATTTGTTCCATTCACTTTGGAAACAGTTTTACATTTCAAATAAAATTTTGGGGGGAGGAGGGGGGGCTGTTTTCCAAGTTATTATTGGTAGCAAGGCAGTAGATATTTTGGTACAATGAAGAATTGACAACACAGAAACCAGTCAGAATGACACCAAACCATAACGCCACCTCCACAAGTCACCCCCATAACACCACCAATAACCGCCATTAATATACTTAATGTGCAGATATAAAATTTACATATTATTCCTAAACAGAGTTAAAGCTTGTCAAAGAAAGAAAATGAATAAACTAGAAATAGGACGCCCTGTTAAGAGTAGCTGCAACATATGAAAAGAAACAGGATAGCATAGAAGAACACATATTATCATGTGTAATGTCCACCCTATGAACATTTTGCAACAATTGTACAGTAGTCTTACAAGACCCTGTTTCATTGTAAAATATATCAATGATACTTAAATATTTATTAGTATACATGTAAATTATTTCAGCTTCATGCCTTTTTGCATTGGTTCAAAATTTGCTCAAAATCACTCTGTCTCTAAAGGTTTTTGAGATAACCAACATTTTCGATTTCAGATAAAATTGAAGATGGTGGGCGAAATTTGACATTTTTCAGAGGCAATATACCAAAGATCTCTAATATCCAAATGGTCAAAAAATTAGCTTGAAATTGCTCTATCCCTTACGCTCTTCGAGATAAACGACATTTTCAATTTCTGCCAAAATTCAAGATGGCAGACAAAATTTTGTAAATTCAACTTTATTCACAGGCGCTATATCTAAGGTCTCTAGTACCCAAATGGTCCAAACATTGCTCGAAATCACTTTATCTCTAAGGGTTTTTGAGATAAATGACATTTTCAATTTATGCCAAAATTCAAGATGGCAGCCAAAATCTCATTCCCAAGATAATTGTGTTTTTGTATTTTACGCAGAAATTCAAAATGGCCACCAAAAATGGCGGCAAAGCGATTTTTGTGAAATGTCACCAGTACACTCTGCAGATACCCTGCGGGTTAAGATAAATGCGTTTTTGCATTTTACGCAGAAATTCAAGATGGCCACCAAAAATGGCGGGAAAGTGATATTTATGAAAAGTCGTCAGTAGACTCTGCAAATAACCTGCAGGTCAGAAAGTTCACTCTATCTCGAATGGTTTCCCAGATAAATTCAAGATGGCCACCAAAAATGGCGGGAAAGTGATTTTTGCAAAATGTCACCAATACACTCTGCAGTTACCCTGTGGGTCCAAAATTTTGTCCAACTCGCTCTATCTCGCACCGTTTCTGAGATAAATGCCCTTTTGCGCTTTACACAGAAATTCAAGATGGCTGCCAAAAGTGGCGGGAAAGTGATTTTTGCGAAAAGTCGCCAGTAGACTCTGCAGATACTCTGGGGGTCAAAAATTTCATTGAAATCGCTCTATCTCGTATCATTTCTGAGATAAATGCGCTTTTGCATTTTACACAGAAATTCAAAAGTGGCGGGAAAGCGATTTTTGCTAAAAAGTTGCCACTACACTCTGGACATCCTGTGGGTCGAAATTTCGACGAAATTAGTCTATCTCGCACGGTTAAGGAGATAGAAGCAAATTTGTGTTTTTCCATTTTCCGCGAAAATTCGAAAATTCAAAATGGCCGTCATTTTTAGGGAGAGGAAAATCTTTGGAAAATTGGCAAGAGTAGATTGCTGAGATACCCTGTGGGTCGAAAATTTCGACAAAATCTAACTATCTCACACGGTTAAGGAGATAGAAGCAAATTTGTGTTTTTGCATTATTGGCAAAAATTCAAAATGGCCGCCATTTTTGGGGAGAGGAAATTTTTTTGACAATTGCAAAAAGTAATTTGCTAAGATACCTGTGGGTCGAAAATTTCGAGGAAAATTTTTTGAAAATTGCCAAAGATACATTGCTTAGATACCCTGTGGATCAAAAATTTCGACAAAATCGCTCTATCTCACATGGTTAAGGAGATAGAAGCAAATATGTGTTTTTGCATTTTTGGCAAAAATTCGCAAATTCAAAATGACCACCATTTTTGGGGAGAGGAAAATTTTTTTTAAAATTGGCAAGAGTATATTTTTGGATACCCTGTGGGTTGAAAATTTTGAGGAAATCCCTCTATCTCGCACAGTTACGGAGATAGAAGAAACTTAGTGTTTTCAGCTTTTTTGGCGAAAATTCAAAATGGCCGCCATTTTTGGGGAGAGGAAATTTTTTTTTGAAAACTGCCAAGAGTACATTGCTTAGATACCCTGTGGGTCGAAAATTTGGACAAAATCGCTCTATCTCGCATGGTTTAGGAGATAGACATATTTATGGTTTTTTGCTATGTAGCTATTACTCAGGAGGTTAAAGCTATTACCATCAACAAAAATACCAAGCAAGCAATTGACCCTATAAACCTTCACACCAAATTTTATAAAGATGATGAGTTAAATATGTTTCCTTTAAAAGAGTGAAAACAGACATGCAATTCAGAGTAGGCTCAAAGTAGCAAAGCAGCTATTACTCAGATAGCTACAAAGCTATCATCAACCAAAAGCTATCCTGGCCAAACTATTGACCCAATTATCCTTCATATAAATTTTTGTGAAGATAGAAAACATTGTTTCATTAAAATGTCCAGAAAAAAAGTCAACTCAAAATATCATAATAGCTATATAGCAAAGTAACTATTACTCAGTTAGCTATAAAGGTATTATCACAAAAAGCAATCCCAAGCAAGCTACTGATCCGATAATCCTCCATCCCAAATTTTAGGTGAAATACTTTTCCTTTAAAATGCTTAAAATAAAAAGCTACTTTAAATAGCTAAGTAGCTATTACTCAGTCAGTTATATAGCTATTATCACTAAAAGCAATCCCAAGCAAGCTATAGACCTAACTGTTGCTCATACCAAATTTGGTAGGGATATGTAAAATATTTTTCCTTAAAATGCCCGGAACAAAAGAAGTACACAAAAGTAGCTAAGTAGCTATTACTCAGTTAGCTATAGAGCTATCTTCACCAAAAACAATCCCATGCAAGATATTAACCCAATAAACACCCATACCAAATTTGGTAAAGATAGAATAAATACTTTTCCTTGAAATGACCGGAAACCAAGCGTGACAGATGGCGGATGCCGGAAAAAGCAAAAATAATATGTCCACCCCTCAGTGGGGTGGACATAATTATACCCACTAGCGGAGTTGAAAGAGTGATGTAATCTGGACCTTGTTGTAACACATTTTTTCATGTGCACAAACTTGCATTTCATTACCCTGGGTGTGAACCATGGTTGTATGTATATGAGGGGAAAAAGTTTTAATTTTAAAGTTTAAACAATGTTTAAATATATATTCTTATTTATCACCTGTTGAACAAATAAAACTCCTCACAGCAGAGCACGGTCAGCCTGGTCAGGTGAAATATATGTCACATCATATGGTGGCGTTATGGAGTGGCATTTTATTTTGGGGGGGGGGGGGGGGGGGGGGGGGAGCATTATGGTATGGTGGCGTTTTGACTATTTCGTCAACACACAGAATAGCTCGCAAAAATTCACCTGTCCTTATTTATGTTTCCATATACGCATCTGAATTTCTTCACATCCATGATCCCCCCGGATGTTTTGGTATAAAAGAGTGAATTGTTGTCTGTATGGCTGTATCCAAAAAAAATAACAAACTTGACATTTTTGGGTGGATGCGGACGGAAGCTCACTATGTTATACCAAAATATCTAGCAGCTTTCTGCCAATAAATGCCCATACTTTAGATAATATTTACAATTTATATTATATTAGCAGGTTTAGCATGTATTCTTCTTTAACAAAACTAGATTGGGCCAACTCGGCGCCAACATATCCCCAGACAGGTCATCACTCACGCCACAGGTTTTGATCGGGAATTTTTTAAAACATAATTACCCATTATTATATGAACTTCAGCACATCAATCTACTCTGTTTATATCTTCCCAAGGAAGATGGTGTATCCCCAGACACCGAATACATAACTCAAATTATATTTTCAATCTTCCTGCAATGATAACTCTAAACCTATTTTCAAAGTATTTAAATGATTGATGATTGAATGTCCATTCTAAAATAATAATCCCAAAAGAGCATATCTGTTTCTATATTTGTTGACAAATAAAATATTATTTTAACTCAACTCATCATACTTTTCAATCTTCCTTCAAAGTATTTAAATGATTGATGATTCAATGTCCATTCTAAAATTCATAATCCCAAAAGCGCATATCTGTTTCTATATTTGTTCACAAATAAAATATTATTTAAAAAAAAATTATTTATATTATTATTTTATTATATTATTTTTAGAATTTGCAAATTGTTTTCAGTTATTCATTTCCTCTATACCTATATATGTGGTCCATATATATGCAACCTAAATATGTGACACAATCTCAGTTCTGACTCCCCTTTGTGTTATATGTAATGAAGCCCACTACCGCCCACCCCCACCCCTCTCCCCTTCTCCACACCTCTCTCACTATTACACAAGATCTGCAACCCCATTGAGTTCTTTGTTTCTCATCTGATATCATTAAATACCTTTGTTTATTTAGTGTCACTCAATATAGCTGGAGGTCCCAGAGGTGGGGATAAATGGTAAACAAACAATCTATATAAAAGGGGTACTCAAATACAAAAAGAATTGAGAATTTTAAGTATGTGATTATCAACTGAAATGAGTTCATAACTGTAGGAGCTGTGTCAAAATTAACTGAGGCAAGTTGAATAAAACTGGGCTAGTTGAGGGTTAAAAATCCCCTAGTTTTACTACATAAGGATATAATTTCATTAATATTGGGACTTAAAGCTCACTTAAAGTGTCCATTTTGTCTACTTGAATATGTTTAACCAGTTTCATTTTAAAAAGTTAAAAACTCAGCAAGCAGAGGTATAACACACAAAAATAAGTTCTTAAAAGACTAAGATAGCCATAACATTATTAATAATCAAAATTTAAATAGACAGGCATTTCCTTTGAAAAATTCAAAGATTTCAGCTCTATAACCCACATAGTTTGACAGTTACTGGGCTTTAAAGTGGCATAATGTCCATAAATTGGGTTTCTGTGGGCATTTTACAATTGTTAAAGAGACCTTAGCAATTAAACTACAGATCTGAAACTTTTTGGGGGACATACATAACAAACAAAAATTATATATAATACAGTTTAAGACTTGTCACACTAAGCATTTCCAAATAACAGGGCAAAATACGGAAAAAATGTCAAAAAAGGCACTTGGGCGAGTGTCTATGGCCCTCATACACAGGTTAAATGTCTACTAAAAACCTTGATTTTCGGCACATGTAAAAAGGACATAATAATGTATTCCCAGATGGGATTTCAGCTCCATCAATCACATAGTTTAACAGTCACAGGGCTTAAAGGTGGTAAAAAGTCCAAAGTCGATGTGGCTTTCAAATAGAATATGTATCTAATAAAGTTTGAAACTTCTCAGACTTACCATTTCCAAGTTACAGAGCAAAATATGTGAAAAATGTCTTAAAAGTGTCACTCAGGTGGGTGTTTAAGGTCCTCATACACAGGTTAAATGTCTACTTGAAGCCTTGATTTTTGGCACATGTAAAAAGAACATAATAATGTATTCCCAGATGAGATTTCAGCTCTATCAGTCACATAGTTTAACAGTCACAGGCCTTAAAATTGGCAAAAAGTCCAAATACTGGGTCTTTATGGGGCCTTCTAGAGACCTAAATGTGGCCTTTAAATTAAAGCTTCAGACTTAAAATTTGTCACATACTAAGATTACACATAGAATATACATCTAATACAGTTTGAAACTTCTTAGACTTACCATTTCCAAGTTACAGGGAAAAATATGTGAAAAATGTCTAAAAATGGTCACTCGGGTGGGGATTTATGGTCTCATACACAGGTTAAATGTCTTCTTAAAGCCTTAATTTTTGGCACATATAAAAATAACATACTAATATCTTCCCAGATAGGATTTGAGCTCTATCAGTCACATAGTTTGACAGTCACAGGGCTTAAAAGTAGCAAAAAGTCCAAATATTGGGTCTTTGGGAGCCTTTTAGAGACCTCAATTTGACCTTCAAAATTAAAGCTTCAGACTTAAAATCTGTTACATACTAAGATTACACACAGAATATATATCTAATACAGTTTGAAACTTCTCAGACTTACCATTTCCAAGTTACAGGGAAAAAGATGTGAAAAATGTCTTATAAGGGTCACTCGGGTGGGTGTTTATGGTCCTGATACACAGGTTAACTGTCTATTAAAGGCCTAAATGTTGGGGCACATATAAGAAAACACATAGATATATTCCCAGATGATATTTAACTTAGATGAGAGACATAGTTTGAAAGCTACAGTGCTTGAAAGTGGCAAAAAGTGCATAAATTGGGTCTCTGTGGGCACTTTTGAGACCTTAAGTCGACCCCTTTGGGTAAACCTACAGCCCTAAAATTTTCTACAGACAAGGATTACATATCAAAGTTATACCTAGCGCAGTTTGAGACTCATCAGAATTACCACTTCCAAATTATAGGGCAAAATATATGAAAAGTATAGCAAAAAATCCCCAAGTGGGGGTATTTATGGGCCTCAAACACAATTTTCTCCTCAACTTAAAGTCGTGATTTTCGGCACATGTACTAAGAACATATTAATGTGTTGTCAGGTAAAATTTCAGCCAGCTGAGCATCATAGTTTGTGACCTACAAGGCTCTAAGTGGCCAAAAGTCCAATTTCTGACCTTAAGGTGGCCGTAAGTTCTTTTTTACTGGGAGTTTAAGGTCACCTTAAAATAGGGATCTTCCTTTGCGCACCCTTAACATGTGTACCAAGTTTGAAAAAAAAATATTAATTTGTTTTTGAGTTATCGCGTCCACAAGGAAATTTCTACGGCGGCGGCGGCGGCGGCGGCGGCGGCGGCGGCGGCGGCGGCGCGACGGACCTGAATCCAATATATCCCCGACTTTCGTCTGGGGATATAATTAATAAACGACATCCAATTAATTTTACTTTTTCATATTCCCTTGAAAGTGTTATATTTTGACAATATATCTCTATTATTGGCCGTTTTTACCGCAAACCGAAAATACCAGTAAACGGCCATTTTGAGGACATATAGAACGTATTTGTCCTTGACCTCTAACAAAGAAATTTAAGGCGGGCGTTCACTGGCAGGCAAGCATTTACTGGTAGAAAGCCACTCCAGGCTATTACGGGTGCGGATACAGTGTCGCATGAAATTTGTTCCCACGTAAAACAAGTTCCTCAAACTTGAAATTAAAGCACAGATAACGAATATTCATGTATTTTATTACTGTTAAATGATTATTTAAGAATTACAATGTACAAATATTGATAACTTTCAAAAAATGTGTTGATTATTAGGTTAAATATTATTTTTCGTTGGCAGCCATGCAACCATTTCTGTGCATGCGTGACAGCTAAGAAACGGGTAAGAGAAACAAATTTCATGGGACAACAGCCTCAGATTTGTGTACGGACGTGAGGACAGGTCTTAGCCAGGACTTTGGCTTAAAGTTGAGACTTTTGTCTTAACTTTCACAGAAAAATTGCTAAGACGTTTGTCTTAGTCTTAGCGTTATTCACAAAGAAGTAAAAGACCAGTCTTAGGCTTAAATAAGGGCTTAACTTTAAGACTGGTTGGTAGAGGGGTTAAATTTTTGTAAAGAGGACGTAAGCCTAAGACCTGGCGAAGCCTAAGACCTTTCCTGAATACACGCAAACACGGTTCCGCGGCCATATTGACCTACATCGAGAGCACTGGTTTTGGAGTGTAAACAAACGCACATGTACATTGTTTATACTCCAAAACGAATCGAGGAAGTTGTTCTTTCTTCATGTCTGTGTTACTTAAACTTGTTTTATTTACATTTAAAGTATTTTCCTTTCATAATTTAACATAACATTGGTTTTACTTGGTATTTTATGTATTTATAGTGCTTCTGAACTGACATATTGGACACTTTTGGTGATACCGATTTTTAACTGAAAAGCATATTTCTATTTTGTCATTCTGATTTTTTATTTTCAAAAGGTGTTTAAAACATATACACTATCACTGTACACTTGTACACTATCTCTGCATTCTATTTACCAGATATAGTACAGCATACAGACAGACCCCCAACCTCATATGAGACTAACAAGGGTCCCAAATGGGTTCTCACATGGAGCTGTATGTGACTTTCTTACATGGGCCCCAGATAGGTTTTGTAAACATTTTTGGATGGGGCCAATTTGTTTTATCTGTATGGGTAATACATGGGCCCCACATGGAGACCACGCATATTGTGAAATAAAATGGGTCCCACATAGGCCTTACTTGTGATTTGAATATGGGCCCCAGATAGGTTTTGCAAATGAACTTTTGATGGGACCAGTATGGCTACTGTGTATTGGTTATATGTGGGTATGATATGTATGTAAAGATAAAGCATTGAAACAAGGTAATTCGACACCAAGATGACAGCATGAATCAGTAAACCCAAAACTATGTGTCTGTAAAATTTATTAATTGACGTATAGCTGTCAATGGAAAGAGCACTATTAAGTAAAATACTAAAAATACATATAGTAATTTGTTACAACAACCCATATATCTGTGATAAGAGAAATATGTATGGCAGCCTTTGCAGGTCATATTTGTATGTCTTAGCATACCTACACTAAACAACCAATGACCCATCCTAGAATCAACTTCCTTCTGCTTACAGTTTCTGATATACAGACCAGAAAAGATCTTAAAGTCAAGGTGAAAGGTAAAATCAAGGTCACATCATGACCTTCCACACTTTTACCTCTCAACCAATGTGCCGACCAAGTATCAACTTCCTAAAAACTCAGTTTTCCGAGATACAGCCTGGATAAGATTTTATAGGCAAGGTCACTATTCCAAGGTCAAAGGTAAATCAAGGTTACACCACGACACTGCACACCTACACCCCCAACCAACATCCCTACCAAGTATCAGCTTCCTATACCTTACTGTTTCCGAGGTATAGGCTGGACAAGAAGCCCTAAAACCACTACTGCTGGAGATACAACAGCTTTTTAGTATGATGACCACACTTGACCTTGAAGCAGGGGTCAAAGGTCAAATTTGACACTGGTAAAAGATTCTCAGGCCATGATTTCCTATAAGCTGTTTTGCCATTCCTAACCCCTAGCACCAATGATAAGGGAGATATTAAGTCTGTTTGATATGATGACCCCCCCCCCCCCATTTGACATATGTCAGCCATTTTTTTAAACAAGACCAAAATTACAGGGAAGCTTTCCTATTCATTACATTCTGTGTAAATCTATATAAGCTAGCTGCAATATTTTTAGTTTTAGAACATATTAATGATTTTTAAACAATTGACTATGGTGGCCATGTTGTTTTAAAATGAGCACAAAATTTTTACAGACATATTTTCACACCCAGAAACATTCTCTGCAAATTCTGTAAAGATATCTTCATAAATGAATGAGACATATACCTTTCAATGGGGGAGGCTTCGAACCTTCACACTTCTATCATCCACAGCACAAACAAGTTTGCATTTCAACGGGAGAGGGTTCAAACCATCACACATTTGTCAGTCAAAGTCCAAACAAGTTTCAATTTTAATATGGGAGGGTTCAAACCCTCGCACCTCTCTGTCAGCCAAAGCCCAATCAAGTTTCAAATGGGGGGGGGGGGGGGGGAGAACCCATTTATTTTGAAAACACACATCTCCATTGCTATAGTAAAAGCACATTTTCACAAAATATTCACAACAAAATATAATACCAAATACACATTAATGAAGACAAAAACTATAACTTTTTCACAGATAGATATGGCATGAAATTGTATCACATGCAAACACTCCACAAAATTCTAGATCAACACATATGACTGAACATTTTGAAAAAATATTGCCTAATTTTTGAGCATTTGATATTCTTTGAATATAGCCTTTGATTTCCCAGTATATATTACTGAATCACACATTTTTTCCGTGGATGTTGGTGCTTAATATTCTAAGTTTAAATATTTTACATGACCTTAATATAGCCTTTGATTTCCTAGAATTATTCAATTAGGGAATTTTTTCTGTGGAACTTGCCCCTCTATCTTATTTTCAAGATATCTTGCATTTAATTTCTACTTTAATTATCTATAGATGAGGATTCTACACATGCTAATAAACAATTTGGTTGTTTGTTTTTTAAAATCTATCCAATATTAAGCATTTTACATGTAATTTAACATATCCATTGATTCCACAGTGTTCTCCAATTGCATTATATATTTCTGTGTTTGTAGCTGTTGATTATCTGGATTTTAAAACATCTTGTGCCAAGTTTTAAGTTAAATTACCTACAATCAAGCATTCTACACATTAAAATGAACATTTCTGTGGTTGTTTTATCAAAATCGCCCAATTATTGAGCATTTGACAGTCTTTGTAACATAGCCTCTGATTTCCCAGTATTATTCAATTAGGCTACCCAATGGGCGATAATACGATGTATAAAGCAAAAACCACATATTAGGAATCTAATACGGTACTTAAAATATCTTAAAACTATTCTAAACAATATATGAAAACATACCTGATGTAATGTTATTCAACTTCTATGTATAACTGTCAATATTTAATCATATTAAAATAAAATATATTTACAGAGATTCACGTTTGTTTACACACCAAACGCTAACTAGGTCAAGTACTGCATCAAGGTCAAGCAAACGCCTTATATGGCAAACCATGTTTGCGTCTATAGTGGTGGTGGACCAATTCACGCCCGGGTACCTATTCACGCCCACCCCTAAATTTATCCAAAACAATCACAGTTAAACAATAAATTACAAATGTAAATGATCCATTTGATGATTATCTGTGATGTGGTAAACCTCTTCTCAATGAAAAATAATAAATCTTCAAGACAATTGAGGGTCGGCCTGAATTGGTACCCGGGCGTGAATTGGTCCACCACCACTACAGACCCAGGTCCACAGTCCTGAGCGATAATAAAATATTTTATCAAATAACTGCTTTATGCAACATTATACACGAGTCCACAAGAGTTCATTAATGCATGGAATACGAAACAATTAAATTGATACTTTTCTGCTTTATTCATGGATTGTGTACAGTATTAAAATTACCCAGAAAAATATTTACGTAAAATCAAAGAAACCACTTGACATTCAATCGGTAATTGCTAAATCTAAAATAGAATAGTGTCTCAGAATTTATTATTTTTCGGGTTTTAAACTTTAAGACAACTGTGGTCACGCTGCTAATTAGAATTGCTGCATTTAGAAATCATATGTAGTGTAAAAAAAACAGGGCATTTTTAATATCACAAAATTCTGTGGGATAACATTAGGTGAAAATTAAAGCTTGTTGGATACGAGATATTGCTGCAAAGAAAACAATATCAATGAAATTCAGCATAAAACTGAGCAAGGTATTAAGATGCATTAATGCTTCATAGAGGTTTTGCTCCATGGATGTTTGCTCCATTATAAGAGAGATTTTATTTCAAAGATTATTTTTTTCACTATAAATTTATTGTCACTGTGTCACTTTTTTAACAGACATTTAATTTTAACATTATTCGAGCTCTTGTATTGTGGTGTGTATTTCAGAGACATAATCTATGGAATCTGGATTCCTCAGATTAATGGATTTGCTTGTGGTGTGACTCGAATCCTAATCCAGATTATGAATCCATTGATCTACCTCTGGAGGTGGATTCAGATTCATTGGATTACCCATAATGCTTTACACAATAATGATGGCAAATTACAGCAGCAAATTTTAAGAATTAGATAATGATTTATGATCCCAGTAAACATTAGAAACGTTTTTAAATGGTTTAAACATTTAAAAAACATTTTTAAAACCTATTTAAACCCTATCTTATGGTTTTCTAAACGTTTCCAAGTAAACATTTATGCTGTAATGTTTAAAAAAATGTTTTATAAACATTCTCTATACAAATGTTTTTACTGAAAACGTTTATTAAACGTTTATATAAAATAACTCAAGAAGCTAGGTTTGACGGGAAATGTTTTTAAAACATTTATAAAATAGCTGAAGAAATAAAGGTTTTGCCTGAAATGTTTTTCAAACATTCATCATAAAATGTATGATAAACAGTACACATAAAATGTTTAAACAACATTGCTTGTCAAATGTTTTAAAAACATTCTATCAAAAACGTTTTTTAAACCTATATTTTTAAACCTTCACCTTCAAACATGTCCAAACAAAGATGGCGGTGAGCAATAATAGGGGATTTTAGAGGACTTTGTCAAAATTTGCCCCACATGCAATCCCTAAAAGTTAGAATTGAATGGGGGGACAATTTCTAAGCCACTATCTTACAATTTTAGACATAAAAATAATGTTTTCATCAGTGAGCAACCTTAAAAAGATATTGAATTTGACCTCTGACTCCAATATTATTCAGACATTATTATGTTCATTTGTAACGTTTTTCTAACATTTATCATTAAACATTTAATAAACGATATACATAAAACGTTTTAAAAACATTCTATTATATTTGGTTTTCATACCCATTTTATTTTTTCCATTTTGGATTCTTATCTCAGAAAAATTGCATTTCACAAATCTAGCTAATCTGAAGAATCCAAATCTGGATTGCACAGATTATGTCTATGAAATATACCTAATATAATTTCAGTGCTCCACTGGGGCTGTCTTGTCACTAACTAATTAGGATTTTTCGAGGGTTGAGAGCATTGTTTACAGAGTCAGTTAGGGATGGTTATAGTTTCCCAGCTTGTCATGGTGGGTGGGCAAAATATCAAACATGTTTGATATTTCACCGACTCTTGCTCCTGACTGTAGCTCCACCCACCCACCTAATCACTTCCCGTCTTGTCCTTTTTACTTCCTGTCTTGTCCTATCATGAAACGGTTTGTCTTTGTCGTTTAAGTGTTACACCGCTTATTTGCAGTCCATTTCCAGTATGATGTGACAATATGTCAAAAAATTATGTTAAGAATGAGAAAAAACCAGTGTAAATAATCTAGATCCTAAACTTCACAAGTAGAAAAGGCCCACATGTATGCTGCAAATATTACGAAGCCTGGAAAATGTTTTATTAGGCTACATAACAATCAAATTCTCAGCCTATTTTAACATAGCAATTTCTGGAAAAATGGGACCAATTGTTGACCAATAAAAAAAAATCAAGAAAATTAGGTCAAGGAAAGTCAACATAATATTTAGATCCTATCACATGAACAGAATTACAGCATGTTTACCCTTACATCCAGAATTGGGTATTACCCATGCGGCTGGGATTTTAGAAGCTGTCTTTTCCAGAGGTCCGAATTTGGACTATAAAAGACCAAAGGGTTTTCATTGTCACATGAGACAATTGTCAGAAGTACATCTCCCTCTGTATATTATTAATAGAAATTTTCTATTTTAAGTGTTTTTTACCGCAATCTTAATCAGAAACACATCGATTTATTTCTCATATAATATTAAAGTAAAAACCTGAAAACCATAATTAAAATAACAAAAATGTCAATGTTGTAGTTTTGGTCACGTGATGGGATCCAAGTACTCCGCATTGACCTACTTTTCAATTTGTTGATTGGTCAACACTTGATCCTCTGCTTTTCCCAGAAATTCATCAGAACTGGAATGGCAACAACGACTGCAAGTCTGGTCATGGTGATTCTGTACACTTCTCCAGTCCTGTCAGTTTGTCACTAGGGCTTGTCGTGGCCTGATACAGCTTGTCTGTTGTGCCTCTAGGGCTTGTCCTAGGGCTTTCAATTTCAATCTTACAGGAAACAGCCCGACCCTAAGTAAGGCCGTAATGTAGATCCAGACAAGCCGGGATGTATTGGTCCTGTTGTGGAGGTTGAACTATCTCTTCATTTTTCCCCACACAAAAATGGCCCTGACCCCCCACTTTTGTAACCAACCCTAGAGCCGTAGAGTTGGTTGTAGGGTTAGCCCCAGTGGAACACCCCCATCATGTTTTACCGATAAATTGATGAAAGTCCAGACATTTTAAAGTCAATAAAATTATATAACTGACAGTTTACTTCAGTAGGTGATAGTTAACATACAACACTGTAAAAAGCTCACTGATTCATCCTTGTGGATGACTGCTTGAAGATGAAGTATCTTGCATAGAAATGTCTGTTTAGTGAAGGGACAAATGCTTCAAATTAACGTACTTGTACAACTCATTAATATGCATGTATATATGCATAGAGCTAGGATGTCACAAAATTTTAAGGGGTTTCCTGCATGACAATATTTTATGAATAACAAGAGCACTCGAGAACGCAGACCTCCGCCACGGGAGTTCATTTCCTTGACTTTCAAAACCTACCACTGATATTGCTTTTCCCCCCTCTATTTCATATTTTTGCTGATAGTGATCCGGATCACTCCCAATTTATTTTTCATGGATCCAGACAGTGATCCAGATCACTCCCAAAATCTAATCACTTGTTCCTTGTCCCATTTAGGACATATCCTGAAAATTTCATCAAAATCCGTCCATAACTTTTAGAGTTATCTCGTTCACAAACAAACAAACTCACAAACCCACAAATAAACCCAGGCGAAAACATAACCTCCTTGGTGGAGGAAAAAATACTGATTAAAGATGAAATAGTCTTGGCTATTTAGTTGAAGATCAAATACTTCAAAATTGAAATATGTGGAGCGAAACCTACCATATAATGGAGTGAAACCTCAATGCGGGCACTTAGAATGGACACCAAAACAGAGCATGTAGGCTAAAAGAAAAAGATTGATGTTAATTCTGCTGACTTCTGGTACATTAAAAGATATGCTGATGCCATATTTCATTCACTATAGATGTGGTTTTAGTCCATGGATTACATGTGTCATCATTGCATCTCAGAAAGAGAATCAACTAATTTATAAAAGACTGGAGCCATAAAATGTGGCAAAAAAGTTTTCAAAAAAGAAGCAAATGCATATTTTTTTTTTTTAAATCTTTGCATGAAAGTTTATAACCCATCAAAAGAGGTTGAAATACAGTCACAGTGTTCCACAAATTAAGAAATTTCAGCAATGTAAAATTAGGAAAGGGAAAGAAAGTAAAGGTGGTGTTGGAAGTAATGGGCAAAGTTGTTCACAGCAGTGATCAAGCTTGGGAAGGATGATTTATATAGGGTAATGGGACAAGTTAGTAAAACAAGAGTTTGTATCAGTGGGGAGGGGCAAATTAAATAACATTGTATATGTTATATTGAACGTGGATAACCATTGAATGTATGAAGCTATTGAATTTGTACATTCAATGGGCAAATCATTGAATGTGTACATTCAGTGGCTGAGCTGTGGAATGTGTAGATTCAATGACCCAAGGCATGGAATGTATAAATAATTATATGAAATATAATATGGAATGTATAAATGGTAATACGAAACGTTGATATAGATCACAAAGACTTAATTTGTATCCTAGGTTGGATATTCTTTATGTAGCATAATAATAAGCAATTAAATCAACTGGAAAAATGGTACATTTCAGGAATTGACATAAAGAGAGATCAGTCTACGACATCAAAATAAATAAACATATATGTCATGTCATAGTTTTTTTACATTTTATCACATTATTTTCTTTGCTGTCTTTGTATTTTTACATCATTTGTTATTACACAATAAGCTTTTGTGGCATTATTCTGCCGTTGCATTGAACATTTACTTATTTCTGTGCATTAATCCTTTCTGATCTAAGACATTATAAAAGTTGCATAAGAGTCCCTATTTTAATCCACAAATATTAAAACAATTAGCCTCTCAGCCTAAGAATGAAAGAGAAACAGTTCAAGCCTGAGTATTGATTTTATGTTTTTAAGTGTCTCATTCTAAATGTAATAGCAATCAATTCATCTAATTATGTGTGAAATTTGGGGATTTAATTGTAATTAGCCCCAAAGAAGCAGCCATATTATGTTAGAGAGGTTCATTGGGACAACATAATTAGAAAACAGATTAATATAAAAAAATTTTTTTTGGAAAACAATGAAAAGTTTTTGTTATAATACATAACTGTGTGACTGACTACAGAGAATCAACTTATTGCTTGACAGATGTGGTATTAAGAAAATAGTAAAGATAATTTACATTTTATGCAAGAGCAATTTCTTATGTTCATATACACATTCAATGACTTTGGCTATTGAATGTACACATTCCATGGTTAAACCATTGAATCTACACATTCAATGGCTGTTTGCCATGTTTGTTTGAATCTACTCATTCAATGAGTTACCCATTGAATCTACTCATTCAATGAGTTAACCATTGAATCTATACATTCAATGGTTATCTACATTCAAAACAACATAATCTATGATAAACCACACCACATATGACCAAAACGAAGAAAATAAATCTATTAATATTAGAGACTATGATACTTGAAATGGAATGAAAAATTATTAATAAAAAAGCTTTAATTTTTAAGCTTTAAGAAAGTTTTCATTATTTTACAGAAGTGTCTTTTCTCTGCAAGTCCTGTTGTAACCACACAAAAAATGAAAAAATAGGATTAACTGAGATCATGAATCTATCAAAGGATGAAACTTTAAATTGCACAGTATTAGATAAACTTCCATATTTTTATGGAAATGCTATCTTGCCTAAGTTGGCCCACCCTAGGCATAAATTTGCTGGCATTTGTGAACATTTTCTTAATTTTTATCTCAACAGCCTCATTAAAAATGTTTTTGCTGTTGTTGTTTTTTTTTTGAGAGATATATAAAATAACTCAATGAATTTTTAAAGAATTATAGAAACTTTACTTGTTATGAATTTTTAGCATTGCAAGTTCATGTATATCATCACACAAGGTATTTGAAACGTAGCATATGTAGCAGATTGTAAAATTTTGTTTTCACTTTCGGGTACATCCCAGTAAATATTTTGAGGTTTGCAAACATTTGGAGCAAAGGTTTGGTAAAGGTTAAACAATGATGGGTATGAAACCCATTTATTATAGGAGCTTATCAAATCGTTTTATTAATAGCATTTATTAAATGTTTAATGCCAAATGTTAGAAAACATTACAAATGAACATTATAATGTCTTTAAAATATTACTTGTCAATGCTAAGGAATATTAACTTTAATTGTGGTCAGAGATAAATTTCAACATGTTTTTAGGTTGCTCAAAGATGAAACTATTATTTTTATCCCTAAAATTGTAACATAGTGGCTTAAAATTATGCCTCCATTCAATTCTTACTTTTAGGCATTGCATGTGGTGTAATTTTGACATAATCCTCAAAAATCCCCTGTTATTGCTCACTGCCATCTTTGTTGGCAAGTGTTTGAGGGTAAACATTTAATAAGCATTCTGAAAATAGGCTTGTGATAGAATGTGGTCAAACATTTGATAGAAAAACAGTTGTTATTAAATGTTTGTAAAGGATTTTTCAGGGTGAACATTCACAAAACCTTGTCAACATATGTTGTTTAAATGTTTTATGTATACTGTTTGTTACACATTTCATGAAGGATCTTTGAAAAACATTTCCAGCATAACATTTATTTCTTGAGCTATTTTATAAATGTTTAAAACCATTTCCAGTCAAACCTCAGCTTCTTGAGTAATTTTATAAATGTTTAATCAATGTATTTAGCAAAAAGATTTCTATAGAGAATGTTTATCAAACTTTGTTTAAACATTACAATGTAAACATTTACTTGGAAACTTTTAGTAACCCAAGAGATGGGGTTTAAATGGGGTTTAAACCATTGTAAAACATTTTTAATATATACTTTGTCAATGCCCTTTTATATAAGGTCTCAAGTTTAAACAACAACAGGGGACTGTCCTTATTTGAAAGGAACAATCCAATTGTGACCTTTAACTTTGCATTTAATCTTAAAAGAGTACATGTAATACTCTATCATTTGCCATCTCCCAGTTCTTGCATTCAAATCCCACCTTGACCTTAAGTGTGAAACTTGGAATATTACTTGGACGAGAAAACTATAGAATTAGATATTTGAATGTTTAACTCAAATTCTTTGATGAGCTTTTAAGTGCTGAAAAATATGTTGTAATATGTGTTACATATATATGCAATGTGGCGATGCATTGCTTAATCGAAGGACAAGTTTTGTGTATGTAGGTATTACCATATAAGGTATTAGAGTTATTGATTTCCTTTTGCATTGTGTGGTATTTATGTTTATTGTACTCTGTTAGATTGATATATTTATAGACTGGGAAAATCCCTCTAGGCTTCTCCAACCTTAGACTAGTTTCTAGAGCCTCCTCACTTATTCTGGAGCCAGATGTTACCTTCATGTTAGTTCTATAACCTTCTGGCCATTTACAAAGGTATATATAAGTGCTGTACATCTG
This sequence comes from Sabellastarte sp. h YS-2021, assembly GCA_964017235.1. Lineage (NCBI taxonomy): Eukaryota > Metazoa > Annelida > Polychaeta > Sabellida > Sabellidae > Sabellastarte > Sabellastarte sp. h YS-2021. The sequence continues at coordinate 89,083,856 of OZ024931.1, forward strand.
ACCACAAATGAACATAGTATTCACTGACTATACGGAAAGCTAATAGTGTATTAGAACTACTAACAAGTGGATGTAAACTTCTTGTGTTGTGGTGAACTATTGTTGGAGTGAAATGGGTATAGTGTCTGAATTTACAAGAGAGTAGATTTGCTGTACTTTGGATATTGTTTGCATCTGGATACAGTGTGTATATCTACCAGAGAGTGGATTAACTGTACTTCGGATATTGTTTGTACCTGGATATAGTTTGTAGTTCTACCAGAGAATGGATTTGCTGTATTTTGGACACCATCCATATCTTGGAGCAGACAGCATAGTTGTATAAACTCTGAATATCTGTATACAGACATTTTGTGTTGTTGGACACTGAATGAATCACATGATAAGGACATTTCGTGTTATCAGACACTGAACAGATCACAGGACACAGTGGACAAACTTAACTGCTATAGGATCGTGGCCAGGTCAAATTTATTTCACTATTGTATCATTGTATGTACTATTGAGAGCATCCCAGTTGACTGTAATCATTATTTTAATTGTTAAATTTAAGTTAAAACTTTCTGTGTTTTCCTGTTGCAATTTAAAAGCAACCGGTAATTGCTACTGTGCTTGCTCTGTGATCGTAAAAATACATAAATATTATTTGAGGATTTTTCACTTCAGAACTAGTGTCAACTAGATTTTTGATTGAAATAATTGTTTAACATTTCCATACATTCTTGATAAGCTTACTTAATTTATTTTAATTTCTATCAGAGTATTATAGATGTCATGAAAATCAAGTCCACCATTGTGCAGTGCCAGAGCTACAGTTTGGCTTGTAATCCCTTGAAGTCAAGTTCAACTGAGACGTAGCTTTCCAATGTTTCCACCTTGTAGATATAGCTACGGTTTTATTTACGATATGTTGGAGGTCACCCCAACATCCAAAGAATGTCTTCAAAGAATTGGCATGGGGTGAGTCAGCATTCTATTCTATTTTGTACTTTTATAGTACTTAATCGCTGCCAAGACAGACTGTAAGGAGCAACACCAGAAATCAATTCAACAATCACCATTCCATAGAGACAGCTAAGTCAATACCGCAGAAACACCAGTTAGTTTATATGTTGAGGTGGGAAAACCCCTTTGGAGTATGTAATGGATCTTCCCTGAGGTCCTACATCAGCATGATAACTATGCTATAACAAATATTTTGTTTAAGTTTTAAAGTACTGTAAATCTTTCTTTGTGACTAATTAAACGAATATCAAAGTTATCTATAGATTATGACTTCACATCAGCATCATGACCTCAGCAATATATGACACGGATTAGCATGAAGTGGGTCTATTTTTTCATATTTTAGAGCTTTATAAAATTAAATTTTACAGGAATATTATTTTTGGCAGATATACAGAAGAAATTAAATAATAATAGTAACATTACATAATAATTACTGCAAAAGTTCCTTCACTTAACTGTAATATTGCAAAAACAAATCTGTGAAAACACCTGCACAAAATGTTCATGAATATGGTTTGATTTAATTGTGAAAAATATACTTCCTAGATTCACATTATTGCAATGCCAAATTTTGGTTTTGATTTATTACATTTATACGTTCATGAAAAATGTTCACAAGAAAATAGCTATATGGTGACATGAAAAATAGTTTTTTTATGGTTATAGTGTAATTGTAGCTCGTCTATTTCCATCAAGTACAAAAGTTCAAATCAAATATTTAAATTTAATTACTGATTTTAACAAATATCAAAATAGCCATAGCTTTCCATACACGCCACATACCTATGCTGTATATAAGTGTCTATATTGATTGCTGTGTAGATTGTATTTGTTGTAATGGATGTCAGGATATAGCTGACATAAATATAAGAAGGAGCCATGTTTCTGAAACACTTAATTGTCAGAAGACAAATTTTTAAAGTAATTCTTTTATACACTGGAAGCAAGTGAGTGAATTTAAAAGTGATACTGCATCTTCCTTCCTTCTACGGCACAAGACAACCTGTACAACTGAGTTTTGTTGTCTCTGCAGTCTAAACAGAAGTTTATTGTTGGCAGCATAAAGGAAGTTCTTGATATCATATAATCTTGTTTCAGTGATTTTTAACTGCTTCTAGAGTAAGCAATTTACGAATTCTTCTCTGATAGCTCTGATGTTGTATAAGCAAGACCGTTATTTCTAATTTACCAAACTCTTCCAATTACTGTCTAATATTGCACCAAGATTTCCGATATCGTTTACACTTGATATTGATGCATTTCCTATTGGAACCTGAAGTGACGGTAGGTTCTCAGTGGCTTAGTAGGTTAGTAGGTTTAAGATCTGTCTCAATAAGACCCTGGCTGTTGTAAGGGACATAAAAGCCCAACTCCCTGAAGTGATAGTATTTTTCTGGTGGAGAAGGGAGAGCCAACTAGAAGAAACAAGCTTTTGTTATCATTGAATGCATTTTAGCATCCACGACTGCATCCACCATTTAATTTCATTCATTCACAATTCACTTACTCTCTATAGCTGAATCACTATAGAATGATTTGAATGAGGCATACAATTGAGTGTCCCCAGCACAAAAGTGGTGGCCTAGTGAATGGTCTATTTCCATATCAATCAGAGAAGCAGTTTAAATTGCAAATAGTAGAGGACCAAGGAGCAACCTTAACACACTACGGTCAACTGTGTCAAAGGCTGTAGAGAGATCTAAAAAGAGTGCTGTCACCTTTTCACCTTGCTGTCACCTTGTTTTCATACAAGGGAGTAAGAAGGCCGTCAGAAAGGTTCCACAGCAAACTTGCAAAAGGTATTCAGGATTTTAAAGGATATGGAAAAAAAATTAAAGACCAAGAGGTCAGTGCCTAGTCTTACCCAAGCTGGCGGTTACAGGTAGGTTTTAATGCCAAATAAAATCAATTCTGGGGCAAAGAAAGCATGAAGATATTGATATTTAACAAGAAGAAAAAGCACGTTGTGTAGATGTATGTAGATGTTATTCAATTATACAGAAATGAAATATTCAATTATACAGAAATGAAATATTCAGTTAGAAATTGCACAAAAAAGTAATAATATTCAAACAAGTAAAAAATTGTTTCATCTTCTTTTAGAATTAATTGTTGATTTTCAGTGTGAAATACGTGTGACATATAAGGATTACAAGTAATCATTTGCACAGTTGGTACTTGTCAAAATAAATTAATTACATCCCCAAGGAGTCTATGGGATTGCTGGATTCTGTTTGTTTTGGCAAGATTACAAAAACCAGATTTGCATCAATTTTCTTAGCAGGTGGGTCCCCACATAGGTAGGATTAACTTTAGGAAATGATGTGCAACCAATTTTGTTTTCAGAATTTTTAAAGGCGTTATAATGGAATTGTTGGGGCTTAGCGGAGGTATGCACTCTCTGAGTGCTGTTTTCAGGGTGAAATATGTGCAACACAAGAGTGACAAATACAATTTAATCATTTTTACATATGTTACTTGATAAATCAGAATGCAAGCCTTTGGCTTATGACATTGTAAACTTACCCTTATTGTAAGAAGTCCAATATTTATTGTTAAAGAGAGTACGTGTTAACTGCTTCATTTACTGTAATTTCTTTGGATAAAAAGAAAGTGTATAAAACCGTTTATATATATATAAACTAATGGATGATCAAATCGCCCACTTTTATTCAAAAAGTACTTACAAAACATACAAAATGCTTGACATCTGTTGTTTAAAGATTTATGCTCGTAAAATAACTCATCTTCCTTACACAAATGTTGATCCTGAATAGTGGACTTTTACTGCATGATTTCACTTCAAATATCATATCATTTCATGAAATACTATTTATAATATTCTGATTATGGTATTAATTACAACTAGACCCATAAACCGATCACAGGTTTTTTTGGGGGTTTTTTTAAATTAGAGACAGAAAAAGTAATATCTTTAATATTTGTAGAAATTTTAGGGGGAAAAATTCTGGTACAATAATAAAGAGATAATTAACACATCCATTATTTGAACTATTAACATTAAAATACATGAAATACTGGACGTATTATTGTGGTTCAAAGTAAAAAAAAATCACCAAAATCAGACCCATAAGCTGATCAACGTTTGAACATCTTAAAGTGTTCTATTTAATGAACCTTTAATATATTTACTGTTGTGATGTTGTTGTGACTTCCCCAAGGAAATATACTGTACATACATAAGATATAAACAAGATTTCCCCAAAATATTCACAGGGTAGATATTATCTTTATTACACCATTATAAACATTAAACCAACTGTAAGCTTTTGTCAGTAAATTTTTGAAAATAGCTTGACACTATTCTAGATGTGTCAACACACCAGGAAAAAAAATTAAAATTTTGACCAACAAAATTTTTCCATTCTGGCTACGAAATCTGCAGTATTTAAAAATTGCTAAATTTGACACAATATTACATATACAAATACAGTAACAGTTATTCTAGTTCATCTGTGCCATTTTAGGACACATTGTGTCAAATTACACTATCACTTAATTATTCTGCCATTAATGTGAATGTATTCCAGGTTTGCAAAATACATGTTGCCTGCTGCCACAATTCAGCATCAGTAGAACATAAAATCATTCTTTCCCCTTACTGTATATGTATATATGTGATGTTATTGTGAATAATTATGTACACAAGGCATAAATATAGTTAATTAATTAAAAGGGGAAAAAGCAAACCAAATAAATACCCTTTTACATGTTTTTTAAATAAGAGATGCCACTTTCAATTCTTTATTGTTCAGTGATCCCGATTAGTCACTCATTGAGCTTAGTGTGTACATCCTGTTTGTGCTGATTTTAGGCATTTGCTGAATTAGGAAGTATTACACTAAGTGGTCCTCACTTAATTCACACACTGACGTCCACAGGATATTATACAGCAGATCTCATAGTCTTTGCAGTTGTCTTCAGTCTGACAGAGGTTGAAGCAAATCCCTGGATTTCCCATGTAAGGGCTGGGGCAACTCATTACTGGAATTATCATGTCAAAAACACACATTTATAAGCTGTATCATAATTTTATGGTATCACTAGTTAAATTAAGTTAGGTTGCTTTATGGTTTCACCAGAACATTTTATCCATGAAAACCCTCTAAGGCACTTCTTTTTTGTGTCTGGGTACGTAGAAATTAAGCTTATGGAGTATAATTTATAAAATTAATTCTAAATAATTCTGACTTCAGGATATATCACATTTTTATTTTCTTCTACATATTCTGCTGTATTTAAGGATAAATTTATTTAATAAAATTACAGAGAAGACACTCTTGATGCATGCTAAATATATTTAAAATAACTATTTAAAAAATTATTTATGGAAACTTAATGCCAGAATCATGTTTTTCACATGAACTTGCCTTTAAATTTCATGAAAGAAATCAATTACAAAACAACTCAGTTCTAGACAAAAACACATACCCTACAATTATAATAAAGTGTATTTTATTTTGGAGATATTTAACAGCAATTAATAATGAAATGCTTAATATTCTTGCTGGAACGTACTACACAAAGGTATTTAATTTGAACTGCTTGGGGCCTTAAAATGTAGAAACATTACTAATTTATTTGAAATGAATAACTTACGTACATTGTATATTGAGAATAACATTTTCATATTTCCATATATATATATCTGGCTATAATTTACAAAATCTATAACATAAACATAGTTTACTAAAGAATAAAGACCAACCTAAAATTGGACACCAAAACCACACATAATAATACCCTCTAGTAAGCTTTATTATAGCCTTTCAATAAAACTATTATCTTAAATTAACTTGGAAATTGTGATAATTATCTCCAAAAATTGACTCAGTATCTAAAAATGTCTTATCTTAAAAAATTGACTTAATATATCGAAAGATTGACATAATCACCTCAAATCACCTCAAAAAGATGATTTATTAAATCAGATATTATCTCAAAAAATTGGCTTAATATCTCAAGAAATTTAGATAATTATCAGGAAAATTTGACTTTATATCTCAAGAAATCGAACTTAGGATCTCAAAAAATTGAGATATGCTTGCAATTTATTATTATTATTTTTATTTATTTATTATTATTTTTTTGGCCTTAATACTCTTCTGTAGATATCCTCATCTTCACTGCACACTTTGTGTGAAGTAAGCTAGATGAACAAAACATTCATGTACACACCTCTTTGCTTCTTGCAGACTTTCTTGCCACTACCTGACCTGCCACAGGCCTTGTCTTCACAACATTTGTATCCTTTTTTGGCTTGTCCACAGTCTGTGTCTCTCTCACAGGGTGTCCAGTCAGGATCACAGGTTCCTCCTTTTCCCTCTGGGGCTGGACATCTCTTATACTTTGCTGGATTGGCTTCCTTGGTTTTTTTCTTCTTACCACGCTTTTCATTTGGCACTACGCTACCTTCGTATTGAGATTTTAACACATATAACATTGGCCTTTCATCTTAATATTATTTATATTTGTGGGTGGATTGTATAGTTTAATATAGAAATACAACAGATGTTACCTTTAAAGATATTCGTTTGAACTTTAAGAAAGTTTCAAAAATATCTCAAGGAAGGATATCTGCAAAACTAATCTAAAAGGTGGCTTGAAAATGATAAATTTATGTCATTTTGAGAAGAGTTTAAAGCTCAGTTGGCTAAAACTCCTTACCACTAACTATTCCAAGGATTGGTTCAGTGTCTTACAGGCCACCGTTGGCGATATAAATAAGTTATATAGAGTAGGAATAAAGTGGACAAGGACTCTTGACTCTAAACTCAATCCATTTTGGAGTACAATTTTCAAATATGCAGAAGACTTTAGTAACAAACAAAAATTTAAAACAAACCAAGACATACTAAATTCTTGCATTTGGTATAATAATCCAATTGGCACTGAAAAAATATTTTTCCCAGATTGGTTCAAAAAGGGTATATATTATGTAGGAGATATTCTGGATGAAAATGGTGATTTTTTAGAACTACAGGAGGTAAACAATAAATACAATACAAATGTCAACTTTTTGAACTTTTATACAATCAGAAGAATTTTAGGCAAATTTATTCGGCAGTTTAGAAACGACACAGACTTTCTATTTCAACGACCTAATGTTCCTTTTCATATGCAAATCTTTATACAATCCCCAAAATGTGGAAGAACTGTGTACCAGACACTTAATGAATGTGATGAGGCCCCCTCAGAATGTGAACAAAAATGGTGTCACAGTTTACATTTTGACCATAATATGAATTTTTGGAAGCAAATTTATAAAATTATTTTCCAAACAATATGTGACAATAACCTTATATGGTTCCAATACAGAATTGTAAGGAGAATCCTTGGTACACAAAAACACTTGTGCAAAATGAAAATTTCAAACAATGAGGCATGTCGCTTATGTGGCCAAGACTGTGAAACTATTAATCATCTTTTTGTGGATTGCTGCAGAGTAGAAAATCTATGGAAACAAATGCAATCCTGGATCAAGACTGAAATGCGTTTTGACCTAAATCTTGGTGACACAGAAAAAATTCTAGGCTGTGCATTTATGGAGCATTCCTTCTGGCCATTAAATTTTGTTTTAATCATAACTAGATATTATATTTTTATGTGTGCAAAATACAACAAAGAAATATACTTCTCTCAATTGCAGAAATTAATTAGGTCAAAATATACTGAGCAAAAATTGCTGTACCAGACAAATAACAATTGCGAAACCTTTAATATGAGATGGACACAGTGGAAGGGTATTCTTGAAGATATTTCTGAGGATATATAAAACTATAGAAAATATAAAAATTCACTTGTATAAATGTAATTCTGTTGTTGACGGTTTTTTAAACATGTTCATTTGTGACTTTTTTGTACTGATATGTATATGGTTTTGAAGACAATAAAAAAAGGATGAAAAAAAAAAAAAAAAAAAAAGTTTCAAAAATATACTGTGTATATTAACCTATCCAAATACTGCAATAACTATCGTGCATATAGTTAGCACTTACAAAAACTTAATTGTATCTAATACACAGGTTTTTATATATGTTTGTATGTATAGGTACTATTCATTGTTTTTATATAACATGTTATAATATTTTTATCAGATGACAAACATAGATTATAAACTTTTAATCTTTTAAATACTAGATTGAGAAAAATAAATTATACATACATGTATTTTAAGCATAAATTTTTAATAAAATCTTAATATCCAGAATGTCTGTTCTAAGATTCAATAGTATTTATACTTACATAATATCAAACTCAAAGCCAACAATAATATCACAATCTTGAAAAAGCCTGGTAAATTGTTTTGTGCCATAATACGTTGAATGTCGCAAGAGTTATGTAAATATGGGGTGTGATTTCATATGAGTGGGGTGTTTATTGTTCAACCTTTCCTTGACATTACAAAAGGGCGAACACTTGGTATGGATTAAGAATAATTTAACCAGCATTTGCAGTTAATTTTTCGTTTTACCCAAAACTTTAGACAACATAACATGTGTGTACAAAAGAGGCTCATTAAGGATTTCATATAAGGTAACACTAAAGAAAAGTAATTCACGTTAGCTTGTTTATATAAATCGAGTTTCTACAATTGCTCCCTTTCAGGTTTACGTCCCATTCAACAGCCAGGGTCATATGGGGACAGGTCCTCAGAATTGACTCCTTTTTGGATTACAAAGAACTTGTACAATATCATGTGATAAACTGTAAGTCTTTGGAGGACACAATGGTGCAGTTCTAACATAGTTATCTCCCATCTCTGCAGTCGTGGTTTTGAATCTGTTACTTTTGGGTTTACGTCCCATTCAACAGCCAGGGTCATAGTGGGACAGGTCCTCAGAATTGACTTCCTTTTGGATTACAAAGGACTTGTATAATATTATATTGTACACTGTAAGCCTTTACAGGGCACAGCAGTGTAGCTGGAAACACAGTTATCTCCTATCTCCTCAGTCTTAGTTTTGAATCTGTTACTGTGGCTTAGTGTGACATTCGCCCAGGATCACAGAAGGCCTGGTTTTAATACCAGGTACAGGCTGGTACATTATAGGTAGTATGACCACTTAAAATTAGTCCTTAGTCAATGGGTTCAAAGAAACTAAGAAATTCAGGGACTTTAATAAACCGTCAGCTCTGAGACTCTGTCTTTCAGTTAGGGGAATGTCAGTCACCTGAGAGCTAGGGCTGAATTTGTGTAGCTGAGATGGGCCAAATATAGCTTTGAGCCTGTCACAATGTAAAGTGTGGCAGTCCAGATTCTTTGTGTATCAGTCAGGAAAATTATTTTCTTCCTTTGTTTATTTGATATTTCTCTGTATACATGTACAACACAACACTGTCAGCAGCTCAACAGAATACTTATATTCTGCATCCTTTCCATAAGCTGAATCCACAACTTGCACTGTTGCACAAAACCGTTATATATACTAGTTATACTGTCCTGAATATTCCAGAGACAAAGATATAAATTTATATAATTTACACTATCCTGGTCATTCCAGAAACAGATTTCTCTAAATCACTGCACTTTGGTCCATTCAATAAACGTAAACCACGACATAAATTGGGAAATTCCCATCACTGAATTGGATTCTATTTATAGATCATATACTTCAATGATAAAATAGAACCCCACACCAAATAACCAATACTAACACACACAGATATGTGGCACAGTAATGGAAATATTGCACTGAATATAAATGTAAAATACCATAATCCCAGTTCTAACCAGACATGGGAAGGTTGACCTTTGCTCACAGATATGGTTTTCAGTGCACAATCTTGAGCAACTATATATTGTATACATTTGTTTAAGCCATTTTCTCTATACGCCTAACTACATGTCATGTGACCCAAACAAAAAGGGAAGTTAAACCCATTTCAGTTAATGTTTACTTTCACTTTTGAAGGTGTCTGTGTCTCCTGAAAAGTTTATTGTATCATATTGTTTATTATATTTATTATATCATTATTGGCTTTTTCACATTCAATTTTGATCATACATATTATTTTGTGACTGGACTCTCCTTGTCACTCAGTTGCTCCTACAGCAAAAGGCATAGCCACCCTGACCGTCATTACCTGGCACTTCCTCCTTTCCACTCCTCTCTCTACAAGTCAGTGAAACACTGTGGAAATAGTTTTGCCTTCGATACCACGGTGGCAGAGTGTAACACTCTCGCCTCCCACCCCTGAGGCCGGGGTTTGATTCCCGGATCGGCCTCAAGTGGGAAAGCTGATAGTTGCTTGCCGTTGGTCTGCAGTTTACAGTACAGAACCCAAACGAACTATATGTACTGGTTTCCTCTGCCCTTCCAACTACCCGTCGTGATATGACATGTACAGTGTTGAAAGCGACGTAAAACCCCAAATAAATAAATAAATCGATACTTCTAAGATTTGGAATGACCTCCCTGACAATGTATGCAATGCAACATCTATTGCCCCCTTCAGGAAAATAGCTCAATGATGTCTACCAATGACGGAGACCTAGCCGTATGAAAGTCTATATTAGACTAGATTGACACGTTCTGTTAACATGGCGACCCGTCCAGACCCTGAAAAATGCATGTCACTTCTTTTTTGACAGAATATTAATAGAAAACAATAAAAAAAGAAAGGATCAAACTTATGGATTTCTTCTTAAAATTTTTTATTTAACAAATTATCTAAATTTTAATTATTTTGTTTGTTTTTCCATGGGATTATTGTATTTTTCGAGATAAACAACTGTAGTCTAAAATATACCTAAGTGTGGCCTTTTGGTTAATTTCGTAAGTGAAATTGATAGGTAAATTCTAGACTAATATATTGCTTTTTAATTAAATATTTCTCAACCTGAATATATATGTCTATGATGGATTGTTGGGATGTCCTAAGTAATAGACCATTTGTTAGGTAATCTATCATTTTTCAAGAACAAAGAATACAAAACGATCTTCAAATGTGCCAGGATAATTACCAAAACACGTGGGTAGATGTTTTTTTAGTCTTTACACAACACTTTGAAACAAACCCATGTTCTGTTTGTTTTTGTTTTTCGGTTCCAATCATTTATCTTTTTCATTGTAAACGGACGAGATCGTCATTTTGGCTAGAATACACATCTAATTAGACTTTGAAATATTGTCTGTGAACGAAATTGATTAATGGATAAAGAAATTTTGGAAAAAAATGCCACATATTACTTATGATCCATACATTCATGAAATAAAAGCGATGCGCAAAGACAAGTTGCCCATTCCCTTTAATGGGCATTAACATATATTCGTTTTAATCAGAAAAAATATGGGATAAGGTTTAAAATTGACCAGGAAAAAAAAACATATATGGTCCTCATTTCTTGTCTCTGGTTGGAATTATTACGTGGGAACTATGGTGGCCTATGCAATAATTAATGTATGCATCTGAAATTCATATTTGAATTCTGTGTTGTCTTGTGTTCAATACTTAATCACGATTTGTCACAGTAAATAATTATATATGTTCTTTGACATTAGTAGAAGCATTGTTTTTGGACAAATACAGAATAGGCTTGTAATATAAACTAATCTACTGGAACTTTAGAGTATTTAATCTCCATGATCTGACAGACTCTAAAGAGCAAATAGCAATATACATATTGAATAAGAGTTTGTCCATTAACGTAGCCAGCCAAACCAGAGAAAGAATAAATACAATAGCAATAAACATATTGAATAAGAGTTAGTCCATAAACATAACCAGGCCAAACCAGAGAAGAGACAGTCATTTGGGTGGATGTGGATGATGGGCTTTTGCAAATGGGTAAGTTTTAAACTTTTTCATGAAGGTTGCAATAAAGGTTGCATTGTGTCTTCCAGATTTTAGGAGGGGGCTCAGTGGTGTAGCAGTTAGAGTTCTTGCCTCCAACCTCTGAGGCCGCCGGTTCGAATCTCGGGCCGGGCGCTTCATGTTGGGAAGTTGGTAGTTACTTGCTGATGCCCAGTGGTTTACAGTGCAGAATCTTGACCAACTAGTATGCACTGGTTCCTCCACCCGCAAACTACCCATCGCAATATGACCCTGGATGTTGAACGTGACGTAAAAACCACAAATAAATAAATAAAATCCAGATTTTAGGTGTATCAAAGGTAAAACCAGAGCCAAAATATTTGTTTTGTGAACTGAGGAGTGCCAAGTACTGTCGGTCACGGTGACCTCTTCTGCAAGGTGTTGCACAATAACTGCACTGACACATCAAAAAAAAAGCTTGGAGAGCCCATAAAGAAATTTGTTGACCAATATAGCTGTTTTGAACAGAAAACGGTACTCAACAGGCAACTAGTGTAGTTGTTTTTTGAAAGATATAGGTTGCATGGGCAAACTTTCTATGATTTGTGATTATAGATGTCCAAGAGTTTTCTGAATACATTTGAACTGACATGGGTTGAAACGTGACAAAATGATTCACTGTAGTCCAAGAGACTACTAACCAAGGCATTTGTAGCAAGGACAGCCACTTTATGGACAACATGCTGTCTGGTATGAATAAGACAATCCATTTGCAGAAAACAGGCTTTACAAGCCTATCGACATGTTTGGAAAAGAAGTCTGTATTGAGCCATGAAGCTAGTTTTGTAACAGAATCAACAGGGTGGACATTTCCTAGTATATTGACAAGGAAGTGAGAGGACACTTTTTGATGTTGAGCCTTTGAACAAAAACAATAAATTCTGTTTTGTCAGGATTGAGCATTAATTTACTGAAACACATCCTTTTTTGAACACCTTTAAAGGCAAAAATCCAGTTTGAACAGAACATAGGTAGCGTTCTTATGGAATAAATTAACAGATTTCTGAGTTTGTCAGCATAACAATGAAACTGATTGTCAGGATGACAGCTAATGATCTTTCTTTATGGAATTGTATAAGTGAAAACAAAAGTAGACCCAGCACTGATCCCTTGGGACTCTATAGATGAGCTTAAATAATTCATATGGTGTCACACCTAATGGCCTGAAAACAGTCACTCAAGTTGGAAACAAACCAAGGACAATACCACTTGGACCAAACCAAGATCTGAGATAGCCAAGGAGGGCTTGATGATTAATGACATCAAAAGCGGCTGACAAGTCAGAAGTACCAGAGCCATGGCTTCATCCCATTCAAGAGAGAGATGGACCTCAATTTTATTGACAGTAAAGCCATTCAGTTGATGACCCAGTCAAATAAGCAGACTGCTGAGGATTGACTAGCCTGTTGCTATTGGTTGTTGCTATGACACACAATTTTTTTGACAATGACCCACTGAAACACCTTGGACAGGAGACAGCCCGGAAATTGAATGATATATAGTCCTTGATTTCATTTCAAACATTTTATCCCATTATTTGAAATGATACAAAGCAATATAGGACTTGGTCATGATACAGAATGTCCACTGCTTCCCCAATAAATGCTTGGGTTGGATGCAAATATAAACATTCTCTGAAGTTCTGGAGCGGGGCAGATTGCAGAGGTGAAACCATAGTTTGATGTCATGGATTGATGTCATGAAGAACCAGGCTGGTTTGATGTTATACAGTAGTTCATACACTGCATGGAATATTTAATGCAGACAATATTCAATCCCAGTCGTGTCGTTTCTCAAGCAAATCAGAACAGGTCAAAGAGTTCCATTGATAGCAAAACTTTTGACCTGGAACCCACAAGTACGTTTTTGTTATTTCACGGACTGTCTTCTGTGTATACTAAATTAGTTACCTGGTAATCCTTTTTTCAAAAGAATTACCGAGATATGCAGTAACATCTAAAAGATTGGTGAGAACTGCTTTTGACCAAAAAGATTTATAACAAGTACTAAAATCCTCCTGTGCAAAGGTTTGCAAATACGTGAAATATTTTTATCAACAGTCTGTGACTGTCAAGAGTAGTCTCCCAATCTTCACAAGTGAAACTAGACCTAGCGCATTGAAGAACCGATGCAAATTTTGTATCCACCAGAAAGACAACCCTCTAAAGCCAGTGAATCATCATTTGACCTTGAAGGAGGAGCCCAAGGTTAAATCTAACCACATCAAAGATACCCAGCCTATGATTTCCTATAAGTTGGTTTCACATTGCAAACCTCTGGGACCAGTTATAAGCGAGTTATAAGCACTTATTTTGGCTATCCTCATTTGACCTTGAAGGACGGGCCCAAGGTCAAATCTCACATCAGAGGATTCCCATCCTATGATTTCCTATAAGTTGGTATCACATTCAAACCTCTAGGAACAATAATACGTGAGTTATAAGCACTTTTAAGTTTCACTATCCTCATTTGATCTTGAAAGAGTTGCCCAAGGTCAAATCTGAACACATCAGAAGATTCTCAGCCCATGATTTCCTATTGGTTGGTTCCACACTCTAAACTTCTAGGAGCAATTATAAGCAAGTTATAAGCACTTTTAAGTTTGGCTACCCTCATTTGACGTTGAAGAAGAGGTCCAAGGTCAAATCAGACCACACCAAAAGATTCCCAGCCCATGATTTCCTATAGGTTGGTGTCACGAGCCAAACCTCCAGAACCAATAATAAGAGAGATATAGGCACTTCCAAAGTCTGCTACATGGGGTACTTTGGCACTAAGTGGATGACCTTGAATGAAGAGCTTCAAGGTCAAATGTCTGTAAGCTTGTAGGGGACACATATATCTGTTATACATATCACCTATGAAGAGATCTAAGCTTCTACTTACAAGAACCAGCCAGTAGAAAAAAGGTGGATAATTTTCACAGAAATGCCCGCAGCTGCCATCTTGTTTTTCAGAATGAGGCTATAGTTTCAGCCCCAGAGAGGCTTACCTCCCAATGAAGATATCCTGAAATTTTTTTAAGCTAACTAGTGTAGTTTCTAGCTGAGGGTGTTAACTTCACAAATCTCTCTGTGGTGGCAGCTGCATAGTGAACGTTAAACCAAAGTATCCACCAGATGCAACCAGTGGATACAATGACAAGTCACACACAATAAGATTATGCTTGGGGCTACATTATCATCATAGTCAGGAGGTAAACTCTCGACAGTGGGACAGGGGTATTATTTCATTATTTCGTTGGCCATCAACGGTGAGGTAATTTTGCCATTAAATATTTATTGAAGTGAGATTTATATACTTTAGGCTCAGTGTGACTAGCAACACATTCTACAGTTCAAGGTATTATGGCAGGTCATTTCTGACTTTGAAGGAAGCAGTCATGCCCAGCAGTTTAAAATAAAGATTCTGCACTGTAAAGGGGTATGTACAAGCAACTGTAACCAAGTGACAATGAGTACAACTGAGTGAAAGATTTAGACTGTGCTTACTACATTCAGATATGCCTAAAACCATAATGCTGTTATAATGCTCCATACGATATGGCTATCTTTTAATATTGTGTTGATGGCTGGCCCTCCCCTTAATTTTTTTTTATGTTGGTCTGTGAACAAACAGTTCTGTAAACTTCTTTATTAACTGGAAAAGCATGAAAGAGCTCAGGCCTCTGCCAAGCTGGTCGTTTTTACCCTTATTTGCCTTTAAAAAGTTCCTGGATCCAGACGATGATCTAGGTTACCACCTACATCAAATCCTCTGTTCCTTGTACCATTGTCAACATGTCCTGAAAAATTCATCCAAATCCGTCCCCAAGTGTTCCAGGTATTTTGCAATGAGTGTGAATGATTAATTTAGTTTAACATAGATTTCGACATATAGAGAATGCTATATCCCGACGGGTAGTTGAGGGGATGGAGGAAAGCAATGCATACTGGCTGGACTAGATTCTGTACGGAAAACCTTCATGCACTTGTTTGCAGGTATCACCTTTTCCACTTCGGGCCAGTTAAGAGATTTGAACCCACAATGTGAGAAGTGAGTGTGTCACCTACTTCACCGCTGTGAATATAAATAAATAAATAGTTGTAAATACGTCGCCGACGTTGTCAACTATGAAACAACCTTATCACAACTGTTGGGGATCAGAATAACATGTGTCACATGGTGACGTTTACTTCCTGTGGCCATTTTGGATGGAAATCAGTTAAGGTTAGTTTGAATATGTATCTTAAAATATCACTCTGTATGTTCTCAATCGGTGTATATTAGTATAGTTTTCTATGTATCAGACATATATAGCATATTTTAGTGTAATTTATTGGTGCACATGTTTGATTATTCTTCTAAAACTTGGACTGATGTTTCCCAGCTATTATTTTGTACCAATCTGGTGCAGTGGAACAGAATGAAATTTCAATGTTAACCTTGTGCATAATTTTATATCAGTGTTTTTATGATCTATGGTGACTATAAATGACTATTTCACATTCAATATTTAAATTTTGTCTATTTTGTTCAAAGAAAAGGTTATTTTGAAATATTTATGTTCGTGCAACGCAAAAATTATGTTGATCCAACGTTCATATTATAACATTGCTACAATGTTGTTGTTTTAACGTTGAAACAACATTGCTCTACTGCCCAATCTTTATAAGTTAAAATTTGCAAGCATTTTTAATATGTACTTATTACAAGTATAGTGCCATCCAGTCAGTCAATGCAGCAAGCCTGTACTGTTGTTTAAATATTTATTTTTAGCTTTGATTAGTTTCTGGTGATTTTTGTCTGGTGTATAAAATTTATGAAGTAGACATTTTGGACAGCTTATTAATGTACACTAATACAACGCAGTACTAACGTTGATCCAACATTGACATTTTAACATTGTTACAATGTTGTTGTTTTAACGTTGCAACAACATTGCAGTACTGACAGTAGCTAAACCTTTATTTTTGCATGGTCACATAAGTCACTCATTCTATCCCCAGTGATCAGGATACTATTATTGATGTCTAAATTTGTGATTTTATATCTGATCATGCATTAGTCAAATGGGATGGTTTTTCACTACTGATCCCAGTTCTTAGAAACCATCTGATCATTGCTTTAACAATGTATGTATCATCAATAATAACTTGCATGATTTCTAAAGTCTTTGTACCATTAAGTTCATGTTAATAATTTAACAATTAAAACTGAACTTCAGATATGAGCCAGAATTTTAACTGGTCCTGTGCAGCGTGGACTGAGGGTGGCACTGAGCATGACGGAACTGTACCATCGATGTGGGTAAACATAGAAGAAAAGAGACTGTATCGGCCACCATTTTACAAAATTCCTCAGAAGATCCTGCAGAGTAGAAGACAGCCAGATAGCAAGTGGAGATAGTTTCCAATAGTTAAAGTAAAGTTTATTTCAGGTAAGATCTGTTGAGTATTTTTGTAACAGTATGAATTATTAAATATTGTGACCACTTACCATAACCTGAGGTTTCCTGGATGGTAATAAAAATAATAACATATGCAATAAATAGGGCCTGGATATTTCTTAATTATTAAGCGTCCCTTGAAAAGGGGACGCTTATTGGTTTCACCCCTGGTTTTCAGTCAGCCGCCGCCGCCGCATTATTGTCTCCCTTGAATATCTCCCTTGTTATTAGGCCTATCCAAATGATATTTGGCAGTGTTCTTCTATAGGCGTGGGAAAAATTTTTGACAGGCATAAATTTGACCTTATCAATAAATTCAAAAAAAATTTACTTATTTTCACTAGATTTCTTCAGAAAGTAGTGGGTGTGGGTCAACCAAATTTGGTATGCACATTCCTGATGGAAGAGTCTAGGCGCCAGTCATTATTGGGATTAATCGGGCCATAACTGACCTATTAACGGGCGATTGATTATAAGTTCATAAAAATTTTGCTAAGATGAAGCCTTGAACTCGCTTATTATTGGTCCTAGAGGTTTGGGATGGTATACCAACATATAGGAAATCATGTGCTGGGAATCTTCTGGTGTGGTCAGATTTGACCTTGGGCCCCTTGTTCAAGGTCAAACGAGGATATCCAAACTTAAAAGTGCTTATAACTCGCTTATTATTGGTCCTAGAGGTTTGGGATGATATACCAACATGTAGGAAATCATGTGCTGGGAATCTTTTCATTGGTCCTAGAGGATTGGGATGTTAAACCAACATGTAGTAAATCATGTGCTGGAAAGTGCTTATAACTCGCTTATTATTGGTCCTAGAAGTTCGGGATGGTATACCAACATATAGGAAATCTTAAAGTGCTTATAACTCGCTTATTATTGGTCCTACAGGTTTAGGATGGTATACCAATATATAGGAAATCATGGGCTGGGAATCTTTTGGTGTTGTCGGATTTGACCTTGGGCCTCTCCTTCAAGGTCAAACAAGGATAGCCAAACTTAAAAGTGCTTATAACTCGCTTATTACTGGTCCTAGAGGTTTGAGATGGTATACCAACATACAGGAAATCATGGGCTAGGAATCTTCTGGCGTGGTCAGATTTGACCATGGGCCTCTCTTTCAAGGTCAAACAAGGATAGCCAAACTAAAAAATGCTTATAACTCGCTCATTATTGGTCCTAGAGGTTTGGGATGGTAAACCAACATCTAGGAAATCATGGGCTGGGAATCTTCTGGTGTGGTCAGATTTGATCTTGGCCCTCTCCTTCAAGGTCAAACGAGTATAGTCAAACTTAAAAGTGCTTATAACTCGCTTATTATGACTTTGGGCCCCTCCTTCAAGGTCAAACGAGTATAGCCAAACTTAAAAGTGCTTATAATTCGCTTATTATTGGTTGTATTATTGGTTATTATACAAACCAGCATAGCCAAACCTAAACGTGCTTCTTCTACCTTGCAGCTGAAACCACACAGTCAGCTGATACAGAACCCGTTCACAGGCACTTATTGCTTTTTCGTTTTAAGGTCACTCTTGTGACCCTAACATGGTCCTTTCTGGAGAATTTCTCTTCACCAATAACATTTACCTCTTAACATAGGTCCTTTAGCATTTCATATAAAACTTAAAAGCTGTAGGGACGCTTTGTTTTTGTGTACAAAAACTTTTGTCTAGTTTTTTATGAATTTTTAGAATAATTTTTAATGCTTTAATATACATGAAATCATACACTAAATCACTTATAACTTGAAAAGTATTGCATATAGAAAATTTTGTGTAAATTTCTTATTCAGCTACTTTTGGGTCAGCTATAACATAGTAAAATTGCATACCTGTAACTCATTGCATAGCTGAGCTAAAGCTACTTTTAAATTTTCACCGTTGAGTAAATTGCTTGTAACTTGAAAACTATTGCATTTAGAGAATTTTGTTTATATATGTTATTCCTGTACTTATGAATCAGCTATAATTAAGATAGTGAAACAGCAGACCTCTAGCTCATGGCATAGCAGAGCAATAGCTATTTTCAGGTTCTCACTGTTGAGTAAATCAGTTGTAGCTTGAAAACGATTGCATTTAGAGAATTTAGTTTAAATATGTTATTCACCTACTTATGGGTCACCTATAACGAGGGCTGCGAACGAGTATTTGAGCCTCGGTAGACAAGTCAATCTTGACTAGTACTCGCGAGGTAATGTATTATTGCCCACGTAATGAAACGTTTGTGTAAAATATGCTGCATTTCAGTATTTCCGTCACATAACATCAATTAAAGTTGTTGTTTTCACTTGAATTGCTATAATTTACCCCATAATCTATAGTATATATATCTATAAATATGAGACGATTTTTCTTCAAAAGTTTCTTTTCCGGAATCGACTATTTGTTTACAGAAGACTTCTAATGGTGGGAACTAAATCTCGCGGTTACTCGAATTCCAGCCAGCTGTGAGAGGGCAAGTACTCGATGCCGTTTTTTGCACCTGTCACAGCCCTACCTTTAACAGTGAAGTTGTAGACCTGTAGCTCATAGCACAGTTGAGAAATAGCTACTTTCAGGTTCCCACTGTTCAGTAAATCAGTTGGAAGTTAAATTGCAGAGCTGTAGGTCATGGCATAGCAGACCAACAGCTACTTTCAAGTTCTCACAGTTGAGTAAATCAGTTGTAACTTGAAACTATTGCATTTACAGTAATTTGTTTAAATATGTTGTTCACCTACTTTTGGATCAGCTATACCATAGTAAAATTGTAGCCCTTTAACTAATTTCATAGATGAGCTATAGCTACTTTGAGATTTTCACTGTTGAGTAAATCAGTTGTAACTATTGCATTTAAAGTATTTTAAGTTTCTTAGGGCGAGTCCTTTATGAGTTCTATAAAAGGACAGTACTTTCGGCGGATTATGAATCAGCATGACAGTGTACTATAACATAACTTCACTGTCACTTCTATAATTTGTAGTGTCCAATAGGTATGCAGTGAAAAAAAAGTTATGAATGCATGAGTGATATACCTAGTTTCCATAGTTTAAAATTTAAACAGAAATGTTACACACAGAAGTAGCATGCAGCCACAATTCATGCTGGGGATGAGACAGCATTACTGGTGTTACTGTATCAAGGCCATTTTACTGAGCTGGATTTGCTGAATAGAGAGTTAGTTAGTTTAATTTCAGTGACCTAATAAATGGCCTGGTAAGGCAGATATATTTTATTATATTAATGCAAACTGATGTAAGTTTAACACAGAATGTTGTTAAGCTAGAATTGTTCACTGTATCTGGTATATTTAAGATAATTAGAAATAAAATTAACACCCAATAATAATAAATTTTTACAGAGTTTTGACCAATGACATGATGTCAAATATGAACATGAGGGAAAAGGGGAGAAATCTTGTGTTCTGCGTCACAAGAACATATAAAAGGATGAGCCAAGACCAAATCTCAAAGCTGAGACTATTTTTGTCTCAAACTTAAGATGTTTTTATGAATATGGCCCGAAAATTTAGGTCATTGTAAATCTGTTCAGTAAGCTGACTTGTATTGGTGATGTGCTCCAACTTTAGTGCCTACTTTTTACAAGATCTTGCATTTTAATGCATGCAGTTTTAGGTTATTAACTTACTGGCATAAGACATTAAATTATTGCAGAATAATCTATGTATTCTTACATATTGTAAGAAAATACACCACACTTCAACAAAATAAAATTTACTATAAACTTATTGTTATTTCATTTCAGATGCTCTTCAAAGAAATGATGATGTCAAAGACACTGGAATAATCATAGATGAGGAGCAGCCACTTAAAATACGCCCCTGGCAGGAAGGGGGTACAGGGACGAAAAAAGGACCTCTGAAATTAAAAAAAACTATAGCAAAGCAGTGCTCCTGCTTGAATAATTAGATTACTATGTTCACATTTACAAGCAAATACATTAATGAAAAGTAAAATTAATTTGTGAATACACTATAATGCCTTTGCAGCAAGGAAATTTCCTGCTGAAACGTCAAGTCAAAAATTTCAGAATATGTATTTAAATGATTAAATTTAACATAATGTAAGACCACCAAAATTACTATTTTGCCGTACATGTAACTTTATACTGAAAGTCATTTACATTAGTTTAATTATACAAGTTTGTAATATGTAATTATGAAAATTCAAATCAACCTACTTCATAACTTGACCCAAACATGACATTTAGTCAGACTTTTCCTTTTCATATAAATGGGATTTTTTAAAATTTTATATTTTCATTATTCTGTGTTGGTAGTATCTACAAAAGGGATGATTTTGAACCATTTTATAATTGCATTATCTTAAAATATTTCTTTTTTAAAAATGAAGCAACAATTTGTGTGATTTTTTTTAAACTTTTCTAAAACCTGTGATTTGCTACATTGATTGCAAAATTTACATTCAGGGTGTTTACTTCTGACATTCTCTTTCTTTTTCTTTAAATATTTAGAAAACCGTAAGATAAGTTTGAATAGGTTTTAAAACTTTTGCAAATGTTTATCCCATTTTAAAATGTTTCAAATGTTTACTGGGAATACATGTTGAGCTAATGCTTTTCAGTTATTTTGTGCAATGGCAGAATAAACAGGTAGACTATGTTGTATCTTGCTTTTACTTCTTAAGTCTATCAAACATAATGTTTCTATAAAGTTTAAAAACCACATGTAGTCTTTACAACATAGAAGACATAGAAAGTGCATACTCTAAAAATCAGATAAATAAAAAATGCAAACTTGTTTTATGACTTTCTTTACCTTGGCCTTCTTTGGACTGATGGTCACAATATTTGACTAGAACACGACGTTGAAATTTCCACACTGAAGTATATAAATACTAACATTGAAACAACGTTGAAATCTGCACATTGGTTTGACGTAAAAATATTGACGTTAACACAACGTCAGATATGAGACGTTGAAACAACATTCTGAATATGACGTCAACCCAATGTGCAGAATTCAACGTTGGCGCAACATCAGTGTATGACATTGCTTCAACGTTGGATCAATGTTATTTTGCCTGTTGGGAAGCAGTTTTAGGTTTGGCTACCCTCATTTGACCTTGAAGGAGGGGCCTGTTTAGAGGTACACAGTTATAAGTAGAGACTTTTTACTGGACTTCTGTTAGCCTTCTCCCGCTTGTTGAAGTGTACCACTTCCTCAGATGTCCCTTGGTCAATCTCCTTTATGTGTTGAGCAGTTACTTCACTAGCTCGCAGCATGTCAATTGCTTCATTTAGATTGACTGCCTTCTCTCTAAACATCCGTGCTCTTGCAGCCTTGTCTTTCGTCCCCAGAACCACTCAGTCTTTCAACAAACAGTCATTGCTTCAAAGTTGCAAGACTTTGAAAGATGTCTTAGTCTGTTAACCCACTGATCCACATTTTCATTGGGCCCTTCATCACATGAGTAGAACATGTTCATAAATCTCATTTTGGGTTGGTTTGAAATAACTTTCAGGTACCTTTATGCACTTTGCTGGATCTTTGCAGTCTGCATCTGTTATCTCAAGATTTTTTAAGATTCTAAAACAATCTCTACCCACAACAGATATTAAAATTGCAACCCTTACATTCTTTGATTTCTCCCTTAGTCCAGTGACAATTTCGTAATTTTCCCATTGATTTTTGAAAAATGTCCAATTACTAGTAAGTCACCTTTCACCTCAACTGGGGCTGGAACACTTATTAAATTTGCAATTTTATTGCGTTAATAATCCTATCCAATGGACAATTGCTGAACCGCTTGGTAGGTGGGTAAGCAGCTAGGGACTCGAGTGAACTCATAACAAAAACAAATGTGTACGGGCCCATTTGACCTAGGGTCAGAGAACCCTGAGAGGTCAAGGTCGGCTACCAACTAACCGGTTACCCGGGAGTCTACCGACATCGCTCCCCCTTTTTCTTTCCCTCCCAGGGTTGGTCTGAGAAGGGAAAGAGAGAGAGAGAGGGGCTCAGTCCCAGAAGAAATAAACTTCCCAAGGGAAGCAAGTCACAGTTTTTTTAACATATGTACATTTCAATATATTTACACTATGTACATATCTAGCATATTTACAATTTGTACATATTTACATATATATACAACATCTCCTCACCTCTGGGCCTGGTGGTGCACCTGTTGGGCAGCCACTACCGTTCCCAGGTGGAAACGCTCTGAGTCAGCCCAGGCAACATCCTTCAAATAAAACTGAGTGAAGGTGTTGTGAGACTTCCAGTGGCAGACTGACAATATCTGCTCTAAGGAGATCCCTGATTGGAAGGCCTTAGAGGCAGCAAAGGCCCTAACATCATGGGCTTTAACCTGATGCAAGGAGAGGGCCTCCTAGTCAGAGAGCTCATAGCACAGAATCACAGTCTGTTTGATCCATGAGGAGATGGTGACAGGTGAGATGTCTTTGTCAAAACCCTTCTTGAAGGAGACAAAGACCAACTCCTTATTCTGCCTAATATCTGAAGTCCTGTCCAAGTAGTAGAGCAGGGCTCTAACTGGACATAGGGACCTGTCACCTTTGAGTGACCTATCCAGAGATGGGGCCAGGGCTGGAATGACCACTGGTGCCATTGTCTGGACCCTCCTTGGGTGAGGGGTACAAGGACACCTTAGACCAGTCTGACTGGTGTCTGATGTTCTTATGTAACCAAGCATGGATCTCACTCCTGCGTTTACCAGAACCTAAGGCCAGCAAGAAAACAGTCTTGAAAGTCAGATGTTTCAAGGAGGTCTCTTTAAGGGGTTCAAAGGGAGCCTTTGTCAGCTGGTGAAGCACCAGGGAAAGGTTCCAGGAGGGGATGCCATTCCTGCCCTTGGGTCTGTCTCTATGGAAACTGTCCAGGAGATGAGTGAGATTCTCATCCTTGCTGACATTAATGGTGGAATTGCCCAGTTTGTCAGCAATGGCTGATCTGTAGCCATCAATAGTGCATGGTTGCAATTTCTTGTCCTGAAACAAGTGCAGGAGGAAGTCAGCAATGGCTTTCAGAGGTGGTGCCCCGAAGTCCACCTGATTACTGAGGCACCACTTTGTAAAAATGGTCCACTTTGCCTCATAGACAGATCTGGTTGATCCTCTTAGAGGAGCCTCAATTCGTGCTGCCACTGCCTCAGAGAAGCCCTGCTCCTTGATCGCTGAGGCTCTAGGAGCCAGGCATGTAGGTTCAGATTTGACAGGTTCCTGTGAAGGACCTGGTTGAATGGCTGAGACACTAAGTTTGGTATGTTGGGCAGACACAGTGGGATTTGACTGGACATTGCCACTAGATCCCAGAACCAGGGCATGTTGGGCCACCCTGGGGCAATCAGAATTATTCTGTTGCAAGGGTAGTCCTGCAACTTCTCCACCACTTTGCCCAAGATGGCTGCTGGTGGAAAGGCGTATGGGTCCAGGTTCTCCCAGGTGAGGCTGAGTGCATCCACTGCCCATGCCTGGGGGTCTGGCACCGGTGACACAAACTGTGGCAGTTTGTTGTTGAATCTGGTGACAAACAGGTCCACTTGGGGCTGGTGCCACCGGGAGCATATAGCTTGGAACACTTTTGGATGAAGTGACCACTCTGTTTGAATGGTCTGGCTAAGTCTGGATAGCTTGTCTGCTATCACGTTCAGCCGGCCGGGGATGTGACGTGCCCTGAGAGTTACCTGCTGTCTGGTACACCAGGACAGGATTCTCCACAGTAGGGCACACAGAGAGCCCGACTTCATCCCCCCTCTTTGTTGATATAGGCAACCACTGTTTTGTTGTCTGTA
Organism: Sabellastarte sp. h YS-2021; assembly: GCA_964017235.1. Lineage (NCBI taxonomy): Eukaryota > Metazoa > Annelida > Polychaeta > Sabellida > Sabellidae > Sabellastarte > Sabellastarte sp. h YS-2021. The sequence continues at coordinate 89,108,899 of OZ024931.1, forward strand.
GCTATCAGTACTGTCTTGTTGCAGCAGAGGGTTCGAAACTCTTTTAGAGCTAGAAAAACTGCTTTTAGCTCTAAGTGGTATATGTGCAACTTGCTTTCTGGAAGGGACCAAGTTCCCCTTGCAGTGTGCTTGTCTAAGTGAGCGCCCCACCCTTCTTTTGATGCGTCTGTAAAGATTTGCACAGCATGTTTTAGAGGGTGTAATGGTTGACCTAGTAGCACATTGCTTTCCTCCAGCCACCACCTTAGATGTGGGTGGAGGGAGTTGGGGACCAGGATCACCTTTTCTAGTGACTCTGGGACCCTCCAGTTGTTTTTCAAGTGCCACTGTATGGGCCTTATGTGAAGTCGCCCTAGGTGAACTTGTTTTTCTGTTGCTGTGAGTAGACCTATGAGGGACATGAACTGTCGGACCGGGCATACTGGATCCGGCAGTATTGATCTGATCAGTATTGGAAGTATGCGTCTTTGAAATCTATGGATGTGACCCATTCCCCTGCCTGTAGGGAGCTTCTTATTGTCTCTGTTGTCTCCATCTTGAACGACCCTGTGTTTAGGAAGGTGTTCAAGTTGCTCAGGTCCAGGACCGGTCTCCACCAGTTGTTGGGTTTGGATACCAAAAATAGCCGGTTGTAAAAACCCAGTGAGTTTTGATTTTCTAATGGTTCTACTGCATTCTTGTCTATCAGCTGATACAGTGCCTCTAAAAGGAAGGACTGTTTCGCTGGATTGTGGTAGTTGCTTATTACAGTAGGTGACCTTGTCAAGTTGGGTCTGAACTGGAAGGGGAGGGTGTAGCCCTCCCTCAGTGTGGTGATTACTTTTGGACTCGAACCCAGAACTTCCCATTTCTCCCAAAACTGGTGTAACCTTGCCCCTACAGGAGGATCTATAACAGCATGTGGGGCATTGGTGACAAGATTTACAGAACTCAAGTGACCTACACAAGAAATATTTTTCACATATTTTATTTCTGTGTACATTTGACAAAAAGTGGGATTTAAGCCTTTCTTTTGTGGCAACCCGGTGACAATATGAGCATTTGCAACATGAGAGTCTTTGCTGTTCCCGGCTACCACTGGTGCTGGGTTCAAGTCTCCCTGACCAGTAACATGTACAGAGTTCTTCTGACCGGTCACAGAATTTACACAGTGATTGTCATTTATGAGACTTGAAACCCTTAGCCGGCTTCTGGGAGAATGTTGAGGCTTTGCCACGACCCTTCCTGGCTTGTTGCTTGTCTTTAATCTGCTTCCAAGCATTGAGGTTCGATTTCCTGTCGTTCTGGCCAGTCGACTTGTCATTTGCAGCATAAGGGTGGAAGCGATTTTGATGTCGGTGTGATGTACCGGACGAACGCCTCTCCTCACTTATACTGATCTCCTCTTCAGCCTTGGAAATAAGCTGGTCCGGGAACAGTGAGTTGAGATGTACTGGAGACGTTCTTAAGGCGTTCACAGTGTCTTGCTTCACTCCCACATGTAGGTAGTCCATGTAACTATCCCTGCGGGCCAGAGTAAAGTTCGCCATGTTAATAAAAACACCCTCAGATAAGTCTTGCATCGTTCTGGCCATGGCCTGGGAGATTGACCGGTTGAAAGTGGTCAAGTATTCTAGTTCATTCACAGCTTGTTTCATCTTCTCTGATGACTTGCCCTTGCTATCCAGATGCAGGGTTTTAAGTAGAGTGGCCATTGAGTCTTGAACCCTGGTCAAACACCTTGACAATCCAGCAGCTTGATTCCACATTATTGTCTGTTCCCGTGCTGCCCTCTCCCAACGCTTGAGCAGGTCCTGACTGAAGGTCCGGGAGGGTGGGGCAGTAGGTAGATTTCTGCGTGCAACCCTGCTGAATGAATGGTTGAGTTTGGCAGGATCCGGTGACCAGGTGCGTACTGTTGAACTCCCAGTGTCCTTCTCAGCATGCATCCCGTACCATCTGGATGACCTGGGAGGTTTGATAAACTGATCTCTGAGGAGGCCAGTATTGTCAGTGTTCCTGGTGGGATACCCTTCAGTGATGGTGAGGTTGAGATTGGACATCTTCCTGCAACCAGTCATCCACCGGAAGTTTCACAGAGACTTTACCGGTTGGGTGAACACGCGCACCGGCAAAGGGGTTGTCATCTGCAGCAGAGGACACAGTTTCAAACTCTGCAATCTTATGCCATTTCATGAAGCTTCTCACACCTCTCATAATCTCTCTATAATTGGCCTCCTCAGTAGGTTCCTGGTCAGCCTCATCCTTGGGGACATCTCTGTCTGGAGACCGGTCCCGGTGGATCTCATCATCCAGGGAACCGGTAACACTGAGCTGTTCAGCTTCACTGTCAGATGCTCCACTCAGATCTCCCTCACAAGTGGGCTGAACATCAGGGACCGAACCGGGGGCCTGAACAGGCTGGGTTGCTGTCCCAGCATCGGGAGCCTCAAGAGGCTGGGTGGCTGTCTGCATCTCATCAACTGCTTCCCCCCGGTGGCCTGATCCAGGCAGGGACCGGTAGTCTCTCTAGCCAGACTGCTGGTGGTGGCACCAGGGTCAAAAAATGGCTTCTGGCTGGTAGTCACATCTGAAGCTGGTTTCACAACCGGTTCAACCGGTACTGTGAAAGTCTTGGCCAACAGCATCGCCTCCAGCCGGGAGAACCTCTCTGCCCACTTATCATCCAACTGCTTCAGTTCATCAGCTGAATGTCTGCTACTGGAAGATTTCTTCTTGTTGGTAGAGGGCTTGGGAGACTCACTACGTTTCGTCTTCTTGGTAGTAGGGGTTGACTGAGGCTGTGAAGCCTTGACCTTCTCTCACGTGTGCAGGGTCCATGAGAGTGGGGGCAGAGGAGGACGCAGTCACCTTCTTTTCTTTTCGATCTCTGTAGGTGGGTGTAGCCAATTGCTGGATCTGATCAGGGGTAAACCCCTTGCAGACATCACAATCTCCACCCCCTTATCTCTACAACGTGCACACTTGGAGTGGGAGTCAAACCCAGCCATAGCGTGACCACAGGAACCTCGTCTCTGTCCTGGGGAAGACATAGTCATAGAAAATACTGTAGAACTTCTTAAAAGTTGAAATAAAATGGATGTGTTCGATGTAGAACAAAAAATTCGCTTGTCGTAAAAACACGTCTTCACTCTCCACGCGCCAAACGAAAAAGATGCTATGACGTCACGATGTCTAGACAGGAAGAGGAAGTACGATGTGTCACCTGACGAATGCACTCTCCTGGCCGGTCCTGCCGGTATTATACACAGGACGTCTTTTTCTGACGTTTGGCGGAACCGGTCGCGCCGACCGATAAAGCAATTGGCCATTGGATAGGATGTATTAACGCAATAAAAAGTAAGTTATAAGCATTTTTAAGTTTGGCTATCCTCGTTTGACCTTGAAGGGGGGCCCAAGGTTAAATATGACGACATCAAAAGATTTACAGCCCATGATCTCATTGTAGGTTGATTTACCATCCCAAACCTCTAGGACCAATAATAAGCAAGTTATAAGCACTTTTAAGTTTGGCTATCCTCGTTTGACCTTAAAGGAGGGGCCCAAGGTCAAATCTGACCGCACCAAAAGATTCGCAGCCCATGATTTCCTATAGGTTGGTTTCACATTGCAAACCTCTAGGACCAATAATAAGGGAGATATAATCACTTTCCATGGCTAAAAAGAAATGCCCGTGGCGGCCATATTGTTTTTCATAATGAGGCCAAAAATATTTTCAGTCAATATTTCATAATCAGGGACATATCCTGTAAATTTGAGATCTCTACCTATAATACCCTTTGTTCTAGAGGGCCAACAAAACTCCTTGCTGAAAGTCGAAAAACGCCTGTGGCGGCCATCTTGTTTTTCAAAAATATTCTCAGGCAAGATTTTATGGTTATGAATATATCCTACAAATTTGAGAAGTCTACCTATAATACCCTGGCCTCTACAGGGGTAACGAGAAAATCTCTACACACTGCAGCGGCGGCGTACTCATGCGTAATCCATAGTATCCACCGGATGCTATCCAGTGGATACAATTAAATAAGGAATTGTAGGCACCTTCACCAAAGAGTTGTATTGCCATCAATTCATAAAAAAAGCATTCTTATTTCAACAGTTATACTCGTACTGTACACATTCACATATTACATATGTCTCTGACTTCTGGTACGCCAAAATTCCCTCTGTCCAGTACTTATAGCCACTTCTGCTAACTTCCTGGCTTCTTCTGGAGAAAAACCAACTACGGTGCTTTTCTCAGTAGCCACACCAAATGTCCTGGCCATTTGTTCTACCCGTTTGACAATAGTACCAGAAGCCACATGATAACAATTCCCAAATGAACACACAAGGTCTGTCCTCTTATAATGTGATACTGTGTTGGAAATGTCACTTTTATGATCCTGGTCACTCTTCAAACTTCCTTTGTCTGGTGATTTGGACAAGGCTGATTTTTGCCTGTCTTGAATGTCCTCTAGATAAATGGCCTCTACATTGCAGGCTATTTCTACTGCTTCTTCATGTGGAAATGCCATAGCCTGCACACCTGGCAATCCTCCTGCTGTAGAGGCCCGCAAGGATTTAGCAATCTGCTGCCCTATGTCAAGAGACGAAGTATTGATGGTGACGTTACAGTTCATGACATAGGGAATAGCACCAACACCTGTAACAAGAAATTATCAAACTAAAATATGTAATTTGCAAATAACACAGATATATAACATTATTAACACATTCACAGGATCACATCCAGTATATTTTCTATTTTGCCACAAATGGTTTGAGTTAGTATAACACAAGATCTTTTTTACATTTGGCTAGATCCCAATGTTTTTAACTGTTGATTGTAGTGACTGATACAAAATTACAAAAAACTTTATTAACTTCACCCAGGAGGTTTTAGTTTTATGAACATTTGTCTGTCCATTTGTCTGTTTCTTGGTTTGTTTTGTTTGCAGGATTATGCAAATACTACTGGTTGGACTTTCCTGAAAAAATCAGAAGATGGGTCTTGGTCCGACTTAGATCCCATTAAATTTTGGAGTGGTGTGGATCACAGTCTAAAAACAAAAAAGAAAATATTCCTGATTTTCCCATTTACTTATTATTATGTGCCTTGGTGGAGGTATGTGCTCTCCAAGTATTCTTATCCAAGTATTATTTTCTATGCGATGGTACATTAAATAACATAAACTTGACAGGAATATTATGACCCAAGACAGCACTATGTCCTCTTTTGAGCCTGTATCTGAGGGCGACATCCTCAAAATCCTAAAATTATCCACCACCAAATCATGCAACCTGGACCCAATACCAACCACACTAGTCAAAGAGTGTGCGGACATTTTGGTCACTCCAATAACCAATATTATAAACTACTCACTCAGAGCTTCCCAAACTGTTTCAAAACCGCATATGTCACCACCACCCCGCCCCACCCCCTTCTCAAGAAACCTAATTTAGACAGAAATCTCCTCAAAAATTGGTATCCAACTGAGTGTCTCACATGTGTCCAAAACTGGATGGCTGGTGTGAAACTGGAGAAAACTGAATTTATTATCATTGGTGATAGACAAGCCAGAGAGTCCCTCATCAACAAATTCCCGACTCAACTTCTTGGAAATTCTATCTCCCCTACCGATATAGTCAAGAACCTAGGTGTTACTTTTGACTCCGGAAACACCTTTACCAGCCACATAACCAATATGTGTTGCGCCTGTTACTACCACCTTAAGGACCCAAGACGCATGAGTAAATTCCTCAGTATGGAGACTGCAGCCTTGCTTGCAAATTCAATGATCAGCAGTCGACTTGACTACTGCAATTCCCTACTTTATGGCGTAAGTAAATACAATGTAGCTAAACTCCAAAAGATTCAAAATGCCCTTTGTAGAATTGTTTTTAGACTTGATAGAACTAGCCATGTCACTCCCTTTCTTCAAAAACTACACTGGCTCCCTACCACATACCACATCTTGTTTAAGTACAATCTAATTACTTTCAAGGCTATCAAATTCTCTCAACCCATATACCTATCATCCTTGATCAAAACCAGTTGTTTAACATGTGGAAATCGTCTTTCTCTTTCCTCAGTCTCTCACAAAAAGGCCATTGGTAGGCGAGGTTTTGCAGTGGCTTCCCCCACAGAATGGAACAGACTCCCTCAGTCTCTCACAAAAAGGCCATTGGTAGGCGAGGTTTTGCAGTGGCTTCCCCCACAGAATGGAACAGACTCCCACAATCAGTACGATCACAACAAACAATAACAGGTTTCCGTAGCCAGCTAAAGACTTATTTGTTTAGACTAGCATATCCTCCACCATAGTACATCTCCCTGGTGGGCGCTAATTTTGGATCTCGACCTGATACATCCCTGGACTTTCCCTTTTTGAACTCAAGCGCATTAGAGGATGTTACATCAATTTTGCGCTATATAAATGTTTCTATTCTATTCTATTCTAGCACTACATTTTTGGAGTTCACCCCAATAAATTAAACAATAGTTTATCACATGGTTCCACCAAATTCTCTTTTGTCACAGTTGATTAAATTATTACTTAAATAACTTGTGGTCATGCATTCAAATCTCACATATGACAAAAACGTAGAAAATGCTGGAGAGTAGAAGTCCCAATAATATGATCTTGGATGTTGAATGGAAGTCATTTCTTAGCTTTGACTGGGAAAATATAAAAATCAGCTATGCAAAACAAAATGTCGTTGAGACATTTATACCTGTGAGACCATATCGAGGACCTGGTTTACTTCCATAGTCCCACTCACTGTTTTGAAAGCTACTACTGTACCAACTGACATCTTTCCTCCTCTGAACCAGTCCTCTGTTCTGAGGAAAATCTGCTGTCCCAAACAGAAAGAATGACGTACCAGGCACTTGTGAGGAAAGCTTCTGGGCTATATCTGGGCAGAACAATGACAAAACATCTAAGATTTGTAGAATTATCTTAAAACTAATACCTAAATTTTGAACTTTAAAATCTTTGGTTTTTTTTAAATTTTGACTTTATAGAGTAAGAAATCTAAAATTCGCCAGGAATCTAAAATTCGCCACCTCTAAAACCTTAGTTAATTTTATGAAGAAAATGATGTTTTGTCTCAAAATTGGTATTTTTCAGTTCAAAAAGCCTTAATTTACTATACATTCAACAAATCTCACCACAATTCATTTATTTTATTAGTATTTTCACATGTGGCGAATTTCAGATATGTGGCGAATTTTAGATTTCTTACTCTATATTTTAAAGACAATTGCCCACAGCCTATTCTGGCCACAAGGGGCTATTGTCCAACAGCACCAGACATACAATACTCAGTGATAAAGTTCCACACATACAGTAGTAACAGTACATAATATTTACAGTATTAATACAACCATATACACGTTGAAAATCACAATATATACAATCATTAATGTTCACTGTTGCTGCCCATAACAGTATGTAGAACACAAGATGAAATATTTAGACACACCTTCTTGATTTTGCAATTTATGTTCTCAATGCTTCAAATGGGTTATAATCCACATTACAATTACCAGTTCCATGAAGAATTAACTCTAACAACTTAGTTTCTGTTAAATTTTGTGTTGAATCAGGCAGTACATCATTAAGATCCTGTAGCATTTCCCTCCTCAGAGCAGCAAAATTTAGACCATGTAAAAAGTAATGACTTACACTCTCTGTGACTGCATTACAGAGTGGACAATTCCCTAATGTAATAAAGTGGAAAGCTTTATGTTGTTGATTTAAAGCACTTAGGCCAATCCGTATATGACTTAAATTGACAGATGCACTATCACTATACCACAAGTATGCTTTGTTAAGATTTATTTTGCTTTTTAATCTAGATTTAAATATTTCCAGTGATAATGCAACCTGTGCATCTGTACTATGATTATTCCATTCATGGATAGTTGACAGAAAAAATGATCTGTGGAAGTACATTTTCTTTGTTTGATTTGCTGAATATTATGTCCTGCTCTTAACTTCCAGTCAGATTTCTTATCTATAATCGACGGACACAACAAGGGCAGGTATTCTGGAGCATAATAATTTTATACATAGCTTTCGTTTGATAAAATTTACTGATTATGTAACAGCATTTTTAAGAGGTAATTTAATAAAAATAGCATCAGAGATTCCCCTACCCCACAGCCTGGGGAAATAGTTTTCAACACCAAGAGATATAGAAGTAGTGGAACAGTACAAAGATGGGGATACTTTCAGACCAGCGTCACTTATATAAAGGTCCAAATAATGTTTACGTAGAGAAAATGTATGTAAAAATAAAGTATTAAAAAGACAATTCAATAGCAAGATGACAGCATCAATCAGTAAACTAAAAATTGTGAAGCTGTAAAATCTATCAATTGGAGAACAGATGTCAATGGAAATAGCACAACTATGCAAAAGTACATGTAACTAGAGGAATGCTTTTGCTAACAAAAGCGAAGCATCCCTGAAAGTTTAAAATGCTTTGTGGTTTTAATAAGCATGCTGTAAAGCTAAGAATGCACAAAGCTGCGCCGTATGCTTTCCCAATACCTCTTAATACATTCTGAAGCTATAAAAGCAACGATAAAGGAGATACAAGACAAAAACTCCAAAGCAGCTATTTATGACCCCAGTTTGGCCCATAAGGGGGGGTCGGGGGGTAAAACTGACCGGCTATTTAGACTCTCCACATATGCTTTCCCAATAGCTCTTAATACATTCTGAAGGTATAAAAGCAACAATAAAGGAGATATAAGGCAAAAACTCAAAATCAGCTATTTTATGACCCCAGTTTGACCCATAAGGGGGGGCCGTGGGGTAAAACTGACCGGCTATTTAGACTCTCCACATATGGTTTCCTATTACCTCCAAGTACATTTTATGGCTCTAAATGCAATACTTAAGAAGATAATAGGGGGTTGACCTAAATTTAAGGCTTTCAGATTGGAAGGTGTCAGAAAATCACTCATAAATGAGACATTTTTCAAGGGATTGCTCCCAAAATCTAATCAGCTCGCGTTTTCGATAGTATGAACAGGTGTGTCAAATTATAAGGCTGTGTAGCAAGTAGTTTTTCCTGAACTGCGATGACGGGGGTGGGGGGTGGGGTGGGGGGTGTACTTCAAAAAAAATTGTTTTTGATCATGTGACCTTCTTTAAGGTCAAAGGTCAAATTTAAGCATGCAGAAAAATTTTCCCATGCCTAAGGTAGGTATATAACTGCCAAATATGGTTTGAAACCTAATAATAAGGGAGATATTCAAGGGAGACCATAATGCGGCGGCAGCAAGGAAACTGAGGCGAAAACAAATACGCCTGAGGGACGCTTAATAATCAGTTGCAGCAATCTATATATCTTTGTAATAAGAGAAACATGTCTCAAATATGGCAGATGAACACACTTTGGCAGAGCCCAAGCTACAGGTCACACCATAATGCACATCTACAACCCCTAACCAATGTCCCTACCAAGTGTTAACCTTCTACGCCTTATGGAATCCAAGAAATAGCCCGGTCAACTTCCTACACTTTACGGTTTCAGTGATATTGCCCGGACAAAATTTTAAAGATCAAGGTCACTACAGTAGGATCAAAGGTCAAATCAAGGTCACACCATGATGTTGCACACCTACAACCCCCAACAAATGTCCTTACCAAGTATGAACTTCCTACACCTTACAGTTGCTGAGATGTAGCCCATACAAGATATTATAGGTCAAGGTTACTATGGTAACGTCAAAAGTCAAATCAAGGTCACACCATGACGTTGCACACCTACAACCCCCAACCAAGTCCCTACTAAGTAACAACTTCCTACACCTTAAGGTTTCTGAACGGTTTCTGAGATATAGCTCGGACAAAATTTTATAGGTCAAGATCAATACAGCAAGGTCAAAGGTCAAATCAAGGTCACACCATGACGTTGCACACCTACACCCCTTACCAATGTCCGTACGAAGCATCAACTTCCTACACCTTACAGTTTCTGAGAAACAGACAAACTTTTTCCTGACACCCACCCGCCAATCCGGACACCATGGGTGAAAGTAATACCCTGAGAGCCCCTTAAGGGCTGTGGGGTAAAAATGTTTGATCATGGTGCTGAAAGTCGATTTCACACATATAGAAAAGGCTGCATAGTTTGAGTATGGATGTCAAGATATTCAGTGGCAGCATTATAACATGTTTGAAACTAAATTAGTACCTTAACTTTTATTACTTTAATTGGATACATAATTATTGAAAAAAATATTCTCAAATGGGTATTAGTAAGGAAATATTTGTGAATGAAAACTATAATACAGTGGCAATGTATATAGGAGGGTGACCAAGAGAAAACTCATTTTATGGTATGTTTAATTGCTCGTACTTGCTCTCACATACATACCCTAGTTATGGCCACACAATTGTGAAGTGTCCGCTAGGTGTACAGGGAATCAGTGTACATAGCCTTACTTCTGGTTTTCTGGCCACATGTTTGAACTTGTACTATGCGAGTGGGTGAACATGGGAATGTTCTTACATACAGGTTCTTAAGATGTTTATGATGTGGTATATTATGTCAGTGGATATACGCATAAATATTCTCACATATACCGTCTTACCTCTGGCTACTTCTCCACATGTTTGCAGTGAGGTATGTCAGTGGATGTACACATAATTATTGTCTAATACACAGCCTTACTACTGGCTACTTGTCCACAAATTTGCAGTGAGGTATGTTATGTTAGGGGATGTACACATAATTATTCTCACATATAAAGCCCTACCTCTAGCTACTTGTCCACAAGTTTGGAGTGAGGTGTGTTCAGTGAGTGGGTGTATAGGAATCAGGTCCACGGCCCCTAGTCTTGGATGTCCTCCTTCATGACATGACATGTCAACCTCACTGAAAGCTGCTTTACATGCATTTTGAACACTGCTTCCTGAACAAAGGCAAATGGATGATTTGTATTCAATATGATCAAAATCAAATGATCACAAGAAACCAATGTAACAGAACTACATCCCATTTGATATCATATAAAGCCATCAGTATTTGCTACACATTGCCCTGAACTGGATTCAAACCCAAACCCACATATGTGAGATACAAGTGACCCTCCAGCCAAAAAGGCTTACAAGATGTTCAGCCTCACTGAAAGCCTGTGTGCATGTTTTCTTAAAATGATTTCCTGGATGGAGGAGACAGATAATTAAACAGACAAATAATTTTTTATTTAAAATATTAACCAATAATATGCTGTGGAAACATACTGGTATTAATAAATCACAATAGATAAACATGGCATCACTCAATCGAAATGGCTTATGAAATTCAAGATGTCATCAATTGCCTCTTTGCATGAGGTCTAAATAACACTTCTTCAATGGAAATGTAATACTCCTTTTCCCATATAAACTAGGAACTTGTTTTTTTCTTTATAGATGGGAGTTTTAACTCGTCTGAAATTAGACCCATAGATAACGTAGACCTATAATTTTGTAAATACTAATGTATATGGTACCTAACAGAGTTATCTGTATTTTTATATCAAGAAAGGATATTCTCTCAGACAAAAACATTCATATACTATACAAAGAACAAAATTCATCGAAATGAAATCTCATAAACACATCAAGATTATTAACCAATTACTGTGTAAGTGTATCAGTAATTCTGATCAGCACTGAACCACATACAAATACAGATTGATACATAAAAGAGAAATGTATGTCATGCTCTTGAGATAACTTCAGGTAATTTAATAAGAATTGTATGAGTGACCCTGTTTTCTATAAAAATATAATTAAGGAAATTACAAAATCCCACAATGTGCTTATTATGCTATCATATATGTAGATAAATTCCGACTTTGAGACCTAATTGATCTTACTTTAATTGAAGACTTCCATTTAGTTACTGAAGAGGTATTGAATAACATGCCATCTGTCATTTTTGTCACATGTGTACCAATGTATGGTCACTGATACAAATGACCTTGCGTTAAGTATTAAATTTTACATTAATTTAATACACACCAAAACTTAGTGACATTCCTTAGATATTTTAGCCCTAAATGAAAGTTTTTGCATATTCTATTTAATGATATAATAATTTAGAATTGTCCAAAAGTATGAGAAGCATATTTTTAACATAAAGAATACCATTATATTCCAAATGATATCTAAACTCAACTAACTAAAATTAGTGATTTGTACCTATTTACTTGATCTACACAGTAAAAACACATAGAATTCTACATTGACAGAAGATGACTAATACTGTGAGAGACAGATAATGAAGATTGATGTATCTAGATATGAGGTCAATGTTACCAACAAAATTTATTTCAAAGCTGGGTTAAAACTAAAATTATTCAAAATGTATATAATAAAGTTTGTACATGATGAGCTTTTGTGAGACTTCTATTATCAAATTTTCTCTGAAACAATGGCATTGTATGTAAAGCCTATCACTCTCATACATTTATAAATATGTATCTAAAATATTTCATATAAATGATGTTTTAAGATACATAATATGTACAATATACTGACCAAGAGTCGAACAGGTACTAATTTATCTCAACACATTTTTTGGGGTCATGGTGGTACAGTGAGAACACACCTGCCCACTGCCTCTTAGATCAGAGTTCCAATCCCCATCTGATCCCAATTGGGAAAGCTGTTAGTTGTTTAGCGTTGGCCAGTAGTTTACAGTACAGAACCTTGACCAACTGTATGTACTCGTTTCCTCTGCCATCGTTACTACCTGTCACAATATAACTGATAAGATACTAGGCGCAAGGTAAAACACTAAAATAAATATGTATGATTGATGTTTTAAAATAAATATGCAAAACATACTGACCAACAGCTCAACAAGAACTAGTATATCTTAGACATATTTGTATTTATATTATGTGATTAGTGTGATAGAAAAAAATTATTATAGCTATTTTCATTGTTGTTCTTTAAATAAATAAATGTGTCCAGTAAAACGGCTATCAATTGTTTGACACCCAGTACTTTACCTATGTTTTCAGGTGTTCCAACAATAGTGATGACAGATCTGTTGTACTCTACATCAGAAAATATATTCAACACAGCTGTATCTTTGTTGCTACCTGCACAGAAAGATATATATGTTACAGTGAATTTGTGTAACCAGGGAATTCGCGAATTCCCTGAATGCTTTTAGGGAATTCACGAAATCCCTAAATGGACCACGGAATTCGCGAATTCCCTAGAAACTTTATAGGGAATTCGCGAAATCCCTGAAATTTTAGCTAGGGATTTCATGAAATCCCTGAATACATTTTAATTTACCAACATTTATTAAATAGAAAAAATTAATGCACATAATTTTTTATGCTTCTGTAGGACCATAGTTATAACACCATAAAACAAGCATTCTGACGAATGCATTTATCTCCCGCCGTATAAATTAGATGTACTAAAGATAGTGGAATATAAATTTTCTTGTGAGATGGAGGCACATGTAGAAGTGACAACAAGTTTAATGTTTGATTGCAATACTTTTACAGACAAAAGGCATTGACTCATTTTAGTAGCTATTACTCTGCCATCCAAAGAGCTACAGTTCTGCAACTTTATTATGCAGTAGATCAACCCAAAGTAGGTAAGGACGTATTTAGACGAAATTGCCTACCTGTAATACTTTTAGAGATAAAAGACATTTACTCATTTTAGTAGCTATTACTCAGCTATCCAAAGAGCTACAGTTCTGCAACTTCACTATGTGGTAGATCACCCAAAAGTACGTGAATGATTAATTTAGAAGAAATTGCCTACCTGTAATACTTTTAGAGATAAAAGACATTTACTCATTTTAGTGGCTATTACTCAGCTATCCAAAGAGCTACAGTTCTGCAACTTCACTATGTGGTAGATTACCCAAAAGTATGTGAATGACTTATTTAGAAGAAATTGCCTACCTGTAATACTTTTAGAGATAAAATACATTTACTCATTTTAGTAGCTATTACTCAGCTATCCAAAGAGCTACAGTTCTGCAATTTCAATATGTCGTAGATCACCCAAAAGTAGGTGAATGGCTTATTTAGAAGAAATTGCCTACCTGTAATACTTTTAGAGATACAAGATATTTACTCATTTTAGTACCTATTACTCAGCTATCCAAAGAGCTACAGTTCTGCAACTTCACTATGTGGTAGATCACCCAAAAGTAGGTGAATGACTTATTTAGAAGAAATTGCCTACCTGTAATACTTTTGGAGATAAAAGACATTTACTCATTTTAGTAGCTATTACTCAGCTATCCAAAGAGCTAGAGTTTTGCAACTTCACTATGTGGTAGATCACCCAAAAGTACGTGAATGACTTATTTAGAAAAATTGCCTACCTGTAATACTTTTAGAGATAAAAGACATTTACTCATTTTAGTAGCTATTACTCAGCTATCCAAAGAGCTACAGTTTTGCAACTTCACTATGTGGTAGATCACCCAAAAGTAGGTGAATGACTTATTTAGAAGAAATTGCCTACCTGTAATACTTTTAGAGATAAAAGACATTTACTCATTTTAGTAGCTATTACTCAGCTATCCAAAGAGCTAGAGTTTTGCAACTTCACTATGTGGTAGATCACCCAAAAGTAGGTGAATGACTTATTTAGAAGAAATTGCCTACCTGTAATACTTTTAGAGATAAAAGACATTTACTCATTTTAGTAGCTATTACTCAGCTATCCAAAGAGCTACAGTTTTGCAACTTCACTATGTGGTAGATCACCCAACAGTAGGTGAATGACTTATTTAGAAGAAATTGCTTATGTGTAATACTTTTAGAGATAAAATACATTTACTCATTTTAGTAGCTATTACTCAGCTATCCAAAGAACTACAGTTCTGCAACTTCACTATGTGGTAGATCACCCAAAAGTAGGTGAATGACTTATTTAGAAGAAATTGCCTACCTGTAATACTTTTAGAGATAAAAGACATTTACTCATTTTAGTAGCTATTACTCAGCTATCCAAAGAGCTACAGTTTTGCAACTTCACTATGTGGTAGATCACCCAACAGTAGGTGAATGACTTATTTAGAAGAAATTGCTTATGTGTAATACTTTTAGAGATAAAATACATTTACTCATTTTAGTAGCTATTACTCAGCTATCCAAAGAACTACAGTTCTGCAACTTCACTATGTGGTAGATCACCCAAAAGTAGGTGAATGACTTATTTAGAAGAAATTGCCTACCTGTAGTACTTTTAGAGATAAAAGACACTTACTCATTTTAGTAGCTATTACTCGGCTATCCAAAGAGCTAGAGTTCTGCAACTTCACTATGTGGTAGATCACCCAAAAGTACGTGAATGACTTATTTAGAAGAAATTGCCTACCTGTAATATTTTTAGAGATAAAAGACAATTACTCATTTTGGTAGCTATTACTCACCTATCCAAAGAGCTACAGTTCTGCAACTTTACTATGTGGTAGATCACCCAAAAGTACGTGAATGACTTATTTAGAAAAATTGCCTACCTGTAATACTTTTAGAGATAAAAGACATTTACTCATTTTAGTAGCTATTACTCAGCTATCCAAAGAGCTACAGTTTTGCAACTTCACTATGTGGTAGCTCACAAAAAAGTAGGTGAATGACTTATTTAGAAGAAATTGCCTATATGTAATATTTTTAGAGATAAAAGACAATTACTCATTTTGGTAGCTATTACTCACCTATCCAAAGAGCTACAGTTCTGCAACTTTACTATGTGGTAGATCACCCAAAAGTACGTGAATGACTTATTTAGAAAAATTGCCTACCTGTAATACTTTTAGAGATAAAAGACATTTACTCATTTTAGTAGCTATTACTCAGCTATCCAAAGAGCTACAGTTTTGCAACTTCACTATGTGGTAGATCACCCAAAAGTAGGTGAATGACTTATTTAGAAGAAATTGCCTACCTGTAATACTTTTAGAGATAAAAGACATTTACTCATTTTAGTAGCTATTACTCAGCTATCCAAAGAGCTAGAGTTTTGCAACTTCACTATGTGGTAGATCACCCAAAAGTAGGTGAATGACTTATTTAGAAGAAATTGCCTACCTGTAATACTTTTAGAGATAAAAGACATTTACTCATTTTAGTAGCTATTACTCAGCTATCCAAAGAGCTACAGTTTTGCAACTTCACTATGTGGTAGATCACCCAACAGTAGGTGAATGACTTATTTAGAAGAAATTGCTAATGTGTAATACTTTTAGAGATAAAATACATTTACTCATTTTAGTAGCTATTACTCAGCTATCCAAAGAACTACAGTTCTGCAACTTCACTATGTGGTAGATCACCCAAAAGTAGGTGAATGACTTATTTAGAAGAAATTGCCTACCTGTAGTACTTTTAGAGATAAAAGACACTTACTCATTTTAGTAGCTATTACTCGGCTATCCAAAGAGCTAGAGTTCTGCTACTTCACTATGTGGTAGATCACCCAAAAGTACGTGAATGACTTATTTAGAAGAAATTGCCTACCTGTAATACTTTTAGAGATAAAAGACATTTGCTCATTTTAGTAGCTATTAGTCAGTTATCCAAAGAGCTAGAGTTCTGCAACTTCACTATGTGGTAGATCACCCAAAAGTAGGTGAATGACTTATTTAGAAGAAATTGCCTATGTGTAATACTTTTAGAGATAAAGACATTTACTCATTTTAGTAGCTATTACTCAGCTATCCAAAGAGCTACAGTTCTGCAACTTCACTATGTGGTAGATCACAAAAAAGTAGGTGAATGACTTATTTAGAAGAAATTGCCTATATGTAATATTTTTAGAGATAAAAGACAATTACTCATTTTGGTAGCTATTACTCACCTATCCAAAGAGCTACAGTTCTGCAACTTTACTATGTGGTAGATCACCCAAAAGTACGTGAATGACTTATTTAGAAAAATTGCCTACCTGTAATACTTTTAGAGATAAAAGACATTTACTCATTTTAGTAGCTATTACTCAGCTATCCAAAGAGCTACAGTTTTGCAACTTCACTATGTGGTAGATCACCCAAAAGTAGGTGAATGACTTATTTAGAAGAAATTGCCTACCTGTAATACTTTTAGAGATAAAAGACATTTACTCATTTTAGTAGCTATTACTCAGCTATCCAAAGAACTACAGTTCTGCAACTTCACTATGTGGTAGATCACCCAAAAGTAGGTGAATGACTTATTTAGAAGAAATTGCCTACCTGTAGTACTTTTAGAGATAAAAGACACTTACTCATTTTAGTAGCTATTACTCGGCTATCCAAAGAGCTAGAGTTCTGCTACTTCACTATGTGGTAGATCACCCAAAAGTACGTGAATGACTTATTTAGAAGAAATTGCCTACCTGTAATACTTTTAGAGATAAAAGACATTTGCTCATTTTAGTAGCTATCAGTCAGTTATCCAAAGAGCTAGAGTTCTGCAACTTCACTATGTGGTAGATCACCCAAAAGTAGGTGAATGACTTATTTAGAAGAAATTGCCTATGTGTAATACTTTTAGAGATAAAGACATTTACTCATTTTAGTAGCTATTACTCAGCTATCCAAAGAGCTACAGTTCTGCAACTTCACTATGTGGTAGATCACAAAAAAGTAGGTGAATGACTTATTTAGAAGAAATTGCCTATGTGTAATATTTTTAGAGATAAAAGACAATTACTCATTTTGGTAGCTATTACTCACCTATCCAAAGAGCTACAGTTCTGCAACTTTACTATGTGGTAGATCACCCAAAAGTAGGTGAATGGCTTATTTAGAAGAAATTGCCTACCTGTAATACTTTTAGAGATAAAAGACATTTACTCATTTTAGTAGCTATTACTCAGCTATCCAAAGAGCTACAGTTCTGCAACTTCACTATGTGGTAGATCACACAAAAGTAGGTGAATGACTTATTTAGAAGAAATTGCCTATGTGTAATATTTTTAGAGATAAAAGACATTTACTCATTTTGGTAGCTATTACTCAGCTATACAAAGAGCTACAGTTCTGCAACTTCACTATGTGGTAGATCACCCAAAAGTATGTGAATGACTTATTTAGAAGAAATTGCCTACCTATAATACTTTTAGAGATAAAAGACAGTTACTCATTCTAGTAGCTTTTGCTCAGCTATCTACTCACTTAGCTATTGACCTACATCTGCAAAAGCAACAAAAATATAAAGGACACAGGAAAATAAACTTTTGAAAAACTAGATGAATAACAAAAGATTTGCCTAACTTTGGTACTTGTGAAGGTATTTGACATTTATTTCCATCATAATTTTGCTACAAATAAGAAAATAGCTATTGCTCACTTATGACATGCAATGGGACCCCAAACGATATGACATCTTATAGTTAAGGAAAAAGTAGCTGAACAAATTATTTTAGGAAAATCTTGTAACTGCAGTAGTTTTTGAGTTACAATGGATTTACTCAACAGTCACAATTTCAAAGTAGCTATTACTCAGCTGTCCAGTGTGCAACAGGTTTGCAGCTTTACTATCTGATAGCTCATCAAAAACTAGATGAATAACATATTTGAAAATATTTCCCTAACTTGAATACTTTTGAAGATATTTGAAATTTAGTTATGTTGTTATTTTGCTACAAATAAGAAAATAGCTATTACTCACTTATGGCATGCAACAGAACCCCAAACTATATGCCATCTTATAGTTAAGGAAAAAGTAGCTGAATAACATATTTTAGGAAAATACTCTAAACTGCAAAACTGCACTAGTTTTGGAGTTACAATAGATTTACTCAACAGTCACAATTTCAAAGTAGCTATTACTCGGCTATCCAATGTGCAACATTTCTGAAACTTTACTGTGTGATGAATGATAGCTTATGAAAAACTAGATGAATAACATATTTGAAAAGAATTCCCTAAATTTAATACTTTTGAAGATATCTGAAATTTACTCATGTCGTTATTTTGCTTCAAATAAGGAAATAGCTATTACTCACTTATGGCATGCAATAGAATCCCAAACTGTATGCCATCTTATAGTTAAGGACAAAGTAGCTGAATAACATATTTTAGGAAAATACTCTACTGCAATAGTTTTGGAGTTACAATGGATTTACTCAACAGTCACAATTTCAAAGTAGCTATTACTCAGCTATCCAATGTGCAACAGGTCTGAAACTTTACTATGTCATAGCTTACCAAAAACTAGATGAATAACATATTTGAAAAGAATTCCCTAACTTTAATACTTTTGAAGATATTTGACATCTACTGATGTCATTATTTTGCTACAAATAAGAAAATAGCTATTACTCACTTATGGCATGCAATAGAACCCCAAACTATATGCCATCTTATAATTAAGGACAAAGTAGCTGAACAACATATTTTAGGAAAATGCTCTAACTGCACTAGTTTTGGAGTTACAATGGATTTACTCAACTGTAGAATTTCAAAGTAGCTATTACTCAGCTATCCAATGTGCAACAGATCTGAAACTTTACTATATGATAGCTTATCAAAAAGTAGATGAACAACATATTTGAAAAGAATTCCCTAACTTTAATACTTTTCAAGATATTTGACATTTACTTATGTCATTATTTTGCTACAAATAAGAAAATAGCTATTACTCACTTATGGCATGCAATGGGACCCCAAACTATGTAACATCTTATAGCTAAGCACAAAGTAGCTGAACAACATATTTGAAGAAAAAGTTGTAACTGCAATAGTTTTTGAGTTATGAGCCCTTTACTCCAAGTAGCTAAGATTGCTATTACTCACTTATCTTTAGGCCTAAGTCCATAAAACCAAAAAAATTTTCGAGGGCGTGAAAATTCATTGGGACAATTAATTTACAAAAAATCTGTAGCTGTAGTAGTTTTGGAGAAATCTGTGTGACTAACTAACTAACGCACGCACGCACGAACACACAGGCATCATTTCATAATCTCCCTCCCGGGCTAAAGCCCGGCGGGAGATAATAATATGATGGGGATAAGATATGTTTACAGATAAAAACTAAGATTAATAATGAAGATTAGAAGATTACTTAAGAATGCTAACATTTATTGAATGGCTATTACTCATTGTCTCTTCAAAGGTCTGAACAAAACCTTTTTAAACAGAAAAAGTTAATGCACATAATTCGCGTCCATTTAGGGATTCGTGAATTCCCTGAATGTTTTTAGGGAATTCGCACAAACTATGTACAAATTCACCGTAACATATATAGTGGCTCTTATACTTGTACAGTTATCTTTTTAAGTGTGAGCGCTAGCAAGACTCTAGTATTAACCTTTTTTCTCATTCTCTGGACTTTTATGAATTTGGCATAGTGTGAAGAGTGCCTTTCTCTTCACTGAAGTTAAGCGGCAATGGGCTATGTTAGTACTGGGATGGGTGATTGCTTCAGTGCATTACTCGTGTCTCTGATGGCTTTGCGGCTCGAGCTAGTAAACCGAAACCCTTTTCAGCCTCATTACATTAGGCAATGGGCAATAATCAGAGTATAGAATGGGAAATTATTTTACAAGTCTTGCTAGACACATATATTAAATTGTCGAATGATTATAAATGATTATTTATTTATTCATCTATTTGTATATGACTGTATATAAAATGTACAGTTTATACAGGTAGGATACATGGAACATAGAAACATGCGAGAAAAACATAGAACGTAAAATAAAAAATAAAAACATGAGAATAAACATCAATGGGTATAAAACCTTAAAATTTCTCTTTTTCTAAAAAGTTTTTCTAAAAGTTTTGTTTCTTTTTCTAAAATTTCTTTCTCTTAAAAACATCCAATTATTTGCTGTTAATAAGACACACCATGTCTCTAATTATGTGACTGTATATATATTATGGAGTCTATAGCCATATTACTGTTACCTAATTAACTCATTTATTTTCAAAAATTGTTAACTGTTGATATCTTCCTTTACTACACCATGATTTATATAGTTACACATTTTATGAGCTGCTACCAATGATTGTGATATTATATAAGCACATAATGAAAGCCTGTGAAAGGTACCTAACTGATAACCATTAATGAAACATAACTTATTGATAACACTAAAATAATTCAATCACAAGAAAAAATACTGAAAAATTTGAATTGTGCAATCACATGCCTTTCATGGCTTGTGCCATTTATGCTGTTTGAACCAAACTATGGTCCAACCAAAAATTCAAGATGTATTCACCTCAAACATACAAAACTAATATAGGAACGAAATATTCCATTGTGATATCTGCTCTGTGCAGCCTACATGTATATGTCATGGTAAAAACTCCAAACTGGTAGAATTGGTTAATTTTATTGTAATTGGAATTTTTATAAATAAAAATACTTACATAATCCCAACAGATGCTTTTGTGACCTACCGTTTGGTCAAGGACACAGACAATGTGTCACGCCATTTTTTTTACTGAAAATACACACGTAAACCCCAGCGGGCACCTGCTGGAGGTTATATCTCAACTGTAAGTTGTCATTCTAATTTTGACCCTAACCCTCAGAAGATGGTAGAGGGGAGGAGGGTGGGACTCTCCCTGTTGGGATTATGTAAGTATTTTTATTTATAAAATTTCCAATTACAATAAAATTAAACAATTTTATTGCATAAAAATGTACTTACATAATCCCAACAGATGCTTGAATGCAGCCCTGAGGTCCATGGTGGGTAGACTTCTGAGGACTGTCAAGTGCTATAGGAGAGTTCTTTAGATTATACAGATACAAAAAATGCGTAAACAATATGTTATACTACAAACACTGTAATATATTATATACAGGTACACTGGTATTATTATTATCATTGTTATTACAAGTACTGACAAAGTGAAAAGTAGTTGTAATAAAGTAGCTGTAAAGTACTCACCCACTTATGAAAGCAGCATGCTGTACTGTACATAATATAACATCTATGAATCCCATAACCTTGTCTATACAGTAGTGCAGGGGGTCAAAGGTCAGCTGTGCCCAGTTGAATAAAACTCCAACAGTCAGAGTGCAGCTGTCCTTCAAGCCAAGCAGTCATAACATGAAATCTTATCCATAGTCGTGTTCAAAAATCAAAGTCCTACTACATTCCAGTCCAATTCCATACATCCTGAAAAAATAAAGACTGATTAAACTATTAAGTCTCAAATGTTCACTATATGCTGTGCAGACACAATGGGACCTAACTTAAAAATATCATCATTTTCCCAGCAAATAACTTTCAAATAAAAGTTTGTGAAGGTATTGTGGGATCTCCAATAACATGAGCTCAAGACCTGCTCTAAGGAGATACCTCCTTTG
Organism: Sabellastarte sp. h YS-2021; assembly: GCA_964017235.1. Taxonomy (NCBI): domain Eukaryota; kingdom Metazoa; phylum Annelida; class Polychaeta; order Sabellida; family Sabellidae; genus Sabellastarte; species Sabellastarte sp. h YS-2021. The sequence goes on from OZ024931.1 coordinate 89,131,196, forward strand.
AACGCAAGTGATGCAGCCATAGCTCTAACATCATGAGCTCTGACCTGAGTGACCTGTTGATCAGTCATATCCGAAGACTGATAGCAAGTGTGAATGGTGTGTTTGATCCACTGGGAAATGGTTATTCTTGAGATATCCTTGGAATAACCTTCCCTAAGTGATACAAAGAGAAGGGCCTTGCCCTTTCGCATGGATTTGGTCTTGTCTAAGTAGACTTTGAGGGCCCTAACTGGACAAAGTGACTTGTCCTCCACCAGTGAACTGTCCAACATGGTAGTAAGAGCTGGTATAACTACTGGTTTAATGGAATCAGGGCCATCCGAAGCCAACTGGTTTTTGGCCAGGAATGCTGGAGAAGGAGAAACAGTGACCTCTGACCAATTTCTCCTTGAAGAGACAGAAGAGTGAGTCCAAGCAAGTAAGTTAGCCACTTCAAAGGAGCCTCAGATAAAGGCTCAAAAGGAGGTTTTGTCAAACCTAAGAGGACCAAGGAGAGGTCCCATGTAGGTATGGACCTATTTGGTTTAGGTCTATCCCTGGTGAAGCTGGCAATAAGTCTATTCAGTTCTAGACTTTTTGAGATGAGTTCACCCTGAGAACCCAAAGCATCAGCTATTGCTGTTCTATAACCAATAATTGTAGCTGGTTTGAGGTTTTTGACTGTGAACAGGTAGTTTAAAAATTCTGCTACCTGGGGAACAGTTGTTGAGGTGATGTCCACCTTATTCTGTGAGCACCATTGCCCATAAATGGCCCACCTTGATTGATAGACTTTTCTTGAGGATTCCCTCTGGGGTGCCTTAATTCTTTCTGCCACCTCAGATGAGAATCTTCCAGAATTGGATTCCTGGAATCCAGAAGCCACACATGTAGATTCAGGTACTCCACGTTGTTGTGGAACCTGTTAGAATGTGGCTGTTTCAGAAGTGTCTTCCAGTGAGGGAGCTGTAGGGGTACCCTGGTCGAGAGATCCACCAGATCCCAAAACCATGGCATCCCTGGCCACCCTGGGGTCAGTACTATCATCCTGCATGGGTATGTTATTATTTTTTTAATTACTTGTGGCAGGATGGCTACTGGACAGAAGACATAGCCGTCTAGACCTTCCCAACAGATATTCAATGCATCTATTTTCCAAGCCTTTTTGTCTGGGACAGGAGATACATAAATTGGAAGTTTGTAATTTAGATGAGTTGCAAACAGGTCTACAATTGGTGTGTGCCAAATTTTGCAAATTTGGTTGAATATCTGTTGGTGAAGGGACCACTCTGTTTGTATGACCTTGTCCCTTCTTGATAGGGAGTCTGCTATCACATTTAGTGATCCAGGTATATGTCTTGCTCTTATCTGGATCCTTCTGGAATTTGTAAATGCCAGAATTCTCCAGATAAGAGCACACATTTCTATGGAGAATGGGTGCCTCCTTCTTTGTTCAGATAAGATACTACTGTACTGTTGTCTGAACAGATGAGCACGCTTTGACCTTGCAAGTGCTCCTGAAACCCCTTTAGGGCCAGAAGAACAGCTTTTAGCTCCAATATGTTGATGTGAAGCTGAGCCTCCTTGTTTGACCAGAGGCCACTGAGGACTATTTCGTTCAAGTGAGCTCCCCAGCCTTTTTGGGAGGCATCTGTGAACACCAAAGTGTTGTGAACATGAGGATGGATAGGAGCACCTGCCATAAGATTTTGTAGATCCTCCCACCATTTGAGATAATTCAGGAAATTCCTTGTTACTGGGATGCTTTTGTCCAGTGACTGGGGAAACTTCCAGTGTGGCCTTAGGTACCACTGAAAAGGTCTCATGTGTAACCTTCCCAGAGGTACTGTTTTTTCTAAGGAAGCTAATGTCCCTAAGAGTGACATGAGCTTTCTTGGAGTCAAGACTAATGACTTTCTGATGGAAACAGTCTGAACTTTTAACCGATCGAGTTTCTTTTGGGTTGGAAAAACCAGACCCCTCTGAAGATCGAAGTGATAACCCAGAAAATCTAGATTTTGTGTGGGAACCAATTCCGATTTTTGGAAATTGATGAGCCAGCCTAGTTCTTGGACCAATTTCACTAAATGTTTTGAATGTTTGAGACATTGATCCTTTGTTGGTGACCAAAGAAGCCAGTCGTCTAGATATTGATGGATTCTGAGGTTCCTGGCTTGAGCTATGAGTTTTACCTCTTTCACAATGCGAGTAAACTCTAGGGGAGCTGTCACGACACCAAAAGGGAGAGCCTGAAATTGGAAAACCCCTTTTTTGGTCTGAAATCTCAGATATTTTTGAGATTGTGGATGTATTGGAACATGAAAATAAGCGTCTGTGAGGTCTATCGAGGTGACACACTCCCCTTTTCGAATCGACTTCCTGATAGATTTGGCTGTTTCCATTTTGAAAGTTGGAACATGTAAATGGGTGTTCAACATACTTAAATCTATCACTGGTCTCCACCTTTTCATGGGTTTGGGTACCAGAAACAGTCTGCTGTAATATCCCAGAGTAGAGGGTTTCCTGACATGAGTTATCGCCTTTTTTGCAAGCATGGCCTGAACTGCTTCGTGGAGAGCGCCATCTTTGTTTTTGTTGTGATATTTGCTCAAAATGAGCGGAATTTTCGATAATTTGGGTAGAATTTTGAAGTCTAGGCGATAACCATGTTGTAGTAAACTAACGAGCAAAACTAACACAAGGCTATCCAAAAGGAGGCCTAAAAATGACTGATGTGGATGCTTTCATAACCAGCCTTAAAATCTCTTGGATCAAAAGATTGCTGAGTAATGATACACCGGTGTGGAAAACTTTAGGACTACATTGCATTAAAAATCCAATCAGATTAAAATATCTTGGCTCGACTTGGCCTAAAAATCTTGCACTAAATATAACAAATACTGTTTGGAAAGAAGCCTTACAATCCTGGGCATGCTTATTGAATGTAAACTCACTAGACGAAAATAGGAAACTTTCAAGCCCGATATGGTATAATCCAAGGATATCAAAAATAGAACTTTTTTTGCCACAATGGTTCAATAAGGGCATCATATTTGTAATCGATCTAATCGATTCCCAAGGAAAATTTCTAACGTATCATGAACTAATGGCAAAATATTCTGTACACTATAATTTCTTAGACTATCATAGGGTCAAACAATGTGTGAACAACTTCCTAGGTACATCGGATACTTCAATAAATGAAAGGCCCGTTTACCCTATAACATTATACCTTCTCTCTAAAGGCATAAAAGGTTCACGTGAATTTTATAAAATTTTGCTTTCACAAAAACGCTTTAACGATGACAAGCTTAGACAAAAATGGGAAAGATCTTTGAATGTTGAAATTACAAAACCCATGTGGGAAAAAAGTTACCTGGTTTGTTTTAAAACTATACAAGATAATTACCTGATTTGGTTTCAATATAAAATCTTAAATAGAATATTGGGAATTGAAAGCTTAAAATTTAAAATGGGCATATCACTAAACAATGTGTGCAGATTATGCACTGAAAATGAAGAAACTCTAGTGCATCTATTCACTTTATGTAACCCTGTAAAAAAATTCTGGGAAGATTTGACCAGAAGAATAAAAGCCGACATAAATAGAGATTTAATTTTTTCAAGCAAAGATATAATTTTGGGTTACCAAGAAAAACAAATGTGGCCCGCGAACATTTTATTGGTAACTATGAAAAAATATATTTTTGTGGCAGCCGGAAAGAAAAAAACTCCACAGGTAGTTGAAGCTCTTGAGATGCTAAAAAATATTTTTTTTGAACAGGAGTATGTGTCAAGAATACAGAACCACGAAAGTGAATTTAAAAAAAAGTGGGATTTTATTCCACGACTATTACAGTAACATACTTTTGAAATATTCATGTTTTTTTTTTTTTTTTTTTTTTTTTTTTTTTTTTATAATACTGTGACTATGGAAAGCTTGTAATTGTTAGTAAAATATAATACATGTAAATGTTAACTCCTATTGAAAAAGAAATAAAAATATAAAAAAAAATGTTGTAGTAAACTTACTACTCTGGGATGTGCTTGATTTTTTTACCATACCTGCCAAAAAGTCAGCAATCTTGCCCCTGGGAAGTCACTTCCTCTTTCCACCTCTGCCTCCTCGCGATGCGCGCGCAGAGAAGTGGTTATAGGTTGAGTTTTGCTGCATTCGTTTGTCACGAAACGACCTGGTATTCTCCTGAGATTTTGGATGTGAAGATCTCCCGAAATCGAAGTTCTTAACAGAATCTCTGTATGACTTGGACTCAGAATCCTTCAAAATGGAGAGTCTTTTGATCATGTTATCCTCAACCTGGGATAGGATATCTGAATTGAAAACTTCCTGCTGGTCAAAATGATCAGTACACTAGTTTGCCAAGTCCTTAGGACCTAATTTTGAGCTGCAGTCCTTCAATAAGCTGTCTCTCCTTGCAAGTAGCATATTGCAGGCCAGAGTCATATTTTGTTTGAAGACTGTATCCAGAGCTATCTCTAACGAGGATGTGACAGAAGCCTGTAGCTGTGAATATTTAATCATGAGATCTGCTGATTCCCTGATGGTATCCAGATCTTCTGAACCTTTAATTTCAGTAGCTAACTCCTGGATTCTATTGTTGAGCTCCTCAATGGCCATTTTAAACCACACTACATGGCCCAAGATTTGAACATTCTCTCTGCAAACTGTCTCTTGCACAATAAATTGTTTGGAAGGCACAGATATGGAAGCTGACAAAGATTTTACTTTGGATATGTTGAAGTATGAGTCAGGTAGTTTTGGAGCTCTCAAAGGAATATTTTGAGGAGAGGTAGTGTAGTATATTATGTCAGGCCTCTCAAAGGCCAAAAACTGTCCCTGAGATAGTGATTCAGAGCTGGACTTGTCTTTTACTGTGGTTCCAGAAGCCTTCCTGAACCTGTAGTCCCACATGGACTGTATATCCTGAACGGGAGGTAAAGCCAGATTCTGCTTTCTCACCACCTGCTTGGAAGGTTTCTTAGAAAATGCAGAGGGAGCCACAAGGCACTCCACTTGTGATACCTCTAAATCCAATAAATTCCTGATGGCATTGAGCATCTCTACATAGGAGGGATCTAACTCCTGGGAGTGAGAGTCTGTATCCCCCTGAGGAGACCTAGATCTGTGGCGTTTCGTTGCAGGTAAAGAGGATTCCTCATCAGAAAGTTCCCCGTCTGAGGGGACTGGTCTGGTCTGGGAGACAGGGGCACACATACCCTGCTCCTGAGAGAGAGGAAGAGCTGTTTTGGAAGATGTAGGTTGATCCCTGCGCTTGAGCTCCTCAAACTGAGAAGCCAGGGAAGTTAACTGATTATTCATAGCCTTTAGCATTTCCTGAAGAGATGAATCAGGAGTAGAAGAGGTGGAAGTTGAGGACTTTGAAGGAGTTGGCTCATCCAACAGAGAATCATCAAACTTCTCAGTAACTTTACTTTTTGAAGATTTCTTCCTATGAGGAATTTTCAAAGCACCAGCACAAATAGTGCACTCAGATTCCTGACCAATAACACATTTATCCTTGCCTTTCTTGTCGTTTCTACATTTCAAGCAAGCCTGGTGATTGTCCCAAGGCAACATATCATCCAAGCAAATGGAGCATTTTCTTTGTTTTTTGGACATCTTTGAAGCACTAAAAAGAACGTGTATGTACTTGACGGCGGTCAAAATAAGAATGACAACTTACAGTGGAGATATAACCTCCAGCAGGTGCCCGCTGGGGTTTACGTGTGTATTTTCAGTAAAAAAAAATGGCGTGACACATTGTCTGTGTCCTTGACCGAACGGTAGGTCACAAAAGCATCTGTTGGGATTATGTAAGTACGTTTTTATGCAATAAAATTTGAAACTCCAATTGGATTTTCTACCAAGTTTAGCTTGGAAGAAACTCCAATTGGACTTGGAGCTAAACTTGGTAGAAAATCCAACTGGAGTTTCTATACCTGTAGAATTTCAAACTAGAGGATCACTCGCAAAAAAAAAAGATAATGTTTTTGCATAGCAAAAACAAAGCGTCCCGAAAAGGATATAAAGGTGAGTGCTAAAGTATTAAGAAAATGCTTTGTTTCTAGCCTTATACTGTTGTGGCAACCAAAGTCAGCGCAGTCTGCTCTATCTAGCACGGTTTTCAAGATATAAGCATTTTTGTGTTTTGCAAAAAATTCAAAAATTCCAAATGTCCGCTATATTTGGCGAGACAAAAGTATTTTGAAAATTGGCATGGCTACTCTGCAGAGATACCCAGCAGGTCAAAAATTTTGTTGAGTTCGCTCCATATAGCACGGTTTTTGAGATATAAGCATTTTTGTGTTTTGCAAAAACTTTGAAAATTTCAAATGGCCACCATTTTTGGGGAGACAAAAATTTTTGTCAAGACCACTGCCGCGGTGTGTATCTCCCGCCGAGCATTAAAGGAGAAGAAATAGCTTTTCCGAGATATTCACAATTTTTCATTTTCGTGTGTGAAAGCTCTTCCAAAAGTAGGTGAATGAGTTATTTGAGAAAAATTGGCTATCTGCAATACTATTAAGAGATAATTCACCTTTACTCATTTTGAGTAGGTGAATAATTAGCTATGGGTCTGAAACTTCACGGAGTGAAAGCTCTCCCAAAAGCAGGTGAATGAGTTATTTGAGAAAAATTGGCTATCTGCAATACTTTTAGAGATAATCCGCATCTACTCATTTTGAGCGAGTAATTAGCTATGGGTCTGAAACTTCACCATGTGAAAGCTCTTCCAAAAGTAGGTGAATGAGTTATTTGAGAAAAATTTGCTATCTGCAATACTTTTAAGAGATAATTCGCATTTACTCATTTTGAGTAGGTGAATAATTAGCTATGGGTCTGAAACTTCACCATGTGAAAGCTCTCCCACAAGTAGATGAATGAGTATTTGATAAAAATTGGGTATCCGGAATACTTTTAAGAGATAATTCACATTTACTCATTTTGAGTAGATGAGTAATTATCTACGGGTCTAAAACTTCACCATGTGAAAGCTCTCCCAAAAGTACATGAATGAGTTATTTGATAAAAATTGGGTATCCGCAATAGTTTTAGAGATAATTAGCATTTACTCATTTTGAGTAGGTGAGTAATTAGCTACGGGTCTGAAACTTCACCAAGTGAAAGCTCTCCCAAAAGTAGGTGAATGATTTATTTGAGAAAAATTGGCTATCTGCAATACTTTTAGAGATAATTCGTATTTACTCATTTTGAGTAGGTGAGTAATTAGCTATGGGTCTGAAACTTCACCATGTGAAAGGTCTCCCACAAGTAAATGAATGAGTTATTTGATAAAAATTGGGTATCCGCAATACATTTACAGATAATTAGCATTTACTCATTTTGAGTAGGTGAATAATTAGCTATGGGTCTGAAACTTCACGGAGTGAAAGCTCTCCCAAAAGCAGGTGAATGAGTTATTTGAGAAAAATTGGCTATCTGCAATACTTTTAGAGATAATCCGCATCTACTCATTTTGAGCGAGTAATTAGCTATGGGTCTGAAACTTCACCATGTGAAAGCTCTTCCAAAAGTAGGTGAATGAGTTATTTGAGAAAAATTTGCTATCTGCAATACTTTTAAGAGATAATTCGCATTTACTCATTTTGAGTAGGTGAGTAATTATCTACGGGTCTGAAACTTCACCATGTGAAAGCTCTCCCAAAAGTACATGAATGAGTTATTTGATAAAAATTGGGTATCCGCAATAGTTTTTGAGATAATTAGCATTTATTCATTTTGAGTAGGTGAGTAATTAGCTACGGGTCTGAAACTTCACCAAGTGAAAGCTCTCCCAAAAGTAGGTGAATGAGTTATTTGAGAAAAATTGGCTATCTGCAATACTTTTAGAGATAATTCGCATTTACTCATTTTGAGTAGGTGAGTAATTAGCTATGGGTCTGAAACTTCACCATGTGAAAGCTCTCCCACAAGTAGATGAATGAGTTATTTGATAAAAATTGGGTATCCGCAATACTTTTACAGATAATTAGCATTTACTCATTTTGAGTAGGTGAATAATTAGCTATGGGTCTGAAACTTCACGGAGTGAAAGCTCTCCCAAAAGTAGGTGAATGAGTTATTTGAGAAAAATTGGCTATCTGCAATACTTTTAGAGATAATCCGCATCTACTCATTTTGAGCGAGTAATTAGCTATGGGTCTGAAACTTCACCATGTGAAAGCTCTTCCAAAAGTAGGTGAATGTCGATTGAGTTATTTGAGAAAAATTGGCTATCTGCAATACTTTTAAGAGATAATTCGCATTTACTCATTTTGAGTAGGTGAGTAATTATCTACAGGTCTGAAACTTCACCATGTGAAAGCTCTCCCAAAAGTACATGAATGAGTTATTTGACAAAAATTGGGTATCCGCAATAGTTTTAGAGATAATTCGCATTTACTCATTTTGAGTAGGTGAGTAATTAGCTACGGGTCTGAAACTTCATCAAGTGAAAGCTCTCCCAAAAGTAGGTGAATGAGTTATTTGAGAAAAATTGGCTATCTGCAATACTTTTAGAGGTAATTCGCATTTACTCATTTTGAGTAGGTGAGCAATTAGCTATGGGTCTGAAACTTCACCATGTGAAAGCTCTCCCAAAAGTACATGAATGAGTTATTTGATAAAAATTGGGTATCCGCAATAGTTTTAGAGATAATTAGCATTTACTCATTTTGAGTAGGTGAATAATTAGCTACGGGTCTGAAACTTCACTGAGTGAAAGCTATTTGGGATAGCTACTCTGCACAGATACCCTGCGGTTCAAAAATTTCGTCGAAATCGCTCTATCTAGTACGGTTTTCGAGATATAAGCATTTTTATGTTTTGCAATTTTTGCGAAAAATTCGAAAATTCAAAATGGCCACCATTTTTGGCGAGACAAAATTTTTTTCAATATTGGGATAACTACTCCGCAGAGATACCCTGTGGGTCAAAAATTTCGTCGAAATCGCTCTATCTAGCACGGTTTTCGAGATATAAGCATTTTTGTGTTTTGCAATTTTTGCAAAAAATTCGAAAATTCAAAATGGCCGCCATTTTTGGCGAGACAATTTTTTTTTGAAAATTGGGATAACTACTCCGCAGAGATACCCTGTGGGTCAAAAATTTCGTCGAAATCGCTCTATCTAGCACGGTTTTCGAGATATAAGCATTTTTGTGTTTTCCTTATTTGGAAAATTCATAATGATTAATTAATCATTAATTACTCGGCCATTTCTTAACCAATCAATGCCAAAATCTAATGATTTCCAGATTTTATTAGAATGAATGTATTTGCCAAGTTTCAGGTGAATTGATAAAATTCCTTTCAAGTTATCATCCGGACAAGCTTCCCCATCGAAAAAAGACATTTTTGGTCATGTGACCTCTCTGATTGGTTGAAATGTCACTGCAGCATATTCAAAAAAATTCCCCAAGGCTACTGCCTAAACCTGCCAAATTTGAAAAGAATCCGCCTAACGATTACAGAGTTATAAGGAAAACAAAATGCAGAGCCGGCGGAGCCTGAAGGTCTCCCATACACAAACAAGCGTCCCTTGCTGGACGCTTAATTCTACCAGATTGGAGTTTCTACCATGACATATGTGTCAAAAGAGACATAAAAGTTCATAATGACTATACCAAGATCAGAACAATGTCAATCGACTACCAAGTATAACTAGAAATAGGACGCCCTGTTTAGAGTAGCTGCAACATATGAAAAGAAACAGGATAGCATAGAAGAACACACATTATCATGTGTAATGTCCACCCCATGATCGTTTTGCAACAATTGTACAGTAGTTTTACAAGAAACTGTTTCATTTGTAAAACACATCAATGATGCTTAATATTTATTGGTATACATGCAGATTATTTCAGCTTCATGCCTTTTTGCATTGGTTCAAAAGTTGCTCAAAACCACTCTGTCTCTAAAAGCTGTTGAGATAACCAACATTTTTGATTTCCGATAAAACTGAAGATGGTGGGCAAAATTTGAGAAATTTGACATTTTTCAGAGGCAATATACCAAAGATCTCTAATATCCCAATGGTAAAAAATTAGCTTGAAATTGCTCTATCCCTTACGGTTTTTGAGATAAACAATATTTTCAATTTCCGCCAAAATTCAAGATGGCAGACAAAATTCTGAAAATTCAACTTTTTTCACAGGCGCTATATCAAAGGTCTCTAGTACCCAAATGGTCCAAACATTGCTCGAAATCACTTTATCTCTAAGGGTTTTTGAGATAAATGACATTTTCAATTTCCGCCAAAATTCAAGATGGCAGCCAAAATCCCAAGATAAATGCGTTTTTGCGTTTTACACAGAAATTCAAGATGGCCGACACAAATGGCAGGAACGTGATTTCTGTGAAAAGTTGCCAGTAGACTCTGCAGATAACCTGCAGGTCAGAAATTTTGTCGAAATTACTCTATCTCAAACGGTTTCCCAGATACATGTGTTTTGTGTTTTACGCAGAAATTCAAGATGGCTGCCAAAAAATGGCAGGAAAGTGATTTTTGCAAAATGTCGCCAGTAGACTCTGTAGATACCTTGTGGGTTCAAAATTTTGTTGAAATTGCTCTATCTCGCACTGTTTCTGAGATAAATGTGCTTTTGCGCTTTACGCAGAAATTCAAGAGGGCTGCCAAAAGTGGCGGGAAAGCGATTTTTGCAAAAAGTTGCCAGTAGGCTCTGCATATACCCTGTGGGTCAAAAATTTCATCAAAATCACTTTATCCTGCATCGTTTCCGAGATAGATGAGCTTTTGCATTTTACGCAGAAATCCAAGATGGCCAAAAGTGGCGGGAAAGCAATTTTTGTGAAAAGTCGCCACTAGACTCTGCATATACCCTGCTGGCCAAAAATTTCGTCGAAAATGCTTTATCTCACACTGTTTCCGAGATAAGTGTTTTACATTTCACACAGAAATTCAAGATGGCCACAAAAAGCTTTTGGCGGGAAAGTGATTAGTATGAAAAGTCGCCATTACACTCTGGACACCATGAGGGTCGATAATTTCAACGAAATCCCTCTATCTCGCACGGTTAAGGAGATAGAAGCCAATTTGTATTTTTCCATTTTTTTGCCTAACTTGAAAATTCAAAATGGTCATCATTTTTAGGGAGAGGAAATTCTTTTGTAAATTGGCAAGAGTAGATTGCTGAGATACCCTGTGGGTCCAAAATGTCAACGAAATCGCTCTATCTCGCACCGTTAAGGCGATAGAAGCAAATTTGTGTTTTTCCATTTTTGGCAAAAATTCGAAAATTCAAAATGGCCGCCATTTTTGGGGAGAGGAATATTTTTTTGAAAATGAAAATGAAAATAGAAGATTTCAAGATTTATCAATTTCATTTTGGAAGAAATTGTATCGCTTTATGTATGTGTTTTTTGGCATCAAAGCTTGGACTCAAATTTGAGACACCTCCTTCATGGGCTCAAATTTGAGCCTGTGACTGAGCCAGGTCTCAAGTTGAGCTTGTTTGTGAAAAGCATTGAGTCTGAGTTCACAGATTCAGCAAAATATTTCCAAAATTTGAGACAAAGTCTCAACTTTTGAGTCTGACTCAAGCCTTAAGTCTGTTCATGAAACCGGTCCCTGGCTTTAGGAGCTACATACAAGCACACAATATTTAATCTGTCAGGGTTCATCTGTGGTTTGATGTGTTCTGTGTTTTAGTAGTATCCACTCATTAACATAAGTGCAACTAAGCCTGGATTCATATTTGGGTTGGACATGTTTGATACAACATGGATAGCACTTTTGGAGTGAGGCAGATTTTTTAATTGTTTAAAAACCTACAATGAGCACTCTTGTGCTAAACTAAAATGTACACACCGGAAGGGTGGTATTGTTTTACGTGGCAGCTCATTTTTTAATAAGCAATATCCATATATGAGGTCAATTTATGTAACAATAAGGACCAGGTCTTGAATCAAAATTCAAATATATGTCAGTACAACCACATGGGACAGTTTGAGTGATCCATAACTAATTGTATGTTCAACAAATCTTTACCTTGACTGTTTAAAATAACTTTTTTCAATGACATTTATCTGATGTTAATATAGTTATTGTTCATGATACCACTGACTTTACTTTTATGGCTTAATTATGATAAAAATAGCATAGTTGAAATATTTGTTAGAATACATAAGGGAAGACATAAGGTGTCATGCAGCTTCATTTTATTTAATATTCATACACTTTTTGAATATACATGATATGCTGCTTAGTACGCTGAAGTTACATAGGAATACCATTTTTAATCTTGAAACTGATGGGAACGCCACCAAACCATAATGCCACCTCCACAACACCACCTCCAAAGCGCCACCAGTAACCAACATTAATGTACAGAATATGCAGGTACATAATTTGTATTTATTATACTTATTTTTCTAGACTGAGTTACTACAATCTGTTAAAGAAACAAAATAAATCCCAGATCGCAAACCCCAGTGGGCCACTGTCAGCTATGGGTAGCTAGTGGACCACCACTAAGCCACTGCTGGACCACTGACTGCATTTTTTTATCAAAAATTTTAAAGCATTATAAACTACTTCATAGTAACCTCAAATATTTTTTGACATATTATTTAACAAAGTTCAATCTTAAAAACATATTATTTCAAAATATAAAAATATTGCATGGCCCACTGTTGGCCCACCATCTACCAATGTCAGTGGCTGTAGCTCGGACCAGCAGTAGGCCACTAGTGTAAAATTCCCAGAAAAATTAGATAAAATGTGCATTTCTTTCACTAAACTTAAGTTAATGTCATTTATATAAACAAACATATTCTGTACTTCTGAATTTCATTCAGTCTTTTCAACACTTTATTACCTTATATATTACTTGCTTATATATTTGCCGCAGGTGGTCCATCAGTGTCCCACCCACTACATAAGTAGTACAGGACCCACGATGGGCATCCAGTGGGCCACTTGTGGCATATATTTTATTTTTAGTGAAGATATCTTCACTTTTTCCATGTGATATAATTTTATCTTCTTTGATAAAACCTAAAACAATGCCAGAATTGTTTTATCTGACCCATGCAACTATGATCTGTAAGAGCTATACTTAGTTGTTGGACCAATGGTGGTCCTCTCGTGGCTACACCTGAAGCTCCTACTGAACAGCATTTTTTCTGACAGACCTTGAAAATATATTGTCTTTGCTTAAACTCATTTGGTTTATGTGAATTACTTTCCAAAAGTTGTGGTTTTAAATTTTATTACACAAAAAAAATTGCCACTTGTGATCCATCAGTGGTCCACATTCTGGTTGAATGGTACACATATTGTTAGACCACCGGTGGCTTGGTAACAAAAACTCAAGCTGCATAACTCTATATTTTGCTGACTTTTGCCCAACGTTGGGCCAGTGGTAGATTTTTATTCAAGATGGCGGCGAGCAATAATATAGGATTTTGGGAAACTTTGTAAAAAATGATTTATTATGGTGTGTCTAAAAATCATACACGGGTGGTCACAATAGTGTCCAGTTCATAATAATGTCCGATTTTTATTGGGGGTTATTTTTCAAATGTTGCAACAAGAATTTTGAAACACTCAAATCAAATCATTTACTTTGAGATTGGTTTTATTTCATGATAACTTCTAAAATTGAACCAAACACCCATACTGAGTACATTCACGTTCAGTAAAAAATTAAAGGACACAATTATGACCCGGACATAATTGTGACCACCCGTGTATTTCAGTGAGCCCACAATTTTTCATAGAATAATTAACAATTTTAGACATAAAAATAACATTTCAGTATAAATTCAAAATCTGAAAAATTGTTTCTGAACATTATAATTTTACTATTTGATTATGGACTATATCATCTTAAGATACTGTCCCACCATTGTTCATGTTTGGTCATGATTTGTGTGCAATCTGATTGGCTGTAGCATTCGCTGGCCAGAAAGCCATTGTACAGTACACATGCAGTAGAGTGGCCGGGTTCCCATATTTTGAGTGTTGTCATCACCTCCTATTGCTGCCATAGCTATCTCTTCAACAAGATTAGGGTTTCTTGCAATAGAAACATTTAAAAGGCATGCACACATTTGACGTAGCATCTCTGACATTATATTTTGAAAAGCTGAATTTCCCAGCAATTTGTACGACATTCAATGCAAATCACATGATCATTTCTGAGAAGGGGTTTCAGCGCTGAAAAGAGGTAGACATAGCCAGCCTTAGGGTCCACTATTCAGTTTTGCAGTTGGACATGCTTTTTGTACAGTGGGCCCGAATAATGAGCATACATAAAACTATATATTTACTATTAAATGGTAAGTGGAACTCATACTATCCATTCTGTCTAACCTCTATTACCTACATACGAATCCTTAAGCCTTATTTCAAGACACATGCAATGGGTCCCTACTCCCTCACTGACTTACACAGTGGGCACCCCCTCGCCATCTACTGTACACAAACTACCCATCCTCAGTTTCTCACTTACTTTCACAGTGGCCCATACCTCCCCATTTTAAGACACAGTGGGTCCATGCCCTCTAATTTCCTTACATGCACCAGCATCACCTTCAGCATAAAATGCCCAGCAGGCATGCAACTTTCAAATCAGGTTGAATCCAACAGTGAAATCTGGTTGAAATGCATGTACATTTTGTTGGATCCAACTGGTGAAATTATGTTGAAACCAATTGATCAAATGAGGTTGAAACCAACGGAAGATATCTGGTTGAAATACCTGTAGACTTTGCAAAATGTTTTAGTTCAATCAGACCAGTGAAATCAGGTTGAATCCAATGGATAAAATAATGTTGAATAATGTTTTGAATTAGCAAATTATTCTCAGTTAAACTCAATGTTTTAACCTATGTTACTCCAACACAGATTTATGTTTTATGGAATCATATGGCATTTATATTTTATATTTCTCATTTAGTAACTCACACTATTGGTTCTTGTTCAATCCAACTTCATCACTCAGTATACATGGTTATATATTATGATCTTTTATATTTTCCATCTAACCAACCATTATTTTATTTTTATATAATAGGTAATCCAGTTTTATAAGTTAGGAAGGATAGTTTTCATAAGGGTAGTTCTCAGTGTAGAATTATAATTTAAAAACTGATATCCAGTTTGATTGTTATTCTGAGACTTGAGATGCTATTTAAATAAAATATTTAAGAAATTTAATGATAATTTCATACCCAAATATATTATACTGACTAACAAATTAAAAATTATTCTTTGAGGTAAAACTTACAATGTAAAAAAAAACAATGTAAGAAATAACAAGGATGAATCAAAATTATCTAGCTATATCAGGATTTTTTTATGAAAAGCCTACCACTTTTAGGGAAAGTACACAATTAACATACTCGTGTCATACATTTCCTCACATTCAATATGTTTTTGTTCGAAAATGTGACTACTTATTTCTGTCAGAAATCAAACTTGGGTTTACTGTTGAAAAAGTTTGCATCAATTTTAGGATCGATTGTCAACCCTACATCAACAATATTTCGGATTTAAGGTTAAGTCTTCTTCAGGACTTTTGATATTCTCAACATAAAAACAAGACCACTGCCGCAGTGTTTATCTCCCACCAGGTATTAAGCAAAAATGGAGGTAGTTTGACCATGAAATGGGGTTCAAAGCCAACGGAGCAGTAATAAGGGAGATAAAAGACCTTTACAATTATATTGAACTAGATGAACTTTGAAGCAGGGGTCAAAGATCAAATTTAACACTAGCAAAAGATTCGCAGGACATGATTTCCCACAGGTTGTTTTCACATATGAAAGCTCTTAAACTAAAATAAGGGAGATTTAAAGCAGCTTTTGTAGGATGGCCTTGCTTGATGGTGAAGCAATCAATTTCAACACTTACAAAGAATTTGAATTTTTTTTAGAAATGCAAAAACATTGTTTGCATATATTGAAGCTCTTTTGCCAATAATAAGGGGATATGAGTCTTTGTTAATATGATGATCCCACTTAACCTTGAAGCTTACGTCATATTTGAAATATCACACTTGTGAAAGATCCACATGCCATGATTTCCTATAAATTGTTTTCACATTTCAAAATTTGGTGTGAATGATAAGGGAGATATAAGGTATTTTTAGCATGTTGAACAAACTTATCCTTGTAGCAGGGACAGTGTTCGAAACTCATGCAAAAAAGTTATATATTGCTGTTGGGCTTGTAACGTTGGAAACTTGGAAGTCCTACACAAAAGTTGCAAGATTTATTACAGCTGGATATTTTTAAGACAGAAAAAAGTAAAAAATTAAAAAATGTTAAAGTTAAAATGTACATCATGTTCAACAGGCAAGGTCATAATAACTGAGACAGGCTCACAGCATTGTCACTTGTGGGAGTGAAACCCACAGAGAGTGGAACCCACACAGAAGTAACAGCCTATGATAAATTAGAGACAAAAAATACTTCATGCTACTTCTTAACCACTAGGTAAACAAGGCTGAAAGGGGTTTCAGTTTACTAGCATGAGCTGCAAAGCCATCAGAGACACAAGTAGTGCACCGAAGCTGTCATCCATCCTAGTACTAACATAGAGAATTGCCACTTAACTTCAGTGAACAGACAAATATACTCATCACATTACACCACAATCCATGAAAGTCCGGAGACAACAAAAAACAAAAAAGGGATTCCTAGAAGCATGAATTACTAAATATATTCTGATTGAACATATAAAAATATATGAAATATTGAAATATTTTCAACAATTGCATTCATTGCCAATTTCTCCCACATAGATTAAAACCCAGGAATGTAGTTCTGGAAAGCAATAGAAAATCAAACATTGCCACCCGCTTCTATCCTCCTAGACCCCACCCTCAATACACTTCACTTCTGAATAACCCAGTAAACATTTTGGAGTTTTGCAAACGTTTGTTAGGAAACGTTTGGCAAAGGTTAAAAAATGATGGGTACGAAAACCATTTGTAATAGAATGTTTTTTAAATGTTTTAAATATACTGTTTATTAAACGTTAAATGATGAATGTTAGAAAAACGTCTAAAAAAAAACTATATATATCTATAATTGTAAGACAGTGGCTAATAAATTGTGTCCCCATTCAATTCTTACTTTTAGGAATTGCATGTGGTGCAATTTTTGACAAAGTCCTCTAAAATCCCCTATTATTGCTCACCGCCATCTTTGTACATGTTTGGAGGTAAAGGTTTTAAAATATAGGTTTAAAAAACGTTTTTGATAGAATGTTTTTAAAACATTTGACAAGCAATGTTGTTTAAACATTTTATGTGTACTGTTTATCAAACATTTCATGATGAATGTTTGAAAAACATTTCCAGCAAAACCTTCATTTTTTCAGTTATTTAATAATGTTTTAAAAATGTTTCCAGTCAAACCTAGCTTCTTGAGTTATCTTATAAACGTTTAATAAATGTTTTCAGTAAAAACGTTTGTCTAGAGAATGCTTATAAAATGTTTTTTAAACATTACAATCTAAACATTTACTTATAAAATGTTTTTAAACATTACAATGTAAACGTTTACTTGGAAATGTTTAGAAAACAAAAAGGGTTTAATTAGGTTTTAAAAACATTTTGTAAACGTTTAAACCATTTAAAAATGTTTACTGGGAAATACAGATGGTGGCACATGTATTAATTTTTTCTCTGCATTACAGAAAAAAGGAGGTATGCACTTTTTATTAACAACAATGCATAGAGTCTGGCTCTACAAGTTGAATGTCAAAAATCCAGGTTATTTGGTTCAAGTTCAGGGTGGGGAAGGGAGAAAAAAACAGGAAATTAAAAGCCTCAGCAAGTATATGTTTTTGAACAAAAATGTAATTATACCTATTAAAGTAATCTTAACGGTTACAAATTTTCATTTCTTTTTGTCATCAACCCTTTTTAGCACATAAAATCCTAATGTAATGTAACTGTGGCATATTAAGCAATCAATCAAGCTTATAAAGAGGCCGTGCCGGGAACCAAACCCCTGCCTCAGAGGTGGGAGATGAGAGTGTTACCACTCTGCCACTGTGGCCCCTCTATCTCCATCTAAGTCACAAATAAAATTTATAAATTACATTAGCTTCAAACAAAGGCCCCTGCTCGCTTCTTTCTGTATGAAGCTTACTGTAAAGCTTTGACCTATTATTCAAAGTATGATAATGTGTTAAACCTAGTTTATCTTGTTCCTTAAAATTTGTCAAAAACATTCGTGGCAAATGACTAAGTTTTACACTAAATACGACAGTCAGTGTAGTGAGGTCTGTATTACTTGATATGTGATATCTTAATCTGACCTCCCAG
The DNA here is from genome assembly GCA_964017235.1 of Sabellastarte sp. h YS-2021. Taxonomy (NCBI): domain Eukaryota; kingdom Metazoa; phylum Annelida; class Polychaeta; order Sabellida; family Sabellidae; genus Sabellastarte; species Sabellastarte sp. h YS-2021. The sequence continues at coordinate 89,149,500 of OZ024931.1, forward strand.
ACTGTCTGCACCATAATGCAAATGTGTAATTTGTGATTATACATACTAAATCAGAGGCCTATATATCTAGTTTGAGTGACACCCCAGCTAGCTAAGCTTAATAAATGTATGAGACCATCATGAAAACAAATTATAATGCAAATAGTTGTGTCGATACTAAACACGTTAATTATTATTAAGGCCAGTGATCTCCCAACTTGATTGATGACCAAAGTTATTATCCCCCATTTACAGGGAGAATGTATGTTGTTGATGAACCAGTGGAAGTTAAATTTATCTTACGTTGCACTTAGTTTATTTTGTTAAAACATATACAGAATTCTTGTATTTAAGTTGGAACCAACAGGAAGTATCAGTCTAACAAACATGGAAGATGATATAAACAAAAATAAAATGTTAAATACCTGTGGAAATAAGGAAAATTAAGTAACCTTTGAATCTCATTTTGTTACTTATAGTCGATTCTTAACATACACATTGATACCAGCACTTGGGCTTGCTTCAATGAAAATAGAGCCCATTGCCGAAAAATTGCTAAACTTAAAAAATATAATTATGTTATTAATTATAACATAAATTGTGTTTATCTAACCACAGGGTAGATACCTAAGGCCAGTTAAATATGCATGAAAAATTAGAATGAAACCTGTGAAGCTATTTTCTGTATACACTGTGGTAACATAGACAAACTTAAACTCAATACAATTCTTTTTAACATGGAATGTAAGGACGCGTTAAAATAGGCCACACATTGAGAACCAGTTACATCCACATGCCAATTTCAAATCGAATATGTAAAGTAATTTTTGAGGTAATGTCCAAAAATTATTACTTTGACTTTAAGGTCACCTGGATATATTACACACCTTGAGGACCAGTTTCATCAACATGCCAAATATGAAATTAATCCTTCAAGCATTGTTAGAAATACTGTGCAGAAACAAGTAGGTGGTGAGGATGGTGCCCCCTTTGTAACAAAATGAGGAATGGGCCCACTCTGTAAGCAAATGAGGAAATGAAATTGGACATTTTGTGTACAGTAGATGGCGAGGGTGGTGCCTACTGTGTAAGTCAGTGAGGGCGTATAGACCCACAGTGTCTTAAAATGAGGGGATATGGGCCCGCTGTGTAAGTACTGGAGGTACTTAGGCTGGACAGTTTGTGTACAGTATGTGGCATGGGTGGTGCCCACTGTGTAAGTCAGTGAGGGAATGTAGACCCACTGTGTCATTAAATGAGGAGACATTGGCCCACTGTGTAAGTAAGGGAGGAACTGAGGCAGGACAGTTTTTGTAGAACAGGTGGTGAAGTTGCTGCCCACTGTAAGGAAATGAGGAAGTACAAGCCTACTGTATAAGAAAATAAGGATGCATGGGCTAACAGTGTAGGTTCCGGAGGAACTAAAACTCTTCTTAGGCCCATATTTTTAGATAAATTTTGTTTTTAGTTGAAATTGGGAACCAACTTCACATTTTGAAATAATTTCCAATCTCACTGTCACAAAGAGCCTCTAGGGTGGCTCTGTGTTCCTCCCATCAGTGATGATCTCTTTGGTATTCTTTGCCAGCTGTGAACTGGGCACAGATTGATACTTTTGACCACACCATTCTCCTGGACAGACTAAATGGACTTATGCACTAAATGGATAAAAAATTTAGAAGAGTGAAAATGAAACTTTTACAGTGGAATATATAACATACAAGAGCACTAGAGAGCGCAGACCTCTGGCAAGGGAGCTCAGTTCCTTGACTATCATCAAAATCCACCCTAAAATTATCTGGCTATAACTTTCTTTTAAAAAGCCTGGATCCAGATGATCCAGACAGTGATCCAGATCACTCCCAAAATCTAATCACTTGTTCCTTGTCCCATTTAGGACATTTCCTGAAAATGTCATCAAAATCCATCCATAACTTTATCTGTATTTTAAAATTACATTTCATGGATGCAGAAGATCCAGAGAGTGATCCAGATCACTCCCAAAATTTAATCATTTCTTCCTTTTACTTTTTCAGACATATCCTTAATATATTTCATCAAAATCCGTCCATAAGTTTTTGAGTGGTAGCTTCAAAATCTTGCTGCAATCTACTAATAACTTGTTGCATTACAAGATTCCAAGTACACATCTTTTGCATTGGATCCAAATTTGGCCAACTCAAAGTAGCTATTGCTCAGCTATGGAATGAGCTACAGTGCAGGAGTTTTACTATGCTATGGCATAAAGTATGTGAATAATATATTTCAACAAAATACTCTAAATGCAATACTTTTAAAGTTACAAGCAATTTACTCAACAGTTAGAACCCCAGAGTAGCTATTACACAGCCATGGAATGCGCTAGAAGTCTGAAATTGTACTATGTTACACCTGACCTAAAAGTAGGTGAAGTAGTATTTTACAGAAACACTCTAAATGCAATAATTTCAGAGTTATAAGTCATTTACTCAGAGTAGCTAAAATGGTCATAGCTATGGTAAAATGCTACCGATTTTGTCAAAATTTGGTCCTTCTCTATTCTGACACCTGACAATACTATACTGAAAAAAATGAGAAACCTAGCCTCAAAATTGTTGCCTAGAATGTGCTAACAAACATAAAAACAAACAAACTTACAAATCGACTGACCAAGATACTTTAAAATAAAAAAATTTCGAAGTAACGAACACTCAGGCCACAGCTGAGGGGTAACTTCGAAATCTTGCTGCAATCTACTAATAACTTGCTGCATTACAAGATTCCAACTACACACCTTTTCCATTGGGTTCAAATTTGGCCAACTCAAAGTAGCTATTGCTCAGCTATGGAATGAGCTACAGGTCTGCAATTTTACTATGTTACACCTAACCTAAAAGTAGGTGAATAAAATATTTCAACAATATTCTCTAAACGCAATAGTTTTCAAGTTACAAGTGATTTGTCTAACAGTTAAAACCTCAAAGTAGCTATTACTCAGCTATGGAATGAGCTACAGGGCTGCAATTTTATTATGTTATAGCTGATTCAAAAGTAGCTGAATAACATTCTTCAACAAAATACTCTAAATGCAATAGTTTTAATGTTACAAATGATTTACTCAACAGTGAGATCCTGAAAGTAGCTTTAGCTCAGTTTTGGAACGAGCTACAGGTCTGCAAATTCATTATATCATAACTTACCCCCAAATAGTAAATTATGTATTCAAAGAAAGTCACTATGTGTGATACTTTCAAAGAAATTGGACACATTCTCATTTTTAAATTGTACTACAAATCAGGAAGTAGCTATTACTCGCTCAGCTAATGCAACAGAGCTCAAAACTATGCGCCATCTTATAGCTAAAGATAAAGTATCTGAACAACATATTTAACAGAAACACTCTAAATGCAATAGTTTCAGATTTATAAGTCATTTACTCAGAGTAGCTAAAATGGTCATAGCTATGTTAAAATGCTACCGATTTTGTTGAAATTCGGTCCTTCTCTATTCTGACACCTGACAATATTATAGGGGAAAATGAGAAACCTAGCTTCAAAATTGTGGTCTAGAACGTGCTAATAAACAACAATAGATATAAACATACAAACCGACTGACCAACATACTTTGAATTTGAAAGGTTTCGAAGTAACAAACAAAGAGAAGGACAGACAGATGGACAGACAAACCCAAGCAAAAAAATAACCTCCTTGGCAGAGGTAAAAAACAATGTGGACATTCAACTGGATATGTGTTAAATGCTGTTGATGTGTACTAAAATCTTGAGGGTATGTATTTCTCAGAATATGTGTTTATGTACACTGTAAAACTTGTCCACTTACTGTTGATTCTTGGATCAGAAAGGAATAAAGTTTCCAGTTGAGAATCTGAAAAACTACTTCAGAGAGGTGTTTAATTATTTTAACTTAATTCTAGCTATTTGAAATTTTGAAATGGGAAAAATATACATGGCAACCATATTTAAAAGCAGTCAATAAGATAGCATAAGTCACTCACTCCAGCCTTTAACTCAAATCTAATAACAGCTACACACCGAACTCCCATCACAATCCTTCAACCAAATGTGGGTTTTTGGCATAACAGGAGATATGAGGTTTATCAACGGTAAGCACAGGAATTGTGGTATGACAGCCACAGTAAGCTGCACTTAGCCCAAAAATCAAACTTTTGAAATGTTCAAAATTTTAACCATTTCTTACTGTCGCCCCCAACAGTTACCACTCTCGGAAAACAGAATGTGTGGCACTAGCCAACATTGGGCAATGTTTGAGGATGCTATGGAACATAATGCAAAGTTTCTGAAGGTAGTGACAATAAATAGACATTCCCTTATGTATACAACCTTTTTATTACGTCACATTATGCTTGGAAACACATCTTAACTTTGCCAAGGGCCCTCCTTGTCTCACCCTTTTCTTTTTTTTTTTTAAATTTTTTTTTCCCATAAATCTGTACAGACAGTTAACTACAATAGTAAACAAAATTAGATATATGCAAGCAACAGATGTATCTGAAAACAAATTAACAAGGAAAAAAAAAAGCATCTACAGTATATTACAGTATGAGTATTATTTCATACAGCTTGATTTGACAGTTTTGATGCCAATGTTAGGGACTAAGTTATGCAAACACATGCATACACTGGAAAGCACAATATAAGTTTTGAGCAGAAGGTTATACAGTACTAACTCAATGAGGTACATACTGGTTGCCATTTTAACCAATTTTTTTCAAAAACTTCTACAGAATTTGACAGTCTTGCGAGATATTGGAGTTCCTCAAAGCTTTGATTTAGTTTATATTGGAGGCCATGCACAGTTAAAGGGCTATTAGATTTAGCTGTGTTAAATATATACTTTTTTGAAATTAGCAGCAAGTTATTAAGTGGTTCCGAATTTTGGTCATTGATCAATGAGCCAAATATAATAGTAAAATCTGTAAATTTTATGTTGTAATTTATCTTATCAGAAACATGTTTGGCAAGGCTGTTCCAGAATCTTTGTACATAAGAGCAATCTACAAACATGTGTAAAATAGTTTCAGGAAATGTGTGACATCTTGGACAATTTTCAGAATCAGAAATTCCTACTTTTTGAAGGTAATACTTTGTCCCCAGAATCCTGTATATAATTCTCAGTTGGAACCAAATTAAAACATTATCAGGTGTGGTATGATGGCAAACTTTAAATATTCTATTCCAACTTTCTTCATCAATAACTAAATTTTTCCTTCATGCTATGCTCATTCTTCAGGCTGCATTGAGCATACTTGTAAAAATCTTTTGCCCCCTTATTGGACTTAAAAATTATTTTTATATGATATGGAATAACAGGTCTCAAGATAGGCTCATTTAAAAAATTGCTGTTTTTCATAAAATTTAAGGTGTCCATCTTAATCTTCAAGTATCTTAAGAAATTAATGTCTTCAATGTTATACAGTATTTGTAAATTTCTGATAGACATGAAATTACCATGTTCATCAACAACATCTGATACTAGGTGAATACCTTTATTGAACCAATCAGGTATAAATAGTGGATCTTCTGAAATTTTTTGGTTATATCATAAAGGAGAAGTAAGAATGTGCTGATTTTTTAAAAGTCTTTGGTTTTTTAAAATACTGTGCGTTGATTCAAAAATATCAGCCCAGAAATTGTTTGTTGTCATATTCTTTGCTTTGATAAAATGCTCTGGGCCTAAGAGTATGAAATTATTAATGGTGTTATTCATAATAAGTTCAAACAATTTAGACCAAGGTGCTTCTGGTCTGAGAATAAGCCGTCGGAACCAAGTTGTTTTCAGTGCTTTTAAGAAGATTGTAAAGTTAAACATGTTTAATCCACCTTTTACTTTACTCAGCGTTATGATATTTTTACTAATTTTACTTGGTTTATCCGACCATAAAAAGCCAGAAAATAGCTCCTCTATCTGTTTTACTGTTTGAGGCTTTGGGTTAGGTAGACTTATAAGCAAATGATTTATTTTGGATAAGAGTAAGGTTTTTATTACAGTAATTTTTCCTAGTGGTGTAAGTTGTCTTTTCTCCCAGTTATTTATCATCCTTTTAATTTCCAAGATTTTGGGATTGAAATTCAAACTAACTATGTTATCCAGGTGAACAGAAAACTTTAATCCTAAAATTTCAAACTCTTGAAGTCCCCACTGAAGTCCTGTATTTAGTAATTTTTCTCTTGAATATCTCTTCCTACCTATCCAGATTATTTTTGTCTTGTCTTTATTCATTTTTAAGCCTGACATAGTTCCAAAAATTTCCAAAGTGTTAAGAGCTGCTAATATTGAAGACTGTGACCCATCTAAAAATAAGGTCATATCGTCTGCATACTGCGTAACTTTAAACTCTGTTCCTTTGATAAAAATACCCTTTATATCTGGGTTATGAAGAATTAGAACTCTTAATATCTGACCACCAATAATGTACAAATAAGGAGAAATTGGGTCGCCCTGCCTGCAGCCTCGGCCGATTTGAATTGAGTTGGATGCATATCCACTCTGTATAACTCTTGCTGTAACTTCATTATTAAGCAGTTTGATCCATTTTATATAACTCTCACCAAATCCAAGGAACGACAAGGTATTATAAATAAAATTCCACGATATAGAATCGAAAGCCTTTTGGAAATCAATGACCATGAGTTGTCCAGTTATATTCGCTTTTTCTGTGAAATCCATAATATCGTACACCAGCCTAGTACTTTCACCAATGTATCTACCAGATATAAAACCATTTTGAGAACTATCTATAAGGTAATTTAAATGTGGCTTCAAGCAATTTGCCAAGGAACTTGATACAATCTTATATATAACAGACAGCATAGACAGAGGTCTCCAGTTCTTAATAAGTTCTCTGGCTTTATCCTTTTTTGGCAAGCATGTTATAACACACTGCCTCAAAGAAGCGGGTAGCAGACCACTCTCAAAACTGAAGTTAACAGAAGCGCAGATCCAAAACTTGAGGTCCTTCCAAAGTACTTTCAGAAATTCGGCTGGAAAACCATCCACACCAGGAGTTTTATTATTTTTCATATCTTTTAAAGCAGCCCCAAGCTCTGAAACAGTTAATGGTTTTTCAAGATAGGCAGATTCAATTTTTGTAAGTTTTCATATTGGAATATCACTTATTAACTTTTCCAAATTTATGTCAGTGAGTTGATTGTCAAAGGATTTAAATAGGTTAGAATAATAATTTGCAACTTCTTGCAAAATTCTTTGCTGGTCTATGCAGATACTACCATCTTTCAAAATTAACTTTTTTATAGTTTTTTCAATATAATTTTGGTGTTCAAGTGAGCAAAAATATTTACTCGGTTTCTCCCCTTCTTTTAGCCATTGAACTCGTGACCTTACTTGATAACCTTGCATTCGACTTTCCCTGATATTTAATAGTTCAGTTTTTTTTCTTCTAGAAGAGTGATATTCAATGCATTACAACTTTCCTCTAATGACTGTATTTCTTTTTGCAAATTTGACTCAATTTCAGTTTCTTTTTTCTTTTTTATAGTTGCATATTTAATAGTCTCTCCTCTGATTCGAAGTAACAACATTTCTAAGAAAGAGTTGTAATTAATTGTTAAGTGTATAGAATCATCAGATAAAGATTCAAAAGTGTCTAAATTGTACAGGGGAACTGCATATTTGCGTTTTTCGTCTTTTATCCAAGTTCTGACAAGGGACAGGTAGTCCTTTTCTTTTAATAACATGGTGTTAAATTTCCACAAGCCAGGGCCACGAGTGAAATTACTAACCAACAAAGACATCATCAACAGGGAGTGGTCGGTACGATAGCCAGCTTTTATATCAATATTACTTATTATATCCGTTAGGCTCGAAGAAACAATGAAATAGTCAAGTCTAGCTTGCTTGATAGGATTTTTTTTGCGCCATGTGTATCGTTTATGACTTGGATAAAAATATCTATAAGCATCTGTTAAGGAGCACTCATTAATCATGTTTTTAAAGCATTTTGTGCTCTTGGATTATTCAAGTGTAGATAGTTAAAGTTATCTAATGCTGGGTTTAAAGTAACATTTAAATCTCCACATAAGATGACATAGTCTTGGTCAGATTTATTGATCATGTCCGTGACACAATGGAAAAAATTTGGCTCATCATGATTTGGCCCATATGCATTTATTAATAATACAGACATATGATATATCTGGAGCTTAAGACATACCATATTTCCATCAGTATCTGTTTTAGTTTAGATGATGTGGTACTCAAAAGTATTATTAATCAAAATAGCAACACCCCTTGAGTTAGTACTGATTCCACTTTGATAGATTTCACCTTTCCATAGTGTTCTTGTTAAGTTAATATCATTTCCAACTAGATGTGTGTCTTGCAAGCAAATTATATCTGCACAAGTTAACTTCAAGTAATTAATAACATCTTTTCGTTTGGTCATGTTTCTTAGCCCTTGACAGTTCATGGAAATTATTTTGACTGTTTGACCTAATTTTGTAGTCATTTAATCAGAAAAGTTCCAACTGGTAAACATAAATACATATACACATACATGTATATATATGTACAATTTCAACTAACACTACCATTACTTGAAACCTAATACTGACCAAACTGTCAAATATGAAACATATGAAATACAATTAATTATCTCATACAAAGAAATAAACAGTTCTGCTGCATTTCTCTGATATGCTTTTGGATGTAACAGACATTGGGAAGGAAAAAAGAAAAACAATGTAAACATATTAAAAACAATAATAGGAAATGGGAAAAAAAGAAGGAAAAAAAAGATTTATAAGCCAAAACAGGAACTGAACAAAAAAAAAACTTTTTGAACAAATGAAAACAGATAAGCCAAACGAAAAAAAAAGCAAAAAAGGAATATGAAACATGGTGGTTAAGCAATATGGAAAATAATCTTTGGTATGTGACATGTTCACAAAATATGATTTATACATTTCTCACGGGGTAAATTACTACCTAGGTTCGTAAATCTCAGAATACTGAGAGAGCTTACTAGCACATCATACTGGCCTTTTTAAATTAAAGTTATTATTCATAATTTGGTAATCAAAGTAATCACAATTACAAAGTAACCAAAAGAAACGTTTAGAAAAGTTTAGTCAATTGTCCAACAAAAACTGAAGCTAGTAAAGACAAGTCTGGTTATCAATATATTAATATTTAGGTTAAAATAAAGTTTATCAGTTAATATATTCATTTGTAATCACTGATATGGTTAGTTATAACTTGAAATTAAATCCACACAATAGACAAAATTGACCTAAAAATATATTTTGTCATACCATTGCAGTGATTGCTTACATTACTCTAAATAGCTCAAACTTACTATACAAATAATGGGAAGGGGTAAGAAGTAAATAGTCAATGAAATACATACTATGTAGTTTCAATGAAAAAGGAGGAAATTGAACAGGGATAAACCTTTACAATTTATGTTACATCTAATTCAGTATCAAGAGCAGTGATTACTTACATTACTCTAAGTACTCAAACTTGACACAGAAAAAAACCCCTGAAATCTGGCAAAATTCCAAAAAATAAACAAAAAGAAATTCTATTAGCAATTAATACTATATGAAAGGTTCATATACCACTTTTTGTATTTATTGACAGTTTTAATTCCAGATATTAATTGAAATTCTGTCTTACTATAGACAACACTTTTCCAGGTTCATGTGGATCTTCCATTTATAGAGACCTGTAGCAGTCTACTGGCAACTCGTTTACAATCAAAACTCTATCAAACTGCCAATACTGAGAAGAAATAAAAGACTTAGAAAAATTATCACTTTGAGACAAAATATAACCCTATGTCAAGTGATATCATACAAACTATGAGAAGTAATAACTTTTGAAAGAAAATGTAACCAATATTAAGTCTTGCAGTACAAACTTTGAAAAGGTTATTTGATGGTGTGTCTAATTAGACTTAGTGATGTATAAGTGCCATGGCATCAAATAAATTCAGTGATTATGATGTTTCATGAATAGAACATAAGTCTACAAAAGAAAGGTTCAAAAGGGAAAAACCTGTACAATTTACAGTATGTCAAATCCTCACCTGTAGCAGTGTACTGGCAATCTTTAACTTGTTTATGACCAAAAACTCTATCAAATTGCCAATATTAAGAAGAAAAAAAACACTCACAAAAATTATCACTTTAAGACAAAATATAACCCTATGTCAAGTGATATCATACAAACTATGAGAAGTATTAACTTTTGAAACAAAAAGTAACCAATATTAAGTCTTGCAATACAAACTTTGAAAAGGTTTATTTGATGGTGTGTCTAATTAGACTTAGTGACATATAAGTGCCACTACATTAAATGAATTCAGTGATTATGATTTATTAATAGAACATAAGTCTACAAAAGAAAGATTCAAAAGGGAAAAACATGTACAATGTACAGTACGTCAAATCCTCAACAAGCTAGAATTAAACTGTGTCCATGATATTACAGCAATTATGAACCTTAACAAATTGAAAACGAAATCTGCTAGCAATAATTCTAGTTGAAAGGTACATAAATGATACCACTTTTGGTTTATGAAACAGGTTTTACTCCACCCTTTTCTTTACCTATGTTCTCAAAGCTTGAGTCTTGTTGAAACGCAAGATTTCATTTGTGAAAACTTCTTGTTACTGCAGTTAATGCAGTGTTCCACTGAAACTGACAGGCTGGTAACCATGCATTTTTTCAGAGTCGGGACCAATGTTTACATGGTCGATTAGGGTCTTTTACATGTTCCTGGCCCATTGGCGAGAGTTGGTGAAATTTCAAACATGTTTAATATTTCTACAACCGTTACCGATGCTTGTATCCGACCCTAATTTCAGTCCCCTAGTAACAGGCCTGCTGGTTAACTTAATGGCCTGTCAATTACACTTCCCAGCTTGTTAATTAATCAAACAGGCCTGTCTGTAACAAGTATCCGACTTGTCCCAAATATGGACTTCCAGACTGAACATGATGACTCACCGACCGTACTGGAAGTGTTACAGTACAGTCGGTAACTTTAGCCGGCCTGTCTGTAAGTGTTCACGACAGGCCTGTAAAGTTTACAGGCCAGTTGGTAACTTTTACAGACTGGGTCCTGTTTGGCCTCCCTCGATGGGTTTCTGAAGGTGCGTTTCTGTCCCTTTTCCCCCTGGCCCCCCCTGTGGTGGTTGTATGTTGTCAGCTGGAGTGGGTGGTCTGTCTGCTGCCCCCTGATGGCTTCTCAGCATGTTATGTAGTACCACATATGTTAATACAATGTCTCTCACAACTTTTGGCCTCTGTTCCATGGTGGTCAACAGCACCCTGAATCTCTTGACAAGTATACCAAATGAGTTCTCGACTACCCTTCTCCCCCTGGATATCCTGTAGTTGGCTATTCTCTCTTCTCTGGTCAGTTGGCGTCTACTGTTAGGCTTGACCAGCCAAGGCATCAGGGCAAAGGCGTCGTCCCCCATCAGGAAGTAGTGTAGATCTGGCCCCCCAGGTCCAAGTAGTTCAGGTGGTGGTAGTCCCAAGGCTCTGTTTTCAATTTTTCTTTCCAGTTTGCAGCTGTTGACAATCTGTGCATCAGATGATGACCCACTGGCCCCCATGTTGACCCACAGGAACTTGTAATCTGCATCAACTAAAGCCAAAAGTATTAGGGAGAAGTAGCTCTTGTAGTTGAAATATTCAGTGCCTGACTTCTTGGGTTTTTTGATGGCAATTTGTTTTCTATCTAATGCAATGACTGCATGGGGGACATTCCATCCGTTTCTAAATCTTTGTTCAATTTTCTTCGTCTTCAGGATAAGTGGGGCACACCAGATATTCTTGCTGAAATTCCTTCTAAATGGCTTTGCAGACCTGGGGGACACATTTGCACATGGTCGATCTTCCAACCGTTCAGTGGTATTGCAGTGAAGTGTAGTTTTCCCCTATGGATAAGTGTCTCAAAGTAACTGCCAGTTTCAAGCCGACTTCCAGTGGTTTCCTGAAGTTGGTGAATGTCTGCCTGAGGTGGGGGGGGGGGGGGGTGATTCTTTCTTCAATCAAATCAAAAAATGCTGGCTCCATCCTGGTGAAATTTCTGTAGCCTGGTATGTCAGTACTGATTAACTCGTCCAAGAGTGTTCTGTAGCAATCCCTCTCCTCTCTCTGCAGCATCCAGGGCAGGACCCATGGATTCTGTGGCTTCCTTCTCGGTGCTGGGGGTGGGGGTGATGGTGACGCTGGCTGGGCAGGGGCTGGGTTCTGCTGTCTTCTGTGTCTTGAAAATATCAAGTACAATAAAAAATTAAACTCAATAAAAACCAAAAAACCCTCAAGTGATCTATCAGTTGCTCTTGATGTGTTCCTGTCATCTTTGAAGTGTGAAATGAATGGCATATCACAGGGTCGGGAACATGCTCCAGGCCTGTCTGTCTTTACGGCTTGTCTGTTTGTGATCCGGCTTGTCTGTTATGGGGTTTATGGCTTGTCATAGAAATTCTACGACTGGCCGTGCAAAAAAGGTTCCGGACCTTATGGCTTGTCGGGATGGCCATTATGACCTTTATGCAACTTTACCGTCCTTTCAGGGATTTCAAAACCGACCCACCATTTTTCCGTGTTTTTTCTCCCGACTCTGCGAGTTTTGCAACCGACCCTAGGGTCTTAGGGTCGGTTACAGAGTCAGTTCCAGTGGAAACACTGTATTATTTGGCAATCTTGCTACATGTCAAATAAATCTGAGTCTTCTGTGTGCTTGCTTTGTTGACCATTCTTGCTGTTGAGTTTTTTCACATAATTTGATATCTGGTTGTTTTGCGTCAACTTATATCAAGAATGTTGCAAAGAAATTTTCTTTGTGTGATGGTATTTTTTCTCCATTTTCTTTGTTCAAGGTAATCATTCACTGTTGTATAAGAATATACTTTCTATGAGTGCTTAAAAATCCTCAATTTCAGTTTTAAATTTAAGGATTTGTTCTTGAAAATGCTGGGAAGACAGTTGAAAGCTCTGAGAGCAAGGCTTGTTCTTCTGTTTATATGTTCATGTGTTCCTAAAAGACTTCCAACATATTTGCATTTTTTTTCTTCTTTATAACCATTTCTGGATATTCTGTATTTTTCTGTTTTCTCTGGATTAATTTTATGATTTCTTTACTTGAGTGCATGTGGTACTTCTCTTTCATCGTTTTCAATAATATGTTGTCCTATTGATGCCCATCCTATGTCATCAGCATATTGTTTGTCTATTGTAAGGAAGTTGTTGTTATTATAAATCTTATGGTGTGTGTGGTATTTCAAAAAGGCGGGAAGTTCACTGCTATTTCTGGTTTCTTTGTATTTCTTCAAAGATATTGTTAAATATCTAATAAAGAGTAAAGCACTTGCACAATAACCTTGTGGTAACTGAATGTTTGTCAGAAAGGAATCTCCAATTTTTCCTTCTAATCTTACTCTATATTCTACATCTTTTAATAAAATTTTAATTAGATGTAGTTCATCATTTTCTAGTGTTTCATTTATATATTCAATTAAGGTATTTCTCTCAATTTATCAAAAGCATCTAATCTAATGTGGACTTTTTTTTACAGCGCCTAATCTCCATCACTGATGGACTCTAAGGCGCATCTAAACATAAAGCAAGGCAGTTAGCGTTAATCAAGGGACATAGTCAGGTCGTACCAAGGAGACACAGATGTGACGGGGAGGCTATGGTGGGTAGGCTTTTGCAAACAGGTATGTTTTAAGCTTCTTTCTGAAGGAGGCAACTGATGTTGCACTGCGAGCATCTTGAGGGAGGTCATTCCAGATCTTAGGAGCATCAAAGGCAAAACTATGGCCAAAATGTTTGGCTGACTTAAAGACTGATGAATGGAAAGGGGGAACTGTAAGGTATTGACGATCTGGGTGACTATGCCTAGTACTATAGGGACAACTACTAAAAGACAAGAACGGTTCGAAGTAAGAGGGAGAACCACTATGCAAAAATTTATACACAAGTGCTGCGGTTTTGAAAATACAACGGTACTTAACAGGCAACCAGTGGAGTTTCTGTAGAATGGGTGTAACATGAGCATACTTTCTATGATTTGTAACAATACGAGCAAGGGTGTTCTGAATACTTTGCAACTTGTGCTGATTGAAACCGGACAAACCTCTGAACAGAGAGTTACAATAGCCCAGACGACTACTAACCAAGGCATTTGCAGCCAGGACTGCCACTTCAGAAGTGAGATACTTTCTAATTCTACGGAGGTCACGCATCTGAAGGAAGCACGCTTTGCTAGTCCTCTTGATATGCTCAGAGAATGAGAAATCTGTATCAAACCACACACCTAGATTTCTGACAGAATCAACCGGATGAAGAAGGCTACCAAGAATGCTAACCAGAAAGTGAGAGGAAATCTTCTGACGTTGAGCCTTGGAACCAAAGACAATAAACTCAGTTTTTTCAGGGTTGAGCTTCAATTTACTGAGAGACATCCACTCTTGAACATCACGAAGGCAGGCATTTAGCTTGTCGAGAGCCGAAGAAGCATTCTTGTGGGAGAGATGGATGTATAACTGAGTATCATCCGCATGAAAATGGAATTTAATATGCGGGTGGAGGCGAATAATTTTACTAAGTGGTGTTGTATAGAGTGAAAACAGTAACGGACCCAGAACAGAACCTTGTGGGACTCCATAGATGAGATTGCTTAATTCAGATAGTGTGGAGCCTATCTTAATGGCCTGGCAACGATTTCTTAAGTAGGAAGCAAACCACCTTAGAGCTGTTCCACCAAGACCAAACCAGGATTTAAGGTAACCAAGGAGAATATTATGGTCTATGGTGTCAAATGCGGCTGATAAGTCAAGAAGTACTAAAGCTGTGGGTTCACCGCGTGCCAGAGAGAGATGAACCTCGTTTTTTGCAATAAAACATTGCTTATATCAAGTAGTAGTAGTGTTGTTTAGTATTTCTTTTTTAATTACAATATTTTCTTTTTTAAGTTTACCTTGGATAATATTTAAATCTTTAAACATGCAATGAGAGTCTTCTTTTGAATTTTCATTTTATTACACTACAATAGCTTACCATGTGGGACTTAATGCTGTTCTCGGGTTGCCACACCCGGGGCCAACGTCTTAGAAAAAAAGACAGTTCTTGTTAGCCACCGGATACACTGCTAGTTGTCGTCACGTGATAACCTCTGACCTCTCGCCCTACTTTCTCGTTGGCCACGCAAATTACAATGCTTTATTTTACAAGGAATATTATTTCATTTTTACAAGGATATACTTGTCGTTGGATCTGGAAACTACATCAGTTTCCTTATTTTATTGCATAGAATCACAATTCGATGTCTTTTCATAGTTCAGATAAGTATCTTTACTTTATTTTACAACTGAAGTCCACTTCCGGGTTCTCGTTGTAAATCACAGCGACTCGTTTATGTGGTTTCTAATACAGGATATATATATATATGCCTATCAGCAAAATAAAATAAAATAAAATATTTAACCCCTATCTGCTTCATTATTGGACCTTTTTAGGGTTTAAATATATATAAATGTAACACAAACGAGTCCTGGTCGAGTGAAAGCATCGGAAACAACTTCCGTTTTTTATTGTCGAGACTGCAATTTCTTGTAATGCACGTCTCGCGTTGGTAGTTTATTTACAGGAATATATGCCTGTTGGAATCAAATAGCATAAATTTCTTATTGTTTTATCCCCATTCTTCAACAGTATTTGCCCTTTTAAGGGTTAAAATACCATATAAAGCACGAACTATCTTGGGGAATCCTCGGGGAAACCCCTGTGATGGCGTCACGTCTAGACCGCATGTACTGAGAGATGCGGGTTTCTTACAGTACGTTTATAAAATAAAATAAAATAAATTGAATAACATTCAATGACATATTTTATTGACCATTTATAATGTTAATACTTAAATAAACAGGAATAGAATCCTTCATCTAATCGTCTAGACATTACGTGTTTCTTCAACTAAGGTAACCTTAGTTTGGCATTATTATTATTTTAATTCATCCAATTTCATAATATAAGAAATATTGTACTTGCTTTTTAGATTCTATGTTATTTAATCAAATTCTGTGTAATTTCTGCTTTTCTTATCTCACAACTAGCCCTACCTGCAGTGAGGCGGGTGGGGCAGGTGACCTTGTGTCACAGTTGATTTACTTAAGTAAATCTAGTTGTGTAGTTCCTTCAAAGAAGGAAAGGCAAAGCTTACATGGAAGCTTACCTTAAGGAAAGCTTACATAGAAATTATAATATCCAACTTCTTTCTCCAGGGTGGATCAGATCCCTGCTTAAATTCAGATAAGATCTTAGTTCACCCGAGATTTTTAATGCATCCGAGAATCGGATGCAGTATTCCCAGCTTCTATTCACCCAAGTATGATTTGATACTCGGTTTTCATTGCATCTCTCGGATCATCTGAAATCTAATGCTTGGTGGATTGTATGTAGATCTGATCCTCGGATGATCGGATCATTTATTCTGATGTTTGGATGTTGATTCCAGATCAGAACACTAACAATCCTCACACACACACACACAAAAAAAAAACTTGGACTAATAGTTCACCAGCCTGGCAGTAAATATCACCTATTGGAGGCTTGGGTCCAGGTTCAAGTCCAAGTCCTCAAGCCCATGAGGCCTTCTAAACAAGGTCCTTCATTCAGCCCTGGCTCTGTATTTTAGGGAAGTAGGTTGCCTGACTTCACCCTAACCAATTTTTGAGGACATTGAAACTTAGGCAGTTTTTTTAACCTCCCTGCCCCCAGGGAATTTATGCCTAGATCCTCCACAGTCTGGACTCTGAATGATTTACTAGGCCAACAGGAACTTGGGCCGTTTAATTTCCCCTAAAATGGAACAAGTTTTCAAATGTGTATCTCCTTAGGGGCCTCCTTGGGTAAGCCCCTCCTCCCCTTCTGGTCAGCAAGAGTTGAGCTTCAGGCTGCTCTTCACTAGGTTTTTTTTCTGAATACAACCTGGTTATATATATATGTTAAGACAGTAGCAAGGCTACTACCAGACAGGTCAAACTCAATTCCATGGTGCATATAAATAGTCAGAAGGGGTATGGTGAATTCAGGTGAGATACTGGATCTTTAGATCTTAAAGTTCCCCATTCACAACTACTTTAGGAGGGACAGGAGTCCCTCATCAAGGCACCTGTAATAACACTTAGGGTTTAGGCCCTATTAATCAACCCTTTCCAATTCCCCACATCTAGAGGCTCCTACAGGAACCACCCCAATGGGGGTCATTCCATCCCTAGCAGTATCCATCGTTTTCCCCAGGTAGGGGGAAATCGAGTAGCTGAGGCTCCAAGGTCTTTCGACCCACTCCAGGGGACGAGGGCATAAAAACCCTTCCCCCCAATGACTCCTCCAGCCTCACTCAGTCCACCAGTAAGAGTTCTCCTCCGTTCTTTCAGATAAGACTGGCAAACAAATCCTGTCATTCTTTTCAATCCAAGTCCAGTCAGACTCCTGGCCCGGTCAGAATACAAGGCCCAACAAAAAGACCAAGTCCTGGCCTCTGTATCCAGTCTCTTCTGTCAAAGAACGTAATAGAAAGGGTGGAAAATGTAAAATCTCTCGGGTTTTACAGTCGCCTGTTCCTAGTACCAAGCCTCACCTAAGGTGGAGGCCAGTCATAGACCTAAACAGGCTCAACACCTTTCTACATGTAGAAAAGTTCAAAATGGAAACTCCAAAGTCCATCAGGACCTCCCTGATTCCAGGGGAGTGGGTATCGTCGATAGATCTATCGGACATTTACCTACACATCCCCATCCATCCAAACTCAAGGAAATACCTAAGGTTTTGCTACAAGTCACAGGTGTTCCAATTCACCTCCCTCCCATTCGGACTAGCCACAGCCCCCCAGGTCTTTACAATGATCGTAAAGGAAGTGAAACTAATGGCCCTCTCAAGAGGACTCAGAATTCACCAATACCTGGACGACTGGCTGATCAGGTCCCAGTCTCAGGAGGAAGCCCAAGTGAACACGCAGTGGTCGACCTAACTCAGTCCTTGGGGTGGATAATAAGTCAGGAAAAATCAGAACTGAAACCTACTCAGGTGTTTTTCGTTCATGGGCTACGAATACCACCAGGTTGGGGCGCTCACTTAGACCAAAAATTCTACAAAGGGTCTGTGGTCAGATCGGGAAAAAAGGCTACACATATATGTCCTAGAATTGAAGGCGGTCTCCCTGGCCCTTCGAGACTTCAAGGACCAGTGCCAGAATCAAACAGTGTTAGTTGCAATGGACAACTCAACAGTGGTAGCCTACATCAACAACAAGGAGGAACGCACTCAGCAGAGATGTGCGCTCTCCTGTGGAAGATCACGACCTGGGGCCATCACTACCTCATAACATTGAAAGCCAGGCACGTTCTAGGGTGCCTGAATGTGATGGCCGACCTACTGTCCAGGTCCAACCAAGTGCAGTCAACAGAATGGTCTCTTCACCCACAGGTGTTCAAACAGATCTGCCAGAAGTGGTTCACACCTCATGTAGACTTATTTGCCACTCACCTGAACCACAAGCTCCCACTGTATGTGTCTCCTATCCCAGACCCAAGGGCCTGGGACATAGATGCTCTAAACATAAACTGGACCAACCTCACGGCCTAGGCGTACCCTCCTACGGCTCCTTCACAAGGTGATCCAAAACATCAGGCAATGTTATTGTCTGATCATCGTAATAGCCCCAGGCTGGCCAGGGATGCCCTGGTTTTGGGATCTAGTGCAGCTCTCAACAGAGATCCCACTACAACTCCCAGTGTCAACGACCCTACTCAAACAGTCCCACAGGTATGTGTTCCACAACAACCCCCAGCACCTGAACCGCCACGCCTGGTGTCTAGGAGCGGACAACTCCAAGAACAAGGCTTCTCTGTGGAGGTGGCAGAGAGAATTGCTGCCCCTCAGCGGTCTTCAACAAGGACCATCTACAAGTCAAGTGGGCCCTATTTGAAAAATGGTGCAGAGAAAATTCGGTGGATTTCTCCACTCCATCTGTGAAACCTGTACCAAGACCTAAACAGGCGCCCCTCGACCTTTGATGGTTACAGGACTGCAATCGTTGACACTTTGGGCCCAACGGCCCAACATGTTGCACACAATGCAGACCTTCATAGGTTACTCTCCAGTTTTCACAGGGATCATCCCAAAAGTTCCAGAAATTTACCCAAGTGGAACCTTTCTGTTGTCCTCAACGAACTCACAAAAGCACCATTTGAGCCCATGAAAGACACAGACCTCAAACATCTTACTCTAAAACTGCTTTCTTGCTAGCTTTGGCTTCCGGCAAGCGCCGCAGCAAAATCCATTCCTGGGTCGCAAACAAGTATCTAATCTAGGCCAATGGGAAAAGGTTGCCTTGTTCCCTTCTTCTGATTTCATAGCCAAAAACCAACTAGCAAGAGAAGGTTCTCAAAGTGTATCTCCGGTGACTATTCCTGCTTTGACTACCATTGTAGATAGACAATTTAAAGAATACAGGACCCTGTGTCCCGTGCGGGCCCTGAGGTTTTATTTGGACCGAACAAAGACCTGAGAGGATCTCGTTCTCTCCTTTTCATCTCCTTTAAGAAAGGACATACCTCAGACATCAGACCCGCTACTCTCTCTTCATGGTTGAAACAAACCATCCTACTTTGTTACAAACAAGCAGATCAACAAGCCTTGGACTTGGTCCAAGTCAAAGCGCATGACATCCGGGCCTTCGCGGCCTCCAAGGCCTTTTACGGTGGGGTATCGGTGGACCAAATCATGCAAGCCTGTCACTGGAAAGCTCACAACACATTTACAATTTTTTACCTAAAAGACCTTACTTGGTCGGACACCGACAACAATATGTATCTTGGACCCGTAGTGGCGGCACAACAAGTCCTAGATCCTTCCCCTCAGACCAGTTGTCCTCGGAAAGAAAAAAGGGGGGGGGGGGCACATCCGCTACAACCAAGTCTTCAGGAGTCTCTCCCAGGATCTAGGTATTCCTTTACCTTCAAGATGTTACGGGTAAGGTCATTTTTGTTTTTCAGTTATCAAGTAACTTCTATTAAGGACTTATTTAGTTGTCATTAATCTCATATTCAGGTTGTAAAAATTTATGAGATGTCCAACCATGGGTTGGTCAGTCACTAGTGAAGGGCCCTCAGGTACCCTTAGACCTTGAAGTGAGCACTGCTGCACTTCCGTCCTACAATCAAACATCTAGACAGTTTCAGCACTGTCTCTCATTTTATTTAGGTTTTTGGCTCGTTACAGGCCCAGTCTTCAGGATCGGGGCACTGTAAATGGGACTCAGACTGGTATTTCTGGCACTTATCTATACATATTAATTCAAAATCTTAGAAAAAATGACATATCTTCCACTCTCAGCTGTAATCCCCCCACCGGGGGGTTGAATTCAGCATTAAGTCCCACATGGTAAGCTATTGTAGCGTAATAAAATTGTAAATTTTAATTACTTAAATGTAGCTTTTATAAGCTACAAGCTTACCATGTGGGACTTAGAAGAGTCCCACCCCAGATAGCATTCCGCCGTCGGACCGACATTGGCTATTGGTCGCATGGTCGGCAGATTTTGCCAACGTTGGGCCGACGTTGGGCCAACGTTGGCTTGCCAACCAACACTCTGGTTAGATGTCTCTATATTTTGCCGATGTTGGGCCGACGTTGGGCCAACATTGGGCCGACATTGGCTTGCCAACCAACACTCAGGTTAGATGTCTATATTTTGCCAACGTTGGGCCAACGGCGGATTTTTATTCAAGATGGCGGCGAGCAATAATAGGGGATTTGGGGTAACTTAGAAAAAAATATTTATTATGGGATGTCTAAAAATCATATTTCAGTGAGCCCACAAATTTTAACTAACCATTTAACAATTTTACACATAAAAATAATATTCTCATTAAAAATTCACACTACAAAAGTTATCAATGAACATCATCTGATTGGCTGATGCTATACATAGAATATAATTTTCACTGGTGGCTTGCCGACGGTCAAAAAGCCGTTGGCCCAACGTCGGCAGCCAACGTTGGACCGACGGATGTGCCGACGTTGGGCCAACGTCGGTCCGACGGTGGAATGCTATCTGGGACCCTGCCTCCCCGCTGTTTACAGCTGAGGGGTAGGTTTTAGAAAATTTCAACGAGAAAGTAGGGCAAGAGGTCAGTTTTTATCACGTGACGACAACTAGCAGTGTATCCGGTGGCTAACAAGAACTGTCTTTTTTTCTAAGACGTTGGCCCCGGGTGTGGCAACCCGAGAACGGCATTAAGTCCCACATGGTAAGCTTGTAGCTTATAAAAGCTACATTTAAGTAATTAAAATTTACAAATTTATTCTATTAAATTTTCTAGATGTTTTTCTTTTAGATCTTTAATTAGTTTCTGGTTCTTTCTTGCTGTTTCATTTTCCCCCTTTTTGGTCTTTGTCTTTCTTCTTTGCAGTTACATTCATCTATTTCTTTATTCAGTTATTTTGTTTTTCACTTAGTTCTTCTAAATCATTGTCTTCTTGTTTTGGACTTTTTCATGCTTGTCATCTTCATCTTCTTTCTTGGATTAATCTATTAATATCTCTGACAATTTCTTTCAATATTCTTGTGGTTCTTTATTTTGTAAGTTTGCAGTTTCCAATTCTTTTTCTACTATTTCATTGTATATTTCTTTCCTTTGTTTTAGGATACATATAGTTGTTTTTGGAAGTTTGTAGATTTTGTGGGTAAATTTTTTCTCAGGCTGTTGGTTTCTATTTTAAACTTACTCAGAATTAGTTTGTGGTCAGTGTCAATCCAAAGTCTATTGTTTTGGAGTCAAAATTTAGGCTTCTCAAATTCTTGCTTGCTATTATTTAGTCAGTTTGACACATGTAGATTTTTTTTCTAGATCAGATGAAACTGCTAGTCCAAGTATTTATTTGTTCTGATTTATGTTTTTAAAAGGTTTTGTATGAATAAAGGTTATTTTTGAGTGATAATTCTACTGAAGGGCTATTATTTGATTTCTTTTGATTTGAGTAAAGTCCAATTATATCCTGATGAGCTTCATGATATTTTCAATTTGAATATTAAAATCTCTACATAAAATCATTTCTTTCTTGTTTACTTTGTTGATGATACTTTCTAGGGTGGTGTAAAAAATAGTCAATTTCTGTAATAGATGAGTTTGATGTTGGTGCAGAGGTATTCGTGATATTCAATGGATGTGTTCTCCCATTATTGTATTCAATAACAAGCCTGTTAGAAAAACTTTGAAATTGACAGTTTGAATTGCTTTTGGTAATGAAACCAACACCATGAAATGAATTATTGCATTTACCTCTGAAGAAACTGTATATTTTTGTAGATTCACTTCCTTGTGAATTCCATTTATATTCCATGTGTTCTCTGTTCAAACTTCATTTTCTATTTGTACATGATCTGTTTTTTTTTCTTTTCCTTTTATCTTGGTTTCTTGAATAGGTAATTTTTTTATTTTGAAATGTTCTATATCTTGGCACAGTTGTTGTACTTTTTCACTTTTTGCAAGACCATCACAATTCAAGGATCCCATAAACAGATTTCTTGATTCTTTAGATAGCACATTATGTTGTTGAAGAGAAATTTGGTTTTCTGATACCTGTTGAGCATTTAAAATGAAAATAAAAGTTTAAATTTTCGTTGTTGACAAGCCACAGTCAACTTCCTTTTCATAAAGAATTATACTCCCACAGGCCAGCAAGTGATTTACATGTACGGGAGAACATGTATAATTAGCAATCTTTCCTTTTACCACATTATCTAAATAAATATGGATAGTGTTATGTAGTGTATGGCTTTACTCTATTGGCATAATGATAGATATATTGTTAGCGACTGTAATAAAAGCTATTATCAGGTAGATCTTGAAAAATCTAGTGGTTTAAAAAACAATCCAGTATCTCCGGGGGTTAGAGACTTAACGGAGCTTCGTGGAAAAGTACGACAGACGAACCGATTTTTGGCAAATATACATTCACTTGTCAAAACTGCACATTCACTGTGATTTCGGTTTAAATATAGGACTTAAGACGGCATCTATAAAGTTATACAGTGAAAACTTTGGAGTATTAATGAAATGGAGCAGCAAAGCGTCAAAGTATACATTTATGATCTGTCCAGGGGCATGGCAAGATCGATGTCCGGTGCATTTTTAGGTGAGATTTGTTTGGTCCAGCAGGCACGTCAACGTTGATTCAACGTTGAATTACTGGTCAGGGTTAGACATTGAATCCAGGTTGGTTTTGCAAACATGGTCCAGAGTCACCATGTGACGTTGAAATCAAGTTGAAATTATGTTGAATTCAGGTTGAATTCAGGTCGTGATTTATTGGTAGTGGGCAGAGCTTAGGGGGAATCCTTGACCAGTCAAAGGACCAGTGACATCATAGGTCACATAATGGGTAATGGAAAGGTAGTGGGCGGAGCCTAATTGGAAATCCCTAAGCAGTCATATGACCAATAACATCATAGTGGTTGACAGGTGGTAACAATAACAATGGGTGTAAATATGATATGGTATCCAGGAATAATAATGATATAATAGTGAAAATAATTGTTATAATGATGCCAGATAACAAGCTACATGAGGGTAAATTTATAGTGAAAATGGTGTTTTTATGTCTAAAATTATAAACTAATGGGTCAAAAATTGAGGGGTCGGTGAATTATGAGTATTGGATACCCCATCCCAAGATATTTTTTGACAAAGTTCCCTAAAATCCCATATTATTGCTCACTGCCATCTTGCATGACATCACATGTGATGTCACATGTGACATCATTATGACATCATCATAGTTGAGTTGATTCAAGGTCAGTTACTGACGTTGAAAACAGGTTGAAATTAGGTTGTGCAACATCATCAACTAAAAATCAACCTGATTTCAAAGTCAGAAATTTTGATTGAATCCTGAGTCAGATAATGATGTTGATACCAAGTCTAAATTAGGTTGTGCGACGTCATCAACCAAAAACCAACCTGATTTTAACGTTGAAATTAGGTCGTGTGCCTGCTGGGGTATGACCTAGATTTTCATGACCAATACAGTAGTTATTGCTGAACCACCGGAGTCTTGATATAGTATATCTAGTAATTTCAAGTTTAAACTTACTAAAGTGTACAACCTGTACTAGTAAATGCCTGAGAACCAGTGAACGCCCGCCGGGACAACGGAAGATTGAGGGGCCACTCGGAAAACTGATGGAAGATCTCCCCTCTCAACCCATGTTTCAACGGCGTTTCGACTGAATGCGCCTCTCTCTTCACTTGATCCCGCCCGCTAGACCGAGTTTCTGTCCCATTGCCAATTGCTATTGATGTACTGATGGACGCACCATTGCTGTTGATATTTCTGACGGTACGTAATGGCAAGGGACAGAGCTCACATATACTTGTTTTCTGTGTAAATTTTGAACGGCATATTTGTGCACACATTACCGCAAGTATTATTTGGTTTCTTTGAGGTATGTATACCGTATTTATCTGTATAAACGCCCCATGGGCAACGCTTTTTTTCAAAAGGGTAGGGGGGGGGGGGGGGCTACTATTACAAATAAAAAAGATCAACTCTCGAGTCCAGTGGCAATTGGCGATAATGAACACTTACAGTCTTCATCTCGCTTACCAGCATGTATAATGGTGGGAGAGCTTAAAATATTAGAAACTAAACTTAAATCTGAAGAAATTATAAACTTATATCTCGTTTTTTACATATTTCAATGTGTCGTTGATCAAAATTGCCATGTTTTGTTGTGATTTTCTTTATTTCTCGCAAGCAGTATTCGATTGGGGAAGTACTAAAACGTCTCTTTTTGGAATCCCGGAATCGCAAGGCTGGTGGCTATAAAGAGGGATGTAAAACCCCAAAATATGAACTTTGCAAAGGGTGAGAGGGGGGGGGGGGATTAATAGGAAGGGGGTGTTCATACATATAATTACGGTATGTGCCGCTCACTTATATTTTATGCTAATCAAACTGGCATGTATATATTTCAACCAATTTTCAAAAGGTAAACAAACCTTCAACATTATATAGTTATCTACAAAAGAAATCCCTGGTTTCTAAAAGCAGTTTAATTTATTAACATGTGTATTGTAAACTGGATACTTCTATAATAGACATAACAAGGAGTTTTGAAAGTGAATACAATAATTCCCCACAGTTCGAGATTTATACACAAAATAGGTACATATGAATTCTGTCCCTCACCATTGTGTACCGTCAGAAATATCAACAGCAATGCGCAACAGGACAGAAACTAGGTCTACCCGCCTGCCTACCAGTGAACACCCGCCTTATATTTCTGGAAGGATTGCAGAATTTCCCTCCTGTAAGTAGATAGGCATATGCATATCAGTGAATTTATTTTTGTAAAATGATATAGTTCCTGATTAAATGAAAATAGAGAGGTGGAGAGGTAGACATGTTGCCAGGTAGACAGGATGGCTGGTCAGCAGGTGATGTAGTTTCTGATTAAAGTTAAATTAGAGAGGCAGATAGGTTGGCAAGTTAGTCAATTGCTGATTGCAAGATGCAAACCTAGATGCAAGTTTTAAGACCCATCACATTGAAAGTCTATGCCATTGGTACCAGTATGTATACATTTCCCATAGAACAAACAGAAGTGAGTGCCTGATCCTGTGATCATTTCAACTCCATCACTCTGTGGTTTACATCTAGATGACATCGCTACACATAGAGTTCACAATGTCACTATTCAATGTGGACACGACTGATTCCAAATTTCCCATGCCACAAAATAATCTTCACCTGGACATGCATGAACAGCAATTTTCTTCAAAATATCCCTATGGCTATTTACTGGCAGCATCACCTCTACGTGTAAATTTCTTAGTGATACTCCGAGATCAGGGGAGTTATCAGTCCACAATACACATGTTCCCTTGGACTTCATAAACTCTCTCTTGTGATTGATAAAGCAGGGAAAGTGCCTGCTTTCCCTTGCAATTAATGAGTAACAGCACTCTATGAGAATTTATTCCTAATTCCACCAGGGCTTACTATCCTGATCACTAACACTTGTAACAGCTTCACTATGCAGAACATCATTCTGCAGACAGTCTTGCTGATTGCAGGAACTGGTTTTCATACCTCAAACACTTCCTGACCAACACCCTGACTCTGCAGGATGGAAAACTTAGCCAGGATGTGCTCTGTTCTTCTCATCTGCTGGGCTTCTTGGCTGTCATGCCGGCTGTCTGCAAGATGAAGATTTAGCTAAGGTGAGCTCTCTGCCTGTCCTGTTCCTCTTTAAATGACTCAGTCAACTTCCACAACTGATCTTCTGGAATGAAAAGTATTTAGTCTCATTAACATACATAAAAATATGGGTTCATCCCTCTTATTGAAACTTTGTCATACTAGGCAGTTAAATTTGATGAATAATGTATACACATGCCTGCTAAACCACCAGTGAAAGAGTACATCAGAAGTACAGTATCTAGGCTTTTAAATTAAGGGTGGGACAACTTGGTAATAGGATTAACTTATCCTGAGATCATAAATAATATTGGGATGATCATCAAAATGGGGTATCCCTCTGGGGTCATCATCTGATCCCTAGATCAACTTATGATACCGGGATCACCAGACCTTTATCCCAGAATAACATTTTGATCCCGGGATCGCCAGTTGTTTCTACTATATTACTTAGTCATAATTCTTTTGTTTGCTTGGGTAAGGAGCTTGCCAGAGACCATCATTGGTAAGTTACTTATGGAGGATTCCTGAGAGTTGCAGCTCTTGATCACATGATAGTTCAAAGACTGAACATTAAGCAGCAATCAGTTGATGCTCCCGGGAGCAGTTCCTTGGGTGGGCTATTCAACTGGTCCTGGATCACCAGTTGATTTCTGCTGCCTGATCAGGATTTTGCCTTTCTTCTCAGAGGTCTGCATTGGTGGAATTCAGTTCTGAATTCTGCCTCTCCACTGGAAAACCACTGCTTATATAGGCTGACAGCCAGACAGCCATGTGATCATCAAGAAGAGTGAATATAGGGTGAATGTGCAATGGGTATGATGAACTCTAAGTTACACACCTGTTTGTAAATTTACTTTACATAAATATACAGATAAGATCTAAAACACTCAAATTAATTAATCTGTGCAACATACTTCACAGCAAATATTCCAATTTAGTGTCAGAAACCATTCCTAAGTAAACATTCAACCCGAATTTGTTAATAGTTGCTCCTATATTTCAGCTATACGGTAAAACTCCTCCAATATCTCACTAATAACAAACCCGAACTAGCTAGAATGCTAAAGCAAATCACTGATTTACTTCTATTATTGCTCTTACAGCAGGATCTGATAATATGTAAAAATAACCCTTAAAAGAGCATTTTATGTGGTAAATATTGTCTAAAAATAAGGATAAATGCAACAATATATACCTTGATTTGTACCAGAATTTTGTGACCGAAAGAAATAATAAGTAAAACTGTAGAAAATGATTGCTGAATTTACCCCAAAATTTACTGTGGGTTAGATGTGAAATCTGGAATCAACAAACTTACAGTCAATTCGTTACAATATTTCATATTGACGGAACTCCTTTCACCTATTTCCGAGAGGGGAATTCTGCAATTTAGCCATATTATTTTTTAGAGGTCAAGACAAATGCTATTGTAAGTCTACAGAAAGAGGCTTTCACTGATTACCCCACAGTCCTTAAGGGCTGTTGGGGTATTGTTTTCGCCCATGGTGTCTGGGCGGGCAGGCAGTGGGAAGAAGTTTGTCTGGCCTGTATCTCGGAAACCGTAAGGTGTAGGAAGTTGATACTTGGTAGAGATATTGGTTAGTGGGTGTAGGTGTGCAACGTCATAGTGTGACCTTGATTTGACCTTTGACCTTGCCGTAGTGACCTTGAGTTTGAAAATCTTGTGTTGGTGTTGAAAACCATTTCCCCAGGCTGTGGGGTACGGGCATCTCTGATGCTATTTTATTTCAGGTTTACCATATGCCCCTGTTCCACCAAAGGATTAAGTTTCGATTCGTCTTAGCACCCTTAATCCTTGAGATTCAGTGAAAAAACCCTGACAAATGGACAGGAAAATGAAATGCAGGTGTGGCATCAAGCCCAGATTGTCCCCAGGAAGCCTCAGATGTCCTCAGACAATTCATGATCGTTCCCCGCTTATTATGTAATAAAGCCATGTTTGTGATCGGTTTCAACCCTGATCTTGTCAGGGATATACCGACTGGGTCTCAGACTGGTCTAAGGCTTCCTCAGTCCTCCTGGGAGTAATAACTGATTTACAGAGACAGTAATGGGCGATTTTGGTTGAGGTCTGGGACTAAGTCCAGGCCTCCTGGGACTAAGAGTCCTGGGATTAAGAGTTGCAGGACACCTCAGACAACATAGAATTTTGTAAATTTGGGTCTCAGGAGGTCTCAGGAAGCCTGAGACTGGGAAATTTATGGATAGGGGCAAAAGGTTACAGTCATGGGAAATATCAAACATGCTTGATATTTAAATTATTAGAAACTTCCAGCTAGGTCAGGATGGAATCCTTATATAATCACACAATTTATTACTGTGATTGTATTTCGACTGCTGACTAAGATTTATTGGCACAGTGTCATAAGAGGTTTATATCAAATACAGCTTCTAGGCTCCTTAAAGTACTTTTTGGGTGAACCTGTGTACCAGTTTTCTGTACCTGTAAAACTGGTCCAGAGCCGGTTTGCCGGTTTATGGGGGTATAATGGTTATAATTTACTCACTTTATATTTTAAAGTAATTTACTTCGTTTTTTTAGGTAGGTCCATCTGTTGTGTGGTGTCTTTGCAATTGTACAGTTATACAGGAAGTGCCTGGCACAGTGCCTGTTTTTTTATGTCCTTTTAGTTAAGACTCAATTTATGCACCAAAGTACCGGGTACCTGCAATCCATTTTTATTCATATAAATGTTGTTTGGAAACTCAGTATGAATATGTGGGTACAGTATTATTTGGCTAGATAGTACTGTCCTATATATTATATCCTGACTTCAGTTAGTCATGGTACTTATTTACATGAATTTTATTTGGAAATACCTGGATTTTAGTATTTGTAGAATAAAACACAAAAATATTTTTATGTATTTTATTGTGGCTATGTATGTATGTGATTTTTATGTGAATTTATAATTTTCAATAAACTAGTTTCAATAAATAATAAAAGTTATAATTAAGTGGCCCATCAGGGACGCTTATTTGTTTTCACGTAAGTTCGACTGATCGCTGCCGCCACCGCCGCAGGATTATGGTCTCCCTTGAATAACTTCTTTGGCTTTCAAATTTTTCTTTCCTTCTTATCTCTCTTAAAAACTATAGGGGCGGGAAAAATTTTTTGGAAACTATGAAGAGACCTTAAGCTTTACTTCAGGTGACGTTAAGCATTTTTCAAAAACACCCCGTCATCGTGTTTCGGAAAAAAACCACACACACCTGTGCTATAAAATTTATCATGTACATTCTAGACCAAATTTTGAAGGTCAGAAAGGATTATCTGATCAATCGGACCATAGATGTCTGAATGGAAGGCGTTTTATTTTCGTAAATTTTTTAAAAATGGGTACTTGGTCTGTATCTCAAAAACGGTCCAGATTTCGGCGTTTTGTTGAAATAACTTATTCAGCTACTTTTTGATAGTCTTTCACATGTCGAAGTTTTAGCCCTGTGTCTGCAATCTTAAGGTCATCTTAATGTCAAAAATGGGGATTTAGCCCTCCGGTTCACTTAGTTTTTCCCTTTTTTTTCAACCAAACTTGGCATATATATTAAGATTTACCATAGCATTATCCTGACTTTATGGTGACCTTAAACTGTTAATATAATTGGAGCTATGGCCCCCCTAAATTCATAAAATTTGGAATAAAACCGTCTGATCCCTTTATTTTTCGATATCTTACATATATTGATCTTGAAGTAGATGAAAAGAAGACTCTTACTACCTTATGATTTAAATATTAATGATGTCATGGCCATCTTAAACTTAAAATGTAGGGTTTTCAGCCCTAAGCTCAGTTAATGTTCGAATTTTTAAAATAAAACTTGGCACATTTATAAAGGTTGGCAGAAAGGGACATTTTCATTTTATGGTCACCTTAAAGTCGCAATATGAATGAAGTTATAGTCACCTTACACTGAAAAAAGGAAGTTTTCAGTCTCCAGCTATCTTATTGTTCAACTGACCTCAGCTAGACTTTATGTACTTATAAAGGGTGACAAAAGGGACATTCTTATTTTATTGTCACATTAAAGTCCCAATATGAATGAAGTTATTGCCATCTTGCAGTAAAATTATGGAGTAATTACTCTCTAGCTATCTTATTGTTCAGCTGACCTTGGTTAAATTTTGCAAACTTATTAAAGATGAAAATAGGGACATTCTTATTTTCTTTCCACCTTCGAGTTCCAATACAAGTACAGTCCTAGCCGCCTTGAAGTAAAAATGAATGTTTTCAACTCCTAACTGACTTACTTTTCAATGACATCAGTTCAACTTGACACATTGATTAAGTTTAAGGAAGATTTTAACGACTTTTTTCCTTAAAATTCCTGTTTTTATGTCAGCTGACTTGTCAGTCAGTTGACATTATGGCATCACTCTTCAGCATCCAAGTACGCATCCGCGTGAACAACTTCTCCAAAACTACAAGACCCAGAGACATGCTGTTTTTTTTAGAAGATACCTTATCTATTGAGAATGATAAAATGTAAAATCCATGCAGATCTGTCTGTTTGTTTGTTCCCCAGGGCCATTAGAGGAGAGGTACCCCCACCCAAAGTCTGAAAATTTCTACGCTTTATCACAATTTTCTCATTGACTATTGCAGGGATTTCTCTCATATCTTGCATATGTACTAGGCCACCAGTAGATTCCCTTGTGAGAATATCAGGCCTGGATCTTTCTTAATTATTTATTTTATGAATTTTTGATGTATTGGGTTTTGTGTATTCATGCACTAAATCACTTATAACTTGAAAAGTATTACATTAACAGCATTTTGTTAAATGTGTTTTTGATGTAGTTTTGTGTCAGCTATAACAAAGTAAAATTTCAGAACTGTAGTCCCTTACATAATTAAGTAATTACTGTAAAACCTTAACATCCTATTGCAGTAAATAATCTTTTTCTCACCTGCATTTTATTTCAGTGAGGGGAATGTGGAAGAGGCAGTCTTTTTCTTCACAGATCTGCTCCCTCCCAGCTCCCATCACTCAAATAAAAATGCATGTGAGAAAAGAATTGCCTCTGTGTATGGGGGGAAGTGAGATGGGAAAGTGAGATTATGTGTGTGTGTTGTGTCTGCACACTGAAAGTTGATAAGGGATATCAAGATGTATTTATTTCTTTTCATTAAGGGATATACCTACAGTAATTTTTTGGGGGTAAACTATTCAAACCAAGACATTTATCTTTAGTTTCGTGGAAGAAGAGCCTTGTGGTTAGAATGCCTTGTCTGTTTTGAGAGAATGGAAAAAGGCCTTAATAACATGTAAAAACCTTGGGCTCTCATGATATTCAGATATAGAGTCGTGTGAATTAAAAATGTTAACAATAACATCTGACAACATGACCTTGTGTATTTTTGTATCCCTGGCGCAAAGCGGGGATACTATGGATTCATCATCGTTGTCGTCCGCGTCCGCAGAGATTTCTTGTTAGCAGATTCATATTTGGCAGGTGGCTTGATATGGTAGAGGACTCACCACCCTATCTTTTTGGTAGGGTTTATGTCTAAATTAGGCCTGTGGTAGACAAAAATGTCTAAAATGTGGAATATTGCTTGTTAGCGACCTACAGTCCACATTTCTTTCCAGATTTCTTTCATATTTGGCAGGTGGCTTGGTATGCTAGAGGACTCACCACCCTATCTTTTTGGTAGGGTTTATGTCTAAATTAGGCCTGTGGTAGACCAGAATGTCTAAAATCACCTACTCAAAATGAGTAAATGCGAATTATCTCTAAAAGTATTGCAGATAGCCAATTTTTCTCAAATAACTCATTCACCTACTTTTGGAAGAGCTTTCACATGGTGAAGTTTCAGACCCATAGCTAATTGCTCACCTACTCAAAATGAGTAAATGCGAATTATCTCTAAAAGTATTGCAGATAGCCAATTTCTCTCAACTCATTCATCTACTTTTGGGAGAGCTTTCACTTGGTGAAGTTTCAGACCCGAAGGTAATTGCTCACCTACCCAAAATGAGTAAATACGAATTATCTCTAAAAGTATTGCAGATAGCCAATTTTTCTCAAATAGCTCATTCACCTACTTTTGGGAGAGCTTTCACTTGGTGAAGTTTCAGACCCGTAGCTAATTATTCACCTACTCAAAATGAGTAAATACGAATTATCTCTAAAAGTATTGCAGATAGCCAATTTTTCTCAAATAACTCATTCATCTACTTTTGGGAGAGCTTTCACATGGTGAAGTTCCAGACCCGTAGGTAATTGCTCACCTACTCAAAATGAGTAAATGCGAATTATCTCTAAAAGTATTGCAGATAGATTTTTTCTCAAATAACTCATTCACCTACTTTTGGGAGAGCTTTCACATGGTAAAGTGTTTTTTATGAATTTTTTAAACATTTTTAATGCATTAAAATTAATGAAATCATGCACTAAATCAATTACAACTTGAAAAGTATTGCATTTAGAGCACTTTGTTAAAATATGTTATTCAGCTATTTTTTCCATAGCTACAACATGGTGAGTAACTCGGGTGTCTATCTCAATAGCTAAGTGAGTAATAGCTACTTTTGGATTTTTCACTAACTTCCATCATGAATAAAATCACTTGTAACTTGAAAACTATTTAATTTAAAAAATTTTGTGCAAATATGTTATTCATCTACTTTTCGGTCAGCTATAACATAATAAAATTTCAGACCTGTGGCTCATGGGATAGCTGAGTAATAGCTACTTTTAGGTTATCACTGTTGAGTAAGTCACTTATAACTTGAAAACTGTTGCATTTAGATTATTTAGTTTCAATATGTTATTCACATATTTTGAGGCAGCTATAACATAGTAAAATTCCAGACCTGTGGCTCATTACATAGCTGAGTAATAGCTACTTTGAGGTTCTTACTCAACACTAAATCATTTATAACTTGAAAAGTATTGCATTTACAGCATTTACTTAAAATATGTTATTCAGCTACTTTTTCCATAGCTACAACATGGTGAGTAACTTGGGTGTCTATCTCAATAGCTAAGTGAGTAATACCTACTTTTGGACTTTTCACTAACTTCCATCATGAGTAAAATCACTTGTCACTTGAAAACTATTGCATTTAGAGAATTTTGTGCAGATATGTTATTCACCTACTTTTGGGTCAGCCAAACATAGTAAAATTTCAGACCTCTAGCTCGTGGCATAGCTGAGTAATAGCTACTTTTGCCTTTGCCGGTGGATACATTCTGCATCTGGCCACAGATGCGTCCTTGGTGTAGTTTTTACAATGGGACAATAAAGGATTTCGCAAATACAATTATCTTGAGCATATTTATCTTATAAAAATATTAAATAGCAATGAATTTTCAGAGGCATAAAAGGCCTCAAAGATATACAACATGTGAATGTGTCCCTATCTATAGCCAATTTTAGTTTCCTACAGTGTATTTTTATCATTATAAATCCAGGATTAAATATCTCCTGGAAAAAATTTACAATCCCAAATTTACGATCCCAGATTTACAGCAAAAATGATATTCTTTTCATAAAATATACCACTCTATGAAACACAATAAAGCTCACATTCTGCTTACAGTCTAATACTGCAGCTGATACAGTTTTTAGATAATCCACTTTCCATTAGATACAAAACACAATAAAGCTTACCTTCTCCTTACAGTCTCATACCACAACTACTATACCTTTATTAACTCAAGTCTCCATCTGGGCCACTCATTTTTGTTAGCAAAAACCTTTTTCTAGTTATTTTTATTTATTTTTTACCGTTTATTGTATTATTATGTCCACCCCCCTGGGGGGTGGATATATTATTTTTGCTTTTTTCGCCGTCCGATGTCCGTTGTCCGATGTCCGTTGTCCGATGTCCGATGTCCGGCGTCCGGCGTTCGATGTCCGGCGTCACGCATGGTTTCCGCTCATTTAAAGGAAAAGTATTAGAGCTATTGTCACCAAATTTGGTATGCAGGCTTATTGGGTCAGTAGCTTGCTTGGGATTGCTTTTGGCTGTTGTACCTCTTTTGCTTACTGAGTAATACTTAAGTACAGCTATTTTCAGTACCCATTGGTTTCCGTGCATTTAAGCCAAAATAATTAAAGATATTTTACTACAATTTTGAATACAAGATTGTTATGTCCATAGCTCGCTTGGTATTGCATTTGGGACTGATAGCTTTGTCAGTACATGAGTAATAGCCATTTAGGTACTTCATTGTGTATTTTCAGTACTACTTTTGAGTAATTTGCTAATATCTCAGAAACCGTAAGAGATAGAGCGATTTCGACAGAATTTTTGACCCACAGGGTATCTAAGGAATGCAATCTATGCAATTTTCCAAAAATTTTCCCCTCCCCAAAAATGGCGGCCATTTTGAATTTTTGAATTTTTGCCAAAAATGGCAAAACACTAATTTGCTTCTATCTCCTTAACCGTGCGAGATAGAGCGATTTCGGCAAAATTTTCGACCCACAGGGTATCTAAAAATTCTACTCTTGCCAATTTTTAAAAAATTTTCCCCTCCCCAAAAATGGCGGCCATTTTGAATTTTCGAATTTTTGCCAAAAATGGCAAAACACAAATTTGCTTCTATCTCCTTAACTGTGCGAGATAGAGCGATTCCGTCGAAATTTTCGACCCACAGGGTATTTAAGGAATGCAATCTGCAATTTTCCAAAAATTTTCCCCTCCCCTAAAATGGCGGCCATTTTGAATTTTTCGAATTTTTGCCAAAAATGGCAAAACACAAATTTGCTTCTATCTCCTTAACCGTGCGAGATAGAGCGATTTCGTCGAAATTTTCGACCCACAGGGTATCTAAGGAATGCAATCTTTGCAATTTTCAAAAAATTTTCCCCTCCCCAAAAATGGCGGCCATTTTGAATTTTCGAATTTTTGCCAAAAATGGCAAAACACTAATTTGCTTCTATCTCCTTAACCGTGCGAGATAGAGCGATTTCGTCGAAATTTTTGACCCACAGGGTATCTGAGCATTGTACTCTTGGTAAATTTTAAAAAATTTTCCCCTCCCCAAAAATGGCAGCCATTTTGAATTTTCGAATTTTTGCCAAAAATGGCAAAACACTAATTTGCTTCTATCTCCTTAACCGTGCGAGATAGAGTGATTTCGTCGAAATTTTCGACCCACAGGGTATCTAAGGAATGTAATATTTGCAATTTTCAAAAAATTTTCCCCTCCCCAAAAATGGCGGCCATTTTGAATTTTTGAATTTTTGCCAAAAATGGCAAAACACTAATTTGCTTCTATCTCCTTAACCGTGCGAGATAGAGTGATTTCGTCGAAATTTTCAACCCACAGGGTATCTAAGGAATGTAATATTTGCAATTTTCAAAAAATTTTCCCCTCCCCAAAAATGGCGGCCATTTTGAATTTTCGAATTTTTGCCAAAAATGGCAAAACACAAATTTGCTTCTATCTCCTTAACCGTGTGAGATAGAGCGATTTCGTCGAAATTTTCGACCCACAGGGTATCTAAGGAGTGCAATCTTTGCAATTTTCAAAAAATTTTCCCCTCCCCAAAAATGGCGGCCATTTTGAATTTTCGAATTTTTGCCAAAAATGGCAAAACACAAATTTGCTTCTATCTCCTTAACCGTGCGAGATAGAGCGATTTCGTCAAAATTTTTGACCCACAGGGTATCTGAGCATTGTACTCTTGGTAAATTTAAAAAAATTTTCCCCTCCCCAAAAATGGCAGCCATTTTGAATTTTCGAATTTTTGCCAAAAATGGCAAAACACTAATTTGCTTCTATCTCCTTAACCGTGCGAGATAGAGCGATTTCGGCAAAATTTTCGACCCACAGGGTATCTAAAAATTCTACTCTTGCCAATTTTTAAAAAATTTTCCCCTCCCCAAAAATGGCGGCCATTTTGAATTTTCGAATTTTTGCCAAAAATGGCAAAACACAAATTTGCTTCTATCTCCTTAACCGTGCGAGATAGAGCGATTTCGGCAAAATTTTCGACGCACAGGGTATCTAGCCAATGCAATCTTTGCAATTTTTAAAAAATTTTCCCCTCCCCAAAAATGGCGGCCATTTTGAATTTTCGAATTTTTGCCAAAAATGGCAAAACACTAATTTGCTTCTATCTCCTTAACCGTGCGAGATAGAGCGATTTCGTCGAAATTTTCGACCCACAGGGTATCTAAGGAATGCAATTTTCAAAAAATTTTCCCCTCCCCAAAAATGGCGGCCATTTTGAATTTTCGAATTTTTGCCAAAAATGGCAAAGCACAAATTTGCTTCTATCTCCTTAACCGTGCGAGATAGAGTGATTTCGTCGAAATTTTCAACCCACAGGGTATCTAAGGAATGTAATATTTGCAATTTTCAAAAAATTTTCCCCTCCCCAAAAATGGCGGCCATTTTGAATTTTCGAATTTTTGCCAAAAATGGCAAAACACAAATTTGCTTCTATCTCCTTAACCGTGTGAGATAGAGCGATTTCGTCGAAATTTTCGACCCACAGGGTATCTAAGGAGTGCAATCTTTGCAATTTTCCAAAAATTTTCCCCTCCCCAAAAATGGCGGCCATTTTGAATTTTCGAATTTTTGCCAAAAATGGCAAAACACAAATTTGCTTCTATCTCCTTAACCGTGCGAGATAGAGCGATTTCGTCAAAATTTTTGACCCACAGGGTATCTGAGCATTGTACTCTTGGTAAATTTTAAAAAATTTTCCCCTCCCCAAAAATGGCAGCCATTTTGAATTTTCGAATTTTTGCCAAAAATGGCAAAACACTAATTTGCTTCTATCTCCTTAACCGTGCGAGATAGAGCGATTTCGGCAAAATTTTCGACGCACAGGGTATCTAATCAATGCAATCTTCGCAATTTTCAAAAAATTTTCCCCTCCCCAAAAATGGCGGCATTTTGAATTTTCGAATTTTTGCCAAAAATGGCAAAACACAAATTTGCTTCTATCTCCTTAACCGTGCGAGATAGAGCGATTTCGTCGAAATTTTCGACCCACAGGGTATCTGAGGAATGCAATCTTTGCAATTTTCAAAAAATTTTCCCCTCCCCAAAAATGGCGGCCATTTTGAATTTTCGAATTTTTGCCAAAAATGGCAAAACACTAATTTGCTTCTATCTCCTTAACCGTGCCAGATAGAGCGATTTCGTCGAAATTTTCGACCCACAGGGTATCTAAGGAATGCAATCTTTGCAATTTTCAAAAAATTTTCCCCTCCCCAAAAATGGCGGCCATTTTGAATTTTCAAATTTTTGCCAAAAATAGAAAAACAGGAATTTGCTTCTATCTTCTTAACCGTGCAAGATAGAGTGATTTCGTCAAAATTTTCAACCCAACCAATGCAAAAAGGCATGAAGCTGAAATAATTTACATCTACACTAACAAATATTTAAGCATCATTGATATATTTTACAAATGAAACAGGGTCTTGTAAGACTACTGTACAATTTGGGCAAAAGGTTCATGGGTGGACATTACACATGATAATGTGTGTTCTTCTATGCTATCCTGTTTCTATTCGCATCTACTATCAACAGGGCGGCCTATTTCTAGTTCCTTTTGTTGTAGCCGATATCAATGCTATACTCAGTCATTTTCTGGGTGGGGCTACTACTGGAGTTTTAGTATGTTTTCTCCTGCAGATCTCCTCCAGGATGGAGTTATCTGTAGACAGGCCAGATGGGAGACCTTTTCTTTCTGTATCCACTTTAGTGCTCAGACTGGAGAGGTTATGTGTTTTGGCAAACATAAATTTCTTAGCTTCTTCTCTGAAGTTGAGAGGGTTCATTGGCAAGTGTCCATTCACAGAGAGTTTATATCTATCCTCCCTACTAGTAACTGGCTGGTCACTAATGCCTTGACAGTTCTTCTTAGCATCTGCCACAATGTATTACCAACTTGTGTTAATGAGGTCAAATAAAGGTCAGTAGACTGATCAACACTCTAAGAGACATTCTTAAGTAAATATTAATACTACTGTCATATACCTTATACCCCTTACAAATTATAAAGGTTATTTGTGTGAAAAAAAACGGTAACCTGGTTCTTAAAAATACAGGTTGCTAATACAGGTATACAGGTTTTATTTTACAGGTATACAGGTTACCCAATAAAACTACTTATCGTGAATTATATGTGTCTTAATGTATCCATCATAATGTCTGAACCAACATCAGTAAGCGTTAAGGACACTCTTAGGTAGGAAGCCCGAGACGCCCAACCTGGAGTCCTATCCAAAGATACTAAATTTGACAGCTATATTGGCCACACAGTTATCAATATATCTGATACAACCTTAACAGAACACCAGGTCAAGGCACTAGAAAATTGACTCACATTTTGTCCCACACCACGACTCCCTGATAAACATCAAATTTGCTTAGATTTGAAGGAGTTCCATAGAAGACTAGAACTGATGGAACATTTCCATAAGGACAATAGTGAAAACAAGGAATTGGACCTAAACCAGAGCATTTTAGATTTTATGAACCAAAATGCCACATGTGATACAGACTCAACCAATGACAATGAGGATCACATAAATGACAACATCAATAAACTGTTCAACCCAAAATCAAATTAGAGACCAAATCCTTCAAACAAAACTTTGGACACATTCCAGACAGCTTTTGAAATGGTTTTACTCAAATCAAAAGCCAAAAAAGCCCAGACACC
This sequence comes from Sabellastarte sp. h YS-2021, assembly GCA_964017235.1. Taxonomy (NCBI): domain Eukaryota; kingdom Metazoa; phylum Annelida; class Polychaeta; order Sabellida; family Sabellidae; genus Sabellastarte; species Sabellastarte sp. h YS-2021. Next base: position 89,188,412 of record OZ024931.1, read on the forward strand.
ATAATCTCAGTAAAGAAGAGAAATTGGGGTTGAAAGAATTACAAAGTAACAATGAAATTATCATCAAAAAGGCGAATAAGTGATCTGCAGTAGTGGTAATGAATACCAGATATTACCTAAGAGAGGGCTATAGACAATTGTATGATACCAATTTCTACCAAAAATTGGACAAAGACCCACTAAAGAACTAGCTGATAAAATCTGTGAAATACTAATAGAAATGAGAAATCTCAAATTAATAACATTTAATCTACATTTTTTGGAAACAGATCCCCAAAAACCCTTAATCGGGAGCCTTAGCCATGTGGTGGAACAGGGACATTAAAACAGCCAATAATAGAAACTATTTATTAAGATATAACACTTTAAAACAAATGTAACAAAATATACTCCAATAATTAATTGCATTGCATATCAATCATTTGGCAATTTGGTCATAGAAGAATATAATGTAAAGTTGTTAATATAATTTAAATTCAGAATGTTAATCACAGCATGGGCATTTACTGGTAGAAAGAAACTACACAGTACATACAGTAGCAGCAGGGTTACATCCTTCCTACCAATTATCCCTGGGTATAGTGTAACTGTGTTCCTGTATAACTTAGCATACTAAAGAGGTTAATCCATGTATATTTGGCCTAACTCATATTTTTGGCCTATTATGTGTATTTTTTGCATTAAACAGAGCGAGAATTCTTGTTTTTCAACAAATTTTCAAACATCTATCAATGTTAAGCAACTGTCATTTGTTTATTTTTGACCAAATGTGCATATAAAATTGCAAAATTTGCCATGAAAAGTCACTATTACTTCTTGCTTAATAAGCCGGTAAAATGGTAAACCACCATATAAATAAAAACTACATGAATATTAAAAAAGAGGCCAAAGTCTGCTGCTTACTGGCAGAAAGCAGTAATTATGTAGCCACCCAGTTGATATCAAATTACTTAATTTGACATCCATAAAAATAACTTAATTTAAAGTAATCTCTGCTGACACAGATGCATATGAGAATGGTGCATGATTATGGCTTTATGGGCGATAAAATTAAACTGGAACATTGCTTGCAACAAAAAAGTTCCCAAAAAGGTGTTTTGCAACTTTTGCAAAAAAATTTGAAAATTTAAAATGGCCGTCATTTTTGGCAAAAATTTTGTGAAAAAAATAGGTTGACTACTCTAAAAATATATCCTCACTTTAATGTTTTGCAGTTTTTGCGAAAAGTTCGAAAAATGAACAGGCTGCCATTTTTGGCGAGACAAAACTTTTTCGAAAATTGGGTTCACTACTCTGCAGATATCCCTATGGGTCAAAAATTTGGTCGAAATCGCTCATCTCACACTGTTTTCAAGATACAGGCATTTTTGTGTTTTGCAATTTTTGCGAAAAATATGAAAATTCAAAATGGCCGTCGTTTTGGCGAGATAAAATTTTTTTCGAAAATTGGGTTCACTACTGTGCAGAGATACCCTATGGGTCAAAGATTTCATCGAAATCGCTCTATCTCACACGGTTTTCAAGATACAGGCATTTTTGTGTGTTGCAATTTTTGCGAAAAATTCGAAAATTCAGAATGGCTGCCGTTTTTGGGGAGACAAAATTTTTTTGAAAATTGGGTTCACTACTCTGGAAAGATATCCCATGGGTAAAAAATTTTGTCAAAATTGCTCTATCTCGCCCAGTTTTCAAGATACAGGCATTTGAATGTTTTGCAATTTTTGCGAAAAATTCGAAAATTCAAAATGGCTGCCATTTTTGGCGAGACAAATTTTTTTTTTTAATTGGGTTTCCTATGCAGAGATTCCCTGTGGGTCAAAAATTTCGTCGAAATCGCTCTATCTCACACAGTTTTCAAGATACAGACATTTTTGTGTTTTGTAATTTTCCCGTTAAAATCCAAGATGGCCGCCGTAAAAACAATCCCATCAACATGCAATGAGGAAACGATAGTCCTCTACCCGAAGAAGCTCCATACCAAATTTTAAAAATTTTGGTGCAGTAGTTTCTGAGGAGAAGAGGCTGGAAAAATTGTTGACGCCGACAACGACAAAGAAGACAACACCAGCCCATGCCAATAGCTTACGGCCATTGGCCAGTAAACTAAAAAATGAAGCTACATAATGACACCTGATGTCTTCCCATCTGTATTCTGAGAAATATGTAATTTAATGATACTATTTTTATCACAAACCATGAAATAAAGTAAGTGATGTCACATTCAATAATTATCTAAAACACCAATATAACTTCAGCACAAATGATGGTTTCCAATACTAGATACAATAATGATAAATACTGAGTACAAGTCGACATAGTAAAAAGGGTAGAATGAGTAGAATAGCCCTTGCCCATATACATATCAATAAAATCAGGGATTTCCTGTCATAATAACTGGTAATAACAACCTTTAAAAAACATTCCAAAAAATTAAGAAAATATATGAACTTCTCAAGATTATGTGAACACACTGGAATTGCAAGGATTTATTAAATTTATTTAGAATATTACATAATTTTTATAGATATACACAATTTGTACCCAAAAGGGTCAATTTCAGCATGTTTTTTCGACCAATCTATATATAATCAATCGGTTCTCAATTGGTCAATAATGGCCCCAATGATCGGAAATTTGACTCGCGTCTAGATTTTGATGTTAGGAATTCAAAGTGCTTGCAAAATTTTTGGACAGGTATGTAGTTGACCTTTATCAAGTGGATATGATCAAATACAATTCTTGAAAATCATTTATTTTCACCAGATTTTTGATCATCAAATTTCCAATCATTGGAGCCATAATTGACCAATTGAGAGCCCATTAATTATCGATTAGTCAAAAAACATTGTTAAATTGACCCACTTGTATACCTCCAAATATACCATTAAGTCAGCCACCCCAGCCCCCCACCCCCCAATCCACCGTCTTGATCAGTTGTATCTTACCAGGTAAAATGTTTTGCCTAAAATCCTATAAAACTTTTGCTCCCATTATTATCTTTCAAGATCAGTTTTATGACCCTTTTGATATTACTTGTAATTAATGTATTATTTGACTTGTGAGTGATGACAACCCCAATCATGCATTTTACAAACTTTAATCTTTACCCTTTCTTACCATTACATGTAAATGCTTTCTACTTTGGGACACTTGTTTTTGCCTTAGCAAAAACAATTTTTTAGCTTATCACTAGCAACAGGGAAGCAGAAACACATATTAGAAATATACTAAAAGTTTCTTATTTTTATGCACATGTACTTTTTTAATTTTAAAAGGAAAGCAAATTGATGGTGTCTGGCATACAGGAATTGTAGTGTATGGACAGGAGTTTTTCTATGGTGGGATGGGAGTTGAATCATGTACACCTGTAAGTTAATCTTTCTTTAAAAATAAAAAAAATAGTTTATTTCAAGTGCAGTAGTTATTTTAAATTAAAACAAATTGTTTGAATAATGTCAGAAAACACTTAATAATGCTATTATATGTATTGTGATATGACTGTATCACAATAGTCTTGAAAATAATTCACAATTAAAACTACACTGCAGCATGATAGTTTCAGATGTGTTTATTTCTATGGATTCTTTCAGTGTGTGAATGAAGTGAATACGTCACTGAATTTTGACAATTGTCTCATTTCCACAGGCCAATTTATGTTGAGTAACATTTTAATATGTTTAGGGCCAACTTCCAGTTCTTGGACAGCCAGATGAGATTGTTGAATTGGGCAAAACAGAAATTCCCTTTGAAGTTTTTATGGATCATTTGAAGGAGTTGGCAACAACATCATTCAGGTACTGGATATTACTTTGTTCTTTTCAAATGCATTGAAGAACAAGTCTTGACAAGTTAAATATTTTGTGCTCATATATAGCTCATGAACCCAGGACAGAACTGTGTGATCTTGGTTTTAAGATTGTCTATTGCATTTAGACTCCTAGACAGATTTACAAAATCATAAATTTTATGGCTAGTGTCTCCTGTATCTTTTAGACCTTTAAAAAGTTTGCAAGAAGTCCAGAAAGCCGGTCAGATTTACCACCTGCCCCATCTTATGGGTCAAACTTGGATTGTAAAGGTGCAGATTCTATTGCTTTTAGAGCTGTAAAGTGTCTTGGAAAGTAGTAGAAAACCATGCAGACAGTCAAGAAATCCTGTCAGATTCCCCCTCCAACCCTTATGGATCAAACTGGGGGATTTTAGAGCTTTTGCATGTATTGGGAGGTAATAGAAAACCATATCAAGGAATCTAGAAAGCTGCTCAGATTGCTAAGGAGCATGTCAGATTTATAAACTCCTCCCCTAAAGGTCAAACTAGGGTCACAATGGGTACTTGGTCACTATCTCAGAAACTATTAGGAATTCAGCATTTTGTTGAAATAAGTTATTCAGCTCTTTCTTATGGCATAATTTCAGACTTCTATCTGCATTACTGGGCACTTTTTGCAGGATTTTTGCAGCTACATTTAAGCAGACATGCACATTTGTAGGTTAAAATAAGTTGTTTACCCACATTTTGTGTTCTGAAGTTTCCAGAGCACTAGATAATTATATCAGCTGGATACTGGACACCTAAAGTTCAGGATTTTTCACTTTAGCCAAGTCTCAAGAAAAGAAAAGCCCTTTTTCACTTGTATGTGCTTGTGATCTATTTTTGAGACACTGTTCAGGATATCTACCCAATTTCAAATGTTTATAAGCTGCATTAAAATATACACACAGTCCATTTCAGGTCAGTGGGGTCATAATTAAGTGACATGTGAGTACTTCATTATCCATGTATATTGTCACTGCAATACCTTTTCTACTTAAACAACCTTTGCCCCTTCTTTTCCCATATTTATACACACACATACACTCAGCTTCTTTGTGTAATATTTACCACTGAGCAAACTGATCTGTGTTGCCGTGTTTATTGTCATCTGCAATGTGGGCATGTACTAGTACAGGATACAAATAAATAGATATGATGTTTTTCTCATTTACAAATTAATGTGGTTTATTGGTCTATTGATTATTGTAGGGATATTGATCTTATCTTGTATATATGTACTAGGCCACAAGTAGATTCCCTTGTGTGAGTTTCAGGACTGGGCCTGTCTTAGTTATTATGTCCACCCCCCTGGGGGGTGGATATATTATTTTTGCTTTTTCCGCCGTCCGTTGTCCGATGTCCAGCGTCCGATGTCCGGCGTCACGCATGGTTTCCGCTCATTTAAAGGAAAAGTATTAGAGCTATTGTCACCAAATTTGGTATGCAGGCTTATTGGGTCAGTAGCTTGCTTGGGATTGCTTTTGGCTGTTGTACCTCTTTTGCTTACTGAGTAATACTTAAGTACAGCTATTTTCAGTACCCATTGGTTTCCGTGCATTTAAGCCAAAATAATTAAAGATATTTTACTACAATTTTGAATACAAGAGGCTATGTCCATAGCTCGCTTGGTATTGCATTTGGGACTGATAGCTTTGTCAGTACATGAGTAATAGCCATTTAGGTACTTCATTGTGTATTTTCAGTACTACTTTTGAGTAATTTGCTAATATCTCAGAAACCATAAGAGATAGAGCGATTTCGACAGAATTTTTGACTCACAGGGTATCTAAGGAATGCAATCTATGCAATTTTCCAAAAATTTTCCCCTCCCCAAAAATGGTGGCCATTTTGAATTTTTGCCAAAAATGGCAAAACACAAATTTCCTTCTATCTCCTTAACTGTGTGAGATAGAGCGATTTCGTCGAAATTTTCAACCCACAGGGTATCTAAGGAGTGTACTCTTTGCAATTTTCAAAAAATTTTGCCCTCCCCAAAAATGGCGGCCATTTTGAATTTTCGAATTTTTGCCAAGAATGGCAAAACACAAATTTCCTTCTATCTCCTTAACTGTGTGAGATAGAGCGATTTCGTCGAAATTTTCAACCCACAGGGTATCTAAGGAGTGTACTCTTTGCAATTTTTAAAAATTTTCCCCTCCCCAAAAATGGCGGCCATTTTGAATTTTCGAATTTTTGCCAAAAATGGCAAAACACAAATTTGCTTCTATCTCCTTAACCGTGCGAGATAGAGCGATTTCGTCAAAATTTTCGACCCACAGGTATTTGAGCATTGTATTCTTGGCAATTTAAAAAAAAATTTCCCCTCCCCTAAAATGGCGGCCATTTTGAATTTTCAAATTTTTGCCAAAAATGGCAAAACACAAATTTGCTTCTATCTCCTTAACCATGCGAGATAGAGCGATTTCGTCGAAATTTTCAACCCACAGGGTATCTAAGGAATGCAATCTTTGCAATTTTCAAAAAATTTTCCCCTCCCCAAAAATGGCGGCCATTTTGAATTTTCGAATTTTTGCCAACAATGGCAAAACACAAATTTGCTTCTATCTCCTTAACCGTGCGAGATAGAGCGATTTCGTCGAAATTTTTGACCCACAGGGTATCTAAGAAATGTAATCTTTGCAATTTTCAAAAAAATTTTCCCCTCCCCAAAAATGGCAGCCATTTTGAATTTTCGAATTTTTGCCCAAAATGGAAAAACACAAACTGGCCTTAACCGTGCAAAATAGAGTTATTTCGTTGAAATTTTCGACCCATAGGGTATCTAAGAAATGTACTCTTGGCAATTTTCAAAAAAATTTCTTTTTCCCAAAAATGGCGGCCATTTTGAATTTTCAAATTTTTGCCACAAATAGAAAAACAGGAATTTGCTTCTATCTTTTTAACCGTGCAAGATAGAGTGATTTCGTCAAAATTTTCAACCCAACCAATGCAAAAAGGCATGAAGCTGAAATAATTTACATCTACACTAACAAATATTTAAGCATCATTGATATATTTTGCAAATGAAACAGGGTCTTGTAAGACTACTGTACAATTTGGGCAAAAGGTTCATGGGTGGACATTACACATGATAATGTGTGTTCTTCTATGCTATCCTGTTTCTATTCGCATCTACTATCAACAGGGCGGCCTATTTCTAGTTTTTTTATGAATTTTTGGAATAATTATATCCCCAGACGAAAGTCGGGGATATATTGGATTCAGGTCCGTCGCGCCGCCGCCGCCGCCATAGAAATTTCCTTGTGGACGCGATAACTCAAAAACAAATTAATATTTTTTTTTCAAACTTGGTACACATGTTAAGGGTGCCCAAAGGAAGATCCCTATTTTAAGGTGACCTTAAACTCCCAGTAAAAAAGAACTTATGGCCACCTTAAGGTCAGAAATTGGACTTTTGGCCACTTAGAGCCCTGTAGGTCACAAACTATGAAGCTCAGCTGGCTGAAATTATACCTGACAACACATTAATATGTTCTTAGTACATGTGCCAAAAATCACGACTTTAAGTTGAGGAGAAAATTGTGTTTGAGGCCCATAAATACCCCCACTTAGGAATTTTTTGCTATACTTTTCACATATTTTGCCCTATAATTTGGAAGTGGTAATTCTGATGAGTCTCAAACTGCGCTAGGTATAACTTTGATATGTAATCCTTGTCTGTAGAAAATTTTAGGGCTGTAGGTTTACCCAAAGGGGTCGACTTAAGGTCTCAAAAGTGCCCACAGAGACCCAATTTATGCACTTTTTGCCACTTTCAAGCACTGTAGCTTTCAAACTATGTCTCTCATCTAAGTTAAATATCATCTGGGAATATATCTATGTGTTTTCTTATATGTGCCCCAACATTTAGGCCTTTAATAGACAGTTAACCTGTGTATCAGGACCATAAACACCCACCCGAGTGACCCTTATAAGACATTTTTCACATCTTTTTCCCTGTAACTTGGAAATGGTAAGTCTGAGAAGTTTCAAACTGTATTAGATATATATTCTGTGTGTAATCTTAGTATGTAACAGATTTTAAGTCTGAAGCTTTAATTTTGAAGGTCAAATTGAGGTCTCTAAAAGGCTCCCAAAGACCCAATATTTGGACTTTTTGCTAGTTTTAAGCCCTGTGACTGTCAAACTATGTGACTGATAGAGCTCAAATCCTATCTGGGAAGATATTAGTATGTTATTTTTATATGTGCCAAAAATTAAGGCTTTAAGAAGACATTTAACCTGTGTATGAGGACCATAAATCCCCACCCGAGTGACCATTTTTAGACATTTTTCACATATTTTTCCCTGTAACTTGGAAATGGTAAGTCTAAGAAGTTTCAAACTGTATTAGATGCATATTCTATGTGTAATCTTAGTATGTGACAAATTTTAAGTCTGAAGCTTTAATTTGAAGGCCACATTTAGGTCTCTAGAAGGCCCCATAAAGACCCAGTATTTGGACATTTTGCCAATTTTAAGGCCTGTGACTGTTAAACTATGTGACTGATACAGCTGAAATCTCATCTGGGAATACATTATTATGTTCTTTTTACATGTGCCAAAAATCAAGGCTTCAAGTAGACATTTAACCTGTGTATGAGGACCTTAAACACCCACCTGAGTGACCCTTTTAAGACATTTTTCACATATTTTGCTCTGTAACTTGGAAATGGTAAGCCTGAGAAGTTTCAAACTTTATTAGATACATATTCTATGTGTAATCTTAGTATGTAACAAATTTTAAGTCTGAAGCTTTAATTTGAAAGGCACATCGAGATCTCTAAAAGGCCCACAGAGACCCAATATTTGGACTTTTTGCCACCTTTAAGCCCTGTGACTGTTAAACTATGTGATTGATTGAGCTGAAATCCCATCTGGGAATGCATTATTATGTCCTTTCTATATGTGCCGAAAATCAAGGTTTTTAGTAGACATTTAACCTGTGTATGAGGGCCATAGACACTCGCCCAAGTGCCTTTTTTGACATTTTTTCCGTATTTTGCCCTGTTATTTGGAAATGCTTAGTGTGACAAGTCTTAAACTGTATTATATATAATTTTTGTTTGTTATGTATGTCCCCCAAAAAGTTTCAGATCTGTAGTTTAATTGCTAAGGTCTCTTTAACAATTGTAAAATGCCCACAGAAACCCAATTTATGGACATTATGCCACTTTAAAGCCCAGTAACTGTCAAACTATGTGGGTTATAGAGCTGAAATCTTTGAATTTTTAAAAGGAAATGCCTGTCTATTTAAATTTTGAATATTAATAATGTTATGGCTATCTTAGTCTTTTAAGAACTTATTTTTGTGTGTTATACCTCTGCTTGCTGAGTTTTTAACTTTTTAAAATAAAACTGGTTAAACATATTCAAGTAGACAAAATGGACACTTTAAGTGAGCTTTAAGTCCCAATATTAATGAAATTTTATCCTTATGTAGTAAAACTAGGGGATTTTTAACCCTCAACTTGCCCAGTTTTATTCAACTTGCCTCAGTTAATTTTGACACAGCTCCTACAGTTATGAACTCATTTCAGTTGATAATCGCATACTTAAAATTCTCAATTCCTTTTGTATTTGAGTACCCCTTTTATATAGATTGTTTGTTTACCATTTATGCTGTAGCACTCCATCTCTTTGTAGTCCAAAGTGAACCCACATCCCCCCCCCCCCTGGATTCCCCCCACCCACCTCTGGGACCTCCAGCTATATTGAGTGACACTAAATAAACAAAGGTATTTAATGATATTAGATGAGAAACAAAGAACTCAATGGGGTTGCAGATCTTGTGTAATAGTGAGAGAGGTGTGGAGAAGGGGAGAGGGGTGGGGGTGGGAGGTGGTAGGCTTCATTACATATAACACAAAGGGGAGTCAGAACTGAGATTGTGTCACATATTTAGGTTGCATATATATGGACCACATATATAGGTATAGAGGAAATGAATAACTGAAAACAATTTGCAAATTCTAAAAATAATATAATAAAATAATAATATAAATAATTTTTTTTAAAAATAATATTTTATTTGTGAACAAATATAGAAACAGATATGCGCTTTTGGGATTATGAATTTTAGAATGGACATTGAATCATCAATCATTTAAATACTTTGAAGGAAGATTGAAAAGTATGATGAGTTGAGTTAAAAATAATATTTTATTTGTCAACAAATATAGAAACAGATATGCTCTTTTGGGATTATTATTTTAGAATGGACATTCAATCATCAATCATTTAAATACTTTGAAAATAGGTTTAGAGTTATCAGTGCAGGAAGATTGAAAATATAATTTGAGTTATGTATTCGGCGTCTGGGGATACACCATCTTCCTTGGGAAGATATAAACAGAGTAGATTGATGTGCTGAAGTTCATATAATAATGGGTAATTATGTTTTAAAAAAATTCCCGATCAAAACCTGTGGCGTGAGTGATGACCTGTCTGGGGATATGTTGGCGCCGAGTTGGCCCAATCTAGTTATAAATGCATTAAAATTCATGAATCACTTATAACTTGCATTTAGAGCATTTTGATAAAGTATGGTATTCAGCTACTTTTTCCATAGCTACAACAGGGTGGGTAACTTAGGAGCCTCTCACAATAGCTAAGAGAGTAATAACCACTTTCTGACTTTTCAGTCCCTTCTATAATGAGTAAAATCACTTACAACTTGAAACTATTGCATTTAGGGAATTTTGTATAAATATGATATTCAGCTACTTTTGGGTCAGCTTTAACATAGTAAAATTGCAGACCTGTAGCTCATTGCATAGCTGACCAAAAGCTACTTTGAGGGTTCTCAATGTTGAGTAAATCAGTTGTAACTTGATAACTATTGCAGTTAGAGTATTTTCTCTATATATATGTTGTTCACCTAGTTTTGGGTCAGCTATAAGATAGTGAGATTGCAGAACTCTAGCTCATTGCATAGCTGAGCAATAGCTACTTTCAGGCTCTCACTGTTGAGTAAATCACTTGTAACTTGAAAACTATTGCATTTAGAGAATTTTGTTTACATATGTTATTCACCTACTTATGGGTCAGCTATAACATAGTGAAATTTGCAGACCTGTAGCTCATGGCATAGCTGAGTGAAAGATACTTTGAGATTCTCACTGTTGAGAAACTCAGTTGTAAGTTGAACACAATTGCATTTACAGTAATTTGTTTAAATATGTTTTTCACCTAGTTTTACACCTTATTAGTTAACTTTGTACTTTACTTCTGAATACCATTTGCACAGCACCTTTTTGTGTCCTTTTCTGCTTTCACTTCTACTCTAAAACTCAAAACACATAGTCAGCTGACACAGAGCCCGTGAACAGGCATTGATTGCTTGTTTTCTATCTACAAGAAAATATAAATAGTTATGAAAGCCATTTAAAAATTTTGAAAAAGGATTGATCTTATCCTTGGTTTGACACCTCCTTGAAAGATGGTTTTTTTAAATTGTGAATCACACAAAACGGGTGTTGCAAAAAATACCCCATGACTGCCTGTGGTATGAGGGATGGCCTGTCTGGGGATATGTTGATGTCGAGTCAGTGCAATCTACTTACTTCTGGTCCTGGCATGGAGGCCTTTAAAGTGGGGTACTGCCTTTCCTTGTGAAGAAAGGGGTTTTGGTCGACTAGGGCGAGTGCAAAGCCATCAGAGCTTTAGTGCACTTAAGCAGTCACCCATCCCAGTACTAATGTAGCCCATCGCCGCTTAACTTTTGTAAAAGACAGGCATTGATTGTGGCCATGCCACAACTTTTGTAGAAGAAAGAGTCGTTGTGGGAATGCCACAATTCATGAATGTCCGGAGGCCAAAAAAAAAAAAAAAAAAAAAAAAAAAAAAAAAGTGATCTCTAGAAGCGTGAGCCTCGCTAGAGCTCATGCTTGAAAAATTCAGCCTAGTTTAATGAATGCAACGGTACTCTCTTTGACAATTGAATAGATATATCCAGTTTCTTTATATATTCATATTACACCACTTGACTGACACTATATACTTTATATGAGTTTCATCCCTGGAAATTAATGCCTGGATATGTTGTGGAACAAGATATTACATGATTGTCGCTGTGTCTGTGCAGTAAGCTCTTTTTAATTTCTAGGGCAACGTGCTACCATCTGTTGGATCACAACTGCAACACTTTTAGCAATGAAGTGTCTTTGTTTCTCACTGGCAAACCTATACCTAGCAAAATCACCAACCTCCCTCAAGAAGTAATGAACACGTAAGTACTTACTCTCATTCAAGTAACCTTAAATGTTTCATGTTTTACTGTGAAATTGTTCAGAATTTGGGGTTTGATGTTGAGTATATTATTTCGCTACCTATACCAAACTTTAAGCTAGTTCATTTGTCTGACTGATGTTTTTAAAACTGAATAAAAGTACAGAAACCTACCATAAAATATCGCAGTATGTTAAAAACTTATTATCCATTGATATTTTGGATCACCAAATTTTAAATTTAACCTTTGTTTTATAGTTAGATGAAAAAAACATATTTTGTGACAGCTTGATTTCTATATGACTGTTTAAAAAATTTGAACCAAACTTTGTTTAGGGACAGTTATCGAGTAAAACTATCAAACTTCTGTCAACATGGTTCTGTCCCTATTTAATATCTTAATGTGGCTTGGAAAACATTGCATGAATTATAGCTCATTCAATGACTTGTTAGTGGAAAGATAACTAAAGCGTATCATTACCTTACCTGTTGTACACAAAGTAGAAAAGACTGCTTTTGAGTTTTGACTGTGTTATAGCTTAACAAATAGTCATTAGAGAGATACGCTACTACATGGGTTAGCATGAAGTGGATTGATTTTTCTTTTCTTTTTTTATTATTCATCACATTCATGACCTTTATTGGTCATTCGGTTTGTATGTTTGTTTGTTTTTTATTTTTGTTGGCATGTTCTAGACCACAATTTTGAAGCTAGGTTTCTCATTTTTTCCCTATAATATTGACAGGTGTCAGAATAGAGAAGGACCGAATTTCAACAAAATCGGTAGCATTTTCACATAGCTATGACCATTTTAGCTACTCTGAGTAAATGGCTTATAACTGTGAAACCATTGCATTTAGAGAGTTTCTGTTTAATATGTCATTTAGGTACTTTATCTTTAGCTATAAGATGGTGCATAGTTTGGAGCTCTGTTGCATTAGCTAAGCGAGTAATAGCTATTTCTCTGATTTATAACACAATTTAAAAATGAGAATGTGTCAAATTTCTTTGAAAGTATCACACATAGTGACTTTCTTTGAATACATAATTTACTATGTTGGGGTGAGTTATGACATAATGAAATTGCAGACCTGTAGCTCATTCCATAGCTGAGCAAAAGCTACTTTCAGAATCTCACTGTTGAGTAAATCACTTGTAACTTTAAACCTATTGCATTAAGAGTATTTTGTTGAAATATGTTATTCACCTACATTTGGATCAGCTATATTATCATAAAATTGCAGCCCTGTAGCTCCTTCCGTAGCCTAGCAATAGCTACTTTGAGGTTCTCACTGTTGAGTAAATCGCTTGTAACTTTAAAACTATTGCATTTAGAGTACTTTGTTGAAATATGTTATTCACCTACTTTTAGATCAGCTATAACATAGTAAAATTGCAGACCTGTAGCTCATTCCATAGCGTAGCAATAGCTACTTTGAGTTGGCCAAATTTGGACCCAATGCAAAAGATATGTAGTTGGATCTTGTAATGCAGCAAGTTATCAGTTGATTGCAGCCAGATTTTCAAAGTTACCACTCAGCTGCAGCTGAGTGCTCGTTTTTTTTTGGTTGCTGTGTAAAAAGTAAATTAGCTAGAAACTATATTTGACAGACATTCAGAAGAAAGTGATGGCAGCAGCATTATGTAAAAATTGCTTCATAACTTGCTTCTTCCAATAATTGTAAAATTGCACAAAATTTTTGAAAAATATCTGCACTAAACAGTCATGAAGTGTGTCAGTTTTTTCGTAAAAAAATACTTCTCCCATATTCATATTTTCACCAAATCAATGTGTTTCTTGGATTTATTATGCTTAAAAGATCGCAAAAATGTTTACAAGAAAGGAAATAACAATAAACTCATGATTGATAGATTTGGTTTGTGAATGTGTCACGATGCAATTGCAGTCAGGCTTTTCCCTTTCATGAGAAGGACAAAAAAAATTTAACCTAATAATTCAAATTATAAAATTTAACAGGCATCAAAACATCCAGTCTGATCTTTTGTAATGTAGCTATGTACTATGAAACCTTTCTAAAAAATTTATAATACAGGAAAACATCATACATTTATTTTGGTAGAAATTCTTGAAAAAATCAACCCACTTTATGAAATGGCCCACTTTATGCTATCCCATGTAACTGTAAACCAGTACTCAAGTTGAGAAGTTGCTTCATGGTGTAGTTATGCATCATATTTTGAATGCTATATGTAAGTCACTATGAACCTCGGCAGTCCACTGGGAGCCATGCTGAGACCCATGATAGATGCTATGCAGGTCAGTCCCGGAGGAACGCCCATGTTTGAATCACCAGTAGATGGCGCCACAGGCTCATCAGCCACAGCAATGTCAAAACCATCTTCTTCAGACAGTGAGACTTATTGTTATTTACTCTATGAAAGAGGCCATGTTTTCATCCCTGTTCATAGAACTGTTTGCTTAATGTCATTTGTCTACTAGGTTATGTGGTCATTTCTTTGTGCTTGTTTGATTTCATTGAACCTGACATGGGCAAATATGTTTTTATCTCCGTACATTCCTTTCTTTATTTGCTAGTGCTGTAATTACAAGAGAATCTAGTGGGCTGAGTTAACTAATTTAGAAACTAAAACATGTTGAGTATTCCTAGTCTTTGGTAATATATGAAATATGAATCTATTTCAATTTTAAAAAAAAAATCTTGGAACAGTAAATATGTTTCCTTTTGTCTGTCTTTTCTGTGATCTTCATAACTGTTTAGAGTTAAAAGCTTTTTATCTCCCGCCGGGCTTTAGCCCGGGAGGGAGATTATGAAATGATGCCTGTGTGTGCGTGCGTGCGTGCGTGTGTGCGTGCGTTAGTTAGTCACGCAGATTCCTCCAAAACTACTACAGCTACAGATTTTTTGTAAATTAATTGTCCCAATGAATTTTCACGCCCTCGAAAATTTTTTTGGTTTTATGGACTTAGGCCTAAAGATAACTGAGTAATAGCTATCTTAGCTACTTGAAGTAAAGGGCTCATAACTCAAAAACTATTGCAGTTACAACTTTTTCTTCAAATATGTTGTTCAGCTACTTTGTCCTTAGCTATAAGATGGTACATAGTTTGGGGTCCCATTGCATGCCATAAGTGAGTAATAGCTATTTTCTCATTTGTAGCTAAATAACAAAAGGAGTAAATGTCAAATATCTTCAAAAGTATTAGAGTTACAGAAATCTTTTCAAATATGTTGTTCATCTACTTTTTGGTAAGCTATCACATAGTAAAGTTTCAGACCTGTTGCACCTTGGATAGCTGAGTAATAGCTACTTTGAAATTCTGACTGTTGAGTAAAGCCATTGTAACTCCAAAACTATTGCAGTTAGAGTGTTTTCCTAAAATATGTTGTTCAGCTACTTTGTCCTTAGCTATAAGATGGTACATAGTTTGGGGTTCTATTGCATGCCATAAGTGAGTAATAGCTATTTTCTCATTTGTAGCTAAATAACAAAAGAAGTAAATGCCAAGTATCTTCAAAAGTATTACAGTTACAGAAATCTTTTCAAATATGTTATTCATCTACTTTTGGGTAAGCTATCACATAATAAAGTTTCAGACCTGTTGCACCGTGGATAGCTGAGTAATAGCTACTTTCAAATTCCGACTGTTGAGTAAAGCCATTGTATCTCCAAAACTATTGCAGTTAGAGTGTTTTCCTAAAATATGTTGTTCAGCTACTTTGTCCTTAGCTATAAGATGGTACATAGTTTGGGGTTCTATTGCATGCCATAAGTGAGTAATAGCTATTTTCTCATTTGTAGCTAAATAACAAAAGAAGTAAATGCCAAATATCTTCAAAAGTATTAGAGTTACAGAAATCTTTTCAAATATGTTATTCATCTACTTTTGGGTAAGCTATCACATAGTTAAGTTTCAGACCTGTTGCACCATGGATAGCTGAGTAATAGCTACTTTCAAATTCCGACTGTTGAGTAAAGCCATTGTATCTCCAAAACTATTGCAGTTACAGTGTTTTCCTAAAATATGTTGTTCAGCTACTTTGTCCTTAGCTATAAGATGGTACATAGTTTGGGGTTCTATTGCATGCCATAAGTGAGTAATAGCTATTTTCTCATTTGTAGCTAAATAACAAAAGAAGTAAATGTCAAATATCTTCAAAAGTATTAAAGTTAGTGAAATCTTTTCAAATATGTTGTCCATCTACTTTTTGGTAAGCTATCACATAGTAAAGTTTCAGACCTGTTGAACCTTTGATAGCTGAGTAATAGCTACTTTCAAATTCCGACGGTTGAGTAAAGCCATTGTAACTCCAAAACTATTGCAGTTAGAGTGTTTTCCTAAAATATGTTGTTCAGCTACTTTGTCCTTAGCTATAAGATGGTACATAGTTTGGGGTTCTATTGCATGCCATAAGTGAGTAATAGCTATTTTCTCATTTGTAGCTAAATAACAAAAGAAGTAAATGTCAAATATCTTCAAAAGTATTAAAGTTAGGGAAATCTTTTCAAATATGTTGTCCATCTACTTTTTGGTAAGCTATTACATAGTAAAGTTTTAGACCTGTTGAACCTTTGATAGCTGAGTCATAGCTACTTTCAAATTCCGACTGTTGAGTAAAGCCATTGTATCTCCAAAACTATTGCAGTTAGAGTGTTTTCGTAAAATATGTTGTTCAGCTACTTTGTCCTTAGCTATAAGATGGTACATAGTTTGGGGTTCTATTGCATGCCATAAGTGAGTAATAGCTATTTTCTCATTTGTAGCTAAATAACAAAAGAAGTAAATGTGAAATATCTTCAAAAGTATTAAAGTTAGGGAAATCTTTTCAAATATGTTGTCCATCTACTTTTTGGTAAGCTATCACATAGTAAAGTTTCAGACCTGTTGAATCTTTGATAGCTGAGTAATAGCTACTTTGAAATTCTGACTGTTGAGTAAAGCCATTGTAACTCCAAAACTATTGCAGTTAGAGTGTTTGCCTAAAATATGTTGTTCAGCTACTTTGTCCTTAGCTATAAGATGGTACATAGTTTGGGGTTCTATTGCATGCCATAAGTGAGTAATAGCTATTTTCTCATTTGTAGCTAATTGAGAGCTTTCACTTGGTGAAGTTTCAGACCCGTAGCTAATTACTCACCTACTCAAAATGAGTAAATGCGAATTATCTGTAAAAGTATTGCAGATAGCCAATTTTTCTCAACTCATTCACCTACTTTTGGAAGAGCTTTCACATGGTCAAGTTTCAGACCCGTAGCTAATTACTCAAAATGAGTAAATGCTAATTATCTCTAAAAGTATTGCAGATAGCCAATTTTTCTCAAATAACTCATTCGCCTACTTTTGGGAGAGCTTTCACTTGGTCAAGTTTCAGACCCGTAGCTAATTACTCACCTACTCAAAATGAGTAAATGCGAATTATCTCTAAAAGTATTGCAGATAGCCAATTTTTCTCAAATAACTCATTCACCTACTTTTGAGAGAGCTTTCACTTGGTGAAGTTTCAGACCTGTAGCTAATTATTCACCTACTCAAAATGAGTAAATGCAAATTATCTGTAAAAGTATTGCAGATAGCCAATTTTTCTCAAATAACTCATTCACCTACTTTTGGAAGAGCTTTCACTTGGTGAAGTTTCAGACCCGTAGCTAATTACTCACTTACTCAAAATGAGTAAATGCGAATCATCTCTAAAAGTATTGCAGATAGCCAATTTTTATCTCCCGCCGGGCTTTAGCCCGGGAGGGAGATTATGAAATGATGCCTGTGTGTGCGTGCGTGTGTGCGTGCGTTAGTTAGTCACGCAGATTCCTCCAAAACTACTACAGCTACAGATTTTTTGTAAATTAATTGTCCCAATGAATTTTCACGCCCTCGAAAATTTTTTTGGTTTTATGGACTTAGGCCTAAAGATAACTGAGTAATAGCTATCTTAGCTACTTGGAGTAAAGGGCTCATAACTCAAAAACTATTGCAGTTACAACTTTTTCTTCAAATATGTTGTTCAGCTACTTTGTCCTTAGCTATAAGATGGTACATAGTTTGGGGTCCCATTGCATGCCATAAGTGAGTAATAGCTATTTTCTCATTTGTAGCTAAATAACAAAAGGAGTAAATGTCAAATATCTTCAAAAGTATTAGAGTTACAGAAATCTTTTCAAATATGTTGTTCATCTACTTTTTGGTAAGCTATCACATAGTAAAGTTTCAGACCTGTTGCACCTTGGATAGCTGAGTAATAGCTACTTTGAAATTGTGACTGTTGAGTAAAGCCATTGTAACTCCAAAACTATTGCAGTTAGAGTGTTTTCCTAAAATATGTTGTTCAGCTACTTTGTCCTTAGCTATAAGATGGTACATAGTTTGGGGTTCTATTGCATGCCATAAGTGAGTAATAGCTATTTTCTCATTTGTAGCTAAATAACAAAAGAAGTAAATGCCAAGTATCTACAAAAGTATTAGAGTTACAGAAATCTTTTCAAATATGTTATTCATCTACTTTTGGGTAAGCTATCACATAATAAAGTTTCAGACCTGTTGCACCGTGGATAGCTGAGTAATAGCTACTTTCAAATTCCGACTGTTGAGTAAAGCCATTGTATCTCCAAAACTATTGCAGTTAGAGTGTTTTCCTAAAATATGTTGTTCAGCTACTTTGTCCTTAGCTATAAGATGGTACATAGTTTGGGGTTCTATTGCATGCCATAAGTGAGTAATAGCTATTTTCTCATTTGTAGCTAAATAACAAAAGAAGTAAATGTCAAATATCTTCAAAAGTATTAAAGTTAGTGAAATCTTTTCAAATATGTTGTCCATCTACTTTTTGGTAAGCTATCACATAGTAAAGTTTCAGACCTGTTGAACCTTTGATAGCTGAGTAATAGCTACTTTCAAATTCCGACGCTTGAGTAAAGCCATTGTAACTCCAAAACTATTGCAATTAGAGTGTTTTCCTAAAATATGTTGTTCAGCTACTTTGTCCTTAGCTATAAGATGGTACATAGTTTGGGGTTCTATTGCATGCCATAAGTGAGTAATAGCTATTTTCTCATTTGTAGCTAAATAACAAAAGAAGTAAATGTCAAATATCTTCAAAAGTATTAAAGTTAGGGAAATCTTTTCAAATATGTTGTCCATCTACTTTTTGGTAAGCTATCACATAGTAAAGTTTCAGACCTGTTGAATCTTTGATAGCTGAGTAATAGCTACTTTGAAATTCTGACTGTTGAGTAAAGCCATTGTAACTCCAAAACTATTGCAGTTAGAGTGTTTTCCTAAAATATGTTGTTCAGCTACTTTGTCCTTAGCTATAAGATGGTACATAGTTTGGGGTTCTGTTGCATGCCATAAGTGAGTAATAGCTATTTTCTCATTTGTAGCTAATTGAGAGCTTTCACTTGGTGAAGTTTCAGACCCGTAGCTAATTATTCACCTGCTGAAAATGAGTAAATGCTAATTATCTCTAAAAGTATTGCAGGTAGCCAATTTTTCTCAAATAACTCATTCACGTACTTTTGGAAGAACTTTCACATGGTCAAGTTTCAGATCCGTAGCTAATTACTCACCTACTCAAAATGAGTAAATGCTAATTATCTCTAAAATTATTGCAGATAGACAATTTTTCTCAAATAACTCCTTCACGTACTTTTGGAAGAGCTTTCACATGGTCAAGTTTCACATCCGTAGCTAATTACTCACCTACTCAAAATGAGTAAATGCTAATTATCTCTAAAATTATTGCAGATAGACAATTTTTCTCAAATAACTCATTCATCTACTTTTGGGAGAGCTTTCACTTGGTAAAGTTTCAGACCCGTAGCTAATTATTCACCTGCTGAAAATGAGTAAATGCTAATTATCTCTAAAAGTATTGCAGGTAGCCAATTTTTCTCAAATAACTCCTTCACGTACTTTCGGAAGAGCTTTCACATGGTCAAGTTTCAGATCCGTAGCTAATTACTCACCTACTCAAAATGAGTAAATACGAATTATCTGTAAAAGTATTGCAGATAGCCAATTTTCTCAGATAACTCATTCACCTACTTTTGGGAGAGCTTTCACAGGGTGAAATTTCAGACCCATAGCTAATTACTCACCTACTCAAAATGAGTAAATGCTAATTATCTCTAAAAGTATTGGAGATAGCCAATTTTTCTCAAATAACTCATTCATCTACTATTGGGAGAGCTTTCACTTGGTAAAGTTTCAGACCTGTAGCTAATTATTCACCTACTCAAAATGAGTAAATGCTAATTATCTCTAAAAGTATTGCAGATAGCCAATTTTTCTCATATAACTCATTCACCTACTTTTGGGAGAGCTTTCACTTGGTGAAGTTTCAGACCCGTAGCTAATTATTCACCTACTCAAAATGAGTAAATGCTAATTATCTCTAAAAGTATTGCGGATAGCCAATTTTTCTCATATAGCTCATTCACCTACTTTTGGGAGAGCTTTCACTTGGTAAAGTTTCAGACCTGTAGCTAATTACTCACCTACTCAAAATGAGTAAATGCTAATTATCTCTAAAAGGATTGCAGATAGCCATTTTTTGTCAAATAACTCATTCACCTACTTTTAGGAGAGCTTTCACTTGGTGAAGTTTCAGACCCATAGCTAATTACTCACCTGCTCAAAATGAGTAAATGCTAATTATCTCTAAAAGTATTGCAGATAGCCAATTTTTCTCAAATAACTCATTCATCTACTATTGGGAGAGCCATCACTTGGTGAAGTTTCAGACCCGTAGCTAATTATTCACCTACTCAAAATGAGTAAATGCTAATTATCCCTAGAAGTATTGCGGATAGCCTTCACATGGTGAAGTTCCAGACCCGTAGATAATTACTCACCTACTCAAAATGAGTAAATGCTAATTATCTCTAAAAGTATTGCAGATAGCCAATTTTTCTCATATAACTCATTCACCTACTTTTGGGAGAGCTTTCACATGGTGAAGTTTCAGACCTGTAGCTAATTACTCACCTACTCAAAATAAGTAAATGCCTATTATCACTAAAAGTATTGCAGATAGCCAGTATTTCTCAAATAACTCATTCACCTACATTTTGGAGAAGTTTCACATGCTTAAGTTTATTTATGAATTTTTTAAATAAATTTTAATACATTAAAATTAATTAAATCATGCACTAAATCGATTATAACTTGAAAAGTACTGCATTTAGAGCACTTTGTGCAAATATGTTATCCAGCTACTTTTGGGTCAGCTATAACATAGTAAAATTTCAGACCTGTAGCTCATGGCATAGCTGAATAATAACTACTTTTAGGTTATCACTGTTGGGTAAATCACTTATAACTTGAAAACTTTTGCATTTACATTATTTAGTTTCAGTATGTTATTCACCTATTTTGAGGCAGCTATAACATAGTAAAATTCCAGACCTGTGGCTCATTGCATAGCGGAGTAATAGCTACTTTCAAGTTCTTACTCAACACTAAATCATTTATAACTTGAAAAGTATTGCATTTAGAGCATTTTGTTAAAATATGTCATTCACCTACTTTTTCCATAGCAACAACATGGTGAGTAACTTGGGTGTCTATCTGAATAGCTAAGTGAGTAATAGCTACTTTTGGACTTTTCACTAACTTCCATCATGAGTAAAATCACTTGTAACTTGAAAACTATTGCATTTAGAGAATTTTGTGCAAACATGTTATTCACCTACTTTTGGGTCAGCTATAACATACTAAAATTTCAGACCTCTAGCTCGTGCCATAGCTGAGTAATAGCTACTTTTGCCTTTGCCGGTGGATACATTTTGCATCTGGCTACAGATGCATCCTTGGTCTAGTCTCTAAAAGTATTACAGGTGGGCAATTTCTTCTAAATAAGTCATTCACCTACTTTTGAGTGATCTACCACATAGTGAAGTTGCAGAACTGTAGCTCTTTAGATGGCAGAGTAATAGCCACTAAAATAAGTAAATGTCTTGTATCTCTAAAAGTAGTACAGATAGGCAATTTCTTCTAAAGACGTGCTTCCCTACTTTGAGTTGATCTGCATAATGAAGTGGTAGAACTGTAGCTCTTTGGATGGCAAAGTAATAGCTACTAAAATGAGTAAATGCCTTTTGTCTTTAAAAGTATTGCAATCAAACATTAAACTTGTCACTTCTACATGTGCCTCCATCTCACAAGAAAATTTATATTCCACTATCTTTAGTACATCTAATTTATACGGCGGGAGATAAATGCATGCGTCAGAATGCTTGTTCTCAAATAACTCATTCACCTACTTTTGGGACAGCTTTCACTTGGTGAAGTTTCAGACCTGTAGCTAATTACTCACCTACTCAAAATAAGTAAATGCCTATTATCACTAAAAGTATTGCAGATAGCCAGTATTTCTCAAATAACTCATTCACCTACATTTTGGAGAAGTTTCACATGCTTAAGTTTATTTATGAATTTTTTAAATAAATTTTAATACATTAAAATTAATTAAATCATGCACTAAATCGATTATAACTTGAAAAGTACTGCATTTAGAGCACTTTGTGCAAATATGTTATCCAGCTACTTTTGGGTCAGCTATAACATAGTAAAATTTCAGACCTGTAGCTCATGGCATAGCTGAATAATAACTACTTTTAGGTTATCACTGTTGGGTAAATCACTTATAACTTGAAAACTTTTGCATTTACATTATTTAGTTTCAGTATGTTATTCACCTATTTTGAGGCAGCTATAACATAGTAAAATTCCAGACCTGTGGCTCATTGCATAGCGGAGTAATAGCTACTTTCAAGTTCTTACTCAACACTAAATCATTTATAACTTGAAAAGTATTGCATTTAGAGCATTTTGTTAAAATATGTCATTCACCTACTTATTCCATAGCAACAACATGGTGAGTAACTTGGGTGTCTATCTGAATAGCTAAGTGAGTAATAGCTACTTTTGGACTTTTCACTAACTTCCATCATGAGTAAAATCACTTGTAACTTGAAAACTATTGCATTTAGAGAATTTTGTGCAAATATGTTATTCACCTACTTTTGGGTCAGCTATAACATACTAAAATTTCAGACCTCTAGCTCGTGCCATAGCTGAGTAATAGCTACTTTTGCCTTTGCCGGTGGATACATTTTGCATCTGGCTACAGATGCATCCTTGGTCTAGTCTCTAAAAGTATTACAGGTGGGCAATTTCTTCTAAATAAGTCATTCACCTACTTTTGAGTGATCTACCACATAGTGAAGTTGCAGAACTGTAGCTCTTTAGATGGCAGAGTAATAGCCACTAAAACAAGTAAATGTCTTGTATCTCTAAAAGTAGTACAGATAGGCAATTTCTTCTAAAGACGTGCTTCCCTACTTTGAGTTGATCTGCATAATGAAGTGGTAGAACTGTAGCTCTTTGGATGGCAAAGTAATAGCTACTAAAATGAGTAAATGCCTTTTGTCTTTAAAAGTATTGCAATCAAACATTAAACTTGTCACTTCTACATGTGCCTCCATCTCACAAGAAAATTTATATTCCACTATCTTTAGTACATCTAATTTATACGGCGGGAGATAAATGCATGCGTCAGAATGCTTGTTCTCAAATAACTCATTCACCTACTTTTGAGAGAGCTTTCACTTGGTGAAGTTTCAGACCTGTAGCTAATTATTCACCTGCTGAAAATGAGTAAATGCTAATTATCTCTAAAAGTATTGCAGATAGCCAATTTTTCTCAAATAACTCATTCACCTACTTTTGAAAGAGCTTTCACTTCGTGAAGTTTCAGACCCGTAGCTAATTATTCACCTGCTGAAAATGAGTAAATGCTAATTATCTCTAAAAGTATTGCAGGTAGCCAATTTTTCTCAAATAACTCCTTCACATACTTTTGGAAGAGCTTTCACATGGTGAAGTTTCAGATCCGTAGCTAATTACTCACATACTCAAAATGAGTAAATGCTAATTATCTCTAAAATTATTGCAGATAGACAATTTTTCTCAAATAACTCGTTCATCTACTTTTGGGAGAGCTTTCACTTGGTAAAGTTTCAGACCCGTAGCTAATTATTCACCTGCTGAAAATGAGTAAATGCTAATTATCTCTAAAAGTATTGCAGGTAGCCAATTTTTCTCAAATAACTCCTTCACATACTTTTGGAAGAGCTTTCACATGGTCAAGTTTCAGATCCGTAGCTAATTACTCACCTACTCAAAATGAGTAAATACGAATTATCTCTAAAAGTATTGCAGATAGCCAATTTTTCTCAAATAACTCATTCACCTACTATTGGGAGAGCTTTCACTTGGTGAAGTTTCAGACCCGTAGCTAATTGTTCACCTACTCAAAATGAGTAAATGCTAATTATCTCTAAAAGTATTGCGGATAGCCAATTTTTCTCATATAACTCATTCACCTACTTTTGGGAGAGCTTTCACTTGGTGAAGTTTCAGACCTGTAGCTAATTACTCACCTACTCAAAATGAGTAAATGCTAATTATCTCTAAAAGGATTGCAGATAGCCATTTTTTCTCAAATAACTCATTCACCTACTTTTAGGAGAGCTTTCACTTGGTGAAGTTTCAGACCCATAGCTAATTACTCACCTGCTCAAAATGAGTAAATGCTAATTATCTCTAAAAGTATTGCAGATAGCCAATTTTTCTCAAATAACTCATTCACCTACTTTTGGGAGAGCTTTCACATTGTGAAGTTTCAGACCCATAGCTAATTACTCACCTGCTCAAAATGAGTAAATGCTAATTATCTCTAAAAGTATTGCAGATAGCCAATTTTTCTCAAATAACTCATTCATCTACTATTGGGAGAGCCATCACTTGGTGAAGTTTCAGACCCGTAGCTAATTATTCACCTACTCAAAATGAGTAAATGCTAATTATCCCTAGAAGTATTGCGGATAGCCTTCACATGGTGAAGTTCCAGACCCGTAGGTAATTACTCACTTACTCAAAATGAGTAAATGCTAATTATCTCTAAAAGTATTGCAGATAGCCAATTTTTCTCGAATAAGTCATTCACCTACTTTTGGGACAGCTTTCACTTGGTGAAGTTTCAGACCTGTAGCTAATTACTCACCTACTCAAAATAAGTAAATGCCTATTATCACTAAAAGTATTGCAGATAGCCAGTATTTCTCAAATAACTCATTCACCTACATTTTGGAGAAGTTTCACATGCTTAAGTTTTTTTATGAATTTTTAAAATAAATTTTAATACATTAAAATTAATTAAATCATGCACTAAATCAATTATAACTTGAAAAGTACTGCATTTAGAGCACTTTGTGCAAATATGTTATGCAGCTACTTTTGGGTCAGCTATAACATAGTAAAATTTCAGACCTGTAGCTCATGGCATAGCTGAATAATAACTACTTTTAGGTTATCACTGTTGGGTAAATCACTTATAACTTGAAAACTTTTGCATTTACATTATTTAGTTTCAGTATGTTATTCACCTATTTTGAGGCAGCTATAACATAGTAAAATTCCAGACCTGTGGCTCATTGCATAGCGGAGTAATAGCTACTTTCAAGTTCTTACTCAACACTAAATCATTTATAACTTGAAAAGTATTACATTTAGAGCATTTTGTTAAAATATGTCATTCACCTACTTTTTCCATAGCAACAACATGGTGAGTAACTTGGGTGTCTATCTGAATAGCTAAGTGAGTAATAGCTACTTTTGGGCTTTTCACTAACTTCCATCATGAGTAAAATCACTTGTAACTTGAAAACTATTGCATTTAGAGAATTTTGTGCAAATATGTTATTCACCTACTTTTGGGTCAGCTATAACATACTAAAATTTCAGACCTCTAGCTCGTGCCATAGCTGAGTAATAGCTACTTTTGCCTTGCCGGTGGATACATTTTGCATCTGGCCACAGATGCATCCTTGGTCTAGTCTCTAAAAGTATTACAGGTGGGCAATTTCTTCTAAATAAGTCATTCACCTACTTTTGGGTGATCTACCACATATTAAAGTTGCAGAACTGTAGCTCTTTAGATGGCGGAGTAATAGCCACTAAAATAACTAAATGTCTTGTATCTCTAAAAGTAGTACAGATAGGCTATTTCTTCTAAAGACGTGCTTCCCTACTTTGAGTTGGTCTGCATAATGAAGTGGCAGAACTGTAGCTCTTTGGATGGCAAAGTAATAGCTACTAAAATGAGTAAATGCCTTTTGTCTTTAAAAGCATTGCAATCAAACATTAAACTTGTCACTTCTACATGTGCCTCCATCTCGCAGGAAAATTTATATTCCACTATCTTTAGGACATCTAATTTATACGGCGGGAGATAAATGCATGCGTCAGAATGGTTGTTATTTTTGTATTTTATTCCCCTCTTAATATCTCCAGAAACCCATCTAAAGTGGTAAAAGGGGTTGCAAACTTCATTCTGTAGCATCCACAAAACATCTGATTCACTTCTTGAAGGATGGATTTTGTTCCTGCCATAACATTTATAGTAAATAGTATACAATGACAAAATTGCCTCTACTCCCATATAAGTTAAAATTATATGCCGCTGCATCAGAAGAAGTAAACTTTTTGGATTAAAGCTGTTTTCTTAAAAGAAGTAAATATGAAAATAGAAGAGGATCAAGTTACAGGTAACCAGAAATGTACAAGTTTTAATACTTACAATAATTATAATGTAAACATTTGTTGCTTTGGATCAGAAACTAAGTATTGAAAATGGTGCAGAAACATTTAGTTGCAAGCCAAATCCCTTATTTTACCTTAAGTTATTGGATATTCTGAAAAGTATCTTTGAAAGTTGCATTTCCAACACAGTTAGTTGTTTTTAATTACAAATTATTAAACTTCCCTTGAAAAGCAATGTTTATTGGCTTCGCACCCGCTTTTCTATGTTGAATATCTCACTTAATATAAGGCTTATTAAAATAATTTTTGGACAGTTATCAACTGAAGGTGTGGGAAAATTAGGTGTGAATCTTTTGACAGGATTTAATTATTGTAGCGGGGATACTATGGATTCATCATCGTTGTCGTCCGCGCCCTCGTCCGCGTCCGCAGAGATTTCTTGTTAGCGACCTACAGTCCACATTTCTTTCCGGATTTCTTTCATATTTGGCAGGTGGCTTGATATGGTAGAGGACTCGCCACCCTATCTTTTTGGTAGGCTTTATGTCTAAATTAGGCCTGTGGTAGACAAAAATGTCTAAAATGCATTAAAGGTCATGAAATCATGCACTAAATCACTTATAACTTGAAAAGTGTTGCATTTAGAGCATTTTGTTAAAATATGTTATTCAGATACTTTTTTCATAGCTACAACATGGTGAGTAACTTGGGTGTCTGTCTCAATAGCTAAGTGAGTAATAGCTACTTTTGGGCTTTTCAGTAACTTCCATCATGAGTAAAATCACTTGTAACTTGTAAACTATTGCATTTACACAATTTTGTATAAATATGTTATTCAGCTACTTTTGGGTCAGCTATAACATAGTAAAATTTCAGACCTGTAGCTCATGGCATAGCTGAGTAATAGCTACTTTTAGGTTATCACTGTTGAGTAAATTACTTATAACTTCAAAAGTATTACTTTTATTACGCTACAATAGCTTACCATGTGGGACTTAATGCTGTTCTCGGGTTGCCACACCCGGGGCCAATGTCTTAGAAAAAAAGATCGTTCTTGTTAGCCACCGGATATACTGGTAGTTGTCGTCACGTGATAACTTCTGACCAATCGCCCTACTTTCTCGTTGGCCACGATTGACTGGTAGCAGTTTGTAAATATACAGACATTTTCATTTATTTCTCAGCTTTTACTTATTGTTGGAGGCTCATATTTGCATATTTCTTTATATATATGCCATAGATCATTCTGTAAAATTTTAATTTTCACAGCATAAGTATTTCTTTGATTTTCGCGTGTTTTGAGTTTTCCTCGGTTCAGGCAATTATATTGTACGTCTTTTTATTGCGTATAAAATGTCGATTCACCAAGCAAATAAAGACAAACCGAGAGCTCAGAAATGCCGCCACTTTTGCTTCAGTTTTGATATACATAACTACTGCCCTACCTGTAGGGAGGCTGGCAAGGGAGATGACCCCTGTGTCACCTTTGAAACACCCTGTCAAATCTGCACGTCTTTCACAGATGAGCAGTTACAGAAAATTCAGAACAGGAAACGTTATTTGAAAAAGCAAAAAGCGGCAACTAGTTCCAAAGATGATGAACTAGATCTTTTGGGTGAAGGCGACGGGGATTCCTTCATTGAATCCAATGCAGACCTCGAGTGTGCTGCTGATAACCTTTTCACCTCACCCCCCCGTCCTCAACCTCTTGCCTTCAGCTCCCTGTCCTTGAAAACCCCAGCCAAGACTGTTCCACCCACCCCAGGTACTGCTTTGCAAATTAAAATCCAGAAAAACCTTGAGAAATCCCTGGGTGATTCCTTAAATATACATATACAGCAGCAAATGGGTTCCTTCCAGGCATCCATGTTGGAAGCTTTTCAGTCACTCCCAGAGGAGTTGGCTACACAAAAGAAAGTCGAGGTAGAGTCATCGCTTCTTGCTTCCAAACCTGGCTCGTCCAGTAACAATGCTGCCCCTTTGGATTTACTCCCTCCGAGATCTGGTACTAACCTTCCAAGCGAGGCTATGGATGTGGACTACGGTCCAGCACTCCCTCCTCGTCTAGTACCCACTCAAGATTCCTCGGAACAGTACGTTGCCCCCTCTGAAGGTCATCCCGAAGAGGTCTCGTACTCTCACAAAAAGCAAAGCCATAGGCAGCCAGTTCACCCGAGCTCTGCCTCGGACCAACTAAATGAGGATTCCGACGAACCTCGGATCCCTTCTTCTAGATCCAAAAAACACTCTGACAAGAGCAAACATAAATCAAGATCTAGATATGTGTCATTCTCCTCAGAGGAAGATCAATCCCCTGTAGCCAGACACAGGTCTTCTAAGCCCTCTAGGGCTCAGCCCTCAGGAGTAGCTTCTGATCAAGACCTCCCACAACATGATCCAGACCCCCCTTATTATAGGGAAGTAGCTTTGTCTGACATGCCCTCACAATACTCTGAAGAAGTAGACACCTTCAGGCGTATTCTCTCTCTCCCGGACCCCATGGAATCTATGCCCAGGTCGTCCACTTCGGTATTAGGTCTGGATGATGAAAAAGGCCGTCAAGAGCTCAGACCTAGAGGTCCTTCCTCTATCCTTCCACTTAACTCAGTTATCAAGGACGCCTCTGATAAATTCCAACATGACTTTAAGGCTGCCAATTTATCTGAGGGAAAATATGTCAAGCCTCCTCCTTCCACTTCAAAGTGGTACAAGGTGGGACAGCCCACTTTTCAGGACAAAATTCAGGAGTTGAATACGGACTTTGCTAAGATCTGTATTACTCCTAGACCTTCTGGGGCCCCAGTAGCCAGAGTTCCCCTGCCAGTTCTCAAGGAGCTGGAACTTCAGGCTAGACAAAATATCTCAACCCTCAACTTCACCGCTGCATTTGCCAAAACCTCCTCTTCTTGCAATGCTTCATTGGAAAAATCCCAACATAGCATTAAGTCTACGGTCAGGAAGATTAAATCTCAGATTCAGAAAGGTGCCAATCCTGAGAAAGCGGCAAAGCGCGGATATGAGGAAGTAGCTGACTACTTAGATTTTTGGAACAAGACAGTACTTGTCCAACACAGGGCCCTCACTTGTCTCAGCAAATCTCTAGCCCATATTTTGCAGAGGGAATTATACTCTATGGCTAATACCGGCTTGCTCAGGCGCAAAGCCGAGATGACTCTATTACATCCACAATTAGGAGAAACGAGACGTCAAGAACTGAGGAACTCGTCCTTTTGGGGCCCTTCCTTGTTCGAGTCTCAACTAGTGAAGGAAGGTGAGGACTTCCTTCTCAAAAAAGGCACCTCAAAAGATTCTCAGGGTTTTGCACCCTACCAGAATAAGCCCTTTTGTGGTCCCCACAAGAAAAGAGGCTCCTACAGAAAACGCCCCTATGGGGGCAATACCTCTCAAAGCAGTAACCAGTCCTTTCCCTCGGGAAGAGGAAAACCCAACTTCAGAGGCTCCAGGGGTCGTTTTCGACCCCACAATAGGGGAAGGGGGCGTGGAAACCCCCCTTCCCAATGACTCCTCCAAAGCCTCACTCAGTCCACCAGTAGGAGGTCGCCTCCGTTCTTTCAGGAGAGACTGGCTAACAAACAAATGTTCTCAAAATCGTGTTAAACATTATCACCAATGGCTACGTTCTGCCATTCCGTTCAAAGCCAAACTTGATCAGATTTCCTCTGATTCTGTCAGAGTACAAGGCCCAACAAAAAGACCAAGCCTTGGCCACTTGTATCCAGTCTCTCCTGTCAAAGAACGCCATCGAAAGGGTAGAAAATGTAAAATCTCTCGGGTTTTACAGTCGCCTGTTCCTAGTACCCAAGCCTCACCAAAGTTGGAGGCCAGTCATAGACTTAAGCAGGCTCAACACTTTTCTACACGTAGAAAAGTTCAAAATGGAAACTCCAGAGTCCATCAGGACCTCCCTGATTCCAGGGGAGTGGGTATCATCGATAGATCTGTCGGACGCTTACCTGCACATCCCCATCCACCCAAGCTCAAGGAAATACCTAAGGTTTTGCTACAAGGCTCAGGTGTTCCAGTTCACCTCCCTCCCGTTCGGGCTGGCCACAGCCCCCCAGGTCTTTACAATGATCGTAAAGGAAGTGAAACTAATGGCCCTCTCAAGAGGACTCAGAATTCACCAATACCTGGACGACTGGCTGATCAGGTCCCAGTCTCAGGAGGAAGCCCAAGTGAACACTCAGGCAGTGGTAGACCTAACTCAGTCCTTGGGGTGGATAATAAATCAGGAAAAATCAGAACTGAAACCTACTCAGGTGTTTTCATTCGTGGGCTACGAATACCACCTAGATTCAGCCCTTGTAAAACCCACTCAAGAGAGATGGCTCAAACTTCAGGATTTGATCCTACGACTCAAGTCAAAACGTGTTTTGACTGCAAGATGTTTGATGTCTCTAATTGGGTTGCTAGCCTCAACGGAGAAAATGGTCCCGGAGGGACGCCTTCACATGAGGCCCTTTCAGTTTCACCTCAAGGAGCACTGGAGATATCCTCAGTCGCTGGACAACCTCCTTCCCTGGACAGAAGCCATTGCAGCCCACCTAGATTGGTGGCAAAATCCCTCCAATGTGATGAAAGGTGCAGACCTTCATCCCAAAGACCACAGTATCCAACTCTTTACCGACGCCTCAAACGAAGGTTGGGACGCTCACTTAGACCAAAATTCTACAAAGGGTCTGTGGTCAGATCGGGAAAAAAGGCTACACATAAATGTCCTAGAATTGAAGGCGGTCTCCCTGGCCCTTCGAGATTTCAAGGACCAGTGCCAGAATCAAACAGTGTTGGTTGCGACGGACAACTCAACAGTGGTAGCCTACATCAACAAACAAGGAGGAACGCACTCAGCAGAGATGTGTGCTCTCCTGTGGAAGATCATGACCTGGTGCCATCACTACCACATAACATTGAAAGCCAGGCACATTCCAGGGTGCCTGAATGTGATGGCCGACCTACTATCCAGGTCCAACCAAGTGCAGTCAACAGAATGGTCTCTGCACCCACAGGTGTTCAAACAGATCTGCCAGAAGTGGTTCACACCTCATGTAGACTTATTTGCCACTCACCTGAACCACAAACTCCCTCTATACGTGTCTCCTATCCCAGACCCAAGGGCCTGGGACATAGATGCTCTGAACATAAACTGGACCAACCTCACGGCCTATGCATACCCTCCTACGGCCCTCCTTCACAAGGTGATCCAAAAGATCAGGCAATGTCATTGCCTGATCATCGTAATAGCCCCAGGCTGGCCAGGGATGCCCTGGTTTTGGGACCTAGTGCAGCTCTCAACAGAGATCCCACTGCAACTCCCAGTGTCAACGACCCTACTCAAACAGTCCCACAAGTTGGTGTTCCACAACAACCCCCAGCACCTGAACCTCCACGCCTGGTGTCTAGGAGCGGACAACTCCAAGAACAAGGCTTCTCTGTGGAGGTGGCAGAGAGAATTGCTGCCCCTCAGCGGTCATCAACAAGGACCATCTACAAGTCAAAGTGGGCCCTATTTGAAAAATGGTGCAGAGAAAATTCGGTGGATTTCTCCACTCCATCTGTGAAACAAATCTCAGATTTTTTCATGTACCTGTACCAAGACTTAAACAGGCGCCCCTCGACCATTGATGGTTACAGGACTGCAATCGTTGATACTTTGGGCCCAACGGCCCAACATATTGCACACAATGTAGACCTTCATAGGTTTTCACAGGGATCGTCCTAAAAGTTCCAGAAATTTACCCAAGTGGAACCTTTCTGTTGTCCTTAACGAGCTCACCAAAGCACCATTTGAGCCCATGAAAGACACAGACCTCAAACATCTTACTCTCAAAACTGCTTTCTTGCTAGCCTTGGCCTCCGGCAAGCGCCGCAGCGAAATCCATGCCTGGGTCGCAAACAAAGTATCTAATCTAGGCCAATGGGAAAAGGTTGCCTTGTTCCCTTCTTCTGATTTCATAGCCAAAAACCAACTAGCAAGAGAAGGTTCTCAAAATGTGTCACCAGTGACTATCCCTGCTTTGACTACCATTGTAGATAGACACTTTAAAGAAGACAGGACCCTGTGTCCCGTGCGGGCCCTGAGGTTTTATTTGGACCGAACTAAAGACCTGAGAGGGTCTCGTTCTCTCCTTTTCATCTCCTTTAAGAAAGGACATACCTCAGCCATCAGACCCGCTACACTCTCTTCGTGGTTGGAACAAACCATCCTACTTTGTTACAAACAAGCAGATCAACAAGCCTCTAAGGCCTTTTACGGTGGGGTATCGGTGGACCAAATCATGCAAGCCTGTCACTGGAAAGCTCACAACACATTTACAAATTTTTACCTAAAAGACCTTACTTGGTCGGACACCAACAACAATATGTATCTGGACCCGTGGTGGCGGCACAACAAGTCCTAGATCCTTCCCCTCAGACCAGTTGTCCTCGGAAAGAAAAAAGGGGGGGGGGGGCACATCCGCTACAACCAAGTCTTCAGGAGTCTTTCCCAGGATCTAGGTATTCCTTTACCTTCAAAATGTTACGGGTAAGGTCATTTTAGTCTTTAATTATCAAAGTAATTTCTATTAAGGACTTATTTAGTTGTCATTAATCTCATATTCAGGTTTAAAAAAATTTTATGAGATGCCCAACCACTGGGTTGGTCAGTCACACGTGAAGGGCCCTTTGGGACCCTTAGACCTCGAAGTGAGCACCGCTGCACTTCCGTCCTACAATCAAACATCTAGACAGTTTTTAGCACTGTCTCTCATTTACTTAGGTTTTTGGCTCGTTACAGGCCCGGCTTTCGGGATCGGGGCACTGTAAATGGGACTCAGACTGGTATTTCTGGCACTATTCTATACTTTTAATTCAAAATCTTAGAAAAAAATTACATATCTTCCAGTCTCAGCTGTAATCCCACCACCGGGCGGTTGAATTCAGCATTAAGTCCCACATGGTAAGCTATTGTAGCGTAATAAAATTGAAAATTTTAATTACTTAAATGTAGCTTTTATAAGCTACAAGCTTACCATGTGGGACTTAGGAGAGTCCCACCCTGCCTCCCCGCTGTTTACAGCTGAGGGGTAGGTTTAAAAAATTTCAACGAGAAAGTAGGGCGATTGGTCAGAAGTTATCACGTGACGACAACTACCAGTATATCCGGTGGCTAACAAGAACGATCTTTTTTTCTAAGACGTTGGCCCCGTGTATGGCAACCCGAGAACAGCATTAAGTCCCACATGGTAACCTTGTAGCTTATAAAAGCTACATTTAAGTAATTAAAATTTTCAAATTTAGAGTATTTTGTTTCAATATGTTATTCACCTATTTCGGAGTCAGCTATAACATAGTGAAATTACAGACCTGTAGCTCATGGCACAACTGAGCAATAGCTATTTTCAGGCACTGACTGTTGAGTAAATGACTTGTAACTTGAAAAATATTGCATTTGGAGTATTTTGTTAAAATATGTTGTTCACCTACTTTTGGGTCAGCTATAACATCGTGAAATTACAGACTTATAGCTCATGGCATAGCTGAGCAATAGCTATTTTCAGGTTCTCACTATTGAGTAAATCAGTTGTAACTTGAAAACTATTGCATTTACAGTATTTTGCTTAAATATGTTGTTCACCTAATTTTGGGTCAGCTATAACATAGAAAAAATTCAGACATGTAGCTCATTGCATAGCTGAGTAATAGCTACTTTGAGGTTATCACTGTTGAGTAAATCAGTTATAACATGAAAACTATTACATTTACAGTATTTTGTTTAAATATGTTATTCACATAATTTTTGGTCAGCTATAACAGAGTGAAATTGCAGACCTCTATGTCATGGCATAGCTTACCAATATCTACTTTCAGGTTCTCACTGTTGAGTAAATCATTGTATCCACTGGATAGCCGCAGTGTGTAGAGAGATTTCACCATTACCGCTCTAACGAAAAAAATATTATAGCTAGCCTTCTCAAGTTTGCAAGGTATATTAGAGGGTGTATTCTATTGGTAGGCTTTATGTCTAAATTAGGCCTGTGGCTAAATTACTTGCCTACTAAAAATGAGTAATTCTGCATTTTCTCTAAAAGTATTGCAGATAGCAAATTTTTCTTAAATAACTCATTCACCTACTTTTGGGAGAGCTTTCACATGCTGAAGTTCCAGACCTGTAGGTAATTACTCACCTACTCAAAATGAGTAAATGCGAATTATCTCTAAAAGTATTGCAGATAGCCAATTTTTCTCAAATAACTCATTCACCTACTTTTGGGAGAGCTTTCACTTGGTGAAGTTTCAGACCCGTAGGTAATTACTCACCTACTCAAAATGAGTAAATGCTAATTATCTCTAAAAGTATTGCAGATAGCCAATTTTTGTCAAATAACTCCTTCACCTACTTTTGGGAGAGCTTTCACTTGGTGAAGTTTCAGACCCGTAGGTAATTACTCACCTACTCAAAATGAGTAAATGCAAATTATCTCTAAAAGTATTCCAGATAGCCAATTTTTGTCAAATAACTCCACCTACTTTTGGGAGACCTTTCACTTGGTGAAGTTTCAGACCTTTAGCTAATTATTCACCTACTCAAAATGAGTAAATGCTAATTATCTCTAAAAGTATTGCAGATATCCAATTTTTATCAAATAACTCATTCATCTACTTTTGGGAGAGCTTTTACATGGTGAAGTTCCAGACCCGTAGGTAATTACTCACCTACTGAAAATGAGTAAATTCGAATTATCTCTAAAAGTATTGTAGATAGTCAATTTTTCTCAAATAACTCATTCGCCTACTTTTGAGAGAGCTTTCACTTGGTGAAGTTTCAGACCCGTAGCTAATTATTCACCTACTCAAAATGAGTAAATGCGAATTATCTCTAGAAGTATTGCAGATAGCCAGTATTTCTCAAATAACTCATTAATATGAAAACAACTTATAGGAAGTCATGGGCTGCAAATCTTTTCATGTGGTCAGATTTGACCTTGGGCCCCTGCTACAGGGTCAAATAAGGGTAGCCAAACTTAAAAGTGCTTTCAGCTTGCTTATTAACGAAAAATGCTGTTTATCTTCTAAACTATGTTAGTTGGCCTTTGTCGGTGGATACATCCAGCATCTGGCCACAGATGCGTCCTTAGTCTAGTTTGTTATAGGTAGTAAATATAAAGACCAACACAGCTGATAAACTTCAAGCATTTTTCTCATCACCCTTATAAATGCTTTTTACACATCTTATTAAATATCTGACACTGTATTATTGTCTGATGCATCTTCATTTATTATATCATTTCAAGAAGTCCCAGGGGTCTCTGGGGGCCTTCCCCTCCACGTCATAAACATACTCCTTGTTATCTTTTGATTTATTATGCAGTGAAATGCTGTATGCTATTGAATACATCAATTGATTGAGTGGTTTTCACAATATGCTGTCTCCAGTTACATGATAGGTTGATGAATCTGGTTTGCTTGAGTAAATATAATGATCTTTGTATTGCTGTATTGAAACAGGTTACATGTTTTAAATTGAGATATACAAATGCATACTATTGTTATTATTTCTTTTTAAGAACAAGATATCGATTTTCTGATGGCAATATATATGTTGTATTGAATGTGAATAACTATTGATGTATACATTCAATGGGTCAAGCTATTGAATGTGTACATCGAATGGGCAAATCATTGAATGTTTACATTCAATGGCTGAGCTGTGGAATGTATAGATTCAATGGTTAAAATCATTAAATGTGTACATTCAATGACCCAAGGCATTGAATGTATAAATAATCAAATATGGAATCCTGATATAGATATTTTACTACAACCTTTAACTAATGTCCCTACCAAGTATCAACTTCTTATACCTTACGGTTTCTGAGATATAGCCCGAAAGCCCATCCGGATACCATGGGTGAAAACAATACCCCGACAGCTTGTAAGGGCTGTGGGGTAAATATGGTAAAAGTAAGTTACTTTTTATGCAGTATCAACTATGTATTTCAATTTATTAAGTTCATATACACATTCAATGACTTTGTTGAATGTGCGCATTCCATAATTAAACCATTGAATCTACATATTCAATGATTAACCCAGTGAACGTATACATTCAATAGTTATCTACATTCAATACAACATATATAACAACAGCATATTTTGTGTCTTTCAACTTTTTATTGTTATATAAGATATTTGCTGTGGGACACTTTGAATTTGCATTGGCAAAAAACTTTTTCTAGCTTTTTATTGAAAACTGCTTTTTAACTATTGAAAAAATAAAGTAACTAGATGGATATTGAAAGTACACATTCTTTTTCCTTATTAAAAAAATCTTATACCAACTGGACAGGTTCAGACCGGTGTTGCATCATGACATTGTTTGCCATTAGTTCAGTTTCTTCTGCTTCTATATTTATTCCAGTACTGGTATCATACTGTTCCATTTACTTTCCATGGTTTCCTGATTCTTTTAAAATTGTGAAACAACAAATGTCTAATGATCAGTTGTACACACACTGGTATGCTTGGTGTTGGATGTTTAACCATTCCTTACATTATTTTAGCATTAATTTTGTTATTTTTTTATGTTTTTTAATTACAATATAGACACAAAATGTATAGTACCACCTAGAGTTACTGAAAATGAGTACTTCCCCAAAACTACCTTCCTTTCCTTCGACACTGCAAATGTTCAGGCTGTACTGGGTGTGTATTATGTTAACTGTGTGATTAAAATTATATATATAAAATAATATAGATATATTTTAACTCTGCCTGGCAGGTAGCATGTGAAACACTGCAGTAAAAACAAAATGCACATAAATCAAAAGTGCATTTGACTTGGTAGAACTGTGTATTAAACCTCAGAATTTTCTCCTGAGCTTAATGTTAAGAGAACAAAAGAAATATTTTTTGAGGTGTGCTGAAGTAAATTCCATTTGACTAATCTGTGTAAGAAGTGTTGCAGTTCAACGTCTATTATATGATTTGATGGTTAGATTATATTTGCCAAAAAAAAAAAAAAAAAATTAAGTTGAGTTTATAAAGTATCATAAAATATTAAAGAATTTAGTATAAAACAGCAGATTAAGGAGAAAGGAAATGAGTTGTTAAAATTAAATATTCAGATTATAGAAGGTCAGATAACAGAACGTCTACTGAAAGCTTAAATATTCGGTATCCCTGGAAACGAGACCAAGGTTTTTCAATAAAATGTTTTCCACAGGAAAGGTAAAAGAATTCAATACCAAGGTTGAAGCAGATCTGGCAGTAGAAAGTGATGAGTTTGACCTGCTTCAGGGTTTAGTGGATGGGTCATCTTACCACAGTACAGAACTCAATACATTGCTCAAGTTACTGAAGTGGCCAAATGGTGAGTACCTGCTGCACGTAGTAGAGTAAGAAATCTAAAATTCGCCACATATCTGAAATTCGCCACATGTGGAAATACTACTAAAATTAATGAATTGAGGTGAGATTTGTTGAATGTGTAGTAAGTTGAGGCTTTTTTAACCGAAATAAACAAAGTTTAATACAAAGCATAATTTTCTTCACAGAATTAACTAAGGTTTTACAGGTGGCAAATTTTATATTTCTGACAAATTTTAGATTTTTTACTCTACAAGTTCATTCAAACCTCCATAAGTTGAACACTGTTATTTGAACACTTAAATATACCCTGTGGTGTGTGATTTTTTTCATAAATTATATTGATGTCTTATGATTTGACTGCATTTGGTTGAATTGTGTTGAGGTGGGAACAATATCTCCTGAAATATGACCCACAAAAATTGAAGTTGTAAATAGAACTGAAGTACTTAAATGAACTGCAAAATTAAGAAGAAAATAGTACTGTGTTCTTGTTTCAGCAGCTTGGTGTACATTCTCATAAAAATTAGATATTCTCATAAAAGTTAAACATTCTCAAAAAAAAATTAGATATTTGTTAATTACATATTGAGAGTCAACATTTTCCGTACCTACCTTCCTAATTTGTTAAAAAAATTGTTCAATATTTTTGGCAATTTTTAAGCGTCCCTGAAAGGGCGCTTATTTGTTTTTGCCTCAGTTTCCTCACCGCCGCTGCCGCTGCCACCACCGCTGCCGTCGCATTATGGTCTCCCTTGAATATCTCCCTTATTATTAAAAGGTTTCAAACCATATTTGTTAGTTATATACCTTAGGCGTGGGAAAATTTTTCTGCATGCTTAAGTTTGACCTTTGA
This sequence comes from Sabellastarte sp. h YS-2021, assembly GCA_964017235.1. Classification (NCBI taxonomy): domain Eukaryota; kingdom Metazoa; phylum Annelida; class Polychaeta; order Sabellida; family Sabellidae; genus Sabellastarte; species Sabellastarte sp. h YS-2021. The sequence goes on from OZ024931.1 coordinate 89,227,263, forward strand.
CCTTTATGAAGGTCACATGATCAAAAAAAATTTTTTGAAGTACACCCCCGTCATCGCAGTTCAGGAAAAAGTACTTACTACACAGCCTTATAATATGACACACCTGTTCATACTATCGAAAACGTGAGCTGATAAGATTTTGGGAGCAATCCCTTGAAAAATGTCTCATTTATGAGTGCTTCTGACACCTTCCAATCTGAAAGCCTTAAATTTAGGTCAACCCCCGCTATTATCTTCTTAAGTATTGCATTTAGAGCCATAAAATGTACTGGGAGGTAATAGGAAACCATATGTGGAGAGTCTAAATAGCCGGTCAGTTTTACCCCACAGCCCCCCCCTTATGGGTCAAACTGGGGTCATAAAATAGCTGATGTGGAGTTTTTGCCTTATATCTCCTTTATTGTTGCTTTCAATAGCTTCAGAATGTATTAAGAGGTATTGGGAAAGCATATGTGGAGAGTCTAAATAGCCGGTCAGTTTTACCCCACGGCCCCCCCTTATGGGTCAAACTGGGGTCATAAAATAGCTGATTTTGAGTTTTTGCCTTATATCTCCTTTATTGTTGCTTTTATAGCTTCAGAATGTATTAAGAGGTATTGGGAAAGCATATGTGGAGAGTCTAAATAGCCAGTCAGTTTTACCCCCGACCCCTCCTTATGGGCCAAACTGGGGTCATAAATAGCTGCTTTGGAGTTTTTGCCTTATATCTCCGTTATCATTGCTTTTATAGCTTCAGAATGTATTAAGAGGTATTGGGAAAGCATATGTGGAGAGTCTAAATAGCTAGTCAGTTTTACCCCCCCGTCCCAGCCTTATGGGTCAAACTGGGGTCATAAAATCACCGATTTTGAATTTTTGCCTTATATCTCCTTTATTGTTGCTTTTATACCTTCAGAATGTATTAAGAGGTACTGGGAAAGCATATGTGGAGAGTCTAAATAGGCGGTCAGTTTTACCCCCCGGCCCCCTCTCATGGGTCAAACTGGGGTCATAAAATAGCTGATTTTGAGTTTTTGCCTTGTATCTCCTTTATTGTTGCTTTTATAGCGCCAGAATGTATTAAGAAGTATTGGGAAAACATATGTGGAGAGTCTAAATAGCCGGTCAGTTTTGCCCCCCGACCCCCTCTTATGGGCCAAACTGGGGTCATAAATAGCTGATTTTGAGTTTTTGCCTTCTGTCTCCTTTATTGTTGATTTTATAGCTTCAGAATGTATTAAGAGGTATTGGGAAAGCATATGTGGAGAGTCCAAATAGCTGGTCAGTTTTACCCCCGACCCCTCCTTATGGGCCAAACTGGGGTCATAAATAGCTGCTTTGGAGTTTTTGCCTTATGTCTCCTTTATCGTTGCTTTTATAGCTTCAGAATGTATTAAGAGGTATTGGGAAAGCATATGTGGAGAATCTAAATAGCCGGTCAGTTTTGCCCCCCGACCCCTCCTTATGGGCCAAACTGGGGTCATAAATAGCTGCTTTTGAGATTTTGCCTTATATCTCCTTTATCGTTGCTTTTATAGCTTCAGAATGTGTTAAGAGGTATTGGGAAAGCATATGTGGAGAGTCTAAATAGCCGGTCAGTTTTATCCCCCGACCCCCCATTATGGGTCAAACTGGGGTCATAAAATAGTTGCTTTGGAGTTTTGCTTTATATCTCCTTTATTGTTGCTTTTATACCTTCAGAATGTGTTAAGAGGTATTGGGAAAGTATATGTGGAGAGTCTAAATACCCGGTCAGTTTTACCCCCCCGGCCCCCCCTCATGGGTCAAACTGGGGTCATAAAATAGCTGATTTTGAGTTTTTGCCTTGTATCTCCTTTATTGTTGCTTTTATAGCTTCAGAATGTATTGAGAGGTATTGGGAAAGCATATGTGGAGAGTCTAAATAGCCAGTCAGTTTTACCCCCCGACCCCCTCTTATGGGCCAAACTGGGGTCATAAATAGCTGCTTTGGAGTTTTTGCCTTATATCTCTTTTATCGTTGCTTTTATAGCTTCAGAATGTATTAAGAGGTATTGGGAAAGCATATGTGGAGAATCTAAATAGCCAATCAGTTCCCCCCACCCCGCCTCCGCCCCGACCCCCCCTTATGGATGAAACAGGCTCATTTGGAGTTTTTGCCCTATATCTCCTTCATTGTTGGTTCTATAGCTTCAGAATGTATTAAGAGGTATTGGGAAACCATATGTGGAGAGTCTAAATAGCCGGTCAAGTTTTACCCCTGACCCCTTATGGGGCAAACTGGGGTCGTAAAATAGCTCATTTGGAGTTTTTGCCTTATATCTCCTTCATTGTTGGTCCTATAGCTTCAGAATGTATTAAGAGGTATTGGGAAACCATATGTGGAGAGTCTAAATAGCCGGTCAAGTTTTACCCCTGACCCCTTATGGGGCAAACTGGGGTCGTAAAATAGCTCATTTGGAGTTTTTGCCTTATATCTCCTTTATTGTTGCTTTTATAGCTTCAGAATGTATTAAGAGGTATTGGGAAAGCATATATGGAGAGTCTAAATAGCCGGTCAAGTTTTACCCCTGACAATTCAGAAGTACATTTCCAGTAGTCACAACCTCTTTTTCCAAAATTATGTTGCAAATAACCTGTCTCCATTTTATGGTCTAATGATGTATGTACTTATCTTTTCAACGTGAATTACTTCCAAATGATATATAACAAACCATAAACGGGGAGTCTGAGGAGTTCATAACATTTCCTCATCCCTTCATGCACAAAGAAGCGCGATAAAATACAAATTTTTACACTACCCACTCTCTTATTTTTCTTTGCTTTTACCTTTTGCTGTACGGTTCAGCTTTGTGCATTCTTAGCTTTACAGCATGCTTATTAAAACCACAAAGCATTTTAAACTTTCTGGGACGCTTCGCTTTTGTTAGCAAAAGCATTCCTCTAGTTTTCATCAGAATTTTACTTAGATGACAAATTTATTCCATATTTTTTTGTGTTTGTATTTCTCAGTACATCTGTCCATCTCAAAGTGTTAACTGAGAAAACCTCAAAATTGGCCTGTAACTTGACAGCACATATGTTGTGCTGAATTTATTTCATTTGTATGTTATTTTGTATGTGTGTTGGATATGTCACCTTTTTATGTTATTTTGTGTATTTGTTGGATATGTCACATTTATATTTTAGTTTATATGTGTAATTTTCTCTGTTAAATGTGTCACATTTGTATGTTATAGATCTGGGGCTGATTTCACAAAGGGACTTAAGTCCAGATTTAAACTTAAATGTAAGACTTTGGTCTTAAATTTTGTCAAAAGAATGTTAAGTCTGTGGTCTTAGACTTAGCGGATTTCACAAAGCAGCTAAGTCCATGAAATTGCTAAGTCAGTGGACTTAACTTTAAGTCTGGGAGGTAGTGGGCTTAAATTTTGTAAAGAGGACTTAAATATGGTCGCCATAAACTTTTCTCTACTTCAAAATTTGAAATGGCTGTAAATAAAGTATAATTACACAGAACACCTCACTAAGGTAGTCTTTGGGAAGTTTATATGTGGCAACAAGGTTTTCTATTTCAAAACAGCCCATATCCTTAGATAAAATACATCAAATGAAGGATATATGGCACCACTATTATATTTTGAATAGATAAAACAGGTCACATGACACAGAAAACCACTGTGGTTATTTGATAAGGTTGGACTTAGCTAAGTCACCATGTTGGATGGGTTACTACTATATTATTTTGTTGATCTGCTATTTCCTGCATAGGAACATTTCTATGTTGTTTTATAGATCTGCTCTTTCCTGTGCTTTGTTGTGGTTCATGTGTATATAATTTTTGTAGATGTGTTGTTATCAGAACTGGAGGTGTTACATTTGTACATTATTTTGTAGATCTACTGTTTCCTGTGTTGGATGTACTGCGGCTTTCTGTACGACATGCTGCAGTGAACCAGTATCTGTGTGGAAAGAATCGGTCCTCAGAGTATATTGATCTTCTTCTGCAACAGGTGTCTTGTTACCAGTATCCAGCCAATCAGATGTTAGCACTCAGGAGTTTATGTAATACCTTTTTGCACATATTGGGGAAGAGTTTGATGATTACAAATTCTGATCGAGTTCTATCACTGTTACCCCCTTGTGTAGCAAAAGCCAACAAGAATGTCCAAATAGCTGCCAGCTCACTCATGCTGAATTTTTCAGTTATTTCTTTCAAAAGTAAAGACAAAGAAGTTGCAAAAGCATGTATTGAGACCTGTGCTGAGTTGTGTGTATTGTTAACGGACACAGAGGCATTCTTCCGAGTACTGGTGTGTATCGGTACTTTACTGTCAGTGGAGGGAATTGAGTCATTTCCTGATAATATATTGGGATTTGTACAGAAGTGTAGGGATGTAAAAGAACCAGTCAAAGTGTCTGACTGTGCCCTGTATGTATCTCGGCTTCTCTCCCTAGGAACTGATGTAACAAAGTGTCTGTGAATTTTTTACATGGTATTGCTTGTTTCTACATTTTTGTATGTGTTGGTAGTTTTTATTGTCAGTCTTCTTGGTGTATAATAATGAACCTCTGACATTCATTAGACTGTTTTGATGACAGAACTAACAATGTACTTTTGTCCAGTAATTTGAGCCGTACAATGTAACCACAGAGAACATTAAGATAATGATATATATGAGATTATGTTTGGGGGTATGTTTGTCTGTCTGTCTGTGTTCACGATAACTCCCAAACTAATAAACAAATCTTTCTGAAATGTTTTGTGTGGGAAGGGCCTGACCAAAGGACAGCTGGATTAAATGTATGGAATATCTGAATCTTATTTAGGATACCATCACTTTCACCAATAGCTATTTACAGCTTCTGTGAATATTTCCCAATATTGAGACAAATCACCCTCATGATTTTTCCAGGAAGGTTAATATCTCATGAATCTATATTTTTTTTACATAAAATGATGTGTGGTTCTGTGTTTTGACAAAATGTTTTTTACATGTAAAAAGAAAATTAAGACAGTATATATAAAAAGAGTTTTTATGAAAACATTTAAATGGGTGATGTAATTTTCACAAAAATAATGTATACCATTTTTATTTATATGAAAAATGTATGTATCCCAGGCAAAGTACAAATGTATGTGATAAAATATTTTGCACATTATGTGTTATATTTGTGTTATTTTCCAGCACCCTTGATGTTGATTGTGTCATTTGAATATTGGTTATTCCACAGTGATACTTTTCCACACAATTTAATTTAATAATCTGCAATTAGAGGATCATTCATGTGAATTTCTTGAGTAAATTCCTCAAAATTACAATTGCTTCATCTTTCATGAATCAAAGAAGTGGAAGATTTAGCAGAATTTCGTTAATCTTGAATTATGTTTTTACATGTATTCAGGAAGAAAGAAATGATATCACTAATATAATATGTATTTAAGCATCCCAGAAAGGGCACTTATTGTTGTGGGGTCGAGTATCCTCACCGCCACTGCCCATGAAAATAGTACCACTCACAATTGTTACTCTGTTTTAACACAGAACAGTAAGAGTGATTAGCTCCCTTTCATTTTTTTTACTTACAATATTCACCTAGGTGCCAGAGCAGCTCTCTCAAGAGTTCTCATGCATTTGTAGAAATTAATTTTCAAGTCACTTACTGAATGAGAGTGATTTTGGAGCCTGTTTTGAAAACCAGATGGCTGCCATATGACATCTTTAATTTCAAATGAGGGGGGGTGGGGGGCATATCAAAAAGCACTCATATCTCCCTTATCATTGGTTCTAGGGGTTTGGAATGAGAAAACAACTTATTGGAAATCATGTTCCGTATATCTTCTGCAAGCGTCAAATTTGACCTTTGGCCTATGTTTCAAGATCATGTAGGGTCATCATGCTAAACGGGCTTTATATCTCCCTTATAATTGGTTCTAGAGCTTCAAAAGTTTAAGAAAACAACTTGCAAGAAATCATGGCATATGAATCCTACATCTGACAACATTTCATGGATTCTGTATACTTCTTACAACTGAAGTTGTTGCTAAGATTTTCCCAAATCTCAATATCATTGCCCATTTAGTTGTACCTGCTTGCTGGGGTTCTTGCTGGCTGAGGCTGGCTATCTTTATGTTCTGTCACGTAAGATCTCACCAAAATTTATGGAAATTTGTGAGATATAAACAAAGTGTAGAATGTACCCTTTGATCATCTCCCAGTTTTGTTAATTGATATCTTTCTTGAATTTTTTATAACAATTAACTTATAGATGAAAATAGCAATAAAATACTAGCTAATAATACAAAAATAATGAAAAATAGCAACTTGCTTCAGGGACAAAAAGGGGTTATTAAAGTGCACTGTACTGTGCTGAAATTTGATCTGTTCAACCCTGATCCATGTTACTGAATACCATCCCTAGATATTTACCTATTTCACAAATGAATCAGGGATTTGTGAAATACCTAAAATTCTCAAAGTTTTAGTGAAATATTATACAGCCTGCCTGTAAAAGATATATTTGTATTTTTCTGGAATAAACAAGTTGTGTACTTCCTTGTTTTATTTTATTTTTGTATTTTTAATTTGTTTTGCGCCTGTTTCTGAAAACATATTCTTTGTGTGGGAAACTCCCATATATATTTCATGGGGAAAATCCCATCTGGATCATCAATGCAAAGAATGTGTCTCAAAATATCACAGTTGTTATTTTGAAGGTATATTTATATACCACACACATAAAAAGTATAAAAAGCCACCAGACATATTTTGATTAAATCAGAATTTGTAAAAAATTCTAAGGAAGGATTCTAACAGTCTACATCCAACTTTGTCAATCTCTGACAGATATTGTCACTTATTTACAAAACTCATCTTTGGTACACCAATATGTTTGATCTGCATCAGTAGGCTGTCTTGTGTTATGCTTATGAGGAAAAGCCACCACCTGGTATTATAAATTTAAGTTTCCCCTGTAACATGTGAAAGTTTGCTGAAGAGCCAAATTGCTTTGCATCCCTTTGTACTGTGACATAGAGTAAGAAATCTAAAATTCACCAGGAATCTAAAATTCGCCACCTCTAAAACCTTTTCGAAACGAATTTCAGATATGTGGTGAATTTTAGATTTCTTACTCTACATCCTTCTTTATGGGATCACTTTACTTCCTCATCTTTCAAAGATTCACAATTTGTTGGTTATACACACAATCACTGCAGTGCTTAGATATGAAACCAATAATTCTAACCAATCACTGAAGAAATAATGTGAGATTGACACCAAAGTATAATTGATCATTAATAAAAAGTAAAATTACAGCAAAGTATGTCCTGGTTATTTGGACTGTGAACCATTTGTCAAAGCAATTGTATGTCATTAAAAAAAATAGCATCAGAGATGCCCATACCCCACAGCCTGAGGAAATAGTTTTCAATAGCATGAGAGATAGAAGTAGTGAAATAGTACACAGAATGGGATACTTTCATAGCAGTGTCAGTGTCCAAATAATGTTTAATTAGAGAAAATAACATCTAAGAGAATGAAACTACATGTAAAGATTAAGTATTAAAACAAGACAATTCAGTAAACTAAAGATTATGAAGCTGTAAAATTTATTAACTGGAAAATAGCTGTCAATGGAAATATCACAATTATGTAAAAGTACATATAATAATCAGTTGCAGCAATCAATATCCTTAAGGTTGCCGAGATATGCCTGGACAATATATTATAGGTTAAATCAAGGCAGGGTTCGAAATTAGCGCCGATCCGTCAGTCCACAAGCAACAGAAATGCTATTGGGTTGAAAAAATTAAGATCCTGGCAGTCTGTCTAGAAGCTGTAAGACAATTATACATGCACAATTCGCACAGTTGAATTATGATTTGCATGTTTTCGATATTGTTCAACCATACCAAAGTGACCTCATACATTTGTGTGAACATTTAAGTCCTTTCCCATTTTAATATTTGTTTTGTATGGTCGAATTATGGTTTGAATGTTTTGAATATTACCCATACATACAGGTGTGGCAATACATGCTTATGTGTGGTGTTGGGGCAAAACCTGTGGCTCACTTGATGAAATACCATCTGTTACAATGGGAAGTTGCAAAAGTAAAACCCTTAATGAATTCTAATATGACTTTAACAGTGCTTAATCTACATCAAAAGATACCCAAAGGTGCAACAACCAAGATTCATGTAAAAAGATATAAGAGAGATAAAATAATATCAGATATTCCCGTAGAGAGATAAAATAGCATCAGATATGCAAGATCAAAGGTCATATCCAGGTCACACCATGACGTTGCACACCTATAACCCCCGACCAATTTCCCTACCAAATATCAACTTCCTATGCCCTATGGTTTCTGAGATATAGCCCGGACAAGGCAGTATAGGTCAAGGTCAAATCAAGGTCACACCATGACGTTTTACATCTACACACCCTAGCCAATGTCCTTACCCAGTATCAACTTCCTACACCTTACAATTTCCGAGTTATAGCCCGGACAAGATTTTGTAGGTCATTTTCACTACGGCAAAATCAAAGGTCAAATCAAGGTCACACCATGATGTTGCACACCTACACCGCCTAACCAATATCCCTACCAAGTATCAACTTCCCACATCTTATGGTTGCCAAGATATAGCCCGGACAAGATTTTATAGGTCAAGGTCACTACGGCAATGTCAAAGGTCAAATCAAGGTCAGACCATGACGTTGCACACCTACAATCCCTAATCTCCCTACCAAGTATCAACTTCCTACAACTTACAGTTTCCCAGATATAGCCCGGACAAGATTTTATAGGTCACAGTCACTACGGCAAGGTCAAAGGTCAAATCATGGTCATGCCATGATGCTGCACAGCTACAACCCCTAACCAATGTCCCTACCAAGTATCAACTTCCCACATCTTATGGTTGCCGAGATATAGCCCAGACAAAATTTTATAGGTCAAGGTCACTACAGCAAGGTCAAATCAAGGTCACGCCATGACATTGCACACTTACACCGCCTAACCAATGTCCCTACCAAGTATCAACTTCCTACACCTCATGGTTGCCGAGATATAGCCCAGACAAGATTTTATAGGTCAAGGTCACTACGGCAAGGTCAAAGGTCAAATCAAGGTCACACCATAATAAATTTACAGCATCATAATTTTTAGTTTACTGATTAATGCTCTCATCATGTTATTGAATTTTTTTCATACTTCATCTTTGCATACATTTTCTTTCTCTTAGACATGACTTTCTCTACTCAAATATTATTTGGACCTTTTTATAACTGACACTGCTCTGAAAGTATCCCGATCTTTGTAGTGTTTCACTTCTATATTTCATGGTGTTGAAAAATATGTCCCCAGGATGTGGGGTACGGGCATCTCTGATGCTAATTTTTCCTGTATAAAGATGTGAAGTAGTATGGAGGCATATATGTTGGAAAACTTCTGATTACAAATGATAAATACAAGCTGAACTCGAACTATTTAGCTGAAAGGAAAGTGCCTGCTGTAAAAGTTAAAGGTGTTAATTGCACAAATATTATCAGGGTATTATATATGCTTTCACTCTGGCCTTCCAACATGTCTCTGTAATCATTGGTGGTGTTTGTATTATTCTCTGTGATTGAAATGATATATGGATATATTGCCAAAAATTATGATCTACACAAATTTAAACCATGAATCGGAGGCTTAGGTTACATAGGCGAGGCTTGGTCTTGCATGAAAAAATATTTATAATAGATTCACCTTTATCTGAGAAAAAGGTTGCTGTTTATTGTTTGTTTTGGACAAAATAAAATCACTGCTCCTGCAACTGAATCAGAGGGTTATCCATTAGCCAAAATTTTTTTATTCTCTTCAGATAATGGAAAGTTAGTAAAATCAGAGAGAGACAAAGAGAAAGAGACATTATAGTTAAAAATAGGCCAATACTAACTTTGGAAAGTTGAAATAAGTTAATAAAATCAAATATTCAGACACCCTACAAGTTCTACTATATTGATATTTTGTAGGAGGTTCAGGTGACACCACCAAAACTGAAGAATTGAAACCTGCTTCATTTTGGGACAGTAAGGTACTTATTTTATTTAATAAAATACATACATCTGTGTTAAAAAACGTGTACTTCAAATGTGTTTTGGATTCACCATGCAAAGATTACTTTTTTGATACTTTCTGATACTTTTTGTCCCTAACCTGATTATTATGTCTAGTCGAATTAAAAGCCTCAGCTTATTATCATTATTATTTGACCATGGATCTCTCAGATCATGGGTAATTGCAAAATATTAACCCTTTCGCTACCATCTATGACAACTAGCAGTCAACGGCAATGTGTATTACAAGGTACCATGTCTGTCGACCAAGGGTCTACGGAAATAATATTGATTTCTTCTTTTCCTTAAGTATACTACAATACGTTTTCTTTGGTGTATCAGTATGAAAACGATTGTTTAAGAATTTTATATGGAAGTTATGCTATATTTTAAATAATTTTACCATTTTCACCTATTTTAACTGGTTTCTGTAGATATTGCCGTATTTATCGCATATAGCTGCATATTGTTTTCTCGTGGTTATATTTATTTGGGGAATTGCCTGGAGTTTTCTCATTCAGCATTTCATCAATTCCTAATAAAATATACCGCAAAATACCGCAAATGAAGTGCATAAGGTAGTGAGTTTATATCTTACTTTAAACTTGTTTCTGACGTGATATGACGTCATATGGCTACAGTCCAGCAGAATAATGTTCCTTCAGTAGCGAAAGGGTTAAAAGTTGAAAACAAGGTGTTTGTATCATATGTTGTTTTGAAAATACAAAGTGAAGATATGAGTAAGAAACATGAATAAGCCACAATATGGGAAACGTGTTGCTGGGAATAACCCATAACATTGTCTAAAGAAAAGTCACTTCAAATACATTTTGCATCATGTAATAAATTGCCTACAATAATAAAAAATAAAAGCAATTTAGACAAAACTGCTGCAGAATTCAAATTAAAATATATAAAGAGGTTTTCTCGGTACTGAATTTCAGATACTGTTGAACTTTATATTTCTTCGACCAACAACACAGACAAATATTAGATGATTTAGCACACTAATAAAGTTGGACTGGTATGGCATACCTTCTCCACACAAACAAAAAACAACACAAGCCAATTAAAATCGATTTTTATTTTTGAAAAAATTCTCCAACTATGATGTGTAGGTAATTGTCAGTAGTGGTAGCTCAAAGTTTTGGTTAGTACAAGAGGTCATTAGTGGCCTCATGGGTTAGCCGGTTGGACATCTAATCACAGGCTGTCACCTCTATGTAGGTTCCACTCGCACAAGTGGCAAAGTTTATGACTTGTCTCAATATAACCCTGGCAGTTGATTGGGACATAAAACCTTAGTGTTGAATGTTACATTTCTTTATATCATAATAATAAGAGATTCTCTGTGGCCTAGAGGTTAGCAAGTTTGGTATCACAGCTGTCATCGCCATGTCATTTCAACTCCCACAAGTGACAAGTGCTGAAAACCCATCCCAATATGACCCTGGCTGTTGAATGGGACGTACAACCCAGACTTTGATCTTTGTGCCTGTAATATGGCTAAAACATCCTCATTTCGATCAGGACCAAAGTTAACTTCAAATTTTCACAGTATCTCCACAATAACAATATCCTGAATTCACCCAAGTTCTGACTATTTTTTTAGTGATTTTTGTCCAGGCTAGGATTTCAAAAAGAAAACTACAAATGTTGAAATAACTTGCAGAATTATTTTGCAACTGTTGTAGGTACTGCAAGATTTTCAAACAAATCGAGATGGCCTTTTACAAGATCTCACAGAAAGTCAAAAGAGTTTACTTACAGATGTTCATGATTATCTGATGTCAGACAACTGCACATGGACTCCTGGAAGAGCCCACCTCTACCTGATAGGTAGAAAATTCTTTCTCATAATTCTAACGGAGTAAAGACCATTACATTTCTTTGTTTACAAAAATAATTATATATATCTGACATGTGTATAGTTACACATGTATAAAATGGGAAAACTTCCCGAGTGATGCATACAGAAAAAAATACATCACGAACGAAGATAACAATATTATATGAGTGTGTAGCACAAACATTATATTGTTAATCTTGTAATGAGGGATGCTTTACTTTTATTATCGACCATTGTGTATGATTTATGAGTTAAATAAAGAGTTAAAGAGAGAATGTGGAAAAGGCTGCCAAAAACAAGGGCATCAGTGCATATAAAAATCTCAATCTGTAACTTGCGATTTCTCAACCATTTCTACATTTTTTTTGGCAACAAAAATGATCAGAAGTGCTGTGAAAAGACCTAATGATAAATAATACATATTTGTAGGTTACATACTTTCCAGGGTATTAGTGAATAAACTGGAAGTTATTGACACTAATTAGTCATTATACGTAGGCGCCGTTGTATAGAATAAAATATATCCCTCTCTGTAAATGCCCCTATGTGGGTCAGATACAGCTTGCAGTGGATAATATGTAATTCAAAGTACAGAAAATACACACAGAGGACTTACGATTCTAACTGAGCTTCCAAAAATAGATGATATGTACTATCACATATGTTTGTTAAAAACAATCAGAAGGTCTCTCAGGGAGGAGGCAGTTCAGTGTTTGTTCTGCATAACCAGGTGATTGCTGGACTCTTAGCTGTGTTGTCATGGGTTTTCAATCTACCTCATAACAGTATGTGAGAAATGTGACAGCCTGTCCCAATATGACCCCAGATGGTAAAAATGGACATAAAACCCCAAGCTAGATATTGTTAATAAATTGAGTGTCATAGGTATCAAGAGTACAATAAAATCTGCTGGAAATTTGTTATGCGTGTTATTGGTATTTGAAATCACAATTAATAAACAGATGGGATTTATATCGGTTATGTTAGAATCTACAATAAAAAGCATAGATTGATAGAGACCTACTCGTTATATTACAGAGACAATTGTGCAGGACAGACAGAGTTTCAAAGAGGAACTTACAGACATTGTTCCAAGGTTGCTGCAAAACCTCGTTACAAAAGCAGACATTCTTTCCCTGTGTACTGTTGATCCTGAGAGTCGTAATGTGATACATAACATAGTTTTAAAACTAGAAGAGTATCCAGTCTCAATGCAAGAAGCCCTTCTTAAAGTGGTGAGTCTTAAATATTTAAGACATATCTTCCAAACTTTGTTTTATGCACTATGCAGCTGTGACTATAAGTAAGTTCAGTGTTTTGTTTTTGATGGCATTTTATGTTGCTTTAAAAGAAGGTAGAATGTGAAATTTGCCATAGTATTTAAAAAATGTCCATTAACCACCCCTTCCCTCATTAACCTTCTGTTTCCTGGAATTCTGAGAAATTCTTCCCACCTTTGTAATTTTTATAATTACATATTAACTACATCAGGCCTCTGATCATGCAAAATTGGCACAATTTTATCTTAATCTCACTTTAGTCTTATACGGTCACTCGACCCACCATCTGAGCCTTTGTCTTTAAAACAAGGGAATGACAATCTCCAGACCTGTACTTGTGCAGTTGGGATCAGTATTTAAAGAAAGAATGTGGAAAAGGCTGTAAAAAAACATGGGCATCAGTGCATATAAAAATCTCAATCTGTAACTTGCGATTTCTCAATCATTTCTCTACATGGATGTTTTTTGCAACAAAAATGATCAGAAGTACTGTAAAAAGACTTAATGATAAATACTACATATTTGTAGGTTACATACTTTCCAGGATATTAGTGAAAAACTGCAAACAGCGGTTTTAGTTATACAGTGCAAAGAGATATTGCACTGAGTATAAATATACAGTACAATATCAAATAGAAGACTGGAAATTCTTCTTGATTGCTTTCTACTTATGAAAGTCCAACTTTATCTACTTTCTCGTTTCAGCTGTGCAATTTAACAGAGACACCAGCCTTTCTGCAGTCTCTATCATCTGATTCTCAGTCATCATCCACACCTCTCACCAGACCAGGCTTGAATGACCTGTGCAGGGAGTGTCTTCTCAATGCGGACTCTGGAGCTGTGACTGGTGTCACGGCAGCCTTGACCTTCAACCTGATAATGCAGAGCAAGGTCTGTGCAGTAGATATATAAATTGTGTATGTGGTGTTCACAATCTGTATGGTTTCACTTTGCAGGGTCATAATTGCCCAGTAAAGGTTCAAGATGATCTCAACAAACACAAATTTTGGATCTTATGTTCTATTCAAAAGCCAGGGTCACATTAGGACAATGATGTTCAACCTGTTAATTTGACTGGCAGGTTCTTTGCTTGTTTCATCACTTGTATCAGTTCCAGAGTCAATTTATATTGTCAAGACTATATGTTATTTTGTAACTCAGAGGTTTTGGAAACCTTTCATATTTCAGTGTTAATATCAGAACTCTGGGACAATAAGAAAGTCATATATGACACATAAGAGACACCAAAGCAACAGTGGATTTGTAATATTTGTTAAATTACTGGTATTATATATTAAGGAATACAGTTTTATATATATTTTAAGCAATGTGGAAACTTTTTCAGTTGTCAGATGACACTGTGACAGATTTGGGTATGGCATTAGTTCAAACTTGTACAAGAACAGTACCTGACATATATGGTGAGTAGGGGTTTTGTTGAAATAAAGAGCTAGGAAAATACATGATCAGTAGTCAGTAATAACGTGCAGAAGGTTTGGTAGTACTGAATTTATTGCATAAATATACTTAGCCAAAAAAGCAAAATATATTCTAATTCATTTTTCATAAAATGTGTGGTTTTTTTGGTTAAGTATAGACATCTTGTCAATTTTATTTCTGTTTTAACTTGTAACTCATGCACACAACTAATTGTCATTTTTACTTTTACCAGTTAATGCATAATCAGACAATTATTAATTGATTTTACCTCTGTTTTCAGAGAGCCTATGTCGTATTTTCTAAGTTGACTTTTTCCCTTGTATGATATTTATATCCCCGGACGAAAGTTGGGGATACTTAGGATTCAGTACGGTCACGCCGCCGCCGCCGCAGAGATTTCCTTTTGGACGCGATAACTTAAAAAATATTTTAGTTAGAACTTTCAAATTTGGTATGTGGGTATATATGGGCAATGCCACGAACGCTATTGTTTTGTGACCTTGACCTTCAATCTCAAGGTCACTGGTGGCCTCTTAAAGTTCAGATTTTGGCCATTTTTTCACTTTTTGGCCCAGTTCTCCTATACAGAAAGTCAGATCATCCTATGGCTGGTATATATAATACATATATATGTCCTCTGTAAGCATGCAGAAATTTGACCTTGAAGCTCTTCATTGAAGGTCATCCACTGACCGCCAAAGTACCTAACCGAGGGTCATTTTTGGCCTTTTTGGAGATATTTTCACACTTAATGCTGACTATATTGCATGGAAACTATTGAAAATGGCTTTGGAGGTTGAGTACATGATGGACTTCTACCATCCAGGCTTACTGGTTACAGATCTTCATTTAAGGTCATCCACTGACCGCCAAAGTACCTGACCAAGGGTCATTTTTGGCAAATTTGGAGATACTTTCACACTTAATGCTGACTACATTGCATGGAAACTATTGAAAATGGCTTTGGAGGTTGAGTACATGATGGAGTACCAGCATCCAGGCTTACTGGTTACAGATCTTCATTTAAGGTCATCCACTGACCGCCAAAGTACCTGACCGAGGGTCATTTTTGGCCCTCTATTTGTTTGTTTGTTTGTGAACAAGATAACTCAAAAACTGACAGATGGATTTTGATAAAATTTTCAGGATATGTCCAAAATGGTAAAAGGAAGATATGAATAAAAATAATCCGGATCACTGTCTGGATCTTCTGGATCCATGAAATTTAATTTTTAAAGACAGATAACTCAAAAACTTATAGGTACATTTCGATGAAATTTTCAGGAAATGTCCTTAATGGGACGAGGAACAAGTGATTAGATTTTGGGAGTGATCTGGATCACTGTCTGGATCATCCGGATCCAGGCTGTCAGATGTGTTTGTGTACAATATAGCTCAAAACTTATGGATGGATTTTGATGAAATTTTCAGGATATGTCTGAAAAGGTAAAAGGATGAAATGGTTGAATTTTGGAAGTGATCCGGATCACTATATGGATCTTCTGGATCCAGGAAATGTAATTTTTAAAGACAGATACCTCAAAAAGTTATGGACGGATTGTGATGACATTTTCAGCAAATGACCTAAATGGTACAAGGAACAAGTGATTACATTTTTGGAGTGATCTGGATCACTCACCGTCTGGATCATCTGGATCCAGGCTGCAACATAATTTAGGATGAATTTTGATGATATTTTTAGGATATTATCACAGTTGAATTTTTGGTTGTTAAGTGTTTTTAACTGTTCATAAATAGTTTGTTAAGTTTGATGGTAGGGGTGTAGCTCATAGACGATAAACACATTCAATGTTGATGATAAAGTTTAAACAGTTATTTATTCTCACAAATAGTCCTTCAGTTGTATACACCAAATGTAATAAGTTTGCCATAACAATATATAAAACTTTCACTTCACTTCTTTTCACTTTTCACACAACTTTAACACAATCACATATACATAATCCTGTTGATTCACAGATAGTCTGGTTTTATTCTCTAACTCTCTATGTCTTTTTATCTCACTAATTAACTGATCATGCTCTTCTCTATCTAATTAACTATCTCACTTATCAATCCTGCACTTTTCTGACTAACTATCTCTCTATCTCTTTCTAACCCTTTTCTTATTCTGCCCCTATATTTTATATTCAACCCTGGACATTAAAATTAGTAAAGTTATCTAAAATATGATTTGGTGCCATAACTATTGGCCACAAAGCAGGTCACATGTTGTGACCTGTAAGGTCATTGGCTGGGTCACTGACCACTCAGGGGACAGTGCAGGTTCACTGCTTACTGTGGTTATTTTACAAGAGCTCTGACTGATCCCAGAACATGAAGCCTCTAATTAAGCAATAAGACAATTTACATAAGGTACAGCCAGGTGGTGTTTCTACAATTGACAATGGGGTATTTGTTCTAAGTTTACTTCTGAGGAGCAATCACCTTTGTTCTTGTAATAGCAGTGTGCTATTTGTACATTATACACAAATTAATAGTGATGCCACCAATAAAAGTTTTACAGTACATAGCTTTGATTGCAGGTGTTTCTCCCTAAATACATTTTAATGACAGTACTGGCTTATTTCTTGTGATTTACTTCTAGGGACAATAAATACATTTTATGCACTAGTCTTTATAATTCTTTATATCAAAGATTTGATTAAACATGGACATAGATTCTACTTACAGAGAAGACACATTTATTGGAGTGGAAATATAGATATGGTTGTTTTCAAAAGTCAAGAGTAATATGTGTTTTATGAAATTAAGATGAAAAGGGGCATTGTTCTTACAGATATACATTCTTCATTTATGAAACTGACTTGGTGTGTTTTTATGGCAACATTAGAAAATGGTCACTTAGAAATTAATGTGCTAAAATTTACATTGTAACCTTAACATATAAGGATATATACAGAAAAATACAAAGTAGCTGAAGTACATATATGAATAGTAAATGAAAATATGAATGACACATGCTCAATACATGGCATTTATGAATGTTTACAGTTAAGGGTATTTTTCCTAACTTTTTACAGTATGATAATATGCTACAAATGGTAAAAGGAAGATGTGGTAAAAGGAAGAAATGGTTCAATTTTGCGAGTGATCTGGACCACTATCTGGATCTTCTGGATCCATGAAATATAATTTTTAAAGACAAATAGCTCAAAAAGTCATGGGTGGATTTTGATGAAATTTTCAGGAAATGTCCTAAATGGGACAAGGAACAAGTGATTAGATTTTGGGAGTGATCTGGATCATCTGGATCCAGGCTGCCAGATGTGTTTGTGTACAAGATAAATCAAAAACTTATGGACGGATTTTGATGAAATTTTCAGGATATGTCTGAAAAGGTAAAAGGATGAAATGATTGAATTTTGGAAGTGATGCGGATCACTATATGGATCTTCTGGATCCATGAAATGTAATTTTTAAAGACAGATACCTCAAAAAGTTGTGGATGGATTGTGATGACATTTTCAGCAAATGACCTAAATGGTGCGAGGAACAAGTGATTAGATTTTGGGAGTGATCTGGATCACTGTCTGGATCATCTGGATCCAGGCTGCCAGATGTGTTTGTGTACAAGATAAATCAAAAACTTATGGACAGATTTTGATGAAATTTTCAGGATATGTCTGAAAAGGTAAAAGGATGAAATGGCTGAATTTTGGAAGTGATTCGGATCACTATATGGATCTTCTGGATCCATGAAATGTAATTTTTAAAGACAGATACCTCAAAAAGTTATGGATGGATTGTGATGACATTTTCAACAAATGACCTAAATGACCAAGTGATTACATTTTTGGAGTGATCTGGATCATCTGGATCCAGGCTGCAACAGAATTTTAGGATGAATTTTGATGATATTTTTAGGATATGTTAGAAATGGTAAACGGAAGAAGTGGTAAAAGGAAGAAATGATTCAATTTTGCGAGTGACCTGGACCACTATCTGGATCTTCTGGATCCATGAAATATAATTTTATAAAGACAAATAGCTCAAAAAGTCATGGGTGGATTTTGATGAAATTTTCAGGAAATGTCCTAAATGGGACAAGGAACAAGTGATTAGATTTTGGGAGTGATCTGGATCATCTGGATCCAGGCTGCCAGATTATTATTATTATGTATTTATACTCAGCGCAATATCTCCATATACTACAGGACTCAAAGCGCTATTTAACCAATCCGACTGTACAGGTACAGCCCCAACTCACAAGTAACTGACATTCCCCTAACTGGAAGATAGAGGCTCAAGGATGACCATTTATCAACGTCCTTGAGGTTCTTTAACCTGCCACTGGGGATAGGACCCAATGACAGAGGACCGCCATTTTAAGTGGTCATCCGAGCCACTATGTATCTGCCTGTACCTGGGATTGAACCGACATCCTCTGAGTTTCTAGACAAGTGTGTTACCCGCTAGGCCACAGTGGCAGATGTGTTTATGTACAAGATAAATCAAAAACTTATGGATGGATTTTGATGAAATTTTCAGGATATGTCTGAAAAGGTAAAAGGATGAAATGATTGAATTTTGGAAGTGATGCGGATCACTATATGGATCTTCTGGATCCATGAAATGTAATTTTTAAAGACAGATACCTCAAAAAGTTATGGATGGATTGTTTCAGCAAATGGCCTAAATGGTACAAGGAACAAGTGATTAAATTTTTGGAGTGATCTCGATCACTGTCTGGATCATCTGGATCCAGGCTGCCACATAATCTTGGGATGGACTTTGATATTTTTAGGATATGGTTCAAATGGTAAAAGGAAGAAGTGGTAAAAGGAAGAAATGATTCAATTTTGCGAGTGATCTGGACCACTATCTGGATCTTCTGGATCCAAGAAATGTAATTTTTAAAGACAAATAACTCAAAAAGTCATGGATGGATTTTTATGAAATTTTCAGGAAATGTCTTAAATGGGACAAAGAACAAGTGATTAGTTTTTGGGAGTAATCTAGATCACTGTCTGAATCATGTGGATCCAGGCTGCCAGATGTGTTTGTGTACAAGATAACTAAACAACTTATGGACGGATTTTGATGAAATTTTTACAATATGTGTGAAAAGGTAAAAGGATGAAATGATTGAATTTTGGAAGTGATCCGGATCACTATATGGATCTTCTGGATCCATGAAATGTAATTTTTAAAGACAGATATAAGTGAAAGGACTAGTGATTAGCTTTTGGGAGTAATCTGGTACTATGGAGAATCCTGACCTGGTGCTCCAGGAAACAGGCTCAAGACCGACATATTTACGCCTTAACTATGTCCCGTCTGGGGATACACTGCGTCGAGACGCAATCTCTAGTTGAAAGGTGACTTATAAGCCTGCAAGGGCTGGGAGGAAATCTTAAGAGTTTTCTTTTGTACATATTGTGAAGCATAACCTCAAGTCACAAAAATAAAGAATTTTTATCTTACTTATCTTATAAGTCCTATAAAACTGATTTTTGACAATTATAATTTATAGGCATGGGAAAATTTTGTGACAGATATGAATATGACCTTTGACATTTTTCAAGGTCACATGATCAAAAGTGCTCTCCTAACTTCGAAATAGAGGCACCACTTGAATTTCAGATCATTTGGGCCATAAATGTCTATCAGTTAGTATAAAAACATGCTGTAATTGACCCTTATGGGTGCATATTGTGTTTATCTGCTCACACTGAGGAACTTTCACAGGTTTCATATGTTCTTAAAGCATAAAAATTGGATTAATAACTTCAAAGGTTATATCATCATGTTAAGGTTAAAGTCAGATGTTTTCAGTATATACAGCAGAAGAGGTTTTTAAAACTTCAAAAATCTTTTATTTTTGTATTTAGAGCTTTGAAATGTATTGGGAGGTAATAGGAAACCATGACTTTGGATTTTAAAAATCTGGTGAATATCTGGGTACCCAATCATCGAATATCAACCCGATTCTGAAATCACATACCTGAGTACCCCCCATCTCAGCATATTTAAATCATAATAAATTTTAATGTCTTTTGTTGATATTTTTCGGCATTTTCAACATCCAAGTCCATACATAAGGAGTCACATGACCCAGCAGAAGTTAAAGCAGTACTCTGGTGGAGTTTTGGAATTGCAACCTAGCTTTCACATTCTTTAAATACTAGATCATTGCAAAATACTGAGTAAATCAATTGTAGTTTTTATTGTTTTCACCCATGGTGTCCAGATGGGTGGGTGGGCGGTGGGAACAAGTTTGTCCGGGCTGTATCTCAGAAACAGTAAGGTGTAGGAAGTTGAGACTTGGTAGGGACATTGGTTAGGAGGTGTAGGTGTGCAACGTCATGGTGTGACCTTGATTTGACCTTTGACCTTGCCATAGTGACCTTAAGTTTGAAAATCTTGTCTGGGCTATATCTCAGAAACCGTAAGGTGTAGGAAGTTGATATTTGGTAGGGACATTGGTTAGGGGGTGTGGGTGTGCAACGTTATGGTATGATCTTGATTTGACCTTGTCGTAGTGACCTTGACTTCTAAAATCTTGTCCGGGCTATATCTCGGAAACCGTAAGGTGTAGGAAGTTGATACTTGGTAGGGATATTGGTTAGGGGGTGTAGGTGTGCAACGTCATGGTCTGACCTTGATTTGACCTTTGACCTTGCCGTAGTGACCTTGACCTAAAAAGCCTTGTCTGGGCTATATTTTGGAAACCATAAGGTGTAGGAAGTTGATATTTGGTAGGGACATTGGTCAAGGGTTATATGTCTGCAGCGTCATGGTGTGACCTGGATTTGACCTTTGATCTTGCATATCTGATGCTATTTTATGTCTCTGCGAGGATATCTGATACTATTTATCTCTATTATATCTCTCTTATATCTTTTTACTTGAATCTTGGTTGTTCCACCTTTGGGTGTCTTTTGGTGTAGATTAAGCACCGTTAAAGTCATATTAGAAGTCATTAACTGTTTTACTTTTGCAACTTCCCATTGTAACAGATGGTATTGCCTCAAGTGAGCCACAGGTTTTGCCCCAATTCCACATAAAAGCATGTATTGCTACATCTGTATGTATGGGTAATATTCAAAACATCCAAACCATAATTCGACCATACAATGAAAATCAAAATGGGAGAAGTCTTAAAGCTTCATAATTTTTAGTTTACTCAATTGTCTTGTTTTAATACTTATTCTTTACATGCAATTTCTTTCTCTTAGATGTTATTTTCTCTACTTAAACATTATTTGGACACTGACACTGCTCTGAAAGTATCCCAATCTGTGTACTGTTTCACTACTTCTATATCTCCTGATGTTGAAAACTATTTTCCCAGGCTGTGGGGTACGGTATCTCTGATGCTATTTTATTTTTTTAAAGTGTATGTCAAATAATATAATCATTAAACAGAATTCTATATATTCAGAATTCAATATATATTTTAGTATACTGACAATTTTCAAAGGGCTCCTGCTTTTGGCAATGCAAAAACAACTGTGTTTTAAATGATTGTACAGAAGTCTTTTTTATTTAGCATTTCTTCCATGTCCCAGTGTTTTGAATGCACTGACCGGTGAGGCAAAAAACAGTAGTATCCTAATATACAGGATTACCATGTCATTCATTAAATAAAAAGGTGGCAGATAAGAAACAAAGCAAACGATTGGATCCCATGATTAGTGTGAGTTTTAAGTTTGTAAATGTGGAGATTTCTGAAGTATCACCTATTATCGCCCATCAGCAAGATTAGCCGGGTACCCGCCTGTTAAAATCACTACCCACCCTGTCCCAGGAAAATTGGTATATTGAGAAAACTCACAACTTTTCCCCCCAAGCAACCCTCCCCCCTCCTAGTCAAACTGGGGTCATAAAGTTGAATTTCTTGTATTTTTGCAGTGTATTATCTACAGTATTATCACAGGGGAGCTTTTGGTTACACTGTAGATATACTATCAACAAAAATATTGTCTGAAATCCTATAAAACTTAATTTTATATTATTCTACAAGAGTATTTGAACCTAGGGATGTGGGTTTTTGCCCCCTTCTTGCCTTGCAAGGGCAATTTGAGATCCTAAATGGGTCAGATTTTCAATTATTGCTTAATATCTATTTAAGCGTCCTGCGAGGGATGCTTGTTTGTATATGGGAGAAGCGACTCCGCCAGATCCGCATTTTCTTTTCGCAATAGCTTCGCACCATAAGGCGGATTCTTTTCATATTTGGTAGGTGTATGCAGTAGCCCTGGGAAAAATTTCTGAATATGGTGTCATGACATCCCAAGAAATTAGAGAAGTCACATGACCAAAAACATGTTTTCAAAAGAGTGTGCTTGTCCGGATGATAACTTAAAAAGCATTTCAGCTATTCACATGAAAGTTGGCAAGTAGGTTCGTTATATAGATGTCTGGAAATCATTAACTTTTGGAAATGATCCAATACAAAATGGCTGATTAACTAAACCTCACGATTTTTCTTAACGCTGAAAGCGCAAAAGCACATTTATCTCGGAAACGGAGCGAGATAGAGCAATTTTGACGAAATTTTTGATCCACAGGGTATTTGCAGAGTCTACTGGTGACTTTTCACAAAAATAGTTTCCCTGCCACTTTTGGCGGCCATCTTGAATTTCTGCATAAAATGCAAAAACGCGTTTATCTCGGAAACGGAGTGAGATAGAGCGATTTCGACAAAATTTTTGACCTGTAGGGTATTTGCAGAGGCTACTGGCGACTTTTCCCAAAAATTGTTTTCCCGCCACTTTTGGCGGCCATCTTGAATTTCTGCCTTAAATGCAAAAACGAAATTTTTGATCCACAGGGTATCTGCACAGTCTACTGGCATTATTTCGCAAAATAAATAATTTCCTAAATAAATAAAAAAATAAACAAACTAGATTCATCTATGAAACCTTGTATTTTGTCATAAATGGAAAAACATATTAAACACAGGAAGATGGTTATTTCTACAAACTCATTAATACTCATTGGGATGCTTTGTTTTTGATGTGCAAACAAAATTTCTTTTTCTCTTGCGAAGCAATACTCTAGTTAGTTATTGCATTTTAAGAGCTATAAAATATATTGGGAGGTAAAAAGTAACCATGGCCTGGGATAAATTCCCATCAAAATTTCCTCCCGAGCCCTACTCAAGGTCAAACTAACTGGGGTCATTAAAGTCCAATTTCTTGTATTTTGCTATGTATCTACAAAATCATTGTCTGCAGACCTAAAAATGTAATTGAATTAATACTATTATTCTTCAAGAGTATTTAAACCTAGAGATGTGCATTTTTTGCCCCTTTTTGCCTTTCAAGGTCAATTTTTGTGACCCTAATTTGGCCAGGAGCTTTATGTCATCTTGTCAATATCAAGAAATGTATCAACTTGATATGTAGATTTGACTATGATGTATGGTACATTTATGTAATGGACAAATTATTGTTAATAGAAAAAATCCCCATCAAATTTCACATAACTAGTGTTTTAATATGAAATATTAAATATCAAGGAAAAGAATTTTCCAGGTTCTGCAATTTTGTTGGTGTCTTCACAAGTACAAATGTCTAATGCATCTTCTTTTAGTCTTATTTTGGGGGGGACAACAGGGAGGCGTCCACAACATAAACATGGTCCTTGTTATCTTTTGTTTTATCATAAAGTGAAATGCATCAATTAATTGAGTGATTTCCACAATATTCTGTCTCAAGATATACACGTATAATAGGTAGATAGACCCGGTTTGCTTGAGAAAATGTTATAGTCTTTGTATTTTTGTTTTGAAAATGGGTTACATGTTACTAAAGGAAATATATAAAAGCATATTACTGTACTTTTTGGATTAAAAAGATATTGATTTTCTGATGATAATATACACAGTGGCAGCATATTTTTATATAGCGTTTAATATAATTTACGGTTATGTATTACTACTGACAACCCCATTCACATATTTTACAAGCCTTTATCTTTACCATTATCACTGTTATTCCCTTTGCTATGGGAAGCTCGAAAAAAGCCTTTTTCTAGTTTATTTCTGCTTCTAATTAAGTGTTCCTTGAAAAGGGGACACTTATTGTTATCAGCCCCATTTTTCAGACAGCCGCCACCACCGCATTATCTTCTCCCTTGAATATCTCCCTTATATTAGGCCTATCAAAATGATATTTGGCAGTTATCTTCAAAAGGCGTGGGAAATTTTTTTGACACACATAAACTTGACATTTGACCTTTATCAAGGTCACATGATCAAAAGCAATTTTTTTAGGCAGGTTGCATGTAACCAACCCGCCTATTAGATTGATGTTTCTGATGTCCGTCTGTCTGTCCGTCCACAGTTTCGTTTCCGGACTCTAACTCGAAAACGGTTTGTCCAATCGAATTCAAACTTGACAGGGAAATAGATCACCATCACCGCTAGGTTCCTTTCGAAATTGGTGTAATTCTGTCTGTTTGTCCGTTTTTTGTCCATTTGTCCGTCAAAATTTCCGTTTCCGGACTCTAACTCGAAAACAGTTTGTCCAATCGAATTCAAACTTGACAGGGAAATAGATCACCATCACCGCTAGGTTCCTTTCGAAATTGGTGTAATTCCGTCTGTTTGTCCGTTTTTTGTCCATTTGTCCGTCAAAATTTCCGTTTCCGGACTCTAACTCGAAAACAGTTTGTCCAATTGAATTCAAACTTGACAGGGAGATAGATCACCATCACAGCCAGGTTCCTTTTGAAATGGGTGTAATTCCGTCTGTTCGTTTGTCTGTTTCTTGTCTGTTTGTCTGTCCGTCAAAATTCCGTTTCCGGATTCTAACTCGAAAACGCTGTGTCCAATCGAATTCAAACTTGACTCGGAAATAGATCACCATCATAGCTAGGTTCCTTTTGAAATTGGTGTAATTCTGTCCGTTTGTTTGTCTGGTTTTTGTCCATTTGTTTGTCCATCAACATTTCTGTTTCGGATCCGGACTCTAACTCGAAAACGCTGTGTCCAATCAAATTTAAACTTGACAGGGAGATAGATCACCATCATAGCTAGGTTCTTTTAGAAATTGGTGTTATTCCGTCTGTTCGTTTGTCCGTCAACGTTTCCGGACTCTAACTCGAAAACGCTTTGTCCAATTGAATTCAAACTTGACAGGGAGATACATCACCATCATAGTTGCTTTCGAAATTGGTGTAATTCCGTCCTTTTGTTTGCCCGTTTATTGCATAGATACAATTATGTAACCTAGATTACAAGTTTTACATTTCTTAGCACGTCTAACACATTCACCTTAACTGGGTAACCTAACATTTCTTTCCTTGTTTCTAAATGTAATTACAGCAGTCACTAAGCTTATTGCTGCCTGCGCAACCCGCCTTTTGGGGCATCTTTGACCCTCTTGTTCTTGTAATTCCGTTTCGCTAGAATTTCTCAAAAGTACAGACTGTGGGTCAACCACAGTAAAGATATTCATGACACATCAAAATCTAGGTGCCATAATTGACAGGTGATTGATTATTGGTTGGTAAAAAACATACTAAAATGGTGCTTATAACTCGCTTATTATTGGTCCTGGAGGTTTGGGATGTGAAACCAACCCATAGAAAATCAGGGGGTGGGAGTCTTCTGATGTGATCAGATTTGACCTTGGGCTCCTCCATCAAGGTCAGATGAGGATAGCCAAACTTAAAACTGCTTATAGCTCCTGTATTATAGGTCCTAGAGGTTTGGGATGTGAAACCAACCTATAGGAAATCATGGGCTGGGAGTCTTCTGATGTGGTCAGATTTGACCTTGGGCCCCTCCTTCAAGGTCAAACGAGGATAGCCAAACTTAAAAGTACCTATAACTCACTTATTATTTGTCCTAGAGGTTTGGGATGTGAAACCAACCTATAGGAAAACATGGGCTGGGAGTCTTCTGATGTGATCAGATTTGACCTTGCCACCTACTCCCTTCAAGGTCAAATGAGGATAGCGAAATATAAAAGTGCTTATACCTTGCTTATTATTGGTCCTAGAGGTTTTGGATGTGAAACCCACCTAAAGAAAATCATGGGTGGGAGTCTTCTGATGTGGTCAGATTTGGCCTTGGGCCCCTCCTTATTTACCTCTTCACATTGCTCCTACAGCATTTCATCTGTAAGGATGCCCTGTTTTTGTGTACAAAAACCTTTTGTCTAGTTTGATTTTTTAAAAACAGTACTTTTTTATTGTATATGTTATTTTTAATCATAAAATTCTTACAAAGATCCATGTGCAGACCTCAAATAAAAAATGAAAGAAATGAACGTTGGCAGAAAACCCACCATTATGGGAACATAGGAATTTTGGATGCCAAACTGCCAATACAAAGAATTCAAAAGATTTACAATTTTATTGCGTTAATACATCCTATCCAATGGACAATTGCTAAACCGGTCGGCGCAGACCGGCCCGCCAAACGCCAGAAAAAGACGTCCTGTGTTTCCACCGGCTGGCCGGTCCCAGTACTGTGCATTCGCCAGGTGGCGCATGGTATTTACTTCCTGTCTAGACAACATGACGTCATAGCATCTTTTTCGTTTGGCGCGTGTATTGTGCGAACCTGTTTTCAACAATCTCCAGATATTTTAAGGAAAAGTGTGCTTTATGACGGATTTTCAACCTTTTATATGGATATGTTCAGTGTAGAAGTGTTACCTACTGATCAAGCACGGATATACATTTAGAATCTGCTGGAAACGCTCCCTAGCTGACTCAATTTAGTGTTGATGACAGGGCAGTTACGACGCGAAATATAAAGGCAGCCATTTTACTAGTTTCCTCCCACTCAACCATGGGGTTGTTAGGGGCAGATCGACAATATTGAGGAATTATGAACATACTATGTACAGGTATTTTTATCCGTGTCTTTTGTTTTGAATGAATCTTCTGTAACCTTCCAGCTACAGTCACCATAGTAACGTCTTTCTAGTACGTACTAAAATGGAAATCACGGAAAACTTCAGTCTACGTAGTTTTGAACCCTGCAAGGAATTCCCTTATGAAAGGTGCATTCTTCATCAGAGCACACTGGTACAGACTTCTCTGCTGTAAAGCATCAGTCACACCAGCCTAGCTCGAGTATTTTTTCATCAGAAGCAAGAGGTGAATTCTTCAGATCTCTTCAACCGACCTCTCAAGTATTTACTACATAGAAGGAACTTTTGTCACTCTCAGTCCCACCCTTATGGACCCGGCACTTGTGTCGGTAGTAAGGGCAGTGGATGGCCAGGAACTGGTTTGAGTGTACAGCCGGCTGAGAAGAACGACTTCAGACCGGCCAGGAATTTCATCTACAGAGTGCACTGGTCCAGGCTTCTCTGCTTTTAAAGCATCAGCCGACCGGCCAGCTGAAAGAACGCGACCTCTGACGTCATACCCAGTCAGCCAATCGCGTGTCTTCACGAAGCTGGTCACGTGTTTTCACCGACCAGTCACGAAGTTTATCACGTGATTCACCGAACAAGAAGGTCGGAAGTACATTCTTTGCACTCACGTCTACTGTGATTCCAGTTTTTAGTTCCTGAAATTCACCTCCAGCACGCTGGTACAGACTTCTCTGCTACAAGCATCAGTCGACCAGTCAGCTCACGTTTACTGTGATATAAAGAAAGAACGCATACAGTGGGGGCATTTCCCCGAAGTTGGTCACGTGATTCACCGACCAGGTCACGAAGCTGATCGTCATCTCCAATCAGCCAATCACGTTGTCCCTCCGACCAGCAAACTGGTCATGTGACACACCGACCAACATTTGTTTCTAAATATAGCTCACAGGGGCTTTCCCAGCAACTGTCAAAATCTACAAATAAGACGTGCGTTCAAAGAAATACTTTTATTAATGGCGGAAACCTACAGCCAGCTGTATTTTACACAAAAGATAGTTGTGAAATTTTTTCAACAACTGGTTACAGAGTGTATCGACCAGTACCGGCTATACAGCCTTGTATATTTGTTTCAACAACTGGTTACAGAGGAATTAATGGAGGAAACTGAGTTCAACACAAGGAATAGTTGTAAACTTCATTCAGCAACTGGTTACAGAGTGTACCTACTGGCTACACAGCCTTGTACACTTACTTCAACAACTGGTTACAGAGTGTACCGACCGACTACCGGCTAAACAGCCTTGTGCAGTTACTTCAATAACTGGCTACAGTATGTACCGACCGGCTACCGGCTTCACAGCCTTATACAGTAGCCTCAACTGGTTACAGTGTACCGGCTACACAGCCTTGAACACTGGCTTCAACAACTGGTTACAGAGTGTACCGACTGGTACTGGCTACACAGCCTTGTACACTTGCTTCAACCTACCGGTTACAAGTCTACAAACAGGGTGCTGGCTAGTAGCTACACAGTCCTTACTGTACAGGGCTTCACCCCAACTGGTTACAAAAAAAAAAAAAAAAAAATATATATATATATATATAGAGACCAGTAGCTGTCTAAATTCATTGGTGACCCCAGCCTCCCAGTTTTTTGCCGGTTACAGAAAATTACTGGTGACAGTAAAGTACCGGGTATGGAGTCCTGGTACTGGACAGAGTTGCCTAAGTAAATTTGGTTACAGAGAATTCTTAGACCAGTCAGTTGTCTTGGGGATATGACAGTGATATGACAGTGTCCCAAGCTACTGCCAGGCAACCTTCCCTTATCACACCTCTCAACCTGTTATCGGTGCTGGACTTGACTTGAGAGATAATAAATTTTGTCATCATGTCTGGCCAGGGGTCAGACATCTCACAAATGACAATTGCTCTGTAAATGCTGCACCTTGCAGGCTGCTGGCCCGGGGCAAAGAGAGTCTATTGATGTGAAAAGTTGTGTCAGCCCCACCGGACCACAATAAGAACAGAGAGACTGTTAACTTGGACCATTGTCACCAGACCGGACCAGTGTCCGGAGGGACAGGAAATATTGTCAGGATACCAAATGTCCCAAATGTGGCACACAATCTGCCTGTAGGGTCCAGACTAAGCCCTTTTTGGGAACTTAGGAAGCCTTGGGGGCTGGACCCTAGGTAGTACAATTGTTGAAGGAGGGATACCTATGTCCATATACCTATACAAGAACAATCCAGGAAATGCCTGAGATTTCACATTCAAGGTCGGGCATACCAGTTCAAGGCCCTGCCTTTCGGTTTGTCCACAGCACCTTTGGAGTTCATCGTGATACCAAAGGAGGTGAATTGATGGCCATACACAAGGATTTAAGAAACCACCAGTACCTAGACGACTGGTTGGTGAGAGCCAGATCCCACCAGGCTTGTCTCCAACATACACAGGAACTAGTAAATAATGTGTCAGCAACTAGGTTGGCTGGTGAACTTAGAGAAATCAGAGCTGGAGCCCAAACAAGACTTCAATTTTGTAGGCTACCAGTTCGACCTCAGGTCTGATCCGGTCCGACTGACTCCGGACCGGTAGCAGAACCTTCAAGAGAAAATGCTGAAATTGCTATCCCTACCGGCTTGCCCGGTCCGGGAATTCAGGTCCGTGATAGGCTTACTAACAGCTACAGAAAAGCAAGTTCATG
This sequence comes from Sabellastarte sp. h YS-2021, assembly GCA_964017235.1. NCBI lineage: Eukaryota > Metazoa > Annelida > Polychaeta > Sabellida > Sabellidae > Sabellastarte > Sabellastarte sp. h YS-2021. Next base: position 89,257,421 of record OZ024931.1, read on the forward strand.
TAGGCCAACTTCATATGAGACTCATTCAGTGGCATCACAAACACAACCGGAGGGTCCCATAATCACTGGAAAAGGTGATCCCAACCCCCAGGTCCTTGCAACCCCTTTACAATGATGGCTGAAGGGAGACAATGTACTTACAGTCCAACCATTACACCCAATAAAACATGCTCTGCAAATAATTACAGACGCATCAATAGAAGGGTGGGGCGCTCGCTTAGACAAGCACTTGCAAGAGCAACCTGGTCCCCTCCAGGAAGCAAGCTGCATATAAACTATCTAGAACTTAAAGCAGTTCTTTCTGGCCTCAAAAGAGTTCCAAGACCTTTGCTCAACAAGATAGTGCCTGTAGCAACTGTCAACACCACAGTAGTGTCATACATAAACAAGGAAGGAGGCATGAGGTCGGGCCCACTTTGTGCCCTACTATGGAGAATCTTGACCTGGTGTACCAGGAAACAAGTGACTAAAGCACGACACATTCCAGGCCAGCCGAATGTGGTAGCAGACAAGCTATCCAGGCTAGGCCTGACCATCCAACAGTGGTTTCTCCTTCCAGAGGTCTTCCACTCTATGCAGCAGGTGGCACCGGGCCAAACAGACTTATTTGCCACGAGGTTCAACAACAGGTTGCCTGTGTTTGTGTCACCGGTACCGGATCCCCTGGCCACAGCAGTGGATGTGCTCAGTCGGCCATGGTAGGATCTAAAAGCATACACCTTCTCACCATCAGCCATATTGGGCAAAGTGGTGGAGAAGTTGCAAGACTCCCCATGTAAGAGAATCATTATGATTGCTCCGGGGTGGCCCAACATGCCTTGGTTTTGGGATCTAGTGGCCATGTCCAGCCACATCCCGCTGAGCCTGCCCAATCTGTCCAGCCTGTTCACAGCCATTCGATCAGATCCCTCACAGAAATCTGACAAATCTTAATCTCCATGCAGGGCTCCTAGAGCCTCAGCAATCGAGGAGCAGGACTTGTCTGAGGCAGTGGCAGCAAGAATTGAGGCTCCTCAAAGGGGGGTCAATCAGATCAGTCTATGAGGCAAATGGGTCATTTTTACCAAGTGATGTATCATTCATCAGGTGGACTTCGGGCACCACCTGTAAAGTCAGTTGTTTACTTCCTTAGGTACCTGTTTCTGGACAGGAAGTTGCAGCCCAGTACCATTGATGGTTACAGGTCAGCCATTGCTGATAGTCTAGAAATTTGCCCATCAATTTTAGTAAGGATGAAAATCTCACTCATCTCCTGGATAGCTTCCACTGAGACAGACCCAAAGGCCGGAGGGTAACCCCTTCCTGGAACCTTTCCCTGGTTTTTGCACCAGCTGACAAGGTTCATTTTGAGCCAATTAAAGGCCTCCTTGAAGCATTTGACCTTCAAGGCAGTTTTCCTCTTGGCCCTGGGTTCGGGCAAGCGTAGAAGTGAGATACATGCTTGGCAAACAGCCCAGCACCATTGATGGTTATAGGTCACCCATTGTTGATAAACTGGAAATTCACCCTTCAACATCAGTAAGGACGAAAATCTCACTCGTCTCCTGGATAGTTTCCTCAGAGACAGACCCAGAGGCAGGAGTGGCATGCCTTCCTGGAACTTCTCACTGGCCGTGCACCAGCTAAGACTCTTTTTGATCCAATCAAGGAGGCCCCCTTGAAGCATTTGACCTTCAAGACGGTATTCCTCTTGGCCCTTGGGTCGGGCAAGTGCAAAAGTGAGATTCATGCCTGGCAAAACTGATATATTGGACACCAATCCGATTGGTCAAAGGTGTCCCTGTATCCATCACCCAGCTTTCTATCCTAGAATCAGCTGGCCATAGAGTGTCCAGTGTGGCCCCTGGGGTTATAACAGCCCTGGCCTCGACTCTGGATAGATCCCTCAAGTCTGACAGGTCCCTCTGTCCGGTCAGAGCATTACGCTACTATTTGGACAGGACCTCAGACATCAGGCAGAATAACTTAAAGGTGGTTTTTGTTTCCTTTAAGAAAGGTTTCAACGAAGACATCTCACCTGCCACTATCTCCTCTTGGATCAAGCAGACTGTGATCCTATGTTATGAGCTCTCTGACCAGGAGGCCCACATTTAACATCAGGTTAAAGCCCATGATGTCAGGGCCTTTGCTGCTTCTAAGGCCTTCCAGTCGGGAGTCTCCTTAGATCCAATCTTGTCAGCCTGCCACTGAAGTCACAATACCTTCACACAGTTCTATATGAAGGGCGGGGCTTGGGCTGATTCAGAGCTTTACCAATTGGGCTCGGTAGTGGCTGCTCAGCAGATCCACAAGTGGCCCTTAGATTGAGGAGATTTGTATATATGTATAAACAGTTTCTTCATGTACATAAGAATTCAGTGTGGCGTGCTTCCTTTGGGAGGTTTATTTGCATTCTGGGACTGAACTCATCCCTCTCTTCCCCTACCTCAGAGCAGGTCTGCAAAAAAAGGGGGGGGGCGACGGCGGTATAGCCCCGGGTAACCGGCTGCTGGCAACCGACCATGGCCTTGCAGGGTTTCCTGACCTTAAAGTCAACCCAGGCCTGGACCTATAGGTCTCCTGACGAAGTCAGCCTAGACCGTAGGTTAAAATTTGCTATTACTTGTGAGTTCACACAATTAAGTCCCTAGTAACTTACCCGCCGACCAAGCGGTAGTTATTCAGCAATTGTCCATTGGATAGGATGTATTAACGCAATAACATTGCAAATTTAATAAGTAAATTAAATTTTTATAAGTTAATACCCTATCCAATGGACACACAAGACCCTCCCACCGACCCCGCTATCAGCTTACTAGGGGTCTAATAGTTTTAGACAACGAAAAAGATGCTATGACGTCATGTTGTCTAGACAGGAAGTAAATACCATGCGCCACCTGGCGAACGCACAGTACTGGGACCGGCCAGCCGGTGGAAACACAGGACGTCTTTTTCTGGCGTTTGGCGGGCCGGTCTGCGCCGACCGGTTTAGCAATTGTCCATTGGATAGGGTATTAACTCATAAAAATTTAATTTACTTATTAAATTTGCAATTTTGTTGTATTTTGTATTCCAGCAAAATACTGTCTTCACAGTTTACAGAAATGCATGCAGAGAAACTCTGAGGTATGTAGTTACTTTCCCTTGAAATTGTTAGACCAAGAAAATTATGAATAACACTAAAGTGTTATGTTGATAATTTCTCTCTTCTAGTAATTGCCTCTTGTCAAGGAGGTATTAAATTCATGACCATATATTTGTTCATCGTTTTGTTTGTTAGGATTAGTGCTAGACTATAGAAGCATTTTTTATTGTTTCAATAAAGTTATGTTTTTCTTTTAGGTTGCTGTTCTAGCAGCAGTGATGGAAGTGAAGATTGATGACCTGGGAGAGACTGACCCATCATTAGAAAATATAAAGAAAAAGATCAAATGTGCAATTCAGAAAGTATGCTGAGTGAAAGTAGTAAATTAGTTTGCTAGTTTGACTCATATAACTATACTGTATAGCATTACACTAAGAAAAGATAAACATGACATTCAGTGGAAGGGCTCATTTCTTTATGGCATCTAGGTAAACATCAAGGAAAAGCTATAGTAAGGTCATTTTATTTCAAAAGTAGCCCACTATTTGTATTACAGCAAGAGATCTAAAACTTGAACACAGTACTCAGCAGCGCATGAAAAAGTGGATAATCAACTTATTAAAGAAGCTCAATATCTAGTGATTTCTAAGTATGGTATCATCACATTGAGATTGTTTGTGAGATTAATAATACAATGTATTACATTTGAGATTTTGTATAATCCTACAGTACCTAATCACCTTTGAATTTTGGGGGGTGCTGGAACACCAGTAACACCATTTTTTCTGAGTTCTTTTATTTCATTATATCCACATATTATTTACTGATAATCCCATGTTAACTATCACAAGACTAGTGTATTTCTTTTGCAGAATACACCTACAATAATATAGAATCCAACATATTTGTAGTTCTAAGCCTACAGATACATCAACTATGGTGAAGCATTTCTGTACACAGGCCCAAACTAAAGTAGAATCCAGTTTAAATTTACTGATGGTTTTTGAAATATTTTTTGTATTTGTTCAAACTCCTAAATTGCAGATGACATACATTTGTATATGCAGTAGATTCTGTAAAAGTTAAACCAGTATTAAACTAGAGGATTGCTTGCAAAACAAAGTGATTGTTTTTGCATGGCAAAAACAAAGCATGCAAAAACAAAGCATCCCGAAAAGCAGAAATAATGGCAGCTTAATCATGTAAGAAAGTTTTTTGCGAGTGAAATATTCGTTGAAACTTTGAAAGGCTAGTCTTTACAGATACCCTGTGGGTCAAAAAGTTTGCCGAATTTGCTCTATCTGGCACGGTTTTTGAGATACAAGCATTTTTGTGTTTTGCGATTTTTGCGAAAAATTTGAAAATTCAAAATGGCTGCCATTTTTGGTGAGTGAAATATTTGTTGAAACTATGGAAAGGCTAGTCTTCACAGATACCCTGTGGATCAAAAATTTTGCCAAAATTCGATTAGAAAATTGAATATGACCCCCCCCCCAGTTTTGGGGAGGAGAAATTTTTTTTTAAATTGGAGAGAGTAGTTTGTTCACACGGTAAAGGAGATACAAGCAGTTTTGTGTTTTACACGTTAAGAAAATTGTGAATGCTTAATTAATCATCAATAACTCAGTCATTTCTTAACCTATCCCTGCCAAAATTTAATGTCACCCAGATCTTTATATGAGGAAGGTATTTGCTAAATTTCAGGTGGATTTAGATATGCTTGGTAATTTATCATCCGGACAAAGACACCCTTCCAAAAAATGCATTTTTGGTCATGTGACCTCTCTGATTGGTGAAAATGTCATCGCAGCATATTCAGAAACATTTCCCATGGCTACTGCATACACCTGCCAAATATGAAAAGAATCTGCCTTATGGCTGCGAAGCTATTGCGAAAAGAAAATGCAGATCCGGCAAATCCAGCGGCGTCGCTTATCCCATATACAATCAAGCGTCCCTCACAGGACGCTTAACTAGCTTTAAGTAGAAGTTAGGCAAAACTAGAACCAAATCAAATGGATGTATGGAGGTTCTAGTTTGACAAAATCTATTGTGTGACCTATGTTTATATTATAATGTATGTAAAACTTCATACCTTTTGTTTAAAGCACTTGGCTAACTGTGGCAGAAACCCATGAACTTTGAGTTGTAATATTTCACAGTTATTAAACCATGTACATGACTTTTCAGAACCAAGTTTCAACCATATTACACAAGTCAGTTTCTAATGTTGGCAGAGAGACTTTCATTTCCTTCCAGATAAGTTGAAAAATTAAGTTTGCGAATGAATAGATCTCCATAAATACAAGAGTGCTTGAATTCGCAGATTTTATTAAAGTAACTAATACAACAGTACATATTTGTTCAATATATATTCATTTCCTTTTACTATTTAATTATGTTATTGAACTATTTTTATTTTACCAATGTATATTTTTTTTACGGGGGATAAAAAAAGTCCATGATCTATGTATGTACTGGGACATTCTTTAAAAATATGGAAAGTATCGAAAATTTACAAATAAATTTTACCAATTAGCTGTGTACAATTATTGTTTTCATCTCTGACATCCCCAGCTTGGCAGGCATTCTGGCATCAGAGTATCGCATTTTAAGCTTTATTTAAGAAGCTATAAGATGTAGAATGATTTAGATTTATTTGTTGTTTTACATCGCGTTCAACAGCCAGGGTCATATTGTGACGGGTAGTTTACAGGTGGAGGAAACCAGTGCATACTGCACTGTAAACCACCGGGCATCGGCAAGTAACTACCAACTTTCCAACATGAAGCGCCCGGCCCGAGATTCGAACCAGCGGCCTCAGAGGTTGGAGGCGAGAACTCTAACCGCTACACCACCGAGCCCCCTATATAAGATGTAGAAAGTTCATACTCTGTAGGGTACTGACTGAGAGTGTAGCTGTGCAACATTCTGGTGTAACCTTGATGTGATCTTTGACCTTTGCTGTAGTGACCTTGGACTTTAAAATCTTCTCTTGGTCATATCTTTAAAATCACTCGAAGTTCATATTTGGCAAGGATATTGGTTGAGATATGGTTGTGCAACAACATTGTGTGACCTTGATTTGACCTTGTCATAGTAACCTTGATCTTAAAAATATTGTATTGCAAATATCTCAGAAACTGTTTTCCAAATTTCCAAAATACCTTGTTTCCAAATTTCCAAAATACCTTGTACTGTGATGGAAATATTCTGTTATATTACAGTTCTAAAAAATAAACTTTCAATGGAAGTGTCAGTTCTCCAGATAACAACTTTATCTTGACTGAAAACTTCAATTACTGTTATGGAGATACCGGTATACTCAAATTATTGTTGTCCAAATACTTTGATTTATAAAGCAAAAATAAAGCTGTACTCGACAGCAAGGTCAAAGTTACTGTTTTACATCCTGTTTGACAGCCAGGGATATTGACATGGTCAATCAAAATGGGAGATTTTATCTTACATTCTAACACCACTGGTGCAAAGTCAAAGTTGTGGTGTTTGATGTCCTATACAACAGCCAGGGTCATTAATTGGGACAGGTACTTAGCATTGTCACCTGTCGCACCCACACAGAGGGGATAGCCTCTAACACCACTGGTAGTCTTCTAAAGCACTTGTTACTCTCTTTCAGACTTCCACAGCGGGTTCACCTATATACCACACACCTTCGAACTATAACTGACCATATTTATACCAACATTCATGTTGACCATTTTTCAGCTGGCATATTTGAAACATACCAGTAGGTAATCCGATTAGTTGTAGTGGAAAATTAGATGTAAAAAATCTTCTCCGGGCTATATCTTGGAAACCGTAAGGTTGTAGGAGTCATTAGTTGGTAGGCACATTGGTTAGGGTTGTAGGTGTGTAACATCATGGTGTGAACTTAATTTCACCTTTGACCTTACCATAGTGACCATGACGTATAAAATCTTGCCCGGGCTATATCTAGGAAACCATAAGGTGTAGGAAGTTGATACTTGGTAGGGACATTGGTTGGGGGTTGTAGGTGTGTAACATCATGGTGTGACCTTGATTTGACCTTTAACCTTGCCATAATAACCTTGACCTATAAAATCTTGCCCGGGCTATATCTAGGAAACCATAAGGTGTAGGATGTTGATACTAGGTAAGGACATTAGTTGGGGGTTATAGGTGTGCCACGTCATGGTGTGACCTTGATTTGACCTTTGATCTTGCAAACATGTCATTGACCTATAAAATCTTATCCGGGCTATATCTCGGAAACTGTAAGGTGTAGGAAGTTGTTACTTGGTAGCGAGATTAGTTTGACTTTGTAGGTGTGCAACATCATTGTGTGGCCTTGATTTGACCTTTGGCCTTGCTTTGGAGACCTTGACGTATAAAATCTTGTCTGGGTTATATCTCAGAAGCCATAAGGTTGAGAAGTTGATGCTTGGTAGGTACATTGGTTGGGGGTTGTATGTGTGCAACGTAATGGTGTGACCTTAATTTCACCTTTGACCTTACTATAGTGACCATGACCTATAAAATCTTGTCCGGGCTATATCTAGGAAACCATAAGGTGTAGGAAGTTGATACTTAGTAGGAACATTGGTTGGGGGTTGTACGTGTGCAATGTCATGGTGCGACTTTAATTTCGCCTTTGACCTTACCATAGTGACCATGACGTATAAAATCTTGTCCTGGTTATATCTAGGAAACCATAAGGTGTAGGCTGTTGGGGTATTGTTTTCCCCATGGTGTCTGGATGGGCGGGTGGCGGGAAAAAGTCTGTCCGGGCTGTATCTCAGAAACCGTAAGGTGGAGGAAGTTGAAACTTGGTAGGGACATTGGTTGGTGTATGTATGCAACGTCAATGTGCGACCTTGATTTGACCTTGCCGTAGTGACCTTGAGTTTGAAAATCTTGTCCGGGCTATATCTTGGAAACCATAAGGTGTAGGAAGTTGATACTTCGTAGGGACATTGGTTCGGGGGTGTAGGTGTGCAACGTCATGGTGACACCTTAATTTGACCTTTGACCTTGCCGTAGTGACCTTAACCTATAAAATCTTGTCCGGGCTATATCTCAGAAACCATAAGGTGCAGCAAGTTGATACTTGGTAGGGACATTGGCTTGGGGTTGTGGTGTTATTTGATTTGACCTTGTCGTATTGACCATGAGCTTTAAAATCTTGTCTCGGCTCTTGAATTCTATAAGGTGTAGAAGGTTGACACTTGGTAGGGACATTGGTTAGGGGGTGTAGGTGTGCATCATGGTGGGACCTTTAGCTTTGGCTCTGCCAAAGGGTGTTCACCTCCCATATTTAAGACGTTTATCTTATAACAAAGATATATGGATTGCTGCAACTGATTATTATATGTACTTTTACATAATTGTGTTATTTTCATTGACATCTATTCTCCAGTTAATAAATTTGATGGCGTCATAATTTTTAGTTTACTGATTAATGCAGTCATCTTGCTGTTGAATTATCTTGTTCTAATACTTAATCTTTAAATACATTTTCTTTCTCTTAGACATTATTTTCTCTACATAAACATTTGTACCTTTATATAACTGGCACTACTCTGAAAGTATCCCTATCTTTTTACTGTTTCACTTCTATATCTCATGGTGTCGAAAAATATTTCCCCAGGCTGTGGGGTACAGGCATCTCTGATGGTATTTTTAAAAACATGAAACACAATATTTTCTAAAGTGTAAGTTTATATGATCTTTGATAAATTATAGCTATGTTTTGGTAACTGTTTTATTTGGGTTAATTCAGAAAAATGATTATGCATGTAATGTAATGTAAGAACACAATGCCTGTGGACAAAACACATGTGGACAAAATGCCGGGCAAAATTGTATGGCAGGACAAAATGCCAGCCATTTTTGGGTAGAAAGGAAAAAAATGCCAGTCTTATAAAGACACTTAATATAATTTTATTGTTATCTCTTGGGATAATTATATGACATTGAAACATTTATACAAACTTAAAACAATAGCAATTATATAAGACAATTGTGTAAGCACCATACCAGATACTGGACATGACCATCCATCAGTTTGGAGGCTCATTGATCACTTAAGGGATGATGCAGCTCTAGTAATTACTCTGTTATTTCAAACAGCCCACTGACAATTTCTCCAAAAAGGCAGAGCAGATGTACAAAAGACCTCCAACAAAAACTGTTCAACTTGTGTGTTTATAGCTCAAGCAAAACCATTTCCAAAGGATGGAGACTTTTTGATTGGAATTGTACATTGTATTAAGCTAAAATGATAATTATGGTGAAAAGACAGCTACACTGTTGCTATAATGTTTTTTATTTATTTATTTGGGTTTTAACACACACTGTTTCGGTCATATCACGACGGGTGCTATAAATGACTTATATAATTGCCATTGTAGTATGTTTCAATGTCATATAATTATCTCATTACACAAGAGATCAGAATAAAAGTATGTTAAGTGTTTTGATAAGACTGGCATTTTGTTCTCCCTGCCCTCAAAATGGTTGACATTTTGTCGTCCCTTGCAATTTTCATCGGCGTTTTGTCCATGGGTGTTTTGTCCTGGATTCTATGTAAACATACTACCATAAATTCTATCTGTCAAATAATATTTTAAAATATTTTTTACACTGGGCTATATTTGTAAAATATCAATTGTTTAGTTAAGCATCTGTGATGTTAGGTTGTTTCAAATGCCTCTATTGTCTAATATTGCCTTTATGTCTGTTGTACTCCTGTCATCATTGTGTAATGACTTTGTATGAAAATCCTTATATCCCTCTGATCACATTTGCCATATCAATAGAATTAGGTCACCTTCTTACAAGTATACTGTAGAGTGTAGACTAACCACAATATAAGCTGTTGTTGTTACAGGCTATAAATACTGGAACATTCTGAGATGTAGAGGAGATAAAATGGAGCTATAGAATACACCAGAAAATACAACATCAGAGATATTTAGTAATACTTGGAACTAAAATAGAGACAGAACTTTGAGGAAGAGAAATATGTTAAGAGGTATACTTAGTACAGAGGAATTTATACAGTTTATGCAAGAGTTCTTGTTTTAAGTTATAATTGCTACAGAAATAATAACGCCATAGAAGAACTCTTTTATATCCCAAGCCCAAACTGCAACAGATGCTATTTTTTCAATTCTATCAAATATCACATCCTTACCAAACCTCCTATCTTTATCATCTATCAATTTTAGAAGTTAATAGCAGTTTTGGCTACTTTCAAATAAATTAAACTGAATGGAAATGCCAAACAGAAACATTTTACACCTAAACTGTTCAGGTGTAAACACAAAACACTAAGACATGAAAGTTGCTTCTTGCAGACAAAGCACAAACCCACTGTGAGGGATTACAATGACATATATCACTGTACAAAAAGTAGAGGATCTCAGTGACCTAGTAATTATCAAGGAAGACAAATGATCACTTGGCTCTAACCACTTATGGTCATAAGTTTCAATCCACCTCATAAAATTATGTGAAAAATATTAATGATATAGAGGCATGTAAAAACACACTTGTGATATTTTATTTGTACAGACTAACTAGTTGGAACTCAATTGTAAATCCTCCTGACTAAAGAGGTAATTTAAAGTAAGTGCAAAAATAAAAAATTCAGACTGTTTTGGTCCTGTCATCTGGTGATATACACGTTAGCTGTGTAAGCAGGAATTTCACAAAATTCCTAAATATTTTAAGGATTTCACAATATTCCTAATTTGGTCAGTAATTTTCATACACTGCCTAAAATATTTGATAATATTTATACTGTTTTACTGATTGACATTAAGTAAAATTGTGCAATGTTAGTCGCCTATGTGGTGTAGCTTCACCAGTTTACATCCGATCACTGAAGTTAAGCAGGACTGGGCTTGGTTAGTACTAAGAGACTGATGGGTGACTGAGTTCTGGACCAGGTATGATCAGATACATAGTGACCCGGTTGATCATTTAAATAGTGGTCCCGTCGCAACCTAACTGAAGGTACTAGGCGTGACATCACTCAATCAATCAAACAGGAAGAATAATGGAAAAGTTAGCTATATGATGAATCAGGGTTTCCTTTTGAAGGGCAAACATTTGGAATTTATTGAAAAATATACAAATTAATATACTTTCTCCTTCCAACAGTTTTATTTAGTCAACACATAAAATGATAGCATTACTATTATTTACAGCTCATCCAAAAAGTTATTTTAGTGTTCTTGGCAGCCCAGTGGTGAGCAAATTGAGCATCTAACCACTGTCTGTCACCTGTGTATAGGTTTGACTCTTACAAGTGGCACATGCCAAGGGCCTGTCTCAATATGACCCTAGCTGGCTGTTGAATGGGATACGTAAATCCCTTTGACTTTAACCAACCAGTTATGTAATTGCATTTGTTAGTGTAATCTTGTCTTCTAAATTAAAAACAATATCTACACTAATTTCACAAACATTGCCAGCTAAAATTTTAGGAACTATGCAAAATTACTGATGTGCCATATCAGGAATTTCTTGAAGTCCCAAAAAGATTCAGGAATTTGATAAAATTACTTGTTACACAACTTTACTGTTACATATATTTCTTGTCTGTATCAAGTAAAACACTGCCATGGAAATCTATTTAATAAATTGCAAGGGAAACCATATATTTACAAACTTTTCTACAGATTATTAGTCCAGTTCTGATGGAAGCTGTGCATGTGCTGTTTTGAATTGTATTAAAGTATATTAACCAAATCATCCATCATCAAATGAATAACTTTCCATTTATGAATATTTTTTTTATTTCAGGATTTCCCTGGAAACATATGAAATATGTTAAATTTATCTAGCCTCAGCAAACGGTGTTTAATTGCAGAAGCTAAAATGAATTGTGTTTCCTGATCCCTCAGAAGCATTAAAATATTTCTTTGATGTTGATTTATTCTTATTTCATTGGGGTGACTTCTTAATTGGATTTGTGCCTATTGTTTTAACATTCTATTGATGTTGGTTTGTTTCACTTGGGGTGGGTGAAGTACACAATAGCGATTACCCAGAATCATAAAGTGAAACAAATCAACATCAGAGTAATCTGTAACTATGACGAGGCTTAATTCTATTCAACTGTAAGGGAAAAACGCAAAATATATAGGATGATTTTATGGATGAGCCTGATTATAAAATTTAACAAAGGATTATAAAATTACCTTTAAATTACACTGATCAATTGGAAAATGTAATTAAATCAAACAAGTTAATTTTGTCAATGAACACACTGATAAGCACATATAAAGTGGACTTTTCTATTCGGTTATATGTGTAAATGTCTAAGAACTAAGTATTTAAACATTTGAAGATTCTGCTTAAATTAATCATTTGTTTAAAAACAGGTAAAAGTATCACCCACAACATCTTAAAACAATCTTACAACAATGCCTAATTAATAGACAGTCACTCAGCCAGAGGTGAAACAAATCAAGTTCAAAAGAATGCTAGAACAAAAGGCAAATGTAAGAATAATCCAGTTAATTACCAAGTCACAAATCACAAGGTAATCCAGTGGCTTAATCACTCCCCAGAAGTGAAACAAATCAAGTTGAAAGCAGTGGTTGAACAATAGACACTTTATGACCTAATGACCCTTCCACTGAAAAATTAACTGAGGCAGAGTCTTGGAAAAATAAAGTAGTTAAGGCTAATCCTATAAATGCATATTGAGGATAAGAAAAGAGACAAAAAAACAAGTAGAACAATAAGTAAACAACATCATTTCAATTTCAAAAATAAAAACTACCTGTGCAAATTATAAGTTGGGCTAGCATCTGTTAGGAAATCTTTCGACAGGATAAGCACAAAAATTTTGAATAATATTTCACAAGCATGTACAGGAGGGGACAGCATTTCGCAGTGGACAGCGTTTCGCCAATTTCTATTGTACTTCATTTAAAACCAACATCGACCGTGATACTGATGGAACTGTATAGCATAGAAAAGAGTGCAATATGTCTTGATACTTTTCTAAAATTTCTGAACTGGCAGTATGCAGGATTATAAAGGTTAATAAAAAAGTTTATATGTAGTGAAAAATATGATCAACAAACTGCCTTTGACTGAAGCAAGGAGCTGTATGTTCTCTAAACTGTGTCTGGGGTCAATATAAGTACTATTTATAACTTGATCATATGCTAAAACACAATGAAAAGAATTGAGCTTTAGCTTTAATTATTGTATACAAATTGTTTAACAGTCTTTGTAACTTTTTGGGAACAGTATAAAATAATTGGCGAAATGCTGTCCACTTTTCTACAGCCCTAATTTTATTACCATATGACAAGTTCTATGGATGTATATTTGTACTTATCACAAAATATATTTTGGACGCTACCATCATTTTACAGTTTGAGGAACCTCTTTTCATTCTGATAGCTTTTATATAACCACACTGCATATTTGTTCTCCAGAAACTGCATTTTGGAGTTTTTATGGGCGAATTGCTGTCCCCCCCTGTAGTGTATAACTGAAATTTCAGTAGGTAATTAAATCAACTATCTGGGTAATATTCAATTTTATGATTAAAGCCACCCATCAAGTGTTACAAAATAAATTGATTATATATTAACTGGTCAGTATTAAAGTTTAGCTTTAACATCATTCTTCAGTTTACTTATCCTAAGTTGGGCTAACAGGTCTAGCCCATCTTAATAGCTGGCTATAGCTATGGGCTACTCAACTTAGGATCCTAAGTTGGGCTCCAACATCCATCTAATATTTATGATTGGAGAAAAACATATTAGTGATATGCAACAAATGTTTCACTTTGGAGCAATGAATAAATACAAATTTGATCATTTGTGCTAAAACGCATCATTCGCAGTTACTAAAATGGCCCTCTAAAACTATGCATGCAGGTTGTCTGTTCCCACCCAATTTCTGTGTGTTAAAGTAGAATATTTCATATTCATACCCGCATTCAAAACACAAAGAACGTGTTCAATAAGTCTGTCCAAAGACTCATTTTAAGTTGACAAAAAGCTATACTTTCTGGGTGATAAAACACAACCATATGTGAGCACTATTTGTGGGCAAAATATATAGGCATATTGTAAGAGATTAAAGATCAGTTACCATAGGTAGAATTCTGCAGATCTGCTATAGCGCCACATGACCAATTATAGCTGTGATTCTTTCAAAAATTCGATCTTCTTGCTTTAAATACGGTAAAAATGTAACATCACCAATTCAAGGGTCAAAATAAGATAATTTGCAGTTCTCTACACCTGTCGTTTTCCCAGCCTCTAGCCTTTCCAAGCCTCGATACAGCATACCCGTAAAAACTAAACCCAAATGAAACTTATATTGTTACATGCATAGACAAAGCGTACTGTCAAATGCCTTTAAGTAAAGAGAAGAGAGAAAAAAACCCACTAAAAATGTAAGTCACTCCTTGTTAACTAGTCGAGTACTTCATGATAATTAAGTACCTCAAATACAACAGCACTGCCTTTGATACAATGATACTTGGAAATATCTAATTGGTTCCCTCTTGCATAGGATCCCATCGGCCTTGTTCAGTATACAGGCGATCAATACTGTGCAAGCACATTCACTGATAGGCAGACAACAACAGGCCACTCTGACTGCTCTACGTGTGTGTGAGTGTGTCTGGGGCCTGACTGTCAGACCAAGCTATCTGGTGCTAGGTTTTGTAGATACTCTTTTTCACTGAGAAGCTGAACACAAGATATTTTCTTCCCTTTTTGTAATTTTCAGGGTAACATTTAGATTTTAAAATGAACTGGTTTTAAATAAGAAAGGTGAATTACTTTTCTAGAACATACACGTTAAAGATGTAAAGCGCCTAATGTCAATCAAAGGCATGCTGTATTTAAACCTTTGTCATGATGTGACTGAAGATCATTCCTTTTTTGGACCAATTGATTGTTTTAAAATGTGTGTAGTATGCAATGCATTTGTTTCTATCATTTTGCAATGGTGTGGACAGACTTTTATTTGCACACAATTTATGTAGAATTTCTACCTGTGTTTACAATTTATGCACTGAACATATTACTGACCCCCCAGATATTATCAATAAAAATCATTTAAATGTATGCCAGTAATTAAACCCCAACTTGTAGGATATATAACACAATCTGGTATTTTTTTCATTTAACCCCAAAAATGTCTCTTAACCTACTAACTAAAAAAGTGTCAGGAAAAATATATGAGTCTTGTACACAAATACATGTGACCAATGTAATGAAGCACTGTTATCCCCAATCCCTTTCATGTGTCTTTTTTTTTTCTTTTTTTACACATTTCTTTATTTTAGGCATAGCATTAATGTATGGGGACACATATGCTCTGATTCAGTTAAAATGGAGTTTTTTTTATCATTTTGGTTGATTTCCTGTCAATCATGCTATCAACCAACTGTTTCTAAAAATAGATTGAATGGTCTGCGCATGCGCAATGTGTCGACCAGATAGTCTACATTGACAACATTGGAACAAGGAGTTACACATGGGGCTTGTTTGACCATTTTACAAAGCCAGATTGATCCGAATTAAAGCGTGAGTATACATATACTATTTAACTTCACTTTCGACACTTACACGCGTGATGTAGACGTTAAGTGGACACGAAAAACCTACGTAATATGCTCGACCACATTATCCGCCATGTTGGTTTTTTGCAGCCGCCAGTTGAGCTTAGATGGCCAGCAAAAACCAATGTAAACGATATTGTATAGGTCCAAATGGCTCAGTGACATTGTCTATTGTTCTGTTTTGTTATTGCCATAAATTTACTCGCAGTTGTTGCGGTAACAAGGCTGTTTATGTCCAGTAAACATGTTACACCGGAGCTTTTGAGACGTGCCCCCAGTTCTGGTCACGTGATTTATATGCAAATTAGATGTGTACTTTTCCACTCTTGTGCCCTGCCTTAGCCAAGTAATGAGTTAGTAACTTAATAAATATTTAACAAATACACACTTTTAAGGTGTAAAGAATTCAGTTTTGCACAAGTGTAAACTTGTTTTATTGGCTTAACAAAGAACACCATTAATGTTAGAAATAACAAAACTTTGTATACTGAGCTCATGTATCACTTTCAGAAGGGCCCCTTGTATTACACAGTAGTGATTAGTAAAGTTGGGAACAGCTTTTACCTAAGTATTACAAATTGTTATCATATGATGGTTTGGCTGGATGGTTTAAAATGTATAGTCAGTCTGTCAGTAGTATACTAGCTCTCCTTCATGTCAGCACTGTCAAATCAAAACAGACCATTAATTGTTCACACTGCAGCTGGCAGTGGTGTTGAATGACCATGCAGATGGTTTGTAGATCTGCCATCTTGGTATTATATTTGCTCATGTCCATTTTGTCCAGCCAGATTGATATTTCTCTGATCTTAAATTATACACTGTCAGAGGCCAGGTGAATGCACATGCAAAAACCTGTATGTGAGCTTGTAAGTGCACTTGCCTCAAGTTTTATTTTGCACTTAAAGATTGAACAATAGTTACAGTGTACTGTTTTGTCTGACTCTTAAGCACTGCTGTTAAGAAATCAATTTTGTTACCTCGGAATACCTTCCTGTGTTAAATTGTTAATTGCCTTTAAACCATTAACATATTGGAATCGGTTACTGCAGAAACAATTAAATATTTGTGCCAAATTGATTAATTATAAATAAAATCCATTCATGAACAAGTTACAACTTAATTAACAAAACAAATTCTTAAGAATTGATGATAAACGTGGCTAAAGTGGACTACAATTCCCAAAACACGTGTGCTGTGTTGCGTGACCGTGTGGACTACAATTCCCAAAACACGTGAACTCTGTTGCATGACAGTGACAAAGTCTTCCCAACTGCCAATTCCTCAGAATAAGGAGGATCTGCACTAAGATAGAAGACTTTGATAAGCACTAAATCACCACAGCTAGACATTTCCTAAGAAGAGGTTGCCCTCAGAAAATGATAGAGGAAGCTCTCATATTGGCACGCAGGAAAGACCGAGATTCACTATTGAATCAGATAAAATCTACCACAACCAGCCCCGATAAAAACCTATACCTTATAAGCACCTACCAACCAAGCTGGGGAGGCCTTAAGGAAATTGTCACTAGAAATTGGGACTTTTTAACCAGATCCATGATACCAAATTCCTACATGATAAAAAGGTTATCTTTGGCTATCGGCGCAACAAAAACCTCAGGGACTATTTGGTCCAAGCCAAAACACAATACCTGCCAAAACCAAAACATGTAGGACCAATAGCCCACACCAACTGTTGTATCACAACCACATGTTGATACTGTCCCGGACTCAATACCTCTGGCAAAATTATTAGCTCATTCACCCAAAGGAGTTATTCCACCAAAACCAGGGTTGATTGCAAAAGCGGAAATCTTATTTACTGTATCACTTGCAAAACCTGCAATATACTGTATGTGGGACAATCCAAGAGGCGACTCATGGACCGATTCCAAGGTCACTTTTATAACATCACTTAAAAAAACTCTAAAGATACCATTGGTCAACACTACAACCAACCAGACCACCATGGCATTGACGATATTGAAATACACATTGTAGACTTTATCCATCCTCATGTGCACAGAAATGTAGAACACAATTGGCAGTACCAGTTGAGAACCAATGCACCCCGGGGACTGAACATTCAGGACTAATCCAGGATATTTTGTAACTCACTTGCCACATTTCAAAAAATTCTTAAGAATTGGTTCAATCATTGCTGCAAGTTGCACCATAGCAGGAGACTAGACCTTCTAGTTGGAGGTAAAGTGCCATTCAACTATAGCAGTACTTCATTTATGTTGCAAAATTGTTGCTGGAAATACTTTCGCTAGTCACATAACCAGGGTTTGTTATGCTTGCTACTATCATCTCAAGGACCTCAGATGCATCCGGAAACTCCTCAGTGTGGAGACTGCAGCCCTGCTGGCAGGGTGTATCCAGTCATGGAAAACCTGGAAAAGTCATGGAATTCCATTATTTTTTTCCTGGCCTGGAAATTTCATGGAAATTGACGCCAGGTTTTGGAAAATTCATAAAAAGTCATGGAAATTAAAAGGCATCCTTTCTTGAAACGGCGTTCTTTTCTTTCATCCAGCATTTCAATACAAGGATACGTTTATCTAATCTGATCAAATTTTGGTATCTTCCACATCTTCCTGTACTGTGACTTGAGCCTTGTGAGTGGTTGTCAAGGACAAAACTGGCCGGAGCACATGGCCTCGGCGGGAGCTCGTGGCCTATGTCTCTTTCATGCCACGAAGCATGTAAAAGGTCCTTAATGTTAAAGCTTAGGTCATGGAGAAGTCATGGAAAAGTCATGGAAAAAATATTGAAATTTAGTGGATACACCCTGTGCTAGCAAACTCAGTGATTAGTAGTCGAATTGACTACTATAATTCCCTACTCTATAGTGTTAATGGCTAAACTCCAAAGTATTTAAAATTCCCTTTGTTGGATTTTCTTTAGACTTGATAAAACAAGCCATGTGACTATCCTCAAAAACTACACTAGTCCCCCATTTCATACCACATCTTGATTAAATACAATTACATTACATTCAAGGCCATTAAATTCCCCCAACCTACATACTTACACACAATAACAGGGTTCCGAAGCCAGTTAAAAACCTACTTGTTTAGACTTTAGACTAGCATATCGTCCACCACAGTATATCACCCCTGGTGGGCGCTAAATTGGATTTTAACCTGACATGTCCCTGGACTTACCCTATTTGACCTCAAGTGCTTAAGAGGATGTTGCATCAGTTTTGCGCTATGTAAATGTTTCTATTCTATTCTATAACATTCCCGTGCTTAGGTTTCCATTGGCAAATTTTACACTTGACTGTATGTGTTCGTTTTGGAAACCCAATTTTGGGTAATTGTGTGATAAGACAAAATTGATTTAAAATGATTGACAAAATCATGTGACTTTGAGAGAAGGTGGGAGGTAAATGCAACATTATTGATCATTTTTATTCATCCATGGTGTCCGGGCGGGCGAGCAATCGGGCGGGCGGCGGGAAAGAGTTTGTCCGTAAGGTGTAGGAAGTTGATACTTGGTAGGGACATTGGCTAGGTGGTGTAGGTGTACAACGTCATGGTATAACCTTGATTTGACCTTGCCGCAGTGACCTTGAGTTTAAAAATCTTGTCCGGGCTATATCTCGGCAACTGTAACGTGTAGGAAGTGTATACTTGGTAGGGGCATTAGTTAGGGGTTGTAGGTATGCAACATCATGGTGTGACCTTGATTTGACCTTTAACCTTGCCGTAGTGACCTTGACCTATAAAATCTTGTCGGGGCTATATCTCGACAACTGTTAGGTATAGCAAGTTTATACTCGGTAGGGACATAAGTTAGGGGTTGTAGGTGTGCAACATCATGGTGTGACCTTGATTTGACCTTTGACCTTGCCATAGTGACGACCTATAAAATCTTGTCTGGGCTATATCTCCGAAGCCGTAACGTGTAGAAAGTTGATACTTGGTAGGGACATTGGTTAGGGGATGTAGGTGTGCATCACCATGGTGTGACCTTGATTTGACCTTTGACCTTGCCGCAGTGACCTTGAGTTTAAAAATCTTGTCCGGGCTATATCTCGGCAACTGTAAGGTGTAGGAAGTGTATACTTGGTAGGGGCATTAGTTAGGGGTTGTAGGTATGCAACATTATGGTGTGACCTTGATTTGACCTTTAACCTTGCTGTAGTGACCTTGACCTATAAAATCTTGTCGGGGCTATATCTCGGCAACTGTTAGGTGTAGGAAGTTTATACCTGGTAGGGACATTAGTTAGGGGTTGTAGGTGTGCAATGTCATGGTGTGACCTTGATTTGACCTTTGACCTTGCTGTAGTGACCTTGACCCGTAAAATCTTGTCTGGGCTATATCTCCGAAACCGTAACGTGTAGAAAGTTGATACTTGGTAGGGACATTGCTTAGGGGGTGTAGGTGTGCAAAGTCATGGTCTGATCTTGATTTGACCTTTAACCTTGCAGTAGTGACCTTGACCTATAAAATCTTGTCTGGGCTATATGTCGGAAACTGTAAGGTGTAGGAAGTTGATGCGTGGTAGGGACATTGGTTAGGGGTTTTAAGTGTGGAGCATTGTGGTGTGACCTTGATTTGACCTTTGACCGTGTCGTAGTGACCTTGACCTTTAAAATCTTGTTGCACCATTGGGTCTGTCTTTTGATGCAGATTAAGCACTGTTAAAGTCGTATTAGAATTCATTATGAATTTTACTTTCATAACTTCCTTATTAGGGAATTTCATCAAGTGAGCCACAGATTTTGCTCAACACCACACGTAAGCATTGATTGAATGTATTGCCACTTATGTATGCATGGTAATATTCAAAACATCCAAACCATAATTCGGTTATGCCAGATGTAGATAAAGTATGTCGTAATCTTTAGTTTACTGATTAATGCTGTCATCTTGTTTTTGAATTGCCTTGTTTTAATACTTCATCTTTACATGCATGATCGTTCTGTTAGACATTATTTTCTCTATTTAAACATTGTTTGGACCTTTATATAACTGACAGTGCTCTGAAAGTATCCTGAACTTTGTACTGATACAGTACTTCTATATCTCATGGTGTTAAAAATATTTCCCTAGGCTGTGGGGTATGGGCATCTCTGATGCTATTTTTAGTATACTGATTAATGCTGTCATCTAGCTATTGAATTGTCTTGTTTTAATACTTTATCTTTACATACCAGAGTTGCTTCTAGGATGCGTTTTCCACGGGATCGCGCATTAATTCGCCTACAAACGCGGATTTTCTTGGAGTCTGCGGTAACCAAATTATATGAGAACGCGTAGTACACAAGGTGATGCGGGAAATATATGAAGCGAAAAGACGAGAGATCTAGAAAATCGAAACACTGCACGGATCGAGAGTTTATCGAGGTTTTGATTTTTCCGTCGAAACGTTCTTCGAATAATGCCTGTTGACGGTTGTGGTTTCGTCATAGTTTACAAACTCAAATATATTATGAGGTACAAACAGTATGTGGACATATTATACCCAAAAACATAAAATTAAGCTGAAAGTGGATGATTATATAAAAAATGGCTGCAAGAAAAACGAAACTTACAGTAGACTGGATTGTTACCACAACAGGTCATAGTTGAGTACTTAAGGACTACGTAGTGCTGACCCTACTGTACGGGTGTACGTATCTGTCAGATTTCCCAACAATGTATGTGTAGAAAAATATTTTACTTGATCAAAATACTCGGACAACTCATTAATATTAATGAGGTCACAGATTTTCATGGTGGTCTTAATTCTCAATATTTTCTGCTTTAAGATCAAATACTAGATAAACTACTGTACAGAGCTCATGAATATTTATATATGCGTAAAAAATATTTGACAATTCCATTGGATTTTTTAACTAGCCTTTCATTTCTATCACTAGCCTTGAATTCACCACTAATTAATAGAAGTCCACTGTTAAAAATGTCTAAATAAACTGAAAATGTATTTTTTATTAGTTTAAACTTATCATGAAGTCGTCCCCCAGAATTTTTAGCCCCTCCCCCACATTTTGTGTAGTGGTGGGGGATCGCCCCCACTTTTTGAAATTCCTAGAATCAACACTGATCATACATTTTCTTTCTCTTAGATGTTATTTTCTCTACTTAAACATTATTTGGACCTTCATGTAAGTGACAATGCCCTGAAAGTATTGGCATCTTTGTACTGTTTGTACACTACTTCTATATCTCATGGTGTTGAAATTATTTCCCCAGGCTGTGAGGTATGGGTAATGTCGGG
Source organism: Sabellastarte sp. h YS-2021 (assembly GCA_964017235.1). Lineage (NCBI taxonomy): Eukaryota > Metazoa > Annelida > Polychaeta > Sabellida > Sabellidae > Sabellastarte > Sabellastarte sp. h YS-2021. Next base: position 89,279,316 of record OZ024931.1, read on the forward strand.
CATCTCTGATGCTCTTTTTCTGTGTTGTAATTCACCATATGCCTTAATTTTGCACAAACTGGAAGAACTTGGTTAAGAGTAGTAAATATGTATTTGTTGGCTTTTTGTGTAAGTCAATTGAATGTCATGGTAAATCATGTGAAGTACGCACAAAAAGTAATTTGTGTGTAAGTTGTGCTGAATTGTCATCAGACATTACCTTTAGTAGTTGACAGTTTTTAGTTTAAACATTAAACTGTCAAATAAATTGAGTAATTAATGTTAGTGGCTTTTGTAGTTGATTCTTGAGGTTTGGTTTGGCAATTACTCTCTTGGGTCTAGCCCCTGTGGTCATGGGTTCGAATTGAGCTTGAGACAACGAATGGATTCACCGAGTACATGACTTTAACTGTTGAAAGATATGTAAACCCCAACATTGATTTTTGACTTAAGGTGAACTGGGCCTGTCAGATCATGCAAGAAACATCATATTCTTGAACCCACTTACTTATTTGAGATGTTGCATCTAGACCATCAGGCTTATGGCCCAGTTACATGTAATAATTTGGGGGCTTAGTGGTTAGTAACAGTAATCTCCCACCTCTGAGGTCAGCGGTTCAAATGCAGTGTGTTGAAGGTAATGTTTAACCCAATTAAATCAAAGGTGATGTTAAACCCAAATAAATCAAATCAAATATGTAATAATTTAAGTGCTATGTATTTTAGTTTGTAGATTATGCCAATTTAAGTTTTGAGCCAAAATATTTTGTAACCAGATAATGTTAGCATAAGAATATATTTTTTAAACATTATTAATTAAGCGGCCCGTCAGGTTAAGCGGCCCGTCAGGGATGCTTATTTGTTTTCACCGAAGTTCGACTGATTGCCGCCGCCGCCGGATTATGGTCTCCCTTGAATAACTTTTTAGCCTGTCAAATTTTTCTTTCCTTCTTATCTTTCTTTAAAACTATAGGGGCAGGAAAAATTTTTGGGATACTTTGCGCAGACCTTAAGCTTTACTTAAGGTAACCTTAAGCATAACTCCAAAACACCCTGTCATCGCGTTTCGGAAAAAACCACACACACCTGTGCTATCAAATTTATCTGGTACATTCTAGACCAAATTTCCAAGGTCGGAAAGGATTTTCTCATCAATCGCACCATAGATACGTGAATGGGAGGCGTTTTATTTTTGTAAATTTTTTAAAAATGGGTACTTGGTCTGTATCTGAAAAATGGTTAGGATTTCGGCGTTTTGTTGGAATAACTTATTCAGCTACTTTTTGATAATCTTTCACATGCCAAAGTTTTAGCTCTGTATCTGCAAACTTAAGGTCACCTTAATGACCAAAACGTGGGTTTTAACCCTCCAGTTCACTTAGTTTTCCACACTTTTCAACCAAACTTGGCATATATATTAAGATTTACCAAAGGATTATCCTGACTTTATGGTGACCTTAAACTGTTAATATTATTAGGGCTATGGCCCCCCTAAAGTCATCAGATTGGAATAAAATTGTCTGGCCTGTTATTTTTCCATCTTTTTTAAAATCTAACATATATTGATATTGAGGTACATCAAAAGAATACTCTTACTACCTTATCATTCAAATATTAATAATGTTAGGGCCATCTTAAACTTAAAATGTAGAGTTTTTCAGCCCTAAGCTTAGTTAATGTGTACATTTTTCAAATAAAACTTGCAACATTTATAAAGGTTGGCCGAAAGGACATTCTGCTTTTATGGTCACCTTAAAGTCCCAATATGAATGAAGTTATGGTCACTTTTCAGTGAAAAAAGGAAGTTTTCGGCCTCCAGCTATCTTATTGTTCAACTGACCTCAGCTAAACTTTGTACACTTATAAAGGATGACAAAAGGGACATTCTCATTTTATGGTCACCTTAAAGTCACAATATGGATGAAGTTATGGTCACCTTGCAGTGAAATTATGGAGTTTTTAATCTCCAGCTATCGTATTGTTCAGCAGAGCTCAGTTAAATTTTGTACACTTTTAAAGATGACATTAGGGACATTCTTATTTTCTTTCCACCTTGGAGTTCCAATACAAGTATAATCATGGCCATCTTGACGTGAAAATGAGGATTTTCAGCCCCTAACTGATTTACTGTTCAGTAACATCAGTTTAATTTGACATTGATTATACTAAAGTAAGATTTTGTATAACATTTCACTTAAAATTCCTGTACTTAAGAGGCTTTGGCCATCTTAACATGATAAATATATACTTCTTGCTCCCTCCTCATTTATTTTAACACTTTTTAAAACCACACCTGGCATATGTATACTTAAAAATATTTATGCTGTCTGGCAAACCTAATCTCTTAGTGTTTATGAAGTTATGACATCTTCAAAGAAAAAAATGATCTATTTATGATGCACTGATGTGGTTATTAACATATTGCAACTGATCAGTGTTCACATTATATAAATTCCCAATTTTAGGCAGATTAAAAAACCACATTCTTCTGATTCTATTCTTTTGGAATTGTGGGGATATAACTTTTCCTTTTTGGAAAAAAAGCTTCAATTGATTCAACTTTTGTTTTGTAGAAGGAGTTGATGATCTAGCTACTTGTTCACATAGACTATATACATTGGTCAAATGTATACACCTGACTTCTTTCACAATATTAAGATGCTTGAAAAAAAACACTTTCTCATAAACAGGTTTTCTTGTACAGCATTTTATGTATCTCCAGCTGAGTGGAAATGAATGACTTGTCCTTTTCTTCTTCCTCCCCAACTCTGTATTTGCTTTTGTGTGATATCTATCAAAAGGCACATTCATGGAAAGTCTTTCTATGCAGAAAGAACCCCCCAACTCCCCTTTAGTGCACATAAAAAGCAAGTGGGAAAAAGAATGGCCTCAGTGGGGGAAGTGGGGGGGTTGATGATAGAGATATATATATATGTGTGTGTGAAGCAAAAGTGGAACAAAAAAAATGGAATATTTATGCTGTTCTTTCGAATGTATATTGTTTTCTTTTTACTTTCTTCCATTTCACTTAGACTTCTACATTTAATTAAGCGTCCCACAAGGGACGCTTGTTTGTGTATGGGAGACCTTCAGGCTCCGCCGGCTCCGCAGGCTCCGCATTTTGTTTTCCTTATAACTCTGTAACCGTTAGGCGGATTCTTTTCAAATTTGGCAGGTTTAGGCAGTAGCCTTGGGGATTTTTTTTTAATATGCTGCAGTGACATTTCAACCAATCAGAGAGGTCACATGACCAAAAATGTCTTTTTTCGATGGGGAAGCTTGTCCGGAAGATAACTTGAAAGGAATTTTATCAATTCACCTGAAACTTGGCAAATACATTCATTCTATTAAAATCTGGAAATCATTAGATTTTCGCATTGATTGGTCAAGAAATGGCCGAGTAATTAATGATTAATTAATCATTACGAATTTTCCAAATAAGGAAAACACAAAAATGCTTATATCTCGAAAACCGTGCTAGATAGAGCGATTTTGACGAAATTTTTGACCCAGAGGGTATCTCTGCGGAGTAGTTTTCCCAATTTTCAAAAAATTTTTGTCTCGTCCAAAATGGCGGCCATTTTGAATTTTCGAAATTTCGCAAAAATTGCAAAACACAAAAATGCTTATATCTCAAAAACCGTGCTAGATAGAGCAATTTCGACAAAATTTTTGACCCGCAGGATATCTCTGCGGAGTACTTTTCCCAATTTTCAAAAAATTTTTGTCTCGCCAAAAATGGCGGCCATTTTGAATTTTCGAAATTTTCGTAAAAATTGCAAAACACAAAAATGCTTATATCTCGAAAACCGTGCTAGATAGAGCGATTTCGACGAAATTTTTGACCCACAGGGTATCTCTGCAGAGTAGTTATCCCAATTTTGAAAAAATTTTTGTCTCTCCAAAAATGGCGGCCATTTTGAATTTTCGACGAAATCTTTGATCCACAGGGTATATCTGCAGAGTAGCCATGCCAATTTTCAAAAAAAATTTGTCTCGCCAAAAATGGCGGCCATTTTGAATTTTCGAATTTTTCGCAAAAATTGCAAAACATAAAAATGCTTATATCTCGAAAACCCTGCTAGATAGAGCGATTTCGACGAAATTTTTGACCCATAGGGTATCTCTGCAGAGTAGCCATGCCAATTTTCAAACAAAAAATTTCTCGCAAAAAATGGCGGCCATTTTGAATTTTTGAATTTTTCGCAAAATTGCAAAACACAAAAATGCTTATATCTCGAAAACCGTGCTAGATAGGGTGATTTCGACGAAATTTTTGACCCACAGGGTATCTCCGCAGAGTAGCCATGCCAATTTTCAAAAAAAATTTATCTTGTCCAAAATGGTGGCCATTTTGAATTTTCGAATTTTTGTGCAAAAATTGCAAAACACAAAAATGCTAATATTTCGAAAACTGTGCTACATAGAACGATTTCGACGAAATTTTTGATCTTCAGGGTATCTCTGCAGAGCAGCTATCCCAAAGAGCTTTCACTTGGTGAAGTTTCAGACCCATAGCTAATTGCTCACCTACTCAAAAAGAGTAAATGCGAATTACCTCTAAAAGTATTGCAGATGGCCAATTTTTCTCAAATAACTCATTCACCTACTTTTGGAAGAGCTTTCACTTGGTGAAGTTTCAGACCCGTAGCTAATTACTCACCTACTCAAAATGAGTAAATGCGAATTATCTCTAAAAGTATTGCAGATAGCCAATTTTTCTCAAATAACTCATTCACCTACTTTTGGGAGAGCTTTCACTTGGTGAAGTTTCAGACCCATAGCTAATTACTCACCTACTCAAAACGAGTAAATGCGAATTATCTCTAAAAGTATTGCAGACAGCCAATTTTTCTCAAATAACTCATTCACCTACTTTTGGGAGAGCTTTCACTTGGTGAAGTTTCAGACCCATAGCTAATTACTCACCTACTCAAAACGAGTAAATGCGAATTATCTCTAAAAGTATTGCAGATAGCCAATTTTTGTCAAATTAATCATTCACCTACTTTTGGGAGAGCTTTCACTTGGTGAAGTTTCAGACCCATAGCTAATTACTCACCTACTCAAAATGAGTAAATGCGAATTATCTCTAAAAGTATTGCAGATAGCCAATTTTTCTCAAGTAACTCATTCACCTACTTTTGGGAGAGCTTTCACTTGGTGAAGTTTCAGACCCATAGCTAATTACTCACCTACTCAAAATGAGTAAATGCGAATTATCTCTAAAAGTATTGCAGATAGCCAATTTTTCTCAAATAACTCATTCACCTACTTTTGGCAGAGCTTTCACATAGTGAAGTTTCAGACCCATAGCTAATTACTCACCTACTCAAAATGAGTAAATGCGAATTATCTCTAAAAGTATTGCAGATAGCCAATTTTTCTCAAATAACTCATTCACCTACTTTTGGCAGAGCTTTCACATAGTGAAGTTTCAGACCCATAGCTAATTATTCACCTACTCAAAATGAGTAAATGTGAATTATCTCTAAAAGTATTGCAGATAGCCAATTTTTCTCAAATAACTCATTCACCTACTTTTGGGAGAGCTTTCACTCTGTTAAGTTTCAGACCCATAGCTATTTATTCACCTACTCAAAATGAGTAAATGCTAATTATCTGTAAAAGTATTGCGGATACCCAATTTTTATCAAATACTCATTCATCTACTTGTGGGAGAGCTTTCACATGGTGAAGTTTCAGACCCATAGCTAATTACTCACCTGCTCAAAATGAGTAAATGCGAATTATCTCTAAAAGTATTGCAGATAGCCAATTTTTCTCAAATAACTCATTCACCTACTTTTGGCAGAGCTTTCACTTGATGAAGTTTTAGACCCATAGATAATTATTCACCTACTCAAAATGAGTAAATGTGAATTATCTCTTAATAGTATTGCAGATAGCCAATTTTTCTCAAATAACTCATTCACCTACTTTTGGAAGAGCTTTCACACACGAAAATGAAAAATTTTGAATATCTCGGAAAAGCTATTTCTTCTGCTTTAATGCTCGGCGGGAGATACACACCGCGGCAGTGGTCTTGACAAAAATTTTTGTCTCCCCAAAAATGGTGGCCATTTTGAATTTTCAAAGTTTTTGCAAAACACAAAAATGCTTATATCTCGAAAACCGTGCTATATGGAGTGAATTCAACAAAATTTTTGACCTGCTGGGTATCTCTGCAGAGTAGCCATGCCAATTTTCAAAATATTTTTGTCTCGCCAAATATAGCGGACATTTTTAATTTTTTTTATTTTTTGCAAAACACAAAAATGCTTATATCTTGAAAACCGTGCTAGATAGAGCAGACTGCGCTGACTTTGGTTGCCACAACAGTATAAGGCTAGAAACGAAGCATTTTCTTAATACTTTAGCACTCACCTTTATAGCCTTTTCGGGACACTTTGTTTTTGCTATGCAAAAACATTATCTTTTTTTTTTGCGAGCGATCCTCTAGTTAATTTTTGAAACTTTAATGCATTCAAATTCCTGAAGTGATGCACTAAATCACTTATAACTTGAAAAGTATTGCGTTCACAGCATTTTGTTAAAATATGTTATTAGGGTACTTTTTCCACAGCTACAACAAGTCCAGTAACTTGTTTGGTCTTAATTTTGTGCATTATTGAAGTGTGGAATGGATCATGATCTACTGTTATTCCTAAGCCTAGATTTTTAATTTCAATTGCTAAATCATTCATAAATATTGCAATATATAAACTCATACTTTTCTTTCCCAATAAATTCAGTAACATTTTTTCTAGCGCTATAGCTTGACTTGTTTGTAACTTGATTTTTCTTGTAAGCAATAACTCTGAAGCAAAATCAGTAACTTTTGAACAAAAAGTCTAACGCACTTTGGTTCACTGGATTTTATTAGTGGTTTTGTTAAGTTTTTAGTTGAAGCACAATCAGTAATTTTAAATAATAGTTCTTAAGCATCATAGTCCACTGCATTCAATGTTTTATACTTAAGTCTGATACTAATGACATTTTGAACAGAAATGTCTGAGGTCAGTGTACCCTTTCACTTGAGACCTCTTCTCCGAGAACATTACCAAAGAATGTAGGACATACAGAATCCGGGAAAAAAAATGCCTCCTGGACAAAATGCCTCACAGAAAAAAATGCCTCCTGGAAAAAATGCCTCCTAGAAAGAATGCCTCCTGGATATTTTGTGACTAGGAAAAAATGCCTCCTGAGAAAAAAAAGTTGTTTCAACTTGTAAACATGTTACATATGAAACCTATAACGTAGAATATCAAAAACATGTTAATTTCAGATATGTACAGTCAAAACCAGAACGTACAATATCATGAAGTACAAATTACAAATATCTTCTTGAAAGGGTATCCCTTCAGCTGTACTCTGGACCAGTTTAAAAGCAGGATTTATGGCTGTGAGGTTTCTTGATGAAATGGTTGTGGGCTTTATGGCTTACAATATGCATTCTTATCAAATTACAACATAGGTTATCCCCTCTGTAAGGAGTTGATCACAGTTAGATGCACTAGGAGGGGCAGAAATGTAATTACAAGAAAAACACGACACCTGTCATAATGGAAACCAGGGATGAGCAGCCAGCCAAAAGAGTGAGAAGCACCAGCAAAACCTTACAAGAGAAACTTGCATACCTTTATCCAGCTAAGCAAAATGGGTAAAAGACTGTGAATTTTTGACAGGCATTGCCAACTATAAGACTCAAGTGGAAAAAATGAAGATGCCTCTGAAGTTGTAATGTGAACCTGTAGTGTTATAATACTTGAAAGAACTTTGTTTTCTTAGGAAGTGTTTTTCCTGGTCACAAAATATTCAGGAGGCATTAATTCTAGGAGGTATATTTCCTAGGAGGCATATTTTCTAGGAGGCATTTTTTCCAGGAGGCATTTTTTCAACGCATCGGACATACATTCTTTTGAGAAGTAAATTTCACACCTACAATTTCTCTTCTGCCAAGCTGTGGTCATTCTTTCATTTGTTAAATATGGTAACATACACAATGCAATAAACTTTACATTTTCTATTCCTTGTGATGCATATCTTGACATCTTTTACAGCTTACTTTGCACTTTTTCATCAGGGCCGCTTCGTTTTTGTCAGCAAAAACATTTTTCTAGTTTATTCTTTATTATTTTTTTTTGAATGTAAGATCTACTGAAATCTTGTCAGGTTTGAGGAAGGAGGAAAGGAAGATAATTTGAATAACTGCCATATAGTATCTCCACCAAGTTTAACCCCAAAATCTTAACCATTGTTAGTATGCCTAATACATAAGTAAAAGAATTGGTGACTTCTTCCAAAATAGCTTCTTTGTAGCTGTCATTGTCACTTACCCAAATGACTCAAAACCATCCAGAAGTAATTGAATAGTTTATAACACAATCCTGCAGCTTTGTTAGAGACTTAACACACTTTGACTTGGGAGGAATGGACATAATGAAAAGGCACACTCAAGTTGTGTGGTAAAGAATCAAATTAACTTAGAAATGTAGTCAGTGAATAGTCCACTTCTTGAAGTATTTGTTTGCGTAATGCACACACAAGAGCAATTGTTATGATAAATACTACATATTACATATTGAGACACTTTTATTTGGGTATAAAAGGTATTTTTTGTTGCTGTGCTGAACTTTGTTACCTGTATCAAGACTTCTGTGCCATAAAATAAGAATTATTGCAGAAGCTTCAAAACTCAGTGTTGTCATTGAATTTCAGTGGACATAGTCGTCGGCTCTATCTGTGCATTTGACTCTTTTGGTCAGATATGTGTTAATGATCATTATTGGAATTGTTAAACATGTAACCCATTCTTTTTCAACAGTTATATTTTGACTTTAACCTCATCAAAAGGATTTTCCATGGCTTTTAATAGTCGAAGAACACAAATCTCTGAAGCAGGCTGAATGAACTGTATCATTGATTCAGTGCATATCCAAATCTAGAACTACTCATGGATGATGACACCTGACAAGGATGCTAGTTTCTTTTTGGAAGGAGCAGTTTGGGCCCACATCTGTCATTGTTGCCTCTCTGAATACATGGAATAATTTTTTGAAGGGAAAGTTGTGGCAAAATACAGTATTTAATGCATGTAAGGAAGTGAATGGTGAATATATTAACTGTTTAGACGTGTTTAATTATACTTAAATACTGAGCAAATTAAAGTTGAAATTTGGACCTCCAGCAGTACTTTTATCATCAGCATTATTTCAGCTGTTAGTGACAATTGATGTTTGTATCAGCACGCCAGTCTATTGCTTTGTGGATAGAAAGCTGTAAATTTTGGCAGGTTGGCCTGCAAAGTGTGAGCATGTTACAAAACAAATGACCATGAGGCATGAGTACTTGAAGTAAGACAAATGACAGGAAAAACATCACAGCACAGTATTTGTTTTCATAGTATATCCTCCAGTCACCAGAGATCAGTTTTGACTGCACATGGTCTGGCTTGACAATAGTTACCCACCCGCAACTTAACATTAACTGTCTGGAAATTATTTCTATTTGCTAAACACATTTTTGTTGTAAATTAGGAATTGCTACACTGTATTTGTGTAATGTAAATTTGTTGTAAAATAGGAATTGGTAAACTGTTTATGTATGAATGAATTTATGTATTGTAATGTGCAGTAGTCTAGACCAGATTTTAGTGCATGCAAGAGCTGTCTCTGCCAATGATGTGACAATGTGCACTGTGGTACATGTCATCAGACTTGGGGTCAAATACTTTCAAAAGTATTTAAATGCAAATGCAAATACTTTTCAAATTTTCAATGCAAATCCTTTTTATTTTTCTTCAAATGCAAATGCAAATACTTTTCAAAAGTATTTAAAATTTTAAGTTTTATATATGAGCATACATTAATATATTAAATATGATAAGTATAACGCACATCAAGTGGAGATTGAAGATTGTAAAACACACAAATTTAAATGTTCTCTGGAAACAAAATAATAGAAAATTGCTTTAAAATAATGTGTCACTTGATAAAAACAAGTAGTGAAAACAACAAAAGTGTACTATTACTTTACTGAATACAGTGGGAATAAGTTCCAACAAGTAAGTGGTAAATACAGTAGGTATCATATATTTAAAAATATCTGTACAAAAAAATTAATTACTTTTTACAACGTTCAAAAGGGTTGTATTTTAAAATTATTTCTCCTAAGATATTTAATTTCTAATTATTATTAAGTAACTTCTTTCTGAAGGACTGAAATTTTACATTTCAGTAATATTTATTAGAAATGCTTAACATTTTAACCTTCAAGTGAGGGAATTAGTAGTTGCTTTTGTTGTGCCACTGAGTTCACTAGAACAATGCTTGCACCTCAACAATACATTGTACTTTCCTTTTTTTTATCAGGGGCATTCATAACAGAAAAGATTTGTCTAACATTGGGCCAACCTTTTCTGACATCTTGAATCATCCCAATAATCTTTTACTGAATGATTGCTTTATATTTATGTATTTCTACACAAATACACAACGATGGGACTGCCACTTGTAAACTACTATTATTTAAGCAGGACAATGGGTTATTTTTGGACTTGTTGATGTTAATTTGAATATCCCTTTAAGAGATCAATCAGTCTTTGACGTAATGTTTCTGTATCAGCTAGATATCTTCAAAGAGACACATTTAAAATATTAATAATATCTGTGAGTCAATAAATGAGATATTTTTTACTTATTACTTTTATAAAACTACTCATAAAAATCTAAATTAAATTGGACTCGCCAACAAATAATACATGTATTTATGAATCGTCTTAGTGATAACTCATTAGTGTAGAGTAAGAAATCTAAAATTCGCCACATATCTGAAATTCGCCACATGTGAAAATACTAATAAAATAAATGAATTGTGGTGAGATTTGTTAACTGTATAGTAAATTAAGGCTTTTTGAACTGAAAAATACCAATTTTTGGACAAAAACATCATTTTCTTCATAAAATTAACTAAGGTTTTAGAGGTGGCGAATTTTAGATTCCTGGCGAATTTTAGATTTCTTACTCTATGCTCTTTACAATGCAAATATAATGTACTGTTGATCTTTTTATAAAGAATTTTGTCAGAGATTGTTTTAAGTGAGCATCCTAGGTGTTTAGAGACACTGATGCATCCTTTGATTCTGTTGTTTGTAACTGGGCATTTTTGTAGCCCCTATTTTACATTTTACAGCTATATTATTGTTTACTGGTTTTTACTTCTTTTGTGACACAGTTGTACATTTACCAAGAATCTACAAAAAATAAATAAATAAATAAAATAGTAATACAAAGAATAACTTAATCATATATTTTGCAAAAGGAAAGAAAAAGCAGCAAATTCATTCACTTGCACAATAAATTGTATTTGCAAAATGTATTTGAAAAGTATTTAAAATGCATTTAAATGCAAATGCATAATTTGAGCCCAAGTTTCATTTCAATACATACCAGAGGAATGCACATTGTTCTGAGGTGTATTTGTAACACTGGGAGTGGTTCCATTCAGAATGGAAGTTGCCAATACTGTGACCTGTTCCTTACACTGCTGGAAGACCTGGTTGACAAGTTTTGCATGTAAAATGAAATGACTAAATGATTGTAAATAACAGTTTCTATTTTATATGAGCAGAATCTGCTAATAGAGATTAATTCTATAAAATATGACTAAAGTAGATTGAACTAGATTCTCAAGTCCATTTGTAAATTTACCAATAACAATATACACTTAGTTGTATTGTAGTTTATTTATAATCAGTGCTACATATCCTTGTACTACAGTATTCAAATTAGGATTTGACCAATCCCAATTACATAAGTACAGCCCAAAATCTAGTGACAGGCATTCCCCTCACTGAAAAGCAGAATCTGAAGGATGCCCATTTGTCAGAGACCCTGAGATTCTTTAACCTGCCATTGGGGATAGGACACGATGACAGGGGAATGCCATTTTAAGTGATCATCAGAGTCACTGTGTCTGTCTATACCTGGGATGGAACCCGCATCCTCTGTGTTCTTAGGCGAGTTTGTTACAAGACCATAGTGCTTGAAAATATGTACTTTAATAAATAAAGGCCTGTATACACTGATTTAGCAGTTTGACATGACCTGTTTTACAAAGTTGAAACTTCTTGACAAAACTTCTGTACACGCATAAATAGTGATACGATATGAAGTTATTTCAATTTATTTGTACTTTAAAGAATTCTTAACTGTTACAGGATCGGTATTGTCAACATATACAACAGAATACATCAGCTAATGAGACCACTATTTCCTTATTTGTGGTCCAGTTGGTACAGTATTTTCACGACTTTCTCCAGATAAAGTAAGCTTCTATCTGATTTTATTTGAGCATGTTGTCTTGGCCTGGTTTGCTATTGTTGTCTACAGTTCACTTTCCCTCTCTGACTGACCTGAACATGAAAAGTATTGTTGTGGGACCATGTGTTTTACTGGTGTTCATATGTCACACAGGATTTCTGTAGAGCTGTTCACCATTTGTAAGAGGTGTTGTGTTAATAGAGCTAAGTATATTTTATACATTTTGTGTAAATCAAACATTGTTGTTGCTGTAGCTTCGATCATTTCAAGTTATAGTGAATATGATATAGTTTCATGTTTGCTTTGAAGTCATAAGATAAAGTATTTTAGTTATAATGGTACTTTCTATTGTTAAAAAGATATTGAACTTAAATGTCTCTTTTGAAACATTGTGTTGGTTGTGTTACAACAGACATTTTTAATTGAAGAAGATAGAGTGTACTCAACTGGTTGTCAATATAGTCAAAGTCAGAGTTTGGTTTTCATGTCCATTTCAACGGCTATTGTAATATCGGGATAAGTTATCAGTGTTCAGTAGTTGGTCTGCATTCCATTTATAAATAAATGTAAGCAACTATTATTTCATGCAAGGTAATAAAATATTGAATATGCACAGGTCAGTCACTGAATTGATATTTCTCATAGCTAAAGGGCAAAAATATTGGAACTTGAGCAGAGGTGTAATTTTATACCCGATTCCAGGTATTCCTAAATATTAATTGATCCAAAATTTAGAAGCCTAAAAAACCCCTTTTTCAAAAATGTGACCTAGTATCAAAATTAATGTAGTATTCATATTTGTATTCAGCACATACCAGTAAGCTGTCCAATCAAAACTCTGCTGACATTGTGAATCATGTCTGAAATATATTGGCGCTGAGCCAAACGCAAAGTACGAGCAGCCATTTCACTCCATACAGGGTTTTTTTTATTGCAAGCCTGATTGCAGAAGTGCAGGCTTTCTGTTGACCTATTTATAGTACCACACCATTCAAGGTTTTTCTTTGGTCTTGAGCTGAGAGAAAATCAATATATATGGTGCAGAAAAGACAAATATTTTTTTAGTTTTCATTATTGGGGAATACATTGGTTTATGTCAAAGATATGTGGTGTGCACTATTTTGTGAATGATATAGATGGTCTGTTGTTTATTTCTTTCCAAATATCTTATATTTATAGTGGTGTTAACATTGTACAGTAACACATTTCAAACCATTGTGTTGAATTGTTTATTGTTTATTCAAAGAAACATGATGACAAAATCTCGTTTGCATTTGTTTAAAGTCATTAAGCAGCAAATTTTTGTAAATTAAATTTTGCATTGATACAAACACAACTTCTCTGCATTAATTCTGTGAAATTTTTGGTGAAATCTAATTTTAATTTAGAGATTTAGCAGGTACCATGAACCAATAACTATACAGTACTAAAGTTAATTTTTTATATCAGAAGTACTGATTGGATGCAGATGGAATTTATTGTTTACTTTGTGTTTTTGCTGATTTTAGACATGTACTAAAGAACAGAGGGAAGCTCTATCCAAACAAGATCATCAATTTGCTACCTGCATGTTTTCAGTCTTTCCTGAATGGAATTCCCGAGGTCCTCAGTGGCCTAGTGGTTAGCAAGTTTGGCATCTAATCATAGGCTGTCACCTCTGTGGGTTCGAGTCCCACAAGTGGCAATTCTGAGGACCTGTCCCAATATGACCCTGGCTGTTGAACGGGACGTAAAACCCCAACTTTGACCTTTGAATGGAATTCCCAAAAATATTTTGCAAGTCGCCCGGAAACTCGATTGCCCAGGTTTTGAGTTTTATGCAAAATCAGTTATGAAGATATGTCACGAAAATAAGTAGAATAATATGGTCTTCTTAAGTGTAGATTCTAAAAAAATTTAAACTGCAAGTTTTTTTTTAGAAATGTACAGCTTTCTCTTGTCTGTGTTCTGCTATAGAACTGTTGTACTAGTTGTGTTTATTTCATAAAACAGAATGTGGGCCAGAGGTAGGCATTTTTAGCAGGCCCAGTATTGCCTTCAAAAATAGCAAGTTGTGCTATTATGTTCACACAGTATCAGTACCCATAACAGAAAATTACAGAGAATGGTATGCATGAGTTTAGTTTGCCAAGTCTACTTTTGTCTCATTATAAAAGATTGACAAACTGACGTGAAGAGATTTTTTTTTTCATCAGTTTATGTAGTTTGTCAGTTGTCTTATAAAAATACCCCGATATTTTTATTTACAAAAATATATTGTACTGTTTTAAACTACTTTTGTGCAGAATTTGTCGGGTTTGCAGTAATCCAACATGGCCGCCTTTTGTGTCTGATAACCAATTTATGAGCAGAAAGAAAGTGCTGTAGTTTTGAAACCACCCCCAAATATCAATTATTGTGTCTGTTCAAGTTCTTCAGTGTGCTTTCCAACATTACCCACAATGCATTGCAGCATGGTTTGTTGTGTGGTTTCATGAATATTGCTGTGGTCATTTACATATGATTATGAAGTAAGTTTGGGGTACTGAATTACTGCAGTGTTTATTTATCATAAAATTGTTGACATAGGTAAGGGTTATTATTTATTTTTGCAACTAAGATTTTAGTTTTGAGACCTTTTCCTGGGTTTTTATTATACTTTATAAAGTTGACAGCATGTGTACTTTTTTACATATTTTTATTAAGTAAAAGTGCATAGATATTGGTGGATTATTTTGTTACAGATAGAAATGTTATCTCAGAGGTTGTGCAACTAATTACACCAGGTGTATTTATGTACCAGGTATTGATTTTTATCACAGCTCCATGGCAGTTCCTATTCTTTCTGTTGTGTACCTTTCCTTAGAAATTATGATAACAGAATACTTAAAAAGTACTCCAGTATTGGTATTAAAGTAACAGGTAATGGATGAACACTCAGTACACTCAGTTTAATCAGTGATTGTGGATGATCATAAATTAATAATTTATATATATATAAAAAATAAATAAATAAAAAATGCACCACTGTACTAGTTTTTCCCACAGTGCATAAATAATTGGACATTTTATTGTGTATGCCATTTATGGCATGCTGTAAAATTTGTGTTTTGTACTGTAGTGATAAAATTTATTGCATGGTCTTGTGGGTTGGTCTTGCTGATGAAATTTATAATCTGTGTAATTAGTTCAGTTGTTTGGCCTTCATGGGATTATATCTAGTCTCTCTTCAAGCTTGTAATGACATCATTAAAACTGGGGTGAGGATGAGTGGTATTATTGCTGTTGAGTATTCTTTAGCTAGTACTTCCCTTTCTAAATAGTGCTCTTTCAGGCAATAAAACATTGAAGAAACATTGTAAAATACGTCGGATAATGACTCAGTTGCTACCACCAAGAGATAAACACCTACAAATGATACTGAAATTCAACCTGAAGCCAATAAAAAGAGTACCCTTTGTCAGTTTTATGCTCTAGAATGTGCATTGCTTTGTAGAGATGGTTCACACTGCAAAGGGGTTTGAGCTAATCTTCTTCATTCCACCATATTGGCAGAAATAAGATTTACTGTTGTCAACCGGGATTATAAGCATTCACACACGATCACCTATCTACTTCAGTCTGAATGCCAAATTACTGAGTTCTGAGTACTCTTTCATGGCCCAAACTGAAACTTTTTTATACTTGGTTATACCTCTTGATAGGGACTAACAACCTCACCTTTGACCTTGGAATATATTTGGTTTCAGTAGCACCCACAAAGCGAGAATGATAGAAAGCTTTGTTGTTGGAGCTTACATTCCTATTTCTGGTAGAATGAGATCATATAGAGTTGTGAGATTTTAACTCATACTTCTCAGTTTTACAGATCTGGGATTTCAATGAATGCATTCAAATTTTCTCATGCATGCCCTGTTTCTTTTCTTTTCATCTTGTTTATTTAAACACGCATTTCTTTCTGTTATTTCATTGATTTTATCAAGCAGGTACTTTGGGAGAAATAGGTTTGAAAAAATGAGTGAGGACAGTAAACTACGAAGTCTGAGTTCCCTTAAGATTAAATCACATTGCCTTGCATTTAAAGAACATGTTCTTCAACCCAGCTTTGGCAGAAGGTAGAAGCATACATATTATATTTAAAAGTTAATGGTCTGACATTTTAGACATTTGCTTTATTACTGTTCACTGGACTCCTTTGCAAACAGTAATATTATAAAGGGAGATTTAATTCTTCATTCCTTATAACATTCTTTTTTTGGGCGATATTTATACCGTTGTCAAACACTTGCTGTTTGTGGATCAATGGAGTTCAACTTCGTACAACCATTTATTTAGCTTGACAAAAACAGTATGTGTAACAAGTCTGTTGTCAATGGATCACTTTGCTTGGTGGAACAGCTCAAAAGTTTAGTGACCTTATTTGGGTATTTTAGTAACATGCTAGGGATACATTGCCTATCTTTGCATAGAATTTCATATAGATGGTGACAATGAGACAACTAATTCAATTGAAACCATCAACATCAACTTTTGAGTTTTTGAGAAAGGTCTTAAAATTATTTTATCGTTCAAACTGTTTTAATCGATGAGCTAACATATTGTAAGATAGAAAATTTGAAATTATACAAGCAGGTATAATATATTCATTATGTGCAGTATTAAACTATATTCAGGCCTTGCAAATGTGATTATAAATTAATGGAATTGTTAATAAAGGAAGAATTGTAGAGGCCAGTCCCACTATGACTGTTGGCTGTTGAACAACTTGTAAAAGCCTGGTCTTGAAAAATGACTGGGTGTGAAATACTTTTGGTTCAGCATAATTACTAGTGTATGTACTATTATATAATAGTTTATTTAGTTTGAAATAGTTTGAAGGTGTTCACAGTTCTATTGCATCAATTAAAGTTACCTTCGAAAAAGAGCAGAATAATCACAGTTCATTTCAGTGCCATATTGTTTTATTTACCTTCCATTTGGGGCCAAGTCAAAATTGGGGTTTTACGTCCCGTTCAACAACCAGGGTCATATTGGGACAGGTCCTCAGTATTGCCACTTGTGGAACTCGAACCCACAGAGGTGACAGCCGATGATTAGATGCCAAACTTGCTAAACACTAGGCCACCGAGGACCACCTGCCATTTAGGAACTAGCCATATAAAGAAACAATATTAAAATATATAGTTTTCAGCATATTAAAAATATAGTTTTTCAGTGGTAGCATTTAAATATCAGTCATTAGGGAAGTTGAATGTTCTAAAAATATTGCATCCTGTCACTTTAGGTTTTAAAATCAAATCTCAACTTAAGTCAGTCGCTTGCCAAAAAATTCTTAAAGTTGTTGTATATGATATGATCTGTACAATGTGTTGTCAATGTAACAAAATTGGGATTTTATGTCCCCGTCAACAGCTAAGATCACATTAGGAAAGGGCCTCAGTTCATGTCCTGTTGTCAGAAGTTGGATGTGAAACCCACAACTACAGTGGCGAGAGCCAAGTTGTCAAATGCCATATCTGTCACTACTGTGCTACTGAGGCAAATGTCAGCTATGTTAAACACAGAAAAAAATCTGATCACATTGAGATGTCAATTTAAATGAGTTTTATATTGTTCCAGGTCATGTCAGGTGCCGTGGTTCCAGAAAACACAGAAGGTGAGTGTTTTTAATGAAATTTATGTTGGCTATGACTGTACTTCAAAGGTTATAGCATCACATTAGACTGGTAATGTGCTTCAAGGAATTGTTGTGTCATAAGTAGGTGTAGGAATTTGGTATATGCAAAATGTGACCTTGAAAATGTTACTCTCCAGACTCCAGTCTTTTGTTGTTACAGTATTAAGAATTTGTGGGAGTGGTTTTTGGTCAAAATTTAACCAAAGTTATATCTCTTTATAATATAAATCACAGAATCCAAGGTACATTGAGTTGCTATTGGGTTAGATCTCTGGCCCTCAGATTTGATAAGAAAATTCACAATTATTTACACAAATCCCCTAGTTTGTATTTCTATCCTTTGCCACTGAAACTTCCTGCAATTATGTGAGCTATGCAAGGTTTTGAAAGCAAAAAATTGTAGCCTGTAAAAATTTCCTGAGTGACTTCAGTAAACTCATGTTGTGCTATCTATTTATTTATTTATTTGAGGTTTTATGTCGCTTTCAGTAAACTCGTGTTGTGCTATCTATTTATTTATTTGGGGTTTTATGTCGCATTCACGATGGGTAGTTGGGAGGGCAGAGAAAACCAGTACATACAGTTGGTCAAGGTTCTGTACTGTAAACTGCAGACCAATAGCAAGTAACTACCAGCTTTACCACTTGAAGTCTGGGAGGCGAACCCCAATCTCAGAGGTGGCAGGTTGTGCTATCAAAATATGATACACTGTTGTCAAGCATTCCAAAATGGTAACATATGACTGTACTGATTATAGTCAACATGAAAAAAAGTGAAATATCTGGAATTAATTATTATAGATTGTTGGTGTTTCTTTGGTCTATTTTTATTGTTAGATTCAGACTATAGTTGGCCTAAATAGTAAACTACATTAGGTTAAAGATATAACATGTATGCCCATGTATATTGAAAAAGGAGTGCAAATGAACATTATGAGTTATTTAATATTAATGCCTTCCCCAGGAAGCAGTGCTGAGACCTTATCTCAAAATGACTCCAGCAGTTGCGTGGATGGTAAAACCTTAACTTTAACTGTGGCATAAAATAATTGTTAAAGCTCTACATGCTTTAAGCATGTCTATGAAAGGAATCCTGGTTAAATCTATTGGTTGTGATGTGACACCAACGCTAGTTTCCAGAGATTTCTTAGACAGCATATTGCGGTTTGTTTTTCTAAAAACAGTACTATAGAATATTGAAAGGAGTTAATGTTGTTCAATGTGACACACTGTAAATTAGGGCTGCCACAGAGTAGTAGAGTACTCGTCAAAGAGTAGAGTACTGGATTATTTAGAGTACAAAATCAGGAAAAGAGTACTTGTCTGCATTAAAATTTTGAATTTTCCACTATATTTTTGTCAGAAATGATGTGCAATATATCAAATTATACAGTGAAATGGTACATTTTCTTGATTTCATTGTAAAAAAGAGTACTCGTTCAAGAGTAGAGTAATGGTTAAAGAGTACTCGAGTAGTAAAA
This sequence comes from Sabellastarte sp. h YS-2021, assembly GCA_964017235.1. NCBI lineage: Eukaryota > Metazoa > Annelida > Polychaeta > Sabellida > Sabellidae > Sabellastarte > Sabellastarte sp. h YS-2021. The sequence goes on from OZ024931.1 coordinate 89,298,754, forward strand.
TTACTACTCGTGGCAGCCCTACTGTAAATGACCTATTTAGTGCACAGTACGCTAAGAAAAGACCATTTTTATTCACTGTTTGGTGGAAAAAGTTTCCCTTTTAGTGCACCCATCATGAAACACTTTCCGGGATGAAGTATAGGTCAATGAGGTAAGAATAACTGTGTTCCGACATTTAGAATCTACTAAAAATACCCACTTCCTGTAAATATGGCGATAGATATAAACAAACTCGAAATTCATGGCAAAAATGTCACTTTATTAAGTAAAGGTACATACAATATATAAAAATGTGGATATTTTGAACTGTCGCCGACAAAATTGCCGGGACAAAGAGATAGGGTGCGGTTACAAGGGTGGATGCGCTTAATAGGTCATTTATGGTATTCATTTTTCTTTATGGTAATTATGTGGAGAAATTTACCCATGTTGTATTTAAAGGAAATCGCATTGTGTTAACACTTTGGTAATTTAGCAGATATTAGCAGTAATGTGTCTATAATTCAATCTTTACAAAATGATGATTTATTTATTGAATTTATGACCAGTGAAATCATAAACCTAGTAAAATTTGTAGAATGTATTTGGAATAAAAGAAAAAGTTTTCTAGAGAACTGGGCTTTTTATGTTACTCAATTATTTAATTTTAATTAATATATGTAGCTTAAATTTTCATAGAAGTCATTTAGATTATATTCTGTCAAACTCTAAGGTACTATCAACACCTAAAATATCATTAAAGTTAAAGTGATTTATAAGGCCATTAGAGGGCAGGGTATTTTCTTTTTTGTGTGTTTATTGTTTGTCACTGTAAATTGTACATGTCACAATAATGAAATGAAATAATAAATAAATATAGCACACCAGGTCAATTGTGGATTAAAAAGATTGCACTTAGATCAATGACAAAGTAGGTTTCATGCCGACCAAGTCATCTATATAATTGCACAAACATAAAAATTGTTTAGTGATGCCAAAGTAAATTAAATCATGATGTGTGTGCCATATAAAACTGACTAAACATCCTGTGTTTCCATACACAGAAATAAACTTGCACAGAACTGGTGATACATAGTTTTTAATTGAGGAAAAATAGCAAAGAACACAGAGTTATTCAAAACTAGGGACGCTAGTTTGTATATGGGAGAAACGACTCTTCCGGATCTATCGGATCTGCATTTTCTTTTCGCAATAGCTTCGCAGCCATAAGGACGATTCTTTTCATATTTGGCAGGCGTAAGCAGTAATCCTGGGAAATTTTTCTGAATATGCTACGACATTTTCACCAATCAGAGAGGTCATATGACCAAAAATGTGTTTTTTGGAAGGGCGTCCTTGTCCGGATGATAACTTATGAAGCATTTAATCTATCCACCTGAAATTTAGCAAATATCTTTCTCATATAAAGATCTGAGCAGAGTTAAGAATTTAAGAAATGACTGAGTTATTGATGATTAATTAAGCATTAATAATTTTCTTAATGACTAAAACACAAAACTGCTTGTATCTCCTTAACCGTGCGAGATAGAGCGATTTCGTCGAAATTTTCGACCCACAGGGTATCTTAGACTACTCTCACCGATATTCAAAAAAATTTCTCCTCCCCAAAAATGGGGTCATATTCAATTTTCAAATTTTTTGACAGAAATGCAAAACACAAAATCGGAAATATAGGCTCATAAGGTACACATATAGAACAATACTAGTGATATACAAGTACTTTTTGAAACCATTTTCTTCATAAAATAAAAATTTAAAAATTTTAGTGGGATTTCGGCAAAATTTTTGACCCACAGGGTATCTGTGACGACCAGCGTTTCCAAGTTTCAATGAATATTTCACTTGCCAAAAATGGCGGCCATTTTGAAGCACAAAAATGCTTGTATTTCAAAAACCATGCTAGATAGAGCAATTTCGACAAAATTTTTGATCCCCAGGGTAATCCTGCTGTGTAGCTGCCCCAATTTTCAAAAAAAATTTTGTCCCACCAAAAATGGCGGCCATTTTCATTTTTGCAATTTTTCGAAAAAATTGCAAAACACAAAGATGCTTGTATCGAGAGATAGAGTGAATTCGGCAAAATTTTTGACTCAAAAGATATATCTGTGAAGACCAGCCTTTCCAAGTTTCAACGAATATTTCACTTGCCAAAAATGGTGGCCATTTCGAATTTTCAAACTTTTTTCGAAAATGCGAAACACAAAAATGCTTGTATCTCGAAAACCATGCTAGATAGAGCAATTTCGACAATATGTTTGATCCACAGGGTAATCCTGCTGGGTAGCTGACCCAATTTTCAAAAAAATTTTGTCCCACAAAAAATGGTGGCCATTTTGATTTTTTCAAATTTTTCGCAAAAATTGCAAAACACAAAGATGCTTGTATTGAGAAAACTGTGCCAGATAGAGCGATTTTGACAAAATTTTTGAGCTGCAGGATAACTGCTGAGTAGTTGTCCTGTCAAAAATGGCGGCCATTTTGAAGTTTTGAATATTTCGCAAAAATTGCAAAACACAAAAAATGCTTGTATTTCGAAAACAGTGCGGCATAGAGCGATTTTGCCAAAATATTTTATCCACAGGGGGTCTGTGACAACTAGCCTTTCCAAGTTTTAAAAAATTTTGCACTTGCCAAAAAAAGCGGCCATTTGGAATTGTCAAATTTTTTTCAAAAATGCTTGTATCTCAAAAACCGTGCTAGATAGAGCGATTTCGGTGAAATTTTTGACCCGCAGGATTAAGCTGCCATTATTTTTTCTTTTCGGTATGCTTTGTTTTTGCCATGCAAAGACAATCACTTTGTTTTGCAAGCTATCCTCTAGTTAAAATTATTTGTGTAATTTTTACAAAATAAATTTAAAATAAATAGGTTTAGCATTGTTAAAGAGCAGCGTATACTAATTGGTCAAGATTCTAAAGGGAAAACCATCTGCAAGCCACTGCCAACTTTCCCATTGAACCAAAAAAACAAGACGAGAGTTTGTGCCTGATGATAAGTTTGATGGCTACAAAGATAAATTCATGTCAAAGTCTTTTTCTAGCCACTTTAGACATTTCTCAGTCTGGACATAACTGGCACACAAGATGTGTATAGCTATTTAAATTTATCAAATGATTAACATGATATAATTTTTTTTTCATAGAGAAACTGACACCAGTTCTTGTGAATGGGACTCTTGAAGAAACATCAACCACTAGCCCTTCAGATTGTACTGGCACACAGAAAAAATTGAGCACGGATGCATACAAAGAAAGTGAACAAAGCTTATCAAATGGGATCGAAAAATGTAATGCTGTTGAACTACCCGACCTGTGTGATAAAGTTAGTCTCGAGACAAATGGAGAAAATCATTCCAGTGAAGAAACAAGTGTTGAAAGTGTGTCCCCAACAGAAAACAGTGCACAAAATTTATCTTCAGATGTAAACGGTAAAACATCACACCAAGAATGTGGAGGCGCTAATGGAGTAAGCAGAAATGATGATGATTTAAAATCTGCAATAAAACCTTCTGATAATCCAGAATGCACAGATTCAGAAAATGGTAACATTAACTCTGCATCAGAAAAAACTGATAATATCTTTGAGAAGTTTCATCACACCATTGGGAAAGACAATGTCGAAGCCAATGACACTAATGGTGATGATAAAACAGAATCAGAAAATAAAAAGTGTGTTTTGACATTGCAGATTGATAAAAGAGAGTCATTAAAAGGGTTAATTAAGGCAGCAGCTTCGAATGTCGGAAACCGACAAAGCAGTACAGATTGTGATGACAATGCTTCAGTCAATGAGAGCAATGGCACACTGGCTGAACAATGTGGAGATGTTACTAGTACGAGTAAAGTGGATCAAACAGTATTATCTAACCCCGACAAAGGAAATCTCTTTGAAAACCTGTCTAGAGTAGAGTCTCCAATGAAGGGAAGTACGGAAGAAAGTTCACCCAAAGATGCTTCAAATGATAATTCTGAGCCTTTAAAGGTACAAATTTGTGAAAAGGTGGATCAGAAAGAAAGTGCTGCTGAAGAATCAACAGACACCAGCAGCAAGAAAGCTGAAAAATCAAGTTCTTATGAAGAACAGAAAAGTAACCAAAATGAGTATTACATCAACCCTCAAGTTGAAACACTGTTTAATCCTAATGTTTTACTAGAGGGTGACTTGAGTGATATTGATGATTCTGCTCTGGATCAGGAGGAAGATGATAGTAGAAATTTGAATAAAAATGAAAGTGAAACAGTTACAACAGATGAGAAAAAAAATATTTTCCCAGTTTCTAAAATTAATGATGTTACTTTGAATGTCTCAAAGGATGAAGATGATGGGAAAGGTAAATCTGACAATAAAATTCCTCATATAAATGCTAATGACATAACAGTTGAGGAAATTATGGATACTGATGATTCTTCAACTAAACAGCCTGACTTCAAAGCAAATGAAATCAGTGCAGCCACCCCTACTGATGAAGAAAGAGATAAAAGTGACCCCACTGTTCCAAATGAATTGGAGGACAATGGGAGTGGAAAGTTACAAGATTGTGACAGAACATTAAGTGAGAAAGATGACAAAATATTGCAAGATATTTCCAAGACTGGAAAAATTACCTCAGGTATTTCAGTTAGTGCTAAACCTGTTGATATTAACCCCAATGGTAAACTAGACAACCCTGAAAGTGATGATAAATCATCAAAACTCATCAAAGAGAAAGCCATGTCAGTGACTGAAAGTAATTGTACCAAAGATAATAATATAGATAACAGGAAAGTGGCACAATCCGGTTTTCTGAAACATGAAGAAGAAATAGATGATTGCAAAACAAACACTGCAAAAAAGCGTCTCGAAGACCAGGAAATAAAGAATGAGGAAACTGATGCAAATATAGAAATGGATATAGACACTCAGCGGGAAGAAAAAATTAAAAGTGACACTAAAGATGACATTTTTAACCAGGAATATACCTCTGACAAAATTGCTCCCAAAATGGACTCGGAAGATATTCCAGAAGTAAAGCCTGAGACCGAAGTGAAGATGGTAGAAATTCAAAATACCACATTAAGGAAGTCAGAAAGTTGTGAAAACATTCCAGAGTCCCGCAAACGTGCAGCAGACTCCCCAATGAAAGAAGAAGGCACAGGAAAGAAGTCCAGATTGGAAAACGTAGTGGGCGGATTGATGTCCAGACTGGGAAAAGACATGAGTTTTCTCACAGAATCGACCGGCTTGTCAGACACATCTTCTGAATCAGAACTAACCTTGTCAGATGGCCCGCACAAAGAAATAACTGTCAAGGTAAAAAATAGTTTTATTAGTCAAATCTTTGAGTACACATACATTAACATTAAGGTGTATATTATACACTCTGCCATTAGGTTTTTTATCTCCCACCTGGCGCACCGGCGGGAGATTATAATTTGCACCATGTGCATGTATACGTCTGTGCATTCGTGAGTGTGTCATGCAGTTTTCTCTTAAAACTGCTGCAGTTACAATTTTGGTAAATTACTAGTCCTAATGAATTTTTATGCCCTTCAATATGTTTTTTTTTTTTTGGGGGGGGGTGGGTGGGTGGGGGGGTGGGGGTGAACTTTAGCCTACTTTTGAGTGAGTAATAGCACATTTACCCAATATAATTAAATGGGTTATAACTCTCAAACTATTGCATGTACAGTATTTTCTTCAAATTTGTTGTTTGGGTACTTTTTTCACACCAATAACATGGTCAGTAGTTTGGAAGTGTATCTCCATAACTAAGTGAGTAATAGCTACTTTGTGACTTTTTAATGATAACCATAATGAGTAAATGGCTTATATCTTCAAAAGTATTGTAGCTACACAATTTCTCTCAAATATGTTGTTCATCTACTTTTTTGTGAACTGTAACATATTTAAGTTTCACACTTGTTACACAACGTACAAGTGAGTAATGGATACTTTGTTGCTACTTTTAGTGAAAATGTGAAAATTCACAAATATCTCGAAAACCGTAAGAGATAGAGTGATTTCGAGCGAATTTTTGATCCACACGGTTGTATAAGAGTATGTTATGCAAAGGGGAAAACTTTCCATTTTCGCCACTTTTGGCAGCGATCTTGGATTTTAGCGGAAAATAAAACATTGAAAATATCTCGGAAACGAGATAAGAGATATCTATTTCGAGTGAATTTTAGACCCACAGGGTGGTAGTGTTGTGGTTGTTTCCGTATGACGTAACCGGTAACCGAAACAGTGAAACGAACAGTAATACGGTTTTTCCGATTTCCAATATAATTGAATGCCTTACCTGCTTTGTGGTTTAAACTGTGTAATAAGTATCCAACATGCATAACAAATCGTGACTGGACCACCACTTGTACACACAAAAATTCTTATCTTTCAGTGATTCAATGTTCAATGGTTCTGATAAATACCTGTCCATTTCATTTTTGGCCCTTTCAGCTGGAGAGTTACTTACCCCCATTTCTGCCCCACAACAGATCACATCATCAATGTCAAACTCAGACTCACCAATCTTAAGCCTTTTTATCTCATGTTCAGTTGGCAAATCAGGATCATCAACCAGTTCCCTTTTAACTGGAACAAACTGGGTAGAATCATCAGGTAAAACTGCCTCATCAGGGTGAGACTGAGAGGTTGATGGGACATTACTAGGCTCATTCTTTACTTGTACTACAGGTTCCCTGGCACCCAACAAATTTGACCTTTTCTCACATCCAACTGACTCAGCCTGAATAAATAATTTTGTGTCATCTCTTTCTTCCGATGATACAAAGGTTAATTGCCTAAACCTAGGATCAAGAAATGATGCAGCAAGTAAATGTTTCCTGACCATGGGATCTTGGTACCTCTTCCTTGAGGTCACTATGTAAGGCTAATTTGCACTCTTTCAACAATTTTGAGTCAGTTTGACCCTCAGCAAGATGAACACTAAGGAGCTTCTGAATGGAGGGAAGTACCATAGAGCTGGTACAGTAAGTTTGGCCACTAAGCTTTACAGTTAGGTCTTTCAGTGGTTTTAATAAGCCACAGAGCTCCTCCATTGTTTTGACTTGTTTTGTGTCAAGGCTAAAGTTAACTTTGCCTTTGCTTGGTGTTTCAATAAGAACCACACAAATTGCCAGTTGCTGTTCGAGTACCCTACTTAGCATGTCATAACTGGAGTTCCAGCGGGTGGGACAGTCATTTATAAGTTTGTGTTGGGACATTTTGAGCAGGCTTTGTTTTGCCCGAAGTTTGGCTGCTAATGTTGTGGAATAATGAAACTGAGATACCAAGTTGCGAACATGACCAAGAATATTAGCAACACTTCCAAGCTTGAGAACTCTACCTACTGCAAGGTTCAATGTATGTGCAACACAAGGGATGTTTGGTTTTTCTAATTGGTCATTCCAGGCATTCACAATATTTCTCGCATTATCAGTTACCCCTACAATATATCGATCACTAATACCCCATTCAGAGAAACAGTTCTTGAGAACATTTGCCAAGTTTTCAGCTGTTTGGGACTCTGCCAGCTGGCAAGTTTGGAGCACAACACTCTTTGGTGACCAAGCAGCATCAATGTAATGAAGTGTAACTGAAATGATAGAATGTTTTGCCTTTATTATTTTTTAAATGTCACTTTTGACAGTAGGTGTGATAGGTAAAGGCTTTATATCCTGTTTGACAGCCAGTCATATTAGGACATGCCCTCAGCATTGTCACTTGTGGGATTCAAATCTAAACAGAGGTGATTATCCATCACAGCTTTGACAGCGTCATATTAGGACAGGCCATTAGCATTGTCATTTGTGGGAGTCGGAACATACACTGAGGTGATTGTCTTCATAGCACAGTCAGGGTCATATTAGGACAAGCCATTAACATTGTCATTTGTGGGAGTCGAACATACACTGAGGTGATTGTCTTCATAGCACAGTCAGGGTCATATTAGGACAAGCCATTAACATTGTCATTTGTGGGAGTCAAAGGTGACAACCTATGATTGGTGATTAGATGCTAAATTTGCTATACCACTAGGCCAGTGAGGAACACAGCCATCAGCATTGTAAAAACCAAGAGGCTGCACATGATCAATAGTAACCACACAAGACTGTAACTAAGTGGAAAAAAAGTAGAAGTGTTGTTAAATAAGTTAATATTGTCTGTATATATGAAAATTATGTATTTATAAAAAAATAAAGTTGTGTTAACTTTATAAAGGCAAGCACTTATGGCCTTGACAGAGATTTGCATGATGCATCATGATCTTATGAACAAACCTGTAACATAGCTTTCTGTATTGGCAGATGTCCAGCCATCAGTTGTACAGGCAAAACTGTTGTAATTGGTTATCTCTTCAGCTACTTTAGCTTTTACACCATTATAAACGTCTGGAATGAGTTTATTGGTGAAAGTATCCTTGCAAGGGGCCTTGTACCTCGGATTTAAGGTTTCAATCATTGACCTGAATGCAGGTTTCTCAACTGTTGAAAGAGGCATTAAATCAATTATCAGCCATTGAGTGATTTTATCAGTGATTGTTTTAAACTCTCTGCTATCCTTTGACATTGATTTGGTAGCAAGTTTCTCAAAATGTTGAGTAATGGTTGGTTCAGATTTGGGCTGAGAACCTTTGACCTCATTACTATGGTAGGTGTTCAGGTGGGTTCTCAGATTTGAGGTTGAACCCCCAACATAAGGTTTTTCTGCAAAACAAATTTTGCAAACTGCTTTACTTTTGTCTGGCTTATTGTTACTGTCCAAGTAGAATCCAAAATTTTTCCACACTTGTGAGGCATTGCTCCGTGCACTTATATTGTCCACAATTTTTTTATTCTCAGCCATTTTAATGTTACTACAATTTGACAAAAATATGTAAAATTAATGACGAAAAATAATATCCAAGATGCTTAGTATGTGTCAAAATGATGATTTGATGACGAAATTTGATTTAAAATACGTCAGATGATTATTTTTTTTACGTCACACTTGGGAGTTAAAAATGCGAGAGCATAAACCTTTCCATAAAGGTGTACTTGCAAATAAGTACTTATTCTCTGCAAAGTCACGGTAGGTAAAATTCTTAGTTTATTATTAAGTATTCTGTTTGTGCAACATATAAATCATTGTTTTTATTGCGTAAAATACCCTTACCTTATCCTCACTAGTGCTTTCGCCTTGGCGGGAGCAAACACTACGACCAAACGAGAATATTTAAAAAGAAATATTCTTGTCGGTACCAGTATGAACACGCATGACTGCGCATGCGCCCTCATCGGAAACCCCTTTAAGCCTCACTTCAATTTTGGTCGTCAGGGAGCAAACATCGTTTGTTTACTTTGCTGTATTCGTTTGGAAAATTCGAAGAGATGGCTGAAAGCCAGATTAAAACGAAAGGACAGAGGATTGCTTCGGGTTGTCGCCATTTTACTGCTGAATGGGACTCCCATCATTTTTGCTGGGCTTGTAGAGACAAAAAGAAGGGAGATGATGTATGTGTCACCTCGAAAGAGGAGGATTGCTACATTTGTCTTCAGTTTTCGTCAGAACAGAAGAAAAAGTTGAAGGCTAAGAAGGCTTATCAATTGAAGAAGGCAAAAGAGGTTTCTAAAGACCTGGAAGATTCCTTGTTAGGTTCTGATGATCCTCCCTCTTCAACTCCAGCTACGAATGCTTCCTCTGCTTCAACTGAGAAGTCTTCTTCTGTAGATCCCCTACAATTAATTCTACAGAGATTGGACAGTATGCAGGGTCGTCTAGTGGCTCTGGAGAAGGGTAGTACCTCTGTCTCCTCTAGTGAGGTGAATATGGCAGAGGCAACCACTGTGTCTGAAGATACATACAGAGCGAAGAAAACGCCATTGAATACCTTTGCTGTGATGGATGAGGAAGAATTTCCAGAGGATTGCAGTGAGCATAGATCTGCTAAAAGAGCACGTTCTTTGTCTCCTCAACATTCAGAAAAACAGTCTTCAGTGAGAGAGGAAGAGGTGGAAGATGATCCTTCCTACAGACAATTACTTGCTTCTGTAAGGAATATTTTGGATCTACCAACGCCAGAGGAGTTTGCTGAAGCCCCATCTAAGATCTTTGGTTCGAAGGACAGAAAGAAAAAGCATTCTATTCTTCCAATGGTTTTGCCTCCAGTGGAGGAGATCAACAACAGATGGTCCGAGCTTGAGAAGAAGGTTGCTGGAAACCCTTCTGACAATGGGGAAAGACTTTTGTCAGCTCCATATAATTCAGATTCGTTTCTACCTTACACTAGACCTCTGATGAAATTCTACCGAATAACTTCCTCAGAATTTTCAACCTCTGCACCTAAATGCCAAGATTCTTTCAGAAGTATTTGTTCCAAGTCCTCTTCTGCCCCATCTACGATCTCAGTGCCTACTAAACAGTTCACTACTATGGAGTCTGTTAAGAGAGAGCATGTGCAAGTATTGGGTTTTGTCAGCCTTTTCATCAGGACTATTGAAAAGTGTGCTACTAATATGGAGGAACTTATGCAGGCTGCTTTGGGTTCAGCAGATGAGGCAATGGTGAAAGATTTGGAAGAATTGTTAGCTTATATTCGCATCCAGTTAGCTACAATCACCTCAACAGAACGTGCTCTAGAGACAGTGACAGAGGCATCTATGACTATGGCTTGCAATATGGAGTTAGCTCGTAGAGATACCATCCTCAAGTTTTCTGCCCCGCACCTTCATGAACACGACAGGAATCGTCTTCGCAGATCTGGGTTTAAGTCAGTGGACTTGTTTTCACCTTCTGTTCTCAATAGTGTTGAGAATAAATATGAGAGAGACAGGTCACCTAAGAGGCAAAAACTGGATAATAGATCTGGATTTTCATCAAGGAAAAATTCCTCTTTTCAACAAAACTCTGCTCAAAATAGTGCAAGAAGTTCTTTTCGTGGCCAAACAGACTTCAAAAATCAACAAAGATCATCACAGCCCACCAGAGGGGGTCGTGGTGGCAGAAGGAAATGACTATCCAGTGGACTTAGCTCCTGGAGGCCGTTTGCAGTGTTATTATCAGGTATGGGAGAAAAAAGAATGCCATCCCAGAGTTGCACTCATTTTAAAGCACGGGTACAAGATCGTACTAGTAAAGCCAATGGAATTGTCGCGTTTTCCCACAATTCAGAGCGGTTACGCACATCCACAAAAACAAAAGTTTCTGGTGGATTGTGTCCAGGAAATGCTTCAAAAGAAAGCGATTATTCAGGTAAAAATGAGTGCAAGCCTGGGATTTTACAGCAGGTTATTTCTAGTGCCAAAGCCAGGGAAAAAATGGAGGCCAGTGATAGATCTCAGTGTTGTAAATATGCATCTATCGGTTCCCACATTCAAGATGGAGACTGCCGAAATTATTCGAAACTCCATTTGCAAAGGGGAGTGGGTTGTATCAGTAGATCTAACAGACGCATACTTCCACATTCCTATCCATCAAAAATCTCAAAACCTGCTTCGATTTCACGTGGGAGGACGTTCGTTTCAGTTCAGAGCCCTACCTTTCGGTATTGCAACGGCTCCACTCGAATTCACCCGCATTGCCAGCGAGGTAAAGCTTATGCTTCAAAACATGGGTATACGCATCCACCAGTACCTGGACGACTGGTTATTGCGAGCTCCAACACAGCAGATTTGCATGGAGCAGTCAAGACAACTGGTCCAGTTCGTACAAGAGCTAGGTTGGGTGATCAACTTCAAAAAATCAGAGTTAACACCAACTCAAAAATTCGACTTCCTGGGGTACAGGTTCGACTTGACAAAGGGCGAGGTCTTACCCACAGGAAAAAAATGGCTAATTTTGACAGCTGCCATAGAAGGTCTAAACAACAGTCAAACAACAACTCCCAGGATCCTGATGTCTTTCATAGGCATTCTGGCATCTCTGGAGAAGACAGTCCCAATGGGCAGATTGCACATGAGGCCCTTCCAATGGTATCTCAAAACTCATTGGAAGTATCCCCAATCATTGGACAAAAAGATACCATGTTCAGAAATTTTGAAAAAACATCTGGTATGGTGGAAAAATCCAAAAAATGTACTGACAGGTTGTCCCCTTCATGTAGAAGAACACAATCTCCTGTTATTTACAGATGCTTCGATCAAAGGTTGGGGTGCTCATTTGGGAGACCTGACAATCAGTGGACTGTGGTCGGACACAGAAGCAAATTTGCATATAAACATTCTAGAGATGAAGGCAGTGTTCTTGGCAATAAGGTCTTTCCAGTCCCATCTTTTGAATCAAAGGGTCTTGGTGGCCTCAGACAATGCGACAGTAGTAGCTTACCTCAACAAACAGGGGGGGACCCACTCACTGGAGATGTGTCTCATGGTTTGGCGTCTGATGGCTTTTTGCAACCCCAGGGCAATTTTGCTAAGGGCTCGTCATATCCAAGGGTGTCTCAATGTAATAGCAGACAGTCTGTCTCGCAGGGACAAGATTATTCAGACAGAATGGTCCCTTCATCCCAAGATTTTTCAGGGAATTTGCCAAATTTGGCACAGACCAATGGTAGATTTGTTTGCGACCAAGATGAACAACAAATTACCTCTGTATGTGTCTCCTGTCCCAGATCCAAATGCAATGGCGGTAGATGCATTGAACATCTCGTGGCAGGCTCTAGACGGTTATGTTTACTGTCCAGTTGCTCTCATACCCAAAGTAGTTCAAAAGATGAGAACCTATGCATGCCGAATGATTGTAGTAGCCCCAGGGTGGCCAGGGATGAGCTGGTTTTGGGATCTGATAGAACTGTCCACAAAACCTCCACTACTTCTTCCCCATTGGGAAACTCTTCTCAGGCAACCGTTCAGCCACAGGTTCCATCAAAATCTTCAGTACTTGAATCTACATGTTTGGCACCTGGATTCAAGGCAGAATCACCTCAAAAATTCTCTAAGTCAGTGGCAGAGAGAGTTAAGGCACCTCAGAGATTTTCATCAAGAAGGGTCTATGAATCAAGGTGGGCCATTTTTGAGTCATGGTGCAAACAGAGCCAGGTGGAGTTCAAAAAACCTACTCTTTCCTCAATAGCTGATTTTTTGACCTATTTGTTCAATGAAAAGGGTTTGAAACCAACTACTATTGCAGGCTATAGAACAGCAATTGCGGATCATCTTGGCCCTGCAGGGATTGAGATCAGTAACAGTTTTGAGCTCAACAGATTGATTGCAAGTTTTCATAGGGATAGGCCAGTGAAGGATAGGAATATACCTTCTTGGGATTTATCTTTAGTGCTTTTGGCTTTAACTAAAGCTCCTTTTGAACCACTCAAGGATGCTCCTTTGAAAATTTTGACTTTCAAGACAGTCTTTTTAATGACGTTGGCCTCAGGTAGAAGGAGAGGTGAAGTTCATGCTTGGACATTCAGGTCTTTGAAACATAAGACTGGCTGGAAGGAGGTAACAGTGTCTCCTTCATCAGTTTTTCTGGCTAAGAATCAGTTGGCTTCAGATGGTCCAAGTATTGTCCAACCAGTGGTCATTCCTGCTCTTAAACCATCTTTAGATCAATCCTTAACTGAGGATATGACCTTGTGCCCAGTGAGATCTTTTAAGATATTATATTGACAAAACTAAAGATCTGAGGGAAGGGAAGCACCTTTTGTTTATTTCCTTCAAAAGTGGTTTTTCGGGGGATATACAAAGATCTACCATATCTTCATGGATTAAACAGACAGTTATGCTTGCATATCAGGGTTCTGACCTTGAAACCCAGAGTTTGTCCAGGGTCAAGGCTCATGACGTACGATCAATGGCGGCTTCCTTGGCTTTCAAAGGGGGAGTCTCTCTTGACCAAATTCTAGGGGCATGTTTTTGGAAATCACATACCACCTTTACAAATTTTTATTTGAAGGATGTGGCTTGGAGGTCAAAGGAAAGTTCAGAATATTCCTTGGGTTCTGTGGTTTCTGCTCAACACATAGTAAAGTTATAGTAGGTACGATGATAATATATTTTCACATTTTTCATGTATCTACTTTATAATGATTTGTCTGATGCATGGTTACGGCTCGTGGGATTATATGCTGTTTTTTCATATATTTACAGGTCATCCAGGAAGATGTTTGTAAATAACAAGTTTTGTTCCAGTTGTTGTGTTGAAACTACCACTTTTTAAGCAAGACAGAAAACAGCCTTTGACATGTGCAAAAACACAAACTGAATATAGGACCAAGGCACCATTCAAAGGGGGCCAGGTTAGTGCTTACAATTATAACATAAATACAGTGTTATGTTGTTGAGTGTTTTGTGCTTAAATAGTCTAGTACTTTATCCTCACAAGAGTGCTTGATATTTGTACTTTGGCTTAATGTTTGATTATACCTACTTTTTGGGGTCAAAAATATTGAAAATCCCACCACCAGTATGGTTGTAATCAAGCACTAGTGAGGATAAGGTAAGGGTATTTTACGCAATAAAATGTAAAAATTTTATTGTAATTTAACTTTTTGTAAGTTAAATACTTACCTTATCCTCACTAGATTCGGATGCCCACCCATCCAACCCCACATTTTCAAGATTTTTTGGTTATTCAATAAATTGCATTGATTCCAAAATTAAAGTGAGGCTTAAAGGGGTTTCCGATGAGGGCGCATGCGCGGTCATGCGTGTTCATACTGGTACCGACAAGAATATTTCTTTTTAAATATTCTCGTTTGGTCGTAGTGTTTGCTCCCGCCAAGGCGAAAGCACTAGTGAGGATAAGGTAAGTATTTAACTTACAAAAAGTTAAATTACAATAAAATTTTTACAATTTGTGTGTTTATGCTGCTTGAATCATGTGTTGAACCGGTTTTTAGTGATGTATATTCGAATGTCACCGGTTCACCCATAAACGGTCGGCAAATAGGTATCCGGTCTACCGTCTTTAACACTACAGGGTGGTACATGAGTATCCTGTGCCTGGGAGAAAAATTTCAAGTTTTGCCACTTTTGGTGGCCATCCTGGATTTTAGTGGAGAATTAAGCGTCCCGCGAGTGACGCTTGTTTGTATATTGGAGAAGCGATTCCGCCGGATCCGCATTTTCTTTTCGCAATAGCTTTGCAGCCATAAGGCGGATTCTCTTCATATTTGACAGGTGTATGCAGTAGCCCTGGGAAAAATTTCTGAATATGATGTCATGATATTTCAACCAGTCAAGAGAAGTCACATGACCAAAAACATGTTTTTCAAAAGGGTGTGCTTGTCCGGATGATAACTAAAAAAGCGCTTCACCTATTCATATAAAATTTGGCAAGTTTGTTATATGGATGTCTGGAAATCATTAACTTTTGGAAGTGATCTAATACAAAATGGCCCACTTATTAACAATTTACTAAATGTCACAATTTTTCTTAACGCTGAAAACGCAAAAACGTATTTATCTCGGAAACGGAGCGAGATAGAGCAATTTCGACAAAAATTTTGACCCACAGGGTATCTGCAGAGTCTACTGGCGTCTTTTCTCAAAAATCATTTTCCCGCCACTTTTGGCGGCCATCTTGAATTTCTGCGTAAAACAGAAAAACATGTTTATCTCGGAAACGGAGCGAGATAGAGCGATTTCAATGAAATGTTTGATCCGCAGGGTACCTGGCGAGTCTACTGGTGTTTTTCCGCAAAAGTTGTTTTTCCGCCACTTTTGGCGGCCATCTTGAATTTCTGCGTAAAATGCACAAACCAGTTTATCTCTGAAATGGAGTGAGATAGAGCGATTTCGACGAGTCTACTGGCGATTTTTCCCTCCACTTTTGGTGGCCATTTTGAATTTCTGCATAAAACGCAAAAACAATAAATAAATAAATAAAAAAAATAAGCAAACTAGATTCATCTAGGAAACCTTGCATTTTGTCATAAATGGAAAAACATATTAAACACAAGAAGACGGTCATTTCTACAAACTGATTAATACTCATTGGGACGCTTTGTTTTTGCTGTGCAAAAACAGTTTCTATTGCGAAGCAATACTCTAGTTAAAAATTGTAAATATCTCAAAAATGGTAAGAGATAGAGTGATTTTCGAGCGAATTTTTGACCCGCAGGGTGGTATAAGAGTCTCTTGTTCAAAGGGGAAAAATTTACATTTTTGCCACTTTTGGCGGCCATCTTGGATTTTATTGGAAAATAAAACATTGAAAATATCACGGAAACGGTATATCTATTTCGAGTGAATTTTAGACCCACAGGGTGGTACAGGAGTATCCTGTGCCGAGGGGAAAACTTTCAATTTTCACCACTTTTGCCAGCTATCTCGGATTTTAGCGGACAATTAAAAATTGTGAATATCTCGAAAACTGTAAGAGATAGAGCAATTTTGAGTGAATTTTTGACCCACAGGGTAGTACTAGAGTATCCTCTGCAAAGGGGAAAAGTTTCAATTTTTGCCACTTTTGGCTGCCATCTTGGATTTTAGCGGAAAAAAAACCATTGAAAATATCTCGGAAACCATAAGAGATGGAGCGATTTCAAGTGAATTTTTGACCCATAGGGTGCTACAAGAGTATCTTGTACAAATGGGAAAAATTTCAATTTTCACCACCTTTGACAGCCATATTGATTTTTAGCAGCAAATAAAACATTGACAATATTTCGAAAACTATAACAGATAGAGCAATTTTGAGTGAATATTTGACCCACAGGGTAGTACTAGAGTATCCTCTGCAAAGGGGAAAAATTTCAATTTTCGCCACTTTTGGCAGCGATCTTGCATTTTAGTGGAGAATAAAACATTGAAAATATCTCGGAAACCGTAAGAGATAAAGCAATTTTGAGCCTATTTTTGACACACATTGTAGTACAAGAGTATCCTCTACAGAGGGGAAAAATTTCAATTTTCGCCACTTTTGGCGGCCATCTTTGATTTTAGCGGAAAACAGAAAATTGTAAATATCCCGAAAACCATAAGAGATAGAGGGATTTAAAGCAAATTTTTTACCAATAGGGTAGTTCAACAGTTTCCTGTACAAAAGGGAAAAATTTCAATTTTCGCCACTTTTGGCGGCCATCTTGGATTTTAGCAGAAATAAAACATTGAAAATATCTTGAAAACCGTAAGAGATAGAGTGATTTCGAGCGAATTTTTGACACACTTTTAGTGGCCATCTTGGATTTTAGTGGAAAATAAAACATTGAAAATATCTCAGTTCTCCCCTTTAATACTGGGCAGGAGATGCACACTGCGGCAGTGTTCTTGTTGTTTGATGTTTTTACAAGGGAGTATTTTATAAAATAAGAAGGTGGTCTAGCACTACTTCTTGGTCCCATACGCTAACTATTGTCTTCCTATGTATAATTTAAAAATGAAAATGGTAACCCCATACGCTAGCAAATTAACTCATGAATTTCATTGTCGTAAATGCTCATAACACTAGAGTGTCATGCATCCCCCATATTTATATTGAAACTCTCGTCATATGACCATTGTCTCATACTACAATTACGTCATGTCATTTCTTTGCGGTATATTTGTTCAACAAATGAGTACTAGAAGTTAATATGTGATTTCATTTATCGTCATCTGTTTTGAAGTGTTGGAAGAAGGTGTTAATATTTCATATAGCTTGACAAATGTCTACATATATTTGCTTCAAGATCAAATGCTTTTCAAATGATGATGAATTTACAAAAGTTTAGAAGAAATCTATATGTTATTAAAATAAGGTGCAAATATGTTTATCATAGTTGATTTTCAAATACTGATCAAAAGCTTATATAAAAAGGGCACAAAACAAACTGGCTTGGCAACAGAGTAAATATAACTACTGTAAAAAAATTTTTTCGTGGACTTGTACATCTCATTAATATTCATGAGCTCATCTGTGAGATTTGGTTTCGAAAGTGTGATAAATGAGATTTTTAAACAATATGCTTTCATCAGTGAACCTAACTACAATAAAGATCTGCAAAGGTTTAAAAGCAATGTGTTTATTATGAAAATAAATTAATTAAGCATCCCCCATGGGACACTTGTTTGTATTCAGGGGAGGTGGGAGAGAGTGGGTTCGCCAGTGGGTTTGCTCAATCTTTTATGATAATACCCAGTTTATGTATCAGCAGTGCTTCATAATTGTTTCATTTTACAGAAGCTACAGTCTCTCATGAAGACACATCTGAAGATGACCATCGAGAACCATCGGTCTTCCGCCACTATAGTGCAGTTGCAGAAAAAACTGGTTTCTCTGCAGGCTGAGATAGAGTCCTGGAAGAGCACGGCCTTGACCTTGGAGGAACAAGTCAAACAGCTGACCAAGTCATCTAGCAGGCATGATAAGAAGAGAGGTCGTACTAAGAGCACAGCTGTACAGGCTGATGAAGCCAAGGTAAGCAGATGTTTTATCTATGACCCATTGGTTAGGATATTGGATCTAAAAGTTTTGGGTTCAATAAAAATATTGAAAATTTATCCAATGCATTCTATAGATACTGGAAAGGGTATTAAACCAAGTGCATGTATATTGCCATTCAAACTGAAAGGTTTTCAGTAGGCCTGCGAACGAGTACTCGAGCCTCGATAGACGAGTCGATCTTGGCTTGTACTCAGGTATTGTATTATTGCCCACGTAATCAAACGCTTGTGTAAAATATGCTACATTTCAGCAATTCCGTGACATAATATCAATTAAAGTTGTTATTTTCGCTTGAAAACGTACCATTACTCCATATTCTATTATATATGGTCAAATAGAAGACGTTTTTCTTTAAAAGTTTCTTTTCCGGAACCGACCATTTGTTTACAGAAGACTTCTAATGGTAGGTACTAAATCTCGCAGTTACTCGAATTCAGGCCGGTTGTCAGGGGTGAGTACACGATGCCGTTTTTCAGCACCCATCCCAGCCCTAGTTTTCAGTCTGTAAGCTGTTGATAGAGCCAATGTGTAGTTGTATCCACCGGATAGCATCCGGTGGATACTATGGATTTCGCTTCTTACGCCCACGCCGCCACCGCCGCCGCAGTGTGTAGAGAGATTTCACCGTTACCGCTCTAACGAAACAAGTATTATAGGTACCCTTCTCAAATTTACAGGATGTATTCATAGCCATAAAATCTTGCCTGGGAATATTTTTGGCCTCATTTTGAAAAACAAGATGGCCGCCAGGGACGTTTATTCGACTTTAAGCAAGGACTTTTGTTTGCCCTCTAGAGCAAAGGGTATTCTATGTAGAGATCTCAAATTCGCAGGATATGTTCCTCATTAGGAAATCTTGACTGGGAATATTTTTGGCCTCACTTTGAAAAACAAGATGGCCGCCACGGGCGTTGCTTTGTCAGTCATGAAAAGTGCTTATATCTCCCTTATTATTGGTCCTAGAGGTTTGGGATGGTAAACTACCCTATAGGAAATCATGGGCTGGGAATCTTTTGGTGTGGTCAAATTTGACCTTGGATCCCTCCTTCAAGGTCAAACTAGGATAGCCAAACTTAAAAGTGCTTATAACTTGCTTATTATTGGTCCTAGAGGTTTGGGATGGTAAACCAACCTACAGCAAATCATGGGCTGGGAATCTATTGCTGTGGTCAGATTTAACGTTGGACACCTCCTTCAAGGTCAAATGAGGATAGCCAAACTTTAAAGTGCTTATAACTCGCTTATTTTTGGTCTTAGAGGTTTGGGATGGTAAACCAACCTATAGGAAATCATGGGCTGGGAATCTTTTGGTATGGTCAGAATTGACCTTGGACCCCTCCTTCAGGGTCAAACGAAGATAGCCAAACTTAAAAGTGCTTATAACTCGCTTATTATTGGTCCTAGAGGTGTGGGATGGTAAACCAACCTATAGTAATTCATGGGCTGGGGATCTTTTGGTGTGGTCAGATTTGACCTTGGACCCCTCCTTCAAGGTCAAACGAGGATAGCCAAACTTAAAAGTGCTTATAACTCGCTTGTTATTGGTCCTAGAGGATTGGGATGGTAAACCAACCTACACGAAATCATGGGCTGGGAATCTTTTGGTGTAGTCGGATTTGACCTTGGACCCCTCCTTCAAGGTCAAACAAGGATAGCCAAACTTAAAAGTGCTTATAACTCGCTTATCATTGGTCCTAGAGGTTTGGGATGGTAAACCAACCTATAGGAAATCATGGGCTGGGAATCTTTTGATGTGATCAGATTTGACCTTTGGCCCCTCTTTCAAGATCAAATGAGGATAGCCAAAATTAACTGTGCTTATATCTTGCTTATTCGTGTTCCTAGAGGTTTGCAATGTCACACCAACCTATAGGAAATCATGGGCTAAGAATCTTTTGATATGGTCAGATTTCACCTTGGGCTTCTCCTTCAAGGTTAAGCGATGTTTGAATGGCTTTGGTGAGTTTTTTTTCTGGTGGATAGAATTTGCATCGGTTCTCCGATGCGATAGGTCTAGTTACTTTTATAAAAGGCATTCAGCACCTGTGGAATTAATAAATGATCTATATATTACAGGCAGCATTTGGCTGAAGGGAAATACCAAATATTTGATATTTTTCTGCAAGCAGTACCATTTGAATGTCATTTGACAATAAATATTTGGTAAGTTGATTTGACCTTACTGTAGTGACCTTGGCCTTTAAAATTTTGTGTGGGCCATATCTGAGAAACTGTAAGGCGTTGGTAGTGGATTTTTGGATGAGTCATTGGTTTGGGAGTTTCGGTATGCAGGGTCACAGACTCAGGCGAAAATAATGGTGGCCAGCAGGACCAGTAACTTTTAGACTTAAGTGGCCCTTACAAATATTAAGCGGTCCTTCTTTTTTCAAAAATACTTCAAATGCCTTTACATCTACATGTTTTAGGCCAGCTTGTTGAGAATATCATTGACAAGGTAATGAATAGAAAAAAAGGCCACAGAGTGTTTCGGCCTACATGCGGGAGTTGCAAAGAAACACAAGTAGTGTGCTAGAATTTATGAAAGTCTGTTGACAAAATTCTGAGTCAGATACATCCCATACCTGGTTTAGAACTTAGATGGTCACCCATGTAAATTCTAGCCTATTGCTGCTAAACATCATTGATGAGACAGGTACTCATCACGCTACGCCACAAAAAATGAGAAAAAAGGTGATGTCTAGAAATAGTAAAATAAATGTTTGGTGTTAGTGAAGTAAATAAATTCTCTGTAACTGCCTTATATTAACTCAAGTGTTAGTCAGTATTTCGAAAAGATTTTTGTCCTTTCTAATCAGAAGCTAAAATTCAAATCAAGTTTTTGTCCTAAGGTGCAAAAATATAATCTGCCATGAGCCTCCATTTTGAACCATGATTGAGCCTCTATTTAGAGGCTCATAAGAGGAGAATCCTTCTGGGTGTCTTACAAACACCTGTGGAGCCCAAGAGTGAGTATCTATCTATGAAATACAGGGAATAGTCAGAAGTTGGATGACTAGATATGATTGGAGTGACTTATGATGCAAAAACTCAAACTGGAATCAATGATTAAGAATAGTCTAAAATGGACTGGATTATGGTATCATATGTCTGAATAGTAAACCATGTGTGAGTATAGAACTCACTTAGGTGAGAGTCATCTATTGGTAAAAACATCCCCATCTATGTCACCAATATTTAAAAATAATTATATCCCCGACGAAAGTTGGATATATTGGATTCAGGTCCGTCGCTCCACCGCCCAAGAAATTTCCTTGTGTGCATGATAACTCAAAAATGGATCAGGATATTTTTTCAAACTTGGTACACATGTTAAGGGTGCCCAAAGGAAGATCCCTATTTTAAGGTGACCTTAAACTTCCAATAATAAAAAACTTATGGCCACCTTCAGGTCAGAAATTTGACTTTTGGCCACTTGGAGCCCTCTAGGTCACAAACTATGAGGCTCATCTGGCTAAAATTTTACCTGAGAACACATTAATATATTCTTAGTGCATGTGCCGAAAATCATAGTATATGTGCCGAAAAATTTTGTTTGAGGCCCATAAAGACCCCACTTAGGGATTTTTTCCAACATTTTTCACATATTTCGCCCTATAATTTGGAAGTGGTAATTCTGATGAGTGTGAAACTGCACTAGGTATAACTTTTATATGTAATCCTTGTCTGTGAAAAATTTAAAGGCTGTAGGTTTACCTATAAGGTCGACTTAAGGTCTCAAAATTGCCCACACAGACCCAGTTCATGGACTTTTTGCCATTTTCAAGCACTGCAGCTTTCAAACTACCGTAATTATCCATATAAACACCCCCTCCCCCCCACTTTTATTGCGTTAATACATACTATCCAATGGATAATTGCTAATCCGGTCGGTGCAGACCGGCCTGCCAAACATCAGAAAGACGTCCTGTGTTTCCACCGGCCGGCTGGTCCCTAGTACTAGTGCACTCGCCAGATGGCGTGTTGTACTTCCTTCCTGTCTAGACAACGTGACGTCATAGCATCTTTTTCGTTTGGCGCGAACTAGTGCTCACGGATTTTTCTGAGCTTCAGAGATTTTGAAGTTTACTGCCAGAATTTTGTGTTTAAGTATTTCATATACTTAAACGGATATAATAATAGTGATTATAGACCAACATGTCATCTCCAGGACAAAAAAGGGGTAACTGCGGCCACGCTATGGCCAGCTTTGATGGCCATTCCTTCTGTGCTAGATGTTGAGAGAAAGGAAAGGGGAAGGACACATGTGTTGAAACTCCAGCTACGGAATGTAAGTTCTGTTTGTTATTGACCCCAGAACAGAAGGCACAACTCGCCACTCCATCCTACAAATTGAAAAAAGAGAAAAGGGATGCCAAGAAAGCAGAACTTTCTTCTCCAAGTAAGGATGGTACTTTGGTGGATCCAGCTACCGTATCAGTCATTGGAGCCGTCAGTGAATCTGTTGCTGTTACCTCCCTTTCAGATTCTGTTCCTGACAAGAAACTTAAGAAGGAAAAGCCATCTACCTCAAAGTTCAAGAAAACTGTTGGAAAAATCAGCTACGGATAAGAAAATAGAGGAATTAAATCAGAAATGGTCGGACAGATTCAATCGTCTGGAAGCCCTTCTTATGTCAAAGACCTTCCAACCGACCTTCTCATTGTCTGTGAAAGTTACACCAACTCATTCTCCTCCAACTACCATTGCTAAAGACACTGAACCATTTTTTCATTCGACCTCATCAGAGCGCACTGGCCAGGACTTTTCTGCTATGCATCAGTCTGCCAGCCAGCTCAGTCAAGAGACTACTATTACTTCAGAGCACACTGGACGGGGCTCCTCTGCTGCATTGCATCAGCCTTTCAGCCAGCTCAGATCCGACCTTCAACAACAGAAATCTTCACCCAAGTGCACTGTGTCCGACTTCTCTGCTGCAAAGCATCAGTCGACCAGCCAGCTTGTATCTGACCGACCCCGACCGGATTCATCACCAAAGCGCAAAGGGTCTGACTCCTCTGCTTTCAAGCATCAGTCATCCAGCCAGCTTTCATCTGACCGACACCAACCTAAAACCTCTGAGCGCACTGGTACCGACTCCTCTGCTCTCAGGTATCAGTCTACCAGCCAGCTTACTTCTCACCGACCTCTCACTGACCTAGATCTTCAGTGCCTACCAACACCGGCTCTCATTTGCACCAACAAAGGAAGGACAGTGCTTCTAGTTGCAGTTCTGAGGCCGGTAGTGAGGTCTCTGACTGACCAGCTGTAGATTTATATGTGGAGGAAGGTGAACTGTCGGATGAACAAGATATGACTGTTACTGAACCTGACCAGATACCTTCTGCCGAACAAACCTACCGGGAAACAATGAGAGGCATGAGAGGCATCAGGTCATACATGGGTTGGACTAACATTCCTGATGTAGACAGTTCCAACACAGCGTCTGATGACAACCCCTTCTCCGGCCCTAAGGTTCCTGTGCCCGGCAAGGTTTCTGTTACTATACCAACAGAGGAATGGCTTTGTAAAAAGCTCAGCAAGTTGAATGTGACACTGACTGAAGGTTATCCGACAAGAAGCACTGAGGCCGGTGGGTTAATGAAGGACCATTATTTGAGGCCGGCAAAATCTCAATCTAAGTGGTATGCACTTTACTCTGACAGCAAAGTGGACTCATCAACTATTACCAATTGGAGTACTGATGCTTCAAAGCTGAATAGTTGCTTCAGCCAGATCACCAGACAGTCGGGCCTTACTTCTACGCCACCTGCATCGTGTCGCCTGTCTCAGGAAACACTGCAAAAACGGAAGAAGTCGTCTAGGGCGGCAACGCCGATCTGTAATCAGGCAGCCAGCTTCAATCGCTGCCTCTTTAAAGTGCAGCAAAACATGCAGAAACAGATGAAAACTATCCGGTCTGAAGGCAAAGGGAAAGGTTCAGCAAAGATGTTTTCTGCTTTGGATGAACTGCAATTTCTCATGGATTTCAATGCGAGTATAACTCAAGCAGCAGCCAAGACAATGGGACATCCCTCTGAGTTTGTTTTCGTGTCTGTGGGAAATCTGACTTTAGCTCGCGGAGACTCTTATTTGAACCACATCTAGGGAGGTGTAAAGCCGGATACAATAGCCGCACTCAGGACTGCTCCATTGCACATCCCTACTTTGTTCCCGGATAGTATCATCAAACGGGCAGAAGAGGAAATTGCTCACTTTGAGGCCAAAGGACAGTCTAGCTCGAGGGTAAGGGTCAGTACCACCCATATGAGCATACAGAGAAAAGGTCAGATAAAAGGTCAGATTCCAAGAGTGACAGACCTGCTTGGAAGAACATTGGGAAGAGCAGCTACAAGAAACCCAAGGGGAAGTCTTCCAGCTATCCATCGCGACCAGCCAAGGGCCAGCAGTCCTATAAATGACAATTACTGTATAGACAAGTTACAGAGAGGACTGCTGGCCGGGAGCCAGATTTCAACAAGACAGACATCAGACACTGATCAAAGTTTAAATGTAAACTCTCATGTTGTTCAAGCTGTTCATTCTGTGCCTGGGCATTCCCAAAAGAGAGAATTAAGTCCCGGGTCAGCAGGTTGTTATTACAGAAATCACAAATTAAGGTATGTGAAAAGTTTTTCTTGTGTTACTCAATTGTCAGAAATGCTGCCTTAAATCTGCCTGTAGGGGCCAGACTTCAAAACTTTTGGCAAACTTGGCTGGATCTGGGTGCCGGTCCGAAAGTTGTTCAAATCCTGAAAGAGGGTTACACCCTCCCCTTTCAGATCCGGCCCAAACTCACAAGGTCTCCCACAGTCATAAGCTGTTATGTCAATCCCCACAGGAACAGCTACCTGCTAGAGGCATTACATCAGCTTAAAGACAAAAATGCAGTGGAACTAGTACAAAACCAAACTTCTCTGGGTTTTTTCAACCAACTATTTTTAGTCCCAAAGCCGAACAACAAGTGGAGACCTATATTAGATCTGAGCAAACAGAATCTTTTCCTCAAGGCGGAGAAATTCAAGATGGAGACACCGGAAACCATCAGGACATCCCCTCCAACAAGGGGAGTGGGTTACCTCAATAGATTTCAAGGATGCTTACTTCCATATCCCAATACAGGAACAGTCCAGGAAATATCTGAGATTTCATGTCCAGGGTCAGACATACCAATTCAAAGCATTGCCTTTCGGTCTGTCCACAGCACCCTTGAAGTTCACTGTAGTAGCAAAGGAAGTAAAACTGATGGCCATACACAAGGGTATAAGAATCCACCAGTACCTAGATGACTGGTTGGTGAGAGCTACATCCCACCAGGCTGGTCTCCAGCACACTCAAGATCTAGTACAAGTATGTTAGGTTGGCTGGTGAATTTGGAAAAATCAGAACTGGAACCAAAGCAAATCTTCGATTTTGTAGGCTACCAGGGTATCTAAGAAATGTTCTACTGGCAATTTTCAAAAAAATTTTCCTCTCCCCAAAAATGGCGGCCATTTTGAATTTTCGAATTTTTGCCAAAAATGGAAAAACACAAATTTGCTTCTATCTCCTTAACCGTGCGAGATAGAGCGATTTCATCGAAATGTTCGACCCACAGGGTATCTAAGCAGTGTACTCTTGGCAATTTTCAAAAAATTTTCCTCTCCCCAAAAATGGCAGCCATTTTGAATTTTCGAATTTTTGCCAAAAATGGAAAAGCACAAATTTGCTTCTATCTCCTTAACCGTGCGAGATAGAGCAATTTCGTCAAAATTTTCGACCCACAGGGTATCTAAGAAATGTACTATTGGCAATTAAAAAAAAAATTTCCTCTTCCCACGTATGGGGGCCATTTTGAATTTTCAAATTTTTACCAAAAATGCAGAAACACAAATTTGCTTCTATCTCCTTGACCGTGCGAGGTAGAGCGATTTTGTCGAAATTTTAGACCTGGCTCTGCCGGCTCCCGCATTTTCTATTGTTTATAGCTCGACAACCACTGGCCATAATTTTTCTTAACGCTGAAAATGAAAAATCTTTAATATCTCAGAAACAGGGTGAGATATACCGATTTCGACGAAATTTTTAACTTGCAGGGTATCTGCAGAATCTACTGGTGACTTTTCACAAATCGTTTACCCGCCAGTTTTGGTGGACATCTGGAATTTCTTCAACAAACGTAAAAATAAAAAAAGTCATATTCATCTATGAAACCTTGCATTTTGGCACAAATGGAAAAACATATTAAACACAGGAAGATGGTCATTTCTACAGAATCATTAATACTCAGTGGGAATTGCTTTGTTTTTGCTATGCAAAAACAATTTCTTTTTCTCTTGCGAAGCAATACTCTAGTTCTATGTACTTAACATGTACTTACTTAATTGTGCTATTTCCATTGACAGCTGTACTTCAATTAATAAATCTTACAGCTTCATAAATCTTTAGTATACTGATTAATGTTGTCATCTTAGTTTAGTTTAAACATATTTTATTCACAATTAGGCAACAATTGATTTAACAATTATATCAAGCCTTCTTGCACAATGGGATTTATTTACAATGATAAATGAAATGAGACTGCACTATCACATCATGAATACCTTGCACAATTAAAACCGCTTGCTTTGAGCAATAAATCTGTGGGCTGCATTAAAAATAACTTTATTTTGATCATATTTTAAATTTCTGCTTCCGTATAAGAGTAAATTGGCATTTATTGTTATTTGGCCTTGTATAAAGTGAAGGGATTCTAAGAGATCATGCCTGATGTTGGCATACAAAGGGCAACTGATGAAAAAGTGGTCAGGATCTTCATTTGGAAATCCACAGAGGCAAGACTCACATTCTCTTACATACATATTTTTCTTTAAATGTGAGTTTAGTTTACTGTAACCCAGTCTGAGGCAAGTATGGGCAATGTTTGTAGCCCTGTCCCCCAAATTGTAAAGTTTTTGTAAATTTTTTAGATAAGGTGATGGTTGTAGCTTGTAAAATTTGAGAACCTCTTTGGAAAAAGAACCTAGTGTTGGTTGATTCCTAATATAGGTGGGTATTTTGTTCCATAACTTAGCCCCAACATATGGAAAGAGACGTTCTTGCAACTGAGTCCTGTTTCTAGGGAATATGAAATCACCTACTGATGGCCTGGTATCAATGTCTTGACGGAGTCTTAGTAGTGAAGATGGAACTTCAGATAATCTTGGCAATAAGATGTCTTTCATATAGTTAGCACTTTCATTGTTTATAATTTTATATAACATTTTGAGAGTAAGAATATGCCTACGTGTTTCAAGAGATTGCCATCCTGTCTCTTTGTATAGACTTGATATGTTTGACCTTGCAGGGGCACCAGTTGCAATTCCCATTCCTTGCACTAGTATATTATCTAGTTTAGAAAGTAATTGTATGGGAGCTCCTGACCATACAACACAAGCATACTCCATAATTGGTCTAACATAAGTCAGAAAAAGGTTTTCTAAGACTGCCCTTGACACTGTAAGCTTGAGACTTCTTAAGATTCCTAATAAAGGTAAACATTTATTTATACAACAAGTTATATGGGTATTAGTGCTGGGACGAGTTGACTGAAACTCGAGTCGCAACTCGATGGGCGATAATTAGGGGTCACATCGATCTGCGCAAGTGAAACTCGAGTTTTCGAAAACGTTAATATTTAAAGCTGACACTTTACCAACACAACAGAAATATCCAATATTTTCAAAAATATATTGCATTTTTACTTAATTCTGACTTAAATCAATGAAGATTTAACATAAATTATATCGCGAAAACCCTTTTCCAGGTGAAAGTTTTGGCTAAGGTACGGTATGTAAAATATTTACCTTATATTAAAGGCTAATAAACGAAATACTTTATCCCGAAAATTACTCGAGTTTAACTCGAGTTCAACTCGCTTCTAACAGTTGATGCTCGATCTGCCATTTTAACTGCCGATCCCACCACTAATGGGTATCCCATTTCAAATTGTTAGATATCCAGAGTCCTACATGTTTGTGATGGGGAACATTTGTTATAGGAGTATTGTAAAACACTAAGCGTGGAAGATTGCATGCTTTGTGAGTTTGGAGAGATATAAACATTGACTCAGTTTTAGCTGGGCTAAACTTTACCAGCCATTGTGAGGCCCAAGTTTCGATGTTACTTAAGTCTTCATTTAATACTTTTGCAGATTCGTAGGTGGAAGAAGACTTAGTAAGATACAAGTATCATCGGCAAACATCCTTATTTCAGAATGTTTCACTACAGATGTAATGTCATTAATAAAGACAAGAAATAGTAGAGGCCCCAGGACAGACCCTTGAGGGACTCCAGCAATTATTGTAGCCAGTCAGAGAACTGTCCATTGATGATTACTCTTTGATACCGATTGCACAAGTAATCTGAAAGCCATTTTAAAAGGGTGCCATTAATTCCATTTTTCTTAAGCTTATATAATAGGCCTTTGTGCCAAACCCGATCAAAGGCTTTGGATATATCTAAATATACAATTCTGGTATGTTCACCTTCCTTTATGGATGTACTAAAATAATGATAGAGTTCTAGTAGCTGTGTTACAGTTGATAATCCCGATAAAAATCCTGACTGCCATTTACTTATTAATGAATTTTCAAGAAAGAAGTTGTAGATATGCTTATAAATACGTTCAAAAATTTTACCAAGAATGGAAAGTGAAGACACTGGCCGATAGTTATCAGCAAGTTGTTTTGAAGATTTTTTGTGGATAGGTACAACATTTGCCCTTTTCCATGCAGATGGGAATACTCCTTGGCAAAGTGAGAGGTTGTATAACTGTGTAAGAGGTTTAACTAAGGCATCAGTTGCAAGTTTAATAAAGTGAGGGGATATACTATCAGGACCATATGATTTATTACAATCTAAAATTTTCAATTGGTCTAGTACTTCATCTTCTCCATCTATGATGGAATCTAGTGACAAACGAACGTCAGAGTTGTCATTCTGTGGTAATTTAGCGGACGAGTCATCCAAAACAGATGCTGATTCAAAGAATTTATTAAAGTAATTTGCTTTATCCTGATCATTAACAATTATATCCCCATTTTCAGTTGCAAGAGAAGGAATGGTGTTTTCACATGAGGCTGATAAAACATTTTTGGCAAGGCTGTAAAATCTTTTAGGAGATTTAATTTCATTTTGTAAAGCATCATTTCTTTGCTTTAAGAATTCTTTTTTCGCCTTTTGAACTTCTCTAAGATACAAGTTTCTTTCAAACCTAAACTGTTCCCAGCACTCGGGCGTATTAGAGTTTTTAGCTTTGTTATGTAGTCTGTTAAGCTTACGTTTCATTTGCCGTAATTGGTTGTTGTAAAATGATTTATCATTAGGTCTTATCATTACAATCTTGTTGGGAATGTATTTCTTAGCAGCACTGAAAATTATTTGTGTAATAAGATCACATGATTGATCCACAGTTTTATCAGGACTGAAGCAGGAATCCCAATTATAACTACTCAGAAACCCTTTATAGCCTTCAATATCTGCATCTGAAAATTTCCAAATTTGCCTCCTATAGGATTTACCAATTGAGTATTTCAATTTCAAGTTAAGAAAAATTGTGCACTGGTCATTGTTGGCCAGTGGTGGGAGGACACCTGTGTTTTTAATGAGCGCGGGACAATTTGTTAAGCATTGGTCTAAAACGGAACTTGATCTTTCTGTTATCCTAGTTGGTTGGTTTATATAAATGGTAAGCCTGTTCGAATGTGCAAAAGCTTTTAATTTATTACCCATGTTTGTGTTCAAATCTGAGTTTAGGTCACCAATTATAATGAGATGATTTGGAGATTGAAGGGCATTATCCAAAGAGATTTGGAAGTCATCATAAAATGATGTGACATTTGGTGGCCGATAGACTGTGCAAAGTAAAAATTTCTGATTGTTGCACCTTACTTCCAGCCAGAGAGCTTCAAGATTAATTACTTCGATGTCGTATCTACGTTTAGCAGCAATTCCATTTTTTACCCAACAGGGAACTCCCCCTGCATGGCTTGATCTGTTTAAGACAAAAGGTGGCTGAAATCCTTGAATTTCAAAATTATTTAGGTTATCGTTATTAGTAAGCCATGTTTCGCTCAATGTAATTATATTAAATGACTTTGATATTTCATTTCTGATTAGATCTAGTTTCAGCCTTTCCCCATTGTATGTAGCTTTAATGCTTCGGACATTTATATGACAGATGCTTAAATCCATCATTGGACTGAGATCATTTTGCGGACCTGGATTCAATTCAATATCCCAAGATATAAGGATGAGTATGTCTGACCATGCAAAAGCTTCTGATATATTACCCAAAGGTGTCTCAGTTAATATAGAAGAAGTAGCCAACAGCCAGAGATGGAGGTCAATTCTGTTGACTTCAAAAACAGTATTACCACTGATAAATGCAGCCCATGCATGTCTACTAAAAGTATTCATTGTAAAATGTAAACAAGAAATACATGTGCAAAAATGCTAATGAAGAGATAGTGCAGCTGAAGTATGAATGAAACAAAAAGTAAATGTATATGAAAGCTAGTACAGTAAAGTAGAACATAAGACAAAAAATAACTGGAGTAAACATGTGGTAACTAGTAGTGTTTGACATATTTACAATTGCTTAAAACAAAGGACAATGGGAACTATAAACTATATATGACTGACTGATATGGTCTTTGCATTCTGGTTATGAGGAAACATGTAGATAGTCTCATTATCGATATTATTTTATCTTCAAACACGCACATCTAGGCAGCTGTCATGGTGATCATAATCTAGAAAGTGCAATTAATGGTATTCCATCGTTCATTTGTGATAGTATTGATGATCATGAAAAACAGTCTGGTAAACAGTTCATCTTGTGAAATGTCCCTACATTACAGATACCTGCTATATGTAGTATATACAATATAGTGTGGTTAACATATTAATAGCTGTAATAACAAAATTCAAGGAACATAATTTTTAACAAAATCAGTGAACGATTTACTCAATAGTATCAGCTATGTGAGTGAAGTATCCATCCCACTTGTTAGTTCAATATACATTTTGTCATTTAAGCTAATGCTTTTTATCGTGATTATTACATTATATTTAGGACACAATATATATGGAAATGTTGAATTGTTAGATTCTTGGAAAATAAATCACCTAAAACACTAAATTACTTAAGTGTAATATTCTTAATGGACAAGATGAGTAAGTAGTGAATGTATCTTTTAAAGTCTCTCACAAGTAATAGAACTATAGAATAGCGAAAGTTAAATGCTAGTTTTTAATGACTTGCGGATTTCTTCGAGAAGCAAGCCCAAGACATTTCTTCCTTTCCAATTTTTTTGCGCCCAGATACGGTCATCAGTAAGGGAGAGTCCCACTCCCCAATAGTCATCACTGGGATTAGCCTCTGCCAGTGTTGTTGTATCAGTCTTGAGTAAAAAGTCTCCCAAGTTGTTTGTTTTGAACAAATTTTTCCTTGAGGCCTTTTCTCATGTAATCATCACACACAAGCCTCCAAGCATTCATTTTGAAGTTTTTCACTTGCCTCCCAAGAGATTTTGCCTGTTTGGGGTTTTGTGTACGGAGGATGTCACGGGCAGTGTCCATGTCATTAAAATATGATGCCTTACAGTACATGAAATATTGTTCATTTGAAGAGAATGTTTGGTTATCAATGTTGAAATTACATCTGTGGTGGTTGGACAAAGGGGAATCGCCTGTAAAGAAGGCAGTAATATTGTTCTTGGTTACAGTTGAGGTATTCTGAGGCAGAAGTTCACGTGGAACTTTAGAGATTTCAGAGGTGCTATACAGCTTGCCATTTAAAAGCAACTTGTCCACAACTAGCCTGGCCTTGTATTGGCCATTTGATTTAAATACTGCATTCAATATTGGCTTGAAAGTGTTTCTTCTCTCTAAGATTTCAGGAGGAAAATCCTCTACCACACTTATTCCTATTTCCCGGAATTTGTGTTTGGTCTTGAGCACCCTTTGTTTGACCTTGAAATGACTAAATTTCACGATGATCGGCTGCTTATTTTGTCTTTTTTGACCGGTACGGTGGGCCCTGGCAATATCCTTATTTTCTATTTGTACCCCTAGGTCACTGCACAGTCCTAAGATTATTTCTTCACAGTTTTCAGCTGTATTGTGGTCTGGTAAATCAATGTTTAAGAATTTTAGATTATCTCTCCTCATATGACTCTCTAAACTGATGATCCTGTCAGTAAGGGTATTGATAGAATCAGGTTGTTCCATTTGGGTTGATTTCAAGTCTGCATTTTCCTTTTGAAGTGCATTTAGCCTTTCAAAGCATGTATCTTTAATTGAGGCCAATTGCTTACTCACTGATTCAAGCAGTTCTTTTGTGTTTGTTCGATCTTGACCAGACTGTTCATAGTGGAAGTCGAGTGATCTAGTGACACTTGCAAATTCCTCATAAAGGGGCTTAAGTTCCCCTTGTAATGTAGACTTGATAAAGGCTAGTGAGAGTTCTGGTGAAATGGGAGATACCTGATCATGCTGTCTTTTGGGGGTCTTTTGAGCTGGAGCCCCTGAACTAGATTTTCTAAATTTGGGCAAACCTTTTCCAGTCATTGTGTAGATCTATAGCTTGTAATGACAAAGCAAACATCAATTGTCATCTTGACATTGAAGTATCTTGTTTTAATACTTTATCTTTACATACATTTTCTCTCTCTTAGACATTGTTTTCTCTCCTTAAACATTATTTGGATCATTATACAACTGATACTGTTTGGTCTGAAAGTCTCCTGATTTTTGTGATTCACTTTTTCTGTATCTCATTGTATCAAAAATTGATTCCCCAGACTGTGAGTATAAATTATATCGGTACTGGAAGAAAATATACAGTTTTGTATAAGAAACCAGCTATGTTATAATTTGTCAGCTTAAATACACACAACATATATTCATGAAATACCATCACCAAATTTTCGAATAATGATGTTGCTTTTTGGTGTCAGGCTTTAGTATCAAGAAACAAAGCTAAGTTGTGGTGAAGTATCAAGAAACAAAGCTAAGTTGTGGTGAAGTATCAAGAAACAAATCTAAGTTGTGGTGAAGTATCAAGAAACAAATCTAAGTTGTGGTGAAGTATCAAGAAACAAATCTAAGTTGTGGTGAAGTATCAAGAAACAAAGCTAAGTTGTGAAGTTTTACTTCTGGAGAGCCATAATCAGTGGAAGGCTTCCTCTGTAGCACTAAGTCAGCTTACAAACATATATCACATGGTGGTGCGCAAATGCTTTTTTTTTAGTATTTTATATCATGCCAAATCCACTTAGACCAGCTGAAAATAAAGAAAAACACGATATGATTGTTTTAAAATCGGATGAAATATTCAATATTCAAGAATTGTAGACTCTAGGCAAAGCTAAACAGAATTATTTTGATAAGTTTGTGTGTCTCTATTCATTATACCAGGTACACTTTTGTCACAAGCATGGCTCTAAAGATTGAGGGAAACCAAGAGAGATGTAGAAATAAGGTTCAAAAGAGTGCACTGTGTATAAGACTTCAAAACGACCTGATTGTGCTAGAATGGATAAGGCTGTTCGTCCTGAGTTCATTTTGCCAGATGGTTTTCCTTAATTTTTATAGGGTTGCAGAAAATTTTAAAGAAAACTGCCAGATAGTTAGACTTGCTCCAACTCCTTGTATTTCTTATTCCGCCAAATCTAACATACATGGAATCAAGAAGGCCATTGGTAGGCGAGGTTTTGCAATGGCTTCTCCCACTGAATGGAATAGACTCCCACAATCGGTACGGTCTCAGAACACAACCATAGGGTTTCGAAGCCACCTAAAGACCTACTTGTTTAGACTTGCATACCCCCCACCATAGTATTTCTCCCATTGCGGGGCTAAATCAGGATTTTGACCCGGCATGTCCCTCGAATTTCCCTTTTTTTGCCTTAAGTGCATTAGAGGATGTTGCATCAATTTTGTGCTATATAAATCATTCTATTCTATTCTATTGTGAATCCATGCAATACACAGACTTGTCTGAAATTTTTGTCAGCCCCACATTCTAGTGAAAAAGTCATTCAGTCCTCAAAAATACCTAAGACAAAAGGACTTGAGGAAAGTTCTACCAGATAATTGTTAACTTTTGTAAAAATATTTTATACATATTTGGCTTTTACTTCCTTGGAACTACTTTTTAATTTCCCTCATTCTCCTCAGTTGAAATGGACGGCTGTTAAATTGGACTTAAAAACTGTGACCTTGACCTTTATTGATTCACAGTGGATATCTCTGTATTCCACTTTTTTGACAGCTTTTGCTTTGAATGTGCATTTGCAATCCTTAAATGAGCTATGAGCAGCAATAAACTGAAAAGGTATGATGTAAAGTTGTAAACTGAAGTAAGCATACCATTGTACACCATTGTATGGTGAATCATCCATCAAGGAAGTATGTTAGAAGAGAAGATTACTTTCAGATGATGGAAAGTTTGTAAAGTAACAAATACATTTTTAGTACACAACAACAGGGTAAACACTGACTTGAAATTTTTTTTTTTTATATGAAATATTTTGATGATAGAAATTATAAAGTCAGCATATGGAGACTCCATAGATTTATTTCATTGTAAAAGAAATTCCACTGAGAAGAGTACCTTTAATTTCAGTTCAAGGCTCAAACATAAATTAAAATGTGGTTATTTTTAAGTGTGGATAATACTGGGTATGTATATTGCAATAAATTCACTTCAAAGTCACAACAAACATAAATCTGCATGCATGATACTCTGTATACTATTTCAAAATATTTACAGTCTCTCTAAGTAATTTCTTTCACCCATAAGCTAATAGCTTTTCTTGGAACAGACTGAAGCAGTCATCGTGTGAGTGCAGTGTGAGAATAGAAGTAGCATGAAATGAATGAAATGAAAACATACAAATATGCACATGAAACCATGTTAATTTCTTGTATGGAATATATTGTGGTGCACCTACAAGAGGTCATTATGAAAGTGAGGCACACTGAAACTGAGCAATGGAACAATATGTCCCCATGTAATACTCCCCACTAAAGAAAGTCAAAGTCAAAGTTGGGGTTTAACGTCCCATTCAACAGCCAGGGTCATATTGGGACAGGTCCTCAGCATTGCCACTTGTGGGACTCGAACCCACAGAGGTGACAGCCTATGATTAGATGCCAAACTTGCTAACCACTAGGCCACCGAGGACCTCCCCCACTAAAGAATTGTGGAAATGTAAATTGCTGTTTTATTGAACATGATATTTTTTTATAAACAAGCAAATGTAAATATTAATTTACATGATAATGTTAATGAAACCCAAAAGTGTAAATGTTTAAAAAGAAGCTTAAAACTACATGGAAAATATTGACAGCAACCTTGCATGCAGAAATTGAACCATTTCAATTAAAAAAAACTGTAAAATCTTCTGTAGTGCACAAAAAGGAACAGTTTGCAACAAAAAAAGATTTATGGGTTAATTTTTTATGGATATTAAAAAAAAATTCTTTGAAGAATTTTGCAGCTTTTTTACTTAGCTTTTGTAATTGTTTAAAGTGAAACCTATAAGGAAAATGTTTCCCTGTTTCTTACTCTTACTCAATTACAGAAATAAATGCACTGATAATTTCCTTTTATTCAACACAAATGTAAAAAAAAAAAAAAAAATCCTGCAAGATGTTACCCGAAATGGATAAAAAGGGAAAAAGCAACAATCTGACCTGCATATAATTAGGAAATGCTGTTGATAATTGGGAAAAAAACATCAGTAATAGTAAATTAACTCCACTTAATGAGAGAAAATTTATAACCGAGTAACTGGCTTTGAATAGCCAGATTTGCCAATAAATCCAAACGTCAACAGAGAAATGATGATGTCACAACAGGTGATGTGGGGATCTTAGAGCAATTACATGGTCGATGTGGGTGGGCATTTACTGCCACATTGCATTAAATCCAAAAAAATATACTGGTGTCCAAAAGCCTCTGCCCCAGCAGCATCATTTGCTCTGTACATTGAAAGAGACTAGTGCTCTGGAATTAACTTGTGTTATAAAGGGATGCTGCGAGACACAGTGTGTGTATGTGTGTGAGAAATGATTGAGAGGAGGGGTGTGGCTGTGTGGGTGTCTAGTCCATTGGTCCTATAATAGTATAATGCCTTGACAATTAAAAAGCCAGTGAGAGTGGGCGGGATATTCCCCTTGTTAGCTGTAGTAAGGCGTGGGCGTAGTTACTCTGCTATGGTCTAGATGATGCGTATATAAAAGTCTGTAGAAGTATTGAATTAATGATTCGGGTTATCTACTCCTCCAGTGCATGGCATCTGTTTTCTTTACTTAATGATTCCATCTAATCAATTTGCACAGAACTGGAAAGCTCATTGATATTTGCAGGTAACAATAAATTAAAATAAGAACTGTAAAAGTGGGCACTAAACTTTGTTGTAACAGATTGTAAAGGTATTTTGAATTTACTGCCACAAAAAAAAAGACAAAAAAAAAATACGCCTCAAACACTTCTGTATTCAGAAGATTTAAATCATACATTATGCAAGTGAATAATTTATCACCCAATAGATGGATTATGGCGCAGTATGTTGGAAGCAACAATTTGAAAGTGAAATTTGTTCGATAAGTACAGAATTTATTCAGTTAAAAACCAGTGTTGAAAAGCCATAAATAATGAAACTTTATTATGAAAGTCACACTGATATGGTAATATCAATAACTTTTCATAACTTTAAATACGCGATTGCATAATATTGTTCTGTTGAACATACAGTGTCTAAAAATGTTTATTTGGTTTTGTTAATTTCTATGGCAATGAATTTTAATAAAACCTGTGTAATTGCATAGATTAACAATTTCAGTTGATTGATCGCAGAAAACCAGGAGAAAAGTTGGTTTTACTTTTAAGAGACAAAGTTCAGTAGATTAAATGAATCAAAATATATGTTGAAAGCATTGAGTTAGTCTGACTTCCCGGTATGGTGAAACTGTCTTATTATTATCACAAAGATATTATGGAGTATTGGAACCAATCAGACAGTGGATGGTAGTTCATGATGAAGACAAATGCGGAAAATGAACAAAGAAATCAAAAGCTAGGAAATTCACCGAGAACTAAAAAGTGCTCATGTGGAGGCTCTAAGTGTCAGAGTACTTATCAGAGTGGACAGAAATCGTCAGAAAAACCGTCGGATAAACAAGAACAGAATAAGAAAGCACGTAACGTCAAAGGTGTGAGGATAACTTGGGAAAATAAGAAGATGCATTTCGATAACCCAGTAAATATATTATCATGGATTAAAAACATAGAGAACTTCTTAGTAAGTATTTTTTTTTGAATCAGTTATGTGAAAAATAGGTTTGGTTGGTTAACCTTTTTCTTAGGATTTTAATTGTCTACAGTGCATGGTATTTTGACACATATGATTTTTTTTCTTGAAGATTACAAATGACAAGGAACGTTATGATATAAACCACATGGATCACTTTATAATCAGTAGCATAAAGATTCCTGAGATTTTATTATCCACCACACGACTTATTTGCCCCATATACGGGGAAATATATACCGGCGCCCTGGTAATATGAATTATGAGTGTGATTGACTTCCGGTTTTTAAACAATATCTTGGAGTGTTTGTAACTTACAAGTATGTATTATATATCATTAGAAAGGTCTTCTTACAGCGCTTCTGCTCATGTGAATTACATAAAAATACATGCAGAAATATTTGAGATATTGCAAGTTAAAGATTGAAGTTTTTATATTCACTGTTGCCCCAGCTTTGTGATAGTTTCTTTCAAATATTCATCTTATTTAACCCATAATTTGTACAAAATGGTGGACTATAAAAGTAAAACATCCCTCATCAGACATATACAAGAATATGTATCACTCATGAAGATTAACAATATGATACTTGTGCTTCGCACTCGTATAATATTGTTATCTTCATTCATATATTTTTTCTGTATATGTCATTCAGGATGTTTTCCAATTGTAATGACATTTCAATATCGGCATCCAATTTGGCATGAACATTAATGTTTGAAAAGGATTGTAATGATTTAAACTCAAATCTCAATGTACAATTGCATCAAACTCTTAAGTTAGCTTTGCATTTCCAGTAGAATCAATTTTATCTGACCCTCTTGGGGACCCTTCTATTATACAACAATTATTTGGGATAATACTAGAAGGGTCAAATAATAGAGGGGTTAAAATAACAAGTTTAACTGGAGATGGGAGAGTGGGTTTGGGGTTAGATAACTGAAAATTCAGATAATAAAGGGTTGGATAATAGAGGTTCTACTGCACATGTAGGTTGATGTAGAATTATTTCAAGTAGTAAAATACAACATTTGCACCCTCATTTACCCAAAGAAGGTAATGTGAATGCTTAATGGTTAATATATCTGTTCAAAATACAATAAATACACCCACTGGTTTGACGTGAAGGCAAATCTGGAGTGAAGTAATAGACTGTAACCTCAACGGTGAGCTTCATGTGGTTCATTGAACTGTAAAATTCTCAATGATTTATTGATTCTCTATGACCTGAGATCTTTTTGTTAAATTATGTGAGGTCCTATGTCATAAATTTAGAGAATTATTTTGCAGTTGTAAGTATATTTTTAAAAAACACATTATGTTGATATCCAAAAACCATATTTAGAATTGGGGAAATTTGACAGTGTTCTCACAAAGTCGATTGTGGCCCAAAGTTTACAAATTTGTGTAGTTTAACTGAATTTTCAAGATTATTGTAAATACATTCATAACAATCCAATACTATACAGTGGTACTGATACGAGCACCATTTGTAATCAGAGATAAGGAAATAACCTCTTCAAAATATCCAAACATGTGGAGACTAGGTGTCAGTTTGATTGATTGATTGATTGATTGACTTATTAATTTTGGGCTTAATGTCATTTTAACACACTATAGGTCATATCATGATCGGTAGTTGAGGAGATGAAGGAAGGTTGTGTGTATTGGTTGGATAATATTCTAAACTGAAAACCATCCGGCACTATTGAGTAGCTACCAACTTTTCTACTTCAAGTCGGGCCTGGAATCAAACCAAGAGCCTGAGAGTTGAGGAGGTCAGTGTATTAACCACTAGGTGACCGTGTGGCTGTTTGACTT
The DNA here is from genome assembly GCA_964017235.1 of Sabellastarte sp. h YS-2021. NCBI lineage: Eukaryota > Metazoa > Annelida > Polychaeta > Sabellida > Sabellidae > Sabellastarte > Sabellastarte sp. h YS-2021. The sequence continues at coordinate 89,338,237 of OZ024931.1, forward strand.
GTTGGGCAACTGTACATGTTGTCAGTGGAAATGCTTATTCAGTATTCCTTTCGGCTTTTTAACCCGTGGATATGGGTAACAAAATTACACTTAGTGAAATTTTAAATCTGAAATTATCTGTTGATTAAAACAAAAAAAAAAAATGAAGTATTGTGAAAGTTAAATTTCTCTTATACTAAATAGGATCTTGGTGTTCATGAATGAAAACATTTTTTAAGAGGGGATACAAAAGTATTACAATGTCACGATGTTAAAGCCCATTATTATGATGATGATCATTTACCACTGTAAAATGTTGTTCATTAGACAAGCTAAAGTTCCACATAGCCATCAGACAAAGCAAAAAGGATAATAGGTGTCGTTTAAACTCTTGTTATCCAGTGATGAATGGAACAAAGTATTTTAGGTTTTAAATATCAGTGCATGTGTTATATCTTGAGTTATCAGTTACCGTATTCTTATTCTTGTCCAGATATTTTAACTGACATGTGCCACTGTAATTATTTTGATATGTGTACTTTCTTCAAGTAAAATATGAAAAAAAAATATTAGAAAAAAAATATTAGAAAAAAAAATTGAAAAAAAAAAAAAAATTCTCAAACACATCAAGGACACATTGCATGATAGAGTTATAATTCTTGCACTTGCTTATATTTTCTACAACAGATCAAAGCTACAGCTCAAGGTTTGGCCACCTCGGGGAAGCCTCCTAATGGGGTCGTGTCACCTAGCAACAGTCAACAGGCTGTAGTTGTGGGCGGGAAAGTGGTAACTGCCACATCTCCAGGTGCTACAGTACCACCAGGAAGTGTTCAAGTGAAGGTAAACTTGACAGATAAAAAGCAAGGCAAACTACATCCAAAATATGAGGTCCAGTTTTATCATTGGACTGGGTGGTGTTACCCTTGGTGTAAAATGTACTTTGTATTTATAGTGTATAGATAGACTGTTATACGGAGGATTTATATCAAACAGAAATTAAGGGTCTAGATTGATCAATATTTCAATGTTGGAAACGTAAAAGTAAGCCGCAATAATAGAAGATATTTCAAAAGTTAAACATAACAGTCCACAGAATCATCAAAATTTAATAGGCACAATCAGTATGTCTCTGCAAAATATGCACTAAACACATAAAACCAGAATTCTCATGCTTATACGAGACACTAGCTGTCTGGTTTATATCATTTCCATGAAATAGGAAGGAGGTCACTGACAGGGCCAACAAGCATGGCACCAACTTATCAGTTGTAAATGTGCTTTTGAACGATTGTATATGATAAATGTAAGTTTAAGTAATGAAATTAACCTGTCTCTTTGTTATATGTTGTTACAATATTGAAATGCTGTTACTAGCTTGTAAGTGTGTTGATAGTGGCATTTCCACAGGTTGATTGATATTGAAAGATTGAGCACCAATCCCTACATTAAGTATTTCCCTACAGTTTTAGACTGAAATATACCTCTTCTGTTTTCAAGTATATTCCTCTTCTTTTATCCAATTAAAATGTTGCTCACACAACAGAGTTCTACCATTTAGCAGATAACATTTTTAAAGGTAGTCTGGCTTTAAGTTAATGGCTTAAGTCTGGTCATTCTGGCAAAACACCAGGAAATGATAAAAATAATTACCAGTAATCAAGGTACTTTCTAAAGATAAAGGGCCACAGACACGTAGGACAATCTCGTGAGAAATTGTTTGATTCAGTGCTTCAAATCTGTTGCCAAATATAGGAGATATCTGAAAGATATCATATCCTATCATACTTTGAGTTAAAACCTGCAGGTTAAAAATAAACTATTCAAAGTTTCCCTTGATTTAAATATGTGGATAGTTTTAATTAAGGCAGTCTAATGCAGAATTCCAATTCATAACATTATTGTAAACTTCAGGCAGGATTGTTATAAAAGCAATAAAATTTCATAAACTTTACCTACAGATTTTTCAAGATATAAGTATTGATGCTTGAAATATAAGAATACAATAAAATTTCATAGTAAAGTCTTTGAAATAGTGGAATGATATTAAAATTAACAGTCAGTATTTGTATTAAATGAAGCTATATTGGTCAGTGTTCAAATATCAGTATAACATTCCTTATTATTGTCTAATTCCTGGAATAAAATGTTATTACGATTGTTTGGAAGTTCATTACCGATTTTCTTAGAGGTTTGTATTTTGAATTTTATCAGAATTATTTTTGTGGTACAACTTCACAGATTAAAATGAAAAAAAAAATATATATATATATATACCGTAAATGACCTATTTAGCGCACCCGCCCTTGTAACCGCACCCCATTGCTTTTCAAGGCAACATACTTGACAACTTCTACAGTACTGTTTGGAAAATTACAGTACTACAGTACAGTAGATCGCGAGAGTGCACACTCGTGGTTGGTTACAAAACGTTTCTAATGATAGACTATTCAGCTTAAATCTTACCTTTCTTAATTTTCCTTAATATCCACATATTTTTTATATATTGTACCTATTTTTACTTAATAAATTGACATTTTTGTCACGACTTTTGAGTTTGTTTTCATCTACCGCCATATTTACAGGAAGTGGGTATTTCTAAATGTCGAAACACCGTTTTTCTACCGGATTGACCGAAACTTCATCCCGGAAAGTGTGTCATGGTGGGTGCGCTAAAAGGGGATTTTTTCACAACAAATATTGAATAAAAATAGACTTTGCTTAGCGCACTGTGCGCTAAATAGGTCATTTACGGTATATGCTACATTTTTTATTTGTAACCAGAAAAAATAGTAACTCCATTTAACGTTGGTAATTTTGTGGTTTATCTTTACAAGTACCATCATCAAACATCTCTGATTACGTTATCTCAGTTATGTGTACCAACATCCCACAGACTCCTAGAATAATGCAAATATGTCCCATATTGTGTGAGGGGCACCTATGCATCACTTACGTATGTTTCTTTTTGTGCGGGTTGATATTTCTCATTTCTTTGTATAAATGTCACACAAAAGCTGAGTGGAAGTCACCAGTCCTTTCTAAATTTACGGGTAAATTACACATATTTCCCAGACTAATAACTCTTACAGAACCATAAAAGTGTCAAAGTGTCTATAGCGCAGTTGTCTTATTATATGTTAGGCAGTAAGTTTGTTGAAATTTATTTCATATGTCAAAAAGTATGTCTGTAACTACATTAGTACTTAAAAAAGGTAGCATGCAGTGTAAAATGGTGACATGTAGTTTACTGGAAAAAACATTGGTCCTTTGAACCTGTAACTCAAAAATGTTCCAGGTCTGTAGCAGAAGTTGCCAGTTTCATATTTAAATGTAAAAATAAAATTAAGTGCATTAACTTTGTAAGTCACCAGGGTTGTTCACATTTGGTAATATGATGATATGCCTTACACAATATATTTTATATGTTTATTGTGTTTCGAAAGTTTAAACACTGAACTTTCTCATCAGAGGCTGGAGATATGTGGTAACTACCCCCCTGAAGTACCTTTTTAAATGTGCAATTGCACCAGTTTTTGCAGTGTGGAATACTGGAGATAATCATTCAACAGGCATTATACAAGTTATCTAATTTCTGTGCATTTCTGGTCTTAAATTCACACTCATAAGGCCAACCCCATTTTTTGCTTCATATTTAAATGTAGTTTAATTGAGTTTTTAGTGAGTTTCAAAATTCACCAAGTGGCAAGAGCTAAAGAACACATGGTTTAATCTTATTTTCTGTGTAATGGCAAGAATGTCAGTTGCACTGGCCCTAGTCCTGAAATAATTTTGAGGATTAAAGAAAAATACTGGTGTATGTGAACAGTTTTTATAAGTTACACGGCGCCTAGGTCTCTGGAAAGATACAGGTTCATACAAATAGTTACCAGTCTCTCTTGCTTGAGTATAAAATAAGTATTTATTATACCAGCCAAAAGTTAATTCTAATTCTAATTTCACTTTCATAGCGCTTAATCTCCACTGAGTAGTGGATTCTAAGGCGCAACAAGACAATAGCAATATGCAAAATTCAAAGTCCAGGGACAAAAACAGGTCGGCACCACGGAGAAGCCATAAGAGAAAATGAGCTAAGGAGGATATACCTTTGCGTAGAGATAGGTTTTGAGCTTAGACTCCAGTTTCAGTTTCTTATGAATTAAAATTGAATAATCACCAGTATTTACACCCACCTTACTAGTCTTTTCCACAGGGAAAGTAAACAGGCTTCTTTGAATCATGTTTACAATATACAGTAGACCCTGTAATAAAACAAGTATAAGTAGCAGTGCAGGGATGATAAGTGGTCCATTTGATGCATCGATCTATGGTGGCATCACCTTCGATGACAGTATGAATATGTTCAGTTATGCCTATGTAATGACTTGTGCGATTTTTAATGTCTATCAATTAAATCAAATGATTAATCGATCCGAGGTGGGCTATAATCGAGTCTATAAATAGCCTAGTTGCAGCACCAATAAGTAGAATTTACGTGTAAGAGGCACCAATTTTGTCAACATCAGAAAATGCAATCATTTTGTAGATGCAAGTGAAAGTATACATCACTAAAACCAAATCTTGTCGATATTAGAGACTCTAGTGACATTGTGTTACTATTACTGTGTCATTTTATTTCTTACCCCTAAAAGACTGCTGCAGACAGACGTTCTTCCCTCACGGTGCGTGAGATGCTGGATGAACAGCGTGGAGTGATCTCATCAAAGGCTGTAGCTGTCTCTCATCAAACAGTGACTACTAACACTGGGACTACTACGCCATCAACTACTAGTAGTAATAATACTTCTGCTAACATAGGAGGTGGTAACACCAGTAATATGGTTGTTGATCTCACCGAAGATGATGACCCAAACAGTCCATCAAAGTCTGCTGCAAACGCCAAGGCGAATATGCCCCATCCAGCCTTGACCAACACTGTTGGTAGCGTTAGACCCATCATACCCGCGGCTGCACTGCCTGCAGGTATCAGGCCAGGCACTTACTTGTTACAACAGAACCCTGGTGGGGGAACGGTGCTACAGCAAATCGTCAGTCCACAACAAATGTCCCAACAACAGGTGAGGGTGATATATTGACTCATGCTTTACTTAGATGAAGGCACCTAAAGATTCTTTAGAAAAGTTACAAAGATTAGTTTTTTTTTGTCCCTTTTAGTAGACTTATTTCTGAGAACCTGGGGCTAGTTTTACAAAAGGACTTAGCCCAGACTTCATGTTAAGACTTTTGTCTTTAAACTTAGGCAAAGTCTTTGGACTCGAGACTTAGTAAATTTCACATTGAATGCCATGTAGGAAGTGACTGCTGTCAATATTTAATTGGCTAAAACTGTACTTTGTATAACACTTGTTTTTGGACATTTAACTTTTACATTGATTAGTAATGTCCATATTACAGATTTCCCTTGAGAAATTGTGATGGTATTTGATGTTGATTGTAAAATTCTTTTAATAGACTGAAAATTTCAGTTTCTAACTGTCATGTTTAATTATGTTAAATCTGTGTTACAACAAAATATTTTCTTTAATATGCATTTTCTTCATTTATGAAAGTTGCACCTTGCTTAAATGATAGATTTATATGTATGGAAGTCCCACTTTTTGTGTTTCATTTGGACTTTTTTCAGCTTATGTTTAGTTTCTACAAAAATTACATTCTGGAACACAGACAATACCTAAATCTCTGAGATTGGAATATCTACCAAATTTACTAGATTTCGGACCCCAGGGCAATACCCAAATCTCCTAGATTGGACTTGCTACCGGTAGAAACTCCACCTGGACTTTCTACCAGGTTTATCTTATTTGGACTTTCTGCTGGTAGAAACTCCAACTGGATTTTCTTCTGGTAAAAGTTCAAATTGGAATTTCTACCATGCCATATGTATTATGTTACAAACTCTAAAAGCTGATGTTTATTTGCATATTACCCAACAATTTGCATTGATTTTCTACTAATTCTAGTATCTTGAGCTGAGCCTAATTGTTTGCAATGGCTTACATCCAGTGTACAAGTGTGTCTTACGTTTTTGCTATTTCCTCTCTCTCGAAAGATATTATACATTGGAAACATTCAACCAATTAGTGATTGACTAATGCAGGCAGCTATCCAGTGACCATGCTAACAGCTTCAGTCATTAAATATTGATACTGAAATTCACAAAAATATGTCAATTGATATGAAACCTCAATATATAATTCTTTTTATGTGTCACACTGCCGTTTTTAAACCTACTTTACTGATAATACAGTGGGGTTGTTCTTGATGTACTCTTGTAAGTGACGTGTTGTGCTCGTGTTCTGGTTCCAGGGTCACACTGTGGTGATTGGGACACAAGGAGGGCCGGCAGTGTTACTACAGACTCCCCCTGGTGTATCCAGTGCGGGGTCGACTGGTACCGTCCTGCGTCAAGCTAACCCCTCTCTGCCACAACCCAAACTGAGGGCTGGAAACACTAATCAGATGCTAGTCAAACACCAACAGGGGGTGAGACCCCCGCCCCCACTTCAGAGTGCACCTCCACACCAACTACACCATGTGAGTCACAGAGTTATAGAGTTACATTAGAACCCCCCACCCCCAGATATTTTAGATTTTCATAATTTCAACAAAGTTATGATTGAATCAATATTGTGTTGGCACTTCAACTGTGATGTGTAAAATGTATGTTATGCTTCTGCCCATATAGCTCTTTTACAGGAAATCTTGAAAGTTAAACTCATTTGCACAGTAGAGATCAATATTTACAAGCATTAACTGTACATTATAATAGTATTACACCAGTGATGTCAGTTTGGAATATTGAATTAATTGCTAGTATGCTGGCAATATTGTTCAATTTGCTTGCATTATTCTTATTAAATTTCTTTAGTCTTTAGTACAAAGATTAAGTAATAAAGCATTAGCTACTTCTAGTGCAGATGTTGGGTGCTGTGAAAATCTGTTCAACTACAGTATTTGCTTTTCTCTATTATTCTCAGTCATCCAGTTGCAGCTTAAAAATTAAAAATTAGAATGGACTACCATAGGTATTATGCACGTAAATATAATCAGCCAGCCCTTTCTTCAGTTCTAGATCCCAGCACATAAAGGCTGGATGTACATTGTCAATCCACTCCATCTGGGTGTTCTTCAGTCCAACCCTATATACAGATCTTACCTTTGGACTGGGTTCCCACCAGGGTTATTAGTAATAGTCTTGTCCACCATTATTCTTAAGAAATTCACTCCTAGAACAAACCAGAGAATATGTACTTGAGCAAACCCGATTAGTTCAGCATTTCTTCATTTCTTTTTCAGTCCCGACCATCCTTGTCTCCCACCAAGAAGACAACTGCGCGTAAGAGAACCGCCCCTCCCACGTCACAAAGTAAGAAGAGTAGGACATCCCAGTCACAGGGTGGAGGAGACTCCTCACCAGACTGTGATGTCATGATCACCACTGTCCACAAACCCACACCTGTGAGTACCTCAGTACTGAAACTAGTATTAGTGTGTACTACTGCACAGATTAAAAGCCCAAAGAGATCAAGAGTATTTTAACTTACTCATTCCACTTTTAAATGTGGTGCTAAAATATATAGGGTTAGGTTTTTTGACGTGACAGTGTCAAAAACTGGTTTAAACCGTCAAAAAATGGTTTAAACTGTCAAAAACCTCAGCAAGGGTTTAAAATAGCTAAAACCTGTGAGAGGGTAAAGATGAGTTAAACAACTAATTCACTGTATTAATATTATGTTTTATTACATTTCCTCATATTGTGGTACTTTTTATATAATTTTATGTATCAAAACTAACAAATAAGCAAATTTACTTAAATTTTAAGCACAATAAACAACCTATTATTTATTAATAGATGTCAAAATAATCCCTTTTAATGGCCTGAGTTATACAGTGTACGTTGAAAATCCCCAGATGGAAAATCCCCGGAAATCTGCAGACCCATAGAAAATCCCCAGATCAAAAATCCCTAGATCAAAAGTTCCGGAAAGTAAGAGTAAAAGATAAGGGACACTTTATTTGGAGTTACTGATCTTTACATACATTCAGCTAGGGTATATTGCTGCACTGAATATTAAGCTTTTAACCTGATTTAAAAAACATATCTTTTTAAAAATTGCTGTTAACATTTCCTTTGATAGAATTAGTTCCTGAGTAGGTTTAAAAGCTCCTTTAAGATGCCTGTAATCTTATCAACCCTTAACGACTTAAAGGTGTTTGAATGGGTTCCAGAGCACACATTTAAGTGCTTAAATGTGGAGTTAGTCTTTTAACATTTTTCCTGAGCAGTTATCAAAGAAAGAATCAGCCAATCTATCTATAGATAATGGGACAAATAAAAGCCACTTTCCCTGATGGCAATTAACAGTTAGGGCCACACTTCACACAGTTATAAAATAGTTCTTTAATAATCTTTCAATCCATAGAGGGCCACAAATCTAATCTAATTACTTGGAAGCCACATGCATTCCCTGGAACAGATAGATTAAAGACTACAGTTAAAAGTGGCTTCTTTAATCATGGTGGGGGCATGGTGGTGCAGTGGTAACACTCACCTCCCATCTCTGAGCTCGATGGTTAAAATCCCGGACCTTATGTGGGAAAGTTAATAGTTGCTTACTGATGGTCAGCAATTTCAAGTACAGAACTTTGACCATCTGTATGTACTGGTTTCCTCTGCCTACAAAGCTACCCGTCATAGTATGACCTGTACAGTGTTGACAGCGACGAAAAAACCCTAAATAAATAAATTAATTAAAGACTAACTGTACTCTGAGAGGCTAAGTGGACTATTGACAGTCTATGTATATTTGTGACAGGCTACGTGCATTTTGCTAGTCTAAGCATACTGTGACAAAGTGTACTGTGACAAGCCATGTGTACCATAACAAGCTTAGTGTATTTGTTATTGTGTAAGCATACTGTGACCAGCTACGTGTATTTATGACAGGCTAAGTGAACTGTGACTAGCTAACTGTAATTTAAGAGGTTCTGTGTACACTGAGTGGCTGTGGGTACCATTACAGGGTAAATATGTTTGTGACAGACCAGTGTACTTTGAAAGGCCAGGTGTATTGCAACAGGCTTAGTGACAGTAGCAGGCTCTGAGTACATTAACAAGATAAATATTATTGCGACAGACTCCGTGTACTCTTGACAGGCTCAGTGTACTCTGACAAGCTATGTGTATTGTTGAGAGTCAGTGTACTTTGACAGGCAGGCGAAGTGTACTTTTGCAAGCCAACTATGTTGTGACAGGTATTGTGTTCGTGACAAGCTTATTACATTTCTTGATTGTGAGAGACTTTGCTTTGACAGGTTTATTGTATCCACCGGAGGCATACGGTGGATAATTTGGTTTAGCGTTCGCTACGCAGCCGCCGCGGGTAGAGAGATTTTCAGCTTTAATGCTCTCAGAGGAAAACTACACCAGCTAGGTTCACCAAATTTGGGGGATATCTTCATTGGGAGGTAAGCTTCTCTGTGACTGAAATTAGCCTCATTCTGAAAACAAGATGGCCACCGTGGGCATTTCTTTGAAAGTTATCTACCTTTTTCTACTGGCTGGTTCTCATAGGTAGATGGTTGAATCTCTTCATACTTTAGGTGATATGTATAACAGATATACATGTCCACTACAACCTTGCAGACATTTGACCCTGAAGCTCTTAATTCAAGGTCATCCATGGAGTACCAAAGTACCCCACGTAGCTGACTTTAAAAGTGCCTATATCTTGCTTATTATTGGTCCTAGAGGTTTGCAATCTGAAACCAACTTCTAGGAAATCATGGGCTGGGAATCTTTTGATAAATCTAACCTTGGACCCCTCCTTCAAGGTCAAACGAGGATAGCCAAACTTAAAAGTTCTTATAACTCGCTTATCATTGGTCCTAGAGGTTTGCAATGTGAAACCAACTTATAGGAAATCATGGGCTGGGAATATTCTGATGTGTTCATATTTGACCTTGGGCCCCTCCTTTAAGGTCAAACAAGGACAGCCAAACTTAAAAGTGCTTATAACTCGCTTATCATTGGTCCTAGAGGTTTGCAATGTGAAACCAACTTGTAGGATATCATGGGCTGGAAATCTTCTGATATTGTTAGCTTGACCTTTGGCCCCTCCTTCAAGGTCAAACAATGGTTCACTGGCTTTGTTGAGTTGTCTTTCTGGTGGATACAAATTTGCATCGGTCTAGTTACTCTATTTGGGATTTTGATCGATTTACTTTGTTACTTGATAGATTTAATTTGTTTTGACAGGCTAAATGTCATCCAGCTCCATTGCCACCTCAACCCACCAGCCAAGCATCAGGGAATGGCCTGAAGCTACTGCCACCCAAACCCACACTCAAGATCTCGCGTGTATCACAAGGTGAGGGGAAATCTTTGTGTATGCACTACTGGTTTATTTACTTTTGATTTTTTGGTTAGTTAAGTAACTTCTATACGCACCTGTTTGTCTCATAATCCAGGTTTGGGTGCCTGATACTGATATAATGACCATCCCCCCAAAAATATATGTAATCGTAAATGTCTTTCAGGGTACCTATACACATTTCATGTATTTATATAAATTTGTTCAAGTCAGAATTATTGCCATTTATACACATGTTCAAGATGTTGCATATCTCTCCAAAACAGTTCTGTTCTCAGTTGAAATTTTTTAAAGAATTTTTTCAGAGTAAGTTGCTGTCCTGGTCATTTGAGGTTGGTGATTCACCTTTGATATTTTGTCAGATATTTAGTTGACTCATAGGGTGGCGAGGAGCTTGACAGTTTAGTTGCTAATAGACTCGTCCCTTGCTTCTGGGGTCTTGGGTTCAAATCCAAATTACCAACCTCAAGTGGGAAAATTGATAGTTACTTTCTGTGGGTTTACATCTAGACCAGTCAGTATTAATGGATTTCTTCTAACCCCCACCCCCTTGCTTCCCAACTTCCTGTTTTAGCATAACCTACACAATGCATTGAAACTAGTGTTAAACCCAAAAGAAACAATTGACAGGTATTGTGTTGTCGTGGAATGTGCTGAATCTGACTGACAAGTTTGAGGACATCATCAACTACCAGCTCTTTGCTTATCAGGAGGGATCTGCTGTTCCCAGTGCTTTACTGTGGAAAAAGGTAACTACATTATGCATTTGCTCAGTAAACAGTAGTTAAATACAATTGCTGCAAGAGATGTAAAAACATAGGGAGTTGCAACTTTTTAAACAGGTTCATGAATGTCGAAACCAAACATATATTTAGAAATCTGCAGTTCATCGTAGGTGTGAAATATGCTGTTGAGGTAATCCCAGAATTTGGAGAAAAATTTGTGGATTTTCTCATTCTTTTGTGACTGAGTGACAATGAAGTTCAAGCAGAAGTAGTTTTTTTATTACGCTACAATAGCTTACCATGTGGGACTTAATGCTGTTCTCGGGTTGCCACACCCGGGGCCAACGTCTTAGAAAAAAAGACCGTTCTTGTTAGCCACCGGATATACTGGTAGTTGTCGTCACGTGATACCTTCTGACCAATCGTCCTACTTTCTCGTTGGCCACGATTGACTGGTAGCAGTTTGTAAATATACAGACATTTTCATTTATTTCTCAGACTTTACTTATTGTTGGAGGCTAATATTTGCATATTTCTTGTAATATATATCATAGATTATTCTGTTAAAGTTTCATTTCCACAGGATAAGTATTTTTATTGCAGTCGCGTGTTTTGAGTTTTCCTCGGTTCAGGCTATTTCTTTCTACGTCTTTTATTGCGTACAAAATGTCTACACATCAAGCAAATAAAGACAAACCGAGAGCGCAGAAATGCCGCCATTTCTGCTTTAGTTTTGATACACATAATTTCTGCCCTACCTGTAGGGAGGCTGGCAAGGGAGATGACCCCTGTGTCACCTTTGAAACCCCTTGCGAAGTTTGCACGTCTTTTACAGATGAGCAACTTCAGAAAATCCAAAACCGGAAACGGTATTTGAAAAAGCAGAAAGCGACAACTAGTTCCAAAGATGAACTAGATCTTTTGGGTGAAGGCGACGGGGATTCCTTCACTGGGTCTAATGCTGACCTCGAGTGTGCGGCTGATAGCCTTTTTATTTCACCCCCCCGTCCACAACCTCTTGCCTTCAGTTCCTTGTCTTTGAAAACGCCAGCAAAAACCGTCCCACCCACCCCTGGCACTGCTTTGCAAAATAAAATCCAGTCAAATTTAGAGAAATCACTCGGTGATTCCTTAAATATACACTTACAGCAGCAAATGGGTTCCTTTCAGGCATCCATGTTGGAAGCTTTTAGGTCACTCCGAGAGGAGTTGACTGTAAAACAGAAAGTCGAGGCACAGCCCTCGACTCTTGCTTCAAAACCTGGCTTGTCCAGTACTTCTGCTGCCCCTCTGGATTTGCCCCCTCCGAGATCTGGTACTAACATTCCAAGCGAGGATATGGATGTGGACTACGGTCCAACTCTTCCTCCCCGTTTAGTATCTACTCAACCTTCCTCGGATCAGTACGTTGCCCCCTCTGAAGGTCATCCCGAAGAGGTTTCGTACTCTCACAAAAAGCAAAGCCATAGGCAGCCAGTTGACCCGAGCTCTGCCTCGGACCAACTAAATGAAGATTCCGATGAACCTCGGATCCCTTCTTCTAGACCCAAAAAGCACTCTGACAAGAGCAAACATAAATCAAGGTCTAGATACGTGTCTTTTACCTCAGAGGAGGACCACTCCCCTGTAGCCAGACACAGGTCTTCTAAGCCCTCTAGGGCTCAGCCCTCAGGAGTTGCTTCTGATCAAGACCTCCCACAACATGATCCAGACCCCCCTTATTATAGGGCAGTAGCTTTGTCTGACATGCCCTCACAATACTCTGAGGAAGTTGATACCTTCAGGCGTATTTTGTCTCTCCCTGACCCCAGGGAATCTATGCCCAGGTCTTCCACCTCGGTGTTGGGTCTGGATGATGAAAAAGGCCGTCAAGAGCTCAGACCTAGAGGTCCCTCCTCTATTCTTCCACTTAGCTCAGTTATCAAGGACGCCTTTGATAAATTCCAACATGACTTTAAGGCTGCCAACTTATCTGAGGGAAAATATGTCAAGCCTCCTCCCTCAACTTCAAAGTGGTACAAGGTGGGACAACCAACTTTTCAAGACAAAATCCAGGAGTTGAATACAGACTTTGCTAAGATCTGTATTACTCCTAGACCGTCTGGGCCCCCAGTAGCCAGAGTTCCCCTTCCAGTCCTCAAGGAGCTAGAACTTCAGGCTAGACAAAATATCTCTACCCTCAACTTCACCGCTGCTTTTGCCAAGACCTCCTCTTCTTGCAATGCTTCATTGGAAAAATGCCAACATAGCATCAAGTCTACGGTCAAGAAGATTAAATCTCAGATTCAAAAAGGTGCCGATCCTGAGAGAGCAGCAAAGCGCGGATATGAGGAAGTAGCTGACTACTTAGATTTTTGGAACAAGACAGTACTTGTTCAACACAGGGCCCTCACTTGTCTCAGCAAATCTCTAGCCCATATTTTGCAGAGGGAATTATACTCTATGGCTAATACCGGCTTGCTTAGGCGCGAAGCCGAGATGACTCTATTACATCCTCAATTAGGAGAAACGAGACGTCAAGAACTCAGGAACTCGTCCTTTTGGGACGCCTCCTTGTTCGAGTCTCAATTAGTGAAGGAAGGTGAGGACTTCCTTCTCAAAAAAGGCACCTCAAAAGATTCTCAGGGTTTTCCACCCTACCAGAATAAGCCCTTTCGTGGTCCCCACAAGAAAAGAGGCTCCTACAGGAAACGCCCCTATGGGGGCAATACCTCTCAAAGCAGTAACCAGTCCTTTCCTTCGGGAAGAGGAAAATCCAACTTCAGAGGCTTCAGGGGTCGTTTTCGACCCCACAATAGAGGAAGGGGGCGTGGAAACCCCCCTCCCCAATGACTCCTCCAAAGCCTCACTCAGTCCACCAGTAGGAGGTCGCCTCCGTTCTTTCAGGAGAGACTGGCTCACAAACAAATGTTCTCAAAACGTGTTAAACATTATCACCAATGGCTACGTTCTGCCATTCCGTTCAAAGCCAAACTTGATCAGATTTCCTCTGATTCTGTCAGAGTACAAGGCCCAACAAAAAGACCAAGCCTTGGCTGCTTGTATCCAGTCTCTCCTGTCAAAGAACGCTATCGAAAGGGTAGACAATGTAAAATCTCTCGGGTTTTACAGTCGCCTGTTCCTAGTACCCAAGCCTCACCAAAAGTGGAGGCCAGTCATAGACTTAAGCAGGCTCAATACTTTTCTACACGTAGAAAAGTTCAAAATGGAAACTCCAGAGTCCATCAGGACCTCCCTGATTCCAGGGGAGTGGGTATCGTCGATAGATCTGTCGGACGCCTACCTGCATATCCCCATCCACCCAAACTCAAGGAAATACCTAAGGTTTTGCTACAAGGCTCAGGTGTTCCAATTCACCTCCCTCCCGTTCGGACTAGCCACAGCCCCCCAGGTCTTTACAATGATCGTAAAGGAAGTGAAACTAATGGCCCTCTCAAGAGGACTCAGAATTCACCAATACCTGGACGACTGGCTGATCAGGTCCCAGTCTCAGGAGGAAGCACAAGTGAACACTCAGGCAGTAGTAGAACTGACTCAGTCCTTGGGATGGATAATAAATCAGGAAAAATCAGAACTGAAACCTACACAGGTGTTTTCGTTCGTGGGCTACGAATACCACCTCGATTCAGCCCTTGTAAAACCCACTCAAGAGAGATGGCTCAAACTTCAGGATTTGATCCTACGACTCAAGTCAAAACGTGTTTTGACTGCAAGATGTTTGATGTCTCTAATTGGGTTGCTAGCCTCAACGGAGAAAATGGTCCCGGAGGGACGCCTTCACATGAGGCCCTTTCAGTTTCATCTCAAGGAGCACTGGAGATATCCTCAGTCGCTGGACAACCTCCTTCCCTGGACAGAAGCCATTGCAGCCCACCTAGATTGGTGGCAAAATCCCTCCAAGGTGATGAAAGGTGCAGACCTTCATCCCAAAGACCACAGTATCCAACTCTTTACCGACGCCTCAAACGAAGGTTGGGGCGCTCACTTAGACCAAAATTTTACCAAAGGTCTGTGGTCAGATCGGGAAAAAAGGCTTCACATAAATGTCCTAGAATTGAAGGCGGTCTCCCTGGCCCTTCGAGACTTCAAGGACCAGTGCCAGAATCAAACAGTGTTGGTTGCGACGGACAACTCAACAGTGGTAGCCTACATCAACAAACAAGGAGGAACACACTCGGCAGAGATGTGTGCTCTCCTGTGGAAGATCATGACCTGGTGCCATCACTATCACATAACATTGAAAGCCAGGCACATTCCAGGGTGCCTGAATGTGATGGCCGACCTGCTATCCAGGTCCAACCAAGTGCAGTCAACCGAATGGTCTCTGCACCCACAGGTCTTCAAACAGATCTGCCAGAAGTGGTTCACCCCTCATGTAGACTTGTTTGCCACTCACCTGAACCACAAGCTCCCTCTATACGTGTCTCCTATCCCAGACCCAAAGGCCTGGGACATAGATGCTCTGAACATAAACTGGACCAACCTCACAGCATATGCGTACCCTCCTACGGCTCTCCTTCACAAGGTGATCCAAAAGATCAGGCAATGCCAGTGCCTGATCATCGTAATAGCCCCAGGCTGGCCAGGGATGCCCTGGTTTTGGGACCTAGTGCAGCTCTCAACAGAGATCCCACTGCAACTCCCAGTGTCAACAACCCTACTCAAACAGTCCCACAAGTTGGTGTTCCACAACAACCCCCAGCACCTGAACCTCCACGCCTGGTGTCTAGGAGCGGACAACTCCAAGAACAAGGCTTCTCTGTGGAGGTGGCAGAGAGAATTGCTGCCCCTCAGCGGTCATCAACAAGGACCATCTACAAGTCAAAGTGGGCCCTATTTGAAAAATGGTGCAGAGAAAATTCGGTGGATTTCTCCACTCCATCTGTGAAACAAATCTCAGATTTCTTCATGTACCTGTACCAAGACCTAAACAGGCGCCCCTCGACCATTGATGGCTACAGGACTGCAATCGTTGACACTTTGGGCCCAACGGCCCAACATATTGCACACAATGCAGACCTTCATAGGTTACTCTCCAGTTTTCACAGGGATCGTCCTAAAAGTTCCAGAAACTTACCCAAGTGGAACCTTTCTGTTGTCCTTAACGAGCTCACCAAAGCACCTTTTGAGCCCATGAAAGACTCAGACCTCAAACATCTCACTTTAAAAACTGCTTTCTTGCTAGCCTTGGCCTCCGGCAAGCGCCGCAGCGAAATCCATGCCTGGGTCGCTAACAAAGTATCCAATTTAGGCCAATGGGAAAAGGTTGCCTTGTTCCCTTCTTCTGATTTCATAGCCAAAAACCAACTAGCAAGAGAAGGTTCTCAAAGTGTGTCTCCGGTGACTATCCCTGCTCTGACTACCATTGTGGATAGACAGTTTAAAGAAGACAGGACCCTGTGTCCCGTACGGGCCCTGAGGTTTTATTTGGACCGAACTAAAGACCTGAGAGGGTCTCGTTCTCTCCTTTTCATCTCCTTTAAGAAAGGACATACCTCAGACATCAGACCCGCTACACTCTCTTCATGGTTGAAACAAACCATTTTACTTTGTTACAAACAAGCAGATCAACAAACCTTGGACTTGGTCCAAGTCAAAGCGCATGACATCCGGGCCTTCGCGGCCTCTAAGGCCTTTTACGGTGGGGTATCGGTGGACCAAATCATGCAAGCCTGTCACTGGAAAGCTCACAACACATTTACAAATTTTTACCTAAAAGACCTTACTTGGTCGGACACCGACAACAATTTGTACCTGGGACCCGTAGTGGCTGCACAACAAGTCCTAGATCCTTCCCCTCAGACCAGTTGTCCTCGGAAAAAAAAAAGGGGGGGGGGCACATCCGCTACAACCAAGTCTTCAGGAGTCTTTCCCAGGATCTAGGTATTCCTTTACCTTCAAGATGTTACGGGTAAGGTCATTTTATTCTTTAATTATCAAGTAATTTCTATTAAGGACTTATTTAGTTGTCATTAATCTCATATTCAGCTTGTAAAAATTTTTATGAGACGCCCAACCACTGGGTTGGTCAGTCATACGTGAAGGGCCCTTTTGGACCCTCAGACCTCGGAGTGAGCATTGCTGCACTTCCGTCCTACAATAAAACATCTAGACAGTTTTTAGTACTGTCTCTCCTTTACTTAGGTTTTTGGCTCGTTACAGGCCCGGCCTTCGGGGTCGGGGCACTGTAAATGGGACTCAGACTGGTATTTCTGGCACTATTCTATAAATATTAATTCAAAATCTTAAAAAAAAAAAAAAAAAAAAAAAAAAAAAAAAAAAAAAAAAAAAATGACATACCTTCCAGTCTCAGCTGTAATCCCGCCACCGGGCGGTTGAATTCAGCATTAAGTCCCACATGGTAAGCTATTGTAGCGTAATAAAATTGAAAATTTTAATTACTTAAATGTAGCTTTTATAAGCTACAAGCTTACCATGTGGGACTTAGAAGAGTCCCACCCTGCCTCCCCGCTGTTTACAGCTGAGGGGTAGGTTTAAAAAATTTCAACGAGAAAGTAGGACGATTGGTCAGAAGGTATCACGTGACGACAACTACCAGTATATCCGGTGGCTAACAAGAACGGTCTTTTTTTCTAAGACGTTGGCCCCGGGTGTGGCAACCCGAGAACAGCATTAAGTCCCACATGGTAAGCTTGTAGCTTATAAAAGCTACATTTAAGTAATTAAAATTTTCAAATTTCTATTATTACAAATTTTTGAATAATGCTTTGTTAATAAATTAGTTTTTATGTCAGCTGACATTATGTCATCACTCTGCGGCGTGGGCGTACGCGTCCGCGTGAACAACTTCTTCTCCAAAACTACAAGGCCTAGAGACATGCTGTTTTTTTTAAAAGATACCTTATCTATCGAGGATGAAAAATTGTTCAAGGCATGCCAATCTGTCTGTTCGTCTGTTTGCTAGAGACATTACAAGGGGGGTACCCCCACCAAAAGTGTGAAAATTTCAACTTTTTATCACAATTTTCTCAGTGACTATTGCAGGGATTTCTCTCATATCTTGCATATATGTACTAGGCCAGAGGTAGATTCTCTTGTGTGAGTATGAGACCTGGATCTGTCTTACTTTTTTTTTAATAAATTTTTTTAATAATTTTTAATGCATTAAAATTCATGAAATCATGCACTAAATCACTTATAACTTCAAAAGTGTTGCATTTACAGCATTTTGTGAAAATATGTTGTTCAGCTACTTTTTTCATAGCTACAATATGGTGAGTAAGTTGGGTGTCTGTCTCAATAGCTAAGTGAGTAATAGCTACTTTTGGGCTTTTCAGTAACTTCCATTATGAGTAAAATCACTTGTAACTTAAAAACTATTGCATTTAGAGAATTTCGTATAAATATGTTATTCAGCTACTTTTGGGCCAGCTATAACATAGTGAAATTTCAGACCTGTAGCTCATGGCATAGCTGAGTAATAGCTACTTTTAGGTTATCACTGTTGAGTAAATCGCTTATAACTTGAAAACTATTGCATTTAGAGAATTTCGTATAAATATGTTATTCAGCTACTTTTGGGTCAGTTATAACATAGTAAAATTTCAGACCTGTAGCTCATGGCATAGCTGAGTAATAGCTACTTTTAGGTTATCACTGTTGAGTAAATCACTTATAACTTGAAAAGTGTTGCATTTAGAGCATTTTGTTAAAATATGTTATTCAGCTACTTTTTTCATAGCTACAATATGGTGAGTAAGTTGGGTGTCTGTCTCAATAGCTAAGTGAGTAATAGCTACTTTTGGGCTTTTCAGTAACTTCCATCATGAGTAAAATCACTTGTAACTTAAAAACTATTGCATTTAAAGAATTTCGTATAAATATGTTATTCAGCTACTTTTGGGTCAGCTATAACATAGTAAAATTTCAGACCTGTAGCTCATGGCATAGCTGAGTAATAGCTACTTTTAGGTTATCACTGTTGAGTAAATCACTTATAACTTGAAAAGTGTTGCATTTAGAGCATTTTGTTAAAAAATGTTATTCAGCTACTTTTTTCATAGCTACAATATGGTGAGTAAGTTGGGTGTCTGTCTCAATAGCTAAGTGAGTAATAGCTACTTTTGGGCTTTTCAGTAACTTCCATCATGAGTAAAATCACTTGTAACTTAAAAACTATTGCATTTAGAGAATTTCGTATAAATATGTTATTCAGCTACTTTTGGGCCAGCTATAACATAGTAAAATTTCAGACCTGTAGCTCATGGCATAGCTGAGTAATAGCTACTTTTAGGTTATCACTGAGTAAATCACTTATAACTTGAAAACTATTGCATTTAGAGTATTTTGTTTCAATATGTTATTCACCTATTTTGGGGTCAGCTATAACATAGTGAAGTTTCAGACCTGTGGCTCATTTCATAGCTGAGTAATAGCTACTTTGAAGTTCTCACTGTTGAGTAAATCAGTTATAATTGGAAAACTATTGCATTTACAGAAATTTGTGCAAATATGTTATTCAGCTACTTTTGGGTCAGCTATAACATAGTGAAATTATAGACCTATAGCTCATGGCACAACTGAGCAATAGCTATTCTCAGGTACTGACTGTTGAGTAAATCAGCTATAACTTGAAAAATATTGCATTTGGAGTATTTTGTTAAAATATATTGTTCACCTACTTTTGGGTCAGCTATAACATAGTGAAATTACAGACCTATAGCTCATGGCATAGCGGAGCAATAGCTATTTTCAGGTTCTCACTATTGAGTAAATCAGTTGTAGCTTGAAAACTATTGCATTTACAGTAGTTTGCTTAAATATGTTGTTCACCTACTTTTGGGTTAGCTATAACATAGTAAAATTTCAGACATGTAGCTCATTGCATAGCTGAGTAATAGTTCCTTTGAGGTTCTCACTGTTGAGTAAATCAGTTGTAACTTGAAAACTATTACATTTAGAGTAATTTGTTAAATATGTTATTCACAGAATTTTTGGTCAGCTATAACATAGTGAAATTGCAGACCTCTATGTCATGGCATAGCTGAGCAATAGCTACTTTCAGGTTCTCACTGTTGAGTAAATCATTGTATCCACTGGATAGGCGCAGTGTGTAGAGAGAGATTTCACCATTACTGCTCTGATGAAAAAAAATATTATAGCTAGCTTTCTTAAGTTTGCAGTATATATTAATAACCATAAAATGTTGTCTGGGAATATTTTTGGCCTCATTTTGAGAAACAAGATGGCCGCCACAGGTGTTTTTTGTCAGTCATGAAAAGTGCTTATAGCTCCCTTATTATTGATCCTAGAGGTTTGGGATGATAAACCAACCTGTAGGAAATCATGGGGTGGGAATCTTTTGGTGTGGTCAGATTTGACCTTCAATGACCCCTCCTTCAAGGTCAAACAAGGATAGCCAAACTTAAAAGTGCTTATAACTCGCTTATTATTGGTCCCAGAGGTTTGGGATGGTAAACAGACAGGAAATCATGGGCTGTGAGTCTGTTGATATGGTCCGATTTGACGTTGGAACCCTCCTTCAAGGTCAAATGAGGATAGCGAAAATTGAAAGTGCCTACAACTCGCTTATTATTGGTGACAGAGATTTGGGATGGTAAACCATCCCATAGGAAATCATTGGCTCGGAATCTTTTGGTATGGTCAGATTTGACCTTTGGACCCCTCCTTCAAGGTCAAATGAGGACAGCCAAGCTTAAAAGTGCTTATAACTCATTTATAATTGGTCCTAGAGGTTTGCAATGGTAAACCATAGGAAATCATGGGCTGGGAATGTATTTGTGTGGTTAGATTTGACCTTGGACCCCTTCTTCAAGGTCGAACGAGGATATTGCATTTGTAGTATTTCTTTAAATATGTTTTAACCTATTTTTTACACTTAAACAATTACCTTGTTATTTTCCTTCATAATACCATTTACAGGGCACAACTTTTTTATCCTTTTCTTCTGTCAGCTTCGGAATTTCTTTCGAACTTGCTGTTCAGTTACCATTTACTGTATTTCTGTACAGCCCTTTTCCTGATAATTATTCTGTCCTCTAATCACCTTCACAAATCAAAAACACTCAGTCAGCTGACACAGTGCCCGTTCACGGGCACTCTCCTCTTGTTTTTTTCAAGATCTGTTGAACCACAAAACCATAAGTGATGCAAAATGAACGGACCCATTTGCTAATCACTCGTTATGTGGTCCAACAGATCATACCAAAAAGTTCATTTCCAGTGAATCTTATTTCTGCATTTTTATCAAGTGCAAAGCTTTCTGCTTGCTTTACTATCAAAAATAGTAAAATACATGCTCTTTTTTTCCAGCTTAAACTTTGGTTCTAACTTCTGCGTGATCTTTCCATGTTTTCTCACACTTTTCAATTATTATTTCCCTTGCAGGTGGGAGATGTGAAGGCCTTACCATTACCCATGGCCTGTACTTTGACCCAGTTTCAGGAGGGTAACCGCTATCACTTTGCAGTTCGTGCCATGGACAAATATCAGCGTGTGGGTCCGTTCAGTGAACCTAGCTCCATACACTTGTCTGGGAAGTCCTGATAATACAGTGCAACTTCTGTTACCTGTATATGTTGGGATCTTGTATGGATAACAGAGGATTTCCCACAGTAGATATGGAAGTTTTGTATGAGAGATAAGAAGAAACTGAGAAATCTAGAAAGGAATTCCTTATATTAAATATTCAGGCAATAGAAGGTTGGATGATTGAGGTTGTACTGTAGTAACTAAAGGTATTAATGCTAGACAGAGTGTGTAAATACAGTGACAAGGACTCTAATTGTGTCAAGGAAAGGATCGGTGTACATTCGACCAATGTCAAAGTTGTTATAGGTGATCACCTGAAAAACTGTTCCAAGACGGTGAGACCAAGCTGAAAAATCATGGAGTTCTACACTTCTATTGAGACCATACTAAGTAATGAGTGAGCTCATGTAGGACAATGCAAAGTAAACCATGACAGAACTCCATCATTGGATTTGTTGGTTTGTGGTACACTGATTTTAGTCTAGAGGAGTTTAAATGTATGGTTTCGTCACTTTTTGATGCTAAACCAATGACAAAATAAGCATCTGACAGAATGTAAGTAACATGATGAAAGTTATTTGTTTTACTTGGTCTTTGACATCACTCTTAGAGTGAATTGACTTGTCTTACTGGCTATTACACTTTTGAGTTTTTGAACAAGAATATTTAAAACACAAAATTGCCTTTATTTTGGTGTAAAGTTTTGAATTTTGATATCTTCAAAAATAAGTGTTGGTTTTACATTAAAGCCACCCAGCCCCCAGATTAATACACATTGGAGAGTGTAGTTTTAACACACTCACCTCCCTACTCTGACATTGGAGATTGGATTCACCAACTGTATGTACTGGTTTCCTCCACCTCATTAAGTACCCATTGCGGTATAATCAATACAAAAGTACCAGGCATGATGTAAAACGCCAAATAAATAAATAAAAGAAATATTCTACTGAGGATTTATAAAGCACTTGAAACTAAATTTGAAAACTGAACTTGAAACTGTTTATCTTATCAAACCTTGGTCACATCATTTCTTTCTTTCAATAAGTCAACTTCATAGATAATTAAATGTCAATTGAAAAGTTTGCTTATTTATTTTCATGTCGAGTTTTCCCCCCGCCGCTGCCAAATTATCATCTCACCTGCTCAGATTTGACTGCCCCCTACTCCCCCTATGCTTAAAACTGGGGTAACAAAATTGCAAATTTGGGGTTTGGGGCTTTTATCTCCTTTATTACTGCTTTTAGTGCTTTTGAATGGAGGTAAGAGGAAAACATATTCAGGGAATCTAGAAAGCTGGTGAGATTTACCCCTTGGCCCCTCCTTATGGTTCGAACTGGGGTCATAAAATCACAGCTTTGGGGTTTTTGGCTTTCATCTTCTTTATCACTGTTTTCAGAGCCTTTGAATGTATTGGAGGGTAATAGGAAATCATATACAGGGAGTCTAAAATTTAATTTAAATTCTTGGGACGCTCTGTTTTTGTTTTCAAAATCCTTTTTCTAGTATTTCTCATTTTCAACAGAATTTTGTTATGTCTTTGATCATGATGTTGTTTTGGTTACTGCCATGATATAAGGTAATCAATAGATCGAGTACTTACAAGCAAGCCAATAGTATGTACCCGACCATAAATTTTTTTTCCACTAGTCCCACCTGTGGTCTCCCATGTGCATTTTAAAAAAACTCTTTAATCTGCAAAATTTCAAGGAAAGGGAGAACGTTTTCAAATTTTGAATTCCTGAGTATGTTAAGAATTCTGAAATATATATGTATATATATTTATATATATTGTGGCCAATTGAATCCAAACAACATATAAACTGTTTGGTAAAACAAGGAATATAAACTTTGTTTATCTGCGTGACTACAGATTCGATTAACTTCATCCAATACAACAGATGCCTCAGGTGTTACTGGCGGTTCCGTCACTGTGACAGATTTCTTGACAAGTTTTTGGTGAGAAAATCCTGTGGAGTGCTTACATCAACTCATTGCTTTACAGTGCTGTAGTTCTGGGTTTCTCCAACATTAAACTCTGGTGACAGACCTCTAGGAACACAACTTTTGCAGTCCCTTATTCAGAAAATATCAGCTGCTTGCTGTTGGTTTACAGTAATGAAGCACTACTTGGCTCCGTTAATAATTCTGGTCATATATTTTGTAACTTACAATATTGGAAAGTGTCCTACACTCCGCAGTTTAAAGTTAAATCTGTTAATTCCAGGGAAGAGTGCTATAGCCGTTGTTGTTTTATGTGTAGTGTGTTAAATTGGCAGTTCTCACAGTGGGCAGTATCAAAATGCACATAAGCCCATTGCCTCGCATGTAAAGTCAATTTTGTCTCGTGTATTCAAACTGCCACAGTAAACTGCCATGTTTTATTCTAAACAAAAATGTTATGTTCATCTGAATATATAAACATATCCACTGAGCATGACCATGTACTTTAGGAGAGAATGTTGCGTAAACTTGTTGTTGCTAGTTGTGCCCGTTTTATTCATTCCATAAGTGGTACTGCAGGATTGTGTTAGTATTGAATATGTAGACTATATTTGGGGAAAGTTGCATAGAATTACTCCACATTGCTGCCCTCTGTTGTTAAATATCGGATACACTCAGGAATAGTACGTTTTTGCCTTGAATTTCTTTTGGTAAAATAATCCTACATATTTAGAGGGAAGAAGAACTAAGTTCTGTGAAGGGAAAATAATTAATAATGTTGGAACTGGTGAAAATTTATAATCCACCTACACCTCACTGAATTTCCAGTTTTCCAGCAGACTTGGAAATATGCTGACAAAAAAATACATGAAGTCACTCATAAATCATAATGAACATTTCTTTTATCAGGATTGTGTTATTTTCTTTTTCCCAGAAACAAGCCAAAATTTATTGTGTAGTAGACATAACAAAAAGTTTGTTTGTGCTATTAATGTTAATTTCTTTCACTTGATCCACAGGTGTAGCTGTAATTACCTGTCAAACTTTGAGATAACATCTCCCAACGTGCATGGACCCCCCCCCCCCCCCCCCTCATATTTAATTAAGCATTGAGAATTTAGATACATTTAATCACCTGTGAAATGATTACAGTGATGCTATCATACGAATGTAATTAACAGGTAAAAATAACTAGGAGAGCATTTCATTTCCCAGTATAATATTTTGGCCTCAACAGTCAAATCCATAATGACGGGTACAGATCCTCACTTAGTAACATTATCAAGTATCAGCCCATTAAGTCAACCTATTGTGTTACTTGGAGCAATCATTCATTATTTGGAACAGTGGAACATCAAGTTCTGTTATCTCTTCATGCAGACTGTTAAATAAAACAAGCCTGTAGAACTTTGTAAGTTGCTTTTAGAAATATATCCTAAGAGGAGAGTGTTCTTAGTTTCAAGTTCTTATTTCCAGTAGCAGTGGCAAGTGACTGTTGTCTACCTACAGATTCTGCAGTTATACATGGACAGTTATTAATTGGTTACTTGAATCATGCAAAAACCTATGTAACAGCAGTGCTGGAGGTAGTTGAATTTGTTCTTAGGAGAAAAGTGTTCAGCACTAGATTTGTATTTAGACTATATTTTATATTAAGGCATGTATTTTTTTCAGCAGTGTAAACTTTTCTCACAGAAAAGTACTTGTCTTTCTATTTTATGAAAGTTTTGTTATTTGTGGGTATAATAAGAAGACTTGAATGAATGACTTTTATTTGGTGTTTTTGTTAGTGGAACATTCAGAAAACTAGAAACCATTCATAGACGTCCACCTGGGGGGTGGGGGTGGGGGTGTCCTTCTCCAAATGTAATGTTTTTCCCCTTTGGTCAGGCCCGACCTATGTAAAACATATCAGAAAGATCCGTTCATTAGTTTTGGATATTTTTTTGTCTTGGACACCAGTTTAATTGTACAAGAAGATTCAAAATACACTGGTAAAACAAAAACAACATTAAAGCTGAATATAGCAATTACACTGGTCACTGAAACAGAAATTAACATTTGTTTATACAGAGGGAATTGAAAAAGTTGCAAGGTCCCATGTAAAAGAAATTATACATCAACAGCCAAGAAAATCTACTTTAAAATGATTATACTTTTGTGAACCTTCACAAAACAGACAGACAGATAAACAAATGCACCAAAATGCATAACCTGGTGGAGGTAAAAATTACATACCACACTATTTCACCACTTAACCTTTGCTGTTGAAAGAGATGTAAAATTCCAAATTTGACCAATTCACCAAGTCTTACTGTACAACTATGCAACATTCAACATTGTGCACAGGCTTCAGTGACTGACAGGTTCAGCATGTAATCACTTGGCTATCGCCTGGCTGTTCAAATCTAATCTAATCTATTCTAATCTACTGCTTTGCAGGCGCAATATCTTCCCCACAACGGGGAACTCAGTGCGCTAGTTAATAAAAATTATTTATCGTAAGGAGAGTCACGGGGCATTCAAGGTCAGTGGTGCAAATGAACAAATATCGCTACGTATAAATAAGTATAAGTATTAAACAAATTATTATTGTATCCACCGGATAGCATCCGGTGGATACTATGGATTTGACTTCGTTACGCCGCCGCCGCAGTGTGTAGAGAGATTTCACCGTTACCGCTCAAACGAAAAAAATATTATAGCTAGCCTTCTCAAATTTGCAGGACATATTCATAGCCATAAAATCTTGCCTGGGAATATTTTTGGCCTCATTTTGAAAAACAAGATGGCCGCCACAGGCGTTTCTTTGCAGTCATGAAAAGTGCTTATATCTCCCTTATTATTGGTCCTAGAGGTTTGGGATGGTAAACCAACCTATAGGAAATCATGGACTGGGAATCTTTTGGTGTGGTCAGATTTGACCTTGGACCCCTCCTTCAAGATCAAACGGGGATAGCCAAACTTAAAAGTGCTTATAACTCGCTTATTATTGGTCCTAGAGGTTTGGGATGGTAAACCAACTTATAGGAAATCATGGGCTGGAAATCTTTTGGTGTGGTCGGATTTGACCTTGGACCCCTCCTTCAAGGTCAAACCTATAGGAAATCATGGGCTGGGAATCTTTTGGTGTGGTCGGATTTGACCTTGGACCCCTCCTTCAAGGTCAAACGAGCACAGCCAAACTTAAATGTGCTTATAACTCGCTTATTATTGGTCCTAGAGGTTTAGGATGGTAAACCAACCTATTGGAAATCATGGGCTGGGAATCTTTTGGTGTGGTCGGATTTGACCTTGGACCCCTCCTTCAAGGTCAAAAGAGCATAGCCAAACTTAAAAGTGCTTATAACTCACTTATTATTGGTCCTAGAGGTTTGGGATGGTAAACCAACCTACAGGAAATCATGGGCTGGGAATCTTTTGGTGTGGTCAGATTTGACCTTGGACCCCTCCTTCAAGGTCAAACGAGCATAGCCAGACATAAAAGTGCTTATAACTCGCTTATTATTGGTTGTAGAGGTTTAGGATGGTAAACCAACCTATAGGAAATCATGGGCTGGGAATCTTTTGGTGTGGTCGGATTTGACCTTGGACCCCTCCTTCAAGGTCAAACGAGGATAGCCAGACTTAAAAGTGCTTATAACTCGCTTATTATTGGTCCCAGAGGTTTGGGATGGTAAACAAACCTATAGGAAATCATGGGCTGTGAGTCTTTTGATGTGGTCGGATTTGACCTTGGACCCCTCCTTCAAGGTCAAACGGGGATAGCCAAACTTAAAAGTGCTTATAACTCGCTTATTATTGGTCCTAGAGGTTTGGGATGGTAAACCAACCTATAGGAAATCATGGGCTGGGAATCTTTTGGTGTGGTCGGATTTGACCCCACCTTCAAGGTCAAACGATTATAGCCAAAGTTTGAAAATCTTATCCAGGCCATATCTCAGAAACCATAAGGTGTAGGAAGTTGATACTTGGTAGGGACATTAGTTAGGGGGTGCAGGTGTGCAATGTCATGGTGTGACCTTGATTTAACCTTTGACCTTGCCATAGTGACCTTGACCTAAAAATCTTGTCCAGGCTATATTTCAGAAACCGTAAGGTGTAGGAAGTTGACACTTGGTAGGGACATTGGTTAGGAGGTGTAGGTGTGGAACATCATGGTGTGACCTTGATTTGACCTTGCTGTAGTGACCTTGACCTATAAAATCTTGTCCGGGCTATATCTCGGGAACCGTAAGTTGTAGGAAGTTGATAATTGGTAGGGACATTGGTTAGGGGCTGTAGGTGTGCAACGTCATGATGTGACCTTGATTTGACCTTTGACCTTGCCAAAGTGACCTTGACCTATGAAATCTTGTGTGGGCTATATCTCGGAAATTGTAAGGTGTAGGAAGTTGATACTTGGCAGGGACATTGGCTAGGGCGTGTTGATGTAAAACATCATGGTTTGACCTTTGACCTTGCCGTAGTGACCTTGACCTTTCATGCCTTGTCCGGGCTATATTTCGGAAACCATAAGGTGTAGGAAGTTGATATTTGGTAGGGACATTGGTCAGGGGTTATAGGTGTGCAACGTCATGGTGTGACCCGGATTTGACCTTTGATCTTGCATTTCTGATGCTATTTTATCTCTCTACAGGGATATGTGATACTATTTTATCTCTCTTATATCTCTCATATCTTTTTACTTGAATCTTGATTGTTTCACCTTTGGGTGTCTTTTGATGTAGATTAAACACTGTTAAAAGTCATATTAGAATTCATTAACTGTTTTACTTTTGCAACTTCCCATTGTAACAGATGGTATTGCATCAAGTGAGTCACAGGTTTTGTCCCAACCAGGGTAGCCATGGACACTGGAAAACCTGGAAAAAGCTAAAAAATTAATCATGGAATTTTATATTTTGGGCAAAATCATGGAAAGATCATGGAATTTTATTTGCAAAGCCCACGAAAATTTTAAATGCCTTTTAGTGACTGTATTTTTGATGGACCTGAAGAAGAATTGAGACCATGTCCTTTATGACTAGTGTGAAGTGTGAGCTCAACTTCGTTCACTATTTGTTTAATACTTACTGACAATTTTTGTGATGCCATGATGAGGTAAAAACCATTGAGGGACAAATAAAATGAAACAACTGATGTTAATTTACCAGACACCAAAGTCCATATTCATGTCAGTACCTCAGTGTAAACTGTCTCAAGTATGTCATCACACAAAGTCTTTGTCCAGCAGTCTCTGATTTGTAGCTTTTTTGATATGGTGTAACTTCTTCAATGACCTGTACTTTAGGTTCAGTATGTGAAACTGTTAGAAGTGTTAAATTATACATGAGGTGGTTCTTCACCCCTGCCCTCAGACACACCCCAGCCTCTTTTACAGACATGTGAATAGGTAACTGTAGCCAGCCAGTGGCAAAGTGTCAGTGGATTAATTCCAAAGGCTGTGTTGTAAACTAGAGGTTATGGATCTTATGTATCTACCATTTACTCAAGCTGCTCCACCAAAGCTGGTGGCTTGCACTTCAACCAGTTCATGAAACTGTCCAAATCATAGTCTCGTTGGTATAGCTTGCATCCAGCCCAAACCCAAAGGTTAAGCTAACTGACAGATCAGTCATATGGCAAAAAGATGCTTCAGTGGTTAATAGCCCATTTGCCTCAGTTTCAAAGCTTTCTTTCATGGCCACTGTTCCATCCCCTACTGGCCAATCTCCTGGAGACTGCCCGAAAGTGAGAGGTGGCCAAAGAGACAAGTTATTCTGTAACTCTGCAGCAGGTTTTAATAGGTGTATCAGTAAGGTGCAGGAAGACATCCAAAGTAAGGTCAGGATTCTACACCAGGAACTGAGCAAAGGGAAATCAGTGGATAAAGCAAGTCAGGTCATGTTTTACAATGTATTTTACATCTTAGTGACTACATTTTTTAACCAGAAAGTTGTTTTGGGCAAGGTAATGCAACAATTGTGCAGAAAGGAAGTGGGTGTCCTTTCAACACTTAAGCAATGCTTGCTTTCACATCCTGATAAGCCAGAGGTCAGGGTGTTAAGGGCCTGTAGCACAGCAGCAATTACTGCTTGATTTTAAGTTGTAACAGGAAAAGACAAATTCACTACAAATTTACTTAAAAATAAAAATGACCGTCAACAGTGATACTCTGAC
The DNA here is from genome assembly GCA_964017235.1 of Sabellastarte sp. h YS-2021. Taxonomy (NCBI): domain Eukaryota; kingdom Metazoa; phylum Annelida; class Polychaeta; order Sabellida; family Sabellidae; genus Sabellastarte; species Sabellastarte sp. h YS-2021. Next base: position 89,367,953 of record OZ024931.1, read on the forward strand.
GGTTAATAATACATTAATAGTAAACAAAGTAAAACCTGTCTGACCTGAACACAGTCTTATTAACAATTTAAAAACCAGTTTGTCCACTCTGTCCAGTGAGCCATCTGGTGTTCATCTGCAAGAAAACATCTGTATCCAAATGTTCCATGTGTGCAGAACTCTTGTTTGCTCGCAGATGTGAACAATAAATATTGATCAGCAAAAATCCACTGTCCAGGATAGCCAGACACTAAATCCAGTTCACTCATATTAGAGTCCACCACATATAACAAGCAATTTGTATCCAGTTGACACAGGCGAATAAATCCACAGTTGGATAAAGGACTTTCAGAGACCTCTGTTCATATGGTTTGATACTTATTGTGGTCACGCCGTCTACCCTTTATATACAGCTGAAGACTCGAGAAGGTTTTAGAAACAAAAGTAAACATCAGTGCATTTCCAAGAAAAAACAAAGTCAAAAGGTGTTTTGGTCACCTAGCATGAGCGTAAAGCCATCAGAGACATGAGTAGTGCAATAGAATTTATGAATTTCTGGGGACAGAAAGAAATTCCAACTGAGACACCTCCCACAGCTGGTGTAGAACTCATACAGTCACCCATCGAAGTACTAACTTAGCCCATTGCCCCTTAACTTTAGTGACCAGAGAAATACTCATCACGCTGCCCCACAATTCACGAAAGTCCGATGTAAGAAGGATGTATGTATGGGAAAAAAGCCAAAAGGAGATGTGTCCTTTTAGCTATTGGAGAGCAATAGAGGCAAACTCAGAATGCACAGGTGTTGTCAATTTCATCAAAGTTCGGAGACAAAATTTTTTTTTAAAAAGTGATCTGTAGACATGCGAACCCTTTTGAGGCTCGCACTTAAAAAATACAGTGTGTACACAGAAGGTTCTAGTAACTCCGCAATATTTTCTCTAAATTTAAAAGTAGATCACTCCAGTTTTAGTTCACCTCACTAAACTAAATTGCTAGGATATAAAAGGCTGCAAATGCATAAAAATATGGGATAAAGTTAGTGATTACTTTAGAATCTGAGTTTTTAACCCCAGCCCATAAAGGCTGGGGTTACAGTCGTTCCCTTCACTGTCTGGGCGGTGGCGGTGGGCATAAAGCTTGAGGGTGTTTCACAGCCTTGATCCATGGACGGATTTTCACCAAATTTTTAGCATATGTTTCTCCAAGAGGATCCAGAGCAGATTGGTTTTGGGGCGCAAAACAGCCTAAACCCATGCACACATTTTCACCAAATTTTCGGGATATGTTTACCCCAAGAGGATAGCCAGACATTAAATCCAGTATCTACCAACTGTTGCCATGGCAACACTTTTGAACTTTCTGGATCTTAAAGTTTGTGGGTGTTCCACAGCCTGAACCAGTGCATGCATTTGCACCAAATTTTCAGGATGTTAACCGGATGAGGATCTAGAGCTGATAAACATTTGCAGGGTATCTGGCAGCAGCTGTTGCCATGGCAATATTTTAAATACTTTTCAGTCTTAAGCTTTCATTATTAAACCGATGTTACTACAGTTGCATTTTTATCTTTCGTTGGCCAAAGTCCAGGGTTGGAGATACTGAAACGCTTTCCATGCGTGCATGTGTAAACTTGTCCTATTTTTACATAAACCTTTATATCTCATTTATTTATGAAGATATCTTTACCAGATTTGCAAAGAATGTTTATGGTTTTGAAAACATGTCTGTAAAAAAAAATTTGTTCTCATTTTAAAAAAATATGACTGTTTTAGCCATGAATATGTTCTAAAACTAAAAATATTGCAACTGGTTTCATCTGATGAAAAAAAATATGGATAGGAAAGCCAGACTGAGAGTAATTGAGGCCTTGTTTTCAAAACAAAATAGTCGCCATATCACATCTTTAATGTCAAATAGGGGGGCACATCACATCAAAAAGGTCTTATCTCTCTTATCATTGGTCCTAGAGGTTAAGAATGAGAAACAACCTAAAGGAAATCATGGCCTGCAAATGTTTTGCAAGTGTCAAATTTGACCTCTGACTCCTGCTTCAAGCTCATTGAGGTCATTATTGGTTCTAGGACTCCCAAATGTGAAAACAACTTACAGGAAGTCATGGCCGGTGTATCTTTTGCAATTGTCAAACTTCACCTTTGACACCTGGTTCAAGATTAAGTGGGTCCTCATACTAAAATGGCCATATATCTCTAATATATTGGTGTTTGGGCTTGGGTCAGAACATCTTGTGGGTTCTCTGTACTTCTTACAACTGAAGTTGTTGGTAAGATTTTCCCAAATCTCAATGTTGTTGCCCATTTAGTTGTACCTGCGGGCTGGGGGTCGTGCCTGCCAAGGCTGGCTATATTTTTGTAATATTTATGTTTTCCAAGTGAAGTGGTGTTTGTAAAATCTCGTCAATATTTCATTTAAATGCTGTCGATACCGAGACACCGGGCCCACTGACCCGGTTGTAACTAGTAACTAGGCCGCTTCTGAGAATACAGAGAAAATCAATAATTCAGTGGTACAGAAACTCTTGACCCATACACAACAATGCATTAGTACAGAACCCTATATATAACACAGGAAAACCTAAGATTTCATTATCACAGTCACATTACAGTTTAAGGCTCTCACCATTGATCAGTCAACAGCACCAATAGAGTCCACCACAGGCATAAAAGAAGTGAAACTCATGGCACAGGCAAGGGGTATAAAATCTACCAGAACCTTGAAAACTGAATAATAAGAGCGTAAACCAAGGAATCTTGTTTCCAAGACAAAAATCCCTGCTAACCGGCTGTCAGAAGTTGGGAATCTCGAAAGTCAGGGTTGGATCCCAAGCAAGTCTTTGACTTCATGGGTTATTAATACAACCTATTACAGACACCACAGAAAGATGACAGGCCATGGGGCTGAAAATAAAGTCTCTGCTGTAGAGACCATTTTGTTCAGTGTGACAACTCCTGTCTAATAGGTCTGCTGACTGCCACAGAGAAGCAAGTGCCCAAGGGCCGTCTTTACAGGAGACTACTCAATTGGCACCTGAAAAGAAACTGGCAAGTGCCTGAGCCCTGGAAAAGAATATTCCTATCTTTAGGTCTCTCACATTCATATTGGTGGCTAGAGGAAACAAATGTGCTTCCTGGTCAACCTCTGTAACCGTTACTCCCTTCAACAGCTGGGCTAATTTTTACAAACTAATGAAACAAAAATTGTCAAGCTCACTTAGGAGATTGCACTGCAAAAGGTGTTTGGTCAGTTCCAGAAAGCAAACACACTTAACACAAGTTGTGCTCGGGCCAGACCATTCTGATGTCATAGACCACAAACGATATCATAGTTGTATCTTACATAAACAAGGAGAGAAGTATGAGATCAGACTTTGTGTGCCCTCCTGTGGATTCTCCTCTCCTGCAGCAATCTCAGATCATTTTAAAAGCCTCGCACATTTGGTATCAACTTGGTGTCAGATCTGCAGTTGATGCCACCATCCCAAAACAGACTTGTGCTCAGCGGATGCTCTTAACCTGTCTTGGGAGGGTATAAGCAGGGCTTCTCTGACCAGGTGGCAGAGAAGAAGCTCAACTAGAGATGTCTGTAAGACAAAGTGGGCCATTTTAAACAGATGGTATGAGTCAAATCAAATGAATTTTGAACCACCAACTGTAAAATAAGTCGCATATTCCCTCATACATTGTTTCCGGGAGAAAATCCTGCAGCCCAGTAAAATAGATAAGTTCAAGTTAGCCATTGCAGACAAGATTGGCAGTTCTACTCTCAACATCACTCAAGGTGATAATCTTAATAAATATTTAGAGAACTTCCACAGCGATAGACCCAAGGGTCATAGTGGTTTTCCCAGTTAGAATCTCTCTTGGGTCCTGCATCAGCTGAAGAAGCCTCCTTTTGAGCTACTGAAGGATTTTTCTCTGGAACATCTAACTTTCAATATAGTTTCCTTCTGGCCCTTGGATCAGGTAAGCACAGAAGTGAAATCCATGCATGGCTCAATAAAAACATCAGACAATAGAGACTGGTCTAAGGGTGTACTTTATCCTTCACCTGGTTTTTTATCTAAGAATCAAGTAGCAAGAAATGCAACTGAGAGTGTGGCCCCAGTTGTCATTGCAGCCCTGGGTCCAGAAAAATCTCTCGAGGGGTCATCATTCTGCGCAATCCGAGCCTTTTGTTATCATCTGGACAAAAGAAAAGTCCTGAGGGACAACAAGGAACTTGTTTTTGTGTCATTCAAGATGAATTTCAATAAGGATATCTTTCCTTCAACTATTTCTGCTTGGATCCAGCACTCAGTTGTTGAATTTTGAACACATGGACGAGATAAACAACTGAATACGATAGAGTATATTGAATGGTCTCAACGCAATCCAGCATATCACAAAATACTATTAAAAATTCATGATAACCCTTTTTAATATCTTTTTTTTTTTAGATTTTATCCAAAATGTCGTAATGGGTTATGGTTTGATATAACTTAATACAACTATATAAAAGAGTCATTATCTTAGCACTATTATTTTATATTCCTATGATAAGTCCCCATGTAATTGTCTTGCGTATATTTCTGGGGTGCTGGGCCCACCAATTCCCCCCCCCTCCACTCCTTCCCTTTAAAAATTTCTCTAGGACCGTGCCATATGGGTAATTTTATTCTGTTTATTGTTGTACAGTTGTTTCCTTTAGTGTCTTTTAATAATGGCATATAAAATCAATTTTTGTGTCAGTAATGTACTAGTTAAATATATAATATATATGTGTGTCGGTAATTTTGTTTGATATAGCCATTTAATACTTAATCTGGAGAAATCATGGAAAAATTATGGAATTTCAAAATGAAAATCTTGTGGCTACCCTGCCCAACTCCACATTTAAGCATGTATTGCCACGTCTGTATGTATGGGCAGTATTCAAAACATTCAAACCATAATTTGACCATACATAATTGTGATATTTTTATTGACCGCTATTCTCCAGTTAAGAAATTTTACAGCTTCATAACTTTTAGTTCACTAAATTGTCTTGTTTTAATACTTAATCTTTACACACAGTGCACTGAAAGTGTCCCAATCTGTGTACTGTTTCACTACTTCTGTATCTCATGGTGTTGAAAAATATTTCCCCAGGCTGTGGGGTGCTTGCATCTGTGATGCTATTTTTATGCCATGGCTCTGCCAATACTCCCTACTATTTACAGAGCTATTGGTTTTTTTTTTGTTTTGCATCTTCTTTGATCATGGGTAAATGTTTTTGTCGTGTTAACCTTTGACCTTTCTTAAGGTCACGTAACTGAAAAAACTTTTGTTTCTAGAAACTCTGTAACCTGGTTCTCCCAAATTGGGATATTCAGTAACTGCATTAATGTGAAGACCCAGTCTATTTACAGATCAGTCAGACCATAAATGATTGATTGGAGAGTGACTTTCTATTTATATAAAATGTCTCTCATTTTTATTCTATCTTATAACTTATGAACCAACAAAAAGTGAACTGCCTGCCCACCTGCCTCAGACTGCCCACCCCCCATTTTCCTGTCCATCAGCCTGTCTGCCTGCTTGCCCATCCAGACACTGTGGATGAAAACAATACCTGCACAGCCCTTAAAAGGCTGTTGGGTAAAAAACCTATAAGGATGTCAAATGTTCACCCCAAAATATTTGGACATTAAGTCGATCTTATAGGTAAATTTTCAGGGATTTGTCTTGTGGGACCTGAGTAAAGTTAAATCACGTACATGTACTGCTCTCTTGAAATGCTAAAAGTAACATAAAGGAGTACCTTTGCTTCTTTTATCCTGAAAACTTATATGAAGAATTTAAAGTAACTGTATCTGTCTTGTAACATTTATTCGAAATCTTCCATGAACTCACATTAAACAGATTTATATGATGGAAGTACCTACTAGTAGGTATTTTTCATTATCATAAAAAAAGAGAGGGAGGTCAGTCGTTCACCCTCTAAAAATTTGGGTAGGACCATTTTCTAGGTCAACTTTCCTGGATTGTCCAGTCTGGCAATCAAATGACCAGTGTGGGGATTGTGCTGTAGAGGGTGAGAAACCAAAAGGAAAAATGTGTGAAAATACACAGTACGTGAAAATAAAATCTATTTCTATATTCATACTTATTCTTCAGAAACTAGTCATTAGTTTGACATTTCTACATATTTTTCCACAAAATTCTGCAGTTGAAAAAAATTATCAAGGTGTACTTAGTCGGAGTTTATTTCCTTTCCCAGCGCGTAACTTGAGCCAGTAAAACCCCCAGGAAATAGAAAACAGGAAACCCATAAATATACAGTCTCATCAATTAGGAATTGTAATCCCCATTTATCACCTGATATTTTTGTCTTAGTGGAAAACTAGACTACCTTAGTTCCCAAAGTGTACCATTAAAGGTTATTATTTTGAAATACTTCCACCTAAATAAAGAAAAAAAATAACATTGAAATAATAGTAAAAAAATCCAACTTTATCACCAATAAACCTTCTATTTTATGTGGTAATTTTTTAAGTCAAAGCTTGTCATCAAACAGAGGGAATGACAATAAATAAGTGCTTTTATTGTAATTGTTGCGTGGGTTGCCACTGGAAGTGGGAAACACCCCCCAAAATGGGGGTTGTTGGCTAGGTCTATTTTAAGACGAGCCCACAGAGACATGTGGAAAACGGCATGTTCGTCCTCTGCGGGGGAGGTTTGTTTTGGATATCTCATTCACAGACTTACAAAATACAGTCACCATTGTTTCATATGGTCCAAAACGTGACAACATTTTCATTCACAAAGACTACAAATGTAACATTAAATACAAAACAGTAAAACAATTTTTTTCACATACAGTATTAAGTATGACTATATTAGCAAGATTCGGGTTATATATAACAAGTACCTGTGTAAATTTTTGTATAATCTGGTAAAGACTCTTGATTTAATAATGAAATGACAAGTGACTGCCCTACTCTAACAAGGAAGATTGTTGTGTCTTCTGTGTGGCGAAAAAAACAGGTTGTAGTAAAATGCAGACAGTGGAATAGGGTTTAATTAGCACAAGTGACATGTTATGACTCAGAAACTGAATAAACACGGAAGGAAGAGAGAGTCACAACAACAAACTGCACATGGCTTGCCATGTGCAATCAGGGAGGGGGATACGTCACTCAAACGGGGGTTGCTTATAACGTGGGTGATAATTTGAGTCTCATATAGAAAATGATTGCAGTGGACAAAAAGAAAGCTTTGGCGGGAAAGATCTCTATGTTTTGAACTAGAAGGCAAATGACCAAGCAGGTAATGTCAGCATGCCCACATACATATTTAATACATTACTCCCTCGCTTTTTTTAGTGGATTTTGAATTCTATGGGGTGTCTTCTGGAGACTGGTTGCTTGTTTCTTCATATTTAAGGTGGACCATTGATGAGACAACTTTAGATCCCTTTCAAAACTATGTTATAGGGGGTGGGTAAACAATTTGAAAACAATACAGTTGGTATAGTCATTGTTTTAAGCTTGCATATACTTCTTCCCCTAAAAATGGAAGCCAAGTCTCTGAAGGGAACAAAAATAGGAAATCTTTAGAAGTAACTGAAGATATAATTTCAATATGTGCAATAAATGTGGAAAATGGTAAATACAATATTTTATGGACATTTAGCAAGAATTCTATGGTCTATAAATAGCACATGTATCTATTGCTTAATAATGCAGTTTATATCAGCTGATAAAATCAATGTAAAAGTCATTGGCTTTCATTTTGTCCTATGTTCTGAACTTCTGTGACGGAACTACAGCAGGAACACCAGTGCTAATTATTTTGACTGAAAACATATTAATGTAGCATGAAAACTTGCAACATTTTGATCTGTTTTTACCCCACAGCCTTTAAATGTGTTTTCACTCATCGTGTCCTGCTGGGTGATGGAGCGAGTGGTTTAGTGGTCAGTGAGGTGGGAGAAACTTTGGGCTGTATCTCAGAAACTGCAAGCTATAAGAAATTTAAATTTAGTGGGGACACTGGTTAGGGATGTAGATGTGTGATGACATTGTGTGACCTTGATTTGACCTTGCTTTAATGACCCTAATCTTTAAAATCTTGTCTGGGCTATATCCGAGAAACCGTAAGGTGCAGGTAGTTGATACTTGTCAAGGTTATTGGTTAGGGGGTGTACATATGCAACGTCATGGTGTGACCTTGATTTGATCTTTGTCCTTGCTGTAGTTACCTTAACTGTTTGGGATCTTGTCCAAGCTATGTCACAAAACTGTAAGGTATAGGAATTTGATACTTCGCAGGGTTATTGGTTGGGGAATGAAGCTGTACAATGTTATGGTTTGACCTTAATTTAATCTTTGACCTTAATTTTCAAAATTTTGTCCAGGCTATATCTCAGAAACTTTTACCTATAGGGATTTGTCATATGGTAGGTATATTGATTGGAGGCTTTAGTTATCCAACACCATGGTGTGACCTTTGACCTTGCTTTGCCAGAATATTTTATCGGCACATTTGAGACATGTTTCTCCTTTTACAATGCCATATGGATTTGCTGCAACTGATTATTATATGTACCTACTTGTGGTGCCCCCAGTGACAGCTATACTTCAATTAATAAATTAGCTTCTTAACTTTTAGTTTACAAATTAATACTGTCATCTTACCATTAAATGTTCTTGTTTTGATGTTGTCTTTACATATATTTTCTTTTACAAGTTTGCTTTATTTTTCTGTTATAAAATAAGCAAAATTTGGGATACATTACCAACTTTAGGCTCTGTTAATGATGCACCTACTTTGGCTTCCAATGCTTTTGAGCTCATAAATGAAGCTGCTTATTGGACCCTATACCCACATTCCTCCTTAAGGACTTTCTTAATATCCTTTTGCCATCCATAACCAAGTTGGTAAATTATTCCCTCATTGAAGGTTCTTTTCTGGATGCCTTCAAAAAGGATGTTGACACCCCTCTTAAAGAAGGCTTTGCTTCCCAGTAATGAACTTGAGAATTACCATGCAGTGTCTGGTCTCTGTTTCCTGTCCAAGTTAGTCGAGTGGATCTTAGCTAAGCAGTTAACGTCCCGTATCAATTACTATTGATAAAAGCTGGAAATTAGGCATCAGTCTGCTTAAAAACTGGGTCATTATACTGAAACTGCTTTACTGTCAATTAAAAAATAGAGGTCCAACTCTCTCTGCTACAAGGTGAATCCACTGCTTTAGTGTGGTTTTACTTGTTGGCAGCTTTTGACATTATTGATCACAATACTTTCCTTGGCTATCTCAAATCCTGGTTTGATCTTGGCGGAACTGTCCTAAAGTGGTTTGTCTACTACTTGAGTAATCGTTGTTCAGCCATTAAGATAGATTCTACACTATCTGAACTAAGCAAACTCGTCTATGGAGTTCCCCAAGGTTGTGTACTGGGGCCATTGTAATTTTCACTGTATACAACTCCACAAAGCAAAATCATCGGCCTTATCCAGATATGAAATTTCATTTCTATGCAGACAACACTCAACTGTATGTTCATCTATCTCACAAGAATACTGCTGCTGCTCTTTGCAAGCTAGCTGCCTACCTATAAGAAGTATAACAATGGATGGTTCTTAGTTAATTAAAACTCAACCCTGATAAAACTGTATTATTTTTGCTTCCAAGGTTCAAGGTCAGAAACTCTCCTCTCATTTTCCTGTCAATATTTTTAGAAGCCTTCTCCATCCTGCTGATATTGTCAAAAATCTCTCTCAGAGCATGTTAAGAAGACTTGTAAAGCCCGTTTCCTCCAGATGCATGACCTTCCCAGAATTAGTATCAGAAGTGGCTGTTCTTGCTGAAAATGCCTTGGTTAGTAGTCATTTGAACTATTGTAACTCTCTGATTAGAGGTTTGTCATGTTTCAATGTTACACCCGTCCTTAAGCAACTCCACTGGCTGCCTCTCAACTACCACTATACAAATCCGCAACATTGGTGTGTAAATTTTTACACAATGGTTTTCCTAGCTATTTTGGACCATCCTTGTCTCTTACACCCCTTTGACACTACAAGCAGGATACCCTATGGTAGTAGGCATTTTGTAAAACATCCCTGTCCAACTACCGTCTGTCCTCTGTATGCGAACTTGTAACACTGGCCAACCGTCCAATTCCTGGAGCATCCCACAGAAATTTTAAAATGTTTAAAATTTTAGCCTCTGAAGCCTTGGCTGCCATTCACCGAGTAAAACTTTTAACCGCAGGGTATACTCCCTGTAGTGTGAAAGGGGTATTAGCAGCTGCTCCTACAGTACCATTCATAGTCACCGATTGTCACTGACAGTTCCTCTGTTCTACCCCTCCCTCTACAAGTCAGTCAAACACTTTGGCCATAGTTTTGCAATTGATGCCTCCCAAGATTTGGAATGATGTTCCTAATAATGTATACTGTGCAACATCTATTGCCTCCTTCAGGAGAAAACTCAAAACTTACCTGTTTGCAAAAACCTATCCGCTATAGCCTCTATGTCACCCCTGTATCTTCTTGGTATGACCTGGCTATGTTATTGGACTTACAATTATTCACATTGGGTTTATTCAGTTGTGTTAGTCTGTCAGTTGATGGAGATTAAACGCTATAAAAATCCACATTACATTAGATTCTCTTTTGTGTTCTTTTCCGTGTACCTTACATAAGTTGCACTGTATGTGCTGAAAGACTCCTCATCTTTGTACTTTTAAATCTCTTCTATATCTGATTTCCAATGCCATTTCTCCAAGCTGTGGGGTTAGGTCATCTCTGGTGCCATTTTCCCATTTGCTACAGCATCAAAGTGAGTTATTTTTTTCTTTTTGGTTAAAATTTGGAGATGGCCATTTGGGATATACCATGTTTTCTAAAATCTTGTGTATAGATAGTACAATGGCAAAACTTGATTCCATTTTATTTAAGTTGTTCTTGAATAGAATTTGAAAAATCAGTTTTAATGAATTTAAAAATTCAATGGATTTTTAATGTTAATTCAAATTTCAAATTTTTTCTCCCAGTGTTGTCTGAAAACTTACATAACCATACCTGGTAGGGTAGTAGAAATTCAACTCCTGGGATGTACAGCGCTGGGTCTTCATCAATAATTTGCGAACTTTTAAAATGAGTTGTAATACATTTGGTGCTTTAATTGTAAAAAAGAATGCATCAATATATGAGAAATGGTGAGATAGACTTTAAGTTCATTTTTGAAATCAAAGGCAACTCCAGACTTGTAGGACATAACATCTGCAATTTTAGAAATTTTGTTCAATTTAAATTTTTACAACTTTTAAGATATGGAGCAAATTTAGAGTTTTTTATCCCTAAAGGGACAATTAAGAAGTTTGTCTGACAGAAAAAGCAGTCCTGTGTTTCCACCAGACCGGTCTAGTACTGTGCATCTTTTTCATTGTATAAACCTATTTCGACCCCAAGTAAGCTGATAGCAGGGTCGGTTGGGCGGCCTGTCCATTGAGTACTGTATTAACTTAAATTTAATTTACGTGTTAAACTTGCAATTTTATTATGTTAATTCATCCTACCCAATGGACAATTGCTGAATAACTACTGCTTGGTTGGCGGGTCAGTTACTAGTGACTTAAAGTGAACTCAAAAATTAAGGCCAAGGGTGACCTTGAACAGGCTCCAGTTGGCACCATAGGCCGGTTACGAGTGTCTCGGTTGCCGACATTATACCATCGTTCAGTTCAGTCCCAGGAAATAAACTTTCTGAGGGAAGCACATCACAGTTTTTTTATGATTTTTTTAACTATATACAAATATATACACAATGTATGTAAAAATGGCAGGGGAGATATCTTTGTCGAAGCCTTTCTTGAACGAGACAAAGACCAACTCCTTGTTCTGCCTGAGGTCCTGTCCAAATAGTAGCACAGGGCTCAGACTGGACATAGGGACCTATAAGTCTTGAGTGACTTATCCAGAGTTGGGACCAGGGCTGGTATAACCTCTGGAGCCACACTGTCTGGACCGTCTGGCCAGCTGGGTGAGGGGTAAAGAGGCACCTTTGACCAGTCTGACTGGTGTCCGATGTTCTAATTCTGCCGTGCAAACTCCTGCATTTACCTGAACCCAAGGCCAAGTGGAAAAGTCTTGAAGGTTAAATACTTCAAAGAGGCCTATTCAATGGGTTCAAAGGGAGCCTGTGTGAGCTGGTGCAGCACCAGGGAAAGGTTCCAGGATGGGATGCCCCTCTGACCCTTGGGTCTATCTCTGTAGAAACAAACCAGGACACAAGCGAAATTCTCATCTTTGCTGACATTAATGGGCAAAGTTCCCAGTTTATATAATAAGAAGGGGTGGTATATGGACACATTATACCAATAAGAGGTATTAATTTATACATATTGAGTGACACCATATGTTACAATGGTTGGGACATCCCAGACAAGTTTGAGTTCCTGCCTTCTGCGACTTCTCAAACAGCCTGGTAATGTACTATTTCCAAGCCATTGAATTATTCTTAATCCCATGTGTTTGTGAGAGTGACCATCAGTTGAAAAGTGTTATGATACTGGTGTGACTGTGGAATTGTGTTTCTTAGTGATGACTGAATGTATCTACATTCTGTGTCTAATTGCTCATCCTGTCTCGCCTGTGTATTGTTAATATCACTTTATGCAATGTATTTAATATTATATTATGTACTTCACAGGTGAGTCTTGCTTATAAGAGGCAAATATTTTTACAAAGGTGTTTTTTATTTAAAAAGTTCCCAGTTGGTCTGCAATGGCTGACCCATAGCCATAAAAAAAAAATGGTACTTGGCTGCAACTACCTGTCCTTGGGCGAGGTACAGGAAGAAGTTGGCTATTGACTTGATATGGAAACCCTGGAGTCCACCTGATCACTGTGGCACCACTTCGTAAAAAAGACTGATCTGGTTGATCCTCTTTGCGGAGCCTCAAGTCATACTGCCACTGCCTTGCTCTTTGATAGCTGAGACTGTAGGAGCCAAGCATGAAGATTTCGGTTTGACAGTGTGAGGAGTCTCGAAAGGCTGTGTTAGCAGATTGGGCAGGCACAAAGGGATCTGGCTCGACATGGCCACTAGATCCCAGAACCAGGACATGTTGGGCCACCCTGGAGCAATCAGAATCATTCTCCTGCGATGGCCAGTGGTGGGAAGGCATATGGGTCCATATCCTCCCATGAAAGGCTGAGTGCATCAACTGCCCAGGCAAGGGGATCTGGAACTGGTGACACAAACTGGGCTAATTTGTTGTTGAACCTCTTAGCAAATAGATCTATTTGAGGTGGGTGCCACCTGTTACATATCAACTGGAACACCTCTGGAAGGAGAGATCTCTCTGTCTGGATGGTCTGGCCTAGCTTACATAGCTTGTCTGCTACCACATTCAGCCGGCTTGGAATGTGTTGGGCTTTGAGAGTAACCTGTTTTCTGGAACACCAAGTCAGGATATTCCACAGAAGGGCACACACTGAGCCCGATCTCATGACTCCTTCCTTGTTTATGTAAGCGACCATTGTGGTGTTGTCTGTAGCTATGAAAACTATTTGTTTCAAACAGAGGTCTTGGAACTCTTTTTGGGCCAAGAGGACCGCCTTAAGTTAAGAAAGTTTATGTGCAACTTGCTTTCTGGAAAGGACTTGCAGCATGTTCCCCTAATCGAGCGCCCACCTTTCTTTTGATGAGTCTGTAAAAATTTGCAGAGCTTGACTGAGAGTAAGTAATGGCTGGCCTTGAAGTACGTTTTCTTCCTGAAACCACTATGTCAGATGAGGGTGAGTGACTTTGGGATGGGGATCACCTTTTCTCGAGATTCTGGTACCCTCCAGTTGTTTTTCTAGTGCCACTGTATGGGTCTCATGTGGATCTGGCCTAAGTGGACTTTTCTGTGGTTGTCAGTAACCCTATTAGAGACATCAGTTGCTGGACCGGGCAAGTCGGTCTGGAGAGCAGATCCTGTATCGTGCAGTTAAGATCTGCCAACGTTCTAGGGTGGGTCTGACCTTGCCCTCTTTCAGGTTAAACTAGTAGTGGACGAAGTTACAGACTTGTTTGGGGTCCAGTCCTGATTTCTCCATGTTCACCAACCAACCTAATTCCTGACAAATAGCTACCAGAGTTTGTATATGCTGGACACAGGTTTGGTGGGATCTGGCTCTGACCAACCAGCTGTCTAGGTACTGGTGGATTCTTATAGGCTTTTGTAATGCAATCAGTTTGACCTCCTTCCCCACCACTGTGAACTCCATGGGAACCATGGACAGACCAAATGGTAGTGCTTTGAACTGGTAGGACTGACCCTGAACGTGAAAACGCAGGCATTTCCTAGACTGGTTTTGAATGGGTATGTGGAAGTAGGTGTCCTTAAATCTATGGATGTGACCCACTCCCGTGTCTGGAGGGAGGTCCTTGTTGTCTTTGGTGATTCCATTTTGAATTTCTCTGTTTTTAGCCCACAGCCCTTATTATTATATGTACTTTATCATAATTTTGCAAATTTAATAAGTAAATTAAATTTTTATAAGTTAATACCCTATCCAATGGACAATATGCTAAACCGGTCGGCGCAGATCCTCAAACTGTACTCGCCAGGTGGCGCATCATACTTCCTTCCTGTCTAGACAACCTGACGTCATAGCATCTTTTTCGTTGTCTAAACTATTAGACCCCTAGTAAGCTGGTAGCAGGGTCGGTGGGAGGGTCTTGTGTGTCCATTGCATAGGGTATTAACTTATAAAAATTTAATTTACTATTAAATTTGCAATTTTATTACGTTAATACATCCTATCCAATGGACAATATGCTGAATAACTACCGCTTGGTCGGTGGGAAAGTTACTAGGGACTTATGTGAACTGTCCCTATGTGAACTCAGACAATAACAAACAAATTTTCTCTAAGCCTGGGTCGACTTAAGATTGTCAAGACCCTTAAGGCTATAGTCGGTCAACAGAAACCAGTCCAAACCGACTCGCCTCCCCCCCCCTTTTTTACAGACCTGCTCTGAGGTGGGGGAAGAGAGGGATGAGTTCAGTCCCAAAGGAATAAACCTCCCGAAGGAAGCATGTCTGATTTTTTTTTTTTTTGATGCTTCTTAACTATATATACACTATCTACATATGTACAGATCTCCTCCCTGAACTGGGCTACTGGTGGATCTGCTGAGCAGCCACTACAGGTCCCAGGTGGTAGAGCTCAGAGTCAGCCCATGCCACGTCCTTCAGATAAAATTGTGTGAAGGTATTATGTGATTTCCAGTGGCAGGCTGATAATATCTGTTCCAAGAAAACCCCCGATTAGAAGGCCTTGGAAGCAGCAAAGACCCTGACATCATGGGGTTTGACCTGATGTAAGGTGTGGGCCTCCTGATCTGAGAGCTCATAACACAGCATCACAGTCTGTTTAATCCATGAGGAGATCGTGGCAGGTGAGATGTCCTTGTCAAAACCTTTCTTGAAGGAGACAAAAACCAACTCCTTATTCTGCCTGAGGTCTGAGGTCCTGTCCAAGTAGTAGCGCAAAGCTCTGACCGGACAGAGGGACCTGTCAGACTTGAGGGACCTATACAGAGTCGGGGCCAGGGCTGGTATAACCACTGGGGCCACACTGTCCGGACCCTCCTTAGCCAGCTGGTTCTTGGAAAGAAAGCTGGGAGATGGGTACAGAGATACTTGGACCAGTCAGACTGGTGTCTGATGTTCTTACTTTGCCAAGCATGAATCTCACTTCTGCGTTTGCCTGAACCCAGGGCTAGGAGGAAAACTGTCTTGAAGGTCAAGTGCTTCAAGGAGGCCTCCTTAATTGGCTCAAAGGGAGCCTTTGTTAACTGGTGTAAAACCAGAGATAGGTTCCAGGAGGGGATACCTCTTCTGCCCTTGGGTTTGTCCCTATGGAAACTATTCAAGAGACGAGTGAGATTTTCATCTTTGCTGATGCTGAGGGTTGAATTTCCCAGTTTATCACCAATGGCAGACCTGTAGCCATCGATGGTGCTGGGCTGCAATTTCCTTTCCTCAAATAGGTACATAAGGAAATCAGCAACTGAATTTACAGGTGGTGCCCCTGAAGTCCACCTGAATTGAGATGCACCACTTTGTAAAAATGGTCCACTTTGCCTCATAGACGGATCTGGTTGAGCCTCTTTGAGGAGCCTCAATTCTTGTTGCCACCGCCTCAGAGAAACCCTGCTCCTTGATAGCTGTGGCTCTAGGAGCCATCCATGGAGATTTAGGTTTGTCAGACTCCTGTGAGGGGTCTGATTGAAGGGTTGAGTCAAAAGGTTTGGCAGTTGAGGCAAGAACAGTGGGATCTGGCTGGACATTTCCACTAGGTCCCAAAACCATGTCATGTTGGGCCACCCCGGGACAATGATGATCAGCCTTTGGTATGGGGAGTCCTGCAACTTCTCCACCACTTTGCCCAATTTGGCTGTCGGTGGGAAGGCGTATGCGTCCAGATCTTCCGATGACAAACTGAGTGCATCCACTGCAGTGGCCATGGGATCCGGAACTGGTGATACAAAAAGGGGCAACTTGTTGTTGAATCTCGTAGCAAAGAGATCTATTTGAGGCTGATGCCACCTGTTGCACAGGGCTTGAAAAACTTCTGGGAGGAGGGACCATTCTGTTTGGATGGTCTGTCCTGATCTGGACAGTTTGTCTGCCACTACATTTAAGCGGCCGGGAATATGTCGGGCCTTCAGAGTCACTTGTTTCCCGGTGCTGCAGGTAAAGATTCTCCAAAGTAGGGGACAAAGTGGGCCCGACCTCATGCCTCCCTCCTTGTTGATGTAGGCCACTACTGTGGTATTGTCAGTTGCTACCAGAACCATTTTGCCCATGCATAGCTTTTGGAACTCTTTTAGAGCCAGAAAGACTGCTTTTAGTTCCAGGTAGTTTATATGCAACTTGCTTTCCGGTAGGGACCAGGTTCCTCTGGCAATGAACTCGTTTAAGTGAGCGCCCCACCCTTCTTTTGATGCGTCTGTAAAGATTTGCAGAGCATGTTGCATAGGGTGTAATGGCTGGCCTGTGAGGACATTGTCTTCTTCTAGCCACCATTGTAAGTGAGGATGTAGAGATCTGGGTAGGGGAATCCGTTTTTCTAACGATTCCGGTATTCTCCAATTGCTTTTGAGATGCCATTTATGGGCCTCATGTGTACTCTGCCCAGATGAACTTGTTTTTCTGTGGCTGTTAAAAGGCCTATCAAGGACATCAGCTCCCTTACCGAGCAAGCTGGTCGGGAGATGAGCTTCAGTATCTTTTCTTGTAGGTTTGGCCACCAGTCCGGTGTCGGTCGGACCCGACCAGACTCGAGGTCGAATTGGTAACCTACAAAGTTGAAAACTTGCTTGGGTTCCAGCTCCGACTTTTCTGTGTTCACTAGCCAACCTAGATGTTGGCACATTTTCACTAGGACTTGCGTATGCTGGAGACAGACCCGGTGGGATGTGGCTCTCACTAACCAGTCGTCTAGGTATTGGTGGATCCTTATACCGTTCTGAATGGCCAACAGTTTTACCTCTTTGGCTATAATAGTAAACTCCATGGGAGCTGTCAACAGACCGAATGGTAGTGCTTTGAACTGTTAGGTCTGTCCCTGGATATGAAATCTCAGGTACTTCCTGGACTGTTCCTGGACTGTTGGAGGGATGTTCTGATGGTTTCCGGTGTCTCCATCTTGAATTTTTCGGTCTTGAGGAAAAGATTTAGATTGCTTAGGTCCAAGATAGGTCTCCACCTGTTGTCTGGTTTTGGTACTAAGAATAGCCTGTTGAAGAACCCTAGTGAGACCGGTTTGTGAACTAGTTCTATGGCATTTTTGTCCATAAGCTGATGTAATGCCTCCAACAGTTTGAGATTTCTGTGGGGATTGCCATAGCAGCTTATGACTGTGGGAAATCTTGCTAAGTTCGGCCGGATCCGAAAGGGGAGGGTGTAGCCCTCTTTCAGGATTTGAACCACTCTCGGTCCGGCACCCAGATCTAACCATTTTTTCCAAAAGTTTTGGAGTCTGGCCCCTACAGGCAAATTTGTGACAACATTGGGAGCATTTGTGACAGGATTTACACAAGATAATTGAGTGACACAAGAAACACTTTTCACAGATTTTAATTTGCTTTTCTTGCAATAACAATCTGCTGCCCTGGGACTTATTTCATTCTTTTGAGAATGCCTGGGCGCAGAATGAACAGAAGGTACAACATTTAGCTCTACATTGAAAGTGTTCATTGTCTTTCTTGTGGGGCTCCCGGTCAGCAGCAGGGGCTTCAACTGAATTACATATTGATTGTCATTTGTACTGCTGCTGACCCTTGGCCGGACGTGAGAAATACTGTTGCTTGCCCTTGTTATTCTTCCTGCGTTGAGTACGAGATAGGTTCTTCCAAGCTGGTCTGTCTTGATGCTTATCCGACCTAGAGTCCTGTCTTTCATAGGGGTGATATCTCCGACCTTTGTAAACTGAGGCTGACCGACCCTTGTCAAATGAGGTGATGTCTTCTTCTGCCCTTTTTACAACATTGTCCGGAAAAAGAGTGTCCAGGTGAAGAGGGTCAGTACGGAGAGCATTCAGTGTGTCGGCTTTGACACCAGCTTTTAAGTAGGCTAGGTAGGAATCACGCCTCAGGAGTGTGGTGTTAGCCATAGTAACAAAAATGGACTCTGTAAGGTGCTCCATGGACTTGGCCATGGCCTGGCAAACACTAGAGTTAAAGTCTAGTAAGAACTGGAGTTCATCCACTGCTGATGAAACTTTAGCTGCAGCCTTCCCTTTCGACTCCACCTTTACTGCTTTCAGTTGATTGTTCATGCTTTCTTGTATTTTCAACAGACAAGGGTTGAACCCGGCTGTGTGATTGCAGATCACTGTTGACTCACGGGCAGACCTCTCCCATTTCCTTAAATTCTCCTGAGAGATAGGGGGAGACATGGGAGGTGAAGTGGCAATACCAGCCTGTCTAGCTATCCTGAGATAGGTACTGTTGAGCCTTGATGATTCGGTGTGCCATGAAGAGACAGACTGATTAGAGTCCTTCTTGGGGTTGGCATGAAACCCATACCACTTCTGTTGTGACTTGGGAGGCCAGACAAATTGGTCCCTTAACAGTCCTCCCGCTTCAGAAGTACGCGTGGGATATCCCTGGACCAGTGTGATGTTGAGCTTTGACATCTTTCGACATAACCACTCGTCGGTCGGTAGGTTAACAGACACCTTGCCTGGTGTGTGAAGTTTTGGACCCGGGAGTTATCCTCGGACGTAGTGGCACTGGAATCAATGTCCGGGATGTGATTCCAACTCATGTATGACCTGATCCCCGCATCGTTTCACGATATGATTGTTCCTCGGAAAGGGATTGGTCATGCTCGGACAGGTTAGCTTCCTGATCATCCAAGAGTTCACCTTCTTCCGGGATTCCTTTCTAGGGGTGTCAAAGGCACTGGTTAGTCATCTCTGAGCAGTCTCTCTGGTAGTTTGTTCTGGCTGGGCCGAAGATGAAGCTCTTGCGCTAGGCTTGTGCTGAGAAGAGTCGGTGGCCGGTGAGTCAATAGCAGGGTCGGTCAGTTGAGAAGGTTGAGAGACTGGTTTCAAAAACGGGTCGGGTTGGACCACGTTGGCTGGTGGGGCATGAGCCGGAGTAACCTTCACCGTGCTGAAAACAGGATCCTGAGGCTTGTCTATAGTCTTAGCCAATAACAAGGCTTCCAGCCTATTGAATCTATCTGACCACTTCCAGTCGGGATCAGAAATCTTTGAGTCGGTGGACCTGCCCTGGTCGGTGGTTGAAGTAGTCAGTGGTCGGTTGGAGGAAGGCTTCACCGACTTGTCTGATCTAGCCGGCTTGTCAGATGTAGATGATTTCTTGCTCTCAGCCTTCTTACATTTCTTCTCTGTCGGCCCACTCAAAGCAGAGGTTGTCTGCCCATCCACGACCCCCACTACCGACACAAGTGCCGGGTCTACGAGGGTGGGACTGAGAGTGTCTACTGCCTTGGCAGGGGTAGATGACTTGGCCTCTTTCCTCTCGTTCTTGAGCTTATACGAAGGGGTTGGTAACTGGGCTTTTTGCTCTGAAGACAGGGCATCACAATGCGAGCAAGCAGCAGGTGGTGTCTCAATGCAAGGGTCTGAGCCCTGAGGACCAGCCAGCTGGTGGAAACACAGGACGTCTTTTTCTGACGTTTGACGGGCCGGTCTGCGCCGACCGGTTTAGCATATTGTCCATTGGATAGGATGTATTAACGCAATAAAAGTGCTATTTTCATTGACAGCTATTCTCCAATTAATAAAATTTACAGCTTCTTAATTTTTAGTTTACAGATTAATGCTGTCATCTTGCTATTGAATTGTCATCTTTTAATACTTTATCTTTACATACATTTTTGTCCTGTTAGATGTTATTTTCTCTACTTAAACATTATTTGGAGCTTTATATAACTGATACTGCCCTGAAAGTGTCTTGATCTTTTTACTGTTTCATTACTTCTATATCTCATGGTGTTGAAAACTATTTCCCAAGGCTGTTGGGTATCAGCATCTATGATGCTATTTTTAGAATTTGTGCAGGGTACTGAGGTGCAAGATGGGTCTCTACCTGTTGTTGGGTTTTGACATCAAGAAAAGTCGGTTGACCAATTTTTGTTTGACCAATTCCACTGCTTTCTTTTGCATAAGTGCATGCAATGCCTCCATCAGATGGCTGTCTCTGGGGGATGTGCATAGCCACTTATGACGGTCGGTGACCGTGACAAGTTTGGTCAGTTCTGGGAGGGTGTATTGTCAGGAACAAAGGTCGTGGCCGGGGTCATGGGGGATCCAATGTCCTGTTTTTCACCAAACAGGCCAAGGGAAGTAAACGGAGTAAATGACAATTACCATGGTCTAGACCCCATAGACAGTCAGTTTTGTTCAGTTCAGGGTCTAGAGTTAGTGAATCAGACTGTAAATTGCAATGCTTTCAGTCATGCACATTTTGTAACAGACACCGGGCTGTCCCAAAAGAGAGGCTTAAGTCCTGATTGGAAATCAATGTCCAACTTACAGGAAGGGTACAACCTACCCTTCAAGATGGGACCACCTGACAAGGTCAACCTTAGTGGTCAGTGCAAACCCTCAAGTGCAAAAACAATTGTCTGAAGGAGGTGTTGCACACAGAAAAAGGCAGTGGAAATGGTTGTGGTTCAATCCTCACTAGCCTTTTACAATCTGTTATTCCTAGTCCCAAAACCCCAGAACTGGTGGAGACCAATTTTAGACCTAAGCACCTTAAACTTATTCCTGACAGTGGACATGTTCAAAATGGAAACACCAGAGATCATCAGACTCTCTTTGCAGCAGGGAGAGTGGGTCACTTACCTGGACTTCAGTGATGTGTATTTTCACATTTCCATAAGTCCTAGATCAAGGAACTTTCTCAGGTTGCACCTAAACGGGCAAACCTTTCAGTTTGCAGCTCTACCTTTTGGCCTAGCGATGGCTCCGTTGGAGTTCACAAAGGTTGTAAAGGAAGTGAAACTCATGGCCCAGGCAAGGGGTATAAGGATCCACCAGTACCCAGATGACTCCTAGGAAATTTTGCTTGCAGCATACTCAAACACTTTTGGTCATGTCAAGATCTGGGTTGGGTAGTGAACCTGGTCAAGTTGGAACTGATTCTGCAATAAGTTTTCAACTTTGTAGGTTATTGTTTCGACCTCTCTCTCCCATGCAGGCGAGGTGGTCCACCTTAAGGCAGAAAATTCAGACCCTAAACAGTCAGGCAATTCATGTCGCTGATGGGGCCCCCGACAGCCACAGAGAAACAAGTTCAGTTGGGTCATCTTCAAATGAGGCCTCTCCAGTGGCACTTGAAAAATCATTGGCATCTGCCAGAGGTTTTGGAAAAGACCATTCCTCTGCCCAGGTCACTCCATCCCCACCTGGGTTGGTGGCTGAACGAGGACAGTGTTAAAAGGACAGCCCCTACATCCTCTTTGTCACACTCTGAAGTTCTTTACAGATCCATCAAACGAAGGTTGGGGTGCCCTTGGGGGACTGCACCACAAAAGGCATCTGGTCACAACCAGAAAGCAAATTGTACATAAATTTCCTAGAATTGAAGGCAGTCATTCTGGCTCTCAAGGAGTTTGAGCCTTTCTGCAGGGGCCAGATTTTGTTAGTGGCGACAAACAACACCACAGTTGTTGCCTACAGAGGGAGCATGAGATCAGGCTCCCTTGTGCCCTCCCGGGTCGTCTGAATGTGATAGCTGACAAATTGTCCAGGCATCGACAGGTGATCCAGACTGAGTGGTCCCTCCTACAAGAGGTGTTCAGTCATGTATGTTCAAGATGGCACACATCTCAGGTTGATCTGTTTGCCATCAGATTCAACAACAAGCTCCCCCTGTTCGTGTCTCCGGTTCCTGATCAGACAGCTTCGAGGGTGGATGCGTTGAGTCTTCAGCGGGAGGAGTTGGATGTTTATGCCTTTCCTCCAGTATCTCTCCTCGGCCAGGTGGTCTTCAAGGTGGTAGACCAAGGTTGTTGACGGATGCTCCTGATTGCCCCAGGACGGCCAAACATGCACTAGTTCTGAAATCTTGTCAATGTGTCAGTTTAAGTTCCACTGTTGCTACCACAGGTGGAAAATCTGCTGATGCAGCCCTTCAGCAAGTGCCCTCACAGGGACCTTTTCAACCTGAATCTGTATGCTTGGCTCCTCTAGCCGCGAGCATCCAACAGCAAGGGTTCTCTAAGGAAGTGGCAACAAGAATTGAAGCTCCTCAGATGCTCAACCAGAGGTGTCTATGAGTTGAAGTGGTCCATGTTTGTCAAATGGTGTGAGTCAAATCAGGTGGCCTTCAGGTCACCTTCTATAAAGCAAATCATGGATTTTCTCCTGCTCTTGTTTCAGGACAGGCATCTTCAGCCTTGCACGATTGATGGCTATAGAACAGCTATAGCCGATAAAATCGGGAATGATAAGATCAATATCAGCAAAGATGAAAACTTGACTCGTTCATTGAGAGAAACCTAAGGGAAGGAGGTGTGTACCTACTTGGAATCTTTTCTTGGTATTACACCAGTTAACCAAGCTTCTTATCTATGAATCAGTTGGCTCGGGAGGGTCCGTCTTGTGTTGTGCCAGTGATTATCCCAGCCCTGGCTCCTACACTTGATAAGTCTCTTAAGGATGATAGGACTCTCTGCCCAGTACGAGCATTGCGTTATTATTTGGACAAAACCAAGGACATCTGACAGGGTAAGGAGTTGGTATTTGTCTCCTTTAGGAAGAACTTCACCAAGGGCATTGTTCCTGCAACTGTTTCTTCCTGGATCAAGCAGACCGTGCTTTTGTGTTACCAACTTTCACATGACAATGCTCAACGGCTGCATCAGGTAAACGCCCATGATGTTAGGGCCTGTGCGGCATCCAAGGCCTTCCAAGGAGGGGTACCTTTGGACCAAATCCTTTCAGTCTGTCATTGGAAGTCACATAACACCTTCACCCAATTCTAGTTGAAGGATGTGGCTTGAGCTGATTTGGAATGTACCACTTAGGTCCGGTCGTGGCGGCTCAACAAATCTGCGAGTGATTTGACCTTATAGTTGGGTTCTTATTGTGTACGTGGTTGACGCAAGAAGGGACCCTTCATTTTTGCCTCTTCCACTTGTTTGTCACGTGGCAGGCTGTCTTCCATAGGAAGGTCAGCTGCAAGATCTCGCCTCCTTTTCTGCTTCCTCGGAAATCCTTAGGGACTGAACTTTTGTCCACCCTCTCCTACAGGTACCTGGTTCGGGGTGAAAAAGACTGGGGGAGCACTTTTAGGAGTAGACACCGAACTTTGGTAGCCCCTTATTATCCTTGGGGCCTGGATGGCCTGGACTGGAGTTCTTGGTTGTCCCTGGTTTTTCACTACCCTCCAGCCACTGGGTAGTTATTCTGCATTTGTCCACTAGTAAAGGTGTATTAATGCAATAAAATAGAAAATTTAATAAGTAAAATAGTTAATACCTTACCTAGTGGACAAAGGGATACCCACCCTACCTACCCAGCAATTTAAAGCTCAATCTGGGGACATCATAGGTAGCTAACAAAAAGAGGAAGCATGCATGCGCGCACTTGCGAAGCAGACGAGCTGGGGGTGACACGCCACCTGGCGCATGAACAGGACAATACCGGTCCTGGCCAGAGCCCAGCTCATTACATTTTTCTGTAATGTTTGGCGAGACTGGCAGTATGCTGGGCATATGCTTTTGTCTCACTAGGTAAGGTATTAACGTATAAAACTTTAATTTACTTATTAAGTTTTCCATTTTTCCATTGTGTTAATACATCATACCCAATAGACAACTGCTATACCAGTTGACATGTCCAGTCCTGCCAAACGACAGAAAAACTCATCTTGTGTTTCCACCCACAGGACCAGTCTAGTAGTGTTCATCTGATGGGTGGCACATAGTACTTCCTTTCTGTCTAAACAGTGTGACATCATAGCATCTTTTTCATTTGACGCGTGTAGTGTCCAGACATGTTTTTGAAGAGCTGAGGAAGCTTATAGAAAAGTAAAGATATTTGCGAATTTTGAACTTTATTTTATCAGAAATTTATTTTATTTTGGTTGTCGTATATCATGGCCTCTCCAGGACAGAAATGAAGCACTTGTGGCCACATTAGGCGTTCATTCCGTTGGTACATATTTCTCTAAACCACACCCACCTGCGCAGTGGCTACGATAATCTTTGCAATAAGTACCACTGGAATGAAATAAGTAAGTACTGGGTATATAAAATGGCGGCAAATAGTTCTCAATGATTTTATGTGTCACTTGTATTGTATACTTGTATTGCCACATTATATTTTCCTTTCTTGCACCTACCCAGAACTTTCTGCCATTTTTGTAGAGTGATCACGTGACCTATTCACTAAAGAAATCTGGTGAGATATGTCTATCACTTTAATACTTATTTTAGTCATTCGAAAGTACCACCGGAAGACAAATAAGTATTGTGAACAAAATTGCAAATTTAATAATTAAATTAAATTTTTATAAGTTAATACCCTATCCAATGGACAATTTGCTAAACCGGTCGGCGCAGACCGGCCCACCAAACGTCAGAAAAAGACGTCCTGTGTTTCCACTGGCTGGCCGGTCCGTAGTATTGTGCACTCCCCAGATAGCGCCTCGTACTTCCTTCTTGTCTAGACAACCTGACGTCATAGCATCTTTTTCGTTTGGCGCGTGTACTGTGCAAACATGTTTTTCAACATCTCCAGAAATTTTAAGGAAAAGTTGGAAATTTTAATTACTTAAATGTAGCTTTTATAAGCTACAAGCTTACCATGTGGGACTTAATGCTGTTCTCGGGTTGCCACACCCGGGGCCAACGTCTTAGAAAAAAAGACAGTTCTTGTTGGCCACCGGATATACTGGTAGTTGTCGTCACGTGATAACTTCTGACCAATCGTCCTACTTTCTCGTTGAAATTTTTTTTAAACCTACCCCTCAGCTGTAAACAGCGGGGAGGCAGGGTGGGACTCTCCTAAGTCCCACATGGTAAGCTTGTAGCTTATAAAAGCTACATTTAAGTAATTAAAATTTCCGATTTTATTACGCTACAATAGCTTACCATGTGGGACTTAATGCTGAATTCAACCGCCCGGTGGCAGGATTACAGCTGAGACTGGAAGATATGTAATTTTTTCTAAGATTTTGAATTAAAAGTATAGAATAGTGCCAGAAATACCAGTCTGAGTCCCATTTACAGTGCCCCGATCCCGAAAGCCGGGCCTGTAACGAGCCAAAAACCTAAGTAAATGAGAGACAGTGCTAAAACTGTCTAGATGTTTGATTGTAGGACAGAAGTGCAGCCGTGCTCACTTCGAGGTCTAAGGGTCCCAAAGGGCCCTTCACGTGTGACTGACCAACCCAGTGGTTGGGCCTCTCATAAAAATTTTTTTAAAACCTGAATATGAGATTAATGACAACTAAATAAGTCCTTAATAGAAATTACTTGATAATTAAAGGATAAAATGACCTTACCCGTAACATCTTGAAGGTAAAGGAATACCTAGATCCTGGGAATGACTCCTGAAGACTTGGTTGTAGCGGATGTGCCCCCCCCCCCCCCCCCCCCCCTTTTTTCTTTCCGAGGACAACTGGTCTGAGGGGAAGGATCTAGGACTTGTTGTGCAGCCACTACGGGTCCCAGGTACAAATTGTTGTCGGTGTCCGACCAAGTAAGGTCTTTTAGGTAAAAATTTGTAAATGTGTTGTGAGCTTTCCAGTGACAGGCTTGCATGATTTGGTCCACCGATACCCCACCGTAAAAGGCCTTAGAGGCCGAGAAGGCCCGGATGTCATGCGCTTTGACTTGGACCAAGTCTAAGGCTTGTTGATCTGCTTGTTTGTAACAAAGTAAGATGGTTTGTTTCAACCATGAAGAGAGTGTAGCGGGTCTGATGTCTGAGGTATGTCCTTTCTTAAAGGAGATGAAAAGGAGAGAACGAGACCCTCTCAGGTCTTTAGTTCGGTCCAAATAAAACCTCAGGGCCCGCACGGGACACAGGGTCCTGTCTTCTTTAAACTGTCTATCTACAATGGTAGTCAAAGCAGGAATAGTCACTGGTGACACACTTTGAGAACCTTCTCTTGCTAGTTGGTTTTTGGCTATGAAATCAGAAGAAGGGAACAAGGCTACCTTTTCCCATTGGCCTAAATTAGCTACTTTGTTAGCGACCCAGGCATGGATTTCGCTGCGGCGCTTGCCGGAGGCCAAGGCTAGCAAGAAAGCAGTTTTGAGAGTAAGATGTTTGAGGTCTGAGTCTTTCATGGGCTCAAATGGTGCTTTGGTGAGCTCGTTAAGGACAACAGAAAGGTTCCACTTGGGTAAATTTCTGGAACTTTTAGGACGATCCCTGTGAAAACTGGAGAGTAACCTATGAAGGTCTGCATTGTGTGCAATGTGTTGGGCCGTTGGGCCCAAAGTGTCAACGATTGCAGTCCTGTAACCATCAATGGTCGAGGGGCGCCTGTTTAAGTCTTGGTACAGATACATGAAGAAATCTGAGATTTGTTTCACAGACGGAGTGGAGAAATCCACCGAATTTTCTCTGCACCATTTTTCAAATAGGGCCCACTTTGATTTGTAGATGGTCCTTGTTGATGACCGCTGAGGGGCAGCAATTCTCTCTGCCACCTCCACAGAGAAGCCTTGTTCCTGGAGTTGCCCGCTCCTAGACACCAGGCGTGGAGGTTCAGGTGCTGGGGGTTGTTGTGGAACACCAGCTTGTGGGACTGTTTGAGTAGGGTTGTTGACACTAGGAGTTGTAGTGGGATCTCTGTTGAGAGCTGCACTAGGTCCCAAAACCAGGGCATCCCTGGCCAGCCTGGGGCTATTACGATGATCAGGCAATGACATTGCCTGATCTTTTGGATCACCTTGTGAAGGAGAGCCATAGGAGGGTACGCATAGGCCGTGAGGTTGGTCCAGTTTATGTTCAGAGCATCTATGTCCCAGGCCTTTGGGTCTGGGATAGGAGACACGTATAGGGGGAGTTTGTGGTTCAGGTGAGTGGCAAATAAGTCTACATGAGGGGTGAACCACTTTTGGCAGATCTGTTTGAAGACCTGTGGGTGCAGAGACCATTCTGTTGACTGCACTTGGTTGGACCTGGAGAGCAGGTCGGCCATCACATTCAGGCACCCTGGAATGTGCCTGGCTTTCAATGTTATGTGGTAGTGATGGCACCAGGTCATGATCTTCCACAGGAGAGCACACATCTCTGCCGAGTGTGTTCCTCCTTGTTTGTTGATGTAGGCTACCACTGTTGAGTTGTCCGTCGCAACCAACACTGTTTGATTCTGGCACTGGTCCTTGAAGTCTCGAAGGGCCAGGGAGACCGCCTTCAATTCTAGGACATTTATGTGTAGCCTTTTTTCCCGATCCGACCACAGACCCTTTGTAGAATTTTGGTCTAAGTGAGCGCCCCAACCTTCGTTTGAGGCGTCGGTAAAGAGTTGGATACTGTGGTCTTTGGGATGAAGGTCTGCACCTTTCATCACATTGGAGGGATTTTGCCACCAATCCAGGTGGGCTGCAATGGCTTCTGTCCAGGGAAGGAGGTTGTCCAGCGACTGAGGATATCTCCAGTGCTCTTTGAGGTGAAACTGAAAGGGCCTCATGTGAAGGCGTCCCTCCAGGACCATTTTCTCCGTTGAGGCTAGCAACCCAATTAGAGACATCAAACATCTTGCAGTCAAAACACGTTTTGACTTGAGTCGTAGGATCAAATCCTGAAGTTTGAGCCATCTCTCTTGAGTGGGTTTTACAAGGGCTGAATCTAGGTGGTATTCGTAGCCCACGAACGAAAACACCTGAGTAGGTTTCAGTTCTGATTTTTCCTGATTTATTATCCACCCCAAGGACTGAGTTAGGTCTACCACTGCCTGAGTGCCTGAGACTGGGACCTGATCAGCCAGTCGTCCAGGTATTGGTGAATTCTGAGTCCTCTTGAGAGGGCCATTAGTTTCACTTCCTTTACGATCATTGTAAAGACCTGGGGGGCTGTGGCTAGCCCGAACGGGAGGGAGGTGAACTGGAACACCTGAGCCTTGTAGCAAAACCTTAGGTATTTCCTTGAGCTTGGGTGGATGGGGATGTGCAGGTAAGCGTCCGACAGATCTATCGACGATACCCACTCCCCTGGAATCAGGGAGGTCCTGATGGACTCTGGAGTTTCCATTTTGAACTTTTCTACGTGTAGAAAAGTGTTGAGCCTGCTTAAGTCTATGACTGGCCTCCACCTTTGGTGAGGCTTGGGTACTAGGAACAGGCGACTGTAAAACCCGAGAGATTTTACATTGTCTACCCTTTCGATAGCGTTCTTTGACAGGAGAGACTGGATACAAGTAGCCAAGGCTTGGTCTTTTTGTTGGGCCTTGTACTCTGACAGAATCAGAGGAAATCTGATCAAGTTTGGCTTTGAACGGAATGGCAGAACGTAGCCATTGGTGATAATGTTTAACATGTTTTGAGAACATTTGTTTGTGAGCCAGTCTCTCCTGAAAGAACGGAGGCGACCTCCTACTGGTGGACTGAGTGAGGCTTTGGAGGAGTCATTGGGGAGGGGGGTTTCCACGCCCCCTTCCTCTATTGTGGGGTCGAAAACGACCCCTGGAGCCTCTGAAGTTGGATTTTCCTCTTCCCGAGGGAAAGGACTGGTTACTGCTTTGAGAGGTATTGCCCCCATAGGGGCGTTTCCTGTAGGAGCCTCTTTTCTTGTGGGGACCACGAAAGGGCTTATTCTGGTAGGGTACAAAAAGAATCTTATGAGGTGCCTTTTTTGAGAAGGAAGTCCTCACCTTCCTTCGCTAACTGAGACTCGAACAAGGAAGGGCCCCAAAAGGACGAGTTCCTGAGTTCTTGACGTCTCGTTTCTCCTAATTGTGGATGTAATAGAGTCATCTCGGCTTCGCGTCTGAGCAAGCCGGTATTAGCCATAGAGTATAATTCCCTCTGCAAAATATGGGCTAGAGATTTGCTGAGACAAGTGAGGGCCCTGTGTTGGACAAGTACTGTCTTGTTCCAAAAATCTAAGTAGTCAGCTACTTCCTCATATCCGCGCTTTGCCGCTTTCTCAGGATTGGCACCTTTCTGAATCTGAGATTTTATCTTCTTGACCGTAGATTTGATGCTATGTTGGCATTTTTCCAATGAAGCATTGCAAGAAGAGGAGGTTTTGGCAAATGCAGCGGTGAAGTTGAGGGTAGAAATATTTTGTCTAGCCTGAAGTTCCAGCTCCTTGAGAACTGGCAGGGGAACTCTGGCTACTGGGGGCCCAGAAGGTCTAGGAGTAATACAGATCTTAGCAAAGTCCGTATTCAACTCCTGAATTTTGTCCTGAAAAGTTGGTTGTCCCACCTTGTACCACTTTGAAGTTGAGGGAGGAGGCTTGACATATTTTCCCTCAGATAAATTGGCAGCCTTAAAGTCATGTTGGAATTTATCAAAGGCGTCCTTGATAACTGAGCTAAGTGGAAGGATAGAGGAAGGACCTCTAGGTCTGAGCTCTTGACGGCCTTTTTCATCATCCAGACCCAACACTGAAGTGGACGACCTGGGCATAGATTCCCTGGGGTCAGGGAGAGACAGAATACACCTGAAGGTGTCTACCTCTTCAGAGTATTGTGAGGGCATGTCAGACAAAGCTACTTCCCTATAATAAGGGGGGTCTGGATCATGTTGTGGGAGGTCTTGATCAGAAGCTACTCCTGAGGGCTGAGCCCTAGAGGGCTTAGAAGACCTGTGTCTGGCTACAGGGGAGTGATCCTCCTCTGAGGAAAATGACACGTATCTAGATCTTGATTTATGTTTGCTCTTGTCAGAGTGTTTTTTGGATCTAGAAGAAGGGATCCGAGGTTCATCGGAATCTTCAATTAGTTGGTCCGAGGCAGAGCTCGGGTCAACTGGCTGCTTATGGCTTTGCTTTTTGTGAGAGTACGAGACCTCTTCGGGATGACCTTCAGAGGGGGCAACGTACTGATCCGAGGAAGGTTGAGTAGATACTAGACGCGGAGGAAGTGCTGGACCGAAGTCCACATCCATATCCTCGCTTGGGATGTTAGTACCAGATCTCGGAGGGGGCAAATCCAGAGGGGCAGCAATATTACTGGACAAGCCAGGTTTTGAAGCCAGAAGAGAGGAATCTACCTCGACTTTCTGTTTTGCAGCCAACTCCTCTCGGAGTGACTGAAAAGCTTCCAACATGGATGCCTGGAAGGTACCCATTTGCTGTTGTAAATGTATATTTAAGGAATCACCGAGTGATTTCTCTATGTTCTTCTGGATTTTATTTTGCAAAGCCGTACCAGGGGTGGGTGGAATAGTCTTGGCTGGCGTTTTCAAGGACAGCTAGGGAACTGAAGGCAAGAGGTTGTGGACGGGGGGGTGAAGTAAAAAGGCTATCAGCAGCACACTCGAGGTCTGCATTGGATCCAGTGAAGGAATCCCCGTCGCCTTCACCCAAAAGATCTAGTTCATCTTTGGAACTAGTTGCCGCTTTTTGCTTTTTCAAATACCGCTTCCGGTTTTGAATTTTCTGTAATTGCTCATCTGTGAAAGACGTGCAAATTTCACAAGGGGTTTCAAAGGTGACACAGGGGTCATCTCCCTTGCCAGCCTCCCTACAGGTAGGGCAGAAATTATGTGTATCAAAGCTAAAGCAGAAATGGCAGCATTTCTGAGCTCTCGGTTTGTCTTTATTTGCTTGATGTGTAGACATTTTATACGCAATAAAAAAGACGTACAATAGAATTGCCTGAACCGAGGAAAGCTAAAAACACGCGAAAGTCAAGAAATACTTAAGGTGTGAAAATCAGAATTTTACAGAATGATCTATAGCATATAATTAAAGAAATATGCAAATATTAGCCTCCAACAATAAGTAAGAACTGAGAAAAAAATAGAAATGTCTGTATATTTACAAACTGCTACCAGTCAATCGTGGCCAACGAGAAAGTAGGACGATTGGTCAGAAGTTATCACGTGACGACAACTACCAGTATATCCGGTGGCTAACAAGAACTGTCTTTTTTTCTAAGACGTTGGCCCTGGGTGTGGCAACCCGAGAACAGCATTAAGTCCCACATGGTAAGCTATTGTAGCGTAATAAAATGTGCTTTATGACGGATTTTCAACCTTATATGTGGAATTTTCACTGTAGAAGTGTTATCTACTGATCAAGCACGGATATACATTTAGAAATCTGCTGGAAACGCTCCCTAGCTGACTCAATTTAGTGTTGATGATAGGGCAGTTAAGACGACAATATAAAGGCAGCCATTTTTTTCTAGTTTCCTCCCATTCAACCATGGTGTTGTTAGGGGCAGATCAACAATATTAAGGAAATAATGGATATACTACTTACAGGTATTTTTATCCCTGTTCTTTTGTTGAATGTACCTTCTGTAACTTTCCAGTTCAATTACCATAGAAACGTCTTTTCTAGTACTACAAATTAAATCACGGACAACTTCAGTCTATGTAGTTTTGAACACTGCAAATAGAAGGAATTCCCCAAGAGGTACATTCTTCAGAGCGCACTGGTACCGACTTCTCTGCTGTAAGCATCAGTCACACCAACCTAGCTCGAGTTTTTAGTGTTTTTTCATCAGAAGCAAGAGATGAATTCTTCAGATTTCTTCAGATCACTCTCAGTCCCACCCTTATGGACCCGACACTTGTGTCGGTAGTAAGGGCAGTGGATGGCCAGGACACTGGTTTGAGTGCACAGCCGGCTGAGCAACCGACTTCAGACCGGCATCGACCAGGACTTTCATCTTCAGAGCGCACTGGTCCATCCTTCTCTGCTTTCAAAGCATCAGCTCAAAGAACGTGACCTCGGACGTCATATCCAGTCAGCCAATCGCGTGTCCTTCTGACCAATCACGAAGCAGGTCACATGTTTTTACCGGCCAGGAAGGTCGGAAGTGCGTTCTTCAGAACTTACGTCTACTGCGACTAGAGTCCCTGCTTTGCAGACCCGGCCTTGTTGTCGGTAGTGGGGTTTTGTGGACTGTAAAGTTGCCAGTAAAGCATCACACAAAGAACGCGAATACTGACGTCATCTCCAGTCGTCAGCCAATCGCGTGTCCTTCCGAACAATCACGAAGCAGGTCACGTGTTTTTTCACCGACCAGGAAGATCGGAAGTGCGTCTACCGTGATTGCAGTCCCTGCCTTGCAGACCCGGCTTCGTTGTCGGTAGTGGGGTATGTGGATGAGCAGAATACTGCGCATTTAAGTATCACAAAAGAACGCCACAACTGACGAGCTCCAATCAGCCAATCGCGTGTCTTTCTGACCAGCAAGCTGGTCACGTGACACACCGAACATCAAGTGTTTCTAAAAATAGTTCACAAGGGCTTTCCCAGCAACTGTCAAATCTACAAATAAGACGTGCGATTAAAGAAATACTTTGATTAATGGAGGAAACCTACAGCAAGCTGAATTCAACACACAAGATAGTTGTAACATTGCTTTAGCAACTGTTCAGTACTGGCTACACAGCCTTGTACACTGGCTTCAGCAACTGGTTACAGAGTGTACCGGCTGGTACTGGCTACACAGCCTTGTACACGGGAACTGGACAATTCGGCCCTTTGCCAAATCGGCCCTCGGCAAATCGGCCCCCTAAAAACTCGGCCTTTGGCAAGTCGGCCCTGTTAAAAACACTAAATTTTACTTTTATAGCACTTACTCTCCATCAAATGACATACTCTAAGGCTGACAGATATTTAGTATGAACAGTACATCAGGGGATCATGTATTAAGTTATTAATACAAATAATGGCAGATTATTCTTTGCGATCACATTATTTTGTTTTATAAGGGTGACAAATTCTAAAGTGATATTTGCTCAGTGCAATTAACATTTATCAAAGATATTTGGATGTTTCATCAAGTTCTTCTAACTTCTGTCCTTTAGACACCTGTTTATGTTTGAATAATTATAAGTGCAATTAGACAATCACATCAAGAATGAAAACTACAAGAGTAATATTTAGCAAAAGTGCAATTAACATATATCAAAGACTTTGGGATGCTGTAATCAATATCCTTTATCCCCTGAGCTTTACTCACCTATTTGTGTTAGTTTTATTGAAAGTGTAATTGACTTCAAAAGGATTAAGTGCTATAAGAGTTTTTATGAAGTTACATTCTTATTAGATTGTGATTTTTGTCATTAATTTCCAGGGGGCCAATTTGACTGTGGTATTTTTTTCTTGGGGGCCGATTTGACGGGGGCCGATATGGCAAAGGGCCGATTTGTCTATGGTCAGCCATTGCTTCAACAACTGGTTACAGAGTGTACCGGCTGGTACTGGCTACACAGCCTTGTACACTTGCTTCAACCTACCGGTTACAAGTCTAGTAACAGGGTGCTGGCTACACAGTCCTTACTGTACAGGGCTTCACCCCAACTGGTTACATAGAAAAAGCTGGCTAAATATAGCCCAGTAGCTGTCTAAATTCATTGGTGACCCCAGCCTGCCAGTTTTTTTGTGCCGGTTACAGAGACTTAACTGTTTACAGTGAATTACCGGTTATGGAGTCTTGGTACCGGACAGAATTGCCTAAGTGTCCCCAGCTACTGCCAGGCAATCTTCCCTTATCACACCTCCCAACAGCCTGTTATCGGTGCTGGACTTGACTAGAGAGATAATAGATTTCACCTTGACAAACACAGACCTGAATAACCAGCATGAAAGGGAATAGGTCTTAATCAAAAAAAAAAAAGTGGTCGATAGTCAGACAAGTTCTTCATCATGTCCGGCCAAGGGTCAGCCATCTCAATTTCTGTGTAAATGCTGCACCTTGCAGGATGCTGGCCTGAGGCAAGAGTCTTTTAAATGTGAAAAGTTGTGTCAGCCCCACCGGACCGGACCACAGCAAAAACAGAGAGACTGTTTTCTCGGATCATTGTCACCAGACTGGGCCAGTGTCCGGAGGCCGGAGGGACAGAAATGTTTGTCAGACTAGCAAATGTCCCAAATGTGGCACACATCTGCCTGTAGGGTCCAGACTAACCCCGTTTCGGGACTTAGGAAGCCTTGGGGGGGCTGGACCCTAGATAGTACAAATGTTGAAGGAGGGCTACACTCTCCCTTTCCAGTCAAGACCAAGCTTGACAAGGTCACCCAAATTATCAACTGCTATGCACATCTTCACAAGAACCTATTGGTTAGAAGCATTACATCAGCTTATGGACAAGGAATGGTGCAGTCGAGCCAGTTCAAAATCTCTGGGCTTCTTCAACCTTGCTTGGTTCCAAAACCACACAACCATTGGAGACCTATTCTAGGTCTGAGCAAACCAAACCTTTCGGAGACCATCAGGACCATCCTCCAACAATGGGAGTGGGTTACTTCATTAGATTTCAAGGACGTCTACTTCCATATACCATTACAGGAACAGTCCAGGACATATCAAATTTCATGTCCAGGGTCGGACATACCAGTTCAAAGCACTGTCTTTCGGTCTGTCCACTGCACCCATGGAGCTCAATGTAGTAGCAAAGGAGTTGAAACTGATGGCAATACACAAGGGTATAATAATCCACCACTGGTTGGTGAAAGCCACATCCCACCGGGGTTGTCTCCGGCATACACTAGATCTAGTGAAAATATGCCAAAGTTTAGGTTACCAGTTCGACCTCATGGCCGGTCGGGTCCGACCTATACCGGAC
This sequence comes from Sabellastarte sp. h YS-2021, assembly GCA_964017235.1. Classification (NCBI taxonomy): domain Eukaryota; kingdom Metazoa; phylum Annelida; class Polychaeta; order Sabellida; family Sabellidae; genus Sabellastarte; species Sabellastarte sp. h YS-2021. Next base: position 89,403,173 of record OZ024931.1, read on the forward strand.
CATTGGCAGAACCTTCAGGACAAATACTAGAAATACTGTCACTACCGGTTTGTCCGGCCCAGCAGTTCATGTCTGATAGGTTTACTAACAGCCACAGGAAAGCAATTTCACCTAGGCCGACTTCATAGGAGACCCATACAGTGGCATCTCAAAAACAACTGGAGGGTACTGGAGTCACTAGAAAAGGTGATTCCAATACCAAGGTGATTGCACCCACTTTTACAAGGGTGGTTGGAAGAGGACAATTGCATTACAGGCCAACCATTACACCCAAATAAAACATGATCTGCAATTTTTACAGATTCATCAAAAGCAGGGTGGGGTGCTCACTTAAACGAACACACTGCAGGAGGCACCTAGTCCCTCCTGGAAAGCAGGTTGCATATCAATTACCTAGAACTCAAGGCAATCTTTCTAGCCTTACAAGAGTTCCAAGACCTCTGTATACACAAGATAGTACTTGTAGAGACAGACAACACCACAGTCGTGTCATACATAAACAGGGAAGGAGGCATGAGGTCGGGCCCACTTTGTGCTTTACTATGGAGAATCTTGACCTGGGGCGCCAGAAATCAAGTAACTCTAAAAGCCCGACACATTCCAGGCTGGCTGAGTGTGGTCGCAGACAAGCTATCCAGGCTAGACCAGACCACCCAAACAGAGTGGTCTCTCCTTCAGGAGGTCTTCCAAGCAATATGCAACAGGTGGCACCAGCCTCAAATAGACCTATTTGCCACGAGGTTCAACAACAAGTTGCCCTTGTTTGTGTCACCGGTACCGGATCCCCTGGTTACAGCAGTGAATGCGCTCAGTTTGCCATGGTAGGATCAGGAAGCATACACCTTCCCACTATCAGCCATATTGGGCAAAGCGGTGATGTTGCAGGACTCCCCATACAAGAGGATCATTCTGATTGCTCCGGGGTGGCCCATCATGCCTTGGCTTTTAGAATCCAGTGGCCATGTCCAGCCAAATCCCACTGAGCCTGCCCAATCTGCCCAACCTGTTGACACAACCATTCAATCAGATCCCTCACTGAAATCTGACAAATCTTAATCTCGATGCTCGGCTCCTGGAGCCTCAGCATTCGAGGAGCAGGGCTTTGCTGAGGTGGTGGCAGCAAGAATTGAGTCTCCTCAAAGGGATCAACCAGATCAGTCTATGAGGCAAAGTGGACCATTGTTACATACCCTCCTGGAACCTCTCACTGGTTTTGCACCAACTGAATTAGGCTCCATTTGGACCAATCAAGGAGGCCTCCTTGAAGCATTTGACCTTCAAGATGGTATTCTTCTTGGCCCTTGGGTCGGGCAAACGCAGAAGTGAGATTTAATTGGTCAACGGTGTCCCCGTATCCATTACCCAGGTTTCTATCCAAGAATCAGCTGGTCAGGAGGGTCCAGACAGTGTGGCCCCAGTGGTTATAACAGCCCTGGCCCCCTTCTCTGGATAGATCCCTCAAGTCTGACTGGTCCCTTTTTTCCGATTAGAGCTATTACGTCATGTTGTCTAGACAGGAAGTAAATACCATGCGCCACCTGGCGAATGCACAGTACTCGGACCGGCCAGCCGGTGGAAACACAGGACGTCTTTTTCTGGCGTTTGGCGGGCCGGTCTGCGCCGACCGGTTTAGCAATTGTCCATTGGATAGGGTAATAACTTATAAAAATTTAATTTACTTATTAAATTTGCAATTTTATTGCGTTAATACATCCTATCCAATGGACAATTTGCTGAATAACTACCGCTTGGTCTGCGGGTAAGTTACTAGGGACATATGTGAACTCATAATAGCAAATTTTAACCTACGGTCTAGGCTGACTTTGTCAGGAGACCAATAGGCCCAGGCCTGGATTGACCTTAAGGTCAGGAAACCCTGTAAGGTCATGGTCGGTTGCCAGCAGCCGGTTACCCGGGGCTATACCGCCGTCGCCCCCCCCCCTTTTTTGCAGACCTGCTCTGAGGCAGGGGAAGAGAGGGATGAGTTCAGTCCCAGAATGTCAATAAACCTCCCAAAGGAAGCACATCACATTTTTTACTATGTACATATATACAAATCTCCTCAATCTAAGGGCCACCTGTGGATCTGCTGAGCCACTACCAAGCCCAATTGGTAAAGCTCCGAGTCAGCCCAAGCCACACCCTTCAGATAGAACTGTGTGAGGGTATTATGTGACCTCAGTGGCAGGCTGACAAGATTGGATCTAAGGAGACTCCCGACTGGAAGACCTTAGGAGCAGCAAAGGCCCTGACATCATGGGTTTTAACGTGATGTAAAGAGTGGGCCTCCTGGTCACAGAGCTCATAACATAGGATCACAGGTGCTTGATCTAAGAGGAGATAGAGGCAGATGTTTTTGTCGGAACCTTTCTTAAAGGGGTCAAAACAACCACCTCCTTATTCTGCCTGATGTCTGAGGTCCTGTCCAAATAGTAGCACAATGCTCTGACCGGACAGAGGGACCTGTCAGACTTGAGGGATCTATCCAGAGTCGGGGCCAGGGCTGTTATAACCCCAGGGGCCACACTGGACACTCTATGGCCAGCTGATTCTAGGATAGAAAGCTGGGTGATGGATACAGGGACACCTTTGACCAATCGGATTGGTGTCCAATATATCAGTTTGCCAGGCATGAATCTCACTTTTGCACTTGCCCGACCCAAGGACCAAGAGGAATACCGTCTTGAAGGTCAAATGCTTCAAGGGGGCCTCCTTGATTGGATCAAATGGAGTCTTAGCTGGTGCACGGCCAGTGAGAAGTTCCAGGAGGGTATGCCACTCCTGCCTCTGGGTCTGTCTCTGAGGAAACTATCCAGGAGACGAGCGAGATTTACGTCCTTAGTGATGTTGAAGGGTGAATTTCCAGTTTATCAACAATGGGTGACCTATAACCATCAATGGTGCTGGGCTGTTTGCCAAGCACGTATCTCACTTCTACACTTGCCCGAACCCAGGGCCAAGAGGAAAACTGCCTTGAAGGTCAAATGCTTCAAGGAGGCCTTTAATTGGTTCAAAATGAACCTTGTCAGCTGGTGCAAAAACCAGGGAGAGGTTCCAGGAGGGGGTTCCCCTCCGGCCTTTGGGTCTGTCTCAGTGGAAGCTATCCAGGAGACGAGTGAGATTATCATCCTTACTAACATTGATGGGCAAATTTCTAGACTATCAGCAATGGCTGACCTGTAACCATCAATGGTACTGGACTGCAACTTCCTGTCCTGAAACAGGTACCTAAGGAAGTAAACAACTGACTTTACAGGTGGTGCCCGAAGTCCACCTGATGAATGATACATCACTTGGTAAAAATGACCCATTTGCCTCATAGACTGATCTGATTGACCCCCCTTTGAGGAGCCTCAATTCTTGCTGCCACTGCCTCAGACAAGTCCTGCTCCTCGATTGCTGAGGCTCTAGGAGCCCTGCATGGAGATTAAGATTTGTCAGATTTCTGTGAGGGATCTGATTGAATGGCTGTGAACAGGCTGGACAGATTGGGCAGGCTCAGCGGGATGTGGCTGGACATGGCCACTAGATCCCAAAACCAAGGCATGTTGGGCCACCCCGGAGCAATCAGAATGATTCTCTTACATGGGGAGTCTTGCAACTTCACCACTTTGCCCAATATGGCTGATGGTGAGAAGGTGTATGCTTTTAGATCCTACCATGGCCGACTGAGCACATCCACTGCTGTGGCCAGGGGATCCGGTACCGGTGACACAAAACAGAGGCGACTTGTTGTTGAACCTCGTGCCACCTACTGCATAGAGTGGAAGACCTCTGGAAGGAGAAACCACTGTTGGGATGGTCTGGCCTAGCCTGGACAGCCTGTCTGCTACCACATTAGGCCGGCCTGGAATGTGTCGTGCTTTAGTCACTTGTTTCCTGGTACACCAGGTCAAGATTCTCCATAGTATGGCACAAAGTGGGCCCGACCTCATTCCTCCTTCCTTTATGTATGACACTACTGTGGTGTTGTCAGTTGCTACAAGTACTATCTTGTTGAGCAAAGGTCTTGGAACTCTTTTAAAGCCAGAACGGCTGCTTTAAGTTCTAGATAGTTTATATACAACTTGCTTCCCGGAGGGGACCAGGTTGCTCTTGCCAAGTGCTAATCTAAGTGAGCGCCCCACCCTTCTATTGATGCCTCTGTAAATATTTGCAGAGCATGTTTTATTGGGTGTAATGGTTGGCCTGTAAGTGCATTGTCTTCCTTCAGCCGCCATTGTAAATGGGGGTGCAGGGACCTGGGGACTTGGATCACCTTTTGCAGTGATTCTGGATACCCTCCAGTTGTTTTTGAGATGCCACTGTATGGGTCTCATATGAAGTCTGCCTAGATTAACATGCTTTTCTGTAGATGTTAGTAACCTATCAAGGACATGAATTCCCGGACCGGGCAAGCCGGTAGGGATAGCAGTTTTAACAGTCTCTTGAAGGTTCTGTCACCAGTCCAGAGTCAGCCGGAACCGATCAGACCTGAAGTCAAACTGGTAGCCTACAAAATCGAAGTCTTGTTTGGGCTCCAGCTCTGATTTCTCTAAGTTCATCAGCCAACCCAGTTGCTGACACATTATTTACTAGTTCCTGTGTATGCTGGAGACAAGCCTGGTGGGATCTGGCTCTCACCAACCAGTCATCTAGGTACTGGTGGCTTCTTAAATCCTTGTGTATGGCTATCAATTTCACCTGCTTTGGTATCACGGTGAACTCCAAAGGTGCTGTGGACCAACTGAATGGCAGGGCCTTGAACTGGTATGCCCGACCTTGGATGTGAAATCTCAGGCATTTCCTGGATTGTTCTTGTACAGGTATATGGACATAGGTATCCCTCCTTCAACAGTTGTACTACCTAGGGTCCAGCCCCCAAGGCTTCCTACGTTCCCAAAAAGGGCTTAGTCTGAAACCTATAGGTAGACTGTGTGCCACATTTGGGACATTTGGTATTCTGACAAACATTTTCTGTCCCTCCGGACACTGGTCCGGTCTGGTGACAATGATCCAGGTTAACAGTCTCTCTGTTCTTATTGTGGTCCGGTGGGGCTGACACAACTTTTCACGTTAATAGACTCTTCACCCCGGGCCAGCAGCCTGCAAGGTGCAGTATTTACAGAGCAATTGTCATTTGTGAGATGTCTGACCCCTGGCCGGACATGATGACAAAATTTATTATCTCTCCAGTCAAGTCCAGCACCGATAACAGGTTGTTGAGAGGTGTGATAAGGGACACTGTCATATCACCAAGACCACTGACTGGTCTAAGAATTCTCTGTAACCAAATAAACCTGAGGTAACTCTTGTCCGGTACCCGGGCTCCATACTCGGTACTTTACTGTAACTAGTAATTCTCTGTAACAAAAAAACTAGCAGGCTGGGGTCATCCATGAATTTTGACAGCTACTGGTCTATATTTAGCCAGCTTTTTTTTTTTTTTTTTTTATGTAACCAGTTGGGTTGAAGCACTGTACAGTAAGGACTGTGTAGCCAACACCCTGTTAGTAGACTTTGTAACCAGTAGGTTGAAGCAAGTGTACAAGACTGTGTAGCCAGTACCAGTCGGTACACTCTGTAACCCGTTGTTGAAGCAAGTGTACAAGGCTGTGTAGCCAGTACCAGTCGGTACACTCTGTAACCAGTTGTTGAAGTGTACAAAACTGTGTTACCAGTCAGTACACTCTGTACACAGTTGCTAAAGGAATTTTACAACTATCATCTGTGTTGAATTCAGCTTGCTGTAGGTTTCCTCCATTAATTAAAGTATTTCTTTAATCGGACGTCTTATTTGTAGATTTGACAGTTACTGGGAAAGCCCTTGTGAACTATTTTTAGAAACACTTGGTGTTTGGTGTGTCACGTGACCAGCTTGCTGGTCAGAAGACATGCGATTGGTTGATTGGAGCTTGTCAGTTGTGACGTTCTTTTGTGATACTTAAACATGCAAATGCGCAGTATTCTGCTCATCCACCAACCCCACTACCGACAACGAAGCCGGGTCTGCAAGGCAGGGACTGGAATCACAAAAGACGTGAGTTCTGAAGAACGCACTTCCGACCTTCCTGGTCGGTGAAAACACGTGACCTGCTTTGTGATTGTTCGGAAGGACACGCGATTGGCTGACTGGGGATGACGTCAGTATTCGCGTTCTTTGTGTGATGCTTTACCGGCAACTTTACAGTCCACAAAACCCTACTACCGACAACCAGGCCGGGTCTGCAAAGCAGGGACTGTAGGCACAGTAGACGTGAGTTCTGAAGAACGCACTTCCGACCTTCCTGGTCGGTGAAAACACGTGACCAGCTTCGTGAGTTGGAAGGAAGGAACGCGATTGGCTGACTGGATATGACGTCAGACGTCGCGTTCTTTTAAGCTGGCCGGCCGGCTGATGCTATAAAAGCAGGGGAGCCTGGACCAGTGCGCTCTGAAGATTTTTAGATGAAATTGCTTCTTCCTTTCGTGATAAAACCAGTGAACTGGCCATCCACAACCCTCACTACTGACAACAAAGCCGGGTCCGCAAGGGAGGGACTGATATCACAATAGACGTGTGTTCAACCTTCATGCTCTTCTGATGGATGCCTTCTATGTAGATATATATAAGCTTGCCGGTCGACTAATGCTTTGCAACAAAGATGTCTGGACCAGTGCGCTCTGAAGAAATCTGAAGAATTCATCTAATGCTTCTGATGAAAAAATACTTGAGCTAGGCTGGTGTGACTGGTGCTTTACAGCAGAGAAGTCTGTACCAGTGCGCTCTGATGAAGAATGCACCTTCCATAGGGGAATTCCCTCTATATGCAGTGTTCGAAACTACGTAGACTGAAGATTTCCAGGATTAGCATATGTAGTACTAGAAAAGACGTTTCTATGGTAACTGTAGCTGGAGGGTTACAGAAGGTTCATTCAAACAAAAGACACAGATAAAAATACCTGTAAGAAGTATATCCATAATTCCTCCATATTGTCGATCTGCCCCTAAACAACACAATGGTTGAATGGGAGGAAACTAGCAAAATGGCTGCCTTCATATTTCTCGTCGATTACTGCCCTATCATCAAAATTAAATTGAGTCAACTAGGGAGCGTTTCCAGCAGATTTCTAAATGTATATCCGTGGTTGATCAGTAGATAAAACTTCTACACTGAAAATATCCACATATGAGGTTGAAAATCCGCCATAATGCACACATTTCTTTAAAAAATCTGGAGATTGTAGAAACTACGTCTGCACAGTACACGCGCCAAACGAAAAAGATGCTATGACGTCATGTTGTCTAGACAGGAAGTAAATACCATGCGCCACCTGGCGAATGCACAGTACTGGGACCGGCCAGCCGGTGGAAACACAGGACGTCTTTTTCTGGCGTTTGGCGGGCCAGTCTGCGCCGACCGGTTTAGCAATTGTCCATTGGATAGGATGTATTAACGCAATAAAATTGCAAATTTAATAAGTAAATTAAATTTTATAAGTTAATACCCTATCCAATGAACACACAAGACCCTCCCACCGACCCCGCTATCAGCTTACTACTTAAAACCTCTAAGAGGTTTAGACAACGAAAAAGATGCTATGACGTCAGGTTGTCTAGACAAGAAGGAAGTACAAGGCACCATCTGGGGAGTGCACAGTACTACGGACCGGCCAGCCAGTGGAAACACAGGACGTCTTTTTCTGATGTTTGGTGGGCCGGTCTGCGTCGACCGGTTTAGCAAATTGTCCATTGGATAGGGTATTAACTTATAAAAATTTAATTTAATTATTAAATTTGCAATTTTGTTCACAATACTTATTTGTCTTCCGGTGGTACTTTCGAATGACTAAAATAAGTATTAAAGTGATAGACATATCTCACCAGATTTCTTTAGTGAATAGGTCACGTGATCACTCTACAAAAATGGCAGAAAGTTCTGGGTAGGTGCAAGAAAGGAAAATATAAAGTGGCAAAGTATCGAAGCGCCCACCAGAATACGCCTATTATGGCTCTGATGGGTATCAAAATGTACACAATGTTGTGATACGGGTGTTGGGGATGATATTTTTGTTCTCAAGAAAGACTGATTTTTGCATATCATTGACTATTGAACAGAAACATCAATTAGGCACACCCAGTTACAATGTGGAGTGTCTCCTGGAGGTCTAGAAAACAGTGCTAGTAGGTTGATGAAGCAATCAACTAACACTAGGAGTCTACCACTGGCTTCTGGATTAACCCTAATTTATGATCCAAATTTCTCTCAAGAGCAGTACACAGAGTCACCAGGATTAGAGATGGGGTTGTAAACGTAACGGTATGTAACCCTAATTCTTAGGCTGTCAAGGGGGGCCTACTATTTTTCGGGTGGGTCCTGCCCCTAACCTACAGATCTTGTTGGGATCCAGTAAACTCTTCTTCTAGCCTGCACTTACCATTTGTCATCTGCTTGTGCTGACAACTTGAGCTTTGGGTGATACCTCTTTCTATTTGGAGCTTTGGGTGATACCTCTTTGTATTTGCAATTTTAGATTTTGTCACAGATCGGAATGTTGCAAGCAATGTGTGAAACTTAAAAAGAAAAAAAAAATATTCAGAAAAGCAAAAATTTATTGAACAAAATATATTGTATTCTATATAATTTTCAAAAACAAACAATTTTCATCTATCCATATAAAATGGAATTAAAAATATTTTTGCACCATGAAAGTTTAATATCAATCTCATGCAAGTGAACTGCCACTGATTGGCAGAGTGCATTGTTACAATAATGAAATGCAATAAAAACAGCAATGAAACCTATTTCTTGTGATTTTATTACCAGTGCCAGACGCTGTATCGGATATGCCCCCACCAATCTTGCATTAATAAATAATAAATTGCTAATATATTGTTTTGAGGTAAACATTCTCCGTTAAAGACCCATAATTAGTTTGATTATTTTATATCCATTTTAAACCAAACTTTCCTTGTTCTAACAGTTATTTCATATTTAAGTGGAGAGACATTTGTTTAACTTGGGGTTTTATGTTCCGTTCAACAGCCACGGTCATATTGAGACAGGAGGCCCTCGGCATCTGCCACTTGTGGGACTCAAACCAACACACAGGAGACTGCTTTTGATTACATACCAAACTTCCTAACCACTATAGGCTATTGAGGGACTTTTGACACATTTGTTTACATCAACCCCATTTTACTACTTAAGTTGGTGTGTACTAAAATTCAAGTCACCCAGTTGGTTTCGTCGTTAATGCCAATCTCCAGCTTTTGTAAATATTTCGTCATGTTGGCCCAGGGCACACCAAGAAGCAAATATGATAATACAATGACTTCAATAATTTACTATAGGCCATGTTTAAGATGCCAAGACTTACTGGCTCATATTCTTCAAAACCTTAAAATTCAATTATTTTTTTTTAATTTCAACAATTTGGCCAAAAATCCATAAATGGATTCGCAACAATAGGACTACTATTTAAGAAATTTAAGAATTTTTGATACTGTGTGTATCATGCAGGTGCTGATTAAATATAATTATAAATACATCTGTACAATATGTGCTCCCAAACTGAGAACAAGACATGCATTTGTTGACTGACATTGTACCAAATACTTTGCAAATCACATTACATTTTGGGCAAAAGAAAAATTTTAGTTGATCAATAAAAATAAAGAAAACACACATTACAACACAACCTTATTTACTTAACTAGAGTAACATGCAAAAATACCAGTTCCCATCTTAGAGGACTAAATATATATTACAATAAGATTTAAATAAAGTTCATTAAATTAGCTTAAACTCAACCCTCGCCATATGCCAAGTATTTAGTTGGTAACATAAGAGATATGTTCAATTGTTCATACTGAACATTCAGGAAAACATGATAAAATACTGCCATACTTAGCATCACTAACAGAAAACGAATTATCACATTTGACTTCAGCAAGTCAAATGTGAAAGTAGAAAGCTCTGACTTTCACTTTATTCAGTTTTCTGGAATATACAGTGATAAGTACACACGAAGAAGCAATTTCCAACCCATAATCTGCAGATTTAAGCAATAACCACATTCAATTGGGTAATGTGTGCTTATTATACATATAAAGAAATACAAGAAATATTAAATTAATATCACTTCATAATTAAACGTTTTATGTCATTTACTCAAGTAAACATCCTCAAGTGTATTATTTAGTACAACTTGTTTATGCACAAGGAATTTTAGTATTTGGTGAAAAATTATACCTTCTATTTAAGACTGTTAAGATCCACCCCAGTTCCACAGTCACGAGTCTGCCTTTAAACCAGTCCAAATTTGCACCCAAATACAAAATCACAGAATTTATACAATTAATCTTTTCACTCAAAGAGCCCAATTGTGGCCATCATGTTAACGCTTTAAACACCAATAACAATCTTTATGAGTGAGGATTTGTTTGTGAGTTGTTAGGACTGCCCTCTTTGATTGTCGGTTTTCAACGACTACTCTTTAGCATGTTACTGCTCACATTACTCGTGTTATAAGTTTCTTCAGGGTGAAATGACTAATATTGTACCATCTTACCAGTTCTGAAAGTCAAAACCTATTTCCAGGGTATGGAAACTGAATGAAATCTGAATAAATATAAAGTAGAAATATGAGCTATTTCCTCAAATTTATATATATTTTTTATACTTTTAATGAAGTACAATCCAGTGGAAAGCCTAAAATAATGATGCTTTTGATAACCGGTTTTTAAATATTCTTTGTGGATTTTGTTGTTTCTACCTGAGCGAAACAAACACTGGTATGCCGGATTATCCTTCACACCACTACTATTCGTAGCAGCCTGCTGGGTTACAAATCAGGGATGTCTTACGATAAGTCTTCTACATGGAACTGGGGTGTTACATCAATGTTTAATAGGGATGGTCGGTCTAACTATTTTACCATGCAATCATGTTCAGAGGAATATCATATGAAAATACAATGTATTCCACCTTTTGTTTATGCAGGAAGTAAATACACTTGTCAGTGGACAAAGAGTCAAGACTTCTACAGAGCTTGCCAAGAAGACATTAATTTAGTTATTATCCGATATGACGCATAATAAAACTCTTATTTATTTTTGACGAACTACATATTTTTAAATATTATCTAAAAAATGAACTGTATGAAATTAACATGTTTTCATTTTGAGATAAACAACATATCTAACTAACTTAATGATAATATCATTTCAATATCATTTCATAATAATTTTACATGGAGTCTAAGACTGACCATCTGCTAGAAATGACAAACATTAATGTTTAATTGAACAACCAGAATTAATTCAAGTACCAGAAAAAAACACTAACCCTTAAATCTATGTTTATTTTGTTGGCTGTAAGATGTCCATGAATATTATAAAATAACTTGTGTTACATACAAATTATAAATCATCCAGAATTCATCAAGCAACACAAAATAACAACAGAATTGAAGTATGCTTTTACAAGTTCAACCAACTGTCCACCTTCAGTCCACTCTTCACATTATGATTATGTAACATACACTGTAATTTAATTGCATTTTTTTTTTGTAATAACAGAAGCACATATATTTTACAGCTTATTGAACTTTAAATGCATTGTTCTTGGATCTCTACACGTCTATATATACTGTGTCCACACTGTCTGTTCCTGACAGGCTAGTGGTATTTTAATTCACAAACTGCCACCCATAGCAAAACCCAACACCATAACTAAGCTGCCACGTCACCTCCTCTCTTCATTTAGTTGTCATAAATGATTTAGCATCGATAAACTTGTCGTTAATGCAATAATGGTGGAATAATTCACGCCACACGGGGTCAAACTGCAGAAGATGACGGTTACCTGTGTAATACACAACATACGTTACATGTGGGTTTAATATTGCTGCAATACAAAGGGTTGGCTTTTTTTACATCATTTATATATAAATATAACATCACATTGCCAAAAAACCCAACACAGCACAGGTTCATGAATCATGGCTCATTTTATCACTGCATGCCTACTTATTGTATAAATTGAATCCCCCAACACTTTTAAGCAAAATCATTTTCGAAAACAACTCTAGAGCTTGCTAATAAGTTCAGAACTCCTTGCCTATGCAAAGAAATGCAATTATATTCTCTCTAGCTAAAAGGACCCTTTCCACACTTGTCTATAATTCAAACCCCTTTCCCATTTTTATCAACAATTAAAAGTCCACATCGCACATTTGTCAATATTTAAAAGTCCCCTTATTACACTTGCCTTTTATTACAACCTCACCACCTCCTGACACCAACATTCAAGTTGGGTCATATTTGGCAGTAAAAGATTGCCCATAAGGTGGTTCACATCTAAGGGCCCCATATACACCCACATGCCATATGTGAATAAAATCATATGGAGGTACAGTCTTGCACATGCACGAGTTGCTTTGTATAGTATCCTGGCTTGTCGGTGGGATATACAGTAAGTAACCCTGCTCACTTACCTATAATTATAAGCCCCTTCCTTGCTCTGGTAAGAGCCACAGCCATCTGGCCGTGATTTGCCGCATTACCCAGGTGGCGCTGTATCCAGCTAGAGTCGGCGTGTTCCTCTATGTGAGACATGGGAAGAGAACTCACACAGCTCACTACCACATAGTCCCACTCACGACCTGCGAAAACACATAAATGTGAGCAAACACATTCTCCATAATAGGGCTCAGTCACTACCATATTTTCCAAATCACCATCCCAAAAATGTATTTAGATTTACTTTCCCTTTCTTGTAGAGTAGCACCCCTAGTATCCAACATTCTTTGGAAAGAAATATTTGGGTTTTTATGATACAAAGATTGTAAAATAGCATTTTTGTAAAAAATAACAATGAAATACAAATTAGAGTATTCTCTTGCCTGACGGGCCGAGGGATGATAAAAATTAGCTTAAGTTCAGTATAACTTCCATTAATTTTTGATTCATTATGGGAATATCATCCTGGATGTGTATGCAAGATTTGTTTGTTTGGGTTTTAACGTCGCTTTCAACACTGTACAGGTCATTTCACGACGGACAGTTTTGTGGGCAGAGGAAACCAGTACATACAGTTGGTTAGGCTCTGTACTGTAAAATGGAAACCATCAATAAGCAACTACCAACTTTCCCACATAGGGTCCGGGGTTCAAACTGTATACCTCAGAGGTGGGAGGCAAGTGTTACCACTGCACGACCGTGACTCCTAGTATGTGCAAGAATGTCAGTTCCTTTGACACTTGTGGTGCTGTTATCCATATCACACTCATCTCACAAAACTTGGGCTACGAGTTAGAATTTCTGCAATGCCCCAAAGCAAGCCCAGTTGGGTAGATGCCTTGCCAATAGCTGATGGTTTATAAAGCAGCTATTATACGAACTATAATTGTATTTATTAATTTCTTATATTTGGTACAAATACATGTTACAATCAAAAAGCAAGAAACTAGAGAAAAAAGAATTGCACATGATCATTAAATTTGATTTCTGCTGTTTAAGACACACCAGTGGGCACTACTAGTGACATGTACAACAGTCAAGCATATTTATCAATTTTTTATTCCTTAGAATACATTCCACATTACTATTTATTAGGGATGGGTTGGTACCAAAAATGTGTACATCAGGAGGTTGCCAATGCAAAACGATACCGCTTCCGCGACTCTGTGTTTCAGAACACCCCAACCAAACAGGGACATTTCCTCTTAACAACATCGCAATAAAAGTGGCCAAATGCACAAAATATGAGATAAAAGCATGTAATATCTTCAGATTTCTGGTTTTTGTCCAATATGTTAAGTTTTCTTTCCATTATATGTGTTGTCAAGTGAGATTAAGGTTATTAAGTGTCAAAACCAAACCATGGCAGTTCTGCTCAACTATCGCTATAAACATCTGCAAATGAATAGAAATATGGAATAAAAGCTTATAATTTCTTCAGATTTTGGGTATGTTTCTTCTATTTTATCTCTTCCTTCCATTATATATGTTCACAAGCGAAGTGGTGATTGTAAAATCTCATCATGGTATTTCAGTAAAATGCTGTCGATACCGAGATACCGGGTCTACTGACCCGTCCCTACTATTTATGAAGCTGTCTCTGATATGTAATAAAGTCTAAAGTTCTCAGCATACAAATACTCTTGCTCTTTATAATTATTTACACAACCGAACTGAATCATCAGATCATGCAATCTTTTGCATCACATGGCATATTTCAATGAAAATAAAATTTTGAAAACATGCTAAAAGTACTTGTGCTAAAACTACATCTACTGCCTTCCTTTATCAGTTTACCACTTTAAGATATCAGAGTTTTGACTGGTCAATATACTGTAATGTTACCATTCTTCTGTGTATCTGGCCTTTACATAATGCTTTCCTCCATTCAGAACACTCCTCATGGCACTAAGATCAACACGATACATTGAAAGTAATATAAAATCAAATTAATTGAACATTTGTGTAAATCTGACCTTGAGCTTGAGTCACCGTGGAGACACTGACTTGACCTTCACCTTTGGCTACCAGACCTTGCTGGATCCTGCTGCTTTGGACTGAGTAGAAGGACAAGACAGCCACTTCCTGTGGTTTAGCATGGTATCTGCGGACTAGATTTGCAGCTATTTTAACCTGGATAAAGACAGGTCAAATGTATATTGGAAAAGTGAAAGTTTTGCATAGTGGCATCACTACACATGCAAAGTTATTAACTTGTAGAGTAAGAAATCTAAAATTCGCCACATATCTGAAATTCGCCACATGTGAAAATACTAATAAAATAAATGAATTGTGGTGAGATTTGTTGACTGTATAGTAAATTAAGGCTTTTTGAACTGAAAAATACCAATTTTTAGACAAAAACATAATTTTCTTCATAAAATTAACTAAGGTTTTAGAGGTGGCGAATTTTAGATTTCTTACTCTAACACAGTAGAACCTTTGTTATCTGACCCCTAAATATTTGATTTTTCAATTATCTGACATCAAACCCAAACTCTCAACTCCAGTTAAAGCTGTTATTTTAGGCTTTATGTTATCCGACCTTTCTATTATCCAACCAAATTGTTACTCCCCAAAGAGGTTCAGATAATAGAGGTTCTACTGTATGACCTTGTTTAGCTTCAACAAAATTTTAAGTGCTGATGTGGTTGTAAAATCTGTAATGGACAAACATCTACTGTAGCTAACTTGGAAAACAGAAAGAACAGGACAATGATCCAACAGAGGTCAGCATTAGCACGATTAATAAAACCTTTTTTGTGTCATACTATATGCACTAGCACATTCTAAGGCTACTAGTTTTCATCTCACTAATTGTTTGACAGAATAAAGTGTATAATTGAAAATTAATCATGCACCATTATTTCACTGTGTATTTTTCAAGTAAATGTAGGATATATACAACAGAATGTGTAACTGTTTATAAACAAGGTACAAAGAGGACAGGAGATATGCATAATCCATTAAAAACAACAGTAAAATGAAAACTTATGTAATGCAAAAACCTACTAAGTGGCCATATACGGATTATGATTGTTTGTAAAAGGATCCCAAATGAAGAACTAAATTAACATGTGCATAAACCCCTTTGTTATCTAAACAAACTGGTTGAAGAAGATTTGGTTCAGATAGTTGATGATTCAGCAGAACCCTGTAGAATGTGCTTTTATAATGGTACAAAGGAATGGAACATTTGCTTATAAAAATTTATAAAATAGGGATTGTACTGTATTTTTACTCACGGCCTGTGATACTTCCTCCGTGTTAAACTTGGTTTCGTCCATAGATTTAGCATCCGCACACTCCACCTGTCCTTCCACCTGTACAAAGGCGATGGGTTTGTCTCGGTTCTCAGGCCACAGTTTCAGCATGGAGGCTTTCTTCTGCTCATCCCGACCAACCTGCATTACTGTCTTGTACAAGGACGTGGCAGGGAACTCGCCAATTGCCTGGTGCTGAGGGAAAACAGAAGTATACAGTAAGACGTCTGAAAGTTACCAAAGAATGTGCAATTTACCGATCAGAAAACCCACGTCTATTTCTTTAAATTGTGAGAAATTCTTCACGCATTTGTAATTTTGTGATTACATTAGCCCTCCGATCTTCTCTGATGCAAAACAGCCACAAGTTTTAATCAAGTTGCCCTCCTTTTAAAGGCTGCCCCAAAATGGCTAATTAGACACTTTTTAACCTGGCAAAACTATAACGCATATGACAACATGAGATATATGTATACAGGTTAAGAGTAATATGCTCCACTTGAAAAAAATAATTGAAAATTTAATTTTTGATTAATGGTACCATTTCGTAAAATAGGGGTTTATTGTAGCTGTTGCTGGAGGACAGTTAACCACATTCCTGTGGTTAAACAGGTCTATACCTTCAAGAACTGATCATACTAATCAAAAGCTATTGTTGGGGAAACCGTAATCTCTGTCTTCATTCTATTGTGTCTAGTTTCACTACTTAACATATGCACATCACTCTGTAGTTTCACCTTTTGTAGTGTTTCGTCAATCTGATTGTTTCACACCCACCATTCTGTAGTGTCTGGTCAGTTTGATGGTCTAACACTCACCGTTCTGTAGTGTGTGGTCAGTTTGACTGTGCAACACTCACCAGTGTGTAGTGTCTGGTCAGTTTGACTCCAACACTCACCATTGTGTAGTTTGTGGTCAGTTTGACTGTATAACACTCACCATTCTGTAGTGTCTGGTCAGGTTGACTGTGTAACACTCACCATTGTGTAGTGTCTGGTCAGTCTGACTGTGTAACACTCACCATTGTGTAGTATGTGGTCAGTTTGACTGTGTAACATTCACCATTGTGTACTGTGTGGTCACTTTGATGGTGTAATACTCACCATTCTGTAGTGTCTGGTCAGTTTGACTGTGCAACACTCACCATTGTGTAGTGTGTGGTCAGTTTGACTGTGTAACACTGACCATTGAGTAGTGTCTGGTCAGTCTGACTGTGTAACACTGACCATTGTGTAGTGTGTGGTCAGTTTGACTGTGTAACACTGACCATTGAGTAGTGTCTGGTCAGTCTGACTGTGTAACACTGACCATTCTGTAGTGTCTGGTCAGTTTGACTGTGTAACACTCACCATTGTGTAGTGTCTGGTCAGTCTGACTGTGTAACACTCACCATTCTGTAGTGTCTGGTCAGTTTGACTCTGTAACACTTACCATTCGGTAGTGTCTGGTCAGTTTGACTGCCTGTTCAATGTAGCGGGAGAATAGTGACCTCGCCATTCCAGCTCTGGCTGCTTTCTCGCTGCTCACACATGGTTTCTCCTGTCGCTCGTCTCCATACAAAGTCACCTGGTATGGCGTGTAATAAGCCAGTGGAACTGTCATCTCGGGTTCAGATATCATTTGGGCATGGTCTATTAAAATCTGCAGTTTTATAGAAAGCATACTGGAGAATTAAGACAATATTTTTTCAGCAAACCGCAAAAGTTGCTCTAAAAACTACCTTTAAAAATGTTTTTCAATGACATATTATATTTTATGCCTTTTAACTGTGTATAAAATACTTGAAATGGTACATGTTTAAATGGTCTCAATCATCAATATAAAGTGTCCTCACGAAGGATAAGCAACACTAAGCTATATGGATTAAGATATCTGTACTATGAAAATAGGACACGTTTTGAAAATGTAAACGGTACCAGTTTACATTTGATAGGCAGATATTACTGGTTCTGTTCAAACATGTAGCTATTACCAGTTGTCAAAATTAACAAAGTACCTGTTGAATATGCAGATATTTGTCGCCCAGTTTCCTCATCTCTAAGGCTTTAAG
This sequence comes from Sabellastarte sp. h YS-2021, assembly GCA_964017235.1. NCBI lineage: Eukaryota > Metazoa > Annelida > Polychaeta > Sabellida > Sabellidae > Sabellastarte > Sabellastarte sp. h YS-2021. Next base: position 89,420,970 of record OZ024931.1, read on the forward strand.
TGCCGTACACATAATGATATCGGAGTCCTTGTACTTTGAGGGTTCCATAAAGGTGGAGAATTCTGGTCTGGATATGTTAAGCTGTCCATACCGCTTCAAGTAGACTGAAAACAAGGACAATATGTTAGTTATATGATCTTTTATTGTAGCATAGTATAAGATATCATAAGCTGTCTATAATGCTTCAGGCACACTGAGAACAAGGAAGTTCTGTTATATATATTATTGCAGAAAGAGTGAATGTTATGCACATCATTTCACTAAATGTCAAACTGCCCCCATTTTCGACATTAAAACTTTTGTTATAATTTAAGAAATTTTATTATCTGAACAACATTCTTCCTCTTTCCACTTTTTGGACGACAGAGGATTTTTCTGTTGTATTTCTGTTATTATGGTCAAGTTAACCAGAGCTATAACTTCATTCACATGAATACCTAATTAAAACTAGATACTGTGTCTCGAAGCAGTGTATCCCCGGACGGGACATGGTTGAAGCGTGACATACAGAGTATTATGGTTGACACAAATATAGCCCTATGGGGAGGGGGTCTAAGTGTTTATGGGAGCAACTTGTACTGACACTAAGTAAACAAAATGTTTGCTTAACAAAATATGCAAATGTAACTAGATGTAGCGCATCGGAAAACCGATGCAAATTGTATCCACCAGAAAGAAAACTCACCAAAGTCGATCAACCACCACTTAACCTTGAAGGAGGAGCCCAAGGTAAAATCTGACCACATCAAAAGATTCTTAGCCCATGATTTCCAATAGGTTGGTGTGACATTGCAAACCTCTAGGAACATGAATAAGTGAGTCATAAGCACTTTTAATTTGGGCTATCCTCATTTGAACTTGAAAGAAGGGCCAAAGCTCAAATCTGATCGCGTCAAAGATTCCTAGCGAATGATTTCCTATGGGATGCTTTCACATTACAAACCACTAGCACCAAGAAAAAGCGATTTATAAGCACTTTTAGATTTTGCTATCATCGTTTGGCCTTGAAGGAAGGGAGCACCTATAATGTGGTTTAGCATCCCAAACCTGTACGACCAATAACAAGCGAGGTATAAGCACTTTTAAGTTTGGAGATCCTCGTTTGACCTTGAACGAGGGGTCCAAGGTCAAACCTCTAGGACCAATAATAAGTGAGATATCAGCACTTCAAGTTTGGCTATCATCGTTTGACCTTGAAGGAGGGGTCCAAGGTCAAATGTGACCACACCAGTTCATGATTTCCTATAGGTTAGTTTACCATCCCAAACCTCTTGGACCAAGAATATGTGAGTTATAAGCAATTTTAAGTTTGGCTATCCTCGTATGAGGGGTCCAAGGTCAAATCTGACCACATCAAAAGATTCCCAGCCTATGATTTCCTATAAGTTGGTTTACCATCCCAAACCTCTAGGATCAATAATAAGCGAGTTATAAGCACTTTTAAGTTTGGCTATCCTTGTTTGACCTTGAAGGAGGGGTCCAAGGTCAAATCTGACCACATCAAAAGATTTGCAGCACATGATTTCCTATAGGTTGGTTTCACATTGCAAATCTCTAGGACCAATAATAAGGGAGATATAAGCACTTTTAAAGTCCGCTAAGTCGGTTACTTTGGCACTCCGTGGATGACCTTGAATTAAGAGCTTCAAGGTCAAATGTTTGCAAGGTTGTAGAGGACATATATATCTGTTATACATATCAAGGCATTCAACCTTCTACCTATGAGAAACAGCCAGTAGAAAAATGTAGATAATTTTCAAAGAAATGCCCGCGGCGGCCATCTTGTTTTTCAGAATGAGGCTAATTTCCTTCCCAGAGAAGCGCACCCCTCAATGAAGATATCCTGCAAATTTGGTGAACCTAATTGATGTAGTTTTCCTGTTGGAGCGTTAACACCGAAAATATCTCTACGCGCGGCGGCGGCGTAGCGAACGCTAAACCGAAGTATCCACCAGATGCCTCCGTTGGATACAATAAAGTATTAAAATCTTACCTTCTACAATGTCCAGACATTGGTTTGTAGGCGCACATATCAGAACCACTGGCTTGGCACACTGACCTTTCATTTTTACACTGGCCTGCATACAAAATCAAAAAGTGAACAGTCATAAACAATACACTGGTATCATGCTCTGTAACGAACATTGGTCATGTGGGTAAATATTTGCAAAAGTTGGAGATGGGCATTTGCAACAATGAAAACCAACCGGGTGGTTCCCTAAAGAATACAATCTGAATTTGGGTACTCTCGTTTAGCATACACCACCTGGAAGTAAACTGCGGTTGATAAAAACATATTTCTCCTCAATGAACTGTGAAATAACTGCTAAAATAAGGAAAATTTTCGATAAAGATAGATTTAAAATCATACAAGATCTATTATTGGTTTTATGTCGAGAGTTTACCTCAAAAGGACTTATTCATTCTCTTGACAAAAATGAGTACTAGTTAATGCTTGACACACGAAAAGTGCAACAATGACAGTCAAATATGTAAATACAATGTATTCCTATTTAGGAAATGGTAAGGGTAGTTCGCTATAAAATCAGGTTTTGACTACCTTGTTTATACCTAAACTACATATTTTATGAATATATATCAGCCATGACTTTTTAAATGGGGTCGAATTTTATTGACCGAAAATGATGAAACACTACTTCTAAAATAACAATAATTCAGTAGAATTGTACCGTGTGTCCAGCTTTGGATAATGGATGAAATTCGAAAGGACAAAACTTATGCTGGACAGACATAAATAGCTTGGTGACTGGCAGTATTTTTGCAGATCCAAATCATCTTTGAAAAAGACCGAGTCACAGTGAGGCCCGAGCTTGCTGAAAAATATAACCTAGATCCAATGCACAGGTTATGACAAAAAGGCAGACAGAGGCAAACACACAAAGTTATCACTTACCAAGTTTTCACTAGATGTCAGTGCTTAGCAGGAAATTCAATAAATTATCATTTTGGTAACCAACTGTTAATCTGCTAGTCATATACCCATATAAGTAAATGCATTGTGCAAGATGGATCCTGTCTTGTCTGCCTCCTCTCTTCATGAAGGAAAGGAGGAACTACTTACACATGCTCATTTTATATTTGTGGGACAGTAAACGAGTGAGATCATTGTCTAGTCTTGTGTAAAATAATTTTACCCAATAGCTCTTCTCCAGGATTTTTTGTATCCACAACCTAAAAACAGAAAAAAATTTTGCCATGGCAACACTTGTTGCCAGGTATTGCCGAAGAACTTGCCATGGCAACACTTGTTGCCAGGGATTGCCGAAGAACTAATCATCTCCAATCAATGCAGGGGTATGGAATTCAAAAGTTCAAGAAACAGACAATACTTGTTACCAGGTTTTGAAAGTACAGGATCCACAAAAAGCACATGTCCCCAAAATTGCAAATTTAATAAGTAAATTAAATTTTTACAAGTTAATACCCTATCCAATGGACAATTGCTAATCCGGTCGGCGCAGACCGGCCCGCCAAACGCCAGAAAAAGACGTCCTGTGTTTCCACCGGCTGGCCGGTCCGTAGTACTGTGCACTCCCCAGATGGCGCCTCGTACTTCCTTCCTGTCTAGACAACCTGACGTCATAGCATCTTTTTCGTTGTCTAAACCTATTAGACCCCTAGTAAGCTGATAGCGGGGTCGGTGGGAGGTTCTTGTGTGTCCATTGGATAGGGTATTAACTTATAAAAATTTAATTTACTTATTAAATTTGCAATTTTATTGCGTTAATACTTCCTATCCAATGGACAATTGCTGAATAACTACCGCTTGGCCGGCGGGTAAGTTACTAGGGACTTATGTGAACTCACAAGTAATAGCAAATTTTAACCTATGGTCTAGGCTGACTTCGTCAGGAGACCTATAGGCCCAGGCCTGGGTTGACCTTAAGGTCAGGAAACCCTGTAAGGCCATGGTCGGTTGCCAGCAGCCGGTTACCCGGGGCTATACCGCCGTTGCCCCCCCCCCCTTTTTGCAGACCTGCTCTGAGGTAGGGGAAGAGAGGGATGAGTTCAGTCCCAGAATGCAAATAAACCTCCCAAAGGAAGCACGCCACACTTAATTCTTATGTACATGAAGAAACTGTTTATACATATATACAAATCTCCTCAATCTAAGGGCCACTAGTGGATCTGCTGAGCAGCCACTACTGAGCCCAATTGGTAAAGCTCTGAATCAGCCCAAGCCCCGCCTTTCAGATAGAACTATGTGAAGGTATTATGTGACTTCAGTGACAGGCTGACAAGACTGTAACTAAGGAAACACTCCCGACTGGAAGACCTTAGAAGCATCAAGGCCCTGACATCATGGGCTTTAACCTGATGTAAAGTGTGGGCCTCCTGGTCAGAGAGCTCATAACATAGGATCACAGTCTGCTTGATCCAAGAGGAGATAGTGGCAGGTGAGATGTCTTTGTCAAAACCTTTCTTAAAGGAGACAAAAACCACCTTATTCTGCCCGAGGTACTGTCCAAATAGTAGCGCAATGCTCTGACTGGACAGAGGGACCTGTCAGACTTGAGGGATCTATCCAGAGTTGGGGCCAGGGCTGTTATATCCCTGGGGCCACACTGTCTGGACCCTCTTTGGCCAGCTGATTCTTGGGGAGAAAGCTGGGTGACGGGTACAGGGACACCTTGACCAGTCGGACTGGTGTCTAATATTTCTGTTTTGCCAAGCATGTATCTCACTTCTACTCTTGCCTGACCCCAGGGCCAAGAGGAAAACTGTCTTGAAGGTCAAATGCTTCAAGGAGGCCTCTTTAATTGGTTCAAAATGACCCTTGTCAGCTGGTGCAAAAACCAGGGAGAGGTTCCAGGAGGGGATTCCCTTCCGGCCTTTGGGTCTGTCTCAGTGGAAACTATCCAGGAGACGAGTGAGATTTTCATTCTTACTGATATTGATGGGCGAATTTCCCAGTCTATCAGCAATGTCTGACCTGTAACCATCAATGGTGCTGGGCTGCAACTTCCTGTCCTGAAATAGGTACATAAGGAAGTCAGCAACTAACTTTACAGGGGGTGCCCCGAAGTCCACCTGATGAATGATACACCACTTGTAAAAATGGCCCACTTGCCTCATAGACTGATCAGATTGATCCCCTTTGAGGAGCCTCAACTCTTGCTTCCACTGCCTCAGACAAGCCCTGCTCCTCGGTTGCTGAGGCTCTAGGAGCCCTGCATGGATATTAAGGTTTGTCAGATTTCTGTGAGGGATCTGATTGAATGGCTGTCAACAGGTTGGGCATATTGGGCAGGCTCAGTGGGATTTGGCTGGACGTAGCCACTAGATCCCAAAACCAAGGCATGTTGGGCCACCCCGGAGCAATCAGAATGATTCTCTTGCATGGGGAGTCTTGCAACTTCTCCACCACTTTGCCCAATATGGCTGATGGTGGGAAGGTGTATGCTTTCAGATCCTACCACGGCCGACTGAGAGCACCCACTGCTGTGGCCAGGGGATCCGGTACCGGTGACACAAACACAGGCAACCTGTTGTTGAACCTCGTGGCAAATAAGTCTATTTGGGCCGGTGCCACCTGCTGCATAGAGTGGAAAACCTCTGGAAGGAGAAACCACTGTTTGGATGGTCTGGCCTAGCCTGGATAGCTTGTCTGCTACCACATTCGGCCGGCCTGGAATGTGTCGTGCTTTAGAGTCACTTGTTTCCTGGTACACCAGGTCAAGATTCTCCATAGTAGGGCACAAAGTGGGCACGACCTCATGCCTCCTTGTTTATGTATGACACTACTGTGGTGTTGTCAGTTGCTACAGGTACTATCTTGTTGAGCAAAGGTCTTGGAACTCTGTTAAGGCCAGAAAGAACTGCTTTAAGTTCTAGATAGTTTATATGCAGCTTGCTTCCCGGAGGGGACCAGGTTGCTCTTGCAAGTGTTCGTCTAAGCGAGCGCCCCACCCTTCTATTGATGCGTCTGTAATTATTTGCAGAGCATGTTTTATTGGGTGTAATGGTTGGACTGTAAGTACATTGTCTTCCTTCAGCCATCATTGTAAAGGGGGTGCAAGGACCTGGGGGTTGGGATCACCTTTTCCAATGATTCTGGGACCCTCCAGTTGTGCTTGTGATGCCACTGAATGAGTCTCATATGAAGTTGGCCTACATGAACTTGCTTTTCTATAGCTGTTAGTAAGCCTATCACGGACCTGAATTCCCGGACCGGGCAAGCCGGTAGGGATAGCAATTTCAGCATTTTCTCTCGAAGGTTCTGCTACCGGTCTGGAGTCAGTCGGACCGGATCAGACCTGAGGTCGAACTGGTAGCCTACAAAATTGAAGCCTTGTTTGGGCTCCAGCTCTGATTTCTCTAAGTTCACCAGCCAACCTAGTTGCTGACACATTATTTACTAGCTCCTGTGTATGTTGGAGACAAGCCTGGTGGGATCTGGCTCTCACCAACCAGTCGTCTAGGTACTGGTGGTTTCTTAAATCCTTGTGTATGGCCATCAATTCACCTCCTTTGGTATCACGATGAACTCCAAAGGTGCTGTGGACAAACCGAAAGGCAGGGCCTTGAACTGGTATGCCCGACCTTGGATGTGAAATCTCAGGCATTTCCTGGATTGTTCTTGTATAGGTATATGGACATAGGTATCCCTCCTTCCACAATTATACTACCTAGGGTCCAGCCCCCAAGGCTTTCTAAGTTCCCAAAAAGGGCTTAGTCTGGACCCTACAGGCAGATTGTGTGCCACATTTGGGACATTTGGTATCCTGACAATATTTCCTGTCCCTCCGGACACTGGTCCAGTCTGGTGACAATGATCCAAGTTAACAGTCTCTCTGTTCTTATTGTGGTCCGGTGGGGCTGACACAACTTTTCACATCAATAGACTCTCTGCCCCGGGCCAGCAGCCTGCAAGGTGCAGCATTTACCAGAGCAATTGTCACTTGTGAGATGTCTGACCCCTGGCTGGACATGATGACAAACATTATTATCTCTCCAGTCAAGTCCAGCACCGATAACAGGTTGTTGAGAGGTGTGATAAGGGAAGGTTGCCTGGCAGTAGCTTGGGACACTGTCATATCACTGTCATATCCCCAAGACCACTGACTGGTCTAAGAATTCTCTGTAACCAAATTTACTTTAGGCAACTCTGTCCAGTACCAGGACTCCATACCCGGTACTTTACTGTAACCAGTAATTTTCTGTAACCGGCAATTAAAACTGGGAGGCTGGGGTCACCAATGAATTTAGACAGCTACTGGTCTATTTAGCCAGCTTTTTTTTTTTTTTTTTTTTTTATGTAACCAGTTGGTGTGAAGTCCTGTACAGTAAGGACTGTGTAGCCAGCACCCTGTTAGTAGACTTTGTAACCGGTAGGTTGAAGCAAGTGTACAAGACTGTGTAGCCAGTACCAGTCAGTACACTCTGTAACCAGTTGTTGACGTAAGTGTACAAGGCTGTGTACCCAGTACCAGCCGGACACTCTGTAACCCGTTGTTGAAGCAAGTGTACAAGGCTGTGTAGCCAGAACCAGCTGGTACACTCTGTACCCAGCTGTTGAAGCAAGTGTACAAGGCTGTGTAACCAGTACCAGCCGGTACACTCTGTAAACAGTTGTTGAAGCAAGTGTACAAGGCTGTGTAGCTAGTACCAGCCGGTACACTCTGTAACCAGTTATTCAAGCAAGTGTACAAGGCTGTGTAGCTAGTACCAGCCGGTACACTCTGTAACCAGTTGTTGAAGCAAGTGTACAAGGCTGTGTAGCCGGTATACTGGTGGGTACACTCTGTAACCAATTGCTAAAGCAATTTTACAACTATCTTTTGTGTTGAAATCAGCTTGCTGTAGGTTTCCTCCATTAATTAAAGTATTTCTTTAATCGCACGTCTTATTTGTAGATTTGACAGTTGCTGGGAAAGCCCTTGTGAGCTATATTTAGAAACACTTGGTGTTCGGTGTGTCACGTGACCAGCTTGCTGGTCGGAAAGACACGCAATTGGCTGATTGGAGCTCGTCAGTTGTGGTGTTCTTTTGTGATACTTAAACATGCAAATGCGCAGTAACCTACTCATCCACAAACCCCACTACCGACAACGAAGCCGGGTCTGCAAGGCAGGGACTGGAATCACAGAAGACGTGAGTTCTGAAGAACGCACTTCCGACCTTCCTGGTCGGTGAAAACACGTGACCTGCTTCGTTTCGTGATTGGTCGGAAAGACACGCGATTGGCTGACTGGAGATGATGTCAGTATTCGCGTTCTTTGTGTGATACTTTACCAGCAACTTTACAGTCCACAAAACCCCACTACCGACAACCAGGCCGGGTCTGCAAAGCAGGGACTGTAGTCACAGTAGACGTGAGTTCTGAAGAACGCACTTCCGACCTTCCTGGTCGTTGAAAACACAGACCTGCTTCGTGATTGGTCGGAAGGACACGCGATTGGCTGACTGGAAATGACGTCAGAGGTCGCGTTCTTTGAACTGGCCGGTCGGCTAATGCTATAAAAGCAGAGAAGCCTGGACCAGTGCGCTCTGTAGATGTGTAGATGAAATTCATTCTTTCTTTCGTGATAAAACCAGCGAACTGGCCATCCACAACCCCCACTACCGACAACAAAGCCGGGTCTGCAAGGGAGGGACTGATATCACCTTCTATTGTGAAGTCTGTTGAACTGGAGCTTGCCGGTCGACTAATGTCAGTTCTTCTCAGCCGGCTGTGCACTCAAACCAGTGTCCTGGCCATCCACTGCCCTTACTACCGACACACGTGCCGGGTCCACAAGGGTGGGACTGAGAGTGAATTTCTTCTATGTCGTAGATATGAAGTTCTGATGAAAACACTAAATACTCGAGCTAGGCTGGTGTGACTGATGCTATACAGCAGAGAAGTCGGTACCAGTGCGCTCTGAAGATGAAGAATGCATCTTGCTTGGGGAATTCCTTCTTAACAGTATTCAAAACTACGTAGACTGAAGTTTCCCGTGATTTCTATTGTAGTGTACTAGAAAGACGTTTCTATGGTGATTGTAGCTAGAAGGTTACAGCAGGTACATTCAAACAAAAAACACGGATAGAAATACCTTGTAAGTAGTATATTCCATTATATTTCTAAATATTGTCGATCTGCCCCTAACAACACAATTGTTGAATGGGAGGAAACTAGAAAAATGGCTGCCTTCATATTTCTCGTAGATTACTGCCCTATCATCAACACTAAATTGAGTCAACTAGGGAGCGTTTCCAGCAGATTTCTTGATGTATATCCGTGCTTGATATGTAGGTAACACTTTTACAATAAATTATTTGCAATTAAGGTGTAAAATCCGTCATAATGCACACTTTTCCTTAAAATATCTGGAGATTGTTGAAAACACGTTCGCACAGTACACGCGCCAAACGAAAAAGATGCTATGACGTCAGGTTGTCTAGACAGGAAGGAAGTACGAGGCGCCATCTGGGGAGTGCACAGTACTACGGACCGGCCAGCCGGTGGAAACACAGGACGTCTTTTTCTGGCGTTTGGCGGGCCGGTCTGCGCCGACCGGATTAGCAATTGTCCATTGGATAGGAAGTATTAACGCAATAAAATAAAAGGTTGCCAACAGTTATTACCAAAAATTTGCCAAAAGCATAATCCCTACTCTTCTAGTTCCCCTTGCAAGAAATATATCCTGAAAATATTGGTTAAAATCTTTACATGGGTTTTGTATTTAAAGAACCCACCAAATTAACAAGAGGGTCAAAGATGCCCCAAAAGGCGGGTTGCGCAGGCAGCAATAAGGTTAGCGACTGCTGTAATTACATTTAGAAACAAGGAAAGAAATGTTAGGTCACCCAGTTAAGGCAAATGTGTTAGCCGTGCTAAGAAACGTAAAACTTGTAATCTAAGTTACATAATTGTATCTATGTTATAAATGGACAAACGAAAGGACGGAAAATTTTACACCAATTTCGAAAGCAACTTAGCTATGATGGTGATGTATCTCCTGTCAAGTTTGAATTCGACTGGACAAAGCGTTTTCGAGCTAGAGTCTGGAAATGGAAATGTTGACGAACAAACAAACGGATGGAATTACACCAATTTCAAAAGGAACCTAGCTATGATGGTGATCTATCTCCCTGTCAAGTTTGAATTCGATTGGACAAACCGTTTTCGAATTAGAGTCCGGAATCGGAAATTCTGACGGACAGACAGACAGACAAAAAACGGACAAATAAACAGACGAAATTACACCAATTTCGAAAGGAACCTAGCTATGATGGTGATCTATCTCCCTGTGAAGTTTGAATTCGATTGCACAAACCGTTTTTGAGTTAGAGTCCGGAAACGTAAATGTGGATGGACAGATGGACGGACAGACAAAAAACGGACAGAATTACACCAATTTCGAAAGGAACCTAGCTATGATGGTGATCTATCTCCCTGTCAAGTTTGAATTCGATTGGACAAACCGTTTTTGAGTTAGAGTCCGGAATCGGAAATTTTGACAGACAGACAAACAGACAAAAACCAGAAAAATGAATGGACGGAATCACACCAATTTCGAAAGGAACCTAGCTATGATGGTGATCTATCTCCCTGTCAAGTTTGAATTCGATTGGACAAACTGTTTTTGAGTTAGAGTCCGGAAACGAAAATGTGGACGGACAGATGGATAGACAGACAAACGGACAAAAAACAAACGCACGGAATTACACCAACGTCGAAACGAACCTAGCTATGATGGTGATCTATCTCCCTGTCAAGTTTGAATTAGATTGGACACACCGTTTCGAGCTAGAGTCCGGAAACGAAAACATGTGGACGGACAGATGGACGTCAGACACATCAATCTAATAGGCGGGTTGGTTACACGCAACCCGCCTAAAAATGAAAAACAACAGGAAAAGTATTGCCCACAAATGGGAAAAGTGAAATTCGGTATAATTGTGGTATTAGTGGGAGTTTAAGGTCATCTTAAACTAGGGCACATATTGATGAACAGCAACATCCACATGCCCAATTTGAATTTCATCCTACAAGCAATTTTTGACATATTTTCCAGAAACAAAGTTTGATGATAATGCTGGCCATATATGTGATCCATCACAGCTGCTAGTGACACAAAACTGTTGTAACCTTAAACCAATAAGCTTCTCATATGAGCAATTTATTGTAACCTTACAAAAGAGACCTTTTTCTTTTTGTCTAGATATGTGTACATGTTGAATATCAATGAAACTACCACATCAAATTCTTCCATACACCAAAAAATTGTCCCAACTTTAAACTCAATATTAGTGTGCAAGTGTGAGGGACTTAAAGGTAATCTTTTCATGCAGGTTCTGCTCAAGGTTGGTAACATCGACAACTTAAACATGCATAGAATTTCACAGTATCTGAAATACTGCTCACAAATTGTCAAACTTAAAGTGAATATAATTCTGTTATTACTGGGAGTTTAGGGTCCTGTTAATGTATGGCACTTATTTATGGCTAGTTACATATACATGCAAAATTTGAATGAAATATCTTAAGCGACTTTCAGTGTACTCTGTGGAAAAAATAAAAAACTTAAACTCAACATAATTCTTTTATAGACGGGAGTTTAAGGTCACCTTAAAATAGGGCACACATTGAAAACCAGTTACAACCACATGCCAAATTTGAATTGAATTTGTTTACCAATTTTGAGAGACTGTCCGGAAACAAGAAACTTAAACTCAATACAAGTACGTTACTCATGGCAGTTTAAAGTTACCTTAAAATAGGGCACACCTTGAGGACAAGAATTGTTTAGCCATTTTTGATATACTGTCCACAAAACGAAGTGTGACGACGACAGATGACACCACAGGAGAGAGGACAAAGCAATCTGTCTATGCCATCCAGCACAGATGCTGGTGACACAACAATGAGCCAAGTGCATGAACTGTTTTGCAAACTTAACTAACAAACCTCTGTTGCTGTCTTTCATTATAAACGTAAACAGAAAGGGCAATAATCTATCCCACCACTGCAACTGACTCACACCAAAGTTAAACCCATTTATGCACTTGTTGCTGTAATATTATAGCATAAAATATAACATGGATACAGTCACAACAGGCAATGGACAGGATACACAAAAAGCAAAATACAACTGTGATAATGGTCACAAAAACAAGACAAGCAAATGAAAGTTTATTTCATATACAAAACCAATTTTAAACACTTGTAAGACTGGAGACAGAGAAGGACTATCGAGTGATGTAACACTGTCTATACAGTAAGCCAAGTTGATTGAGAAACTCTTAATGTACACCAAGCTACACCAAGGAAAGTACAGGAACTGACTACGGCTGACAGAAGAAATAATGCAAAAGTTTTCCACAGGAGTCAGAAAATTTAAAAAGAGATTTCTTACAGATAGATGGATATTGTGATATGCTTATACAGTGTAAAGAAAGTAGGAACTTCTTTTTTGTATGTTTTCTCTTATAAATTATGCAATTCAATAAACATTTACACAAGAAAGCGCTAAAAGGCATCCACAGAAAGTAAACACATTATGCATTCTTGCAAGTTATCTGCCCCCCCCCCCCCCCCCCCCCCCCCCCCCAACTGGGGGAAGTTATAAAACTGGTCAAAAAATTCTGTGTACAGTGCAAGAGATGCATACATAAATGGACCATATCTCAGTCAAATTTAATACTGCCTTACCTTATTGGCTGCTGAATCCTGTTTACGTATAATGCATTAAAATGGAACACAAATAGATACAAAATAACATCACAGTTTGCTTAACTGTTCGTAAATAATTGAGTTTCATCAACACAAGAAATGTCAAACTTTCTGCAGAGAGGTACAAGTGGTGCCAGCCAGATTATCAACACAATAGATAAGGTTTGCACGTTTAGGAATCATTAACATTTTTATCTCTTTTTTATACAACAAGTCAAAGATCTAAGCTGGGTTTTTATCTCCCAAACAGCTAGGGTCAATCACAAGACAATCCACATGCCATCCACCATACTGTCATGAGTTGGATGCAAACCTACGACCACATAGGTAAGAACCAAGTAACCAAACACGTGTAGCCAGAAACACACTGGGGACTAGGGCTGTAACTTTGTTAGAAAAAAAAAAACGAGAGCTGGTATCCATTTGGAAAGAACCAAACCAAATTCGAGTAACCACAATAAGTTGTAAAGAACTGAAAGTAAAATTCAAACCAAACATGGATGATGACGTATACAAATGTTATCAAAATTTAATGTTAAATGTCTATAAAAGGAGGGAAAATTACGACAAACACTATTACCAGGTTATTTCTATGAATAAATACTTGCAGCACATGGTCTCACTACGGAGTAATAAAACAAATTTACCATTGGTTCTGATAAAGCCATCAACCACATTAGTGTACACACAATTATTATAGAACTAAAAGCTCTTACATCATAGATGGTCCTGTTGATGCGGGAGAAGATATAAGCCTGCCTTGCCAGTATAACTGTCTTGCCAGAGCCTGCCACCCCCTGCACCACACAGAAAGACTGGCTCAGTGCCTTATTCAGGGCATTTCCCTGCATTTGGTCAAGCTGCACCTGTTGCCCTGGTAACGCTGCCTTCTCAGCATTCTCCAGCAGACTTAAGTACGTCTTATCTAAATATTATCGAAAAGATATTGAAAACTAGCATTTCTACAATAGACTTTCAGCATAACTTATCAGGAACACGACAATGAATATTACCTCACTGACATACATCTGCAAACAGACTTACATATGACTTGCTTTCAAAAACAAATTGACAAAAATATGTGACAAACTGCAATTTTCACAAAAAAAAGTATTATGTTTTAACACTAACTCACTGACATCTCTAACTGATCCATATTTCAATCCGTAAGATTTCCAAAAAGACAAGGATCACTAGTTAATAGTTGTCTTACACTGATTTAATATATACTTATCGCAGAACAATGTGGAGATAGAGAATGTTATTTCTGCAACTGAAATTGCCTTGTCACTGATGTTTGGGCAAGGCTCTTCATTGCAACAGAAATTGATCTAATGATCCACAAACACATTTCATGATAACACTATGTAGTTTACTTCTGAATAAACAATTCCAGTGGAGTACTTTACCTAGTTGTAATGTAGGAAGTCCAAGGATTATGTACTGGCACAGGTCACAAGCATTAGCCATGGCATGGAGGGCCTTCTGATATATTCTGAAAATATACAACACCAATACAAAATACACTGAAACTTATACAAAACTCTGCGAGTCTCTCTACACAATAATATTATGGAACAGGAGATAATGAGCCTAGGCTGGTAAACTATAAAAGAACCAACCTCAATGAATACATGTATTTTTACCGTATAAAACATGTCAGAAAAATAGCAGCGGAGATGCCCGTATCCCACAGCCTTGGGAAATAGTTGTCACTAGCTCACTACACCAAGGTCAAAGGTCAAATCTAGGTCACGTAATGACGTTGTACACAAACCCCAACCAATGGCCCTACCAACTATCAACTTCCGACACCTTACAGTTTCTGGGATACAGCCTTGATAAACTTTTTTGAGAAGGGGGTTCAGCGCTGAAGAGAGGCAAACACAGCCGGCCTCGGGGCCCACTGTGCAGTGTTGCAGTGGGACATGCTTTTTGCACAGTGGGACCCACTCAATGAGCATACAGTTTTTCATGAAATTATAAATTTATTATTAAATGGCAAGCATAACTATCACTATCTATTCTGTCTCCCCATTTTATGACACAGTGGGCTTATACCCCTTCATTTAATTACACAGTGAGCACCACACCCTCGCCATCTACTGTACACAGACAGACAGACTTCCACAGTGGGCCCATACTTCCTCAAGACACAGTGGGCCTATACCCCCTCATTTACTTACAGAGTGAGTACCACTCTCGCCATCTACTGTACATAGACTTTCCAGCCTCAGTTCCTCCCTTACTTGTACAGTGGGCCCATCCCTACTCATTTATGACAGAGTGGGCCTATACCCTCTCAGTTACTTACAGAGTGAGCACCAATCTTGTCATCTACTGTACACAGACTGTCCAGCCTCAATTCCTGCCTTACTTGCACAGTGGGCCCATACCTCCTCATTTTATGACACAGTAGGTCTATACCCCCTCATTTACTTACACAGTGGGCACCACCCTCGTTATTTGCTAGACACAAACTGTCCAGCCTCAGTTCCTCACTTATTTGCAGAGTGGGCCCATGCCTCCTCATTTTCCTACACGGTGGGCACCACCCTCGCCATCTACTGTACACAGACTGTCCAGCCTCACTTCTTCCCTTACTTGTACAGTGGGCCTATACCTCCTCATTCTATGACACAGTGGGCCTATACTCCATTTACTTACCCAGTGGGTACCACCCTCGCCATCTACTGTACATAAACTGTATAGCCTCATTTCCTCCCTTACTTCACCAGTGGGCCCATACCTCCTCATTTATGACAGAGTGGGCCTATACCCTCTATTTTCTTACACAGTGAGTACCACCCTATTTATCTACTGTACACAGACAGTCCAGCCTTATTTCTTCCTTACTTGCACAGTGGGCCCATACCTCCTCATTTTATGACACAGTAGGCCTATACCCCCTCATTTACTTACACAGTGGGCACCATCCAAGTCGTCTACTGGACACAAACTGTCCAGCCTCAGTTCCTCCCTTATTTGCATAGTGGGCCCACACCTCCTCATTTTCGTACACAGTGGGCACCACCCTCGCCATTTACTGCACACAGAGTGTCCAGCCTCATTTCCTCCCTTACTTCCACAGTGGTTCCATACCTCCTCATGTTTTGACCAGTGGGCCTATACCCCCTCATTTTCTCATATAGTGGGCACCACCCTCGCCATCTACTGTACACAGACTATCCAGCCTCACTTCTCCCCTTACTTCCACAGTGGTTCCATACCTCCTCATTTTAGGACACAGTAGGCCTATACTTACACAGTGAGCACCAACCTCGCCAACTAAGGAACACACACTGTCTAGCCTCAGTTCGTCTCTTACTTGCACAGTGGGCCCATATACCTCCTCATTTTCTTACACAGTGGGCCTATACCCCCTCATTTACTTACACAGTAAGCAGCACCCTCGCCATCTACTACACAGAGACTGTCCAGCCCCAGTTCCTCCCTTACTTGCACAGTCGGCCAATACCTCCTCATTTTATGACACAGTGGGCCTATACCTCCTCATTTACTTACACAGTGGGCACCACCCTTGACATCTAATGGACACAGACTGTTCAGCCTCAGTTCCTCCCTTACTTGCACAGTGGGTCCATACCTCCTCAATTTATGACACAGTGGGCCTGTACCCCCTCATTTACTTACACAGTGAGCAGGACCCTCGTCATCTACTGTACACAGACTGTCCAACCTCACTTCCTGACTTATTTGTATAGTGGGCCTATGCCTCCTCAGTTTATGACACAGTGGGCCTATACTCCATTTACTTACCCAATCGGCACCACCCTCGCCATCTACTGTACACAAACTGTATAGCCTCACTTACTCCCTAACTTGCACAGTGGGCCCATACCACCTCACTTATGACACGGTGGGCCTATACCCCCTCATTTTCTTACACAGTTGGCATCACCCTCACCATCTATTTTGCAAAAACTGTGCAGCCTCAGTTCCTCCCTTACTTACACAATGGGCCCATACCTCCTCATTTTATGACACAGTGGGCCTATACCCTTTCAATTACTTACATAGTGGGCACCACCGTCGTCATCTACTGTACACAGACTGTCCAGCCTCACTTACTCCCTTACTTGCACAGTGGGCCCATACCTCCTCATGTTATGACAAAGTGGGCCTATACTCCTTCATTTACTTACATAGTGGGCACCACCCTATTTATCTACTGTACACAGACTGTCCACCCTCACTTACTCCCTTACTTGCACAGTGGGCCCATACCTCCTCATTTTATGACACAGCAGACCTATATCCCTCATTTACTTACACAGTTCTCAGTTCCTTCCTTCGTGGTAAGGTGACCTCACTGTGTTTGGACATTATGTAATGTGGTTATTAAGTGTCCCTTGAAAAGTGGAAGCTTGTTGGTTTCACCCCCTGTTTTCAGACAGCCTACCCCACCGTCATTGATGCTGCAGTATTTTTACCCCACAGCCCTTAAGGGCTGTCCGGGTATTGTTATTCACCCATGGTGTCTGGATGGGCGGGCGGATGGGCGGTGGGAAAAAGCTTGTCCAACCTGTATCTCAGAAACTGTAAGGTGTAGGAAGTTGATACTTGGTAGGGACATTGGTTAGGGGGTGTAGGTGTGCAACGTCATGGTCTGACCCTGATTTGACCTTTGACCTTGCCGTAGTGACCTTGACCTATAAAAAGTTGTCTGTGCTATATCTCGGCAACCGTAAGATGTATGAAGTTGATACTTGGTAGGAACATTGGTTATGAGGTGTAGGTGTGCAATGTCATGGTCTGAACTTGATTTTACCTTTGACCTTGCCGTAGTGACCTTGACCTATAAAATTTTGTTTGGGCTATATCTCAGGAACCATAAGGTGTAGGAAGTTGATATGTGGTAGGGACATTGGTCAAGGGTTGTAGGTGTGCAATGTCATGGCTCGACCTTGATTTGACCTTTGACCTTGCCATGTGACCATAATGATCTTGTCCAGGGTATATCTCAGAAACCGTAAAGTGTAGGAAGTTAATATGTTGTAGGGACATTGGTCAAGGGTTATATGTGTGCAACGTCATGGTGTGATCTGTATTTGACCTTTGATCTTGCATATCTGATTCTACCGGTATTTTATGTCTCAATAGAGCTCCAGTGTGAAAACAACCTAAACCGTAGCCTTTGAATCTTTAGCACATCTTGAATTTAACCTTTTACCCTTATTTCAAGGTCAGGTGAGGTCATCATACTGAAAAGGTCCCATACCTTCCTTATTATTGGAAATGTGAAAACAATCATAGCAAATCATAGGCTGTTAATAATTTGCAAGAATTGAATTTGACCTTTGATTCCAGTTTCAAGGTTAAGTGGGGTCAATAAGTTATACAATGAGAAGGTATGGGCCCATTGTGTAGGTAATGGTGGAACTGAGACTGGGCAATTTGTGTCCAGTAGATGGCTAGGATGGTGTCCATTGTGTAAGTAAATAAGGGGGTATAGACCCAATGTGTCCTGAAATGAGGAGGTATGGGCCCACTGTGCAAGTAAAAGACAGACAGAGACTGGACAGTATGTGTTCATTAGATGGTGACGTTGGTGCTCACTGTGTAAGTAAATGAGGGGGTATAGGCCCACTGTGTCATAAAATGAGGAGGTATGGGCCCACTGTGCAACTAAGGGAGGAACTGAGGCTGGACAGTGTGTGTCCATGAGCTGGGGGATGGTACAGTAGATAGTGAGGGTGGGGCCCACTCTGTAAGAAAATGAGGGGGTATGGGCCCACTGTACAAGTAAGGGAGGAAGTGAGGCAGGACAATCTGTGTACAGAAGATTGCGAGTGTGCTGCCCACTGTGTAAGTCAATGGGGGGTATAGGCCTACTGTGTCATAAAATGAGGAGATATGGGCTCACTCTGCAACTAAGGGAGGAACTGAGGCTGGACAGTGTGTGTCCATGAGATGGGGGGATGGTACAGTAGATAGTGAGTGTGGTGCCCACTGGGTAAGAAAATGCGGGGTATAGGCCCACTGTGTCATAAAATGAGGATGTATCGGCCCACTGTGCAAGTAAGAGGGGAAATGAGGCTGGACAGTGTGTGTACAGTAGATGCCGAGGGTGGTGCCCACTGTGTAAGAAAATAAGTGGGTATAGGCCCACTTTGTCAAAAATGAGGAGATATAGGCCCACTGTACAAGAAAAGGAAGAACTGAGGCTGGACAGTCTGCATACAGTAGATGGCAAAGGTGGTGCTCACTGTTGCATAAAATGAGGGGTATACGCCCACTGTTGCATAAAATGAGGAGTTATGGGCCCACTGTGCAAGTAAGGGAGGAACTGAGGCTGGACAGTCTGTGTACAGTAGATGTCAAGGATGGTGCCCACTGTGTAAGTAAATGGGGAGTATATGCCCACTGTGTCATAAAAGTAGGAAGTATGGGCCCACAGTACAAGTAAGGGAGGAAGTGAGGCTGGGCATTCTGTACAGTAGATGGCGAGGGCGGTGCCCACTGTGTAAGTAAACGAGTGGGTATATGCCCACTGTGTCATAAAATGAGGATCTATGGGCCAACTGTACAAGTAAGGGAGGAACTGAGGTTGGACAGTCTGTGTACAGAAGATGGCGAGGGTGGTGCTCAGTGTGCAAGTAAATGAGGGAGTATAGGCCCACTGTGTCATGAAATGAGGAAGTGCGGGCCCACTGTACAAGTAAGGGAGGAACTGAGGCTGGACAGTCTGTGAACAGTAGTTGGCGAGGGTGGTGCCCAATGTGCAAGTAAATGAGGGGGTATAGACCCACTGTGTCATGAAATGAGGAGGTATGGGCCCACTGTACAAGTAAGGGAGGAACTGAGGCTGGACAGTCTGTGTACAGTAGATGGGGAGTGTGGTGTCCACTGTGTAAGAAAATGAGTTGGTATAGGCCCACCATGTCATAAATTAGGAGATATAGGCCCACTGTACACGGAAAGGAGGAACTTAGGCTTGACAGTCCTAGTACAGTAGATGGCAAAGGTGGTGCTCACTGTTGCATAAAATGAGGGGTATACGCCCACTGTTGCATAAAATGAGGAGTTATGGGCCCACTGTGCAAGTAAGGGAGGAACTGAGGCTGGACAGTCTGTGTACAGTAGATGTCAAGGATGGTGCCCACTGTGTAAGTAAATGGGGAGTATAGGCCCACTGTGTCATAAAATGAGGAGGTATGGGCCCACTGTGCAAGTAATAGAGGAAATGAGGCTGGGCAGTCTGTGTACAGTAGATGGAGCGGGTGGTGCCCACTGTGTTAGTAAATGAGGGGGTATAGGCCCACTGTGTCATAAAATGAGGAGGTATGGGCCCACTGTGCAAGTAATAGAGGAAATGAGGCTGGGCAGTCTGTGTACAGTAGATGGCGCGGGTGGTGCCCACTGTGTAAGTAAATGAGGGGGTATAGGCCCACTGTGTCATAAAATGAGGAGGTATGGGCCCACTGTGCAAGTAATAGAGGAAATGAGGCTGGGCAGTCTGTGTACAGTAGATGGCACGGGTGGTGCCCACTGTGTAAGTAAATGAGGGGTGTAGGCCCACTGTGTGATAAAATGAGGAGATATGGGCCCACTGTGCAAGTAAGAGCCGAACTGAGGCTGGACAGTGTGTGTTCATTAAATGGCGAGGTTGGTGCTAACTGTTTAAGTAAATGAGGGAGTATAGGCCCAATTTGTAATAAAATGAGGAGGTATGGGCCCACTGTGCAAGTAAGAGAGGAAATGAGGCTGGACAGTCTGTGTACAGTAGATGGCGAGGGTGGTGCCCACTGTGTAAGTAAATGAGGGGGTATAGGTCCACTGTGTCATAAAATGAGGAGGTATGGGCCCACTGTGCAACTAAGGGAGGAACTTAGGGTGGACAGTATGTGTCCACGAGATGGGGGGGTGGTACAGTAGATGGTGAGGGTGGTGCCCACTGTGTAAGTAAATGAGGGGGTATAGGCCCACTGTGTCATAAATGAGGAGGTATGGGCCCACTATGCAAGTAATAGAGGAATTGAGGCTGGCCAATCTGTGTACAGTAGATGGTGAGTGTGGTGTCCACTGTGTAAGAAAATGAGTTGGTATAGGCCCAAAATGTCATAAATTAGGAGATATAGGCCCACTGTAAAAGGAAAGGAGGAACTTAATTAGGCTTGACAGTCCTAGTACAGTAGATGGCAAAGGTGGTGCTTACTGTGTAAGTAAATGAGGGGGGTATAGGCCCACTGTGTCATAAATTGAGGAGGTATGGGCCCACTGTGCTATAAGAGACGAACTGAGGCTGGACAGTCTGTGTACAGTATATGGCGCGGGTGGTGCCCACTGTGTAAGTAAATGAGGCAGTATAGGCCCACTGTGTCATAAAATGAGGAAGTATGGGCCCACTGTGTAAATAAAAGAAGAACTAGGTGCGTGTTTCTGGATAAAGTTGTTTCTTTGGTTTTGATTGAGAACCAGCTTTTCATTTTGAAATAATTCGCACTCTTATTGTTACAGTGAGCCCCGAGGCCGGCTGTGCATTCCTCCCGTCAGCGATGATCTTTCTTTTGACTTTTTTTTGCCACTCGCCCACCTGCCTGCCCATCCGGACGCCATGGGTGAAAACAATACCCCAACCACCCTTAATTAAAGGGCTGTGGGGTAAAAATGGTGGATCATACATGATATCACTTGTAATATACAAGAATCAGATATGCACTTCTTTATATCTCACTAAATGTGCCTTAACTGTAGAAAAAAAGGGTTCTCATTGCAAGTATTTTTTTTTCTAATTGACGTCGTAGGACCCAATTTCTCAACATTCTCAACACAGAAGTATTAAAATATTACCTGGAAGAATGAAGTACTAAATACTTTTAATATACTTTTTGTGGAAATACATTACCTGCAGGTGCATTTCTTGGTGTTTCATGGCTGCACACACTATATGTGCATTACACTATATTGAACATTTGAATTTCACCACACTTTTCTTTTTATAAACATCAGATTCCAAAAAAATGTAAATAATCATAACATATATTTATACTATCTTAACCTACTACTGTAAGAAATATATCGAAGTCTCTGTGTATATTCACTTATACAGAGAAAGCTCTCACCTAATGTTGTCAGGCTTTTCCAACACTTCAATACTGGCTAGCTGGGGCTTTTCTATCAGTGAGTAGGGTAATGGCACAGCACTCTGAAGTAACTTAAGCACCATCTCCACCTCTCCGCCTTGTATTACTGTTTTCAACACAACGCAGTGTCCAACCCAGGTGTAGTTTGGCTCAGATATCTCTGCCTCGCCATCTGCAGCTGCACACTTACTCAACCCCTCGGGTAAAGGCTTACCACTGGACACCAAGGGATGTCTGACACACACAAAGCTAGACTCCTCATTATGGGAGGTGAAATACCTGGTATAATCTGAGAACATGCTGAGCATATTGATGGTGTACTGATCCAAGGCAAAAGTGAATTTCTGCTTGTGACAAAGTTCCAAAGGAAGCTTAACCGAGGCCTGGTAAACCCGCTCATTTTCAGTGACCACCTTCTGCCATTTTATTGTGACATTATTGACGACAACTGGCTTCATTTTGGACACAATTAAGTCAGCGGCTTCAAGTTGGATTACGGAGAGCCACTTGTCTCTAAAAGTGGCTATATCTGAATAGGTGGTCATTACATCGGATTCACTGGGCCTCTTGACAATGAAGCATTTTAAAGGATCAGACTTATGTTCTAAACACATCTCTAAGGACGGAGCCGGACTAAATAACTGGACAGAAGGCTGCAAGATGCCCTCATTGACCTCTGCGCAGATCTGCACCTTGGCCACATTGCCTGGGTTTAAATTAACTCTGGCTTTATCCGGTTCAATCTGTATTATACTGGACCCCTGATCTGAGAGGTCAGTTATGGCTTCATTAGCATAGATTGCAGCTTCTAAGGTGGCACCCCTGTTGTCTTCTTTGACAGATTTTAGCAGATTCAACCAAATCTCTGATGGTACAGAGACAAACTTGGGCCAGTTTTGCTGTGAGCTGGAGGTTCCCAGGGTATGACTGCTGATGTTGACGTTTGCATTGATCAGGTTCCCTACCATAGTGATCTGACTGTCTGGGGTGGTAATGAGCGGCAGTCTCACTTCCTGTGGTAAGCAGTCATGGAGGGGACAAGTGTAGAGGAGACGTACACCATCAGTGGATGTGGACTGGATGATTGGGTACAGTACTACCGGGTTGTGCTCCACACACAGAGCAAGTTGTAAACTCTGCGACTTTATGCTGACTGCTGTTGCTCTCCTCCTGCCATCATTAGCCTGAACAAATAGCAGAAAATATGGAAAATTCTAATGTTTGTCATTGAAAAGTTTATAGAAAAAAATAAATACTTATAATTTTAAAACAGAGGATATATGCTGAAGTCATCCAATGCATGAAATCTTTTTGTGTGTTTTGGACTACCTTTAGCCAGGGAATTGAAATGAAGTAGTCTGTGATCCCACCAAAAGGTCAATATGACCATGCTCGTCTATTATGTTTGTCGGTAATCAAATGGATGAACATTATTATTATTATGGAAAGATCATTTAATTTCTTGTCATTTTGAATTTCCTGACAGACTTCATTTTCATTCGACCTCTAACCTGGATTAGGCCTCAAGCGCCAAAGCTCAAATATAGCTACAGTGTTTTACCCTTCTCTTAGATACATAGCAACATCAGACGACCTATTTATTTCATATATTATTATTATGATTAATGCTCAACAGTATTTTACCTACTAATATTTATTTTTTATTTTATGTCAAAGCATGCCGAACAACACAAATGTCTCAATTCAGATACCACTGTTACGACCAGAAAACATGTTATACAAACTTCTTTTAAACAAATACATGTACATTTTAATGATTTATCACAGAATACCTGCTCTGTTTTATGAATACTGTATTTCTAAAGAAACTTTCAATCTACCAAGATTCAGAAAATACAAACACATCAGTACCAGTACTTAAATGGCTAATACCTGTGCACAGATTGTATTGATATCCTGGGGACTGTATGGACAAGCTTGGCTTTTTGATGCAGCCAGGAAGATCTTGTGTAACACTATGTCAACATAACTGCAAAAATACAACAGAAAAAGTCCATAAGACATCTTACAACTTTAATATGCAATCATAAATAGCTCTAAAAGGACTGGTTGAAGTGATTCAATTGTACTTACTAACATAGTTTCAATAAGTCATTCAATTATACTTCAATCTTATTTACAAAATATGAACATTCGGAAAGTTTGTGTCTGTGTAATAGAATTGGCTAAACTACTTTAAACTGATTTTGAAATGTTGATCATGTGGCAACAAGCAGCGTTTATGTTTTCTACAGATAACAAATATGGATAACAAAAGAAAAGAGACTCGTGGTATATGGATTTACCATTGACCCATATTTTAAACTAGTTTATGCATTAAACTGGATGCAGGTTGTTTACATAAAGAAGTGTGAAGGCTGTGGGAGGCGAGACAGTGAGACACTAGGTACAGTTTAATCATTGTTGACAACAATTGTAACTTTGAAGATTTGTTTTCATCTACTGGTAAAACTGAGTTTGACTGTTTACCTGGACAGGGGCGAGGTCATGGAGGTGAGACAGTCCACATTACTTTCATAGTGACCCATCTCTCTGACATCGCTGGAGCTCACAAAATGCTCTCTCCTCAGAATCTCACCCAACTGGTGCCAGCCTATCAACACCTGCTCAACAGAAAACAGCAAAGAACAATGCTAGGGAACCAATACATACCAAAATCAGTCCCAATGTAACTAATAGTTATGGAGCAGATATTATCAAAAAATCCCCCCGAAAATTCTAGAACCTCGATTCAGATTAAAATCATCTTTGAGGTCACAGCCACAGGCGGTCCCTACCTCTAAGCATGATGATATGACCTTGATTCAATGTATAGTTTTAGACTTTGCACATGGACAAACTGACTGACAAAAGCATGCGATTACAATACCTTCACCCATTACCTTCAAGGCGAGAAGGTAACAAAAGGCTAGAGACAATCTGGATATATTAATAATTTATGTTCCATAAATATGGTGAAGAGTGTCAGTGTGTATGTTGTGAATGATCCTCATATTTCTGCTTTATTGTGTGTATTTCAGAAATCATAAATACGTAAAACGAATGTTTTGATAAATCACACAGTCTTACTGCTGGAAAATGACCACGTTGATTGGAAAAATGGCCATTCAAAAACAATTTCCATAAAAAATCAGTCACACAATTGGGCAACATTTCCGAAGGAGTAATATAGTTTTGCTATATATTTCTCATTTTAAATACCACATCCTTATCACTGAAACATCCTTAAGCTCTTGAACACCCAAAATTGGTATCTAGTGCAAGTACTTTGAGTTAATTGTTCTGTAAATGTTTGGCCACTATTTATTTATGAAACTATACCCATGCTGCATCCCCTTCTGTTAACTTTTAAGTATTAACCTTTACTTATGATACTTTGTGGTCTTCTCTCTGTGTGAATTGTAGCTGTTTTACCTGTATAACATACACTGTACCTCTAAAAAGTCTACCTGTATTTTATTTTATTGCACCTTTGGCTTGGTCTCTAGTCTATAAACTGGGTCTCTGTGAGCATTTTACACCTTAAGGTGACCTTAAAATTGAAGCTACAGACTACAAATTTTTCATGGACAAATATTACATACAGAAGTTATATCTAATACTTATCAGACTTACCATTTCCAAGTTACAGAGCAGAATATTTGAAAAATGTTGAAAAAATGTGTAAGTAGGGTCTTTATAGGCCTCAACCACAATTTTAACCTCACATTGATTTTTGGTATATTTAAGAAGAATATATTAATGTGTTCCCTGGTAAAATTTGAGTCAGATGAGCCACTTACTTTGACCTAGAAGGCATTGAGTGGCCAAAAGTCATATTTTTTTACCTTAAGGTGGCCACAGGTTCTTTACTATTGGGAGTTTAAGGTTACCTTAGCATAGGGTTCCTCTCCTGACCCACATACATTTGTGTGCTAAGTTTGAATGAAAACCATGAAAGTATTTTTGAGTTATCGTGCACACAAGTCAAAATGTACAGCAGCAGCGGCAGTTGAACAGAGATGAAACCAGTATATCCGCGACTTTCGTCTGGGTATATAACCATTACAAGTGTTTATTTTAGTCTGTTTTTTGTTCTCTGTCTTGTAACCATTTTACTTTATTTAATAAAACATGTGACTTGTTCCATGGGTAAATTTATTAAAGCTGTTTTACATAATATACCTGTAATTAATAAATCTCATCCATAGCTTTGCTCTATGACAATTTATGTAACAGTATTTGTAATTAATTAACTGGTCATGTAGCCAGTTTTAATTACCCCTGTTTATAAGACCATACCTATAACCAATTCACTAGTGACAATGAATGTCTTTAATTTCATTTCGCCTGTATTACCATTCTATTCTGGATATACCTCATGCTTAATTGTAGCAGAAAGGCAGCCTGTAAACAAGCAGAGTTTTCAATGTTGTTTGATCCATGGGTGTAGCAAGAGATTAAGTTTATCTTATCACACCTGTAATGAGTACATCTTACCTGTGGCTTGCTCTCTATGTCCAGTACAGCAGAACTGATATCATCTGTGCTGCCATTGATGAAGGCGTCTCTCAGTATGTCCCACTTGTGAGCACCGACTATCAGCGACTTACTGGTGGTGGAGGCAGGTGCTTGAATACAGCTACAAATGCCTTCACAGTTACACAGTTGACCTGAAGATATAAAATACTGGGGTGTGACTCTGGGCCAAATATCGTGGCTCGATTTTAGTATGAACCAACAGGTCATGACCCCGGGACACATATTATGGCTCTTCCTTAGTATGAAACACCTGGAAGTATCTGTGAAGGAAATATGGTGTCTGATTTAAAACAAGTTTACTGAAAAGAAAATGTCACATATTAGAGTAAACAACTTGGTATTTGTGTGTACTGTTATTAGTTCATAACGCCCTCAGATTAACCTGTGAACTTTAATTTTGTTAGTTAGAGAAAATTTACTGAAACATTTGAACTTTTATATATATCTGAAATGTTGCTTCATGAGCTGAAGCCATGTTACCTGCTTGATACTTGATCTACTACACAGCTACAAATCTGATCAAAAACACTGTACATATGTCTTCACTGATGCACATGTGATCCAAAGACATAAAACATAATGATACTTATAAACTATTATAGGTACACACTTGATATAAAGATACAAACTAGACATACTTTTGTACACAAAAACAAAGCATCCCTACAGCTTGCAATTTTATATGAAATGCTACAATAATAAACAAGTTATAACCACTTTTAAGTTTGGGTAGCCTCATTTGACCTTAAAGGGGGGGGGGGGGGGGGCGGCCAAGGTCAAATCTGACCACATCAGAATACTTTCACCCCGTGATTACTTATAGGTCAGTTTCACATCCCAAACCTCTGGGACCAATAATAAACGGGTTATAAGCACTTTTAAGTTTGGCTATCCTTATTTGACCTTGAAGGAGGGGCCCAAGTTCAAATCTGATCACATCAGAAGAGCTGCAGCCCATGATTTCCTATAGGTTGGTTTCACTTTCCAAACCTCTAGAAGTAATAATTAGCGAGTGAAAGCTTTTTATTTTATATCCCAATTGATTTCCAAATCGACTGGTGCCTAGATTTTGATGTTAGGAATATGCTTAAGAGAATTTGGTTGATCCACCGCCAGTATTTTCTGAGAAAATCTGCTGACACGGAAGTACAAAAAACGGTCAAACTTTTCCCTGTCAAAAATGTTTCCTACGCCTGTAGAAGATAACTGCCAAATATCATTTTGATAGGCCTAATATCAAGGGAAATATTCAAGCAAGACGATAATGCGGTGGTGGCGGTCTTAAAACTGGTGGGGATGAAAACAATAAGTCCCCTTTTCAAGGGAAGCTTAATTATATAATTATTTAATATTCCAAGATTTCGTCATACCAGCTACTTCAGTGGACTAGTTGTAATGACATTAGGCGTGTGATCACTTGCCTCTCATCTTATCTCATCTACTGCTTTACAGGCATAAGATCTTCCCACTAATGCTCCATTCACACGACAGATGGTACGTTGGTTATATTCACTGGGCGAAACTCTCTCGTCCTTCAACTACCGTCCGGGGTTCGTCTGTGACCTTGTGACACAGTGGCGAAACATCCATTACCTTGCATGTTCTACGGAACTTTTAAAATGTTTAAACTTTCTGCCTCTGAATTGAGAACCTCGAGCATGTACAGATGAATGCGAGCATGCAGATATGAATTTCTTGCTACGGTAACTGAAGGTGTGGTCCATGGTGTAAGATTGTGACTTGATCTTCTTTCGGTGTAATACTGTAACATAAGGCGAGTTGAGGTGTTGGAAGGACAGGGGTGTTTTGCCGAACACCTATAACTGCAAATTATACTGTGTGTAGTGTGATGGAAAAACCAAATCTTGGACAGTATGATGTGCCCTTGTAGACGGCTCTGCCACTGAGTAAAATCTCTATCCGTGGGACGTACCACCTGAAGTGTGAATGGGGCATAACACAAGAATGGTCAAAAAGAGTGAAGGTTGGTTCACAATGGCTTAAAGACTTAGAATGATCTTTGAACTTAATAGTCAAAACTTGGATTTTAAGAACGCTTGAAATGACAACATGTGTGGAGAATATACTTTTGGTCTGTCCAAACCTTACCATTCCAGTTAAAAGGAATGTAGACACCCAAATTTGCAAATTTAATAAGTAAATTAAATTTTTATAAGTTAATACCCTATCCAATGGACAATTGCTTTACCGGTCGGCGCAACCGGTCCCGCCAAATGCCAGAAAAAGACGTCCTGTAAATAATACCGGCAGTAGAGACCCAAATTTGACTTTTGTTAATCATAGTTATACACTAAAAATAAAATATGTTGCTGTCATAACAATCTATACAGTTACATAGAAGTCAGCCCTATCATACAAACCTGGCAGCAAAAAGTGTCTTGCCAGTCCTACAGAACTCTTTGCAAACTGAGCATTGCTGGCCCTCCATTCCTTCAAGTGGGCCTGACTGGGCATGCTCTGCACTAGTAGAGGTGTACAGAAAGCCTTGTTCCTCTCAAGCATCCCAGCCACATGTCTATTGGCAAAGAGTTGTACTTCCTCCACAATCATCTCCGCCTCGAACCACTCAGCACTGTGACCAGGCGTTGGGTATAAGGAATCTCTGCCAAGCCGGTTCCTTCCAGAAAAAAAACAGTATTCAGAAATTGATTATATAATTTATGTAATAATAAATTATAGGACTTTGTTCCAATGCAGAAACCTTTGCTTATCTGCAGTAACCAAGCCACATGTCTATTGGTCAGAAGTTGAAGCTATCCCACCATCATGTCAAGCAGTCTATTAGAAGGAGTCCACGTCAAGTCAGTTATTAGAGAATACAATTACTCTGTGGCTAATTGTAAATACGTCAAAAATAAATCACCATTCTATATAACTGAAGAACATCTTTTAGGTAATGTTTCATCATCTGAATATTTGATTTTATGAAGTCATTACAATTATTTTCCTATTGTCTATTTCACAAACCTTAAATTACATGAACAAAACTGTACTCTGTGCAAATAATAGAAGATAATAGCAAGTACCCTGTGACTGATTTGAAATATCTTGCACCAAGCCAACTCTTGAAATAAATCAAGTAATACACTAGAATGCACCGACTGAATGCCAACATATCCCCAGACAGGCCATCGCTCACGCTACAGGCATGCATTCAACAAAATGCTCTAAATGCAATACTTTTCAAGTTGTAAGTGATTTAGTGCATGATTTCCAGAATTTCAATGCTTTAAAAATTATTTCAAAAATTCATAAAAATAACCAGACCTACGCATCGGAGAGCCGATGCAAACTTGTATCAACCGGAGAGACAACTCACCAAAGCCAGTGAACCATTGTTTGACCTTGAAGCAGGGGCCAAAGGTCAAATCTGACAACATCAAAATATTCCCAGCCCATGATATCTTATAAGTTGATTTCACATTGCAAACCTCTAGCATCAATAATAAGCAAGTTATAAGCACTTTTAAGTTTTGCTATCCTTGTTTGACCTTGAAGGAGGGTCCCAAGGTCAAATCTGAACACACCAAAAGATTCCCAGCCCATGATTTCCTACAGGTTGGTTTACCATTCCAAACCTCTAGGACCAATAATAAGGGAGATATAAGCACTTTTCATGACTGACAAAGAAACGCCAGTGGTTGCCATCTTGTTTTTCAAAATGAGGACAAAAATATTTTCAGTCAAGATTTTGTAATGCGGAACATATTCTGGAAATTTGAGATCTCTACCTATAATAAGATTCCCAGCCCATGATTTCCTATAAGTTGGCTTCACACTTCAAACCTCTAGGACTAATAATAAGCAAGTTATAAGTACTTTTAAGTATGGCTATCCTCATTTGACCTTGAAGGAGGGGCCCAAGATAAAATCCGACATCAAAAGATTCCCAGCCCATGATTTAAGTTTGTTTCACATTGCAAACTTTTAGGACTAATAATAAGCGAGTTACAAGCACTTTTAAGTTTGGTTATCCTCGTTTGACTTTGCAGGAGGGATCCAACGTCAAATCTGACCACATCAAAAGTTTCCCAGCCCATGATTTCCTATGCGTTGGTTTCACATTGCAAACTTCTAGGACCAATAATAAGCGAGTTATAAGCACTTTTAGATTTGGGTATCCTCGTTTGACATTGAAGGGGAGGTCCAAGGTCAAATCTGACCACAACATAAGATTCCCAGGCCATGATTTCCTATAGGTTGGTTTACATTACAAACCTCTGGGACCGATAATATGGGAGATATAGGCACTTTTAAAGTCCGCTACATGGGGTACTTTGGTACTCCGTGGATGACCTTGAACGAAGTGCTCCAAGGTCAAACGTCCGCAGGTTTGTAAAGCATACGTATATCTGTTATATATATCACCTATGAAGAGATTCAACCTTCTACCTATGAGAACCACCATCAAGAGATTCCCAGCCTATGATTTCCTATAGGTTGGTTTCACATTGCAAACCTGTAGGACCAATAATAAGCGAGTTACAAGTGCTTTTAACTTTGACTATCCTTGTTTGACCTTGAAGTATCTACCAAAGTCAAACCTGATCACATCAGAAGATTCCTAGCCCATGATTTCCTATAGGTTGGTTTCACATTGCAAACCTCTAAGACCAATAATAGGTGAGTTATAAGCACTTTTAAGTTTGGCTATCCTCATTTGACCTTAAAGGAGGGGCTCAAGGTCAAATCTGATGTCAGAAGATTCCTAGCCCATGACTTCCTATAGGATGATGGGTGGCAAGACATCATACCCACCAATTCATGCACAAAATATAAAATAAATCTGAAAGAAACTGTGTCCTATAGCTTAAACACAAGCAATAATCAAACCTTTTGATGTTTTTGACTCCCCAGAGCATAATCTTGACTCCTGGTCTACCAAAAGAATAGGGTGGCCAGATCTCTGCCATGGCAAGCCACTTTCAAAGTTTTAAAGAAATTCCAAGAGAAATGTGGCTTGTAGGTTGAACACAAGAAATCTTTGCGGATGCGGACGCATATACGGACGAGGACCATGCATGATCCATAGTATTCCCGCTTTTCAGGGATACAATAAATTCAGTACTTTTGTTTAATGGCAGACATTACATTCTATGACATGAGTATTTACTTGGTGTATGACAGCTGGACCTCAGTTCACCCCAACATATGATATACACTGTGGGTGCATTGCCATATCTCACCTTTGCTGTTGAAACAGACATAAAAACGACGATGTGCACCAGTCATAAACAACATATAAGTACATGTACTACACATTGCACAAACACCCCCCTTGTCATGGTCCAACACATAACAAACCCTCACCTGCGCCAATCACGAGCAATGCGATGTAGTCCCACTATGGCCACCTGCAGCTCGGTGCTGTAGTTGATGCTGCCGGCAGAGGACCTCAGTTTGACCATGTCCTGCACCTGGTCAAGGCTCAGGTGACAGCGGGACAAGACAACACTCTTTTTGGGGGTCATCTTCAACAAACTGGCTGAGGAGTCAATCTGAAAGTCAAAGGTCAACTCCAAATGAAAATAACAAACTCTCAGTTATCAGATTATTTTAATTAATGAATACATATCTTTTCGACAAAATAAATAACTTCTGTCATTTTTGATAGTACTTTATCTCCATTTAATTCAGCCTGTATTATGTTGAAGGGAAACATAGTTATACTGTGCCATACGTTCCCAAAATTCAAAGTAGATATTGCATCTCGACGCAGTGTATCCCCGGACAAGACATGGTTGAAGCGTGACATACAGAGTATTATGGTTGACACATATATACCCATGTGGGGAGGGGGCCTAAGTGTTTACGAGAGCAACTTGTACTGACACTAAGTAAACAAAATGTTTGCTTAATGAAATATACAAATGTAACTAGACCTAGCGCATCGGAGAACCGATGCAAATTGTATCCAACAGAAAGAAAACTCACCAAAGCCAATCAAGCATCACTTAACCTTGAAGGAAGAGCCTCTAGCACCAAGAAAAAATGATTTACCGTAAATGACCTATTTAGCGCATCCTCCCTTGTAACTGCTCCCTACTTCTTTTTCCCAGCAATATCGTCGATGACAGTGCACAATATCAACATATTTGTATATATTGTACCTATTTTTACTTAATAAATTTGCAAATTTAATAGGTAAATTAAATTTTTATAAGTTAATACCCTATCCAATGGACAATAGCTTATCCGGTCGGCGCGGACCGGCCCGCCAAACGTCAGAAAAAGACGTCCCGTGTCTCCACCGGCTAGGCCGGCCCAGTGCTGTGCACTCGCCAGATGGCGTGTAGTACTTCCTTCCTGTCTAGACAGAGTGACGTCATAGCATCTTTTTCGTTGTCTAAACATATATAGACCCCTAGTAAAGTGAAAGCGGGGTCAGGTGGGAGGGTCTTGTGTGTCCATTGGATAGGGTATTAACTTATAAAAATTTAATTTACCTATTAAATTTGCAATTTTATTGCGTTAATACATCCTATCCAATGGACAATAGCTGAATAACTACCGCTTGGATGGCGGGTGCGTTACTAGGGACTAAAGAAGTTGAACTCATGTTAGAAATAATGACCATTTCTTCTTTCCTTACAGCCCGGGTAGACCTTGAAGTCAGATACCCTTAAGGCTGTGGTCGAGTATCATCATCCGGTTATCCGGAAGGAACCGTCAGAGTCGACCTTGCGCCCCCCCCCCCTTTTTAACAGACCTGCTCTGAGGTAGGGGAAGAGAGGGATGAGTTCAGTCCCATAAAATCACCTCTCCCGAAGGAAGTATGTGAGAGATTTTTTTTTTTTTTTTTTTTTATATATTGTTGCTTAACTATATATGCAATATATACAATACATCTCCTTATCTATAAATGCACAGATCTCCTCTAAGTCCTCGGCTGCTGGTGGATCTGCTGAGCAGCCACCACAGGGCCAAGATGGTATAGCTCTGAATCGGCCCAAGCCACATCCTTCAGGTAAAATTGAGTGAAGGTGTTATGAGACTTCCAGTGGCAGGCTGATAAGATCTGTTCCAAGGAAACTCCCGACTGGAAGGCCTTGGAGGCAGCAAAGGCCCTGACATCATGAGCTTTAACTTGATGTAGGGTGTGGGCCTGTTGATCAGAGAGCTCATAGCATAGGATCACAGTCTGTTTGATCCATGAGGAGATAGTGGCAGGAGAAATGTCTTTGTCGAAGCCTTTCTTGAAGGAGACAAAGACTAATTCCTTGTGCTGCCTGAGGTCTGACGTCCTGTCCAAATAGTAGCGCAAGGCTCTGACTGGACAAAGGGATCTGTCAGCTTTGAGGGACTTATCCAGAGTAGGGGCCAGGGCTGGTATGACCACTGGGGCTACACTCTCTGGACCCTCCTTGGCCAGCTGATTCTTGGAGAGAAAGCTGGGAGATGGGAACAGGGATACCTTCGACCAATCGGCTTGGTGTCTGATGTTCCTGTTTTGCCATGCATGGATCTCACTCCTTCTTTTACCAGAGCCCAGGGCCAAAAGGAAGACAGTTTTGAAGGTCAGATGCTTCAGTGATGCTTCCTTAAGAGGTTCGAAAGGAGCCTTTGTCAGCTGGTGTAGTACCAGGGACAGGTTCCAGGAGGGTACTCTCCTCCGCCCTTTGGGTCTATCTCTGTGGAAACTTTCCAAGAGACGAGTGAGATTATCATCTTTGCTGATATTGACTGTTGTATTACCTAGTTTATCAGCAATGGCAGATCTGTATCCGTCAATGGTGCTGGGCTGCAACTTCTTGTCCTCAAAGAGGTACATTAGGAAGTCAGCCACCGACTTTACAGGTGGTGACCTGAAGTCCACCTGATTAGTGATGCACCACTTTGTAAAGATAGTCCACTTTGCCTCATAGACCGATCTAGTCGACTTTCTTTGAGGAGCCTCAATTCTTGCGGCCACTGCCTCAGAGAAGCCCTGTTCCTTGATTTTTGTGGCTCTAGGAGCCAGGCATGGAGGTTCAGAGTTGTCAGATTTCTGTGAGGGATCTGATTGAAGGGTTGTGTCAGCAAATTTGGCAGGTTGGGCAGGCAGAGAGGGACCTGACTGGACATGGCCACCAGGTCCCAAAACCAAGGCATGTTGGGCCATCCCGGGGCAATCAGGATGAGTCTCTTGCAAGGGGAGTCCAGAAGCTTCTCCACTACTTTGCCCAATATGGCGGTTGGTGGGAAGGCGTATGCATCCAGATCCCCCCATGGCAGAGTAAGTGCATCCACTGCTATAGCCAGGGAGTCCGGTACTGGAGAGACAAACTGAGGTAACTTGTGGTTGAACCTCGTGGCAAACAGATCCACCTGAGGCCGGTGCCATTGGTTGCATATCTGTTGGAAAATCTCCGGGAGGAGAGACCACTCTGTTTGAATGGTCTGACCTAGTCTGGATAGTTTGTCGGCTATCACATTCAAACGGCCTGGGATGTGTCGGGCTTTTAGAGTTACTTGTCGCTGGGAACACCAGGTCAAGATTCTCCAAAGTAGGGCACAAAGCGGGCCCGACCTCATCCCTCCTTCCTTGTTTATGTAAGCGACCACTGTAGTATTGTCGGTTGCTATCAGAACTATCTTGTCTACGCAGAGATTTTGGAACTCTTTTAAGGCCAGAAACACAGCCTTGAGTTCCAGATAGTTTATGTGCAGGTTGCTTTCCGGAACCGACCAGGACCCTCTTGCAGTGAATTCGTTTACGTGAGCACCCCACCCTTCTTTTGATGCGTCTGTAAAAATTTGCAGAGCATGTCTTACTGGGTGTAATGGTTGACCTTGAAGCACATTGTCTTCGTCTAGCCACCATTGTAAGTGAGGATGTAGGGTCCGCGGTAGAGGAATAATCTTCTCTAGAGATTCTGGTACCCTCCAGTTGTTTTTGAGATGCCACTGTATGGGTCTCATGTGTAGTCGGCCGAGGTGAACCTGTTTTTCTGTGGCTGTTAGCAGACCTATCAGGGACATGAACTGCCGGACCGGACAGGCCGGTAGCAGCAAGAGTGCGTGTATCTTGTCCTGAAGGCTTTTCCACCGGTCCGGAGTCGGTCTGACCCGGCCGGAACGGAGGTCGAACTGGTAACCTACGAAGTCGAAGACCTGTTTGGGTTCCAGTTCTGATTTCTCCAGATTTACCAGCCAACCTAAGGTCTGGCACATCCTCACCAGGATTTGGGTATGTCGGAGACAAATGTGCTGGAATCTGGCTCTCACCAACCAGTCGTCTAGGTATTGGTGGATCCTTATACCCCTTTGCATGGCCATCAGTTTGACTTCCTTCACTAACACAGTGAACTCCATGGGCGCTGTGGACAGACCAAAGGGCAGTGCCCTGAACTGATAAGTCCGGCCCTGAACATGAAATCTTAGATATTTTCTGGATTGTTCCTGTATTGGTATGTGGAAGTAGGCGTCCTTGAAATCTACTGAGGTAACCCATTCTCCTTGCTGGAGAGATGTTCGGATGGTTTCCGGCGTTTCCATTTTGAATGTCTCCACCTTGAGGAAGAGATTTAGGTTGCTTAGGTCCAGGATTGGCCGCCATTTGTTGTTGGGTTTGGGGACGAGAAAGAGTCGGTTGAAAAACCCTAGAGACTTTTGATTTCGAACCCTTTCCACTGCGTTTTTGTCTATAAGCTGATGTAATGCTTCCAGCAGGTAGCTGTTCCTGTGGGGATTGACATAACGGCTTATGACTGAAGGAGACCGTGTGAGTTGGGGGCGGATCTGAAAGGGGAGGGTGTAACCCTCTTTCAGGATTTGAACTATTTTCGGACCGGCCCCCAGATCCAGCCAAGTTTTCCAAAAGATTTGTAGCCTGGCCCCTACAGGTTGATCGTTTACAACATTTTGGGCAGTTTTTACAGGTTGGACACAAGACAATTGAGTGACACAAGAAACAGGTTTCACATATTTTAATTTGTGACACACTTTTGATTGACACTCTGCCCACCCGGGACTTAACTCTTTCTTTTGGGAGTGCCCGGGTGCAGAAGGTACATCCATTGCAACATGACAATTTACAGAGTTTAATGTCTTTTCTTGTGCTAGAGTCTTGCTCCCGGCCAGCAGTCCCGCCTGTAAACTGTTTACAAAGTAATTGTCATTTATAGGACTGCTGGCCCTTGGCTGGACGCGAGGAGTAGTAAGAGGCCTTGCCTTTCTGTTTCTTGCCCTGACCCTTATTGCCAATGTTCTTCCATGCAGGACGGTCTGGTTTCCTGTAGTCCGAACGCTTTTCTGGCCGTTCGTATGGGTGGAAGCGACCTTTCTTTCCTGACTGACCTTGGGTTTTGCTCTCAAAATTGGCAATGTCTTGCTCGGCCTGTTTCAATGCGGCATCTGGGAACAGGGTTGAGATATGGAGAGGTCCAGTCCGTAAGGCACCCAGGGTGTCTGGCTTTATACCCATTTTAAGATGAGAGAGGTAGGCATCTCTTCTGATTAGTGTCATATTGGCCACCGTCACAAATACAAAATCTGACAAATGTTCAAGGGTTTTCGCCATGGACTGTGTTATGCTAGAATTAAAGTTCATGAGAAACTGTAATTCGTCGGCAGCATGAGAAAGCTTCCCTGAGGATTTCCCCTTGGTTAGTTCGGCTTTGATAGCTTTGAGTTCGGACTGCATGTTGTCCTGTACCCTGTATAGACACCGGTTGAAGCCAGCCGCTTGGTTGCAAATAATAGAGGCTTCGCGGGCTGACTTCTCCCACTTTCTTAAATTGTCCTGGGAGATCTGGCGTGAAGCAGGTGGGGTTGATGCAATGCCAGCTGCCTTTGCGATGCGACTATAAGAGCTATTAACTTTGGATGCGTCAGTGCTCCAGGTCTGAACAGTTTTCCCCGTTTCCTGATCACTCTTCTGTGGATTAGGAACAAAGTTATACCACTTAGCCTGGGACTTTGGGGGTCGGACAAACTGGTCCTTGAGGAGACCTCCAGCCTCCGAACTACGTGATGGGTATCCCTCTGTAAGTGTGAGGTTGAGCTTCCCCATCTTGTTGCATAGCCACTCATCCGTGGGCATTGTGACCGAAACCTTTCCTGTGGGCTGGGCTTTAGGGCCAGCAAATGGATTATCCTCCGACTTGGAAGCGGCAGTGTCAATTTCTGGGATGTGGTTCCACCCCATGAACGATCTGATCCCACTCATCGTTTCTCTGTAATTCTGTTCCTCTGAGAGGGTCAGATCTGGGTCATTAACAGAGGCTTCGTGATCCTGGTCAGAGAGCTCTCCCTCTTCAACAAATATGTCCACAGGCGGACGGTCAGACAGGTCGGAGTCGGTATCTGTGGAAGACACACTGGTTTTCCTTGCCGGTATTGAAGATGCTCTGCTGGGTACCTGTTGTGACAATGGGGAGTCGGTACCAGCCACATCTGAACGCCGGTCGGTGGGAACCTTTGCCCTTGACGATTTGCTGGTCGACTTGGATATAGTCTGACAAACACCAGGCAAATCTGAAGATAGCTGAGGGGCAGCTGAAGGTTGTGGTTGGTCGGTATCCGGTCTCTGAGAGACGAGGTCGGTAGCCGACAACTCTGTATCTTGAGGTCTGATAAAAGGTTTGGATGATATAGCCGAACCTGAAGGAGGTGAGTGTGCTGGGGTGACTTTCACTGTAGCAAAGGTCGGTTCTCTATCCAAGGATTTAGCTAACAAAAGCGCCTCTAGTCTGTTAAACCGATCAGACCATTTCTGGTCTAACTCATCGATCCTTGTGTCCGGTGAGGATCTGTGAGACTTGGGAAGCGACTTAGAGGCTTTGTCAGAAGCCGGCTTGGAATCTTTTGAAGAATGAGCTTTAGTCTTTTCAGAAGGATTAGGTTTCTTCTTCTTTTCAGAACTGGCACCCGGGGACTGCAAAATCCCCTGGTCATCCACAGCTCCCACTACTGTCACAGAGGACAGGTCTATGAGAGAGGAACTGGTAGAGTCCTGTTTAGGCGTATCCGCAGATTTCTTAAGGTCTCTTTTCTCCTTCTTTAATCTGTACGAGGGAGTGGACAACTGTAAACGTTGTTCCTCAGACAAAATGTTACAAGAGTTACAATCCTTCTTGGCAACGCACGGATCTGACCCCTTACCCTTTTCTCTGCAACATGCGCAGAAACAATGGCTGTCGAAGCTAGCCATGATGTGACCACAACTTCCATGCTTCTGTGAAGGGGAAGACATGACGATCCGTAACCAAAAATCAAGTCAAAATGATCTATACACACTCTTGAACACAATGATAAAATTTAAAAGCACACTCTGAAGAATAACTTTAATAAATCTCAAAATATATTTCAACTCAGAAATTTCGTGTACACAACACATGCGCCAAACGAAAAAGATGCTATGACGTCACTCTGTCTAGACAGGAAGGAAGTACTACACGCCATCTGGCGAGTGCACAGCACTGGGCCGGCCTAGCCGGTGGAGACACAGGACGTCTTTTTCTGACGTTTGGCGGGCCGGTCCGCGCCGACCGGATAAGCTATTGTCCATTGGATAGGATGTATTAACGCAATAAAATGACATATTTGTCATGACTTTCGAGTTTGTTTTTATCTACCACCATTTTTACAGGAAGTGGGTATTTCTGGTAGATTCTAAATATCAAAACACCGTTATTCTTACCGGATTGACCTATACTTCATCCCGGAAAGTGTTTCATGATGGGTACGCTAAAAGGGGAATTTCTTTCCCACCAAATATTGAACAAAAATAGTCTTTCCTTAGCACACTGTGCGCTAAATAGGTCATTTACGGTATAAGTATTTTAAGATTTTGCTATCCTCGTTTGACCTCGAAGGAAGGGCCCAAGGTCAAATCTGACCACACCAAAAGATTCCCAGCCCATGATTTCCTATAGGTTTCACATTGCAAACCTCTAGGACCAATAATAAGCCAGCTATAAGCACTTTTAAGTTTGGGTATCCTAGTTTGACCTTGAAGGAGGGGCCAAGGTCAAACCTGATCACACCAAAAGATTCCCAGCCCTTGATTTCCTATAGGTTTCACATTGCAAACCGCTAGGACCAATAATAAGAGAGCTATAAGCACTTTTAAGTTTGGGTATCCTTGTTTGACCTTGAAGGAGGGATCCAAGGTCAAATCTGACCACATAAAAAGATTCCCAGCAACTAATTTTCTATAAGAGGGTTTCAGATTGCAAACCTCTAGGACCAATAATAAGCAAGTAAAAGCACTTTTAAGTTTGGCTATCCTTGTTTGACCTTGAAGGAGGGGTCCAAGGTCAAATGTCAACACACCAAAAGATTCCCAGCCCATGATTTCCTATAGGTTGGTTTACTATCCCAAACCTGTACGACCAATAATAAGCGAGTTATAAGCACTTTTAAGTTTGGCTATCCTTGTTTGACCTTGAAGGAGGGGTCCAAGGTCAAATGTGAACACACCAAAAGATTCCCAGCCCATGATTTCCTATAGGTTGGTTTACTATCCCAAACTAAGCACTTTTAAGTTTGGCTATTCTGGTTTGACCTTGAAGGAGGGGTCCAAGGTCAAATGTGACCACACCAAAAGATTCCCAGCCCATGATTTCCTATAAGTTTGTTTACCATTCCTAACCTCTAGGACCAATAATTAGGGATATATAAGCACTTTTCATGACTGACAAAGAAACGCCAGTGGTTGCCATCTTGTTTTTCAAAATGAGGACAAAAATATTTTCACTCAAGATTTTGTAATGCGGAACATGTTCTGCAAATTTGAGATCTCTACCTATAATATCCTTTGCTCAAGAGGGCCAACAAAAGTCCTTGCTTTAGGTCCAATAAATGTCCCTGGCGGCCATCATGTTTTTCAAAATGAGGCCCAAAATATTCCCAGGCAAGATTTTATGGTTATGAATATATCCTGCAAATTTGAGAAGGCTAGCTATAATATTTATTTTGTTAGAGCGGTAACAGCCAACAGGCATCCCAGTGATTTTTAAGGGAAAAAAAGGTTTTCTGAAAGGCTATTTCGGAAGAAAAAAAGGTTTTTAATCCGAAAAAAAAGGTTTTTCCTATTAATATTGCACTCACATTATTTTCAAATAATAGTTGTAAAAAAACATTCACTTTATAAGTATTAAGGTCATAAGTAAAATTTTTGAAAGAGAAAGTCTGGATTTACCATCTACAAATTACAACTAGATTGCACCGACTCGACGCCAATAAATTAGCTGGATGAGCCAATATAGTTTACAAGGTA
The DNA here is from genome assembly GCA_964017235.1 of Sabellastarte sp. h YS-2021. Classification (NCBI taxonomy): domain Eukaryota; kingdom Metazoa; phylum Annelida; class Polychaeta; order Sabellida; family Sabellidae; genus Sabellastarte; species Sabellastarte sp. h YS-2021. The sequence goes on from OZ024931.1 coordinate 89,461,525, forward strand.
CAGGGCTTTAAGTGACAAGAGTGTATAAAATTAGTTATTGTTAACATTCTTTTAGAACTTAAGGTGATCTTAAAATTTACACAACAGAGCTAAAATTTTCCAGAGGTCACATACAAGTTAGATTTAGTACACTTTGATGCTGGTCAGACTTTACCTTTCCAAATTAGAAAGCCAAATTTGTGAAAAAAAACAAATAAAAATTCCTCCAAATTGGGTCTTTATGGGCATCAAACATAGGTTCAATGTCAACTTAAAAGCCTTGATTTTTTGGCATATGAAGAAAAAAAGAACCTATTAATATATTATCAGATAAGTTATTAGGTGGGTGAGGAACATAGTTTGGAAGCTATTGGGCATAAGGTGGGAAAGAGATCATAAAATTGGTTCCTATTGCTATTTTTAGAAACTTTAAGGTGCCTTAAAATTATAACTACTGACCTTAAAATTTCCACAAAGATTCACATACAGAGGTTATATTTACACATTTCAAGTCCGGTCAGTCTTACAATTATCAGGTTACAAAGCAAAATATGTGTAAAATGCAGAAAAAACTAGAGTACTGCTTCACAAGAGAAAAATAATTAGTTTTTACACAGCAATATCAAAGTGTTCCAATGAGTTTTAATGATTTTGAAGAAATAGCTATCTTGCCAAAATGCAAGGTTTCTCGCATGAACATGTTTTTTGTTTTTGCATTTTACACAGAAATTCAAGATGGCGGCCAAAAATGGCACGAAAATGATTTTTGGCAAAAATGTTAGATGACTGTGTACAACCTTTGGGCCAAAATTTTTGCTGAAATCACTCTATCTGTTTTAGATAATCTTTTTAGGTAAGTTGACCATTTTCTACTGCACCACTTCCAACAGTTAATGATTTCCAGACGTCTATATAACAAACCTACTTGCCAAAAAAATTTCATATGAATAAGTGAAGCACTTTGAAGTTATCATCCGGACAAGCACACCCATTTGAAAAATATGTTTTTGGCCATGTGACTTTTGATTGGTTGAAATGTCATGACACCATATTCAGAAATTTTTCCCCGGGCTACTGCATACATGTGCTAACTTTGAACAGAATCCACCCATTGGTTGCCGAGCTATAAGCAACAGAAAATGCAGGAGCCCGCAGAGCCATCTCTCTGCCCTCTCCCCTAGACACAAATAAGTGTCCCCTGTGGGATGCTTCATTCCTCTGTGTGGGGTGGTTATGGGCCTCATACACAAGTTAAATGTTAAGGTTGTTATACAACCTTAAATTCACATCTCTGCTTAAAAATGGGCTTAAAATGGCTAAAAAATTTACATAATGGGTCCTGTGAACACTTTTTGAGACCTTAAGGTAGCCTTAAAATTAAAGCTACAGACCACAAATTTTGCATTTCCAAATTACAGGGCAAAATATGTGAAAAAAGTAGAAAATATCCACCAAGGGAGGTCTCAAACACAAATTTAAGCACAACACAAATTCTTGATTTTCTGAGATCTGTAAAAAGAATATATTACTGTGCATTTTGATAAAATTTTAGCCATATGAGCCACACAGTTTGTGACCTCGAAGACTTCAAGTGGCTGAAGGTTTATTTCTCACATTAAGGTGATCATAACCTCTGTATTATTTGGAGTTTACGCTCACCTTTAAAATACAGTTCCTCTCCTTATCCACATGCATGTATGTGCCAAGTTTGAATAAAATCAATAAAAGTGTTTATGAGTTATCGTGCACAATCACAGCAGCTGCAAGACTGACACAAAACCAGTATATCCCCGACTTTCATCTTAGGATATAACAAATGTATACCTTCCTACTTCTTCGGCTTTCTACCACAGACTCTTAGCTTTCATAGTCTGTTATATGTAAATGTTCAGGTGACTGATTACTACTGTTTCAGACTGTTAACTCTTCTCAGACCAAGCATTTTTGTTGGTATTACAATATCAACTTCAATATTTGGTCTGATCAGAAGTCAAACATTCTGAAACACTTAATAATATCTATATACACATTAAATGTCTGTACATTTAATTAAAACTTTATCGACAAATTTGACTTCTGGGGAAAAAAAAGGTTTCAGCCTGAAAAAAAAGGCTAAAAAAGGTTTTCACGCCCTTTTTCAGTTTAAAAAAAGGTTTTTCTTGAAAAAATGTGAAAAAAAGTTTTTTTCAGCAAAAAAAAGGCTAAAACCTTTTTAAAAGGTTCCCCTGGGATGCCTGAGCCAATAATAAAGGAGGAAAAAAGCCTCAGTCTTATATAGGCATATATATGCAGTAAAAGGTACCATTTTGAGTCATTTAGCAGGCCTAAGGTGACCTTGAAAACAATAGTCAAGGTCAACAAACTGGATGCTGGAACTCCATCATGTACTCAACCTCCAAAGCCATTTGCAATAGTTTTCATGCAATATAGTGAGCATTAAGTGTGAAAATATCTCCTAAAAGGCTAAAAAATGGTCTCGGTAAGGTACTTTGGCAGTCTGTGGATGACCTTCAATAAAGAGCTTCAAGGTCAAATTTCTGCATGCTTACAGAGGACATATATAAGTATTATATGTACCACCCATAGGATGACCTAACTTTCTGTATATGAGAACTGTGCCAAAATGTGAAAAATGGACAAAATCTGACCTTTAAGAGGCCACCAGTGACCTTGAAATTGAAGGTCAAGGTCACACAACAATAGTGTATGTGACATTGCCCATATATACCCACATACCAAATTTGAAAGGTCTAACTAAAATATTTTTAAGTTATCACGTCTAAAAGGAAATCTATGCGACAGCAGCGGCGTGACCGTACTGAATCCTAAGTATCCCCGACTTTTGTCCGGGGATACAATGTACAATGGACCTCCATTATCCAAAATTCTGTTTTCCAAACATTTGATTTCATAAATAAAAATCTTCCCTCCCTAATATAGCTGTTTTATTACTGAAAACTTTTCATTTTACATCAAAATGTAGTAATTAGATACATATTCTAAGATGTTTGCGAGGAAAATGTTTTGATTTATGCACATTATAATAGGTCATATGATTTAATTTCCTCCACTCAAATTTGCCAATTTATTCATTATATTCAGTTTTCCTCCTTATAAGTACCGTACCTGAAAGAACAGTGACAATGCGAGACGTTCCTTCATGGGCAGCAGACTACAGATATCTTTTGACAATTTCTCCGGCAAAACAGAGATGACATTCTCAGCATTTACACCTTCCTCATACAGGTTAAAGTTCACAACTCTGCTGTTTATCTCTGTATTAAGCAAAGCCTCCCTCTTTAAGAAGTGTGAGACGTCAGCAATATGAATACCCAGCAGTAACTGACCACCCTGTAACATGTCCAGACTGAATGCAGTATTCAGTGACTTTTCTCGTTCCTGTCCAATGGTGAAGACAGTCTTCTCTCGGAAGTCCAGTCTCTTGCGAATGGTTTGGTCGGGCAGGCTATACCCTTCAGGGTATTCTGTATTGAGCTCACGCAAGGCCTCCTGGGAAAAGTTTGCCGGTGGAACTCCATACTCCGTCTTCAAGAGTTTCAATCCTGTCAATTTGTCAGTGCCTGAAAATTTGAGTGAAATAGTGTAAAAACTGGAATACACAGAAAGAAATAAAAGTTTATATTATATAATACTGCAGTGTTATCTCTGAAGGACATCATTTTTTCCACATATTATCATGGATGGCTACAAATTATTTCAAATATGAAAATCAACTAAGACATACTAATCTGTCAAAAAAATTGCATTGGAGATGCCCGTACCCCACAGACCGGGGAAATAGTTTTTGACACCACGAAATACAGAAGAAATGAAACAGTACAAAAACAGAAGACTTTCACAAAAATCGATGTCAGTTAAGTAAAGGTCCAAATAATGTTAAGTTGCACTTTGGTAGAACCAAGGTTAAAGATCACACCATGATTAAGCATACCTGTACCCCCCATCTGATGACCCATCCAAGTATCACCTTTCTGCACCTTACAGTTTCTGAGATATGGCCCAGATAAGATTTTAAAGGTCAAGGTCACTACAACAAGGTCAAAACATGGTCATTGCTCACCTATACCCTCTAACAAATGTCCCTAACAAATATCAACTTACAGTTTCCAAAATATAACCCGGACAAGAATTTTAAATTGAAGGTCACTACGGCTAAGGTCAAATCAAGGTCACACCATGACATTGCATACTCAAACCTCTAACTAATGTTCATACCAAGTATCCAATTCCTACAGTTTACAGCTTCCAAGATATAGCCTGGAAAAGACTTTAAAGCTCAAGGTCACTACAGCGAGGTCAAATGTCAAATCAAGGTCATACTATGACTTTTCACACTTATACCCCCTAACCAACATCCCTACTAAGTTTCCTCTTCCTACACCTTACAGTTTCTGAGATACAGGCCAAACAATATTTTCAAACTCAAGGTCACTACAACAGGGTCTTAGGTCAAATCAAGGTCACGCCATGGCGTTGCACACTGACCCCCTCTAACACCAACACCCCCTAAAAACTATACAAGCTTCATTACAATGAAAATTGTCTTCATCAATAGAATTCAATATTATAACATCCATAAGCAATCATATTTTGTTATTACAACTCACTTAAATAAGTTGGAGTTAACACAATATTGTTCTAAAAATATTTTTGAAGAAATCTCCCAAACATGAAAGTTCCTCCCAAATTGTAACAAATTTTATTGTAATTTAACTTTTCATAAGTTAAATACTTACCTTATCCTCAACAAGCTTGGTATGGTTTTGTGGGGCAAAACACATCGACCGACAAGTATTTTTAAAAGAAATTTTCTTGTCAGCAGGTGACCCCCTTGTCTGCACATGTCCGCGCTTGCGCCATATTCGTTGTCGACAGATACTTGTCGAGAGCTCTTCATTGTATTTTTGGTCCCCAGGAAAACACATTATTTCTCCAAGCATTAGTCCTGTCCAGGAAGAGTCTAAGTGCTCTAAGAGTACAAAGAATCATGTCTCCAGGCAATTTGAGCTCAAGAATGGTTTTTAGAGCTGGAAATGAGCCAATCTGGACCAACTGAGGCCAATGGATCTTTAACATGCAGGAGGAGAAACTGTAACCTCCTTGCAATGAGGCTTGTGTCTGAAGGAGCGAAAGTCCAAGAAAAAAACTTCAACTTGTTTTTGCCAGACGCCAATTTTTTTTGTGGCATCTTTTAAAGGTTAATTAGGAGCCTTTGTGAAAACCAACAGAACCAAAGGCAAATCCCATGATGCTACACCTCTGTTAGGAATGGGCTTATCTCTATAACAAGAGGAGAGTGCCCGTGAACGGGCACTGTGTCAGCTGACTGAATGTTTTTGATTTGTGATGGTGATAATGAGAGGAAAGCATAATTATCAGGGAAAGGGCTGTACAGAAATACAGTAAATGGTAACTGAACAGCATGTTCGAAAGATATTCCGAAGCTGACAGAAAAAAAGGACAAAAAAGTTGTGCCCTGCAAATGGTATTACAAAATAAAGTAACAAGGTAATTGTTTAAGTGTAAAAAGTAGGTTAAAAATATTTAAAGAAATACTATAAATGCAATATCCTCGTTCGACCATGAAGAAGGGGTCCAAAGGTCAAATCTGACCATACCAAAAGATTCCCAGCCAAAGAATTTAGGATGGTTTACCATCCCAAACCTCTCGGACCAATAATAAGTGAGTCATAGGCACTTTTTAAGTTTGGCTATCCTTGTTTGACCTTGACGGAGGGGTCCAAGGTCAAATCCGACCACACAAAAAAATTCCCAGCCCATGATTTCCTGTAGCTTGTTTACCATCCCAAACCTGTAGGACCAATAATAAGCGAGTTCTAAGCAATTGTAAGTTTGGCTATCCTCAATTGACCTTGAAGGAGGGGTCCCAGGTCAAATCTGACCACACCAAAAGAATCCCAGCCCATGATTTCCTATATGTTGGTTTACCATCCCAAACCTCCAAGACCAATAATACGCGAGTTATAAGCACTTTAAGTTTGGCTATCTTCGTTTGACCTGGAAGGAGGGGTCTAAGGTGAAATCTGACCACACCAAAAGATTCCCAGCCCATGATTTTCTATAGGTTGGTTTTCCATTCCAAACCTCTAGGACCAATAATAAGCGAGTTATAAGCACTTTTAAGTTTGGCTATCCTCATTTGACCTTGAAGGAGGGGTCCAAGGTGAAATCCGACCACACCAAAAAATTCCCAGCTCATGAGTTTCTATAGGTTGGTTTTCATTCCAAACCTCTAGGACCAATAATAAGCGAGTTATAAGCACCTTTATGTTTGGCTATCCTCATTTGACCTTGAAGGAGGGTTCCAAGGTCAAATCGGACCATATTAACAGATTCCCAGCCCATGATTTCCTACAGGTTGGATACAATGATTTACTCAACAGTGAGAACCTGAAAGAAGCTATTGCTCAGTTATGCCATGACATAGAGGTCTGCAATTTCACTATGTTATAGCTGACCAAAACGTCTGTGAATAACATATTTAACAAAATACTCTAAATGTAATAGTTTTCAAGTTACTACTGATTTACTCAAGAGTGAGAACCTCAAAGTAACTATTACTCAGCTATGCAATGAGCTACATGTCTGAATTTTTGCTCTGTTATAGCTGACCTAAAAGTAGGTGAACAACATATTTAAGCAAAATACTGTAAATGCAATAGTTTTCAAGTTACAACTGATTTACTCAATAGTGAGAACCTGAAAATAGCTATTGCTCCGCTATGCCATGAGCTATAGGTCTGTAATTTCACTATGTTATAGCTAACCCAAAAGTAGGTGAACAATATATTTTAACAAAATACTCCAAATGCAATATTTTTCAAGTTATAGCCGATTTACTCAACAGTCAGTGCCTGAGAATAGCTATTGCTCAGTTGTGCCATGAGCTACAGGTCTGTAATTTCACTATGTTATAGCTGACCCAAAATTAGCTGAATAACATATTTGCACAAATTTCTGTAAAGGCAATAGTTTTCCAATTACAACTGATTTACTCAACAGTGAGAACTTCAAAGTAGCTATTACTCAGCTATGCAATGAGCCACAGGTTTGGAACTTCACTATGTTATAGCTGACCCCAAAATAGGTGAATAACATATTGCAACAAAATACTCTAAATGCAATAGTTTCCAAGTTATAACTGATTTACTCAACAGTGATAACCTAAAAGTAGCTATTACTCAGCTATGCCACGAGCTACAGGTCTGAAATTTTACTATGTTATAGCTGACCCAAAAGTAGCTGAATAACATATTTATACTAAATTCTCTAAATGCAATAGTTTTCAAATTATAAGTGATTTGCTCAACATTGAGAACTTCAAAGTAGCTATTACTCAGCTATGCAATGAGTCACAGGTCTGGAACTTCACTATGTTATAGCTGACCCCAAAATAGGTGAATAACCTATTGAAACAAAATACTCTAAATGCAATAATTTCCAAGTTATAAGCGATTTACTCAACAGTGATAACCTCAAAGTAGCTATTACTCAGCTATGCCATGAGCTACAGGTCTGAAATTTTACTATGTTATAGCTGACCCAAAAGTAGGTGAACAACATATTTAAGCAAAATACTGTACATGCAATAGTTTTCAAGTTACAACTGATTTACTCAATAGTGATAACCTAAAAGTAGCTATTACTCAGCTATGCCATGAGCTACAGGTCTGAAATTTTACTATGTTATAGCTGACCCAAAAGTAGCTGAATAACATATTTATACGAAATTCTGTAAATGCAATAGTTTTCCAATTACAACTGATTTACTCAATAGTGAGAACTTCAAAGTAGCTATTACTCAGCTGTGCCATGACCTACAGATCTGAAATTTCACTATGTTATAGCTGGCCCAAAAGTAGCTGAATAACATATTTATACTAAATTCTCTAAATGCAATAGTTTTGCAATTACAACTGATTTACTCAATAGTGAGAACCTCAAAGTAGTTATTACTCAGCTATGCAATGAGCTACAGGTCTGAATTTTTGCTCTGTTATAGCTGACCCAAAAGTAGGTGAACAACATATTTAAGCAAAATACTGTAAATGCAATAGTTTTCAAGTTACAACTGATTTACTCAATAGTGATGACCTAAAAGTAGCTATTACTCAGCTATGCCATGAGCTACAGGTCTGAAATTCTACTATGTTATAGCTGACCCAAAAGTAGCTGAATAACATATTTATACGAAATACTCTAAATGCAATAGTTTTCCAATTACAACTGATTTACTCAATAGTGAGAACTTTAAAGTAGCTATTACTCAGCTATGCCATGACCTACAGATCTGAAATTTCACTATGTTATAGCTGGCCCAAAAGTAGCTGAATAACATATTTATACGAAATTCTCTAAATGCAATAGTTTTAAGTTACAAGTGATTTACTCAATAGTGAGAACTTCAAAGTAGCTATTACTCAGCTATGCAATGAGCCACAGATCTGAAACTTCACTATGTTATAGCTGATCCCAAAATAGGTGAATAACATATTGAAACAAAATACTGTAAATGCAATAGTTTCCAAGTTATAAGCGATTTACTCAACAGTGATAACCTAAAAGTAGCTATTACTCAGCTATGCCATGAGCTACAGGTCTGAAATTTTACTATGCTATAGCTGACCCAAAAGTAGCTGAATAACATATTTATACGAAATTCTCTAAATGCAATAGTTTTGAAGTTATAAGCGATTTACTCAACAGTGATAACCTAAAAGTAGCTATTACTCAGCTATGCCATGAGCTACAGGTCTAAAATTTTACTATGTTATAGCTGACCCAAAAGTAGCTGAATAACATATTTATACGAAATTCTCTAAATGCAATAGTTTTTAAGTTACAAGTGATTTTACTCATGATGGAAGTTACTGAAAAGCCCAAAAGTAGCTATTACTCACTTAGCTATTGAGACAGGCACCCAACTTACTCACCATATTGTAGCTATGAAAAAAGTAGCTGAATAACATATTTTAACAAAAGCTCTAAATGCAACACTTTTCAAGTTATAAATGATTTTGTGCATGATTTCATGAATTTTAATGCATTAAAAATTATTAAAAAAATTTATTAAAAAAAAAGTAAGACAGATCCAGGTCTCATACTCACACAAGAGAATCTACCTGTGGCCTAGTACATATATGCAAGATATGTGAGAAATCCCTGCAATAGTCACTGAGAAAATTGTGATTAAGTGTTGAAATTTTCACACTTTTGGTGGGGGTACCCCCCTTGTAATGTCTCTAGCAAACAGACGAACAGACAGATTTGCATGCCTTGAACAATTTTTCATCCTCGATAGATAAGGTATCTTTTAAAAAAAACAGCACGTCTCTAGGCCTTGTAGTTTTGGAGGAGAAGTTGTTCACGCGGACGCCGACGCCCACGCCGCAGAGTGACGACATAATGTCAGCTGACTGACAAGTCAGCTGACATAAAAAACTTGCAATAAGTCTATTTAGATCCAAACTTTTGTTCACCTCCTGGCCACAATGCCCTAAATGATCAGCTGCTGCTGTTGTGTAGCCATCAATAGTGGCAAGTTGCAGATTTTTGATAGTAAGTAAGTGGATCAGAAATTCTATGTTTGAGATAGTGGGCTCTGAGATTACCACCTTCTCCTGTTGGTACCAGAGCTCAAAATGGCCCATCTTGACTCATACAGTTTTCTAGATGAGGGTCTTTGAGATGCCTTAAATCTCTCTGCCACCTGCTCAGAAAATGATTCAAGTCACTCTGAGTGGTGTGGGGTGCCAAACATGAATGTTCCAATGCAACAGATTCTGATGATATTTGTGACTGAATGGCAGTTTCTGAGGCCAGTGAGGTAGCTGTAATGGAAGTTTGGTTGATAGATTCACCAGATCCCCAAACTACTGCGTCATAGGCCACCCTGGGGCCACTACAATCATTTTGCACCTGTAGGTGTCCATTTGTTGAATGACTTTTGGAATGAGAGCTACAGGACAAAGGACATAGCTGTCCAGACCCTCCAACAAGATGTTCAATGCATCTATGTTCAGAGCATTTGCATCAGTGACTGGTGAGACACAGAGTGGAAGTTTGTGAATTATTTCGGTGGCAAACATATATACCATTGATTTTGGCATACTATGCAAATCAAAAGGAACATTTTAAGATAAAGAAACCACTCTGTCTGAATCACTTTGTCCTTTCTGGAGAGGCTGACGGCTATGACATTTAGGCAACCCTGAATATATCTGGCTCATATGAGAATATTTCAAGGATTGCAGCAGGCCAAGATACGGCAAACCTGCATATAAAGGCTATTGTTGATGTGTGCCAAACATGCAAATTGTCTTGAACCTTTAAGTTAGTAAGAACCATTCTGTATGGATTACTTTTTGTCCCTTCTTGAGATTTAAGCAACCCAGAATATGTCTGTCTCTTATGTGTATATTTCAAGGATTGCAGTAGGCCAAGATGCACCAAACCTTTGTACCTTCTGGAGAGGATGTTGGCTATGACATTTAAGCAACCCATAATATGTCTGTCTCTTTTTTTTTTAATTTTCCACCACTGAAAATGCCTTTTCAGAAGGTTTGAAACAGGAATCCTCAGAACTAGTGACTGGGGATATTGCCAGTTTGTTTTAGACACCACTGAAGGGGATGCATATGTAACCGACCCATTGGTACAGTCTTTTCCAAAGATGCTAGTACACCATCAGGGACATAAGCAATCTTGGGGTTGTTTGTGATGAGATCTTTATGTCCTGAGTCGAATTTCTAGTATTTTAATTCCTTTGTGTTAGAAATACCTTTTCTTGTACCAGATTGAAGTGGTAACCTAGAAAGACGATCTTTGTGTTGACTCAAGCTTGGATTTTTACAGAAATTTATCACAAAGCCGAGTTATTGAATAATTTGTGGAGTTCTTTGGTTTGAACCAGAGACTGGTATCTTTTATGTACTCTTAACAACCAGTCGTCCAGGTATTGGTAAACTCATATTCCATGAGACTGAAGAATGAGTTCTGTCTCTTTTACTGCTGGCGTGAACTCTAGAGGGACGTTCGTTAACCTGAATTTCAGTGCTTTGAAGTGATAGATTTGACAGTGTACCTTACACCGTAGTAGATGTTGAGAATCTTGTGAATCGGTACATAGAAGAATGCATCTTTTGTAACCAAATTTCTAATAATTTCTGCTGTCTGAACTCTAAAGGATGGGACACGCAGGTATTGTAGTTGGTTCCTGGGTCTCGTTGATGTTTTCCTTCTAAATTTCAGAGGGTAGCAGGACAAAAAATTACTGGACATAACAACTGTCCTGTATAAACCATGCAGAACACCCTCGTGAAGGTTGGAGGAAAGTTGGACTTCAACACAGTATCTCGTCTACTGCATTTGTAGATTGATTACCAGGACCTCCAGTCTTTTAGCACTGTATGGTCTAAGTTGTGTTTACAGAAGAACTAGAAATAGGACGCCCTGTTGATAGTAGATGCGAATAGAAACAGGATAGCATAGAAGAACACACATTATCATGTGTAATGTCCACCCCATGAACCTTTTGCCAAAATTGTACAGTAGTCTTACAAGACCCTGTTTCATTTGTAAAATACATCAATGATGCTTAAATAGTTATTAGTGTAGATGTAAATTATTTCAGCTTCATGCCTTTTTGCATTGGTTGGGTTGAAAATTTTGATGAAATCACTCTATCTTGCACGGTTAAGAAGATAGAAGCAAATTCCTGTTTTTCTATTTTTGGCAAAAATTTAAAAATTCAAAATGGCCGCCATTTTTGGGGAGGGGAAATTTTTTTGAAAATTGCAAAGATTACATTCCTTAGATACCCTGTGGGTCGAAAATTTCGACGAAATCGCTCTATCTCGCATGGTTAAGGAGATAGAAGCAAATTTGTGTTTTGCCATTTTTGGCGAAAATTCAAAATGGCCGCCATTTTTGGGGAGGGGGAAATTTTTTTGAAAATTTCAAAGATTACAATGCTCACATACCCTGTGGGCGAAAATTTCGGCGAAATCGTTCTATCTCGCACGGTTAAGGAGATAGAAGCAAATTAATTTTGTGTTTTGCCATTTTGGGCAAAAATTCCTTAGATACCCTGCGGGTCGAAAATTTCAACGAAATCGCTCTATCTCGCACGGTTAAGGAGATAGAAGGAAATTTGTGTTTTGCCATTTTTGGCAAAAATTCGAAAATTCAAAATGGCCGCCATTTTTGGGGAGGGGAAAATTTTTTGAAAATTGCAAAGTGTACATTCCTGAGATACCCTGTGGGTCGAAAATTTCGACGAAATCGCTCTATCTCGCACGGTTAAGGAGATGGATGCAAATTTGTGTTTTGCCATTTTTGGCAAAAATTCGAAAATTCAAAATGGCCGCCATTTTTGGGGAGGGGAATTTTTTTTGAAAATTGCAAAGATTACATTCCTTAGATACCCTGTGGGTCGAAAATTTCGACGAAATCGCTCTATCTCGCACGGTTAAGGAGATAGAAGGAAATTTGTGTTTTGCCATTTTTGGCAAAAATTCGAAAATTCAAAATGGCCGCCATTTTTGGGGAGGGGAAAATTTTTTGAAAATTGCAAAGAGTACATTCCTCAGATACCCTCTGGGTCGAAAATTTCGACGAAATCGCTCTATCTCGCATGTTTTAGGAGATATGAGCAATTAGCCTTTTTCAGTATTCAAAATAGCTAATTACTCATTTATTTAATTAATTACTCACTCATCTATGAAGCAATTCCCCCCAAAAGCAATCCCATACAAGCTATTAACCCAATGAACCTCCATACCAAATTTCAGAAAGCTAGGCTTAATAGCATTCCTTAAAATGTCTGGAAACTAAAGAGCTACTCAAAAGTAGCAAAGTAGCTATTACTCAGTTAGCTATAGAGCTATCATCACCAAAAGCAATCCCATACAAGCTATTAACCCAATAAACCTGCATGCCAAATTTGGTAAAGATAGGATAAGAACTGTTGCCTAAAATGTCTGGAAACCAAGTGGGACGCCGGACAAAGCAAAAATAATATGTCCACCCCACTTGTATAAATCCCACCAGTACTCCTTCCGTTGGAGGCATGGCCATAGAAAGTGAAGTTTTTTTGGTTTTTTTTTTAAAATCTAGTCTAATAGTTTTGAATCAAAAAACTTTGTTGGCTGCACTGTGAACTGCTCAGGTACTGAAAGATCAAGCAGTGTATGTACTGCTGAAAATGTCTGTTGGATCTTCATCCAAATTTACGGCAAAGGAAGGTAATCTGTCCCAATTTTCATGAAGACATTGAAAACTGTGTCTCAGGAGCAGGAAATTTGCTGTACCTGTGACTGTATCAGAGTGTCGCTCCACTCAAAGTAAAGAATCTATGACCTCCTAAGAAAGCCAACTGCATTCTTTTTTCTCTGTTTTCCGGTACAAGCTAATACTTTTGCTGTGCCATGAAATAAGGAACAATAAAGCAGTTTTCCACTGAAAACTTTACACCAACATGTTCTCTGCAGCCCTTTTTTCAACAAGGAGGTAGTCCCAGTCAAATAATGGATGAGTACAGCCGGAAATATAACCGTCTTCCACTGAAGACTTTACACCAACATCTTCTTGCACAAAACATCTTATTCTGACCCTTTTCATGACAAGGGAGGCAGAATTAGTGGTAGTCCCAGTTGAATAATGGGTACCTACAGCCAGGTGCACGCTTCAAACTTCATAGTTTTTGTCTGCGTATCGACGATCTCAAGAAAAAGACGTGTTGCTCCCACATCGACCAAAAATATAACTAGAAATAGGACGCCCTGTTGATAGTAGATGCGAATAGAAACAGGATAGCATAGAAGAACACACATTATCATGTGTAATGTCCACCCCATGAACCTTGCCCAAATTGTACAGTAGTCTTACAAGACCCTGTTTCATTTGTAAAATATATCAATGATGCTTAAATATTTATTAGTGTAGATGTAAATTATTTCAGCTTCATGCCTTTTTGCATTGGTTGGGTTGAAAATTTTGATGAAATCACTCTATCTTGCACGGTTAAGAAGATAGAAGCAAATTCCTGTTTTTCTATTTTTGGCAAAAATTTGAAAATTCAAAATGGCCGCCATTTTTGGGAAAAGGAAATTTTTTTGAAAATTGCCAAGAGTACATTTCTTAGATACTCTATGGGTCGAAAATTTCAACGAAATAACTCTATTTTGCACGGTTAAGGCCAGTTTGTGTTTTTCCATTTTGGGCAAAACTTCGAAAATTCAAAATGGCCGCCATATGTGGGGAGGGGAAAATTTTTTGAAAATTGCAAAGAGTACATTTCTTAGATACCCCTTGGGTCGAAAATTTCGACGAAATCGCTCTATCTCGCACGGTTAAGGAGATAGAAGCAAATTTGTGTTTTGCCATTTTTGGCAAAAATTCGAAAATTCAAAATGGCCACCATTTTTGGGGAGGGGAAAATTTTTGGAAAATTGCAGAGTACACTCCTTAGATACCCTGTGGGTTGAAAATTTCGACGAAATCGCTCTATCTCACACAGTTAAGGAGATAGAAGCAAATTTGTGTTTTTGCCATTTTTGGCAAAAATTTGAAAATTCAAAATGGCCGCCATTTTTGGGGAGGGGAAAATTTTTGGAAAATTGCAAAGATTGCATTCCTTAGATACCCTGTGGGTTGAAAATTTCGACGAAATCGCTCTATCTCGCACGGTTAAGGAGATAGAAGCAAATTTGTGTTTTGCCATTTTTGGCAAAAATTCGAAAATTCAAAATGGCCGCCATTTTTGGGGAGGGAAAATTTTTGGAAAATTGCAAAGATTGCATTCCTTAGATACCCTGTGGGTCGAAAATTTCGATGAAATCGCTCTATCTTGCACGGTTAAGGAGATAGAAGGAAATTTGTGTTTTGCCATTTTTGGCAAAAATTCGAAAATTCAAAATGGCCGCCATTTTTGGGGAGGGAAAATTTTTTGGAAAATTGCAAAGAGTACACTCCTTAGATACCCTGTGGGTTGAAAATTTTGCCGAAATCGCTCTATCTCACACGGTTAAGGAGATAGAAGCAAATTAGTGTTTTGCCATTTTTGGCAAAAATTCGAAAATTCAAAATGGCCGCCATTTTTGGGGAGGGAAAATTTTTGGAAAATTGCAAAGATTGCATTGCTTAGATACCCTGTGGGTTGAAAATTTCGATGAAATCGCTCTATCTTGCACGGTTAAGGAGATAGAAGGAAATTTGTGTTTTGCCATTTTTGGCAAAAATTCGAAAATTCAAAATGGCCGCCATTTTTGGGGAGGGAAAATTTTTTGGAAAATTGCAAAGAGTACACTCCTTAGATACCCTGTGGGTTGAAAATTTAGACGAAATCGCTCTATCTCGCACGGTTAAGGAGATAGAAGCAAATTTGTGTTTTGCCATTTTTGGCAAAAATTCTAAAATTCAAAAACTTTTTAAAAATTGGCAAGAGTAGAATTTTCAGATACCCTGTGGGTTGAAAATTTTGCCGAAATCGCTCTATCTCGCACGGTTAAGGAGATAGAAGCAAATTAGTGTTTTGCCATTTTTGGCAAAAATTCGAAAATTCAAAATGGCCGCCATTTTTGGGGAGGGGAAAATTTTTGGAAAATTGCATAGATTTGTAAATTTTAATTACTTAAATGTAGCTTTTATAAGCTACAAGCTTACCATGTGGGACTTAATGCTGTTCTCGGGTTGCCACACCCGGGGCCAACGTCTTAGAAAAAAAGACAGTTCTTGTTAGCCACCGGATACACTGCTAGTTGTCGTCACGTGATAACCTCTGACCTCTCGCCCTACTTTCTCGTTGAAATTTTCTAAAACCTACCCCTCAGCTGTAAACAGCGGGGAGGCAGGGTGGGACTCTTCTAAGTCCCACATGGTAAGCTTGTAGCTTATAAAAGCTACATTTAAGTAATTAAAATTTACAATTTTATTACGCTACAATAGCTTACCATGTGGGACTTAATGCTGAATTCAACCGCCCGGTGGCGGGATTACAGCTGAGACTGGAAGATATGTCATTTTTTCTAAGATTTTGAATTAATATGTATAGAATAGTGCCAGAAATACCAGTCTGAGTCCCATTTACAGTGCCCCAATCCCGAAGAACGGGCCTGTAACGAGCCAAAAACCTAAATAAAATGAGAGACAGTGCTGAAACTGTCTAGATGTTTGATTGTAGGACGGAAGTGCAGCAGTGCTCACTTCGAGGTCTAAGGGTCCCTGAGGGCCCTTCACTAGTGACTGACCAACCCATAGTTGGACATCTCATAAATTTTTACAACCTGAATATGAGATTAATGACAACTAAATAAGTCCTTAATAGAAGTTACTTGATAACTGAAAAACAAAAATGACCTTACCCGTAACATCTTGAAGGTAAAGGAATACCTAGATCCTGGGAGAGACTCCTGAAGACTTGGTTGTAGCGGATGTGCCCCCCCCTTTTTTTCTTTCCGAGGACAACTGGTCTGAGGGGAAGGATCTAGGACTTGTTGTGCCGCCACTACGGGTCCCAGATACATATTGTTGTCGGTGTCCGACCAAGTAAGGTCTTTTAGGTAAAAATTTGTAAATGTGTTGTGAGCTTTCCAGTGACAAGCTTGCATGATTTGGTCCACCGATACCCCACCGTAAAAGGCCTTAGAGGCCGCGAAGGCCCGGATGTCATGCGCTTT
The DNA here is from genome assembly GCA_964017235.1 of Sabellastarte sp. h YS-2021. Lineage (NCBI taxonomy): Eukaryota > Metazoa > Annelida > Polychaeta > Sabellida > Sabellidae > Sabellastarte > Sabellastarte sp. h YS-2021. The sequence goes on from OZ024931.1 coordinate 89,478,222, forward strand.
GACTTGGACCAAGTCCAAGGCTTGTTGATCTGCTTGTTTGTAACAAAGTAGGATGGTTTGTTTCAACCATGAAGAGAGAGTAGCGGGTCTGATGTCTGAGGTATGTCCTTTCTTAAAGGAGATGAAAAGGAGAGAACAAGACCCTCTCAGGTCTTTTGTTCGGTCCAAATAAAACCTCAGGGCCCGCACGGGACACAGGGTCCTGTCTTCTTTAAATTGTCTATCTACAATGGTAGTCAAAGCAGGAATAGTCACCGGAGATACACTTTGAGAACCTTCTCTTGCTAGTTGGTTTTTGGCTATGAAATCAGAAGAAGGGAACAAGGCAACCTTTTCCCATTGGCCTAGATTAGATACTTGTTTGCGACCCAGGCATGGATTCCGCTGCGGCGCTTGCCGGAGGCCAAAGCTAGCAAGAAAGCAGTTTTAGAGTAAGATGTTTGAGGTCTGTGTCTTTCATGGGCTCAAATGGTGCTTTTGTGAGATCGTTGAGGACAACAGAAAGGTTCCACTTGGGTAAATTTCTAGAACTTTTGGGACGATCCCTGTGAAAACTGAAGAGTAACCTATGAAGGTCTGTATTGTGTGCAACATGTTGGGTCGTTGGGCCCAAAGTGTCAACGATTGCAGTCCTGTAACCATCAAAGGTCGAGGGGCGACTGTTCAGGTCTTGGTACAGGTACATGAAAAATCTGAGATTTGTTTCACAGATGGAGTGGAGAAATCCACCGAATTTTCTCTGCACCATTTTTCAAATAGGGACCACTTTGACTTGTAGATGGTCCTTGTTGAAGACTGCTGAGAGGCAGCAATTCTCTCTGCCACCTCCACAGAGAAGCCTTGTTCTTGGAGTTGTCCGCTCCTAGACACCAGGCGTGGAGGTTCAGGTGCTGGGGGGTTGTTGTGGAACACATACCTGTGGGACTGTTTGAGTAGGGTTGTTGACACTGGGAGTTGTAGTGGGATCTCTGTTGAGAGCTGCACTAGGTCCCAAAACCAGGGCATCCCTGGCGAGCCTGGGGCTATTACGATGATCAGGCAATAGCATTGCCTGATCTTTTGGATCACCTTGTGAAGGAGCCGTAGGAGGTACGCATAGGCTGTGAGGTTGGTCCAGTTTATGTTTAGAGCATCTATGTCCCAGGCCCTTGGGTCTGGGATAGGAGACACGTACAGTGGGAGCTTGTGGTTCAGGTGAGTGGCAAATAAGTCTACATGAGGTGTGAACCACTTCTGGCAGATCTGTTTGAACACCTGTGGGTGAAGAGGCCATTCTGTTGACTGCACTTGGTTGGACCTGGACAGTAGGTCGGCCATCACATTCAGGCACCCTAGAACGTGCCTGGCTTTCAATGTTATGAGGTAGTGATGGCCCCAGGTCGTGATCTTCCACAGGAGAGCGCACATCTCTGCTGAGTGTGTTCCTCCTTGTTGTTGATGTAGGCTACCACTGTTGAGTTGTCCATCGCAACTAACACTGTTTGATTCTGGCACTGGTCCTTGAAGTCTTGAAGGGCCAGGGAGACCGCAATCAATTCTGGGACATATATGTGTAGCCTTTTTTCCCGATCTGACCACAGACCCTTTGTGGAATTTTTGGTCTAAGTGAGCGCCCCAACCTTCGTGTGAGGCGTCGGTAAAGAGTTGGATACTGTGGTGTTTGGGATGAAGGTCTGCACCTTTCATCACGTTTGAGGGATTTTGCCACCAATCTAGGTGGGCTGCAATGGCTTCTGTCCAAGGAAGGAGGTTGTCCAGCGACTGAGGATATCTCCAGTGCTCCTTGAGATGAAACTGAAAGGGCCTCCCTGTGCAGGCGTCCCTGCGGGACCATTTTCTCCGTTGAGGCTAGCAACCCAATTAGAGACATCAAACATCTTGCAGTCAAAACACGTTTTGACTTGAGTAGTAGGATCGAATCCTGAAGTTTGAGCCATCTCTCTTGAGTGGGTTTTACAAGGGCTGAATCTAGGTGGTATTCGTAGCCCATGAACGAAAAACACCTGAGTAGGTTTCAGTTCTGATTTTTCCTGATTTATTATCCACCCCAAGGACTGAGTTAGGTCTACCACTGCCTGTGTGTTCACTTGGGCTTCCTCCTGAGACTGGGACCTGATCAGCCAGTCGTCCAGGTATTGGTGAATTCTGAGTCCTCTTGAGAGGGCCATTAGTTTCACTTCCTTTACGATCATTGTAAAGACCTGGGGGGCTGTGGCTAGTCCGAATGGGAGGGAGGTGAATTGGAACACCTGTGACTTGTAGCAAAACCTAAGGTATTTCCTTGAGTTTGGATGGATGGGGATGTGTAGGTAAGAGTCCGACAGATCTATCGACAATACCCACTCCCCTGGAATCAGGGAGGTCCTGATGGACTCTGGAGTTTCCATTTTGAACTTTTCTACGTGTAGAAAAGTGTTGAGCCTGTTTAGGTCTATGACTGGTCTCCACCTTAGGTGAGGCTTGGTACTAGGAACAGGCGACTGTTAAACCCGAGAGATGTTACATTTTCCACCCTTTCTATTGCGTTCTTTGACAGAAGAGACTGGATACAGAGGCCAGGACTTGGTCTTTGAAGGGCCTTGTATTCTGACCGGGTCAGGTGTCTGACTGGACTTGGATTGAAAAGAATGACAGGATTTGTTTGCCAGTCTTATCTGAAAGAACGGAGAACTCCTACTGGTGGACTGAGTGAGGCTGGAGGAGTCATTGGGGGGGAAGGGTTTTAATGCCCTCGTCCCCTGGAGTGGGTCGAAAAGACCTTGAAGCCTCGGCTACTCGATTTCCCCCTACCTGGGGAAAACGATGGATACTGCTAGGGATGGAATGACCCCCATTGGGGTGGTTCCTGTAGGAGCCTCTAGATGTGGGGAATTGGAAAGGGTTGATTAATGGGGCCTAAACCCTAAGTGTTATTACAGGTGCCTTGATGAGGGACTCCTGTCCCTCCTAAAGAAGTGTGAATGGGGAACTTTAAGATCTAAAGATCCAGTATCTCACCTGAATTCACCATACCCCTTCTGACTACTTATATGCACCATGAAATTGAGTTTGACCTGTCTGGTAGTAGCCTTGCTACTGTCTTAACAGATATAACCAGGTTGTATTCAGGTTATATTCAGAAGAACCTAGTGAAGAGCAGCCTGAAGCTCAACTCTTGCTGACCAGAAGGGGGAGAGGGGCTTGCCCAAGGAGGCCCCTAGGGAGATACAGATTTGAAAACTTGTAATTTGTGTTCAAAACAAGGTTGTTCCAGTTTAAGGGAAAATAACAGCCCAAGTTCCTGTTGGCCTAGTAAATCATTCAGAGTCCAGACTGTGGAGGATCTAGGCATAAATTCACTGGGGGAATGGAGGTTCAAAAAACTGCCTAAGTTTCAATGTCCTCAGAAAATGGTTAGGGTGAAGTCAGGCAACCTACTTCCCTAAAAATACAGAGCCAGGACTGAATGAAGGACCTTGTTTAGAAGCCCTCTTGGGCTTGAGGACTTGGACCCAAGCCTCCAATAAGTGATATTTACTGCCAGGCTGGTGAACTATTAGTACAAGTGTGTGTTAGGATTGTTCAGTGTTCTGATCTGGAATCATCATCCGAACATCAGATTAGATGATCCGATCATCCGAGGATCAGATCTACATACAATGAACCGAGCATTGGATTTCAGATGATCCGAGAGATGCAATGAAAATACTGCATCCGATTCTCGGGTGCATAAAAATCTCGGATGAACTAAGATCTTATCTGGCTTCAGATTCAAGCAGGGATCTGATCCACCCTGGAGAAGAAGTTGGATACTATAATTTCTATGTAAGCTTTCCTTAAAAGTAAGCTTCCATGTAAGCTTGCCTTTCTTTCTTTGAAGGAACTACACAACTGGATTTACGTAGGTAAATCAAAGTGACACAAGATCACCTGCCCCACCCGCCTCACTGCAGGTAGGGCTAGTTGTGAGATAAGGAAAGCAGTAATTACACAGAATTTAATTAAATAACATAGAATCTAAAAAAAAAAAAAGTATAATATTTCTTATATATAAAACTGGATGAATTAAAATATGATTAAAATAATGGCAAACCAAGGTTACCTTAGTTTGAAGAAAACACGTAGTCTAGACAATTTGATGAAGGATTCAATTCCTGTTTATTTAAGTATTAACATTATAAATGGTCAATAATACAGGAACGAAGGGATAAAATATTTTATTTCATTGAATTTATTCAATTTTATTTTATTTTATTTTATAAACGCACTGCAAGAAACACGCGTCTCTCAGCACATGCGGTCTAGACGTGACGTCATCACAGGGGTTTCCCCGAGGATTCCCCCAAGTTAGTTTCGTGCTTTATATCATATTTTAACCCTTAAAATGGACCAATAGAGTCGCAGAACGGGGATAAACCCTTGTAAAATTTATTTTATTTTATTTCAACAGGCATATATTCCTGTATATAAGCTACCTAGACGAGACGTGCTTATTGCAAGAAATGCTGTCTCGACAAAAAAACGGAAGTTGTTTCCGAAGATTTCACTCGACAAGGACTCGTTTGTGTTACATTTATATACTTTTAAACCCTAAAAATGGTCCAATAATGAAGCAGATAGGGGTTAAATATTTTATTTTATTTATTGACAGGCATATATATATATCCTGTACTAGAAACCACACAACGAGTCGCTGTTTTATTCTTATTTACAACGTGAAACCGGAAGTGGACTTCAGTTGTAAAATAGGGTAAAGATACTTATCTGAACTATGAAAAGACATCGAATTGTGATTCTATGTAGTAAAATAAAGAAACTGATGTAGTTTCCATATCCAACGACCAGTATATCCTTGTAAAAAATGAAATAATATTCCTTGTAAAATAAAGCATTGTTAATTCGCGTGGCCAACGAGAAAGTAGGGCGAGAGGTCAGAGGTTATCACGTGACGACAACTAGCAGTGTATCCGGTGGCTAACAAGAACTGTCTTTTTTTCTAAGACGTTGGCCCCGGGTGTGGCAACCCGAGAACAGCATTAAGTCCCACATGGTAAGCTATTGTAGCGTAATAAAATGCATTCCTTAGATACCCTGTGGGTCAAAAATTCTGTCGAAATCGCTCTATCTCTTACGGTTTCTGAGATATTAGCAAATTACTCAAAAGTAGTACTGAAAATACACAATGAAGTACCTAAATGGCTATTACTCATGTACTGACAAAGCTATCAGTCCCAAATGCAATACCAAGTGAGCTATGGACATAACAATCTTGTATTCAAAATTGTAGTAAAATATCTTTAATTATTTTGGCTTAAATGCACGGAAACCAATGGGTACTGAAAATAGCTGTACTTAAGTATTACTCAGTAAGCAAAAGAGGTACAACAGCTAAAAGCAATCCCAAGCAAGCTACTGACCCAATAAGCCTGCATACCAAATTTGGTGACAATAGCTCTAATACTTTTCCTTTAAATGAGCGGAAACCATGCGTGACGCCAGACATCGGACGCCGGACATCGGACATCAGACATCGGACGGCAGAAAAAGCAAAAATAATATGTCCACCCCCCTGAAGAGCTCTCAACAAGTATCTGTCGACAACGAATACTGCACAAGCGCGGACATGCTCAGACAAGGGGTCACCTGCCGACAAGAAAATTTCTTTTAAAAATACTTGTTGGTCGATGTGTTCTGCTCCACAAAACCATACCAAGCACTTGTGGGGATAAGGTAAGGCTATTTTATGCAATAAAAATAAATGTTCCTACTTAAGACAATTTACTTTACCTTGTGGCAAAATTCCCAGCACAACACCCAGTGGAGAGTGGAATACACTGTCCCACTTCAACACAAGCACAGCATACAACTTATCATTGTTCTGAGACTCGTCCACAATTTCGTGGTGACTGAAGACTATCTGCCGAGTCTTGGTGACAGCATAAATGCTCACAAAGCCCTTCTTGGCACGCTGAGCCCTGGCCTTGGTCTGGAGGTTGTATACAGGAGGCATACCTTGATTGAGTGGGTAGAGAACTCCTGCAAATACAGACGTAACATATATTGACTGAACGGATAGATAACCACTGTAAAGTACAAACGGAGCAAGTACTCTTCCAAGTAACAGAAATGTACAACAAGAGGAGAGTGCCCGTGAACGGGCACTGTGTCAGCTGACTGAGTGTTTTTGATTTGTGAAGGTGATTAGAGGACAGAATAATTATCAGGAAAAGGGCTGTACAGAAATACAGTAAATGGTAACTGAACAGCACGTTCAAAAGAAATTCCGAAGCTGACAGAAGAAAAGGATAAAAAAGTTGTGCCCTGTAAATGGTATTATGAAGGAAAATAACAAGGTAATTGTTTAAGTGTAAAAAATAGGTTAAAACATATTTAAAGAAATACTACAAATGCAATATCCTCGTTCGACCTTGAAGAAGGGGTCCAAGGTCAAATCTAACCACACAAATACATTCCCAGCCCATGATGTCCTATGGTTTACCATTCCAAACCTCTAGGACCAATTATAAACTAGATTGGGCCAACTCGGCGCCAACATATCCCCAGACAGGTCATCACTCATGCCACAGGTTTTGATCGGGAATTTTTTAAAACATAATTACCCATTATTATATGAACTTCAGCACATCAATCTACTCTGTTTATATCTCCCCAAGGAAGATGGTGTATCCCCAGACGCCGAATACATACCTCAAATTATATTTTCAATCTTCCTGCAATGATAACTCTAAACCTATTTTCAAAGTATTTAAATGATTGATGATTGAATGTCCATTCTAAATTAATAATCCCAAAAGAGCATATCTGTTTCTATATTTGTTGACAAATAAAATATTATTTTTAACTCAACTCATCATATTTTTCAATCTTCCTTCAAAGTATTTAAATGATTGATGATTCAATGTCCATTCTAAAATTCATAATCCCAAAAGCGCATATCTGTTTCTATATTTGTTCAGAAATAAAATATTATTTAAAAAAAAATTATTTATATTATTATTTTATTATATTATTTTTAGAATTTGCAAATTGTTTTCAGTTATTCATTTCCTCTATACCTATATATGTGGTCCATATATATGCAACCTAAATATGTGACACAATCTCAGTTCTGACTCCCCTTTGTGTTATATGTAATGAAGCCCACCACCTCCCACCCCCACCCCTCTCCCCTTCTCCACACCTCTCTCACTATTACACAAGATCTGCAACCCCATTGAGTTCTTTGTTTCTCATCTGATATCACTAAATACCTTTGTTTATTTAGTGTCACTCAATATAGCTGGAGGTCCCAGAGGTGGGTGGGGGGAATCCGGGTGGGGGGTGTGGGTTGAGCATAAATGGTAAACAAACAATCTATATAAAAGGGGTACTCAAATACAAAAAGAATTGAGAATTTTAAGTATGTGATTATCAACTGAAATGAGTTCATAACTGTAGGAGCTGTGCCAAAATTAACTGAGGCAAGTTGAATAAAACTGGGCTAGTTGAGGGTTAAAAATCCCCTAGTTTTACTACATAAGGATATAATTTCATTAATATTGGGACTTAAAGCTCACTTAAAGTGTCCATTTTGTCTACTTGAATATGTTTAACCAGTTTCATTTTAAAAAGTGAAAAACTCAGCAAGCAGAGGTATAACACACAAAAATAAGTTCTTAAAAGACTAAGATAGCCATAACATTATTAATATTCAAAATTTAAATAGACAGGCATTTCCTTTTAAAAATTCAAAGATTTCAGCTCTATAACCCACATAGTTTGACAGTTACTGGGCTTTAAAGTGGCATAATATCCATAAATTGGGTTTCTGTGGGCATTTTACAATTGTTAAAGAGACCTTAGCAATTAAACTACAGATCTGAAACTTTTTGGGGGACATACATAACAAACAAAAATTATATATAATACAGTTTAAGACTTGTCACACTAAGCATTTCCAAATAACAGGGCAAAATACTGAAAAAATGTCAAAAAAGGCACTTGGGCGAGTGTCTATGGCCCTCATACACAGGTTAAATGTCTACTAAAAACCTTGATTTTCGGCATATGTAAAAAGGACATAATAATGCATTCCCAGATGGGATTTCAGCTCCATCAATCACATAGTTTAACAGTTACAGGGCTTAAAGGTGGTAAAAAGTCCAAATATTGGGTCATTGTGGGCCTTTTAGAGATCTCGATGTGGCTTTCAAATTAAAGCTTCAGACTTAAAATTTGTTACATACTAAGATTACACATAGAATATGTATCTAATAAAGTTTGAAACTTGTCAGACTTACCATTTCCAAGTTACAGAGCAAAATATGTGAAAAATGTCTTAAAAGGGTCACTCAGGTGGGTGTTTAAGGTCCTCATACACAGGTTAAATGTCTACTTGAAGCCTTGATTTTTGGCACATGTAAAAAAAACATAATAATGTATTCCCAGATGAGATTTCAGCTCTATCAGTCACATAGTTTAACAGTCACAGGCCTTAAAATTGGCAAAAAGTCCAAATACTGGGTCTTTATGGGGCCTTCTAGAGACCTAAATGTGGCCTTCAAATTAAAGCTTCAGACTTAAAATTTGTCACATACTAAGATTACACATAGAATATGCATCTAATACAGTTTGAAACTTCTTAGACTTACCATTTCCAAGTTACAGGGAAAAATATGTGAAAAATGTCTAAAAATGCTCACTCGGGTGGGGATTTATGGTCCTCATACACAGGTTAAATGTCTTCTTAAAGCCTTAATTTTTGGCACATATAAAGATAACATACTAATATCTTCTCAGATAGGATTTGAGCTCTATCAGTCACATAGTTTGACAGTCACAGGGCTTAAAAGTAGCAAAAAGTCCAAATATTGGGTCTTTGGGAGCCTTTTAGAGACCTCAATTTGACCTTCAAAATTAAAGCTTCAGACTTAAAATCTGTTACATACTAAGATTACACACAGAATATATATCTAATACAGTTTGAAACTTCTCAGACTTACCATTTCCAAGTTACAGGGAAAAAGATGTGAAAAATGTCTTATAAGGGTCACTCGGGTGGGTGTTTATGGTCCTGATACACAGGTTAACTGTCTATTAAAGGCCTAAATGTTGGGGCACATATAAGAAAACACATAGATATATTCCCAGATGATATTTAACTTAGATGAGAGACATAGTTTGAAAGCTACAGTGCTTGAAAGTGGCAAAAAGTGCATAAATTGGGTCTCTGTGGGCACTTTTGAGACCTTAAGTCGACCCCTTTGGGTAAACCTACAGCCCTAAAATTTTCTACAGACAAGGATTACATATCAAAGTTATACCTAGCGCAGTTTGAGACTCATCAGAATTATCACTTCCAAATTATAGGGCCAAATGTGTGTAAAGTATAGCAAAAAATCCCTAAGTGGGGGTATTTATGGGCCTCAAACACAATTTTCTCCTCAACTTAAAGTCATGATTTTCGGCACATGTACTAAGAACATATTAATGTGTTGTCAGGTAAAATTTCAGCCAGCTGAGCATCATAGTTTGTGACCTACAGGGCTCTAAGTGGCCAAAAGTGCAATTTCTGACCTTAAGGTGGCCATAAGTTCTTTTTTACTGGGAGTTTAAGGTCACCTTAAAATAGGGATCTTCCTTTGGGCACCCTTAACATGTGTACCAAGTTTGAAAAAAAAATATTAATTTGTTTTTGAGTTATCGCGTCCACAAGGAAATTTCTACGGCGGCGGCGGCGGCGGCGGCGGCGGCGGCGGCGCGACGGACCTGAATCCAATATATCCCCGACTTTCGTCTGGGGATATAATGAGTTATAAGCACTTTTAAGCTTGGCTGTCCTCATTTGACCTTGAAGGAGGGGTCCAAAGGTCAAATCTGACCATACCAAAAGATTCCGAGCCAATGATTTCCTATGCTCTGTCACCAATAATAAGCGAGTTGTAGGCACTTTCAATTTTCGCTATCCTCATTTGACCTTGAAGGAGGGTTCCAAGGTCAAATCGGACCATATCAACAGATTCACAGCCCATGATTTCCTGTCTGTTTACCATCCCAAACCTCTGGGACCAATAATAAGCGAGTTATAAGCACTTTTAAGTTTGGCTATCCTTGTTTGACCTTGAAAGAGGGGTCATTGAAGGTCAAATCTGACCACACCAAAAGATTCCCACCCCATGATTTCCTACAGGTTGGTTTATCATCCCAAACCTCTAGGATCAATAATAAGGGAGATATAAGCACTTTTCATGACTGACAAAAAACACCTGTGGCGGCCATCTTGTTTCTCAAAATGAGGCCAAAAATATTCCCAGACAACATTTTATGGTTATTAATATATAAACTTAAGAAAGCTAGCTATAACATTTTTTTTCATCAGAGCAGTAATGGTGAAATCTCTCTCTACACACTGCGGCTATCCAGTGGATATAATGATTTACTCAACAGTGAGAACCTGAAAGTAGCTATTGCTCAGCTATGCCATGACATAGAGGTCTGCAATTTCACTATGTTATAGCTGACCAAAAATTCTGTGAATAACATATTTAACAATTACTCTAAATGTAATAGTTTTCAAGTTACAACTGATTTACTCAACAGTAAGAACCTCAAAGGAACTATTACTCAGCTATGCAATGAGCTACATGTCTGAAATTTTACTATGTTATAGCTAACCCAAAAGTAGGTGAACAACATATTTAAGCAAACTACTGTAAATGCAATAGTTTTCAAGCTACAACTGATTTACTCAATAGTGAGAACCTGAAAATAGCTATTGCTCCGCTATGCCATGAGCTATAGGTCTGTAATTTCACTATGTTATAGCTGACCCAAAAGTAGGTGAACAATATATTTTAACAAAATACTCCAAATGCAATATTTTTCAAGTTATAGCTGATTTACTCAACAGTCAGTACCTGAGAATAGCTATTGCTCAGTTGTGCCATGAGCTATAGGTCTATAATTTCACTATGTTATAGCTGACCCAAAAGTAGCTGAATAACAAATTTGCACAAATTTCTGTAAATGCAATAGTTTTCCAATTATAAACTAGAAATCGGCCGCCCTGTTAATAGTAGATGCGAATAGAAACAGGATAGCATAGAAGAACACACATTATCATGTGTAATGTCCACCCATGAACCTTTTGCCCAAATTGTACAGTAGTCTTACAAGACCCTGTTTCATTTGTAAAATATATCAATGATGCTTAAATATTTGTTAGTGTAGATGTAAATTATTTCAGCTTCATGCCTTTTTGCATTGGTTGGGTTGAAAATTTTGACGAAATCACTCTATCTGGCATGGTTAAGAAGATAGAAGCAAATTCCTGTTTTTCTATTTTTGGCAAAAATTTGAAAATTCAAAATGGCCGCCATTTTTGGGAAAAGGAAATTTTTTTGAAAATTGCCAAGAGTACATTTTCTCGATACCCTATGGGTCGAAAATTTCAACGAAATAACTCTATTTGGCACGGTTAAGGCCAGTTTGTGTTTTTCCATTTTGGGCAAAAATTCGAAAATTCAAAATGGCTGCCATTTTTGGGGAGGGGAAAATTTTTTGAAAATTGCAAAGATTACATTCCTTAGATACCCCGTGGGTTGAAAATTTCGACGAAATCGCTCTATCTCGCATGGTTAAGGAGATAGAAGCAAATTTGTGTTTTGCCATTTTTGACAAAAATTTGAAAATTCAAAATGGCCGCCATTTTAGGGGACGGGAAATTTTTTTTTAAATTGCCAAGAATACAATGCTGAAATACCTGTGGGTCGAAAATTTTGACGAAATCGCTCTATCTCGCACGGTTAAGGAGATAGAAGCAAATTTGTGTTTTGCCATTTTTGGCAAAAATTCGAAAATTCAAAATGGCCGCCATTTTTGGGGAGGGGAAAATTTTTTGGAAAATTGCAAAGATTGCATTCTTTAGATACCCTGTGGGTCGAAAATTTCGACGAAATCGCTCTATCTCGCACGGTTAAGGAGATAGAAGCAAATTTGTGTTTTGCCATTTTTGGGAAAAATTCGAAAATTCAAAATGGCCGCCATTTTTGGGGAGGGGAAAATTTTTGGAAAATTGCAAAGATTGCATTCCTTAGATACCCTGTGGGTCGAAAATTTCGACGAAATCACTCTATCTCGCACGGTTAAGGAGATAGAAGCAAATTAGTGTTTTGCCATTTTTGGCAAAAATTCGAAAATTCAAAATGGCCGCCATTTTTGGGGAGGGGAAAATTTTTTAAAAATTACCAAGAGTACAATGCTCAGATACCCTGTGGGTCGAAAATTTTGACGAAATCACTCTATCTGGCACGGTTAAGGAGATAGAAGGAAATTTGTGTTTTGCCATTTTTGGCAAAAATTCGAAAATTCAAAATGGCCGCCATTTTGGGGGAGGGGAAAATTTTTGGAAAATTGCAAAGATTGCATTCCTTAGATACCCTGTGGGTCGAAAATTTCGACGAAATCGCTCTATCTCGCACGGTTAAGGAGATAGAAGGAAATTTGTGTTTTGCCATTTTTGGCAAAAATTCGAAAATTCAAAATGGCCGCCATTTTTGGGGAGGGGAAAATTTTTGGAAAATTGCAAAGATTACATTCCTTAGATACCCTGTGGGTCGAAAATTTCGACGAAATCGCTCTATCTCGCACGGTTAAGGAGATAGAAGCAAATTAGTGTTTTGCCATTTTTGGCAAAAATTCGAAAATTCAAAATGGCCGCCATTTTTGGGGAGGGGAAAATTTTTGGAAAAATTACCAAGAGCACAATGCTCAGATACCCTGTGGGTCGAAAATTTTGACGAAATCGCTCTATCTGGCACGGTTAAGGAGATAGAAGCAAATTGGTGTTTTGCCATTTTTGGCAAAAATTCGAAAATTCAAAATGGCCGCCATTTTTGGGGAGGGGAAAATTTTTTGAAAATTGCAAAAATTGCATTCCTTAGATACCCTGTGGGTCGAAAATTTCGACGAAATCGCTCTATCTCGCACGGTTAAGGAGATAGAAGCAAATTAGTGTTTTGCCATTTTTGGCAAAAATTCGAAAATTCAAAATGGCCGCCATTTTTGGGGAGGGGAAAATTTTTTAAAAATTACCAAGAGTACAATGCTCAGATACCCAGTGGGTCGAAAATTTTGACGAAATCGCTCTATCTGGCACGGTTAAGGAGATAGAAGCAAATTGGTGTTTTGCCATTTTTGGCAAAAATTCGAAAATTCAAAATGGCCGCCATTTTTGGGGAGGGGAAAATTTTTTGAAAATTGCAAAGATTGCATTCCTTAGATACCCTGTGGGTCGAAAATTTCGACGAAATCGCTCTATCTCGCACGGTTAAGGAGATAGAAGCAAATTTGTGTTTTGCCATTTTTGGCAAAAATTCGAAAATTCAAAATGGCCGCCATTTTTGGGGAGGGGAAAATTTTTTGAAAATTGCAAATGTTACATTCCTTAGATACCCTGTGGGTCGAAAATTTCGACGAAATCGCTCTATCTCGCACGGTTAAGGAGATAGAAGCAAATTAGTGTTTTGCCATTTTTGGCAAAAATTCGAAAATTCAAAATGGCCGCCATTTTTGGGGAGGGGAAAATTTTGTTAAAATTACCAAGAGCACAATGCTCAGATACCCTGTGGGTCGAAAATTTTGACGAAATCGCTCTATCTGGCACGGTTAAGGAGATAGAAGGAAATTTGTGTTTTGCCATTTTTGGCAAAAATTCGAAAATTCAAAATGGCCGCCATTTTTGGGGAGGGGAAAATTTTTTGAAAATTGCAAAGATTGCATTCCTTAGATACCCTGTGGGTCGAAAATTTCGACGAAATCACTCTATCTCGCACGGTTAAGGAGATAGAAGGAAATTAGTGTTTTGCCATTTTTGGCAAAAATTCGAAAATTCAAAATGGCCGCCATTTTTGGGGAGGGGAAAATTTTTTAAAAATTACCAAGAGTACAATGCTCAGATACCCTGTGGGTCGAAAATTTTGACGAAATCACTCTATCTGGCACGGTTAAGGAGATAGAAGGAAATTTGTGTTTTGCCATTTTTGGCAAAAATTCGAAAATTCAAAATGGCCGCCATTTTGGGGGAGGGGAAAATTTTTGGAAAATTGCAAAGATTGCATTCCTTAGATACCCTGTGGGTCGAAAATTTCGACGAAATCGCTCTATCTCGCACGGTTAAGGAGATAGAAGGAAATTTGTGTTTTGCCATTTTTGGCAAAAATTCGAAAATTCAAAATGGCCGCCGTTTTTGGGGAGGGGAAAATTTTTGGAAAATTGCAAAGATTACATTCCTTAGATACCCTGTGGGTCGAAAATTTCGACGAAATCGCTCTATCTCGCACGGTTAAGGAGATAGAAGCAAATTAGTGTTTTGCCATTTTTGGCAAAAATTCGAAAATTCAAAATGGCCGCCATTTTTGGGGAGGGGAAAATTTTTGGAAAAATTACCAAGAGCACAATGCTCAGATACCCTGTGGGTCGAAAATTTTGACGAAATCGCTCTATCTGGCACGGTTAAGGAGATAGAAGCAAATTGGTGTTTTGCCATTTTTGGCAAAAATTCGAAAATTCAAAATGGCCGCCATTTTTGGGGAGGGGAAAATTTTTTGAAAATTGCAAAGATTGCATTCCTTAGATACCCTGTGGGTCGAAAATTTCGACGAAATCGCTCTATCTCGCACGGTTAAGGAGATAGAAGCAAATTTGTGTTTTGGCATTTTTGGCAAAAATTCGAAAATTCAAAATGGCCGCCATTTTTGGGGAGGGGAAAATTTTTTGAAAATTGCAAATATTACATTCCTTAGATACCCTGTGGGTCGAAAATTTCGACGAAATCGCTCTATCTCGCACGGTTAAGGAGATAGAAGCAAATTAGTGTTTTGCCATTTTTGGCAAAAATTCGAAAATTCAAAATGGCCGCCATTTTTGGGGAGGGGAAAATTTTTTAAAAATTACCAAGAGTACAATGCTCAGATACCCAGTGGGTCGAAAATTTTGACGAAATTGCTCTATCTGGCACGGTTAAGGAGATAGAAGCAAATTTGTGTTTTGCCATTTTTGGCGAAAATTCAAAATGGCCGCCATTTTTGGGGAGGGGAAAATTTTTGGAAAATTGCAAAGATTGCATTCCTTAGATACCCTGTGGGTCGAAAATTTCGACGAAATCACTATCTCGCACGGTTAAGGAGATAGAAGGAAATTAGTGTTTTGCCATTTTGGGCAAAAATTCGAAAATTCAAAATGGCCGCCATTTTTGGGGAGGGGAAAATTTTTGGAAAATTGTAGATTGCATTCCTTAAATACCCTGTGGGTCGAAAATTTCGACGAAATCGCTCTATCTCACACGGTTAAGGAGATAGAAGCAAATTTGTGTTTTGCCATTTTTGGCAAAAATTCGAAAATTCAAAATGGCCGCCATTTTTGGGGAGGGGAAAATTTTTTGAAAATTGCAAATATTACATTCCTTAGATACCCTGTGGGTCGAAAATTTCGACGAAATCGCTCTATCTCTTACGGTTTCTGAGATATTAGCAAATTACTCAAAAGTAGTACTGAAAATACACAATGAAGTACCTAAATGGCTATTACTCATGTACTGACAAAGCTATCAGTCCCAAATGCAATACCAAGCGAGCTATGGACATAACAATCTTGTATTCAAAATTGTAGTAAAATATCTTTAATTATTTTGGCTTAAATGCACGGAAACCAATGGGTACTGAAAATAGCTGTACTTAAGTATTACTCAGTAAGCAAAAGAGGTACAACAGCCAAAAGCAATCCCAAGCAAGCTACTGACCCAATAAGCCTGCATACCAAATTTGGTGACAATAGCTCTAATACTTTTCCTTTAAATGAGCGGAAACCATGCGTGACGCCGGACATCGGACGCCGGACGCCGGACATCGGACGGCGAAAAAAGCAAAAATAATATATCCAACCCCCAGGGGGGTGGACATAATGATTTACTCAATAGTGAGAACTTCAAAGTAGCTATTACTCAGCTATGAAATGAGCCACAGGTCTGAAACCTCACTATGTTATAGCTGACCCCAAAATAGGTGAATAACATATTGAAACAAAATACTCTAAATGCAATAGTTTTCAAGTTATAAGTGATTTACTCAACAGTGATAACCTAAAAGTAGCTATTACTCAGCTATGCCATGAGCTACAGGTCTGAAATTTTACTATGTTATAGCTGGCCCAAAAGTGGCTGAATAACATATTTATACGAAATTCTCTAAATGCAATAGTTTTTAAGTTACAAGTGATTTTACTCATGATGGAAGTTACTGAAAAGCCCAAAAGTAGCTATTACTCACTTAGCTATTGAGACAGACACCCAACTTACTCACCATATTGTAGCTATGAAAAAAGTAGCTGAATAACATATTTTCACAAAATGCTCTAAATGCAACACTTTTCAAGTTATAAGTGATTTACTCAACAGTGATAACCTAAAAGTAGCAATTACTCAGCTATGCCATGAGCTACAGGTCTGAAATTTTACTATGTTATAGCTGACCCAAAAGTAGCTGAATAACATATTTATACGAAATTCTCTGAATGCAATAGTTTTCAAGTTATAAGCGATTTACTCAACAGTGATAACCTAAAAGTAGCTATTACTCAGCTATGCCATGAGCTACAGGTCTGAAATTTCACTATGTTATAGCTGGCCCAAAAGTAGCTGAATAACATATTTATAC
This sequence comes from Sabellastarte sp. h YS-2021, assembly GCA_964017235.1. Lineage (NCBI taxonomy): Eukaryota > Metazoa > Annelida > Polychaeta > Sabellida > Sabellidae > Sabellastarte > Sabellastarte sp. h YS-2021. Next base: position 89,494,910 of record OZ024931.1, read on the forward strand.
GAAATTCTCTAAATGCAATAGTTTTTAAGTTACAAGTGATTTTACTCATAATGGAAGTTACTGAAAAGCCCAAAAGTAGCTATTACTCACTTAGCTATTCAGACAGACACCCAACTTACTCACCATATTGTAGCTATGAAAAAAGTAGCTGAACAACATATTTTCACAAAATGCTGTAAATGCAACACTTTTGAAGTTATAAGTGATTTAGTGCATGATTTCATGAATTTTAATGCATTAAAAATTATTAAAAAAATTTATTAAAAAAAAAGTAAGACAGATCCAGGTCTCATACTCACACAAGAGAATCTACCTCTGGCCTAGTACATATATGCAAGATATGAGAGAAATCCCTGCAATAGTCACTGAGAAAATTGTGATAAAAAGTTGAAATTTTCACACTTTTGGTGGGGGTACCCCCCTTGTAATGTCTCTAGCAAACAGACGAACAGACAGATTTGCATGCCTTGAACAATTTTTCATCCTCGATAGATAAGGTATCTTTTAAAAAAAACAGCATGTCTCTAGGCCTTGTAGTTTTGGAGAAGAAGTTGTTCACGCGGACGCGTACGCCCACGCCGCAGAGTGATGACATAATGTCAGCTGACTGACAAGTCAGCTGACATAAAAATTGAGTGGGTAAACCCAAACCATCAAAAAGACACCAAATGTATTGACTCTGGGGTACAACGTCCTTGTAAGATTCTTGAATATGACATGGGTAATTCTGTTTGAAAAATAATACTAGTACATGGTTAGCAAATATTTGTTCGAGTGTACAGAAACTGCCATACTTTGCAAACAGGAGTACTCTTACTTTCTCTGCTCTGAATAATCCATTACTCAGGTAGAGCATTGACTATCCAACACTTCTATCTTCAACTTTAAATAATCCAACTACAACACAGTTTTCTGGAATCTACACTACCAAACTACCTGTTACTTATATGTACATTACACCTAGTACTGCTCCCTAAGTCACACTGCACAGACACTGCATGGTGCGGGAGTCACTAACCTATATTATCCATCTGTATACTAAAAGATATAGCCAACTGGGTGAATCACTGACCTGAATTATCCACCTGTACACCAGCGAGATATGGTCTATTGAGTGAATCAATCACCTGTATTATAAACCTATACACTAGAGATACAGTCCTCTGAGTGAATCACTGACCTGAATTACCCATCTGTACACTAGAGAGATATGGTCTATTGAGTGAATCAATCACCTGTATTATAAACCTGTACACTAGAGATACAGTCCTCTGAGTGAATCACTGACCTGAATTATCCACCTGTACACTAGAGAGATATGGTCTATTGAGTGAATCAATCACCTGTATTATAAACCTGTACACTAGAGATACAGTCCTCTGAGTGAATCACTTACCTGTACCCTACAAACACACATCCTATTGAGTGGATCACTCACCTGTATTATCTACCTGTACACTACACACATACTACATCCACCCCACTGAGTGGATCACTCACCTGTATTTTGCATGTGTACACTACACACATACTACATACACCCTACTGAGTGGATCACTCACCTGTATTTTGCATGTGTACACTACACACATACTACATACACCCTACTGAGTGGATCACTCACCTGTATTATCTACCTGTACACTACACACATACTACATACATCCTACTGAGTGGATCACTCACCTGTATTTTCCATGTGTACACTACACACATACTACATACACCCTACTGAGTGGATCACTCACCTGTATTATCTACCTGTACACTACACACATACTACATACACCCTACTGAGTGGATCACTCACCTATATTTTCCATGTGTACACTACACACATACTACATACATCCTACTGAGTGGATCACTCACCTGTATTTTCCATGTGTACACTGCACACAAACATCCTATTGAGCGGATCACTCTGCCTTTGTAATACACCCAACACCCTCCCCTGAGGCTGGTACTGGGTTCCTCTTGCAACTACCTCTGGCTGGCTCCTCTGCTCGTGAAGAATCTCGACAACAACTTCATCACCATGGACACCACGGCCACAGCGCTGACGGGTTGAGATCAAAATCTTGTCCACTTGGGCAACAGGGTCCAGTGTCTGTTCAAATAATGACATAGTACAAGGATTACACTGGGAAATATTGTGTCTGTAACACAGAACATTTGCCTTACAGTTTTCATACTGACTCTATATATGCACAAAAGCCATGATTAATTCACATATATGACCTCTGCCCATAATTTACTTTCTCTAAAGGACTTGTAGTACGCTCATGTTTCAAACAGACACATTCTGTACAAATATAATTACATTACAATTTATGTTGAACATACAAGTACCTTGTCTAATTATGTGCCGATTTTACACAATGTTTATTCAGACACCGTACTTCTATAATGTCTGTTTATTTTGGCTGTTATACTCTGCACTCAGCCCATCTTACATATTCACTGAGTCTCCCGACTATACCAATAATAACTCATATTTTAAGAACCCATCCAACCAGTAGGCTCAGCCTCAACATAAAACAAATATGTTGAGTATCGCATGTTGTTGTTGTTTTGTTGCAGAAAAATCTGTGCAGAAATGGCTGAGAAATCACAAGTTAAATAGCAAGTTTTTTTATATTACCTTTGATGAAAATATGAACATTTAAAACTGCTGTTACTGAACTGGTCGATGCGGGAAACCGCGCACTGGGGTGTGTTATTGCGAAATTCAAACAATATAAACAAATTGTTACAGATGTTTCACAAAGCTCTTTGAATCAGGAGTCATCCCTGTTTGTACATATGGATCTGGAGTATGGGGTTTTAATAAACACTTGCCTAATCAAAAGCTTCAAAATCGAGCAATGAGATACTTTCTTGGTGTGCATAACAAAACACCTACTCTAGCTTTACTGGCAGATACTGGATGGCTTGACATGAAATATGTACACTATATGAGTGTACTGCGGTTATATAATCGCCTTGTTACTATGCCCACAGACAGGCTCACAAGGCAAGCTTTTGAAATGGATCTCTTATTAGAAAATAATGGGAACTAGTGTAGTGACCTCAAAGAAATTCTACGCACTTTGAATAAGGAGCATACTCTCGTAAATCGTGAAACAATAAACCTCAGTTACGCTTCAGAAATATTTTTTGAAAAAATGAATGAACATTTTCAGAATGAAATACAAAATAAGCCAAAACTAAGATCTTTTAAACTCTACAAATCCAATGTCAAAACTGAAAAGTATGAAACAGCAAATTTAAGTCGAACTCAAAGGTCACTTATGGCTAAAATAAGATCAGGTACATTGTGTTTAGCAGTTGAAACTGGCCGATTCCATAGCATTCCACTAGAAAATAGACTGTGTGAATTATGCAATTCTTCAGTGGAAGATGAAAAACATTTTATATGTCAGTGTCCCTTTTTCTCCACTCTAAGAAGTAAATTATTATCAGATTTAGCATTGTTAAGTACATCACTTTCAATTGAAGACTTGTTTATAAAAATCATGTCAACTGAAAAAATATACTCTTTGGCGAATTATGTAGAAAAAGCATGGCATTTGAGAAAATGCTACCTGTTTAATTTATAATATATAGTTCATTATTATTGTGTTTTTGATACGATTTAATTACTAATGCATAAACTTGTTGAATGTTTCAAATCTTCACATCTTGTTAATATACTAATTATTTTGATTTGTAGTGTCTTATAAGCCTACATCAGGCTGGGTTTGCTATGATCAATTTTACTTCATTGTTATTTGTTGTACACTATAGTATTATATGCAAACAGGACACTGTAATAAAAGATATTCTATTCTATTCTATAATCACTACTGCCCCTATGTATGTGACAGCCTTTTTCACATTCTCCGTTTAAATATAAATATATTTCATTTGTTAATCAAAATGGTGGATAAGTAAAGTAAAACATCTCTCATTAGATATATACAGAAAAAATATTAACAATATGATACTAGTGCTACACACTCATATAATGTTATTATACTCATTCGTGATATACTTTTTCTGTATATGTCATTCAGAGATGTTGCCAGCTTTTGATAAAAAGGGGGGGGGGGGGGGGGGGGATCCCCCTTGGAAATAAAAAGGGGGATCCGATCCTCGATGGAAATATTTCCAGACATTATCAAACTTTAGTACATATTACGACATAACCGTGTCATACATTGTTATTTGGATGTATTACCTAAACGTCTCTTCCGATTTATTTTAATTTTGTTTGCATCCACATTTATCCCTTAACGCCTACCATATAACTATAATATTTTTGTCTGCTACCAAAGATGTCTGTGTGCTCGATTCTGATTGGACAAGAACAAGGGGTCACGTCTTGACCAATAGAAAAATTCCTTACAGTTGAGTTCACGCAAGCGCATTGACAACTCTTCCTGCCATCTAGCGATGATACAGCAAATATCTAGTGTATGTTAAGGTCGTGTAAGCTATCCTCTTCACGCATTGGGTCCCTGCATTTGCGTGTAGTAAACCTCTAATATACCGCACTGTAGTTTAGCAATCGCGTGAGATTTTTAAAAAATTGCGAGATTCTCGCAATCGCGCAGTCTGGCAACATCACTGTATATTACTATCATTACAAAAGGATTTTTTAAAAAAAAAACAACCAATAAAAAAAAAATCCAACTATTGCTCAAGACAAGACACTGTTAACAATATTATCCTAACTAGTGTCTCCATGGTGTACATGCCTGTCACACTGTACATACCTTTGCATACATGGCCTGCTGTTGCCTGTTTATATGCAGTTGACAGTGCTTGTATCTGAATGGGTTGGACTGCATCAAGTCTCTCAACTGCTGGGGACTGTAATCCACTGTGTTGCTCTTCCTTGTCACTGTATAAAGTTATACAGATGATTAAATGGATACACCTTCTCACCCTATCCTGACAACATTGAGATCACAACATGTTGTGTAGTTAAAAGTGTTGAAACCAGTTCACCACCGGTGACAAGTCCTTTTGATACAGTGCTCCTAAACTCTCGAATAGTTGACAAAGTACATTATAAGTTTAGCCAAGAGTATCTTATTTGAAGCAAACTATACACAACTCCTGTTACATTATTTGATGAAAGTGGTAATCAATGATTGAATATCCTTGATAAATTTTGGCACTATTGCACTGCATTCTATTTAAGATTGCTTTGTCACTGTACATAATATACAGGTGAATTAAGATTTTAGTCACCTTGTTTGGTCACTGAAGAAATACAGATGAACTAATATTACTTGGTCATTATACTACCATACATAAGTGTGCCGACATTGCTCAGTTACTGTTAGACAACATATATATGATATATATAGTGATATAATACAAGTTTTGCTGTTGTTGCTCATCAATGGGTCAGCTGATATATGCTCAGAACATATCACAAGCCAGCATATAAGTGTATAATACCAAGGAATACATATATTTCTATCATATTTGATAGAAAATTGTGTTTTGGCATTACGTGTTAAGCCCTGGAGCTCACTTTTAGCCATTATGCAAAATGCCTAGCTGTTTCGCGAAATGCCTGAACAGTTTAGGCATTTTGTGAAAATGCCTAAATGGGGGTGTGTTTCAGAAAATAAGTCCCTTTGTGCAAAACTCATTTCTTCTACCCACCTAAAAGTCCCCCTAAGTCATCTCCCAGCGAGTTATCAAAGTCGGAGTCATCATCTCCAGCATATGCCTCTGCAGCCTCGTCATACTTGATCACTGCATGACCCTCGTCCTCCTCCACCTCCAGCCAGCGGAAATCTATATCCGACGCTTTCACACATCCGGCATTTCTCTTCTTCACAGCATCAAAGCACAACTGCTTCAGTAGGTCGTCCAGGTCAAGGGAAACTGCAGTGAGCTCCTCTAGACTTAGATAGTTCTCATCTACAGACAAAAAAATATTCTTATCAATCGAGATTTACATGTAAATTACACATTTCTATTTTCTGTTCCGGTTTACAAAATACAAGAGTGACTTCACTGACTCTTTCTACACTCAGGTAAATCCTATCTGAAGACAAAAAATATACAGTAGACCCTCTACTATCCAACCTTCTATTATCCAAATTTTCAAATATCCAACTACAAACCACCCTCACTTTAAACTTGTTATTCTACTATCTGACCTCCTATCATCCAACATAACTGTTACTCCCTCGAGAGGGTAGGAGAATATTAGTTCTACTGTAATTTACCATTGAAGACTTAAATAACAATTTTTGTTCTAAATAATCTAGTGGCATTAGTGATGTCACCATCAGTTAATACAATGTTATATCATCAAAAGGCACCTGATATTGAGGTATATACAATGATATCCAGTGAGTATCTGGACATTTAATACTCTGACCAAAATGTGTATAATATCAATGACATCTGTGCACATTTCGACAGATTCAAAATCTCTTTACTACTGGTTGATTCTTTAGCAGAAATGACAACGCATAAATACTTTGTGTTCATGAATATTTTATGGCAATAAAATGACATCAGTGTTTTAATTGGGATCAGTGATCATATTGTGGTATCATCCTAAACTTTTCATGCTGATGACTTCTCTGAGTGGCACACCAGACATGGTCACCCCGCCTGATAGTACTTGGCAGTACTTCCACCTTTCCATTCTTCACTTCACAAGTCAGTCAAACATTTTGGTCACAGTTTTTTCCCACAATGTTCCTAAGATTTAAATAACCTACCTGACAACATATGAAATGCAACCTCTAGTGCCTGCTTCAGGAAAAAGCTCAAAACTTACCTGTTTGCCAAAGCCTATCTGCCTGGACCACCCCACCTCTCTGCCTCTCCTCTAGTAGTACCTGGCTATGTCTAACTCTTACTCAATATGTTTATGTACAGTTGCACCTTAGAGTCTGTCACATGATGAAACACTATAAAAGTCTTTATTAGATTTACTATATCACAAATAATGCAGACTCTATAGAAAAAGAAATCCAAACATAAACCAATATATGGACAGTTTAATGGCATTTTTTGATGCCATATGAAAATCATGCCCTTTAAATTGAGCTTCCTCACACATAAGTAAATTAATTTAATGTTAAAAACTTCACTGAAACATACCTGGTTTACTGTATACAGACACTGGCGCCCCCTGGCTAGGCTTTCCCCACACACTGGTGCCCTGTACTTGGCTTGATGTTGTGGCGACAGCATCAAACCTTGCGGCAGGACCCTTCTCCTCCTTCACTATAGAGGCAAACTTGAAAGGCAATGGGTCTGGTCTGACGGTGGGGGCGGGCATGTGGCGCAGTTGTTCTGGAAAGTTAGTTTTAGTACTAGTAAAACAATGTGCTTTTTAACACCCATTACAACAGCTAGGGTCATGATTGGGACAGGAGATTAGTATTTTCAACACATTGTTGTGAGCTAGATTCAAACCCACAACTACACAGGTGAGAACCCAGTAGCAGAACCCCAGTGTTGTGTTGAAACTAACCAATTGTAACAAATTTTATTGTAATTTAACTTTTTGTAAGTTAAATACTTACCTTATCCTCACAAATGCTTACTTGGTTTTGTGGAGGCAAAACGCGGCGACCAACAAGAATATTTAAAAATTATTCTTGTTCGAGAGGTGAACCCCGTAGTTAGTGATAGGTGCGCATGCGCACAACACATTGTCGGTTGGACTTTGTCGAGAGATCCTCATTTAATTTTTGGTCCCCTATGAAAACAAACTTGTGAGGGGAGGAAGGGTGGGTCTGTCCTTGTGAGGATAAGGTAAGTATTTAACTTACAAAAAGTTAAATTACAATAAAATTTGTTACATTTTATTGCGTAAAATAGCCTTACCTTATCCTCACAAATGCTTGATTCCAACCATAACAGGAGGAGGGGTTTGTTTTGCAACCTCCCTGTTAATAGATTATGGGGTTCACCATGAAAGCATTTGATGGAGAGGATAAGATAAGCTTAAGTATGCTACAACAGAATTTTCCATTACTGTAAAATATCTGTAAAGATAAGTAATGATAGGTAATCTCATGAATATTCATGATGTACTGTTGTAGTTGACACTTGTCCAATGTAGCATAAAGTTGTCCTATATCTAAACCATCACCCATAACTGTGTGGTCGGGGATGGCTTCCTGGGTCCCTCGAGCTGGGAGCTGTCATCCAGCAAGAAGGCACCCCAAGCTGGCTTCTGTGTTTTACAAAATACAGTCATGAGGCCATCTGCCACAGTAGAAGACATATGTCCATACAAGATACTGGTATGGAAAGAAGAGTAAAGTATGTAAGCCATATGAAATACTCAAGAACATACTCAAAGCCAAAGCAGCGCAAAACCACTGGGCCTAATTGTAATCTGTTTGGTCTGTGGACTGCCAAGACACATAGCTTAAAAGGTAGAAAACGTGTTGTGGCTCTTCCAATGGCAGGAGCCTAAAATCTGCTCTAGGGACACCCATCCTTGAATACTAAAGAAGCAGACATAGACCTAACATCATGGGCCTTAACCTGTAGGTCCTGTGTATCAAAATTGGATGACTGATAATCCAATAAGACAGTCTGTCTGATCCAAGAAGAGATAGTAGATCCCATGAGACCTCTGTCAAAGCCTTCCTTAAAGGACATAAACAAGAGATACTTTCCCTTCTTTAAAGCACTAGTTTTGTCTAGATAGTATCTAAGTGCTCTGACAGGGTATAAAGTCATATCCCCAGTCAAGTCTGAACTCAAAAAAGGTTTAAGAGCTGGAATGACCACTGGTTTTAGTGAATCTGGGCAATCAGAAGCCAACTGATTCTTTGCTAAGAAGGCAGGAGAAGGAGAAATAGTGACCTCCTTCCAGTGAGGTTTATGCCGGAGGGAAGAGAATGTCCAAGCGTGCACCTCCCCCCTCCTTTTGCCAGATGCCAAAGCCATCAAGAAAACAGTCTTGAAAGTTAAAATCTTAAGACTTGCATCCTTCAAAAATTCAAAAGGAGCCTTAGTCAAAGCCATAAAAACCAAAGATAGGTCCCACGAGGGAATACCCCTATTTAGAATAGGTTTGTCCCTATTAAAGCTTGCAAGAAGTCTATTCAAGTGCATGCTCTTGCCTACTTCCAGACCAAAAGGTCACAAATGGTCAGCAATTGCAGTTCTGTAGCCAGCAATTGTGGCAGGCTTCAAATTTTGACAGTAAACAGATGGTTAAAAAATTCTGCTATGTCTGAGATAGAAGGCTCTGCACTGACCACCTTATTCTGTTGGCACCAGAGTTCAAAAATGGCCCACCTTGACTCATATAATCTTATAGATGAGGGTCTTTGAGGTGCCTTAATTCTATCTGCCACCTCCTCAGAGAATGACGCAAGTGACTCTGAGTGGTGTCCAGGTGCCAAACATGAAGATTCAGATACATGAGATTCTGATGGAACTTCTGACTGAAAGGTTGTTTTAGCAGATGAGGCCAGTGAGGCAGTTGTAATGGGGGCTTGGTTGACAGATTGACTAGATCCCAAAACCAATGCATTCTGGGCCACCCTGGTGCTACTACTATCATTCTGCACCTGTAGGTGTTCATTTTCTGTATGACCTTTGGTATGAGAGCTACAGGATAAAAGGCATAGCCGTCCAGACCCTCCCAGGAGATGTTCAATGCATCTATGTTCATAGCATTTGCATCTGGGACTGGTGAGACATAGATTGGTAGCTTGTGATTCAATTTGGTGGCAAACATGTCCACCATTGGTGAGTGCCAAACTTTGCAAATTAGACTGAATATTTGAGGATGAAGAGACCATTCTGTCTGAATTATTTTGTCTTTCCTGGAGAGACTGTCGGCTATGACATTGAGGCAACCCTGAATGTGTCTGGCTCTTATGAGTATGTTTCGAGGATTGCAGTAGGCCAAGATGCACCAAACCAGGTGACACCTGTCCCAAGAGTGTGTTCCCTCTTGTTTGCTCAGATAACGGACTACAGTAGCATTGTCTGTTGCTATCAGAACCCTTTTGTCTAGAAGTTTGTTTTGAAAGCTCTTTTAAGGCCAGAAACACTGCCTTTAACTCTAGGACATTGATATGAAGCAATTTTCTTGATCTGTCCAATTGCCAATGACTGTCATGTTTTCTAAATGAGCTCCCCAACCTTGATTTGATGCATTTGTGAAAATAAGGGTATTGTGTTCCTGTGGATGAAAAGGATAACCCATTTTTTAGATTTTTGAGATCTTTCCACCACTGAAGATGACTTTTCAGAAAGTTTGAAACAGGAATCTTCAGGTCTAGTGACTGGGGATACTACCAGTTTGTTTTAGGTACCACTGGAAAGGGGCGCATATGTAACCGACCCATTGGTATTGTCTTTTCTAGGATGCTAGTACACTTATCATGGACATAAGCAACCTTGGGGTTGTTTGTGATGCGATCTCCATGTCCTGAACAGATTTTCCTAGAATTTTCAACTTATTTTCGGTTGGAAAGACTTTTCCATGTATCAACTCGAAATGGTAACCCAGAAAGTCGATTTTTTTATGTAGTTTCGAGCTCTGATTTTTCTAAATTATCACAAAGGCAAGTTCCTGAATCGTATGGACGAGTTCTTTTGTCTGGAGCTGACACTGGTGTCTGGTATTTGCTCTTAACAACCAGTCGTCCAGGTATTGGTGAACTCAAATTCCGCGAGACTGAAGAATGAGCTTTGCTTCTTCTACAATCTGCGTGAACTATAGGGGTGCAGTCGCCAACCGCAATGGCAGTGCTTTGAAGTGATACGTTTGTTTGTCTACATGGAAACATAGCCAATGTTATGAATCTGGGTGTCTGCGCACGTGAAAGAACGCATCTTTCAGGTCTATCGAAACTAGCCATTCACCTTAAGTGACCGAGTTTCTGGTTATCTCTGCTGTCTCTATCTTAAAAGTTCGAACTAGCAGGCATTTGTCCAGGACACTGAGATCTGTCACAGGGCGCTATTTATTGCCGGGTTCTGATACAAGAAATAATCTGCTGTAAAATCTGGAGTTGTGCAATCCTAGAGATGCTAAAATGTGCCTTTTTGAAGCATTTTCGACACTCTTAGGTAGCCATGTTTTCCCTGTCTGTAACCGCTTTAAATTATGGGATGTACAGACATGGGTGGATTCGACTGGAATATTATTCGATAAACCTTCTCAAGATTTGCACAACCCTTGCATTTGGTACGGAGATCTGTTGAAACTGGTCATTAACCTTTTGTGACCGTGTTTCTTTATAAAATTCCATTTCACAGCATTGAGACGTATGCAAGAGATCCTCACTGGCCAATGATATTGTAAGATGCAAAGAAAATGACAGGAATGGCCATCTATCCACGCACTAACCTTGCTCAATGCTGATTAACTTCCTTGAATAGACTAAACTTCTTGTATAGGCTATCCGTACTTTATATGGTATTCCTTTATATTTATACAGCACACAACACACCAACGATCTATGTCTTGAAGAAAGCAAATGTTTCCATCTAAAACAAGCAGCATTGTGTCAGATATGATAGAGGAAACTATTTTACTGAGAAAATCCTGCGACTTGTAGTCTTTTACAGAAGAAATTGTGTGTAAATAAAATAAATGCAACACAATATTTTCAGCAGCATGGTGGATTGTTTCCTGTCTGTAGCACATGCAGTAGAGCCACATGAAAGGGGAGTTTTGATTGGACGGCTACAAAGCACCCATTCAAAAACTGCACAAATCTGAGATGGCAATAACATTTTCATATAACATAGCTATTTATACGTATTTCTTCTACTACACCAGAATCCCCATTTCATTGAGGATAATGGTGGGAAAACTTGTGTGTTATCTTCTCTGTAATGAACTATGAATAGAAGAACTAGTAAATGGTCCCCAAGCCAGTTGTAGATTTAACACAAGGCAATGGAGGAATGTAACTGTCTTGATGCCTGGTTAATAAGGTGATGACAAACCTTAATAAAACCTCTGTAGTAGTAGATCTTCTAGGACTGACTGTTTTCTAGGCTACAGAAAAACTACTAAATACTGTTATGGCAGAGTAATATTGAACTCCACACTATGAAAGCAATTTGTGTTTCTTAGAGGGGAAGATCCTTCAGATAATGAATGTTTTACTGCCGAACTTCTTCATAAACTTCACCAGGACTTCAATGAGGGGCTTCCCATCAGAAGCACTGATAAATATTTTGGAATCGAGATGAATGGTCATCTTCTTTGTTTTCAACAAGTGGAGAAGCTACCAGCATTCTGGAGGTTTAATTACTGACCCCAGAAAACAAATTTAAATCTGCCCAGCTATCAGATCTTAACATCATATGGTGTTGTAGAAGAAACCTGCAGTAGATCTTCTAGTGTTGACAGTTTTTCAGTCGCATGAGACCTCTTAATACTGTCATTTCAGGAAAATGTGGCCAGTTCAAAGACTTCTGTTGGACATCCCTCATACATGAAGAGGTAGATAACTTGAACCAAAAAATCGAAGAATCTTCTGCAGTAGATCCTCTACCAAAGACTGTTTTTACAGCCAAGGGGGATCTAAAAATGCTGTCATGGGATTACACAACCCTCAGCATGAAAAATAGTACTTCTGTAGAATAGGAAGTCTAAAACTTCTTTCTTCTTGGTTGGAACTCTATGAATTCCGAAAGAACGCATCTGCCGTTTAAGAAATGGGCAGAATGTAAAAGAATTCACGTGTTGCCTCCTCGACGACCAAAAATTGAATGAGGATCTCTCGACAAAGTCCAACCGACAATGTGTTGTGCGCATGCGCACCTATCACTAACTACGGGGTTCACCTCTCGAACAAGAATAATTTTTAAATATTCTTGTTGGTCGCCGCGTTTTGCCTCCACAAAACCAAGTAAGCATTTGTGAGGATAAGGTAAGGCTATTTTACGCAATAAAACGTCACTTTAGTCCTCAGATATTTGAAATGTATTTTAATACTTTGAGTTATGACTTTTGAAATCATAAACCTTCTGTAACCCTTTGGGTATACCTTACCTAGAACTCCACTTCTTGTCTTATGTTCACTGTTTTATAAGATGATACAACTATGTATAGCGTCTGATTAAGCTTTCTATTTGACCCCAAAATTGCAGCAATGATATTACATCTTTTATATAATGTCTAATGATTTTAAAGGTACAAGGCCAAAAACACTAAAAATTATCCATTAAAATCACTGTAATCTTTTAATGTGGTAAGCAAATTAACGAAAGCATCCATCCTATTTTATGCATGTTTTCAGAGCCCTACCCTTTGGAATGAAGGTCTCATCATGTACTTGAGTCAAGGTGTTGATCAGGGCAATGTTGGAGCCCCTGGGTGACTGGATCAGTTGAACCACTTGTGATTTGATCACCTGTAGGTTGTAGTCCTGTGGGTAGATGCTCTGCATGTTGTTACAGTGCTTCAGGAATGCACGCCAGATGTTAAGACAGTCTCCTATAGCACACAGGGCCACTGGGTCACCGATCTGTAATATAAACAGTTACTGGATCATAAAGAAACAGTATCTTGTAATAAAGAGCCACTGTAATCTGTCACATAAACAGCTACTTGATCACGAATAGGCTAGATAAGTAGTCTTCTATAAAACACAGAGCCACTGGGTCACCGATCTATAATATAAACATTTACTGGATCATTAAGACAAACAATTTCCTGTAACAAAGGGCTACTGGGTCTGTAACCCGTCACATAAATAGCTACTCGATCACGAATAGGCTAGATAAGCAGTCTTCTATAACACACAGAGCCACTGGGTCACCGATCTGTAACATAAACAATTACTGGGTCACAAAGAGTCAAGAAAAACAGTCTCCAAAAGAACACAGAGCCACCGGGTTAGCAATGCTCTGTTGATCAGAACATAATTTGTATTAAATTTACAACTGCCACCAGTTATTAAGCTCTGGTTAGTGTGGTGTGGATCAGTACACACTTTACATTCAACTTACCACTGCCACTAGGGACTGAGCTCTGGTCAGTGCAGTATTCAGCAATTTTTGGTCTGACAGGAAGCCAAAGTCACCATAGTCACCATCGCACTCAGTGGCGTAACGCTGCTGCTGTGGTGGACTGTTAGCCACAAACTGCGTCCTCACTGTACTGATAAAGATGGCTCGGAACTCCTTGCCTGAAAATTAAATATTACTTTTTGTAACTAAAGTTAAAAGATGACTCAAGATTTTCTTATCAATGCTGGGGGATTTCATGTCCCTTTTAAGAGCTAGGTCCATATTAGTATTTTACAGATGTTGTCCTGAGCTAGATTTAAAACTGTAACCACACAGGTGATAGTCAGGTAATCAAGTTGGGAAACCTAACCTGAAAACAGCATCAGACACTTACCCCACAGCCTAGGGAAATAGCATTGGACCCAAGAGATATAGAGTCTGAAAGTAATTAAAGTCCAGATGATATTTTGGTAGAGGATGTAACAGGGTACAAGAGTGTTGGGAGTTTTTTCACCTTACCTTGCATGTTCATAATCCTCTCCACTGTGACTGACCTCAGCTCACTGCTTTTCTTCCTCAATGCTGACCTGATACGGTTCACCTGCACATAAAAAAAACACCAAATAAAATTCCCGCATAGAATCACCACCTTAAGGATTCAACAATTACAGGTCATTCAATGGGTTTACATCCCTTTTAGCAAATCACATATTTTAACTGATAATTGAACTGAACTCCTTTACCTGATCTGTGTAAGGAGTGACCACTCCTATGGCCTCTGGCCTGCGCTCTCCCCACTCGGTTTCCGGCCAGTTTTTGTAAAGGTCCTCCACCCTGGTAACCACCTCCTCCACTTCAGCCTGATTGTAGTATGAAGTGCTGTCTGCCTCTTGTACTTCCTTGCCCTGAAATAAAAGGCATTTTACACTGCAACATACTTTTGGCCCTAACCAGCCACCAACCGACTGGTTGGGACACCACCGCCCTGGCTAGAGTACAACTCAGGACATCATTTTCTGACGTTTGGAAGGATCAGCTTGTGCTGGACTAAGACACATTGCTAAGCCTTTAACAGTACATCATAAGGGGCAATATAACAATTTCTATTTGAAATCAGTAACACAATTAGCCACCTGACGAATCAACATTCAGCTTACAAATCATCATTTATATATACCAGTGTTCCCGAGTTGTCACAGCTTGAAATTAATGTGGTGCCAATTTACAGCAAGTGCCAAATTACAGAACGAAGCAGCACCTGAGCCACATAGAAGTTGAGGGGCACAAGTCCGACTACATCTGGCAAGTCACTCTTTGCAATAAGTTTATCAGGCCCTCCATACGAGATGGCAGAGATAAACCTCAAAATCTCCATCTTGGACCTGTAGTTCATCTTGAGTAGTAACTTCAGGGGTCGGTTCTTGTCTAAGTAGGCATCACATGACTCATAGTAGCGGAAAATACGCTCCAGGAGAGATCTGTAACAGAATAATCATTGAATTCGGTATAGGGTTCATTTGTTTCATAAGCAGAAATAAGCTCCAGGAAAGATCTGTAATAGAATAATCATAAATTTATTACAGTGTTCATTTGTTTCAAAAGTAATATCCATAATATTGTTTTCAAAACACTGTAGTTTTATAATTGCAGAGCATTTTTTCTCAATATTAATTGACAGAAAAGCAAATTACACTCAACAGGTAGAGTGTGAAATGAGGAAAAGTACATCTGTTTCATCTGATTTTTTTACATTTCATTTCACTTAATTGTACTAGTCTATGCCACTCTCTGAAAATTCAAGAAAACTGATGTGCTGAAAACAGCAAGCGAAGGTTGATCGCTGTTCCTTTTGCTTGACTTTCATAGTCTTACTTCATTCGAAGTGATAATGTTTAAACCAGATTCTGAGACCTGCAAATTATTCTTCATCTTTCATATGCTGAAATAATGGAAGCATTGGAAATAACTTTTAGGCTGATTTACAATCCTGAGACCCCACTTCAGTATACTTATTAAACACTTGTTAACCTGTTGGTAGTGATAGAACTGACTGTAATTAACATACTTGTTCAGTTTCTGTTTCTTGGCCTCTGCACTGTAGACGCGGGGTCCAATCTGCATGTGGTCACCTGCCATTACTACACAGGTGTTGGTAGTGGCCATAGATAGGGGCATAATGGTCTCACACTCCACGGCCTGAGCAGCTTCATCCAGGAAGATGTGTGTGAAGTGTCTGCAATAATGAATTGAACATCACATAATTAGAGGAAAATATACATGTGTAACAAAATGTCTGGGGCTACACATTTTGCCAAAATAAAGATATATATATATTATGCAGATTAAAGCAATTATTAAACAGTTTATTTCAAAGATTTCTAATGGATTATATGATATCAAATAAGCCCTCCCCTCACAAACAATGTTGGGAACATGAACCCATTTAACTGAAGGTTCCCTTTTTGTTACACAGGGAAGAAGCCTCAATTAAGAGGATATAAAGGAAGGATATATGAGGATCACCCTGTCATCTTTATAGAAATATTCTGTGGTTTTATTTTGGCAGATATTTTATTATGAATATTGCCATTTTATTATATGTTTCATTACCCTTCAAGGTCTAGTTGTGAAAGCATGAGGCTTGTATTGAGAGTGGTGATCACGATGTCACAGTTGATGATGTCCCGACTGGTCGGCAGTCTAAAGGAATTCGTATCCATCAGACAGTACTTCTGTACAGTGCTGTTTACTGTGTTCACTCGCCGATCTGTTAACAGACAAACCGAGGTACAACAAGCTACACAGTATTACTGTACGGTATTGTGTACCAGAAAAACAGACAGAGGGAAACAAGCTACTCATCAGACAAGGCTTCTGATAATAAATAAGTATACTATTATTAATCAACCACAGTAACTTTTCCTTAAATTCAATATCCGACTCAAAAGGTAACATTTTGAAGTACATGTGAAATGTTTTGGTAAAAACTCTTAAATTGAAAACTCTGTAGCTAAAGTCAAATATGACTAATAATATGACTTCCAAACTTATCACTGTGATTCAGGATAATTTGACTTTATTGATCTATTTTTATTGTTATAACAGTGCTATTATCAATGACATGTATACCAAACAATTAATGTTTGAAGTTGAATAATATATTGGGATATATGCAATCTAAAAATACCACTTTATTTACATCTTACCTTGGAAGTATATCCTGACTAACTTGGTTTTGGGAGAAATCTCAGTTATAAAGGCATCAAAGTGCTTGGTGATGTACAGATCTGCAGCACTGTAATAACAATCAAAACGTAAATATATATAAAAAAAATTTTCAAAAGAATATAATATCACTTGCCCGCAGGTTCATAAATCACAAATATTTCCCAGAGAGCAGTGTTTTATTTTGTAAATAACACCAATACAAAATCGTCTCATTAAACTATTTAAGAAATGTTTCAACACAAAAAAGAAATGGTGGCATAGCGAGTAGCACTCTGACCTCTCACCTCTCTGGTCCTGGGTTCAATTCCCAGTGGAAAACTTAGTACTGCCAGCCAATGTCATGATGGCTGACCAACTAGTATGTACTGCTTTCCCCTATCACATCAACTACCCGTCATCCTCTGACCTATACACTGTGTTGAAAATGACATTAAATCCAAATCAATCAACCAACTAGAATATGCAGACTCAATGCCAACATTACAGCACTGACCTGTTTGAGTGAGTACAGATGAGAATCTTGGATCCCTTTTTGTGCAGAGCCAGTAACATGGCACACTGAGCCAGAGTCTCCGTCTTGCCAGTTCCAAATGGTCCATAAATGAGGAGTGGTGGGATGTAGCCTTCATGATCTCTCAACACATGGCGTACTATCTGCATCTGGTCATCATTCAGAACTGATGAGCTGTAAAGGTAAAGATATACTATTGAAAAGATCACTCTATACCTTTTTGGCATATTTTAATACAACAACATAGGAATATTTAATGCAATATTAAATTCACACAAACTGGGATCTTACAATGACTTGGTCATTTATCCAGACTTTTTTCCATGAAAAGTTTTCAGCTTGAAATAATAAGAATAGAACAACCTACAGATTTTTAGTTTCCTTATTTCTACTGCATAAGCTTTTTTGGTTTACAGAAGATTTCTTTTAGATTCCTGCAATGTCTAGAAAAGAATAATTTGGTAACTTGATTTATGAATTATGAATGATTATGAATTTATGAATTATTTTTCATCTGTTTGTCAATGAGAACTGATGAACTGAAGTATTCAAAGCCAAATCAAGGACACTACTAATGACGGGTTACAAGTTTCTATCAATATAGTACACAGTAAACATGGTTTATTCAGGTGATTCATGTATACATATTAATTATGTGGTAACTGTGTAACTATGAGTTTCTAGTGACTGGCTGCTGTATTCCTCATCATTATAGAGTAAGAAATCTAAAATTCGCCACATATCTGAAATTCGCCACGTGTGAAAATACTAATAAAATAAATGAATTGTGGTGAGATTTGTTGAATGTATAGTAAATTAAGGCTTTTTGAACTGAAAAATACCAATTTTTAGACAAAAACATCATTTTCTTCATAAAATTAACTAAGGTTTTAGAGGTGGCTAATTTTAGATTCCTGGTGAATTTTAGATTTCTTACTCTACTTCATCACAAAAAGAAACTTTCTCAGAGAAATCCAACAAACAGTAAAAGATTTTAAGGTTGGGATATTATGAATTTCTGTCTAATTCCACACATTCATTTACTTTACCTGAGCTTCAGTGGGTGCTTCTCATGCCAAGCAGGGTTTATTTTGCTGATATCTGGGAACACGATGTCGTTGTTTTTAAGCTGATCTATGGCATAGTGCATCTGGCAGAACAGCAGTCTGTTCATCTGAAACTGCACGTCAATGGCCAAACTTCCACCCGAATCCAGCTTCAATTCACTCACACACCTACAATAATAGCCAAAGTTGTTTTGTTATATCCCTTTAAGAAAGGTCATATCAAGAGAGGCCCTTGTTACGTATGTTATCATGAGTTGGGCAAAAAGGTATAAACCAAGTAATTAATAACCAAGCTTATTAAACACTCCACTACTGAGGCCCTTCATACCTACAACAAAAACCACAAGCAATTAGACGTCGACTGTGAGACTGATTTCATAACTCAGTGAGGTATCCAGTCCTTTGAACCAAGTAAGCCACCAGACGAAATAGTCCGCCCAGTCAATTCACAACAGCTAACTTGTTGGTTTCCTTTATTCTTTTCCTTTATTTAGTCACAGGAGACATAAAAGAATTTCTGTTTGGGCAACACAACTTAATAAAAATATATTTTTCCGATAATTCAGTTTAAACATGCCTGAACAAGGTTTAAGTTGACGCACACAAATAAAACATGTTCAAGTTAACACACAATTTCTAAATCATGTAAAATATATTTACAAATGAGAATTAGACAGAAAGGACTATGTATTTCCAACTCCTTACATTGGGAGAGCCATCAAATGAGTAACATATGTTGCCAAGAGCTGAACTGAAACCCCATTACTAGAGTTATGTGAGAATTTACCCAATTTGAAAACAAAATTTCAACAACAGACACCACTTACTTTGTAAAACACTTTTATTTTGATTTAATTCCAACCATCCCTTCAAAGTAAACAGGCTTTACTTAATAAATCATACAAGTTGTTCCGATATGCCTAACATCAACTGCTGTGTTTTAAATTATGCATAGTTTTCTGAAATTTTAACAATTCTAAAAACACAGATAAATGAATGACACAGTCTACTACGGCAGTTACCTCTAGTTACAACTGTTCAATATTCTGACAAAAAGCATCACAAATACACAACCAAACCTGTGGTGGTGGAGGTTTGCACATAATAAGAATTCTCCAAAAGTGGGACAGACAGGTAGAGAGACACAGGGACCACAATTAATTCACAAGGCCACTGCCGCGGTGTGTATCTCCCGCCGAGCATTAAAGGGGAAGAAATACCTTTTCCCGAGATATTCACACTTTTTCATTTTCCGCTAAAATCCAAGATGGCCGCCAAAAGTGGCAAAAATTAAAATTTTCCCCTTTGCATAGGATACTCCTGTACTACCATGCGGGTCAAAAATTCACTCGAAATCGCTCTATCTCTTACGGTTTTCGGCGAGCCGGGCGGGAGATAATTAAAACTTACACAGGTGAGAGACACAGGTAGATGTAGTCCCTTCCTTTGCCATCATAGTCAAAGAACTCCTTGTTGACAATAATTGATTCATAGACACGGGAGCTTGTGCTCTTCTGAGGGGCAATTAGCACTTTGTGCACACTGGTCAGAATCAGCTTGCCTGTAAAAACAATATTGAAATGGATGAGGTACCTTTGGGACTAATAAAGTGTACTGTCCCCTGCTAGCTGACAGATCATGTCTTTAATTTGTTAAACACTGCTACATCTCCATTTACCATTTAGGGTTGGTTTAACTTTACTAGTATATGTTATACTCGATGGACCAGATGTGGTTTATGATAATTTTCCATTTACATCCCTTTTCATAGCTGGGGTAATATTGGGGCAGGGTGTCAGTATTTCCGATATTTCTTTGAGCTGGAAAGAAATCCACAAATTACTGGGGTGACAGACGAGTAATTATTCATGTATCGATAACTACTATGCCAATGATGTCCCTTAGATGCCCAGGATAAAAACACTGGTACCACAAATCTTATATGCAATACATTATTAAGTTACCCTTGCCCCGAAAAGGGAGGGTGCGAGTATTTTAATCATGTTCGGTTGTTTGTATATACGCATGCATAACTCTAAACCGATACATCAGATTGGCATCACATTATACTTAAGGCAGGGTCTACCCCTGACTCCCTCCTTAAAGATGATCCGGATCCGGGTCAAAACTACAGAAAGTTTTTAGGGATTGTTTGAGAATACCACTTCTATAACTCAAACCATGACGGGGTCTTATTCTAACATAAGGTGGGATCTTCATCTGCCTTGGTTCACTTCAAAGATGTTCCTGATCTACATTCAGACTCCAGGATTTTTCTTGGGGATTTTTAGCCAATATCTTGTTCAGGATATCTGGTCGAGGGTTTGTACACCCTAGGTCATGCTTGATTAAATTTTGCTGTAGTGTCAACCCAAGTGAAGTAAACACAGAAATGATGGTTACTGTTTGTGTTGTTTGTAATAACTCACCTGCATCAGTGTCTTCAGACAGTTGGTCCATGAGCGGCACTTTAGCAAACAACTCCCCAGGCTTGGCAATGATAAGGGAACTCTCTTGAATGCTCTTACTCAGTTCAATCTCAGTCTTGAGGTTGTAACTACACAGAAATGGAAAATTATGTCACCATTTCACATTCACATACATTACATTTTACTTATGATTTTCAAAAATCTATTGTATACTGGTTACTACATTCTGATTGATTTGAACTCATTTTAACTACAGTCCAGCACAGGTAAAGACATGCATCTGGAGGTCATTAACAATATATTGGAATACTCGTCAATCCTGAGACCTTACCTGTATATCAGAATCTCTTACCTTTGTATGGTCCCTCACCTGTATATATGATAATCTGACCTGGATATGATGTGTCCCCTGTATATGCTATGCTCTTACCTCCATATAACCTGTCACCTCACCTGTATATGCTATGCTCTTACCTCCATATAACCTGTCACCTCACCTGTATATGCTATGCTCTTACCTCCATATAACCTGTCACCCCACCTGTATATGCTATGGTCTTACCTGGATATCACCTGTGACCTGGCTAGCTCCTCTATCATCAGTAACTTGTGCATCTTATGCACATAGTTGTGTCTGTTGAGCTCCACACCCACACTCTCCCCAGTCACCACAGTGTCTGCAGATGATGGGGTCTTGTACTGCTTCAGTAACTGAGCATCCAGAGTCTTGACCAAGGGACTCTTCTCAAATTGCACAATCTCCCGGTTGTCACCCGTCCACCTACAAATAGAAGAATAAAAGACTGGAGTGCAAGTATTTCTTTAAAAGTGGGAATGTGATAGGCCTACTCTGGTTAAAAAGCTTGACCGACTTCAATATAAACGGTAAATATATGGTGTGTTACTTTAAATTGTAAATTGTAACAAATTTTATTGTAATTTAACTTTTTGTAAGTTAAATACTTACCTTATCCTCACAAATGCTTACTTGGTTTTGTGGAGGCAAAACGCGGCGACCAACAAGAATATTTAAAAATTATTCTTGTTCGAGAGGTGAACCCCGTAGTTAGTGATAGGTGCGCATGCGCACAACACCTTGTCGGTTGGACTTTGTCGAGAGATCCTCATTTAATTTTTGGTCCCCTATGAAAACAAACTTCTGAGGGGAGGAAGGGTGGGTCTGTCCTTGTGAGGATAAGGTAAGTATTTAACTTACAAAAAGTTAAATTACAATAAAATTTGTTACATTTTATTGCGTAAAATAGCCTTACCTTATCCTCACAAATGCTTGATTCCAACCATAACAGGAGGAGGGGTTTGTTTTGCAACCTCCCTGTTAATAGAATATGGGGTTCACCATGAAAGCATTTGAAGGAGAGGATAAGATAAGGTTAAGTATGCTACAACAGAATTTTTCATTACTGTAAAATATCTGTAAAGATAAGTAATGATAGCTAATCTCATGAATATTCATGATGTACTGTTGTAGTTGACACTTGTCCCATGTAGCATAAAGTTGTCCTAAATCTAAACCATCACCCATAAACTGTGTGGTGGGAAATGGCTTCCTGGGTCCCTCGAGCTGGGAGCTGTCATCCAGCAAGAAGGCACCCCAAGCTGGCTTCTGTGTTTTACAAAATACAGCCATGAGGCCATCTGCCACAGCAGAAGACATATGTCCATATAAGATACAGGTATGGAAGGAAGAGAAAAATATGTAAGCCATATGAAATACTCAAGAACATACTCAAAGCCAATCATATGCTGAGCAGAAGCCACTGGGCCTAATTGTAATCTGTTTGGTCCGTGGACTGCCAAGACACATAGGTTAAAAGGTAGAAAACGTGATGTGGCTCTTCCAATGGCAGGAGCCTAAAATCTGCTCTAGGGAAACCCATCCTTGAACACTAAAGAAGCAGACATGGACCCAACATCATGGGCCTTAACCTGTAGGTCCTGTGTATCAAAATTGGATGACTGATCAGCCAATAAGACAGTCTGTCTGATCCAAGAAGAGATAGTAGATCCCATGAGACCTCTGTCAAAGCCTTCCTTAAAGGACATAAACAAGAGATACTTTCCCTTCCTTAAAGCACTAGTTCTGTCTAGATAGTATCTAAGTGCTCTGACAGGGTATAAAGTCATATCCTCAGTGAAGCCTGAGCTCAAAAAAGGTTAAGAGCTGGAATGCCCACCGGTTTTAGCGAATCTGGGCAAACAGAAGCCAACTGATTCTTTGCTAAGAAGGCAGGAGAAGGAGAAATAGTGATCTCCTTCCAGTGAGGTTTTGAGTCTGAGGGAAGAATATGTCCAAGCATGCACCTCCCCCCTCCTTTTGCAAGATGCCAAAGTCATCAGGAAAATAGTCTTGAAAGCCAAAATCTTACGACTTGCAACCTTCAAAGGTCAAAAGTCAAAGACAAAAGAACCAAAGCTAGGTCCCAAGAGGGAATACCCCTATTTGCAATGGGTTTGTCCCTGTGAAAGCTTACAAGAAGTCTATTCAAGTGTAAACTCTTGCTCCCTTCCTGGCCGAAATATCCCAAAGATTCGCTATTGCAGTTCTATAGCCAGCAATTGTGGCAGGATTCATCCTTTAGAGGCTCAAAAGGGGCCTTACTCAAAGCCATGAGGACTAAAGACAGATCCCAGGCTTATCTCAATAAAAGCTTGCAATAAGTCTGTTCAGATTCAAACATTTGCTAACCTTCTGGGCAAAATGATCAGCTATGGCAGCCCTATAGCCAGCAGAAGTGGCAGGCTTCAGATTTTTAATAGCAAATAAGTGATTCAAAATTCTGCTGAGATAGTAGGCTCTGAGCTGACCACCTGATTCTGTTGGCACCAGAGTTCAAAAAATGGACCACCTTAACTCAGATTCTTCTAGATGAGGGTCTTTGAGGTGCCTCAATTCTATCTGCCACTTGCTCAGAGAATGA
Organism: Sabellastarte sp. h YS-2021; assembly: GCA_964017235.1. Classification (NCBI taxonomy): domain Eukaryota; kingdom Metazoa; phylum Annelida; class Polychaeta; order Sabellida; family Sabellidae; genus Sabellastarte; species Sabellastarte sp. h YS-2021. The sequence continues at coordinate 89,519,058 of OZ024931.1, forward strand.
TTCAAGTGATTCTGAGGTGTCTAGGTGCCAAAACATGCAGATTCAGATACATGAGATTCTGATGGAACTTCTGACTGAATGGTTGCTTTAACTGATGAGGCCAGTGAGATAGTTGTAATGGAGGTTTGGTTGACAGATTCACTAGATCCCAAACCAATGCATTCTGGGCTACCCTGGTGCAACTACTATCATCTTGCACCTGTAGGTGTTCATTTCCTGTATCACTTTTGGTATGAGTGCTACAGGACAAAAGGCATAGCCGTCCAGACCCTCCCAGGAGATGTTCAATGCATCTATGTTCATAGCATTTGCATCTGGGACTGGTGAGACATAGATTGGTAGTTTGTGATCCAATTTGGTGGCAAACATGTCGACCATTGGTGAGTGCCAAACTTTGCAAATTAGACTGAATATTTGAGGATGAAGAGACCATTCTGTCTGAATAATTTTGTCTTTCCTGGAGAGACTGTCGGCTATGACATTGAGGCAACCCTGAATGTGTCTGGCTCTTATGAGTATGTTTCGAGGATTGCAGTAGGCCAAGATGCGCCAAACCAGGAGACACCTGTCCCAAGAGTGTGTTCCCTCTTGTTTGCTCAGATAACTGACTACAGTAGCATTGTGTGTTGCTATCAGAACCCTTTTGTCTAGAATTTTGTTTTGAAAGCTCTTTTAAGGCCAGAAACACTGCCTTTAACTCAAGGACATTGATATGAAGCAATTTTCTTGATCTGTCCAATTGCCACTGACTGACTGTCATGTTTTCTTAGTGAGCTCCCCAACCTTAATTTGATGCATTTGTGAAAATAAGGGTATTGTGTTCCTGTGGATGAAAAGGATAACCCATTTTTTAGATTTTTTGGATCTTTCCACCACTGAAGATGACTTTTCAGAAAGTTTGAAACAGGAATCTTCAGGTCTAGTGACTGGGGATCCTGCCAGTTTGTTTTTAGGTACCACTGGAAAGGGCGCATATGTAACCGACCCATTGGTATTGTCTTTTCTAGGGATGCTAGTACACCTATCAGGGACATAAGCAACCTTGGGGTTGTTTGTGATGCGATCTCCATGTCCTGAACAGATTTTCTAGAATTTTCAACTTATTTTCGGTTGGAAAGACTTTTCCCTGTATCAAGTCAAAATTTAACCCAGAAAGTCGATTTTTGTGTAGGTTCGATCTGTGATTTTCGAAGTTTATCACAAAGCCGAGTTCTTGAATCTCATGGATGAGTTCTTTTGTGTGGAGCTGACACTGGTGTCTGGTATTTGCTCTTAACAACCAGTTGTCCAGGTATTGGTGAACTCGAATTATGCAAGACTGAAGAACGAGCCTCTTTTACAATCCGCATGAACTATAGCAGTGCAGTCACCAACCGCAATGGCAGTGCTTTGAACTGATACGTTTGCTTGTCTACATGGAAACATAGCCAATGTTGAGAATCTGGGTGTATGGGCACGTGAAAGAACGCATCTTTCAGGCCTATCGAAACTAGCCATTCTCCTTTTATGACCGAGTTTCCGAATATCACTGCTGTCCCCATTTTAAAATTTGGAACTAACAGGAATTTGTCCAGGACACTGAGATCTATCACAGGGCGCCATTTACTGCCGGGTTCTGGTACAAGAAATAATCTGCTGTAAAACCTGGAGTTGTGCAATCCTTGAGGTAGTAAATTGTGCCTTTTTGAAGCATTAGCGACACTCTTAGGTAGCCATGTTTTTCCTGTCTGTAACCGCTTTAAATTATGGGATGTACAGACATGGGCGGATTCGACTGGAATATTATTCGATAAACCTTCTCAAGATTTGCACAACCCTTGTATTTGGTACGGAGATCTGTTGAAGCTGGTCATTAACCTTTTGTGACCGAGTTTCTTTATAAAATTTGTCAACTCCATTTCACAGCTTGGAGGGACAAACGCATGTTGAGGACACAGAGATCCCTACTGGCCAAAGATATTGTGGGATTAATGCAAAGAAAATGCCAGGAATAGTCATCCATCCACGGACTAACCTTGCCCAATGCTGTTTAACTTCCTTGAATAGAGAAGAACTCCTGGTGCAGCCTATCCGTACTGTACACTTATAAAGCACATAGCACATCAACGATGTATGTCTTGATAAACAAAACAATATTATCAGCAACATGGCGGATTGTTTTTCTGTCTGTAGCACCTGCAGTAGAGCTACATGAAAGGGGAGTTTCGATTGGAGGGCTACATAGTACCCATTCAAAAACTGCACAACTCTGAGATGGCAATAATATTTCCACTTAAACCAGCAATTTGTAGTTATTTCTTCTACTACACCAGAATCCCCTATTTCATTGAGAATATTGGTGGGAAAGCATATGTATTATCTTCTATATAATGAAGTAATAAATGGTCCACCAGCCAGTTGTAGAATAAAGACAAGGCAATGGAGGAAATTAACCATCTTGATGCCTGGTTTGTAGGTTGAAAGCAGCGTTGATAAACTTCTGAAGAAGATCTTGTAGGACTGGCTGTTTTTCAGGCTACAGGAAATCAGCTAACTGCTGGTATGGTAGAGTACTATTGAATGGTTACTGCTGCATTCATTCATAAAAACCACCAGGACTTCATGAGAGGGATTTGCTATTGGATGATCTGAAGAATATTTTTGGATTCAAGATGAAGAGTCATCTTCTGTGTGTCTACCAAGTAGACAGGCTACTAGCTTTCTGGAGGTTTAATAAATAACCCCAGAAAACGAGTTTTAATCTGCCCAGCTATCAAATTTCAAAATCATCTGGTGTTGCAAAAGCAAACTCTAGTAGATCTTCTACTGCTAGCTGTTTTCCAATCGCAGGAGACCTCTTAACGCCATCTTCAGGAAAATGTGGCTAGTTGAAAGACTTCTGTAACAGATCCTCTACCAAAAGCTGTTTTACAGCCAAGGGGGATCTAAGAATGCTGTCATGGATTACTCAACCTTCAGCATGAAATATTGTACTTCAGATCTGTAGAATAGGAAGTTTTAAACTTCTTTCTTCTTAGCACGAACTCTATGAATTCTAAAAGAACGCATCTGCCGTCTTGGAAATGGGCAGAGTTGAAAAGCTTCACGTGTTGCCTCCTCGACGACCAAAAATTGAATGAGGATCTCTCGACAAAGTCCAACCGACAAGGTGTTGTGCGCATGCGCACCTATCACTAACTACGGGGTTCACCTCTCGAACAAGAATAATTTTTAAATATTCTTGTTGGTCGCCGCGTTTTGCCTCCACAAAACCAAGTAAGCATTTGTGAGGATAAGGTAAGGCTATTTTACGCAATAAAAACAAAGAATTTATTTATTAACAATCAGAGTATTCTTTTTCCTTCTTTTTTTCGGTAGGGATCACACCTGAAAATGATTCTGTGTAGAAATATATGTTTATTTTATATATGAATGCACTACAGGTGAACTGTCTTACTATCATTAACCAAATTAACAAGTACGAGATTGTCCAGCCACATCTTTTATAAATATATCACTCATAAAACTTTAATTCAAATTTTAAACTTTTGCATCAATACTATGACTCAGGCTCAATATATTCCTCTTCATTTAAAGATATTATCAATTTCTATCAAATCACTACACAAACAATGGCAATATAAATATTGCAGGAGATTCAGTAAAACTCTGTTATTGCGCACCTGTTAAAACTGAATATCTCTCTCAAACTCTTGACTTTTTCCTGATCAGGTAAATATACAAAAAAAATGATGAATGCTGCATCAACAACCGAGTTATTTTGATGGTGTATTATAACTGATTTGTACTGTCTCATCACTAACCGGTCAAAGGCCAGCTTTTCTCTCAAAGTCTTGACTTTTTCCTGCACAAACTGCGTTCCCACCTCCACAGTTAGCTTCCTCAGCAGGACGGGCCGACTGCCAAAATCAAACACCACCCACTGCGTGAACGACCCAAACAGACCACCAGTAAAGTGTACTGAGACCTACAACAGAACATGGAATGTGAGTTGAACAGATTTCCAATACAAGCACTTGTAAATCAAGTACCAATAGAATAAAAACGGCAAAACTGAGATACATAACTACCATTTACAAACAATCTAAATAGTAACTGTATCCTGTAACTGTACAGAGATGTGATCATTTACATCAATTATTCTAAAATATTATTATATTCAGGATTAAGTACACTCACTGACCTGATAGACATTGCTGAGACCCATATCTGGAAAGGTGCCGGCGAAGCAATCACCAGGCGCAATTTGTGCACCTTCCTCAGAGTCCTTTGTTTTCAAACTGAAGTGCAGTCTGTCTTTGTTGATCAGCAAGGCAACCTTTTTCAATGTTTTCTGGTAAAAAATTAAATTAAAGATAAACATGTCAATTAAGTGTTCAATAATGGAGGGGGCTAAGCAACTAAACTAAAGGTACAATTTATCCACCATCAAAAATGCAACGCGATAAACACTATATAATCCACAAATGTATTTGAGACTGACATAATCAACAGTTACCCCATGTAACACAGAACCAAGCACAATTTCCTTTTAAAGAGCTGTAAATTCCTGGTCAGCTGAAGAAGTCTTTTATTTTCTTTTGGAAATTAATCCGGTTTCCTGGTTATCCTGATAAAAGTTCATCTTCTGGTCCTACTGAGAATTGATTCAACATGGTTTACCAGAATTTGTTCAGTAAATCTCTGTCCAGTTAAAGGTTTTAACTATTAGACATTGTGTCTCAATGCAGTATATCCCCATATGAGACAAATTCAGTGCAGTACATAACTAGAAACAGGATGCCCTGTTAAGAGTAGCTGCAACATATGAAAAGAAACAGGATAGCATAGAAGAATACACATTATCATGTGTAATGTCCACCCCATGAACGTTTTGCAACAATTGTACAGTAGTCTTACAAGACCCTGTTTCATTTGTAAAATATATCAATGATGCTTAAATATTTATTAGTATACATGTAAATTTTTTCAGCTTCATGCCTTTTTGCATTGGTTCAAAATTTCCTCAAAATCACTCTGTCTCAAAAGGTTTTTGAGATAACCAACATTTTTGATTTCCGATAAAATTGAAGATGGTGGGCAAAATTTGAGAAATTTAACATTTTTTAGAGGCAATATACCAAAGATCTCTAATATCCAAATGGCTAAAAATTTGCTTGAAATTGCTCTATCCCTTACAGTTTGAGATAAATGACATTTTCAATTTCCGGACAAAATTCTGGAAATTCAACTTTTTTTCACAGGCACTATATCTAGGGTCTATATCTAGGGTCCCCACATTGCTCAAGATCACTTTATCTCTAAGTGTTTTTGAGATAAATGACATTTTCAATTTCCGCCAAAATTCAAGATGGCAGCCAAAATCTCATTCCCAAGATAAATGTGTTTTTGCTTTTTACGCAGAAATTCGAGATGGCTGCCAAAAATGGTGACAAACTTTCATCAAAATCGCTCCATCTCGAACCGTTTCCAAGATAAATACGTTTTTGCACTTTACGCAGAAATTCAAGATTGCAAAATGTCGCCAGTACACTCTGCAGATACCCTGCAGATCCATAATTTTGTTGAAATCGCTCTATCTTGCACTGTTTCTGAGATAAATGCGCTTTACACAGAAATTCAAGATGGCTGCCAAAAGTGGCGGGAAAGTGATTTTTTGCGAAAAGTCGCCAGTAGACTCCGTAGATACCCTGTAGGTCCAAACTTTCGTCGAAATCGCTCTATCTCGCACCATTTTCAAGATAAATGCGCTTTTGTGTTTTACATAGAAATTCAAGATGGCCACTAAAAGCGGCGGGAAGGCAATTTTTGTGAAAGCCACCAGTAGACTCTGCATATACCCTGTGGGTCAAAAATTTTGTTGAAATTGCTCTATCTGGAAAAGTGGCGGGAAAGTGATTTTTGTGAAAAGTCGCCAGTACACTCTGGACACCCTGGGGGTCGAAAATTCCAACAAAATCCCTCGGTTAAGGATATAGAAGCCAATTTGTGTTTTTCCATTTTCAGCGAAAATTCAAAATGGCTGTCATTATTAGAGTGAGGAAATTCTTTTGAAAATCGCAAAGAGTAGTTTGCTAAGATACCCTGTGGATCGAAAATTTCGACGAAATCGCATGGTTAAGGAGACAGAAGCAAATTAGTGTTTTTGCATTTTTTGGTGAAAATTCAAAATGGCCGCCATTTTTGGGGGGAGGAAAATTTTTTGGAAAATTGCCAACAGTACATTGCTTAGATACCCTGTGGGTCGAAAATTTCAACAAAATCGCTCTATCTCACACGGTTTAGGAGATAGACATATTTATGTTTTCTGCTATGTAGCTATTACTCTATTACTCAGGAGGTTAAAGCTATTACTATCAACAATAATACTAAGCAAGCAATTGACCCTACAAACCTTTACACCAAATTTTACAAATATGAGTTAAATATGTTTCCTTTAAAAGAGTGAAAACAGAAATACAATTCAGAGTAGGCTCAAAGTAGCAAAGCAGCTATTACTCAGATAGTTACAAAGCTATCATCGACCAAAAGCTATCTTTTTTCTTTTTTTATCATAAGACTACTAATAAGGGAGACATAAAGCTTTTATGGTGTGAACACCATACTTGATCTTCAAACAGGGGTCAAAGGTCAGCTGAACTAAGTTGCTCAAGGTCACAGTGCTGGGTATCAATGCTTCATCATTTTCTTATTTATTTTTTCAAGGCTGCAACTGACCTTAAACATCGCCTAGAAAAGAATACTTACCCTTGTAACAGCAGCATGACAAGCGTGACTATATAATATGCATTCAGTGACAATGATGCCTCTATAATTGTCATAATGAGCACTTGGCTTGTTTTCAAAGTGCAAAATGTCATACAAAGTAAGCATGTGACTAACCTGGCTCTCTACTTTAAAGATCCAGGTAAACCTGGAATGCTTCTCCTGTTTGAAAATGTTCAACTCCTGATCACATGACAAAGCGGCCCCTTCTACCTCATCTGCCAGCTGAAACAGAGTATTGTTCATGAAATTCAATGACTGCCGCACTAAGAAACTTGTTAGGGAATTACACTCTGATTCCATATCCTTGAGGTATATGCCAACATTTTACGCAAATGAATAATTTCATATAATAGACACAACTTAAAAGTTTATCATAATCAAAATATTGCAAATTTTAATTAGTAAATTAAATTTTTATTAGTTAATACCTTACCTAACAGACGATAGCTATACTCCGGCACCAGCCGGTCTTGCCAAATGCCAGAAAAAGACGTTCCGACTTTCACCTCCGGCAGGACCGGTACACTACAATCCAGGTGGCCTAGTTCCTGCTTCATTCGCCAGAGGGACGTGACGTCATATCATCTTTTCCGTCCCCAGAGTTGAAAATTGAAGCTGAAAGTGGGGAAGGCCGGGTGGGAATCTCCTGACAGTGTGCAACAAAATCTCAAGGCCTTACAAACTGAACTATCCAAAGGTAAGTCCTCAGCCAAAGCCCAAGCTGCCTTAGATGAGCTTCACTACCTGACTTCTTTTAATCAAAATGTGACTTTTGCTATGGGGAAGTCACTTCAACATCTCTCAGACTTCACCTTTGTGCAGATGGCGAACTTGACCTTGTTACGCAGAAAAATAAATTTTGTGAAAGGTTTTTCTATTGTTGATCACTGTGTTTTTGCCCAAAATGTTCCCAGTGCCCCCAGTGTTGCGCATGCTCAGCTGGTGGGAGGTCGTCTCCACCTGGGCGCAAATCCGAGGGTAGTCTCAATTTCGAAAGACGGTTACATTCTCCAATTCAAAATCAGACCTCCACTAGTGAGAGATCAATTGATAATCAGTGGTTATGCAAACACCCTCAGGAACCTCTACCTGAAGGAGGCTTTGCATGTACTGATTCACAAGAAGGCAATAGATAGGGTCAGGGTCCGAACCTCTCTAGCCTTTTTCAACATACTGTTCATTGTCCCCAAACCAAACAAAAAATGGTGACCAATCTTGGACCTCAGTGCTCTAAACAAATTTTTGAGCGTAAAAACGGTCAAAACGGAAACTCCGGAAACCATCCGGATTTTCCTCCTTCAAGAAGAATGGGTTACCTCGCTGGATTTCAGCGACGCATACTTCCACATTCCTATCCATCCAAGATCTCGAAAATTCAGTCAGTTCATTTCCAAAACCAGACATACCAGTTTCAGGCCCTACCTTTTGGCCTCTCCACAGCTCCTATGAAGTTCACCTGCATGGTCAAAGAGGTAAAATTGATGGCCCAAACTCGGGGTATAAGAATCTACCAGTACCTAGACAACTGGTTGATTCGAGCCCCATCCAGAGAATCTTGTCACCAGGGGACCCAGTCCCTCCTCACCCTTTGCCAGGAATTGGGCTGGATAGTGAACCTACAAAAGTCGGGGTTGGAACCCAAACAGGTGTTCGAATTTGTGGGTTACCAATACGACCTATTACATGGTCTGGTCAGACCAACACAGAACCAATGGTAGTCACTCCTTCAGAAGGTGTCAGTTCTACTTTCCCATCCAACTAGCAAGGTCCGGGAATTCATGTCTCTGATAGTCTCCTTACAGCAACGGAGGAGCAGGTTCCACTGGGCAGGCTCCATATGAGGCCTATTCAGTGTTATCTCAAGAGGAATTGGAGGATTCCAGAGTCCTTGGAAAAAGAGATACCAGTCCCAAGTTCTCTTCACCCACACTTCAGGTGGTGGACCAAGGCGGAAAATGTCCTACCAGGCCAACCCCTACAACCAATGTGTCATGCAATTCAGGTCTTTACAGACGCCTCAAAAGAAGGCTGGGGTGCTCACTTAGGTGATTGCACAGCAAACGGCACCTGGTCTCTTCCAGAAAGTCGATTACATATAAACTTTCTAGAATTAAAGGCTGTCTTACTGGCCTTCAAAAAGTTCCAACACTTAGTAGAGAACCAAGTCATTCTAATTGCCACATACAACACCACAGTTGTAGCATACATCAACAAGGAGGGAGGTATGAGGTCAGGCTCACTTTGTACCCTGCTCTGGCGCCTCCTGTCCTGGTGCAATCTGAGACATATCAGCCAGACACATCCCAGGCCATCTGAATGTGATTGCGGACAATCTGTCCCGACAGAGTCAGATAATCCAGACGCAATGGTCACTTCACCAGGTGTTCGACCTCTTGTGTCAAACTTGGCACAGTCCTCAGGTCGACATGTTTGCGACCAGATTCAATTGCAAACTGACCAAGTACGTGTCCCCAGTCCCGGATGCTTGGGCAGTGGATGCTTTAACAGTACCCTGGGAAGATCTGGACATGTACGCATCCCACCAGTGTCCCTTCTGGGCAAAGTGACCAGCAAACTATCGGATCATCTTTACCAAAGAGTGATCCTGATAGCCCAGGCTGGCCCAACATGCCATGGTTCTGGGACCTAGTCGATCTTTCATCCCAAATTCCAATATGTCTCCCAAGCCTCCCAGACCTGGTGACTCAACTGTTCAATGGGGCTCGCCACAGAGATCTAACCAGTCTCAACTTACACACTTGGCTCCTAGAGCCGAGGCAATCAAGGAGCAAGGGTTCTCTAGCCCAGTGGCGTCATGCATTGAGGCTCCTCAAAGACGTTCAACCAGAACAATCTATGAAGCAAAGTGGGCCGTTTTTGTTAGATGGTGTAAAACAAGTCAGGTGGACTTCAGGTTGCCATCTATCAAACAAGTAGCAGATTTTCTCCTGCATCTTTTTCAGAAGAATTTTTAGCCCAGCACCATTGATGGTTACAGGTCAGCTATTGCAGACAAGTTAAATGTCAGCAAAGATGAAAACTTGACTCGCCTGTTGGACAGTTTTCATAGAGATAGGCCAAAAAGGTGCCAGGGAGTTCCCTCCTGGGACCTCTCCTTGGTTTTGCATCAGCTCACCAAAACCCCTTTTGAACCTCTCAGAAAGGTGTCTTTGAAGCATCTGACCTTTAAGACAGTCTTTCTCCTAGCCCTAGGTTCTGGGAAACGTAGGAGTGAGATACACGCTTGGTTGAATAAAAACATTAGACACCAAGCTGACTGGTCTAAAGTTGTCCCTTTACACAAGTTTTTTGGCTAAGAACCACTTGGAAGTCCCATAACACCTTTACCCAATTCTATCTTAAAGATATTGCTTGGGTGGATTCTAAGCTTTTTCATTTAGGTCCCGTGGTGGCTGCCCAGCAGATCCACCACTGAACCTCCTGTACTCCTATCCTGTATATAGTGTGCATAACAGTTTTGAGTTTTGTTAGGTATATGTCTCTTTTTGTTTTGACCTATTCCTTAGTTTAAGGTTTTTTACCTAGGTGTCAGGCGCACTGGGTATGAGACCTTATTCCACTCTTGCTTGGGTATCTCTGGAATCTCTAGGACTGAACTCTTACTCTCTTCCTTCCCTCAGAACAGAAAGGGGGGGGGGGGGGGGGGGGGGGGGGTACTATTTTGGGCCTTAAGAGCCTGTTGTGGCTCCTTTCTCAGCCAGAGCCTGTTTGCCTATACATAGAGTGCCATCTAGTCCTAAGTAAGCTACCCTCCATCCACTGGGTAGTTATTCTAGCTATTGTCTGTTTCCAGAGATACCCCTGAATTTTTGTGATGCATCTGTTGAAACCAGCTGACTGGTTACATATGTAACTGGTTTCCTTGGCAGCTTTCTCCCACTTACGTAAAGTGTCTTGGGAAATTGGGCGACTGGGAGGTTGAGAAGCAGAGGTTGAAGGCTTACAGATTCTTGGGAATGTATTGTTGAGTTTTGCAGCATCATTCGGCCACCTATTAACTGACTTTCCCAGTCTGGTAGGGTCCTTCGGTTCAGCAGGGTGAATCCCATACCGTCTGCTTTAAGATTTGGGTGGGCATAAGAACTGATCAACATGTAGTCCACCCGGCTCACTCAACTTTGAAGGATAACCTTCAATTAATACCAGATTTAAATTCTCCAGTTTTCTACAAAGCCAATCTTCCGGAGGAAGCAAAACTGAAACTTTGTCAACTGGCTGAGATATGTGGCCGATCCATGGATTATCTGTCCTGGAAGCCGGAGAATACTCTAAATCCAGGATGTGGGTCCAACCCATAAAGACGCGCACGCCCCGAACTGTCTCTCTATAGTTCTGATCTTCATTGATTGCTCTATCAGAGTCTCCAGTGTCTACATCCAGTTGATCTTCAAAATCAGAGTTTGCCTTCTTCAGCAGTTTCCGGTGCTACCATGACCGGTAGAGACCGGAACAGAGTGAGATTGTTCACCAGTGGAGACCGGACCGGGCTGTACAAACACCGGTTCAGCATTGTCAGTGTCAGGATACAAGTTTTCTAAATGAGATGTCATTTCAACTGAAGAAACAGTAGTAGTAGACCGGAAGCCCGGCCTTCTTGGCCGGAAGGAACTGCAGACAAGAGGAAAGGAGCTTGTGAGAGTGCACCGGCAGGAGGTCCATGTTGAACTTGAACTTTGACCGGTGAAAAGGCAACTTGAGATGAAGAACGCTGTCCTATAGTGAGCAGGGCTTCCAGACGAGCCATTATAAGAGACCACTTTTCATCAAGTTGTTGTAATTCTTTCCAGAACGATGGTTGCGGCAATGAATAATCTTCTGTGGTGTTATGAGAAGAAGCACCCAAACTAACTTTATCATGGTCGACAGGAAACAAAACAGTTACAAAGGACGGATCTACCAAGGAATCACGTTCTTTCTGTTTTTCTTTCCTAAGTTTATATGTAGGTGTAGATAGTTGAATAACCTGCCCAGGGGTCAATAACGCACAGAATTCGCATGGAAGTTTCTTGACACAAGGATCCTCACAATTTCCTTTGTCCCTGCAACGGGCACATCTTGAATGCTTGTCAAAGGACACCATAATATGGCCGCAAGCTCCCTTACATTGTCAAGGTGATGCCATGAGTATTCCGTAACACAATGAAAACACCAAGACTGAGCACAGATGAAATTAAAGAAATATCCACAACTTACTAAACTTTGTGTAGAAAACACAACTTTTCAAAACACGCCAAACGAAAAAGATACTATGACGTCACGTCCCTCTGCCGAATGAAGCAGGAACTAGGCCACCTAGCGAGTGGATTGTACTGTACCGGTCCTGCTGGAGGTGAAACTCGGAATGTCTTTTTCTGGTGTTTGGCGGGAGCAGCTGGCGCCGGAGTATAGCTATCGTCTGTTAGGTAAGGTGTATTAACGCAATAAAAAAACTATTTCATTGATGTAAAAACATTAATCTTCACGTATTATTTTACTAGTATCCCCCCATGATATCACAGAGACTCCCTCTCTCTCACCACAGTGAAATAAAGCCGCTCTAGTCTTATAACAATGCACCCCTTTCCACCATTTCCTATCATGGTAAGCCCCTTCTTTCTTAGTAGTTAACACAGTTAAAATGACAACTCTCACCTCAGTGACACTCAACCGCCTCTTCCTTAATATTACAGAGACCCCTCTTCTTATGACAGTGACTCCAAAATTGTCAACTTGACACCATATTCTTTACGTCATTGAATAGACCCCTCTTCTTATCACACGATTACAATCTCTTATCATAATGACCCCCCCCCCCCCCCAGCCCCACGCACCCTTCTCAACACAGTCACCCCTGAAGCAGTCTCCTAATCATTCATAATCTCCTCCTGGAAGGAGTAGCCCTCTTTTAATTCAGAGAGACCTTTATGCTGCCTCAGTAACCCCTTCTTTCTTACACATTACCATAATGCTAGTCACCTCAGTGACCCTTCCCCCCTCTTACAATTGAAACCCTCCCTCTTACCACAGTGACTCCTGAAGCCGCCTCCTCGTACTCGTCTAGAATCATCTCCATGTAGGAGTAGACCTTGTCCTTCTTGGCGATCTCTTTCTTCATCTGCCTCCAATCCCACCTCTCCTTCCACTCGTCCAGCTCTGCATAGCTGTGTGCAAACTTACACAGGTTGTGCATGTCTGGTACACTGGAGTACCGGCACTTGCTATTCTGGTGTCTGTACAACAAACACACAAACAGATGCACAACAAACAAAACAACATAGCTTGCAGATATCAGGGAAAAACAACAGGCAGACAATCTTATACAGGATACACAATAAATATTCCGTATTAATGGCTCGAATAAGGATGAAGCATTGGATGTATGACAATTTTACTTTACCGGTACAAGATCTGCCATATTGGATAATTACAGGAAATTGTTAAGGAAACTTAAAATTAAATGAACAGTATGTATGTGTATTTCAATTAAATAAAAAGATCAAATTTGCTAAAAAATATAGAATACAAATTATCGCCCAAGTCTCGTACCGGTAAAGTAAAAAACTTAATATTAATTTATCTAAATGTACTGGTTCCTGGAGACTCGGACTGGTCATATCCTGATAGGTAATCTGTCCAGTAAAGATGGGAAAAAATTCTTCACTGTAAATCAATCATATAACCACTACAAGTAAGAAACACACTCTTCTACTTTACGCCAAGGGTAAATTTCAATCCAAGCCCTCAGGGGCGAGAGAGTGTTTTCCGAAATCCCACCATTTCCCTTGTTCAATTCTACCATCAAATCTTTGTCTCATAAACATGACAATGAGGAACTCACGCTTCACAGAGCAGGTACTTTCCTCCATGCACACTCCAGGGTGGCTGTCTGAAGTTCCACTGGTGCTCCTTGTCTGAGTTCACATTGAACATGTGCTGGTCTGATGCACAGTGCTCATCCCACTGCTTCTGACTATTGGCACACAGGGACAAAATCAGAAGTAAAAAATACAAACAGTAAGTCCAGTATGAGTTAATAGCCAGTCAGAATGAATACAAATTATACATGTGTACTGATCTGAGGTACAGTGCTAATCCAACAACCTCTCACTGCAGCTTTTGATAAAACTGGTAGACTTGTGCTTATGCTTGTCTTCAACATATCACAACATGTAGTTAATCAGATGGAGGAAACCAGTGTAGTGGGTACAACGTTTATCGATATTGGCGATATTTACTGTTTTAGAACAGGGTTGCCGATACCAATGGCTACAGATGTATATCAATATCACCATTTAAAGTAAACCTGTCAACTTACTCTGCAAATATTTAAAATAAAACCTAAATCAGAGAAAATAGTACACTTTCATCTCGTATTTTTCTAGTTTTCAATGTGTTTTTGATGAAAACTGCCGTGTTTTGTTTTGTATATTTCACTTCTTGTAAGAGATTGGGGATATGCTGGAACAAAAACATTTTCGGTATCCCAGATTTGGTCTATTTGGAAGACAATATAACACAACCGATCCCCCCATAAATCACTGTATAGTGGGGAGCAACCACCCAGTAAATTTGTTACTCATTACTTCTCCATACTCTTACCTAACTTCACATTTCATTTAATTGGGTTTAATATTCGCTTTCAATACATTCTGTTACTTACATCACGACGGGTAGTTTTAAGGGTGGAGGAAACCAGTACATACTAGTTGGTCATGATTCTGCACTGTAAACTGCCAGGCCTTGGTAAGCAACTACCAATTTTCCCGCATGTCTTTAGGGTCTAAACTGCAGATCTCGTAGGAAAGAGGCAAAAGTATTACCCACTAGACCAATGAGCCCCTTCCGCCTGACTTTCTGACAACTTATACAAGAATCACATGCACGTGAATAAAATCAGTTCACCTCTACAAACTTCGCTCAGCTGGTTCAATGTACAATGTGGTCACACAGCATTTGAGATGCAGATACGCTGCACATTTTCATATAACATATACCACTAACTTAAGTTGTTAAGTTCTGAAGTCAAAAACTTGTAGTGTCATATCTATATGTTACAGTGAATTTGTGTAATCAGGGAATTCACAAATTCCCTGAATGCTTTTAGGGAATTCGCGAAACCCCTAAATGGACCAGGGAATTCGCGAATTCCCTGATTACACAAATTCACTGTAACATAAACACCACTTACCAACTGAGCTAATTGTATGGTATTGTATTTACACTCAGTGCAATAACTCCTTTACTAGAATTCAAAGTTCTATTTGCCCCATCCTGATTGCACAAGTATAATCTTAACACTAGCAACTGACATTCCCTCACTGAAAGACCCAATAACAGGTGACCATCATCTTAAGTGGTCATCCAAGCCACTATGTATCTGCCTGTACCCAGGATTAAACCTACATTGTCTGTGTTCCTACACGAGTGTGTTACCTATATATATTTAAAACATTATATTGACAAAACAAAGTGCAGCTAACGGGGGTTACCTATTGCACTGCACACTGCAGTAGGGACAGTAGAAAGCATTAGATGCAAACATATCCAGTGGGTTGTAGGAAGCTTGTTGGGGAGGTGGCTTGTAGGCCCCTGGAGGAGTGGGCTGAGCACTAACCACACTCTGACCTTTAGGAATGACCTTGGCTTGACGAGATGCCTCATTCTCCTTCCTGCAGATCTCTGCAAGCTCGTAGTATGTTTTCACTGTCAAAAAATATAAAGGTTCGGTTCCATGTTAACTGTAAAACAGACATTTTTGTAGAAATTATTCTGAGAGTAAAATTTTTCTTATTCTCAGAAAAATAACCACTTTCTAAGAAAATTTCTTTGAAAAAAATTACAAGAATACAAATTTTACTTAAGAATTATTTATACAAAAATGTTTCTATTCTACAAAAATTCTAAGACTATGGATGAAAGTAAACATGGATCCTTGTCTTGTTTCTCAGTTTTAAAAAGACTGATGAAGAGTGGCATTATCAGTGTTGATTCTAGGAATTTCAAAAAGTGGGGGCGATCCCCCACCACTACACAAAATGTGGGGGAGGGGCTAAAAATTGTGGGGGACGACTTTATGATGAAGTTTAAACTAATAAAAAATACATTTTCAGTTTATTTAGACATTTTTAACTGGGCTTCTATTAATTAGTGGTCAATTTTTATTGTCTTGTCCAATAAAAATAAACTTCAAGGCTAGTGATAGAATTTTAAAAAAATACTGAAAATGGTTATTTACATCAAAGTGGCTCCTTGCCTGTCATGGCATTGTGGTTTTAAGTTTTCATCTAATGTCAGGCCATCACAAATTCAGTCATTACACCATCAATTCGTACAAATTATAATATGTTGGAAAACCCCACAGAATACTATGACCTCATGAATATTAATGAGTAGTCCACAAATTAGAAAATTTAATAGTAAATTAAATTTTTATAAGTTAATACCTTACCTAGTGGACAGATGCATTTGTCCGGCGCCCTGCCGGTCACGCCAAACGTTAGAAAAAAACGTCCTGAGCTGGGCTCTGGTCGGGACCGGTAGTGTCCTGTTTACTCGCCAGGTGGCTGTATAGCCCGCCTGCCGGTGCACTGCGCATGCTCGCGCATGCGCTCTTCCTCTTTTTGTTGTCTACCTTAGAGAAAAACCCCCTTTGGCTTAGAATAGCGGGGAAGGTAGGGTGGGACTCCCCCTGTCCACTAGGTAAGGTATTAACTTATAAAAATTTAATTTACTATTAAATTTTCTATTTTATTGCGTTAATACACCTTACCTAGTGGACAGATGCAGAATAACTACCCAGTGGATGGTGGGTAGCCACAAGGGGAACTCCCCAACTTTCTTGATATCTCTTGAAGTGGACCCGGTAAAGGTTAAATAAACCTACCCTAGGAACACCTCTGTCACCCCCCCCTTTTCTTTTGAAAGAAACTGTGCCAAAACTCCAACGAAGTGCACAGGCAGAGAGAGGGGAAAAAGATCCGATACCAAGTAGAGGAAAGAAGTCAGGACCAAGGAATACCGGGGGAACCCTGGAACCACTTGGGATCATGGCCATCCAAGAGCCCCACCCCTTTTTTTTTTTTTCATATATATACATAAGTACACATCATGAACAACCCCAAGCTAATCCCTGTGGACTTGCTGAGCAGCCACAATGGGACCCAAATGGTAAAGCTCGGAATCAGCCCAAGCCAAGTCCTTGAGGTAAAACTGTGTGAAAGTGTTGTGAGCTTTCCAGTGACAGGCTGAGAGGATCTGGTCCAACGAGACCCCTCCCTGAAAAGCCTTAGACGCTGCAAAAGCCCGGACATCATGAACTCTCACTTGATGTAGGTTTTGGGCCTCTTCATCTGACAGCTGATAACACAAGAGAACTGTCTGCTTGATCCAAGAAGAAATTGTAGCTGGGACGATATCCTTCTGAAAACCCAGGCGGAAGGATACGAAAACCAACTCCTTACCCACTCGAATGTCCTTGGTTCTATCTAGATAGTAGCGCAAGGCTCTGACAGGACAGAGGGACTTATCCTCTTTAAGGGACCTGTCCAATGAGGGAGCTAAGGCAGGGATAACCACCGGAGCCACCGAGGCTGAACCTTCCTTAGCCAACTGGTTCTTGGAAATGAAGCTGGGAGAAGGATAAAAAGATACTTGAGTCCAATTCTCCTGGTGTCTGATATTCTTGAAAAGCCAGGCATGAATCTCACTACGCCTCTTGCCTGAACCCAAAGCTAACAGGAAAACCGTCTTAAAAGTCAAGTGCTTAAGTGAGGCTTTCCGCAGGGGCTCAAAGGGAGCCTTAGTCAACTGATGGAGCACCAATGAAAGATTCCAAGAAGGGATGCCCCTCCTGCCCTTGGGTTTATCCCTGTGAAAACTGTCCAAAAGACGGGATAGGTTCTCATCCTTACTAATGGCTAACCTATCGTTGCCCACCATGTCCGCAATAGCAGTTCTATAGCCCTCTATTGTGCTAGGCTGCAGGTTTCTTTCTTTGAACAGATACAAAAGAAATTCCGCGATTTGGCTTATAGAGGGCGACCTGAAGTCCACCTCATGCGAATCGCACCATTTAACAAAAATGGCCCAATTTGATTTATACACGGCTCTGGTTGAGAGTCTCTGAGGAGCCTCAATTCGTGTTGCCACTTCCTTAGTGAAACCTTGTTGCTTGATGGAGCAGGCTCGAGGAGCCAAGCATGTAGGTTCAGATTGCTGAGGTTCCGGTGAAGAACCCCGTTGAACGGTTGAGTCACCAAGTTCCTCTGAAGTGGGAGCTGATAGGGCACCTGAACTGAAAGCCGTACTAGGTCCCAGAACCAGGGCATGTTCGGCCATCCCGGAGCCACTAGAATCATTCTGAGAAAACCTTGATCCACCATCTTGGAGACCACCTGGTTGAGAAGAGATACCGGAGGAAAGGCATACACGTCCAGGTTCTCCCATGATAGACTTAGGACGTCCACTGCCCAGGCCTTTTGATCCGGAACCGGTGAAACAAACCTGGGGAGTTTGTGATTGAAACTGGTGGCAAACAAGTCTACTCGAGGAAGGTCCCACTTGGAGCACAACTGACCGAACACCTGTGGATGCAGAGACCACTCTGTTTGAATCACCTGATTGTGTCTCGACAGCTTGTCGGCTATCACATTCAAGCGACCCGGAATGTGCCGGGCCCTCAGGACTATTCCCTTGGAGTGGCACCAGGTCAGAATTCTCCACAGGAGGGCACAAAGAGAGCCTGATCTCATACCCCCTTCCTTGTTGATGTAAGAGACCACCGTTGTATTGTCTGTGGCAATCAGAACAATTTGATCCCGACAAAGATGCTCGAAGCTCTTTAGGGCCAGATAGACAGCTTTGAGCTCCAGAAAATTTATGTGAAGCCTTTGTTCTTGCTCTGACCAAACGCCTCTTGCAGTGGAGTCTCCTAAGTGAGCACCCCAACCTTCGTTTGAAGCGTCTGTAAAGACTTGTAGAGCGTGCTGAAGCGGATGCAAAAATTGACCCCGAAGCACGTTTTCTTCTTCCAGCCACCAATCTAAATGAGGATGGAGTGACACGGGCACCGGAATCACCTTCTCTAGGATTTCCGGTACATGCCAATGGCGTTTCAAGTGCCATTGAATAGGCCTCATATGAAGGCGCCCTGACCAAACTTGCTTCTCTGTGGCAGTCAGAAGACCTATCAGAGACATGAACTGCCGGACGGTGCAAGAACTCCTGTTCTTGATGAACTGCACCTTCTGTTTGAGAGTTGACCACCGGTCCTGAGTGGGTAAGACTCGACCGGTCAACAGGTCGAACCGGTAACCGACGAAGTTGAAAACTTGTTGGGGAACCAGCTCTGATTTTTGCATGTTTACCAACCAACCCAACTCTTGACACAGGTCCAAGAGGATCCGGGTATGTTGTAGGCAAGTTGCCTGGGAAGGGGCTCGTAACAACCAGTCGTCGAGGTACTGGTGGATCCGGATACCCCGGGCTTGAGCTATCAACTTGACCTCTTTGACCACTTTGGTGAACTCCAAGGGAGCCGTGGCCAGACCAAAGGGAAGGGAAGTGAACTGAAAACTGACCTTGTTTAGGTGAAATCTTAGAAATTTCCTGGACCTTTGAGCTATGGGAATGTGGAAGTAGGCGTCGCTGAAATCCAGCGACGTTACCCATTCCCCTTTTTGCAGAGACAAACGAATTGTCTCCGGGGTTTCCATCTTGAAAGTGCCGGTGGCTAGGAAAAGATTGAGTTTGCTTAGATCCAGAATTGGTCTCCATTTCCCATTGGGTTTTGGGACCAGAAAAAGTCGGTTGTAAAAAGCCAGGGAAGACTGGACAACCACCTTTTCCACTGCTTGTTTTTGTCTTAGGTCGGATAGAGCTGCCACGAGGGCCTTGCTTTTGGTGGGATTTGCGTACTTGCTCACAACCAAGGGAAAGCGGCTGAGATGTGGCCTTTCCCTGAATGGAAGAGAATACCCGTCCTTCAGAACTGACACTACCCTGGGATTTGAACCCAACTTTTGCCAAACTTGCCAGAAGTTCTGAAGCCTTCCCCCAACACTGGTCTCTGTGACAACATGTGGGACATTTTGAACAGATGGGGCAAAAAGACAATGATTTACACAAGAAACACCTTCTACAAGCTTTATTCTTTTCTGACAAAGACCGGGTCTTAGGCCTTTCTTTTGCGGCTGCCCGGGAGAAGTTACAGAAAGAACAGGAATTACAACACCTACGCATGACACACTCTGTTTGCAACTCTGACAATTTAAAGTCTGTTCTAGAGGACCACTTTGCTTTACTACTTTCAAACCCGGAGCACTGAGAACCTGCTGGGTTGCAGAACTGTGATTGTCATTTATATGGCTTAAAGCCACGGGATTTAGAGAAACGAGAGTTTGCTCTGCCCCGTGCTCGTCCTCTACCTCTATTCCTGGAGAACTGCCTCCATGGTTGGAGCTCTTGTTCAGAAGATTCAGTGCGTCGCTGCGAGTCTTTCCTATCATATGGCTTATATCTAAAATTCCCTCTCCAATTGGAGCGCTGAGAGGCACCCGGACCGGGTCCTGGAGCGACTCCGGTGGACTCGTGCTTAATAACATCCTGTTCAGCAGCACCCAGCACCGAGTCCGGAAATAGGCCATAACCAAACATGGGAGCGTTCCTAAGAAGATTCCAAGTGTCTGGCTTGATTCCTGGTTTTACAAACTCTAAATATGAGTCACGGCGGAGAAGAATGAGGTTTGCTAAATGGACAAACAAACTGTCCGCCAAGTGCTGCAATGCCGTTCCCATAGCCATGGAAACGTTCTGGTGGAAGGCTAGCAAGTCTTTAATGTCTCTAAGAGATTCGGAAACGTCCTTAGGTGCTTTTCCCTTGTTGAGTTTGCCGCACAAAAAAGACACATTTGAAGCAATTCTCTCCTGTAGCTCAGAAGCACAGCAATTAAATCCAGCGGCGCTGTTAACAACGTAGCTTCCTTCCCGAGCACAACGCTCCCACCTTCGCAGGTACTCCTGGGAAATGGGCCTGGAAGGTGGGCCAGAGGGTGGATACGAAGCCTTCACAATCTTTGGAAACTGTGAGTTGACCTTAGCCTCACCGTTGTTCCAGCTAAACAGGCTTTTCCCTGGTCGGTGCGGACCATCTTGTTTTAGGGTGTGCATTTGATACCATCTGCCTTGTGACTTAGGAATCTTTATAAATTGATCCTTTTTAAGACCTGCAGAATCATGCGCTCTCGAAGGGTATCCTTCAGCCACTGTGGTATTAAGTTTCTCTAACTTTTGGCAAAGCCAATCGTCCGGCGGCATGGCTACTGAGATACGAGCAGGCTTCCTGGGGTGCTTGCCCCTCCAGGGGTTGTTTGACTTGTCGGGCTCAGCTAGGTCGCTTTCAAACACCGGGATATAGTCCCACCCCATAAACGAACGCACAGACCTCACAGTCTCCCTAAATGTCATATCTTCAGTTTGTTCTTGTTTTTCTAGGTTATCCGAAGACACTTCACCCTCTTCAACCAAAGAATTATCTTCATCAGAGAGTCCGTCATCAGAGATATCCTGTACCGGAGGATCCCGGTAAACTTGCTCCGGTAGGGGGTTGGAACCGGCACCGGCAAGAGAACTAGGTGCCACATCATATTCCACATCAGGACCGGTAACAAAAGACTCATGAACGGCCTGAGGGCCGGAAGATATCCTGGAAGCACTTTGACCGGTAGCTTGAACTGTCTGATCGGCAAGAGAGGTGTCAAAAGATGAAACAGGTTGGAAGACCGGTTCCTGCACAGCATCGCCCGGACCGGGGATGGTGGAAGCAGGCACCGGCTGAGCACTACTAGTGCTTTTAGCTTTCACAGTCTTAGGCTTAGAAGCCTTTTTCTTTTTGGCATCAGTTTTTGTCACCTTAAGATCCTGCTCTGCCGGGTTCACTACCGGACCGGTAGGCCGGGCAGATGGATCAATGAAAGGTTTATCAGACAAGACAGGGTGAGCTGAAACTGTAGCAGAAGATTTAGGCATGCTGAACACATTTCCTCGTGACAAGAGCGCTTCAAAACGCGCGAAATGTTCTGTCCATTTATCCGACATAGCCTCTAACTGAGCTGAAGTCACAAACGACACAGAGGAATCAGAAGAAGTGGATGGAGCAGGTGCGTGCGCAGAAACCTGCGCAGACGGAGGAGAAGCATGGCCTTCCATTTCCACAGAGCTGATTACAGTAACGTCCTTAGGAGAAACTAAAGCTCCAGACTTTCTGTCTTTACGGATTTTATAAGCAGGGGTAGACAAAGTCTGCTGCTGGGAATTACTAAAACCTTCACAAATAACACATTCCAGACCTTTAACACATGGATCCTCACCCATTTTCTTGTCCCGACATCTGGCACACTTTTCGTGTAAATCAAAGGCAGCCATTGCATGGCCACACGTGCCGCGCCTCTGCCCTTTAAGATTTCCTGGAGATGCCATGATACTTTACTAAGAACTTTACAAAAAAATTCGTAGCACAAAACAACTGTTCTAAATAATAATATCCAATAACAAAACTTTGTCAAAAAATTGACTGTCTCCTTTCGCGCCAAACAAAAAGAGGAAGAGCGCATGCGCCAGCATGTGCAGTGCACCGGCAGGCGGGCTATACAGCCACCTGGCGAGTAAACAGGACACTACCGGTCCCGACCAGAGCCCAGCTCAGGACGTTTTTTTCTAACGTTTGGCGTGACCGGCAGGGCGCCGGACAAATGCATCTGTCCACTAGGTAAGGTGTATTAACGCAATAAAATCTTCAAGTAAAATATTGTTAAAAAATCCAATGGAATCGTCAAATATTTTTTACGCATATGTAAATATTCATGAGCTCTGTACAGTACAGTAGTCCATCTAGTAGATATGATATTTGATCTTAAAGCAGAAAAATATTAAGAAACCAACATCAAAATCTGTGACCTCATTAATATTAATGAGCTGTCCATGAATTTTGATCAAGTAAAATATTTTTCTACACATATATTACTGGGAAATCCGACAGGTACCTACACCGGGTCAGCACTGGCTTCACTGCCATGGCCTGTTGTAACAATCCAGTCTCCTGTAAGTTTCGTTTTTCTTGCAGCCATTTTTTATATAATCATCCACTTTCAGCTTAAGTTTATCTTTTTGGTTATAATATGTCCAAATACTGTCTGTACCTCATAATATATTTAAGTTTGTAAACGATCACGAAACCACAATCGTCAACAGGCATTATTCGAAGAACGTTTCGACGGAAAAATCAAAACCTCAACAAACCCTCGATCCGTGCAGTGTTTCGATTTTTCTAGATCTCTCGTCTTTTCGCTTCATATATTTCCCGCATCGCCTTGTGTACTACGCGTTCAGTTATAATTTGGTCACCGCAGACTCCAAGAAAATCCGCGTTTGTAGGCGAATTAATGCGCGATCCCGCGGAAAACGCATCCTAGAAGCAACTCTGATTATGAGTATTCTAAAGTGAAAAACCGAGTACTGTCACTCTGGTTAAATTTCAAATTTTATTATTTTGCACACCATCACCCAAAGATAGATGGCATAATATAACTCACTTTCAGATCTGTTTCAACGCAAAACTAGCCACTATTGTGAATTTTTTTCTGTTTTCCATCAAAGATATCCTCTTATTTCAAATTCTGTTACCTTGAAATTCAATTTATACAGTATTTATTTACTGTTCACTGTAATCTGTATGAGATCAAAGTCAAGGTTAGGGTAATAGATGTTCTTTTCAACAGTCAAATAGAGATACGCCCTCAAAGAATTCAAAATGATATGCTAATTTGTTAACCACTCTCCTACTTCTCTTCTATTCTGGAGTTTTATAGCATTCAAGGCAAACTCTAAGGTGCCACAACCACGAGCTGTATTCATATTCATCCTTGAGTATAGCAATGGTTGTTTCCACAGAGACATCAGGTAAGCCGGAAACCAGGGTAGAAAAGCCTTGGCAATTTTCTCACCTTTATTGGCCACCATCCAGTTCCACACTTCCATCTCCTCCATACTATGAGCAAAGGTACATCTATCTCCGTATGTGCACTTCTTTTTCTCTCTGAAATTATTAACGACTGGCTTGTATAGAGCACACGTAAGTACTGTTTGATGAAGTAAAAGAACGAGTCAGAGTACAAAGTTAAGAAAAGTGTTCTATAAGGCAGGGTCGGTAGCAGATTTTCCATTTCGGTAACCCGCCAGTGTAAAACTGTACCGATTCCAGGATACCAAAAGAAGAAATTGCATTCTAGTATATCCCCAATCAAATAGGCCCACCAACCAGAAGTAAGATTCGCGAAAAGAAAACATTGCAGTTCTGAAAGAAATCACTGTAAAAGTGCTGAAATATATAAAAATATGGGATAAAAGTTTGTAACTTCTTCAGATTTGAGGTTTGTTTCTACTACTTTACGTTTCTCACAATATTATATACTGACATTCGAAATACCGGCTGTAAAGTGTCACCATGGTGTTGAAGTAAATTGGTCTCAATACCGAGATACCGGTGTTACAGACCCTGCCCTAGTGTTCCAGTTCCTTTTTTAATATTGGTAATATTGTAAATTATCTGATAAACATTACTTTAAAGAGAGCCTTTTTCTATCTTTATTAAATCAAATACTAAGTAGTCAAGTTCCTCTTGCATAATATGCTGTACATACTGTTTAAAACATTTTTTAATACTTTCACTACAAAGGTTCACTCGTTTAATCACCTCATGGAGATCATTCAAACTTGTCCCTGGTTTTTAACAAGAATATTTGAGGTAACAAAACTAGCTTTATTCTACTTATACTTGTAACAATACAAGGGTAATTAATACAAAAGCATCAGCGATGCCAGTATCCCACAGCCTGGGGAAATAGCATTGAACACCATAGCACACAGAAGAGGTGAAAAA
Organism: Sabellastarte sp. h YS-2021; assembly: GCA_964017235.1. Lineage (NCBI taxonomy): Eukaryota > Metazoa > Annelida > Polychaeta > Sabellida > Sabellidae > Sabellastarte > Sabellastarte sp. h YS-2021. Next base: position 89,543,758 of record OZ024931.1, read on the forward strand.
GTATAAAGTCAAGAGACTTAAGAATAGAGTGTAATCTATGTAAAAGTGCAGGAGACAATAACATGTAAGACAGCAAATATGTATGTAAAGACAAGGTATCAAAAGAAAGCAATTCAATTACAAGAACACAGCATTAATTAGTGAACTAAAAGTTATGAAGCCGTAAAATTTCTTAATTGAAGTATAGCTTTCAAAGATAGTACAATTACGTAAAATTACATACACTAATCAGTGGCAGCAAAAAAACATTTGGGCAAAGACAAACATTACACCAAGATCACACTATAGCAATGCACACCTACATGCTTCAACCAATATCCCTACAAAGTACCAACTTTCTACACCTCAGAATTTCCGAGATATAGCCCAGAAAAGATTTTAAAGGTTAAGGTTACTGTGGCAAGGTCAAAGGTGAAATCAAGGTCACAATATGACGATGCACAAGAATAGCCTACAACTAATGTCCCAACCAAATATTAGCTTCATACACCTTATGGTTTCTGAGATATAGCTCAGGCAAGATTTTAAAGGTTAAGGTTCTACGGAGAGGTCAAAGGTCATATCAAAGTCACACCATGATGTTGCCCACCTACAGCTGCACAACCAATGTCCTTATCAAGTCTCAACTTTCTACACTTTCTGACGGTTTCTAAGATACTGCCTGGACAGGATTTTAAAAGGTTATTATTATTATTCCCACTGCCCATCCACTAGGGACGTCACGACTCCAAATATTTCATGTCGGCTAATCGCTTGGAACTATTTGTGTCGACACCGAATTACCATCGAATTTATAAAACAACCAAATATCTTAAGTTTCATATTATAAAAGTATTGAAAAATGATAAATATGTGAAATAAAATGAAAATATATGCATATAATGTGTAAAGTTTAATAAATTTGCTGTTTTACGTGAATGCACAAATAATGCAGAAAATGTGGCTGTTTTTGGATTTTAGCTTATTTTATGTGACATTATGGACATATATCATGGATTCAGATCTTCTGCCATCTTTTACACTACATTGAGTGATTATTGCGACTTTAAAATATGAACCGGTAAATAGCACTATTCTAACCGTTGTCGATTAGTTGGCTAGTCATGACGCCCCTACCATCAACCCACATGCCCAGCAGGATACCATGGGTGAAAACAATACCCACACAGCCTTTAAAGGCTGAGGGGAAAAAAACAATGAGGTGTTATCGTACTGTATTCTCTGGCAGAGAATGAAGGAGAGACCCTTTGCAATGTTGGTACTGCATGGAATCTGTCTAATTTCCTTCAGCTGTTTGTTCTTGGTCATCAAAACACACATTTTGTGGATGCTCCATGTGTGGCCCATACCTTTGCCTGTGTGCAAGAAATAACAACAAAACATGTAATCGTTTACAAACACAAAGCGATGGAATGATTGAGCTACAAACATGCATGAACATATTCATTAATATAGTCATTCACACAACTAAACATATTCTGAGGCACTTTTAGATAGATATTTTCCAAGGAAAGTCCCAGGAATGTTGTTGAAAAAGAATCCAGATCTCTCCCATTGTCACCAAGTAGTACATCTGAAATCCTTCTCTACCATACTGTTATACCCTTTCCACAAACCTGTGCACTTATCATTCTCCTTGTGCACTTGTCCCCTGCTCCTGTCATACCCCATTTTACCCACTGGTCTCTTTATCATACCCCTTTCAACTACCTGTACACTTAACTTACCCTTACCACCCACCTGTGCAGTTATGTCTTCCCCTTCAGCCATGTGTACTTTTCACATTGCTTTCACCAACCTGTGTACTTGTTACTCCTCTTTCACCTATCTGTGCACTTACCACTTTTACACACTTGTGCACTTATTATCTCTTTTTCACCCACCAATGTACTTGTCTTCCCTGTTTTACAAACCTGTACACCTGTCACTTTCACCCACCTGTACATTTGTCACCCCTCTTCTGGTCCTGCATGCACTTCTGGCCCTGTTTCCAGCACACCCCACACACCTCTACTACCTGAAATGGACAGCCTTTCTCTGCCGCCTTTGCCTTAGGCTGCTGGGTGGCCGTGGTACCAGTAGTAGGCTGTTGCTTAGCAACCTGTGCTGCTTGTGTTTTAGCAGAGGTTGTTTTAGTGAAAGCTGTGGTAGTGGATTGGCTGGTAGTAGCATGTTGTGGTACAGGAGTACTTCTGCCAGATTCACCTGGGTAACATACAAGCATAGCATTGAATGACTCATCTATTGCCTGCAATTATTTGACATGGTATATTCATAGGTACTATTAGAAGATTAACAAGAGGAGAGTGCCCGTGAACGGGCACTGTGTCAGCTGACTGAATGTTTTTGATTTGTGATGGTGATAATGAGAGGAAAGCATAATTATCAGGGAAAGGGCTGTGCAGAAATACAGTAAATGGTAACTGAACACATGTTCGAAAGATATTCCGAAGCTGACAGAAGAAAACGACAAAAAAGTTGTGCCCTGCAAATGGTATTATGAAATAAAGTAACTAGGTAATTGTTTAAGGGTAAAAAGTAGGTTAAAAATATTTAAAGAAATACTATAAATGCAATATCCTCGTTCCACCATGAAGAAGGGGTCCAAAGGTCAAATCTGACGATACCAAAAGATTCCCAGCCAAAGAATTTAGGATGGTTTACCATCCCAAACCTCTCGGACCAATAATAAGTGAGTTATAGGCACTTTTTAAGTTTGGCTATCCTTGTTTGACCTTGAAGGAGGGGGTCCAAGGTCAAATCCGACCACACAAAAAAATTCCCAGCCCATGATTTCCTGTAGCTTGTTTACCATCCCAAACTTGTAGGACCAATAATAAGCGAGTTCTAAGCAATTGTAAGTTTGGCTATCCTCAACTGCCCTTGAAGGAGGGGTCCCAGGTCAAATCTGACCACACCAAAAGAATCCCAGCCCATGATTTCCTATATGTTGGTTTACCATCCCAAACCTCCAAGACCAATAATACGCGAGTTATAAGCACTTTAAGTTTGGCTATCTTCGTTTTACCTGGAAGGAGGGGGTCCAAGGTCAAATCCGACCACACAAAAAAATTCCCAGCCCATGATTTCCTGTAGCTTGTTTACCATCCCAAACTTGTAGGACCAATAATAAGCGAGTTCTAAGCAATTGTAAGTTTGGCTATCCTCAACTGCCCTTGAAGGAGGGGTCCCAGGTCAAATCCGACCACACCAAAAGATTCCCAGCCCATGATTTTCTATAGGTTGGTTTTCCATTCGAAACCTCTAGGACCAATAATAAGTGAGTTATAAGCACTTTTAAGTTTGGCTATCCTCATTTGACCTTGAAGGAGGGGTCCAAGGTGAAATCCGACCACACCAAAAAATTCCCAGCTCATGATTTTCTATAGGTTGGTTTTCATTCCAACCTCTGGGACCAATAATAAGCGAGTTATAAGCACTTTTATGTTTGGCTATCCTCATTTGACCTTGAAGGAGGGTTCCAAGGTCAAATCGGACCATATTAACAGATTCCCAGCCCATGATTTCCTACAGGTTGGATACAATGATTTACTCAACAGTGAGAACCTGAAAGAAGCTATTGCTCAGCTATCCCATGACATAGAGGTCTGCAATTTCACTATGTTATAGCTGACCAAAACGTCTGTGAATAACATATTTAACAAAATACTCTAAATGTAATAATTTTCAAGTGACAACTGATTTACTCAAGAGTGAGAACCTCAAAGTAACTATTACTCAGCTATGCAATGAGCTACATGTCTGAATTTTTGCTCTGTTATAGCTGACCTAAAAGTAGCTGAACAACATATTTAAGCAAAATACTGTAAATGCAATAGTTTTCAAGTTACAACTGATTTACTCAATAGTGAGAACCAGAAAATAGCTATTGCTCCGCTATGCCATGAGCTATAGGTCTGTAATTTCACTATGTTATAGCTAACCCAAAAGTAGGTGAACAATATATTTTAACAAATTACTCCAAATGCAATATTTTTCAAGTTATTTCAAGCACTTTTAAGTTTGGCTATCCTCATTTGACCTTGAAGGAGGGGTCCAAGGTGAAATCCGACCACACCAAAAAATTCCCAGCTCATGATTTTCTATAGGTTGGTTTTCATTCCAACCTCTGGGACCAATAATAAGCGAGTTATAAGCACTTTTATTTTTGGCTATCCTCATTTGACCTTGAAGGAGGGTTCCAAGGTCAAATCGGACCATATTAACAGATTCCCAGCCCATGATTTCCTACAGGTTGGATACAATGATTTACTCAACAGTGAGAACCTGAAAGAAGCTATTGCTCAGCTATCCCATGACATAGAGGTCTGCAATTTCACTATGTTATAGCTGACCAAAACTTCTGTGAATAACATATTTAACAAAATACTCTAAATGTAATAATTTTCAAGTTACAACTGATTTACTCAAGAGTGAGAACCTCAAAGTAACTATTACTCAGCTATGCAATGAGCTACATGTCTGAATTTTTGCTCTGTTATAGCTGACCTAAAAGTAGCTGAACAACATATTTAAGCAAAATACTGTAAATGCAATAGTTTTCAAGTTACAACTGATTTACTCAATAGTGAGAACCAGAAAATAGCTATTGCTCCGCTATGCCATGAGCTATAGGTCTGTAATTTCACTATGTTATAGCTAACCCAAAAGTAGGTGAACAATATATTTTAACAAAATACTCCAAATGCAATATTTTTCAAGTTATAGCTGATTTACTCAACAGTCAGTGCCTGAGAACAGCTATTGCTCAGTTGTGCCATGAGCTACAGGTGTGTAATTTCACTATGTTATAGCTGACCCAAAAGTAGCTGAATAACATTTGCACAAATTTCTGTAAAGGCAATAGTTTTCCAATTACAACTGATTTACTCAACAGTGAGAACTTCAAAGTAGCTATTACTCAGCTATGCAATGAGCCGCAGGTCTGGAACTTCACTATGTTATAGCTGACCCCAAAATAGGTGAATAACATATTGAAACAAAATACTCTAAATGCAATAGTTTTCAAGTTATAAGTGATTTACTCAACAGTGACAACCTAAAAGTAACTATTACTCAGCTATGCCATGAGCTACAGGTCTGAAATTTTACTATGTTATAGCTGACCCAAAAGTAGCTGAATAACATATTTATACTAAATTCTCTAAATGCAATAGTTTTCAAATTACAAGTGATTTACTCAACATTGAGAACTTCAAAGTAGCTATTACTCAGCTATGCAATGAGTCACGGGTCTGGAACTTCACTATGTTATAGCTGACCCCAAAATAGGTGAATAACATATTGAAACAAAATACTGTAAATGCAATAATTTCCAAGTTATAAGCGATTTACTCAACAGTGATAACCTAAAAGTAGCTATTACTCAGCTATGCCATGAGCTACAGGTCTGAAATTTTACTATGTTATAGCTGACCCAAAAGTAGGTGAACAACATATTTAAGCAAAATACTGTAAATGCAATAGTTTTCAAGTTACAACTGATTTACTCAATAGTGATGACCTAAAAGAAGCTATTACTCAGCTATGCCATGAGCTACAGGTCTGAAATTTTACTATGTTATAGTTGACCCAAAAGTAGCTGAATAACATATTTATACTAAATTCTCTAAATGCAATAGTTTTCCAATTACAACTGATTTACTCAATAGTGAGAATCTCAAAGTAGTTATTACTCAGCAATGCAATGAGCTACAGGTCTGAAATTTCAACATGTTATGGCTGACCCAAAAGTAGGTGAACAACATATTAAAGCAAAATACTGTAAATGTAATAGTTTTCAAGTTACAACTGATTTACTCAATAGTGATGACCTAAAAGTAGCTATTACTCAGCTATGCCATGAGCTACAGGTCTGAAATTTTACTATGTTATAGCTGACCCAAAAGTAGGTGAACAACATATTTAAGCAACATACTGTAAATGCAATAGTTTTCAAGTTACAACTGATTTACTCAATAGTGATGACCTAAAAGTAGCTATTACTCAGCTATGCCATGAGCTACAGGTCTGTAATTTCACTATGTTATAGCTGACCCAAAAATAGCTGAATAACATATTTATACGAAATTCTCTAAATGCAATAGTTTTCCAATTACAACTGATTTACTCAATAGTGAGAACTTCAAAGTAGCTATTACTCAGCTATGCAATGGGCCACAGATCTGAAACTTCACTATGTTATAGCTGATCCCAAAATAGGTGAATAACATATTGAAACAAAATACTCTAAATGCAATAGTTTCCAAGTTATAAGCGATTTACTCAACAGTGATAACCTAAAAGTAGCTATTACTCCGCTATGCAATGAGTCACGGGTCTGGAACTTCACTATGTTATAGCTGACCCCAAAATAGGTGAATAACATATTGAAACAAAATACTCTAAATGCAATAATTTCCAAGTTATAAGCGATTTACTCAACAGTGATAACCTAAAAGTAGCTATTACTCAGCTATGCCATGAGCTACAGGTCTGAAATTTTACTATGTTATAGCTGACCCAAAAGTAGGTGAACAACATATTTAAGCAAAATACTGTAAATGCAATAGTTTTCAAGTTACAACTGATTTACTCAATAGTGATGACCTAAAAGTAGCTATTACTCAGCTATGCCATGAGCTACAGGTCTGAAATTTTACTATGTTATAGCTGACCCAAAAGTAGGTGAACAACATATTTAAGCAAAATACTGTAAATGCAATAGTTTTCAAGTTACAACTGATTTACTCAATAGTGATGACCTAAAAGTAACTATTACTCAGCTATGCCATGAGCTACAGGTCTGAAATTTTACTATGTTATAGTTGACCCAAAAGTAGCTGAATAACATATTTATACTAAATTCTCTAAATGCAATAGTTTTCCAATTACAACTGATTTACTCAACAGTGATAACCTAAAAGTAGCTATTACTCAGCTATGCCATGAGCTACAGGTCTGAAATTTTACTATGTTATAGCTGACCCAAAAGTAGGTGAACAACATATTTAAGCAAAATACTGTAAATGCAATAGTTTTCAAGTTACAACTGATTTACTCAATAGTGATGACGTAAAAGTAGCTATTACTCAGCTATGCCATGAGGTACAGGTCTGAAATTTTACTATGTTATAGTTGACCCAAAAGTAGCTGAATAACATATTTATACTAAATTCTCTAAATGCAATAGTTTTCCAATTACAACTGATTTACTCAATAGTGAGAACCTCAAAGTAGTTATTACTCAGCTATGCAATGAGCTACAGGTCTGAAATTTCACTATGTTATAGCTGACCCAAAAGTAGGTGAACAACATATTAAAGCAAAATACTGTAAATGTAATAGTTTTCAAGTTACAACTGATTTACTCAATAGTGATGACCTAAAAGTAGCTATTACTCAGCTATGCCATGAGCTACAGGTCTGAAATTTTACTATGTTATAGCTGACCCAAAAGTAGGTGAACAACATATTTAAGCAAAATACTGTAAATGCAATAGTTTTCAAGTTACAACTGATTTACTCAATAGTGATGACCTAAAAGTAGCTATTACTCAGCTATGCCATGAGCTACAGGTCTGTAATTTCACTATGTTATAGCTGACCCAAAAGTAGCTGAATAACATATTTATACGAAATTCTCTAAATGCAATAGTTTTCCAATTACAACTGATTTACTCAATAGTGAGAACTTCAAAGTAGCTATTACTCAGCTATGCAATGAGCCACAGATCTGAAACTTCACTATGTTATAGCTGATCCCAAAATAGGTGAATAACATATTGAAACAAAATACTCTAAATGCAATAGTTTCCAAGTTATAAGCGATTTACTCAACAGTGATAACCTAAAAGTAGCTATTACTCCGCTATGCAATGAGTCACAGGTCTGGAACTTCACTATGTTATAGCTGACCCCAAAATAGGTGAATAACATATTGAAACAAAATACTCTAAATGCAATAATTTCCAAGTTATAAGCGATTTACTCAACAGTGATAACCTAAAAGTAGCTATTACTCAGCTATGCCATGAGCTACAGGTCTGAAATTTTACTATGTTATAGCTGACCCAAAAGTAGGTGAACAACATATTTAAGCAAAATACTGTAAATGCAATAGTTTTCAAGTTACAACTGATTTACTCAATAGTGATGACCTAAAAGTAGCTATTACTCAGCTATGCCATGAGCTACAGGTCTGAAATTTTACTATGTTATAGCTGACCCAAAAGTAGGTGAACAACATATTTAAGCAAAATACTGTAAATGCAATAGTTTTCAAGTTACAACTGATTTACTCAATAGTGATGACCTAAAAGTAGCTATTACTCACCTATGCCATGAGCTACAGGTCTGAAATTTTACTATGTTATAGCTGACCCAAAAGTAGGTGAACAACATATTTAAGCAAAATACTGTAAATGCAATAGTTTTCAAGTTACAACTGATTTACTCAATAGTGATGACCTAAAAGTAGCTATTACTCAGCTATGCCATGAGCTACAGGTCTGAAATTTTACTATGTTATAGTTGACCCAAAAGTAGCTGAATAACATATTTATACTAAATTCTCTAAATGCAATAGTTTTCCAATTACAACTGATTTACTCAACAGTGATAACCTAAAAGTAGCTATTACTCAGTTATGCCATGAGCTACAGGTCTGAAATTTTACTATGTTATAGCTGACCCAAAAGTAGGTGAACAACATATTTAAGCAAAATACTGTAAATGCAATAGTTTTCAAGTTACAACTGATTTACTCAACAGTGATGACCTAAAAGTAGCTATTACTCAGCTATGCCATGAGCTACAGGTCTGAAATTTTACTATGTTATAGCTGACCCAAAAGTAGGTGAACAACATATTTAAGCAAAATACTGTAAATGCAATAGTTTTCAAGTTACAACTGATTTACTCAATAGTGATGACCTAAAAGTAGCTATTACTCAGCTATGCCATGAGGTACAGGTCTGAAATTTTACTATGTTATAGCTGACCCAAAAGTAGGTGAACAACATATTTAAGCAAAATACTGTAAATGCAATAGTTTTCAAGTTACAACTGATTTACTCAATAGTGATGACCTAAAAGTAGCTATTACTCACCTATGCCATGAGCTACAGGTCTGAAATTTTACTATGTTATAGCTGACCCAAAAGTAGGTGAACAACATATTTAAGCAAAATACTGTAAATGCAATAGTTTTCAAGTTACAACTGATTTACTCAATAGTGATGACCTAAAAGTAGCTATTACTCAGCTATGCCATGAGCTACAGGTCTGAAATTTTACTATGTTATAGTTGACCCAAAAGTAGCTGAATAACATATTTATACTAAATTCTCTAAATGCAATAGTTTTCCAATTACAACTGATTTACTCAACAGTGATAACCTAAAAGTAGCTATTACTCAGTTATGCCATGAGCTACAGGTCTGAAATTTTACTATGTTATAGCTGACCCAAAAGTAGGTGAACAACATATTTAAGCAAAATACTGTAAATGCAATAGTTTTCAAGTTACAACTGATTTACTCAACAGTGATGACCTAAAAGTAGCTATTACTCAGCTATGCCATGAGCTACAGGTCTGAAATTTTACTATGTTATAGCTGACCCAAAAGTAGGTGAACAACATATTTAAGCAAAATACTGTAAATGCAATAGTTTTCAAGTTACAACTGATTTACTCAATAGTGATGACCTAAAAGTAGCTATTACTCAGCTATGCCATGAGCTACAGGTCTGAAATTTTACTATGTTATAGTTGACCCAAAAGTAGCTGAATAACATATTTATACTAAATTCTCTAAATGCAATAGTTTTCCAATTACAACTGATTTACTCAACAGTGATAACCTAAAAGTAGCTATTACTCAGTTATGCCATGAGCTACAGGTCTGAAATTTTACTATGTTATAGCTGACCCAAAAGTAGGTGAACAACATATTTAAGCAAAATACTGTAAATGCAATAGTTTTCAAGTTACAACTGATTTACTCAACAGTGATGACCTAAAAGTAGTTATTACTCAGCTATGCAATGAGCTACAGGTCTGAAATTTCACTATGTTATAGCTGACCCAAAAGTAGGTGAACAACATATTTAAGCAAAATACTGTAAATGCAATAGTTTTCAAGTTACAACTGATTTACTCAATAGTGATGACCTAAAAGTAGCTATTACTCAGCTATGCCATGAGCTACAGGTCTGAAATTTTACTATGTTATAGTTGACCCAAAAGTAGCTGAATAACATATTTATACTAAATTCTCTAAATGCAATAGTTTTCCAATTACAACTGATTTACTCAACAGTGATAACCTAAAAGTAGCTATTACTCAGCTATGCCATGAGCTACAGGTCTGAAATTTTACTATGTTATAGCTGACCCAAAAGTAGGTGAACAACATATTTAAGCAAAATACTGTAAATGCAATAGTTTTCAAGTTACAACTGATTTACTCAATAGTGATGACGTAAAAGTAGCTATTACTCAGCTATGCCATGAGGTACAGGTCTGAAATTTTACTATGTTATAGTTGACCCAAAAGTAGCTGAATAACATATTTATACTAAATTCTCTAAATGCAATAGTTTTCCAATTACAACTGATTTACTCAATAGTGAGAACCTCAAAGTAGTTATTACTCAGCTATGCAATGAGCTACAGGTCTGAAATTTCACTATGTTATAGCTGACCCAAAAGTAGGTGAACAACATATTAAAGCAAAATACTGTAAATGTAATAGTTTTCAAGTTACAACTGATTTACTCAATAGTGATGACCTAAAAGTAGCTATTACTCAGCTATGCCATGAGCTACAGGTCTGAAATTTTACTATGTTATAGCTGACCCAAAAGTAGGTGAACAACATATTTAAGCAAAATACTGTAAATGCAATAGTTTTCAAGTTACAACTGATTTACTCAATAGTGATGACCTAAAAGTAGCTATTACTCAGCTATGCCATGAGCTACAGGTCTGTAATTTCACTATGTTATAGCTGACCCAAAAGTAGCTGAATAACATATTTATACGAAATTCTCTAAATGCAATAGTTTTCCAATTACAACTGATTTACTCAATAGTGAGAACTTCAAAGTAGCTATTACTCAGCTATGCAATGAGCCACAGATCTGAAACTTCACTATGTTATAGCTGATCCCAAAATAGGTGAATAACATATTGAAACAAAATACTCTAAATGCAATAGTTTCCAAGTTATAAGCGATTTACTCAACAGTGATAACCTAAAAGTAGCTATTACTCCGCTATGCAATGAGTCACAGGTCTGGAACTTCACTATGTTATAGCTGACCCCAAAATAGGTGAATAACATATTGAAACAAAATACTCTAAATGCAATAATTTCCAAGTTATAAGCGATTTACTCAACAGTGATAACCTAAAAGTAGCTATTACTCAGCTATGCCATGAGCTACAGGTCTGAAATTTTACTATGTTATAGCTGACCCAAAAGTAGGTGAACAACATATTTAAGCAAAATACTGTAAATGCAATAGTTTTCAAGTTACAACTGATTTACTCAATAGTGATGACCTAAAAGTAGCTATTACTCAGCTATGCCATGAGCTACAGGTCTGAAATTTTACTATGTTATAGCTGACCCAAAAGTAGGTGAACAACATATTTAAGCAAAATACTGTAAATGCAATAGTTTTCAAGTTACAACTGATTTACTCAATAGTGATGACCTAAAAGTAGCTATTACTCACCTATGCCATGAGCTACAGGTCTGAAATTTTACTATGTTATAGCTGACCCAAAAGTAGGTGAACAACATATTTAAGCAAAATACTGTAAATGCAATAGTTTTCAAGTTACAACTGATTTACTCAATAGTGATGACCTAAAAGTAGCTATTACTCAGCTATGCCATGAGCTACAGGTCTGAAATTTTACTATGTTATAGTTGACCCAAAAGTAGCTGAATAACATATTTATACTAAATTCTCTAAATGCAATAGTTTTCCAATTACAACTGATTTACTCAACAGTGATAACCTAAAAGTAGCTATTACTCAGTTATGCCATGAGCTACAGGTCTGAAATTTTACTATGTTATAGCTGACCCAAAAGTAGGTGAACAACATATTTAAGCAAAATACTGTAAATGCAATAGTTTTCAAGTTACAACTGATTTACTCAACAGTGATGACCTAAAAGTAGCTATTACTCAGCTATGCCATGAGCTACAGGTCTGAAATTTTACTATGTTATAGCTGACCCAAAAGTAGGTGAACAACATATTTAAGCAAAATACTGTAAATGCAATAGTTTTCAAGTTACAACTGATTTACTCAATAGTGATGACCTAAAAGTAGCTATTACTCAGCTATGCCATGAGGTACAGGTCTGAAATTTTACTATGTTATAGCTGACCCAAAAGTAGGTGAACAACATATTTAAGCAAAATACTGTAAATGCAATAGTTTTCAAGTTACAACTGATTTACTCAATAGTGATGACCTAAAAGTAGCTATTACTCACCTATGCCATGAGCTACAGGTCTGAAATTTTACTATGTTATAGCTGACCCAAAAGTAGGTGAACAACATATTTAAGCAAAATACTGTAAATGCAATAGTTTTCAAGTTACAACTGATTTACTCAATAGTGATGACCTAAAAGTAGCTATTACTCAGCTATGCCATGAGCTACAGGTCTGAAATTTTACTATGTTATAGTTGACCCAAAAGTAGCTGAATAACATATTTATACTAAATTCTCTAAATGCAATAGTTTTCCAATTACAACTGATTTACTCAACAGTGATAACCTAAAAGTAGCTATTACTCAGTTATGCCATGAGCTACAGGTCTGAAATTTTACTATGTTATAGCTGACCCAAAAGTAGGTGAACAACATATTTAAGCAAAATACTGTAAATGCAATAGTTTTCAAGTTACAACTGATTTACTCAACAGTGATGACCTAAAAGTAGCTATTACTCAGCTATGCCATGAGCTACAGGTCTGAAATTTTACTATGTTATAGCTGACCCAAAAGTAGGTGAACAACATATTTAAGCAAAATACTGTAAATGCAATAGTTTTCAAGTTACAACTGATTTACTCAATAGTGATGACCTAAAAGTAGCTATTACTCAGCTATGCCATGAGCTACAGGTCTGAAATTTTACTATGTTATAGTTGACCCAAAAGTAGCTGAATAACATATTTATACTAAATTCTCTAAATGCAATAGTTTTCCAATTACAACTGATTTACTCAACAGTGATAACCTAAAAGTAGCTATTACTCAGTTATGCCATGAGCTACAGGTCTGAAATTTTACTATGTTATAGCTGACCCAAAAGTAGGTGAACAACATATTTAAGCAAAATACTGTAAATGCAATAGTTTTCAAGTTACAACTGATTTACTCAACAGTGATGACCTCAAAGTAGTTATTACTCAGCTATGCAATGAGCTACAGGTCTGAAATTTCACTATGTTATAGCTGACCCAAAAGTAGGTGAACAACATATTAAAGCAAAATACTGTAAATGCAATAGTTTTCAAGTTACAACTGATTTACTCAATAGTGATGACCTAAAAGTAGCTATTACTCAGCTATGCCATGAGCTACAGGTCTGAAATTTTACTATGTTATAGCTGACCCAAAAGTAGGTGAACAACATATTTAAGCAAAATACTGTAAATGCAATAGTTTTCAAGTTACAAGTGATTTACTCAATAGTGATGACCTAAAAGTAGCTATTACTCAGCTATGCCATGAGCTACAGGTCTGAAATTTTACTATGTTATAGCTGACCCAAAAGTAGCTGAATAACATATTTATACGAAATTCTCTAAATGCAATAGTTTTCCAATTACAACTGATTTACTCAATAGTGAGAACTTCAAAGTAGCTATTACTCAGCTATGCAATGAGCCACAGATCTGAAACTTCACTATGTTATAGCTGATCCCAAAATAGGTGAATAACATATTGAAACAAAATACTCTAAATGCAATAGTTTCCAAGTTATAAGCGATTTACTCAACAGTGATAACCTAAAAGTAGCTATAACTCAGCTATGCCATGAGCTACAGGTCTGAAATTTTACTATGTTATAGCTGACCCAAAAGTAGCTGAATAACATATTTATACGAAATTCTCTAAATGCAATAGTTTTGAAGTTATAAGCAATTTACTCAACAGTGATAACGTAAAAGTAGCTATTACTCAGCTATGCCATGAGCTACAGGTCTAAAATTTTACTATGTTATAGCTGACCCAAAAGTAGCTGAATAACATATTTATACGAAATTCTCTAAATGCAATAGTTTTTAAGTTACAAGTGATTCTACTCATGATGGAAGTTACTGAAAAGCCCAAAAGTAGCTATTACTCACTTAGCTATTGAGACAGGCACCCAACTTACTCACCATATTGTAGCTATGAAAAAAGTAGCTGAATAACATATTTTAACAAAATGCTCTAGATGCAACAGTTTTCAAGTTATAAATGATTTTGTGCATGATTTCATGAATGTTAATGCATTAAAAATTATTAAAAAAATTTATTAAAAAAAAAGTAAGAGAGATCCAGGTCTCATACTCACACAAGAGAATCTACCTCTGGCCTAGTACATATATGCAAGATATGAGAGAAATCCCTGCAATAGTCACTGAGAAAATTGTGATAAAAAGTTGAAATTTTCACACTTTTGGTGGGGGTACCCCCCTTGTAATGTCTCTAGCAAACAGACGAACAGACAGATTTGCATGCCTTGAACAATTTTTCATCCTCGATAGATAAGGTATCTTTTAAAAAAAACAGCACGTCTCTAGGCCTTGTAGTTTTGGAGGAGAAGTTGTTCACGCGGACGCGTACGCGTACGCCCACGCCGCAGAGTGACGACATAATGCCAGCTGACTGACAAGTCAGCTGACATAAAAACTCATCACTCAAGACTCCCCTTCTTAAATCAAAATCATCTTGAACTTTTACTTTCTGAAAAGTTTAAGGTTAGTATTTTCACAATAGCATTATATTGTCTTTGACTATTTTACAAGTTTTCTACCAACTTATGTAGTGTACAGATCTCTGTTTTTTCTAATATTTTTTTTTTCACTTTAAAACATCATAGGAATCTTGCAACCCAAAACTACGAAGTGTCACTCTACATATACAACAGAAATTATCACGCTCAATAGACAAATAGTAACAAATTTTATTGTAATTTAACTTTTTACAAGTTAAATACTTACCTTATCCTCACAAGTGCTTGTTTGGTTTTGTGGAACAAAGCGTATCGACCGACAAGAATTTTTTAAGGAATATTCTTGTCACAAGAGGTGACCCCTTTGTCTGCGCATGTCCGCGCTTGCGCAGTAGTCGTTGTCGACAGACGATTGTCGAGAGCTCTTCATTGTATTTTTGGTCCCCAGAAAACAAATTATGCGGGGAGGTAGGGTGGGTTTATCCTTGTGAGGATAAGGTAAGTATTTAACTTGTAAAAAGTTAAATTACAATAAAATTTGTTACATTTTATTGCGTAAAATAGCCTTACCTTATCCTCACAAGTGCTTGAATACAACCATAACAGGTGGAGGGTATTTGTTTTGGCCACACTGTTAGATGATTGTCAGACAAGGGGTCACCAAATAAAGCACTTGATAAGAGGATAAGATAAGCTTCCATACGCCACATCTTAGGTTATATATATTACTTCTTCATCACAGATAAGTAATTTGCTAACCTCAACAAGAGATCCATGATGTGATCATCATTGTTGCTGCTGTTGCTGTTGTAGACAATTTTACAACAAATCATATAGCACTATCAACCATCACCCGGTATTGGCCGGAGATGTCTGCATGTCTCCCCAAACAAGATGTCATCATCTGACAATGAGAATATCTGCAACCAGGCAAACTGAACTGCATAAAGTGCAGATATGGGGCCATATGTAAGTCAAGAAAGACATATGTCAGTGACACAACACTTGTATAACTGGAGGGAACATAAATATGTGAGTCATATCAATAACATGTAAAAATACACAAAAATTGACTACATGCGGAGGTGAATCGACAAGGCCCAATTGTTCATGGACTGGTCATGGGATTGCCAAGCTACTTCTTCGAGTAGAATGTAGTAAAGAATTGTGGGTCTTCCAATAAGAAGAGTTCCATATCTGCTCAGGTAAGACCCCACTCTTGAAAACTAAAGAGGCAGCCATGTATCTAATATGTGCCTCAATGTATAGATTCTGAGAATCAGAATTAAGGGACTGGCAATCTAATCATGGATCCAGATTGATCCAGGAAGAGATAGCAGAACTCAAGATATCTCAATCAAGCCTTCCTTAAAAGATATGAGCAAGAGATGCTTCACCTCCTTGAAGTACTTGTACTGTCTTGATAGTAACTAAGTACTGTAAGAGGGCAGAGTGTCACAACATCAGTCCAACGTCAGCTCAAGAAAGGTTTGTGAGCTGGAATGACCACTGGTTTGAGCCATCTGGGGCATCAGAAGCCAACTGATTCTTGCTAAAAGGCAGGAGAAGGAGACTTTCCCTTTTCTCCAAGCAGTAGTCCTGTCCATGAAGGATGTAAGTGCTGTAGGAGGACAACGAAACATGTGTCCAGGCAATTTGAGTTCAGGAATGATCTAGAGCTGAAGTGACCACTGGAGCCAAACCAGACCAATTGAGGCTAATAGGTCCTTGCTGAAAAGGTAGGTAGGAGGGAGAAACTGTAACCTCCTTCCTATGAGGCTTGTGTCTGAAGGAGCCAAAGTCCCAGAATACACTTCCAATGCCATTGCAACAGTCTTGCAAGTCAAACTTTTTTAGACTGACCTCCTTTTAAAGGTTAATAAGGAGCCTTTTGTGAAAACCAACAGAAGCTAAGGCAAATCCCCTGATGCTGCACCTCTGTTAGCAGTGGGTAAACTTGCAATAGGCCTATAAAGATCCAGGCTTTGGCTCAACACCTGCACAAAAAATGTAAATGATCAGCTATGGCTGCTGCAAAGCCAACAATAGTGACAGGTTTCAGATTTTTGCAAGTAAATGGATCAAAAAATTTGGTATATTTGAGACCGTAGGCTCTGAGATGGCCACCTTATTCTGTGGGTACCAGAGCTCAAAATGGCCCATCATGACTCATACATTCCAAGATGAGGGTCCTTGAGATGCCCTAAATCTCTCTACCCCTTGCTCAGAGAATGATATAAGAGATTCTGAGTGGTGTTAAGGTGCCAAGCATGAAGGTGCCAATGCAACAGATTCAGATGGAATTTCTGACTGAATGGCTGTTTCTGAGACCAGTGAAGTAGCTGTAATGGAGGTTTGGTTGAATGACTCACCAGACCCCAAAGCCAATACATCATGGGCCACCAAGGGGCCACTACAATCATTTTGCACCTGGTGTTCACTTGTTCAATGATTTTTTGGAATAAGTGGTACAGGACAAGAGGCCTAGTAGTCCAGAACCTCCAACAAGATGTTTAATGCATCTATGTTCAGAGCATTTGCATCCGGGACTGGCAACATAGAATGGAAGTTTGTGACTCATATTGGTGGCAAACATCTCTACCATTGGTATTTGACAAACTATGTAAATCAAAAAGAATATTAAAGATGAAGACTCTCCTGTCTGTATTCTTTCATTCTTTGTGGAGAGGCTGTCATGACATCTAGGCAACCCTGAATATATCTGGCTTATATGAGAATATTTCAAGGATTGCAGTAGATTTCAAGGATTGCAGTAGGCCAAGATGCAGCATACCTGCATAAAACACCTATTGTTGATTTGTGCCAAACTTGCACGTTGTCTAGAACCATAAAGGGAGTAAGAACCATTCTGTACATATTACTTTTGTCCCTTCTGTAGAGATCATTGAGCATGACATTTAAGTAACCCCAGAATATTTCTGTCTCTTATGAGTATATTTCAAGGATTGTAGTAGGCCAGGATGCGCCAAACCTTTATCCCTTCTGGAGATGATGTTGAGTATGACCTTTAAGCAACCAAGAATATGTCTGTTATGAGTATATTTCAAGGATTGCAGTAGGCCAAGCTGCGCAAAACTAGGAGGTATACGCTCCCCCCCCTGTTTGTTCAGATAACCGAACACAGTGGTGTTGTCTGATGCTATCAGAATTCTTTTGTGTGGAATTTGTCTTGAAGGCTTTTTAGGGCTGAACACACTGCCTTCAGCTGTATGACCTTGAAATGTAATATATACATTTTAACTGTCCAAAAGCCACTGACTGTTCTGCTTTTAGATGGGATCATCAACCCTGGTTTAATGCATCTACGAAAATAAGGGAATTGTGCCCCTGTGTATAGAAAGGGCATCCTATTTCCAAGTTTTTGGCACTTCCACCACTGAATATGCTTTTTCAGAAGGATTTGAAACAGGAATTCTCACAACTAGTGACTGGAGATATTGCCAGTTGTAGTAGATACCAGTGAAAGGCACACCTACATAACTGACCCCTTGGTATAGTCTTTTCCAAAGATGCTCGCACCCCTACCTGGGATATAAGCAACCTTGGGGTTGATTGTGATGAGATCTCCATGTCTTGAATAGATTCTCAGGTATTTAATTATTTTGAGGTAGCCAGAATTTTCCTGGTACCAAATGTAGTGGTAGCCTAGGAAATATATCATGAAGCCCAGCTGATGAATAATTGGATGAGTGCTTTGGTTTGAACCCAATACTGGTGTCTTTTATGTACACTAAACAACCAGTGGTCTAGGTATATGGTGAACTCCTATTCTGTGAGACTGAAGAATGAGATTTGCCTCTTTACTACTCGCATGATACTGTAGAGGTGTCGCTAACCCGAATTTTATAATGCTTTGAACTGATAGGTTTGCCAGTGTACATTAAACTGAAGTAGATGTTGAAAATCTTGGTGAGTCGGTACATAGAAGAACGCATCTTTTGTAACCGAATTTCTAATAATTTCTGCTGTCTCCAGTTTAAATGATGGGACAAGTAGGCATTTATTGACATAGTAAACGAACTTCACTCGTGGGCAATGACCGTTGAAGTTGTAGTTAGGAATCAATTCAGGACACTGAGATCTATCACAGGTCGTCATTAGCCGAGTTTCTATACAAGAAATAAACTGCCATAGAAACCTGAAGTTCTGCAATTGTTGAGTGGATAAATCGCTTTCTTTTGAAGCATTTAAGCGATATATTTATATTTAGTACTGTAGCCATGTTTTCCTGTCTGACGTCATCGCTTTGAATTGTGGGTAGTACAGGCATTGGTGATTTCGATTGGGGAGTAATTCGACAACTCCGTCTCAAGATTCGCACAACTCTGGGATGGCAATGAAAATCTCCCATCACTGCCAGTAACACTGCAAGAAGAGCCTCCATGGTGACTTGCATTAATGTAGCCACGTTCTTCTGTATCCCTCTGTCCTGGTAAACTAGGCAGAGTGGTACGACGATCTTTTGTGGTTAGTAGGACAAATAATTACTGGACATAGTCCTGTATATACTGTGCAAAATACACTCGTAAAAGTTGGAAGCAAGGACTTCAACACCATATCTCATCTAGCCAGTTTGATCTTCGTTGAGTTTGCAGAAGAATTAACTCAAAAGTCACAGTATTCTTTCCATTGGAGACATGGCCATAGGAAGGTTTTATTATCTAGTAGATAGTTATTGCAATTCTTCAACAGGGCTGAACAGACAAGCAGTGCACATACTGCCCCAAAGATGTCTGTTGGATCTTCATCCAAATTTACAGCAAAAGAAGGTAATCTGGCTATATTTTCATGTCTGAGCAGCAGGAAGTTCACTGTACCTGCTGGGAAGCAATATAGTAACTGCAAAGATCAGTGGATAGGCTTCAGTAGTCGTTCTTTTGGAGGGAGACCTGTTACTGTACCAGAGTGGCGCTCCACCCACAGTAAAGAATCTACGACCTCAGCTGCCAAGACAACTGCATTCTTTCTTCTTTGTTTTCGAGTACAAGCTAATACTCATGGTGTGCCATCAAATAAGGGACAAAAAAGCAGTTTTCCACTGAAAACTTTACAGCAAAATCTTCTCTGCATCCCTTTCATCGACAAGGAGGTAGATCCAGTCGAATAATGGACGAGTACAGCCGAAGATATACACCGTCTTCCACTGAAGACTTTACAGCAACATCTTCTTGCACATCTTATTCTGACCCTTTTCAGGACAAGGGAGGCAGAATTAGTGGTAGTACCAGTCGAATAATGGATAACTACAGGTAGGTGCACGCTTGCACGCTTCAAAACTTCATAGATTTCATCTGAAATGGGCGATAATAAGAAAAAGGTATGTCTTGCTCCCATATCGACCAAAAATATAATGAAGAGCTCTCGACAATCGTCTGTCGACAACGACTACTGTGCAAGCGCGGACATGCGCAGACAAAGGGGTCACCTCTTGTGACAAGAATATTCCTTAAAAAATTCTTGTCGGTCGATACGTTTTGCTCCACAAAACCAAACAAGCACTTGTGAGGATAAGGTAAGGCTACTTTACGCAATAAAAAGACAAGTACTGTACAAACCTCTCTGTGATGTTGAGGATCGACTCGGTACCACTGACTGTTGTCTCATCTTGAGCTCATAGAACTGCTGCACAATCTGGTCGCGGTTTAAATCCTCGTCCCTCTCCACCAACCACACATCTCGCTCCACCATACTGTGAGCAAACACACACTTGGAGGTGGCCTGGAGAGTAAACAAACTCATTCAAAATCTGTCAGTTACACAATGTACACACCATAAATATGCAAGGGTTATATCACGGTAAAGATTTCATACACGAAAGGGGAGTACAAAATATGTTCAAGTAGGCACAAAAAATTTCATATGTTCCACTAATCTTTTACAGGTCCTTCCTGAAAATACAACCAAGAAACTTGACCAACTTCCTTGGTTTCCAACATGTGCCCCAGCACAGATACATTTATTTATTGCAAAAATTTCTTCTCTTCGTATGATTTATGTGGTTAAAAGATTTGCAAAAAGATTTTTGAAAAGTGTTCTTACTGACGTTGATTTGAGTATGAATAAGAAAATCATAAGACTGAGACCATCTGTTGGTCTAAAAGAAAACTTTGAGACAATTATGGCACAATTTTGCTTGTAAAAGCACTGGACTCATTAAAATGCATTGGTTGAACATTTTTCCTGAAACTCAAGCATCAGTTTAACAGTGTCTAATTTTGAAAAATAAGTAAACTCACTTTTGAGAATTTGACCTCTGACAGAGATGTTGACTGGCTATTTAGACTAAGAAGAATAATACTCATCACAGTTGTGAATCAGCCAGTGAGGACAAATTATGATATTTCTGGACTTGTGGGAAATTGCTAACATATTGGTGATCTTAGTGACCACAATAGATCTCCCCTGCTTTAAAATTTTAACAATTTGGATTAATCTATTTTACACTTGCCCTCCAGTCTGTCAATTTGACAAACTCGAAATCTACATTTGATTAAAAATTCCAAGTACAACATGGGTGTTTTCTCAGTGGGTAAACTTGA
This sequence comes from Sabellastarte sp. h YS-2021, assembly GCA_964017235.1. NCBI lineage: Eukaryota > Metazoa > Annelida > Polychaeta > Sabellida > Sabellidae > Sabellastarte > Sabellastarte sp. h YS-2021. The sequence goes on from OZ024931.1 coordinate 89,565,299, forward strand.
TATTTCTTAAGTCTATAGATAATACTGGCAAACTGTGTAACCAGGCAGTTTGCAAAATTTACCAAAAGTTTTGAGGGATTTTGCAACATGCCTGGTTATACATTCTGCCTGGAATGAGTATATTACCTTCCTGATACAGTACTGTCCCTTATTACAGAGTCTGAAGAAGGCCGTTTTGCTTGTGAAAGGCCTCGGCTCTATGGGTCTGATGACTGTCTGCTGCTTGTCTAGCATCAGAAACACCTGCATAAATACATGAACATATTTCTCAGGTAATAGAGTTAAACTCTGTTGTGTAGAATTCCTAGAAATATACAGAGGAAGAAGTCTAAAATTCGCCACATACCAGAAATTCGCTGCAAGTGGAAATGCTGATAAAACTAGAAAAAGGTTTTTGCTGACAAAAACGAAGCGGCCCTGATGAAAAAGTGTGAAGTAAGCCGTAAAAGATATCAAGATATGCATCACAAGGAATAGAAAATGTAAAGTTTAGTGCATTGTGTATGTTACCATATTTAACAAATGAAAGAACGACCAGAGCTTGACGGAAGAGAAATTGTAGGTGTGAAATTTACTTCTCAAAAGAACGTATGTCCGATGCGTAGGAAAAATGCCTCCTAGGAAATGTACCTCCTAGAAAGAATGCCTCCTGAATATTTTGTGACCAGGAAAAATACCTCCTAAGAAAAAAAGTTCTTTCAAGTATTATAACACTACAGGTTCACATTACAACTTCAGAGGCATCTTCATTTTTCCACTTGAGTCTTATAGTCGCCAATGCCTGTCAAAAACTCAGTCTTTTACCCATTTTGCTTAGCTGTACAAAGGTACGTAAGTTTCTCTTGTAAGGTTTTGCTGGTGCTTCTCACTGTTTTGGCTGGCTGCTCATCCCTGGCTTCCATTAACATGTTTTTGATATTATACGTTATAGGTTCATATGTAACATGTTTACAGGTTGAAATAACTTTTTTTCCTCAGGAGGCATTTTTTCCTAGTCACAAAATATCCAGGAGGCATTCTTTCTAGGAGGCATTTTTTCCAGGAGGCATTTTTTCTGTGAGGCATTTTGTCCAGGAGGCATTTTTTCCCAGATTCTGTATGTCCTACATTCTTTGGTAATGTTCTCGGAGAAGAGGTCTTGAGTGAAAGGGTACATTGACCACAGACATTTCTGTTCAAAATGTCATTAGTATCAGACTTAAGTATAAAACACTAATTGAATGCAGTGAACTTGTGCTTCAACTAAAAACTTAACAAAACCACTAATAAAATCCAGTGAACCAAAGTGCCTTAGAGTTTTTGTTCAAAAGTTAATGATTTTGCTTCAGAGTTATTGCTTACAAGAAAAATCAAGTTACAAACAAGTCAAGCTATAGCTCTAGAAAAATGTTACTGGATTTATTGGGAAAGAAAAGTATGAGTTTATATATTGCAATATTTATGAATGATTTAGCAAGTGAAATTAAAAATCTAGGCTTAGGAATAAGAGTAGGAGATCATGATCCATTCCACACTTCAACTAGATTGGGCCAACTCGGCGCCAACATATCCCCAGACAGGTCATCACTCACGCCACAGGTTTTGATCGGGAATTTTTTAAAACATAATTACCCATTATTATATGAACTTCAGCACATCAATCTACTCTGTTTATATCTCCCCAAGGAAGATGGTGTATCCCCAGACGCCGAATACATAACTCAAATTATATTTTCAATCTTCCTGCAATGATAACTCTAAACCTATTTTCAAAGTATTTAAATGATTGATGATTGAATGTCCATTCTAAAATAATAATCCCAAAAGTGCATATCTGTTTCTATATTTGTTGACAAATAAAATATTATTTTTAACTCAACTCATCATATTTTTCAATCTTCCTTCAAAGTATTTAAATGATTGATGATTCAATGTCCATTCTAAAATTCATAATCCCAAAAGCGCATATCTGTTTCTATATTTGTTCACAAATAAAATATTATTTAAAACAAAATTATTTATATTATTATTTTATTATATTATTTTTAGAATTTGCAAATTGTTTTCAGTTATTCATTTCCTCTATACCTATATATGTGGTCCATATATATGCAACCTAAATATGTGACACAATCTCAGTTCTGACTCCCCTTTGTGTTATATGTAATGAAGCCCACCACCTCCCACCCCCACCCCCACCCCTCTCCCCTTCTCCACACCTCTCTCACTATTACACAAGATCTGCAACCCCATTGAGTTCTTTGTTTCTCATCTGATATCATTAAATACCTTTGTTTATTTAGTGTCACTCAATATAGCTGGAGGTCCCAGAGGTGGGTGGGGGGAATCCGGGTGGGGGATGTGGGTTGAGCATAAATGGTAAACAAACAATCTATATAAAAGGGGTACTCAAATACAAAAAGAATTGAGAATTTTAAGTATGTGATTATCAACTGAAATGAGTTCATACCTGTAGGAGCTGTGCCAAAATTAACTGAGGCAAGTTGAATAAAACTGGGCTAGTTGAGGGTTAAAAATCCCCTAGTTTTACTACATAAGGATATAATTTCATTAATATTGGGACTTAAAGCTCACTTAAAGTGTCCATTTTGCCTACTTGAATATGTTTAACCAGTTTCATTTTAAAAAGTGAAAAACTCAGCAAGCAGAGGTATAACACACAAAAACTAGATTGGGCCAACTCGGCGCCAACATATCCCCAGACAGGTCATCACTCACGCCACAGGTTTTGATCGGGAATTTTTTAAAACATAATTACCCATTATTATATGAACTTCAGCACATCAATCTACTCTGTTTATATCTCCCCAAGGAAGATGGTGTATCCCCAGACGCCGAATACATAACTCAAATTATATTTTCAATCTTCCTGCAATGATAACTCTAAACCTATTTTCAAAGTATTTAAATGATTGATGATTGAATGTCCATTCTAAAATAATAATCCCAAAAGTGCATATCTGTTTCTATATTTGTTGACAAATAAAATATTATTTTTAACTCAACTCATCATATTTTTCAATCTTCCTTCAAAGTATTTAAATGATTGATGATTCAATGTCCATTCTAAAATTCATAATCCCAAAAGCGCATATCTGTTTCTATATTTGTTCACAAATAAAATATTATTTAAAAAAAAATTATTTATATTATTATTTTATTATATTATTTTTAGAATTTGCAAATTGTTTTCAGTTATTCATTTCCTCTATACCTATATATGTGGTCCATATATATGCAACCTAAATATGTGACACAATCTCAGTTCTGACTCCCCTTTGTGTTATATGTAATGAAGCCCACCACCTCCCACCCCCACCCCCACCCCCACCCCTCTCCCCTTCTCCACACCTCTCTCACTATTACACAAGATCTGCAACCCCATTGAGTTCTTTGTTTCTCATCTGATATCATTAAATACCTTTGTTTATTTAGTGTCACTCAATATAGCTGGAGGTCCCAGAGGTGGGTGGGGGGAATCCGGGTGGGGGATGTGGGTTGAGCATAAATGGTAAACAAACAATCTATATAAAAGGGGTACTCAAATACAAAAAGAATTGAGAATTTTAAGTATGTGATTATCAACTGAAATGAGTTCATAACTGTAGGAGCTGTGCCAAAATTAACTGAGGCAAGTTGAATAAAACTGGGCTAGTTGAGGGTTAAAAATCCCCTAGTTTTACTACATAAGGATATAATTTCATTAATATTGGGACTTAAAGCTCACTTAAAGTGTCCATTTTGCCTACTTGAATATGTTTAACCAGTTTCATTTAAAAAAGTGAAAAACTCAGCAAGCAGAGGTATAACACACAAAAATAAGTTCTTAAAAGACTAAGATAGCCATAACATTATTAATATTCAAAATTTAAATAGACAGGCATTTCCTTTTAAAAATTCAAAGATTTCAGCTCTATAACCCACATAGTTTGACAGTTACTGGGCTTTAAAGTGGCATAATATCCATAAATTGGGTTTCTGTGGGCATTTTACAATTGTTAAAGAGACCTTAGCAATTAAACTACAGATCTGAAACTTTTTGGGGGACATACATAACAAACAAAAATTATATATAATACAGTTTAAGACTTGTCACACTAAGCATTTCCAAATAACGGCAAAATACGGAAAAAATGTCAAAAAAGGCACTTGGGCGAGTGTCTATGGCCCTCATACACAGGTTAAATGTCTACTAAAAACCTTGATTTTCGGCATATGTAAAAAGGACATAATAATGCATTCCCAGATGGGATTTCAGCTCCATCAATCACTTAGTTTAACAGTTACAGGGCTTAAAGGTGGTAAAAAGTCCAAATATTGGGTCATTGTGGGCCTTTTAGAGATCTCGATGTGGCTTTCAAATTAAAGCTTCAGACTTAAAATTTGTTACATACTAAGATTACACATAGAATATGTATCTAATAAAGTTTGAAACTTCTCAGACTTACCATTTCCAAGTTACAGAGCAAAATATGTGAAAAATGTCTTAAAAGGGTCACTCAGGTGGGTGTTTAAGGTCCTCATACACAGGTTAAATGTCTACTTGAAGCCTTGATTTTTGGCACATGTAAAAAAAACATAATAATGTATTCCCAGATGAGATTTCAGCTCTATCAGTCACATAGTTTAACAGTCACAGGCCTTAAAATTGGCAAAAAGTCCAAATACTGGGTCTTTATGGGGCCTTCTAGAGACCTAAATGTGGCCTTCAAATTAAAGCTTCAGACTTAAAATTTGTCACATACTAAGATTACACATAGAATATGCATCTAATACAGTTTGAAACTTCTTAGACTTACCATTTCCAAGTTACAGGGAAAAATATGTGAAAAATGTCTAAAAATGGTCACTCGGGTGGGGATTTATGGTCCTCATACACAGGTTAAATGTCTTCTTAAAGCCTTAATTTTTGGCACATATAAAAATAACATACTAATATCTTCTCAGATAGGATTTGAGCTTTATCAGTCACATAGTTTGACAGTCACAGGGCTTAAAAGTAGCAAAAAGTCCAAATATTGGGTCTTTGGGAGCCTTTTAGAGACCTCAATTTGACCTTCAAAATTAAAGCTTCAGACTTAAAATCTGTTACATACTAAGATTACACACAGAATATATATCTAATACAGTTTGAAACTTCTCAGACTTACCATTTCCAAGTTACAGGGAAAAAGATGTGAAAAATGTCTTATAAGGGTCACTCGGGTGGGTGTTTATGGTCCTGATACACAGGTTAACTGTCTATTAAAGGCCTAAATGTTGGGGCACATATAAGAAAACACATAGATATATTCCCAGATGATATTTAACTTAGATGAGAGACATAGTTTGAAAGCTACAGTGCTTGAAAGTGGCAAAAAGTGCATAAATTGGGTCTCTGTGGGCACTTTTGAGACCTTAAGTCGACCCCTTTGGGTAAACCTACAGCCCTAAAATTTTCTACAGACAAGGATTACATATCAAAGTTATACCTAGCGCAGTTTGAGACTCATCAGAATTATCACTTCCAAATTATAGGGCAAAATATGTGAAAAGTATAGCAAAAAATCCCTAAGTGGGGGTATTTATGGGCCTCAAACACAATTTTCTCCTCAACTTAAAGTCATGATTTTCGGCACATGTACTAAGAACATATTAATGTGTTGTCAGGTAAAATTTCAGCCAGCTGAGCATCATAGTTTGTGACCTACAGGGCTCTAAGTGGCCAAAAGTGCAATTTCTGACCTTAAGGTGGCCATAAGTTCTTTTTTACTGGGAGTTTAAGGTCACCTTAAAATAGGGATCTTCCTTTGGGCACCCTTAACATGTGTACCAAGTTTGAAAAAAAAATATTAATTTGTTTTTGAGTTATCGCGTCCACAAGGAAATTTCTACGGCGGCGGCGGCGGCGGCGGCGCGACGGACCTGAATCCAATATATCCCCGACTTTCGTCTGGGGATATAATAAGTTCTTAAAAGACTAAGATAGCCATAACATTATTAATATTCAAAATTTAAATAGACAGGCATTTCCTTTTAAAAATTCAAAGATTTCAGCTCTATAACCCACATAGTTTGACAGTTACTGGGCTTTAAAGTGGCATAATATCCATAAATTGGGTTTCGGTGGGCATTTTACAAATGTCAAAGAGACCTTAGCAATTAAACTACAGATCTGAAACTTTTTGGGGGACATACATAACAAACAAAAATTATATATAATACAGTTTAAGACTTGTCACACTAAGCATTTCCAAATAACGGCAAAATACGGAAAAAATGTCAAAAAAGGCACTTGGGCGAGTGTCTATGGCCCTCATACACAGGTTAAATGTCTACTAAAAACCTTGATTTTCGGCATATGTAAAAAGGACATAATAATGCATTCCCAGATGGGATTTCAGCTCCATCAATCACATAGTTTAACAGTTACAGGGCTTAAAGGTGGTAAAAAGTCCAAATATTGGGTCATTGTGGGCCTTTTAGAGATCTCGATGTGGCTTTCAAATTAAAGCTTCAGACTTAAAATTTGTTACATACTAAGATTACACATAGAATATGTATCTAATAAAGTTTGAAACTTCTCAGACTTACCACTTCCAAGTTACAGAGCAAAATATGTGAAAAATGTCTTAAAAGGGTCACTCAGGTGGGTGTTTAAGGTCCTCATACACAGGTTAAATGTCTACTTGAAGCCTTGATTTTTGGCACATGTAAAAAGAACATAATAATGTATTCCCAGATGAGATTTCAGCTCTATCAGTCACATAGTTTAACAGTCACAGGCCTTAAAATTGGCAAAAAGTCCAAATACTGGGTCTTTATGGGGCCTTCTAGAGACCTAAATGTGGCCTTCAAATTAAAGCTTCAGACTTAAAATTTGTCACATACTAAGATTACACATAGAATATGCATCTAATACAGTTTGAAACTTCTTAGACTTACCATTTCCAAGTTACAGGGAAAAATATGTGAAAAATGTCTAAAAATGGTCACTCGGGTGGGGATTTATGGTCCTCATACACAGGTTAAATGTCTTCTTAAAGCCTTAATTTTTGGCACATATAAAAATAACATACTAATATCTTCTCAGATAGGATTTGAGCTCTATCAGTCACATAGTTTGACAGTCACAGGGCTTAAAAGTAGCAAAAAGTCCAAATATTGGGTCTTTGGGAGCCTTTTAGAGACCTCAATTTGACCTTCAAAATTAAAGCTTCAGACTTAAAATCTATTACATACTAAGATTACACACAGAATATATATCTAATACAGTTTGAAACTTCTCAGACTTACCATTTCCAAGTTACAGGGAAAAAGATGTGAAAAATGTCTTATAAGGGTCACTCGGGTGGGTGTTTATGGTCCTGATACACAGGTTAACTGTCTATTAAAGGCCTAAATGTTGGGGCACATATAAGAAAACACATATATATATTCCCAGATGATATTTAACTTAGATGAGAGACATAGTTTGAAAGCTACAGTGCTTGAAAGTGGCAAAAAGTGCATAAATTGGGTCTCTGTGGGCACTTTTGAGACCTTAAGTCGACCCCTTTGGGTAAACCTACAGCCCTAAAATTTTCTACAGACAAGGATTACATATCAAAGTTATACCTAGCGCAGTTTGAGACTCATCAGAATTATCACTTCCAAATTATAGGGCAAAATATGTGAAAAGTATAGCAAAAAATCCCTAAGTGGGGGTATTTATGGGCCTCAAACACAATTTTCTCCTCAACTTAAAGTCATGATTTTCGGCACATGTACTAAGAACATATTAATGTGTTGTCAGGTAAAATTTCAGCCAGCTGAGCATCATAGTTTGTGACCTACAGGGCTCTAAGTGGCCAAAAGTGCAATTTCTGACCTTAAGGTGGCCATAAGTTCTTTTTTACTGGGAGTTTAAGGTCACCTTAAAATAGGGATCTTCCTTTGGGCACCCTTAACATGTGTACCAAGTTTGAAAAAAAAATATTAATTTGTTTTTGAGTTATCGCGTCCACAAGGAAATTTCTATGGCGGCGGCGGCGCGACGGACCTGAATCCAATATATCCCCGACTTTCGTCTGGGGATATAATAATGCACAAAATTAAGACCAAACAAGTTACTGGACTTGTTGTAGCTGTGGAAAAAGTAGCCTAATAACATGTTTTAACAAAATACTGTGAACGCAATACTTTCAAGTTATAAGTGATTTAGTGCATGACTGCAGGAATTTGAATGCATTAAAGTTTCAAAAATTCATTTCCCACTTGAGCTAAAATTAATTAAATGTAGAAGTCTAAGTGAAATGGAAGAAAGAAAACAATATACATTCAAAACAACAGCATAAATATTCCACTTTTTTTTGTTCCACTTTTGCTTCACACACACATATATATCTCTATCTATCATCTCCCTCCATCAACCCCCCCACCTCCCCCACTGAGGCCATTCTTTTTTTTTTTTTCCACTTGCTTTTTATGTGCACTAAAGGGGAGTTGGGGGGGGGGGGGGGGGTTCTTTCTGCATAGAAATACTTTCCATGATATCACAGAAAAGAATTGGGGAGAAGAAGAAAGGGACAAGTCATTCATTTCCACTCAGCTGGAGATACATAAAATACTGTACAAGAGAAACTGTTTATGAGAAAGTGTTTTTTTGTTTCAGGCATCTTATATTGTGAAAGAAGTCAGGTGTATACATTTGACCAATTTACATAGTCTATGTGAGCAAGTAGGTAGATCATCAACTCCTTCTACAAAACAAAAGTTGAATCAATTTGTAAATTTTAATTACTTAAATGTAGCTTTTATAAGCTACAAGCTTACCATGTGGGACTTAATGCTGTTCTCGGGTTGCCACACCCGGGGCCAACGTCTTAGAAAAAAAGACAGTTCTTGTTAGCCACCGGATACACTGCTAGTTGTCGTCACGTGATAACCTCTGACCTCTCGCCCTACTTTCTCGTTGAAATTTTCTAAAACCTACCCCTCAGCTGTAAACAGCGGGGAGGCAGGGTGGGACTCTTCTAAGTCCCACATGGTAAGCTTGTAGCTTATAAAAGCTACATTTAAGTAATTAAAATTTACAATTTTATTACGCTACAATAGCTTACCATGTGGGACTTAATGCTGAATTCAACCGCCCGGTGGCGGGATTACAGCTGAGACTGGAAGGTATGTCATTTTTTCTAAGATTTTGAATTAATATGTATAGAATAGTGCCAGAAATACCAGTCTGAGTCCCATTTACAGTGCCCCGATCCCGAAGACCGGGCCTGTAATGAGCCAAAAACCTAAATAAAATGAGAGACAGTGCTGAAACTGTCTAGATGTTTAATTGTAGGACGGAAGTGCAGCAGTGCTCACTTCGAGGTCTAAGGGTCCCTGAGGGCCCTTCACTAGTGACTGACCAACCCATGGTTGGACATCTCATAAATTTTTTACAACCTGAATATGAGATTAATGACAACTAAATAAGTCCTTAATAGAAGTTACTTGATAACTGAAAAACAAAAATGACCTTACCCGTAACATCTTGAAGGTAAAGGAATACCTAGTTCCTGGGAGAGACTCCTGAAGACTTGGTTGTAGCGGATGTGCCCCCCCCCCCCCCCCCCCCCCCTTTTTTCTTTCCGAGGACAACTGGTCTGAGGGGAAGGATCTAGGACTTGTTGTGCCGCCACTACGGGTCCCAGATACATATTGTTGTCGGTGTCCGACCAAGTAAGGTCTTTTAGGAAAAAATTTGTAAATGTGTTGTGAGCTTTCCAGTGACAGGCTTGCATGATTGGTCCACCGATACCCCACCGTAAAAGGCCTTAGAGGCCGCGAAGGCCCGGATGTCATGCGCTTTGACTTGGACCAAGTCCAAGGCTTGTTGATCTGCTTGTTTGTAACAAAGTAGGATGGTTTGTTTCAACCATGAAGAGAGAGTAGGGGTCTGATGTCTGAGGTATGTCCTTTCGTAAAGGAGATGAAAAGGAGAGAACGAGACCCTCTCAGGTCTTTGTTCGGTCCAAATAAAACCTCAGGGCCCGCACGGGACACAGGGTCCTGTCTTCCTTAAATTGTCTATCTACAATGGTAGTCAAAGCAGGAATAGTCACTGGAGATACACTTTGAGAACCTTCTCTTGCTAGTTGGTTTTTGGCTATGAAATCAGAAGAGGGGAACAAGGCAACCTTTTCCCATTGGCCTAGATTAGATACTTGTTTGCGACCCAGGCATGGATTTCGCTGCGGCGATTGCCGGAGGCCAAAGCTAGCAAGAAAGCAGTTTTAGAGTAAGATGTTTGAGGTCTGTGTCTTTCATGGGCTCAAATGGTGCTTTAGTGAGCTCGTTAAGGACAACAGAAAGGTTCCACTTGGGTAAATTTCTGGAACTCTTAGGACGATCCCTGTGAAAACTGGAGAGTAACCTATGAAGGTCTGCATTGTGAGCAATGTGTTGGGCCGTTGGGCCCAAAGTGTCAACGATTGCAGTCCTGTAACCATCAATGGTCGAGGGGCGCCTGTTTAAGTCTTGGTACAGGTACATGAAAAAATCTGAGATTTGTTTCACAGATGGAGTGGAGAAAACCACCGAATTTTCTCTGCACCATTTTTCAAATAGGGCCCACTTTGACCTGTAGATGGTCCTTGTTGATGACCGCTGAGGGGCAGCAATTCTCTCTGCCACCTCCACAGAGAAGCCTTGTTCTTGGAGTTGTCCACTCCTAGACACCAGGCGTGGAGGTTCAGCTGTTGTGGATTGTTGTGGAACACATAGTTGTGGGACTGTTTGAGTAGGGTCGTTGACACTGGGAGTTGTAGTGGGATCTCTGTTGAGAGTTGCACTAGGTCCCAAAACCAGGGCATCCCTGGCCAGCCTGGGGCTATTACGATGATCAGACAATAACATTGCCTGATCTTTTGGATTACCTTGTGAAGGAGCCGTAGGAGGGTACGCCTAGGCCGTGAGGTTGGTCTAGTTTATGTTTAGAGCATCTATGTCCCAGGCCCTTGGGTCTGGGATAGGAGACACGTACAGTGGGAGCTTGTGGTTCAGGTGAGTGGTAAATAAGTCTACATGAGGTGTGAACCACTTTTGGCAGATCTGTTTGAACACCTGGGGGTGAAGAGACCATTCTGTTGACTGCACTTGGTTGGACCTGGACAGTAGGTCGGCCATCACATTCAGGCACCTCCTGTGAAGGCGTCCCTCCGGGACCATTTCTCCGTTGAGACAAGCAACCCAATTAGAGACATCAAACATCTTGCAGTCAAAACACGTTTTGACTCGAGTAGTAGGATCAAATCCTGAAGTTTGAGCCATCTCTCTTGAGTGGGTTTTACAAGGGCTGAATCTAGGTGGTATTCGTAGCCCATGAACGAAAAACACCTGAGTAGGTTTCAGTTCTGATTTTTCCTGATTTATTATCCACCCCAAGGACTGAGTTAGGTCTACCACTGCCTATGTGTTCACTTGGGCTTCCTCCTGAGACTGGGACCTGATCAGCCAGTCGTCCAGGTATTGGTGAATTCTGAGTCCTCTTGAGAGGGCCATTAGTTTCACTTCCTTTACGATCATTGTAAAGACCTGGGGGGCTGTGACTAGTCCAAATGGGAGGGAGGTGAATTGGAACACCTGTGACTTGTAGCAAAACCTTAGGTATTTCCTTGAGTTTGGATGGATGGGGATGTGTAGGTAAGTGTCCGATAGATCTATCGACGATACCCACTCCCCTGGAATCAGGGAGGTCCTGATGAACTCTGGAGTTTCCATTTTGAACTTTTCTACGTGTAGAAAAGTGTTGAGCCTGTTTAGGTCTATGACTGGCCTCCACCTTAGGTGAGGCTTGGTACTAGGAACAGGCGACTGTAAAACCCGAGAGATTTTACATTTTCCACCCTTTCTATTGCGTTCTTTGACATAAGAGACTGGATACAGAGGCCAGGACCTGGTCTTTGAAGGGCCTTGTATTCTGACCGGGTCAGGAGTCTGACTGGACTTGGATTAAAAAGAATGACAGGATTTGTTTGCCAGTCTAATCTGAAAGAACGGAGAACTCCTACTGGTGGACTGAGTGAGGCTGGAGGAGTCATTGGGGGGAAGGGTTTTTATGCCCTCGTCCCCTGGAGTGGGTCAAAAGACCTTGGAGCCTCGGCTACTCGATTTCCCCCTACCTGGGGAAAACGATGGATACTGCTAGGGATGGAATGACCCCCATTGGGGTGGTTCCTGTAGGAGCCTCTAGATGTGGGGAATTGGAAAGGGTTGATTAACAGGGCCTAAACCCTAAGTGTTATTACAGGTGCCTTGATGAGGGACTCCTGTCCCTCCTAAAGTAGTTGTGAATGGGGAACTTTAAGATCTAAAGATCCAGTATCTCACCTGAATTCACCATACCCCTTCTGACTACTTATATGCACCATGGAATTGAGTTTGACCTGTCTGGTAGTAGCCTTGCTACTGTCTTAACATATATATATATAACCAGGTTGTATTCAGAAAAAAACCTAGTGAAGAGCAGCTTGAAGCTCAACTCTTGCTGACCAGAAGGGGAGGAGGGGCTTACCCAAGGAGGCCCCTAAGGAGATACAAATTTGAAAACTTGTTCCATTTTAAGGGAAATTAAACTGCCCAAGTTCCTGTTGGCCTAGTAAATCATTCAGAGTCCAGACTGTGGAGGATCTAGGCATAATTCCCTGGGGGCAGGGAGGTTAAAAAAAACTGCCTAAGTTTCAATGTCCTCAAAAATTGGTTAGGGTGAAGTCAGGCAACCTACTTCCCTAAAATATAGAGCCAGGACTGAATGAAGGACCTTGTTTAGAAGGCCTCTTGGGCTTGAGGACTTGGACTTTTTGAACTTGGACCCAAGCCTCCAATAGGTGATATCTACTGCCAGGCTGGTGAACTATTACTCCAAGTGTGTGTTAGAATTGTTCAGAGTTCTGATCTGGAACCATCATCCGAACATCAGATTTAAGATCTGATCATCCGAGGATTAGATCTAGATACAATCATCCGAGCATCGGATTTTAGATTAGATCATCCGAGCATTGGAACTTAGTGTGACATCCGACCATCCGAGCATAGGATGGAGAAGCAGACATCCGAGCCTCGGATCTGATATCTGAGCATCGGGTCTAGATGCAATGAAAATCCGAGTATCAAATCATACTTGGAATACTGCATCCGATTCTCGGATGCATTAAAATCTCGGATGAACTAAGATCTTATCTGAATTTAAGCAGGGATCTGATCCACCCTGGAGAAAGAAGTTGGATATTATAATTTCTATGTAAGCTTTCCTTAAGGTAAGCTTCGATGTAAGCTTTGTCTTTCCTTCTTGAAGGAACTACACAACTAGATTTACGTAAGTAAATCTACTGTGACACAAGGTCACCTGCCCCACCCGCCTCACTGCAGGTAGGGTTAGTTGTGAGATAAGGAAAGCAGAAATTACACAGAATTTTATTAAATAACATAGAATCTAAAAAGCAAGTACAATATTTCTTATATTATGAAATTGGATGAATTAAAATAATAATGCCAAACTAAGGTTACCTTAGTTTGAAGAAACACGTAATGTCTAGACGATTTGATGAAGGATTCTATTCCTGTATATTTAAGTATTAACATTATAAATGGTAATAATACAGGAAAGAAGGGATAAAATATTATATTTCATTTTATTTATTTATTTTATTGATAAACGTACTGTAAGAAACCCGCGTCTCTCAGCACATGCGGTCTAGACGTGACGTCATCACAGGGGTTTCCCCGAGGATTCCCCCAGTTGGAATCGTGCTTTATATCATATTTTAACCCTTAAAATGGACCAATAGAGTAGAAGAACGGGGATAAACCCTTGCAAAATTTATTTTATTTTATTTCAACAGGCATATATTCCTGTATATAAGCTACTTACACGAGACGTGCAAATTGGAAGAAATGCTGTCTCGATAAAAAACGGAAGTGGTTTCGATTATTTCACTCGACAAGGACTCGTTTGTGTTACATTTATACACTTTTAAACCCTAAAAATGGTCAAATAATGAAGCAGATAGGGGTTAAATATTTTATTTTATTTTATTCTACTGACAGGCATATATATATATATCCTGTATTAGAAACCACATAAACGAGTCGCCATTGCTTTACAACGTGAACCCGGAAGTGGACTTCCGTTGTAAAATATAGTAAAGATACTTATCTGAACTATGAAAAGACATCGAATTGTGATTCTATGTAATAAAATAAAGAAACTGATGTAGTTTCCAGATCCAACGACAAATATATCCTTGTAAAAAAGAAATAATATTCCTTGTAAAATAAAACATTGTAAATTCGCGTGGCCAACGAGAAAGTAGGGCGAGAGGTCAGAGGTTATCACGTGACGACAACTAGCAGTGTATCCGGTGGCTAACAAGAACTGTCTTTTTTTCTAAGACGTTGGCCCCGGGTGTGGCAACCCGAGAACAGCATTAAGTCCCACATGGTAAGCTATTGTAGCGTAATAAAATGAAGCTTTTTTTTCCAAAAAGGAAAAGTTATATCCCCACAATTCCAAAAGAATGGAATCAGAAGAATGTGTTTTTTTTAATCTTCCTAAAATTGGGAATTTATATTATGTGAACACTGATCAGTTGCAATATGTTAATAACCACATCAGTGCATCATAAATTCGAAAATGTCATAACTTCATAAACTTCATAACTTCAGTGCTTCATAAATTCGAAAAAGTCATAACTTCATAAACACTAAGAGATTAGGTTTGCCAGACAGCACAAATATTTTTAAGTATACATATGCCAGGTGTGGTTTTAAAAAGTGTTAAAATAAATGAGGAGGGAGCAAGAAGTATATATTTATCATGTTAACATGGCCAAAGCCTCTTAAGTACAGGAATTTTAAGTGAAATACTATACAAAATCTTACTTTACTATAATCAATGTCAAGTTAAACAGATGTTACGGAACAGTAAATCAGTTAGGGGCTGAAAATCCTCATTTTCACATCAAGATGGCCATGACTGTACTTGTATTGGAACTTCAAGGTGGAAAGAAAATAAGAATGTTCCTAATGTCATCTTTAAAAGTGTACAAAATTTAACTGAGCTCTGCTGAAGAATACGATAGCTGGAGATTAAAAACTCCATAATTTCACTGCAAGGTGACCATAACTTCATGCATATTGCGACTTTAAAGTGACCATAAAATGAGAATGTCCCTTTTGTCATCCTGTATAAGTGCATAAAGTTTACCTCAGGTCAGTTGAACAATAAGATAGCTGGAGGCTGAAACTTCATTTTTCACTGTAAGGTGACCATAACTTCATTCATATGGTGACTTTAAGGTGACCATAATATGATAATGTCCTTCAATATCAATAATGTTAGATATGGAAAAAGAAAAGAGCCAGACGGCTTTATTCAAATGTTATGACTTTAGGGAGGCCAAAATTATATTAACAGTTTAAGGTCACCATAAAGTCAGGATAACCCTTTGGTTTGCTATCCTTTATAGATGTGCAATGGTTAACTGAGGTCAGCCGAACAATAAGATACTTGGAGGCTGAAAACCCCCTTATTTCACTTTAAGGTGGCTACAACTCCATTCATACTGAGAGTTTAAGGTGACCATAAGTATTATTTTTATCTACTTTAATACCAGTGATAATTTCAATATAAAAAAAATGAAAAAGAAAGGAGCCAGAGGATTTTATTCCAATTTGATGACTTTAAGCAGGCCATATGTCCATTAACATTTTCAGTTTAAGGTCACCATAAAGCCAGAATATTCCTTTGGCGAATCTTGATATATGTGCCAAGTTTGGTTGAAAAAAGTGAAAAACTAAGTGAACTGGAGGGCTAAAACCCCCTTTTTGGACATTAAGGTGACCTTAAGATCGCAGATACAGGGCTAAAACTTCGGCATGTGAAAGATTATCAAAAAGTAGCCGAATAAGTTATTCCAACAAAACGCCGAAATCCTAACCGTTTTTGAGATACAGACCAAGTACCCATTTTTAAAAAATTTACGAAAATAAAACGCCTGCCATTCAGGCATCTATGGTCCGATTGATAAGAAAATCCTTTCCGACCTTGGAAATTTGGTCTAGAATGTACCTGATGAATTTTACAGCACAGGTGTGTGTGGTTTTTTCCGAAACGCGATGACGGGGTGTTTTGGACTTATGCTTAAGGTTACCTTAAGTAAAGCTTAAGGTCTGCGCAAAGTATCGCCAAAATTTTTCCCGCCCCTATAGTTTTAAAGAAAGATAAGAAGGAAAGAAAAATTTGAAAGGCTAAGAAGTTATTCAAGGGAGACCATAATCCTGCGGCGGCGGCGGCGGCGGTGATCAGTCGAACTTCAGTGAAAACAAATAAGCGTCCCTGACGGGCCGCTTAATAAATTAATTGAAATGAGACTTGTTGAATGTTTAGTAGATTAAGGCTTTTTGAACCGAAGAATACAAAGTTCAAGAGAAAACATCATTTTTTTCATACAATTAAGCACTGTTTTAGAGGTGACAAATTTTACATTTCTGGTGAATTTTAGATTCCTTACTCTATCAGGTTTTTGGGGGGGCCTATACACTGTAAATTTATCCAGGTATTTGGAATATCTGCTTGAGAAGAAATATTTTATGTGTAATCAGTAAACTGATCAGAAAATATACACACACTTACTCTGTAACACAGCAGCAATGTGTAAGCAAAGTACCTACTAACAGCTTGTGATTTTCCCAGATGCATAAACCAGATTTCTATTCTATACATCGGAGTTGCTTCAAGTTCAACCGGCAATCTAATCTACTCTTATCACAGTCTCATAGCAGTTAATCTTTGTACTGGCAGAGCCTGACATGCATAAATAGAAAAAAAAATGTTTCAAAATCATACAGCCCTTGTTGTAGCATCAGTTATTAACCAGTTAAACTCACCAGGTGACGGTTACTCTCCCAGAAGTGCACACCTGAGGAGCACATCTTGCTCATCCCTGGAGACTTGTGCTGCTGGCTGATACGTGGCGGGTGACCAAAGAAACAGGAGCGACACAGGAAGGCAAAGTCCCCTTGGTGGCGCTGTAGTAGCTCTTGCACCGTGAACAAGCGTGCCTGTTAAAAGGAAAACACTCGAGTTAGTTAACTGTGGAAAATGTAGGGAAAAGTCCCTAAGGCGGCTCAAGTAATAACACAGTCATAGTACATGTGGTATTGCCTACGTTTATAGGCCTTTTGTTAAATGCCTCATTCCTGCAATTACTGATACACTTCTGTCTGTGAAACTGTAGCTTCCTCTGATACACCTGTCAACAGATGGGCACCCTTTAAAATGGACATAAAATCACAAATCTGATAAAAATATCCTGTAATCTAAAGTTAAACTTAAATACTTCCTAACACTGCTTCCTCAATGAAAATATTTTTGACAGACCTGAGTGCCTCCGCTCCTGTTTTGCAGAATGAACTCCTGGAGATTAAACTCTTCATCCTTCTCAAGTCCCCACAATAACTGCTCAACTCTGTACAGAAACAGCGAAATTATGACAATTTCCAGACTTTGCGTGAAGAAACAAATAAATTAAAAGAAAATACTCAACTCTGCGCAGAACCAAAGAAATTACAACTGTTCAACTGTGTTCAAAAGAAAGAAACCATAACTAGCTGACTGTACAAAATTTTCAAAAATTCCAAGGAATCAATTTTTACCAATGGTCAATTTCCAATGAAGAGATAAAAATAGAATTGAAACTTCACTCCAAATTAATTTTGACAACCCAAGGTCACAGCTGATATGGCTGACAAACAAAACTAGACCTAGCACATCGGAAAACCGATGCAAATTGTATCCACCGTAAAGACAATGCACCAAAACCTCTAGGACCAATAATAAGCAAGTTATAAGCACTTTTAAGTTTGGCTGTCCTCATTTGACCTTCAAGGAGGGGCCCAAGGTCAAATCCGACCACGCCAGAAGATTCCCAGCCCATGATTTCCTATATGTTGGTTTACTATCCCAAACATCTAGGACCAATAATAAGTGAGTTATAAGCACTTTTAAGTTTGGCTGTCCTCATTTGACCTTCAAGGAGGGGCCCAAGGTCAAATCCGACCACACCAGAAGATTCCCAGCCCATGATTTCCTATATGCTGGTTTACCATGCCAAACCTCTAGGACCAATAATAAGCGAGTTATAAGCACTTTTAAGTTTGGCTGTCCTCATTTGACCTTGAAAGAGGGGCCCAAGGTCAAATCTGACCACACCAGAAGATTCCCAGCCCACGATTTCCTATATGTTGGTTTACCATCCCAAACCTCTAAGTCCAATAATAAGCAAGTTATAAGCATTTTTATGTTTGGCTGTCCTCACTTGACCTTGAAGGAGGGGCCCAAGGTCAAATCCGACCATGCCAGAAGATTCCCCGCCCATGATTTCCTGTATGTTGGTTTACCATCCCAAACCACTGGGATCAATAATAAGCGAGTTATAAGCACTTTTAAGTTTGGCTGTCCTCATTTGACCTTGAACGAGGGGCCCAAGGTCAAATCCGACCACACCAGAAGATTCCCAGCCCATGATTTCCTATAGGTTGGTTACCATCCCAAACATCTAGGACCAATAATAAGTGAGTTATAAGCACTTTTAAGTTTGGCTGTCCTCATTTGACCTTCAAGGAGGGGCCCAAGGTCAAATCCGACCACACCAGAAGATTCCCAGCCCATGATTTCCTATATGCTGGTTTACCATGCCAAACCTCTAGGAACAATAATAAGCGAGTTATAAGCACTTTTAAGTTTGGCTGTCCTCATTTGACCTTGAAAGAGGGGCCCAAGGTCAAATCTGACCACACCAGAAGATTCCCAGCCCACGATTTCCTATATGTTGGTTTACCATCCCAAACCTCTAAGTCCAATAATAAGCAAGTTATAAGCATTTTTATGTTTGGCTGTCCTCACTTGACCTTGAAGGAGGGGCCCAAGGTCAAATCCGACCATGCCAGAAGATTCCCCGCCCATGATTTCCTGTATGTTGGTTTACCATCCCAAACCACTGGGATCAATAATAAGCGAGTTATAAGCACTTTTAAGTTTGGCTATCCTCGTTTGACCTCGAAGGAGGGGCCCAAGGTCAAGTCCGACCACGCCAGAAGATTCCCAGCCCATGATTTCCTATAGGTTCGTTTACCATCCCAAACCTCTAGAACCAATAATAAGCGAGTTATAAGCACTTTTAAGTTTGGCTGTCCTCATTTGACCTTGAACGAGGGGCCCAAGGTCAAATCCGACCACACCAGAAGATTCCCAGCCCATGATTTCCTATAGGTTGGTTACCATCCCAAACCTCTAGGACCAATAATAAGCGAGTTATAAGCACTTTTAGCTATGGCTATCCTCGTTTGACCTTGAAGGAGGGGCCCAAGGTCAAATCAGACCACACCAGAAGATTCCCAGCCCATGATTTCCTATATGCTGGTTTACCATCCCAAACCTCTAGGACCAATAATAAGCGAGTTATAAACACTTTTAAGTTTGGCTGTCCTCGTTTGACCTTGAAGGAGGGGCCCAAGGTCAAATCCGACCACGCCAGAAGATTCCCAGCCCATGATTTCATACATGTTGGTTTACCATCCCAAACCTCTAAGACCAATAATAAGCAAGTTATAAGCACTTTTAAGTTTGGCTGTCCTCATTTGACCTTGAAGGAGGGGTCCAAGGTCAAATCTGACCACATCAGAAGATTCGCAGCACATGATTTCCTATATGTTGGTTTACCATCCCAAACCTCTAGGATCGATAATAAGCGAGTTATAAGCACTTTTAAGTTTGGCTATCCTCGTTTGACCTTGAAGGAGGGGTCCAAGGTCAAATCTGACCACATCAGAAAATTCGCAGCACATGATTTCCTATATGTTGGTTTACCATCCCAAACCTCTAGGATCGATAATAAGCGAGTTATAAGCACTTTTAAGTTTGGCTATCCTCGTTTGACCTTGAAGGAGGGGTCCAAGGTCAAATCTAACCACATCAGAAGATTCGCAGCACATGATTTCCTATAGGTTGGCTTCACATTGCAAACCTCTAGGACCAATAATAAGGGAGATATAGGCACTTTTAAAGTCCTCTATGTGGGTTACTTCGGCACTCCGTGGATGACCTTGAGTTAGGAGCTTCAAGGTCAAATGTGTGCAAGGTTGTAGAGGACATGTATATGTGTCATACATATCACCTATGAAGAGATTCAACCTTCTACCTATGAGGAACAGCCAGTAGAAAAATGTAGATTATTTTCAAAGAAATGCCCGTGGCGGCCATCTTGTTTTTCAGAATGAGGCTATTTTCCTTCCCAGAGAAGCTTACCCCCCAATGAAGATATCCTGCAAATTTGGTGAACCTAGCTGCTGTTGTTTTCCTCTTAGAGCGTTAATGCCGAAAATCTCTCTACGCGCGGCGGCGGCGTAGCAAACGCTAAACCAAAGTATCCACCGGATGCTTCCGGTGGATACAACTAGTACCCTGCATATACACAGATGTCCCAAGAAGTTCAAGAATCAAAAGGATATTTTAAAATTTCATTCTAAATTTTGAGCTTACCTGTTGTGAGCAAAACTGCAGAGGTCCTC
Organism: Sabellastarte sp. h YS-2021; assembly: GCA_964017235.1. NCBI lineage: Eukaryota > Metazoa > Annelida > Polychaeta > Sabellida > Sabellidae > Sabellastarte > Sabellastarte sp. h YS-2021. Next base: position 89,585,876 of record OZ024931.1, read on the forward strand.
CTCAGTCATGCATGGTTTGGGTGGCATGGCACAGAAGTAACGGCACAGCACATACTTGCCTTCAAACTTACGGTGGTTCTTCCTCTCCCTGATCTTTAGCCAGAACTCCTCGCCTTTTTTCTACAATATGTTTAGACCAAGGAATGTGAAATTCAAGTCAGTATGTGATAGCAGTGTCATCTGTAGAAATTTGAAATGTGGGAACCTAAGATGGGAACCTAATTTGTCGCTGGTCAAGGTATTATAAATGGAAGATTTTGTCCTTGATCCCAGACATAGTAATGGTTGTACACTAATTTTTCTTCATCTCACTTCAGAACTATTCACAGTAATATTTACAATAAAAAATTTTTCCAATGAAACTTTTGGTGCACGTCCATTTTGTAAACATGTGGGACCGAATCTTCTTCCAAATGCACCAAAAATACCAAAATATGAGAGTTCTAAAACTTGCAAGATATCAAGTGTACGCACTCAAGAATTAAAACTAGATACGTGTGCAAACAAGTATTCCATGATTGATAAATGAGCTGAATTTCACAAAAGTTTGAGCTCAATTTTAACGCTTGACTGCCCAAGTCTATACAACATACTGTTCAATGGGTTATCTTTACTTAAAATTATGTTACTTTACTTAAATTAAATCAAATAAAATATCTTCTTGCAGTGATATTCAACATTTTATGTGTTGACTTTATCTAACTTCAAAGAATAAAGGCTTTACCTTTACTTTTTATTTATGATAGTGCTATATTGGCTCTTCACTTCCTTTAAGGTACATACTGAACTTTTTAAGTGCTTCACAGTGAGCTGAATTTTTATGTGTGAGTAAACGAGGTAAATCATTTGTACTCATCAAGCCCTACTATGTGACTATGACCACCTGAGCACCTGATATCAAGGTTTTTATAACATATACTCTTATATAATTTCTGGAATTACATATGATTGTTAGTCTAGCAATACAAACTAGACCTAGCGCATCGGAGAACCGATGCAAATTGTATCCACCGTAAAGACAATGCACCAAAACCTCTAGGACCAATAAAGAGCGAGTTATAAGCACTTTTAAGTTTGGCTGTCCTCATTTGAACTTGAACAAGGGGCCCAAGGTCAAATCCGACCACACCAGAAGATTCCCAGCCCATGATTTCCTATAGGTTGGTTTACCATCCCAATCCTCTAGGACCAATAATAAGCGAGTTATAAGCACTTTTAAGTTTGGCTGTCCTCATTTGACCTTCAAGGAGGGACCCAAGGTCAAATCCGACCACACCAGAAGATTCCCAGCCCATGATTTTCTATATGTTGGGTTACCATCCCAAACCTCTAGGACCAATAATAAGCGAGTTATAGGCACTTTTACCTTTGGCTATCCTAGTTTTACCTTGAAGGAGGGGCCCAAGGTCAAATCCGACCACACCAGAAGATTCCCAGCCCATGATTTTCTATATGCTGGTTTACCATCCCAAACCTCTAGGACCAATAATAAGCGAGTTATAAGCACTTTTAAGTTTGGCTGTCCTCATTTGACCTTGAAGGAGGGGCCCAAGGTCAAATCCGACCACACCAGAAGATTCCCAGCGCATGATTTCCTATATGTTGGTTTACCATCCCAAACCTCTAGGACCAATAATAAGTGAGTTATAAGCAATTTTAAGTTTGGCTGTCCTCATTTGACCTTGAACGAGGGACCCAAGGTCAAATCCGACCACGCCAGAAGATTCCCAGCCCATGATTTCCTATAGGTTGGTTTACCATCCCAAATCTCTAGGACCAATAATAAGCGAGTTATAAGCACTTTTACCTTTGGCTATCCTCATCTGACCTTCAAGGAGGGGCCCAAGGTCAAATCCAACCACACCAGAAGATTCCCAGCCCATGATTTTCTATATGCTGGTTTACCATCCCAAACATCTAGGACCAATAATAAGCGAGTTATAAGCACTTTTAAGTTTGGCTGTCCTCGTTTGACCTTGAATGAGGGGCCCAAGGTCAAATCTGACCACACCAGAAGATTCCCAGCCCATGATTTTCTATATGTTGGTTTACCATCCCAAACCTCTAGAACCAATAATAAGTGACTTATAGGCACTTTTACCTTTGGCTACCCTCGTTTGACCTTGAAGGAGGGGCCCAAGGTCAAATCCGACCACACCAGAAGATTCCCAGCCCATGATTTCCTATATGCTGGTTTTCCATCCCAAACATCTAGGACCAATAATAAGCGAGTTATAAGCACTTTTAAGTGTGGCTGTCCTCGTTTGACCTTGAAGGAGGGGCCCAAGATCAAATCCGATCACGTCAGAAGATTCCCAGCCCATGATTTCCTATATGTTGGTTTACCTTCCCAAACCTCTAGGACCAATAATAAGCAAGTTATAAGCACAATCCGACCACGTCAGAAGATTCCCAGCCCATGATTTCCTATATGTTGGTTTACCATCCCAAACCTCTAGGATCGATAATAAGCGAGTTATAAGCACTTTTAAGTTTGGCTATCCTCGTGTGACCTTGAAGGAGGGGTCCAAGGTCAAATCTGACCACATCAGAAGATTCGCAGCACATGATTTCCTATAGGTTGGCTTCACATTGCAAACCTCTAGGACCAATAATAAGGGAGATATAGGCACTTTTAAAGTCCGCTATGTGGGTTACTTCGGCACTCCGTGGATGACCTTGAATTAGGAGCTTCAAGGTCAAATGTATGCAAGGTTGTAGAGGACATGTATATGTGTCATACATATCACCTATGAAGAGATTCAACCTTCTACCTATGAGGAACAGCCAGTAGAAAAATGTAGATTATTTTCAAAGAAATGCCCGTGGCGGCCATCTTGTTTTTCAGAATGAGGCTATTTTCCTTCCCAGAGAAGCTTACCCCCCAATGAAGATATCCTGCAAATTTGGTGAACCTAGCTGCTGTTGTTTTCCTCTTAGAGCGTTAACGCCGAAAATCTCTCTACGCGCGGCGGCGGCGGCGTAGCGAACGCTAAACCAAAGTATCCACCGGATGCTTCTGGTGGATACAATAAGTACAATACATGATTGAAGGAGTCAAACCAACTTATCTTGGAAAGGTATACTTTCAGCAATAATATAATTTTACCTGCACAGCCAGAAGGTCCTGCACACACTGATGATGCTGTGATACAATGAAATAGAAGCCATGGACAGTGGTCAGTTGGAGACACATGTTACACGTCAGCTGAAAATTGTGACTCCCACTCAGTGGAAAGGCCTGGCTGGTTTTCTGTTGAAAGATAGAGAATCGTGGATGAAAACAAAATCAAAATCCTTAAACCAACACATTTTGCACTGTGGATAGATTATTGATGGTCTCTGCTGGGACTCCAAGTGCCTTTGGATTACATACAAAAATGAACGCAAGTCTTACTCTTTGCCTAGCTGTGCTAAAGGAAAACCCCCCAAAGCCCTGGGTGTTAATAGAGTGGATATACACGAGGATAATACAATATGTATTCCGATGTCAATGACAGCAGTGGGAACACTGACATGTTGCTATTTTTGGTGAAATATTGAGAATTTAAGGTCACTCAGAATACTGATGGCTGTGTCTGCCAGTAGGCAGCATAAGATATCACAGACTCCTGTGGGTATATATTCATACTCCGCACCATATCTCCTTTAATAGAGGACACAATGCAACATATCTGACCTATCCCAACTCCACAAGAACAGCTAACAGGCTGGTGACTGACATTTCCCACCAGAATGGCAGAATCTCATACTCAGGAATTATCATTTATCAACATCTCACAGCTTCTTTAGCCTGCCACTGGAAGTAGGGACTTAATTACACACAACTGCCATTTTAAGTGGTCATCCAGGCAAGTGTCTATGTGCCTGTACCTGGAATTGAAGCCAGTTTATCTACATTCCCGGGAGAATGTGTCTCCCATTAAGCTACGGCTGCACATACAACCCTTTCCTCTACTCACCTGTACTACTTGCTGCACTGCCTGCTGAGGCTGTTGTTGCTGTGTATTCAAGTATTCTGGTGGTGCATCGCCTAGCAACCCCTTCTTGTACTCTGGAGGCCTGTCTCCTAGTAACCCACTGTATGAGGTATGGGAACTCTGGCTTGAGGGCGTCCTGTGAGTGGCAACTTGGTGGGCCATGTTCTGTGACATCTGTGGTTGTTGGGCTTTGACTGGGGCTCTATTTGCAACTGACTGAGATGCCTTGCTGGAGGCAGAACTGAGGGAGCCATCCAAACCTAGTGTGTAACAGTAAAAGAGAGGCCAATTGTGCGTGAAAAAAGGCAAAGAATTCATGTCATTGCTAAATCTTACAAGCTAAATTTTTGAAATATTGACAATGATGTGCAGATTGTAGGTTAAATATAAGATAAATGAAGATCATATCTGTAAGATATAAAGTGTTTCAAACCCCCTTCTCAAATCAATCTTGTTCGGGCAATTTTTTTCACTTTTAATCTGTACTGAGAATAAAGCTTTAGTGGAAAGTATAATATCTACTTGAAATGAAGATGTCCTTGGTTTTGTTGAACAAATATGAGAAAGTAAGACATTGGCCAGACAAACCTGGTTCCACCTTTATTAAATTGTACCTTACACCGTGTGGTTGCACAAACACACAAATAACTGTAATATCCTCCAAATATAGAAATTTTTAACACACTTCTATTCTTTTAAACATGCAAAGTTTCTATTATCCAAACAGTACTCCACACAACATGTTCAAATAACTAGTATCAACTGCCACAGTGAAAATTACGTTGAGAGCCCTGGTAGCTCGAGTTTGTGAAGACTCTGCTGGACTGAGAGAGACTGGTTCCCACACTGCTGTCCTGACTGAGCTGAGAACTGCCATCATAGCCTGAAATTACACAAACTTATATTCTATTTACTTTCAAAAATGTGGTGCCTGCACTATTGTGCTTACACAGCTTCTCATAGCATAAAATTAGACAAAACCTTATTTAAATGTCTGTATTTATTTAAATGTCTGCAGTAAATACACTTACAAAGACTAGTGCGAAAACTATTGCCTTGAAGTAGCTAAAGATGACTTCATAAAATGAAACTAGAGGAATGCTTTTGCTAACAAAAGCGAAGCGTCCCTGAGAGTTTAAAATGCCTTGTGGTTTTAATAAGCATGTTGTAAAGCTAAGAATAAATGCGACATTTTTCAAGGGATTGCTCCCAAAATCTAATCAGCTCGCGTTTTCGATAGTATGAACAGGTGTGTCAAATTATAAGGCTGTGTAGCAAGTAGTTTTTCCTGAACTGCGATGACGGGGGGGTGTACTTAAAACAAGAGGAGAGTGCCCGTGAACGGGCACTGTGTCAGCTGACTGAGTGTTTTTGATTTGTGAAGGTGATTAGAGGACAGAATAATTATCAGGAAAATGGCTGTACAGAAATACAGTAAATGGTAACTGAACAGCAAGTTCGAAAGAAATTCCGAAGCTGACAGAAGAAAAGGATAAAAAAGTTGTGCCCTGTAAATGGTATTATGAAGGAAAATAACAAAGTAATTGTTTAAGTGTAAAAAATAGGTTAAAACATATTTAAAGAAATACTACAAATGCAATATCCTCGTTCGACCTTGAAGAAGGGGTCCAAGGTCAAATCTAACCACACAAATACATTCCCAGCCCATGATTTCCTATGGTTTACCATTCCAAACCTCTAGGACCAATTATAAATGAGTTATAAGCACTTTTAAGCTTGGCTGTCCTCATTTGACCTTGAAGGAGGGGTCCAAAGGTCAAATCTGACCATACCAAAAGATTCCGAGCCAATGATTTCCTATGGGATGGTTTACCATCCCAAATCTCTGTCACCAATAATAAGCGAGTTGTAGGCACTTTCAATTTTCGCTATCCTCATTTGACCTTGAAGGAGGGTTCCAAGGTCAAATCGGACCATATCAACAGATTCACAGCCCATGATTTCCTGTCTGTTTACCATCCCAAACCTCTGGGACCAATAATAAGCGAGTTATAAGCACTTTTAAGTTTGGCTATCCTTGTTTGACCTTGAAGGAGGGGTCATTGAAGGTCAAATCTGACCACACCAAAAGATTCCCACCCCATGATTTCCTACAGGTTGGTTTATCATCCCAAACCTCTAGGATCAATAATAAGGGAGATATAAGCACTTTTCATGACTGACAAAAAACACCTGTGGCGGCCATCTTGTTTCTCAAAATGAGGCCAAAAATATTCCCAGACAACATTTTATGGTTATTAATATATACTGCAAACTTAAGAAAGCTAGCTAGAATATTTTTTTTCATCAGAGCAGTAATGGTGAAATCTCTCTCTATACACTGCGGCTATCCAGTGGATACAATGATTTACTCAACAGTGAGAACCTGAAAGTAGCTATTGCTCAGCTATGCCATGACATAGAGGTCTGCAATTTCACTATGTTATAGCTGACCAAAAATTCTGTGAATAACATATTTAACAAATTACTCTAAATGTAATAGTTTTCAAGTTACAACTGATTTACTCAACTGTGAGAACCTCAAAGGAACTATTACTCAGCTATGCAATGAGCTACATGTCTGAAATTTTACTATGTTATAGCTAACCCAAAAGTAGGTGAACAACATATTTAAGCAAACTACTGTAAATGCAATAGTTTTCAAGCTACAACTGATTTACTCAATAGTGAGAACCTGAAAATAGCTATTGCTCCACTATGCCATGAGCTATAGGTCTGTAATTTCACTATGTTATAGCTGACCCAAAAGTAGGTGAACAATATATTTTAACAAATACTCCAAATGCAATATTTTTCAAGTTATAGCTGATTTACTCAACAGTCAGTACCTGAGAATAGTTATTGCTCAGTTGTGCCATGAGCTATAGGTCTATAATTTCACTATGTTATAGCTGACCCAAAAGTAGCTGAATAACATATTTGCACAAATTTCTGTAAATGCAATAGTTTTCCAATTATAACTGATTCACTCAACAGTGAGAACTTCAAAGTAGCTATTACTCAGCTATGAAATGAGCCACAGGTCTGAAACTTCACTATGTTATAGCTGACCCCAAAATAGGTGAATAACATATTGAAACAAAATACTCTAAATGCAATAGTTTTCAAGTTATAAGTGATTTACTCAACAGTGATAACCTAAAAGTAGCTATTACTCAGCTATGCCATGAGCTACAGGTCTGAAATTTTACTATGTTATAGCTGGCCCAAAAGTAGCTGAATAACATATTTATACGAAATTCTCTAAATGCAATAGTTTTTAAGTTACAAGTGATTTTACTCATGATGGAACTTACTGAAAAGCCCAAAAGTAGCTATTACTCACTTAGCTATTGAGACAGACACCCAACTTACTCACCATATTGTAGCTATGAAAAAAGTAGCTGAATAACATATTTTAACAAAATGCTCTAAATGCAACACTTTTCAAGTTATAAGTGATTTACTCAACAGTGATAACCTAAAAGTAGCTATTACTCAGCAATGCCATGAGCTACAGGTCTGAAATTTTACTATGTTATAGCTGACCCAAAAGTAGCTGAATAACATATTTATACGAAATTCTCTAAATGCAATAGTTTTCAAGTTATAAGCGATTTACTCAACAGTGATAACCTAAAAGTAGCTATTACTCAGCTATGCCATGAGCTACAGGTCTGAAATTTTACTATGTTATAGCTGGCCCAAAAGTAGCTGAATAACATATTTATATGAAATTCTCTAAATGCAATAGTTTTTAAGTTACAAGTGATTTTACTCATAATGGAAGTTACTGAAAAGCCCAAAAGTAGGTATTACTCACTTAGCTATTGAGACAGACACCCAACTTACTCACCATATTGTAGCTATGAAAAAAGTAGCTGAACAACATATTTTCACAAAATGCTGTAAATGCAACACTTTTGAAGTTATAAGTGATTTAGTGCATGATTTCATGAATTTTAATGCATTAAAAATTATTAAAAAAATTTATTTAAAAAAAAGTAAGACAGATCCAGTCTCATACTCACACAAGAGAATCTACCTCTGGCCTAGTACATATATGCAAGATATGAGAGAAATCCCTGCAATAGTCACTGAGAAAATTGTGATAAAAAGTTGAAATTTTCACACTTTTGGTGGGGGTACCCCCCTTGTAATGTCTCTAGCAAACAGACGAACAGACAGATTTGCATGCCTTGAACAATTTTTCATCCTCGATAGATAAGGTATCTTTTAAAAAAAACAGCATGTCTCTAGGCCTTGTAGTTTTGGAGAAGAAGTTGTTCACGCGGACGCGGACGCCCACGCCGCAGAGTGATGACATAATGTCAGCTGACTGACAAGTCAGCCGACATAAAAACTGTTTTTGATCATGTGACCTTCATAAAGGTCAAAGGTCAAATTTAAGCATGCAGAAAAATTTTCCCACGCCTAAGGTATATAACTGCCAAATATGGTTTGAAACCTTCTAATAATAAGGGAGATATTCAAGGGAGACCATAATGCGGCGGCGGCGGTGAGGAAACTGAGGCGAAAACAAAGAAGCGCCCTTTCAGGGACGCTTAATTACAGATAAGTCAGTGTAAATGAAAGACCAACCGAGACATATATCGTATTATTTTCATACAGACTTTTAGCTACACTACTGCTACGACTGATTTGAACACTGCCTTCACAACCTAAACGAGGCATCATTTAAAATTAGATGAAACAAGGGTTCATTGACCAATAGAAATAGCGTATATATTTTGGACTTTTGAATCTATCATACTTTTATGGCACTTAATATCTGTACCAGCACATTCTGAGATGTTAAAACATTAGAAGAGATTGTGAAATATCTCACCAAGAAACAAGTTATGCCACCATCAGGCCTAAGTGATTTAAATGTTATAAAGCCATAAAAATTCTCCAAACAAAGATTTCTTAAATGAATTTTTTCCACTTGATAAAGGCCTTTATCACCATGAACTTACTTTTAAGTCATAAACAATCAAGCTTTTCGGGAACCCCAAAATACATGTACACAATACTGTAATAAAGGGTAGTTATAATACTGCAATATCCATAATTTTATTATAGGAATAAAAGACATATTCGAGTGCTTTATGATGGTTTTAAACTATCGAGCGGCTGTATATTAAAGTCACGAAGCCCGAAGGGCTGAGTGCTTTAATACAGCAGATCGATAGTTTAAAACCATCATAAAGCATGAGAATTTGTCTTTTATTCCTATTCTAAAATGGTTACACTAATATTTTGGTCAAAATAAGCGGTAAAACTTACGCAAAATTCAAAACAAAGCCAACACCATGTTGGCTGTTACATTAACTAAACATGCATAGTGATGGATGTGCAAACAGCCTTTTGGTTTAAATATTGTTAGGAAATCCCCACAGAATTCGGTGATCTTATAAATATTTATGAGTAGTCGATCTTTAAATGAAATACTGATAAAATCCCCTACAGAATTATTTGACTTAGTATTTGCTGCATATAATTTAAGTTTTATTTCACCGCGACTTGTTTATTTACGTTTGTACGCGAAGGGATGATGTACGAGATTTCAACAGCGTGCTTTATTTACCGTTCTATATTCGCGGTTCAAGCATTGCGCAAAAGACGTGTGTAAGGTCACTGCGCAGCGTACCATTTTAGAATAGGTGACATACACCACTATACATGATTTGAAATGTTTTAATCTCTATATTTTATCTTTGGGGCTTACTATTCCCAAAAAACATGATGTTCTCAACAGTTTACAGTAAGCCTTGTAAATACATAAAATTGGACTGGATGTTTGTGCCAAGCCTCATCTTTTTTTCACAACATGCCATCCACAGTGAGTTATATGGTCTTACATCCCTCTTACCCATATCGGACATGGTTCCATATCCAGTATCTCCTGCATAACCCTCTTCTATCACGTCACCATTTAACACTTTGGTCATTTGTCCTGCAACAAAATCCCACAAGAAACAACTAGAAAAGTTTTACTTCTTACCAAGGGAGGGATCATTAGTGCATTTAGTGGGTACATCTTTGTCAACATCATCAATATTATTGATTTGAGAGAGGTTAGCTGATATCAATTTCAAAATGCATTCATCCAAATAGTCATTTTAAGTTTAATTTCAAACTAAAAATTAAATATTGTAAACACAGCCCCAAAACTGGAGACATTATAAAATTTTATCTTGTATTTTTTTTTTTTTGATGAACTTCAAATCCTGGTTGCAGCCTATTTAATTTGGGATATTGCTAGTACGCAAGTGTTGACATCCTGAATTCAGAACTATTTGGAGGCAAAAATATATCCCCAATTTCAGCCAATTTTGAAATATTTTTACATTGAATATCAATGTATGTACAGAAACACAATGTACCCACTAGGGACAATAAAGTAGAATCTCTATTGTCCAAATATTAGATATTCCCCTCTCCAAATTTGTATTTCCCTATTGTTTTATACCAGTCTACCTCTCCCATGTTAGGATTCTTCTTATGTGACCCAATCATGCTTTCCACATATGGTCATATAATGAAGGTTCAAATGAAACGTAAAATTTACCATGACTAACAAATTCATCAGAGGGATCACCCTTAAAATTTTGCTTTCAGAAACAAATTTCAACTAAATTCTGCCAAAAATCACACAAGTGTCATAAGGTAACCACAGTACTTATAAGTTTTGACAGGGATGTGGAGATAATTCTACATAATATAAAGGATCTTAGTGACAGTTTCCAAATTTTATAAAGTTTTGTTTACTACTTTTTGGGTAATCCCATCTATCAAGAAGCTTAACATTTGTTATTCAGATCTTCCTTTTTTCTATTTTTAAATGGATACTAAAGGCTTATATTTTATCTGAAATAACACTATATATCATTCCACCTCTATTAGTATCATATCTAAAATTGCAATCTGCATGAATCAAAGTCTATTGTCTCCTAAGACAATCAATGGCCACTTTAATCACCTTTCACAATTACCTGTTCTCAGTAACTCTTTCTGGGCATTCATAAACTCAACAATGTCCAGGTGTCCATCCCTGTCTAGTGTCCACAAGTGGATCTCTTCTTGATAGTGTGCAAACGTACACTTCATCTCACCCACCTTACATGGCTGGCCAGTGGTGAAGTTTTTACACAACATATACTTCCCCATAAAATTCACCTGATAAAACATAATGAATACAAAAAATACCTTTTAACAAAGGAAAATGTGCCAAGAAAGATTTACTTTGTTACTATATGCTAAAAAATTTTTCTTGTAGAGACTTGTCTGGAGTCCGGAAAGGTATACAAACGAGTAATTCAGTTGGCTTCAATATCAAATGAACATTCTAACAGGGTCAATGCCTTCAGTGGCCCGCCATTTCGCTGGCACACAAGTTTCAACTAGAAAATGTCTTTTGCTAACAAAAACAAAGCTGCCCTAATGAGGAAGTCAGCTGGAGTTATTAAGAACTGTAACACTTCATGCATTAGAATGTAAGCAGAACTATATTGTACAAACTTAATGGAAGAAAGGCTACAGGTTAGCAGAGAAATTTTACATGCCAAATTTGCCTTTTTAGAAAGAATGCTTGATTCAATGCAGCATTTACCATCAGTTAGGCACCACATAAGTTTTCCTCTATAGGTAAAGTATTTTTACATTATATAATGACATACAGTAAAACCTCTATTATCCGACCCTCTTGGGAGAGTAAAAATTAGGTTGGAAAACAGAAAGGTCGGATAATAGGAAGGCTAAAATAACAGGCTTAAATGGAGTTGGGAGAGTGGGTTTGAGGTTGGATAATTGAAAATTCGGATAATAGAGGGTCGGATAATAGAAGTTCTACTGTACTGATATCATTGGAAAAACTGAGGTTTCTGATCTATGTAGCTTTGACCTGGACTGATAAGAAGCTTATATTACGACTGAATGCACTATTCCATTCCACTCACATTATTTCTGGGTCGTATTTTGATCCACTGTGGCTTATCGGGCTTGTCTTTATACTTGATGAGCAGCACATTTGCCTCACACTCATGCATGAGGCTTGGATTTGGCCGGAAACCCTTGGGCCCGTCACTGACCTTAGCATGACACTGCTTACACACCAGTGTGAAGTGGTAGCGGCTGTCAAAGGGGTAAGTCAGCGCTCCTGGTGGAACCAACTCCGGGAAGTCTGTCAGCCTTATTCTGGCAGGTGTTTTCTGTTGTAAAATAGTGTAATGGCATTTACAGCTGTCACAGTGTACCTGGGCACTCAGAGACAGGTTAACCAACTACAAACCAGAACACAGGCAACTTGTAAAACTATTCTAATACCACATGGATGTGTTCATGAATCTGATTGGTCGAGAGGAAAAAATCTTTGGATTATAACCCCTTTGCCTTTGTGGGTCTAAACTACCAACTATAATTCTGCATAATGTCCAACCAGTGATAGATTATCATTACGAAAGTAATTTACTGTTGAGTTTCATAAATAATATGGGAAAAACCCAATTTTTAGTCAATTTGTCTAGCTAAGTTTTGTATTTATATGGTATTTGAATTTATTGTAAATTTGCTTACATTAACATTAATATTTTCTGAAATAGGTTTTGAAAAAATATATAATTGTCAAAGTCCTTGTACTCAAATATTTTTTTGTAAACACTATTTCTATTTGTACCTGCATTTATGAATTTGAAAAGACTGTAGCCCAGTTTGCATTAGTAGAACTAGTATGTGAAAAATCTAACAAGGCAGTTTTAAAAATCAGTGCATCAAGAAGTGAGAACAGCAAGAGCTATCAACAATATTACTTAAGATTGTGGAATGATGATGGTTGTGGATGTAAATGATATATAAACCCTTTTATACAGTAACAATAATAATATCAGAGAATATCCTCACTTAAAAATGTCACATTGTTACTTGTATAAGAAACTTAGTTAGCCAGAACATACATTGTACATGATCTTATTTTTCCAGTTAGTAGTACACTGCTAAAAAAAAAAAACTTTAATTTTACAACAGTGGCTAAAGCAATTTCACCCTTAATTTAAAAGTAAAAATTGTAAGCTTCAGAAACATTTATTTATTCAAGTTGACCTCTGGTTGAAAAACACAAATTGCTAAAAAAAATTAATTTAACTTGGCCATATACATTAAATTAGTGCCTGATCTACTGGTGTTAGAAAGTAATTAATGGACAGGCTATAATTTAATACCTGTACTTCTTTCTTCTTGGGTTTCTGAGTGTATACAGTGGGTTTAGATCCTGCAGTCTGCCAGTCCCCAATCTCCCTATTGTCTGTTAAGTACAGTAAAATAAATGTAACAAGGGTGCCACTTGGGTTTAAAAACAAATTTTTGACATTTAGTTATTCTAACTTTCATTAGTACTTATTACCTCATTTTCGTTGTAATATTGACTATTTCTTTAAGTATGGTGTTTATTAATTTACAGAAAAACAAATTCTTTAAAGTATTCAGATGAAGTAACTTAAATTTGTTAAAGGTGTGCATGGCTGCCAATTTGTCATTTAAAGACATTAATTTAATTTGTGATCTGCTTTGTCAAAAGTGCATATAGCTGCCCCATTGTCATGAGTTCATAAAAATTGTTACCTGGGTTGTTAAAGGTGAACATAGCTCCCCCAATGTCACAAGGCTCATTGAAATTGATACCTGGTTTGTTACACCTGTATACAGCTACCTCTATGTCACTGGGTTAATTTAAAATGTTAATTGGTTTGTTGAAGGTGTGTATAACTTCCTCATTATCACTTGGCTCTTTTAAACTGTTACCTGGTTTGTTGAATGTGTACATGGCTGCACCATTTTCACTGTTGTCGTTTCTACTTGCCATGCTTCTGTGTGATTTGGGGATTCCACTCATTTGGGAGGCGGAAGAATGGGCCAGAGACGTGTTTTGGTGCAGAGAGGGAAAGGGATCTAAGCCAGAGGCGCCTGAAATATAAATTATTTAACATTTTACACAATGCACCACACATAAAACGAACCAATTATGTTAAAATTGATATTTAAAATATTACCAAGAAAGAAGATCCTGAAATTAAAGTTGTACAAATGTCACACATTACAGTATACATAAAATAGCATCAGAGATGCCCGTACCCCACAGCCTAGGGAAATATTTTCAACACCATGAGATACAGAAGTACTGTATCAGTACAAACTTCAGGATACTTTCAGAGCACTGTCAGTTATATAAAGGTCCAAACAATGTTTAAATGGAGAAATAATGTTTAAAAGAAAGATCATGCATATAAAGATGAAGTATTAAAACAAGATAATTCAATAACAAGATGATAGCATTAATCAGCAAACTAAAATTCAACCCTCTTTATCTACATCTGCAAGGCCCGAATTATGGTTTAGATGGTTTGAATATTACCATGCATACAGAAGTGGTAATACATTTAATGAATGCTTATGTGTGGTGTTGGAGCAAAATCTGTGGCTCACTTGATGAAATTCTATCTCTTACAATGGGAAGTTGTGAAAGTAAAATTCTTAATAAATTCTAATATGACTTTAACAGTGCTTAATCTGCATCAAAAGAGAGACCCAAAGGTGCAACAAGATTTTATAGGTCAAGGTCACTACGACAAGGTCAAAGGTCAAATTAAGGTGACACCATGACAATACACACCTATAGCCCTAACCAATGTCCCTAGCAAGTATCAACTTCCTCAACCTTACGGTTTCCAAGATATAGCCCGGACAAGATTTTATTGGTCAAGGTCAAATCAAGGTCAGATCATGACGTTGCACAACTACATCCCCTAACCAATGTCCCTACCAAGTATCAACTTCCGACACCTTACGGTTTCCGAGATATAGCCCGGACAAGATTTTTGAACTCAAGGTCACTACGGCAAGATCAAAGGTCAAATCCTGGTCAGACCATGACGTTGCACACCTACGCATCCTAACCAATGTCCCTACCAAGTACCAACTTCCTACACCTTACGGTTTCCGAGATATAGCCCGGACAACATTTTATAGGTCAAGGTCACTACGGCAAGGTCAAAGGTCAAATCAAGGTCAGACCATGACATTGCACACCTACACCCCCTAACCAATATCCCTACCAATTATCAACTTCCTACACCTTACAGTTTCTGAGATATAGCCCGGACAAGATTTTAAAGGTCAAGGTCACTACAGCAAAGTCAAAGGTCAAATCAAGGTCAGACCATGACGTTGCACACCTACACCCCCTAACCAATATCCCTACCAAGTACCAACTTCCTACACCTTACGGTTTCCGAGATATAGCCCGGACAAGATTTTATAGGTCAAGGCCACTATGGCAAAGTCAAAGGTCAAATCAAGGTCAGACCATGACGTTGCAGACCTACACCCCCTAACCAATATCCCTACCAAGTATCAACTTCCTACACCTTACGGTTTCTGAGATATAGCCCGGACAAGATTTTATAGGTCAAGGTCACTACGGCAAGGTCAAAGGTTAAATCAAGGTCACACCATGACGTTGCACACCTACACCCCCTAACCAATGTCCCTGCCAAATATCAACTTCCTACACCTTACAGTTTCCGAGATATAGCCTGGACAAGATTTTATAGGTCAAGGTCACTACGGCAAGGTCAAAGGTCAAATCAAGGTCAGACCATGACGTTGCACACCTACACCCCCTAACCAACATCCCTACCACGTACCAACTTCCTACACCTTACGGTTTCCGAGATATAGCCCGGACAAGATTTTATATATATATAGGTCAAGGTCACTACGCCAAGGTCAAAGGTCAAATCAAGGTCAGGCCATGACGTTGCACAACTGCACCCCCTAACCAATGTCCCTACCAAGTATCAACTTCCTACACCTTACGGTTTCCGAGATATAGCCCGGACAAGATTTTCAAACTCAAGGTCACTACGGCAAGGTCAAAGGTCAAATCAAGGTCAGACCATGACGTTGCACACCTACACCCCCTAACCAATGTCCCTACCAAGTATCAACTTCCTACACCTTACGGTTTCTGAGATACAGCCCGGACAAACTATTTCCCGCCGCCCGCCCACCCGCCCACCCGCCCGCCCATCCGGACACCATGGGTGAAAACAATACCCCGACAGCCCTTAAGGGCTGTGGGGTAAAAATGTCAACTTTTTTTATAAACAATTTGTACATTTTGAACTGACATATGTCTAGCAATGTTATGTGTATGAATTATGTAGATATAAAAGGCAAAATACCTATACAATGCCCGATTATCACAGTTTTACACACCTGAATGACATTGACATAACATTATCCAAGTCAATAATAGAAGACACAAAATGACACTGTTTCAACAGAATACCATGACAACAATTTCTTAGTCAAGGGTTTATACTGGTCTTGCGAATTACAAGTTGCTAAGAACAGCGTATGTAAGCCCCACAATAAAAATAATATATTTTAAATGATATGTCCCACTGTAACTATTCTCATTAGAAAGTCTACTCTTCGACAGTTTAGAAGATGCTGCATCATTACGTGGTCTTCACAGATTTTCCCCTCACTGAGGCACATATGCCCCGATCACAATTGCAACACCATATCCTAAGCAATCAATATTCAATATATCCAAGTCACACTTACAACCACAGTCTGCATATAAGTGAAACCAAAGTCAAACCCAATTTGTCACACCCATCTGCATATCCTCTATGTCTGAGGTAATCTACAAGCTTGGTCCCAATTCCAACCATAGCATGAATATCTTAAATATCCAGTAATAACAATCATAATGTCTTGGTCACACTTTCCTCCGTATCACAAAATCATCAAGCCCTATATATGCAGGTCATACTTACTGCCATAGAGTGTGTTATTCTCCACATCCATAGCTATCAAAATCCTTATGACGGGGTCACACTTACCCCCATAGCCTGCATATCCACTGTACCCAAAGTCATCCAGACCCATGTTGTTTTCAAAGTCCTGTGTTGCTTGTGAGGGGAGCATCGCGTCTTCCTGTGACATTTCTGGGGTAGGAACTTCTGAGGCCCAGTTTTCTACACGACCCTCATTACCACCAGAAATGGGCTGCAACTGAGAGAAAGCTACACCTATACACACATTATGTAACCATAGATACAAGTTTAATTCAATATATTTTAGAGAAACATAGCTTGCAAGACATTTTATAAGTCCTATCACCAGGGGTAGTTTCAAAGGATGAAAGACATCCATACATTCTTGTTGGTGAAAATTCTGCTCTGACAACTACTTGGCATCAATATATACAATCAAGTCTCCCACTTCTGGCCTTTGCAGAAGTTCAAACGCAGGACCTGAGGTGTAAGAGCAAAGTCTCTTACCATTACACTTTCAGCATAGTGTACAAATACTTAACAAGAAGCACTGCATTTCAACTGGGTATTGTATAAATTTCCTTATCTACTAAACTAGACAAAATGTATTTTCATTGTGTGGTGTATCAATATGTCTGTGTACTATACGTCACTAGAAGCACTGTATTTTTGTTGGGTGGTGTACCAACTTCGTTATGTACTTTACTTAACCAGATGCACTGTGTTTTAGTTGGGTGGTGTACATTACCTCTGGTTCAGAGTATTCACTCTCCTCCAGACTGAAGTGCTCCTCACTGGAGCTGCTACTTTCTGCCATCACACCATACTTGCCATGATAACTTGCTTTGGCTGTTGCAGACTTGGGCTTCACGACAGCGGGCGCTTTCAATTCTGGATTTGATCTCACATTTGCAGAGGAACCTTTATCTGCAGCGTTTTAACAAAATTAGTGTAGAACACGGTAAAATGGAAACTAATTTGCCAACCGAAAGACACTGATCTGGCTACCTTATATTTTCTTGTAAAAAAACCTGTTTCCTTACATATTCCGTATTTTAACTTTACCAAAATATTCCGTGACAAAAATATTTGACAATATTTTATTATATTCCATCAATATATCAAACATTTTGTCCTCAAATTCTTCAAAAAGCAGATCTGGTTCATATTTATATGCGAGTCAGGTATGCATTTGAAAACTTATGTCATGGAATTAAGTAAATCAAACACAACTGGTTTTTCATCGAGTTTCCACTTTAAGTAAGTAGTTCTAAAATTTGCCATTCAACCACAACACAAAACAAAATGTACATTTTCACACACTTTAGACTCTGAATAAGATCAAGACACTAAATCTCCAGGGTCTGACTTTATGGGTTATGGGTAAATGTCCACTTGAATTATTAATACAGAATTTTTGTTAGACTGGGAAATCAACACCGGTTATTCTTGTAACTAAATTTGATTTATAGTAGTTTAATTTATAGAGTTTACTTTATTTGCAAACAGATTTTGACATTTTGTTTTAAATAAAATCATTTCAATACTTCTCATTTTTCTACCGAAGCTTAACAAATTTTGTGATCATGAAAGTATCTATCTTGACAAATGCAATGTATGTAACAACATATAAACACCCAAGTTACTATGACCTGTTGTTTGTTTCTACTAAATTTCCCAGATTTTTAATAACTGACTTCATTCAAATGAATATCTCATACGGAATAGCTTCATAAGCTCACATCATCCATGCTTTTAGTATTGACATTTTTTACCTTGCTTTACTTGCGGCTTTTTCTTCTTCTGTTTCTTTTTGGGTTGTTCCTTTCGAAAAAACAACAACACACATATACAGGTATCTAACAATGAAGAAGTATTCCAGTAGAACATTTGTAACCCTTAAGAGAGCTGTATTCATCTGTCATAGGACCAGAAATTGAATGTAACACCAATATAGCAGAACTTTTAAAAACCCTTAGTCTACATACACATGTAATCGGCTTATAACATCGAACGGCCGATTTGCGATAGCGACTTTTTCCCTCCTTATTTATGTTTGGTTGTTTACATGTATCCGACTCCGATTTGCGACATCTGACTGCGATTTTTTCGCTCTGGGACCCAAAAAAATCGTATGACAAGTGAATTTAGATGAATGTCGACAGAATATTGCGAAGGTTGAAAAAACTTCGCCATCGCAAATCGGCCGTCGGGTGTCGTGAGCCGCATACATGTGTACTTACACCAGTATGTTACATATGCCAACATATTGATATGTGTTTTATCAAAAAAAAAAAATCCTATTCATTTTTAGAGCAAAATGTTTTGAATGGAAAGTAATGGAAACTTACCTGAGACTTCGTTAATCCTATGATCCTAAAAGAATGTTGACAATGACACAATACGAAATACAATTTCAGTTGGTCTCACCTTTGCTTTGACAGCAGCTGTGGGAAGCCAGTTTTCATCCACTTCAGCCTTGTTATTATTATTTGGGATCTACAGTAACAAAAGCAATAACAATAGCACAAAGAGAGCTGGACACAAGTTCATCATAGGGTACAAAGAAAAAGGCCGTCTTACTAAACTCACAACAGTCACTGAAAACCACTAGAAATAGGACGCCCTGTTAAGAGTAGCTGCAACATATGAAAAGAAATAGGATAGCACAGAACACACATTATCATGTGTAATGTCCACCCCATGACCATTTTGCAACAATTGTACAGTAGTCTTACAAGACCCTGTTTCATTTGTGTTTTTGTATTTTTGGCAAAAATTCGAAATTTAAAATGGCCACCATTTTTGGGGAGAAGAAAATTTTTTGAAAATTGGCAAGAGTAGATTACTTAGACACCCTGGGGGTCGAAAGTTTCGACGAAATCCCTCTATTTCACACGGTTAAGGAGATGGAAGCTAATTTGTGTTTTCCATTTTTGGCGAAAATTTGAAAATTCAAAATGGCCGTCATTTTTAAGGGGAGGAAAATTTTTTTTGAAAATTATAGTTGTTTGCTGAGATACCCTGTGGGTCGAAAATTCCGACGAAATTGTTCTATCTCGCACAGGTAAGGAGACAGAAGCAAATTTGTGTTTTTGCATTTTTGGCAAAAATTTGAAAATTCAAAATGGCCACCATTTTTGGGGAGAGGAAAATATTTTGAAAATTGCCAATAGTACATTGCTTAGATACCCTTTGGGTCGAAAATTTAGACAAAATCGCTCTATCTCTCACGGTTAAGGAGATAGAAGCCAATTTGTGTTTTTTGCTATGTAGCTATTACTCAGGAGGTTAAAGCTATTACCATCAACAACAATACCAAGCAAGCAACTGACCCCATAAACCTTCCCACCAAATTTTACAAAGATGAGTTAAATATGTTTCCTTTAAAAGAGTGAAAACAGATATACAATTCAGAGTATGCTCAAAATAGCAAAGCAGTTATTACTCAGATAGCTACAAAGCTATCATCGACCAAAAGCTATACTGGCCAAACTATTGACCCAATTATCCTTCATATAAATTTTTGTGAAGATAGAAAACATTGTTTTATTAAAATGTCCAGAAAAAAGTCAACTAAAAATAGCATAATAGCTTTATAGCACAGTAGTTATTACTCAGTTAGCTATAAAGGTATTATCACCAAAAGCAATCCCAAGGAAGCTACTGATCCAATAATCCTCCATCCCAAATTTTGTGAACATAGGTGAAATACTTTTCCTTTAAAATGCTTAAAATAAAAAAAAGCTACTCAGAGTAGCTAAGTACCTATTACTCAGTCAGTTATATACCTATTATCACTAAAAGCAATCCCAACCAACATATTGACCTAAACATTGCTCATACCAAATTTGGTAAAGATATGTCAAATATTTTTCCTTAAAATGCCCGGAGACAAAAGAAGTACACAAAAGCAGCTAAGTAGCTATTACTCAGTTAGTTACAGAGTTATCTTCACCAAAAGCAATCCCATGCAAGCTATTAACCCAATAAACACCCATACCAAATTTGGTAAAGATAGGATAAATACTTTTCCTTGAAATGACCGGAAACCGGACGGCGGAAAAAGCAAAACTAATATGTCCACCCCCAGTGGGGTGGACATAATTCCACTTACATTTTAGGGATTTATATCAACTGAAGGATTGTGTGTTACTTGTGTGATGAAATAAAAGCTCAATATTTAACATTTTCAAGACAGCTGTGTCTATGTTTATTTTACTTAATAGAATAAAATACATTTGTTATTTATACTTATGAAAGCAAAGGGTTTACATCGCTGCCCCCAGGTCAATGGAATCATATAAACTGTTACCTTGTTTATTAAAGGTTAACATAGCTGCCCCATTGTCAAGATTTCCATAAAGGAATCTTGTGACCACATTTTCCAAAAAGTGCTTATAAGCAAGTCTTCAAACAGTAAATTTGGTCATATGTCTTTGTGAAAGGTCAAATACACAGTATCACAAAACTTTTCTTAGACCCACACTAAAGACAACTCAAATTTGTACAAAATCTGCCCAGTTACTCAAGGAACCAAAAAGTGAGCTGCATTTTATATTCTCCTCCCCTGCGTGTCAGTGAGAGATCATAAAGGGAAAGTGTAACTTATTAGAATGATCCTATGTTTTTGTCAAGGACCGAGAGTGTACACAATACCATGACAGGGTCTTACAGATACAACAAAATCTGTCATTTGCCTTTGAAAGAGAACACAAACAATGACAATTTTTGACTCATTTCATGCAATAATTTGTAAAATACATATTTTGACACCTTCTAATATTCAAATAGAAAAGACAACTTTCATACATTTATAAATTTTCACATTTATAAAGAAGGATAAAGCTGAGCCAGAAATCAGATTAAATTTAAGAAAAAAATTGCTCTTAGCCAAGATAACCTTTGGCTTAAATCTTATTCACAAAGTTAAGCTGATAATTTGGATTAAGTACAAAAGATTCAACCATATTTCATCCAAAATTTAGCCTAGTTTGATTGATGAGTCAAAGTTATGCCAAAAGTTGAGCATAAAACCCAACTTCTCTGTGAATACCGATCTTGGTCCAATCCGATTTTTAAATAAACTGAAGCAAATTTTTCACTGATCTTTCAGAAATGCCTGTTGATACCATGACCTCCAGTTATCACAAGGGCTGCAAATAATCCATCAGATAATACTGAACATGCCTAACAAAAACACAAGACTGAACATGCTTACATCCTTCACACTGACACTGACAGAGCTGGTTACTGCCACTTTACTGACTGGCTGAGGCTGCTGCTGCGGCGGCTGCTGCTTCTGCAGCTGTTTTTGTTGCTGCTTTCCCTGGGCCTGGACAGTCTTCTGAGTTCTGAGAAAATAAAAATTGGAAGAAAAGAAGATGAGCCAAAGTATGTAAACTTACCAGTGTTTGTGAGGTTTTTATGGGAGAGTAATCCACATATAGGTGACAGCCAGTCAGCCTGTGAGCAGAACTACTGTAAATCCTGCTGACCACCAAGCCACTGGATCAACAAGCTTTTTCTATATGAAGATAAATTTAGTTTGGTTTATTTTTCACTTGACAGTGTGTCATAAGCAACTATTACATTTGTTAAAAAAACAAACTAGAGGTTCGCTACCAAAGCGATTGTTTTTGCATGAACAAAGTGTCCCAAAAGAAAGATGGTGTTGGCTGCTTATAATAGAAAGAAGATCTTGCCTAGATACCCTGTCAATCTAAAATTATATCGAAAAAAAAAAATTGGAAAATTTAAAATGGTTGAGGAGATACAAGCAATTTTAAGTTTTTTGGCAAACATTTGAAAATTTCAAATGGCTGACATTTTTGAAAAGAGGAAAATTTTTTGAAAATTGGGCAGAGTATCTGGCTTAGATACCCTGTGGATCGAAACTTTTGCCGAAATCATTTTATACCGCATGATTTAGGAGATACAAGCAGTTTAAAGTTTTTCCATTTTTGTCCAAAAATTCAAAATGGCCGCCATTTTTGGAAGAAGGAAATTTTTTTGAAAATTGAGCAGAGTATCTTGCATATGTACCCTGTAGGACAAAAATTTCGCCGAAATCGCTCTATCTCGCACGGTTTAGGAGATACAAGCAATTTTAAGTTTTACCATTTTTGTCAAAAAATTACAAAATTCAAAATGGCCGTCATTTTTGGAGAGAGGAATTTTTTTGGAATTGAGCAGAGTACTTAGCAGAGATACCCTGTGGGTCAAAAATTTCATCGAAATTGCTGTATCTCGCACGGTTTAGAAGTTATTAAGAGATTTGTATTTTCCTCATTAATAAAAATTTTAATGCTTAATTAATTGGCCATTTTTTAATGGAAGTCTACCAAAATCTACTCATTTGCAGATCTTTATACCATGCATCCATATATCAAATTTCAGGCGAATATTTTAAACGCTTCTTAAGTTATCATCCGGACAAGCCAAATCCTGTTTTTGGTCATGTGACTTCTCTGATTGGTTGAAATGTCATGGCACCAAATTCAGAAAATTTTCCCAGGGCTACTAAATATATGTGCCAAGTTTGAAGAAATTCCATCCACTAGTAAAGACGCTATAGGTGGGCAAACTTGCGGAGCCGGCGGATACGGCGCAGCCGGCGGACCCTTCCGTGAGAATTCCTCCCATATGCAAACAAGCATCCTTCGTGGGACGCTTATAAAACAAAGGATTTCTAAAGCTGGTGTTATAATATTCAGTAAACAGGCGAAGTCAAGGTCACAGATCTTAAAATGATACTCATGTTCAATTTTTACTCTAACTATCTGTGACATATCCTGACTGTAGCATTCTAGAAACTAGTACTATAAACTTTATTTAACTAAAGGCAATCTTGATTAACACATGGTTTATAAAACCAATACACTTAACAAGCAATCAGTGCCCAGTGCTCTGTGTCAGCTGACTGTGTGTTTTGAGTTTCAGAGTAGAAGTGGCAGAAGAAAAGGACACAAAAGTTGTGCCCTGGAATGGTATTCAGAAGGAAAGTAACAACTTGAAGGTAACTGTTAAGGTGTAAAAAGTAGGTTAAAACATATTTAAAGAAAATACTGCAAATGCAAAAGTTTTTGAGTTACAACTGATTTACTGAACAGTGAGAATCTGAAAGTAGCTTTTGCTCAGCTATGCAATCAGTTAAAGGGCTGCAATTTTAATATGGTATAGCTCATGCAAAAGTCAAAAGTAGGTAAATGACATATTTAGACAAATATTGTAAATGAAATAGTTTTCAAGTTACAACTGATTTACTCAACAGTGAGAATGTGAAAGTAGCTATTACTCAACTATGCAAGGAGCTACAGGTTTCAATTTTGCTATTTCATAGCTGACCCAAAAGAAGGTTAATAACTTATTTAAACAATATACTGTACATGCAATAGTTTTCAAGTTACAACTGATTAACTGAACAGTGAAAATGTAAAAGTAGCTATTACTCAGCTATGCCATGAGCTACAGGTCTACAATTTCACTATGTTATAGCTGACCCATAAGTATGTGAACAACATATTTAAACAGAATACTCTAAATGCAATAGTTTTCCAGTTACATCTGATTTACTCAACAGTGAGAACCTGAAAGTAGCTCTTTCTTGGATATGCCATGACATACAGGTCTGCAATTTTACTATGTTTTAGCTGACCCAAAAGTAGATGAACAACACATTTACAGAAAATACTTTAAATGCAATAGTTTTCAAGTTACAACTGATTTACCCAACAGTGAGAACCAGAGAATAGCTATTCCATAGCTAAACCACGAGCTACACATCTCCAATTTTACAATGCTATAGCTAATTCAAAGGTAGATGAATAAGATATTTAAACAAAATTCTCAGAATGCAATGATCTTCAAGTAACAACTGATTTACTCAATAAAGAAAACCTTAAGGTAAACAACGTATTTAAAGAAAATACTCTAAATGCAATACTTTTCTAGTCACAACTGATTTACTCAACAGTGAGAACCTGAAACAGTGTTCACTCTAGAGTTGGAGCTACTTGAGTCAAATGACTCCTTTGCTAAATTTTGGTGGGACATTTAGTAAATGTGATGAGTCAAATGACAAAAATTAACCTTACATTTGAGCAAATTGACTTAAATAGGAGAGAAGAAAAATTGTTTCAATAAATATGGACCAACCCTGCACTACCTAAAACTAGAATAGGTTCACTCAGGGAGTTGTTTTTATTTCATACAAAAAACTCCATTATTTATGTAAATGGATATAAATTCGCCACTTTTTGAAAACTAGGGTGAAGTGGCTGGCCTTCTGCCAACCACGGAGTCGAATCTTAGGACAGCAGTGGGTGTTGAAATCTGTAAACTTGGTATTATCGCCCGCTAAACAGAGTGAGGTGCGGTGACAGTAAAATATTGCTGGATTATATATTTGTAAAATATTGTTAGAAACACCATTGTAGCCTCACGTTTTCATCACTCTGTGGGTGTACAACTACCAGCATTTGATATTTTATTTGTTTTAAATATTGCGAGAAGACAGAGTGAGGTGCGGCGACAGTAAAATATTGCTGGATTATATATTTGTAAAATATTGTTAGAAACCCCATCGTAGCCTCACGTTTTCATCACTCTGTGGGTGTACAACTACCAGCATTTGATATTTTATCTGTTTTAAATATTGTGAGAAGACAGAAATATTGCTGGATTATATATTTGTAAAATGTTGTTAGAAACCCCATCGTAGCCTCACGTTTAGAAACCCCATCATGATAGACGGGAACCAGCCACCTTTAACAATAAAGGGACTGGTATCGGCCAGGATGGCCTTGAATACATCATTGCCAGCTGTTATTATCGGGATATCTCGATCATTATTTTAATTACTTATATGCTTTTTGTATGTATTTAAAACATTTTAAACATTTATTATTGAAATTATAACATCAAATATTGTGAAGTAAACTTAAAAATATTTTGGAATGACAATAATCTGTAGAAGCAAAACATGTTTTGGGTGATAATAGAAGATCGACAGTACTTAAACTAACTACTGAAGTGTTGTACCTAAGATGGTGGCCGATACCTGACCCTACATTGCAGAGTAGGGTCGGCGGAAACCAGACTACCATCATGATACCTTTAGGACATACAAAAGCACCTTCTAGTGGTTGAATGTAGATATACGGAGTTTGAATATTTTCATTGTCTCTGCCAGAGGTGATCTCGATTTTGATTGGCTAAACGAAAAATGTATAGTACTACCGTGACGTCACTTCATTCATTAATTTCTTTGCGGTTTATTTGTTTGACAAATAATGGAGTACACGTAGATGGGCAGACAGCAATTTTACATTAACAGTGACTGCGTGATAAACCCTGCAGACGAATAAATTAATTGGGGTTTAAGGTCTAGAAACCAGCAGACGAAACCGTTAAAAAAGACTCGTTCGAGTAGGCCATTACAATGGCAAACACAATAGTTTCTAGGACATACGGGTCCTTGGAGAAAGCCAGACGAAGTGCTAGACAAGCTTTTTACTTTATAAAATATAACTGAATAAAAGCATTAAAAACCTTCAAAATGGCAGTGTATAGTATAGACCTTAATGTACCGATATGTGAACAAATATTATGAAGAATTTGATATTTAAGGGCTTAAACGGCCCTTTTAAAATCGCGACCGCAACTCAGTACATAACTCGAATCAAAGATTCGACTAAAAACCTGGTTTTAAGGCAATAACATACCATGTAAAATTTAAGTTAAATTATTATTTAACATCTTTTCCAGCTGAAAATTGTTTTTAACATAGATGCAACTTTTCAAAAGTTTGTCCCACAGTAGTTTAAAATGTTTGTTGTTGTTCTTGTTAACAATTGTCTTTGAAGTCACTTGTAAGAGTGCATTATGTAAAAATGTACTGTAAAAAGAAAAAAATATTAAAAACTGGATAATAAAATCTTGTTGTGCAATAGATATTTATTTCTATATATATTTAACAAAACTATGAAAAAAGTGGCAAATTTACATCCACTGGTGAGTTTAAATCACTTACTATAAACGTGTTTTCCATTGATAAATACAGAATTTTTGTTAAACGAAGTATGATTGGACAGTGCCGTTTCCACTCGACCAATCAAATTAAGGCATTTAAAAGCAAGGAAACATGGAGGAATCGGGTTAAAAAGACAATATATGTGTCTTTTTACTTGATTTCTAAACAAAATTCGTCTAATTTCTCCAATATTTACAGCGAAAACGCGGGCGATAATGCAAAATATATGCGTCACCGCGACTCGGGACCATAACGTGTACGCATCTTTTCGCCCCAGTATAGCGACAAAAGACGCGGAAACGCGTAGTAAAATGAACTCTGCTGAAAGTAACTATTGCTCAGCTATGCTATGACATACAGGTCTGCAAATTCACTATTTTATACCTGACCCAAAAGTAGGTGAACAACATATTTAAACAAAATACTCTAAATGCAATAGTTTTCAAGTTATAACTGATTCACTCAACAGTGAGAACCTGAGAATAGCTATTACACAGCTATGCCATGAGCTACACGTCTCCAATTTTACAATGTTATAGCTAACTCAAAAGTAGATGAATAACATATTTAAATAAATTCTCTAAATGCAATAGTTTTCAAGTTACAACTGATTTACTCAAGAGAGAAAACCTCAAAGTACCTATTGCTCAGCTATTTAATGAGCTACTGGTCTGCAACTTTACTATGTTATAGCTGACCCAAAAGTAGGTGAATAACATATTTAAAGAAAATACTCTAAATGCAATAGTTTTCAAATTACAACTGATTTACTCAACAGTGAGAACCTCAAGGTAGCTATTACTCAGCTATGCCATGAGACACAGGTCTGTAATTTCACTATGATAGAGCTGACCCAAAAATAGGCGAACAACATATTGAAACAAAATACTCTACATGCAATAGTTTTCAAGTTACAACTGATTTACTCAACAGTGAGAACCTCAAAATAGCTATTTCTCAGCTATGCCATGAGCTACAGGTCTGCAATTTTACAATGTTATAGCTGACCCAAAAGTACATGAAAAACATATGAAACAAAATACTCTAAATGCAACAGTTTTGAAGATACACACAACTTACTCAACAGTGATAACGTCAAAGTAGCTATTAATCGGCTCTGCAATAAGCTATGGGTCTGCAACTTTAAAATGTTATAGCTGATCCAAAAGTAGCTGAATAACATATTTATACAAAATTCTCTAAATGCAATAGTTTTTGAGTTACAAGTGATTTTACTTATTATGAAAGGTACTGAAAAATCAGAAAGTAGCTATTACTCACTTAACTATTGGAACAGACACCCAAGTTACTCATCATGTTGTAGCTATGAAAAATGTTGCTGAGTAACATATTTTAATAAAATGCTCTAAATGCAATACTTTTCAAGTTATAAGTGATTCAGTGCACGATTTCATGAATTTTAATGCATTAAAAATTATTTTAAAAATTCATGAAAACATAATTAAAAAAGATCCAGGCCTGATACTCACACAAAGAAATTTACTAGTAGCCTAGTACATATAAGCATGATAACAGAAATCCCTGCAATAGTCAGTGAGAAAATAGGTGATTTAGTGCATTATTTCATGAATTTTAATGCATTAAAAATTCATAAAAATTCATAAAAAATTAAGACAGATCCAGGTTTGACACTCACACAAGAGAATCTACTTCTGGCCTAGTACATATGCAAGCAATGGGAGAAATCCCTGTAATAGTCACTGAGAAAATTGTGATAAAGTATTGAAATTTTCACACTTTTGGTGGGGGTACCTCCCTTGTAATGTCTCTAGCAAACAGACAAACAGACAGATTTGCATGCCTTGAACAATTTTTCATCCTCAATAGATAAGGTATCTTTTAAAAAAAACAGCATGTCTCTAGGCCTTGTAGTTTTGGAGGAGAAGTTGTTCACACGGATGTATATGCGGACGCCAACACCGCAGAGTGACGACATAAAAATATGGCAATGTCCATCAAGAAAATAAGTTAAACCTGTTAATGTAAACAGCTTTAACTCACCTTTTTATACGCTTAGATAACATACACAATACCAAGCAAACAGATCAAAAATAAATACTAACCCTTCTTTATTTTAAAGCAAATAAAACAATACAGTAAAAATGAATGCAGTTCTAGATAACATACAAAAAGGCACACAATAGACATTATGATGAAACTTTCTCACAGATCCATGCATATCTAACGCTTGTGTTATTCAAATTATAAAGAGTTTTTCAAAGTTTGCTAGGGCTCTTAATACATAAAACACAATATACAGACGAAATTGTACATAATACACACTAATCAAATAGAGAGAAACAAATTTGTAAAGCATAACCAGGCTGAAAAACCAAAAGCTTACTTTTTGTATAACCTTTATTAATAATAAAGACAGTTTCATTATTGAAACAAAGTGCACGGCAAATAGTTGAGGATGAAATGAACACAACACATAATCAACCAGCAAAGAGATTTTGGTATCCAAGTAAAACAAAATTTTAAAACAATTTGAAAGACAAGATGGGACAGTGAGATAAAATCAAGTAACAGAAGAGATTTATATAATAAAAGAGGCATGCTAACATATAAGGAGCTGAAAATAATGAATCGGGAGAGTAGGACTAGGTTTTTAACGGTCTGCCTTTATCAACATTAGTCCAAATTTGTTAGTACCAATACTTGTGTGCTTCTACAACTAGATGGTTAAGAAGAATGTAGAAATAAACTACATATGTGTGGCCTTTATCAGTGATTCAGTCACAAAATTAGCCTCAAATAAAGGACTATGAGACTCGCTTGTGAGCCAAAAAAAACATGATTGACCATTCCACATGAAGTGTCATCCTTAGTCAGCAAGAAAATATATGCAGTATCATTTCATTCGCGCAATAGTCTTCAAAACATTATTAAACTAGATTGGGCCAACTCGGCGCCAACATATCCCCAGACAGGTCATCACTCACGCCACAGGTTTTGATCGGGAATTTTTTAAAACATAATTACCCATTATTATATGAACTTCAGCACATCAATCTACTCTGTTTATATCTCCCCAAGGAAGATGGTGTATCCCCAGACGCCGAATACATAACTCAAATTATATTTTCAATCTTCCTGCAATGATAACTCTAAACCTATTTTCAAAGTATTTAAATGATTGATGATTGAATGCCCATTCTAAAATAATAATCCCAAAAGAGCATATCTGTTTCTATATTTGTTGACAAATAAAATATTATTTTTAACTCAACTCATCATATTTTTCAATCTTCCTTCAAAGTATTTAAATGATTGATGATTCAATGTCCATTCTAAAATTCATAATCCCAAAAGCGCATATCTGTTTCTATATTTGTTCACAAATAAAATATTATTTAAAAAAAAATTATTTATATTATTATTTTATTATATTATTTTTAGAATTTGCAAATTGTTTTCAGTTATTCATTTCCTCTATACCTATATATGTGGTCCATATATATGCAACCTAAATATGTGACACAATCTCAGTTCTGACTCCCCTTTGTGTTATATGTAATGAAGCCCACCACCTCCCACCCCCACCCCTCTCCCCTTCTCCACACCTCTCTCACTATTACACAAGATCTGCAACCCCATTGAGTTCTTTGTTTCTCATCTGATATCATTAAATACCTTTGTTTATTTAGTGTCACTCAATATAGCTGGAGGTCCCAGAGGTGGGTGGGGGGAATCCGGGTGGGGGGATGTGGGTTGAGCATAAATGGTAAACAAACAATCTATATAAAAGGGGTACTCAAATACAAAAAGAATTGAGAATTTTAAGTATGTGATTATCAACTGAAATGAGTTCATAACTGTAGGAGCTGTGCCAAAATTAACTGAGGCAAGTTGAATAAAACTGGGCTAGTTGAGGGTTAAAAATCCCCTAGTTTTACTACATAAGGATATAATTTCATTAATATTGGGACTTAAAGCTCACTTAAAGTGTCCATTTTGTCTACTTCAATATGTTTCACCAGTTTCATTTTAAAAAGTGAAAAACTCAGCAAGCAGAGGTATAACACACAAAAATAAGTTCTTAAAAGACTAAGATAGCCATAACATTATTAATATTCAAAATTTAAATAGACAGGCATTTCCTTTTAAAAATTCAAAGATTTCAGCTCTATAACCCACATAGTTTGACAGTTACTGGGCTTTAAAGTGGCATAATATCCATAAATTGGGTTTCTGTGAGCATTTTACAATTGTTAAAGAGACCTTAGCAATTAAACTACAGATCTGAAACTTTTTGGGGGGACATACATAACAAACAAAAATCATATATAATACAGTTTAAGACTTGTCACACTAAGCATTTCCAAATAACAGGGCAAAATACGGAAAAAATGTCAAAAAAGGCACTTGGGCGAGTGTCTATGGCCCTCATACACAGGTTAAATGTCTACTAAAAACCTTGATTTTCGGCATATGTAAAAAGGACATAATAATGCATTCCCAGATGGGATTTCAGCTCCATCAATCACATAGTTTAACAGTTACAGGGCTTAAAGGTGGTAAAAAGTCCAAATATTGGGTCATTGTGGGCCTTTTAGAGATCTCGATGTGGCTTTCAAATTAAAGCTTCAGACTTAAAATTTGTTACATACTAAGATTACACATAGAATATGTATCTAATAAAGTTTGAAACTTCTCAGACTTACCATTTCCAAGTTACAGAGCAAAATATGTGAAAAATGTCTTAAAAGGGTCACTCAGGTGGGTGTTAAAGGTCCTCATACACAGGTTAAATGTCTACTTGAAGCCTTGATTTTTGGCACATGTAAAAAGAACATAATAATGTATTCCCAGATGAGATTTCAGCTCTATCAGTCACATAGTTTAACAGTCACAGGCCTTAAAATTGGCAAAAAGTCCAAATACTGGGTCTTTATGGGGCCTTCTAGAGACCTAAATGTGGCCTTCAAATTAAAGCTTCAGACTTAAAATTTGTCACATACTAAGATTACACATAGAATATGCATCTAATACTGTTTGAAACTTCTTAGACTTACCATTTCCAAGTTACAGGGAAAAATATGTGAAAAATGTCTAAAAATGGTCACTCGGGTGGGGATTTATGGTCCTCATACACAGGTTAAATGTCTTCTTAAAGCCTTAATTTTTGGCACATATAAAAATAACATACTAATATCTTCTCAGATAGGATTTGAGCTCTATCAGTCACATAGTTTGACAGTCACAGGGCTTAAAAGTAGCAAAAAGTCCAAATATTGGGTCTTTGGGAGCCTTTTAGAGACCTCAATTTGACCTTCAAAATTAAAGCTTCAGACTTAAAATCTGTTACATACTAAGATTACACACAGAATATATATCTAATACAGTTTGAAACTTCTCAGACTTACCATTTCCAAGTTACAGGGAAAAAGATTAGAGACCTCAATTTGACCTTCAAAATTAAAGCTTCAGACTTAAAATCTGTTACATACTAAGATTACACACAGAATATATATCTAATACAGTTTGAAACTTCTCAGACTTACCATTTCCAAGTTACAGGGAAAAAGATGTGAAAAATGTCTTATAAGGGTCACTCGGGTGGGTGTTTATGGTCCTGATACACAGGTTAACTGTCTATTAAAGGCCTAAATGTTGGGGCACATATAAGAAAACACATAGATATATTCCCAGATGATATTTAACTTAGATGAGAGACATAGTTTGAAAGCTACAGTGCTTGAAAGTGGCAAAAAGTGCATAAATTGGGTCTCTGTGGGCACTTTTGAGACCTTAAGTCAACCCCTTTGGGTAAACCTACAGCCCTAAAATTTTCTACAGACAAGGATTACATATCAAAGTTATACCTAGCGCAGTTTGAGACTCATCAGAATTATCACTTCCAAATTATAGGGCAAAATATGTGTAAAGTATAGCAAAAAATCCCTAAGTGGGGGTATTTATGGGCCTCAAACACAATTTTCTCCTCAACTTAAAGTCATGATTTTCGGCACATGTACTAAGAACATATTAATGTGTTGTCAGGTAAAATTTCAGCCAGCTGAGCATCATAGTTTGTGACCTACAGGGCTCTAAGTGGCCAAAAGTGCAATTTCTGACCTTAAGGTGGCCATAAGTTCTTTTTTACTGGGAGTTTAAGGTCACCTTAAAATAGGGATCTTCCTTTGGGCACCCTTAACATGTGTACCAAGTTTGAAAAAAAAATATTAATTTGTTTTTGAGTTATCGCGTCCACAAGGAAATTTCTACGGCGGCGGCGGCGGCGGTGGCGGCGGCGGCGGCGGCGGCGGCGCGACGGACCTGAATCCAATATATCCCCGACTTTCGTCTGGGGATATAATAATAACTAGAGGATCACTTGCAAAATGCAAAGCAAAGCGATTGTTTTTGCATGGTATATACAAAGCGTCCCGAAAAGGAGAAATAATGGCAGCTTTATCATGTAAGAAAGTTCTACTTATAGCTTAACAAAGCCAGAATATAGGAAAAGTGGTTCTTGGGCACGGTAGTTATCTTGGAAAATTGGTGTTTCAAAAATTTTGATAAAATTGCTCTACCTTGCACGGTTAAGGAGACAGGCAATTTGGTGTTTTCACTTTTTGTCACAAATTTGAAAATTGACAATGACCCCCATTTTTGGGAAGGGTAAATTTTTGGGGGAAATTGGGTAGAATAGTTTGCTTACATACCCAAAGAAATGGCCGCCATTTTTGGCAAGTGAAATATTTGTTTAAACTTGGAAAGGCTAGTCTTTACAGATACCATGTAGGTTAAAAAGTTTGCCAAATTTGCTCTGTCTGGCACGGTTTTCGAGATACAAGCATTTTGTGTTTTGCAATTTTTGCGAAAAATTCAAAAATTCAAAATGGCCACCATTTTTGGTGGGACAAAAACTTTGTGAAAATTGGGTCAGCTACTCAGCAGTTATCCTATGGGTCAAAATTTTTGTCGAAATTGTTCTATCTAGCACGGTTTTCCAGATACAAGCATTTTTGTGTTATGCATTTTGGAAAAAAAATTCGAAAATTCAAAATGGCTGCTATTTTTGGCAAGTGAAATATTCGTTGAAACTTCAAAAGGCTAGACTTCACAGATGGGTCAAAAATTTTGCCGAAATTGCTCTATCTCGCACGGTTTTCGAGATACAAGCATTTTTGTGTTTGGCATTTTTGAAAAAAAATTCGAAAATTCAAAATGGCTGCCATTTTTGGCAAGTGAAATATTTGTTGAAACTTGGAAAGGGTAGTCTTCACAGATATGCTGTGGATCAAAAATTTTGCCGAAATCGCTCTATCTAGCACGGTTTTTGAGATACAAGCATTTTTGTGCTTGTGATTTTTGCGAAAAATCTGAAAAATTAAAATGGCAGTCATTTTTGGCGGGAGAAAAAATTTTTGGAAACTGGGTTAGCTACTCAGAAGAGGTACTCTGCGGGTCAAAAATTTCATCGAAATCAGTCTATCTAGCACGGTTTTTGAGATACAATGATTTTTGTGTGTTGCATTTTTGAAAAAAAAATTTGAAAATTCAAAATGGCCACCATTTTTGGCAAGTGAAATATTTGTTGAAACTTGGAAAGGCTAGTCTTCACAGATACCCTGTCGGTCAAAAATTTTGCCAAAATCCCACTAGTAAATTTTTATTTTATGAAGAAAATGGTTTCAAAAAGTACTCGTATATCAGTATTGTTCTATATTTGTACCTTATGAGCCTATATTTCCAATTTTGTGTTTTTCATTTTTTTCAATGACCCCCATTTTTCGGGAGGAGAATTTTTTTGGAAAATTGGCAAGAATGTTTGCTTAGGTACCCTGTGAATAGAAAATTTCAATGAAATCGCTCTATCTCACACGGTTAAGGAGATACAAGCAGTTTTGTGTTTTACTCATTAAGAAAATTGTTAATGCTTAATTAATCATCAATAACTCAGTCATTTCTTAACCTATCCCTGATAAAATTTAACGTCGCTCAGATCTTTATATGAAGATGGTATTTACTAAATTTCAGGTGGATAGATAAAATTCTTTGTACGTAATTTATCATCAGGACAAGGACGCCCTTCCAAAAAACGCATTTTTGGTCATGTGACCTCTCTGATTAGTTAAAAGGTCATCACAGCATATTCAGAAAAAATTTCCCAGGTCTACTGCATACACCTGCCAAACATCAAAAGAATCTACCTTATGGCTGTGAAGCTATTGCGAAAAGAAAATGCGGATCCGGTGGAGTCGCTTCTCCCATACTCCCATTATCAATACAAAGTGCAACACACCAACAGCAAAATCTCACATGACAATCAAAGTTGGGGAGACAACAAACATGCAATTTGTAAACCATACTGTTTCACAACAACCATCATACATGCATGCATTATCAATTTACCCAACAGTTGTTTTCTTGGGTTGAGCAACTATTTGTGGCTCAGACTTTTCTGAATTTGAATTCTTTGTGTCCTTCTTATCAGCATCACTGTTTGCACAATATACACAAAATTCTTAACTTTGCTGAAACATATTTAACTTTACTGTGAGGTTAACTTGGAAAATGCACCTCATAAAATACACCTCACAAAATCTTGCCACAGTTGCACTGTCTGGGAGCATCATTATATTATCTTTTGCAGGCAGGCTTTCTGCAACCTGTTTGACCCCTTAACGCATTTTGCATTATGGGGTGTAAAAGTTACATGTAGAGAATTCCTTCAAACCTGTGATGAAAGAGCAATAATGGCTTATGATTGGTTTAATTTTTCATGAGAAGAAATGATCACATGTTTTTATATCACACTTTTGAACATACAACTATATACATGGCAGCTATTTCATCTGCAAGAACACATTAATGTGTTCTCAATTGAAGTTTTCGCTGGATAAGCCATCCACTTTGACAGCTACAGGGATGTTAGTGGCTTAAAGTGCATTTCCAGAGTTGTTGCCAGCTTTTGATGAAAGGGGGGGGGGGATTTCAAAGATAAAAAGGGAGATCCGATCCTCAATGGAAATATTTCCAGAGATGATCAAACTTTAGTACATATTATGACATAACCGTGTCATACACTGTTATCTGACAAAAACTGAAACTCATATAAAATAATGTAATGCATATTGCTACTTACAGGCATACATTGAAGAAATCACTAATGGATGTATTACCTAAACGTTAGTGGTCGGACTGGTTCTGAAAATAAAAACCGGTTTTCGGGGCTTTGAAACCAAACAAAATCCGGGATTTCAAAAGTTTACAGGGATTTGATAAAAAGTTTTACGAGAGCGTACATGAGCTATATTCTAAATAGAAAATATGCATTCGCAAGATATTTTGAAGTTTGTAAACTTCATTTACCATGAATAAAAATAGCATCAGAGATGCCCGTACCCCACAGCCTTGGGAAATATTTTCAACACCATGAGATATAGAAGTACTGTACCAGTACAAACTTCAGGATACTTTCAGAGCACTGTCAGTTATATAAAGGTCCAAACAATATATAAATGGAGAAATAATGTTTAAAAGAAAGATAATGCGTATAAAGATGAAGTATTAAAACAAGATAATTCAATGACAAGATGACAGCATTAATCAGTAAACTAAAATTCAACACTCTTTATATACATCTGCATTTCCGAATTATGGTTAGATGGTTTGAATATTACCATGCATACAGAAGTGGTAATACATTTAATGAATGCTTATGTGTGGTGTTGGAGTAAAATCTGCGGCTCACTTGATGAAATTCTATCTCTTACAATGGGAAGTTATGAAAGTAAAATTCTTAATAAATTCTAATATGAATTAACAGTGCTTAATCTGCATCAAAAGACAGACCCAAAGGTGCAACAAGATTTTAAAGGTCAAGGTCACTACGGCAAGGTAAAAGGTCAAATTAAGGTCACACCATGATAATACACACCTATAGCCAATAACCAATGTCCCTACCAAGTATCAACTTCCTACACCTTACGGTTTCCGAGATACAGCCCTGACAATTTTATAGGTCAAGGTCACTATGGCAAGGTCAAAGGTCAAATCAAGGTCACACCATGATGCTGCACACCTACACCCCCTAGCCAATGTCTCTACCAAATATCAACTTCCTGCACCTAACAGTTTCCGAGATAAAGCCCCGACAATATTTTATAGGTCAAGGTCACTACAGCAAGGTTAAAGGTCAAATCAAGGTCAGACCATGACGTTGCACACCTACACCCCCTAATCAATATCCCTACCAAGTATCAACTTCCTACACCTTACGGTTTCTGAGATATAGCCCAGACAACATTTTATAGGTCAAGGTCACTACGGCAAGGTCAAAGGTCAAATCAAGGTCAGACCATGACGCTGCACACCTACACCCCCTAAGCAATATCCCTACCAAGTATCAACTTCCTACACCTTACGGTTTCCGAGATATAGCCTGGACAAGATTTCATAGGTCAAGGCCACTACGGCAAGGTCACAGGTCAAATCAAGGTCACACCTACACCCCCTAACCAATATCCGTACCACGTATCAACTTCCTACACTTTACGGTTTCTGAGATATAGCCTGGACAACATTTTATAGGTCAAGGTCACTAAAGCAAGGTCAAAGGTCAAATCAAGGTCACACCATGACGTTGCACAACTACACCCCCTAACCAATGTCCCTACCAAGTATCAACTTCCTACACCTTACAGTTTCTGATATAGCCCGGACAAGATTTTCAAACTCAAAGTCACCAGGGCAAGGTCAAAGGTCAAATCAAGGTCAGACCATGACGTTGCACACCTACACCCCCTAACCAATGTCCCCACCAAGTATCAACTTCCTACACCTTACGGTTTCTGAGATACAGCCCGGACAAACTTTTTCCCGCCGCCCGCCCACCCGCCTGCCTGACAGGACAGTTTAACATATTGCAAAGGTGAACACATTGCATTTTTTCACACACTTCAAATCATTCGACACAAGTCAAATGCAATCATAAACAGTACCTGACAGCAGCAGTGGCTCCCCCTGTATTGACACTGGCTGGTTTTGTGGCTGCAGCAGGTTTGGGTTGGGGTTCTGCTATATGACTTCTGATCTCTTTGATCAAGTCCTCCATATCTCTTGCCTATAAAAACAAGTACATGAAATTTAGCTTAGAAAAACTTACAACCTTTGTTTAAAAAAAAGAAAAAAATACAATTTACACGTATTTAAAGTATTTCTTAGTCACTGTTTGCAATTCTACTGAAGTTTAACCACCCAAATACTGGATTGATCGGCTCAAAAGACACTAATTACTGAATACCAAGAGAGCCTCATCAATACCCGTTTTATATCTGGGAGGAGATGGTAGTACACAGGTATTACTGCATCAAGAGTTCTGAGACCATTATACTGATATACCGTATTTATCCATATAAACACCCCCTTAACTTTGCAAAGTTCATATTTTGGGGTTTTACATCCCTCTCAACAACCAACACTTTTGAGATTCTGGGATTCTGAAAAAAGATGCGTTTTAGTATTTCCCCAATCGAATACCACTTACAAGAAATAAAGAA
Organism: Sabellastarte sp. h YS-2021; assembly: GCA_964017235.1. Lineage (NCBI taxonomy): Eukaryota > Metazoa > Annelida > Polychaeta > Sabellida > Sabellidae > Sabellastarte > Sabellastarte sp. h YS-2021. Next base: position 89,624,265 of record OZ024931.1, read on the forward strand.
AATAGAAAAAACATGGCAGTTTTGATGAAAGATGCATTGAAATCTGCAAAAATACGAGATAAAACTTTATAATTTCTTCAGATTTAAGGTCTGTTTCCAATATTTTAAGCACTCTCATCAATATACATGCTGGCAAGAGAGATCAAGGCTGTAAGTGTCCATTATCGCCCATTGCCACTGGACTCGACAGTTGATTTTTTTATCTGTAATAGTAGCCCCCTTTTGAAAATGCATCGCAGCCAGAATTTATACGAATAAATACGGTACTGAAATAAAACATTGTAATCAGATTTAACCTTCCCACTCTTGTATACTAATGTACCTGTTATACTGCTTTTAGCCTTCCTTTATAAGTGTACAGGTCTCCTCCAGGATGTTTCTAAAAATTCTGGAATTTTTAAAATCCTCTCATTATTTATGGCGAAATGTCAACCAGAAGGTCAAAGTCATTGAAAATGAAAACTCTGAGAATTCACGATTTTTTTTTTTTTTTTTTGTGGTATCCAGAATAAGAAAATTTAATCGCCTCTTCCTTTGATCAGTTCCTACCACCCCTTGGTGACGACCTAATCATGTTTTACAACTTTCCGATTTGTGAATTATGATTTGGATGGTGTGCCTTCGAATCCGCGAAGTCAGAGATTAGGTACATGGATACCTGACATGCATATACCTACCCACATAAAAATTTCAGAAATATCTGTTCATTACTTTTGGAGTTATTATGTCTGTATACAAACGGACAAATTAACGCACTCAAAAGTATAACTTCCTGGTAGAGACAATAAACTCCATTTACTCAGAACAAAATATTTAATTTAATATATAGGTTTTAAGCTTTCTAATCAAATATAAACCATATAGCGTGTAAAATGTATAGGATTTAAAAGACTGGTGTAAAAGTAGGGGGGGGGGGGGGAATTACCATTACACCAGTTCTGCACATGGCACAGATATTGTGTTTTGCCACTGTATACTAACTTCAGTAACTTTTTGAATCCTGATAGCTGAAGTTAACCCTTCCTGGGCCACTTTAAGGGCTTGGTGATGCTCTTTGCTAGACTTGAGTGCTGTGGCCTTCCTGTAGTAAGCCTTGATGTTATTCTTGTTCAGGTTTATTGCTAAGACGAAAAACAATTCATGTTATTTTAAAAATCCAGAATCCAATATACTGACACATGTAATTTTATTTAAAGAAATAATATTGCAAATTTAATAGGTAAATTAAATTTTTATAAGTTAATACCCTATCCAATGGACAATAGCTTATCCGGTCGGCGCAGACCGGCCCGCCAAACGTCAGAAAAAGACGTCCTGTGTTTCCACCGGCCAGGCCGGTCCAGTGCTGTGCACTCGCCAGATGGCGTGTGGTACTTCCTTCCTGTCTAGACAGCGTGACGTCATAGCATCTTTTTCGTTGTCTAAACCTATTAGACCCCTAATAAGCTGATAGCGGGGTCGGTGGGAGGGTCTTGTGTGTCCATTGGATAGGGTATTAACTTATAAAAATTTAATTTACCTATTAAATTTGCAATTTTATTGCGTTAATACATCCTATCCAATGGACAATAGCTGAATAACTACCGCTTGGTCGGCGGGTAAGCTATTAGGGACTAAAAACTCTAGTGAACCCATGCAAAATTCCTTTCTTAGCCTGGGTAGACCCTGAAGTCGCTAACCCTTAAGGCTATGGTCGAATATCATCATCCGGCTATCCGGAGACAAGCCGTCAGTCGACCTTGCCCCCCCCCCCGCCCCTTTTTGAAACAGACCTGCTCTGAGGTAGGGGAAGAGAGGGATGAATTCAGTCCCATTGAAGTAAACCCCCCGGAGGAAGTACGTCCAGATTTTTTTTTTTTTTTTTTTTTTTTTTTTTTGCTTAACTATGTGCATGTATATAAAAATGTACAACTAACAAGCTATGTACAAATCTCCTCTAGGTATTTGCCTGTTGGTGGATCTGCTGAGCAGCCACAACAGGACCCAGATGGTAGAGCTCAGAATCAGCCCAAGCCACATCCTTCAGGTAAAATTGCGTGAAGGTATTATGAGATTTCCAGTGGCAGGCTGATAGAATCTGTTCTAAGGAGACTCCCGACTGGAATGCCTTAGAAGCAGCAAAAGCCCTGACATCATGAGCCTTAACTTGATGTAAGGTGTGGGCTTGGTGATCAGAGAGCTCATAGCATAGGATCACAGTTTGCTTGATCCATGAGGAGATAGTGGCAGGGGAGATGTCCTTGTCGAAACTCTTTTTGAAGGAGACAAAAACTAATTCCTTGCCCTGCCTGATGTCTGAAGTCCTGTCCAAATAGTAGCGTAGGGCTCTAACCGGACAAAGGGATCTGTCAGACTTGAGGGATCTATCCAGAGTAGGAGCTAGGGCTGGTATGACCACTGGGGCTACACTCTCTGGGCCCTCCTTTGCCAGCTGGTTCTTGGACAGAAAGCTGGGGGATGGAAACAGAGACACCTTAGACCAGTCTGACTGGTGCCTGATGTTCTTGTTTTGCCATGCATGAATCTCACTCCTTCTTTTGCCGGAACCCAGGGCCAAGAGGAAGACAGTCTTGAAGGTAAGATGCTTCAGAGATGCTTCTCTAAGAGGTTCGAAAGGAGCCTTCGTTAGCTGGTGTAGTACCAGAGAGAGGTTCCAGGAGGGTATACCCCTCCGCCCTTTGGGCCTGTCTCTGTGGAAGCTGTCCAAGAGACGGGTGAGATTGTCATCCTTGCTGATATTGAGGGTGACATTACCCAGTTTATCAGCTATGGCAGATCTGTAACCATCTATGGCGCTTGGCTGTAAGTTTTTGACCTCGAAGAGGTAAAGTAAGAAGTCAGCCACTGATTTTAAAGGTGGAGAGTCGAAGTCCACCTTATTAGAGACGCACCATTTTGTAAAAATGGTCCACTTTGCCTCATAGACTGATCTGGTTGATTTTCTTTGAGGTGCCTCAATTCGTGCTGCCACTGCTTCAGAGAAGCCCTGCTCCTTGATTGCTGTGGCTCTAGGAGCCATGCGTGGAGATTTAGATTTGTCAGATTTCTGTGAGGGATCTGATTGAAGGGCTGTGTCAGAAGGTGTGGCACGTTGGGAAGACTCAATGGGATTTGGCTGGACATGTCCACCAGGTCCCAAAACCAAGGCATGTTGGGCCACCCCGGAGCAATCAGAATTATCCTGTTGCCTGGGGAGTTCAGTAATTTTTCCACTACTTTGCCCAAGATGGCCACTGGTGGGAAAGCGTAAGCATCCAGGTTCTCCCAGGGTATGCTGAGTGCATCGACTGCGATCGCTAAGGGATCCGGCACCGGTGACACAAACTGAGGCAGTTTGTTGTTGAACCTCGTGGCGAAGAGGTCCACCAGAGGTCGGTGCCACCTGAAGCATATCGCCTGAAAGGTTTCTGTGTGGAGAGACCATTCCGTCTGAATAATCTGGCCTAGTCTGGATAGCTTGTCCGCTACCACATTTAGCCGGCCCGGGATGTGACGGGCTTTGAGGGTTACTTGGTTGGTCGTACACCAAGTCAAAATTCTCCACAGAAGGGCACACAGAGGGCCCGACCTCATGCCACCTTCTTTGTTGATGTAAGACACTACTGTAGTGTTGTCTGTGGCCACCAGTACTATCTTGCCGGAACAGAGGTTTTGAAACTCTCTTAGTGCTAGAAAGACTGCTTTCAACTCGAGGTAATTGATGTGCAGTTTGCTTTCCGGTAGAGACCACACGCCTCTGGCTGTGTGTTCTTCTAAGTGAGCGCCCCACCCTTCTTTTGATGCGTCTGTAAAGATCTGCAGAGCATGGCTTAGTGGGTGTAGAGGTTGTCCTTGCAACACATTGTTTTCCTCCAACCACCATTTTAGATGTGGATGTAGAGAAGCGGGTATGGGAATGAACTTTTCTAATGATTCCGGTACCCTCCAGTTGTTCTTGAGGTGCCATTGCACGGGCCTCATGTGTAGGCGGTCTAGATAGACCTGCTTTTCTGTGGCCGTTAGGAGACCTATCAAGGACATGAACTGCCGGACCGGACAGGTCGGCCGAGCTAAGATAGCTTGAATCTTTGCTGTGAGAGTCTGCCAACGGTCCGGTGTGGGTCTGACCCGGCCGGACTCGAGGTCGAACTGGTAACCTACAAAGTCGAAGACTTGTTTTGGTTCCAGCTCTGATTTCTCCCTGTTGACTAACCAACCCAGGTCCTGGCATATTTTCAGTAGATCTCTGGTATGCTGGAGACAGGCTGGGTGGGAATTGGCCCTCACCAACCAGTCGTCTAGGTACTGGTGGATTCTTATACCCCTGTGCATGGCCATTAACTTCACTTCCTTGGCTATGACTGTGAATTCCAGAGGGGCTGTGGACAGACCAAAAGGCAGGGCCTTGAATTGGTATGTCTGCCCCTGGACGTGAAATCTCAGGTATTTCCTGGATTGTTCCTGTATCGGTACGTGGAAGTAGGCGTCCGTGAAGTCTATTGAGGTGACCCATTCCCCTCGTTGAAGGGAAGTTCTGATGGTTTCTGGTGTTTCCATCTTGAACTTCTCCACTTTTAGAAAGGGATTCAGATTGCTCAAATCTAGGATGGGCCTCCACTTGTTGTTGGGTTTGGGTACCAAGAAAAGCCGGTTGAAAAAACCTAAAGATTTTGGGTTTTGTACCGGTTCCACCGCATTTTTGGAAATAAGCTGATGCAAAGCCTCCGACAGGTAGCTGTTCCTGTGGTGGTTCACATAGCGGCTTATGACCGTTGGGTGCCTTGATAGAAAGGGCCTGTTCTGGAAGGGGAGGATGTAACCCGACCTTAACATCTGGACAACTTTGTGACTGGACCCTAGGTCCAACCAAACCTGCCAGAAACTCTGTAGTCTGGCCCCTACAGGTGGGTTTGTTACAGCATTTTTGACATTTACCACAGTTTTGACATAAGACGATGGAGTGACACAAGAAGCAAGTTTCACAGATTTTATTTTGTAACTTTTCTGAGAAAGACAAACTGCTGCCCCGGGACTTATTTCTTTCTTTTGCGAATGCCCGGGCGCAGAAGGAACACAAGGTACAACATTTAAGTTTGCAAAAGTGTCTTTTTGTCTCTGTAAGGTGCTCCCGGCCAGCAGTCCTGTTGTCAAACTGTTTACATAATAACTGTCATTTGTAAGACTGCTGGCCCTTGGCCGGTCTCGAGGAGTAGAAGGAGGCCTTGCCCTTATGCTTCTTGCCTTGTCCACGCTGACCAATGTTCTTCCATGCCGGTCGTTCCTGTTTTCTATTATCTCCACGCTTTTCAGGGCGTTCATAAGGGTGGAAACGACCCTTCTTTCCCGACTGAAGCTGACCTTTGCTTTCAAAGGCGGCGATATCTTGTTCAGCTTGTCTGAGGGCTTCATCAGGGAAGAGCATTGGAGTGTGGAGAGGTGCAGTCCTCAGGGAAGCCAATGTGTCTGGCTTGATGCCCGCTTTAAGATGTGACAGATACGAATCTCTACGAGTCAAGGTCGTATTGGCCACCGACACAAAAACAAAGTCACTCAAATGTTCTAGGGTCTTTGCCATGGCCTGAGTGATGCTGGCGTTAAAGTTCAATAGAAATTGAAGTTCGTCGGCTGCATCAGCTGTTTTGGAAGCAGACTTCCCTTTGGCCATTTCTGCTTTGATAGTTTTCAACTGTCCCTTCATATTCTCCTGGACTCTGTACAAACACCTATTGAACCCAGCCGCCTGATTACATATAGTAGAGGCTTCCCTGGCCGATTTCTCCCAACGTCTGAGGTTGTCCTGAGAGATCTGTCGGGAGGCTGGAGGTGTTGAAGAGATACCTGCTGCCTTAGCAATACGGCTGTATGTGCTGTTGATCTTTGAGGCGTCGGTATACCATGAAGTAACAGTCTTCTCAGTCCCAGTGTCACTCTTCTGCTGGCCGGGTACAAAACCGTACCATTTCGCTTGGGAACGGGCCGGCTTAATAAACTGATCTTTTAGCAGTCCCCCTGCCTCAGAACTGCGTGAGGGGTAGCCCTCCACCAGTGTCAGATTAAGTTTGCCCATCTTCTTGCACAACCATTCATCGGTTGGCATTTTAACTGAGACCTTTCCTGCGGGCTGAGACTGAGGTCCGGCGAAGGGGTTGTCGTCAGATGCAGTAGCCGTTGTGTCCATATCAGGAATATGGGACCAGCCCATATAAGACCTGATCCCTCTCATAGTCTCTCTATAATTCTGATCTTCCGAGAGGGTTTGGTCAGGATCAGTAGTGGTAGCATCTGGGTCCTGGTCGGACAACTCACCTTCTTCGACAAAAATGTCTACTGGAGGTTGGTCGGAGAAATCTGAGTCAGAATCAGTATCCATAGCCGGTTGGTTCTGTAGGCCGGCCGGTGTAGGGGACGACCTGCTGGTGACCTGTTGAGAAGAGGGTGGGTCGGTACCAGGCAGATCTGAACGTCGGTCGGTAGTCGATTTCTCCCTGTGCGACTTGCTGGTCGACTGAGCTTTAGGAGCAGTCTGAGATACACCATGCAAATCTGAAGATGGGTGCTTACTATCAGAAGATGAAGAACTCGACTTGTCGGTAGCCTGACTATGTGGGGAATCACGGCCACCAGCCAAATCTGAAGTCTGAGCAGCTGTCGGTCTGATGAACGGTTCAGCGGACTTGGCAATGCCAGCCGGAGCTGTAGCAGTAGGAGTGACTTTAACTGTGGAGAAAGTCGGTTCCTTATCCATAGTCTTTGCAAGCAAGATAGCCTCTAGTCTGTTAAACCTAACCGACCATTTCTGGTCGAGCTCGTCAATCCTTGCGTCAGCTGAGGATCTGTGAGTGGTAGGCGACTTAACCGGCTTCTCTGAAGACGTAGAGGATTTAGAAGTAGATTTCTTGTCAGAAGATGATGATTTCTTCTTCTTGGCAGAGGAACTCGAACCAGGGGACTGTACCATACCCTGGCCGTCCACAGCCCCCACTACCGTCACAGAGGACGGGTGAATGAGGGTGGAACTGTCTGAGTCCTTGGTGGGAGTATCTGAAGCTTTCTTTAAATCACGTTTCTCTTTCTTTAAACGATAACTGGGGGTAGACAACTGAACACGTTGTTCCTCAGTCAAGGAATTACAAGCCTGGCAATCATTATTGGTAATGCAAGGGTCCGTGCCTTTACCCTTCTCTCTGCAGCGTGCGCAGAAACAATGGCTGTCAAAACTTGCCATGATGTGGCCACAGCTACCATGTTTCTGGCCCGGAGAAGACATAATGATCTGATGGCAGCAAAATAATAAGTTCAAAACGTTCTATATACTCCCTGAACAATGTTGATACAAGTTTATAAAACAATTCTCACCAATAATAATAAAAATCTGAAGTTAAAGTTCTGTTGAAAAAAATTCCGTGTACACAAGCATGCGCCAAACGAAAAAGATGCTATGACGTCACGCTGTCTAGACAGGAAGGAAGTACCACACGCCATCTGGCGAGTGCACAGCACTGGACCGGCCTGGCCGGTGGAAACACAGGACGTCTTTTTCTGACGTTTGGCGGGCCGGTCTGCGCCGACCGGATAAGCTATTGTCCATTGGATAGGATGTATTAACGCAATAAAATTATTAGGTCAAAACATAAAAATGATTTTAAATTTTATGAAACATGTATTACAATAATATGTCACTAAAATTACTTTTTTTTAATGAAACAAAAAACTGTGTAAAAAGTTGATAGAATTTTTTTAAAATGCCCTTTTATGGCAATTTTAAACTTACAACACAAACTTTTAGCCATAACACTCTATTTAAACTTCGAGAAAAAATCAGAATCACTCACCAAAATCACAATCATCTATGGCCTGTCTGTAAAAATCCTGAAACAAAGCGATAATTCTTACTTTAAAATACATAACTGGTACATAGCACTATTCTAACTGCTGTCGATTAGTCGGTTACTTGTGACAGCCCTATACCTGACTACATTTTGATAACTATGTTTCAGCAGATTCTTTTATTCATTTTAAGTTCTAATGTTTACACACAAAAATGTTATCTGTTCAACACCACTTTCATCAATCTTATTACCCACAAAAAATGAGACAGAGGAGTAAGTTCTACCACACACAGACAACAAGCAGCCAGCTCCATGGAGCACATGCCTTTATTTTTCCAAAATATAGATACAAACTTTGTTGTATAATTTTCAACAAATACTAAGATAATGTACAATCGTACCCTATTTGTTCTATGTAAGAGTCATCAGACCTGGGGTATATACCTTCAAATGCGAGCACTATCAATTTTTCACAAAAGTATTCAAATATGAATTCACACAAAACTTTATTATTTGAATACTTATGAATGGAATATGAATACCCTGACAGCCCTAGCTGTGCTGTTCAGGTGATATTAATCTTACCATATACCTTTTTACTACTAGTTTCATGCACAAAACTCCGATATCATGGGTCATTTTCAGGCACTACAGCAGTTATATAGTTCCTTAATATATTGATTCAAAGGGGACTTGATGGTGAATGTGGCAACACAATTATGTCCCACCCCAGAGTACTTTTCCAAAATGGGCTGCCTGGTCTCAAGCAGGATATTTGAGAGCTGCTTAACTATGTCCATTTGTTCACAGTACTGATTCTTGACGAACCAGCAATGCAGTACTTCTGTCTTACCCTGAAACATCCCGCCATTTTGAGCTACAAAAAGTGATCAAATTCAACATGAATTCCAAATAAATCCGATTGCATAAATATGTTCAACACAGAAGACCTAGCACTAGTTGGGGTTTTATATCCTTTTCAACATTTATATGCCTCCGAGGAGGGCTGTGAACGGATACTCAAGCCTCGACAGATGGGTTGGTATTTGCTAAGACTCGAGTCCATTTTAAGTTCTTGATTACTCACTAGGGCAGGGTCAGTAGCATATTTTTCATTTCGGTATCCCGCCAGTGTAAAAACGTACCGATTCCGGGATACGGAAGGAAAAAATTGTGTTCTAGTATATCCACAACCGAATAGGCCCACCAACCGGAAGTAGGATTCGCGAAAAGAAAACATTGCAGTTCTGAAAGAAATCACTATAAAAGTGCTAAAATATATAATAATATGGGATAAAAATGTGTAATTTCTTAAGATTTGAGGTTTGTTTCTAATACTTTATGTTTTCTCACAATATTATACACTGACATTCGAAATACCGGCTGTAAAGTGTCACCATGGTGTTGAAGTGAATTGGTCTCAATACCGAGATACCGGTGTTACCGACCCTGCCCTATTACTCACAATGTATTATATTATTGCCAAAATATACTCAAAATCCTTTTCATTTACTCAAAATGAAACATTTGTGTAAAATATGCTATATTTCTGCCACATGATATCAATTAAAGTTGTGGTTTTGACTTAAACATATAATTTACTCCACATTCTATAATACCTGCTTAAATAGAAGACATATTTCTTCAAAAGTTTCGTTATCATTTGTTTGCAGAAGACTTTTAAGGGTAGGTACTAAATCTTGCAATTACTCGAATTTGGGTTGGTTGTCACAGTGCGGGTAATTGGCGCTGTATTTTAGCACCCATCCCAGCCCTACCTCCAAGAACAAATTCTTAGGCTATCCCCACAGGCAGATACAGGATTTTCTGTGAAGGTGGGGTTGTCAGGGGGTATGGACATTTCTACTGAAGAGATTTTGTAGTAGGAAAACAAAACAAACACAAAAACCAATAGTAGAAAAATAGCATCAGAGATGCCCGTACCCCACAGCCTGGGGAAATATTTTTCAACACCATGAGATATAGAAGTAGTGTAACAGTACAAAGTTCAAGATACTTTCAGAGCAGTGTCAGTTATATTAAGGTCCAAATAATGCTTAAGTAGTGAAAATAATATCTAGGGAAAATAAATGTATGTAAAGATGAAGTATTAAAACAAGACAATTCAATAATAAAACAAGAAATCTCTGCGGACGCGGACGAGGGCGCGGACGACGACGATGATGAATCCATAGTATCCCCGCTTCGCGTCGGGGATACAATAACAACATTTATCAGTAAACCAAAAATAGCATCAGAGATGCCCATACCCCACAGCCCAGGGAAATGTTTTTAACACCATGCAGATATGGAAGTACTGTATCAGTACAAAGTTCAGGATACTTTCAGAGCACTGTCAGTTATATAAAGGTCCAAACAATGTTTAAATGGAGAAAATAATGTCTAAAAGAAAGATAATGCATGTAAAGATGAAGTATTAAAACAAGATAATTCGATAACAAGATGACAGCATTAATCAGTAAACTAAAATTACAACACTCTTTATCTACATCTGCATGGCCAAATTATGGTTTAGATGTTTTGAATATTACCATGCATACAAAAGTGGTAATACATTTAATGAATGCTTATGTGTGGTGTTGGAGCAAAATCTGTGGCTCACTTGATGAAATTCCATCTCTTACAATGAAAAGTTATAAAAGTCAAATTCTTAATAAATTTTAATATGACTTTAACAGTGCTTAATCTGCATCAAAAGACAGACCCAAAGGTGCAACAAGATTTTAAAGGTCAAGGTCACTACGACAAGGTCAAAGGTCCAATTAAGGTCACACCATGATAATGCACACCTATAACCCCTAACCAATGTCCCTTACAAGTATCAACTTCCTACACCTTACAGTTTCCCAGATATAGCCCAGAAAAGATTTTATAGGTCAAGGTCACTACAGCAAGGTCAAAGGTCAAATCAAGGTCAGACCATGACGTTGCACACCTACAGCCCCTAACCAATGTCTCTACCTAGTATCAACTTCCTACACCTTACAGTTGCTGAGATATAGCCCGGACAAGGTTTTATAGGTCAAGGTCACTACGGCAAGGTCAAAGGTCAAATCAAGGTCAGACCATGACGTTGCACAACTACACCCCCAACCAATGTCCCTATCAAGTATCAACTTCCTACACCTTACAGTTTCTGAGATATAGCCCGGACAAGATTTTATAGGTCAAGGTCACTACGGCAAGGTCAAAGGTCAAATCAAGGTCAGACCATGATGTTGCACACCTACAACTCCTAACCAATTTTCCTACCATATATTAACTTCCTACACCTTAAGGTTTCCGAGATATAGCCCGGACAAGATTTTATAGGTCAAGGTCACTACAGCAAGGTCAAATCAAGGTCAGACCATGACGTTGCACACCTACACCCCCTAACCAATGTCCCTACCAACTATCAACTTCCTACACCTTACGGCTTCCGAGATATACCCCGGACAAGATTTTAAAGGTTAAGGTCACTACTGCAAGGTCAAATCAAGGTCAGACCATGACGTTGCACACCTACAACCCCTAACTAATGTCCCTGCCAAATATCAACTTCCTACACCTTATGGTTGCCGAGATATAGCCCAGACAAGATTTTCAAACTCAAGGTCACTACGGCAAGGTCAAAGGTCAAATCAAGGTCAGACCATGACGCTGCACACCTACACCCCCCAACCAATGTCCCTGCCAAGTATGAACTTCCTACACCTTACGGTTTCTGAGATACAGCCGGGACAAACTATTTCCCGACGCCCGCCAATAACATTTAAAAGAAAATAAATGTATGTAAAGATAAAGTATTAAATCAAGACATTTCAATAGCAAGATGACAGCATTAATCAGTAAACTAAAAATTACAAAGCAGTAAATTTTATTAATTGGAGTATAGCTGTCGATGGAAAAAGCACAATTATACAAAAGTATATAAACTAATCAGTTGCAGCAATCAAAATACCTTTGTCAACAGAGAAACATGTCTCAAAGCTTGCAGGTGAACACCTTGGCAGAGCCAAAGTCAAAGGTCACACCAAGATACATACCTACACCCCCTAACCAATGTCCCTACCAAGTGTCAACCTTCTACACCTTACTGAATCCAATAAATAGCCCAGACAAGATTTTCAAACTCATGGTCACTACGACTAAGTCATAGGTCAAATCAAGACTACACCATTACAATGCACACCTACAACCCCCAACCAATATCCCTACCAAGTATCAACTTCCTACACCTTAGAGTTTCTGAGATATAGCCCGGACAAGATTTTAAAGGGCAAGGTCACTACAGCAAGGTCACAGGTCAAATCAAGGTCACACCAAGAAGTTGCACACCTCCAACCTCCAACCAATGTCCCTATCAAATATCAACTTACAGTTTCCGAGATATAGCCTGTGAAAGATTTTTATAGGTAAAGGACACTACAGCAAGGTCAAAGGTCAATCAAGGTCAGACCATGACACTGCACACCAATGTTCCTACCGAGTATCAACTTCCTACACCATACGGTTTCCAAGATATAGCCCGCAAAAGATTTTATAGGTCAAGGTCATTACAGCAAGGTCCAAGGTCAAATCAAGGTCACACCATGACATTACATACCTACATCCCCTAACCAATGTTCTTACCATGCATCAACTTCCTACACCTTACGGTTTTCGAGATATAGGCCGGACAAGATTTTAAAGGTCAAGGTCACTACAGCAAGGTCAAAGGTCAAATTAAGGTCAGACCATAATGTTGCACACCTACACCCCCTAACTAATGTCCCTGCCAAGTATCAACTTCCTACACCTCATGGTTGCCAAGAATGTCCCTGCCAAGTATGAACTTCCTACACCTTACGATTTCTGAGATACAGCCGGGACAAACTATTTCTCACCGCCTGTCCACCCAAACGCCGACGCACCCACCCATCTGGACACCATGGGTGAAAACAATATCCCGACAGTCCTTAAGGGCTGTGGGGTAAAAAACTCTAACAAAATTATATGAAAGGTTTAATTCACATGGCAAAGGAATTTCTACAAGTAGCCATGAGCTGGCCATTAACAACCAGAGACGAGGGCAAAGAGATAAAATGCCAAGTCTGTTAACCACTTCTCAACTTAGGCCTGATAATGTAATCCTCACATCTTTGGGAGGCAGAACAAGGGGGGTGGGGGTGGGCAGAGCCAAGTGATGCAATTGCAAACTAAGATCTAGCTTTCCTATACCATTTTCAGGCAGCATGCAGCTCTGTTGGAGAAGAGAGAAGATAGCAGCTCTCGGTCAACCTCCACAAACTCTGAAGTCTGCAGCATCTTGGCAATAATCAGTCCACATGTGTAGTGTTCACCTGCCACCAGGTAGTTCTTCTCCTTAAACAAACAGTTTCCTTCTTCCTTCAAATCTCGCATCAAAATTTGCAGCTGACCCTTCAACAAGAAGAACAGTAGACTCCTATCAGTATTATTTAGTTTTAAAAACATATTTCCAGTCCAACAATATAATTTTTGTCACTCACTTTTATAATTAAAGAACTGCTCCTTTTCTGCTTCTCTATTTCTCTTCTTCTGCTTATTAATGGTTATCAGATTACCCAAAATGCAAACATCTGAAACTATATTTAATGTTAAACAAGAAGAGTGGGAATACCTCCTTTGAAACTGGTAATAAATTGTTATTGGATAAAATACATGTAGTACCCTTACCTCAGGAAGTGGAGGGATGTGTCCTGCCCTACAAGACAACAGAATAATATGACTATTAGTTTTGAGATTAAACAACACAAAACTGAGATAACAAAAGCACCATAGTAGTAACATTGTATATAACATCACCGACACAGTACACAGTTTAATGGGTTTTTTCCACAATTAAGAATCCAACATGGTAACCCTATTGACAAATGTATTATTAAATTGTTTTGCACAAATGTGATATTAAGGTATTGGTCAGATTAATGTGGTTAATTTTATGGGTGCTTAATCAGACTCTAATAGCTAGTATTTGTGATATTGCTTTTGCAATTGGGTCATATTAATCAACCTTCTATGAAAATACAACAAACATGAAAAAGGGGCTTCCTTTTCTCAATTATTTCTAATTTTAGTAAAAACTGTGAAAACTTACTTGATCACTTCTAAGTGTGGTGCAATCCGGTATTTCCTTTGCTCTCGCTCAGCATCTTGGCGTGCAAAGGGGTTAAATCCAAAGATAGTGTCAGAAGAAGGCTGCCCACCTCCACCCCACCCAGGGGGACCCCCAAAATTACCAAATATATGGGGATCCATGTTCACGATCTGAAACCAAATCAAAGCGCCATTAGTCTGAGAAAGAGGGACTTTCACTTATTGTATTTCCAAGTATTTAAGAGCCCCTGAGCAGTATCCACAGCAAAAACTTATTTTGACTTAAATATATTATATCTTGTATATGTAATAACAATACTAAACTAGATGATCGCTAGCGAAGCAAAGTGATTGTTTTTGCATGGCAAAAACAAAGCATCCCAAAAGAAAGATGGTGTTCGCTGCTTATAATAGAAAGAAGATCTTGCCTAGATACCCTGACAATTTGAAATTATATCGAAAAAAAAATTGAAAAATTTAAAATGGTTTAGGAGATACAAGCAATTTTAAGTTTTACCATTTTTGTCAAAAATTCAAAATGCCTGCCATTTTTGAAAGAGGAAAATTTTTTGAAGAATGGGCAGAGTATCTTGCATATATACCCTCTGGGTCAAAAATTTCGCCGAAATCGCTCTATCTCGCACTCGCATGAGATACATGTACAAGCAATTTACGTTTTACCATTTTTGTCCAAAATTTGAAAATTTAAAATTGGCGCCATTTTTGGAAAGAGGAAAAATTTTTGAGAATTGAGCAGAGTAACTTGCATGTATGCAAGCTCTATATCGCACAGTTTAGGAGATACAAGCAATTTTAAGTTTTATCATTTTTGTCAAAAATTCAAAATGGGCGCCATTTTTGGAAAGAGGAAAAATTTTTGAGAATTGAGCAAGTATCTTGGATATATACCCTGTGGGCCAAAAATTTCGCCGAAATCGCTCTACCTCGCACTGTTTAGGAGATACAAGTAATTTTAAGTTTTACCATTTTTGTCAAAAATTCGAAAATTCAAAATGGCCGCCATTTTTGGAAAGAGGAAAAATTTTTGAAAATTGAGCAGAGTATCTTGCTTATATACCCTGTGGGCCAAAATTTCGCCGAAATCGCTCTACCTCGCACTGTTTAGGAGATAAAAGTAATTTTAAGTTTTACCATTTTTGTCAAAAATTTGAAAATTCAAAATGGCCGCCATTTTTGGAAGGAGGAAAAATTTTTGAAAATTGAGCAGAGTATCTTACAGATTTACCCTGTGGACCAAAAATTTCGCTGAAATCGCTCTATCTCGCACGGTTTAGGAGATACAAGCAATTTAAGTTTTACCATTTTTGTCAAAAATTACAAAATTCAAAATGGCCACCATTTTTGGAAAGAGGAAATTTTTTTGGAATTGAGCAGAGTACTTAGCAGAGATACCCTGTGGGTCAAAAATCTTGTCGAAATTGCTCTATCTCGCACGGTTTAGAAGTTATTAAGGGATTCGTATTTTCCTCGTTAATAAAAATTTGGGGGGGGGGGGTGTACTTCAAAAAAATTGTTTTTGATCATGCGACCTTCATAAAGGTCAACGGTCAAATTTAAATATACAGAAAAATTTTCCCACGCCTAAGGTATATAGCTGCCAAATATGGTTTGAAACCTTCTAATAATAAGGGAGATATTCAAGGGAGACCATAATAAGCGCCCTTTCAGGGACACTTAATTATAATTACAGATTGAAACAAAGAAGCCCTTGGCCAAGTGATATCACCTGCCCTTAGCCTTCATAAATAACAATATTGCCCAGAAAAAAGTTTTTTATTCTGTTCATTATACCGAAGCTATTTTTTTTCATCTTTCGTATTTAGTAGTAACTGCATACCAAAGTACAAGAGTCTGCCCATGCAGAGATTAGGTGCCATAAAAGTGTGGGAGAAGAGAGAAAACTGTGAAAACCCTTTACACAGAATGAAAGGTGACGTCACACACCAATTCCATTTACGTCATTCACTACCTAGTTCTTATTAAAAGTGACTGAAAAAAAATCAATACCCCACACTCTCCTCGCTCCTCTCGCTTGATGTTAACAAATACTGAATAACTCTGTAAATGTATGCATGTCCTTGCATTAAACTTCATTGTTGGAGGCTTGTGGATCATGTACTGACCCTTTTGCACATACATCATTATGTCAATCACATGTCAAGTAAACACCATCTAGTTTCTTTACATTCCAAGCGCATGCGCATTGATAATTTCGAGACGAAAAGGGCATCAGAGTGATATTTTTTTATCCAAAACGGAAAATATCACATCATATTGCCTGCAAATACTGCATATGATTGCCTGAAACTCACTTGAGGTGTAATAATATATAACACAGCCATTATTTTCCAAGTTAGCACTAATTAATTTTAAATTGAGAAATGCACTGTAAAAGCCCTGTATATAAACAAAACGTGAACTTTATCCACCCCAAAACAGACTGGAAATTATGCATTGTGCAGATGTTCACTAAATATGAAGCAGATTTGGTTAATTTTATTGTAATTGGAATTTTTATAAATAAAAATACTTACATAATCCCAACAAATGCTTACGTGACCTACCGTTCGGTCAAGGACACAGACAATGTGTCTCGCCATTTTTTTCTACTGAAAGTACACACGTAAACCCCAGCGGGCACCTGCTGGAGGTTATATATTCTCTGTAAGTTGCCATTCTTCAATTTTTTGACCCTATCCCTCAGAAGATGGTAGAGGGGAGGAGGGTGGGACTCTCCTTGTTGGGATTATGTAAGTATTTTTATTTATAAAAATTCCAATTACAATAAAATTAACCAATTTTATTGCATAAAAACGTACTTACATAATCCCAACAAATGCTTGAATGCAGCCCTGAGGTCCATGGTGGGTAGACTTCTGAGGACTGTCAAGTGCTATAGGAGAGTTCTTGAGGTTATACAGATAGAAAAAATGCATAGACACAATATGTTATACTACAAACAACTGTAATATAGTACATATAGTTAAACTGTAATTATTATATTATTGTTATTACAAGTACTGATAAAGTGAAAAAGTAGTTGTAATAAAGTAACTGCAAAGTACTCACCCACTTATGAAAGCAGGATGCTGTACTATACACAGTATGATATCTATGAATCCCGTCACTCTATCTGTACAGATGTGCAGGGGTCAAAGGTCAGCTGTGCCCAGTTGAATAGAACTCCAACAGTCAGAGTGCAGCTGTCCCTCAAGCCAAGCAGCCATAACAGGAATTCTTATCCATAGTCGTGTTCAAAAATCAAAGTCCTACTACATTCCAGTCCAATTCCATACATCCTGAAAAAACTAGGGTGAAGTGGCTGGCCTTCTGCCAACCACAGAGTCGAATCTTAGGACAGCAGTGGGTGTTGAAATCTGTAAACTTGATATTATCGCCCGCATTTGCAAACCGCTTTATTTGTTTTATATATTGCGAGAAGACAGAGTGAGGTGCGGTGACAGTAAAATATTGCTGGATCATATATTTGTGAGATATTGTTAGAAACCCCATTGTAGCCTCATGTTTTCATCACTCTGTGGGTGTACAACTACCAGTATTTGATATTTTATTTTAAATATTGCGAGAAGACAGGGTGAGGTGCGGCGACAGTAAAATATTGCTGGATTATATATTTGTAAAATATTGTTAGAAACCCCATTGTAGCCTCACGTTTTCATCACTCTGTGGGTGTACAACTACCAGTATTTGATATTTTATTTGTTTTAAATATTGCGAGAAGACAGAGTGAGGTGCGGCGACAGTAAAATATTGCTGGATTATATATTTGTAAAATATTGTTAGAAACCCCATTGTAGCCTCACGTTTTCATCACTCTGTGGGTGTACAACTACCAGTATTTGATATTTTATTTGTTTTAAATATTGCGAGAAGACAGAGTGAGGTGCGGCGACAGTAAAATATTGCTGGATTATATATTTGTAAAATGTTGTTAGAAACCCCATTGTAGCCTCACGTTTTCATCACTCTGTGGGTGTACAACTACCAATATTTGATATTTTATTTTAAATATTGCGAGAAGACAGGGTGAGGTGCGGTGACAGTAAAATATTGCTGGATTATATATTTGTAAAATATTGTTAGAAACCCCATTGTAGCCTCATGTTTTCATCACTCTGTGGGTGTACAACTACCAGTATTTGATATTTTATTTTAAATATTGCGAGAAGACAGGGTGAGGTGCGGTGACAGTAAAATATTGCTGGATTATATATTTGTAAAATATTGTTAGAAACCCCATTGTAGCCTCACGTTTTCATCACTCTGTGGGTGTACAACTACCAGTATTTGATATTTTATTTGTTTTAAATATTGCGAGAAGACAGAGTGAGGTGCGGCGACAGTAAAATATTGCTAGATTATATATTTGTAAAATATTGTTAGAAACCCCATTGTAGCCTCACGTTTTCATCACTCTGTGGGTGTACAACTACCAGTATTTGATATTTTATTTTAAATATTGCGAGAAGACAGGGTGAGGTGCGGTGACAGTAAAATATTGCTGGATTATATATTTGTAAAATATTGTTAGAAACCCCATTGTAGCCTCACGTTTTCATCACTCTGTGGGTGTACAACTACCAGTATTTGATATTTTATTTGTTTTAAATATTGCGAGAAGACAGAGTGAGGTGCGGCGACAGTAAAATATTGCTGGATTATATATTTGTAAAATATTGTTAGAAACCCCATCGTAGCCTCACGTTTTCATCACTCTGTGGGTGTACAACTACCAGTATTTGATATTTTATTTTAAATATTGCGAGAAGACAGGGTGAGGTGCGGTGACAGTAAAATATTGCTGGATTATATATTTGTAAAATATTGTTAGAAACCCCATTGTAGCCTCACGTTTTCATCACTCTGTGGGTGTACAACTACCAGTATTTGATATTTTATTTTAAATATTGCGAGAAGACAGGGTGAGGTGCGGTGACAGTAAAATATTGCTGGATTATATATTTGTAAAATATTGTTAGAAACCCCATTGTAGCCTCACGTTTTCATCACTCACTTTTAGGACATACAAAAGCGCCTTCGAGTGGTTGAATGTAGAACTACGGAGTTTGAATATTTTCATTGTCTGCCAGAGGTGTTCTCGATTCTGATTGGCTGAATGACAAATGTGTAGTACTACCGTGACGTCACTTCATTCATTAATTTCTTTGCGGTTTATTTGTTTGACAAATAAACCAGCAGACAAATAAATTAATTGGGGTTTCACGTCTAGAAACCAGCAGACGAAACCGTTAAAAAAGACTCGTTCGAGTAGACCATTACAATGGGGAAAACAATAGTTTCTAGGACATACGGGTCCTTAGAGAAAGCCAGACGTAGTTCCAGACATGCTTTTTACTTCATAAAATATAACTTAATAAAAGCATTAAAAATCTTCAAAATGGCAGAGTGTATAATATACACATTTATGTACAGATATGTGAAAAAATATTATGCAGAATTTGATATTTAAGGGTTTAAACGGCAAATTTAAAATCGCGGCCGCAACCCAGTACATAACTCGAATCAAAGATTCGACTAATAAAGACTGATTAAATTATTAAGTCTCAATTGTTCACCATATGCTGTGCAGACACAATGGGACCTAACTTAAAAATATCATCATTTTCCCAGCAAATATCTTTCAAATAAAACTTTGTGAAGGTATTGTGGGATCTCCAATAACATGAGCTCAAGACCGGCTCTAAGGAGATACCTCCTTTGAACACAAGTGATGCAGCCATAGCTCTAACATCATGAGCTCTGACCTGAGTGACCTGTTGATCAGTCATATCTGAAGACTGATAGCAAGTGTGAATGGTGTTTGATCCACTGGGAAATGGTTATTCTTGTGATATCCTTAGAATAACCCTCCCTAAGTGATACAAAGAGAAGGGCCTTGCCCTTTCTCATTGATTTGGTCTTGTCTAAGTAGACTTTGAGGGGCCTAACTGGACAAAGTGACTTGTCCTCCACCAGTGAACTATCCAACATGGTAGTAAGAGCTGGTATAACTACTGGTTTAATGGAATCAGGGCCATCCGAAGCCAACTGGTTTTGGCCAGGAATGCTGTAGAAGGAGAGTGACCTCTGACCAATTTCTCCTTGAAGAGACAGAAGAGTGAGTCCAAGCATGTATCTCACTCCTTCTTTTACCTGAGGCTAATGCCAGCAGGAAAACTGTCTTGTAAGTTAGCCACTTCAAAGGAGCCTCAGATAAAGGCTCAAAAAGCGGTTTTGTCAAACCTAAGAGGACCAAGGAGAGGTCCCATGTAGGTATGGACCTATTTGGTTTAGGTCTATCCCTGGTGAAGCTGGCAATAAGTCTATTCAGTTCTAGACTTTTTGAGATGAGTTCACCCTGAGAACCCAAAGCATCAGCTATTGCTGTTCTATAACCAGTAATTGTAGCTGGTCTGAGGTTTTTGACTGTGAACAGGTAGTTTAAAAATTCTGCTACCTGGGGAACAATTGTTGAGGTGATGTCCACCTTATTCTGTGAGCACCATTGCCCATAAATGGCCCACCTTGATTGATAGACTTTTCTTGAGGATTCCCTCTGAGGTGCCTTAATTCTTTCTGCCACCTCAGATGAGAATCTTCCAGAATTGGATTCCTGGAATCCAGAAGCCACACATGTAGATTCAGGTACTCCACGTTGTTGTGGAACCTGTTGGAATGTGGCTGTTTCAGAAGTGTCTTCCAGTGAGGGAGCTGTAGGGGTACCCTGGTCGAGAGATCCACCAGATCCCAAAACCATGGCATCCCTGGCCACCCTGGGGCCAGTACTATCATCCTGCATGGGTATGTTATTATTTTTTGAATAACTTGTGGCAGGATGGCTACTGGACAGAAGACATAGCCGCCTAGGCCTTACCAACAGATATTCAATGCATCTATTTTCCAAGCCTTTTTGTCTGGGACAGGAGATACATAAATTGGAAGTTTGTAATTTAGATGAGTTGCAAACAGGTCTACCATTGGTGTGTGCCAAACTTTGCAAATTTGGTTGAATATCTGTTGGTGAAGGGACCACTCTGTTTGTATGACCTTGTCCCTTCTTGATAGGGAGTCTGCTATCACCTTTAGGGATCCAGGTACATGTCTTGCCCTTATCTGGATCCTTCTGGAATTTGTGAATGCCAGAATTCTCCAGATAAGAGCACACATTTCTATGGAATGGGTGCCTTCTTCTTTGTTCAAATAAGATACTACTGTACTGTTGTGTGAACAGATGAGCACGTTTTGACCTTGCAAGTGCTCCTGAAACCCCTTTAGGGCCAGGAGAACAGCTTTTAGCTCCAATACGTTGATGTGAAGCTGAGCCTCCTGGTTTGACCAGAGGCCACTGAGAACTATTTCGTTCAAGTGAGCTCCCCAGCCTCTTTGGGAGGCATCTGTGAACAGCAATGTGTTGTGAACATGAGGATGTATAGGAGCACCTGCCATAAGATTTTGTAGATCCTCCCACCATCTTAGATGACTGAGAAAATTCCCCGTTACTGGAATCCTTTTGTCCAGTGACTGGGGAAACTTCCAGTGTGACCTTAGGTACCACTGAAATGGTCTCATGTGTAACCTTCCCAGAGGTACTGTTTTTTCTAAGGAAGCTAATGTCCCTATGAGTGACATGAGCTTTCTTGGAGTCAAGACTAATGACTTTCTGATGGAAACAGTCTGAACTTTTAACCGATCGAGTTTCTTTTGGGTTGGAAAGACCAGACCCCTCTTAAGATCGAAGTGATAACCCAGAAAATCTAGTTTTTGTGTGGGAACCAATTCCGATTTTTGGAAATTGATGAGCCACCCTAGTTCTTGGACCAATTTCACTAAATTTTCAGAATCTTTGAGACATTGATCCTTTGTTGGTGACCGAAAAAGCCAGTCCTCTAGATATTGATGGATTCTGAGGTTCCTGGCTTGAGCTATGAGCTTTACCTCTTTTACAATGCGAGTAAACTCTAGGGGAGCTGTCGCGACACCAAAAGGGAGAGCCTGAAATTGGAAAACCCCTTTTTTGGTCTGAAATCTCAGATATTTTTGAGATTGTGGATGTATTGGAACATGAAAATAAGCGTCTGTGAGGTCTATCGAGGTGACCCACTCCCCTTTTCGAATCGACTTTCTGATAGATTCGGATGTTTCCATTTTGAAAGTTGGACCATGTAAATGGGTGTTCAACATACTTAAATCTATCACTGGTCTCCCCCTTTTCATGGGTTTGGGTACCAGAAACAGTCTGCTGTAATATCCCAGAGTAGAAGGTTTCCTGACATGAGTTAACGCCTTTTTTTTTTTTTTTTTTTTTTTTTTTTTTTTTGTAAGCATGGTCTGAACTGCTTCGTGGAGGGCGCCATGTTTGTTATTGTGAAACTAGAAATCGGCCGCCCTGTTGATAGTAGATGCGAATAGAAACAGGATAGCATAGAAGAACACACATTATCATGTGTAATGTCCACCCATGAACCTTTTGCCCAAATTGTACAGTAGTCTTACAAGACCCTGTTTCATTTGTAAAATATATCAATGATGCTTAAATATTTGTTAGTGTAGATGTAAATTATTTCAGCTTCATGCCTTTTTGCATTGGTTGGGTTGAAAATTTTGACGAAATCACTCTATCTGGCATGGTTAAGAAGATAGAAGCAAATTCCTGTTTTTCTATTTTTGGCAAAAATTTGAAAATTCAAAATGGCCGCCATTTTTGGGAAAAGGAAATTTTTTTGAAAATTGCCAAGAGTACATTTTCTAGATACCCTATGGGTCGAAAATTTCAACGAAATAACTCTATTTGGCACGGTTAAGGCCAGTTTGTGTTTTTCCATTTTGGGCAAAAATTCGAAAATTCAAAATGGCTGCCATTTTTGGGGAGGGGAAAATTTTTTGAAAATTGCAAAGATTACATTTCTTAGATACCCCGTGGGTTGAAAATTTCGACGAAATCGCTCTATCTCGCATGGTTAAGGAGATAGAAGCAAATTTGTGTTTTGCCATTTTTGACAAAAATTTGAAAATTCAAAATGGCCGCCATTTTAGGGGACGGGAAATTTTTTTTTAAATTGCCAAGAATACAATGCTGAAATACCTGTGGGTCGAAAATTTTGACGAAATCGCTCTATCTCGCACGGTTAAGGAGATAGAAGCAAATTTGTGTTTTGCCATTTTTGGCAAAAATTCGAAAATTCAAAATGGCCGCCATTTTTGGGGAGGGGAAAATTTTTTGGAAAATTGCAAAGATTGCATTCCTTAGATACCCTGTGGGTCGAAAATTTTGACGAAATCGCTCTATCTCGCACGGTTAAGGAGATAGAAGGAAATTTGTGTTTTGCCATTTTTGGGAAAAATTCGAAAATTCAAAATGGCCGCCATTTTTGGGGAGGGGAAAATTTTTGGAAAATTGCAAAGATTGCATTCCTTAGATACCCTGTGGGTCGAAAATTTCGACGAAATCACTCTATCTCGCACGGTTAAGGAGATAGAAGCAAATTAGTGTTTTGCCATTTTTGGCAAAAATTCGAAAATTCAAAATGGCCGCCATTTTTGGGGAGGGGAAAATTTTTTAAAAATTACCAAGAGTACAATGCTCAGATACCCTGTGGGTCGAAAATTTTGACGAAATCACTCTATCTGGCACGGTTAAGGAGATAGAAGGAAATTTGTGTTTTGCCATTTTTGGCAAAAATTCGAAAATTCAAAATGGCCGCCATTTTGGGGGAGGGGAAAATTTTTGGAAAATTGCAAAGATTACATTCCTTAGATACCCTGTGGGTCGAAAATTTCGACGAAATCGCTCTATCTCGCACGGTTAAGGAGATAGAAGGAAATTTGTGTTTTGCCATTTTTGGCAAAAATTCGAAAATTCAAAATGGCCGCCATTTTTGGGGAGGGGAAAATTTTTGGAAAATTGCAAAGATTACATTCCTTAGATACCCTGTGGGTCGAAAATTTCGACGAAATCGCTCTATCTCGCACGGTTAAGGAGATAGAAGCAAATTAGTGTTTTGCCATTTTTGGCAAAAATTCGAAAATTCAAAATGGCCGCCATTTTTGGGGAGGGGAAAATTTTTGGAAAAATTACCAAGAGCACAATGCTCAGATACCCTGTGGGTCGAAAATTTTGAGGAAATCGCTCTATCTGGCACGGTTAAGGAGATAGAAGCAAATTTGTGTTTTGCCATTTTTGCCAAAAATTCGAAAATTCAAAATGGCCGCCATTTTTGGGGAGGGGAAAATTTTTTGAAAATTGCAAAGATTGCATTCCTTAGATACCCTGTGGGTCGAAAATTTCGACGAAATCGCTCTATCTCGCACGGTTAAGGAGATAGAAGCAAATTAGTGTTTTGCCATTTTTGGCAAAAATTCGAAAATTCAAAATGGCCGCCATTTTTGGGGAGGGGAAAATTTTTTAAAAATTACCAAGAGTACAATGCTCAGATACCCAGTGGGTCGAAAATTTTGACGAAATCGCTCTATCTGGCACGGTTAAGGAGATAGAAGCAAATTGGTGTTTTGCCATTTTTGGCAAAAATTCGAAAATTCAAAATGGCCGCCATTTTTGGGGAGGGGAAAATTTTTTGAAAATTGCAAAGATTGCATTCCTTAGATACCCTGTGGGTCGAAAATTTCGACGAAATCGCTCTATCTCGCACGGTTAAGGAGATAGAAGCAAATTAGTGTTTTGCCATTTTTGGCAAAAATTCGAAAATTCAAAATGGCCGCCATTTTTGGGGAGGGGAAAATTTTTTGAAAATTGCAAATATTACATTCCTTAGATACCCTGTGGGTCGAAAATTTCGACGAAATCGCTCTATCTCGCACGGTTAAGGAGATAGAAGCAAATTAGTGTTTTGCCATTTTTGGCAAAAATTCGAAAATTCAAAATGGCCGCCATTTTTGGGGAGGGGAAAATTTTGTTAAAATTACCAAGAGCACAATGCTCAGATACCCTGTGGGTCGAAAATTTTGACGAAATCGCTCTATCTGGCACGGTTATGGAGATAGAAGCAAATTTGTGTTTTGCCATTTTTGGCAAAAATTCGAAAATTCAAAATGGCCGCCATTTTTGGGGAGGGGAAAATTTTGTTAAAATTACCAAGAGCACAATGCTCAGATACCCTGTGGGTCGAAAATTTTGACGAAATCGCTCTATCTGGCACGGTTAAGGAGATAGAAGCAAATTTGTGTTTTGCCATTTTTGGCAAAAATTCGAAAATTCAAAATGGCCGCCATTTTTGGGGAGGGGAAAATTTTTTGAAAATTGCAAAGATTGCATTCCTTAGATACCCTGTGGGTCGAAAATTTCGACGAAATCACTCTATCTCGCACGGTTAAGGAGATAGAAGCAAATTAGTGTTTTGCCATTTTTGGCAAAAATTCGAAAATTCAAAATGGCCGCCATTTTTGGGGAGGGGAAAATTTTTTAAAAATTACCAAGAGTACAATGCTCAGATACCCTGTGGGTCGAAAATTTTGACGAAATCACTCTATCTGGCACGGTTAAGGAGATAGAAGGAAATTTGTGTTTTGCCATTTTTGGCAAAAATTCGAAAATTCAAAATGGCCGCCATTTTGGGGGAGGGGAAAATTTTTGGAAAATTGCAAAGATTGCATTCCTTAAATACCCTGTGGGTCGAAAATTTCGACGAAATCGCTCTATCTCGCACGGTTAAGGAGATAGAAGGAAATTTGTGTTTTGCCATTTTTGGCAAAAATTCGAAAATTCAAAATGGCCGCCATTTTTGGGGAGGGGAAAATTTTTGGAAAATTGCAAATATTACATTCCTTAGATACCCTGTGGGTCGAAAATTTCGACGAAATCGCTCTATCTCGCACGGTTAAGGAGATAGAAGCAAATTAGTGTTTTGCCATTTTTGGCAAAAATTCGAAAATTCAAAATGGCCGCCATTTTTGGGGAGGGGAAAATTTTTGGAAAAATTACCAAGAGCACAATGCTCAGATACCCTGTGGGTCGAAAATTTTGACGAAATCGCTCTATCTCGCACGGTTAAGGAGATAGAAGCAAATTGGTGTTTTGCCATTTTTGGCAAAAATTCGAAAATTCAAAATGGCCGCCATTTTTGGGGAGGGGAAAATTTTTTGAAAATTGCAAAGATTGCATTCCTTAGATACCCTGTGGGTCGAAAATTTCGACGAAATCGCTCTATCTCGCACGGTTAAGGAGATAGAAGCAAATTTGTGTTTTGCCATTTTTGGCAAAAATTCGAAAATTCAAAATGGCCGCCATTTTTGGGGAGGGGAAAATTTTTTGAAAATTGCAAATATTACATTTCTTAGATACCCTGTGGGTCGAAAATTTCGACGAAATCGCTCTATCTCGCACGGTTAAGGAGATAGACGCAAATTAGTGTTTTGCCATTTTTGGCAAAAATTCGAAAATTCAAAATGGCCGCCATTTTTGGGGAGGGGAAAATTTTTTAAAAATTACCAAGAGTACAATGCCCAGATACCCAGTGGGTCGAAAATTTTGACGAAATCGCTCTATCTGGCACGGTTAAGGAGATAGAAGCAAATTTGTGTTTTGCCATTTTTGGCGAAAATTCAAAATGGCCGCCATTTTTGGGGAGGGGAAAATTTTTGGAAAATTGCAAAGATTGCATTCCTTAGATACCCTGTGGGTCGAAAATTTCGACGAAATCACTCTATCTCGCACGGTTAAGGAGATAGAAGCAAATTAGTGTTTTGCCATTTTTGGCAAAAATTCGAAAATTCAAAATGGCCGCCATTTTTGGGGAGGGGAAAATTTTTGGAAAATTGTAGATTGCATTCCTTAAATACCCTGTGGGTCGAAAATTTCGACGAAATCGCTCTATCTCACACGGTTAAGGAGATAGAAGCAAATTTGTGTTTTGCCATTTTTGGCAAAAATTCGAAAATTCAAAATGGCCGCCATTTTTGGGGAGGGGAAAATTTTTTGAAAATTGCAAATATTACATTCCTTAGATACCCTGTGGGTCGAAAATTTCGACGAAATCGCTCTATCTCTTACGGTTTCTGAGATATTAGCAAATTACTCAAAAGTAGTACTGAAAATACACAATGAAGTACCTAAATGGCTATTACTCATGTACTGACAAAGCTATCAGTCCCAAATGCAATACCAAGCGAGCTATGGACATAACAATCTTGTATTCAAAATTGTAGTAAAATATCTTTAATTATTTTGGCTTAAATGCACGGAAACCAATGGGTACTGAAAATAGCTGTACTTAAGTATTACTCAGTAAGCAAAAGAGGTACAACAGCCAAAAGCAATCCCAAGCAAGCTACTGACCCAATAAGCCTGCATACCAAATTTGGTGACAATAGCTCTAATACTTTTCCTTTAAATGAGCGGAAACCATGCGTGACGCCGGACATCGGACGCCGGACGCCGGACGCCGGACATCGGACATCGGACGGCGAAAAAAGCAAAAATAATATATCCACCCCCCAGGGGGGTGGACATAATTCACTCAAAATGAGCGGAATTTTCGACAACTTTGGAAGCATTATGAAATGAAGACGATAGTCATGTTGTAGTAAACCTACTGATTTGGGCTGAGGTCGGTATTTAAACTATACCTGGCAAAAAACCTGTAATCTTGTCCGTTCATTTCCTCTTTCTCTTCGCTGCCATTTTGTGATGCGCGCGCAGCCGGCGTGTGGCTGTGTTCGTTTGTCACGAAAAGACTTGTTATCTTCCCAAGGCGTTTTAGGGAGAGATGACCCCCCGAAATCAAAATTCCTGGCAGTATCTCTGTATGCCCTCGTGTCAGATTTGATTATGTAGAGTCTTTTAACATGTTGTCCTCCACTTGAAAACAACATGTGTGGATGAAAACCTCCTGCTAATCAAAGTGGCATTTAGGCAGATAGGTAGATCCTTAGGTCTCAGGTTGGAACCTCAAACTTTCAACAAGTGTCCCTGGCTAGGAACATGTTGCAAGCAAGGGCCATATTTTACTATAAGTCAGTGTACAAAGCAATCTCCAGAGATGAAGTAACATATGGCTGGAGTTGTGAGTACTTGTCAATGAGATCTGCTGACCACTCCTAATTTCATTGGGTAGTTCCTGAATCCTGATATTCAACTCCTCAATGGCCATCTTAAACCACGTAACATGGCCTAAAAAACTGCACATTCTCTGTACAAACTGACTCCTGTATAAAGTGCTGTTTGATGAGACAGAGATAGGAGATGAGAATCTGGCAACTATGAGCCTTCAAAGCAGCATCTTGAGGAGAAGTTATGTAAGATCATATCTGGCCTCTCAAAAGGCAAGAAACTAACCATGAAAACAAGGATTCCTAAATCTGTGAACCCATGTGTTAAAAACAGGAGATAAAGCTAAATTCTGCTTCCTAACAACCTGTTTAGAAGGTTCCTATGAAGAAGCAAGAGCCACTCAACTCGTGGAACTTCTAGATGTAGCAGCCCTCTAATGGCATTCCACATCTCCACATGGGAGGGGTGCAATTCTAACTGATATGAGTCTGCCTCACCCTGAGGAGACCTAGACCGATGGTGTTTCCTGGAAGGTAAGTTGAAACATCAAAAGCTTCACCTCCTGATGAATCAGGTGTTGTCTGAGAGACAGGGGCACACATACCCTGCTCCTGAACAGATGAATCTGTGAGAAAAGAGGGAGACCCACAGTGTCTCCTGGAAGGAAAGTTTGAATCATCCAAAAAATTCACCTTCTGATGACTCAGGTCTTGTCTGAGAGACAGGGGCACACATACCCTGCTCCTGTGAAAAGATGAAACTGTGAGAAAGAAGGGAAGTGTGAACTAGGCTTCAACTCCTCAGACTGGGAAGTCAGAAAACGCCAACTGACTGTTCATGGTGTAAATAAATTCCTGAAGAGAGGAATTCTCTTATGCAAAATTCAGGGAGCCCGCACTCAAAGGGCAAAGTATTTCTTACCAGAAAAACATTAATCCTTTCCTTGCCCATCATTTCTACCTTTAATGCAAGCTTGGTGAATATTCCAAGGTAGCATAACAGAAGAAGAAACTGCGCCTATTGTAAATATACTTTGAAGCGCCAAAAAGAACGCGTGTGCACTTGACGGCGGTCAAAAAAAAGAATGGCAACTTACAGAGAATATATAACCTCCAGCAGGTGCCCGCTGGGGTTTACGTGTGTACTTTCAGTAGAAAAAAATGGCGAGACACATTGTCTGTGTCCTTGACCGAACGGTAGGTCACGTAAGCATTTGTTGGGATTATGTAAGTACGTTTTTATGCAATAAAAATAGATCTTACTAGTATTCACACAAGTTTGTAAAAATGGTATAAATTGAATTCACTCAAATATGTTTATGAAGTGACTACTGTCATGATATTGTGGTTCAATTTTCTATCTAAAGTCCAGTATCAAGAAAACAAAGGAAACCTATGAGACATGGGAGGAATGATTATTCATGAGCAAATCAAAATGTGAGGAGGGAGATGTAAGTAAATAGCATTCATCTCTTATTACTTTGGAACTAAGGGTTGGATGGAACTGGATAGTGGAAAGTGTCTTCATTCATTCATTCTATTCTGATGAGTATGGTCGTCCATGGTATTGTGTCATAGGAGTTTTCATGGTATTAGGATTGCTGCTATATTTAACCTAGGAAATAACATTGCAGTGTTGGAATGATGTATTTCTGTTAAATAATATGTTTTTCGCAAGTAATTTTATTTCAGTGTAAATTAAAGTAAAATTGATCTACGTAACTATCAGAAATTACAACTAAAAGAATGTTTTTGCTGACAAAAACGAAGCGGTCCTGATGAAAAAGAAGTCACCCAGAAAAGATGTCAACATATGCATCATAAGCAATAGAAACTGTGAACTTTATTGCATTGTGTATGTTACTTGTCCCTGTTTTCATCTTTAATAAGTGTGCACAATTAAAGTGAGGTCAGCTGAACAATACAATAGCTAGAGATTCAAAACTCCATAATTTCACTGCAAGGTGGCCATAACTGCATTCATATTGGGACTTTAACGTGACCATAAAATAAGAATGTCCCTTTTCTCATTCTTTATAAGTGCATAAAGTTTAGCTCAGGTCAGTTGAACAATAAGATAGCTGTAGGCTGAAACTTCCTTTTTCACTGTAAGGCCACCATAACTTCATTCATATTGTGACTTTAAGGTGACCATAATATGAGAATGTCCCTTCAATATCAATATATGTTAGATATGGAAAAAGAAAGGAGCC
The DNA here is from genome assembly GCA_964017235.1 of Sabellastarte sp. h YS-2021. Taxonomy (NCBI): domain Eukaryota; kingdom Metazoa; phylum Annelida; class Polychaeta; order Sabellida; family Sabellidae; genus Sabellastarte; species Sabellastarte sp. h YS-2021. The sequence goes on from OZ024931.1 coordinate 89,654,449, forward strand.
AGATGGCTTTATTCAAATGTTATGACTTTAGGGGGGCTAAAAATATATTAACAGTTTAAGGTCACCTTAAAGTCAGGATAACCCTATGGTTTGCCATCCTTTATAGGTGTGCAAAGTTTAACTGAGGTCAGTCGAACAATAAGATACTTGGAGGCTGAAAACCCCCTTATTTCACTTTAAGGTGGCTACAACTCCATTCATACTGTGAGTTTAAGGTGACCATAAGTATTATTTTTATCTAGTTTAATACCAGTGATAATTTCAATATAAAACAAGACCACTGCCGCGGTATGTATCTCCCGCCGAGTACCGCAGGGGAAGAAATACTAAATTGAAAATTTTCCCCTTTGCATAGGACACTGTTGTACCATGCTGTGGGGTCAAAAATTCGCTCAAAATTGCTCTATCTCTTACGGTTTTCGAGATATTGACACTTTCTCATTTTCCGCAAGAATCCAAGATGGCCGCCGAAAGTGGCGAAAATTAAAATTTCCCCCCTTTGCACAAGAGACTCCTGTAGCACCCTGCAGGTCAAAGATTCGCTCGAAATCGCTCTATCACTCACGGTTTTCGAGATATTGACACTTTTTCATTTTCCGCAAAAATCCAAGATGGCCGCCGAAAGTGGCGAAAATTGGAATTTTCCCCCTTTGCACAGGACACTCCTGTATCACCCTGTGGGTCAAAAATTCGATCGAAATGGCTCTATCTCTTACGGTTTTCGAGATATTGACACTTTTCCATTTTCCGCGAAAATCCAAGATGGCCGCCGAAAGTGGCGAAAATTGAAATTTTTCCCCTTTGCACAGGACACTCTTGTACCACCCTGCGGGTCAAAAATTCGCTCAAAATTGCTCTATCTCTTATGGCTTTCGAGGTAATGACACTTTTTCATTTTCCGCGAAAATCCAAGATGGCCGCCGAAAGTGGCGAAAATTGAAATTTTCCCCCTTTCCACAGGACACCCTTGTACCACCCTACGGGTTAAAAATTCGCTCGAAATGGCTCTATCTCTTACGGTTTTCCAGATATTGACACTTTTCCATTTTCCGCTAAAATCCAAGATGGCTACCAAAAGTGGCGAAAATTGGAATTTTCCCCCTTTGCACAGGAGACTCTTGTACCACCACCCTGTGGGTCAAAAATTCGCTCGAAATCGCTCTATCACTCACGGTTTTCGAGATATTGACACTTTTTCATTTTCCGCAAAAATCCAAGATGGCCGCCGAAAGTGGCGAAAATTGGAATTTTCCCCCTTTGCACAGGACACTCCTGTATCACCCTGTGGGTCAAAAATTCGATCGAAATGGCTCTATCTCTTACGGTTTTCGAGATATTGACACTTTTCCATTTTCCGCGAAAATCCAAGATGGCCGCCGAAAGTGGCGAAAATTGAAATTTTTCCCCTTTGCACAGGACACTCTTGTACCACCCTGCGGGTCAAAAATTCGCTCAAAATTGCTCTATCTCTTATGGCTTTCGAGGTAATGACACTTTTTCATTTTCCGCGAAAATCCAAGATGGCCGCCGAAAGTGGCGAAAATTGAAATTTTCCCCCTTTCCACAGGACACCCTTGTACCACCCTACGGGTTAAAAATTCGCTCGAAATGGCTCTATCTCTTACGGTTTTCCAGATATTGACACTTTTCCATTTTCCGCTAAAATCCAAGATGGCTACCAAAAGTGGCGAAAATTGGAATTTTCCCCCTTTGCACAGGAGACTCTTGTACCACCACCCTGTGGGTCAAAAATTCGCTCGAAATCGCTCTATCTCTTACGGTTTCAAGGTATTGACACTTTTTCATTTTCCGCAAAAATCCAAGATGGCCTGCCGAAAGTGGCGAAAATTGAAATTTTCCCCCTTTCCACAGGACACTCTTCTACCACCCTATGGGTTAAAAATTCGCTCGAAATCGCTCTATCTCTTACGGTTTTCGAGATATTTGTGATTTTTCACATTTTCACTAAAAGTTGCAACAAAGTAGCCATTACTCACTTGTACATCGAGTAACAGTCGTAAAACTTAAATATGTTACAGTTCACAAAAAAGTACATGAACAAGATATTTAAGAGAAAATGTGTAGCTGCAATACTTTTGAAGATATAAGCCATTTACTCATTATGGTTATCATTCCAAATTGACCAAGTAGCTATTACTCACTTAGCTATGGAGATACACTGCCAAACCACTGACCATGTTGTAGCTGTGGAGAAAATAGCTGAACAACATATTGGAACAAAATACTGTAAATGCAATAGTTTGACAGATATAAGTCATATAATTATATTAGGTAAAAGTGCTATTACTCACTCAAAAGTAGGCCAAAGTTCACCAAACCTTTTTCCACTTAGAATAGGATACTCTTGTACACAAAAAGGTAGATGAACAACATATTTGAGAGAAATTGTGTAGCTGCAATACTTTTGAAGATATAAGCCATTTACTCATTATGGTTATCATAAAAATTTGACAAAGCAGCTATTACTCACTTAGCTATGAAGATTCAAGCTACTGACCATGTAGTAGCTGTGGAGATAGTAGCTGAACAACATATTGGAACAAAATTGTGTAGCTGCAAATGCTGCAATACTTTTGAAGATATAAGCCATTTATTCATTATTAGGTAAAAGTGCTATTACTCACTCAAAAGTAGGCCAAAGTTCACTAAACCTTTTTCCACTTAGCATAGGATACTCTTGTACTACCCTGTGGGTCAAAAATTCGCTCGAAAATGCTCTATCTCTTACGGTTTACAAGATATTTTTGATTTTTGACATTTTCAGTAAAAGTAGCAATAAAGTAGCCATTACTCACTTGTACATTGAGCAACAGGTGTGAAACTTAAATATGTTACAGTTCCCAAAAATTAGATGAACAACATATTTGAGAGAAATCATGCAGCTGCAATACTTTTGAAGATATAAGCCATTTACTCATTATGGTTATCATCAAAAATTGACAAAGTAGCTATTACTCACTTAGCTATGGAGATACACTTCCAAACTACTGACCATGTTGTAGCTGTGGAGATAGTAGCTGAACAACATATGGAACAAAATTGTGTAGCTGCAATACTTTTGAAGATATAAGCCATTTACTCATTATGGTTATCATTAAAAATTGACAAAGTAGTTATTACTTGCTTAGCTATCGAGATACACTTCCAAACTACTGACCATGTTGTAGCTGTGGACAAAGTAGCTGAACAACATATTGCAACAAAATACTGTAAATGCAATAGTTTGAGAGTTATAAGCCATATAAATATATTAGCTAAAAGTGCTATTACTCACTCACAAGTAGGCCAAAGTTCACCAAACTCTTAAAAATATTGAAGAGCAAAAAAATTCATTAGGACAACTAATTTAACAAAAATGTGTAACTGTAGTAGTTTCGGAGGACACCGCGTGACACACTCACGCACACACGGACGCACACACATGGTGCAAACTAGAAATAGGACGCCCTGTTGATAGTAGCTGCGACATATGAATAGAAACAGGATAGCACAGAAGAACACACATTATCATGTGTAATGTCCACCCCATGAACCTTTTGCCAAAATTGTACAGTAGTGTTACAAGACCCTGTTTCATTTGTAAAATATATGAATGATGCTTAAATATTTATTAGTGTAGATGTAAATTATTTCAGCTTCATGCCTTTTTGCATTGGTTGGGTCGAAAATTTTGACGAAATCACTCTATCTTGCACGGTTAAGAAGATAGAAGCAATTTTGTGTTTTGCCATTTTGGGGAAAAATTCGAAAATTCAAAATGGCCGCCATATGTGGGAAGAGGAAAATTTTTAAAAATTGGCAAGAGTACATTGCTCAGATACCCTGTGGGTCAAAAATTTCGACGAAATCGCTATATCTCGCACGGTTAAGGAGATAGAAGCAAATTTGTGTTTTGCCATTTTTGGTAAAATTTAGAAAATTCAAAATGGCCGCCATTTTTGGGGAGGGGAAAATTTTTTGAAAATTGCAAAGAGTACATTCCTTAGATACACTGTGGGTTGAAAATTTCAACGAAATCGCTCTATCTAGCACAGTTAAGGAGATAGAAGCAAATTTGTGTTTTGCCATTTTTGGCAAAAATTCGAAAATTCAAAATGGCCGCCATTTTTGGGGAGGGGAAAACTTTTTAAAAATTGCCAAGAGTACAATGATCACATACCCTGTGGGTCGAAAATTTTGATGAAATCGCTCTATCTCACACGGTTAAGGAGATAGAAGCAAATTTGTGTTTTGCCTTTTTGGGCAAAAATTCGAATATTCAAAATGGCCGCCATTTTTGGGGAGGGGAAAATTTTTTGAAAATTGCAAAGAGTACATTCCTTAGATACCCTGTGAGTCGAAAATTTCGACGAAATCGCTCTATCTCACACGGTTAAGGAGATAGAAGCAAATTTGTGTTTTGCCTTTTTGGGCAAAAATTCGAATATTCAAAATGGCCGCCATTTTTGGGGAGGGGAAAATTTTTTGAAAATTGCAAAGAGTACATTCCTTAGATACCCTGTGAGTCGAAAATTTCGACGAAATCGCTCTATCTCACACGGTTAAGGAGATAGAAGCAAATTTGTGTTTTGCCATTTTTGGCAAAAATTCAAAATGGCCGCCATTTTTGGGGAGGGGAAAAATTTTTGAAAATTGCAAAGTGTACATTCCTTCGATACCCTGTGGGTCGAAAATTTCGACGAAATCGCTCTATCTCGCACGGTTAAGGAGATAGAAGCAAATTTGTGTTTTGCCATTTTTGGCAAAAATTCGAAAATTCAAAATGGCCGCCATTTTTGGGGAGGGGAAAAATTTTTGAAAATTGCAAAGTGTACATTCCTTAGATACCCTGTGGGTCGAAAATTTCGACAAAATCGCTCTATCTCGCACGGTTAAGGAGATAGAAGCATTTTTGGCAAAAATTCGAAAATTCAAAATGGCCGCCATTTTTGGGGAGGGGAAAATTTTTTGAAAATTGCAAAGAGTACATTCCTTAGATACCCTGTGGGTCCAAAATTTCGACGAAATCGCTCTATCTCGCACGGTTTAGGAGATATGAGCACATTTGCCTTTTTTAGTACTCAAAATAGCCAATTACTCATTTAATTAATTGCTCACTCATCTATGAAGCAATTCCCCCCAAAAGCAATCCCATACAACCTATTAACCCAATGAACCTCCATACCAAATTTCAGAAAGCTAGGCTTAATAGCATTCCTTAAAATGTCTGGAAACCAAAGAGATACTCAAAAGTAGCAAAGTAGCTATTACTCAGTTAGCTATAGAGCTATCATCACCAAAAGCAATCCCATACAAGCTATTAACCCAATAAACCTGCATGCCAAATTTGGTAAAGATAGGATAAGAACTGTTGCCTAAAATGTCTGGAAACCAAGTGTGACGCCGGACACCGGACGGTGGAAAAAGCAAAAATAATGTCCACCCCCCAGTTGGGTGGACATAATAATTTCTGTGGATTGTAATAGAAATTTACATCATTTAATTACCTATAAATTTCCACATTTTACCTTCTTGTGGTAAAAATATTGTCACAAAAATGGCTGACTCACAATAAAACACAAAGACTACTATTTTTACATAATTTTACAAAAAAAAGTAACAAATCTGTTTTATAATTTTGAAGAGCATGTTTGGTGTAATTATCGGTGAAAAATGTTTTTGTTTTACTAAAATTTGTTAATTTGAATTCAAAGTAGTTAAGATTTTTTGCACAAATTTTGTCTCAACTAAGATTTTGCAAAGCACTTTTTGTAAATCCCAATTTAAGAGAAATCTTAGCTAAGACAAAAGTCATAACTTTAAGACTGGTCTAAGCAAAAAATTGTCTAAGACTTAAGACCTTTTGTGAATCTCGGCCCTGGAGAGCAGATATTTTATGTGTTACATATGGCCGCGCCTACATACATTGTAATTCTGTGCACGTGCATTTCATCTCGGTAAAAAAAATAAAATAAAAAACTATTATATAACCTTTATTTAAAATAAGATCGTTGAAAACCGGCAACGCAAGTATGGGAAATCCATAGAGTACACTATGCAGGCAACCGACTGGGCGGGGTACGAGCATCTCATGATCACAGCAGCTCGTGACCAACAACTCGTACCCAAGATTTTTTTTTTAAATATTGCTAGGAAACCCCACGAAATTGTATGATCTCATATTTCTTCATCAATATTATGACCTGTGTATGCAAGTATTTGAAATTCAAGTGTGTATGAGTTGTTGGTCACGAGATGCCGTGGTCACGTGTTGCATGTAAATCGACTGGGCATAGGAGGAAATATTTTACTGTACTAGAGCAAGTGATGTAAATTCGTCATTGGATTTAAATTCGCCACTTTTTGGTTTTTGTAAATTTTACAGCACAAATATGGAAAACGTGTCATAATTTTGTTAAATATAAATAGATAAAATATATACCTATTGTACTACAAGATTTTATTATCCAACTTTTATATTTTCATAGTATTAAGTATATTTGTGAATAATACATTTTTACAAGTGATTTTAAAGTGTATGAATTATGCAATTTTTAACAAATAACCAACATTTTAAACTTCTCTGGGACAAACTTTTGAAAATTTACATCTATGTAAATAACAATTTTTGGCTAGAAAAGATGTAAAATAATAATTTAGCTGAAATTTTCACAGCATGGTAGGTATTATGCTTAAAAAAACAGTTTTTTAAAAAAAACGGCGAATTTAGATCCATTTCTTAAATAATAGATATTTTTGTATGAAATAATAACAGCTCTCTGAGTGAACCTATGTCCAGGTGAGATAATTTTTTTTCCAGTTTTGTTTAGTCCAGGGATGGGCCATATTTATTAAAACAAAAAAATTGAAAAAAAAATGTGACTTGATGTATCAGAATCAAAAGTGCAAAAAAACTGGCGAATTTTCTGCCTCCCGCCGTAACTTGGCACAACTTAGACACAAAAACCTTATTTTTGCTTATTTTTAGTGTAGTTTTGTGGATTTCTTTTTATTAAAATATGAATTGACAAAAGCGCAAGTTATTAAACTATTTTACTACCATCAAATCAAAACAATAAACCTGTTAGAATCATTTTTCTGGGGCGATAATATAATTTCTACATGAAATCAGCGCCTCAAATTGGCACAATTTGCATACAGAAATTGCGGAAGATATTTAAAATATTTCTGTCGTCACTTCCACTTTCTTGTTAAGCAGAAATGCGCGAGTGTGGGGCGATAAAGAACCATTGTTATTAAATATTTTTACTTCTGTTTTGTGCCAATTTGAGGTGTGTGCCATTATATGGCGCGAAGTAGTACATCACTCACTCTAGTGGTGGTGGACCAATTCACGCCCGGGTACCAATTCACACCCACCCTCAACTTTCTTGAAGATTTATTATTTTTCATTGAGAAGATGTTTACCACATCATAGATAATCATCTAGTGGTGGTGGACCAATTCATGCCTGTGTACCTATTCACGCCCACCCTCAGTTTTCTTGAAGATTTATACATTTTAATACTGAATAGGTTTACCACATCATAGATAATTATAAAATTGATCACATACATTGGTAATTTATTGTCTAACAGTAGCGTGTTCCGATGTAACTTCGACGTATTGCCGATAAAACGAAGCATATCACAGAAAGTTTATTTTAAATATGTATAAAAATCAGCAGTAAAGACCCCTGTAAGTGTCTTCCACCATTATTTAAAATGTGGCAGCAAAGAAATGCAAATTTTCACAAAATCTTGATGTTTTCTGATCATATGTCCACCAGCCATGTTGTAAACAGGCACTTTATAACTTCGACGTATCAGAAGCTTGGTTTCAAAAGTTTAGTACTGGGTGCAAAAATCAACTCAAGGTAGTTCTAACATTAAGAGGGGAAGTGTTGAGTGGTGGAAAATTTATAATGCGCCAAATATATTTACAATTTACAAAATATTTACAATATATTACACATATGTACTGATTACTACTGAACATACAGAAATGGGAAACCTTACATAAATATTTAAATGGATTTAAAGTGCTTTTTATGCAACACAAAACTAAACTTAATGGTGGAATATTAGTTCAGCAGTGAAATGTGTGGAGGAACTCTCATACATCAAAAGCAAATGATAGACATTTTTGGCATAATAAATTAAATGAAGTGATTCTTCAGGATATTTTATAACATGTTCCTTGATCCTGATATGATCTTGAGCTGATTTTTCGCTCAGCTTGATTCATTTTAGTGAATTAAGGACCCTTGGGTAGCACCTTCAGTTAGCTCATCAAGCAGTTTTTGACCTTTGAAAATTCAAAAGGGGGGGGGGGGGAAGGGAGCGTCAATGGCCATTTTAGGTGGGGTGTGTTCAGGAGAGAAGTCACTTTAATCAATGTTATTTGTAAACTAGATTGGGCCAACTCGGCGCCAACATATCCCCAGACAGGTCATCACTCACACCACAGGTTTTGATCGGGAATTTTTTAAAACATAATTACCCATTATTATATGAACTTCAGCACATCAATCTACTCTGTTTATATCTTCCAAGGAAGACGGTGTATCCCCAGACGCCGAATACATAACTCAAATTATATTTTCAATCTTCCTGCAATGATAACTCTAAACCTATTTTCAAAGTATTTAAATGATTGATGATTGAATGTCCATTCTAAAATAATAATCCCAAAAGAGCATATCTGTTTCTATATTTGTTGACAAATAAAATATTATTTTTAACTCAACTCATCATACTTTTCAATCTTCCTTCAAAGTATTTAAATGATTGATGATTCAATGTCCATTCTAAAATTCATAATCCCAAAAGCGCATATCTGTTTCTATATTTGTTCACAAATAAAATATTATTTAAAAAAAAATTATTTATATTATTATTTTATTATATTATTTTTAGAATTTGCAAATTGTTTTCAGTTATTCATTTCCTCTATACCTATATATGTGGTCCATATATATGCAACCTAAATATGTGACACAATCTCAGTTCTGACTCCCCTTTGTGTTATATGTAATGAAGCCCACCACCTCCCACCCCCACCCTCCCCTTCTCCACACCTCTCTCACTATTACACAAGATCTGCAACCCCATTGAGTTCTTTGTTTCTCATCTGATATCATTAAATACCTTTGTTTATTTAGTGTCACTCAATATAGCTGGAGGTCCCAGAGGTGGGTGGGGGGAATCCGGGTGGGGGATGCATAAATGGTAAACAAACAATCTATATAAAAGGGGTACTCAAATACAAAAAGAATTGAGAATTTTAAGTATGTGATTATCAACTGAAATGAGTTCATAACTGTAGGAGCTGTGTCAAAATTAACTGAGGCAAGTTGAATAAAACTGGGCTAGTTGAGGGTTAAAAATCCCCTACTTTTACTACATAAGGATATAATTTCATTAATATTGGGACTTAAAGCTCACTTAAAGTGTCCATTTTGTCTACTTGAATATGTTTAACCAGTTTCATTTTAAAAAGTTAAAAACTCAGCAAGCAGAGGTATAACACACAAAAATAAGTTCTTAAAAGACTAAGATAGCCATAACATTATTAATATTCAAAATTTAAATAGACAGGCATTTCCTTTTAAAAATTCAAAGATTTCAGCTCTATAACCCACATAGTTTGACAGTTACTGGGCTTTAAAGTGGCATAATGTCCATAAATTGGGTTTGTGTGGGCATTTTACAATTGTTAAAGAGACCTTAGCAATTAAACAACAGATCTGAAACTTTTTGGGGGACATACATAACAAACAAAAATTATATATAATACAGTTTAAGACTTGTCACACTAAGCATTTCCAAATAACAGGGCAAAATACGGAAAAAATGTCCAAAAAGGCACTTGGGCGAGTGTCTATGGCCCTCATACACAGGTTAAATGTCTACTAAAAACCTTGATTTTCGGCATATGTAAAAAGGACATAATAATGCATTCCCAGATGGGATTTCAGCTCCATCAATCACATAGTTTAACAGTCACAGGGCTTAAAGGTGGTTAAAAAGTCCAAATATTGGGTCTCTGTGGGCCTTTTAGAGATCTCGATGTGGCTTTCAAATTAAAGCTTCAGACTTAAAATTTGTTACATACTAAGATTACACATAGAATATGTATCTAATAAAGTTTGAAACTTCTCAGACTTACCATTTCCAAGTTACAGAGCAAAATATGTGAAAAATGTCTTAAAAGGGTCACTCAGGTGGGTGTTTAAGGTCCTCATACACAGGTTAAATGTCTACTTGAAGCCTTGATTTTTGGCACATGTAAAAAGAACATAATAATGTATTCCCAGATGAGATTTCAGCTCTATCAGTCACATAGTTTAACAGTCACAGGCCTTAAAATTGGCAAAAAGTCCAAATACTGGGTCTTTATGGGGCCTTCTAGAGACCTAAATGTGGCCTTCAAATTAAAGCCTCAGACTTAAAATTTGTCACATACTAAGATTACACATAGAATATGCATCTAATACAGTTTGAAACTTCTTAGACTTACCATTTCCAAGTTACAGGGCAAAATATGTGAAAAATGTCTAAAAATGGTCACTCGGGTGGGGATTTATGGTCCTCATACACAGGTTAAATGTCTTCTTAAAGCCTTAATTTTTGGCACATATATAAATAACATACTAATATCTTCCCAGATAGGATTTGAGCTCTATCAGTCACATAGTTTGACAGTCACAGGGCTTAAAAGTAGCAAAAAGTCCAAATATTGGGTCTTTGGGAGCCTTTTAGAGACCTCAATTTGACCTTCAAAATTAAAGCTTCAGACTTAAAATCTGTTACATACTAAGATTACACACAGAATATATATCTAATACAGTTTGAAACTTCTCAGACTTACCATTTCCAAGTTACAGGGAAAAATATGTGAAAAATGTCTTATAAGGGTCACTCGGGTGGGTGTTTATGGTCCTGATACACAGGTTAACTGTCTATTAAAGGCCTAAATGTTGGGGCACATATAAGAAAACACATAGATATATTCCCAGATGATATTTAACTTAGATGAGAGACATAGTTTGAAAGCTACAGTGCTTGAAAGTGGCAAAAAGTGCATAAATTGGGTCTCTGTGGGCACTTTTGAGACCTTAAGTCGACCCCTTTGGGTAAACCTACAGCCCTAAAATTTTCTACAGACAAGGATTACATATCAAAGTTATACCTAGCGCAGTTTGAGACTCATCAGAATTACCACTTCCAAATTATAGGGCAAAATATGTGAAAAGTATAGCAAAAAATCCCCAAGTGGGGGTATTTATGGGCCTCAAACACAATTTTCTCCTCAACTTAAAGTCGTGATTTTCGGCACATGTACTAAGAACATATTAATGTGTTGTCAGGTAAAATTTCAGCCAGCTGAGCATCATAGTTTGTGACCTACAGGGCTCTAAGTGGCCAAAAGTCCAATTTCTGACCTTAAGGTGGCCATAAGTTCTTTTTTACTGGGAGTTTAAGGTCACCTTAAAATAGGGATCTTCCTTTGGGCACCCTTAACATGTGTACCAAGTTTGAAAAAAAAATATTAATTTGTTTTTGAGTTATCGCGTCCACAAGGAAATTTCTACGGCGGCGGCGGCGGCGGCGGCGGCGGCGGCGGCGGCGGCGGCGCGACGGACCTGAATCCAATATATCCCCGACTTTCGTCTGGGGATATAATTAAACCTGGGGCAGAAAATATGTCTTATTTCTCCAAAATTTTGGAAGTATGTTTCCACAGTTTCCTTATGTTTTTGATTGTTGTTTGAGGAACACCTGTCAACTTTGGGATTTGTAAACTCATATTCCCTTTTCTATAAGTGACATTGCCTCTTCTAAATTATTTTTGGTATAGTTTCTATAACCAATTTTGGCCTTGCAGGAATTAACCTAAATAGACATTGGTGAAACAGTTCAAACTTTTAAGCATACAAAATGGGAGAACAAATGTTTGCCATAACACTATGACATAACCTAAAACATATTTTCACCAATATGTCATGCCAAATTTACGTTTTTTAAATGAACCAAATGAATTCACACAATTGGCCAACACCTACTTCTTATCTGGGGTTTAGTATGGCATTTTTGCACTCGGTACTGGTTTTTTGGATCCATCAACAGGAACAAAATGTCCGTGGGGAGGGAGTTTGAAGAAGTTGTTAAAATATCTGGATTTTAAACGAATAATAAACAAGCAAAATATGCAATTATTGTCCAAATATATCTGCAATTGATCTTTAAAACCCTTGGAAACACTTCAAAAACGATGATATATGTATTACGTCGAAGTTATATATGCGTCAAAGTTACATAAGATGACGATAATTGTCTTCAATTAATTAAGGGGTGGGCGTGAATAGGTACACGGGCGTGAACTGGTCCACCACCACTAATGGATCATTTACATTTGTAATTTATTGTTTAACTGTGATTGTTTTGGATAAATTTAGAGGTGGGTCTAAATTTATCCAAAACAATCACAGTTGAACAACTAGGGTGAAGTGGCTGGCATTCTGCCAACCACAGAGTCGAATCTTAGGACAGCAGTGGGTGTTGAAATCTGTAAACTTGGTATTATCGCCCGCAAAACAGAGTGAGGTGCGGTGACAGTAAAATATTGCTGGATTATATATTTGTAAAATGTTGTTACAAACACCATTGTAGCCTCACGTTTTCATCACTCTGTGGGTGTACAACTACCAGCATTTGATATTTTGTTTTAAATATTGCAAGAAGACAGAGTGAGGTGCGGTGACAGTAAAATATTGCTGGATTATATATTTGTAAAATATTGTTAGAAACCCCATCGTAGCCTCACGTTTTCATCACTCTGTGGGTGTACAACTACCAGCATTTGATATTTTATTTTAAATATTGCGAGAAGACAGAGTGAGGTGCGGTGACAGTAAAATATTGCTGGATTATATATATTTGTAAAATATTGTTAGAAACACCATTGTAGCCTCACGTTTTCATCACTCTGTGGGTGTACAACTACCAGCATTTGATATTTTATTTGTTTTAAATATTGCGAGAAGACAGAGTGAGGTGCGGCGACAGTAAAATATTGCTGGATTATATATTTGTAAAATGTTGTTAGAAACCCCATCGTAGCCTCACGTTTTCATCACTCTGTGGGTGTACAACTACCAGCATTTGATATTTTATTTGTTTTAAATATTGCGAGAAGACAGAGTGAGGTGCGGTGACAATAAAATATTGCTGGATTTATATTTGTAAAATGTTGTTAGAAACCCCATCGTGATAACTTCTAGGACATACAAAAGCGCCTTCTAGTGGTTGAATGTAGAATTACGGAGTTTGAATATTTTCATTGTCTCTGCCAGAGGTGTCCTTGATTTTGATTGGCTGAATGATAAATGTGTAGTACTACCGTGACGTCACTTCATTCATTAATTTCTTTGCGGTTTATTTGTTTGACAAATTAGTAATAGGCTGTAGATGCCCAGACAACAATTTTATAATAACAGTGACTGCGTGATAAACCAGCAGACGAATAAATTAATTGGGGTTTAAGGTCTAGAAATCAGCAGACGAAACCGTTAAAAAAGACTCGTTCGAGTACACCATTACAATAGCAAAAACAATAGTTTCTAGGACATCCGGGACTTTACAGAAAGCCAGACGTAGTGCTAGACATGCTTTTTACTTCATAAAATATAACTTAATAAAGGCATTAAAAATCTTCAAAATGGCAGAGTGTATAATATACACCTTAATGTACAGATATGTGAAGAAATATTATGCAGAATTTCGTATTTAAGGGCTTAAACGGCCAATTTAAAATCGTGGCCGCAACTCAGTACATAACTCGAATCAAAGATTCGACTAATAAATTACAAATGTATATGATCAATTTGATGATTATCTATAATGTGGTAAACATTTTCTTTATGAAAAATCATAAATCTTCAAGAAAATTGTGGGTGGGCGTGAATTGGTACCCGGGCGTGAACCGGTCCACCACCACTACACGGGTGGTCACAATTGTGTCCGGGTCGTAATTGTGTCCTTTAATTGTTTACTAAAGTTGAAGGTACTCAGTTTGGGTGTTTGGTTCAATTTTTTACATTTTCATGAAACAAAATCAATCTCAAAGTAAATAAAATGAAAAAAATATTCAAAATTCTGGTTGCAATATTTAAAAAATAGACTCCAATAAAAATTGGATATTATTATGAACCGGACACAATTGCGACCACCTGTGGTACATGGGTTGTCACAATTCCGTGCATGTCATAATACCGTGCGTTTCTGTTTAAGAAACCTATCCAGCAATAAATTGGCTATCAACGTGTAATATTTTACAAAACGCAGTGGTTAAATCACGGGACATCCCGATATGTAAATTACTGGCTAAATGTCGGGAACTAATTTCATTGGTTGATTTTTTATTGTCAGTTTTCCGGGAAATCTGTGACCTCATATCTTTTCATGAATATTAATGAGTTGATGCTACCACCATGAATTCTTGAGTTTCATAGAAGCTGCCATTTTATAAAGTATTTTTGGAAAATCCTGGGAAATCTGCTACCTCATATCTTCTCATGAATATTACGTAATGATTTAGTACTACTGCAGTGAGTTCTGAGTTTAAAGTATTTGATCTTTTTTAGGCTTTCAGTTTGTAAAATATTGAAGTTTAATTACATTTTATAAAATATTGTTAGAAAAACCCGGGAAATCCGTGACCTCATATCTTCTCATGAATATTGATGAGTTGATGCTACTGCCGTGAATTCTCAAGTTTAAGTTACAAGGGGGGACAGCATTTCGCCCATAAAAACGCCAAAATGCAGTTTCTTCAGACCAAATATGCAGTGTGGTTATATAAAAGTTATTAGGATAAAAAGAGGTTCCTCAAACTGTAAAATGATGGTAGCATCCTAAAATATATTTTGTGATAAGTACAATACATCCATAGAACTTATTCTATGGCAATAACATTAGGGCTGTTGAAAAGTGGACAGCATTTCGCCAATTATTTTATACTGGTCCCAAAAAGTTACAAACACTGTTAAACACTTTGCATACAATGATTAAAGATCAATTCTTCTCATTGTATTCTATCATATGATGAAGTTATAAATAGTATTTATATTGACCCCAGACACAGTTTAGAGAACATATAGCTCATTGCATCAGTCAAATGCAGCTTATTGAGCATATTTTCCAGTGACATATAAACTTTTGTATTAATCTTTATAATCCTGCATACTGTCAGTTCTAAAATCTTAGAAAAGTATAAAGACATGTTGCACAATTGTCTATGGTATACATTTCCTTCGGTATTACAGTAGATATTAGTAGTTTTAAATGAAGTACAATAGAAATTGGCGAAATGCTGTCCACCGCGAAATGCTGTCCCCTCCTGTATTTGATCTTCATTGAAGTACTATTTCATAAAATACTGTTAGAAAAGCCCGCGAAATCTGTCACCTCACATCTTCTCATGAATATTAATGAGTTGGTGCTACTGCCGTGAATTCTGAGCTTAAAGTATTTGATCTTTTTTGATGTTTTTCATTTTGTAAAATATTGCAAGGCCTCCTTTGATATAAAGCACTTCCCTGGATGAAGCAATTCTCAGTTCTCACAATTTAGCACTTCCCGACATATAGCCAATATGTTACATATCGGGACGTCCCGGGACATAACCTCGCCGTTTATAAAATTTGTATTTAACTGATTTTTTTCTGTGCTCCAGGTCTTTATTTTTTGTAATTTCAATGGATAGATTTAATAATTAGTTTGTTGAATATTGATGCACGGAATTATGACACGCACGGTATTGTGACAACCCTTGTAGTACGTAGACCGAATATTTGCACCGTTCAAATCGAAACCAAATGAAACAGCTTGAACCAATATTGGTGTTGCCAGTGAAGACAATCCATCATATTAAGAAATCTACATACCTGTTATCTTTTTGAGACTAAGTAATATTAACAATACAACCGATTTGTCTCATTTTGTTAAATACATCAGGGAAAATATGAGACGGCGCGGATTTCGGGATTTTCCCTGAGGTGGTTATCACTGGTTCTTACTAGAACTCAATTCTGTGATTTGGTGATAAAGTGCATAGTGTGTGATATGTCATAAGTAACAACTCCCCGCATATTTCATCCACTCACGTCTCCCTTACAGTTTTAAGCCAATACTGAGTATAATTACGCCTTTGAATACGTAACCGATTGAAGAAGTGACACAAAAACTGTATGATAAATCTTTAAATCAAGATTGTACAATTGGATTTAAGTATATTAATGGCTGTGTTTGCCGTTTACAAATAATCACAAAATCAGCATTGATGCCACTTTCTATTACAATTTACTTCATTATAAATCACGTTTGTTATATGCTGCTGATTTTATGACATGATTACTTCAGGTCTAACAGTTGACAGAGGCATCATAGACAATTATCATTGAACAACTTCATCAGGATTAAATACTTAATTTTAGGAAAGTTACAGATTAGTGCATTTGTAATAAATATATTGCAAAAGTGATTTGACAGTTCAAATCTTTTCTGTAAATAAAATATGCAATTGTTTTGTACCAATGTTTAATTTTTGGGTGGTATGACTTATACAAACCATGGTGTATTTGTCATTTGGGATTATCAGTCTTCAAATCAGTAGTAAAACATAATTAGTTATGGTTTCCTTAATTTCTGAAATTACTTAGTGTTTGTATATCATACACAAATATACACGCCCAGCATATCAGAAAACTATGGAAAGGAAATATTTTTTTTAAATAGACCTTTAAATATAATTACATATTTCACCACTTCAAGAAAGGAATATTTGTGCTATAGAAATGATTTTGTGTTAAACCTCCAGGAGGTCTTAACAGTGCCTTGAAATATTATTGAATGTATAACACTTTTACCCAATGAAAATATCTACGTACTGAGTATACATGCCTTAAACGTGATTGGTAAAATTGAGTAAATATCGTAAAGGATCACAATAAATAACAAGACTTAAAGACTTAATTAAGGTACAAATTAATAGTTACTTTTATTTCTCTGCAGAAAGTATTCATTTCATTATTCTTTGACCGGATTAATCTACTATTATGTGTGTTTTTTGTTATTCCTGAATATGTAAAATGCCTCCACAATGGAACATATGTACACTATAAGTCACAAAAAAACATAAATATAAATCATCTTATTTTCCAAAATATATCTTCCTATGCTATAACTTATGCCAATGGCATCACTGAAATCACTTGATCATAGTCCATGTCAAGATGTTTACTGGATATCCTCGAACACTAGGCGTATTTCACAACCGTAATCCGTCGAATCTAGATTCAGATTTGGATTCTTTGGATTAGCTAGATAGATTTGTGAAATACAATTTTCTGTAGATCTGAATCCAAATTTAAAACATAACATAAATATAATATATTATTATACATTATGATGCAGTAATATAATATTATAATATCTCAGTATAATAAAAATTTGCCAAATGTTAAAATTTCCTGCCACATGTTGCCTCCATTATTTTTAAAAGAATTATGGGTAATCCAAGCATTCTGAATCTGTTGATCTACCTATCGAGGTAGATCAACGGATTCATAATCCAGATTCAGATTCAAGTCACAACACAAGCGAATCTGTTCAAATTTAGTATCTCGCATATATCACGTGAGTAGCCGTATCATGTGACATACGGTCCGAAACTGAAAACGAAACGAAACGGGTCTGTTTACCATAAAACAGAAAAGTGAAAACAATGATATCATTTCATATTAATCTGATATCACTGACTCTGTTGACAGTGTCAACACTTGCAAAAGGTAAGAATTGATGGTACATGGATTGGTATGAAGTGGGTCAAATTTTCAAGAATTTTCAGAAAAACACTTGAAAACTCACCTAGTTTCCCCACTTACCAGTTTGATTGGCATTGAATATTGGTAGAGGATATTTACCCAATGGCTGTGTACGCTAGATCAGTTTCACTGCTAGCGTACCCAATGGTTGTGTACGCAAGATCTATTTGACTGCTAGCGTACCCAACGGTTGGGTACGCAAGATTTTTATCACTGCTAGCGTACCCAACAGTTGGGTACGCTAACAGAGATATCAGTCTAGCGTACCCAACGGCTGTGTAGCCAAGATTTATATCAGTGCTAGTGTGCCCAACGGCTGTGTACATACACTACTGGCATACCCAACTACCCTGCACCCCAGGCATTGAACCCTATGTTCCCAAAGGCTGTGTACACTAGATCAGTTTCACTGCTAGCATAGCCAATGGTTGGGTACGCTAACAGGGATATCGGTCTATCGTACCCAACGGCTGTGTACGCAAGATTTATATCAGTGCTAGTTTGCCCAACAGCTGTGTATATACACTACTGGCATACACAACTACCCTGCACCCAAGGCACTGAACCCTATGTTCCCAATGGCTGTGTACACTAGATCAGTTTCACTGCTAGTGTAGCCAATGGTTGGGTACGCAAGATGTATTACACTGCTAGCATTCCCAACGGTTCTGTACGCTAGCAGGGATATCAGTCTCAGTCTAGTGTACCCAATGGTTGTGTACGTAAGATCTATTTCACTGCTAGCGTACCCAACGGTTGTGAACGCTAGCAGTGATATTGGTCTAGCATACCCAACGGTTGTGTACGCAAGATTTATATTGCAGCTAGCCTACCCAATGGCTGTATACATACACTACTGGCATACCCAACTACCCTGCACTCAAGGCAGTGAACCCTATATTCCCAATGGTTGTGCACCCTAGGTCAATAGCTTTCTTAGCATACCCAACAGTTGTGTATGCAAGATCTATTTCACTGCTAGCCTACCCAACGGTTATGTACGTTAGCAGTGATATGGGTCTAGCTTACCCAAAGACAGTGTATAGAAGACCCATATCACTGCTAGCATACCCAACAGCTGTGTATGTACACGAACGGAATACCCAACTATCCTGCAATCAAAGCAGTGAACCCTTTGTTCCCAATGGTTGTGCACCCTACATCAATAGCATTGTTAGTGTACCCAACTGTTGTGTACACAAGATGTATTTCACTGCTAGTGTACCCAACGGTTGTGTACTCTAACAGTGATATCGGTCTAGCCTACCCAACGGTTGTGTACACAAGATCTATATCACTGCTAGCATACCCAACGGCTGTGTATGTACACTAATGGCATATGCAACTCTCCTGCATCCAGTTAAAGCACTAAGTTCTGTTTTCCCAATGGTTATGTACCCTAGATTAACGTCATTGATATTTTCTTTTGTTAGTGTAACCAAAAGCTGTTTAAGGTACTGGCATACCCAACTACCCTGCACCCAAGGCAGTAAACTCTGTGTTCCCAATGGTTTTGCACCCAAGATCAGTATCATTGCTGGCATACCCAGTGGCTGTGTACACAAGATCCATATCACTGCTAGCGTACCCAGCAGTTGTGATATTGGTCTAGTGTACCCAGTGGTTGTGCACACAAGATCTATATCGCTGCTAGTGTACCCAACAACTCCAAATTTTTTACAGCCTGTCCAATTTCTCATTACCCAAGGTAGTATGCACTCAATGGTTGTGCACTCGATATCAGTACCCTTCATAGCGTACTCAACAGGTCTGTATCCAAGGCATTGTGAAGTAATTAGTTTTTAAGGAATATTTTTGAGTAGTCAGAAATGGGCCAAGGACCACTCTCTGGATTAAACTTATTCAGCTTATTGTTACAGTACATTTTAACAAAGTTAATTTAGGGAAGAAGTGATTAAAATATGGGTACACTAGCAATGATCTTGTGTACATAGCCGTTGGGTACGCTAGCGATGATATAAATCTTGTATACATAGCCGTTGGGTACGCTAGACCAATATCACAACTAGCGTACACAGCCGTTGGGTAAATAACCACTCCGTTGAATATTATGTACTGTAGTGAACAACACATACACATAAGTTAAATAATTCAAATAACACTTCATACTTGTGGTAATATGTGTACAAGTATGCCGTTCAAAATTTACACAGAAAACTAGTACATGTGAGCTCTGTCCCTCACCATTGCGTACTATCAGTAGACCGAGTTTCTGTGGGAATCGTTTCTGTCCCGTCGCCAATTGCTACAGTATTGATATACTGACGGACACAATGGCGAGGGACAGAGTTCACATGTACTTGTTTTCTGTGTAAATTTGAACTGTTGCCAAATTATTGCAGTAACCTTAAAATTCATATGTTGTTACACTAAACTGCTTTACAAGCCAGGAATTTCTTTTTATGCAGATAGCAGTGCACTGTTCAAGGTTTGTTTACATTTTAAAAATAGGTTGAACTATACATATACCAGTAGGATAGGCATTAAATATTAATGAACGGCACGTATACATAGCTCAAAGAATGTAAATAACACTTTATACTTGAGAAATTATGTGTACAAATATGCCGTTTAAATTTACACAGAAAACAAGTACATGTGAGCTCTGTCCCTCACCACTGTGTCCATCAGTATATCAATAGCAATTGGTGACGGGACAGAAACTCGGTCTACATCAGTATATCAGTAGCAATTGGTGATGGGACAGAAACTCGGTCTATATTAATTATGACCTGTGTATGCAAGTATTTGAAATTCAAGTGTGTAAGAGTTGGTGGTCATGAGTTGCATGTAAATCGACCGGGCATATGTGCTTGATAATATTTCATCTATCCACTAAAATATTTAAAACATAGAAAGAGATAAATTTGTGTTTGGACCTTTGCCCACAAGGAGTCTTGTCCACCACATTTTTACAGGGTAGAAACTTTGCACAGAATAATGATATGAAATAATATAACAAAACAAACTTTTTAATGTTTTTTTAAAGTATAAGTGTACAATAACTACCATAATCACAAAATTAACTTTTTAATGTACAATATCTACCATAATCACAAAATTAACTTTTTAATGTTTTATTGAAGTATAAGTGTACAATATCTACCATGTTAAAGGTCATCTTCTTATTATGTTATTGAATTATAAATATGTAATGTTTACAATATAATAATATTTTCAATGAATGTTGGACTTGCTTGAAACCTTTTTAGTATATGTGTATTCTTTGGTCAACTCTGTTTTTATTTTTTGCATTACTATGTAAATGTATCAATACTGAATTAAATGCTAATGAAATCAGCTTATATACTTTATATAGCTTGACGTAGGAAGTACATTTAATGTTTATTGCTTTCAACACTATATGTCTTGAGTAGTTATCTAAGGGAAGTATTGATTGATTAATTGATTGATTCATTGATAAAAATGAAAGTGTCTATATAGTAAGAAAATTTGTATTGCGGGTGGACATCCTACCCTGTAAAGATTGTGGTGTTCAAAGTTCCTTGTGGGCAAAGGTCCTGTGGGTAGAGTTCACATTGGGCAAAGTTCGTGTGGGCAAAGTTCCTGGATTCACATCTGTCGCCTGGGGATATACTTTTGCTATGCAAAATAAAAATATTTTAGATTGAATTACTTATGTTCTTGGTTGAATATTTTTCCTCAAAATTATGTCACACAGAAGATGGGTCCCATGGAAAACACCCAATCAAAACATGTTCCGTGAGTGATGACCTGTCTGGGGATATGTTGGCGCCGAGTTGGCCTAATCTAGTTTATTTTTAGGTCAGCTATAACATTATAAAATTGTAGACCTGTAGCTCATTGCATAGCTGAGCAATAGCTGCTTTGCTGTTCTCACTGTTGAGTGAATCACTTGTAACTTTAAAATTATTGTATTTAGAGTATTTTGTTTACATATGTTATTCACCTATTTTCTGGTCAGGGATACTATAGTAAATGGCAGACCTGTAGCTCATTGTATAGCTGAGCAATAGCTACTTTGAGGTTATCACTGTTGAGTAAATCTATTGTAACTTGAAAACTATTGCATGTACAGTATTTTGTTGAAGTATGTTATTCACCTACTCTTGCATCAGCAATAACATAGTAAAATTTCAGACCTGTAGCTCATTGCGTAGCTGAGCAATAGCCACTTTGAGATTCTCACTTTTGAGTAAATCACTTTAACTTAAAAACTATTGCATTTGGAGTATTGTGTTTAAATAATTGATCAAATTGGGGGCCACGGTGGCAGAGTGGTAACACTCTCGCCTCCCACCTCTGAGGCCGGGGTTCGATCCCTGTGATGGCCTTAAGTGGGAAAGCTGGTAGTTGCTTGCCGTTGGTCGGCAGTTTACAGTACACAACCCTAGCGAACTCTATGTACTGGTTTCCTCTGCCCTTCCAACTACCCGTCGTGATATGACCTGTACAGTGTTGAAAGCGACGTAAAACCCCAAATAAACAAATAAAATAAATGGTGATCAAATTATACACTGACACAAGATAAGTTATAAATGAACCATAACAACAACAAATAAAATTAACATCTAAAGTAGAAACTTAACATGTCCTTTTTCTAATCATCTATATCCATGTCTGCTATTGGCCATATGGTCGTGTAAACAGTGCAGTCATCTGTGATGTGGAAGGTTCAAGGTTTTTTTTTTCTTCACGGCCATGCACAACTGGTTAATTGAACAAATAATTAGCATCACACTGATGACAGGACTTGTATGACATACTAGTATCTTATCATAAAGTATAAGATGTAACTGTGCTCTGCATTCTGTGTGGTTAGCACAGATATGAGGACCCACATGGTATTGTGTTACTAATAAAGTTCATATTGTTTTTAGACATGTCACTTTTGTGGAATTCTTTCAAATTTATGATCAGGAGTCATAACATTGGTGGCATGTACATGTGAATGTCAGTCTGTCCTTAATAGTTACACATTGAATTTAGAGTTAGAACCTGAATCCCCATGTTCTCATTTGCTTTAGATAATAAACATTTGAAATTGTTAAATAGTTCGTTGGTACATATTTTGGTGAATTTTTTTGTTTATCACCATATTAGAATGCCAAGTTTGATACAATAATTAAAATATCACAAGACATATCAAGTTCTTAATCAAGATAATATTTTATGGGTAAATTATATTGTTGTGACAGTGATAAAATGAAGCGTCACACTTACTATTGCACTAACAACTCCATTGCACAGCTGTGCGTTTGAAATAAAACATAAACTGATACAGAATAAATTTTTTTCCAGGTGTATCATACAAGGCTTCGGTGTATGTTTCCGGAAGTCAGTTCAAAATATTGCCAAATGTGCTTGATGACAATGCCACAGCACAAGCATCCTTTGATGATTCCTTACTGGAAACAGGATGGGGTGTCTTAAAAATTAATGCAGGTTTTGGGGATCACACAAAGGATGTTGACATGATGACAGGTGCAGGTTTACTGGAGGGCTACTTAACGGCCAAGTATGTGAACATGGGTGTAGAAATGTAGTGTGAAGAAAATATTTGCACTCCTACACACAAGTACCAGTTTTATTACTCTGGGATCAGATGAGGAGATCTTGTCTGTTCCTCAAATCTGAGCTGACCTGGGAACTTGTGTGTGGGAGTGTTTGTTAAATAATTTATATTTTCATATTCAAAGTCAAAGTTGGGGTTTTACATCCCGTTCAACAGCCAGGGTCATATTGGGACAGGTCCTCAGAATTGCCACTTGTGGGACTCGAACCCACAGAGGTGACAGCCTATGATTAGATGCCAAACTTGCTAACCACTAGGCCACTGAGGACCTCTTTTCATATTCAAATAGGGTCCCTATAAAATAGAACTTCAATCTTCAAAATTCCCTGAATATCAGGTCCTTAATAGGTCTTTTCCATTGAATTTAGCCTGGTCTGGAAAGCCCTTCTCAAATAGAAGAATGTTTGGACCAGTGCGATTCAATTTAATACAGTGTTTCCACTGGAACCGACAGGCCCGTAACTATGCATTTTTGGAGAGTCATGACCAATATTTACATGGCCGCTTAGGGTCGGTTGCAAGTTCCTGGCCTGTCGGGGAGAGTCGGTGAAATATCGAACATGTTTGATATTTCCCCGACCCTCCCTGACTCTTCTTCTCGACCCTAATTTCAGCCCCCTAGCAACATGCGTGTCGGTTAACTTAAGGGCCTGTCGGTTACACTTCCAGGCTTGTCTGTAAGCCTTCCAGGCTTGTCGTTATCACTTGCAGGCCTGTCGTAATATAAAGCTGGCTTGTCTTTTATAATTTATTAGGTACTGCTCATTTGCAGTCCATTTGCAGCATGATGTGAAGTAAAAGTACGATAAAAAATTAAGTCAAGAATGACACAAAACAATGCAAGTGATCATAATTTCAAAGTTAAAGAGATAGAAAAGGTCAAATTTTATATTTTAAATTACTTTTTCGTTCTTAAACTGAAGCAGACAAGCCAGACATACATTGATTTTATTTTTATGTATATTAAAACAAAAACGTGGAAATTGTAATTGAAACTACAAAAAAATAAATTTGGACATTTTGGTCATGTGATGGAATCAAAATATTCAGCCTTGACCTAGTATAAGAATTGTTTACTGCTCCACACTTGACCCTCTTTTTTCCCCAAAATTCATCAAAAACTGTTGTTAAAATACCGACCTCAAGTTTGGTCATGGGGTTCTGTATGTTTCTCCAGTCCTGTCTGTTTCTCAGTACGGCTTGTCGGGACTTGATACGGTTTGTCTGTTACAGGTTTAGGGCTTGTCCTGGTAATTTTCAGACAAGCCTGTATGTTTCACATCCTGTCGGGGAGTTGAAGCCGACCCAAAAATTTCCCGCCTTTTTTTGTGGATTTTTGTCCCGACTTTTGTAGCCGACCTTATAAAGATACAGAGTCGTAGGGTCGGCCTCCAATGGAAACACTGCATAACCTTAATGTATAATTAAAGACAATTAATATTTAACAAGAGCACTTGGAGAGTGCAGACCTCCACTGAGGCACAAAATAATAAGTAAATGGGAAAGTCAGGATTTTTTTTTGGTGATCCCGATTACTATTGAAATTTAATGTAATCCGAGTTAGACCAAGACCCATCTTCTGATTTTTTCATGAAGTTCAGACTTAGTATTTGCATATTGGTACTAATAAACAAAGAGACAAATAAATGGTCATGCAAATAACACCCCCTTGGCACAGGTAATTAGCTCAACTTACTAATACAGTGTCATGATATGACAGTCTGTGCTTTATGTTTGATGTATTTTTCAAAATTCATGTATAAGTCTACATGTAAAAGAGATACATCTTGTGGATTCATAAACTAGTCTATAGTTTCTATATTTCTGTATTTTGAGAAAAGATTTTCCAGCATTAAACAGTGTACACCTACCCCCTATCCATGACTGTTAACTGTTCTCACGAGTCTGTATCTTTCTAGTGTTATAGGGACCAGTGGCGTAGTGGTAACACACTCACCCCCAACCTCTGAGGTCTGGGGTTCAAACCCCAGACCATATGTGGGAAAGTTGGTAGTTGCTTACCGATGGTCGGCAGTTTACAGTACAGAACCTTGACCAACTGTATGTACTGGTTTCTTCTGCCCATAAAACTACCCGTTGCGATATGACCTATACAGTGGATTTGGAAAATTTTCCAGTAAAATTCATACACTAGAGGAATCTAATTTACTACTTTGCCGGCACAATATCTTCCCTGCCATGGGAAACTCAGTACACTAAATTAACAAAAATAGTGTTCAAAAGCATAGTCAAGGGACGCTCTAGGTTAGTAATCTATTAAGTCAGTAATAAAACAGTTGTTTTAGGCATTTTTCTGATTTTCCACTCAAAAAGTATTTTTTTGATTCCTTTGAATGCAAAATATACACAAGTAATTCATTCCTTTTCAGACATATGTGGAATCACTACCAGAATATGTACAATGAATTTTTCGCTGGAAAGTCAAATACTGTTGTTCAGAAAGTGAAAGATTTCTTTGTACAGCAATCGAAGTGGACTGCAAACATGGCCCAGAAATATCAGGCAACAGATGAGTATTGGAAGCATGCATCATATGTGATGGCCCAGTATTCTGGTCTTTTTAATGGTTATAAATATGTAGCCCAGAACCAGACAAAATGGGTAAATAATGTTAATTGATATTTAAGTCATTACAATGTTAATAAATGCAGCTTCCTAATACATTTTGTGTTTAAGCAACAGTAGTTAAACTGTATGAATTTTTTAGATTTTTAAAAGATTAATTTGGATCTGGTATGAAATATACTTATTATGCATTACTTTCATTACATTTCATAGGTGTTGTTTTAATTAGAGCTTGTCTGCCTAGATGTCTGCAATTAGTCTCTCGATTACTCAGTTATTGCTAATCTAGCAGTGATGAAGTTTTCAGAACATTTGTCATGTTGTTTAAGTAGGAACTACTTTTGGTCAGCATTTTTGGTAAAATAATATAATAAGAAGAAAGATAGTATAATAAGAAAGGTTTTTGTGATACAAATAACCCCCCCCCCCCCCCCCCCCCCCTTGATGGAGGTAACATACACCCTGCTACTTTCTTATGTTTTCCACTATATCCAATCATTTTACTGCATTGAAAGAATACCACTGGTACCACCTTTGGCACTAATGGCTTGTTTCAGGTTAAAGATTTCTTTCTTGTGGCATTATTGAATGGTGTGGGAGATCTTCTGGACCTTGTGAAGGCTTTAGACAATGACAGTGTGCCAAACTTCTCAAACATGACTACTGCAGAGCTCATGAACTACGCCTACTCTAATGGACACTGCTCTGGTCTTGTTAAGGTAAACAATTCGTAGTATCTATAAATTATATGTTACAGGAAATTTGTGTAACCAATAATTTTGCAAAATTCCTCAATATTTTAGGTATTTCACAAACTTCTTGGTTAAGTCATACTGGGATAAAGTTTTAACCCAAAGATCAACCTGAAAATTTTCCAGTGTGTGTGTGAAATTAATTCATACAATTTATTCGTCTTAGAAGAAAAAATTATACTGACCAAATCAGGAATTTGGTGAAATAACTGGTTAACTAGTTACATAACTTTGCTCTGACGTGTATATTAGAATGTATAAGTCAAGAATGTGAATTTTTAGCTAAAACATACTTTTTTATTAGTTACACAAGCTTTTAAGCACCAGGCAACTGATTTCTGACTTGAATTTTTGGAGTTTATATTGCCCTTGTATTAGTAAACTCACAATTCTGACCTCTAATCAGTTTCAAGGAAATTGGTTTAAATCCTACAAATTAGAACTACAATCAGTTATTTGTGTATTTTGTTGTTTGCAGGTCACTGGTGCTTTTGAAAATTTGTTTATGGCTCATTCAAGTTGGTTCACCTATTCTGCAACAAACAGAATCTACAAGCATTACAATTTCAACTTCAAGGAAACTCCATTAACCAGGAAAAAGCTATCCTTTCCCAGCTATCCAGGTAATCTACAGTATGAAGCTTATATTTCTGTCCAAATTTGCCAGGACAAAAATCACATTTGTTTTACAAAAAATGGATATAGAGTAAGAAATGTAAAATTCGCCACATATATGAAATTCGCCGCATGTGGAAATACTAATAAAATGCATGAATTGAGGTGAGATCTGTTGAATGCATAGTAAATTAAGGCTTTTGGAACTGAAAAATAGCAAGTTTAAGACAAAACATCTCTTTTTCAAAGAATTATTCGAGCTTTTTAGAGGTGGCGAATTTTAGATTTCTGGCGAATTTTAGATTTCTTACTCTATATATGGTTAGACATTCCGTTCTCCTGCTTGACAGCCAGACAATTGAAATACTTGAGATCAATGAATTTGCTATATAGATGTTTAAGTTATAGAATTAATGTGTATCATATAGATGTGACAATTGTCATTGTAACAAATTCTTTTGTATTTAAGCCCATTCCTTCCTTTGCCATTAAAGCAAAATGTAGGCATATATAACCAAGTTATCTTAAGACCCTACCAAAGAGTGGGCCATGATTCCGATATTCCACTGTATGCCTGTAATGGATACATTGGATTATACTTCACCATAGTGTGTGGAGAGAGAGTTGAACATTGCTGCTCTGTCATAAGAATAATTAAGCGTCCCGCAAGGGACGCTTGTTTGTGTATGGGAGAGCTTCCGGCTCCGCCGGCTCCGCCGGCTCCGGCGGCTCCGCCGGCTCCGCCGGCTCCGCATTTTGTTTTCCTTATAACTCTGTAACCGTTAGGCAGATTCTTTTCAAATTTGGCAGGTTTAGGCAGTAGCCTTGGGGAATTTTTTTGAATATGCTGCAGTGACATTTCAACCAATCAGAGAGGTCACATGACCAAAAATGTCTTTTTTCGATGGGGAAGCTTGTCCGGATGATAACTTGAAAGGAATTTTATCAATTCACCTGAAACTTGGCAAATACATTCATTCTATTAAAATCTGGAAATCATTAGATTTTGGCATTGATTGGTCAAGAAATGGCCGAGTAATTAATGATTAATTAATCATTACGAATTTTCCAAATAAGGAAAACACAAAAATGCTTATATCTCGAAAACCGTGCTAGATAGAGCGATTTCGACGAAATTTTTGACCCGCAGGGTATCTCTGCGGAGTAGTTTTCCCAATTTTCAAAAAATTTTTGTCTCGCCCAAAATGGCGGCCATTTTGAATTTTCGAAATTTTCGCAAAAATTGTAAAACACAAAAATGCTTATATCTCGAAAACCGTGCTAGATAGAGCAATTTCGACAAAATTTTTGACCCACAGGGTATCTCTGCAGAGTAGTTATCCCAATTTTGAAAAAAATTTTTGTCTCACCAAAAATGGCGGCCATTTTGAATTTTCGAATTTTTCGCAAAATTGCAAAACACAAAAATGCTTATATCTCAAAAACCCTGCTAGATAGAGCGATTTCGACGAAATTTTTGACCCGCAGGGTATCTCTGCAGAGTAGCCATGCCAATTTTCAAACAAAAAATTTCTCGCAAAAAATGGCGGCCATTTTGAATTTTCGAATTTTTCGCAAAATTGCAAAACACAAAAATGCTTATATCTCGAAAACCGTGCTAGATAGAGCGATTTCGACGAAATTTTTGACCCACAGGGTATCTCTGCAGAGTAGCCATGCCAATTTTCAAAAAAATTTTGTCTTGCCAAAAATGGCGGCCATTTTGAATTTTCGAATTTTTGCTCAAAAATTGCAAAACACAAAAATGCTAATATTTCGAAAACCGTGCTACATAGAGCGATTTCGACGAAAATTTTTATCTTCAGGGTATCTCTGCAGAGCAGCTATCCCAAAGAGCTTTCACATGGTGAAGTTTCAGACCCATAGCTAATTACTCACCTACTCAAAATGAGTAAATGCGAATTATCTCTAAAAGTATTGCAGATAGCCAATTTTTCTCAAATAACTCATTCACCTACTTTTGGGAGAGCTTTCACTTGGTGAAGTTTCAGACCCATAGCTAATTACTCACCTACTCAAAATGAGTAAATGCGAATTATCTCTAAAAGTATTGCGGATAGCCAATTTTTGTCAAATTAATCATTCACCTACTTTTGGGAGAGCTTTCACTTGGTGAAGTTTCAGACCCATAGCTAATTACTCACCTACTCAAAATGAGTAAATGCGAATTATCTCTAAAAGTATTGCAGATAGCCAATTTTTCTCAAATAACTCATTCACCTACTTTTGGCAGAGCTTTCACTTGGTGAAGTTTCAGACCCATAGCTAATTACTCACCTACTCAAAATGAGTAAATGTGAATTATCTCTAAAAGTATTGCAGATAGCCAATTTTTCTCAAATAATTCATTCACCTACTTTTGGGAGAGCTTTCACTTGGTGAAGTTTCAGACCCATAGCTAATTACTCACCTACTCAAAATGAGTAAATGCGAATTATCTCTAAAAGTATTGCAGATAGCCAATTTTTCTCAAATAACTCATTCACCTACTTTTGAAAGAGCTTTCACTTGGTGAAGTTTCAGACCCATAGCTAATTACTCACCTACTCAAAATGAGTAAATGCGAATTATCTCTAAAAGTATTGCAGATAGCCAATTTTTCTCAAATAACTCATTCACCTACTTTTGGGAGAGCTTTCACTTGGTGAAGTTTCAGACCCATAGCTAATTACTCACCTACTCAAAAATCTCTAAAAGTATTGCAGATAGCCAATTTTTCTCAAATAACTCATTCACCTACTTTTGGGAGAGCTTTCACTTGGTGAAGTTTCAGACCCATAGCTAATTACTCACCTACTCAAAATGAGTAAATGCGAATTATCTCTAAAAGTATTGCAGATAGCCAATTTTTTCTCAAATAACTCATTCACCTACTTTTGGGAGAGCTTTCACTTGGTGAAGTTTCAGGCCCATAGCTAATTACTCACGTACTCAAAATGAGTAAATGCGAATTATCTCTAAAAGTATTGCAGATAGCCAATTTTTCTCAAATAACTCATTCACCTACTTTTGGGAGAGCTTTCACTTGGTGAAGTTTCAGACCCATAGCTAATTACTCACTCAAAATGAGTAAATGCGAATTATCTCTAAAAGTATTGCAGATAGCCAATTTTTCTCAAATAACTCATTCACCTACTTTTGGGAGAGCTTTCACTCGGTGAAGTTTCAGACCCATAGCTAATTACTCACCTACTGAAAATGAGTAAATGCGAATTATCTCTAAAAGTATTGCAGATAGCCAATTTTTCTCAAATAACTCATTCACCTACTTTTGGGAGAGCTTTCACTTGGTGAAGTTTCAGACCCATAGCTAATTACTCACCTACTCAAAATGAGTAAATGCGAATTATCTCTAAAAGTATTGCAGATAGCCAATTTTTCTCAAATAACTCATTCACCTACTTTTGGCAGAGCTTTCACTTGGTGAAGTTTCAGACCCATAGCTAATTACTCACCTACTGAAAATGAGTAAATGCGAATTATCTCTAAAAGTATTGCAGATAGCCAATTTTTCTCAAATAACTCATTCACCTACTTTTGAAAGAGCTTTCACTTGGTGAAGTTTCAGACCCATAGCTAATTACTCACCTACTCAAAATGAGTAAATGCGAATTATCTCTAAAAGTATTGCAGATAGCCAATTTTTCTCAAATAACTCATTCACCTACTTTTGGGAGAGCTTTCACTCTGTGAAGTTTCAGACCCATAGCTAATTACTCACCTACTCAAAATGAGTAAATGCGAATTATCTCTAAAAGTATTGCAGATAGCCAATTTTTCTCAAATAACTCATTCACCTACTTTTGGCAGAGCTTTCACTTGGTGAAGTTTCAGACCCATAGCTAATTGTTTACCTACTCAAAATGAGTAAATGTGAATTATCTCTAAAAGTATTGCAGATAGCCAATTTTTCTCAAATAACTCATTCACCTACTTTTGGGAGAGCTTTCACTCTGTGAAGTTTCAGACCCATAGCTATTTATTCACCTACTCAAAATGAGTAAATGCTAATTATCTGTAAAAGTATTGCGGATACCCAATTTTTATCAAATACTCATTCATCTACTTGTGGGACAGCTTTCACATGGTGAAGTTTCAGACCCATAGCTAATTACTCACCTACTCAAAATGAGTAAATGCAAATTATCTCTAAAAGTATTGCAGATAGCCAATTTTTCTCAAATAACTCATTCATCTACTTTTGGGAGAGCTTTCACTTGGTGAAGTTTCAGACCCATAGATAATTATTCATCTACTCAAAATGAGTAAATGTGAATTATCTGTTAATAGTATTGCAGATAGCCAATTTTTCTCAAATAACTCATTCACCTACTTTTGGAAGAGCTTTCACACACGAAAATGAAAAATTGTGAATATCTCGGAAAAGCTATTTCTTCTGCTTTAATGCTTGGCGGGAGATACACACCGCGGCAGTGGTCTTGACAAAAATTTTTGTCTCCCCAAAAATGGTGGCCATTTTGAATTTTCAAACTTTTTGCAAAACACAAAAATGCTTATATCTCGAAAACCGTGCTATATGGAGCGAACTCAACAAAATTTTTGACCTGCTGGGTATCTCTGCAGAGTAGCCATGCCAATTTTCAAAATATTTTTGTCTCGCCAAATATAGCGGACATTTTTAATTTTTTAATTTTTTGCAAAACACAAAAATGCTTATATCTTGAAAACCATGCTAGATAGAGCAGACTGCGCTGACTTTGGTTGCCACAACAGTATAAGGCTAGAAACGAAGCATTTTCTTAATACTTTAGCACTCACCTTTATATCCTTTTCGGGACGCTTTGTTTTTGCTATGCAAAAACATTATCTTTTTTTTTGCGAGCGATCCTCTAGTTATGTCTGTTCTCAAGAAAGTTAAACAGGATATGTTCTCTATTACAAAAGTGTGCCTGGAAGTACTGTCGACTCCATTTTGAAAATCAAGATGACTACCATGACTGTTTCTTTGAAAATAATCGGCCTTTCTTACTGACAAAAAGGGGGAAATGGTGGCACAGTGTTAACACACTTGCCTCAAATCTCTGTGGCTGGCGGTTCAAATCCCGGACCTTATGTGAGAAAGTTGGTAGTTGCTTAACTGATGGTTAGCAGCTTACAATACAGAACCTTGACCAATTGTATGTACTGGTTTCTTCTGCCCATAAAACTACCCGTCATGATATGACCTATACAATGTTAAAAGCGACGTAAAATCCCAAACAAATAAATTACTGACAAACAGTGGCTGATTCTCAGCTGTAAAAGTTCAAATTTTAAGGGTGATATACTTAACAGGTATATCTGCTCTATATGAATGTAGACATTTTACTTTAAGGCTCTTCATCCACAGTGCCAACTTGAAGGTAACTGACACAGCTGATTTTGGTCAAACTTAAAAGAGCCTCTATCTCACTGATTATTGTTCCTAGATATTTGAGATGTGAAACCAATCTATAGGAAATCATAGACTCTAAGTCTTCTGGTGTGGTAGGATTTAAACTTGGACCCCTGCCTAAAGTAAAACAGGGGTAGCCAAACTTCAAAATGCTCATCACTCACTTGTTGCTCCTAAAGGATTGCTGCATGAAACCAAGCTGTTGTAAATCATGGACTGGGAGTCTTTGATGTAGTCAAAGTTGAATTTGGGTCCCTCATTGAATGTCAAAGGGGGTTGACCAGACTTAAAGTGCCCATATGTTGTTCATATTATTGCACCTTACACAAGTGCTAGGTTAAGAACTTCCTAGCTTGGAAGCTTGTCTTTCCACTAGATACAGATGCTCTGACAGTCTATTTTATTTTTAAACTACTAAGTCTTGTTTTTCCCAAGATTTTAACCACTTTTTACTCCACAGCCCTTAAGGGCTGTCGGGGTATTGTTTTCACCCATGGTGTCCGGATGGGTGGGTGGGTGGGCGGGCCTGCGGCGGGAAAAAGTTTGTCCAGGCTGTATCTCAGAAACCATAAGGTGTAGGAAATTGATACGTGGTAGGGACATTGGTTAGGGGGTGTAGGTGTGCAACGTCATGGTGTGACCTTGATTTGACCTTGCCGTAGTGACCTTGAGTTTGAAAATCTTGTCCGGGCAATATCTCGGAAACCGTAAGGTGTAGGAAGTTGATACTTGGTAGGAACATTGGTTGGGGATTGTAGGTGTGCAACATCATGGTCTGACTTTGATTTGACCTTTGACCTTGCCGTAGTGACCTTGACCTATAAAATCTTGTCCGGGCTATATCTCGGAAACCGTAAGGTGTAGGAAGTTGATACTTGGTAGGGACATTGGTTAGGGGGTGTAGGTGTGCAACGTCATGGTATGACGTTGATTTGACCTTTGACTTTGCTGTAGTGACCTTGACCTATAAAATCTTGTCCGGGCTATATCTCGAAACCCGTAAGGTGTAGGAAGCTGATACTTGGTAGGGACATTGGTTGTGGAGTGTAGGTGTGCAACATCATGGTCTGACTTTGATTTGACCTTTGACCTTGCCGTAGTGACCTTGACCTATAAAATCTTGTCCGGGCTATATCTCGGAAACCGTAAGGTGTAGGAAGTTGATACTTGATAGGGACATTGGTTAGGGGTTGTAGGTGTGCAACGTTATGGTGTGACCTTGATTTGACCTTTGACCTTGCCGTAGTGACCTTGACCTATAAAAATTTTTCCAGGCTATATCTCGGAAACCGTAAGATGTAGGAAGTTGATACTTGGTAGGGACATTGGTTAGGGAGTGTAGGTGTGCAATGTCATGGTGTGACCTTGATTTGACCTTTGACCTTGCCGTAGTGACTTTGACCTATAAAATCTTGTCCGGGCTATATCTCGGAAACCGTAAGGTGTAGGAAGTTGATACTTGGTAGGGACATTGGTTAGGGGGTGTAGGTGTGCAATGTCATGGTGTGACCTTGATTTGACCTTGAACCTTGCTGTAGTGACCTTGACCTATAAAATCTTGTGTGGGCTATATCTCAGAAACCGTAAGGTGTAGGAAGTTGATACTTGGTAGGGACATGGGTTGAGGGTTATATGTGTGTAGTGCATGGTGTGACCTTGATTTGACCTTTGATCTTACCGTAGTGACCTTGACCTATAAAATCTTGTCCGGGCTATACCTTGGAAACTGTAAGGTGTAGGAAGTTCATACTTAGTGGGGACATGGGTTGAGGGTTGTAGGTGTGCAACATCATGGTTTGACCTTGATTTGACCTTTGATCATGCTGTAGTAACCTTGGCATTTAAAATTTTGTCGAGGCAATATCTATGAAACCGTAAAGTGTAGGAAGCTTATAGTTGGTAGGGAAATTGCTTAGGGGTTGTAGGTGTGCATCATAATTTTTAGTTTACTGATTAATGCTGTCGTCTTGCTATTGAATTGTCTTGTTTTAATACTTTATCTTTACATACATTTTCTTTCACTTAGATGTTATTTTCTCTACATAAACATCATTTGGATCTTTTTGTAGCTGACACTGCTCTGAAAGTATCCCGATCTTTGTACTGTTTCACTACTTCTATATCTCATGGTGTTGAAAACAATTTCCCCTGGCTGTGGGGTACGGGCATCTCTGATGCTATTTTATAAACTATAAGGTGACATATTGAGTTGTTATTTTAACAGGGTGTCTGAAGTAATTGAATCACTTTTGTACACTAATTTGTATTATTTTATCAGGGCAACTAAGTTATTGTGTGACTTGTACACACTATTTTTTTTTTGCCTTTTACATCAGGGGTTTTCAGGTCAGTGCATGACTTTACTAACCAGTGTAGCATTGCTTTATCAGGGTTTCTGGAGTCATTGGATGACTTTTACACTCTTGAGGGTGACATGGTGATGATTTCGACAACAAACAACATTTACAACACCAGTCTGTACAAACAGGTGGTGCCCGAGTCAATGTTGACATGGCAACGGGTCAGAATAACGCATATGATGGCAACCACTGGAGAAGAGTGGTATAACATCTTCAAGAAGTATAACTCAGGTAAAAATGGATTTATCCTGTAAACTTTAAGTATTTTCCACTGTTGTTTTGAAATAGTCGATTACCACATGTTATCAGGGAGTAATATGAGTGTTGATGGTGTATTGATAAAGACTGAATACAAATTAAACATGCAATAACTTAATACGAGTTTTATGTGTAATAGCTTTCTCAATCAAATATGAAAAAAATGCATGCAAAAGGTTAAGAAAAATATCCCTTAAATTGTTTTACAATTTTTCTTTTTGTAGTTTTATCTATCTATCTGTGTGAAAATTTCTGATGCAGGCAGATTTGTGGTAACTGCCCTATTTGTTGTGGTGAAAGTAGACCTTTTTATGTATCTGGCAAAGTTGCATATAACATACCGTGCTGTACATCAGCACATCTGTTGAGTAACATTGATTATTCTGTAGCCTGTATATGAGACAAAAAGAACCATAAATATGTGACATTATTTGCTGAAACCTTTTGATTGATGTCACTGTGACAGGAACATACAACAATCAGTATATGGTGATAGATCTGAGTAAAGTGCATCTCAATGAAGAGATAGAGGATGGAGCTCTTTGGGTGGTAGAACAAATCCCAGGTCTTGTACTTGGCCAAGACCAGACTGGCATTCTCAGAGCAGGTAATGTTGTTTATTCCAGGCATGGTCTTGCGACATCACCTTTCTATTCCTTGTGTTACAGTTCACACATTTTTAGTCGAATCTTTGATTCGAGTTATGTACTGAGTTGCGGCCACGATTTTAAATTGGCCGTTTAAGCCCTTAAATACCAAATTCTGCATAATATTTCTTCACATATCTGTACATTAAGGTGTATATTATACACTCTGCCATTTTGAAGATTTTTAATGCCTTTATTAAGTTATATTTTATGAAGTTAAAAGCATGTCTGGTACTTCGTCTGGCTTTCTCCAAGGACCCGTATGTCCTAGAACCTATTGTATTTCCATTGTGATTTTCTACTCGAACGAGTCTTTTTTAACGGTTTCGTCTGCTGGTTTCTAGAGGTGAAACCCCAATTTAATTTATTCGTCTGCAGGGTTTATCACGCAGTCACTGTTAATGTAAAATTGCTGTCTGCCCATCTACGTGTACTCAGTTATTTGTCAAACAAATAAACCGCAAAGAAATTAATGAATGAAGTGACGTCACGGTAGTACTACACATTTGTGGTTCAGCCAATCAAAATCGAGGACACCTCTGGCAGAGACGATGAAAATATTCAAACTCCGTAGTTCTACATTCAACCACTAGAAGGCGGTTTTGTATGTCCTAGAAGTTATCACGATGGGGTTTCTAACAACATTTTACAAATATATAATCCAGCAATATTTTACTGTCACTGCACCTCACTCTGTCTTCTCGCAATATTTAAAACAAATAAAATATCAAATGCTGGTACGTTGTACGATTCACCAGTTGTACACCCACAGAGTGCTGAAAACGTGAGGCTACGATGGGGTTTCTAACAACATTTTACAAATATATAATCCAGCAATATTTTACTGTCGCCGCACCTCACTCTGTCTTCTCGCAATATTTAAAACAAATAAAATATCAAATGCTGGTAGTTGTACACCCACAGAGTGCTGAAAACGTGAGGCTACAATGGTGTTTCTAACAATATTTTACAAATATATAATCCAGCAATATTTTACTGTCGCCGCACCTCACTCTGTCTTCTCGCAATATTTAAAACAAATAAAATATCAAATGCTGGTAGTTGTACACCCACAGAGTGATGAAAACGTGAGGTTACGATGGGGTTTCTAACAACATTTTACAAAGAAAATCCAGCAATATTTTACTGTCACCGCACCTCACTCTGTCTTCTCGCAATATATAAAACAAATAAAATATCAAATGCTGGTAGTTGTACACCCACAGAGTGATGAAAACGTGAGGCTACGATGGGGTTTCTGACAACATTTTACAAATATATAATCCAGCTATATTTTACTGTCACCGCACCTCACTCTGTCTTCTCGCAATATTTAAAACAAATAATATATCAAATGCTGGTAGTTGTACACCCACAGAGTGCTGAAAACGTGAGGCTACAATGGTGTTTCTAACAATATTTTACAAATATATAATCCAGCAATATTTTACTGTCGCCGCACCTCACTCTGTCTTCTCGCAATATTTAAAACAAATAAAATATCAAATGCTGGTAGTTGTACACCCACAGAGTGATGAAAACACGAGGCTACAATGGTGTTTCTAACAATATTTTACAAATATATAATCCAGCAATATTTTACTGTCACCGCACCTCACTCTGTCTTGCGGGCGATAATACCAAGTTTATAGATTTCAACACCCACTGCTGTCCTAAGATTCGACTCTGTGGTTGGCATTCTGCCAACCACTTCACCCTAGTTTAAGATTTAACGTCAGTCACAAAAATATAGAAAGCCGATTGTTTTCAGTGCAGAAACTAGGGCACCTTTGTTTTCTATTGTGTTACAGTAATCTGTTCCAACTTTTCAAGCTTTAAGCTTTATTGAAAAATATAGAGAACCAGTTGTTTTCAGTGGAGAAACTAGAGCAGGGTTCGTAACACTGGTATCTTGGTATCAAGACCGTTTAACTTAAATACCATGACAACACTCTGCAACTAGCTTTTAGGATATCAGCACTTACAACTGTTGGAAAATGTAAAATATTTGAAACCCATCCTAAATCGGCAGAATTTTTAAGCTTTTATGTAGTATTTTTGTAGATTTTAACACTTCTGTAGAAATTTCCTTGAGAAAAACTGGCACATTTTGTTTTCATATTTTTATACTTATGTCCAGGCTAAAAATTTCATGATTTTTATGACAGATTATATACAAACTTCCCCTTGCTTATTGTTATTTATCAAAGATAAGACACTCAAAGTTCATACCTCATTTAATACAAGAGTCCATACTTTCTTTATTTAAAGTCTTGCTTCAGAACCTTTATGTCTTTAAAGGTAATATTATTATCTTTCTTTGTGTAATCATAATGTGCAAGCATAAATTACATTGCAAGGCATACTCTGTACAGCATTATTAAATGTCTAATGTATATAATATTTGTTGGATTGTAACTTCCAATGTTACCTGCAAACTGTATATTTTTCAGATATTTATGTCCTCAAACCAGGGTTTGATATGTATAATGTTACGCCCAATCTGTGAAATTGCCCATTTCGTGAAATAGGCAAGAATATTGCCCATTTCGCGAAATAGGCTACTGACTTGCCCATTTCATGAAATAGGCAATTTATCCAGTATTTGTTTGCCCATTTCGTGAAATCCGGATCTGGATCATTGTCTGGATATAGGTATTTTTTAAAGGAAGAGAACTCAAAAAGTTATGGATGGATTTGGATGAAATTTTCATTAAATGTCTGAAATGGGACAAGGAACAAAGCGTAAAAAATACAATATCAATGCTAATGGTAGGTTTTAAAAGCCCAGGAATTATTTTATGGAGTAGACACAGCGTTGGGGGACTGAGCTGCCCTGGCGGAGGTCTGTGCTCTCTGAGTGCTCTTGTTGGAAATAGCATCTCCAGTGGTTATGATTTACAAGTCATGTGATATTGTCTTGTTATTTATCCACATTGTCACATAATTTGTGCTAAGCATTTGTAACCACATAATCCAATTTCTGTGGAACGGTTTTTCCGTACCGCAGCTACACCCTATCTATGGAACGGTTTTACCATAAATTAGGTAATCCTAAAAAGCAGATATTTTATTTATGCTACCTTTAACTGTGTAATATTTGAGTTGCATTAATATAACTATTAAATAAAAACTTTAGCATATTTAAAAATGCTCAGACAGAAAAAAACAATTTACCTTTTTCCTTGGAAATAACAGTTTCAATATTTGTAACAATATTTGTAGAACTTCTATACGGAAAGATATTGGCAAAGTTATATTTTCATGCATCAGATTGCCTATTTCATGAAATGTGCAAGCCACAATTGAATAAATTGCCTATTTCATGAAATGGGCAAGTTAGTTGCCTATTCACCAAATGGGCAAAATTCTTGCCTATTTCATGAAATGTGCAATTTCGTGGATTGGGCGTAACATATACAAGTAACTTTCATTATACTGGGTCTGTCCTTACACATAGTTTACTGTACAGTGTGTTCTTTGTGTGTTGTACAGGGTACTGGCCTTCATACAATATTCCTTTCTACGAGGAAATTTATAACATGTCAGGCTATCCTTCAGTGGTGGACAAACACGGCCCTGGATTTTCTTACCAGCTCGCACCTAGAGCCAAGATCTTCAGGAGAGACCAGGCCAGAGTGGTTGACATGGAAACATTAAAAGACATCATGAGATATAATGGTATTAAGGGAGTATAAATACCTCTACTAGTCAATTATATTAAAAATTAAAACAGTTGATGAGGTCAAAAGAAAATGTTGAGCCACTTATTATTGAATGACACAGTGTTCCATACATTAAGAGATAAACTAACACTTGTAGACTAGTTTTGAAATGCACAAATGAGAGCAGCTCTTACAGAGGAAACTAGCCAAAGCCAAAGGATTGGCAAACATCGAAAGAGATCCTGACAGTTAGAGGTTGAGATACTTCTAATGTTACCATCAGATTAGACTGATACAGATAAAAAAATGTGACATTGGATTCTGTAAAGGTGTCTATCAGAGGCGAGATACTGAAAAATAACTATTTTCTTTAGATTTATTTTATTCACTTCTATTACAGCAAAAAATAGGCTAACACCAAAGAATGCAATAATGTATTGTATGAAGATGTAAACTTTGCACTAAATGTGTCAAATCACAGCTTTTCCACTGAATAGATAGCTGATATACATAATATACAACAGGCTCCTGTATAACATATTTTCTAGATTACAAAACTGACCCATACTCTGAGGATAACCCCTGTTCTACAATTTGTTGCCGTGGAGATCTCAAGACTGCATCTCCATCCCCAGATGGTTGTTATGACACAAAGGTATGCAAGTGTGTATTGAGAAAGTACTACGAACGGACTGTGGATTCTCTACCCCTTCATCTTACTGCACAATGAAAAGAAGTTTGGCACTTAAAAAGGTTGATTCGAATGGTAATCCCTTGAGCCTATGCTGTTATTAACCATGCTAATATAAATGGGCATAATACATACCTCCTGTTGTTATTATAATAATAATAGAAACATTTCGGCAAATATTTCGGTCTACAGGCCTCGGTGGTCATGAAGTTAACAAGTTTGGCATTTGATCCCTTGGCTCTCCCTTCTATGGTCCCATGTTCCAATCTGGTTTATGGCAATATTTGGGAATTTCCAAGGACTTCACCTGATATGACTCCCGCTATTGAAAGGGACATATAAAACCATAAATTTGACCTTTGTCAAAATGAAACAGATAGCAGTATTTTTTGGAAGAGGAACAATACTAGTCATTGAATGTTGTCAATAAATTACTAATCGCATGTGGATCCAAAAATGATTTACCTCGATGCAATAGATTCAGACTTGAGGCATCTCCACCATGTACTGTACAGCAGTTATTAATTGCCTCTGCTGGGAGTTGATCCCAGTGCCTTTGTATTACACACAGAAATAAACACAAGTGTAGCTCTCCAACCAGCTGAGCTAAAAGGAAATCCCTACAAAGTAGGTTAACAGAATTGATATACATTGAGACCCAGTGGTTAACAATACAGAGTATTGACCAAACTAGTATGCAGTTCTTTCCTCTACAGTACACCATAATGATCCCCTTCGCAGTAATGAGTAATATTAAATTTAAATGAGCTCAGATTTAAATTGGCTTTGTTTCAGGTCACAAACTTCAGCATGGCCCAGCAGTTGGAGAGTATTGCCATCAATGGACCCACACGGAGTCATGGACTCCATCCGTTTATCTGGACAGAACAGTTTGACAAGTACTCCCATGTTGGTCTACCACAGAAGTATGACTTTGACTGGATTAACATGAAGCCATAGCTGTATTGATCTATGAGCTCAATATCACAAAATGGTCCCAAAGCATTCATATATGTATTCAATCAGACATTATGTGTGTAACCATCTTCTAAAGGTGACATGATCTGGTTCTTGAACTATGGTCAGAGATTTTGACTAAAGTTTTAAAAGTTAATGGTTTCACAAATGTAAAATAATATTTGGTAATGATGTGTTGACATATTATGTCTTGCTGCTTGTATCTCTGTGGAATGGATCTGAAATGTTAATTTTTGTCATATTTTATACAAGTCTACACATAGGCCATTTTACAGCTCTTTTCTATCAGCATACCTCTATGAATCACATGCCTTTTGACGAAAGGGAAATTTTGATTATGTCTACACCACTTACCTCAAAATTTAGACAACCAAAGATGGAAGTGCTTTGCAGTAATGTTTGGAAGTTCCTAAAAAGGGCATGGGTGGCAAATGACATATTTGAGTCATATTTGTATCACAAAGCTTAGATGTTCTTTTACCCATTCGTGGCTTCTCCATCGACACTTATACTCAGTTCCATGTTACAGATTTTGGATATTCATACCTTTCAGTGTACAAATTAATGCTCTCATCTAGGTATTAAGTGGTCTCTTTTTGATGCTTGTCTTTACTCACTTTATTGCTATTTTTCCAGTACCTTTATATACTTAGCCAAAAAAAGAAGTGCAAAATATAATGTAGTTTATGCTTTAGAAAATACTAAGTTCCATGTTACAGATTTTGGATATTCATCCCTTTCCGTGTACAAATTAATGCTCTCATCTAGGTATTAAGTGGTCTCCTTTTGATGCTTGTGTTTACTCACTTTATGCTATCTTTCCAGTACCTTTATATACTTAGCCAAAAAAAAAGAAATGTAAGATATAATGTAGTTATGCTTTAGAAAACTTGTGTTTCTTTTTTTGGCTAAGTATAGAACTTGTATTCTAATGGAATACACCTTATAAGTCTTACTTTTTCACCTATTCTGTAACTAATGGTACCACCATTTCCCCAGTTGGTAGGGTTTGGAGATTTTGGATGCTATTTTCAATTGGACGTTGTAATTATGTTTTCATATACCAGCACTTTTTGAATAAAATCCGTCATATACAGCTTGTATTTTATTTCAGTTGAAAATGTTGGGACATTTTTGCATGTCTTGTATATTTCAGGGTAATGTTATGTGGTAAACCTGAAGCAGATGTTGGGGCTTTATTGTCCTTTCCAACAGCCAAGGACATATCTTCAGTGCATCCTACTTGTCACAATCTAGAATTTAAACTATTACCATTGGCGGGGGCAAATTGATTGAATGCTAACACTTGTTGGGTAAGATTGCTGCCAAGTAAACCTCCAAACTTTTGAAATTCCAACAAAGATTCAAGTTTCATTGATAAGTGGGAAAGAGATGCACTACCACAATAGTATCTAGAAGAGCTTACAATCGCTTGAAATGTCACTGGACTGCCCAAAGTGCAACTCAGACATCACAAATGCAAACTTTATTTTCATTTGGATTCTTTTAATTTTCACCCATTATGTTCGCATGGGCGGCAGCTTTCATTTGACCTTTGACCTTGCCGTATTGACATGGAGTTTGAAATTGGAAATGTAGTAAGTTGATACTTGTTAGGGACATTGGTTATGGGTTGTAGGTGTGCAACATCATGGTGTGACCTTGATTTGACCTTGCCTACGTGAGCTTGACCTTTAAAATCTTGTCCGGGGCTATATCTCAAAAGTGTTGGGTGTAGCAAGTTGATACTTGGTAGGGATATTGACGGTGGGGTGTAGGTGTGCAACATCATGGTGTGATCTTCTTTGACCTTGTAGTATTGCCCAAAATCTTGTCTGGGCTCTTGAATTCAAGGTATAGGTTGACACTTCGTAGGGACATTGGTTAGGGAGTATAGGTGTGCATCATGGTGTGAAGTTTAGCCTTAGCTGTGCCAAAGTGTTGTTACCTGCCATATTTGAGACACGTTTCTCT
Organism: Sabellastarte sp. h YS-2021; assembly: GCA_964017235.1. Classification (NCBI taxonomy): domain Eukaryota; kingdom Metazoa; phylum Annelida; class Polychaeta; order Sabellida; family Sabellidae; genus Sabellastarte; species Sabellastarte sp. h YS-2021. Next base: position 89,697,856 of record OZ024931.1, read on the forward strand.
TACAAAGATGTATGGATTACTGTAACTGAATATTATGTACTTTTACATAATTGTGCTATTTCCATTGACATCCATATTACAGTTAATAAATTTTACAGCGTCATAATTTTTAGTTTACCGATTAATGCGGTCATCTTGCTATTGAATGGTCTTGTTTTAATACTTAATCTTTACATATTCTCTGGGACATAATTTTCTCTAAACATTATTTGGCCCTTTATATAACAGACAATCTTTACATACATATTCTCTTAGACATAATTTTCTCTAAACATTATTTGGACTTTTATATAACTGACACTGCTCTTAAAGTATCTTGATCTTTGAACTGTTTCACTAGATCTCATGGTGTTGAAAAATATTTCCCCAGGCTGTGGGGTATGGGCATCTCTGATAGATTTTCAGTATACTAACACCGACTAGTTCTCGTTTCGGTAGAATGTGTTCATCTGACAGTTACCAAAGGTGAGTTGAGGTTAATGGAAGTAGCCGCTCAGATAACGGAAGATACAAAGGATCCTGGGAGGCGGTTCCACTACAGAGAGACTTATTGCCACCTGCCACACTGCCTGTAGTGTGAAAAGGGCATAAGGTCAAAATCTAGGAGCCAGTCGAATTTCAGATCCATCAGGTGCAAGTTGACAAGAGAGCCAATTGATTATCGGTGATCTCTTCACATCGAGGACTTTGAACATTTTGCAACATGTTATTGAAGCATGAAAATTAGCTTAAGAGCTCAACAGCTAGATCCCCATGTTAACGTAACCTTGAAAGCAGCCAAATCAGATGCCTTTGGTATTCAGTATATGGGTAGAAGAGATTTGTAAATTGTCAAATCTCCCCCCCCCCCCCCCTGTGGCTACAGGTTTTATATAACTTTTCAAATTATTTGTACCTACGTACTTACTGACAACCATATTCATGTACTTTACAAGCCTTTTTCTTTACCACTTTTTTACCATTATTCACTTTCTTTGGTGTGACATTTTTTTTTTTTTTTTGCCTTAGCAAAAAGCTGTCTCTATTTTGGAATTCCGGCCTTGGGCATCTTTTCACTTTATCTGGCCACAGGTGGGGGAAATTAAAACCGTTCAGGTAAGATAGTGCCAAATTATGATAAGCACTTTATCCACACAAACATTTTGGTCACTTGTGAAATCTATCAGACTAGCAAAAATTGAAGAACATGCATGCATGTAAGTCATATAAAACCCTGTAGTTTGTAGATACCAGAAAATGCCAGAAAAGAAACATGAATAACCACACAATTCACTTTTTGTTTTTTAATTTATTGACTGTGTACACATTTCCTTCAGTACTCTGTATGCAGTAGTGTCATTGATTAAAATGTTATGCTCTGGCATCCATCCAGACTTTCAGTGGTCCATGGTCAGGCCTGTACTGTACATTGCAACCATCTGGAACCAGCTTCCCTTCTTTTCTCATGTCCTCGTAAACCGTTTTATCCCACTTGGTGAAACCCCACTTTCTAGAAATATGAATCTGTAAAACACAAAGACAAGGAATAAAGGTTAGTACCCATATTAATAACATTATCTGGAGACTGATGCTACACACCAACTCGAGATAATTATGAATTGGGATACTTAGTTTTGGCAAATTTACAATATTTCAAGTTTAAAATTTTTATTGATGTTGCAATCATTGTATGTTAGGAGAATCGGCACTGTTATCCACAGCAAGCTGAAACAGCGGGTTTTGAAAGTTTCAGGAGCACTGCAAAAAGAAAACCACCATTATGACCCATTCCTAGTCAGGTCAAGAATTTTTTTTCTGCAGAACATTTCACTTGTAATGTTATTTTTCCAATGAACAAACATGTTACATCCGGTTCCCGAACTATAAAATACCTCAAGTTATATTGACATTCAAGCCCAAACCAGTCTGTCATAAATAACCCAGACCTGACTTAATCCCCCGTCCAGACACCATAGCTGAAAACAATACCCCGACAGCCCTTAAAGCTGTGGGGAAAACAATTATTGGCCATAAGCTTCTGTCAAATGTCTCTCTGATGTGTAGCTGGCATCTTTGCAGTGATAAATGATGACTTACAGCAGCGAGAAGTTTATATAATGTTGGCTTGAACCTGACTCGCGATCATGACTCCAGAAATTAATCAGTCCAGTCAAGCTGGACTGGGATACTGGTCCAGTCATGTTGGTTTGTCACTACAGCTTGTCATGGTCTTTCAGGGGTTTACAGTTTGTCTTGGCAGTTTTCCCCATCTAGTCATGGAGAAAAACAGCCCCTGACACTAAGTTTGGTTGGGATCTTGCTCAAAAAGTGGAATGTGCTATGTCCAGTTGGAGAGGTGTAACCAACCCAAATCTTTCGTATGCTTGTTTCTGAATTTTTGTCCCTGATCCCTGACTTTTCAAACCGACCCTAGAATCGTAGTGTCAGTTGTAAGGTTGACTCCAGTGGAACAGCTCAATTAGAGTTGAGAAGATTTCAGTGATCGGTTGCAAAAACGTTGACTACCTACAGCAGAAACATTAACCAGATAACACTTAACATTTACTAATCACTATGTTCAGTGAACAGTTGCAGGTGTTCTTTACCTTCTGCCTTCCTGGGAACTTGAACTTTGCACGACGGAGAGCCTCCACCACTTCCGCCTTTTGAGCCTCCCTGCCTCTCACAGACAAAATGATTTGACCAATGTCTACACGGGCCACAGTACCCTGGGGCTTGCCAAACGCACCACGCATCCCAGTCTGGAGCCTGAAAATCAAAATTCAAATTTTTTAACAGCCCCTCTAAAATATGAATTCTGGTAGTTATGAAAAATGTACTTGAGGGCAAAATTTTAACGCAAAAGTCAAACCTGCAGTACTGTGCAGTAGTGTGTAAAATCAGTAGAAAAGGTAAAACTAACTTTCCACATACAATAATATATACTTAATACAACTACTGACTGCAGTATATGTTCTAAACTAGAAATAGGCCGCCCTGTTGATAGTAGATGCGAATAGAAACAGGATAGTATAGAAGAACACACATTATCATGTGTAATGTCCACCCATGAACCTTTTGCCCAAATTGTACAGTAGTCTTACAAGACCCTGTTTCATTTGTAAAATATATCAATGTTGCTTAAATATTTGTTAGTGTAGATGTAAATTATTTCAGCTTCATGCCTTTTTGCATTGGTTGGGTTGAAAATTTTGACGAAATCACTCTATCTTGCACGGTTAAGAAGATAGAAGCAAATTCCTGTTTTTCTATTTTTGGCAAAAATTTGAAAATTCAAAATGGCCGCCATTTTTGGGAAAAGGAAATTTTTTTGAAAATTGCCAAGAGTACATTTCTTAGATACCCTATGGGTCGAAAATTTCAACAAAATAACTCTCTTTTGCACGGTTAAGGCCAGTTTGTGTTTTTCCATTTTGGGCAAAAATTCGAAAATTCAAAATGGCTGCCATTTTTGGGGAGGGGAAAATTTTTTGAAAATTGGAAAGATTACATTCCTTAGATACCCTGTGGGTTGAAAAATTTCGACGAAATCGCTCTATCTCTCATGGTTAAGGAGATAGAAGCAAATTTGTGTTTTGCCATTTTTGGCAAAAATTTGAAAATTCAAAATGGCCGCCATTTTAGGGGAGGGGAAATTTTTTTTTAAATTGCCAAGAATACAATGCTCAAATACCTGTGGGTCGAAAATTTTGACGAAATCGCTCTATCTCGCATGGTTAAGGAGATAGAAGGAAATTTGTGTTTTGCCATTTTTGGCAAAACTTCGAAAATTCAAAATGGCCGCCATTTTTGGGGAGGGGAAAATTTTTTGAAAATTGCAAAGATTGCATTGCTTAGATACCCTGTGCGTCGAAAATTTTGACGAAATCGCTCTATCTCGCACGGTTAAGGAGATAGAAGCAAATTTGCAAATTTTAATTAGTAAATTAAATTTTTATTAGTTAATACCTTACCTACCAGACGATAGCTATAGTCCGGCGCCAGCCGGTCCCGCCAAACGAAAGAAAAAAACGTCCTGGGTTTCACCCCGGGCAGGACCGGTACACTACACTCCACTCGCCAGGTGGCCTAGTTCCTGCCTCACTCGCCAGAGGGACGTGACGTCATAGCATCTTTTTCGTCCCCAAGGTTGAATTGTAAGGCTGAAAGCGGGGAAGGCTGGGTGGGAATTTCCCGTCTGGTAGGTAAGGTATTAACTAATAAAAATTTAATTTACTAATTAAAATTTGCAATTTCATTGCGTTAATACATCTTACCTACCAGACGATAGCTAGAATAACTACCCAGTGGAAGGAGGGCAGCCTTCTGAGGATTGGAGAGAACTCTTATATTATACCTAGGTGTGAGGTTCTAGTCCTTTGAGGAGACATGTTAGTCTCGAGGGTAACTAGACCCACCTGCCCCCCCCCCCCCCCCCCTTTTGACTGCTCTGAGGGGAGGAAGAGAGTAAGAGTTCAAGTCAATGATTCCCACGGATAACCTGGAAGAGTAGGGAAAGTCCTATACCAGAGGATTACTCTGAAGTAAAAGACTTTGAGAAGCCAAGGCCTAGGCTAAAAGTGAGCCTACACCTAAAACTAACTAGTATGTACACTATATATAATTATATACAAAGAAGCTTAGGTGACTAGTGGTGGATCTGCTGGGCAGCCACCACAGGACCCAAGTGAAAAAGCTCCTTATCTGCCCAGGCAACATCCTTAAGGTAAAACTGTGTAAAGGTGTTGTGGGACTTCCAGTGGCATGCTGCTAGAATCTGGTCCAGAGATATGCCACCTTGAAAGGCTTTGGAGGCCGCAAAGGCCCTAACATCATGGGCCTTAACCTGATGTAAGGCCAAGGAATCTTGGTCAGAGAGATCATAACACAACACTACTGTTTGTTTGATCCAGGACGAGATAGTGGCAGGAGAGATGTCCTTGTTAAAACCTTGTTTGAATGAAACAAAAACTAACTCCTTTCCCGTTCTTAGGGCCTGCGTTTTGTCCAGGTAGTAGCGAAGAGCCCGAACGGGGCAAAGGGATCTGTCTTCCTTTAAAGACTTATCCAGAGTGGGGGCTAAGGCCGGGATGACCACAGGGGCCACGCACTCTGGTCCCTCTTTTGCCAAGTGATTTTTCGCCAAGAAGCTTGGTGAAGGGTAGAGGGAAACTTTGGACCAATCAGCTTGGTGTCTGATATTTTTGTTTAACCAAGCGTGAATCTCACTCCTGCGTTTTCCCGAAGCCAGGGCTAGGAGAAAAACAGTTTTGAAAGTAAGGTGTTTCAGAGACGCCTTTCTGAGTGGCTCAAAAGGCGCTTTTGTAAGCTGGTGTAAAACCAGGGAGAGGTTCCAAGCAGGAACCCCCCGGCGCCCTTTGGGTCTATCTCTGTGAAAACTGTCTAACAGTCTAGTCAAATTGTCATCCTTGCCGACATTAACCGAGGTATTTCCCAGTTTGTCTGCAATGGCTGACCTGTAACCATCAATAGTGCTGGGCTGGAGATTCTTCTCCTGGAAAAGATGCAGGAGGAAATCTGCTATTTGTTTTATAGATGGGTTCCTGAAGTCCACCTGACTTGTTTCGCACCATCTAACAAAAAGGGCCCACTTCGCTTCGTAGACTGCTCTGGTTGAACGTCTTTGAGGCGCCTCAATTCTTGACGCCACTGGGCTAGAGAACCCTTGCTCCCTGATTGTCTGGGCTCTAGGAGCCAGGCATGGAGATTTAGGCTTGCCAGATCCCTGTGACGGGCCTTGTTGAAAGGTTGGGTCACTAGATCTGGATGGTGTGGAAGACAAAGAGGAACCATCGCTGACAGCTCTACTAGGTCCCAAAACCAAGGCATGTTGGGCCATCCCGGAGCAATCAGGATTGCTCTGTGATACCAGTGATCTGACAGCTTGCTGACCACCTTCCCCATCAGAGACACTGGAGGGAAAAGGTACATGTCCAGGCCTTCCCAGGACATTGTCAGAGCGTCCACTGACCAGGCCTTTGGGTCTGGAATTGGGGACACAAATTGGACTAGTTTGCAGTTGTACCTTGTTGCAAACATGTCCACTTGGGGATAATGCCAAGTTCGACAAAGGATGTCGAAGATCTCCTGATGGAGGGACCACTCCGTCTGAATGATCTGTCCCTGGCGAGACAACTTGTCTGCAATTACATTTAGACGGCCCGGAATGTGTCTGGCCTTCAGTACTATTTGTCTGAGATTGCACCAACATAGGAGCCGCCAAAGAAGGGCACAGAGTGAACCTGACCTCATACCTCCCTCCTTGTTGATGTATGCCACAACTGTAGTGTTGTCTGTGGCAATCAGGACGACCTTTCCTTGCACTAATTGTTGGAATCTTTTTAGTGCTAACAACACGGCTTTTAGTTCTAAGAAGTTTATGTGCAACTTGCTTTCGGGCACTGACCAAGTACCGCTTGCTGTGAAGTCGCCTAAGTGAGCCCCCCAGCCTTCTTTTGAGGCGTCTGTAAAGATTTGCACTGCGTGTCGTAGGGGGTGTAAGGGTTGACCCTTTAGGACATTTTCTTCTTGGGTCCACCACTGCAGGTACTGATGGAGAGAACTCGGAATTGGAATCTCCTTTTCCAGAGATTCCGGGACTCTCCAGTGTTTCTTGAGGTGCCACTGAATAGGTCTCATGTGCAGTCTGCCTAGGGGCACCTGTTTCTCTGTCGCAGTGAGTAGACCTATAAGAGACATGAAGGTTCTCACTCGGCAAGATCTGTTCTGTAATAACCCTGTTACTTTTTGTTGAAGGGCTTCCCAACGGTTTTGAGTAGGTCTGACCAATCCGTTGAGTAGGTCGTACTGGTAGCCTACAAAATCGAAGACTTGTTGGGGTTCCAGTTCTGATTTTTGCATGTTTACCATCCAGCCCAACTCCTGGCAAAGGGCTAGGAGGGACTGGGTTCCCTGGTGGCAAGATTCTCTGGTAGGGGCTCGAATCAACCAGTCGTCTAGGTACTGGTGGATCCTTATACCTCGAGACTGAGCCATTAGTTTTACCTCTTTGACTACACAAGTGAACTCCATTGGAGCTGTTGACAGGCCAAAGGGAAGAGCCCGAAATTGGTAAGACTGGTTCTGGAAGTGGAACCTGAGGTATTTTCGGGAGTTGACATGGATTGGAATGTGGAAGTAGGCGTCGCTGAAGTCCAGCGATGTCACCCACTCTCCCTGTTGTAAGGAGGTTCGAATTGTCTCCGGGGTTTCCATTTTGAATGTTTTTACGCATAAAAACTGATTTAGAGTACTGAGGTCCAAGATTGGCCGCCACTTTTGGTTCGGTTTGGGAACAATGAATAGTCTGTTGAAGAAGGCTAGAGAGGTTCGAACCCTGACCCTCTCTACTGCCTTCTTCTTGATTAAGGCTTGTAGAGCCCCTTGCAAGTGGGAGTCTCTGATGGGATTGGCATAGCCGCTTACTATCAGGGGATCCCTCACTAGGCAAGGTCTGAGATTGAATGGGAGAACATAACCCTCTTTTAGTATGGACACTACTCTTGGGTTTGCACCTAGTCGTGCCCATACTTCCCAGAACAATTGTAGTCGCCCCCCCACTGGCTGGGCATTTGCAACACTGTGGGCATTTGGCACATTTGGGGCAAAAACACAGTGATTTACAAAAGAAGCACTTTTCACAGACTTTATTGTATTTTTCATGTTTGATATTGGTCTTACGCCTTTCTTTTGCGGCTGCCCACTTTTTGATTTTGTTACAGAATGTACAAGACAAGCAACACTTTGACATTTTACAGAGTTCTTGACAAGCACATGAAAATCTGTCTGTTTTACATCTGACACATAATACTCCAATTTTGTTTGTAACTCCGGAGGAATTCTGCAGTAATTGTCATTTATAATTTTTGGGATCCTTGGAGCCTCGCGAACCACGACCGGGTTGACCACCCCTGCCTCTGCCGCGTGCTCTGCCCCGGCTACCAAATGATTTCCATGCGGGGAGATCTTTCCCGGAAGCACCGGTGGTACTTGAGTCGTCTTGCTTCCAACTAGTGGAGTAAGGCTGGTAGCGATGCTGCTTTTTCTGTACACCCGCGAACCCACCACGGCCCGGACCGGGCTGGTTGGTACGCTTGTGTGTTTCAAAGTTGTTTATCTCATCTTCCGCTTTTCTTATGATGTCATCTGGGAATAAAGCCCGGGTTTGAAGAGGGCAATTCCTGAGAGAGGAAAAGGTATCCGGTTTCACTCCTGCCCTCAGGTGATCCAGATAGGAATCTCTGCGGACTAGAGTCAAGTTAGCCATTTGGACGAAAGTAAAGTCCGAAAGGTGCTGAAGAGATTTCCCGACCGCAAAACTGATATTCTGATTAAATGCTGTTAAAAAGTGAAGTTCGTCCAGAGCCCCTTGGGCTTTTGCGGAGGATTTACCTTTGCCAAGTTCTGCTTGTAGGGTTTTTAACTGTTCCTGAACAGCATCCTGCACTTTGGTTATACATCTATTGAAACCAGCTGACTGGTTACAAATATAGCTTGTTTCTTTGGCAGCCTTTTCCCATTTGCGGAGAGTTTCCTGAGACAGTGGTCGGGAAGTAGGTTGAGATGAAGCAATAGTAGATTTAGCAACCCGGGCAAAGGAACTATTGAGCTTTGCGGCATCGTTGGGCCAGGAAGTTACGTATTTACCAGGCCTAGTTATGTCTTTGTTTTCTGCCGGGTGTATCCCGTACCATCTTGTCTGAGATTTTGGTGGTCGGAGATATTGATCAACATGTAGACCGCCCGGTTCTGTTGATTTTGACGGGTAGCCTTCAATTAGTACTAGATTGAGGTTTTCCAATTTTTTGCATAACCAGTCCTCTGGTGGTAAGTCAATGGAAACTTTTCCAACCGGTTGAGCCCGGTGGCCAACCCAGGGGTTGTCAGATCTGGAGGTGGGAGTGTACTCAAGGTCTGGAATGTGATTCCAGCCCATAAAGGCACGGACACCCCTTACCGTCTCCCTGTAATTCTGATCTTCACTTATGGTTTTGTCAATGTCTGGAGAGTCTTGTTCAGATGGGTCTAGTACTTCTTCTTGATCAGAAACTTCACCCTCTTCTGAATGCTCCGGGGGTGGTTGAGTGATAGATGAGGCCACCGGGCCGGAAGAGCTCTGAGAAGAGAATACCGGTTCCGGGTCTGGTTGCGGATAAACATTCTCCAGAGGAGAGGTCATATCCATAGAGCTGGTGATAGTAGCTGTTGCCTTTGTTCTATCCGTGCCATAAGCCGGACCGGCTTGGCCGGAAGGAACGGAGGGTAGCAGAAAAGGTGCTTGTGACAAAGAACCAGCTGGAGCCTGATGCGTGACCGGTGCTTGGACCGGAGTGAAGGTAGGCTGTGGAGAGGGACGATGGCCCATGGTGATGAGTGCCTCCAAACGCGCCATGCGAGTAGACCATTTATCATCTAGATCTTTTAAATCTTGACGGAAGTTTGGTTGAGGCAAGGTGAACTCCGTTTCAGTGTCATGAGGAGGGGAAGATGGAGCAACGTCCTGTTTTTCGACCTGTGACACTACAGTAACGGTAGAGGGATCCACAAGTGATTCCTTACTCTTTAACTTCTCTTTACGGAGTTTGTAAGTCGGAGTAGAAAGCTGAAGCAATTGTTCGGGAGAAAGATTGTCACAAAACTCACAACTTAATTTGAGGACGCAAGGGTCGTCCCCCAAACCTTTGTCCCTACATCTGGCACATCGAGAGTGTGGATCAAAATTAGCCATGATATGTCCGCAGGCTCCTTTTCTCTGTCCTGGAGATGCCATAGTGGTTTATCCAACTAACAGACAAATCTGAGAAAGTAACACCCAATATAACTTAAGATATATTTAAAAATAAAAGCGTTTCCACAAAATTGAAACTTGAATGTCGCGCCAAACGAAAAAGATGCTATGACGTCACGTCCCTCTGGCGAGTGAGGCAGGAACTAGGCCACCTGGCGAGTGGAGTGTAGTGTACCGGTCCTGCCCGGGGTGAAACCCAGGACGTTTTTTTCTTTCGTTTGGCGGGACCGGCTGGCGCCGGACTATAGCTATCGTCTGGTAGGTAAGATGTATTAACGCAATGAAATAGTGTTTTGCCATTTTTGGCAAAAATTCAAAAATTCAAAATGGCCGCCATTTTTGGGGAGGGGAAAATTTTTTTTAAATTACCAAGAGTACAATGCTCAGATACCCTGTGGGTCGAAAATTTTGACGAAATCGCTCTATCTCGCACGGTTAAGGAGATAGAAGCAAATTTGTGTTTTGCCATTTTTGGCAAAAATTTGAAAATTCAAAATGGCCGCCATTTTAGGGGAGGGGAAATTTTTTTTTAAATTGCCAAGAATACAATGCTCAAATACCTGTGGGTCGAAAATTTTGACGAAATCGCTCTATCTCGCATGGTTAAGGAGATAGAAGGAAATTTGTGTTTTGCCATTTTTGGCAAAACTTCGAAAATTCAAAATGGCCGCCATTTTTGGGGAGGGGAAAATTTTTTGAAAATTGCAAAGATTGCATTGCTTAGATACCCTGTGTGTCGAAAATTTTGACGAAATCGCTCTATCTCGCACGGTTAAGGAGATAGAAGCAAATTAGTGTTTTGCCATTTTTGGCAAAAATTCAAAATGGCCGCCATTTTTGGGGAGGGGAAAATTTTTTTTAAATTACCAAGAGTACAATGCTCAGATACCCTGTGGGTCGAAAATTTCGACGAAATCGCTCTATCTCGCACGGTTAAGGAGATAGAAGCAAATTTGTGTTTGCCATTTTTGGCAAAAATTCGAAAATTCAAAATGGCCGCCATTTTTGGGGAGGGGAAAATTTTTTGAAAATTGCAAATATTACAGTCCTTAGATACCCTGTGGGTCGAAAATTTTGACGAAATCGCTCTATCTCGCACGGTTAAGGAGATAGAAGCAAATTTGTGTTTTACCATTTTTGGCAAAAATTTGAAAATTCAAAATGGCCGCCAATTTTGGGGAGGGGAAAATTTTTTGAAAATTGCAAATATTACAGTCCTTAGATACCCTGTGGGTCGAAAATTTCCATGAAATCGCTCTATCTCGCACGGTTAAGGAGATAGAAGCAAATTTGTGTTTTGCCATTTTTGGCAAAAATTCTAAAATTCAAAATGGCCGCCATTTTTGGGGAGGGGAAAATTTTTTGAAAATTGCAAAGAGTACACTCCTTAGATACCCTGTGGGTTGAAAATTTCGACGAAATCGCTCTATCTCGCACGGTTAAGGAGATAGAAGCAAATTTGTGTTTTGCCATTTTTGGCAAAAATTCGAAAATTTAAAATGGCCGCCATTTTTGGGGAGGGGAAAATTTTTTGAAAATTGCAAATATTACAGTCCTTAGATACCCTGTGGGTCGAAAATTTCGACGAAATCGCTCTATCTCGCACGGTTAAGGAGATAGAAGCAAATTTGTGTTTTGCCATTTTTGGCAAAAATTCGAAAATTCAAAATGGCCGCCATTTTTGGGGAGGGGAAAATTTTTTAAAAATTACCAAGAGTACAATGCTCAGATACCCTGTGGGTCGGAAATTTTGACGAAATCGCTCTATCTGGCACGGTTAAGGAGATAGAAGCAAATTAGTGTTTTGCCATTTTTGGCAAAAATTCGAAAATTCAAAATGGCCGCCATTTTTGGGGAGGGGAAAATTTTTTGAAAATTGCAAAGATTGCATTCCTTAGATACCCTGTGGGTCGAAAATTTCGACAAAATCACTATCTCACACGGTTAAGGAGATAGAAGCAAATTAGTGTTTTGCCATTTTTGGCAAAAATTCGAAAATTCAAAATGGCCGCCATTTTTGGGGAGGGGAAAATTTTTTGAAAATTGCAAAGATTGCATTCCTTAGATACCCTGTGGGTCGAAAATTTCGACAAAATCACTATCTCACACGGTTAAGGAGATAGAAGCAAATTAGTGTTTTGCCATTTTTGGCAAAAATTCGAAAATTCAAAATGGCCGCCATTTTTGGGGAGGGGAAAATTTTTTGAAAATTGCAAAGAGTACACTTCTCAGATACCCTGTGGGTCGAAAATTTTGACGAAATCGCTCTATCTCGCACGGTTAAGGAGATAGAAGCAAATTTGTGTTTTGCCATTTTTGGCAAAAATTCGAAAATTCAAAATGGCCGCCATTTTTGGAGAGGGGAAAATTTTTTGAAAATTGCAAAGAGTACACTTGACAGATACCCTGTGGGTCGAAAATTTCGACGAAATCGCTCTATCTCGCACGGTTAAGGAGATAGAAGCAAATTTGTGTTTTGCCATTTTTGGCAAAAATTCGAAAATTCAAAATGGCCGCCATTTTTGGGGAGGGGAAAATTTTTTGAAAATTGCAAAGAGAACACTCCTCAGATACCCTGCGGGTCGAAAATTTTGCCGAAATCGCTCTATCTCGCACGGTTAAGGAGATAGAAGCAAATTACTCAAAAGTAGTACTGAAAATACACAATGAAGTACCTAAATGGCTATTACTCATGTACTGACAAAGCTATCAGTCCCAAATGCAATACCAAGCGAGCTATGGACATAACAATCTTGTATTCAAAATTGTAGTAAAATATCTTTAATTATTTTGGCTTAAATGCACGGAAACCAATGGGTACTGAAAATAGCTGTACTTAAGTATTACTCAGTAAGCAAAAGAGGTACAACAGCCAAAAGCAATCCCAAGCAAGCTACTGACCCAATAAGCCTGCATACCAAATTTGGTGACAATAGCTCTAATACTTTTCCTTTAAATGAGCGGAAACCATGCGTGACGCCGGACATCGGACGCCGGACATCGGACGGCGAAAAAAGCAAAAATAATATATCCACCCCCCAGGGGGGTGGACATAATAACTAGTGATATGTTACTTAATACGTTTACAGCACAACAGTAGCTTAAGATTAACTTTTTTTTTTCCCATGGTCTTAAATACGCGATCTGTTTCCCGGGTTTATTGAGTATATCTAACCTGTACTAATAAATACAATAAATGTTGAGTAAAAACGTATTACTACATAAGCAGACATGAAAATTATAAGTAGTACTTAGTTGTGGTTTCCAACCAGAAATATTAACATTGTGAAAGCTTACCTATCAGCTCCAGCACATGACAACATTTTATTGATTCTCACAATGTGGAAGGGGTGTACCCTCATTCTCATGTGAAAGGCTTCTTTTCCACAATGCTTGACAAGATACTTGTTGGCACAAATTCTTGCTGCTTCCAAGGCCTAGGATTAAACGCAGAGTAAGAGTTAATGTTGTTATCAAATAACTTGGTGAATGTCTCAAACTTGGGTTTTACATATTTTTCTATGCAATCTAACTCTAAACAAAATGCACAATGGTGGTTTAAAAAAATGAACAACAAAATTGTGAAGAAATAAAAATTAGGAAAACCGACTATGTATACCTTAACATCACAATATAACTTGAGTTATTTTCTGTTACTTTCACAAGAAAACAGCATAATTTACTGCTTATTTCACCCATAAGAAATTAAGAATAACATATCAAGACTCAAAATGCACCTCTGATGACAGCTGCTCAAATTCATCAGAGACCATGTGTATACAGAGTGGGAACTCATCTACACGTGCCTTCTTCCTTCCCAAGTCATAGATACGGATCTTTGGATCTGTAAAAAAAGTACAATTAAAAGGAGAGTTAAAACATAAAAGTTGTTTCCAAAATTTACCAGTTAAGCCATCGAAGATAAATATCTTGAAACTTTATCACAAAGTGCTAGTGTTTATTTTAAACATAAAAGGAAGATTAAAAATAACTTAATAACTCGGATTCAGTACATAACCTATTGAAGAAAATTTTTCTCTACCATGTCACTCTCTAGTTGACAGTTTATTTTTTATGGCAAGTTTTTGTGAATATATGTAAACTTGTGAAGTTGTTATTATAAATATTAGCAGACAGGGCAGTGGAGATCAAAGATTTGTGTAGATCATAGTTTTCATATTATATCTCTTTCCTAACATGACATAAATATTTATAATACAGTTACTTTTATCTGTGAATAGTTTTGCTCTTTTAAAGTCAGTATGGATAAAACAAATGGCTGTTTATTCTGTACAGGCGTATCACAGAACAGTTGAAATTCGTAAAAATTTACACTACACCTTTCAGCCAGATTCACACACACTACCGTCATTTTAGAATCCACAGTAAATATTTCTAGGTCCAAGTTAAAAGTGTATTGGATTAAATTTGTTTTTAAAACTCACCTGGTACACCTCTGCAAAAGCGCGACTTTGGGTAAGGTTTATTCTTACAGTAGCGATAGCTGAAATAGAACACATTAAGAACTTCAACAACCAAGGAATCAGTAATTTTCTTATATACTGACAATATGATACTGAATAGTACCTTTACAAACTCACCCCTACATTATCAAGAAGTATTAAGTCATTTTGTGAAATATTATTTGAATAGCCTCAAGTTCAAATATTTTTGTAAGTAACTGAACCACTAAGGCTGAAACAATCAGTCCAATTTTTGCAGCCGAAAACCATTTGAAGGCATTGATTATTTTTTAACTGCTAATTCACTAAAAAGTCTAAATAACCAATCTGAAGCAAGTTTGTAAAAATTGAGACTTTGTCTTTTCAACTGAAGAACAGAACCTCTATTATCCAACCCCTTGGGGGGGGGGGGGGTCAAATAACAGAAGGGCTACAATAACAGGCTTAAATTGAGTTGGGAGAGTGGGTTTGAGGTGGGATAATTTGGATAATAGAGGTCTACTGTAGATGAGTATGGATGAACTGTTTAAAAGGAGTCCAAGAATTTCCAAAAATAAAAACCCTGATCTTCATGCTTTGAAACAAATTTCATTTGCTTTTCATTTATTTTATACAACAAAGATGCTGCGGTTAATCACCCACAATGTTAATATGAGAATGAAAGATTTATGATACAGATATTAAAACTCCATTTTCACCTCATGAAAAGTGAAACATTTCAACTACAACATCCATATATCAGGTTTGCACCAACATTCAGACCCAAATTGCTCCCTACCATAACTTTGCATATGTTTTTACTTTCACAGAAGCTGGCAGGATGCAATATAAAATACCAATCAAGACCTGGTTCTCATTGACAACACACATTAGTTTATGTGAGTGTGCAATACCACATCAGGTAAAAACCATGTGGCCAAAATACAATGGACACTATTGTTTTCGCAGAAATTATTTTATCACCCACTAAAAAGAACTGTAAAAAGTTCATATTTTTATTAGAATAATATTTATAAGTTGCACTTACATCAATGTATATTTACAATAAAACAAATTCATATTACTATAAACTAGGGCTGGGACGGGGTGCTAAAAAACAGCCCAAAGTACCCACACAACCGACCTGAATTAGAGTAATCAAAGTGGCTGGACTACTGTAAATCACCGCAATTGAGAAGAAATTCTACAGTAAGGTAGCATTCATTTGCCGTATTCCAGTAAATTAGTGCGGTTCAAGCTGGTATCCTAAACATTTTGTATATTTGCAAATGTTAATATTTTCATCTGCAAATGGGATTAGTTTAACCATTGAAAACAATTGTTACCGAAACCTCACTCAAGACAAAGTTCTGGAGTACAGTAATCCGTACTGTAGCACATTTTCTAGAACGGTTTTACCTAGTGGTGGGACCGTTTGCAGAAATCAAAACCGGTTACCGGGGCTTTGAAATGAAACGAAATCCGGTATTTTGTATGCCTTATAATGTGCAGTAAAATAATCCGCACAGCGTACATGAGGCAGAACTCGTAACTGGAAATGGCTTTATTAGATATTATTAAGTATGTAAACATGATTTTTGCTCAATAAAATGTAAAAATGTGACATATTTTTCATAATATATATAGTTTTTGTCGTTTTGAAGAAGTATCAGCCATTAGGTGGTGTAAAATGATGACGGTTTTTCAATTACAGGTTCCCAAATATTCTTTGCGAATTTCGTTTTTTGGCTAGAAACGAACGAAAGACCAGTTACCGGTTTACCGTTCCCACCACTAGTTTTACCGTACTGCAGCCATGCCCTCGAGTAATAATGAGATTTAGTATCTACCATGAGAAGTCTTCTGTAAACAAATGGTAACGAAACTTTTGAAGAAAACATCTTCTATTTAACCAGGTATTACAGAATATGGAGTAAATCATACGTTTAGTGGCATTTTACCAGTAAACGCCAATGCTGTAGTTAATACCGTATTTTTTCGAAATAAGGCCCGGGCGTTAACTATTTTCAAATGGCATCAGACCAGGCGTTAAATTGAACCAGGCGTTCTTTTGAAATACAAAAAACAGTGTTATAAATTGTAAACAGTGTGCTTGGTACCAGGCGTTAATTTGAACCAGGCGTTAATTTGAACCTGGGCGTTATTTTGGAAATTTACGGTATATTGAATTTAAATAATACTAACAGATTTACACTTTATTCTTCTGCCAATAGATTGTCAAATGATATACAGTTCGATAAATAACTGGGGGTCATGTTGTTACATTGTTTCAAAGCTATATATTTTCACAATTTATCTCCATTATTGGTTGTTTTTACTGCAAACAAGAAATACCTGTAAAAGCCCATTTTGTAAATAAATCGAAGCATTTGTCCTTGACTTCTAACGAAGAAATTTAAGGCGTGCGTTCACTGGTAGAATGCCAATATAAGTCAAAATCACAACTTTAATTGATATGTGGCAGAAATGCAGAAATATTATTTCATTTAGCTAGCAACAATACAATATGCTCTGAGTAATTGAGTAGTTAAAATGGACTCGAGTACTAGCAAAGACTGACTTGTCTATTGAGGCTAGAGTAACATCTTGCAGCCCCACTATAAAGTGTAAACAAGCACAAATACAGATTTTGAGTCCAGTGTTATGGTGGGGAGCAGTAAGACTAACATGGAAGCAATTGTTATTCACAGTCACAGAAGCTATCAAGTAATTCAAAAATAGCATCAAAGATGCCCGTACCCCACAGACTAGGGAAATATTTTTAACACCATGAGATATAGAATTAGTGTATCAGTACAAAGGTCAGGATACTTTCAGAGCACTGTCAGTTCTATAAAGGTCCAAACAATGTTTAAATTGAGAAAATAATGTCTAAGAGAGAGATAATGCATTTAAAGATGAAGTATTAAAACAAGACAATTCAATAAAAAGATGACAGCATTAACCAGTAAACTAAACATTACGACACTCTTACCTACATCTGGCATGGCCGAATTATGGTTTGGATGTTTTGAATATTACCATGCATACAGAAGTGGCAATACATTCAATACACCTACAACCTCTAACCAATATCCCTACCAAGCATCAACTTCTTACACCTTACGGTTTCCGAGATATAGATCGGACAATATTTTCAAACTCAAGGTCACTACAGCAAGGTCAAATGATAAATCAAGGTCACATCATGATGTTGCACACCTACACCCCCTAACCAATGTCCCTTACCAAGTTCCTACACCTTACGGCTTCCGAGATATAGCCCGGACAAAATTTTATAGGTCAAGGTCACTAGACTCACTATGGCAAAGTCAAAGGTCAAGTCAAGGTCACACCATGACGTTGCACACCTACACCCCCTAACCAATGTCCCTACTAAGTACCAAGTTCCTACACCTTACGGTTTCCCAGATATAGCCCACACAAGATTTTATAGGCCAAGGTCACTATGGCAAGGTCAAAGGTCAAATCAAGGTCAGACCTAGACCGAGTTTCTGTCCCTCGCCAATTGCTATTGAAATACTGATGGACACAATGGCGAGGGACAGAGTTCACATGTACTGGTTTTCTGTGTAAATTTTAAACTCTTGGAAATTATTTCATTTACTTTAAAAAGTAATTCTTATGTCTATATAGCTGTATTAGGTTTACCATACATATGTTGTTAAACCAAACTGCTTTGACAAGCCAGAAATTTCTTTTGTAGATAACTATGTAATGTTGAAGGTTTGTTTACATTTAAAAATAGGCTAAAATATATATATGCGAGTTTGATTGGCAATAATTATCAATGAACGGCACATATACATTAGTGGTGGGATCGCCAGCTTAAATGACAGATCGAGCATCACTTGTTAGAAGCGAGTTGAACTCGAGTCAAACTCGAGTAATTTTCGGGATAAAGTATTTCGTTTATTAGCGAAAATATTTTACATAACCGTACATGAGGCAGAACTTTGAACTGGAAATAGGCTTTCGCGATATAATTTAAGTTAAATCTTCATTGATTTAAGCCAAAATAAAGTAAAAATGCAACATATTTTTGAAAATTTCAGATATTTCGGTTGTTTTGGTGAAGTGTCAGCCTTAGATGGTGAAAATATATACGTTTTCAAAAACTCGAGTTTCACTTGCGCCGATCGATGTGATCCCCAATTATCGCCCATCGAGTTGTAACTCGAGTTTGCGTCAACTCGTCCCAGCACTAATATACATACCTTAAAGAATTCAAATAACACTTTATACTTGTGTACAAATGTGCCGTTCAAAATTTACACAGAAAACCAGTACATGTGAACTCTGTCCCTCACCATTGTGTCCATCAGTATTTCAATAACAATTGGCGACAGGACAGAAACTCGGTCTAGGTCAGACCATGACGTTGCACACCTACACCCCCTAACCAATGTCCCTAGCAAGTATCAACTTCCTACACCTCACGGTTTCCGAGATACAGCCTGGACAAGATTTTATAGGTCAAGGTCACTATGTCAAGGTCAAATCCTGGTCAGATCACGACGTTGCACACCTACACCCCATAACCAATGTCCCTACTAAGCAGGGCTAGGACGGGTGCTGAAAAATGGCATGGAGTACTCGCCCTCTCACAACTGGCCCGAATTCAAGTAACCGTGAGATTTAGTATCTACCATTAGAAATCTTCTGTAAACAAATAGTTGGTTCCGGAAACAAAACTTTTGAAGAAAAACGTCTTCTATTTGACCAGATATTATAGAATATGGAGTAAATTATACGTTTTCAAGCGAAAATAAAAACTTTAATTGATATTATGCGACGGAAATGCTGAAATGTGGCATATTTTACACAAGCGTTTCTTTACGCGGGCAATAATAAAATACCTCGCGAGTAACCGAGGATTTAAAATGGACTCCAGTACTAGCAAAGATCGACTCGTCTATCGAGTACTCGTTCACAGCCCTACTACTAAGTACCAAGTTCCTACACCTTACAGTTTCCCAGATATAGCCCAGACAAGATTTTATAGGTCAAGGTCACTACAGCAAGGTCAAATCAAGGTCACACCATGATGTTGCACACCTACACCCCCTAACCAATGTCCCTACCAAGTATCAACTTCCTACACCTTACAGTTTCCGAGATATAGCCCGGACAAGATTTTATAGGTCAAGGTCACTACAGCAAGGTCAAATCAAGGTCAGACCATGACGTTGCACACCTACACCCCCTAACCAATGACCCTACCAAGTATCAACTTCCTATATCTTGCGGTTTCCGAGATATAGCCCAGACAAACTTTTTCCCGCTGCCTGCCCGCCCATCCGGACACCATGGGTGAAGACAATACCCCGACAGCCCTTAAGGGCTGTGGGATAAAAAGTGTCCCGAGTTAAAAATAGAACGAAAATCCCAGGAATATATATTTGTTGTTGTTTAATTGACAAGGAGGCATTTTATACAGGATAATTTTCTGTGACTGCTAGACTGTCACTGCTTTTCTCATATGAGAAGGATAAGCAGATATTCTATTATTCTTTGTTATGTACTTACACTATTTGTCCAAAAAGTGTCCTGAGTTTGCAACACAGGTCATAAATCTTATTATAATACACCATTCAAGAATGATACAGGCCTTTGGATTTATTTAAATTTCAAAATATGATGGCGGCCAAGTTATGTCCGCAGCCAAGTTATGCCTAAAAGCAGTACTGTTTGATGCCATGTCATGGCACACGCCTCAAATTGGCACAAAACGGAAGTTAAAATATTTAATAATAATGGTTCTTTATCGCCCATACTCGCGCATTTCCGCTTAACAAATAAGGAAGTGAAAGTGACGACAGAAATAATTTAAATATCATCGGCAATTTCTGTATGCAAATTGTGCCAATTTGATGCGCTGATTTCATGTAGAAATTATATGATCGCTCATTAAAAACGAGAATAAAATGTTTATTATGTTGATTTTATATCAGTGAAATGTTTTTTATAACTTGCGCTAGACCGAGTTTCTGTCCCGTCGCCAATTGCTATTGATATGTTGATGGACACAATGGCGAGAGACAGAGCTCACATGTACTTGTTTTTTGTGTAAATTTTGAACGGCATATTTCTAGACATATTACAACAAGTATAAAGTGTTATTTGAATTCTTTTTTTATGTTTATGTGCCGTTCACTAATATTTAAATGCCAATCAAACTGGCATGCATGTATTTCAACTTGTTTTTAAAATGTAAACAAACCTTCAACAGTACATAGTTATCTATAAAAGAAATTCCTTGCTTGTAAAAGCAGTTTAGTAAAACAGCATATGTACTGTAAACCGGATACAGCTACATGGACATAATAATTACTTTTTAAAGTAAATGAAATAATTTCCCACTGTCCGAGATTTACACAGAAAACTAGTACATGTGAACTCTGTCCCTCGCCATTGTGTCCATCAGTACATCAATAGCAATTGGCGACGGGACAGATACTCGGTCTAAACTTGCGCTTGTGTCAATACATATTTAAACAAAAAGAACTCCACGAAACTACACTCAAAACAATAAAAAATAAGCTTGTTGTGTCCACGGTGTGCCAAGTTATGGCGCAGGGCAGTAAAGGTTCCTTGTAACCCAGGTCATATAAATATGCTGAGTCACATAAAGGAAAATGTAAGAACTATATTTGGACAGAAAATGTACCACAATGAAATGAAAAGTTCAAGCAAATGCACTGCATTTTAAATATAGGATACCAAAATTGTAACAACTGCCAACTGTTCCCCAAAGTGCATACGTGGGGGCGGGTGGGTCAAATTTTAATTTAGATATGGCTACAGTACGGGTACTACTAAAAACATTACACCTGTACAATCAGTCAAAAGATCCAAAACAAAAATCACTTTTTAAGAATTTTCAACACACCTTATAAATAAGCAAAATATAACATTCAAAAGAAATTACAGAAAACCAATTGAATAAATGGCATCCAAATAACGTAAATTTATCACGTACCATCTAGCCGGTCTTCGACCCATTTTGAAGCCTAAATCTGAAAATAATAAGGTAAAATTCAATTGTATTATGCTACAATATGTCTACATAATTTATAATGCGGAGATTACATTTTTAAAGTACAAATTCTAGACGATATAGAACTGCAAACAAAATATCCATATGACATAAGTAAATACCTACCGGAAAAAGAAAGAAATGTTTACTTCCGTTTTAGAAAAAATGCACGTTATGGCGTTTTTGACCTTAACAACAACCCATTTTATTTTTTTAAATCTTTTGATTGCCTGCGTCTATTGAGTCTTTTGTTCATTTAAGTAGTTTTAAAACAAAAAGTCTAAGATTAAAATTGTTAAGAATAAGAATTCAAATATATTTACCGAATTATACTAGCACATTACAGCATATTGATTTGACATGATTTGTTTCAGTATCCTCTTGATGAAAAGCTATAGATTACAAAGGTATATTCTCGTACACATTTTTCATATGAATTATAATTTGAATAATTTTTATTTGTTAAAGTGTATCATTAAATTCATTGAGGCATTTTTTGCTTGATAATAATTCAGCCCATCAGTGTAATTATGTTGAGTATACAAATAGAAATTGTATTATTATATACAATTTCTTTGGGTGGAACACAGAAAATCTTTATACAGGGACTTTCTGTGCTTGAGAATTAAAGAATATTTCAAACAACTTAGTGACTTTGATTTAGGATGTTTCAACATTAAACTCCTATTAATATAACATTAAAACAACAATTGTTATTAGTAGTATAAAGGGGGGCATTATAGCAATCCAAAGTTATCCTGAGGAGCGGTTTTGAGCTCCTAAAAATGGGGTTTCCAATTAAAATCAACAGGAGTGGTTATCCTCAGGAGTAATCAGATATGAGGCTCCTGTGGGTAACCTGCTCCTAAAAATGGGGTTTCCAATTAAAATCAATGGGAGTGGTTAACCTCAGGAGTGATCAGATATGAGCCTCCTGAGGTTAACCTGATTGCGCATGCGCGTGCAAAAGATTAGGAGAGTGCGCATGCGCGTGCAAAAGTTTAGGGGAGTGCGCATGCGCGTGCAAAAGTTTTGCGAAGAGTGCATGCGCATACTGCTTATTAGGATGCACATGTGTGTCTTGCGCATGACCTTGTGCATGCACGACTTGTTTAGTAGACTTTGTAAACTTGTAGTTTTACATCTGATAATATAGGCATGTGTTGAAACTTAAATAATTTTATTTTCTGTACATATAGTGCCTCCTGTGACTAACCATGAATGCACATAGAGTCTTACTCAAGAAAGCGCATTGAAATGTAAAATTTGTGTGGAAAAAGAAGTGCAAAGTGAACCCAGCTATTTTCGTTTTATCCAACTCATTGAAAAGAAAGAAAACATTAAAAAGTTTAAAGTTTATTATTTTTTTCTTTGACAGTAATATCGTTCTTCATCTTCTAATATATTTGCTCTCAGTCTCATGTTATCCGGTGTTTCCTGCCTGAAATCAATGAACAGATAGCTATATGGTCCCAGGGTCATCACTTGTTCATACACCTGTACAAGGTATTCTGGATCTTTGGGGTACACCTGTCTTGCTAAATATTGAATCTGACTGGCATCTCTGGGATTCTTAAACAGCATCATGTAGTGTGTGTTCAAACTGATAGTCCTCTGGAGTCTACTTTGGTGAAACACATTCTGGGTCACTGCAATGACGGATATATTTTTGTGATGACTTCCTTTGGTAAAGAGGTCAGCCACTCCACTCTCCAAACTGTCCATCATGTCATCTAACACCAGAAGGCAAGATTCCAGTTCTTCAACATCTGGTAAGCCTTGTTGGAATTCCACATTTTTCATGGTGGTATAAAGAGGTTGCCATTGGGAATAGCACCACACTATTCTTTGTGGGCATTGATATATCTTTTCATGTTTTAGTTCCAGTAGCTTTTTCAGAAATGATGTTTTTCCACTTCCTGTCGGGCCAGCCACTAGACAAGTAAATGGATGAATCAGCTTAGGTAGGGCAACAGTGATGCAGGAACCATCTTGGTGGTGCATAGGCTTTGGATGATGCACTGGCATTTCAGGTGGCATTTTCTCATGGACATTTTTTATGTGTCTTTTCAAATTATCTCTTCGAGAAAAGGACTTGCCACAGTCAGGACACTGAGACATCTTTTCAGATCAGTGTTTTAGTGGAAAATGACCTTGTTTGTAAAACTTACTGCTATTTATATTTTTCTCCTCCTCCTTCTAATATTACCCTTGATCATTCTTTTTACTCATTTTCCCTCCTCCTCCTCCTCCTCCTCCTCCTAATATGACCCTTGATCCTTATTCTCACTAAATCCCTCCTCCTCCTCCTCCTCCTCCTCCTAATATTACCCTTGTCCCTCATTCTCACTCCATCCCCTCCTCCTCTCACTGCATAAATAAAACACTTTTACTGTATAAACATATTTATTGTCTAACAATAATGCCTTGACTAAAAATATAGGTACAATATGTACAATTAATTAGCTTAAATATTAATTTTATAAATGTGCAAGACAATATAATGGTTTCGAACAACTAATTTTAAAGCACAACAAAAGTTAAACCAATTGAAATAATTTATCTATGATTCATCAGTAGAAGACCATTTATCATTTCATCAAGACCATTCACCATTTATCATTTCATCAGGACCATTTATCATTTATTATTTACTTATTATTTTTATTTTTTTATCATTTATTATTTAACCTTTTATTATTTATTATAATTTTTTTGTTATTCATTTTGATCATTTATCATCATTTATCATTTCATCAAGACCATTTATTATTTCATCAAGACCATTCATCATTTCATCAAGACCATTTTCACCAAGACCATTCATCATTTCATCAGTATTTTTTTTACAAAGTTTTCAATCTGGTCATCACTGTATTTCTCCATCCTGTTGACAGTCGTCTCCATGCTGCAGCCAGCAAAGGTGTGGAGAGCAAATAATGCACAGTAATGTCCACAGGCCAGTGAGAAAGGTCTTTGCAGTTGAACATCATTGTAAGTGCAAATATGACCTTCAAAAAATGTGCTGAATTCTTTGAAGACAGGTGGTAATCCATAAGAGTCAAAGTACAGACCCTCACCTTGGTCATTGATGCTGAGTGCCACCCAGTGGGTTCCTTCATTGTGAGAGCAGTCTGTGTTGCAAATAAAGACACATTTTTCTGTTGGACTTCTCAGCTCATTTCTGGCAAAAACTCCGGTGTCCCATTCCGGTGGCTTGAAGGTATTTAACACTTTTTCCAATTCAAATGTATTCATCAGTTCAGAACTCTACAGGGTAAAGTCGGTAACAACGGATCTGTACTGGTCAATTTCAATAGTATTTTCAAATTCTCCATACACGACAATGTTCACAGTTTTTGTCAATTCTTTTTTGAAGTGCACCTCGAGTGACACTGTGCCAGTCTTTCTCAAATTCACATATCCTCCACCCTCTTCCAGATCAGGTGACAAGTCAAAGCAGATCAAGGTATATCCCTTTTTATACTCCTCCCTATCTATGTGGTTCCCTTCATCTTGATACACGGATCCCATGCCAGAGAAGAGAGTCATATAGCAATTCATGTAGTCTCCAGTCTCAAAATCAGGTTGAAGTGCCTTACCAGGAACGGATGTGCCACCCACATTCAGTGCGATATGGTCCATATCAAAATGTTCAAACTGGAACGGGTTAGTTTGGTACATTCTATTGATGCCACTGTTTCTGACAAAACCTATGACAATACGTTTTGGAATTTGACCCGAATACAAATTTTCTTCTGCATGACTTCTTGTGCCTGAACTGACTGTGTACGTCTTACATTCACCTCGGGTGATAGGGTACTTGGCTGTTCCCATTTCTAAGGCCTTTGCGTGAGCCGCCTGGATGACTGAATTCACTTGAACTTTTCTGATCATCATCTTAACACTATCCAGCTTCACTTTAAATACGGTATTATCCGTTGGGCTGACTGGCAAACTTATCCTTGCTTCTGGTTAGACGCAACTTGATGGGTGTGTGATTGAGTATGTAGCGATCTTGGAACATGAGGTCCAGGTGCAGTTTTCCCATCATATCTATCAAGTGACTTTCACGGGCAAGCTCCTTTCTTTTGACATATCCCTCATTGTGCTGGTCAAGAGAAAAATTATTTGTGTCTTTGTACCACATCGATGCCATGAGTTGACTTTGTTTGCTCTCAGTCCCAAAACTGAGGACTGTTTCTATGTACGCCTTGTAAGGATAGGTGTTATTGGAGGTGGTGACTAAAGTGTCTTTCAGGGTCATGTCAATCTGACTAAACAAAGCATGCAGCCAAAAATTTACATCTGCAGTGGCACCCAGTATCTCTCCGTCAGCATCCACAATTTTAGCCTTGACTCGAATGAAGCTGTTTTTCAAATCTATGTACTCTGAGTCAGTCTCAGCAATTTTAAATTCAATGGTATTATCACTGTCCTTGACTGCTGTAATTGGTCCATATTCTACCCATCTCCCTTCTTCAGCACTGGTTTGAGTGAGTGGCACACTCGCACTCGCACTCGCATGACAGCGGGTGAATCAGAGACATGTTTAAGAGTAAATATCTTTTCTTTTTTTCCTGGAAGGTCCTCCTCTTTTGAATGCTCTTGATGAAATGACGCGCTTTCTTTGGTTGCTGTTCCTTTTATTATCTCCCAAGTAATCTTGTGCCAGTTCAACTCCTGCTTTGAGAGCTTTCTGTCCCAAGGATTTTGCCAGTGCAATGGCACCTTTTTTCAACAGGGGAGCACCCACTCCTACAAGACCCCGAAACAGGCTTCCCAAACCGTGACCTCTTTGATATCGCAAACCTTGAAATCCTGGTAATCCACTTCCTGCTTGACTCGTGTAATACTGCTCGTATGCTTGACGGGTAGAATCGTCGCAGCAGTAATCCTTATGCTTCATTTTTTACGAAAGTGAAGCGTTACGAATGACTTCCCACAAACAAATGGAATAATTTCACCCGTATCCCCCTTTATATTGATTTCAACAGCTCCAAAAATCTTTCTCATCACTGGATAGTAGAATACTTTACTGTAGGAGGTGGTGACAATGGGACCTTTTTGGATGGGTACAATTCTCAGGAGGGGCACCTTGGCATTTCCTATGGCTACAGGTTCAATTAAATCACAATAGACGTACAAGTTGTGTATGCCATCTTCAATGTCAGCCGGATACTTTGATTTTCTATCTCCAGCTGAAAATGGGCCTGTCATGACAAATCCTAACATGTCACTCAATCTCTCGGAAAGATACAAGTCAGGTGCTAACTCCTCTGATGCGTTATTTGTTTCAATTTTAAATCTCGTTTTTTGCGTGGTCTCAATGGTATTGAATTCGACAGTGACAGGTGGGTTTCCACCAAGGCCCCATTTAATTTTTTTATTTAAGATTTTGATCAATTCCCCTATATCAGCATAAATACCCTCGGGAATGAGTATGGTTGTATTCCCAACTTGAACAAATTGATCTGAAGGAACATTATACCACATTCTTGCATATTAAATTTCCATCAGTCCCACTTCCCATTCACCGACCAGTTCATAAGGTTGAGCCAGTGGTACAATAAACTCTCCGGGAGTATTACCCGTGTGTTTTGTATTGCTTGGTAAATAGAGATAAAAGTCTTTCATGGTCTGTCTCTCTCGTCACACTGAAGGAAATCAAGGGATGCTTTCCCTTTTATGTACTCTCCCACTTGTACTTTTTTCTTGGAATCTTTGGTTTCCATTCAGATTCCGGTTCAGATTCTGGTTCAGGTTCAGATTCTGGTTCAGAATCTGGTTCGGATTTTGGTTCGGGTTTCCACGCCTCCTCTTGCGGTTGAAACTGGGGACCACGACCCAGTAACCTCTCTGGAATGTTAGCTTCTTGTAACTTTTGATTAAAATATCCCCAACCAGTTGGGAGTGTTCTTATTTTTCTTTGGGTCCGAATAGCCGTGTTAATCAAATCTGTGATGTGTGATCCACTAATGGGTTGATTGTCTTCTGTTAAAATTTCGCCTTTGTCATTCCATTGTAAAGTTCCTTTTAACTTTTGATACAGGTGCTGACCTTTACTCCTCAGAGAAGGTGGCAGAGTGATGGTCAAGTCATTTTCTAAATCTTCTTTAGGGTCTTCCACAGGGACCACAGGCTCTGGAAAAGGATCCCCAGGTTCGAGGTCTTGCTTTCGATCATAAGTCAGCAGACGATTCATCGACTGATTGTACAGCTTCATTTTTTCAGTTGCTTCCAATACGGGGTCTTCTAACAGTCCACTCATATCCTTTTCTAATCTGGCCATAGCAGTAGCTGTGGCATCTCTTCCCACTGGTGCACAGTCTCTGGTGATCAAGAATGACTTGGGCACAACAATCTTTTCTATAAATTTATTCATCGCCGAGTGAAAAGCCCTACCAGTTTCTTAGCAAGTGGAGGAATAACAGTTCCTAAAATAGGAGCCAATAAAGCAGGCAGGAATCCACCCTTTTGCAAAATCTGTTTCTTTTTTCTGTCAGAGGTATTCTTTTTCCTTAATGCTCGCAATTCTTCTTTATACTTTGCCAGTCTTTTCTTTTCTTTAAGCCCAAGAGGAATATTCCCCTCTAGAATATTGTGAGCGCAATCTACAAAACAGTGAATGAGTGGTCTGTTCGCACCACGAATGATGTACTTTATTGCTTTGGGGTCACCTTCAGCTAAAATCCTTAACATGTATTTGTTCTTTTTAACGACAGACATGTTTTCACCATGACTGCTCACGTTGAAATGTCAACACAGGTTTAGAAAACCTTCTATTTATAAAAGCTGGTGATGTCTGTGGCTGGTATCCAAGAATCATACTTTGGAGGCCAATGTAACCACCTCACCAAGACCTCTTTGGGGCGACCTTTAATTTTGCGACTTTTCAAAATTTTTTCAACCTTATAATACTCATTGGGAGTGACCTTCTGCAGCTCTTCTTCATAAAATGTTCCATCAATGGACTCCCCGGCATAGTCTTTGATTTTGTATGTGGGATACCTCTGTGTCCCATCTCGGTTGACTATTTGGAACAGTTCACCACTCCACCTCTGATCATACTCCCTTGTGAACGTCTTTCTGGCACGTGAGATCCTGACAAAGTCCCCAACTTTAAACTTAAAAGTGGTCTCTTTCATTCTTTCTTCATTCTTTATTCCTTCTGAATTCAAGTTGTTCATTGTGACCTGTGCTGGTGCCATTTTAATGGATCGGTGTACACTTGAGTTGTAAGCCCGAGTAAAGTCTTGCAGTGCATCGATATAATGGTAAGACTGTTTATATGTAAAGTACTTGTATATTTTTCCTTTGATGGTTTTAATAGCTCGTTCAGCATAATTGGCTTTCACTTCATTTTGGGTCACAAAGTGATGGATCAAGTGCGATTTCAATAAATTCTGAACTTTGTGTCCTAAAAATTCTGTTCCTTTGTCTGAACGCACAACTTCGGGTACTCTTTCTTTAAAAATTTTTGTGAACGCACGAACAACTTCATTTCCAGATTTATCCTTGAGTGGCACCGTCCATACATAGCGAGAAAAAATGACTATAGCTAAAAGAATGAAATGATAACCATCGTTGTATTTTGCAATTTTCGTCATGTCCATCAAGTCGACATCCCACTGCTGATCAATCGTCCCGACAATGACTTTATTTCTTTTAAATTTCTTTCTTGATGGCTTGTGAAATGTGTATGTCTCCTCTCCACTCAACCAACTTTTCACGCCATTGAGGGTCACAGTGCTGTCTTGTTTGACTGCAGCGTCATACAGTTTCTGAGGACCCAAAAAGCTTGCGGGGTGTGAGGGATCAAAGAAAATCGAACTTAAAAGCTTATTCATTCTTTCTTTTTTATACTGGGATTTGGCAATATATATCCCAAAGATGAACACAGCAATGGTAGCCAAATACCCTTTTCGTCCTGGTTTAATGACAAATTCACAACAGATGCTATGATTACAATAGCAAGTATGATCATCTGACAGGAGTATTTGACCAAGGACTTTTCACACCAATTATCCATGTGTCTCCTTTGTGACCTTGCAACTGAATGATCCCTTCTGCTGAGAGAGGCATCTATTTATGCACATTAACTGCAAAATACCAGCGTATTTTCAATTGTTACAATTGCCATGATGATCCAATTTTAAAAGGTGGAGATTCAAACATGTTGTTTCATGTTGAATTGGTTTTGTCTGGACCTCTGGCTCCAAACAAAATAAATTTGGAAGGGATGTGGAATAAAATCTTGCTCACTTTAAAGAACTTAAATCAAGATTTTTTTTTCAAAATTCTTTGTATAAGCCATTTCACAAGCAATTCACTCAAAAGTTCTCCCCACTGATTGGCTCCTGGCATATGTTTCAACTCAGTGACCTTAAATAAAACTCTGCTTAATCCACATCCCCAAAATATATCTTCGTGCACCCATACAAAGGTTTTGTTTTTTTGCTGTTTTAAACAGTTTTTAAAGGTCTCATCTGTCTGCCATCTTTTCTTTAAAATCAACTTAACTAAATAATTTTGATCAAAAACAGACAGACGTTTTAAAGTCTGACAGTACGCGTAAATATTTTGAAAATCTTTAGACCCCACACTAAAACTAAAAGGGTAAACAGGAGATAAAATATTGTCTGTAATTTCTGTACATTGGTGTTCTTCCCAGGGACACAAGACTATATCTAAAGGTTTGGTGTGCACATCATCCACCAATTCTCTTTTACAATAAAAATTTCCAATACCGGCTCGACGTTGTTCATAAGTAAATAAAGTGTTATCTCTGACACGAAAACCTTTATTTATTCCCACATCAGTTTTACCCGTATACAAAACTTCTTTGCACTTTTCCAAAGGATTTTCACTATCAGCTTTATTTAAACCCTTTAAAGCAGTTTTGCAAAATCCATCCCTGTCTTCTAACACGTAAGTTTTAGAGCAAAGAGCCACCATTTCTTGTCCGTGATCCTTTTCAATCTTAAATAAACCAGCCTGACGTTTGTCGTAAGCCCTGTGTTTTTCACAGCATTCTCTGGGGAACCAGTAAGGATTGGGGATCACTTCCTTTAAATGACAAGATTTGAATATTTTATGTAAAAACTCTTCTTTTAAATGCGGTTTTACAATGTCGGCCAGTGTATTTCCAGACATGGCAAAGTAGGCACTGTCCGTATCCATTTCAATATATTCAAAATCACTTCTTTCCACGTAATAGTCTAAACAGTCGTAATACCACTCCAACATTTTCAATTTTGCGTACTGTAAAATACTGTAACCTATTTGAATGGGTAAGTTCAAAATCTGTTTCGACTTGGACATTTCCACTTCGCAAAAGTCTTCTGAAAATTCTGTCAGTTTCTTAAAATGGGGATCATTAACTTTCATCTGAATATCTTTATCCCCTCTCACATAAATGACTTTTTGATGTTTTTCCTGATCCATAATCATAGAACCAAATCCACTGTTTCCAATTAATTTCATTGTATCTGCTATAATACTTTGATCTTCGTGTACATCACCAGCTCTTCTGGCATCACTCACTTTATCGTGAAATTGTTTAAAACAAGACATTGGAGAAAATTCAATGACTTGATACACCTGTGTGACAATCAAACCGTGGTCTAAGTACCACTTTAATAAAGGGGATAACAGTAAAAGCCTTTTGGCTTTCATGCCACCCACCAACAATTTGCGAGGATGCTTTCCTAAATTCAGTTCCTCAATTTGCTTCTGAGTGTATTCCCCCATCGCGTCAAAAGGAATAAAACAGGTGCAAAATAAAGGCGACATTTCACTGAAATAATCACATAAATGATTTGGTACTTCCACGTCCACTTCCACCATTCCAAACAAAGATTCTTGCTGAATATGTTTCAATATCGTGTCAACACTGAGTGAACCTTTATGCTTTTGATAATAAGGGGGTAAATATTTGTCATAATTTAAACAGGGTCTTAAATGTTTGACGTAGTCGCATTCCCTTATTTTTTCCACTCTGTAACCATTTATTTTTAAATATTGTTCTTTTTCCCTTGTGTTTTTTTCTCTTTTTTCCATCAATTTAGGCCTCGATTTCCAAGCGTTTTCGGTTAAGTGACACCTGTGCCCGTGAAAAAACATCCGTCCATTTCATACACCACATTGTTCTCACTGTCAAAACCGTCGCAAAAATATTTACCTATTCTTTTTTCTTTACCCGTATTTAATTTGTGCTCAATGTTGACTTTTCCCACATCGGCCAAATGATCCATCCAAACGTACATGTCCAAATATTTATGCGATACCTCTGGCTTAAAATCGGGAAAATATCTTCTCACAAAACAACCGGTGGGCATGGGCTGAGATAAAGCCCACAAATAAAGCGCGTTACAGTCATAGCCGATGATGTTTTTGCACACTTTTTTTCCGCGAATCAGAGTTTTGTTCACTTTATGATGTCGACAAAATATAATGGAAGCTCCACCAATGATATTTCTTTTCACCGTTTTGTACAAATCTTGATCCTTTTTTCCACACAGCAGAAATAACGAGTCTTTAGACTACTGAAACATCATTTTTCTGGCAATCCCGGGTACAGAAATAGTTTCTTTCAAATAATCAATGCCATTGTCTCTGTAAAACACATGCATTTTTTCAACGGCTTTGACAAAGGGACCCACATCCAAATTGTTGTAATGCATTAAAAAATCTTGAAAAGTACGCATATTTTCTTCTTTCCATACTTTTTGAACAAAAGCGTAATTTTTGGCAATGTCAGTTTCCGTTTCACCCAAAGTGTTTTGAACTTTTAAACTGGAATAAAAAGCATCGGGAGGAGGTAAATGCGTCCAGTATAGTTTTGCTTTATCATCAAACCATTCGTAAGGAAAATAAAATTTACTTTCAGCTATTTGAAAAGCTTTCAGAAACTTGGAGTAACTGCAGCCAGGAGCTAAAAAGTTAGAAATGTCTAAAAAACGAAAATTTTTGTCACTCAAACTCATGTAACTGTTGTTTTTCTTTATGACGAAATAATTGCTTTTCTTTTCGAGTTCTAAAAGTTGCACAATTTCTGTTTTCATTAAATTCATGTCATATTTCCCCGAATTAAAACCCAAAACAGGGATTTCTTGCAAATAAGTTTCAAATTTTTCCCTGACGGAAACTTCCTTGATTTGTTCTAAAATATGCCCCCATTTAAGATGAGCTAATTCACAGATTTCTTGTCCTATCTCAGTCATGTAGTTTAACATGTCTTTTAAAAGCTTTTTCAAGTCATCTTGCACAAAACACCGAGGTTCCCTAAAACCTTCCACATTACTACAGACACTGACACTGATAGGGACGTGTCTGGCTTCCCATTTTAATTTATCCGATACTGTGCAAGGTTCTTTTTGTAAAATTACTTCAAAGTCATACACGATAAACCAAGGAAAAAATGCATCTTGAACCGAAATTCCACAGCTTTTTATTTGATCAAACATGGTCTCTGAGGGTGCATAAAATGTCCCCAGATATTCCCATTTGGTTAAACCTTTGCACTGCTTCATGTGTCTGCGCCACTTATAAGCTTTATGAAACATCTTTTGACAGGCCACACAAGTAAATTTTCTGGCATAACTGTGAAAGTCTTTTATGTAACTCAAATGAGTTTTGTATCGATTTAAATACATGTCATTTTCAAATGGAGACCTGGATATAAATAAAGGAATCACAGTATCATCCGGTTGTAATTCGTACACGTGTAAGTTCACGCGGAAACACTTTTCCACATCAGGCATATCTGCTAATTCCACGTTTTTTTTACCCGAAAATTCTTCCCACATCTGCAAGAGGCTTTCTTTCTCCTGAACTCTATTTTGATGATAAGCCAAACAGCGAAAAAAACAATGATCATCTTTATACGGTTTGTTATGCGAATCCACTTCCATACTCACAATGCTGCGCTTTTGCTTGATATAATCGGGTAACACACCTTTTCCCAGAGGAAAATTCGTCGGAGTAACGTCAAATCTCACATTCGTGATCATGAAAGGCCTCCATTTACTGTTGGGTCTCAAATTATTCACGTATTCCAAAGGATCCAAACGTTGAATTTTATTCTGAAATATTCTCAAATATTTTCTACTTCCAATCAGAAAAGGTGAGGGAAACAGAGAGTCGTTTATGTGAGGTGCAAAATATCTGTATTCTCCAGTTTCCATATTCCTTAAAATAAGCCCTGAAGAAAGATTGATTTTAAAAGCACCGTTTTGATCTGTAAAAATCTCATCCAATTTCCACCAAATTTCATCTACACCGTCCCTCAAATTATTCGTGGGTAAATTGTAAATCACTTTTCGTCCTTTGTCGATTTTAGCATCGGCTAATATAACGTTTTGATTTCCCTCATAAATCTGCCTCAAAGGGTCGTCTCTCACCGGATCACCCCAGGGAGGCTCGTCTAAATGAGCCTCTTGACGCCAAGGCCTGTTCTGAAGAGCACCACCATGCTGCGTGTTTTGATGCAAGTGCAATTCGTGACATCCCTCAAATATAACGTCACAACGACGACATTGACATTTTCTCCTTTTAGGTAAAATTTCTTCATCGCTTCTTTTACGTTTTTTGGTGTTCACTGCAACAACACCATCAGATGGTTCACCATTTGTTGCAGATGATACTTTTTCTTTTATTACCTTTGTTTTATCACACTTAGCTTTAGCTGCAGAACATACTTTTTCGTGGCTTTTTTTTATTAAAAGCAGATGAAAATGTCTTTAAACAAGTTTCACATTTGTTTTTCTCGATGGCCTCAATGTTGTCATTTGTTTTGACTGTACAAGAATGCTGCTTCCACTTTTGCTTTGAAGCAAACGTGTGATGACACTTTTCGCATTGAAATTTTTTTAAATCTTGCAAAAGATTTGCCCCTACATTCACACACTGATTTTCATGTTTTACCCTTTTTTGTACATTCACAAACCCTTTACCACAAATGTAACAATGCAGTCTATTTTTAGCCTGCAATTCAAGACATATGTTTTCGTGTCTTTTTTTGTTGTAAGCGCAAGAAAACGCTTTGAAACAGTATTGACATTGCCTGTTCATTTTTGAAGAAGTAACACCAGGATGTGAACTACAAATAAAATCAAATATTTAACCGTGAAATGATCTGCTGGATTCTTTTTAACAAATGTACCTATGTTTTAAAGCATCGTCTTTTTATACTGTAAGCAACGTCTTAATAAACAGTACGCGCATGCACTCTTCGCTAAACTTTTGCACGCGCATGCGCACTCCCCTAATCTTTTGCAGGCGCATGCGCAATCAGGTTAACCTCAGGAGGCTCATATCTGATCACTCCTGAGGTTAACCACTCCCATTGATTTTAATTGGAAACCCCATTTTTAGGAGCAGGTTACCCACAGGAGCCTCATATCTGATCACTCCTGAGGATAACCACTCCTGTTGATTTTAATTGGAAACCCCATTTTTAGGAGCTCAAAACCGCTCCTCAGGATAACTTTGGATTGCTATAATGCCTCCCTTTATACTACTGTTATTTGGGAGTAAATGTGAATTTCCCTTATACCCAGCAGGCACACACCTTGAAATGTCGTTGATTTAGAGTTGAAAACAGATCCTGACATTGAAATGCACATTATCAACTACTAAATCTAATTTAGTTTTCTGACATGAAAAAGTATTGATATTTTGACCAGAAATCATGGTGATTTTTGGTTGAAAAATTGACACGGACACAATTTCAACACTATTTCAAATCTAAATTTCTGACTGGAAAAAGTGGTGATACTTCATAAAAAAATCACCACTAAATCAAGTTAGGTTTTTCAACATGAAATCTTAGTCATGTTATTGACCAGAAAACAGGTTGAATATTGGGAAATGAATGACTAGTAATCATTGATTGAAAATTCTTTTTCTAGAGGGTGATATAGTTATTAAGTCTAACTTTTTGAAAGAACTATTATTGCAATAGTTTTTGAATTTGTAGGTATTTGTGAAGCAAAGACTAATTTTTAAAGATTATAAAGATGATAAAGATTATGTGTGCATGTACCTGTAGCTTTTCTCCATTCTCCTTATTAATTTATAGCAACAACAAAACTGATGCACCCAAATATAATTTTTATAATTCATAATTATATTTTGATTAATGCAATTCCTGATAATTAAAAAAAACATTTTGAAGTCAAACTTATCTTAAATAAGAAAAAAAGATGAATTCAAACTTATTCATCAAAACTTAGTAATTTGAATTTGTTTCTCCCATTCTCCCATACACAAATAACTAGTTTTCAGTTTGGAAGTTTACACTGAAAACTTCTCTATACAGAACCTAAGCTATAACATTTTATCACACAACAGTGAGGTTGGGGGGGGGGGTTTCTTATCTGTACCCTGCTACACAGAGCATTAGGCCTGTGACTAAAAGTAATTACATAACACAGCGGGGGTGGAGGTGGGGGTTTAGGTCTGTTTTTTGTGGTGAGAACTGACAACTAATTAAGGTAGGGAGTAATGGGTGGAGTTCTACAAATGTGGCTTTTCTTGTGTTTTTTTCAGTTTATACGACAAAGATGTATGAGACAGAAGCATCTGAACTCAGCATTGTGGCTTTGCTACATGATTATAGCTTCTTTATAATTACAATATAATTATAGCCAACTTAATAAAACATTTAAAAGAAACTGATTGGATAAAATACTGAAGATATAAATAATGTCACAATTGTTTGTTATTTACAAAGAAAAAAAAATTATTTTAAAATTTCACAAAAAGAATTTCAATTGAAGGCACTGAATAATACCGGTCCTATTAATAACATAAAAATGGGTAGCTATTTGGAAAATATGGATTTACATATCTTGAGCAATTATATTTGAAAGCTGATGCAAAATTATATGTTATTACAATGTCATCAGAAATAGAATATTGAATATACAATGATTCATGAAAACATGTTATCTTGGAAAGAATTAATTACTTTGAAGATGTATTAAAATTGTAAAACATGCATATGGATAGTTATTGTATAATATTATTAAGAAGCTATAATTATGACACACAAGCTACAATGATTCAAATAAAGAAGACAGTGTAAACAACCTGATTTCACCCATTGAATTCAACCCTATTTCATATATTGGATTCAACCAAAAACAGTTTGCAAAATCTTCACATATTTCAACCAGATTTCACCCATTAAATTCAACCAGATTTCACCCATTGAATTCAACCTGATTTCACCCATTGAATTCAACCTGATTTCACTGGTTGGATCCAACCAAAAATGGTTTGCAAAATCTACACGTATTTCAACTAGATTTCACCCATTGAATTCAACCTGATTTCAACGTTGGTTTCAACATGATTTCACCAGTTGGATCCAACTAAAAACGGTTTGCAAAATCTACACGTATTTCAACCAGATTTCTATGTTGGATTCAACCAGATTTCAAAGTTGCGTGCCTGCTGGGTATTGTTTTCTAAAGGCTTATTATTATTTTCCCATCATAATTTACACTGCGTGTATTGTGCTAAAGGTAATGCAAGGTAACATTTTATTTGAGTGTATTATTAAATATGTAAGTGAGTGCTATGACTCATGATATGCAGGTAATTCTAGGGTATGAATCTGTACATATAAAATATTAATACAGCAAGCCTTGTTATTCAGTTCTGGTTTAGTCACAGTACATGTTTGACCATAAAATAGAAGTAACAATAAGATAGTAATGAGCAATGAGGCAATGAGGATTATTTTAAAGGTCACAGGCAAAGTTTACAAATGTGTCATCAGAAGCTGCATATATATAATAAACTTCAATATTTTCTAATATAGTGTATGCCTAAGAAAGTTTACACATATTATTCACTATTTTACTTAAACTTTTGTCTTGTTTTTACTGCAGTAGCCATTATTTTTCACTCAATAACTTTTATAAGATATCTCAGCTTTGATGTCACTGGTTCAATGAAATGTAAACAAATCATCACCTTTGAAGCGGTTCAGTTGGTGTTTCACAAGCATGATATTTTATCCTGTATTGTTTTTATGACTAATCCTTGTCAAGCCTCATTGAGAAAGGTTAAACTTTAACAATAGCTTTGTCAATAGCTTTCTATATCAGTCTCCAAAGTACTAGACAATGTTGAAGAAGTAGGAAGTGTGTTGAAAATGAAACACTTCACAGCCACTACTGGCCTCAGGTTATGTGAGGGCAATTTTTACGACTTTGAGCAAAACTGCTTTCAGAAAGAAGGAAGGAGGCCTGAAAAGCTAGGTTTAATAAGTTAAGCCTTATTCCTATGGACCTCACCTTATATTTTTAAGAACAAGACTAACATCCACCAAAGGAAATCAGAAGTCTATATCTTATAAATGGAGGTAACATTGATATAGTTGTCTATAAAAAACAAACTTAGCAAAATTTTAACACAATCCAATTTATAATTTTTAATCAAAAATGTGAGTTCTGTACCTGCCTATATTTGTGGTGTTGCAGCATTTACTGACATAGAGAAAGACAGACAATTTTATTTTGGTTTGTGTCAAACTTCTGCATAATGAGATCCCAATGGAAACAGGGGCCGGTTTTAGGAAGCCTCCTTTGGAAAGGACCTCCTTTAGTAAAGGAAGGTCATTTTTATTCCTTTGTGGAGGCCACCTTAAAATTCAGTTTCACGTAGCTTAATTCCCATAACTCTCCTTACCAAAGGTCTTCAAAGGAGGGAGCAAATGTTCACTATGTTATTTAACATTCCTTGAAGGACACTTCCTTAAATTTAAGGTAGGTCCTTAGCTTCCTTGAAATTGAAGGGAGTTTTCAAGGTCTCCTTTAAGGAAGGAGGCTTTGTGATGCTGATATTTTTAAAGGAGGAAGAAATCCTTGAATTTAAGGTGACCTTTATCTTAAGGAGAAAAATAGCCTTTTATTCAGCTTTAATAAGGTTTAATAAGGTTGTCTGTTATCTTTTCATGTCACTGGAGTTTGTGTGATATAGTGATAACTTTTATTTAACCTTAGCTTGAGAAATTGCACTGCAAAAATGTTGTCACTTTTTGTAACAAAAAAAAATGTTTTAGGTAATTTTAAAGAAATGTTTCAGTATAAATTTCAGATATGGCGAGTTTTTATAAATAAGTGATTATAAGTGCAGCCTTTTTTCAAAAATTTTGAAAGATAACCAGTAAAAACATTTTTGTAATGTGACTGAATTATATTTTCTTTATTTCCATGCATTATCAATGTTTCTTTATATAGTTTAATTAGGTTTCAATAAAATGAACAGAAGAAAACACCTGCTAATAATACCAGAATCATGTGACACAAAAACTGCAAAGTAAATTATTCCATATAAATACAATTATGTGTTATAAGTTTTGACTTAATGTCAAGTTTAAACAATAGAATATTTCTATATACAACTATATTTTGGCAAATCCTAATATAATATGCATTTAAATAGACTTTTATCGGAACTGATCATAACAGTGTCATAAATTATCATTAATTTTCATTACTACCAAAACATCCATGGATCACCATACATCAAAAAGTATTTATTGCCCATAAAAAAGTTCTTCAGTCTCCCAGTGGTTAGCAAGTTTGACATCTTATCACTGGTTGTCACCTCTGTGTGAGTTACATTTCCCCCCCAGGTAACAATACTAATAATAAGGGCCTGCCCCAAAGTGACTCTAACTGTTGAATGGATTAATGAAAAATCGTGACACTGCCAATATTAAGACAGGTTTAAATTTCCCAACTAGTATCAATCATATGGTCATATTGCTAAAAATAAATCCTTAAATTGTTTGGAGCATTATTTCAACAGCACCTACTGAATAAATATATTTAAGAATGAGCCTTGTGTAAGGATAATGTGCAACCACCATTAGTGCAAAAACATTACTTACACCAACCAGATGAAACTTATATATAACATGATAGCTTTCTTTTAAATTCTCCTCTCAGCTCTCTTCACTTTTTCGTATTGTTAATTTAATGTGGAGGACAATGGCCTTGCATACACTAAAATCTGCATTTGGCTAAAAGTTCGCTAAATACACATGTAAACTCAAAAAGATGTGGTTGGAAACTTGTTATCACTGATCTCAGTTTAATCTCAATTTTTCTTATCATGGACATGGTCCCAGTTCCAAAATAAAGCAAAATAAATTTAATTTATTTTCACGTATTTAAAACACAAACATAAACAGTGGGGCATTATTTCAAAAGTCTCCATGTTTTACTTGTTTATAATTTAGTTCATCAGATGTTTTAATATTTTTTTTCAATGATAAAAGTTTAGTACTTTTTAACTTTGAGAATAGATAATTAAAAGTTTATAAACAGAGTCTTATTTTTTTCTCCCTTTTAGCCCTTTATTCAGGCTGCTGCAAAAGACGGATCTCACAAAAGAAAACGTGTTTCAGGGTGCAACGATATCCTTTATATATTATGCACCAAGATAGCAGCAGATAGGATATAAAAAATATTTTCAACATACTTCATACCAAGAGGGTAATTCATATAAGTACTGTTTATTGACTTTCCCCAGGTGTGTGGATCAACTGTCACTGTTTAAATTACCAGTAAAATTAGTTGAAAACGTAAGACAAAATGCTAACATGTTGCGAAAATATATGGCTGATGGGCTGTTTCTTTTTTTTCTGACAGAAGTTAAATCTAAATCTTCACACTCGCTTCAGCTGTCAGTTCCCATTGCATGTTTACATTATCACTCTTACAAAGGTTATGAACCTATTACATCATCACTCATCCATTGCCAGAAAAACAACAATGTCAGCTTTCTTAGCTAGACTTTGTGATATTTTTTAAATGTGATATGTGGCTCTCATACCATATATATTTCATAAAACAAACCACACTTTTTATTTCCAAAGGGGTTTCTTTATGCAATGAAGTTATATTCACAGATTTTGTGTAAAATGTTGCCTGTGACCTTTAAAAGAACCACTTTTCTACTTCATGTGGATAAATTTTTCTTTGTGAAAAACTCTGTATGGCTGCTTTTCTACCAGAATTCCTTGCATTCAGCTATGAAGACTTGTCTAATGCAGTACCAAAATGTAAAAAGTGGATATCGAAATTTGACAATCTGCTTCTGGAGTAACAAAGCCTTTCTCACAGATCACTGTCTTCAGCAACCTCCGTGCACGGAGGCTCAACCTGAAAAGTTTTAGGGAAATATGTGACAAAAAAACTATTGCTGTGGTAGCTGTTTATTTAATTTTTAAGCATTGTTAGTTTCTGCATACCAAACCACTGAATAGATCTATTTCAAATTTTTAGGATATGTTTATCATTAACTAGAATTATGATTATTGGGCCTTGGACTACATCTGCTTACTATTACAACTGTTGCCATGGTAACCATTTTTCTTTAAATTTTTCACATTTTTCGCTTCAGAGGTCTCTACAAATTAAACTGCTTAACAGATTTTTGCGAAATTTCAGGATATGTTTGTCTTTATGAGAGCTTATACTGATAAGTGTTTTATCAACTTCCAGCAAAAACTGTTGCCGGTAACCCATTAAATTTTAATTTTTCAAAAGTTTCAATGTTTGGATCTCTACAAACCAAAACCCTGCATGATTGGAGTTTCACCAAATTTTCAGAACATGTTTGTCTCCCTGAGAACTTGTTGGCCCACATTAGACAACAACTCTTGCGCTGGAACTATTTTCTTTAAACCAAAGAGCTGAACAGAATTTCGTAAACTATTCAGGAGATATTTGCCTTCATGAGAGATTGTGCTGGTAAGTGTTTAGTCAAATTCCAGTTACAACGGTTGCCATTGCAAGTATAAACTCTTAAATTTTTCCACATTTTCAATCTGGCTCTCTATAGACACCTCTTCAGATTTTCAAAAAAATCCAGGACGTTTTACTCTGAGAGAACTTATGCTAATTACATTTTGGCCTACAGTAGACAACAACTGTTGC
This sequence comes from Sabellastarte sp. h YS-2021, assembly GCA_964017235.1. Taxonomy (NCBI): domain Eukaryota; kingdom Metazoa; phylum Annelida; class Polychaeta; order Sabellida; family Sabellidae; genus Sabellastarte; species Sabellastarte sp. h YS-2021. The sequence continues at coordinate 89,739,109 of OZ024931.1, forward strand.
TATGGTAAGTGTTTTTCTTTAAATGTTTCAGATTTATTCGGAGGTTCTGCTGCTGATCAAAATTTTGTAAAAGGTGTTTGTCTTCATGAGAGCTTCTTCTAGTAAGTGTTTAGTCAATTTCTTAAAAAAACTTTTTTCAAGGTAAACATTTATTATCTCCCACCGGGCTTTAGCCTGGGAGGGAGATTATGAAATGATGCCTGTGTGTGCGTGCGTGTGTGTGTGCATGCATTAGTTAGCCACACAGATTTCTCCAAAACTACTACAGCTACAGATTTTTTGTAAATTAATTGTCCCAATGAATTTTTATGCCCTTGAAAATTTTTTTGGTTTTATGGACTTAGGCCTAAAAGTAAGTGAGTAATAGCAATCTTAGCTACTTGGAGTTAAGGAGTCATAACTCAAAAACTATTGCAGTTACAGCTTTTTCTTGAAATATGTTGTTCAGCTACTTTGTCCTTAGCTATAAGATGGTACATAGTTTGGGGTCCCATTGCATGCCATAAGTGAGTAATAGCTATTTTCTTATTTGTAGCAAAATAATGACATAAGTAAATGTCAAATATCTTCAAAAGTGTTAAAGTTAGGGAATTCTTTTCAAATATGTTATTCATCTAGTTTTTGATAAGCTATCACATAGTCAAGTTGCAGACCTGTTGCACATTTGATAGCTGAGTAATACCTACTTTGAAATTCTGCAGTTGAGTAAATCCATTGTAACTCCAAAACTATTGCAGTTAGAGTATTTTCGTAAAATATGTTGTTCAGCTACTTTGTCCTTAACTATAAGATGGCATATCGTTTGGGATTCTATTGCATGCCATAAGTGAGTAATAGCTACTTTCTTATTTGTAGCAAAATAATGACATAAGTAAATGTTAAATATCTTCAAAAATATTAAAGTTAGGGAATTCTTTTCAAATATGTTATTCATCTAGTTTTTGATAAGCTATCAGATAGTAAAGTTTCAGACCTGTTGCACATTCGATAGCCAAGTAATACCTACTTTGAAATTCTGCAGTTGAGTAAAACCATTGTAGCTCCAAAATTATTGCAGTTAGAGTATTTTCGTAAAATATGTTATTCAGCTACTTTGTCCTTAACTATAAGATGGCATATCATTTGGGGTTCTATTGCATGCCATAAGTGAGTAATAGCTATTTTCTTCTTTCTAGCAAAATAATGACATAAGTAAATGTCAAATATCTTCAAAAGTATTAAAGTTAGGGAAATCTTTTCAAATATGTTATTCATCTAGTTTTTGATAAGCTATCAGATAGTAAAGTTGCAGACCTGTTGCACATTGGATAGCTGAGTAATAGCTACTTTGAAATTCTGACTGTTGAGTAAATCCATTGTAACTCAAAAACTACTGCAGTTACAGTATTTTCCTAAAATAATTTGTTCAGCTAATTTTTCCTTAACTATAACATGGCATATCGTTTGGGTTCCATTACATGTCCTAAGTGAGCAATAGCTATTTTGTTATTTGTAGCAAAATTATGATGGAAATAAATGTCAAATACCTTCACAACTATTAAAGTTAGGCAAATCTTTTCATTTGTTATTCATCTAGTTTTTGATAAGCTTACTTTCCTGTGTCCTTTATATTTTTGTTGCTTTTGCAGATCTAGGTCAATAGTTAAGTGAGTAGATAGCTGAGTAATAGCTACTAAAATGAATAAATGTCTTTTATCTCTAAAAGTATTATAGGTAGGCAATTCCTTCTAAATAAGTCGTTCGCCTACTTTTACCTTATCTACCACATAGTGAAGTTGCAGATCTATAGCTTTTTGCATAGCACACTCATAGCTAGTAAATTGAGTAAATGTCTTTTATCTCTAAAAGTATTACAGGTAGGCAAAAGTATTACAGGTAGGCAATTTCTTCTAAATAAGTCATTCACCTACTTTTGGGTGATCTACCGCATATTGAAGTTGCAGAACTGAGCTCTTTCGATAGCTGAGTAATAGCTACTAAAATGAGTAAATGTCTTTTATCTCTAAAAGTGTTACAGATAGGCAATTTCTTCTAAATACGTCCTTACCTACTATGGGTTGATCTACTGCATAATAAAGTTACAGAACTGTAGCTCTTTGGATGGCAGAGTAATAGCTACTAAAATGAGTAAATGCCTTTTGTCTTTAAAAGTATTGCAATCAAACATTAAAGTGCCTCTTGCTTGTTGTCACTTCTACATGTGCCTCCATCTCACAAGAAAATTTATAATCCACTATCTTTAGTACATCTAATTTATACGCGGGAGATAAATGCATGCTTCAGAATGCTTGTTCTTTAAGCTTTCCACAATTGTCAGTATTTGGCTCTCTAACAAGCAAACTGTTCAACAGATTTTCACATAATTTTCAGGATATGTTTGTAGCTGAGAAAAGAGCTTATGCTGATTTTTTTCCCAAATTAGATAACAGAAGTTGTCATGGTAGCCCTTTATTTATGTTTCAACATTTTCAGTATATGGCTGTTTACAGGCCAAACCCATTGTCAAGATTTTATAAAATTTTCCTGAGATGCTTGTCTCCAAGAGACACGGAAGTGAAAACCGAAGAGACATGGAAGAGTTTTTTACAGACCAAAGTGAGTAGTTAAGAATGAGTTAATCAATGGTCATGTATCGATTATATTGATAATAAATCAAGCATAATAAAATGAGGGCTTCATCTACAATTGTATATATACATATATAATGATACTGCCATAGCAATTATGATTTAATGATGCATATGTTGATTTAATGATGCATATGTTAGGGCTTATATCTTAAATGCTTTCATGACTTAATGAAGCATATATTAGAGGATTACATATCATTGAGATGATAGGGTGTTTAGTAATATGACCCAAGTCATAACAGGGATATATAATATATGGTCAAATGCCAGTATGTTATTTTTCAATGATCAAATATTTCATATATAATGTATGAAACTTAAAATTGCCAATTTAAGAAGTATATATATGTAATTTTCGATTATTGAATCTAAAAAATGATGGATTTTATATTGTAATATAATAGATAGTTACTGCATATATTGATTATATTGATAATTTGCCTTATCATATGCCTTATTAAATCATAATTTCTAAGGCTAGTATTTTCATAGTTTTCATAGCAATTATGATTTAATCAAGCATATCTTAAGATATCCGATTTTGTAATTTTTTTTTACATTTCCAAAATCCTGCAATATGAAACATTTCAACTACAATTTCTTTTCACATGTTCAAAATTCCCAACTATGATGTGCTTACCTTGCGGTCCAAAATTCTGTTTGTGAAATTTTCTTTGAGTATGGAATATATTGATAATAAATCAAGCATGATAATGCATAGGACAATATGTCAATTATGATTTAATGATGCATATGTTGATTTAATGAAGCATATCTTAGAGTTTATATCCTAAAAGCTTTTAATGAAGCACATATTAAAGGGGTTACATATAATTGCTAAGGCTCTTAAGGTTTAGATATCCAATCGACATAACAAGTCTATACATGCTTTTCAAACATGAATAGCAAACAAAAATATAAGTTGTACTACCTAACAATACATACATCATAAATTTGATCTACAATAAGTAAGATATAGATCAAATCCACCAACAAGTCTAAACATGTTTTTTTGAAAATATGATTAGCAATAAAAAAAAATCCTAATTAAACTCGAACTAAACACAACTGTATGTCTATATTTCCTTTTGATACCTCTCTAATATTTTATATAAAAAAGGAAAAAAAAATCAGGAAAAATATGGACAATGGTAGAATTACATACAGGGATTTTCTATTCAAGTGAGGCGAATGAACCTGAAACATCCTCATATTTTTCTGACATTAGCACTACCTCATCTTTCTATGTCTTCTATATAAAAGCATTTGGAGTCTCAATTTTTTATGTTTTGTGTTTCATATGGCATTATCCAAGACATACTATTGGTATAATATATGCAGCGGGGAAAGTTTATAAAGATAAAATGATTAAATCTATTAAAATGTGGTGGCAAAGAATGAATACATACTCCCCATATGCCCAGGAAGTTATAAGATATAGAGCAACTATGGAAAGATGTCAATCTACGGAATCACATGATGCATCAGATAATGAATCAGCCCATAACATATGAAATGATTATGAACAATATGTTTGTCAATTCATCTAGAAATTATGCTTTAAAAACCTTAGAGAAACTCGTCTTTTCGTGAAATGAAGTTATGAAAAATATATTTTGACAACTGAAGTAATTGAGATGACCTCGCTTGCGTGCTACGCCTGCGCATACGCGAACTCGGTATTTGGACAGCGAGATCATTGTAGAAGTGTCTCCGCGGTCGCTAGTGTAAATGCGGTGTATTATCGCCCACCGCAAACGTTTTGTAAAATAAAATATATAGTGTTAGAAATCTAGCGCTTTTTACCAGTAAAATAAAATAAGCTTGTTGTCAAACCTTTTAGTTCAAATATCCATCACTAGGGGGCGACAGAGTGCCTTATATTTACGTATATTTGTCACGGTGCAGAGGTGGCTACAATGGCGATCGCTAGTACACGTCACAAATGTGGGCTGATGTCATTACGGTGTTGCACCGTCATATAGTACTTCAGGCACTTAGAAACGGTGACGTGAGGAGGGATTGAATGTAAGCAGCAATTCAATTGGATTGAATTTAAAGGGTTCCAGAAGGACCAAAAGTTGAACCAATCAATCGAAGGAACAAGCTCAGTAGTAGAACTGCTCAGTAGTAGAACAACCAAATATGGTAAGACATTTACTACACATAGCAGCAATAAGGGTTTAGTATTAGATGATTGTAGGCTAAATACTAGAGATAAATGGTATTTTTATTAAACCAAATATTAGACAATTGGTTAGTTGTGCACTAATTGAAAGCTAATTTGTATTCTAGCTGATTAATTTGAGTAAATACTATTGCTACATATAGAGGGTTTATTGGTGATATTTTGCCTTAGTTTTACTCACCCTTGTGTTCTCCGTGGTGCTGAACTTTTTTCTGTCCCTGGATATTGAGATTGGTTGCCTGTTTTTGTTTTGTTGCGTCTTAGAGTCCCCTTCGTATTGGGGAGATTAAGCGCTATAAAAGTCCAATTAGAATTAGAATTATTTTGTAAATTATCTGTTGAATTTGATATATTGTAAAATAAATATTCATTGTTGAATTTGCTGTGAAATTCTTAATACACCACAAATTTGTCTCTTTAACAACAGGAGTTAATGTTAGTCACGGTTTGCTAATAACCTAATACAGTTCTGAACACAACACGAGGCTTTATATAGATTTGGTCAATCTGTAGGGTTAACAGGCTATTTGGAAGGCTTGACATATCTGCTGGGTCTCCACAGATATTTTTGGGGCCATGACCAGGATTAGGTTATTTGGTATATTAACTTGATTGGAAGCATATTTTTTTTTAATATTTCAAATATTTTGAGTATTGTAATTGCATAGTTGTAGTAAAAAATAAAATGACTAGTGTCAGGTCTAGGAGTTGGATGCAAACTGTCCGAGACTGGATTCCTAAATGGCCTAACCCAAGGCGTGATACAGAATCTAGTGAGACAAGGCCTCAATCTGAAATACAGTTTAACTCTGTGCCAATCAGATACAAAAGACCTACTTCGGCAGCCAGAGCTCCACCTGATATCTATGATGATAAGCTCACAAACATGAATAACTGTAACATATTACAGAATGAATGTGACAATGAGCATGAATTTATTGATTCATGTGAAGAAATAAATTCTGGAATCGTTCACTCAACACCAAAGGTTTACATGAACGAGAAACCCCGAGTGGTTAAAAAGAGTGCAAGTAACCCAGGTGTTTATAAGGCTCACGATGATGAACCAGTTAGGTTGCCAAGACCTGAGTTGAGATCTTAGGATCCTGATTTGAGCAAAAATCAGGACAGGGCAAGATTTCAAGGTCAAGGTGACAGGGCACATAAAGACTTTAATCCTGGCTCAAATAGGCAACCACAAAACCAAGGGTATGGTGATAGGTTGTACCCACAGAGTGAATTTTGGTCAAGGCCCACTGAAGGACAAGTGTCCTACCCCAATACAGGTCCAAGGTATAGTCATAGACAAAGAGATCCAGACAAATTCAATGGCCAAACGGTTGAATGGAGTGATTATTTGACTCACTTTGAAACTGTCGCTAACTGGAATGGGTGGAATGACTGAACGGGCTACACAGTTGATAATGAGTTTGCAGGGCAAGGCTCAAAGGTTATTCAGTGACATTTCCCCATACATTGACACTCAAAACTATGGTTCCCTAATTGCCGAATTTGAAAATAGGTTGAATTCAGAGAGAGGCCACTTTCCGAATTGAGTTCAGAAATAGGATGAAAAAGGATAATGAAACCCCAATGCAATTTGGCTATGCTTTGAGGAGATTAGCATCTAAGGCTTTCCCAGGAATTAGTTTAAATGCACAAGAACAATGGATTCTTGATCAATTTATCAATGGTCTAGGAAATGCTGAAATTAGAAAACATGTTCAATTTGCACATCCCAAAAATTTGCATGAAGCAATCTCACTGGCCAATGAGCACGAGTGTTTTGAAAACAATGCAAACAAGAAACTTTCAAAGCCAGTCAATGGTAAAGTTTGTGCCATTGAAAATTCAGAAAATCAAATTTTAAAGAACATTTTGACCACCCTTAGGAAAAACACTGACCAGATAAATCAATTATGCGATGAATTGGGTCATATTATGGAATCAAAGCACACTGATTCGAGGTCAAACAAAGCTTAAACAAGGGACAAGGGTAAAAAGCCCAAGGACATAGAGTGCTATAGGTGCCATGAGAAAGGTCACTGTTCATGGGACTGTCCTAAAAATCCAACTGCTACAGAAAAAACCCGTGTTAGTTCAAATTCACCCAAAAATTTAAACTAAGGCAAGCTGAGGATGGGGCCGCATTCTCAGCAGATACCTGCAAAGGGCCACTTGAGGGAGTGATTGAAACTATTAACTCGTCGTGTTGGTATGCTGAAGGAAGTGTAATGGATAATGAAACTGAGTTTCTTGTAGACACTGGTTCAACATACACTATAGTGGATAGTTTGTTCTATGATTCATTAAATGACAAACCATCATTGGAGAAGATCCATTTGATATTGAAAAATGCTAATGGTGAGGTCATGAATGTATGTGGACAAACTAACTGGATTTTGAAGTTCAAGGTCATAAGTTTAGAATGCCAGTGAAAGTGGTGTCACTAGGTGACAAGAGTATTATTTTGGGTTTGGATTTCATGGAGGACCAAGAGTGCATATTTAATGTAGCCAAAGGTACCATGAAATTCAATGACAAACTTATAACATTGCACAAGAAAGATAGCACAAGGTGTGCACGGATTCAGGCACAACAAAACTTTTGTGTACCTCCTCAGCATGAAATGATTATAAGTGGTCATCTGAAATCTAATCAATGGGTTTCTGGTTGGACAACTGGCTTAGTTGAACCTTTAGTTTCAGTTACTGAGAAGACTGGTCTTGCAGTGGCAAAATCTCTAGTGACAGTGCCATACCTATAAGAGTTGCCCTTTTGGACTTGATCCTATTAAGATCAATAAGAATAGTGTGGTAGCTATGCTTGAACCAGTAACACAAGTAAAACACTTTGACAAATCTTTATTTCAAAACACTGAAACTGGAGCTTTTAAACAAGATAGAAGAACAGAACATACCTGAGTTGCCAGAATTCTTGAACCTTTGGTTGAAAATACATCTGGTGATCTGAAAGAAATTGAGTTGTTTGGACTTACCAGACTGTTGTATCAATATCAGGATATCTTTAAGAGTCCTGATGGACAACTTGGTGGGACAAACTTGGTGCAACATAGGGTAGACACAGGCAATGCTGTACCAATCAAACAGCATCCCAGACGTTTACCTGTCTCACAACAAGAACTTGTTGATAAGGAACTTGACAAAATGAAAGCACAGGGTATTATTGAGCCCAGTGATAGTCCTTGGTCATCTCCTTTAGTGATAGTAACCAAGAAAACTGGAGATATAAGGGTTTGTGTTGATTATCGTGCTATCAACAATGTCATGAGAAAATCAGCCATTCCTCTGCCCAGAATACAGGAGTGCTGGATTCTCTATCTGGATTAAAATACTTCTGTACTATGGACTTGGTACAGGGATACTATCAGGTTGCTATGCACCCAGATGACAAATGTAAAACTGCATTTACTTCTAGAAGAGGTCTTAGGTAGCTTACTGTCATGCCTTTTGGGTTGACAAATGCACCAGGCACTTTTATGAATTTAATGCAATTAGTGTTAAGTGGGTTGCAATGGTCAAAAGCAGTACTGTACCTTGATGACATAATAACATTTGGAAAGACTTTTGATGAAACCTTGTTGAATCTTGAATTAGTATTTGAAAGATTGCGCAAAGCAGGGTTAGTTCTGAAGCCATCCAAATGTAGAATATTCCAAGAGTCAGTGGATTTTTTAGGTCATGTAGTATCTCAGGAGGGGATATCTTGTGATCCCAACAAACTTGAGGCAATCAAAAAGTGGCCAAAACCACAAAAGGTCAAGGATGTTCGTAGTTTCCTAGGACTGGCTTCATATTACAGGAAACATATAAGGTCATTTGCTACAATAGCAGCACCCTTGAATGCTTTGACAAAGAAGAACGCAAAGTTCATATTTGACGAACAATGTGAAAAAGCCTTTCAAATATTGAAGGACAAACTTTGTACTGATCCAATAGTTCTAGCTTATCCAAACAAAGAGGGAACCTTTGTACTGGATACAGATGCTAGTTCATATGGAGTTGGTGGACTTTTGTCACAGCTTCAAGATGATTGTCAAGAAATGGTTATTTCATATGCAAGTAGGACACACTACTGTACAACTATGAGAGAACTGTTAGCAGCAGTGGCTTTCATAAAACATTTTCATCATTACTTATGGGGAAGGAGGTTTATTCTGAGAACTGACCATGCTTCATTGAAGTGGTTAGTCAATTTCAAGGAACCAGAGGGTATGTTAGCAAGATGGCTGGCAGTATTCAGTTCTTATGATTTCAAAACACAGCATCGCAAGGGAGCGATACATTCTAATGCTGATGGTCTATCTAGACAGGCACCTAGGAAGTGTAAAAGAGGTGACTGTGATGACTGTGCATTAAAAAGGGAGCACTGTGTTTGTGCTATAACTAGGGGTCAAGCTGAGAAATGTAGGAGTCAAGGACAAAATGGGAAATCCATGAAGTCAGCTAGTATGGATACTAGTAAGTTGACTCAAGAATCTCAGGTACCTAGTTTTGGTGATAGAGTAAATCTTCCTTCACATAGTAAATATCAGGCTTTTGAGAATCCCCCTACTAGCATTGTGACTACACTGAAAATCATCAATTTGTCAAAATAATGCCTAAAACAACAAGTATCCTTAATGACAAATTTATATGCCATTTTCTTGTTGAATGATAGTCAAATGTTCATAAATTATAGGTCATATTACATGAAAGCTTATGATAAGAAAATTAGTGCACTTGAAATTAATTTCATAAGAATGTGACCAATAACAGATGCCTAAAATGACAAATTGATTGGACTATCAGGGTTATTTTCTTGTCAGTTAATTTGTTCAACAAGAAAATGACAAGTTTAAATTTGTCATTTATGAAGTTTGTTGTTTTAGGCACCATTTTGACAAATAAATGACAAATTAATATTTGTCAGAGATTTTCAGTGTAGTCAAGATCGTGATGAAAGTCCACGGGGGATAAGTAAAAGGTCTAAAGGGAAATTCAGTAACTGGGCGGACAGCTACACAGTAGATCAGTTACGGCAAGCACAAAAGAATGTAACAGAGTTGAAGTGTCAAAGTGACATACTTGACAAGGCCAAACATTGCCAAGAGAGCCATGAGGTCAGAACATTGTGTTCTCAATGGTCATAGCTTGAGTTAAGACGAGGAATACTGTACAGAAAGTGGGTTCCTAGTAATACAAAGGAGAAATCTGTAAATCAGTATGTTGTACCTCAAGCATTACGACAGGAAATCTTGCACCAATTACACAATCATAAAACTTCTGGTCATCTTGGGGTCAGAAGGATATTGTGTAAGGTGAGGGAAAGATTTTACTGGCCAGGGTATAAGCAGGACATTACCATATGGGTGAGCAAATGCAAGGTCTGTAGTAGTCATAAGGCTGGGCACATGCCAAAGAAAGCTCCTCTCAAGCAGGATTTTATTTCTGCGCCAATGGAGAAAATAGCCTGTGACATTGCATATTAAATTACATATTAGTGGTATCAGATTACTACACAAAGTATGTGGAGGTGTATGCCTTGCCTGATCAAACAGCACAGACAGTTGCTGATTGCTTGGTAACAGAATGGATCTATAGGTATGGAGTACCTTCAGAGATACTTTCTGACCAAGGTAGGAACTTTGAGTCCACACTGTTTCAGGAGATGTGTAGATTGCTTGATATGAAGAAAGTGAGGACATCTCGTTATAGGCCCCAATCTGATGGTTTGGTCGAGCGCTATAACAAAACACTTAAGTCAATGCTTAAATCTTTCACTGAATCTGAAAAATCTGATTGGGATGAACACTTGCCTTATGTGATGATGGCATAGAGCCACCATGCATGAAAGCACAAAGTGTACCCCAAATCTGTTGATGTTTGGTCACGAGGTAAGATTGCCAGTTGATATCATGTATGGAACAAACAAGAGCGAATTTGTTCCTCAATGTCCCAGCGAATATGTAGAATGGGTCAGACAAACCATGGCAGATGTATTTGACAAGGTTAGAGATTCTGTAAAAGTGAGTGCAACTCGACAAGCAAAATCTTATAACAGGAACATTCAAACAAGGTCATTTAAAGTGGGACAATGGGTTTGGGTTTATCACCTACCTTCAGACAAGCAAAAGTTTGGTAGAGGTTGGAAGGGCCCATATTTAGTTGTGGATAAATTAGGGGAGTTAAATTATAGGGTTCAAGAAAAGCCTGTATCCAGAGTTTTAACACTGCACATTGACCATATCAAGAGTTATGAACATGAAACACCTCTTAGTTGGCTAGAACTAAAAGAGGTTGGTGTTCAAACTGAGAATAGTGACGAATCATATTAAATATTGTATATAACATGTACAAATATGGATGTTACATATGTTTAAGTGCAATTGTTTTTTTTGTTTTTGTTTATTTTTTTTTTGTTAGGATGCTGATTTTGATTTCCAAGAAAAGGAAAATGCTAGGCTAAGGTGCAATGTGGAAGCTTGCAAGGGCAAGGCTTTCACAAAACCCTTCGCACTCCTACAGCATTGGGCTGAGATCCATGAAGAAAAGGTCACACTCTATGAGTGTGGTGGCTGCACAAAGGTATTCAGGTGGAAGACGGATGTGAAATGTCAGGTGCTTCAGAAACACCAAAGCGAAATGCAGGCCATTCCAATTAACCGCCAAAACAAGTACTATGTGGCACCAGGACCCACACAGCCTCCAACTGGCTACAAGACAAGAGATGTACCAGATGCACCTCCAAGCCAGATGACATTTGTGCCAAGGGAAACTCCAGTTAGACAGGTCAGAGAGCCTTTAGTAGCTCCAGGACATGTGTTGACCCAACAGGAGGGACTGACATTCTTGTAAAGAATCTGAAGAAGGCCGATGCCAAGCTAAAATTCTGGAAAGAAGAGTGGGAAAAGACCAAGGCAATGTTGGAAAAGTTTGACGAGGAGAAGAAAGATGCATTGGTGAAAGACCTCGGCGAAAAGCGGCGAAGGAAAGAGTTTGAGGAAAGAAATAATACCATGACAGAGCAGGTGAAAATGTTGAAAGAGTCTGAGGGAACCATTAAGGACTTGAAAAGAAAGTTAACAACGGAAAGAGACTTGACGAGAGAGAGTGAAGCAAAAATCAGGAGAATAACAGAAAGATCAGAAATTGCGAAAAAGAAGAGCTTTATTGACTTTGTGGACATAAACTTTCAATAAGTGACTGTTTTAAATGTGTCTAATACCAAAAGTGTCTTACAAATTTTGCAGTAGTACAGCTGTATGATATTTCGTATTATTTCTCAACAAGTATTACACAGTAATGTGTATGGTGTTGTTCAGTATGCAATTTTAATTTATAGTATATATTGAATTATTGCTCAGTAAATATTTCAGTATTATTACATATTTTGTTTCTTAGTATGCAGTTGTAATTGCAGTAATCTAGTGCTTTTTACCAGTAAAATAAAATAAGCTTGTTGTCAAACCTTTTAGTTCAAATATCCATCACTAGGGGGTGACAGAGTGCCTTATATTTACATATGTTTGTCACGGTGCAGAGGTGGCTACAATGGCGATCACTAGTACATGTCACAAATGTGGGCTGACATTGTTACGGTGTTGCACTGTCATATAGCACTTAGAAACGGTGACGTGAGGAGGGATTGAATGTAAGGAGCAATTCAATTGGATTGGATTTAAAGGGTTCCAGAAGGACCAAAAGCTGAACCAATCAATTAAATGAACCAGCTCAGTAGTAGAACAACCAAATATGGTAAGACATTTACTACACATAGCAGCAATAAAGGTTTAGTATTAGATGATTGTAGGCTAAATACTAGAGATAAATGGTATTTTTATTAAACCAAATATTAGACAATTGGTTAGTTGTGCACTAATTGAAAGCTAATTTGTATTCTAGCTGATTAATTTGAGTAAATACTATTGCTACATATAGAGGGTTTATTGGTGATATTTTGTCTTATTTTGTAAATTATCTGTTGAATTTGATATATTTAAAAATAAATATTCATTGTTGAATTTGCTGTAAAATTCTTAATACACCACAAATTTGTCCCTTTAACAACAGGAGTTAATATTAGTGATGGTTTGCTAATAACCTAATACAAATCTGAACACAACGCGAGGCTTTATATTGATTTGGTCAATCTGTAGGGTTAACAGGCTATTTGGAAGGCTTGACATATCTGCTGGGTCGCCACATAATCTAACAATGGATGGAAGTAATCAACAGTTTGAGTATTCTAAATGTCACAGAAATCTAATCAATCAGAGGAATTTAGATGCTCATCAAAAATTATGTGGAAATGACTATAAATCAAGGAATAATTTATGTAATAAATGTGACAGATATTTTGCAACCCCAAAGGATCTTGCAGAACATTTATTGACATGTGGACGATTTATGTGTTACCAATATAATGTTCCTTTTATTCATCCTAAAGCTTTGAACTATCATATAGAACATTTTCATAGGAGATCACCTGATAAGGAAAAACAGTATAAATGTTCATACAACTACATTATTTGATAAATTGAAATCACTTAATATACACGTACCATTAGATTGTCAATTCTACAATAAGTTTATAGTTTGGGATATGGAAGCAATATTAATGAAATCTAATATAACTAAGTCAGATAAATTAACATGGATATCTCAACATCATCCTGTTAGTGTAAGTATAGCCTCAAATATTGAAAATTTTCAAGAATCTGAATGTTTTGTTTATACAGATCCTGTTCAGCTGATTAATCAAATGATGAGTTAAATAACTGAAATTAGTTTATATAATAAAGAACTAATGACAGAAAAATATAATGAAGTCTATTCTCTTTTGAATGAGCTTATTTCAAAATATCACGATATCTCATTAACTGATTCCTCATTAATATTAGGAAAGAATTGGATAGATATATTTCACAAATACCAGTTATCAGTTTTAATTCGTGAAAGTACGACCTAAACCTGACAAAGAAATATATAATGTCATATATTGTTGAAAATTATACAGAACAGGATATTCATACAATTAAGAAAGAAAATTTGTACTTGTCCATCTCCACTCCAGAGGTAAAATTTATAGATATTTCAAATTATTTGGCTGCTGGATGTTCCTATTCTCAGTTTTTGAAAGCCTATGGATGTAATGAACCTAAAGGTATTTTTCCATGTGAATGGTTCAATTCCTTTGAAAAACTGAAATATCCTCAACTTCCAGAACCAGAAGATTTTTATTCAAAAATTAAGAAAAATAATCCAATAAAAAATGAAGCTGATTATAAGAAACTACAAAGAATTTGGAAAGATAACGGCATGAAAACATTTGAAGATTATCTAATATATTATAACAATCTCGATACTGGTCCATTTGTTGTTGCATTAAAGAATTTGATAATAGTTTATTTTGATGAAGGCATTTAAAGATTGTGTAACATTACCAGGTGTTGCTCGTAGAATGTTGTATAATTAATCAACCTCTAAATTTTCTCTTTTTAATTCTGAAAACGCTGATCTATGTTATACCTTTAAACAAAATATTGTAGGAGGGCCTAGTATAATCTTTTCTCATTATCAAGAAAAGGGTGTTTCTGATGTTAAAAATATTCCTAATAATAAATGTCAATCTGTAGTTGGATATGAATGTAATGGTTTATATTCTTATGCCATAAGACAAGAAATGCCTACTGGACTCTATATTATAAGACTGAATAAAATAATTTTAGACCGAAAGTGAGTGAAAAATATATTGATTCTATGTATGGTTGGATTATATAATGATGACAGAAAATGTTGAAATTTTACATAAATTAAACAATGGTAAAGAAATCCGATTCGGAAATTATTTGGTAGATGGTTATTGTGTTTCTACTAAAACTGTATATGGGTATAACGGTTGTTATCATCACAATTGTCCCTTTAACTGCCACATTGTTAAAAGAATTAAAAGTAAGAAATGGCTAAAAAACTTCAGAAAACACAAATAAAGGATGATATCAAGAAAAAATTCCTATTAGCACAAGGTTTGAATTATGTTTCAATACAGAAATGTTAATATATTCAAAAAATAAAAGCTAAAGTCATGTTGCTGTATAACAATTACCTACCTAGCTATTATCAAAAGAATAAGTCTACCCTATCTCAAAACAAAATAATCAAGGATATATGTAAAGGTTTGTTTTTTGGTGCAGTTGAGGTGGATATAGCAATTAATGCTAATTTATATGATTATTTTAAGGAATATCCTCCTTTTTTTGTACCTGCAACGTTCCAATGAATGCTATTGGTGAACATATGACTGAATTTTGTAATGATAACGATATTAATTTCAAAAATAGAAAACCTTTAATAAGTTAACAACTCCATTATTGAAATGGTATTTGAGTCATAATTGTGAAATTACAAAAATTTATCAAGTCATAGAATTTCAACCTAAAACATCTTTTACCTCTTTCATAGAAACAGTAACAGAGAACAGAATATTAGGTGATCAACATAAAGATAAGTCGATAATAAGTGATACGTACAAATTATTAAGTAAGAGTGCATATGGATCAGTTTCAATTAATAAGGCAAAGCATTGTAATATTAAATATTTAGATAATAAAGAAAAAGTTGTTAAAATGATAAATTCCTGTAATTTAAAAAATTTAGATGCTATTACAGATATAACCTAGGAAGTTGAAATGTATAAGAATCAGATTAAAATGAACAATCCTATACAAATAGGTTTTTTTATATTACAATACGCTAAATTACGTATGTTAGAATTTTATTATGATTGTTTAGTGAAATATATGAAACCACATTCTTTTGAATTAACTGAAACTGATACAGATAGCATATATATGGCCTTAAATGTGGTTTCCTTAGCCAAATGTATAAAAGAAGAATATTATGAAACATACTACAAAGAAATTTATAATCGATGTACAGATAACGATCAAGCGAAATGGTTTCCTAGAAAATGTTGTGACAGACATATTGCTATAGATAAGAGATTTACTGGAATTTTTAAGGGGGAATTTCTTGGAGATAAGATGATAAGTTTGTGTTCTAAGTCATATATAATTCAAGATAAACAAGGAAAACAAAAAATATTGTAGTAATTGGGGTATTCAACCAAATTAAATATAATGTAAATTTTATTCATTTTAAATTCTATAATATTTTAACAATACCTATTTCAACTTATAACCGTACTTCAATTGGGTGAAATATTTTGGCATACTCATGTTTACCAATTTATTCATATTTTAATTCTTATTGGTCAGTGGTCAGTAAATCCTCCTTTGGGCTATCCCTTTTGAGAAGGCAGCATCTGTATTTTCAGCTGTAAAGTTTCAATTTTATCTCATTTGCATGTACTCACAACAGATTGGAATGGTATGTATAAATTATTCATGTATCACAGATTTATTCAGAATTTATTCATGGTACTTACAATTAACAGGAGTTGATAAATCTTAATAATGCTGTTAAAACTTGGCTCTTACCTGTCAAATTTGTACTGAGAGCGCACAGTTGCACAGTAAATATTAAAATAATGGAAACATAAATCTTACCTGTAAATTTGGTTAAATCCTTCTATTCATCCTATATTCAATTTATAATATTGGTTTTATATTATCCTCACTCATTATTCATAATATCCACAATGTTTAAGATTAAACTGTCAAAATTCACGTACGTGCGCCATTTGTTTACATTCTATGTGTAATGAGCCAGGGTTTGACAAAATATAGTGCCAGTAATGTCAACACATTTCATCCATATTGCAGTTAAATTCTTTAACAATTAATGTGTCAAGACTATTTGACAATTATATCCAGTTTATTTCAGCATTTATTGCAAATATTTTGTCAGTTATTGTTATTGTCTCCCTACACCAAGAGGTCTCTGGAAACCTATACAAGGGCGAACGTAATGCTGTAGAGTCAGTTTCTTTTGAGAGACTCAAGTGTGAACATCGATCTGCGCAACATTGTGCGCAAACACCAGTGTGAAGTAGCGCATTATTGATCTTGCTGTGTGCATGTACAAATCTCACATGTGCGCCAATCATTGACTGAAAAAGGTCAGTTACCACAAACAATGTGCGCACATTGAATGCTGATATATCCCATTTGGACACAAGTTGACAGTGAATACAGCTTCCACATATATTTAAATTCAATATCCAACACTCTGTACTTGATAACACTTGATACTTTAGGACAATTAAGTTGAAAACTTTCACATGTAAATTTAACAAGTGTCTTGTCAAAATGCCAACTTTCCTGACTGTCTGGTTCTGAGCCAATGAAATTTCTTCACACAACTCATTCCATCCTGTGTTTTAGGGGAAATACCTATGACGTCATGCTTTCTCTAACATTGCCTGATAATCAATAATCCTGTCTGTCTTTGTGCCAATAAAAATCCTTCACACAACTAATTCCATCATGACCTATGACCTTTCACTTTGCCAATGAAAACCCTTCCTTCAACCCATTGATCAGCAGTGACAGTTCTATATTTGGAAAAACTGCAGTGAAGTAGTACTCACTCATTCACTGGCATTTCCATAGTTGGAAACAGAGTAGTGAAGTAGTATATATGAAGAGATAGAGTTAATCCATCGACTCTAGTGTCACATATTTACATTGGACTGAGCTGTATTTATTGTCAACTTAAAAATTTAATCTTTCTTTCGAAATGCACACCTTATAAATGACTGAAGAACTCCAGTAAATGTTGTGAAAACTCAGGAGGATTTATAAAATTGAGATTAATTCAATAAATCTCCTATTGGAGTGATTATTATTTAGATAAGGTGCACTTTTGTTGAGTGCTATTTTCTCAGTGTATTTATAATTCACTGAGCATTACTGTAGTATTTACACACTGATTTTTGACTGTACTTTCAGTGTGTTTGAATTATTTGACATTGAATTAAGAATTGAATGTCACACATTGATATTTGAATACTGTGTGTTACTTATGTACTTGGACATTTGATGTGCATATTTTTGACTGTTGGCATATCAAATGCTTATGAATTGCACACAGTCTGATTGGATGTCCTATGATTTTGAATACTAGTGTGTGACTTTTTGCTCTTATGATATTTGGTGTGTATATTTTGACTATTGGTATGTGGAATACTAATGAATTGCACACATTCTTATTAAATGTGAATATTAGTCTTGAAACTCTTTGAGTATCGACTGTGTTAACTGTATTCACGGTATTGACAGTGTTAACTGTATTGACATGTTTGACTGTATTGACATTAGTGACTGAATTAACTGTATTTACTGTGTTGAGTGTATTGACACTATTTACTGTATTGACTGTATTTACAGTATTGAAGTTTAGCTTTAAGGTGCATGTTGCATTTGATTTTATTAGTGCATCGTAGTTGACTTTAGGAATTACTTGTATTAATATTTATTGAATATGCCGGTTTGACATGAGTTAAATAAAGTTGTTATTTGTTTTGTAATTCTTTTAAGTTGTTGGAATGCATGAGTGAGACTGACTTATGATTGAATTCAGGTGCATGCATAGGGTTTCTCTGCAACTTATTTGATTGACTGATATCTTACTTGTGGTGAGCAGGTAAACAAGCAAGTACTTTGACTAATTATCTTTCCTGTGGTGAGCTGGTACTTAAACAAGCAACCTTACCTGTGATGAGCAGGTACTTTGACTAATTATCTTACCTGTGGTGAGCTGGTTAAGATTACAATAAGCAGAGAATCTTGACTGTACTGTGTAGATTGTGTGATTGACTTGAACTTACCTGATGATTTGATTCTTGGACAAGATTAAAGATTTATTTATTTATTTATTTATTTGGGGTTTTACGTCGCTTTCAACACTGTACAGGTCATATCACGACGGGTAGTTGGAAAGGCAGAGGAAACCAGTACATAGAGTTCGCTAGGGTTGTGTACTGTAAACTGCCGACCAACGGCAAGCAACTACCAGCTTTCCCACTTAAGGCCATCACGGGGATCGAACCCCGGCCTCAGAGGTGGGAGGCGAGAGTGTTACCACTCTGCCACCGTGGCCCCCGACAAGATTGAAGAGTTTAAGACATTTATCAGATCCTATGTCAAAATTTGAAAATACATTAAAGAATCGTAGTAATAATTCAGCAAAGAATATGGGTTTCATAATAAAAAGTAACAATATTTTTACATATACGCAAGAAAGTATAGGATTTAATTATTTTTATTGTAAAAGAAAAGTTTTAGGGAATGGTATAAGTACAGAACCATTAGATATTGAATTATGTCCTTGGCCGAATCATGTCGAGTTAATAGAAAAAGTGCAGGATCCGTTATGTAATTTTTATCCCTGTAAACTGTTATATAATAATATTATTTTCCTTCCTCGAAACATCTTTTTATTTACCTTCTATGTTTACATTTCAATTATCATAATATAGTTAGTGAAGTTTTAAAAATTTTAGACCCCACAGATCTACATAAATTTATTTCGGATAAAGGAGTCAATTTAAATAAAGATTACACTGTTATTGAAAGAACAATGAGATTTTCTATCTTAGTAAAGTTGAAACAATGTCAATTATTTTATGAAAAATTATCAAAAATGGAAGGATCACTGATATATTATAAACAGGTAAATCTTAAAAAAGAGCTCGCAGGTTTTCTTGGTGTTATAACAAAATCTAGTCTAGTAAAAGTATTACCATCAGATAATGTTTCAGGTGTAAATATAGTTGGTAAAATATTGATGGAATTATTAAACTATATATAAAAAACAAGGTAATTATTGTTATATTTTTATTTGTTATATTTTATACATAAAATTGGTAAATACAAAGTTTTTAACTATTTCTTCATTCTTTTTAAGATCATTTGATAAAGTATTCAGTATTTTTTCCATCGTCCATTCTCTGCATGAATAGAAACTGTAGTATAAACAAAAGCGTCCACATGTATCTGCGAGGTAGTTTTGAAGTCTTTTATTGTTATATTTATATGTTATTTTTTTATCTACCAATAAATTATGCAAAACTTCATCTGGTTTATTTCCTATTGAATCAAAATGTTCAGCCTTCTCTATATCATTGTAGTGTAACACAATCCAGTGACTTCCTTTTTTGTAAGATCTATATAGGTTAACTACAATAATTGATGGATTAGTTAAATTTTCAAGAACAAGATCTATTCGGTAAACTCCCTTAAAATGTTTTCGAGTAAACTTATCTTGGTTCATTAACTTAGTTATTTGAATCGAATTCATTTTTTTAAATTTTAACTTACATTAACATTTCTAGCCTGATTAATTGTCATTATCTCTGGAAATTTAGCATAAACAACGATATTTATAGTTTCTCCTAATGCCTTTGAAAATCTAACACCTAACCTAACTCGCCTTCTAGGGGATTTTGACATAACACTTCCTGTTAAAAAGCTTTGTATATCAAATAAATATAAGGCATATCCATCTGGATAATCTATTGGTTTTATAATAATGCCACTTTTTGAATCTAAATCACTATCTAATAAATTTAGATATGACGAAACATAATCATTCTCATCAAAATTTGTCTGAAAGGGCGACTTGGTACTGGTTGACCATCTACATTAATTTCTAAGTAATTTACTCCCATATTCATAAAGTTAAAAGGATTTTTTTCATAATCTCCAGAATATGCAGAATTAGAGACCATCCCAATTATTATTTTACTTGGTACCTGACCATGGAATATATTATCTGTCATAAATGTATGAGATCCTCCTGCTACACTAAAGCTTTTAATATCACTTTGCTAGAATGGGTATAATGCTGGACTAATTTTTAAAGCCTCATTATGAGCTACAATTACACTTAGATGTAAACTTACAAAACAAACTTTTATTATTGCAGATGTTATTTTTAATTTATAATTTTCAGTGCCTAATCTCAACAATCTGAAGTCATTATTGGATTGAAAAAACTTTAAATTGACAGAAACTCCATTTAAAATTGATTTTTTTATTCTTTCCAAAGTCTGTATATAGACAACCCTCAATACTAGCTGTACCTGCGTCTTTGGTCGGTCTTGCTCTCTCTGTAAAAGCTCTATTACTACCAATATATGTGTTGGAATCCATTTTGCCTGGTTGATCCTTTAAAACAATGCTGCATTACCTTGTGATTTTATCATTTCGATGTTAGAACTTAATAAAAGATCTATAATTGCTTTATAAGGGTAGTTCACTCCAATATCTGGTGATACATTTTTTTATTAAAAGACAAATCTACTTGTCTGAAAATGCTATATAAGGGGAAATTAACAGGTCCTACTTGATCACTATCAGCAGTTGGTTGACCATTTAACCCTCTCTCATCATGAATTGGATCACCTCTTTCGGTTGTTATAACATATTTTATATGTAATTTTGTTTTACTTAAATTGATATAATCTGTTGATGTTCCTGGAATGTTAAATTCTATAGCTCCACTCTCTGATATTGCTGCTATAGCACTGAATTCTACCCAATATTCTCTTTGAATTGAATTATCAATGGGTGCAGGAACGAAAATAGACAGAGTTCTGTACTACTTCCATAATGATTTATAACTTAATTTTTGTTTCTTTTTATCGCCTTTCTTTTTCTTGTCTTTTTCTTTTTTATTGATATTCTTAAGTGTTCCTTTAACTTTATACTGATTCTTTCTCCATGTAACTTTTTTTCATCTGTTTGATCTGAAACTTCACTCCACTTTGAAGATATGCATTTTTCTCATTCTTATTTATACCATTTTCTTGTCTTAATTCAGTTTTTGCTTGATCAGTTGGACTAACAATAGTGACGTCGATATTTTCTTTAGGAATATTTTTCTCCTTATGTATTCCTTCTATTATATAAAAATCAGGTCTAATACCAATTTTTCCTTGAATACACTTTTTACAAAAATCCTGATAGTTTGTCATTTTAGTTTTTTTAAATGCACTGTCAATCTAGTTGTTCCAGTAATACTTACCGGAATTAAAAAATTTTCATCTCTTATATATACCCTCAAGCGAATAAGGCAATAATTTTTCACTTTGATATAATATATCTCTTTATAATTAAAATAATTTTGATTGTTATTGGGATAAATCATTCTTAATATCAGTTTTAAAGAGTCACTTCCCAGCAGGCACGCAACTTTGAAATCAGGTTGAATCCAACGGTGAAATCTGGTTGAAATACGTGTAGATTTTGCAAACCGTTTTTAGTTGGATCCAATCGGTGAAATCATGTTGAAACCAACTGTTGAAATCTGGTTGAATTCAATGGGTGAAATCTGGTTGAAATACGTGTAGATTTTGCAAACCGTTTTTGGTTGGATCCAACCGGTGAAATCATGTTGAAACCAATTGTTGAAATCTGGTTGAATTCAATGGGTGAAATCAGGTTGAAATACGTGTAGATTTTGCAAACCATTTTTGATTGGATCCAACCGGTGAAATCATGTTGAAACCAACTGTTGAAATCCGGTTGTATTTATTTGTGAAATCTGGTTGAATACATGTAGATTTTGCAAACAGGTTTTGGTTGGATCCAATGTATGAAATAGGGTTGAATTCAATGGGTAAAATCAGGTTATTTACATTGTCTTCTTTATTTGAATCATTGTATCTTGTGTGTCATAATTATAGCTTCTTAATAATATTATACAATAACTATCCATATGCATATTTTACACTTTGGATACAACTCAAAGTAATTAATTCTTTCCAAGATGACATGTATTCATGAATCATTGTTTATTCAATATTCTATTTCTGATGACATTGTAATGATACATAATTTTGCATCAAATATAATTATAATTGCTCAAGATATGTAAATCCATATTATCCAACTAGATATCCATTTTTATGTTTTAATAGGACTAGTATTATTCAATGTCTTCAATTGAAATTCTTTTTGTGAAATTTAAAAATTTTTTTTTTCTTTGTAAAAAACAAACGATTGTGACATTATTTATATCTTCAGCATTTTATCCAATCAGTTTCTGTTAAATGTTTTATTAAGTTGACTATAATTATATTGTAATTATAAAGAAGCTATAATCATGTAGCAAAGCCACAATGCTCAGTTCAAATGCTTGTGTCTCATACAACTTTGGCATATAAACTGAGGAAAAAACACAAGAATAGCCACATTATTAGAATGAACTTCACCCATTACTCCCCACCTTAATTAGTTGTCAGTGCTGACCACAAAAAACAGACATAAAGAAGTAACACCATGCATGCAATTGACAAAGGGTAAACCCCCACCGCCACTCCTGCTGTGTTATTTAATTACTTTAGTCACAGGTCCAGTGTTCTGTGTAGCAGGGTACAGATAAGAAAAACCAGGAACCCCCCAACCTCACTGTTGTGTGATAAAATGTTATTGCTTAGGTTCTCTGTATAGAGAAGTTTTCAGTGTAAACTTGCAAATCTTTTTTTTATTTAAGATAAGTTTGACTTCAAAATGTTTTTTTTTAATTATCGGGAATTGTATTAATCAAAATATAATTATAAATTATAAAAATAATATTTGGATGCATCAGTTAATTAATAAGGAGAATGGATAAAAATGTACAAGTACATGTACACATAATCTTTATAATATCTAAAAATTAGTCTTTGCTTTACAAATACCTACAAATTCAAAAACAATTGCAATAATAGTTCTTTCAAAAAGTTAGACTTAATCACTATATCACCCTCTAGAAAATGAATTTTCAATCAACCAGTCATTCATTTCCCAATATTCAACCTGTTTTCTGTTCAATAACATGACTAAGATTTCATGTCGAAAAACCTAACTTGATTTAGTGGTGATTTTTTATGAAGTATCACTACTTTTTCCAGTCAGAAATCCAGCTTTGAAATAGTGTTGAAATTGTGTCAGTGTCAGTTTTTCAACCAAAAATCACCATGATTTCTGGTCAAAATATCACTACTTTTTCATGTCAGAAAACTAACTTACATTTAGTAGTTGGTAATGTGCATTTCAACGTCAGGACCTGTTTTCAACTCTAAATCAACGACATTTCAAGGCGTGTACCTGCTGGGTTATATAACTGTTATCACATATATCACATAAGATAAACAAAGTTTCTGTCAGGTTAGAAGCATGATAAAAATCACATAGTCCTATTACCCATTCACCGTGTAAATGAATTGTTTCTGGCAATTGTATTATAAAATTATAACTATTATTATCAAGATAAAATAAAAGAGAATCGGTAGAACTTAGAAAAAAATAGAATTCGCTATCCATTTAAAAAAAAAATTAAACACTTTATATATCAGTAATATTCACTCCTGGTATCCAAGAATTAAATCTCTTCGGCCACCCTTTCCACTTCATCAATAGCTCTCGAATTCCCTTTCTTTTTGTTTTGGATTCGATTTTTTCGATTTTATATATTGTATCCTCATCTAAATATGCTAACTGAATTTCTGGTTCATAAAAATATGATTGAATTATATCACTATTATAATCTTTAATTTGGTACATAGGAATATTTTGATTCATTTTTCTATTAATAATTGTGAAAATTTCTCCACTCCCTTTTTACGAATATTCTCTATCTAATTGATTCTTTAGATAACTTATTTTAACCCTGTCACCTAATTTGAATTTATATCTTCTAGTACTACCCTTCTTTACGTTAGGATTTTTATTATTTTGGCTAATTTTATGTTTTTTCACTCTATTTTCATCAGAGGCATGTTGTTTTTCCATACCTCATATTTTTTGCTTTCCTCACTTGCCTCAAAAGGTGACATTCCAATAGATCTATGTTTGCTATTGTTATAACTATAATTTATATTATCTAATTTGTCGATCCATCTGAAGGTTTCATTAGCTGTTAGATATTTTATCATCTTTAATTTTATAGTTTTAATTACTCTTTCTGCATAATTTGCTTTAGTTTTGAGATGACCCTGTCATCTCGTAGTTTACAAAAGTGCTTCAGTATTGCTGCGGATCGACGAGTCCATGAGATTTTTTATTATAGATTCTACAGAGTTGTGAAAGGTGTCATTCTGTAGCATTTTATGTGTAGATCATTTTAAATATTACACTTAAGCTTGTCACCTAAGATATTTGCGGTATTTTACTTGCTTTTTGTCAAATATTGCTGTTATCTGTGTCATTCATCTTTGTCTGATGACGTCATCACTCTTTGAGTTCAACAACAATATATATTTCTATTTGCTGTAAGCGATCCAGTGACGAACTGCCACCGATGCGGAGTTCGGTGTATGCAAATAAGCTATGAATCCTCATAAGCGGTGCTGAACTGCCACTGATACGGAGTTAGGTGTATGCAAAGTAGCTACGAATCCCTATAAGCGGTGCTGAACTGCCACCGATGCGGAGTTCAGTGTATGCAAATTAGTTACGAACCCTCATAAGTGGTGCTGAACTGCCACCAATGCAGAGTTCGGTGTATGCAAATTAGTTACGAATCCTCATATAAGCGGTGCTGAACTGCCACCGATGCGGTGTTCGGTGTATGCAAATTAGTTCTTACAACTGAGAGTATTTCTTAATTTGTAACGGGTTATTTCTAGTTGTGGTCATGTAATAATGCGGGTGTAAATATTATCTCAACTGCAGTTTATGTATTATATCTTAGGTTTCTGATAAGTTACATTTTGACTGAGCTGCAGCATTTTGTGATAGTTATGTTACATATTTGACTGAATACTACAGTGTGGTTATTTTGACTTAGTCAGATGCTGCAGTATTAATACCGTTATGGTTCATTAAATCTTGTATTATTTATACCATTTTTGGTCACATTTCTGTACATTTTTTTTGTTTCACCATATATATAAATCCATGATTATTAAAAATAAATATACATTAAAGAATATATTATTGCTTGTTATTTACAACTTTTAACTGATAAATTATCATCAGCTGAGTATATTGGCACAGGCACCAATAATTACAACTCTGTTCGTGATTTTCCAATCCGAACCTGATATCTGGCGACCTGCCACCTTTGAACACAACGTGAGAACTGTACTGAAAAATACACTTTGGGCTTACGGGTCGTTACAGTTTCATAAAAAGTATAAATATGTTTAACTTTTTCTTTCTTCAAAAATCTTCCTACTTCTCTATTTACATATTCACTTCCTTGATCACGTCTAATAATCTGAGTATTATCATGAGTCCTTTGAAAAATGTTTCCATTGTATTCACCATTTCATGTCCTGTAAGGGTCTTCATAGCTTGAGTATACAAAACTCATGTAAAAATATCTATGAAAACAGCAAAGTAGCCACATCCATCATTTTGTATTTTCATATTTTACCATATTAGCCGTATCTGTGTCCCATTGATAGTTTTTATAGAAGGCAAGAACACAAGGTCTTATGAATTTTCATCTTACAGGACGATGTGCTGTATACGACTCTTGTTTACTTAACCACATTTTAATATATTTCCTAGGAATTTTTTTATCACTATTGGATTTTATATAGTTGTATAATTTTTCAACACTGCTATATGATGCTGCATGTCTTGTATCATAATATATTTTCTGTAAATACGATTCAATCTCAGATGATTTTTCTTTGCCATTTTTAACCCATTTCAGTCTTGTTCTTCTTCCCGCACCCTCTTGTCCATCTTTGTTTCCATATTCAGATATATTTTCTGTTGTTTGTTTTTTCTTCACTGGTATACCAGGTGGAGGTAAGAGCCTCTTTTTGTCTAATGTTTGAGTATCTTCAATGTTATCTAATATTTCTTCCTTATTTTCATCTAATATATCTTGAGATAAATCTCTGTCAATCAAATTTTCTTCAGATTTTCTAGAAATATTTATTTCATCATTATTCAAATGTTTTCCAGCATCCTCTGTTTCAGTATTATTCTCAGTCTCTTTCTTATCAGAAGAAAGGTTCTGATCTTTTTTCATAAGGTAAGATTTAAAGGAGCTATACTGATCATAAGGAATTAATATAAATTCATTAGATTTAGATTTCTTCCTTTATATTTAAAGGAAGATGCCATACGTTATATATTAGTTCAGTAATAGCTTTTATCTGATTTTCATTGATATAGTGAAACAGATATCTATTCAATATATGATTATTATCTAATATCACTTTAATAATATATTTATTTTTTTCAAATTCTGAGACATTTCCTTTCTTGGTTTCTTTAATTATCTTATTACAATTTGATTATACAATCTTTCTATTTATATACGATCAGATATTCATTGGGAAAATATGCGACCTCAGCATATATGTTGAGTCACCAGATGGAGTTAAGTCTATAATAATGTACCCATACGCTTCAGTTGTTGCATCTAGATATACCTTTTCAAATTCTTTTCCTAATCCGATCTGTGAACCTAAATATTTTTGTCTCTTTTATTTCTAAATAAAATGAGATAATGTGAATTTAATGAAATATCTCGTAGATATTTTCCCTGATGAAAAAAGTTTTCTAAAACTAGGAATACACTTAAATTTTTATGATGTCATTCTCTACTGAATAAAGCAATAAAGGTACTATTTAACGCAGTCATTTGCATATCATCTAAGATAAGTAGGTTATGGTTGGAATCACTTATTTTCTCTAATATATCTTCATTTGGTAATCCTTTTATAAATGAAACATTTTTGTTTTCAAACGTCTCGAATAAAGTTTGCCAAACTGAGTAAAATTAATATATTTTAGCAACTTTGTCTTTAAACATAACAGAGACGTTTCCTATTATTTTAAATATAAATGTAGACTTTCCAGATCCAGCGGGACCAGAGATAATGACAGTTGTTGGCGAGTTAAATGGAATTACATTCATTACAACCTTAGATTCATATATTGAGATGAAACATTTATCTTTAACTTTTGCCAATGTAAATACATTAATCTCTATATAACTGCTATGTTTTATAGGTCTTGAGAATATCAGTGTGTGTAATTATGTCCAATGCTCCAAAATAAACAGATGAATAGCCAAATATATCAATCTCGTTATCTGTTCTCCAGATTTTTGCCTTATTGCTAGGTATTTATACTAACTGTAGAGATCCGACTCATAGCTTAAACTTCATTTATAGATTAGATTTCCTGGTGAAAACATGGAGTTTTTAAAGCTGTTCGTTATTTTTAATTTGTGTATTCAAATACATGCGACTAGTTGTGATCAACAGATCTGTATATACATGGATGGCATCGTATCATGTGTCAGTGTTATTTTTCCTAACTTTTACTACAGACCTTACATAATAATTCTTTATTTCGACAACGTTCAAGTGGATAATATGAAGGATATTATGTCTGCCTTTGCAAATTTACATTACATGACAATGAAAAATATGATATATTTCAATTGTGAATGGTTAAGAGAAATCCCCCCTTCAGTAACCATAGCGACTGATATGTGTCTGGAAACTTCGACTGATAAGGCTGTTAGTGTTTCTAAAGTCACACAAGGATCGACCACAGGTAGGTTTTTTTATTTTAAAAAAATGGAAATTTTTAAACTTTTTTCTTGGTGTTATCAAATAATGTAGAAAAATTTTCCTTTTCTTTTTATCATTCACAGAAATGAGAAAATTCACAACTTGCAGTCCCATGAGGATTGGATTGCATTCTTCTACTGAATCTAGATTAATCGAAATTATTTCTTCAAAGAAAGATAATAATGGTTATTCTTCTCAAATTTTTACCAGATATGATACTACTAGGAAATTTGACACCAGCATTGCACCGTTAACAGTTTTCACTGAATTACAAACAAATACAGATCCAAAAACAAAAACTTCTGAAAAAACAACAACTGAGACTAGTGTAAAAGTTGAAATAAAAACCAGTGACAGGTATTCCCATCCCAACTATCAGATCACAGCAATTCCAAATCGAGTAATCGTTAGGAAAATCCCACCCTTTATTGTAGCATTGGCATATATTCCATCCCTAATTCTAGTATGCTTAGTTATACCTTATTTACTCATCAAATGCAGAAAATTCATAAAAATTCGAAGACTAAAAAGAAGACAAAGTAGAATTGTAAGAGACAGTGGGATGATTGAAATGAGTAGTGTGATCAACGAGCTGTAAATGCCTGAAAGGTAATAAATTGTACTTATTCTTCTTTCTGTTTCGTTAATACAGTTCGCAAAGTTAATTTTAAATAACTAAATAAATAACATGTCTTGATACTTTTCTAAGATTTTAGAACTGACAGTATGTAGGATTAGAAAGATAAATAAAAAAGTTTATACATTGGTAAAAAATATGTCTAACATGTAATAAATTGTACTTATTCTTCTTTGTGTTTCGTTAATACAGTTCGCAAAGTTAATTTTAAATAACTAAATAAATAACATGTCTTGATACTTTTCTAAGATTTTAGAACTGACAGTATGTAGGATTAGAAAGATAAATAAAAAAGTTTATACATTGGTAAAAAATATGTCTAACAAACTGCATCTGACTGAGGCAAAAAGATGTATGTTCTCTAAACTGTGTCTGGGGTCAATATAAATACTATTTATAATGTTATCATATGCTAGAATGCAATGAGAAGAATTGTTCTTTTGCTTTTATTATTCAATACAAATTGTTTAACAGTCTTTGTAACTTTTTAGGATCAGTATAAAAATAATTGGCGAAATGCTGTCCACTTTTGGACAGCCCTAATTTTATTGCCATAGGACAAGTTCTATAGGTGTATTTGTACTTATCACAAAATATATTTTATGATGCTACTATCATTTTACAGTTTGATGAACCTCTTTTCATTCTGATAACTTTTATAAAACCAAACTTCATAATTGTTCTCAAAAAACTGCATTTTGGTGTTTTTATGGGCGAATCGCTGTCCCCCCCTGTAAATGAATCAAACATACATGTGAACGTTATTGGATGTGGAAAAGGTAAATATAAAAAATTATTTTATTTATCTTCAGGTAGTAGTTTTAGTGAGGATAATATATACGAGGATTTCCACCGAATCAAATCAGATCAGAGCAACTGGGCTTTAAAAAAATCAAATTGTGGATAATTTTTATTAAAAATCAATGTATAATGTATGTCATGTTTCTTTAACTCGCTATTGTAAATATTATTTCTATTATTATTTTTTTTTTCATTTCTTTAAAATTTTACTTGCCTTAAAAAAGATTCTCTTTATTTTTTTTTTAGCTCATCAGATGGTCACAGTAATACCTAAATCGGGAGATCTGGAAAATGACAGGGGATCTGAGGATGAGGGGATTGAATGAGTGTGATGATTACGATGAAGAACCTATTGGATATGAATCTGGATACGATTATGACAATTTATATGGATTATTAGCTGTACCATTTCTAGGAATACTTATTTCAATTTTAACATATTTGCTGAAAAAATACCATTGCTATACATTATTACGTTTCATAAATTTTTTCCAAAATGTTCAGACAGACGATGTTTAAAATGACAGTTACGGATCACACAGTACTGCCACGCCTCCTATTGTTTCATATCATAAAGATTTCAGCGACTACAATACATCACAGACATCAACATACGCCAGTACCCAGTATTCGGATAAAGAGATCCAGACTTCACTTCCAAGCATTGATCCAGATTGTGAGGAGGGAGAAAATTTCAAAAATTCAGAAACAAAAAGTAGTGATGGTTCTGTTCTTTCAGAGGAGGACGTCATTTATATCAATATACAGGAGCCAACATTACATAATGAACAAGATCATTCTACAATGAGATCTGGGATAATATATAAATAAATTTAAAAAGCATTGTTAATCAAACTTTTATTGTACTTTTCTGCAGAACATTATTTTCTGCTAATATGTATACTCTGTGGATGTTTTAGGTAGTTAATCATTAACTTTATATGTCTACGAATTTTAAATAATTCATTATAATTTTTTTGTTTAAATTTGTTCTCTTTTATATATTCAGAAAGGTTTTTTTATTTAGATAGTTTCCTCTTTTTTTTAAAAAAACCTTTTACAATAATTTTTTATGAGATATACAATTTTAGTATACAATAAGGATTATTACTTTATTAAAAATTTGTTAGAGATTAATAGTTTATTAATATCATATATCGCAATGAATACATGGTTATAGAAGAAAACATTGGTAATTTCATTTAAGAGATTAAAAATAACGTGTAATTCATTCATAACATCCTAATGTTTAGATACTGATAGGAGTACATTTCTAGAATGTTTTCTCTTTGTTATGGAAAGGTATCGATGTATAACATAAAATGTAGATTGATTTTTTAAATAATAATAAATCAAATTGGTCTGAAAAATATAATTTCACTTTTGGAATCCCCATTTTTTTCATTACAATCTGGACATTCTATCAAAACGCTGCCTCGATTTTCCAATATATATGTACTGCAAATGGTACAGAAAAAGTGGTTACATGTTGCACTGAATGCATTTTCAATCGAAAGAGATGATTTGCATGAAGAACAATATAGACTTTCCTTTTGTTTACTATAAATATCAGACCAATTTTTGTCAATACCCATTTCAATATCATTTGGCCCTCTAGTCAATAAAAAAGAAAATCTAAATGCATCATCATATTTCTTTTCTCTTAATGAATCCATTATTAGCTGATTCAAGTTTTTATCTATATATATAAATGTTGGTATCCATATAAAAAGGTACTTTGTGTCATAGAGGTCATATTATATTGAATGGATTTGGCAAAAATTTGATCTATCAAATAACTTCGACACATTGGACATTTCTTGTCGACTTCTGCATTATCTGACCATATTTTCATAAAATTACATGCACATTGTCCACAAACAAAATGACAGCATGGAACCGTCATCAAAATGTCTTCCATCAATAAGTATCTTATATCTGAAAAATATACATGGTTTAGTTCTAAATCTCCCATCAAAATGGCCAGATTAGATTTTTTTCTGTTATCACCAGATATGTTTGCAAGATCAGTTGATTTCAATATGTCATTTGGCTATAGGACTGACCATTCATTTATAACAGCAAAAATCAGTATACATAACTCACAACATGGAAAAGGTTTTTGGAAACTGAATACATCTCTCCTATATGATAAAGATTATGTCACACTTATAAAAGATACAATAAAAGACACATTAAAAACTTATGCAAGGCATGATTCAGAACCAGATGAAAATTCTCTTTTAACAATTAGTCATCAGATGTTTTTGGAAATGCTAAAACTAAATATTAGAGGGAACACAATCAGTTTTGCCTCCTACAAGTCAAAATCAAGTAAAATGCGGCAAAATAATCTGGAAAAGACAATAGAAACCTTAAATGTTCAAATTTGTAACACAAGTAATCTAGAGAGAAAGGAAGAAATATTGAGTGAAATAGATGCTCTTCAAAAAGAGCTTCAACAACTGCGGGAACCTAAGATTAGAGCTTCTATGGCAAGGGCTAGGGTACAAAGTTATGAGGAAGGTGAAAAACCTTCAAAATACTTTTGTAATTTAGAAAAAAGAAATGCAGTCAATAAGATTATATCATGCTTAGACATAAAGGGGGAAATGGTTACGGATCATAAAAAGATTTTAGCAGCACAGCAAAGTTATTACCAAAATTTATATACAAAATGCCCACACTTAGAAGATTCCCAGACAAAAAAATTTTTAAATACTTCAAATGTAAGAAAGTTAAATGACACCCAAAAAGAAAAATGTGAAGGCCCAATATTAGAAGAGGAAGTAAAGGTTGCAATTAAATTCATGAAAAATAATAAAACACCAGGCACTGATGGTTTACCTTGTGAATTTTACAAAATTTTTTGGAACGACTTGAAAGTATTTCTTTTAAAAAGCTACAATGAAGCTTTTGAAAATGTTAAATTATCTATATCTCAAACCCAAGGGATTATTACTTGCTTACCCAAAGGTCAAAAACCAAGACAACATCTACAAAATGGGAGACCAATAACATTATTAAATGTCGATTATAAAATTTTGTCGACTATTATTGCAAATAGACTGAAAAAGGTCTTACCTGAAATTATAAGCGATAGTCAGAAAGGTTTCCTCAAAGGTAGATATATTGGAGAAAATATTCGGACCATTTATGACTTAAAGGTAATACTTGAAAGCACCCAAAAGAAAGCACTTTTACTTTTAGTGGATTTTGAAAAGGCGTTTGATTCGATTGAATGGTCTTATATGAGAAAGGTATTAGAAGCATATAATTTTGGGACTGACATATTGACTTGGTTTGATATTTTATACAAGGACCCTAAGATCTGTGTTTTGAATGATGGTAACTTTTCTGAATTTTTTAATCTTAGTAAGTCTTGTAGACAGGGGGACCCTTTGAGTCCTTACCTGTTTATTTTGTCTATAGAGCCTTTAAGTATGGAGATAAAGGGAAACAAAAATGTAAAAGGAATTAAACTAGGGAATATCACACTGAAGATAGGTCAGTACGCAGATGATACTTTTGTTATATTAGATGGTTCTGAATCATCATTACAGAGGTGTATTGACATTTTTGATAGTTTTAAAAGGTGCTCAGGCTTAAAAATGAATGTAGAAAAAACACAAGCAATATGGCTTGGGATAAAGGATACAAACCCCCCAAAATTGTGCCCAGATATTAACTTAAAATGGAGTCAAAATTTTTCACTCCTTGGCATAATTTTTACTGATAATTTGCAAGAGACTATTGAAATAAATTATGATCCTAAATTAAAAGAGATAGAAAATGTTCTAAAAGCCTATAGTAAAAGATATTTGTCCTTAATTGGAAAGATCACTGTCATTAAAACTCTAGTTATACCAAAATTAGTCTACCTCCTTTCAGTTCTACCTTGGCCAGGCTCGCACTTCATTCAAACAGTAGAAGACATGTTTCGTAGGTTTATATGGAATAATGGCAAAGCACGCATATCATTAATTCAACTACAAAAGGATATACCGGAGGGGGGATTGAAATTGACTGATCTGGTTACTTTCAATCTTGCTTTAAAAATATCCTGGATAAAGAGATTGATCAAAGGTATTGGAAATTGGCAAGACATTTTTGAATTCACAACAGGGTTAAATAAAACTTTAGTTTGGGACTTAGACTGTTTATCTTTGAAAAAAACATCAGAGAATATTAAAAATTGATTTTGGAAAGAAGTTTTTGTAGCATGGATGAAATACAAACAAATTTATATGAAGGATATAGATGTTAGGAGTTATCCAGTCTGGGACACTTATTTCATTACAAATTCTAATTTGTTGCAAATGAAAAATGTATTGACCAATAAAGGTCTTGTCTATATCAACGATATCCTATCGGATTCTGGAAACATGTATGGGTATGAGCAATTTTGTCAGAAATTCCAAGTTAATTTAACATTTATTGATTTCTACAGTTTAACACATTCAATTCCAAGAAGTTGGAAAGGAACAATTTTGAATGAAAATATCAAATTAGACAGTGAGAGTTTATTGCAAAAGTGTATGTTTAACATTCTTAATATACGGTCAGTTTGTCGGGGTGTGTATTGGTCTTTTAGCAACTCAAATATATACAAAAATAAATGTATAAGTAGTTGGAATAAAGTTTTATCAATGGAAATTCAAAGTAACCTATGGCAGGAGCTTTTTTCAGTGAATTTTAGAGCTACTATTGAAAGTAAATTGCGGGCTTTTCAATACAAAATTTTGACTCGAACTTTACTAACAAATAGGTGGTTATTTAAATGTAAAATAATCGACAATGATTTGTGCTATTTTTGTAAGCTAGAACCGGAAACGATTGAACATTTGTTTTGGAAATGCACATATATCCAAAACCTATTGACATTTATAAAGAATAAGTTCTCGCCCTATGTAGCCTGGCAAAACCTTTTTACATGTAGCAACTTTATTTTGGGCACAATAGAAGGTGATACAGTACTTCTTACTAATCATGTATTCATGATAATAAAACGATACATTTATATAACTAGATGCAGAGAGGGTAGTTTGAACAAAGAGGCGCTGTTGGACTACATCCGTTATCACTTTGACTTAGAACGTAACTTTTTGGTTCACAAAAAAGGAAGCATAAATATTTTTGAAAATAAATGGAATCCACTAAATGTACTTTTGGGCAGTCTTTGTACAACTTAAATTTGAGTTTGAATGATAATTATGTAAACATATCATGCATCAGCATTCAGTAGAAAATCAAAAAAGTAACACTGTGAAACAGACATTTTGGGACTTTTGTGCTGGCACTGCAACTGCTATGAACAGTTATACCGTAAATGACCTATTTAGCGCACAGTGCGCTAAGCAAAGTCTATTTTTATTTCAATATTTGTTGGGAAAAAATGTCCCTTTTAATGCACCCATCATGAAACACTTTCCGGGATGAAGTATAGGTCAATCCGGTAGAAAAACGGGAAAAAGAGGTAGGGTGCGGTTACAAGGGCGGATGCGCTGAATGGGTCATTTACGGTAGTTAATTTGTGAAATGTGGTATTATAAAAAAATCATTAGGCAGTTAGTGATTTGGTGTTTGAAAGTTAGAACAATACTACTGCAGTTTTCTTTTCCTGATGGTTCTTTTTTTGTAACTGTGTCAAAATATCATTATAATTGAAATATTTGTTATTTTGGAAAGGCAAATAAAAAAAAAAAAAAAAAAAAAAAAAAAAAAAAATAAGTATCTTGGCAACAGCAACACTTGGCATTTAAAACCTCATCAATTGCATACTTCACGAAATCAGGGTATTTTTGCCTCAAAATATACCCGTATATATGTAATAAAATCTTCCTTAAAATAGACTTAGATATTGGGTGTATATGACATGTAGACTTTTTAAAAAGGATTAAATTACACATTTTGGAATCTTATTATGACTGAATTATACTTTGAAAGATTACTTGATGCCTCAAAATAAACTTACTTTATGTAGAGTGGAAGAACTTCATTGAACATCATATAGCAACTGAAGGCTGATTGAAAATTCTTCTGCTCTATCATTGAGATCAATTCGCAAATAGTAACAACAGCAGATAATATCATTGATGGTACATATCCATTGATTCTGCATCCAAGGAAAGCATTAACTGAATTATTCTTCATCTCCTGAGATTCCATATCTTCTCTTTATCATTTTTTTGGATGAAAATAGTGTTAATTAGTATGATTAAAGCATCATATTACAACAAAATAAGTAAGTCAATCTCTGTTAATGTCCATATGGAGTATGATCTGTGTATCTTTATTTTTGTAATGGTATGTCTATGTACACCTCACCTCTTGATACATCTACTTTTTGCACATATATATACATTCTTTACATGTATTTGGATTATGACCTGGTTGATTTGGTTGCAGCAAACATGATACACAATGAAATAAATCTAATCTTTCGACATACATATCATTGATAACATCCATCAATTCCATCCATTCATTAATTTTAAGATTGACATTTTTACAGATCCTAATTTCCATAGCCTAATCCCTACAGATTTGTAAGGGGAGGTGCATGATAAATAATAACCTCCTCGTATATGCTTTTTAACATTTATATCTTCTTCACCATTAGCAATCTTACCTATCTCACTGGTTATTAACTGACCATAATGCAAATCAGCATGCAAATCAGCTGGTAGCTTATGATTGTATGTTCCCAAAAAGGTTCGGAAGACCTAAGACATTGTGTTATGCATCATCTCCCATGGTAGAGGTTACAAACAGTGGCTTAAATTTTCGTTGGGCTTATTGCCATATGATTTGGTTTTGATGTCCCTGGTACTTGTTGTACTAGTTGAATTGCTGAGTAAACAGAATCTGTAGTACATATGTTACACTTGCACTGGAAACTGTCCCTGAAAATGAAATTGGCCGTGGTTGTGGCTGACAAGCCATCGCCTATGCAAATGTCTGATAGTTTCTACTAAATTTTCCACCTCTCTGGCCAAGTAATAACAGGAAGCTGTTCTTATGCTCCCCTTTCTTGTACTCTAAAATAGGTAAACAGAATCTTCATTTGGAGGAACTAATCAAGCAGCTGTTGATCATGCATTGTAGATGGCTGGGGCACTATACTGGAACTGCTGGTAATGGATGGCTGCTGCTTGTCAGAATGAATGCTGGTCTCCATGCTCTCTGTGTCTGTAGAGATTCTGGAGATATGTGCAGAGCCTGTACTGGCACTGGGTCCTCCCTGTGCAGACCTGAATTCTGAGGATGTGCTGATAACCTTCCTTCTGATGTGAGATTTTAAAAGATTGCATTTGATGTGTATCCAGTGCTGGCTTCCAGTGGCTTTTTTGGGGCCTGGATAGACTGGGAGTTCCCATACCTAGCCTTTTGGGAATCATGCCATGTCTAGCAAACATGTACAGAAAGTTTATATATATGTTTACAAAGGTTTCCCACAGCCTAAGCTTTTGCTCTTCTTCCTTCTGGATTGACAGGACAAAAGAGAATCAGATGCTCTGAGACTCTTTTCCCCTTCAGCTCCTATCTCTGTCTCACTCTCATTTATTTCTGCCATCTGTCTCTTCTGTGGTTCTTTCTGTGAGCTTTCCCTTTTCTCCCCCTCTCTCTCCTCGTTCTCCTCCACCCTCCTCTTGACTTCAGCAGCTGTTTCAAGCAACCCAAACTCTGAAGGTGTGTCTTGGGGACCTCTATCTCTCTAGGATCCTTTCTTGTCTTCTTAGGAGTCATCGTAAAGCACTAAATCCTATACTATATTTTCAAAAAGCATATCTCATACTAATTATCTGTTTTCTGTAAAAATTCCAAATGATTCCTTTTATGGATTGACTTGCCCTTTTCTATTCACAGACCCCACAACTGACAAGACATAAGAGGAAGACATGAAACAGACCTGTCCTACACACTCCACAGCTTATCTTTTAAGGTAACTACCTTGTTTTTTTTCCTGTGGCTTGTCAATTTGAGATTACACTAAATCTGCAGACTATGAACGGTCAAAGGTCAAATCAGACTCGCCATAAGATTCAGGGCACATGATTTCCTACAAGCTGTCTCTGCATCCAAACCTGTATGGGACCAAAAAAACCGGAGATACAGGCACTGAAACTATCAACAGCAACAGTTGACCTTGAAGGAAGGGTCCAAGGTCAAACCCAATCCCAACATAATATTGAAGCCACAATTTCCCATAAGTGCATAGTCTTATAATCTCAAACCTCTAGCATCAACAATAAATGAGATAAAATACTTTTTCATTATTAAAACTGCTAAAAAAGGAGAAAGTATAGCTAATATACTCATTCATGCATAGAACAACCAGTATGAAAGTTTACTATGTCAATGTTCACAAAAAGGAAGTGAGCAACACCTTTGAGAGAAATTGTGTAGCTGGAATGCTTTTGAAGATATTAGCCATTTACTCATTATGCTAACTGCTGAAAATGTGAAAGTGGTTGTTACTGACTCAGCTATTGTGACAGCCATTTCAAACAATGACAAACTCTGCTAAAGAGAAAGTAACTGTAATACTTTTCAAGCCATTTACTCATTTAGTAACTGCTGAAAAGTGCGAAAGTAGATATCACTACTACTACTCACTTAGCTATGGAGATAAACTTCTAAACTCTTGATCATTTTGTAGCTATGGAAAAAGTAACTGAACAATGTATTTAAAAATGTTCTATATGTGCAACAGTTTTCAAGTTACAAGTGATTTTTACTCATTGAGGAATGTATTGAAAAGTGAGAAATAATTATTATTCATTTAGCTATTGGAATATTTATAGACTTCCAAGTTAATCATCATGTTGTAGCGGTAGAAAAAGTAGCTGAATAACATGTTTAAATGCAATAGGTGCAATACTTTTCATGTTACAGGTGATTCAGTGCATTTAAGTTAATTTCATGAATTTTAATGTGTTAAACATTATTTTAAAAATTTATTAAAAATAGTTAAGAAAGCTCTAGGCCTAATACTCACATGCATAAGAGAATCTACTTGTGGTGTAGTACATATATACAAAATAAGTCAAAATAAAATTGTGATAAAGTTTTGAAATTTTCACACTTTGGGTGAGGTACCTCACCATAATGGCTCTGGAGAATAGACAAACATCACTTATAAAAATGACTCTGGAGAACAGACAAACAGATCTGTATGCCTTGAACAATTTTTTTATCCTTGACAAATATGGTAGCTTTTAAAAGAAACAGTATGTCTCTGCATCTTCAGGGGCGTAGGAAATAATTTTTCATTGAGGGGGGGAGGACCGAAGGAACTAGATTGCGCCGACTCGACACCAACATATCCCAAGACAGGCTATCTCTCACACCACAGGCATTCACTGGGTATTCTTGTACACCTGTTTTGTGTGATTCACAATTATTGTAAATTATTTTTTAATTGTATCCAGCGTTCTCTACGCCGCCACACGTAGAGAGATTTTCGACGTTAACCCTCTCAGAGGAAAACAACAGCAGCTAGGTTCACCAAATTTGCGGGATATCTTTATTGGGAAGTAAGCTTCTCTCTATGTATAACAGATATACTCTACAACCTTGCAGACATTTGACCTTGAAGCTCTTGAGTGTCAAAGTACCCCATGTAGCGACCATCAAAAGCGTCAATATCTACCTTATTATTGGTGCTACAGGTTTGCAATGTGAAACCAACCTATAGGAAATCATGAACTGGATATTTTGGTCATATTTGGTCATATTTGACCTGGGACCCTTCCTTCAAGGTCAAACGTGGATACCCAAACTTAAAAGTGCATGCTTATACCTCGCGTATTATTGGTCCTAGAGGTTTGCAATGCAAAAACAACTTATAGGAAATCATTGGCTGGAAATCTTTTGATGTGATCAGATTTGACCTTTGGCTTCTCCTTCAAGGTTAAGTGATGGTTGATTGGCTTTGGTGAGTTGTCTTTCTGGTAGATACAATTTGCATCGGAGTACCGATGTGCTAGGTCTAGTTTTACTAGATGTTTCCAGAACTTGTGACCTTTCCTCCAAATGCCAGGCTGATGCAAGATCTATTTTTATCAATGTTAAGCCCCAAGTAGAGGGGGGTGTATAACCATTGTACTGGCTAGGTCAAATAAACACACAGTAAGAAAGAAGAGTTTTCTGGGAAATACCTCTTCAGCTGCTGTGCTAAACCTTGCTCTATGTGAATATTGGAATTACATATTTAAGTTCTAAATAATTAGCAAAAATGTAAATTAAATGTAGAAGTTGTCTTTCTGGTAGATACAGTGTACGCATGATTTTGGTCTGCACAAGAGAAATGTTTCACAGAAATTTACAAATCTCATGGCAGGCTAACTGAAAATATTCCTTTCACAAATCATAAAAATAAATATTTTATAGTTCAAATGGTAACATATACAATACTATAGGTGAACAGTGAACAGAGTCAAAGTGTTGTTTGACAACATATTTTTGAGTTACCTGAAAACATTTGCATAAACTTCAAAATTGGAGTTTAGTTCCATTTCAAAAAGTTGGGGCGGGTGAAAAGATATCCCCTCCCCAACTATCAGGTTGGGGGGCGACTGCCCCCGCTGCCCCCACTAGTTTCTATGCCTATGGTCTTGTACTTTTGGAGGAGAAGTTGTTCATGCTTACACAAACACCACAGAGTGATGCTATAAAGTCAA
This sequence comes from Sabellastarte sp. h YS-2021, assembly GCA_964017235.1. Taxonomy (NCBI): domain Eukaryota; kingdom Metazoa; phylum Annelida; class Polychaeta; order Sabellida; family Sabellidae; genus Sabellastarte; species Sabellastarte sp. h YS-2021. Next base: position 89,779,546 of record OZ024931.1, read on the forward strand.
CTGACAAAAAAGTGGAGGGTGAGAAATAACTTCCAAAAGACTTACATCAGCACAGTAGAAGGAAAGTGATCTGTGACCATTGTAACAGAGCAAGCATAGATGTACAAGACAGGAAACCCAGCAGGCACGCAACTTTGAAATCAGGTTGAATCCAACGGTGAAATCTGGTTGAAATACGTGTAGATTTTGCAAACCGTTTTTAGTTGGATCCAACCGGTGAAATCATGTTGAAACCAACTGTTGAATTCTGGTTGAATTCAATGATTGAAATTAGGTTGAAATATGCATAGATTTTGCAAACTGTTTTTGGTTGGATCCAACCGGTGAAATCATGTTGAAACCAACTGTTGAAATCTGGTTGAATTCAATGGGTGAAATCAGGTTGAAATACTTGTAGATTTTGCAAACCGTTTTTGGTTGGATCCAACCGGTGAAATCATGTTGAAACCAACTGTTGAAATCTGGTTGTATTTATGTGTGAAATCTGGTTGAAATACATGTAGATTTTGCAAACAGGTTTTGGTTGGATCCAATGCATGAAATAGGGTTGAATTCAATGGGTAAAATCAGGTTGTGATTGTCTTCATTATTTGAATCATTGTAGCTTGTGTGTCATAATTATAGCTTCTTAATAATATTATACAATAACTATCCATATGCATATTTTACACTTTGGATACAACTTCAAAGTAATTAATTCTTTCCAAGATGACATGTATTCATGAATCATTGTATATTCAATATTCTATATCTGATGAAATTGTAATGATACATAATTTTGCATCAAATATAATTCACCACTTTTTTCATGTCAGAAAACTAACTTATATTTAGTAGTTGGTAATGTGCATTTCAATGTCAGGACCTGTTTTCAACTCTAAATCAACGACATTTCAAGGTGTGTGCCTGCTGGGAAGCCTCTTTAACATACAGTCACATTTTTTCAAAGGACAGGCAAATCACCAACAATGGCTAAGATTGGTAAACTGCAACGACTACCTTATGTTTGTGACTTCAAATAACATGAGAAAAATGTAAATCAAAACCACAACATTTTAATTTTACCAAAGGGCTCCATACATTTATTAATCTAAGCTGAATTCAGAATAGCAAATACGGTCCAGTCCTTAACAGAATTTAGGTGATTAATTTTGATTAAGAGAAAAATTTAGCGGTATGGTATTTCCGGATTAATTTATGAAGGTCAAGGATATCATATCAAAAGAAAAACATTTGATAACTGAGACTTAAAAAATATGTCATGAGCTAATTGATGGCAATTCTGTCATTATGAATGGTTTGTACCAACCTGCACATGTTTATAGTTAATGTATACCGTATCATAATGTTTGTAGGTGGAAATAAACTTAACTGAAATAAACTGTCGTGAAGTGCCAAGCCCGTTGTGACAGTTTGTGGGTTTGCTTTTACGCCCACTGCAATTGAAAAAAAAAATCTATTTTACTGCATTGAGTACCTTTGCAGCAGTCATTTATTGACTTACACATTTTACACAAATATTTTTCGAATCTTTTGTATTTTATCAAAGAATTCATGGCAACACCTACCAAATTCCAGCCATTAAGTGTCCTGACAGTAGTCCTTACCTTAAGTACCCAACTTACGTAGCGGAGCGTAGTTGGGTACTTAAGGTAAGGACTATCCTGACAGATGTTCATCTCTTGTATTGTAAATACTTATCACATATTGTGGTTTACCGATTTTTTTCGGCCCATTAAGCAAATAGTAAATGTGACTTTTAATTGCAAGTTTTACAATTTTATTTGCACATTTGGGCTGAACTGCAGAATCCCCCTAACGGAAGGGGATAGTGCACTAACGATGCGACTCGACTTGGTCATAGACGTTCGTGGGTGTTGAAATTACGATGCGTCAGTTCATACATTATAAAGATTGATTTTTCATCAAAACTTTTAAAATACACCAAAATATCACTTACCTAATAAAATCTTATGATAATTAGCGTTTTTAAAGAAAACAATCACATTTTTAAGTTGTAACAGCTTTCAAGTGAAAACAAACTTCCCTCAATTTTTTAACCACAAATATAAATTATCACGAGATTCAATACTTGATCGGATAGGGTCAAATATCAAAATAAAAATTCGTTTTTTAGTTAAAACCGGCTAATTAATGAAATATATTTCTTCTGAAGTTCTTGACAAACACTACTAGACAGTATGACTTTCGTCGGTTTACCATTGTCTATTAGTTCCGACACGTTGACTCCAGTATTTCTTGGTGACTTACAGCACTAGAAGGGGATATGTGCATATCGCACCCACTTCAAATGGCTACCACTAACCCGCTGCCACAAATCGCACCCATTTTAAAAAGGTAGAGGATATTTACCCATGGCTGTGTACGCTAGATCACTTTCAAAGCTAGTGTACCCAATGGTTGTGTATGCAAGATTTATTTCACTGCTAGCGTACCCAACTGTTGTGTACGCTAGCAATGATACTGGTCTAGCATACCCAATGGTTGTGTACGCAAGATCTATATCTCTGCTATTGTACCCAATGGCTGTGTACGTACACTACTGGCATACTCCATGTTCCCAGTGGTTGTGCACCCTAGATTAATAGCATTCTTAGCGTACCCAACGGTTGTGCACACAAGATCCATTTCACTGCTAGCCTGCCCAATGGTTGTGTATGCTAGCAGTGATATGGGTCTAGCGTACCCAACGGCTGTGTACGCAAGACCCATATCACTGCTAGCATACCCAACGGCTGTGTGCGTACACCAGTGGCATACCCAACTATCCTGCACTCAAAGCGTTCGAGTCCCACAAGTGGCAATGCTGAGGACCTGTCCCAATATGACCCTGGCTGTTGAACGGGACGTTAAACCCCAACTTTGACTTTGCACTCAAAGCAGTGAACTTATGTTCCCAATGGTTGTGCACCCTAGACCAATAGCATTGTTAGTGTACCCAACGGTTGTGTACACAAGATGTATTTCACTGCTACTGTCCACCAATGGTTGTGTACACTAGCAGTGCTATTGGTCTAGTGTACCCAACGGTTGTGTACACATGATCTATATCACTGCTAGCATACCCAACGGATGTGTATATACACTAATATCATAGCCAACTATCCTGTATCCAATTAAAGCACTAAGTTCTATTTTTCCAATGGTTATGTACCCTGGACTTATCATTATCTCATTGTTTTTTTTTGTTAGTGTACCCAAAAGCTGTGTAAGGTATTGGCATACCCAAATACCCTGTACCCAAGGAAGTGAACTCTTATATTCCCAATGGTTGTGCACCAAAGATCAATATCATTGCTGGAATACCCAGCAGCTGTGTACACAAGATCCATATCACTACTCAGGGTTGAGATGAAAAACACGCCCGGGTATTACCTGCCCGGGAAAACCCGGGAAATCCCGTGCTGGGCAATACTCCAAAAGTGGGCAATACTGGGCAATACTATTTTTTAACCCAAATCTGGGGAAAAACCAATGATAAACATTATTTAAGCTTCATAATACTCTAAAGATGTGCAAGGTTTTATTATAAGTATATAACATATATATGACAGTACATGAATACAATATTTAAATGGAATGAAATATATCAGCACTGAATGAGTACATAAATACAATTGTACATTTGTACAACTTAGGCATTGGGGTCATTTGAAGATTAGAATAGCTTCTACTTATTTCTATCCACTCAATGCCAGTGAAGCCATACTGTTAATGCGGTGTCTCAAAACCTTATTACTGACAAGCCAGAGTTAAGCTATCAAGCCAGAGTTTATACTACCTGATGATAGCCCTAGAATGGTGGGGTAAATAGTTTAATTGTAATTATGAAATGGACAAGTATAAACCCCTCTTTTGTATCATACTTGAAAGTGACACCAGTAGCAAACATGTTTGATTGTTTATATATGCTAATGTATACAGTTTTAATTCTGTCCACTGATTTAAGTGAAACCAATTCATACTTTGCAGGTTGTCTAAAAATAGCCAAAGAGATTACTCAGTATTACCCAGTATTGCCCAGTAATGGCCATTATTACCCAGTTAGGACAAATTTTTATATGTGACAGTATTATAACTTATTAAAGTATTACCCGTAAGAACAAGTTTTTAAGACGTGACAATATTATCAGATAATTTAATAACACTAGTGCTTTCTATAGAGTAGTTAAAATCTGTCTTTTGGTTTAATAAACCCATTAAGTCCAGTATTGCCCAGTAAAGGTCATTATTACCCAGTTAGGACAAAAATTTTTTCTGACAGTATTATAATCTCTTAAAATATTGCCCACTGGCAGTAAGAACAAGTTTTTAATCTGTGACAATATTATCATTTCTAATAGTCACAGACCATTTAATAACACTAGTGCTCTTTATAAAGTAGTTAAAATCTGTCTTTTTGTGTAATAAACCTATTAAGTCCAGTAATTACCCGGTATTGCCCAGTAAAACCCGGTTTTTCTCAACCCTGTCACTACTAGCGTACCCAGTGGTTGTGTACACTGGCAGTAATATTGGTCTAGTCACTCTAGTGCACATAAGACCTACATCCTTGCTAGTGTATGTAGCAAACAGCTCCAAATCTTTACAGCCTACCCAATTTCTCATTGTCATAGGTAGTATGTACTGAATGGCTGTGCACACAATATCAGTACCTTTCACAGCATTCTCAACAGGTCTGCATCCAAGGCATTGTGAAGCAATTAGTTTTTAAGGAAGTTTTTTGAGTAGTCAGAAATATGCCAAGGATCACTCTCTGAATTAAAATTATGCAGCTTAGCATGGGTTTGCACTGTGAAAGAGCAGAATAATTTGGTTATTGTTACATTTTGACAAAGTTTAAAGGGCATGTCAGAAATGAGCTAAGGAAGAAGTGATTACACTAGCAGTGATCTTGGTACATAACCGTTGGGTATCCTAGTGATGATATAGATCTTGCATACACAGCCGTTGCGCACGCTAGACCAATATCACAACTAGTATACACAGCCATTGGGTAAATAACCACTCCATTTTAAAAGTGATATTTTAGCAGATGTGCTTAACAATTGCATAGAATATATATGAGGTCACGGAAATCTGTGGGGTTCCCATTAAATGTATGTGTAGAAAATATTTTACTTCAAGATCAAAATTCACGGACAACTCATTAATATTCATGAGGTCATGGATTTCCATGGGGGTTTCATTTTTTTTTTGTTAATTAAAATAGTCTTATGCTTTAATCTATATTCAGGCTTATTAAATCTTGCTACTAACACTAGCCAGAGCACACTTGAAAAGGAATTTGGTCCAGGAATTCTTTCTAATGTCTCCTGTAGTGTTAATCCCAATTACAATTTCAAGTGTTCCCATTTCAGTGATGGAATTAATTACAATTACACTTTTGTTTTGTTTTCATACACAATTTGCTGTTGTGTAGTAAAAAGAATAATGGCCAAACTGTTCTTTGATTGAAAAGAATAGTTCAAAGACAGTGGAGCTATAGCTAATACAACAAAAATGAAGCCACATGTAATACAATTCAAAGGGTTTTACGTCATAATAGTTTTGCTTTGATGCACAAGGAAAGTCAATGTATACACATCTGATACTGCTAATCCCAAAGCCTAACATAAGAAGCCATTCCCATAGATTCACTTTGTGATTTAACTTAGTAAGTTGTTATGCATCACAATTACCTAATTTGTCAATTTAAAATTTAAAAAATAAACCAACATCTTGTCCATTTTAAGTAAAAAATATTTTGGGGCGAAATGTCCTACTTTAAAATGGGGGCAAAATTGCTGGGGGCAAAACTGATGCCCAAGTTATTTTGGTGGCAAAACTGATGGGGGCGAAATTGCTGGGGGCGAAATTGAAGTAAACCATATTTGACGATTCCATAGCATTTTTCAACAATATTTAACTTAAAGATCAAATTTGCAGACTACGTACTCATTTATATTCATGAGGTCATGGTATTCTGTGGGGTTCCCAACATATTTAAGCGTCCCGCAAGGGACGCTTGTTTGTGTATGGGAGACCTTCAGGCTCCGCCGGCTCCGCATTTTGTTTTCCTTATAACTCTGTAACCGTTAGGCGGATTCTTTTCAAATTTGGCAGGTTTAGGCAGTAGCCTTGGGGAATTTTTTTGAATATGCTGCAGTGACATTTCAACCAATCAGAGAGGTCACATGACCAAAAATGTCTTTTTTCGATGGGGAAGCTTGTCCAGATGATAACTTGAAAGGAATTTTATCAATTCACCTGAAACTTGGCAAATACATTCATTCTATTAAAATCTGGAAATCATTAGATTTTGGCATTGATTGGTTAGGAAATGGCCGAGTAATTACGGTAATGATTAATTAATCATTATGAATTTTCCAAATAAGGAAAACACAAAAATGCTTATATCTCGAAAACCGTGCTAGATAGAGCGATTTCGACGAAATTTTTGACCCACTATCTGCGCAGAGTAGTTATCCCAATTTTCAAAAAATTTTTGTCTCGCCAAAAATGGCGGCCATTTTGAATTTTCAAATTTTTCGCAAAAATTGCAAAACATAAAAATGCTTATATCTCGAAAACTGTACTAGATAGAGCGATTTCGATGAAATTTTTGACCCACAGGGTATCTCTGCGGAGTAGCCATACCTATTTTCAAAAAAATTTTATCTTGTCAAAAATGGCGGCCATTTTGAATTTTCGAATTTTTCGCAAAAATTGCAAACCATAAAAATGCTTATATCTCGAAAACCCTGCTAGATAGAGCGATTTCAACGAAATTTTTGACCTACAGGGTATCTCTGCGGAGTAGCCATGCCAATTTTCAAAGAAATTTTGTCTCGCAAAAAATGGCGGCCATTTTGAATTTTCGCATTTTTCGCAAAAATTGCAAAACATAAAAATGCTTATATCTCGAAAACCGTGCTAGATAGAGCGATTTCGACAAAATTTTTGACCCACAGGGTATCTCTGCAGAGCAGCTATCCCAAAGAGCTTTCACTCGGTGAAGTTTCAGACCCGTAGCTAATTATTCACCTACTCAAAATGAGTAAATGCTAATTATCTCTAAAACTATTGTGGATACCCAATTTTTATCAAATAACTCATTCATGTACTTTTGGGAGAGCTTTCACATGGTGAAGTTTCAGACCCGTAGATAATTACTCACCTACTCAAAATGAGTAAATGCGAATTACCTCTAAAAGTATTGCAGATAGCCAATTTTTCTCAAATAACTCATTCACCTACTTTTGGGAGAGCTTTCACTCTGAAGTTTCAGACCCGTAGCTAATTACTCACCTACTCAAAATGAGTAAATGCTAATTATCTCAAAAACTATTGCGGATACCCAATTTTTATCAAATAACTCATTCATGTACTTTTGGGAGAGCTTTCACATGGTGAAGTTTCAGACCCGTAGATAATTACTCACCTACTCAAAATGAGTAAATGCGAATTACCTCTTAAAAGTATTGCAGATAGCCAATTTTTCTCAAATAACTCATTCACCTACTTTTGGAAGAGCTTTCACATGGTGAAGTTTCAGACCCGTAGCTAATTACTCACCTACTCAAAATGAGTAAATGAGAATTATCTCTAAAAGTATTGCAGATAGCCAATTTTTCTGAAATAAATCATTCACCTACTTTTGGGAGAGCTTTCACTTGGTGAAGTTTCAGACCCATAGCTAATTATTCACCTACTCAAAATGAGTAAATGCGAATTATCTCTAAAAGTATTGCGGATACCCAATTTTTATCAAATAACTCATTCTTCTACTTGTGGGAGAACTTTCACTTGGTGAAGTTCCAGACCCGTAGGTAATTACTCACCTACTCAAAATGAGTAAATGTGAATTATCTCTTAATAGTATTGCAGATAGCCAATTTTACTCAAATAACTCATTCACCTACTTTTGGAAGAGCTTTCACACACAAAAATGAAAAACTGTGAATATCTCGGAAAAGCTATTTCTTCTCCTTTAATGCTCGGCGGGAGATACACACCGCGGCAGTGGTCTTGTCAAAAATTTTGTTCTCCCCAAAAATGGTGGCCATTTTGAATTTTCAAAGTTTTTGCAAAACACAAAAATGCTTATATCTTGAAAACCATGCTAGATAGAGCAGACTGTGCTGACTGGTTGCCACAACAGTATAAGGCTAGAAACGAAGCATTTTCTTAATACTTTAGTACTCACATTTATATCCTTTTTGGGACGCTTTGTTTTTGCTATGCAAAAACATTATCTTTTTTTTTGCGAGCGATCCTCTAGTTTTAATGTCCATACATGTTGTATTGTTTATATATGGATTGTGCCACACCACAATGAGCTGTCAGTTGTGTAGCTTTATCAAAATAAAATTTCTGGATTTTCATCAATTTTGCTACAGAATATGATAGTTCACACATGAAAATGAAAAATTGTGAATATCTCGGAAAAGCTATTTCTTCTCCTATAATGCTCAGCTGGAGATAGACACCGCGGCAGTGGTCTTGTCAAAAATTTTGGTCTCCCCAAAAATGCTGGCCATTTTGAATTTTCAAAGTTTTTGCAAAACACAAAAATGCTTATATCTCGAAAACCGTGCTAGATGGAGCGAACTCAACAAAATTTTTGACCTGCTGGGTATCTCTGCAGAGTAGCCATACCAATTTTCAAAATATTTTTGTCTCGCCAAATATAGCGGACATTTTGAATTTTCGAATTTTTTGCAAAACACAAAAATGCTTATATCTTGAAAACCGTGCTAGATAGAGCAGACTGCACTGACTGTGATGATCTGCTAATTAAGCGGCCCGTCAGGGACGCTTATTTGTTTTCACCGGAGTTCGACTGATCACCGTTGCCGACGCCATCGGAGGCTCCGGATTATGGTCTCCCTTGAATAACTTCTTAGCCTTTCAAATTTTTCTTTCCTTCTTATCTTTCTTTAAAACTATAGGGGCGGGAAAATTTTTTTGGATACTTTGCCCAGACATTAAGCTTTACTTAAGGTAACCTTAAGCATAAATCCAAAACACCCGTCATCGCGTTTCGGAAAAAACCACACACCTGTGCTATAAAATTTATCTGGTACATTCTAGACCAAATTTCCAAGGTCGGAAAGGATTTTCTCATCAATCGCACCATAGATACCTGAATGGGAGGCGTTTTATTTTTGTAAATTTTTAAAAAATGAGTACTTGGTCTGTATCTCAAAAATGGTTAGGATTTCGGCGTTTTGTTGGAATAACTTATTGAGCCACTTTTTGATAATCTTTCACATGCCGAAGTTTTAGCCCTGTATCTGCAATCTTAAGGTCACCTTAATGTCAAAAAAGGGGGTTTTAGTCCTCCAGTTCACTTAGTTTTTCACTTTTTTCAACCAAATTTGGCACATATATTAAGATTTGCCAAAGGAATATCCTGACTTTATGGTGACCTTAAACTCAAAATGTTAATGGACATATGGCCTGCTTAAAGTCATCAAATTGGAATAAAATCCTCTGGCTCCTTTCTTTTTCCATTTCTTTATATTGAAATTATCACTGCTATTAAAGTAGATAAAAATAATACTTAAACTCTGGTCACCTTAAACTCTCAGTATGAATGGAGTTGTAGCCACCTTAAAGTTAAATAAGGGGGCTTTCAGCCTCCAAGTATCTTATTGTTCGACTGACCTCAGTTAAACTTTGCACACCTATAAAGGATGGCAAACCAAAGGGTTATCCTGGCTTTAAGGTGACCTTAAACTGTTAATATAATTTTGGCCCCCCCTAAAGTCATAACATTTGAATAAAGCCGTCTGGCTCTTTTCTTTTTCCATATCTAACATATATTGATATTGAAGGGACATTCTCATATTATGGTCACCTTAAAGTCGCAATATGAATGAAGTTATGGTCACCTTACAGTGAAAAAGGAAGTTTCAGCCTTCAGCTATCTTATTGTTCAACTGACATGAGCTAAACTTTATGCACTTATAAAGGATGAGAAAAGGGACATTCATATTTTATGGTCACCTTAAAGTCCCAATATGAATGAAGTTATGGCCACCTTGCAGTGAAATTATGGCGTTTTTAATCTCCAGCTATTGTATTGTTCAGCTGACCTCAATTTAATTGTGCACACTTATTAAAGATGAAAATAGGGACATGTAATATACACAATGCAATAAAGTTCACAGTTTCTATTGCTTATGATGTATATGTTGACATCTTTTATGGGTGACTTCTTTTTCATCAGGGCCGCTTTGTTTTTGTCAGCAAAAACATTCTTCTAGTTTTCATTGCATTATAATCTCTTCACAAATAAGAGACAAAAAAGTGAAGTTTAGTTTTACAACAACTAACTATAAGTTGTTTTAAAACAGTGAGTTAATGGTGACCATTCACCATGGCAATAAGATACACATGATTCTTTTTGTTTGCTGTAGTTGCTTATACATTTATCAGGACATAAGAGACTGTAATAAAGGCTGCAGCGTTTCATCGGTTATTTACTGATGATGCAGTCTAGTTAAAACCCAAGGTCAAAGAAATGAAACAAATCTTGAAAGCAACTAAAATAAAATACAAGTAACCTACTTGACTTTATTTAGTTTAAATCAATGGCTATATATTATTATATTTTCTAATTATAAATACTTCCATTTTCAGTTTTATTATCTTTTCCCCATTGCAGATTGTGACTTTATGCATAAAAAATATATACATACATTATTAACCAGGATTTTTTTTTTATCCATTTCTTGCAGAGGCTGTGTGAGTCTTCTTTTCACCATTAGTATCTAGTAGGGCTGGCAGTTGGTTTCTTGTGGGTGACGTGAAAGATCTTTCCTGGGTAAAACTCACTATAGCAAGGTCAAAGGTCAAATCAAAGTCATAGCATGACGTTGGATACCTACACCCCTTAACCAATGTCCCTACCAAGTAACAACTTCCTACACCTTACGGTTTCTGAGATATAGCCCAGACAAAATTTTATAGGTCAAGATCACTATGGCAACTTGGCAAGGTCAAAGGTCAAATCAAGGTCATGCCATGGTGTTGCACACCTACACCCCCTAACCAGTGTCCGTACCAAGTATCAACTTCCTGCACCTTACGGTTTCTGAGATACAGCCAAGACAAACCTTTTCCCACCACCTGCCCACCCATCCAGACACCATGGGTGAAAACAATACCCTGACAGTCCTTCAGGGCTGTGGGTCGAAAATAATCCTTTCTGTATTAATAAAAATAGTGTAATATTTCCTGTTGCAAATGCCAGAACCACTAGCCTTCAAAATAAGCGTACATAAATGTATATTATGAACAAATGTTTAAAGCAAAAGAATTTGCAAAATATCAAGGTTTTCAGGATTTTGAACTTTACATTAAATTACAAATAATTTAAATTAATGTGGAAGCAATGACAAAAAAAAAAAAAAAAAAAAAAAGCTTGCAATGTACCAATTTACTGTTAAAGTTATATATCTAGTGAAGATAAATAAATGATACCAATACGACATTTTGTATTAATTTCAGAATTTTTTTCCTCCCAGTTTGAAAGACAAAGTCAAAGTTGGTGTTTTACATCCCGTTCAACAGCTAGGGTCATATTGGGACAGGTCTTCTGCATTGTCACTTACTGGATTCGAACCCACACAGAGGGTACTGGCTGTGATAAGATGCCACACTTTCTAACCACTAGGCCACCGAGGACCTCTCCCAGTTTCAGGGTTGGGACAAATACAGAAAAAAGATTGCAAATACAAATATAAATACAGTAATTTCTCCATCGGCAAATACAGATACAGATACAAATACAGATGATTTTTAGAAGGCAAATACAAATACAAATACAGATACACAGAGTCCAAATACAAATATAAATACAAATACATCCAGCTAGAACCTCGAACTGCAATTAGGGATAAAGTACGACAGAGAAAAGGCTTACATTATTTTGTAATCAGTACTTCAAAGTGGCCAAGATTGGGTTTTTTGCCGGACAAAACCTATTTTTTCCAGGACAGTGGATAAAATTGGATGAAACCCCCTTTTTCCTGACTAAACTTATCTAGCAGATAAGTTACTTTAAAGTTACTTTAAACAATGTAGAAAGTATACAGGATCATTGCTAATCATTTAAACACTTAAAACAAAAACAGTGAATACACTACTTTAATATTTTAAATCATTCAGGGTGAAAAGGCAGATTAAAAATATCAAGTGACAAGAGTGTGACACTGAGAGACTGAGATTATAGGAATAGGATATAAGTAAAAGCAATAGCTACCTAATAATTTTTTTATTTCACTATATATATATATTTCCATAATCTGTCAATAACTCAGGTGTGACATGTTTCAACCTTAGAAGGAATAAGATTTCCAGTGACAATAGATATTGTGTGCAATGATTCTTGAGGCAGAAGGTGTTACAATGCCCTCGGCTTTTATTTTATATAAGCTTTTATTTCACAAAACAATTGACACAAAAGTCATTGTGAGGGATTTATGAACCCAGATTTTATTGTGGTTGACATCTGTTGTAATGAACACCAGCTACTAAATTCCCAATTGCAATTGTGTCCAGTATTCATGGCCATCAAATGTGTCATTTAAACATAGCTTATAGTTGTTGAAGTTTACAATATGGTTAGCAATCTGTTTTCCTATCCTCATTGCCCACACTTATAATGGTGTTTTGATATCACTCCTGAATAAGTGTAAGGCCACCTTACATTAACCTTATGAGGACTGGACTGATTGAGCAGTCTGAGCCTCTTACACTGAGACAATAGGTAGCTAGGGTGGAGGGGGTTGTGGCTTCCCTCTGTATTTGTTTAATTTGACACTGTACAAAACAATGCTACTAGTGAATGACTGGGAATATATATCTACTTCTCACTTTGCCTTTAGTAGAAAGCTTAAGTAAATGGAGTATCATTTAAGGTGTGTATGACACAAGAAATAATATCTGTATTTGGGTATTTGATATGTATTTGATCAAATACACCCAAATACAATGATCAAATACAAGTACAAATACACAGATTTTAAAAATTGCAAATACAGATACAAATACATGTTTTGGGGTGTATTTAAATACAAATACAAATACAGATACGTATTTGTACCCAACCCTGCCCAGTTTGAAAGAAACAGAGAAAATATATTTGTAACCAAAATTGGTATACTGACCATACTTGGGATGCAGCACTGCTTGCTATTTAGTTATGTTTAGTTTTTGTCAATCTACCAATTCATATCTCCTGATTTTTTTCACATTTTAAGTTTAATCTTATTGTCTAAATTCTTATTAAATTGTTATTTATTATATCCCCAGATGAAAGTCGGGGATATATTGATTTCACGACTGTTGTGCCACCACCGCCGCAAGTTTTGACTTGTGTGCATGATAACTGTAAAAAAACCTTCATGGATTTCATTCAAATTTTGCACACACATGTATTTGGGTCAGGAGAGGAACCCTATTTTAAGGTGACCTTAAACTCCCAATAATAAAGAACTTATGGCCACCTTAAGGTCAGAATTTTGACTTAATGCCCTCTAGGTCACAGACTCTGTGGCTTATCTGGCTCAGATTTTATCTGGAACACATTTCTATATTCTCCCTACATATACCAAAAATCAAAACTCTATGTTAAGGTTAAAATTGTTTTTGAGACCCATAAAAGACTATACTTAGACGTTTTTTTCGACATTTTCCCATATTTTCCCCTTTAACTTCAAAGTGGTAAGTCTGACATGTCTGTAACTGTAGTAGATATAACTTCTACATGTACTCTAAATCTGTGAAAAATTGTAAGTCTGTAACTTTAATTTTAAGGTCACCTTAAAGTCTCTAAATTGCCCACAGAGACCCAATTTATGGACTTTTTGCCACTTTGAAGGCCTATAGCTGTCAAATGATGAAACTGATACAGCTGAAATCTCATCTGGGAATAATGAGTACTATGTTCTGTTCACATGTGAGAAAAGTCAAGGCTTTAAACAGATGTTTAGCCTGTGTATGAGGACCAAAACACCCACCCGAGTGACCCTTTTACGATATTTTCAACATATTTAATCCTGTAACTTGGAAATGGTAAGTCTGACAAGCCTCTAACTGTAGTAGGTATAACTTCTACTTGAAATCTCTGTCTTTCAAAAAAAACTTTAAGTCTATAAATTTAGTTTTAAGGTCACCTTAAGTGAAAAATAGTTTATAATAATTGTGAATCACAAAAAATGGGTGCAGCAAAAAATACTCAGTGAATGCTTGTGGTGTGACAGATGGCCTGTCTGGGGATATGTTGGCGTCGAGTCGACGCAATCTAGTTTCAGTACTGCCTTCCCAGCCTCAATAGTGTCAAAAAATTTGTGGATATCACTGTTTTGTGGTCATCAATGTATTAAGTTTTGAAAGATGGAAACAGATGTGCATGTCTTCAGTTGTTTCTTTTATTCCATACATGTAGGCATTATTTGTTATTTTTCACATAACTACTTTATAATTAATTTCTTTGTGTTTTACAGTGGGAAATGTGAGCATTCAAAATGACATCGGGAATTTGATGAAGAGACTTTTGGATGCTGTTAAGCAGGTAAGTTTAGAAATATAAAATTAAATAACTAACCTCTAACCTTTACAAATTTTCAGGCTTTTACATGTCAATTGCATCGCAAATTAAATTATCTCTGAAGCTGTTTGATTGCTTAATGGTGTGTCATCAAGTTTGGATATTGCTTCAGTTAAATATATTAAAATTTGTTGCATTTGTTCTAGTAGTAGTGGTGGCTTTCTTACACTCATAGCCAAAACTGGTCAAAAGTGTCTGATACTTTTGTCGACGTGACTTTTTGGCTTAGTATATTGTATTGAAAATTGTTATTTTGTCAGTGTCAAGCAAGGTTTGGTGGAAAGTCAGAGCTAGCAACTGAAAGTGACAGCAGGTATGAAAGAGATATTAACTAGTTCAATAAAATACATTTTATCTATGTAAACTTTGAATAGTGCAGTAGAAGCTCAGTAAGTATGCCTCCCAAATTAAACTGAAAGATAAGCTTACATCTCTGCTTGTCATTTCTCCTTTAATTGTATCCCCGACGCGAAGCGGGGATACTATGGATTCATCATCGTTGTCGTCCGCGCCCGCGTCCGCAGAGATTTCTTGTTAGCGACCTACAGTCCACATTTCTTTCCGGATTTCTTTCATATTTGGCAGGTGGCTTGATATGGTAGAGGACTCGCCACCCTATCTTTTTGGTAGGCTTTATGTCTAAATTAGGCCTGTGGTAGACAAAAATGTCTAAAATGTGGAATATTGCTTGTTAGCGACCTACAGTCCACATTTCTTTCCGGATTTCTTTCATATTTGGCAGATGGCTTGATATGGTAGAGGACTCGCCACCCTATCTTTTTGGTAGGCTTTATGTCTAAATTAGGCCTGTGGTAGACAAAAATGTCTAAAATGTGGAATATTGCTTGTTAGCGACCTAAAGTCCACATTTCTTTCATATTTGGCAGGTGGCTTGGTATGCTAGAGGACTCGCCACCCTATCTTTTTGGTAGGCTTTATGTCTAAATTAGGCCTGCGGTAGACAAAAATGTCTATAATGCATTAAAAGTCATGAAATCATGCACTAAATCACTTATAACTTGAAAAGTGTTGCATGTAGAGCATTTTGTTAAAATATGTTATTCAGATACTTTTTTCATAGCTACAACATGGTGAGTAACTTGGGTGTCTGTCTCAATAGCTAAGTGAGTAATAGCTACTTTTGAGCTTTTCAGTAACTTCCATCATGAGTAAAATCACTTGTAACTTGAAAACTATTGCATTTACACAATTTTGTATAAATATGTTATTCAGCTACTTTTGGGTCAGCTATAACATAGTAAAATTTCAGACCTGTAGCTCATGGCATAGCTGAGTAATAGCTACTTTTAGGTTATCACTGTTGAGTAAATTACTTATAACTTCAAAAGTATTACATTTAGAGTATTTTATTTCAATATGTTATTCACCTATTTCGGAGTCAGCTATAACGTAGTGAAGTTCCACACCTGTGGCTCATTGCATAGCTGAGTAATAGCTACTTTGAAGTTCACACTGTTGAGTAAATCAGTTGTAGTTGGAAAACTATTGCATTTACAGAAATTTGTGTAAATATGTTATTCAGCTACTTTTGGGTCAGCTATAACATAGTGAAATTACAGACCTGTAGCTCATGGCACAACTGAGCAATAGCTATTTTCAGGTACTGACTGTTGAGTAAATGACTTGTAACTTGAAAAATATTGCATTTGGAGTATTTTGTTAAAATATGTTGTTCACCTACTTTTGGGTCAGCTATAACATTGTGAAATTACAGACTTATAGCTCATGGCATAGCTGAGCAATAGCTATTTTCAGGTTCTCACTATTGAGTAAATCAGTTGTAACTTGAAAACTATTGCATTTACAGTATTTTGCTTAAATATGTTGTTCACCTAATTTTGGGTCAGCTATAACATAGAAAAAATTCAGACATGTAGCTCATTGCATAGCTGAGTAATAGCTACTTTGAGGTTATCACTGTTGAGTAAATCAGTTATAACGTGAAAACTATTACATTTACAGTATTTTGTTTAAATATGTTATTCACATAATTTTTGGTCAGCTATAACAGAGTGAAATTGCAGACCTCTATGTCATGGCATAGCTTAGCAATATCTACTTTCAGGTTCTCACTGTTGAGTAAATCATTGTATCCACTGGATAGCCGCAGTTTGTAGAGAGATTTCACCATTACCGCTCTAACAAAAAAAATATTAGCTAGCCTTCTCAAGTTTGCAAGGTATATTAGAGGGTGCATCACAGTATTCTATTGGTAGGCTTTATGTCTAAATTAGGCCTGTGGCTAAATTACTTGCCTACTAAAAATGAGTAATTCTGCATTTTCTCTAAAAGTATTGCAGATAGCAAATTTTTCTTAAATAACTCATTCACCTACTTTTGGGAGAGCTTTCACATGCTGAAGTTCCAGACCTGTAGGTAATTACTCACCTACTCAAAATGAGAAAATGCGAATTATCTCTAAAAGTATTGCAGATAGCCAATTTTTCTCAAATAACTCATTCACCTACTTTTGGGAGAGCTTTCACATGGTGAAGTTTCAGACCCGTAGGTAATTACTCACCTACTCAAAATGAGTAAATGCAAATTATCTCTAAAAGTATTGCAGATAGCCAATTCTTGTCAAATAACTCCTTCACCTACTTTTGGGAGAGCTTTCATTGGTGAAGTTTCAGACCCGTAGGTAATTACTCACCTACTGAAAATGAGTAAATGCAAATTATCTCTAAAAGTATTCCAGATAGCCAATTTTTGTCAAATAACTCCTTCACCTACTTTTGGGAGACCTTTCACTTGGTGAAGTTTCAGACCTGTAGCTAATTATTCACCTACTCAAAATGAGTAAATGCTAATTATCTCTAAAAGTATTGCAGATATCCAATTCTTATCAAATAACTCATTCATCTACTTTTGGGAGAGCTTTCACATGGTGAAGTTCCAGACCCGTAGGTAATTACTCACCTACTGAAAATGAGTAAATTCGAATTATCTCTAAAAGTATTGTAGATAGCCAATTTTTCTCAAATAACTTATTCGCCTACTTTTGAGAGAGCTTTCACTTGGTGAAGTTTCAGACCCGTAGCTAATTATTCACCTACTCAAAATGAGTAAATGCAAATTATCTCTAGAAGTATTGCAGATAGCCAGTATTTCTCAAATAACTCATTAATATGAAAACAACTTATAGGAAGTCATGGGCCGCAAATCTTTTCATGTGGTCAGATTTGACCTTGGGCCCCTCCTGCTTATTATTGGTCCTAGAGGTTGGCAATGTGAAAACGACTTATAGGAAATCATGGGCTGTGAATCTTTTGATGTGGTCAGACTTCACCTTGGGCCCCTGCTACAGGGTCAAATAAGGGTAGCCAAACTTAAAAGTGCTTTCAGCTTGCTTATTAACGAAAAATGCTGTTTATCTTTTAAACTATGTTAGTTGGCCTTTGTCGGTGGATACATCCAGCATCTGGCCACAGATGCGTCCTTAGTCTGGTTAATTTATAGGCACCCACAACAGTGATGTTTATATTGACTGTGTTGATGATTTTTGTTCAGAAACACCTCACACTATAAGTTTGCCTCTAAAGACTTAGATTATCAATAAAATAACATCTTGGCAGTATTTAGAATGTTTACATATGGATATGCTTGGGATTACAGGGTAAGTGTTTTGTGCTCTGCATGGGAGGCTGTACTACAACATGGCCTGATACACAGTAGGAAAACACTGTCAACCATCAAGTAAGTCATATTGGTTATAAATAGTGTTGTTAGCCAAGTGCTGGTATTCTGGCTTTCATTCATATATCTTAGAAATGAGCTAAACTGTATTTCCAATTAATAGAGTATAATGTGTAATATAGATAAAACATTTAAATGGGATTCCAATAATACCCATCTTGTATAATTGTTTGATTTACCAAACCCCATCTGTTTATGTGACAAGTTATTATGTATTGGTGTAATGGTAATGAACATCTTCAAATAAAAAGTTGATTTGTAATCATTGCCATATTTATTGTTCTGTATGTTGAGGTATATTGTGTGGTGTGTTTTTTACATAAACAAACATGAAGGTGGGTCTCTTTGTGTGTTGTAGACAAGTCACAGAAATGACAGGTTTATCCAAAATTGGAACAGGGATTTCCACATTAGAAACTGAGCCGGGTAAGTATGGCTATTTTGATTCTTATAATTGTTTTTTAGGTTGCATAGTTCTTTGTGTGCTTTACACCAGCATTCCTTTGTTGTATTTTTATGAGAGACTTTGTGTATGATTATGTTGTAAGTATTATGAAAAATTTTTCTTTAAAAACAAAAAAAAAACAAGTATGGCACCCAAGACGGAGCTTCTTCAAGAGTTGGTAAGTTGGTTGTCACAATGACTTCTGCTTACACCACTTGTGGGTAAGTTGTTATAATTACTGCTAATATGTGCTTAAAATGGAATAAAAAGAAGTAGTATAAATCACGGTCTTTACAGTTACAGCAGTTTCTTTAGTTCGATCGAAACTTTAAAAAAATACCCTTATTCCATCAGGCATTGACTGCTTTTTTTGTATTTCAGGTTTTGCATAAATTCTATGCTAGTTTGTATTTAATTAAGATTTTCTGCTGATTAATAATGGTACTAATTTGTGGTGTGGCGATGTTTGAAGAAGTTCGATTGTTCACTCCATAAGTGCCCAGAAAACAAAGTATGTACAAACGTCGCAAATTTGGACTCCGTAAAACCTTTACAAATCACCAGTGTGACTCCAAATTTTATTGTCACCCAAACATAAAATGAATAAATATGCAACATGGTGATATTTATCCCAAATATCTTTGGATAATATGTTTCCATCACATTTTGACCTAGTTTCAAGATGTTTTTTGTGGGTTGCTGTATTTGTATCCACCGGAAGCATCCGGTGGATACTTTGGTTTAGGGTTCGCTACGCCGCCGCCGCGCGTAGAGAGATTTTCGGCGTTAATGCTCTAAGAGGAAAACAACAGCAGCTAAGTTCACCAAATTTGCAGGATATCTTCATTGGGGGGTAAGCTTCTCTGTGAAGGAAAATAGCCTCATTCTGAAAAACAAGGTGGCCGCTACAGGCATTTCTTTAAAAATAATTACATTTTTCTCCTGGCTGTTCTTCATAGGTAGAAGGTTGAATCTCTTCATAGGTGATATGTATGACACATATACATGTCCTCTACAACCTTGCACACATTTGACCTTGAAGCTCCTAACTCAAGGTCATCCACGGAGTGCCGAAGTAACCCACATCGAGGACTTTAAAAGTGCCTATATCTCCCTTATTATTGGTCCTAGAGGTTTGCAATGTGAAGCCAACCTATAGGAAATCATGTGCTGCAAATCTTCTGATGTGGTTAGATTTGACCTTGAACCCCTCCTTCAAGGTCAAACGAGGATAGCCAAACTTAAAAGTGCTTATAACTCGCTTATTATCGATCCTAGAGGTTTGGGATGGTAAACCAACATATAGGAAATCATGTGCTGCGAATCTTCTGATGTGGTCAGATTTGACCTTGGACCCCTCCTTCAAGGTCAAACGAGGATAGCCAAACTTAAAAGTGCTTATAACTTGCTTATTATCGATCCTAGAGGTTTGGGATGGTAAACCAACATATAGGAAATCATGTGCTGCGAATCTTCTGATGTGGTCAGATTTGACCTTGGACCCCTCCTTCAAGGTCAAATGAGGACAGCCAAACTTAAAAGTGCTTATAACTTGCTTATTATTGGTCCTAGAGGTTTGGGATGGTAAAGCAACATATAGGAAATCATGGGCTGGGAATCTTCTGGTGTGGTCGGATTTGACCTTGGGCCCCTCCTTCAAGGTCAAACGAGGACAGCCAAACTTAAAAGTGTTTATAACTTGCTTATTATTTGTCCTAGAGGTTTGGGATGGTAAACCAGCATATAGGAAATCATGGGCTGGGAATCTTCTGGTGTGGTCGGATTTGACCTTGGGCCCCTCCTTTAAGGTCAAACGAGGATAGCCAAAGGTAAAAGTGCCTATAACTCACTTATTATTGGTCCTAGATGTTTGGGATGGTAACCAACATATAGAAAATCATGGGCTGGGAATCTTCTGGTGTGGTCGGATTTGACCTTGGGCCCCTCATTCAAGGTCAAACGAGGACAGCCAAACTTAAAAGTGCTTATAACTCGCTTATTATTGGTCCTAGATGTTTGGGATTGTAAACCAGCATATAGAAAATCATGGGCTGGGAATCTTCTGGTGTGGTCGGATTTGACCTTGGGCCCCTCCTTGAAGGTCAAATAAGGACAGCCAAACTTAAAAGTGCTTATAACTCGCTTATTATTGGTCCTAGAGGTTTGGGATGGTAAACCAACCTATAGGAAATCATGGGCTGAGAATCTTCTGGTGTGGTCGGATTTGACCTTGGGCCCCTCATTCGAGGTCAAAGGAGGACAGCCAAACTTAAAAGTGCTTATAACTCACTTATTATTGGTCCTAGAGGTTTGGGATGGTAAACCAACATATAGGAAATCATGCGCTGGGAATCTTCTGGTGTGGTCGGATTTGACCTTGGGCCCCTCCTTCAAGGTCAAATGAGGACAGCCAAACTTAAAAGTGCTTATAACTCGCTTATTATTGGTTCTAGAGGTTTGGGATGGTAAACCAACCTATAGGAAATCATGGGCTGGGAATCTTCAGGCGTGGTCGGATTTGACCTTGGGCCCCTCCTTGAAGGTCAAACGAGGATAGCCAAACTTAAAAGTGCTTATAACTCGCTTATTATTGATCCCAGTGATTTGGGATGGTAAACCAACATACAGGAAATCATGGGCGGGGAATCTTCTGGCATGGTCGGATTTGACCTTGGGCCCCTCTTTCAAGGTCCAGTGAGGACAGCCAAACATAAAAATGCTTATAATTTGCTTATTATTGGACTTAGAGGTTTGGGATGGTAAACCAACATATAGGAAATCATGGGCTGGGAATCTTTTGGTGTGGTCAGATTTGACCTTGGGCCCCTCCTTCAAGGTCAAATGAGGACAGCCAAAGGTAAAAGTGCCTATAACTCGCTTATTATTGGTCCTAGAGGTTTGGGATGGTAAACCAACATATAGGAAATCATGGGCTGGGAATCTTCTGGTGTGGTCGGATTTGACCTTGGGCCCCTCCTTCAAGGTCAAACGAGGATAGCCAAAGGTAAAAGTGCCTATAACTCGCTTATTATTGGTCCTAGAGGTTTGGGATGGTAAACCAACATATAGGAAATCATGGGCTGGGAATCTTCTGGCGTGGTCGGATTTGACCTTGGGGCCCCTCCTTGAAGGTCAAATGAGGGACAGCCAAACTTAAAAGTGCTTATAACTCGCTTATTATTGGTCCTAGAGGTTTTGGTGCATTGTCTTTACGGTGGATACAATTTGCATCGGTTTTCCGATGCGCTAGGTCTAGTTTTATTTAGTTTTGAATGCTTAAGTTATTGTTGGAACTAGATCGAACTTTGCTGGTCTGTGGTGACACAGAACATAGAAACCAAAAGCACTAATACAGGTGCACTGGAGCTATATTTAATATTACCAGTTTTGTTACGTTCTTAGCATTGTGTGTTTTCAGTGTCTTGTGGTACTGTATTGTATATATTCTGTGATTTTATGGTCTCTCACTTCCACAACAATGACTAGTGGACATAACTTCCCATCCATACAACCATCTGTTAAAGCAGTATCCCAAACAGATCCACAGCTGATTATGTTTTGGGTAGGATCCCATGAAAACTGATGAGAGTTTTGAAAGTTTTGGTTTGAGGATTTATGTGCTGCAACCTAAACCATTTACCATGTTTTAAAGAAATTGGTGAAAAGGTGTACTCATAAAAAGAGCTAAGCTTTATAAATGTAATATATAGACAGCATAGTGCTAAATAAACATACAGTACAAGGAGTGATTTTTACCCCACAGCCCTTAAGGGCTGTCGGGGTATTGTTTTCACCCATGGTGTCCGGTTGGGCGGGTGGGTGGGTGGGCGGCGGGAAATAGTTTGTCCGGGCTGTATCTCAGAAACCATAAGGTGTAGGAAGTTGATACTTGGTAGGGACATTGGTTAGGGGGTGTAGGTGTGCAACGTCATGGTCTGACCTTGATTTGACCTTTGACCTTGCCGTAGTGACCGTGAGTTTGAAAATCTTGTCCGGGCTATATCTCGGAAACTGTAAGGTGTAGGAAGTTGATACTTGGTAGGGACATTGGTTAGGGGGTGTAGTTGTGCAACGTCATAGTCTGACCTTGATTTGACCTTTGACCTTGCCGTAGTGACCTTGACCTATAAAATCTTGTCCGGGCTATATCTCGGAAACTGTAAGGTGTAGGAAGTTGATACTTGGTAGGGACATTGGTTAGGGGGTGTAGTTGTGCAACGTCATAGTCTGACCTTGATTTGACCTTTGACCTTGCCGTAGTGACCTTGACCTATAAAATCTTGTCCGGGCTATATCTCGGAAACCGTAAGGTGTAGGAAGTTGATACTTGGTGGGGTTATTGGTTAGGGGGTGTAGGTGTGCAATGTCATGGTGTGACCTTGATTTGACCTTTGACCTTGCCGTAGTGACCTTGACTTATAAAATCTTGTCAGGGCTATATCTCGGAAACCGTAAGGTGTAGGAAGTTGATACTTGGTAGGGACATTGGTTAGGGGCTATAGGTGTATATTATCATGGTGTGAACTTAATTTGACCTTTTACCTTGTCGTAGTGACCTTGACCTTTAAAATCTTCATGGACCTTTGGGTCTGTCTTTTGATGCAGATTAAGCAAAAGTCATATTAGAATTTATTAAGAATTTTACTTTCATAACTTCCCATTGTAAGAGATAGAATTTCATCAAGTGAGCCACAGATTTTGCTCCAACACCACAATAAGCATTCATTAAATGTATTACCACTTCTGTATGCATGGTAATATTCAAACCATCTAAACCATAATTCGGCCATGCAGATGTAGATAAAGAGTGTTGAATTTTAGTTTACTGATTAATGCTGTCATCTTGTTATTGACTTATCTTGTTTTAATACTTCATCTTTATACGCATTATCTTTCTTTTAAACATTATTTCTCCATTTAAACATTGTTTGGACCTTTATATAACTGACAGTGCTCTGAAAGTATCCTGAAGTTTGTACTGGTACAGTACTTCTATATCTCATGGTGTTGAAAATATTTCCCTAGGCTGTGGGGTATGGGCATCTCTGATGCTATTTTTGTCGTTTGCATTTATCATTAAATGGGGAACCAAAATTCTCTGAATTGGTTTGTGTCTTCAGTGTTCTGGCACTATGTGAAAGAACACTTGAGTCGGCATGAGGTGGAGCGATACATGCGGCTCGCTCACATCACAACAGATGCTGGTAGGGGAAGGGCGTGGCTGAGGTCTGCACTGAATGAACACTCTCTTGAGAAATACATGCACATGATAGTGGAGGATGACCGTGTTATCAGGTATGGCAGTTATTTCAGCTGTTACCAGATCATTGTGTGTTCTGTAAGAGTTCTGAGGTGTCAGTACCGTAGTGTTTTATAAGCTTGGTTTTAAAGCACTCAGTATAACCTCTTTCATTGTGGGTTTATATACAGGTGAAGGCAACTTGTCGAACTCGGGAAGGGCCGGTGTAAAAGAAAATCTCCCCCTCCCCCCACCTGTGATAGTTATTAAAGATTATTAATATTTTCAAATTATCTTCATTTAAACAGTGTACAAAGAATATAAGGGAAGTCAGTAATTACTACAATATAAAAGCAACATAAAAGATAAAAAAAAATGCAGATTACAAAACATCTGACCTGTTTGCGCTAACAGTATCTTACATATTACACACATTGATCGCACTTTATACTCTGCCATACTCTGTTTTTTTTTAACATTTTTTTGCAGTTTTTCATGATCTGTTGTTTAGCTGCCTACATAAACAGTCTATTTCAGTTACAATGTCTTTTCTTCAAGAGTGGTTACATTACACTCAGTTTTTGGAAGTGGACATATTTCTCCCTTTTCTAGGCAATGATCAAGTACAGGTCTGCATAATGAGTTTTATGATTTTGTTTTATTCAAAGAAGGTATACATGTCGGGTGAAACTGATGGATCCACCAAAATGGAACATATTATTTAATATTGAATAAAAACATAAAATGATAAAGTACAGGTCTGCATGATGAGTTTCATGATTTTGTTTCATTCAAAGAATTTATATAACAAGTGAAACCAATGGATCCACCAAAATGGAAGGTATTATTATCATAAATCTTAAAAGATAGTGAAATATGAAATGACAAACTGCAGGCCTGTAAGTTTAAGATGATAAATATTCTAAAAAGTACTAAAGCACAAAAACCATCAGATGAAGATTATTTTCTAGAAATCTAACACCCTCCTCCCCACTCCCCCAGGAGGGGATTATTTTCTAGAAAATATACCCCGGGGGGGGGGGGGGGGGGGCGGGAGATTTACCATCACACTGGTCCTCCTGAAACAAGCTATTATAAGGCATACAAAACCCGAAGCTTGATCTTTGATCTATGCATGTTCTGGGAACTTTATCAGTACTCTCTATTTTTTTGGAACATTGCACAGACAGGATTATTTGGTGTGGATTCTTAAAGCATTTCACTGATATATCAAAAGTACTGTAATCCAAACAGTTGCAGTTGGCTGTCATTGTGTAAACATACCACACACACACACAACCCCCCAAAAATAAATAAATAATGAAAAAAAAAATTGGGAACATCAGATAGTACAGATACAAACAGATCTCTTGCACTGTAATTCTTGAGAGCTGCATATTTGCTGGAACTCTGGATTCATGTTGGGTTTTGTGGATGGTTAATCAGTAACATCCAGGTTTAGCTTAGTAAAACCAAACTGGTATT
Source organism: Sabellastarte sp. h YS-2021 (assembly GCA_964017235.1). Lineage (NCBI taxonomy): Eukaryota > Metazoa > Annelida > Polychaeta > Sabellida > Sabellidae > Sabellastarte > Sabellastarte sp. h YS-2021. Next base: position 89,805,055 of record OZ024931.1, read on the forward strand.
TATGTGACACGTGTGTCAAATTTTCCAGAAAGGGACCACTGTTTAGTTTATAAATTAAGTAATATATTGTAGGTATGTATGTTATTGCCAGAAATGTTGTTTTTAATTTGTATGATTCAAATAATTAAAAGAGAAACACTGATAAGAATTGTGTCAAAAGAATTCCTCAACAAAATCAGACAGTATTGCTATGTAAAATGTATGTGACTTGATGCAGTGACATACAGCTACCTTGAGCATACATGATGGAATAGGAATTTATTATCCACCACGCGCCGTATATGACCCATATAGAGGGATATATTGAGCGGGATATATTTTATTTGTATACAACGGCACCTCCATACCATGGATAACATGTGTCAATAACTTCCGGTTTTCACTGATATCTCGGAAACTATGTTACCTACAAACATGTATTATATATCATTAGAAAGGTAGTTTTATAGAGCTTCTGCTCGTGCATAAAAATCAATGCAAAAATAAAGCAGCTATTGCAAGTTAAAGATGGAAGTTTTTTACCCCACAGGCCTTAAGGGCTGTCGGGGTATTGTTTTCACCCATGGTGTCCGGATGGGCGGGCAGGTGCGCGGGTGGCGGTAAGAAGTTTGTCCGGCCTGTATCTCAGAAACCATAAGGTCTAGTTGATACTTGGTAGGGACATTGGTTAGGCGGTGTAGGTGTGCAACGTCATGGTCTGACCTTGATTTGACCTGTGACCTTATGTAGTGACCTTTGAGTTTGAAAATCTTGTCCGGGTTATATCTCAGAAACCGTAAGGTGCAGGAAGTTAATACTTGATAGGGACATTGGTTAGGGGGTGTAGGTGTGCAACGTCATGGTGTGACCTTGATTTGACCTTTCTGTAGTGACCTTGACCTATAAAATCTTGTCCGGGCTATATCTCAGAAACCGTAAGGTGTAGGAAGTTGATACTTAGTAGGGACATTGGCTAGGGGGTGTAGGTGTGCAACGTCATGGTCTGACCTTGAGTTGACCTTTGACCTTGCCATAGTGACTTGACCTTTAAAATCTTGTCCCGGATATATCTCGGAAACCATAAGGTGTAGGAAGTTGATACTTGGTAGGGACATTGGTTAGGGGTTGTAGGTGTGCAACGTCATGGTCTGACCTTGAGTTGACCTTTGACCTTGCCATAGTGACCTTGACCTATAATGCCTTGTCTGTGCTATATTTCGGAAACCATAAGGTGGTTGGAAGTTGATATTTGGTAGGGACATTGGTCGGGTGTTATATGTGTGTTACGTCATGGTGTGACCTGGATTTGACCTTTGATCTTGCATATCTGATGCTATTTTATCTCTCTACAGGGATATCTAATACTATTTTATCTCTCTTATATCTCTCTTATATCTTTTACTTGAATCTTGGTTGTTGCACCTTTGGGTGTCTTTTAATGTAGATTAAGCTCTGTTAAAGTCATATTAGAATTCATTAAGTGTTTTACTTTTGCAACTTCCCATTGTAACAGATGGTATTGCATCAAGTGAGCCACAGGTTTTGCCCGAACTCCACACAAAAGCACGTGTTACCACATCTGTATGTATGGGTAATATTCAAAACTTGCAAACCATAATTTGACCATACAAATGAATATCAAAAGGGGAGAAGTCTTAAAGCTTCATAATTTTTAGTTAACTGAATTGTCCTGTTTTAATACTTAATCTTTACATGCAGTTTCTTTCTCTTAGATGTTGTTTTCTCTACTTAAACATTATTTGGACACTGACACTGCTCTGAAAGTATTCCAATCTGTGTGCTGTTTCACTACTTCTATATCTCATGGTGTTGAAAACCTTTTCCCCAGGCTGTGAGGTACAGGCATTTCTGATGCTATTTTATATAAACTGTTGCCTGTGCTTTTTGACTGCCTTTTCACATATTTCCCACCTTTTCAAATATTCATGTTATTTGACCCATAAATCATACAGAATGGTGAATAATAAAAGTAAAAAATCCCTCATTAGACATATACAGAAAAAATAAATCACTCATGAAGATTAAAAATATAATACTCTTGCTACGCACTCGTATAATATTGTTATCTTCATTTGTGATATATTTTTTCTGTATATGTCATTAGGGAAGGTTTCCTGTTATCTGTCATAACACCTTAAATATATTTGTTAATTTGTGGTAGGATTAATACAATATATTTTTAAATATATGTATTTTGTTCAAATAGTCACTTTCTGGTTTCTGACGTTTAGAACAGTATTTCCCATATCTGTAGTTGTCATATTCTACTAGCATAGGGTCGGTTGCACTCGCAACTCGATATTGAGACCATTTCACTGGAATACTGTGATGACACTTCGCAACTGATCTCTCAAATGTCAGCACATACAATTTTGAGATAACATGAAATATTAGGAAAAACCCAAATCTGAGGAAATTATCAACTTTTGTGGCATATGTTGTAGACTCTAATGTGTCTAGAGTGATTTCTTGGGGAAGAACTGCCATGTTTTGTTTTCATAAATTCACTTCCTGTTAATGGAAGTGGCATATTAAGCGGCTCGCCAGGGATGCTTATTTGTTTTCCCCGAAGTTTGACTGATCACTGCCGCCGCCGCAGGATTATGGTCTCCCTTGAATAACTTCTTGGGCTTTCAAATTTTTCTTTCCTTCTTATCTTTCTTTAAAACTATAGGGGCGGGAAAATTTTTTTGGATACTTTGCGCAGACCTTAAGCTTTACTTAAGGTAACCTTAAGCATTTTTCCAAAACACCCCGTTATCGCGTTTCGGAAAAAACCACACACACTTGTGCTATAAAATTTATCAGGTACATTCTAGACCAAATTTTGAAGGTTGGAAAGGATTTTCTCATCAATCGGACCATAGATACCTGAATTGGAGGCGTTTTATTTTCGTAAATTTTTTGAAAATGAGTACTTGGTCTGTATCTCAAAAATGGTCAGGATTTCGGCGTTTTGTTGGAATAAGTTATTCAGCTAGTTTTTGATAATCTTTCACATGCCGAAGTTTTAGCCCTGTATCTGCAATCTTAACGTCACCTTAATGTCAAAAAGGGTGTTTTAGCCCTCCAGTTCACTTAGTTTTTCACTTTTTTCAACCAAACTTGGCACATTTATTAAGATTTGCCAAAGGAATATCCTGACTTTATGGTGACCTTAAACTCAAAATGTTAATGGACCTTTGGCCTGCTTAAAGTAATCAAATTGGAATAAAATCCTCTGGCTCCTTTCTTTTTCCATTTCTTATATCTAAATTATCACTGGTATTAAATTAGATAAAAATAATACTGATGGTCACCTTAAACTCTCAATATGAATGGAGTGGTAGCCACCTTAAAGTGAAATAAGGGGGTTTTCAGCCTCCAACTATCTTATTGTTCAACTGACCTCGGTTAAACTTTGCACACCTATAAAGGATGGAAAAAGGGACACTGTTATTTTATGGTCAACTTAATGCCCCAGTATGAATGAAGTTATGGCCACCCGACAGTAACAGAAGGGGGTCTTCAGCCTCCAACTATCTTATTGTTCAACTGACCTCAGGTAAACTTTGCACACTTATAAAGGATGCCAAAAGGGACATTCTTATTTTCTGTCCACCTTCAAGTCCACCTATGGCCATCTTACAGTAAAAATGGGCTTTCAGCCCCCAACTGACTTACTGTTCAAGTAACAACATTTAAACTTGACACATTGATTAGGCTTACTCACAGGAAGGTTTCTTTAGAATTAATTTACCATTCATACAATTATAAGCATTACCAACATATTGCATATGTTAACATCTTATATGGATTACTTCGCACTTTTTCATCAGGGCCGCTTCGTTTTTGTCAGCAAAAACCTTTTTCTAGTTTGATTGGGGATATGCTACGACACAATTTTTTCAGCATCCCAGAATCTGTACTGTTTTGCACTAGCAGGATACCAAAATAGAAACTCTTACCCTGCCCAATGTTCTACAGAGTGCAGAATTCATGCTTTTATACTTTTAACAGTCAATATTATGAATCCTGGGCATTTCTGAAAGATCAAGAGAAGAGGAACACACTTCCCAATATGGCCAGAGGTCAGTGAATAAAACTGTTGTGGCCTTTACTGGCTACATTGTAGAGATGTTCAACATCGCATTATATTATATGTCATGTACAAGTTGGGATTTGTACAAGTTATAACTTGTACAAAATCTTGTACAAGTTATAACTTATATGGCTGAGTTGTACAAGTTATAACTTGTGCAAAATCTTTTTCAAATTTTGTACAAGTTATAACTTGTACAGATTTTGTGCTTCTAAAAAGCTTAACTTGGACAACTGAGTTGTACAATTTAATAGTTTTGGGGCTGTAAAAGTAACTTTTTGTGCTTCTAAAAATCTCTAAAATGGTATAATTTAGGTTTACCAGACGTTAGCATATTTTAAACAGTGGGGATTAATACAATTTTAAAAGACTAAAGAAGCCCTCTTGTGAGGATTTATACAGGTTGCACCTGAAAGACTTAAAAACCCCTTTGTTGATTAAGATAGGTGTTAAATAGTGAGGGTGAATTTTTAAACATGATTGTAATTGACAGTAGGGACTTCTAGAGGTTGCCACACTTTTTATAATCACTATCAATCAAAACAATACAGGCAATAAGGGTTAATATAATTGCCTTACAATAGGGGCTTCTTGAGCCTGCCAGACTTTTTACAATCAGTAATCAAAGCTATAAGAAGACCTTCAATAACAGTGACTTCCTTTGGCTTGGGATCCAATCTATTCATCCTTAAATGACATTTAACCTTTTTTGCTCAGATCAAAGAAATCCGAACAGAAAGGTTTACCCTTTCATGTTAATATTCTGCTTATGATACACTGTGGTAAACAAGTGAAACACATAATCAGACTAAGCAGTTAAACTTAATATTTGAATAGTTTATTCAATTGATGACTTTAAAAAATTCTTAGTTAAAATGTTTTGTTAAGTTTTTGTTAGGTTAAATGGAATACCCATATTAAAGCCTACTGTAATGTGAAAGGTTCAAAGCAAAAATATATTACTAAGCATCAATGAAGAAAAGTACTGTACAAGTTATAACTTGTACAAGCATAATTTTTTTACAAGTTATAACGTGTACAAAATTTAAAAAATATTTTGTACAAATTGTAACTTGTACAACTCAGCCGTACAAGGTTTAACTTGTACAAAATCCCAACTTGTACATGACGTATATATTGTGTTCTCATTCGTATGGTCTGTTCTGAGGATGTGTGTCAGCAAAATGTGCATACAGTTCAAATAGTGTTGTGATAATGTTTGTAAAAGTTTAATTCTTCACTTGATCCCTATCTGAGGTTTGGTTCAAACATTTGAAATTTCGACTCTGCCAAAATCTATAAACGTTTGGAAATTTCCAATATTATGACAAAAGATGGTATTTTTGCCCAACTATAAAACATAAATTCAGTTGTGAATATGGTGAAATTTATCCAAAATATCTAGTGCATGATATGTTTTTTAATATTTTTACATAATTACAAGACTATATGGTAGGTTTCTGTACTGTATTCAGGTTGGAAAACATTAGATTTGATCAAACTATAGACCAAAGCTCTCTAGTCTGCAGAAATGCCATGCATCAAACCAAAAATTCAAAATGATTTCACAGCACTTTTTTCCAAATAATAGATTTTATTATCCACCACACGACGTATTTGCCCTAAATACGGGGAAATACAGACCGGGATGTATTTTTTTTGTATACACCGGTGCCCCGGTACTATGGATAATGAGTGTGAATAACTTCCAGTTTTTCAACAATATCTCGGAAAGTATGCAACTTACAAATATATATAATATATCATTAGAAAGGTGTCATTGTAGCGCTTCTGCTGATGTATGTTGCATAAAAATCCATGCAGAAATGATTGAGATATTGCAAGTTAAATATTGAAGTTTTTATATTCAGTGTTGCTCATGCTTTTCAAAGCCTTTTTCACGTCCTGTCATTAAATATTCGTATTATTTGACCCATAAATCACACAAAATGGTGGACAATAAAAGTAAAACACCCCCCTCATCAGACATGTACAGAAAAAATATATCACTCATGAAGATTAACAATATAAATACTCGTGCTACGCACTCGTATAATATTGTTATCTTCATTCGTGATATATTTTTTCTGTATATGTCATTCGGGAAGTTTTCCTATTTGTAAAACAGACATACATGTTAGTGCAGCATTTGTTATCCACCATACCTTTGTGCATGGATTATAGGCTGTATGTAAAATAGAAGAGTTCTTTTAGACTAAGTGTATAATATCAAGGAAATAAAACTTTGAAAGAGTATAAATAAGTCCGCAAAACAGAATTTTTTTCATAGAATTTCAGGTCATGGAGATTCTTCTTTATTTATATGGCATATGATTGTAGCATTTTGAAAATGTGATATCACAGAAAACATCATTAAGTTTCTGTCCTTTGACAGTAAAAGTTTGGGATTTCATGATGTGTTAAATAATATACAAATTTTAAATTTTGTAAATATGTGTAATTACTACATTCATTAAGTAGACTGTATATCTAAAAAACCCTCTTTATTTGCAGGAATTGTATTTAGTTATTGCAAAGTTTGACTTATATACTTACGGTAAAATACAAATCATTCTCTCATGTGAGGACTTAAATGATTAGACTTTTTTTCAAGTTCAATTAAAACTGGTTCTACTTGTACAGAGTCAGGTTTATTTTTGTACAGGCTTCAGTCTATTGTATCCAGTGTTTGTAATTTTCTTTACAATTTCTAGGTTTGGATAGTATTCTCTTTGCCATCAATATAGACCAGGAAGAACTGAACAGCATTAAATCGGCCAAGGGTCTGGATGATTTGATGAGCCCCACTGGTGGGGGTTCTATGGACCCAGTGCTACACGCTAAGTGGGAAGACTATAGACCAGTGATAGGAGGGGATGATTCACAAGGTAAAAAATATATGCTAGTGGAAAGATTTTGCTTGGTTTACAATGCATTTGAATCCCCTGTGATACAACCCTGTTTTGTAGAATACATGTTTTAAGTAGATTTAATACTCAAGTCCTCAGAGCACTTTTCTACTGAAGTTAATTCAAATATATAGAGTAAGAAATCTAAAATTCGCCACATATCTGAAATTCGCCACATGTGAAAATACTAATAAAATAAATGAATTGTGGTGAGATTTGTTGACTGTATAGTAAATTAAGGCTTTTTGAACTGAAAAATACCAATTTTTGGACAAAAACATCATTTTGTTCATAAAATTAACTAAGGTTTTAGAGGTGGCGAATTTTAGATTCCTGGCGAATTTTAGATTTCTTACTCTACAGACTTTTTGATACAGTAGAAGTACATATTTCTAGTTCCTGATATTCAGCTATATTGTGTAGAACCAAACTTTCAAGTGATAGAGTCATAATACTGTATCAATACATCAATTTGAGTATTGTTAAGCGCGAGCCTCGATAGAGCTCCTGCTTCTAGAGATCACCTTTTTATTGTCTCCGGACTTTCATGAATTGTGGCACAGCGTGATGAGTATTTGTCTGCTCGCTGAAGCGGCAATGGGTTAGTTACTTGGATGGGTGACCGTCTGAGTTCTAGACCAGCTGTGGTATGTGTCTGAGTTGGAATTACTTTGTGTCACCAGACTTTCATAAATTCTAGAGCATTACTCTTGTCTCTGATGGCTTTGCGCTTGCACTAGGGGACCGAAACACCTTTTGGCCTTGTTTTCTCAATAGATTATCCAGACTCGTTTGCATAATATTCGTGTAATTATATGTACTTCACATAGACCCCTCTCAGTCTATTGTTTTGAAGGATTTATATTTTAAGATAACCCCCACGTGAAGCTTGTACATAGTTATAGCAGTGGCATATCTTTCAGATATATTGTGTGCATGTAAATGGTAGTGGTGTGAACGGTAAACCGGTATACCGCATTTCATTTTGTTTAGGTAGAAATGACGAAATCCGCAAAGAATATTTAAGTACTGGTTATTGAAAAGGTCATTAAATTAGGCTTACTACTGGTTAATATTTCGTCAAAACAACAAAGAGTATTTTCTATTTAAAGAAATAACTTACATTTCCGCTTTATATTCATGGTAAATGAAGTTCAAAATATCTCACGAATGCATATTTCCTATTGATGATATAGCTCATGTACGCTCGCGTAAAACTTTTTACTATATCTTTGCACACTTTCGAAATCCCGGATTTCGTTCGGTTTCAAAGCCCCGAAAACCGTTTTTATGTCAGCTGGCATTATGTCGTCACTCTGCGGCGTGGGCGTACGCGTCCGCGTACGCGTCCGCGTGAACAACTTCTCCTCCAAAACTACAAGGCCTAGAGACGTGCTGTTTTTTTTAAAAGATACCTTATCTATCGAGGATGAAAAATTGTTCAAGGCATGCAAATCTGTCCGTTCGTCTGTTTGCTAGAGACATTACAAGGGGGGTACCCCCACCAAAAGTGTGAAAATTTCAACTTTTTATCACAATTTTCTCAGTGACTATTGCAGGGATTTCTCTCATATCTTGCATATATGTACTAGGCCAGAGGTAGATTCTCTTGTGTGAGTATGAGACCTGGATCTCTCTTACTTTTTTTTAAATAAATTTTTTTAATAATTTTTAATGCATTAACATTCATGAAATCATGCACAAAATCATTTATAACTTGAAAACTGTTGCATCTAGAGCATTTTGTTAAAATATGTTATTCAGCTACTTTTTTCATAGCTACAATATGGTGAGTAAGTTGGGTGCCTGTCTCAATAGCTAAGTGAGTAATAGCTACTTTTGGGCTTTTCAGTAACTTCCATCATGAGTAGAATCACTTGTAACTTAAAAACTATTGCATTTAGAGAATTTCGTATAAATATGTTATTCAGCTACTTTTGGGTCAGCTATAACATAGTAAAATTTTAGACCTGTAGCTCATGGCATAGCTGAGTAATAGCTACTTTTACGTTATCACTGTTGAGTAAATTGCTTATAACTTCAAAACTATTGCATTTAGAGAATTTCGTATAAATATGTTATTCAGCTACTTTTGGGTCAGCTATAACATAGTAAAATTTCAGACCTGTAGCTCATGGCATAGCTGAGTAATAGCTACTTTTAGGTTATCACTGTTGAGTAAATTGCTTATAACTTTGAAACTATTGCATTTAGAGTATTTTGTTTCAATATGTTATTCACCTATTTTGGGATCAGCTATAACATAGTGAAGTTTCAGATCTGTGGCTCATTGCATAGCTGAGTAATAGCTACTTTGAAGTTCTCACTATTGAGTAAATCAGTTGTAATTGGAAAACTATTGCATTTAGAGAATTTCGTATAAATATGTTATTCAGCTACTTTTGGGTCAGCTATAACATAGTAAAATTTTAGACCTGTAGCTCATGGCATAGCTGAGTAATAGCTACTTTTAGGTCATCACTATTGAGTAAATCACTTATAACTTGAAAACTATTGCATTTACAGTATTTTGCTTAAATATGTTGTTCACCTACTTTTGGGTCAGCTATAACATAGTAAAATTTCAGACCTGTAGCTCATGGCATAGCTGAGTAATAGCTACTTTTAGGTCATCACTATTGAGTAAATCAGTTGTAACTTGAAAACTATTGCATTTACAGTATTTTGCTTTAATATGTTGTTCACCTACTTTTGGGTCAGCTATAACATAGTGAAATTTCAGACCTGTAGCTCATTGCATAGCTGAGTAATAACTACTTTGAGGTTCTCACTATTGAGTAAATCAGTTGTAATTGGAAAATTATTGCATTTAGAGAATTTAGTATAAATATGTTATTCAGCTACTTTTGGGTCAACTATAACATAGTAAAATTTCAGACCTGTAGCTCATGGCATAGCTGAGTAATAGCTACTTTTAGGTCATCACTATTGAGTAAATCAGTTGTAACTTGAAAACTATTGCATTTACAGTATTTTGCTTAAATATGTTGTTCACCTACTTTTGGGTCAGCTATAACATAGTAAAATTTCAGACCTGTAGCTCATGGCATAGCTGAGTAATAGCTACTTTTAGGTTATCACTGTTGAGTAAATCAGTTGTAATTGGAAAACTATTGCATTTAGAGAATTTAGTATAAATATGTTATTCAGCTACTTTTGGGTCAACTATAACATAGTAAAATTTCAGACCTGTAGCTCATGGCATAGCTGAGTAATAGCTACTTTTAGGTCATCACTATTGAGTAAATCAGTTGTAACTTGAAAACTATTGCATTTACAGTATTTTGCTTAAATATGTTGTTCACCTACTTTTGGGTCAGCTATAACATAGTAAAATTTCAGACCTGTAGCTCATGGCATAGCTGAGTAATAGCTACTTTTAGGTCATCACTATTGAGTAAATCAGTTGTAATTTGAAAACTATTGCATTTACAGTATTTTGCTTAAATATGTTGTTCACCTACTTTTGGGTCAGCTATAACATAGTAAAATTTCAGACCTGTAGCTCATGGCATAGCTGAGTAATAGCTACTTTTAGGTCATCACTATTGAGTAAATCAGTTGTAACTTGAAAACTATTGCATTTACAGTATTTTGCTTAAATATGTTGTTCACCTACTTTTGGGTCAGCTATAACATAGTAAAATTTCAGACCTGTAGCTCATGGCATAGCTGAGTAATAGCTACTTTTAGGTTATGACTGTTGAGTAAATCGCTTATAACTTGGAAATTATTGCATTTAGAGTATTTTGTTTCAATATGTTATTCACCTATTTTGGGGTCAGCTATAACATAGTGAAGTTCCAGACCCGTGACTCATTGCATAGCTGAGTAATAGCTACTTTTAGGTTATCACTGTTGAGTAAATCGCTTATAACTTGGAAACTATTGCATTTAGAGTATTTTGTTTCAATATGTTATTCACCTATTTTGGGATCAGCTATAACATAGTGAAGTTTCAGATCTGTGGCTCATTGCATAGCTGAGTAATAGCTACTTTGAAGTTCTCACTATTGAGTAAATCAGTTGTAATTGGAAAACTATTGCATTTAGAGAATTTCGTATAAATATGTTATTCAGCTACTTTTGGGTCAGCTATAACATAGTGAAATTACAGACCTGTAGCTCATGGCATAGCTGAGTAATAGCTACTTTTAGGTCATCACTATTGAGTAAATCAGTTGTAACTTGAAAACTATTGCATTTACAGTATTTTGCTTAAATATGTTGTTCACCTACTTTTGGGTCAGCTATAACATAGTAAAATTTCAGACCTGTAGCTCATGGCATAGCTGAGTAATAGCTACTTTTAGGTCATCATTATTGAGTAAATCAGTTGTAACTTGAAAACTATTGCATTTACAATATTTTGCTTTAATATGTTGTTCACCTACTTTTGGGTCAGCTATAACATAGTGAAATTTCAGACCTGTAGCTCATTGCATAGCTGAGTAATAACTACTTTGAGGTTCTCACTATTGAGTAAATCAGTTGTAATTGGAAAACTATTGCATTTAGAGAATTTAGTATAAATATGTTATTCAGCTACTTTTGGGTCAACTATAACATAGTAAAATTTCAGACCTGTAGCTCATGGCATAGCTGAGTAATAGCTACTTTTAGGTCATCACTATTGAGTAAATCAGTTGTAACTTGAAAACTATTGCATTTACAGTATTTTGCTTAAATATGTTGTTCACCTACTTTTGGGTCAGCTATAACATAGTAAAATTTCAGACCTGTAGCTCATGGCATAGCTGAGTAATAGCTACTTTTAGGTTATCACTGTTGAGTAAATCGCTTATAACTTGGAAATTATTGCATTTAGAGTATTTTGTTTCAATATGTTATTCACCTATTTTGGGGTCAGCTATAACATAGTGAAGTTCCAGACCCGTGACTCATTGCATAGCTGAGTAATAGCTACTTTGAAGTTCTCAATGTTGAGTAAATCACTTGTAATTGGAAAACTATTGCATTTAGAGAATTTAGTATAAATATGTTATTCAGCTACTTTTGGGTCAGCTATAACATAGTAAAATTTCAGACCTGTAGCTCATGGCATAGCTGAGTAATAGCTACTTTTAGGTTATCACTGTTGAGTAAATCACTTATAACTTGAAAACTATTGCATTTAGAGTATTTTGTTTCAATATGTTATTCACCTATTTTGGGGTCAGCTATAACATAGTGAAGTTCCAGACCTGTGGCTCATTGCATAGCTGAGTAATAGCTACTTTGAAGTTCTCACTGTTGAGTAAATCAGTTGTAATTGGAAAACTATTGCCTTTACAGAAATTTGTGCAAATATGTTATTCAGCTACTTTTGGGTCAGCTATAACATAGTGAAATTACAGACCTGTAGCTCATGGCACAACTGAGCAATAGCTGTTCTCAGGCACTGACTGTTGAGTAAATCAGCTATAACTTGAAAAATATTGCATTTGGAGTATTTTGTTAAAATATATTGTTCACCTACTTTTGGGTTAGCTATAACATAGTGAAATTACAGACCTATAGCTCATGGCATAGTGGAGCAATAGCTATTTTCTGGTTCTCACTATTGAGTAAATCAGTTGTAACTTGAAAACTATTGCATTTACAGTATTTTGCTTAAATATGTTGTTCAGCTACTTTTAGGTCAGCTATAACAGAGCAAAAATTCAGACATGTAGCTCATTGCATAGCTGAGTAATAGTTACTTTGAGGTTCTCACTCTTGAGTAAATCAGTTGTAACTTGAAAATTATTACATTTAGAGTATTTTGTTAAATATGTTATTCACAGACGTTTTGGTCAGCTATAACATAGTGAAATTGCAGACCTCTATGTCATGGGATAGATGAGCAATAGCTTCTTTCAGGTTCTCACTGTTGAGTAAATCATTGTATCCAACCTGTAGGAAATCATGGGCTGGGAATCTGTTAATATGGTCCGATTTGACCTTGGAACCCTCCTTCAAGGTCAAATGAGGATAGCCAAAAATAAAAGTGCTTATAACTCGCTTATTATTGGTCCCAGAGGTTGGAATGAAAACCAACCTATAGAAAATCATGAGCTGGGAATTTTTTGGTGTGGTCGGATTTCACCTTGGACCCCTCCTTCAAGGTCAAATGAGGATAGCCAAACTTAAAAGTGCTTGAAATAACTTGAAAAATATTGCATTTGGAGTAATTTGTTAAAATATATTGTTCACCTACTTTTGGGTTAGCTATAACATAGTGAAATTACAGACCTATAGCTCATGGCATAGCGGAGCAATAGCTATTTTCTGGTTCTCACTATTGAGTAAATCAGTTGTAACTTGAAAACTATTGCATTTACAGTATTTTGCTTAAATATGTTGTTCAGCTACTTTTAGGTCAGCTATAACAGAGCAAAAATTCAGACATGTAGCTCATTGCATAGCTGAGTAATAGTTACTTTGAGGTTCTCACTCTTGAGTAAATCAGTTGTAACTTGAAAATTATTACATTTAGAGTATTTTGTTAAATATGTTATTCACAGACGTTTTGGTCAGCTATAACATAGTGAAATTGCAGACCTCTATGTCATGGGATAGCTGAGCAATAGCTTCTTTCAGGTTCTCACTGTTGAGTAAATCATTGTATCCAACCTGTAGGAAATCATGGGCTGGGAATCTGTTAATATGGTCCGATTTGACCTTGGAACCCTCCTTCAAGGTCAAATGAGGATAGCCAAACATAAAAGTGCTTATAACTCGCTTATTATTGGTCCCAGAGGTTGGAATGAAAACCAACCTATAGAAAATCATGAGCTGGGAATTTTTTGGTGTGGTCGGATTTCACCTTGGACCCCTCCTTCAAGGTCAAATGAGGATAGCCAAACTTAAAAGTGCTTGAAATAACTTGAAAAATATTGCATTTGGAGTAATTTGTTAAAATATATTGTTCACCTACTTTTGGGTTAGCTATAACATAGTGAAATTACAGACCTATAGCTCATGGCATAGCGGAGCAATAGCTATTTTCTGGTTCTCACTATTGAGTAAATCAGTTGTAACTTGAAAACTATTGCATTTACAGTATTTTGCTTAAATATGTTGTTCAGCTACTTTTAGGTCAGCTATAACAGAGCAAAAATTCAGACATGTAGCTCATTGCATAGCTGAGTAATAGTTACTTTGAGGTTCTCACTCTTGAGTAAATCAGTTGTAACTTGAAAATTATTACATTTAGAGTATTTTGTTAAATATGTTATTCACAGACGTTTTGGTCAGCTATAACATAGTGAAATTGCAGACCTCTATGTCATGGGATAGCTGAGCAATAGCTTCTTTCAGGTTCTCACTGTTGAGTAAATCATTGTATCCAACCTGTAGGAAATCATGGGCTGGGAATCTGTTAATATGGTCCGATTTGACCTTGGAACCCTCCTTCAAGGTCAAATGAGGATAGCCAAACATAAAAGTGCTTATAACTCGCTTATTATTGGTCCCAGAGGTTGGAATGAAAACCAACCTATAGAAAATCATGAGCTGGGAATTTTTTGGTGTGGTCGGATTTCACCTTGGACCCCTCCTTCAAGGTCAAATGAGGATAGCCAAACTTAAAAGTGCTTATAACTCACTTATTATTGGTCCTAGAGGTTTCGAATGGAAAACCAACCTATAGAAAATCATGGGCTGGGAATCTTTTGGTGTGGTCGGATTTGACCTGGGACCCCTCCTTCAAGGGCAGTTGAGGATAGCCAAACTTACAATTGCTTAGAACTCGCTTATTATTGGTCCTACAAGTTTGGGATGGTAAACAAGCTACAGGAAATCATGGGCTGGGAATTTTTTTGTGTGGTCGGATTTGACCTTGGACCCCCTCCTTCCAGGTCAAACGAAGATAGCCAAACTTAAAGTGCTTATAACTCGCGTATTATTGGTCTTGGAGGTTTGGGATGGTAAACCAACATATAGGAAATCATGGGCTGGGATTCTTTTGGTGTGGTCAGATTTGACCTGGGACCCCTCCTTCAAGGGCAGTTGAGGATAGCCAAACTTACAATTGCTTAGAACTCGCTTATTATTGGTCCTACAAGTTTGGGATGGTAAACAAGCTACAGGAAATCATGGGCTGGGAATTTTTTTGTGTGGTCGGATTTGACCTTGGACCCCCTCCTTCAAGGTCAAACAAGGATAGCCAAACTTAAAAAGTGCCTATAACTCACTTATTATTGGTCCGAGAGGTTTGGGATTTAAACCATCCTAAATTCTTTGGCTGGGAATCTTTTGGTATGGTCAGATTTGACCTTTGGACCCCTTCTTCATGGTGGAACGAGGATATTGCATTTATAGTATTTCTTTAAATATTTTTAACCTACTTTTTACCCTTAAACAATTACCTTGTTACTTTATTTCATAATACCATTTGCAGGGCACAACTTTTTTGTCGTTTTCTTCTGTCAGCTTCGGAATATTTTTCGAACATGTGTTCAGTTACCATTTACTGTATTTCTGTACAGCCCTTTCCCTGATAATTATGCTTTCCTCTCATTATCACCATCACAAATCAAAAACATTCAGTCAGCTGACACAGTGCCCGTTCACGGGCACTCTCCTCTTGTTTTCTGTCAGCTTCGGAATATCTTTCGAACATGCTGTTCAGTTACCATTTACTGTATTTCTGTACAGCCCTTTCCCTGATAATTATGCTTTCCTCTCATTATCACCATCACAAATCAAAAACATTCAGTCAGCTGACACAGTGCCCGTTCACGGGCACTCTCCTCTTGTTCATTTTCAGAACCGGTCCGACCACTAGTAAATGGTGAATCAGTGTATTTTACAGCATGGAGAATAATATTTCAGCATGACTGCTACAGTTCAATACGAACACAAAATTTTGTTTCACATGCTACCAAATGTGTATCACAGGAAACACCTGCAGTAAGATCTTTTATCTGTATCCCTTGGTAGACAACTGTCAAGTTTGGATAATCAGGAGGACTGAATAAACAAATTCAGTGGATTATAAAAGTTTAAAAACTTTTCACACACTGTTATTATCTTCACAGGCATGTTTATGACCTTAGTCTGTCAAAGTACTTTGTATCCTTGTAAACTAGAACAATGCATCTCAGTCTGTTTTTGTTGTTTTCCAAAAACCACATTCCCCAGCATGAAAAGGTGCTGCCCTTTAAAGAGCATTTAATTCAGTGCATTGTGTGCATTTGTTGCATTAAGTAGGATTAATTAATTCATTGAATGCCTTACTAATGCCCACCAACCTCCTCTGTCAACACTGGGTCCAAACTTTGGTCTCAAGTTTAAACTCAACCCAAGTTGCACTTTTAAATGTTCTGGTGTTTTAAACCAGAAATCCTCAACATGAAAGAAGGCAGAACAAGGAAGTGTCTTTATGTGAGTTTTGCTTTTATAAATGGAAAGATATTTTATCAAAGCATCTATTATTATCACTTGTAGGAATAAGCAGATGAGACAATAGTATTGATATACTGTAGATATAGCATTGAGGACACACGAGTGGGTCATTTAAGCTGGATTTTTGGTTCATTGGGTTTCAGATAGAAAGTCCATTGTGTTTATGAAATAGCCATGCTTTTGTTAAATTTATCTGAATTCATAAAAAACCACCCATGATCCCATCTTCACCACTTTAATATTATAGCTAACAGTTTAGTGCCACACATTCAATCGGACTTACAAGGGGTATTGGACCCGTTAAATTTAATGTCTATCTCAAATTCTCATTGATAAAAATCTTTTTTATCACTGGATATTTGATAAAATAATGAGACAGATGTTACTTCTTAATCATAACATTTATTAATTGTAGGATGAAAATTTATTTGCTGCCTGAAAGAATATCATTAATGTTTGTTGTTGGAAGAGTTATATATTTGGCATTTTTATTTATTTGCAAATATTATTGATATAAATTATCACAAGAAACCTTGAACCAGTGGTATTGTCCTCGGACATATAAACTTTGTGTTGTCCAAATATATGTATGTACAACCACTGACTTCAATGAATGCCTTGAGTTGAATCAAGCCACAGACACAAAAGACTGGTATACTTTAAAGTTTTAGTGTCATAAGTTGTCAATTATTATTATTATTGAAACATTAGGTATTTCTTGGTATCTGGATGAAAAAAGATGTTTCAAAGGTTAATGTATTTTTTCTGGTTTAAAGAGATAGCATTTCAGTGGGGTGTTTTGAGAAGCTATTAAATGGGCAGATGTCACAAATATATATAAACATATATACATTTATAAAACAATTGTGGATTTAAGAATTTCAAAGGATATATTTCTGATGTGAGAAATGGAAATAGTCTTGGGCTGTGGTGTGTTTGTTAGAGTTGAGATTAATATATTGATTCAGGAAGTATGCATGTGTATCTGTACTCTTTCTGTGTGAAGTTTTATAATACAAATGTTCTGAAAAGGGCAGTGACCCAGTTCAAGAATTATGTCATGTGGCCTAAAGTGTCACTGATGTGTTACTATAGGTAACTTGATACACACTGTTCAAACAGCCAGGAATTATCCACATCAGTTTTACTCAAACTTAATTGGAAAATCATATTTCATGGTTTTAACTTCTAAAATTATTTTTGTAACAATTGGACCGTAATTAGGTCCCATTTTAAAAAACCATGACCATGTTGAAACTATATTTATACAGAATTCAACTAGTTCTCTACAACTGATGAACTACACAGTTGTCAAAGTTTTGGGATTTTGTTTGTTTTATTCATCACTGAATGAAGTGTAGGTACCAGTGACACAGTAAAACAGCTTCTTTCTATTAGATTTGTAGCCTTCATTCACAGTTATAGTTCATTGACAGCTTTTTTACCTCTTATAGGAGGTTATGTTTTTGGGTGTACTCGTTTGTTTGTCTGTTTGTCCATCTGTTTGTCTGTTCGCAGTAACTCCAAAAGTAATGAAAGGATCTTTCTGAAATTTCTTACGCGAGTAGGGTGTGGTCAAAGGAAGTAGTAATAACATTTTAGGAAAGATCCTTATCTTACTCTGAATACAAAAAATCCTAAATTTTCAGAACTGCTATCTGGTGGAGGTCGGTGCTCTATGAGTGCTTTTATAATAACTTCCTTCTTTCTTTTTACCCCACAGCCCTTAAGGGCTGTCGGGGTATTGTATCACACCTTGCCGCAGTGACCTTGAGTTTGAAAATCTTGTCCGGGCTGTATCTTGGCAACCGTAAGGTGTTGGAAGTAGGGAAATTAGTTAGGGGTTATAGGTGTGCAACGTCTTAGTTTGATCTTGATTTAACCTTTGCCCTTGCCATAGTGACCTTGACCTATAAAATCTTGTCTTGGCTATATTTCGGAAACCGTAACTTGTATGAGGTTAATACTTGGTAGGGACCTTGGTTAGGAGGTGTATGTGTGCGACGTCATAGTGTGACCTTGATTTGACCTTGCCGTAGTGACCTTGACCTATAAAATTTTGTCCGGGCTATATCTCAGCAACCGTAAGTTGTAGGAAGTTGATACTTGGTAGGGACACTGGTTTGGGGCAGTAGGTGTGCAATGTCATGGTGTGACCTTGATTTGACCTTTGACCTAGCTGTAGTGACCTTGACCCATAAAATCTTGTCCAGGCTATATCTTGGAAACCGTAAAGTGTAGGAAGTTGATACTTGGTAGGGATATTAGTTAGGGGCAGTAGGTGTGCAACGTCATGGTGTGACCTTGACTTGACCTTTGACCTTGCCGTAGTGACCTTGACCTGTAAAATCTTGTCTTGGTTATATCTCAGAAACCGTAAGGTGTATGAAGTTTTTAATTGTAAGGGACATTGGTTTGGAGGTCTAGGTGTGCAACATCATGGTGTGACCTTGATTTGACCTCTGACCGTAATGTAGTGCTGTAGTGACCTTGACCTATAAAATCTTGTCCAGGCTATATATTGGAAACCATAAGGTCACTTTAAGGTGCAGGAAGTTGATGCGTGGTAGGGACATTGGTTAGGAGGTGTACTGGTGTGCAATGTCATGGTGTGACCTTGATTTGACCTTTGACCTAGCCGTAGTGCCCTTGACCTATAAAATCTTGTCTGGGCTATATCTTGGAAGCCGTAAGGTGTAGGAAGTTGTTACTTGGTAAGGACATTGATTAAGGGGTGTAGGTGTGCAAAGTCATGGTGCCACCTTGATTTGACCTTTGACCTTGTTATAGTCACCATGAGTTTTAAAATCTTGTCTGGGTTATTTATTTGTTTCATAAGGTGTAGAAGGGTGACAGTTGGTAGTGACGTTGGTTAGGGGGTGTAGGATCATGTGCATCATGGTGTACCTTTAACTTTGGCTCTGCCAAAGTGTGTTCACCTGCAATATTTGAGACATCTTTCTCTTATGACAAAGATATATGGATTGCTGCAACTGATTGTTATACACACTTTTACATAATTGTGCTTTTTCCATTGACAGCTAATCTCCAATTAAAAAGTTTTACAGCTTCATAGTTTTTCGTGTACTGATTAATGCTATCATCTTGCTATTGAATTGTCTTGTTTTAATACTTTATCTTTAAACACATTTTCTTTCTCTTAGATGTTATTTTCTCTACTTAATCATTATTTAATGGAGCTTTTTATAACTGACACTGCTCTGAAAGTATCCAGATCTTTGTACTGTTTCACTACTTCTCTATCTCATGGTGCTTAAAAATATTTCCCCAGGCTGTGGGGTACGGGCATCTCTGATGCTATTTTCTCTAAATATAAATATAAGTAATGCAGATTTCAAACATTAAGATAAGTGGATTCTGTACACGTACAGCAAGTGCAAGTCAGTGTAAGTTACAAGTGGAACCAGTTTAAGGTACACACAACAGCAAATGTTGTATTTTATTGGTACAGGTGGAAGTTAACCATTAACTAGAACTAGATCTTTTGGGTATTAAAGGCTTGACTCATACAGAGATTGCTGTATAGTAACTTCAGTTATCCCGTTACAGTAATAGTAATATTAATAGGAATTCTATTGTCTGTAATCCAGCCAGTCGTATTTAAGGTGGGAAAAATTACTTGAATACTTATTAATGAATGGATTTGTGAACTATTTGGAGAATGAAATTAGGAGAGGAGTATTCTTCACTTGTTTTAAATCCATAGTTTTGCAGATATTCTCATCAACTTGACTTGAAATAAGCCATTTGATGCAACTGTAAATCATAGTAATGTTAAGAAAGTGCCATTGTTAATAAGTGAAGAAATGTAAGTGTGTTGGATTATAAAATTTGCTTTTCTTTGCAGACTTTTTTTTTGGTGATCTGGTAAAGTAGCTTTATCACATTTACTGTAAACAAAAACATTTTATCAAAGTAGTTAATGCGAAAAAAGTCAGCTGAAGTTGAAACACAAATTTGTCTTGAACATGAAGCATATTTGTACATTGTTGTTACATTTTGTGCTTTTGAAACATGTATGGCAAAACAGTACATCTTTTCTTTTTACACAGTATGATGTGGTCAATGTGTGTGTATTGGTAAAACCACAGACTGCAAGCATTCCCTTGTGAGCTGCAGGTGATATAGATGAATATGGTGTTGATCTTAAGACAAAAAAAGAGTGCCAGCTGCTATTTATGACTTATTTCTCAGTTTAGGGTCACCTCATGTAATTTCAGCTGAAAATATCTGAGTAAGGTTTATCTCAGATAAATTGTGAGTTTTTGATATTCTTAAAAAAAGTTAAAATAATTCAAACATAAAAAAACATACTATCAGTAAGAGTGACTTGTACAGAGACATTTGTTTTTGTTATAGACATAGATGCCAGCCTTTAATTAAAGTGGGTTTATGTTATTGTGAAAGTATACTCATAAAATATTATCAAATATTTCAAGTTATTTCCTTGTTCCAGCTGCATGGTTAAATATTAACAATGGTCCTTTCAATTTTTTCTTACCAACCATGTGCAGTATAGCTTACATAATTGAAGCGTATAGTTTTGGCAGTTGTGCCATTTGAAATATGTATTTGCTTGGATAAGATGCACAGGTATTTTTTGTTCATTTTAGGGAGAATTATTATTATTCTTTCCAGTGTAGATTTATTTGTTCTTTTGTGAAAATATGGATAATATACTGAAAGATAACTTAGATATATATATTTATAATTTATTTCAGACAGACTTATGAATAAATCAATGTAAAATTATGATTGTGCACAATTTTCTGATTTTATTTGACTTGAAAAATTGTGTTTACTGTGTACACATATAGATAGCAAAGAAATGTCGCCAAGATGTCAAGATTTGATGAAAGAGTTTTAATCTGTACTCCAACAACATTGTATCAATGACATGTATTTAAGTTTATTGATTTTTTGCTTGCATATAAATTATATAATTAAAGTCCAAAATAAGTGATATGAGTGATATAGTGTAAGTACAACTTGTCAATCCAAGTATTGTTATAACACCAGTATTATTCAAACCACTTGACCATAACTTCCGTGATCACTTTTTGTTACGTAATCTTGCATAATCTCATTGAATAAACCTCATTTTGATTAGATTTCTGTGCTCCTCATTAAAATCTGTAAGGTTATAAATCCATTATTTAAATAACATTGACGGATATTGTGAAAGCTAGGACTAATACACATGTAAATATTACTTTCATTTTTTTTTCGTGATTGAATATATGTTGTAACTTCCACTTTTTCAAATTATTTTGTGTATTACTGGTTATTAAGGTGAACTCTTGCAAGTGAAAGAGAAAATGGAAAATTCCATTACATGTAAAAGAAATTAAATCCATCATTTTGTTATAGTATATTTTGATCTATCAATGCAATGATTTATATTATAAATTGAAAAGGGGGATAAAATTTTCAAAAAGGATTTTTGCCGGAAAATTAACATATAAATAATTATTTATTTATTATGTCCTTGTCGGTGATTATTTTAAAAGGCATATGCTTTCCAGGTGTGTGTCGAGAAGAAAGCCTTACATTAATATATTTCCTCAAGTTTCTCTTTTAATTCAGTGGAAATTTTAAGTCTTAATAAAGAGGCAGAATTACACCAGTCTGCAAACTTATTCATATATAAACCCTAATTCTTAATACTGGCTAATTAGATGTCTAAAGTAAGACTGAATAACAAAAGAAAGAAACCATATTCATGTTTGTACATCCACATGTGTATTCTGTTGCTGTGTTGCAGGTATCAAAAAGGAGAGAAAGAAGAAGAAGAAAGTGCCCAAAATTGTGTCCTTTGATGACATTGAGAGCTCTAGGGACTCTTCTTCTAGTGCATCTTCATTAGTGTCCAGTCCAAAGGGAATTCCAGGCAGTACATCATTAGTGTCCAGTCCAAAGGGATTTTCAGGCACTGCGGAACATCAGCTGGAGGAATCCTATTCCAAGTCTGTTCCCTCCTCCAGTGTGACATTTGGCAGGGGTAGTTTCAGTGAGAATCTGTTGCTTCAGGGTGGCGGTGGTGGAATGATAGGACATAAGAAGATGGTCAGAAATGCTGGGGGTAGTGTGGGTAGTGAAGGGGACATGGTTAGTATAATGAAAGCTACTGAACTGCAGAGTATTGGTAGCACTGTCAAAGATGGAGGTCAAATGATCGGTGATTTAGATCATGAACAAATGGGAGCAGAACATAATGGTGAGACAGTTTCAGACAGTAATCTAACAGAACAGCCAGACAATCAGGGACAAGAGTCACCCTCCGAAAAACAACAGCAGCAAAAAGCCAGCATCTTTCGTAAAATGTTTTCTTTTGGTTCGTCATCAATCAGTGGCAGTAACACAGAGCTACAGAGGACATCTAGTCGCACTAGTTTAGATTCTGTACAGTCTTCAAAGAGTGAACACGGAGGGCAACAACAGCAGGACAAGCAGTTGCCAAAGAAAAAAGGACACAGAAAGAGCCACTCAGATACCAGTATGTTCAGTAGTGCCAGTATTGGTTCTAGGATATTCAGAACTGTTGTGGAAGAAACCAAGAAGAGATTTGCCCTTTCGGAGGGAGAGGTTGGGGGTAGTCTGAATTCCAGCAGAGCCAGCTCTACCAAGTCACTGAATGAAGAAGATGGTGGATATAATGAAACAAGCTGCCCAGTTCCTCATGAAACAGCCTCAGATCTTGTAAATAGTAGCTCAGACAAGCCAGGCAGTAATGTTATTCACAATGAAACAAATCTTGCAGCAGCATTAAACAAAGGTGATATTGTAGGAATCCACCAGCCTGTCACCACAAGCAGTGTTCAGATCACAGGTGTTCAGTCTTTGAGTCAATCTGTCCATCCACAGGATCAAAACCAGGCATCCGGTCACAGACTGGAGCAGGGTGGAGAGAAGATTGCAGGGCAAAGGGTCACTTCAGGTCGTACTGTGGATAAAAACAATGGAAGCCTTCTCACAGTAACAAAGACAGCCAGCAGCGCTAGTCTAGGTTCATATGAAAACATTTCCATTTACAATGGGTAAGTCTTTTCTTAAAGGGTTTTCTAAAGTAAAGAATTTTAGGATTGCTTGAACTGTTTTATTTGAAAAATATTAGGATTACTTGAACTGTCACTGTCTTCATTTGGAGAATGTAGCAGCTGACAGTATGTTTCTCTATAAAGTACTCCCACAGTATGCTTAGAGAGGCATTTTTGTTGAGTGCATAGCCCTCCATTTAATAGTACATGTATATATTTATTCATTGAATTTGGCAGTGATTTAACTGTCCTCCCTTGATATGACCTCACATTGTCAATCATATTATGTATTCAGTGGGTCTGTCTTAGTGTTTGTATCAAATAGCAATAATTTATGTAAATCGATATCAAACCAAATTTTACCTTCCGTATCAATTGATATTGAAATATTGGGGCATGAGATGATTTCCTGGGGGACACCTTCCAAACTCTTTCACGAAGTTTAGAAGTGTCCCGAAACGTAAACAAATATGGCAGTTCTGTTTTCGCGGTAAGTAAAGGTTACTGAAAATGATTTGAAAATCAATATAATCTTTAAATTTTGTACTTCATATTAATGGAAGACAGCAGAGATGCATCTATTTTGTAGTATGTTTTGATATTGATATTGTACCCTACATTATCAATATCAGCATATTTAGCAAGAATTAGGGGTTTGACGAGTACAAATAATTTGGGTCGACTGCTCGCGGACAAAAAATCGACTCGACTTCGAGCCCTCGTGAAGTTTAGTATTCACCATTACAGGAAACAATATCCAATATGGCGGCTCCCATAAACGACAAAAATATGAAGATAAAAGCATTGAATCGCTTGAATTATCTGATGTCACCATATAATATACTTAATATTATGTTAAAAATGGTGGCTTATGCGATTTAATAACAGCAAGGTATGTTATTATATCCCCAGACGAAAGTCGGGGATATATTGGATTCAGGTCCGTCGCGCCGCCGCCGCCGCCGCCGCCGTAGAAATTTCCTTGTGGACGCGATAACTCAAAAACAAATTAATATTTTTTTTTCAAACTTGGTACACATGTTAAGGGTGCCCAAAGGAAGATCCCTATTTTAAGGTGACCTTAAACTCCCAGTAAAAAAGAACTTATGGCCACCTTAAGGTCAGAAATTGGACTTTTGGCCACTTAGAGCCCTGTAGGTCACAAACTATGATGCTCAGCTGGCTGAAATTTTACCTGACAACACATTAATATGTTCTTAGTACATGTGCCAAAAATCACGACTTTAAGTTGAGGAGAAAATTGTGTTTGAGGCCCATAAATACCCCCACTTAGGGATTTTTTGCTATACTTTTCACATATTTTGCCCTATAATTTGCAAGTGGTAATTCTGATGAGTCTCAAACTGCGCTAGGTATAACTTTGATATGTAATCCTTGTCTGTAGAAAATTTTAGGGCTGTAGGTTTACCCAAAGGGGTCGACTTAAGGTCTCAAAAGTGCCCACAGAGACCCAATTTATGCACTTTTTGCCACTTTCAAGCACTGTAGCTTTCAAACTATGTCTCTCATCTAAGTTAAATATCATCTGGGAATATATCTATGTGTTTTCTTATATGTGCCCCAACATTTAGGCCTTTAATAGACAGTTAACCTGTGTATCAGGACCATAAACACCCACCCGAGTGACCCTTATAAGACATTTTTCACATCTTTTTCCCTGTAACTTGGAAATGGTAAGTCTGAGAAGTTTCAAACTGTATTAGATATATAATCTGTGTGTAATCTTAGTATGTAACAGATTTTAAGTCTGAAGCTTTAATTTTGAAGGACAAATTGAGGTCTCTAAAAGGCTCCCAAAGACCCAATATTTGGACTTTTTGCTACTTTTAAGCCCTTTGACTGTCAAACTATGTGACTGATAGAGCTCAAATCCTATCTGGGAAGATATTAGTATATTATTCATATATGTGCCAAAAATTAAGGCTTTAAGAAGACATTTAACCTGTGTATGAGGACCATAAATCGCCACCCGAGTGACCATTTTTAGACATTTTTCACATATTTTGCCCTGTAACTTGGAAATGGTAAGTTTCAAACTGTATTAGATGCATATTCTATGTGTAATCTTAGTATGTGACAAATTTTAAGTCTGAAGCTTTAATTTGAAGGCCACATTTAGGTCTCTAGAAGGCCCCATAAAGACCCAGTATTTGGACTTTTTGCCAATTTTAAGGCCTGTGACTGTTAAACTATGTGACTGATAGAGCTGAAATCTCATCTGGGAATACATTATTATGTTCTTTTTACATGTGCCAAAAATCAAGGCTTCAAGTAGGCATTTAACCTGTGTATGAGGACCTTAAACACCCACCTGAGTGACCCTTTTAAGACATTTTTCACATATTTTGCTCTGTAACTTGGAAATGGTAAGTCTGAGAAGTTTCAAACTTTATTAGATACATATTCTATGTGTAATCTTAGTATGTAACAAATTTTAAGTCTGAAGCTTTAATTTGAAAGCCACATCGAGATCTCTAAAAGGCCCACAGAGACCCAATATTTGGACTTTTTACCACCTTTAAGCCCTGTGACTGTTAAACTATGTGGTTGATGGAGCTGAAATCCCATCTGGGAATGCATTATTATGTCCTTTTTACATATGCCGAAAATCAAGGTTTTTAGTAGACATTTAACCTGTGTATGAGGGCCATAGACACTCGCCCAAGTGCCTTTTTGGACATTTTTTCCGTATTTTGCCCTGTTATTTGGAAATGCTTAGTGTGACAAGTCTTAAACTGTATTATATATAATTTTTGTTTGTTATGTATGTCCCCCAAAAAGTTTCAGATCTGTAGTTTAATTGCTAAGGTCTCTTTAACAATTGTAAAATGCCCACAGAAACCCAATTTATGGACATTATGCCACTTTAAAGCCCAGTAACTGTCAAACTATGTGGGTTATAGAGCTGAAATCTTTGAATTTTTAAAAGGAAATGCCTGTCTATTTAAATTTTGAATATTAATAATGTTATGGCTATCTTAGTCTTTTAAGAACTTATTTTTGTGTGTTATACCTCTGCTTGCTGAGTTTTTAACTTTTTAAAATGAAACTGGTTAAACATATTCAAGTAGACAAAATGGACACTTTAAGTGAGCTTTAAGTCCCAATATTAATGAAATTATATCCTTATGTAGTAAAACTAGGGGATTTTTAACCCTCAACTAGCCCAGTTTTATTCAACTTGCCTCAGTTAATTTTGACACAGCTCCTACAGTTATGAACTCATTTCAGTTGATAATCACATACTTAAAATTCTCAATTCTTTTTGTATTTGAGTACCCCTTTTATATAGATTGTTTGTTTACCATTTATGCTCCATCTCTTTGTAGTCCCAACCCACATCCCCCCACCTGGGACCTCCAGCTATATTGAGTGACACTAAATAAACAAAGGTATTTAATGATATCAGATGAGAAACAAAGAACTCAATGGGGTTGCAGATCTTGTGTAATAGTGAGAGAGGTGTGGAGAAGGGGAGAGGGGTGGGGGTGGGAGGTGGTGGGCTTCATTACATATAACACAAAGGGGAGTCAGAACTGAGATTGTGTCACATATTTAGGTTGCATATATATGGACCACATATATAGGTATAGAGGAAATGAATAACTGAAAACAATTTGCAAATTCTAAAAATAATATAATAAAATAATAATATAAATAATTTTTTTTTAAATAATATTTTATTTGTGAACAAATATAGAAACAGATATGCGCTTTTGGGATTATGAATTTTAGAATGGACATTGAATCATCAATCATTTAAATACTTTGAAGGAAGATTGAAAAGTATGATGAGTTGAGTTAAAAATAATATTTTATTTGTGAACAAATATAGAAACAGATATGCTCTTTTGGGATTATTATTTTAGAATGGACATTCAATCATCAATCATTTAAATACTTTGAAAATAGGTTTAGAGTTATCATTGCAGGAAGATTGAAAATATAATTTGAGTTATGTATTCGGCGTCTGGGGATACACCATCTTCCTTGGGAAGATATAAACAGAGTAGATTGATGTGCTGAAGTTCATATAATAATGGGTAATTATGTTTTAAAAAATTCCCGATCAAAACCTGTGGCGTGAGTGATGACCTGTCTGGGGATATGTTGGCGCCGAGTTGGCCCAATCTAGTTTATTTTTTATTTCCTAAAAAACGTAACTGCTTCAATAGGTATTTATATGCACACGAGTAGTCGACCCTTAAAATTGGGATCAAATTTTCGTGAAGTTTGCCTCTTTCGGCGATTGTCGACTGCTCGGTCGCACCCCTAGCAAGAAGTGATAAATATTTCAATATTGATAAACAATACCAGCACTAGTCTGTCTATAACTTATTATCACATTTTATTATGTTGATCCAGTGAATCTGGCAGTGACTTGACACCACTTAGTTCAGATGGTTTACCCCTGCCTATGTCAGGCTTCCACCTATCCTCCCGGGACTCCCCCATCTCTCAGGACACAAGCTCTGTGGACTCCAACGAGCTGCAGAGTTACACTGAGGCCACCCAGCAAGCAACACTGGCACTGGCTCTAGCTCAGAAGGGTGTTAACAGGTATGTGGTCATGTATGGAACTTGTAACAGTTAAGATTGTGGTGTGAAAGGAACCTGCACCTCACAGTCAAGTAACAGTTTGTAACTGTGTATAGAACATAAAAGAGGATAGATTGTGAAATGTATGAAACTTATATATCACAGTTTGGTACAGGTGCTAACTTAAAAAAGGTGTCAACAGGTTTGTAATTGAGTATGGAGTACTTAACAGGTATTATGATGACATGTAAAAAACTTAGATCTGGTACATTTGCTAGCTTAGAAAGGTACTAACAAGTTTGCAATGAAATATAGGACATATAATAGGTCAGATTGTCATATGATAGGCTACATTGCTTATAGGTTTGTAGGTGAGTATAGAGTATATAACAGTAAGATTGTGACATATAGGTGCTTTGAGTAATTATAATAAAGCGCTATAGAAATAATAATAATAATAAGGAATTTAGATCTCACAGTTTGGTACAGTTACTTATCTCAGAAAGGTGGCAACAAGCATACCCTACGTGCCCAGAGTTTAATGTGTCCGACACCAGTCTTTGTGTAGGATATAATCCATTAAAAATGGTTAAAGTAATGTGACAGGTAGGGCTGCAACGATTCTTCGGTTACTTGGAAACGAAACGATTCAGTTCAATACTCGAGGCAAGAAATGTGAACCGGGTCTTCGAAAACAATTAAACATAGATGTAAAGTCTACTACAAAATTCAATTTTTTCTTTAAATATACGAATATATGTATATATTTTACTAATATAAGGCGTTTCCGTTTCAGTATTTTATATTTTAAGTATTTGCAAACTTTAGTTCTTTGTGTAACGTTTCATTAGGTGGCATTTTATTTTAATGTATTTCGAAGATGGTTAAAATTTCTTATATTTTGCATTATAAATGCGTATTTTCGCCAAAATTCAATAAATTATCAAGTTAACATAATCTTTCCTGTTGTGTGGTTTGTAACCATTTTATAAGGTGTGGTATGTCAAAATATGAAGCAGTTTATTTCGTGGGCGATAATCAAGCGATTAACCGAGTCCGAGTCGGTTCTTATAAAACGAGGAATCGAGGCGCATTTTCGGGCTCGCTTGCAGCCCTAGTGACAGGTTGTGAATACATATACTATTGTACAAAACACTTGTATTATTTTATTGAGTAAGATGCATATGTAAACATCATTGTAGTCTGATATTTTAGGAAACATGCAGCATATGAATAAATATCTCTTGTGGTGTGATATTTCATGGACTAAGCAAACACATTTAAAATAAGATGTCCTGGTTTTGTCCTATCTCATTGACAAATCGCACATTTAAAACATGTATAGTAGTAACTCTGTTATTCAAATATACTCCCTTCGCTATTCTTCAGAGAGAGAGAGAGAGAGAAAAAGAGAGAGAGAGAGGAATTTGTACTTGAATAGTAGAAGGTTAATAGATAAAGGATGTATTTTACAGTGCAAAATATCAAAATTTTTAGCGATTGATGTTTTACAGAAATGAATATTAAGACAAATGAAGTTTATAAAATAGAGGTGCTATTGGATTTGATTTGTCATATTTCAATGAGTAAGTGATTTTTCAGCAAGTAACACATCTACAAACCTCTTGTTTATAGTAAATCATGGAGTGTCACACATTTACAGTCATCTTGTGCTGTAATAAATAGTTGAGTAAGAGTCAAATATATCAACAAGTAAATCATCCATATAAACTCTTCTGTTGGATTGGCATGTCAGTGAGCTTGTGATGAGGACACAAGGGGATGGCAGCCACTTTCCAGATGGAGTGCTGACCAGTGGTCAGGCAGAAGGAATGACCAGCAGGGAGTTGAAGGAAGCCATCATAGCCATGATGATGAAAAAGGATGAAGTGGAGGAGCAGAGCAAGTAAGCATATGCTGACATCAGACAGATGGTCAATTTTGTCTCTGGGTCACACACGTTTATACTTCTGTCGTCCTACTGCCATCCTGCTGTTATTTATGGTTACACACCGTGTCCAGTCAGTGGCCATGCGTGTCATACCACATATAAGATAGGAGGCATCCTGGCAGGCAGTTCTGCCGCTGAGGAAAACTTCTAACCATGGGGTATACCACCTGTAGTATGACTGGGGTATAACAGCTTTGCCAAATTTGAAAATAGTTAAAGAAAAAAAAATAAATACATAAAAAGTGTCCAATCATCATCTGTAGTTGTAATAATATATTAAAGCCAATTTTTAGCTTTCAAATTGTGAAACAGCAATGATCCAGTTAGAAAGTAATGATCCTCACCTTTTTGGGATCTCTTCGTTATCTCTGTGTTTCTGTTTTTGTGGAAAAAGGGAAAATAATTAAATGGGTGTAAAGTGGAGAATTATTTGTCATGGTAACCCTACCTAGAATACCAACATTGTATCAGACCTAATAGTTAATCATATAGCAAAGTTGTGTTCACAGTTGGAATAGATATTCAAAGTAGTTTGTCTCATAAGTAAAACTTGGGGGTATTACCATGTTATGTTCCTCCATGCAGATTATAAACTTGATTTCTGCAGCATGTTTTATGTGTGTGGTTGTTCACTTGTTTCCAGACACCTAAAGTTTGCTCTAGAGACAGAACTGGAAGTGTCCACAGCCCTGAGACTGGAAATTGAGGAAATGAAGAAAGCTTCCCACCACAGGCAGGACAGGGACGCAGAGAAAATCAGGGATGTCAGCAGGTAAATATGCTGTTTTAACTTGGATTAATTTTCATAAATAACCAGAGAGATAATACAGCTTTTTGCCTTAACCACTAATTAATTTTCACTGTCCAGACTCATAAGCCAAAATTAGTGAAAATGATTGTCAAGCAAAATGGTTCCTTTGTACACTACAGCAGATCGCTATTATTTGATATTTTTATAACAATGTATCTGAATATTTGACTTTACTTGACACAGTTCCACATTTCCCAAATTTATGTTTTCTCACTATTTTCACTGAACAGATGTCTGATGAATTTTATGTTATCCAAACAGAATATCACTCTCCCAGCGTGTTCAGATAATAAAGGTTCCTCTTTTTACTTACACAGTAATTGTTTTTTAGGGAGAATGACTTGTTGAAACATCAGCTGAAGAAGTATGTGAGCGCTGTGCAACTTTTGAGGAGAAAGGGGGCTGATCCCTCAGGTACAGTCTTTCATTGTCAGCTCACATAAAATACAGAAAAACTTAACAGAAAACAATCTTAACCTGCAAAACAATCTGTTATCCCAGTGGAACAGGAATTGCTGTTGATTTAGTTGTCACCTGTTTAGGGACAATTACATTGTCTGTTGGTATTGTGCACATTTTCCTGGGTTTTATAATGATACAGTGAATAAACCAATGTTTGTAGTCCTTTCGCTCAGTGCGACCATTATTTTCATAGTATGTTTACATAAATTCTCGTGAAATAATTCGAAATATTGGGATGATTTGACATTGCAAGAGAGATTGAGTACATGAAGGTCCTGATTGACAAACACAAGATATCAATATATTATGATATTTCTGCTATATTTTGCAGACTTTCCAGGGATTCACATAGAGGAGGAGGTTCCTGCTGCCATCCCGCCAGTCTCAGTGAAAAGAGACTACAGCCACGAGGCAGAAGAGTATGAGAAGAAACTTATACAGGTGGGAAATAATCAGAGAAAGTTACAATACTCAGTGGAGAACATGTAAAGAAACCTTGACAGATGTAAAGTGTTAACCATAAGTGAAGTAATGCTACTTATAAAATAAGTACTAATAAATATGACAGTCTACAAAGTTTATAGAATCAGTTCATGTGTTTTTTTTAATTCACCAGGTGGCAGAAATGCATGGAGAATTGATGGAATTTAATGAAAACCTGCACAGGCAGATTTTAGCCAAAGAAAAGTTGATCAAGTCCTTGCAAGGTGAACTCACCGACCTAAGGGGACCTGTAAGCATTGGTTATTATTTTTTGTGAATAATAGACTCAGTATCAGTAGTGTCAATGTCATGGGAATCTTGGTTCAAATGGAACCAGATTTTAGATATCTCACAGAGTACAAAATACAGTACTGTGTCAAATTTAGCCACAACTAAAAGTAAAGCTTTTGTATATTAAGTGTTATAGTTCTTACGGAGTCACCATTGAATTGAGTAGTTGTGGTTTCTGGGACCTTAAAATGTATGTGTCAAAATTTAGCCCTAACCCAAAGTAAATCATTTGCATATTTAATGTTATAGTTACATAGTTTACATTGTTTTGAGTAGTGGTGGTTTTCTGGGACCTTTAAAATAATGGTATCCATTTTTTTTTTTTTTTGGTTCGCTGGTTTGATTAAATGTAGATACCCACATACACGAGAATAAATCTAAAATGACAAATGTCTTTGTGGGATATATTGAAGTTAATACAGGGCTGAATGTTAACTTTTTTCAAAACTTGCCATTAGGTCAAGCAGCATTTAGATTTCACTTACCCTGACCTAACATCCACTATCCAGTACTTTGTTGTTCCATAGGTTATTAAGCATGTCTTGAGATTGATAATTACAATAATTGTGAATGTTACAAAGGAGATTAAAATATTTTGTGTTACATGAATGTCAAAATTATCGGTTTAACTCTGATAGGACAATGGCAGAGATCAAATCAAATCAGTTATCTTGCTTAAAATACACTTAGACAAGACTAAAGAAAATACATAGAAAAAAAAACACTGACATCTTACCCAATTTTAGCAATTTTTGTAATTTGCCATGTGGGCAAGTGAAGCACAGTTAACAGTTGATCATTACCCAAATTTATAAAAGTATTTTTTATTGTTTTATTGTTAGATGAAATATCATCCACATGAAAAGGTAAATGTGTACATTTTCAGGAATGTGTTTCTTTACAATCTAAAGTGGTTTTTGCCCCGTTGTACCAGAACCAAAGTAAGAGTGGAACACCAGTATTCTGTTCCAACATTAGACATTGGAGTGACATGTGTAAAACAGATATGGTTGTGTTTTAATTAACAATAGATAGAGCTTATTCCAGTTAAATCAGCTGTTCCTTTAGGATCAGTAGCATTGCATCAGTAAAATTGTGCTTTTACAGAGTAATTATGCAGTTAATATCTACCTATATTACGTCACTTCTCTTCATGAACATTCAAGTGCAACACACTGTAAGATAAGTGTTCTATTGTGTTACAGTTACCAGCTGATATGCCAGAACCCGACGATGACTTGAGTCTTGTCTCTGAAGTTGATGGGTAGGTTTCCCTGACAACAGTTACTATTTGTTTTAGTCATTGATCTGTCTGTGCAGACAAATCAGAAAGTTGATGATTAGTGACAAAATTGCTGTATTTTATTGCACTACAATACCATTTGGGACTAAGTTCTATCTTGGGAGGCCGCTTGCCAGTCAGCCTACTCTGGAAAACTGAGCATAATAATGGTCCATTCGAGGTCCATTCGATGGTAGTATCTGCTGCCTCTAGTTGATATAGATAGTGACACACTGTGCTGCTTCCTTCTTCTTGTTGGCTGCCATATTGCCATATTCTTATTTTTAACTTTGTAACCGTGTGTTGTCTTCTCGACAAGCAAGCATGTCTTCTCGAAAATCAGACCCTAACAAACCATCACAATTATTGTTCAACCTGCAGAGAAGCAGGTAAGGGTGACAATCCCTGTGTTAATAGCTTTTCTTGTGCAATTTGCCAGTCGTCTCATGATTGGAGATCTAAAATTACTAAAACGAAAAGACATCACAACAAAAAGAACGTAGACAAAGCTGATAATTATCTGAAGAATCAGAATTGCTAGGTGACTGAGGCTCCTATGGTCTTGGGTTACCAGCAGGAAATCAAGAATTCTGCTGAACAAGTCCTCTATTAGTTCCCCCAAGACCTTCCAATGTTTTGCAGTCATCTCCTGGGCCTCAGCAACTTGGGTTTTGGCACACTACCTATCAGGTCACCTCAGCTAGTTACTGAAACACCTGGTTCCAAACTTGAAAAGAAAATTGAAAATCACTGATTCATAAACAGACTGAGTTGAGTGCTACAGTTTCAAAAACACCGTCGGGTTCTCCCTCGGGAGATATATCTGATATGTCTACAGACCCTAAAGCGAGTACAAGTCAAGTCTCGCCTATGCTTGCAACACTTCTCTACCTCAACCAGCTGAGTGAAGAAATTCAGGTCGATGTTGTTGGCCCTCCTCGTTATTCTCGAGTCATACATACTCGAGTTCAGTCTTTGGGGGTTTCGGCTTGTCGTGGGACAAGTGCAAGCACAAGTCTTGTAAATATGTATCTTCGTCATCAGAAGAATCAGCACTGCCTTCTCATTCCAAAAAAAAAAAACAAAAAAAATCACTCTCCAGGTGAGCAGCCTGACAGAGAAGAGGGAGAAATTAGGGAACCTTGTTCCCCTGTCCTTTACAAGGATCAAAAATGACCCATTGGAAGAAAACTGTCACAAAAAGGCAACTTAGCCCTGACCCTATCATATCTAGGAAAGTACATGTAGATATTTCTGACTTGCCCTCCCAATACAATGATGGCATAGAAACCTTTAGACAAGTTCTCAATATGAATATCCCTGATTCCAGGGATAGCATGCCAGTGTCCTCTACTTTGGTCAAGTGCCTGAATGAAGTTGCTTAAAAACAAGAACTTAGGCCTAGAGTCTACCTTTCTCCCTGCTTACCTCTCCCTGAAAGAGGTCCTAGAGTTGTGTGAACAAGACTTCAAAGTTGCTAACCTCCCTGAGGGGAAATTTATCAAGCCTCCCTCAGCCATAGGAAAGTGGTACAAGATGGCAGATCCCTGCTTTGAGGAGAAGATACAGAACTTGAATGGATATTTTGCTAATAGAAATCCATTTACATCTCTCCTAGACCCTCAAGTGGGGAAAAATCCCCCTACAGGTAGTCGAAGAATTTGAATTCCAAGCCAGACAAGACAACTGTACCCTCAGGAAAATAGAAAGGGGAAAGCTCAGTCTCTGCAGCCAAGCAGGAAAAAAATTATATCTGATGTTATCCAAGATAGTGAAGCCTTGACTTGCCAATTTTGGTTAAGACATGGGTCTACCTCCTTCCTTCCCAAGTCCAGATATCATGGCAGTAATGCTACAGTCTTCTATTTGTGACTATTATTCAGGTTTTTGGCTTACATTACCTAGTTTTGACATGTGCTTGGGACACTGTAATTGGGACTCAGACTGGTTCTCTAAGACAAGTATCTCAAATAAGAAAAATTCATATACTCAGTCTCAGCTGTAACCCCTCCGCCTAGCAGTTGGATTCAGCATTTATTCCCACATGGTAAGCTATTGTAGCGCAATAAAATTGAAAATTTCAATTAGTTAAATGTAGATATTATAAGCTACAAGCTTACCATGTGGGACTAAGGAGAATCCCACCCTACCTCCCAACTGTATTACAGCTGAGGGGTATGGGCAAAATTTTCTACTCTAAGAAGGAACCTGTGTACTACATCACTATCTATGGTCAGGCAGCAGGTGCTACCAACAAATTGACGTCTTGGTCATTATTATTCTCATTTTTCTTGAGCTGGCCAAGAGGCAAGTGGCTCCAGAGATAGTACTTAATCCCACATGGTAAGCTTGCAGCTTATAAAAGCTACATTTAACTAATTAAAATTTTCAAATTAAGCTGTTTTATTGTGGTTTTATTTTTCAGTCTTCCATTAGGTTCTCTGTATACAATAGGTAAACTTCCTAAATGACATACACAGAAAAAATATATCACGAATGAAGATAATATTATATGAGTTTGTAGCACGAGTATTATATTCTTAATATTCATTAATGATATATTTTTTTCTGTATATGTCCAGTGAGTGATGTTTTACTTTTATTATCCACCATTTGTATGACTTGTGAGTTACAAAAAATCATATTTAAAGGGAGAATGTTGAAAAGGCTGACATATGTAGTGGGGCACAAGTGTATATAAAACCCTCATTGTTTATTCAACAAAAATTAGCAGAAGCTCTGTTTAAAGACCTTTCTAATGATATATAATACATATTTGTATGTTACATGGTTTCTGAGATATTCGTGAAAAATCGAAAGTTATTGACACTAGTTATCCATGGTCAGGTGGCACTGTTGTATACAAAAAAAATATATGCCGCTCTGTATATCCCCCTATACGGACCACATACGGATGCATGGTGGATAATAAATGACAGAAAAAAACATCATTATTTGAACTTCTGTTATTCAAATATTTAGTTTTCTGAGAACTGTTTCACTTATCCAAATTTAGTATTTCTTGCTGTTTAAAATTACAATAAATGCATGTTCAGATAACGGATGATCTGCTTTATACATTCCTCCAGAAATAATTAATACTATATTAGTGTGGAAAGGTAATGAGCTCATCTCGTATAACGTTATGACAATTATTCTCTTGTGTTTTTACAGAGGCTATGTTAACAGACCTCTCATCAACATATGGATACCCTCCGTCTTTCTCAGGGGGAAACCATCTGATGGTTACCATGTGTATCAGGTGAGGTATCCACCCACTTTTTACATTAATTACTGTTGAATATTTTTTGTAACTTGAAAATGGATGAAATAGGTTAAAATTTTAAAATTTATTCCAGTAAGTTCCTAGTCTAGAGATTACTGCAATAAATTATATTATTTTTTTTGCCTGTTACTGGATGCTGAACTTCTCTTATGAAAGAGGTCAGGGAGTACTGTCTTTTATTATATTTCTTTGTGTTTCACAGGTGTACATCAGAATACGAGATGAAGAATGGAACATATATCGAAGATACAATGAATTTTTGGATATGCATGTCACATTTAAGAAGAAATACCCAATTTTGGCAACATTCGAATTTCCACCCAAAAAGGCCCTGGGAAATAAGGTATATAAAGAATGCAGTTACGTTTTAACATTTTTTTTTTGTTCTGAAGAATGTTTCCTGCAATTAAGTAAAATGTAATGTGCACTGAAACAGGTTAATGGTGATGAAATGATAAAAGTTGAGATCATTACACAACCAGAACCTTCAATATACACAGGATTTAGTGTTATTTATAGCTAATTCCCATAATGGAATGTTTTTGGATAAGGTTAAATGTATCTGCATCATCAACATATAGGTGCTCGCTGTGGTGTGAAACACCAAACAGGTGTTGCTGCAGACTTCTCTGACATATATTTTATATTTTTTACATTCAGGGAAGCAAGTTTGTTGAAATGCGACGGAAGAAGCTGCAGGTGTATCTGCGTAAGCTCATCAACTATCTATCTCAAGCTATTCCTGAGTTCACCAGTGGAATAAACAGGGAGAAGCTCATGCATTTCATTTCCTTCTTTGCGTCAGTATCTTTAGCTTTTCATAATATATTTTTCCAGAGATATCAGTTTTGATGCATTTTGCTTGACTTAGTAATTAGGCAAAATGTCTCTAATTGGCAGAAGCATGAAGTGTAGAATAAATTCAGACTTGTACTGGCCATGGTTGCTGATATAGATGCTTTGTAAATTTCGTTTTGAATAGTAATGTGTCAATTTGAGGCAGAATTTTAAGTAGAAATTGCATTATTGCCATTAAAAAGCATTCTAAAATATTAAACTATATGTTTTGTGTTTCCAGTATGTTTACAATTTGACAGGTTTAAATATATTTTTTGTTGTCACAAGAATTATGTCCACCCCACTGAGGGGTGGACATATGTTTGCTTTTTCTGCCCGTTTGCCGTCCGGCGTCCGTCATGCTTGGTTTCTGGTCATTTCAAGGAAAAGTATTTATCCTATCTTTATCAAATTTGGTATGGGTGTATATTGGGTTAATAGCTTGCATGGGATTGCTTTTTGTGAAGATAGCTCTATAGCTAACTGAGTAATAGCTACTTAGCTACTTTTGTGTACTTCTTTTGTTTCCGGGCATTTTAAGGAAAAATATTTGACATATCTTTACCAAATTTGGTATGAGCAATAGTTAGGTCAATAGCTTGCTTGGGATTGCTTTTAGTGATAATAGCTGTATAACGGACTGAGTAATAGCTACTTAGCTATTTTGAGTAGCTTTTTTATTTTAAGCATTTTAAAGGAAAAGTATTTCACCTATTTTCACAAAATTTGGGATGGAGGATTATTGGATCAGTAGCTTGCTTGGGATTCCTTTTGGTGATAAAACCTTTATAGCTGAGTAATAGCTACTGTGCTATATAGCTATTATGCTAATTTTGAGTTGACTTTTTTTCTGGACAGTAGGGTCAATAGTTTGGCCAGGATA
This sequence comes from Sabellastarte sp. h YS-2021, assembly GCA_964017235.1. Lineage (NCBI taxonomy): Eukaryota > Metazoa > Annelida > Polychaeta > Sabellida > Sabellidae > Sabellastarte > Sabellastarte sp. h YS-2021. The sequence continues at coordinate 89,843,360 of OZ024931.1, forward strand.
GCTTTTGGTTGATGATAACTGCTTTGCTACTTTGAGCCTACTCTGAATTGCATTTCTGCTTTCACTCTTTTAAAGAAAATGCATTAAAAGATGCATTTATCTTGAGAACAAGATTTTGGCTGCCATCTTTAATTTTGGTGGAAATTGAAAATATCATTTATCTCATAAACCTTTAGAGATAAATTGATTTTGAGCAATGTTTGGATCCTTTGGGTACTAGAGACCTTAGATATAGTGCCTGTGAATAAAGTTGAATTTCCAGAATTTTGTCCGCCATCTTGAATTTTGGCGGAAATTGGATATGTCATTTATCTCGAAAACTGTAAGGGATAGAGCAATTTCAAGCTAATTTTTGACCATTTGGATATTAGAAATCTTTGGTATATTGCCTCTGAAAAATGTCAAATTTCTCGAATTTCGCCCACCATCTTCAATTTTATCGGAAATTGAAAATGTTGGTTATCTCAAAAACCTTTCGAGACAGAGTGATTTTGAGCAAATTTTGAACCAATGCAAAAAGGCATGAAGGTGAAATAATTTACATGTATACCAATAAATATTTAAGCATCATTGATATATTTTACAAATGAAACAGGGTCTTGTAAGACTACTGTACAATTGTTTCAAAACGGTCATGGGGTGGACATTACACATGATAATGTGTGTTCTTCTATGCTATCCTGTTTCTTTTCATATGTTGCAGCTACAGTTAACAGGGCGTCCTGTTTCTAGTTTCATGCTGATTTATACTAAACAATTTCAATAAACAATTTAGATCAACAGGCCTACTGAACATACTTTCAGAAAAAACTTTATGAAATATTGATGCGTTTTGATGGACATGATCTAGTGAGGCTAAATGGAAAAAAAAAGTTTTTCATTATGATTGCTGAACAAGAACCAAAAAGAAAAATTATATAATTGCTGAGCAGCAATGAAAAAATAGATAGGTACAGAAAATATATACGTTTATCTATAAACCATCCTTGTTTTTTATTACACAGGGATCAAGTTTCTGCAAAACCTGGAAACCGCCGTAAATCTACTGGAGCCAGTCCTTCCCAGAATACACCTGCCAGACAGAGGCCAGTGTCGCAGCCTCACTACTCAGGCTTATGATAATTGTCAATGTATAGACTTGTGTGTGTGTGTGTGTGGATGGGGGTGTGTGGGTGCGTGTCTGCATGTGTTGCCTGTGGGCTTGACAATCAAATACAATGGATTGTGGTTCCTTTCTGCAACTGGTTAACCAGTTGGACTGTATAAACAAAATAAAGGCCTCAGTGACAAAGAGGTCATCAGATTTGACAAATGGTCACTTGACTGTCAGCTCTGTGGTTTTAAGTTCAAGTCCAGCTCAACAACATCATGATGGCCTGTCTCACTAGATGTACAACAATAACTGCGTAATGCCAGACAGGATATAAACTGTTTTCATTCCAAAATGTAAATGTCCCTGTCACTGTGTTGGGCTTTTTGTGTGTAAGTTATAAAACCCATGCAAGTTATATTCACTTTTTGTAACAAGTTTTTGATCCAAAAAGGCATAAATGTCATCTATGATTTAATGCTGACCTCGACTTGTCCAGTGGACTGTGCTGTATTATCAGAAACGTGCATAATGTTGGCAGTGTACCTCACAGTGTGTATACCTAATTGAGCTTACTTTTAGGAGTTGATTTCTTTTGTGTGGGATTGACACCTGCAATTGGCAATCTTTACAAGCTGCCCCAATATAGCCTTGGTTGTTGATCGGGACATGAAACCCTAACTACGACCTGTGACTTCTTTTGTGACTGATTGACAGGTTTACAAGTCTGAATAGGCAATTGATATTGCAATATTATTAAGTTAATTTGTAGGAAATGTCTTATTTTACAGGGTTAAAGTAGTGAAGCTTGTCAATGTAATTACCTCAGCTTGACACTGTAATGAAGTGTGGACAGTTATTTCAGGTTCAAGGTCATGTTTCAAGCGTGTTATAGTTTTGCTGTTTTGCCTCATTGTATTGCCAGCAAATTGAAAACTAGTCATTACTTGTGCATTTTTAAACAAAAAGAAAAACGATGTTTTAACATAACTTTATTGACTGTAGTATATAAACTAGAAATAGGACGCCCTGTTGATAGTAGATGCGAATAGAAACAGGATAGCATAGAAGAACACACATTATCATGTGTAATGTCCACCCCATGAACCTTGCCCAAATTGTACAGTAGTCTTACAAGACCCTGTTTCATTTGTAAAATATATCAATGATGCTTAAATATTTATTAGTGTAGATGTAAATGATTTCAGCTTCATGCCTTTTTGCATTGGTTGGGTTGAAAATTTTGACGAAATCACTCTATCTTGCACGGTTAAGAAGATAGAAGCAAATTCCTGTTTTTCTATTTTTGGCAAAAATTTGAAAATTCAAAATGGCCGCCATTTTTGGGAAAAGGAAATTTTTTTGAAAATTGCCAAGAGTACATTTCTTAGATACCCTATGGGTCGAAAATTTCCACGAAATAACTATTTTGCACGGTTAAGGCCAGTTTGTGTTTTTCCATTTTGGGCAAAAATTCGAAAATTCAAAATGGCCGCCATATGTGGGGAGGGGAAAATTTTTTGAAAATTGCAAAGAGTACATTTCTTATATACCCTGCGGGTCAAAAATTTCAACGAAATCGCTCTATCTCGCATGGTTAAGGAGATAGAAGCAAATTTGTGTTTTGCCATTGTTGGCAAAAATTCGAAAATTCAAATTGGCCGCCATTTTTGGGGAGGGGAAAATTTTTTGAAAATTGCAAAGATTACATTCCTTGGATACCCTGTGGGTTGAAAATTTCGACGAAATCGCTCTATCTCGCATGGTTAAAGAGATAGAAGCAAATTTGTGTTTTGCCATTTTTGGCAAAAATTTGAAAATTCAAAATGGCGGCCATTTTAGGGGAGGGGAAATTTTTTTTAAAATTGCCAAGAATACAATGCTCAAATACCTGTGGGTTGAAAATTTTGACGAAATCGCTCTATCTCACAGTTAAGGAGATAGAAGCAAATTTGTGTTTTGCCAAAATTCAAAATGGCCGCCATTTTTGGGGAGGGGAAAACTTTTTAAAAATTGGCAAGAGTAGAATTCTCAGATACCTGCGGGTCGAAAATTTTGCCGAAATCGCTCTATCTCGCACGGTTAAGGCGATAGAAGCAAATTAGTGTTTTGCCATTTTTGGCAAAAATTCAAAATGGGCGCCATTTTTGGGGAGGGGAAAATTTTTAAAAAATTACCAAGAGTACCATGCTCTGACACCCTGTGGGTCGAAAATTTCGACGAAATCGCTCCATCTCGCACGGTTAAGGAGATAGAAGCAAATTTGTGTTTTGCCATTTTTGGCAAAAATTCGAAAATTCAAAATGGCCGCCATTTTTGGGGAGGGGAAAATTTTTGGAAAATTGCAAAGACTGCATTCCTTTGATATCCTGTGGGTCGAAAATTTCGACGAAATCGCTCTATCTCGCACGGTTAAGGAGATAGAAGCAAATTTGTGTTTTGCCATTTTTGGCAAAAATTCTAAAATTCAAAATGGCCGCCATTTTTGGGGAGGGGAAAACTTTTTAAAAATTGGCAAGAGTAGAATTCGCAGATAGCCTGCGGGTCGAAAATTTTGCCGAAATCGCTCTATCTCGCATGGTTAAGGAGATAGAAGCAAATTAGTGTTTTGCATTTTGTGTTTTGCCATTTTTGGCGAAAATTCAAAATGGCTGCAATTTTTGGGGAGGGGAAAATTTTTGGAAAATTGCAAAGATTGCATTCCTTAGATACCCTGTGGGTCGAAAATTTCGACGAAATCGCTCTATCTCGCACGGTTAAGGAGATAGAAGCAAATTTGTGTTTTGCCATTTTTGGCAAAAATTCGAAAATTCAAAATGGCCACCATTTTTGGGGAGGGGAAAATTTTTTGAAAATTGCAAAGATTACATTCCTTAGATACCCTGTGGGTTGAAAATTTCGACGAAATCGCTCTATCTCGCATGGTTAAAGAGATAGAAGCAAATTTGTGTTTTGCCATTTTTGGCAAAAATTTGAAAATTCAAAATGGCGGCCATTTTAGGGGAGGGGAAATTTTTTTTAAAATTGCCAAGAATACAATGCTCAAATACCTGTGGGTTGAAAATTTTGACGAAATCGCTCTATCTCACAGTTAAGGAGATAGAAGCAAATTTGTGTTTTGCCAAAATTCTAAAATTCAAAATGGCCGCCATTTTTGGGGAGGGGAAAACTTTTTAAAAATTGGCAAGAGTAGAATTCTCAGATACCTGCGGGTCGAAAATTTTGCCGAAATCGCTCTATCTCGCACGGTTAAGGAGATAAAAGCAAATTAGTGTTTTGCCATTTTTGGCAAAAATTCAAAATGGGCGCCATTTTTGGGGAGGGGAAAATTTTTAAAAAATTACCAAGAGTACCATGCTCTGACACCCTGTGGGTCGAAAATTTCGACGAAATCGCTCCATCTCGCACGGTTAAGGAGATAGAAGCAAATTTGTGTTTTGCCATTTTTGGCAAAAATTCGAAAATTCAAAATGGCCGCCATTTTTGGGGAGGGGAAAATTTTTGGAAAATTGCAAAGACTGCATTCCTTTGATATCCTGTGGGTCGAAAATTTCGACGAAATCGCTCTATCTCGCACGGTTAAGGAGATAGAAGCAAATTTGTGTTTTGCCATTTTTGGCAAAAATTCTAAAATTCAAAATGGCCGCCATTTTTGGGGAGGGGAAAACTTTTTAAAAATTGGCAAGAGTAGAATTCGCAGATAGCCTGCGGGTCGAAAATTTTACCGAAATCGCTCTATCTCGCATGGTTAAGGAGATAGAAGCAAATTAGTGTTTTGCATTTTGTGTTTTGCCATTTTTGGCGAAAATTCAAAATGGCTGCAATTTTTGGGGAGGGGAAAATTTTTGGAAAATTGCAAAGATTGCATTCCTTAGATACCCTGTGGGTCGAAAATTTCGACGAAATCGCTCTATCTCGCACAGTTAAGGAGATAGAAGGAAATTTGTGTTTTGCCATTTTTGGCAAAAATTCGAAAATTCAAAATGGCCACCATTTTTGGGGAGGGGAAAATTTTTTGAAAATTGCAAAGATTACATTCCTTAGATACCCTGTGGGTTGAAAATTTCGACGAAATCGCTCTATCTCGCATGGTTAAAGAGATAGAAGCAAATTTGTGTTTTGCCATTTTTGGCAAAAATTTGAAAATTCAAAATGGCGGCCATTTTAGGGGAGGGGAAATTTTTTTTAAAATTGCCAAGAATACAATGCTCAAATACCTGTGGGTTGAAAATTTTGACGAAATCGCTCTATCTCACAGTTAAGGAGATAGAAGCAAATTTGTGTTTTGCCAAAATTCTAAAATTCAAAATGGCCGCCATTTTTGGGGAGGGGAAAACTTTTTAAAAATTGGCAAGAGTAGAATTCTCAGATACCTGCGGGTCGAAAATTTTGCCGAAATCGCTCTATCTCGCACGGTTAAGGAGATAAAAGCAAATTAGTGTTTTGCCATTTTTGGCAAAAATTCAAAATGGGCGCCATTTTTGGGGAGGGGAAAATTTTTAAAAAATTACCAAGAGTACCATGCTCTGACACCCTGTGGGTCGAAAATTTCGACGAAATCGCTCCATCTCGCACGGTTAAGGAGATAGAAGCAAATTTGTGTTTTGCCATTTTTGGCAAAAATTCGAAAATTCAAAATGGCCGCCATTTTTGGGGAGGGGAAAATTTTTGGAAAATTGCAAAGACTGCATTCCTTTGATATCCTGTGGGTCGAAAATTTCGACGAAATCGCTCTATCTCGCACGGTTAAGGAGATAGAAGCAAATTTGTGTTTTGCCATTTTTGGCAAAAATTCTAAAATTCAAAATGGCCGCCATTTTTGGGGAGGGGAAAACTTTTTAAAAATTGGCAAGAGTAGAATTCGCAGATAGCCTGCGGGTCGAAAATTTTACCGAAATCGCTCTATCTCGCATGGTTAAGGAGATAGAAGCAAATTAGTGTTTTGCATTTTGTGTTTTGCCATTTTTGGCGAAAATTCAAAATGGCTGCAATTTTTGGGGAGGGGAAAATTTTTGGAAAATTGCAAAGATTGCATTATTTAGATACCCTGTGGGTCGAAAATTTCGACGAAATCGCTCTATCTCGCACGGTTAAGGAGATAGAAGCAAATTTGTGTTTTGCCATTTTTGGCAAAAATTCGAAAATTCAAAATGGCCACCATTTTTGGGGAGGGGAAAATTTTTTGAAAATTGCAAAGAGTACATTTCTTAGATACCCTGTGGGTCGAAAATTTCGACGAAATCACTCTATCTTGCACGGTTAAGGAGATAGAAGCAAATTTGTGTTTTGTCATTTTTGCCTAAAATTCAAAATGGCCGCCATTTTTGGGGAGGGGAAAATTTTTTGAAAATTGCAAATATTACATCCCTTAGATACCCTGTGGGTCGAAAATTTCGACGAAATCGCTCTATCTCGCACGGTTAAGGAGATAGAAGCAGCAAATTTGTGTTTTGCCATTTTTGGCAAAAATTCGAAAATTCGAAATGGCCGCCATTTTTGGGGAGGGGAAAATTTTTGGAAAATTGCAAAGAGTACACTCCTTAGATACCCTGTGGGTTGAAAATTTCGACGAAATCGCTCTATCTCGCACAGTTAAGGAGATAGAAGCAAACTTATGTTTTGCCATTTTTGGCAAAAATTCTAAAATTCAAAATGGCCGCCATTTTTGGGGAGGGGAAAACTTTTTAAAAATTGGCAAGAGTAGAATTTTCAGATACCCTGTGGGTCGAAAATTTTGCCGAAATCGCTCTATCTCGCATGGTTAAGGAGATAGAAGCAAATTTGTGTTTTGCCATTTTTGGCAAAAATTCGAAAATTCAAAATGGCCGCCATTTTTGGGGAGGGGAAAATTTTTAAAAATTTACCAAGAGTACAATGCTCAGATACCCTGTGGGTCGAAAATTTCGACGAAATCGCTCTATCTCACAGTTAAGGAGATAGAAGCAAATTTGTGTTTTGCCAAAATTCTAAAATTCAAAATGGCCGCCATTTTTGGGGAGGGGAAAACTTTTTAAAAATTGGCAAGAGTAGAATTCTCAGATACCCTGGGGGTCGAAAATTTTGCCGAAATCGCTCTATCTCGCACCGTTAAGGCGATAGAAGCAAATTAGTGTTTTGCCATTTTGGGCAAAAATTCAAAATGGGCGCCATTTTTGGGGAGGGGAAAATTTTTAAAAAAATTACCAAGAGTACAATGCTCAGACACCCTGTGGGTCGAAAATTTCGACGAAATCGCTCCATCTCGCACGGTTAAGGAGATAGAAGCAAATTTGTGTTTTGACATTTTTGGCAAAAATTCGAAAATTCAAAATGGCCGCCATTTTTGGGGAGGGGAAAATTTTTGGAAAATTGCAAAGACTGCATTCCTTTGATACCCTGTGGGTCGAAAATTTCGACGAAATCGCTCTATCTCGCACGGTTAAGGAGATAGAAGCAATTTTATTGCGCTACAATAGCTTACCATGTGGGACTGAATGCTTTACTGGTTGCCGCGAGGCACAGACGACCAACGCTCGAGAAAAACAAGCATGTAGTTGGTTCGGCCTCATAGGTTGTCGTGACGTCATCACTTCCTGTGTATCAGCCTCCTTTTCGTTGGTCGCCGCCATATTGGATGCTCTGCTAAGTCTTCAAAGCTGTTTTCTATTATATCTCTGGATATATTGTTTGTCATTCGTCCATAATTCGGCTTTTCCCTTATTTAGCAGTATAGAATCTTATACCCAATTTTCAGCACTTCCGGTGCTTTATTTTGTCAGTTTTAACGTCTTCTTATTTCACGTGTTGTGTGCTCGCCACTACACTAGTACTGCTCGAATCTACGGTTCGGAGTATTTCATATTTTATTGCATTAAAACATGGCCACCGCCCACCAGTCTTCTAAAGATAAACCCAGATCCAGCAAATGCAATCATTTCTGTCAGCCGTTCGACAGTCATGGCTATTGTCCCTCCTGCAGAGATGCTGGGAAGGGCGATGATCTGTGTGTTACAAAAGCTGGTACTTGTCAAATCTGTGCGTCTTTCACAGACGAACAGTCCACTAAAATTGCTAACAGAAGACGATACAAGAAAAAACATCCCACTTCACAGGCTTCGGACAAAGATCGGGACGAGGTTCTTGGCGATTCTTTTGAATCGTTTTCTGGATCGCAAGCCGAGCTTGAGGCTGCGGCCGATCATTTGTTTACTTCACCTCCACGTCCCAGACCCTTATCTTTCGATCCTTTGCCTCTTACTACACCAGGGCGTACTGTTCCTCCCACGCCCAGTACAGCCTTACATCATAAAGTCCATTCTTCTGTAGAGAAGGCTCTGGACCACAAATTTGATCAGAAATTGGGTGCTTTTCAAGCCAACATCTATGATGCCCTTAAATCTATGCGTGACGATTTCCTAAAATCTCAACAAGGGCTGGCTGATAAGCTCGCCTCTTCGGCTGTTCGCACCGAACCTCAGACCTCTGTCAGTGCTTCAGAACCCATGGATATTGAATATGGCCCTTCTCTTCCTCCTCGCCTTCAGGCCGAGCAAGGTTCGGACGTTCGTCCTAGCTCTTCCGAACATACACAGTCTGTTCGTCCCAAGACGTCCTCTCACAAGGTTAGCCATGCTCCAATCTCAGGTTCGGGATCTGATTCCGATCATGATCGCCCCTCATATCCTAGACCAAAAAAGCACTCTGACAAGTCTAAACATAAGTCAAGGTCCACATATTTGCCCTCATCGTCAGGGGAGGATCAGTCCCCTAGACGTAGACACAGGTCTCCCAAGCCCCAGAGAATGGCCTCTGATGATCAGGAACATCCTCAAATTGACCTTGATCCGCCCTACTATAGGGATGTAGCTTTGGCTGACATCCCAAATCAATATGCGGAGGAGGTAGATACTTTTCGACGTATCCTCAAATTACCTGATCCGAGGGACTCAGTCCCCAGACCTGCTACTGCTATCATAGGTATCGATGACGAGGTGGCCGTCCAGGAGCTGAGACCTACGGGTCCATCAGCTATGTTGCCCCTCAACTCTGGTATAAGAGATGCCTTTGACAAATTCAACAATGACCTTATGGCTGCAAACCTGGCAGAGGGCAAATACCCAAAGCCCCCCCCTTCCACTTCTAAGTGGTACAAGGTTGGACAACCTTGCTTTTCGGAGAAACTCCAAGAATTAAATGCAGACTTTGCTAAGATCTGTATTTCTCCTAAACCTTCGGGGGCCCCTTTAGGCAAGGTCCCACTCTCTGTCCTCAAGGACTTAGAACAACAGGCAAGGTACAATTTAACCACGTTGAATTTCACGACCACTTTTGCCAAGACATCCTCCTCCTGCAACTCCACCATGAGGAGGTGTCGTTATGGACTAAAAGAGACCTTCAAGAAGGTCAAGTCCCAGGTCAGGAAAGGTGCCGACCCTGAAAAAGCAGTAAAACGTGGTTATGATGAGGCCTATGACTACTTTGATCTCTGGGAGAAGACCCTCACTATTCAACATAAGGCCATAACCTGCCTGAGCAAATCCCTTGCCCATATTTTACAAAGGGAACTTTACACAATGGCAACTTCCGGCTTGCTTAGACGCGAAGCCGAAATGTCCCATCTGCAGCCACAATTAGGGGAAACCAGACGTCAAGAGCTCAGGAATTCCTCTCTCTGGACTCGTTCCCTGTTCAACTCCCAGTCAGTGAAGGAAGGCGAGGACTTCCTTCTCAAAAAAGGCACCTCAAAAGATACTCAGGGTTTCGGACCCTACCAAAATAAGCCCTTTCGTGGTTCCCACCACAATAAGAGAAGAGGCTCCTACAGGAAACGCCCCTTTGGGGGCAATTCCTCCCAAAGCAGCAACTATTCGTTTCCCTCTTCTAGAGGAAAACCAAACTTCAGAGGCTCCAGGGGTCGTTTTCGACCCCACAACAGAGGAAAAGGGCGTGGAAACCCCTCTTCCCAATGACTCCTATCAAGCCTCAATCAATCCACCAGTAGGAGGTCGCCTCCGTTCTTTCAGGAGAGACTGGCACGCAAACAATTGCTCAGCCAACGTGTTAAATATCATCACCAATGGCTACGTTCTGCCATTCCTCTCAAGGCCAAACTTGATAAGATTTCCTCTGATTGTGTCAGAGTACAAGGCCCCTCAAAAAGACCAAGCCTTGGCCGATTGCGTCCAGTCTCTCCTGTTAAAGAACGCTATCGAAAGGGTGGAAAATGTAAAATCTCTCGGGTTTTACAGTCGCCTGTTTCTTGTACCCAAGCCTCACCAAAGGTGGAGGCCAGTAATAGACCTAAGCAGGCTCAACACTTTTCTACATGTAGAAAAGTTCAAAATGGAAACGCCAGAGTCCATCAGGACTTCTCTGATTCCAGGGGAATGGGTAGCGTCAATAGATCTGTCGGACGCTTACCTCCACATCCCCATCCATCCAAACTCAAGGAAGTACCTAAGATTTTGCCACAGGTCACAGGTGTTCCAGTTCACCTCGCTCCCATTCGGACTAGCCACAGCCCCCCAGGTATTCACCATGGTCGTAAAAGAAGTGAAACTCATGGCCCTCAGCAGAGGACTCAGACTTCACCAATACCTGGACGACTGGTTGATCAGGTCTCAGTCCCAGGAGGAAGCATTAGTGAACACTCGGGCAGTGGTAGATCTCACCCAGTCCTTGGGATGGATCATAAACCAAGAGAAATCAGAACTGAAACCAACTCAGGTGTTCTCGTTCGTGGGCTACGAATACCACCTAGATTCAGCCCTTGTAAAACCCACTCAAGAGAGATGGCTCAAACTTCAGGATTTGATCCTACGACTCAAGTCGAAACATGTTTTGACTGCAAGATGTTTGATGTCTCTAATTGGGTTGCTAGCCTCAACGGAGAAGATGGTCCCGGAGGGACGCCTTCACATGAGACCGTTTCAGTTTCACCTGAAAGAGCACTGGAAATTTCCTCAGTCGCTGGACAGCCTCCTTCCCTGGACAGAAGTCATTTCTGCTCATCTGGACTGGTGGCAGAATCCTACAAATGTGATGAGAGGCGCAGACCTTCATCCCAAAGACCACAGTATCCAACTCTTTACCGACGCCTCAAACGTAGGTTGGGGCGCTCACTTAGATCAAAGTTCCACCAAAGGTCTGTGGTCTCTCCAGGAAAAAGGACTTCACATAAACGTCCTAGAATTAAAAGCTGTCTCTCTGGCTCTCAGACACTTCAAAGACCAGTGTCAGGACCAAACAGTGCTCGTTGCCACGGACAACTCAACTGTGGTAGCCTACATAAACAAACAAGGGGGAACACACTCGGCGGAGATGTGCGCACTCCTGTGGAAACTCATGACCTGGTGCCACCACTATCACATAACCTTGAAAGCCAGGCACATTCCAGGGTGCCTGAATGTGATGGCCGACCTACTTTCCAGGTCGAACCAGGTCCAGTCGACCGAATGGTCACTTCATCCACAGGTGTTCAAACAGATCTGCCTAAAGTGGTTCACTCCCCACGTGGACCTCTTTGCCACTCATCTGAACCACAAGCTCCCTCTGTACGTGTCTCCTATCCCAGACCCCCAGGCCTGGGACATAGATGCTCTAAACATAGACTGGACGGGTCTCACTGCTTATGCTTACCCTCCAACGGCTCTCCTTCACAGGGTGATCCAAAAAATCAGGCAGTGCACCTGCCTGATCATTCTAATAGCCCCAGGCTGGCCAGGGATGCCCTGGTTTTGGGACCTAGTGCAGCTCTCAACAGAGATCCCTCTGCAACTCCCGGTGTCGACAACACTCCTCAAGCAGTCCCACAACTTCGTGTTCCACAGCTCCCCGCAGCACCTCAACCTCCACGCCTGGTCTCTAGGAGTGGACAACTCCAAGAACAAGGCTTCTCTGTGGAAGTGGCAGAGAGAATTGCTGCACCTCAGCGGTCTTCAACAAGGAACATCTACAAATCAAAGTGGGCCCTATTTGAAAAATGGTGCAGAGATAATTCGGTGGATTTCTCCTCACCATCTGTGAAGCAAATCTCAGATTTCTTTATGTATCTGTACCAAGACCTAAACAGGCGCCCCTCTACCATTGATGGTTACAGGACAGCTATTGTTGACACTCTGGGCCCTACGGCCCAGCATATTGCCCATAATGAGGACCTTCACAGGTTGCTCTCCAGTTTTCACAGGGATCGCCCCAAGAGTTCCAGAAACCTTCCTCAGTGGAACCTATCTGTTGTCCTCAATGAGCTCACAAAAGCGCCCTTTGAGCCTATGAAAGACACAGACCTCAAACATCTCACTCTCAAGACTGCTTTCTTGCTAGCTCTGGCCTCCGGCAAGCGCCGCAGCGAAATCCACGCCTGGGTCGCAAACAAAGTATCTAATCTAGGCCAATGGGAAAAGGTAGCCTTGTTCCCTTCATCAGATTTTATAGCCAAAAACCAGCTAGCAAGAGAAGGTTCTCAAAGTGTGTCTCCGGTGACTATTCCTGCCTTGACTACCATTGTAGATAGACAATTCAAAGAAGACAGGACCTTGTGTCCTGTACGGGCTCTGAGGTACTATCTGGACCGAACCAAGGACCTGAGAGGGTCCCGGTCTCTTCTTTTCATCTCCTTCAAGAAAGGACATACCTCAGATATCAGACCCGCTACTCTCTCTTCATGGTTGAAACAAACCATTCTACTTTGTTATAAGCAAGCAGACCAGCAAGCCTTGGACTTAGTCCAAGTTAAAGCGCATGACATTAGGGCCTTCGCAGCCTCTAAGGCTTTTTACGGTGGGGTATCGGTGGACCAGATCATGCAAGCGTGTCACTGGAAAGCTCACAACACGTTTACCAATTTTTATCTAAAAGACCTTACTTGGTCGGACAACGACAACAACTTGTATCTGGGACCAGTAGTAGCGGCTCAACAGGTCCTAGACCCTTCTCCTCAGTGATGTCTCCTTCGGGAAGAAAAGGGGGGGGGGGGGCACGTCCGCTACAGCTAAGCCTTCAGGAGTCTCCCCAGGTCTAGGTATAAGCTACCTCATCAGGGTGTTACAGGTAAGGTCTCTCATATTAAATTTACGTTAACTTTAAATTCTTGGGACCATAAGGTTGTCTTATAAATAAGGTTGCAATAACAATTCTCGAACCTTGACCTCATTTCTGACGTCATAGCCCTTAGGGGTTCTTCCTATCTGTGTACTCCGGGTACACAATCCTCCTTCCAAACACCCTACAGTGTACAACACTGTATATTCTCATCAGGTTTTTGGCTCTTTACAAGTCCGACCTTCAGGATTGGGACTCTGTAAATGGGACTCAGACTGGAAATTTTTCGGAACTATTTTTTTATTACTCTCAATTCGAGAAAAACAACATTCAGACCTTCCAGTCTCAGCTGTAATCCCGCCACCGGGCGGTTGAATTCAGCATTCAGTCCCACATGGTAAGCTATTGTAGCGCAATAAAATTGAAAATTTTAATTACTTAAATGTAGCTTTTATAAGCTACAAGCTTACCATGTGGGACTGAGAAGAGTCCCACCCTACCTCCCCGCTGTATTACAGCTGAGGGGACATGGGTTTAATCTCAACGAAAAGGAGGCTGATACACAGGAAGTGATGACGTCACGACAACCTATGAGGCCGAACCAACTACATGCTTGTTTTTCTCGAGCGTTGGTCGTCTGTGCCTCGCGGCAACCAGTAAAGCATTCAGTCCCACATGGTAAGCTTGTAGCTTATAAAAGCTACATTTAAGTAATTAAAATTTTCAAATTTGTGTTTTGCCATTTTTGGCAAAAATTCGAAAATTCAAAATGGCCGCCATTTTAGGGGAGGGGAAAATTTTTGGAAAATTGCAAAGATTGCATTCCTTAGATACCCTGTGGGTCGAAAATTTCGACGAAATCGCTCTATCTCGCACGGTTAAGGAGATAGAAGCAAATTAGTGTTTTGCCATTTTTGGCAAAAATTCGAAAATTCAAAATGGCCGCCATTTTTGGGGAGGGGAAAATTTTTGGAAATTTGATAGATTGCATTCCTTAGATACCCTGTGGGTCAAAAATTCTGTCGAAATCGCTCTATCTCTTACGGTTTCTGAGATATTAGCAAATTACTCAAAAGTAGTACTGAAAATACACAATGAAGTACCTAAATGGCTATTACTCATGTACTGACAAAGCTATCAGTCCCAAATGCAATACCAAGCGAGCTATGGACATAACAATCTTGTATTCAAAATTGTAGTAAAATATCTTTAATTATTTTGGCTTAAATGCACGGAAACCAATGGGTACTGAAAATAGCTGTACTTAAGTATTACTCAGTAAGCAAAAGAGGTACAACAGCCAAAAGCAATCCCAAGCAAGCTACTGACCCAATAAGCCTGCATACCAAATTTGGTGACAATAGCTCTAATACTTTTCCTTTAAATGAGCGGAAACCATGCGTGACACCGGACATCGGACGGCAAAAAAAGCAAAAATAATATATCCACCCCCCAGGGGGGTGGACATAATTCTGGGATGAACACATTTTAATCAAATGAGATGTAATTTTGTCTCTTAATGTAGACCAGATACATTGACAGATTTGTATGTTGCTTGAATACTGATGCAACTGTCAGTTTTACACAGTTCCATGGGAACAGTTTGATAATGTTGACAGAATTCATCAGTGTAGTTTATGTAGTTCTGTGTATTTTAAAGAATGAGATTATTACCTTTTGAAAGTCTATAAACATGACATTATATTGTAACATTACTTCTTTGTATTTTTGTACTTTTGTAAAAGTTAGTTTAGGCCTTCTATATCCTTTGCACTTAGGTACAAAAATATGGTAGAGGTGCTTTGATACTGTGTTGTATTATTGTTATCCCACATGTTAAAATTCAGAGTTTATGAACATGCAACAACAACAACAAAAAAAGAGTTTTTAAACATGTAACAAGTTGGAGCAGTTGTGTAGGTGATCACACTATCTCTTTGTGAAGAATTCTGAGGTTTAATTTAGTTAAACAGATTTGTAAAACAAGACCCTTGTTCAGGTGGAATAGAATTAAATTGAATTAAATTCACTTTGTGGAGGATAGGCGATCAGAATGGCAAGTACTCTAAATTTACAAATTTCACTAACATTAAAAGTATGTCTGGTTCAGATTAATTAGTGTACTTTGTGGTGCAGGTTAACTTTATTGCACTGTAAACAATAAACACCAGGGGCCGTGTTCACTAACAATCTAGAATAAGAATCTTCTCAAAAAAGATTGCTGAATAAAAAAGGAAAAATTTTAAAATGCACGAGCGCTGTTACGCACGAGGGCATTATGAAAGAATTTTTGCCGGGCATAAATAGTGTAACAAATGCCCGAACATGAGGTATTTATTACTATTATAAAGGCAGGCCTACCAGGTTTAAAGAAATGTCGCTTTATTTTTATGAGGTGACACAAACAATGGAGCCGCCATATTGTTTTGAATGCACGATTGCTCTTGTAAAAGCAGACAAATTTCCAAACGAGAAATTCGAAACAGCACTTCCGGGTTAGAGTGGGCATTTGTTCTCCTATTTTTGCCCGCTAATATATGCGCACAGAATTGTTTTCGTTTACTGCACACTTCCGGTCTTTATAATGACAATTTAAGTTTTTCTCCTGTTTTAAAATTTTCCAATGTGCCAAATTAATAAGTGAAAGATATTAATGATAAAAAGTTGGTTTGTTTGTAACTGCAAACTGGTGTGAAAGACTATGGTTATTTTACCATACATTTTTTTGTTTTAGGTAATTGCTTTGGTTCTGTTCATTTCCTTGATTGTGTATGTTATCATGTAAAAAGACACAGTAGTGCTGAAATCCTTCATTTAAGGCAGCTAAGTACAAGAAATAGGTAACATACTATCACTTATGTACAGTAAAAGTATTCTTTGAGGTTTGATATTCTTGTAACATATACTTAACATGTATGTTTCCCATATTTGAATCACTTTTGTACATTAACAAGAAGCTATTTGCACCAGTATTTGAACTAAAGTGGGGACAAATTAATATACATGTATATTTTATTATTTTGTTAAAATATGAGTTATTCTAACAGTATTTTTCTTTGTCTGTAAATATATAATAAGGTTATGACCAGTACTTATGTTGGAAAGAATGTCTTACAATATGATTTAGTTATGATAACACACTTGTTGTAATCTTTGTTATATGTTGATTTTAAGTATATGCATATGTGAATAAAATATAAAGTACTTCAACAGTCCAGTCGGTAGCAAAAGTTAAAATAAAATTTGTTTCAAATTTCTGTCAGTTTATGGCACCAAACATTGGTTGTGTTTACTACAATGTTTCAGTTCATACTTCATGACATTGTATCATGTTTAGACAAAATGGTTCTTTCCTAACTGGGACTTTTATGCGTTTACAGATGCCTGACATGAGTAACCTGCATCAAAACTGTGAAATAAAACACAACACTTATCAGCTGCATAGTAATACATCCTATATAGTCAAATAAATAGAAACATATGGATTTTCTCACTTGCATAGGAAATGTAGGGTGTTCTAAAAGAACAAGAACAGTAGAGTTGAGGATTTAACACATTAACAAAGTACTAAAATTCACAGTTGATCATACGCATTTGTTTGGCAACTCTTTCCAATCATGGCGTGTTTTGTAATTGCATGTTGTGTATTCAGTTGTTTCATTGTTTATATTTGAATTCATGGCAGTGTTTTAAGCCTGCGTTTTTTTATGGAGAAATCAGTCTTGTTGTGAATGTGTTCTGTGCCTTCATTGTAATATGAGATAATTAAAAATTAGAAGTTATTTTCTTTTAAAGATGGAAGTACTCAAAATGTGGCAAAGTGCAATTGAAGAAATTTTAATTTCTTATTTTGTTAAGAGAAATAAATTCATTTTTTCAACAATTGTAATATGGTACAAATAAAATATCAGTGATATGCTTATATAAGTAAGATTTCTTTCATTGTGTATGGTCTCAGTCTTCATTCCCAAATAATGTAGCATATACACGCCCTCCTACTGAATGAAAAGTTCAATGTTGCTTGCAATATTTTGTATGGGTTACTTTACTCATAGTGGAAGAGTTGTGCATATGTTCACTGCCGTTTTGACCCCCAGGCCGTTTAAAACGGCGGGGCCCTGCCATTTACATCCACTAGGCTTAAATAAGGAGTTGTAAATGGCTGAGCCATTTAAAATGGCGGGCTCCAGCTCTCAGCCATTTTAACTCTTTCTCTAGCTATTACTTTGTTAACTATTGAATTAGTGTTTGTCTTCTGTGGGATACAAGTTTAATGTTTCATGACAATTATGTAATTACATTTTTATCCATTATTTGTCATTTAAGCTTAACATTTAAAAAGTGAAATATTAAATAGCAGCAATATAATTATATCAGTATATAGCAATTATGAATTTTCATTCAAATAGCTTTAACACGATCAAGTCAATCATAGTTTCAGCCATAGCTAATTTTGTGATACCCTAACAATAGGGACAAATCCAATTAAGTAATCGCTTGAATAATAGTTAACAAATCAATACAATAGGGATGACTTCCACACTGTTATGAA
Source organism: Sabellastarte sp. h YS-2021 (assembly GCA_964017235.1). Classification (NCBI taxonomy): domain Eukaryota; kingdom Metazoa; phylum Annelida; class Polychaeta; order Sabellida; family Sabellidae; genus Sabellastarte; species Sabellastarte sp. h YS-2021. Next base: position 89,861,020 of record OZ024931.1, read on the forward strand.
AAGACTAGCCAGTGGAAAGCCATTCTTTTCATGTAGGATTATTTTCTGATGTATTGTCTAATATGTAGGTTGGATTTAACATAATGGATTGAAATTGTGGAAGCCATACCCTTTTCTGTTGATTAGTTCACAGGGAAAGATAATCAGTTTATAAGATTTACCCCCCTTGATGTACAAATCATATGTCAATTCACAAAAGGATGAATTTCAAACATTTAGAATGTGTGTTCTTCAAACACCATACCAGTGAGTTTTTTTCATAAGGACAATTTCAATGAATTGCAAATTTGTATAAATAAATAATGTACAAAGGAGGGCTGTTAATTGCAATTGCATCAAGCAGTAGAATGGTTGTTCTCTTGAAGTGTGGCTGGATGACATACAAAAGTCAGTTGGTACTTATATCATTATTGCATACATATATGAAGTATGTATTGTTGCTATCTATTTGGCTGGGCCATTTAAAATGGCAGCCTGCTGTTTAAAACGGCGGACTGCCATTTAAAATGGCGGACTGCCGTTTTAAACGGCAGATGGGGTCAAAATGGCATGTAACACATACAAGTAACAGTCCTATAGAGGAGCACCTTGACTGTGTTTCCCCAATAAATGCCAAGGCTAAGATTAGAATCCATGACCTCATAGCTTAGTGGAAACCTTGTGTGATAATGTTTAAATTTAAGTAAAAACCATAGTTATAGATTTATTTTGTATTCTACCATGGTAGGCTGCCCAATGACCCAGGATACATCTTTTGCGGAATCTTGAATATAGAACTGTAAATAAAGTAACACTGTTGAATTGTATTTACGGGTAAGGCGTAACCAAAATATAAATGTTACCATTTTACAATAGGAATAAGTGACTTCGAGTGCTTTTTGATTGTTTTCAACTATCAATCGGGAGAATTAAGTCCATGATGCACCTGTGAAGTTTCTGTATTGGGAGAGAAAAATTCAGAACTCAAAAGGAATCAATACCATGAAAAACCAGTTGAAAACATTTAGTTTAAAACAAGACTTTTAACAACTGTGCATTCTTTATCAAGAACACCACAAACATATACTATTATTAAAACCTCCGAATGGGCTTCAGCCACATTTAAATTGTTTGTGAACATATTGTTCTTTTGCACAATGCCAAGCTGTAAATGTATCAACATTAATGTCTTGCATTATTTTTTTTCTCTCAGCACCCTGAAAGCAATACACTTTATATAAGAGTATGGACAAAATACAATATGCCATTGAAACTACAAGATTGTTTCCTGAAGTTGTATATTAGATTAGATTACCAGCACATATTATATATTATTTATATTATGCTTGTATTTGTTTTCACCACACTTTACAAACCACTTTTGGGGATTTCTTTCAGTATTGTTTAATTTTTGGCAGTTACCTTAAGCGAAAGGGCTCAAGTAAATTGTTTTGATTCACTTAGATGTGAACTTTGACTTGCTTACAGGTTGAAGAACAACGTGGCGTAAAATATGCTTTTTATTGCGTTAATACAACTTACCTAGTGGACAGATGCATTTGTCCGGCGCCCTGCCGGTCACGCCAAACGTTAGAAAAAAACGTCCTGAGCTGGGCTCTGGCCGGGACCGGTAGTGTCCTGTTCACTCGCCAGGTGGCTGTACAGCCTACCTGTCGGTATACTGCGCATGCGCACGCATGCGCTCTTCCTCTTTTTGTTTGGCGCCATTTTAAAAAGTTGCCAAGGATATTTATAGAGACGTTTTTCAGTTTTAGTGTTGGATATACATTTTAAAGTTACATTCATTTTATATCAAGTGATTACGGAATACTTATGGCATCTCCTGGAGATTTTAAAGGACAGCGCAGGGGGGCTTGCGGTCATATAATGGCTGCGTTCGATCTTCACGAACGCTGTGCAAGATGTAGAGACAAGAAGTTAGGGGAGGACCCGTGTGTTAAGGACAAACCTTGCTCTTTATGTGAACAGTTTTCAGAGACTCAAAAGGAAACTTTGTCTACTCCATCTTATAGAATAAGAAAGGAAAGGAAAGCAGGATTGCTAGTGTCCCCCAAGGAGGTGACAGTTATTTCTCCGGTGGAAGACTTGTCGTCTGCTAACGCACCGACAGATAACTCTTCTGCGCAGCCTTCTGCGCAGCCAGCACCGGATTTTCAACCCTCTGCGCAGCTTTCCACGCAGGCACCTGCCGCGTCTTCTGCTTCTACTTCAGACGACTCTTATGTCACTTCGGGTCAGTTAGTTGCATTATCTGACAAGATGTCTGAGCAGTTTGCCAGATTTGAGGCTCTTCTCTCAAGAGGTAATATTTTTACTGCTCCCTCTATGCCAGTTAAGCCAGTTTCTGCTCAAAAGGTCCTGTCAGATACTCCTTTTATTGACCCTTCTTCTGCCCGACCCACCGGTCCGGTGTGGCTTCCGGCAGAATCTGTAGATGATAACGGGTCTGATATTAAACCGGACAAGAAAAAATCTCACAAACACAAGAAGTCTCACCGACACTCCGGTAAACATTCTGAAAAACCCACCGACAAGCAGAAGCTTACAGCTGAATTTCATCCGGTCGGTGCAAAACAACTACCCACAAGTTCAACACAGGCACCTGCTGAAGACATGACCGACACCGGTTCTCAAGTTCTTCCACCCAAAGCACCTGTCTCTCATCCGGCCGGCCAGTCAACCGGTCCACCGACAAAGGAAGGTTCAGTTACCGGTCCGGCTCCCTGTTACTCTCAGGCCAGTGCTAGTTACAGAACCGGTCCGGAAGATTATTCACAGGCTAGTGTGTTCTCTGATCTGCCATATGAACCGGAAGAAAGTGAGCGTTACTCAGCTTCTGAACCTGATGAAGGGGAACTGTCGGAGACTGGTGAGAAACAAGAAGTTACAGAGGATATGAATTACCGTGAGACAGTCCGGTCTGTCAGATCCTTTATGGGATGGACTCATATCCCGGTTTTTGAGGCTGATTTCAGTGAGCCCGACAAGAGCAACAACCCTTGGAAGGGGAAGGTTCCCAGAAGACCAGCTCGTGTGTCTGTGGCTATGCCACCAGACGACTGGTTATGTCAAAAACTTGAACGCTTAAATACTACAGTTGCTGAGGGTTATCCCTCTAGAAGTCAAGATTCCAGTGGGTTGAAGAAGGATCAGTTCATTAAAATGCCAAAATCGCAAGCGCGTTGGTATCAGATGCACACCCTCAAACCTGACACTACTCCTCGTCCTGGCAAGTCTGTTTTTAGTTGGAGGAATACCGAGGCAAAAGTTAATTCACAATTTCCACGTATTACCAAGGCCTCTTCCTACCCGCCTTCTGGTCCTGTCTCACGACCTATTTCCCAAGAGTATCTACGTCGATGGGAACGGAATGCCAAGGAAGGCAGCTACATTGTCAACCAGGCAGCAGGATTTAACAGATGTGCTAGTGAGCTGCAGGATCGGATGAGTCAGAGCTTAGTGTGCCTTCAGTCGAATTTCAATAAAGGGAAGGCCCCCAAAGAAGTTTCAGAGGCTCTTCACGACCTGAAAGACTACCTAGCCTTCCATCAAAATGTCTCCATTGCCATGGGAACTTCATTGCAGCACCTAGCTGACAGCCTTTTCGTCAACATGGCAAATCTTGTGCTTCTTAGACGTGACTCTTATTTAGACCATGTAAAACCTGGAGTGAAGTCTGACACCTGGAATCGACTTAGGAATGCCCCATTGTTCAACTATGGTCTATTCCCTGATGACCTGATATGTATTGCAGAACAGGATATTACCAAGTCTGAAACCACCAGTGCTGCTCCAAGACCCGGTCCGGGTGCTATGCAGCGCACTGGTTGGCGAAACCAAAATAGGTTCCAACCCTATGATCGCCGGGATTCTAGGAATACAGCTTCAGCTGAACCGAATCAGCCATGGCGACAGTTTGCTCGGGGCAGGGGCAGATCAAGAGGAAGGGGTCGTAGTAGTAACCCCCGTTTCTCTCGCTCCCGTGGATTTAAACAACAAAAATGACAGTTACCATTACAACCCAACCTCTGTAGTCAAGACATTAAATCGGTTGGGCAGAAAACAGACTCTAAACTTAGTCAAGGTAGTTTGTCACAAACCAGTTCTTCGTTCAAAGTTAAGTCAAGTTCCACCGGAAATGGCCGGTTCCAGTGTTCAAGAGACAGTGAAAGACATGTTAACAAAAAGTTCGGGTCAATTACTGGCTTCAGTTCAGACAGGTTCAAGACCCCACACATCTCAGAATCCAGACTTTCCCATGAGGCAAGTAGATCATGTAAATCAGGATGTGTTCTTTCATGTTGCAACTCATGCTCCTTCTGTATCTACCACCGGGCTTCCGCAAAAGAAAGGTCTAAGTCCCGTACCAGTGTTGAGAAAAATAAAGCATGTGAACAGTGTTTCTTGTGTCGATCCATGTCTTTTTGTCCAAAATGTTCAAGGTGTCCCCACTGTTGTGCACGATGGTCCTGTAGGAGGCCGTCTTCAAAAGTTTTGGCAAGTTTGGCAAAGGTTAGGCGCAAACCCTCGAGCAGTTTCCATTCTAAAGGAGGGTTACAGCCTGCCATTCAGATTAAGACCTCCTCTCACCAGGGTTCCAATCATTCAGAGCAGTTATGCCAATCCGGTAAAAAGCCGTTTCCTCAAAGAGGCACTGATCTCTCTCCAAGGAAAGTTGGTAGTGGAGCCAGTCCTGGTCCGGTCTTCTCTCGCTTTCTACAACCGGCTGTTTTTAGTACCCAAACCGGAAAACAAGTGGAGGCCTATTTTAGATCTGAGTCGGTTGAACAAGTTCCTCAAAACCGGCACATTCAAGATGGAAACTCCGGAAACCATCCGGACCTCGCTACAGAAAGGGGAGTGGGTGACCTCGCTGGATTTCAGCGACGCATACTTTCACATTCCTATTCACCCCCGGTCGAGGAAGTACATGAGATTCTTTCTCAACAAAAGAGCGTACCAATTCACTGCCCTTCCCTTCGGGTTGGCCACGGCTCCTCTAGAGTTCACCAAGATAGTCAAGGAGGTCAAACTTATGGCTCAGAACAGGGGTATAAGAATCCACCAGTACCTAGACGACTGGTTACTGAGAGCCCCTTCGAGGGAGATTGGTCTCCTTCACACCCAGGTTCTTTTGTCGCTTTGCCACGAACTGGGCTGGCTAGTCAACCTCAAAAAGTCGGAACTGAATCCTCAACAGGTCTTTACCTTCGTCGGTTACCGGTTCGACCTGTTGACGGGTCGGGTTTTACCAACTCAAGAAAGATGGGCAAGCTTGCGTCAGAAACTACTGTTTTTAAAGACCCGGGACAGTTGCACGGTAAGGCATTTTATTGCGTTAATATATCTTACCTAGTGGACCAGTGCATTTGTCCGGCGCGCAGCCGGTCCCGCCAAACGTTAGACAAAAACGTCCTGAGCTGGGCTCTGACCGGGACCGGTAGTGTATTCCTCATTCGCCAGGTGTCGTGACTGCACCCAGCTCCCCTACTGCGCGTGCGCGCGCATGCGTACTTCCTCTTTTTGTTTGGCGCCATAGTGTGTTAGCGGATAAATTTCAGTAAAATAAACTTTAAATTATATTGTCTATTTGCAAACGAGTTAGAAGGAAAGCTTTGGATATTGCAAAATATATTTATCATGGCATCACCAGGACAGAGGCGTGGTAGTTGTGGCCATGTTATGGCGGGGTTTGACCTTCATAAAAAGTGTGCCCGCTGTAGGGACAAAAAGGTGGGAGATGACCCTTGTGTCAAAGGTCAGGACCGTGAATTGTGTGATGCGTTGTCTGACTCCCAGAAAGGTATGCTTGCAACCCCACAGTATCAAATCCGAAAAGACAAAAAAGCAGGGATTTTGATTTCTCCCAGTAAAGTTACGGTTGTGGGTCCGGTGGAGGAACAGGATGAACTTGAGATGCCTCCGGACACTGCGCATGCGCAGGGACAGATTGTTGCCGGTGCTTTCCCGGTTTCTGATCAGACAGGTACTGGAGACTTTGTCTCCCGTCAGGATTTTGAACTATTGAATAATCAGTTGGAGGAAAAATTCGCCCGTTTTGAGGCTCTCCTTACAAGGACCAACATATTTTCTACTCCAAAGATGCCTGTTTCAAAGAGTCAAGCCCCTGTTTCTGACACGCCCTTTATCAATCCCTCTCCTGACCCCAGAGCCACCGGTCCGGTGAGGCCTCCGGGTCAGGCTGTAGAGGATTCTGCTTCTTCTGTTAAAAAACAGAAAGGGAAATCAAAACATAAGAAGTCTATCAAACCGGCCGCTGCTGCCGGTTCTGCAAGTCAGGTTGCTAGGGACCCTATTCCTCCCAAGACAGTGGTACCCGGTCCGGGTTTACAAGTTCTTGGTGAACCGGAGGAAACTGTGCCTGCTATCACCAGTGTCTCTTCCTTAGGGTCCTCCTCTCAACCGGTCATTACCGGTCCACAGTATACCAGTACTTCTGCTTCCTTTGCACCGGATAGTTTTACTCAGCCGGATCCGGCTCTGTCAGACGGGGAACCCCTTCCGGACCGGTCAGATAAGGAATCTGGTGAGGAGGGTGAACTTTCAGATACTGAAATCAATGAGAAAAATGAGGAAATGAACTACAGAGAAACGGTCCGGTCGGTCCGTTCCTTTCTTGGCTGGTCTCACATACCAGATTTTGAGGCTTCAGCAAGTGATGCAGACAACCGTTCTGACAACCCTTGGAAGGGGAAATATCCTCGTCGCTCAGGCAAAGTTTCAGTGGAGTTACCAGCTGACGACTGGCTTTGCTATAAAATGGAAAAACTGAACACTCGTGTTGCAGAAGGTTACCCTTCTCGTTCCCAAGAGGCCGCAGGTCTGAAACAAGACCAGTTTGTCAGAACACCCAAAAGCCAGGCAAAGTGGTATACACAGTCACGACTCAAACAGGATATAAATCAAAGACCTGGACGTACAATCTTTGGCTGGTCGGGTTCCGAAGCACGCCTGAACTCTCAATTCTCCCGTATTGCCAAGACTTCCTCATATCCATCTTCAGGACCAGCATCTAGGCCTATCCCTCAGGAGATTCTTAGAAGGTGGGAGCAATGTGCTAAGGAAGGCTCTTTGATTACCAATCACGCAGCAGGATTCAACAGGTGCGTTAGTGAAATTCAGGACAAAATGAATCAACACATTTCATTTTTAAACGCTACCATTGTTCAGGGCAAGGCCCCTAAGGAGGTCACCGACGCCATCAGGGATTTGAAAGACTTGTCAGCTTTCCACAGTAGTGTTTCTGTTGCCTTAGGCACTGCCTTCCAGCACCTCGCAGACAGTTTATTTGTTCAGCTAGCCAACTTCATTTTGTTGAGGAGAGATTCTTATCTCGAGTACGTTAAACCAGGCCTGAAACCTGATACCTGGAATAAACTACGAAATGCTCCCCTGTTCACTTACGGGTTATTCCCGGATGATGTACTGGCAGTAGCGGAGCAGGATATTCAAAAGTATGATTCAAACAAGAGTGCTACTGGTCCCGGCCCGGGCACATATCAGCACTCAAAGAAGCATCAATTCCGGTATCAACCATATGAAAAGAAAGAGAGTCGTCAATCCGGCTTCTCCTCTTCCCAAAATCAACAACCTTGGAGGCAATTCTCAGGCAGAGGCAGGGGTAGAGGTCGTGGTAGAGGTGGATCTGGTTCTACTTACTACTCCAAGCCTGCCCGTGGTACAAAACCGTATAAATGACAATCAACATCTACTGAGTCCCCCAGTTGTGTTAAGTTCAAGTTTAGGGGATCTCAATCTAGTGTCATCAGCAAACAAAGAGACTTTTCAAGAGACTGTAAATTTGCATGTTGTTCCTCCTGTACCTTTTGTAAAAGGGCTGTTACAAAAGAAAAACGTAAGACCCTCTCATTCTCAAATAGGAATAAAATCTGTGAACAGTGCTTTGTCTGTAAATCAGTGTCTTTTTGCCCCAAATGTAACAAATGCCCCATGTGTTGCAAAAGATCCACCTGTGGGAGGCCGTCTGCAACTGTTTTGGCAGGTTTGGCTCTCCCTGGGTTCAAATCCAAGGGTAGTCTCCATCCTCAGGGAAGGGTATCAACTACCCTTCAAGGAGAGACCACCTCTGGCAAGATTTCCTGTGATTATCAGTGGTTCATCAAATCCCTTTCGAAACAAAAGTCTGAACGAGGCATTGCATTCCCTAGGTCAAAAACAGACTATCGAAAAGGTGGCCGTTCAGTCATCTCTGGGTTTCTACAACCGGTTGTTCCTGGTGCCAAAACCCAACGGGAAATGGAGGCCCATTCTAGATCTAAGCCAACTGAACCTTTACCTTGCTCCAGCAACGTTCAAGATGGAAACTCCGGAGACCATCAGACTCTCCCTGCAACAGGGGGAGTGGGTCTCTTCGCTGGATTTCAGCGACGCTTATTTTCACATTCCCATAAACCACAGGTCGCGAAAATATCTCCGGTTCCACTTAAAAGGTCAGACTTTTCAGTTCACAGCACTTCCCTTTGGCCTGTCGACGGCTCCGTTGGAGTTCACAAAGGTGGTCAAGGAGGTAAAACTCATGGCTCAATCGAGGGGTATTCGAATCCACCAATACCTAGACGATTGGTTACTGAGAGCCCCATGCCGGGAAATTTGCCTACGTCATACCCAGATCCTTTTGGACCTTTGCCGCTCGCTAGGGTGGGTAGTCAACATGGACAAGTCAGAGCTGGTTCCCCAACAAACCTTCGACTTCGTAGGTTATCATTTCGACCTATCTCAGGGGTTAGTCAAACCAACTCAGGACAGGTGGAGGAGTCTATCTCAGAAACTCAACCTTCTCCTGGGACTGGAATGTTGCACAGTCAGGCAGTTCATGTCTTTAATCGGCCTTCTGACAGCAACAGAAAAACAAGTAGTGTCGGGGCGGCTGCATATGAGGCCCATTCAGTGGCACCTAAAAAAGCATTGGCATGCCCCGGAATCGCTGGAAAAGGTCATCCCAATTCCTTCATCTCTCCATGTACATCTAAGGTGGTGGTTGGACCCGGCCAAGGTGCTCTCCGGTCAACCCTTACACCCTCTTCGACACGCCCTTCAACTGTTTACAGACGCCTCAAACGAAGGTTGGGGCGCTCACTTAGGCGATTACATGGCAAAAGGAGTTTGGTTGGAGTCAGAAAGCGCCTTGCACATAAATTTGTTGGAGCTCAAGGCGGTCCTGCTAGCCTTAAAACGGTTCGAGCAGTTATGTTGCAACCAGATAGTTCTTGTTTGTACAGACAACACCACTGTGGTCTCTTACATCAACAAGGAAGGGGGTATGAAATCAGGCTCACTCTGTGCCCTCCTTTGGAGACTGATGCTTTGGTGCAATCAAAGGCAGATTGTCTTGAGGGCCAGGCATATTCCGGGTCACCTGAACGTCATAGCCGACAAGTTGTCCCGACTCAATCAGGTGATCCAAACAGAATGGTCCCTCCTCCCGGAGGTGTTTGTTCAAATATGCCGGCGTTGGCACCGCCCGTCTGTGGACCTGTTTGCCACCCGGTTCAATCACAAACTTCCCCGGTTTGTATCCCCGGTTCCAGACCAATCAGCGTGGGGAGTGGACGCCTTAAGTCTCCCTTGGGAGGACCTGGACGCTTATGCCTTTCCACCAACGGCCCTTCTTCATCAGGTGGTAACGAAACTCTTGGACCACGGATTCCGTCGTCTCATTCTGATAGCACCAGGTTGGCCCAACATGCCTTGGTTTTGGGACCTGGTCAACATGTCAGCTCAAGTTCCTCTCCTGCTCCCTCAGGTGTCGAAATTGATCACTCAACCGTTCAATCAGTGTCCTCACCGGGACCTGCCCAATCTGAACCTTCATGCGTGGCTCCTAGAGCCTCTGCCATCCAGCAGGCCGGGTTCTCGGCAGAAGTGGCAACAAGAATTGAGGCTCCTCAAAGACGCTCTACCAGAGCCATTTATGAATCAAAGTGGTCCGTTTTTGTCAGATGGTGTGAAAAGAATCAGGTGGACTTCAGGACTCCCTCTATAGAGCAAATTGCGGATTTTCTCCTTTCCCTTTTTCAGGAGAAACATCTTCAACCTAGTACCATAGAAGGCTATAGGACTGCCATAGCCGACAAAGTGGGGAATTCCAGAATTAACATCAGCAAGGATGAAAACTTGTCCAGGTTGTTGGACAGTTTTCATAGGGACAAACCAAAAGGCAGGCGTGGGGTTCCTACGTGGAATTTGTCTTTGGTCCTTCACCAACTTACACAACCTCCTTTTGAACCTCTCAGGAAGGCTTCGCTGAAGTACCTCACCTTTAAGACTGTCTTCCTTCTAGCCTTGGGCTCTGGGAAACGGAGGAGTGAAATTCATGCTTGGGTCCACAGGAACATTAGGCACCAAGAGGATTGGTCGAATGTTTCATTATCGCCTTCTCCTAGTTTCATCTCTAAGAACCACCTGGCTAAAGAGGGTCCCGCTTGCGTGGCCCCTGTTATCATTCCAGCCTTGGCTCCTTCATTGGACAAATCCCTCAAGGAGGATAGGAGTCTGTGCCCGGTCCGGGCACTCCGTTATTACTTGGACAAAACCAAAGATCTCCGTTCAGGCAAGGAATTGGTTTTTGTTTCCTTTAGGAAGAGTTTCCAGAAGGATATTGTCCCTGCTACCGTTTCCTCCTGGATCAAACAAACCATAGTCCTTTGTTACCAGATGTCAGACCAACAGGCTCAACAGTTGCATCAGGTTCGGGCTCATGACGTTCGCGCGTTCGCGGCGTCTAAAGCCTTTCAGGGGGGTGTTCCCTTAGACCAGATTTTGGCAGCCTGTCACTGGAAATCTCATAACACCTTCACCCAATTTTACTTGAAGGACTTGGCATGGGCAGACTCGGATGTGTACCATTTGGGTCCTGTGGTAGCTGCCCAACAAATTAGGGACTAAGTAGAGGCTCCCATGTATATAGTGTATAGTGGTGTATATATGTATTCATACATGTACACAAAAAAAAAAAAAAAAAAAAAAAAAAAAAAAAAAAAAAAAAAAAAACGTCCCTGCAGTCTGTCTTGCGTTGCAAGAAGATGGGGGACCATCTTAATCTTCAATTCCCCTTCTTCACTTCCTCGGGAACTCGTCAGCTACAAAACAAAAGGGGGGGGGGGGGGGGGAGAGAGACTGTACCTATCCAGGGTAGTTAGAAACCCTTCCCGGGTGATTTCCTCTGGATTTACGGAGTATATATGTAGATCTTAGAGTCTCGGTCTCCCCTTTGCCCATAGCTACCCGCCAACCACTGGGTAGTTATTCTGCACTGGTCCACTAGGTAAGATATATTAACGCAATAAAATGGAAAATTTAATGGTTAAATTAAATTTTTATTAGTTAATATCTTACCTAGTGGACCAAGAGAGTCCCACCCTACCTGCCCCGCAATAGCTCAAAGGGGGACATTCTTAGGTAGACCACAAAAAGAGGAAGTACGCATGCGCGCGCACGCGCAGTAGGGGAGCTGGGTGCAGTCACGACACCTGGCGAATGAGGAATACACTACCGGTCCCGGTCAGAGCCCAGCTCAGGACGTTTTTGTCTAACGTTTGGCGGGACCGGCTGCGCGCCGGACAAATGCACTGGTCCACTAGGTAAGATATTAACTAATAAAAATTTAATTTAACCATTAAATTTTCCAGTTCATGTCCTTGATAGGACTCTTGACAGCCACCGAGAAACAGGTCAGGTCAGGTCGTCTCCACATGCGTCCCATTCAGTGGCACCTAAAAAGACACTGGCGGGTGCCCGAGGTCCTAGAGAAAGTCATTCCGCTACCTTCCTCTCTGCAACCTCACCTAGATTGGTGGTTAGACGAGGAAAATGTATTAAGGGGCCAACCCTTGCATCCATTAAGTCACGCCCTTCAACTGTTTACCGACGCATCAAACGAAGGTTGGGGCGCTCACTTAGGGGACTCTACGGCAAGAGGCGTTTGGTCAGAAGTAGAAAGCCGACTTCATATCAACTTCTTGGAACTCAAGGCAGTTTTTCTGGCCCTCAAGAGTTTCGAACCTCTCTGCCTGAACCAGATTGTCTTGGTGGCGACCGACAATACAACTGTGGTCGCCTATATCAACAAACAAGGGGGTATGAAATCAGGCTCTCTTTGTGCCCTTCTCTGGAGACTCCTTTCCTGGTGCCATCCCAGAGGAATAGTTCTGAGAGCCAGGCACATTCCGGGTCGACTGAATGTCATAGCAGACAAGCTGTCCCGACACAATCAGGTGATCCAGACCGAGTGGTGCCTGTCCCAACAGGTGTTCAATCGCTTGTGTTCCAACTGGGGCCAGCCGCAGATAGATCTTTTTGCCACCAGATTCAATCACAAGCTTCCCAAGTTTGTCTCTCCAGTTCCGGATTCGACAGCTTGGGCGGTGGATGCTCTCAGCCTTACATGGGGCAACCTGAACGTGTACGCCTTTCCCCCAGTCTCCCTGCTCACTCAGGTCACATCCAAACTGGTGAATCAAGATTTTCACAGGATGATCTTAATCGCTCCGGGTTGGCCCAACATGCCTTGGTTTTGGGATCTGATCAGTCTATCAAGTCAAATTCCCTTCAGTCTTCCCTTAGAGAGGGATCTGTTGACTCAACCGTTCAACGGCCTTCTCCACAGGAACTTGAATCATCTGAATCTGCATGCTTGGCTCCTAGAGCCTCGTCCATCAGGCGACAAGGGTTCTCTGAGGAGGTGGCAGCAAGAATTGAGGCGCCTCAGAGAAGTTCAACCAGAGCGGTCTATAAGTCAAAGTGGGCCATTTTTGTTAAGTGGTGCGAATCCAGCCAGGTGGACTTCAGGGCGCCCTCTCTAAAACAAGTGGCCGATTTCTTGTTGTATCTCTTTAAGGAGAGACAGTTACAACCCAGTACTATAGAAGGCTACAGAACAGCTATTGCCGATATGTTGGGTAACGACCCTGTTCATTTTGGCAAGGATGAAAGCCTAACTCGCTTGTTGGACAGTTTCCATAGAGACAAACCGAAAGGCAGGCGGGGAGTCCCTGCGTGGAATCTTTCATTAGTGCTCCACCAGTTGACCAAAGCTCCCTTCGAACCCATGCGGAAGGCCTCGCTTAAACATTTGACCTTTAAGACGGTTTTCCTCTTGGCTTTGGGTTCCGGCAAAAGGAGGAGCGAAATCCATGCATGGTTATACCGCAATATCAGGCATCAGGAGAACTGGAGTCAGGTCTCATTATATCCCTCTCCCAGTTTTCTGTCGAAGAATCAGCTAGCACGGGACGGACCTTCTGCTGTGGCCCCGGTGGTCATTCCCGCTTTGGCTCCATCATTGGACAGGTCACTCAAGGAGGACAAGTCTCTTTGCCCGGTCAGGGCCTTGCGTTACTATTTAGACAGAACCAAGGACTTGCGTTCGGGCAAAGATCTGGTGTTTGTATCTTTCCGGAAGAGTTTTCAGAAGGATATTGTGCCGGCTACTGTCTCTTCCTGGATCAAGCAAACTGTGTTGTTGTGTTATCAACTTTCTGATCATGAGGCTCAAAATATACATCAAGTCCGAGCTCATGATGTACGGGCTTTTGCCGCTTCCAAAGCTTTCCAGGGCGGGGTTTCATTGGACCAGATCCTATCAGCTTGCCATTGGAAGGCACACAACACTTTTACACAATTCTACCTGAAGGATCTAGCCTGGGCAGATTCCGAGTTGTACCACCTAGGTCCTGTGGTAGCGGCTCAGCAGATCCACGAACATCAGTAGTAGTCTTATGGCTGACTGTATATAGTGTACACATGTTTTTGGGTTTAGTGTATATATATAAAAAAAAACTACTGGATAGCCATGATCCAAAGTGGATCCAGGAGCTTCTCAAGGATGGTGTTTCCTTGCTCCTGTTCTTCTTCCTCATTCATGAATTGCTAGTTCATGCCCTCATTAGTCTCCCTGCACATTCGGGTCGAATTGGTGCACAGGCTGTTTCCCTGTGGAAAAATCAGGGGGGGGGGGGGGGGCAGGGTGTTTTGGTCCTTTAAAGGTTGGTTTATTTAACCAGTACCGGACACACCCGCTATGCTATTATCTTTATGGGTTTCCCTTGTTTGGCTACCCTCCATCCACTGGGTAGTCATTCTGCATCTGTCCACTAGGTAAGTTGTATTAACGCAATAAAATAGAAAATTTAATAGTAAATTAAATTTTTATAAGTTAATACCTTACCTAGTGGACAGGGGGAGTCCCACCCTACCTTCCCCGCTATCATAACCAACAAGGGGTCATAAGGTAGACAACAAAAAGAGGAAGAGCGCATGCGCACGCATGCGCAGTATACCGACAGGTAGGCTGTACAGCCACCTGGCGAGTGAACAGGACACTACCGGTCCCGGCCAGAGCCCAGCTCAGGACGTTTTTTTCTAACGTTTGGCGTGACCGGCAGGGCGCCGGACAAATGCATCTGTCCACTAGGTAAGGTATTAACTTATAAAAATTTAATTTACTATTAAATTTTCTATTTTATCTCATTTCAAAAAATCTCTTTTACCATAAGTCACGAAAAAAAATTGGCATATACATTATAAACTGCAAATGTTCCCTTATGATCAGTTTGATTCTATTGTGACTGATGTGTAACTGATATAGCCAAATGTCGCCACTTCTTTACCAAATCAGAAACTACTGTGAATTCAACATTTTGCTAGTGCAAGTTATTAATATGCTTTTTATTTCAGTACTTTATAGCTACTGTATGAATAACTGGGTATTTTAGATTTTTGTTCTTGAAACTGCAGCTTCAGTTTCCAACAGAAAAGTTAACTTGTTTATCCAATATAGCCATTTCTGTGGTGGGGACTACACTCCCTGCACATAAACTCAGTTTTAACAATCAGAAGCCTTGAACAGGATAAATTGATTTGGGGGTTTACAAATCCACATTGAACAACTTTTTCACTACGGCAAGGTCAAAGGTCAAGTCAAGGTCACACCATGACACTGCACATGTACACCCCCTAACCAATGTCCCTACTAAGTATAAACTTCTTTTACCTTATGGTTTCCGAGATATAGCCTGAACAAGATTTTGCAAACTCAAGATCAATACAGGAAGGTCAAAGGATAAATCAAGCTCACACCATGACATTGCACACCTACACCCCCTAACCAATGTCCCTACCAAGTATCAACTACCTACACCTTACAATTTACAAGATATAGCCTGGATAAAATTTTCATACTCAAGGTCACTTTGCCAAGATTAAATCAAAATCACACCATGACGTTGCACACCTACAGCCCCAACCAATATCTCTACTAAGTATCAACATCCTTCACCTCATAGTTTCGGAGGTACAACCAGGACAAGTTTTTTCTGCCACCCACTTGCCCACTCATCTGGACCACCATGGGTGAAAACAATACCCATACAGCCCTTAAAGACTGTGGGGTAAAATTTCAAAAGCAAGAAAAATGTTTAGAATAATGCCTCAATCATACTACAGATGGTACTGCTTCCGCTTACAGTCAATTTTTTTTGAAGCCTCATTCCTCCATGTACTTCCCACAGATAACTTTGAATACTGTTACATTCCTTACTTTCCATGGTCACACCCACAAGAGTTTTAAACTGTTGAAAATTGCTGCCTACCATAGGTGGCATCCAGATATACTTTTTGTCTAGCTGTTCTGTTATTCTGTATTTTTCTGTTCTCCAATAAAGTTGTATGTTTGACATAGTATTACTGTATCTTCACAGTATGTCCAACTGTGTCCACTGTCCTGCCCAAAATGTAATTTTCTTCTGTGGCATGACTGTTGACAGATGAGTGTGGCTGGGTTTCACAAGAAATATAGCATTCTACCCTCTCTTCCTGTAGTCTATATTCACAGGAAATACAGCCTATAGTGTGGTGCATAAAACAGGTCCAGACTCCAGATGTAGCCTTTTTACATACATTAAGAAGGAAAAAGGCCACTTGTTTCAACCCATTTTGAATAAGATTTTTATAAGACATATTTCGATCAAATTTTTAATGTAACAAAATTTTTAACTTACAAAACACAATAAAACACAAGATAAAAATTCACCCACACAGAACTTTTACATCTGCGGTCAATGAATTCAAACATACATTCATTGGATTCACACTAGGTTGAAGGTTCACATTGATTTGTGGATACTTAACATTGCTTTTTACCTATAATTTGCATGTTAATCTGAGATTCAGGGAGTTATGAAATCCTGGCAACAAGTGCATAAATTGTAGTCTCTTTTGCATCTGTCTATTCACTAAGATTTATTCAAATTTTTGCTTGCATAGTATGTCTCAAAGAACCATTAAATGATGTAAAGCATTCACCTGCAGAACTATTGTTTGCTTTCTTTTCAAGGATCAAAAACAACATTTTATAATTAGTATAAACATTATGAAACAATGTGCATGAAAACCTTCATTTTTTTCTCACTTCAATACATAGAAGTTACAGTTTACTTTTAACTGCTTCAGCTGCACAACACAAATCAATTACAACGGATATACTATGTCATACATTGTATGTACAAAGTAAATGACCATCCATAGAAAAATAAAAGTTTCATAAAACCACTAAAACAAAATAACCACCATGTCAATGCCTATTGTATGACCCCCAAAGGGTCTGCAATTCATGAGTTTAACCCTGATATTTCAGTTTCTTTCTCACTGGATTCAACTATTGTCTCCTCTGAGCTCAGCCAGACATTATCTCTCCCTATAGATTGATCCACCACCACAAATAACTCCTTGTCATCGAATATTTTTGGCCTCATTTTGAAAAACAAGATGGCCGCCACAGATGTTTCTTTGTCAGTCATGAAAAGTGCTTATATCTCCCTTATTATTGGTCCTACAGGTTTGGGATGGTAAACCAACCTGTAGGAAATCATTGGCTGATGTAAAGCATTCACCTGCAGAACTATTGTTTGCTTTCTTTTCAAGGATCAAAAACAACATTTTATAATTAGTATAAACATTATGAAACAATGTGCATGAAAACCTTCATTTTTTTCTCACTTCAATACATAGAAGTTACAGTTTACTTTTAACTGCTTCAGCTGCACAACACAAATCAATTACAACGGATATACTATGTCATACATTGTATGTACAAAGTAAATGACCATCCATAGAAAAATAAAAGTTTCATAAAACCACTAAAACAAAATAACCACCGTGTCAATGCCTATTGTATGACCCCCAAAGGGTCTGCAATTCATGAGTTTAACCCTGATATTTCAGTTTCTTTCTCACTGGATTCAACTATTGTCTCCTCTGAGCTCAGCCAGACATTATCTCTCCCTATAGATTGATCCACCACCACAAATAACTCCTTGTCTGCATCACTAATCTGATCCTTGAGAAAGTCCCTTAATTCCTGCTCTCCCCCAATACATTTAGGTGAGCTCCGCTTGGAATCCAAGTTATAGTAATTGTCCTTGACCTTTGCCACAGCAATCCAATGCTTTCTCATGATTGGGATGTGAATGAATCCAAGAGACAGATCTGTGGGTACATTTAGAATGAATCCCCTCACCTTTTGCAGGTTAAGCAGGGCAATATCCCTGAAATTCATAAAGACAATTTCATTTATGGTTATGGACACATATGACACTGATAATAAATCCCTGTCACCTTGCTCAGGTTTAGGATGACAATATTCTTCATATTGATAAAGATCCTTTAAATAGAAAAGTACGCAAAAATGCTTATAAATCTGTAAAACATAATCATAAAACCCACAATAACAGAATTCACATTCTCTTCTACATCAGAATGAAAATAAAACAATGAAGGAGCATAAATGTTTCTGTAAATTTAGCAGATGTTCTAATGTTCTAATGTTAGCATTGAATTTCAGTATTTATTTCATATTTTTTATTCACTTAATCTTACTATTGATTATTTTGTTGAGCTGGGAATAAAGCATAACAACACATTCCAAACTGATTTCTACATGTAATCATGAGACACAGCACACAAATTCAAATTTTTACAGTATATAAGTTTTGCCATTATGAAAAACCCTTTACTTTTCTTGTTTTTTTTTGTTTTTTTTTAATATTATCGAATGTGTGATCAGTGTGACAAATTTGGGCCATTTTATCCATTTCAAAGAAAGACCTTAGTGGTGAATTACACATGCTGCAAAACAAATTGACATTCCTTATATTGCATCAAAATGGGAGAAAAAGAGATATGTTAATCACTAAGATGAAGATATAGAAAAGTCCTTAATTAAGATAAAGTTGTACTCACTTGCGTTTGTCAAACCATATAGCATCACAGTCTTTGGTCTGTAAAGCTGCCATGAGAACATTGACATCATAATTCCCCAAACCCATTACACTACGATGCGGGTTAAATACAGTCGAATTTGGGGATAGGCTAAAACATAAAAGGATAATGTAAGGACTATTTAAGGTATGGATGCACCATCTATGTTGAGTTCTATTTTTGGAGGATCTTACAAAGTATACATGTAATACTCTATCCAAATACATGACTGTGTAATACTCTATCAAAGTGTATTTTTAATACTAGAATACTAATCTTTAAAAAACTAATGACAATTTAACAAGTATATCAATGTTTAGGGTTGGATTTCAGAGAATTATTAGAGAATTACAGAAAAGGGAAAAAACAACTACTGGATAATACAGAAACACTAACTTATAACAAATTGTATCTAAATCCTTTTTGCGAAATGCACCTGGCTGTTGAAACAAGTTATTCAGAGAATGGAGTGCACACAGCTGCCTCGATTGTTTCTCATGATAAATGTCAACAGCTCCTAAAATAATTGTAAACAGATGACAATTAAAAGTAAAACCAAGAATGTATTCATCATGCATGGGTTATATTTAATTATTGGTTTAGCATAACTTTGCTTACAGCTTCATGAAATTTAGTAAAACTAGCTTTCACTACAGCAGCAAATAGGTTTACATATGAAAAAAAAATTCAAGTAATTTCTTATTCATCACTAGCTCTTAATTAAAAAAAAGAGTTTCTTACCACTGCCACTTGTCATGTTTCTTCCAGTAACTGTGCTTTCTTTGGATGACTTGTTAAGCTGATGATAGATAACCCAAGAATGGTCAAGCCAGTTGTCATTGGTTTACATTCTCAAAGTCTGAAAAATAGGAAAACATACACTTGCTTAAGGCTTTTAAATTCAACAACAAGCTATCAGTGGGACAATCTCCACATGTTACTGTTGACATTCTTTGTAAGTTTACATGTACTTCCAAGATTTAAACAAGAGGAGAGTGCCCGTGAACGGGCACTGTGTCAGCTGACTGAGTGTTTTTGATTTGTGAAGGTGATAATGAGAGGAAAGCATAATTATCAGGGAAAGTGCTGTACAGAAATACAGTAAATGGTAATTGAACAGCATGTTCGAAAAAAATTCCAAAGCTGACCGTAGGAAAGGACAAAAAAATTGTGCCCTGCAAATGGTATTATGAAGGAAAGTAACAAGGTAATTGTCTAAGTGTAAAAAGTAGGCTAAAACATATTTAAAGAAATACTGCAAATGCAATATCCTCGCTCGACCTTGAAGAAGGGGTCCAAGGTCAAATCCAACCACACAAAAACATTCCCAGTCCATGATTTCCTATAGGTTGGTTTACCATCCCAAACCTCTAGGACCAATAATAAGCAAGTTATAAGCACTTTTAAGTTTGGCTGTCCTTATTTGACCTTGAGGGAGGGGTCCAACAATCAAATCTGACCACACCAAAAAATTCACAGCCCATGATTTCCTATAGGATGGTTTACCATCCCAAACCTCTAGGACCAATAATAAGTGAGTTATAGGCACTTTAAAGTTTCGCTATCCCTGTTTGACCTTGAAGGAGGGGTCCAAGGTCAAATCCGACAACACGAAAAGATTCCCAGCCCATGATTTCCTGTAGGTTGGTTACCATCCTAAACCTGTAGGACCAATAATAAGCGAGTTATAAGCAATTTTAAGTTTGGCCATCTTCGTTTGACCTTGAAGGAGGGGTCCAAGGTCAAATCTGACCACACCAATAGATTCCCAGCCCATGATTTCCTATAGGTTGGTTTACCATCCCAAACTTCTAGGACCAATAATAAGCGAGTTATAAGCACTTTTAAGTTTGGCTGTCCTTATTTGACCTTGAGGGAGGGGTCCAACGATCAAATCTGACCACACCAAAAAATTCACAGCCCATGATTTCCTATAGGATGGTTTACCATCCCAAACCTCTAGGACCAATAATAAGTGAGTGATAGGCACTTTTAAGTTTCGCTATCCCTGTTTGATCTTGAAGGAGGGGTCCAAGGTCAAATCCGACAACACGAAAAGATTCCCAGCCCATGATTTCCTGTAGGTTGGTTACCATCCTAAACCTGTAGGACCAATAATAAGCGAGTTATAAGCAATTTTAAGTTTGGCCATCTTCGTTTGACCTTGAAGGAGGGGTCCAAGGTCAAATCTGACCACACCAATAGATTCCCAGCCCATGATTTCCTATAGGTTGGTTTACCATCCCAAACTTCTAGGACCAATAATAAGCGAGTTATAAGCACTTTTAAGTTTGGCTGTCCTTATTTGACCTTGAGGGAGGGGTCCAACGATCAAATCTGACCACACCAAAAAATTCACAGCCCATGATTTCCTATAGGATGGTTTACCATCCCAAACCTCTAGGACCAATAATAAGTGAGTGATAGGCACTTTTAAGTTTCGCTATCCCTGTTTGATCTTGAAGGAGGGGTCCAAGGTCAAATCCGACAACACGAAAAGATTCCCAGCCCATGATTTCCTGTAGGTTGGTTACCATCCTAAACCTGTAGGACCAATAATAAGCGAGTTATAAGCAATTTTAAGTTTGGCCATCTTCGTTTGACCTTGAAGGAGGGGTCCAAGGTCAAATCTGACCACACCAATAGATTCCCAGCCAATGATTTCCTATAGGATGGTTTACCATCCCAAACTTCTAGGACCAATAATAAGCGAGTTATAAGCACTTTTAAGTTTGGCTATCCTCATTTGACCTTGAAGGAGGGGTCCAAGGTCAAATCGGACCACATCAACAGATTCCCAGCCCATGATTTCCTATATGTCTGTTTACCATCGCAAACCTCTAGGACCAATAATAAGCGAGTTATAAGCACTTTCAAGTTTGGCTATCCTTGTTTGACCTTGAAGGAGCGAGCAAAGGTCAAATCTGACCACACCAAAAGATTCTCAGCCAATGATTTCCTACAGGTTGGTTTACCATCCCAAACCTGTAGGACCAATAATAAGGGAGATATAAGCACTTTTCATGACTGACAAAGAAACATCTGTGGCGGCCATCTTGTTTTTCAAAATGAGGCCAAAAATATTCCCAGTCAAGATTTTATAATGAGGAACATATCCTGCGAATTTCAGACCTATAATACCCTTTGCTCTAGGGGGCCAACAAAAGTCCTTGTTTAAAGTCAAATAAACGTCCATGGCGGCCATCCTGTTTTTCAAAATGAGGCCAAAAATATTCCCAGACAATATTTCATGGTTATTAATATATCCTGCAAACTTAAGAAGGCTAGCTATAATATTTTTTTCGTTAGAGCGGTAATGGTGAAATCTCTCTACACACTGCGGCTATCCAGTGGATACAATGATTTACTCAACAGTGAGTACCTGAAAGTAGCTATTGGTCAGCTATGCCATGACATAGAGGTCTGCAATTTCACTATGTTATAGCTGACCAAAAATTATGTGAATAACATATTTAAACAAAATACTCTAAATGTAATAGTTTTCAAGTTACAATTGATTTACTCAACAGTGATAACCTCAAAGTACCTGTTACTCAGCTATGCAATGAGCTACATGTCTCTAATTTCACTATGTTATAGCTGACCCAAAATTAGGTGAACAACATATTTAAGCAAATTACTGTAAATACAATAGTTTTCAAGTTACAACTGATTTACTCAATAGTGAGAACCTCAAAATAGCTATTGCTCAGCTATGCTGTGAGCTATAGGTCTGTAATTTCACTATGTTATACCTGACCCAAAAGTAGGTGAACAACATATTTGAGCAAAATACTCCAAATGCAATATTTTTCAAGTTACAGCTGATTTACTCAACAGTCAGCACCTGAAAATAGCTATTACTCAGTTGTGCCATGAGCTACAGGTCTGTAATTTCACTCTGTTATAGCTGACCCAAAAGTAGCTGAATAACATATTTACACAAATTTCTGTAAATGCAATAGTTTTCCAATTACAACTGATTTACTCAACAGTGAGAACTTCAAAGTAGCTATTACTCAGCTATGCAATGAGCTACATGTCTGAATTTTTACTACGTTATAGCTGACCCAAAAGTATATGAACAACATATTTAAGCAAATTACTGTAAATGCAATAGTTTTCAAGTTACAACTGATTTACTCAATAGTGAGAACCTCAAAATAGCTATTGCTCAGCTATGCTATGAGATATAGGTCTGTAATTTCACTATGTTATAGCTGACCCAAAAGTAGGTGAACAACATATTTTAACAAAATACTCCAAATGCAATATTTTTCAAGTTACAGCTGATTTACTCAACAGTCAGCACCTGAAAATAGCTATTACTCAGTTGTGCCATGAGCTACAGGTCTGTAATTTCACTCTGTTATAGCTGACCCAAAAGTAGCTGAATAACATATTTACACAAATTTCTGTAAATGCAATAGTTTTCCAATTACAACTGATTTACTCAACAGTGAGAACTTCAAAGTAGCTATTACTCAGCTATGCAATGAGCTACATGTCTGGATTTTTACTACGTTATAGCTGACCCAAAAGTATATGAACAACATATTTAAGCAAATTACTGTAAATGCAATAGTTTTCAAGTTACAACTGATTTACTCAATAGTGAGAACCTCAAAATAGCTATTGCTCAGCTATGCTATGAGCTATAGGTCTGTAATTTCACAATGTTATAGCTGCCCCAAAAGTAGGGGAACAACATATTTTGACAAAATAGTCCAAATGCAATATTTTTCAAGTTACAGCTGATTTATTCAACAGTCAGCACCTGAAAATAGCTATTGCTCAGTTGTGCCATGAGCTACAGGTCTGTAATTTTACTATGTTATAGCTGATCCAAAAGTAGCTGAATAACATATTTACACAAATTTCTGTAAATACAATAGTTTTCCAATTACAACTGATCTACTAAACAGCGAGAACTTCAAAGTAGCTATTACTCAGCTATGCAATGAGCCACAGGTCTGGAACTTCACTATGTTATAGCTGACCCCAAAATAGGTGAATAACATATTGAAACAAAATACTCTAAATGCAATACTTTGCAAGTTATAAATGATTTACTCAACAGTGATAACCTAAAAGTAGCTATTACTCAGCTATGCCATGAGCTACAGGTCTGTAATTTCACTCTGTTATAGCTGACCCAAAAGTAGCTGAATAACATATTTACACAAATTTCTGTAAATGCAATAGTTTTCCAATTACAACTGATTTACTCAACAGTGAGAACTTCAAAGTAGCTATTACTCAGCTATGCAATGAGCTACATGTCTGGATTTTTACTACGTTATAGCTGACCCAAAAGTATATGAACAACATATTTAAGCAAATTACTGTAAATGCAATAGTTTTCAAGTTACAACTGATTTACTCAATAGTGAGAACCTCAAAATAGCTATTGCTCAGCTATGCTATGAGCTATAGGTCTGTAATTTCACAATGTTATAGCTGCCCCAAAAGTAGGTGAACAACATATTTTAACAAAATACTCCAAATGCAATATTTTTCAAGTTACAGCTGATTTACTCAACAGTCAGCACCTGAAAATAGCTATTGCTCAGTTGTGCCATGAGCTACTGGTCTGTAATTTTACTATGTTATAGCTGATCCAAAAGTAGCTGAATAACATATTTACACAAATTTCTGTAAATACAATAGTTTTCCAATTACAACTGATCTACTAAACAGCGAGAACTTCAAAGTAGCTATTACTCAGCTATGCAATGAGCCACAGGTCTGGAACTTCACTATGTTATAGCTGACCCCAAAATAGGTGAATAACATATTGAAACAAAATACTCTAAATGCAATACTTTGCAAGTTATAAATGATTTACTCAACAGTGATAACCTAAAAGTAGCTATTACTCAGCTATGCCATGAGCTACAGGTCTGAAATTTCACTATGTTATAGCTGACCCAAAATTAGCTGAATAACATATTTATATGAAATTCTCTAAATGCAATAGTTTTCCAATCACAACTGATTTACTCAACAGTGAGAACTTCAAAGTAGCTATTACTCAGCTATGCAATGAGCTACATGTCTGGATTTTTACTACGTTATAGCTGACCCAAAAGTATATGAACAACATATTTAAGCAAATTACTGTAAATGCAATAGTTTTCAAGTTACAACTGATTTACTCAATAGTGAGAACCTCAAAATAGCTATTGCTCAGCTATGCTATGAGCTATAGGTCTGTAATTTCACAATGTTATAGCTGCCCCAAAAGTAGGTGAACAACATATTTTAACAAAATACTCCAAATGCAATATTTTTCAAGTTACAGCTGATTTACTCAACAGTCAGCACCTGAAAATAGCTATTGCTCAGTTGTGCCATGAGCTACAGGTCTGTAATTTTACTATGTTATAGCTGATCCAAAAGTAGCTGAATAACATATTTACACAAATTTCTATAAATACAATAGTTTTCCAATTACAACTGATCTACTCAACAGCGAGAACTTCAAAGTAGCTATTACTCAGCTATGCAATGAGCCACAGGTCTGGAACTTCACTATGTTATAGCTGACCCCAAAATAGGTGAATAACATATTGAAACAAAATACTCTAAATGCAATAGTTTGCAAGTTATAAATGATTTACTCAACAGTGATAACCTAAAAGTAGCTATTACTCAGCTATGCCATGAGCTACAGGTCTGAAATTTTACTATGCTATAGCTGACCCAAAATTAGCTGAATAACATATTTATATGAAATTCTCTAAATGCAATAGTTTTCCAATTACAACTGATTTACTCAACAGTGAGAACTTCAAAGTAGCTATTACTCAGCTATGCAAGGAGTCACAGGTCTGGAACTTCACTATGTTATAGCTGACCCCAATATAGGTGAATAACATATTGAAACAAATACTCTAAATGCAATAGTTTTCAAGTTATAAGTGATTTACTCAACAGTGATAACCTAAAAGTAGCTATTACTCAGCTATGCCATGAGCTACAGGTCTGAAAGTTTACTATGTTATAGCTGACCCAAAAGTAGGTGAACAACATATTTTAACAAAATACTCCAAATGCAATATTTTTCAAGTTACAGCTGATTTACTCAACAGTGAGAACTTCAAAGTAGCTATTACTCAGCTATGCAATGAGCTACATGTCTGGATTTTTACTACGTTATAGCTGACCCAAAAGTATATGAACAACATATTTAAGCAAATTACTGTAAATGCAATAGTTTTCAAGTTACAACTGATTTACTCAATAGTGAGAACCTCAAAATAGCTATTGCTCAGCTATGCTATGAGCTATAGGTCTGTAATTTCACAATGTTATAGCTGCCCCAAAAGTAGGTGAACAACATATTTTAACAAAATACTCCAAATGCAATATTTTTCAAGTTACAGCTGATTTACTCAACAGTCAGCACCTGAAAATAGCTATTGCTCAGTTGTGCCATGAGCTACTGGTCTGTAATTTTACTATGTTATAGCTGATCCAAAAGTAGCTGAATAACATATTTACACAAATTTCTGTAAATACAATAGTTTTCCAATTACAACTGATCTACTAAACAGCGAGAACTTCAAAGTAGCTATTACTCAGCTATGCAATGAGCCACAGGTCTGGAACTTCACTATGTTATAGCTGACCCCAAAATAGGTGAATAACATATTGAAACAAAATACTCTAAATGCAATACTTTGCAAGTTATAAATGATTTACTCAACAGTGATAACCTAAAAGTAGCTATTACTCAGCTATGCCATGAGCTACAGGTCTGAAATTTTACTATGTTATAGCTGACCCAAAATTAGCTGAATAACATATTTATATGAAATTCTCTAAATGCAATAGTTTTCCAATCACAACTGATTTACTCAACAGTGAGAACTTCAAAGTAGCTATTACTCAGCTATGCAATGAGCTACATGTCTGGATTTTTACTACGTTATAGCTGACCCAAAAGTATATGAACAACATATTTAAGCAAATTACTGTAAATGCAATAGTTTTCAAGTTACAACTGATTTACTCAATAGTGAGAACCTCAAAATAGCTATTGCTCAGCTATGCTATGAGCTATAGGTCTGTAATTTCACAATGTTATAGCTGCCCCAAAAGTAGGTGAACAACATATTTTAACAAAATACTCCAAATGCAATATTTTTTAAGTTACAGCTGATTTACTCAACAGTCAGCACCTGAAAATAGCTATTGCTCAGTTGTGCCATGAGCTACAGGTCTGTAATTTTACTATGTTATAGCTGA
The DNA here is from genome assembly GCA_964017235.1 of Sabellastarte sp. h YS-2021. Lineage (NCBI taxonomy): Eukaryota > Metazoa > Annelida > Polychaeta > Sabellida > Sabellidae > Sabellastarte > Sabellastarte sp. h YS-2021. The sequence goes on from OZ024931.1 coordinate 89,887,567, forward strand.
TCCAAAAGTAGCTGAATAACATATTTACACAAATTTCTATAAATACAATAGTTTTCCAATTACAACTGATCTACTCAACAGCGAGAACTTCAAAGTAGCTATTACTCAGCTATGCAATGAGCCACAGGTCTGGAACTTCACTATGTTATAGCTGACCCCAAAATAGGTGAATAACATATTGAAACAAAATACTCTAAATGCAATAGTTTGCAAGTTATAAATGATTTACTCAACAGTGATAACCTAAAAGTAGCTATTACTCAGCTATGCCATGAGCTACAGGTCTGAAATTTTACTATGCTATAGCTGACCCAAAATTAGCTGAATAACATATTTATATGAAATTCTCTAAATGCAATAGTTTTCCAATTACAACTGATTTACTCAACAGTGAGAACTTCAAAGTAGCTATTACTCAGCTATGCAAGGAGTCACAGGTCTGGAACTTCACTATGTTATAGCTGACCCCAAAATAGGTGAATAACATATTGAAACAAATACTCTAAATGCAATAGTTTTCAAGTTATAAGTGATTTACTCAACAGTGATAACCTAAAAGTAGCTATTACTCAGCTATGCCATGAGCTACAGGTCTGAAAGTTTACTATGTTATAGCTGACCCAAAAGTAGGTGAACAACATATTTTAACAAAATACTCCAAATGCAATATTTTTCAAGTTACAGCTGATTTACTCAACAGTCAGCACCTGAAAATAGCTATTACTCAGTTGTGCCATGAGCTGCAGGTCTGTAATTTCACTCTGTTATAGCTGACCCAAAAGTAGCTGAATAACATATTTACACAAATTTCTGTAAATGCAATAGTTTTCCATTTACAACTGATTTACTCAACAGTGAGAACTTCAAAGTAGCTATTACTCAGCTATGCAATGAGCCACAGGTCTGTAACTTCACTATGTTATAGCTGACCCCAAAATAGGTGAATAACATATTGAAACAAAATACTCTAAACGCAATAGTTTTCAAGTTATAAGTGATTTACTCAACAGTGATAACCTAAAAGTAGCTATTACTCAGCTATGCCATGAGCTACAGGTCTGAAATTTTACTATGTTATAGCTGACCCAAAAGTAGCTGAATAACATATTTATACAAAATTCTCTAAATGCAATAATTTTCAAGTTATAAGTGATTTTACTCATGATGGAAGTTACTGAAAAGTCCAAAAGTAGCTATTACTCACTTACCTATTGAGACAGACACCCAAGTTACTCACCATGTTGTAGCTATGAAAAAAGTAGCTGAATAACATATTTTAACAAAATGCTCTAAATGCTATACTTTTCAAGTTATAAGTGATTTAGTGCATGATTTCATGAATTTTAATGCATTAAAAATTATTAAAAAAATTTATAAAAAAAAATTAAGACAGATCCAGGTCTCATACTCACACAAGAGAATCTACCTCTGGCCTAGTACATATATGCAAGATATGAGAGAAATCCCTGCAATAGTCACTGAGAAAATTGTGATAAAGTGTTGAAATTTTCACACTTTTGGTGGGGGTACCCCCCTTGTAATGTCTCTAGCAAACAGACGGACAGACAGATTTGCATGCCTTGAACAATTTTTCATCCTCGATAGATGAGGTATCTTTTAAAAAAAACAGCATGTCTCTAGGCCTTGTAGTTTTGGAGGAGAAGTTGTTCACGCGGACGCCCACGCCGCAGAGTGATGACATAATGTCAGCTGACTGACAAGTCAGCTGACATAAAAAATGCTCTATTCAAAATTAACCAACCTCAAAAGGTGGGAACCCCAGCTCATAGGTATAACTGGAGAGTACCAGAGACATTGGAAAATAGCTCAGCAATTTTAATGTAAAGGAAAAATTGGTAATTTGGAGCACAAACAAATTACAATTCTGAAAAAAGTTCAAAAGTGTTGCTAGGGCAATATTTTTTGCTACATTTCCCAAAAACCTAATCAGCTTCACTTCATGCTGGTATGACCTATCCTGGAAGTTTAGAAGAAACATGTGCAGAGGTTTGGACTGTAGAGACACCCAAAACTTATGTGCCAATAAAGTTTAAAAAGTTGCCATGGTAACAACTGCTGCCAGATGTTGTCCAAAATCTAATCAGCTCCAGTTTCTCCTGAGATAAGTGACCATCAATACAAAAACAGCTGACCATGATGTGCATGCCAACTTTGATAAGAAAAAAAATGTAATTCACACATGGGGTTAATAATACTATACTTACTCTAAGGTGGATATAATTTCTTAAATCTTAAAATTTTATCCAACAGGATGTCAGCGATCACTTTCAGGATCAAAATCCAGTTAACTTTAATAGTTATGTTGATATAACTTGAATGTCAGACATTTTGGTTTACCAGGTTTTGGCCCATCTTTGGACATAAAAACATTTACACTGCAACGTGGTCATGATATCCTATTTTGTGTTCTGAAAGTTTTTTTCCAAAGAAATTAAAAACCTCCTTATTTAAGCAAAGGCAAAGTCAATATTTGAACCTCGAGGCCTTTATCATTGGGGAGTTGTTGCTTAAAAATCCATTCTTTTTAACTTTATGTGGCCACAACTGCTTAAATATTGGGCATTTAAGGTTACAGGATAATAAAAATCTAAATTTGGGTTACCTTAATAGGTGCATGAAAATCAAATGAAATAAGTTCAAAACCACATGACTGGAGTTAAATACCTATATTTTAAACTTTTTAATGGTCATAACTTCTTGAATAATTGGAGAATAAAATGTACAAAAACTAAGTGAGCTGGCAGTTAAAAAATCTATTTTTATTTCTAGAATATGTCCATAATTTCCTTACTATTGGGACCTTATAGGTGAACAGATCACAGAAATATTCCTTTGGGCAACCTTAATAAATTCACCAAGTTACATCAACTGACATAAGTTGAACACTAACCTATTTGAGGGCTGGGAAATTCCCATGATCTACTGCCAGGTGAGCATAACTGCATTCACATTTGGAGTTAAAGGTAACCAGAAAATAGGAAACCCCCTTTGGCCAACAATAATACGAATGCCATTGGGATCTGATATTTTAGTAATTACTCAACACTGAAAAATCCTTAGAAATACATCTGTGCACAGTGAATCGGACAGGGCAATCTTGCTGGACACCAATCTAAATTGTTGTATAGTCCCTTTAAAAGCATTAAACATGTGTAAATGCATACATATACTTCTTGTTTTATATTTTTGTTACAACCATACCTGAACCCCTTAAAATTGTGAAAGTTATAAAACTCTCATCAAACATCATCTGTTTTGTTCAAAAAGATTTGCAACAACGGTTAACAAAAAATGTTGATCTGTTTGTCTCTCTGTTTGCAAAATAACTTGAGGTCTTATGGATATATTGATGAAATATTTTCAGGACATATATATGTTACAGGCAATCTGTGTAACCAGGCATTACGTGTAATGACTGAACATTTCAGTCATTTTGCGAAATGCCTAAACAGTTTAGCCATTTCACGAAATGCCTAGGCATTTCACGTAATGACTGAAATATAAGATTCAGTGTTACACAGATTGCCTAAACAAGTATTTGAGATTTCAGGCAATCTGTGTAATCATCCTTTTAAAGTGTTTTTTTGATAGAAATGATTATTTCTTGCTATAAGCAATTCATGATGTAGTTTTAACTACATGAAAATTAATGAAGAATCTTCATTGAAGATATATTTTGATATATCTTATACATTTTTGCATAACTTAGTACACAGTTTTACTATATAATCATTCATAATGATACATTTCATACTTAGTCTCATTTATTTTATAAGAAGGGTACTACATTCAAATCATTTTTTAGTTCTTAGTACATCATTCAATGTTAATATGTGGCTTCTTTAAATATATCAAACACTTGGACTTTGGTTTGAGTTTTCAAGCAGTCTGTGTGACTATTTTTATGACAAGTAATTAAGGTACATTTTGATATCTCTTGTACCTTTTTGTATAATTAAATAAATAAATGAGCAGTTTACAATGTGATCAATAATAGTCATATATTCTACAACTCTTTTAATTTAGTTGTAAGAAGGGCAGAAAGGTCCAGTTCTTTTTCTTTTTTTTCCCCCCAAGAGAGTCTGTTTTCTGGTCTTGTTATGTGTGTGTGTGTGTGTGGAGGGGGGGGGGGGGGGGGGGGGGGGGGTCTTCATTAATTAGATGAAACAAATGCAGAAAACTTTGATGTTAATCCTGTTTGATGAAACAAGCTTAACTGCAATTAGGACTCCACAGCCTATTTTAGCATCCAATCACTCAGTCTTTTAATTAAATAACTCATATAATGAGAACAACATTGTGGTTAACATTCTCTAGTATTTGTAATTATGTATTATTATGTTTTCTGTATACATTGCATGCACAGATGAACATATCAGTAACAAAACAGTTCCAATAAAATAAGATATTTTAATCATTGTACCATTTTCATTGTAGTCGGTCATGAATGGACACAAAATATACTCTTTATGTATACCAAAAACAAGTATAAATGTATATAATATACATGTGAAAAATAAAGTGAGATTCACTGTAAAATCTCAAAAAAATAAATAAAACCCTGACAAAACTTGTCCTAATTTCCAAAGACGTCCATACTGTTGATAGCCAACAAAAATAATGAAGTAAACAATGTGGTCATGTGACCTAATTGGCGGGAGGACGGACTACTGTAACCCAATGGCTTGATTAAGGTTGTTATATAACCTTAAAAATCGCATCTCTGCGTTGGCCATTGGGTTGGATGGCTCCAACAAATAGCTACTGTTAGGAAATGGTAAGGGTATTTCGCTATAAGATATACTCTTTATGTATACCAAAAACAAGTATAAATGTATATAATATCAAAATAATTTATGAATAATCATCAAATATGATAGAAAAACTATGTCCAGGCATTACGCGTAATGCCTAGAGCTCATTTTCAGTCATTACATGAAATGCCTACTGCCTTGCTACCAATTATCGCCGGGTACCAATTATTGCCAGACAAAATTGAAATAAACATAACTTGACCAAAAGTACATCCCAAGTCTAGTACATAAGGTAAACCTATTTCAGCAGTGAATAGAACAGATACACAATCAAAAGCTTTCAAAATGTGTGGCCATTACTGAAATATGAATGTTTTATTTTCTGGTGGCGATAATTGGTACCTGGCGATAATTGGTAGCAAGGCAGTAGGCATTTCGCGAAATGGCTAAACTGTTTAGGCATTTCGTGAAATGACTGAAATGTTCAGTCATTACGCATAATGCCTGGTTACACAGATTGCCTGTAACATAGTAGTGGTGGACCAGTTCACGCCCGGGTACCAATTCACGCCCACCCCTAAATTTATCCAAAACAATCACAGTTAAACAATAAATTACAAATGTAAATGATCCATTTGATGATTATCTATGATGTGGTAAACATCTTCACCATGAAAAATTATAAATCTTCAAGAAAATTGAGGGTGGGCCTGAATTGGTACCCGGGCGTGAATTGGTCCACCACCACTATATATACTGACAACCCAGATAGCATTCCGCCGTCGGACCGACGTTGGCTATTGGTCGCATGGTCGGCAGATTTTGCCGACGTTGGGCCGACGTTGGCTTGCCAACCAACACTCTGGTTAGATGTCTCTATATTTTGCCGACGTTGGGCCGACGTTGGGCCAACGTTGGGCCGACGTTGGCTTGCCAACCAACACTCAGGTTAGATGTCTATATTTTGCCAACGTTGGGCCAACGGCGGATTTTTATTCAAGATGGCGGTGAGCAATAATAGGGGATTTGGGGTAACTTAGAAAAAAATATTTATTATGGTATGTCTAAAAATCATATTTCAGTGAGCCCACAAATTTTAACTAACCATTTAACAATTTTACACATAAAAATAATATTCTCATTAAAAATTCACACTACAAAAGTTATCAATGAATATTAACATCATCTGATTGGCTGATGCTATACATAGAATATAATTTTCACCGGTGGCTTGCCGACGTTGGGCCAACGTTGGCCCGACGGTCAAAAAGCCGTTGGCCCAACATCGGCAGCCAACGTCGGACCGACGGATGTGCCGACGTTGGGCCAATGTCGGTCCGACGGTGGAATGCTATCTGGGAAAAACATAAGTAACAGTTGATCCTATTTTGGTTGTGCTCCAGATCAATATCTGGATCAAGGAAATTTTAAGGCTCTTTTATCACTGTGAGCTATAGGGCCGTTCTCAGTATATGTGTAAATACCTCCACAATAAGTATAGAATCATCAGATTGCTTTGCAAATAACAAGGCGCTCCTACAAGGGTCACATAATACATAACAGTCCACTACAGTATAGTTTGATCTGGATCCGAGTAAAATTCCGGATACTGTGATCCGGATTGTGGAAAATAAATTAACTATATTTGTCGGGGGTCTCACAGTTTTCTAGTTTTCAATGTTTTCCGAAATCTCTTTACTCTGTCAGTACTGCATCAGTCTACTTAAAGACAATATTGAGACAACCAGGAAATGGAGTAAACATGTTGTCTTTTTGCGCCATCTGTGGGATGATTAAAAAACTAAGACAATAAACAGCCTCGTTTTCACTTGACAGGTTCTTGCTCTCTTACGTCAGGTGGGGAATTCCCAAGTACATTCACCGATGAGTCACTGCTAAGAAATGACTATAGAAGTACAAACGCTTTACTACAGTTAGGAACACAGGTACCGGCAGCTTGTTTGAACGTCAGAGATCGCAAAAATCTCACTTTCTGGAGCCCAAACTGTAGAAATCCGACGGAATTGTAGCTTGATAAAAGCTTAAAATTCTGTCAAAATTCCAAGATGGCTGACTCGCCGACTGACCCAGGGTTTTTCGCAGACAGCCAAGGTAACATTTTATGTCTTGATTTGATATCCTTTTTGCGGTTTGTGGTCACCAGCACGTGTCCTTGGTAAATATTAGTTTAATTTATATGAGTAAACAGAACAAATTACAACAGTCATTGACCGCAAAATGAAATAGATTTGTCTTAAAGTTGTAGCACCCTGGTGCCAAATAAGTCAAAGTTTCAGTGCCTTTCTCATCATGGATGTTAGAATTGTGCTTGGTCTCATGTTATGACACTTGTGACAAAAATCAAGAGGTGATAAGGTCATCACTACGGTTTGAATGGAAGGGATTTCTCTTGCAGCTTACCTGGTAGTGTGGGGCCTCAAGTGAGAGATTGTGGATTCAAGCCCCCTGGATACCTTGTCCTGTGACACTTTGTGCCCGATAAGGGGCGGACTAGTGTTGATTGATGGATCAAGTGAAGAGAGAGGCACACTCAATCCAAAACACCGTTAAAACATGGGTCGAGGGGGGAGATCTTCCGTCAGTTTGCAGAGCGGCGCCTCTTTCTTCACTTGTCCCCGATTGATTAACCTTACCATGGGAAACAAGTGGTACTATACTGGTTATACTGAGAATCGGTAGGAACCCTGGGCCAGGTTTCATATGTGGAAGGGAGAATGTGACAGAACCAAAGAAGTGATCAAATCTCTACTGCTGGCTTGGCTAGTAGGAATTCCCCTTCTAGCTCAACAAGTCCCCAGAAAACTTAGTCATGTGTCTTTGTTGTAACCCCACCAGAGTGTTGGCCACATTCCTCTTGCAAGTTCCAATACTGAGGACCTGTACATTAGTAATGGTATTGTTTATCGATATTGAAATATTTATCAATTCACGCCAAGTATACTGATATCGATAATGCAGGGTACAGTATCAATATAAGAATATAGGATTTAATAGATGAGATTAAACGGTTTTCCATTCAAATAAAGTACAAAATTTTAAGAATATATTAGTTATTATATCATTTTTTTCAACTTTCACTTACCGCTAAATCGGAAGCGCCATATTTGTTTATGTTTCGGGAAACTACTAAAACTTACGAGAAAGTTCGAAAGGTCTCTCTCCGAAAACATCTATGGCCCAATATTTCAATATCGATCGATATACAAAGCAAAAATATAGTTTGATATCGATATTATTATTCGATACCAACACTACTGTACATGACCCAATATGGGTTGGGCTAAACACACTTAAGGATGCAAATACCTCAAAGACCCCTTTGGTATCACAAGGAGGCTGCTCGAGCCTGTAATAGCTGACCTGTTTTGCTGATCTAGTGCAGTTTGCCAACAAGTTAAGTTCAACTGTTGTAAGAAATGGTGAATAAATGGGAAGAAACTTTAATTTCTTCTCACAATAACCTTGTAATATATTGGCATCATAATGGTGGTGATATCAAGATATTTTCAATGTTTTTTTATTACTTTTTAGGAGTTTTACCTTCCATATTATTTTAATTTAAAAGGAGTATGTCAGAGTGCTGTAAAATGGCTTTGAATTTTGGGTTTGATATTTAGTATCTCTATAGACTGCCAAACTTTAGTGCAATCAGCAGAGCAACATTTTCAGAATTGAATAAAAGTGCAGAAATGTACCATAAAATCTTCTTAACATGTAAAAATATTCTGAAAACATAGCAGCCATAGATATTTGAGTAAATTTTACTCTTTTTGCAATTAAAAGTATGGTTATATAGTTGGTTGAAAAAAAGCATCTTTTGCCCCCCTATTGGAAATTTACAAAAGTTTTGAGCAGTCTGGATTTAAAATTCTTGAACGAAAAATCTTTTTTGGGATAGAGATCAAATGAATTACTGAACTACTACTGTCATTGTTGCAACTCTAATATTTCATATTGCCGTATACTAGCAATATTTTTGAGTGTTATTGTTTTGAGTATTATTGAACTCTGTTTCTGTTGCTATTTGCTGTACCTAGAGCGAAAAAAAGGCCATTTGTGGGGGGGGGGGGGGGGGGGGGAATTCATTCATGGTGAAAACAAGATTAGATTTTGGCAAATTTTTCTGGCTCATTTTCATAATAGTTCTGCCCATCTTGCAAAGCATGTAACTACTGCGCAAAATGTCAATGTGATCATAACTTATACACTTTTCATTAATTTCCTTTATTGTAATGTTATTTTTAAAATTTGTTTTTCAAAGCTGCTATTCTTTGGTATGTTCATTCTATATTGTTGCCAAAAATGATAGGCATATTTGGGACTAAAAAAATCAGCTCGACATAGAATATCTTCAACCAAAGTGTGATTAGCCAAGCAAAAGATATTTTTAACAAGATGTTTTTTCTATTTATATAATTTTTTATATATTAGGTTTCATGCTTCTCCCCTTTCAGCAACAAGACGCAGAAGATTAAACTTGGACTTCAGTTCCCAGCAGTCACTGGGATCTTTATCAATGACTAGTCCAGAATCTGCATCAAGTGCAGGACCTCCAATCTCTTTGGCACTGGGAGGGCACATGGAACGAAGCTTTAGTGCCAGCAACTTTCCAAGGGGCACAGTGTTGGAAACTATGGGACATCCTACGCAGATGTAAGTATTGGAACTTTTCTCTTTTTCTTTTCAATTATCAAAGTGGTCAGATGTACTTTGGTGCAAAATTTGAACACAAAGTTATCTTTTCTTGGTAATACTGTGAGGAGCAGGCTAGAAGAAGGGAAGAAATGTAATTAAAGGTGGGAATGGTTGTCTTTTTACTCTGAATTCCTCTGGAACAATCTGTGGATATGCTGTATAGCAATAAAACTACAAAAATGGTTCATTTTCATTTTAAATATACTAGAAAATTTATCCTTTGAATCATTTTACATTATCTACCGGCGAAATGTAACCCAAAAACAAAAATGGTGATCCTTGGGGTTGCAAATTGGCATTGAAGGTATGTGGTTGAAACAAGTGTATAAAATTTTAAAAACTCTAACAAAATTGGAAAAAAATATTTCATAATTCTGAAAAGTAATTAAAGTAGGGGTATAACAAGTACAAATAACTGGGGTCAGTTGTTCGTGGATGAATTTCAGCTTGACATCGAGGCCTCACAAAATTTAGTATGAAGTGTGTTTATGAACTTGACAGGAAACAACACCCAATGTGTCAGCTCCCATAAATGTCAGCTCCAAGAATCTTTAATATTCCTGTCTTTAATTGGAAGTAGAAACAGCACATACATTGCTTATAAGGGCAGCAAGTTTTAAATATTTCACAGACTTTAATGGGAAGGACTCAGAAAATTGTAATTTATGATTTGCACATTGATACAAATGAATTTCTGGGTCTCCATACTAGTGGTAAAGAAGGCAAACAAGATAGTTGGTTTCTATTCGATTCATACAATGTAAACAAATGTGGTGACAGATATTAGAGAACAGTTTGCTGAAAAGCTACATGTCGCACAACAAAATATAAAATATTGTATTTGTATGATATTTTTCTCAATATGCACTGATTTAATACCCAAACATTACTTTTAAATCACAAATTAACCACAAGTTAGTTGTTATGTTTCATGTACATGTGTAGAAGATTTTATAGTTTGGTGTATGTTAATTCAAACAAGGGATGGGTCTGTAGGCCCGGTATCTCGGTATCAAGAGCATTTTAGTGAAATACTGAAATGAGATTTACTACCGCCACTTTGCTTGTCAGCACATATAATGGAAGAAAACTTAAAATATTGGAAACAAACCCCAAATCTGAAGAAATTGCTCACTTTTATACCAGATTTTCGTGCATTTACAGAATTTTATAGCGATACATTGAGCAGAACTGCCATGGTTTGGTTACGACACTGTGTAACCTCAGTCTCGCTTGACAACACACATAATAGAAGGAAAACTTAAAATATTGGAAACAAATCACAAATTCTAAGAAATTGCACACTTTTATCCGATATATTTATTGCATTTGGGGAATTAATGCGATATTATTAAGAGGAACGTCCTTGTTTGGTTGTGATGTACTAAAACGTGGAGTCCCGGAATCGGTACGGTTTTGCATTGGCGCCCTCCCGATGTACACATTTTTGGCACCGACCCATCCCTAATTCGAACGAATCTGGTTGTCGTTATAATTTTTGTTTTCAGGACCCAGTTTCCAAATATTCTTTCAATTGTAACACCGCCCCATACATTTTGGCCCAATCACCAACCCTGAAAACTATATAAGCAAGGCAGAAAAGTGTTTCGGTCTACATGTGCAAGTTGCAAAGTCATCAGAGACATTACTGCATTAGAATTTATGAAAGTCTGGCAACAAAATTTTTGAGTCATATACATCCCATACCTGGCCTAGAACTCCCGACGGTCACCCATCCAAGTTCTGTCATAGCCCATTGCTTAGTGGTGGCATCATTTACTTACAGGAATCCAAACTGGGTTACCAGGGCTTTGAAATGAAACAAAATCCGGTATTTTGTATGCTTGTTACTGTGCAGTGAAAATTAATCGCAGGCGTACAGGAGTACTTTAGAATGGAAATGGTTTTCGCGAGATATTATTAAGTATGTAAACATGATTTTTGCTCACTATAAACTTTTTAGTGTAAAGTAAAAATATGACATATTTTACAAGTTATGTTCATTTTTCGTTGTTTTGATGAAGTATCAGCCATTGGAAAGCCTAAAAAATGATCTTTTCAATAATCGGTTCCCAAATATCCTTTGCCGATTTTGTTGTTTCTGCCACAACCAAACGATATACTGTATACAGGAATACCGTCATTCCGGTCCGTCAACACTACCATTGCTGTTTAACTCCAGTGAGGAGATGGGTTCTCGTTGCACCATGCCACAATTCATGAAAGCCTGGAGACAAACAATAAGACAAGAAAGTGATTTCTAAAAGTGCAAGCCTTGCTAGCGTTTGAGGTTAAAAAGTAGTTACCACTGTAACTAGTGCTGTAATGAGTTGACCGAAACTCGAGTGGTAACTTGGTGGGCGATATTTGGAGATTGCATCGATTTACACAATAAAAGCTCAAGTTTTCAAGAAATAAATAATGACATACTAACCTTGTTACAGACTAACACATTTGCAATTTATTACCCCACAGCCCTTAAGAATACTTCATCTTTATACGCATTATCTTTCTTTTAAACATTATTTCTCCATTTAAACATTGTTTGGACCTTTATATAACTGACAGTGCTCTGAAAGTATCCTGAAGTTTGTACTGGTACAGTACTTCTATATCTCATGGTGTTGAAAATATTTCCCTAGGCTGTGGGGTACAGGCATCTCTGATGCTATTTTTTAACTATGAAAACATAAAAATCAATGGGCAATGGTCGGTTTTTTTTATTTACCTTTCTGACGTGGCTGTTCCATAAAGAGCACATACATACCTGTACAATTTATAGTAACTGGCAACAAAATTTATTTCCTTGCAATAAAATGCTACTAAACAGATTTAATGGCAATATTTGGACATTATGTTATTTTATTTATATTTTTGTCATTTACTCGCTTTCAGCTCGAGTTCAACTTGCATGTAACAGGCGATGTTTGATCTACAGAAATTGCTGATGATAACAGCCGTAATTGTAACACATAACACCATTTTGTTAAAAGTACAAAATCAGTCTCTGAATGACTAAAAAAAATGTTAAACTTCTAAATAGTATGTGTTTGAATCGAGACAAAATGAATTAATACAATATAAATTTACAGTATCCTTTGTTATTTTCTTATCATATATCCATTATTTGTATGTTTTATAAAACTTCATTGACAAAATATGTTTTAATATTTGATAGCCTTTGTTCAGAATTTGAACATCATATTAATGTCTGATCATAGCTTTTTGTGAGTATTGGTATAATTTTTGTGTCATATAAATAAGCAAAGTTGGAAAAAAATTACTAAAGGACATTGCAGATGACCTGTATAGATAATAATGTATCAGTTATCTAGTGGTCTTATCAAATACATGTAGTAACAAAATCATATTAGTAGATTCTGTACTATGCCAAAAATAATGATACAGATAAAAGTGGTCAGACCGGTTCTGAAAATAAAAACCAGGATCCGGGGCTTTGAAATTGAAATTGTTATATTCTGAAGTAATCTTCGTATTAGAGGGCAGGTTCAAGGTATATAACAGTATGTAATAATAATATCTGTAATATAATTTTAAAAAATCACTGTTTCAGTTATTACCCCACAGCCCTTAAGGGCTGTCAGGGTATTGTTTTCACCCATGGTGTCCGGATGGGCGGGTGGCGGGAGAAAGTTTGTCCGGCCTGTATCTCAGAAACCGTAAGGTGTAGGAAGTTGATACATGGTAGGGACATTGGTTAGGGGGTGTAGGTGTGCAACGTCATGGTGTGACCTTGATTTGACCTTTGACCTTGCCGTAGTGACCTGGAGTTTGAAAATTTTGTCCAGGCCATATCTCAGAAACTGTAAGGTGTAGGAAGTTGATACTTGGTAGGGACATTAAGTTAAAGGGTGTAGGTGTGCAACGTCATGGTGGGGCCTTGAGTTGACCTTTGACCTTGCCGTAGTGACCTTGACCTATAAAATCTTGTCCTGGCTATATCTCGGAAACCGTAAGGTGAAGGAAGTTGATACTTGGTAGGGACTTTGGTTGGGGGTGTAGTAGTGCTGGGACGAGTTGACGGAAACTCGAGTTACAACTCGATGGGCGATAATTGGGGGTCACATCGAAAACGTATATATTTTCACCATCTAAGGCTGACACTTCACCAAAACAACCAAAATATCTTAAATTTTCAAAAATATATTGCATTTTTACTTTATTCTGGCTTAAATCAATGAAGATTTAACTTAAATTATATCGCGAAAGCCCATTTCCAGTTCAAAGTTTTGCCTCATGTATGGTTATGTAAAATATTTTCGCCAACAAACGAAATACTTTATCCCGAAAATTACTTGAGTTTGACTCGAGTTCAACTCGCTTCTAACAAGCGATGCTCGATCTGTCATTTAAGCTGGCGATCCCACCACTAGGGTGTAGGTGTGCAACGTCATGGCATGACCTTGATTTGACCTTGCCATAGTGACCTTGACCTGTAAAAACTTGTCCGGGCTATATCTCGGAAATCATAAGGCGTAGGAAGTTGATACTTGGTAGGGACATTAAGTTAGGGGGTGTACGTGTGCAACGTCATGGTGGGGCCTTGAGTTGACCTTTGACCTTGCCGTAGTGACCTTGACCTATAAAATCTTGTCTGGGCTTTATCTCGGCAACCATAAGGTGTAGGAAGTTGATACTTGGTAGGGACATTGGTCGGGGGTTATAAGTGTGCAACGTCATGCTGTGACCTGGATTTGATCTTTGACCTTGCATATCTGATGCTATTTTATCTCTCTACAGGGATATGTGATACTATTTTATCTCTCTTATGTCTCTCATATATTTACTTGAATCTTGGTTTTTGCACCTTTGGGTGTCTTTTGATGCACTGTTGAAGTCATATTAGAATTTTTTAGAAAACTTTTGTGACTTCCCATTGTAACAGATGGTATTGCATCAAGTGAGTCACAGGTTTTGCCCCAACTCTACATATAAGCATGTATTGCCACATCTGTATGTATGGGTAATATTCAAAACATTCAACCCATAATTCGACCATACATAATTGTGATATTTTCATTGACAGCTATTCTCCAGTTAAGAAATTTTACAGCTTCACAACTTTTAGTTTACTGAATTGTCTTGTTTTAATACTACAGCAGTGCTCTGAAAGTATCCCAATCTGTGTACTGTTTCATTACTTCTGTATCTCATGGTGTTGAAAAATATTTCCCCAGGTTGTGGGGTACGGCATCTCTGATGCTATTTTTCCCCTTGAAAGAATATTAAAGAGTCCTTTATCTGGTACACTTGTATACAGGCATTGTGTGTCATGATTCTGAATCATCCTTGTGTTACAAACCTTATGATAGTCATTATATTCAGAACATTTTGACATTAAAAAATACTGAAAAAGAAATTGACTTGATTGAGACAAAAGATGTTGATCTGTGTGACTAAGAACGTTTTTGATACATTGTATTTTGAAATTACCACTCAATAAGTCTATGCTAAATAGTAAGTTACATAAGGTTTTTGATTGGTTAAGATGTCTTATGATGTTTAGCTAAATCGAACAGGTTGTTCAATACTAGAGATATTGATTTAATTTTTCTGTCAGAAGTTTCAAGTTTGACGCAAGAGGGATCATGTGATGTATGATGCAATAGTTCCTGTGTTTTTTGTTGTCATAGTTTAAATATCAAATGACTCATATCTTGGTGAATGAAGTACCAGCAGTTGATTGTCTTATCAGGTCTTGCTCATTTATGGAAGTATTCGTTATTGTTTTGAAAGTTAGCTAAAACAGCTGTTTAGGAGAAAACCATACATAAAAAAAAAGGGAAAACCATGTTGGCGTCATTTACAGTATGGATGGGTCTGAAGCAGATTTTCTATTTCAGTATCCCGCTAGTCAAAACCAGTCTGATTCTGGGAATACTGATTGAAATTGTTTTCTCAAAATTTTATAATCCTGACAATTAGTGTTGGGACTCGCCTCCAACTTTCACGGTCAATTATTTGTCCATTTTTCCGACGGATAATCGACTACCAATCGATTATTTTACTCCATTGTTGATCATTAATTAAGAAACACTTTCCGGGATAAAGTATAGGTCTATCCGGTAAGAATACCGGTGTTCTGACATTTAGAATCTACCAAAAGTACCCACTTCCTGTAAATATGGAGGTAGATATAAGAAATGTCAAATTTCAAGACAAATCTGTCACTTTATTAAGCAATAATGCCTAAAAAATTTTTTTTAAAATTAGGGCTGGGGCGGGTGCTAAAAAACGCCCCCGAGTACTCGCCCTCTGACAACCGGCCCGAATTCGAGTAACCGCAAGACTTAGTGCCTACCATTAGAAGTCTTCTGTAAACAAACTGGAAACGAAACTTTTGAAGAAAAACATGACGAATATGCAGAAATGAAGCATATTTTACATAAACGTTTCATTACGCGTGCGATAATACAATGCTTTGCGAGTAACCGAGTGGTGAAAATGGACTTGAATAGTAGCAAATAGCGACTTGTCTATCGAGGCTCGAGTAACCATTCACAGCCCTAAAAAAATACATGGATATTGAGGCACAGTAGGAAAGGTAAGATTTAAGCTGAAAATTCGATTATTAGAAAACGACAATGACCGACCGTCTTTGGACACTGTCACCGACGAATAATCAACCATTCGTCTAATCGTTCCTACACTACTGACAATTAAGATAGTACTCATAAAGTGTCCTTGCACTATTTGTGAAATGGTCTTGAGACCGAGATACTGGTGCCACCCACTCATCCCTCATTTACACTTTTTACAGTTATGTGTAAGTCTTTATGTTGCAATTTCGAAGAAGATAACATCATGTCAAGTATTGTGCTTTGCAGAAACTGTTATTCTTTTTGCCATAACACTTTTATCTTAAGATTTCACACAAGTACTTATAAATAATGTGAATGCAAAAACTGATAAGTGCTCATTGAAACTGCAGGCACAATGTAGGGATGGTCGGTACCAAAAATATGTACATGGGGAGGTCGCCAATGCAAAACTGTACCGATTTCAGAACTCATTTTACCCCAAGGAAACATGGATGTTTCCTCTTGATGACATCAATATAAAAGTCCCCAAATGCACACACAAAATATAAGACAAATGTGTATACTTTCTTCATATTTCTGTTTGTTATTGTATCCCCGGACGAAAGTCGGGGATACTTAGGATTCAGTATGGTCACGCCGCCGCCGCAGAGATTTCCTTTTGGACGCGATAACTTAAAAAATATTTTAGTTAGAACTTTCAAATTTGGTATGTGGGTATATATGGGCAATGCCACGAACGCTATTGTTTTGTGACCTTGACCTGGTAAAAGGAAGAAATGGTAAAAGGTAAAAGGAAGAAATGATTCAATTTTGCGAGTGATCTGGACCACTATCTGGATCTTCTGGATCCATGAAATATAATTTTAAAGACAAATAGCTCAAAAAGTCATGGGTGGATTTTGATGAAATTTTCAGGAAATGTCCTAAATGGGACAAGGAACAAGTGATTAGATTTGGGGAGTGATCTGGATCATCTGGATCCAGGCTGCCAGATGTGTTTATGTACAAGATAAATCAAAAACTTCTGGACGGATTTTGATGAAATTTCCAGGATATGTCTGAAAAGATAAAAGGATGAAATGATTAAATTTTGCAAGTGATCCGGATCACTATATGGATCTTCTGGATCCATGAAATGTAATTTTTAAAGACAGATACCGCAAAAAGTTATGGATGGATTGTTTCAGCAAATGGCATAAATGGTACAAGGAACAAGTGATTAAATTTTTGGAGTGGTCTGGATCATCTGGATCTAGGCTGCCACATAATCTTGGGATGGACTTTGATATTTTTAGGATATGTTACAAATGGTAAAAGGAAGAAGTGGTAAAAGGAAGAAATGATTCAATTTTGCGAGTGATCTGGACCACTATCTGGATCTTCTGGATCCAAGACATGTAATTTTTAAAGACAAATAGCTCAAAAAGTCATGGATGGATTTTTATGAAATTTTCAGGAAATGTCTTAAATGGGACAAAGAACAAGTGATTAGTTTTTGGGAGTAATCTGGATCACTGTCTGGATCATGTGGATCCAGGCTGCCAGATGTGTTTGTGTACAAGATAACTAAAAAAACTTATGGACGGATTTTGATGAAATTTTTAGAATATGTCTGACAAGGATGAAATGATTGAATTTTGGAAGTGCTCCGGATCACTATATGGATCTTCTGGATCCATGAAATGTAATTTTTAAAGACAGATATAAGTGAAAGAACTAGTGATTAGCTTTTGGGAGTAATCTGGTACTATGGAGAATCCTGACCTGGTGCACACAGGAAACGGGCTCAAGACCGACATATTCACGCCTTAACTATGTCCCGTCCGGGGATACACTGCGTCAAGACGCAATCTCTAGTTGTCCAGGGGCGGATTTCACGAAAGGTCTTAGCCCGGTCTCAGACTCAAACTTGAGACTTTTGTCTCAAATTATTGGAATATTTTACTTGAGCCCATGGGCTCAGCCTTAATGGATTTCACAAAAGGTCTCAGTCTCAGCTTTGGCTGAGCCACTGGCTTAAATGTTGAGACTGGTAGAAAGTGGGCTTAAGTTTGTAAACAAAGGCTCAAATATGGCCGCCATAATTCTTTCTTCACTTCAAAATTTGAAAAGGCTGAAAATAGGGTACAAGTATATAAAACAACCCCTTGAAGGGGTTTCCCATTGCAAAATGGTATTTGACCAGAGATATTATGTGTCAAACAAGGAACATATATGTCATCAGTAGAATATTTTGACTACAAAAAATGGTCACATGACACAGAAAACCACTGTGGTTATTTGATAAGCTTGGTCTCAACTGAGACCCCTTCTGTGAAAACCATTTGAGACAAAGACTTAGCTGAGCCAAAAGGCTCAGATTTGAGCCAGTGGCTCAGCCTGAGACTGGGCTAAGTCTGAGACCTTTCATGAAATCCGCCCCAGTGTTTTAAGTTTTCATTCCATTACATATGTTCACAAGCGAGATTGAGGTGATAAAGTGTCGTCACCAAAACATGGAATTTCTGCTTAATCACTACTAATCACTATAAAAGTCTGCAAAGGCACGAAAATATGGGGTAAAAGCTTCAATGTCTTCAGTTTTTGGGTATGTTTCTAATAATATGAATTGTATCATTTTCTGCCATTAAATGTCTTGGCAAGGGAAGTGGCAGTGTAAAAATCTAGGGCTGTGACGGGCACAAAAAACGGCATCAACACGTACCCGCCCTCTGACAACTGGCCCGAATTCGAATAACCGCGAGATTTAGTTCCCACCATTAGAAGTCTTCTGTAAACAAATAGTCGATTCCGGAAATGAAACTTTTGAAGAAAAATGTCTCCTATTTAACCAGATATAATAGATTATGGAGTAAGTTATAGGTTTGCAATGGAAAACAACAACTTTAATTGATGTTATGTGACGGAAATGCTGAAATGCAGCATATTTTACACAAACGTTTCGTTACGTGGGCGATAATACAATACCTCGCGACTACTTAAAATGGACTCGAGTACTAGCCAAGATCGATTCATCTACCGAGGCTCGAGTACTCGTTCGCAGCCCTATTAAAATCTCATCACAGTAAAATGCTCTGGATACCGAGACACCAGGTTACTGACCCATCCCTGTTATATATACAGTAGAACCTCTATTTATACGACCCTCTGTTCTCAAAATTTTCAATTATCAGACCCCAAACCCACCCTCCAATGCCACTTAAACCCGTTACTTTAGCCCTTCTATTATTCGACCTTGTTTGTATTCAGGGAAAAAGGGGAGAGAGAACAGGTCTACTATCTGTGCCAGCTCCTGCGTTTTCTATGGCTTATAGTTCAGCCATTATTGGGGTAATTCTCTTCATATTTGGCACACATATGCAGTAGCCTTGGGAAAATTTTCTGAATATGGTATGACAGTTTTGCCAATCCAAAAAGTCCTGTGTCCAAAAACATGTTTTTAAAAGGGGTGTGATTACCCCGATGATAAGTGCTTCAGCTATTCGCATAAAATTTGGCAAGTAGGTTTGTTATATAGAATATAAAAGATGTCTGGAAAATGGGAATCATTAACTTTGGAAGTCATCTGATACAAAATGGCCGACTTATTAACGATTAACTAACTGCCAAATTTTTCTCAATGACGAATATGAAAAATCTTTAATATCTCAAAAACAGTGCAAGATAGAGGGATTTCGACATAATTTTTGGCACCCATGGTTTATGCAAAGTCACATGGCTCTCTTCGCAAAAAAAATGGTTTTCCTGATATTTTTGGCGGCCATCTTGAAATTCTGCATAAAACGTGAAGACGCATTATCTTGGTAACGGTGTGAGATACAGTGATTTCGACAAAATTTTTGACCCCCATGGTATCTGCAGAGTCATCTGGCACTTTCTGCCAGACCAGGTTTCCCCGCCATATTGGCAGCTAGGGGTGGGACGAGTACAAATAATTGGGGTCGATTACTCGCAGATAAAAACTCGACTCGACATCGAGCACTCGCGAGGTTTAGTATCCACCTCAACAGGAAACGACATCCAATATGGCGGCTCCCGTAAACAAAAAAAATATAAAGGTAAAAGCTTTGAATCGCTTGAATTAGTTATTGTCAGCACATAATATCAATGACATTATGTTCAAAATGGTGGATTATGCGATTTAATGTAAGTAAGGTGTGGTATTTATGTTTTATTAACTAAAAAATGTTACCGGTTCTGTAGGTTGTTATATATACACGAGTATTCGACCTTGAGAATTGGGATCGAATTTTCGTGAAATTGCCCTCGCTCGTCGAGTGTCGACTGCTCGGTCGCACCCCTATTGGCAGCCATCTTAAATTTCTGCGTAAAATACAAAAACACATTTATCTGTGAAACAGTGTGAGGTAGAGCGATTTTGACGAAATTTTTGACCCCCAGGGTAGCTACAGTCATCTGGCACTTTTTGCCAAAAATGTTTCCCCCTCGATTTTTGGGACCATCTTGAATTTCTGCTTAAAATGTAAAAATGCATGTATTTAGAATTAAGAGTCTTGCGAGTTGTAACACAGTATTGTCAGATATATGTTAGCACTTTACAGGTGTGGGTCATTTAAAATTTTGTGTATGGTGATGAATTTGGTGAATATAAGAGCTAAAAGATAATCCAACGCTTAAAAAAAAACAGCAACAAAATTAAAAGAAAAACAGTAAAACTAAATAAAAAATAAAAGGTGGGTTGCATATTCTAACAAAGAGATCAAAACTATATTATTGTGGTCATATGTACATTCTGTTCATGCTTTTGGAATTTGTTTTCAATATAAATTCAAATATAATTAATCTTAGATTATTGTTTTTACCCCACAGCCTGCAAGGGCTCTGCGGGTATTGTTTACACCCATGGCAAGAAAGTTTTTCTGGGCTGTATCTCAGAAATCATAAGGTTTAGAAGTTGAAACTTGGTAGGGACGTTAGGGGGGGTATGTGTGCAAAGTCATGGTGTGACCTGGATTTGACATTTGACCTTGCCAAAATGACCTTGGGTTTGAAAATCTTGTCCGGCCTATATCACAGAAACCATAAGGTGTAGGAAGTTGATACTGGGTAGAAACATTGATTGGGGGTGTAGATGTACTACGTCATGGTGTGACGTTGATTTGACCCTTGACCTTGTTGTAATGACCTTGATCTTGTTGGGCTATATAAATCTCAGACACTGTAAGTGTACGTACACAGGTATGCGGCTTACGACATCCGATGGCCGATTTGCGATAGCGAATTTTTCCCTCCTTCTCATTTATGTTTGGTTGTTTACATGTGTCTGACTCCGATTTGCGACATCCGACGTCCGATGTGCGACAGCGATTTTTTCGATCTGGGACCGAAAAAATCGGATGACAAGTGAATTTAGATGAATGTCGACAGAATATTGGGAAGGTTGAAACAAAATTCGCTATCGCAAATCGGCCGTCGGATGTCGTAAGCCGCATACATGTGTACGTAGACTTAGGTGTAGAAACTTGATACTCAGTATGGTCATTGGTTGGAAGTGATAGTTCTGCAGCTTCATAGTGTGACCTTGATTTGACATTTGACCATGCCTTAGTGACCGTGATATTTAAAATCTTGTCCAGGCTATTTCTCGAAAACTATAAGGTGCAAGAAATTGATACTTGGTAGAGGTATTGGTTGCAGGATGTAGGTGTAGAATCACTAGAATGTCAGTGTGGCCTTGGTCTGACCTAACCTTGTTCTACTTTAATGTCATGTGTGAGACATATTTCTCCTGTCACAAAGATATAGAGTAAGAAATCTAAAATTCGCCACATATCTGAAATTCGCCACATGTTGAAATACTAATAAAATAAATTAATTGAGGTGAGATTTGTTGAATGTACAGTAAATTAAGGCTTTTTGAACTGAAAAATACCAATTTTAAGACAAAATATCATTTCCTTTGTAAAATTAACTAAGGTTTTAGAGGTGGCGAATTTTAGATTCCTGGCGAATTTTAGATTTCTTACGCTACTATTTGCTGCATTTGATTATTGTTTTGTCCTTGCATATATTTTCCCTCACTTAATTGTTATGCCTCCTACACCCTTCCATAACTTGTATTGTCTGTTCTAAAGTCTCCTAATCTTTGTTTTACAAACTCAGTATCTCATGCTGTCCAACGCTATTTCCCCAGGCTATGGAGTAGCAAGGCTACGGGCATCTCTGATGCTATTTTTTATAGATTTGTCATTTATTATATTTCAGAGAAAGGCTACGCTCACAGAGTTTGCAGTCCACAGGGAAGCTAAAAATTTTGGAGCAGGTAAGAAAAACTTTTGATAACTGACTAGAGTGCAGACTTAGACCAAAGCAGCTGAGTATGCAGAATGTGATCCAGATCTTTCTCTAAAAAATGTAATAAATTTATTCTTTGGTCTGATCATACACACGTAAAAAATTCAGAAAGATCTGTTTATTATTTTCGGAGTAATCTTGGCCACAAAGCCAAAATCACTGAAAATTTGACTGTTAAAAATTCTGGATATTTGTATCCACCGGTGGATACTATGGATTTCGCTTTGTTACGCCGCCGCCGCCGCAGTGTGTAGCGAGATTTCACCATTACCACTCTAACAAAAAAATATGATATCTACCCTTCTCAAATTTGCAGGATATATTCATAACCATAAAATCTTGCCTGGGAATATTTTTGGCTTCATTTTGAAAAACAAGATGGCCGCCACAGGCATTTTTTCGACTTTCAGCAAGGACTATTGGTGGCCCTCTAGATCAAAGGGTATTATAGGTAGAGATATCAAATTCACAGGGTATGTTCCTCATTACAAAATCTTAACTGAGAATATTTTTGGCCTCATTTTGAAAAACAAGATGGCCGCTACGGGCATTTCTTTGTCAGTCATAAAAAGTGCTTATATCTCCCTTATTATTTGTCCTACTAGAGTTTTGGGATGGTAAACCAACCTATAGGAAATCATGGGCTGGGAATCTTCTGGTGTGGCCAGATTTGACCTTGGACCCCTCCTTCAAGGTCAAACGAGGATAACCAAATTAAAAGTGCTTATAACTCGCTTATAATTGGTTGTACAGGTTTGGGATGGTAAACCAACATATAGGAAATCATGGGCTGGGAATCTTTTGATGTGGTCAGATTTGACCTTGGACCCCTCCTTCAAGGTCATCGAGGATAGCCAAACATTAAAAGTGCTTATAACTCGCTTATTATTGGTCCTAGACGTTTGGGATGGTAAACCAGCCTATAGGAAATCATGGGCTGGGAATCTTCTGGTGTGGTCAGATTTGACCTTGGACCCCTCCTTCAAGGTCAATCGAGGATAGCCAAACTTAAAAGTGCTTATAACTCGCTTATTATTGGTCCTAGACATTTGGGATGGTGAACCAACCTATAGGAAATCATGGGCTGGGAATCTTTTGGTGTGGCCAGATTTGACCTTGGACCCCTCCTTCAAGGTCAAACGAGGATAACCAAATTAAAAGTGCTTATAGCTCACTTATTATTGGTCCTAGAGGTTTGTAATGTGAAACCAACCTATAGGAAATCATGGGCGAAGAATCTTTTGATGTGGTCAGATTTGACCTTGGGCCCCTCCTTCAAGGTCAAACGACAATAGCCAAACTTAAAAGTGCTGATAACTTGCTTGTTATTGGTCCTAGAGGTTTGCAATATGAAATCAACTTATAGGAGGTCATGGGCTGGGAATCTTCTGATGTTTTCAGATTTGACCTTGGGCCCCTCTCAAGGTCAAACAATGGTTCACTGGCTTTGGGGAATTGTCTTTTCGGTGGATACAAATTTGTGTCGGTTCTCTGATGCGTAGGTCTAGTTTCATAAGGACACGTTTGTTAGTTTTCAAGTAATCCTGAACATAAACAGAGAGCCAAACAAATGAGCACTGGTAACTTTGAAATCTTGCTGAAATCTTGTGCATTA
Organism: Sabellastarte sp. h YS-2021; assembly: GCA_964017235.1. Lineage (NCBI taxonomy): Eukaryota > Metazoa > Annelida > Polychaeta > Sabellida > Sabellidae > Sabellastarte > Sabellastarte sp. h YS-2021. Next base: position 89,911,551 of record OZ024931.1, read on the forward strand.
TCCAATCTAATGTAATCTACTGCTTTGCAGGCACAATATCTTCCCCAAAAGGGGAACTCCGTGCTCTAGCTTAACAAAAATCATTTATCATAAGGAGAGTCGAGGGGCGTTCAAGGTCAGTAATCCAATGTTGTGGATGTGACCAAGAGGGAAGGAGACCAAATTAGGAAACTGGAATTAAAGAGGTGGGTTTTGAGGTGTTTCCTGAAAGATGCAACAGAGGGGCTATTTCTTATTTTGAAGGGAAAGGAGTTCCAAAGAACCGGGGCATAGTGACTAAAAGAATTAGAAGAGTGTTTGATTGATTTATGAACTTTACAGTCGAAAGTGGATGTATGAAGGAACTTGAGTTTGCTGGTGCTTCGTCTTGTATTTCTGGAAGAGGTGTAGGGATGAATTAATTCTCCTAGGTAAATTGGTTGACCCTGGTTGAGAATTTTGTATGTAATGAGGCCTATTTTGAATTGTACCCTATATTTGACTGACAGTCAAATCAGTTTTTTCAGTTGAGTGGTAATGTAAGAGTATTTAGAGGACCGGGTTTTGGACTAACTGCAATCTCCAACACGAAATCAGTGAGTGATAAGAACAGGGAATTGCAATAGTCCAATCTGCTGCTCACAAAAGCATTTGCTAAAAGAACGGATGCATTAGAAGATCCCAACTGCACCTCTTTTGCATTGGGTACAAATTTGGCTAACTCAAAGTAACTATTGCTCAGCTATGGAATGAGCTTACACATCTGCAATTTTACAATGTTACAGCTGACCTAAAAGTAGGTGAATAACATATTTCCACAAAGTACCCTAAATTAAATAGTTTTAGGTGGGTTGCATGTAACCAATCCACCTATTAGATTGATGTGTCTGACGTCCGTCTGTCTGTCCGTCCACATTTTCGTTTCCGGACTCTAACTCGAAAACGGTTTGTCCAATCGAATTCAAACCTGACAGGGAGATAGATCACCATCATAGCTAGGTTCCTTTCGAAATTGGTGTAATTCCGCCCATCCGTTTGTCTGTCCGTCACCATTGCCGTTTCCGGACTCTAACTCGAAAACGGTTTGTCCAATCGAATTCAAACTTGACAGGGAGATAGATCACCATCATAGCTAGGTTCCTTTCGAAATTGGTGTAATTCCGTCTGTTCGTTTGTCTGTTTTTTTGTCCGTTTGTCTGTCCATCAACATTTCCATTTCCGGACTCTAACTCGAAAATGCTTTGTCCAATCGAATTCAAACTTGACAGTCGGGACGTCACGACTCGAAATATTTCATGTTGACTAATCGGTAAGTACTATTCGTGTCGACACTGAATAACCGTCGAATTAAAATAATATCCAAAAATCAAAGTTTCGTATTGTAAAAAGCACTGAAAACAATAAATATGTGAAATAAAATGAAAATACATGTACATAACCTTTAAAAATGAATAAATTTGCTGTTTTTGTGTGACTTTTGCTTCATTTATTTCAGACAGGAAGGGCGATATAAGAGATATATGGTACTTCTGGTTTTACAGTACAGAAAACTTGGCTGTTTTCGGATTTTAACTTATTTTATGTGACAATATGGATATATTTTATGGATTCAGACCTTCTGCCATCTTTTTACTACATTAAGCGATTATTCTTACTTTAAAATATGAAATATCACTATTCTAACCATTGTCGATTATTCGGTTAGTCGTGACGCCCCTACTTAACAGGGAGATATATCACCATCATAGCTAGGTTCCTTTCAAAATTGGTGTAATTCCATCCATTTGTTTGTCTGTTTTTTGTCCGTTTGTCTGTCTGTCAACATTTCTGTTTCCGGATTCCAACTTGAAAATGCTTGTCCAATCGAATTCAAACTTGACAGGGAGATAGATCACCATCATAACTAGGTTCCTTTCGAAATTGGTGTAATTCTGTCCTCCTGTTTGTCCGTTTTTTGTCTGTTTGTCCGTCAACATTTCCGCTTCCGGACTTTAACTCGAAATCTGTCAAAATTTCCGTTTCCGGACACTAACTCGAAAACAGTTTGTCCAATCGAATTCAAACTTGACAGGGAGATAGATCACCATCATAGCTAAGTTGCTTTTGAAATTGGTGTAATTCCATCCTTTTGTTTGTCCATTTATAGCATAGATACAATTATGTAACCTAGATTACAAGTTTTACATTTCTTAGCACACCTAACACATTCACCTTAACTGGGTGACCTAACATTTCTTTCCTTGTTTCTAAATTTAATTACAGCAGTCGCTAACCTTATTGCTCCCTGCGCAACCCACCTTTAAGTTACAGGCGATTTGCTCAACAGTGAGAACCACAAAGTGGCAACTATGCAATGAGCTACAGGTCTGCAATTTTAATATGTAACAGCTGACCTATTTCAACAAAATACTCTAAATGCAATAGTTTTCAAGTTACACGTGATTTACTCAACAGTGAGAACCTGAAAGTTGCTATTGCTCAGCTATATAATGAGCTACAGGTCTCCCACTTCATTACGTCATGAATTAGCCCAATGTAGGATCAATAATTAAATCAAAGAAAGTCACTGTGCAATACTTTCAAGAAATTTTACTTCTTCTCATTTTATAATTTTGCTACAAATAAGAAAATAGCTATTACTTGCTTAGCTAATGCAACAGAGCTCCAAAATATGTACCATTTTATAGCTAAAGTTAAAATACCTGAACAACATATTTAACAGAAATACTCTAAATGCAATAGTTTCAGAGTTATGTCATTCACTCCAAGTAGCCAAAATGGTCATAGCTATGTGAACATGCTACAGATTTTTGAAGAAATTCGGTTGTGATCTATTCTGACCAATCACAATAATTTTTTTAGGAATGAAAAAAAAAATGAGAATCTAGCTCCAAAATTGTGACCTAGAATGTGCTGATAAACATACATACACACAACCATGCACACATACAAACAAACCAACATACAGAACGTAAGATTTTGAAGTTATGAACACACCCAAGAACATCACTTCCTTGGTGGAAACATTATACAGTGATTCATATACCATTGTACAGCAGCATTAAACTATATGCTTTTCAGAAAAATAACTAATATTTTTGTTACTGTAACATCACGAGTAGTAAATGTGGCTAAAGTCTGGATGCAAAATTATTAAACACATCCTTTTGGTTTGTGTGACTGTGTATGACTCCATTTCAAATTTGAGTTGGGGTAACCAATTGGAGTAGCCCCAGATACATTTGATTTTAAATAAATTACACTGATCATAGCCTCTGGTTAAGCAAAAAATGATGTCACTGTGATGTCACAGTATTTTGATGTTAATTTTGACATCATACCTGGGAAATGGTTCTGGTGGATTAATCCCAGTTATAGATTTATTAAAGAAACTAGACAGTTCTCCTAGATGCAGACCTCCGCCAAGCTGAGCCAAGTGATCGGAAGTGGGACTGTTGAACATTCAGATTTTTTTTTTGTATCCAGAGTATGATCTGAATCTTTCCCAAAATTTAATTACTTCATCTTTGGTCATGTTCTACCCACATGAAGAAGTTTCATAGAGATGTGGTCATTAATTGTGGAGTAATTAAAAACAGACAAATACACTCAAAAACATAACTATTTTGGCAGAGGTAAAAATATGATGATCTTCATACTACATAACTCACTTTAAAATTTAAGATATTGCTTAATATTAAAATTATATATCTTCAGAAACTTGATTCACATAGATTGGGTTAAGAAAGTGTTTCTAAAATTTTTCTTCTGTGGCATATGGACGCTATTCTCAACTTAATACTTGTACATACTCCTGGTATGTATCAATAATTGGATATTGTTGAAATATTCTAGGTAAACTTGACATTGTCTTGTAACTTACATTTCAGTACACTTGCAAGTACCTCTTCCTTTTGTTCAAAAGGCAACCTCCCATTTGACCAAAAGACATGTTTGTGTATCCTTCTTATCCTACAGCAGTCTCGTTATGAGTCATCCTCAAAAATATCCACTTGTTTCCTGTTGTAAGGAGCAACCTTTTTTTATTAACTTGTCCCAGTGTCTGTTAGCCATTCACCTCATACTCATTGATTTCCATTCATAAACACACAGACTTAAAATCTGATTGATTTTCACGACCCATATTTTGGTTTTCTGGCAGTATGTAAGAACACCAGTTTCAGTGCATGGATAAAAATAGATGCATGAGTCATAGCTTGAAAGAATTGCACCCAGTGACTGTCGAAGAAGTATAGTATATAACTTCAGCATATGCCTTGTCATAATTGTTTGAATGAGGACATTGTACACTGTAAAACAGAGTAGATTGTCAGTTACAATGGCAGTACTATTTACAGTCATTTTAATCATCTGATAAAAAGTCTGCTGAAAAACTGTAGCGAGAAGATGAAAAATATCCAAACTCTGGTAAATTGAATTTCCTCAGCAGCATACGGTCCGACTAGCTATTAAATGTACAAATGAATCTTAGTTTGTTTATTTGTGAGAGGACCTAAAGATACTTAAATTAAACCGTCTTTTCCACATAATGGGGTAAATTTAAAAACAAAGACCTACCAGGAAGTCCAGGATATCCTTTAACTTACTGGGTGTCCTATTGAAAGGGTGTTCTGTACATGTCAGTGACTAAGTGGTCAGCAGGTTTGATATCTGGTCACTTGCCTCTTACCTCTGCGGTGGTGGGTTCTAATCCAAGCCATGCTTGCATGTTGGATTCACAAAGAGCCTGTCCAGACGTTATGTTAGCTTAGTGTTGTGGTTGAATGCAAATTTTAGAACCAGTTTCCGAAAGCAGAAATTCGGCGAAAAACCGGGTACCTTTGATTTATTAAACACAAAGAAATATGTTTTCAGATGCTTACATGAGCCATAACTTGCCTATAAATAAGAACAACAATGGGCTTTTTGAAGACTTTCGAGGAAAAAATGGGTGATATATTGATAGAATATTATAAAATATTGTGAAATATTTGTTGCAGTTGAATATTTTAGTGAAACTTTAGTTAAAATAATGACTGTGGCGTAACCGGTTTTGGTTACAAGAAAACGAAATGTAACCGGATCAATGTCTTTTGGTTGGCAAATTCCGGTTTACCGTCTTCAACACTATATTAGCTGTTGAAAGGAATCATATGTGATTTGCCAACTTAGACTTTTAAGTAAGGGTGCGACAGTACTGGATTTTCTAGTTCGGGATTCTGCCAATGCAAAACCATCCCAATGCCGGGACACCGAAAAAGTTTGAGATCAACCATTTCCCCAATTGAATAGACCTACAAACAGGAAGTGGTTTTTCCATAATCCAAAACATGGCAGTTTTTTTCCAACAAATCATTATAAATGCATTATAATCTGGTGAAATATGAGGTAATAGTTTATAATTATTCTGATTCAGGTTTGACATTTCATACTTCACGTTTCCCAATAATTATAAAAACTGACATTCAAGCTTCCTGTTATTACCTGGTCACGGTATTTCAGTTAAATTGTCTCGATACCAGTATACGACCACTACCGACTCACCCCGACATTTAAGGGTATTCTGTTTTTACTGAGATATATTAAGACCTTGCTGATGCATGTATAATCAGGGATATCTTCAAAGTTGTACCTAATATAGTGGGATTTGGCTGTGTATGTTGTTCACACTTTTTTCAGGAGTATGATTTCACATCAGAAGACCTGGAGGACCAAGGTGAGATTGGACGGGGAGCTTACGGCACTGTGAACAAGATGTACCACAGAGCCAGTGATAAGGTCATGGCAGTCAAGGTGTGTTATTTAAATTCAATTAAAAGTAAGGTTAAAAATAAAAAAGCCAAAAAAAGACACGTGAAAAACAAATCAATTGAAGTGTAACAATAGAAACTTTCTCAATATATAGTCAGCATGTTTTAAACTACCATGGTACCCTGTCACATCACCAGTTCAAAGTGATACCTGAGGTGCTAGTGTTTAATAACAGCACCAGATTCATATTTTAAGAAAAATAAATTAACTAAAAAGAGGTTGAGAATAAAATTGTTGATGGGTAATTCTCAGAGTGAAACTGAATAATTAAGCGTCCCTGAAAGGGCGCTTATTTGGTTTCGCATCAGTTTCCTCAACTGAATCTGCATTGCTTTCAATTAAGAATGATGTTCATTTGGCTTTTGCTAAAGGTGAGGCTACTGCTGTCGTTCTCTTGGATCAATCAGCAGCGTTTGATACTATTAATCATGATACGCTACTTAATTCTCTTAGCTCCTGGTTTGGTGTGAGCGGGGTTGTCCTCGATTGGTTTAAGTCTTATCTCTCAGACCGTGTTCAGTGCATTAAGATTGGGTCAATTTTATCTGATGCCAAAAAGTTATTGTATGGTGTGCCTCAAGGCTCTGTCCTGGGGCCAATCCTTTTTTCACTCTATACTACTCCACTGAGTAAAGTCATACAGAATCATCCCGGTATTAGTTTCCAGTTCTACGCTGATGACACACAATTGTATGTACACCTCACACATAAAAATGTTGCCTCGGCCCTTGATAAGCTGTCACACTGCCTTGAAGACGTAAAGAGATGGCTCTGTACAAATAAGCTCAAACTAAATCCTGATAAGACCGAATTCATTGTGTTTGGCTCAAAGTCTCAGTGCGAAAAACTTAATCAGTCCTTCCCGGTCAACATAATTGGTAATCTTATATTACCAATAGATGCAGTTAGGAACCTTGGTGTCTGGTTTGATTCAGATTTCTCATTCTCTTGCCATGTTATGAAGGTCTGCAAGGCTTGTTTTGCTCATGTCCGGGATCTTAAGCGACTCCGAGGACATCTGACACATGAAGCTGCTCTTATGGCTGCCAATGCTCTGATCGGAAGTCGACTTGATTACTGTAACTCTCTGTTCAGAGGTCTCTCAGCTCTAGATCTGCGCAAACTTCAATGTGTTCAGAATAGCCTTGCCAGAATTGTTGCCAACACCAAGTACTCACACATCACTCCAGTTAGAAAAGCACTGCATTGGTTGCCGATTAAGTACCGTTCTATCTTTAAGACTGCCATGCTGGTACATAAGTTCCTACACAGTGGTAACCCCAAATACTTTGAACCCTTCCTGATTCCCAGACATAGTGCATATAACACTCGTCGAAGTCAATCTGATGGCATATTTCTTGAGGTTCCCCACTTTGCTTCAGTTTTCAAGTCTCGAAAACATTTTGGACTCAGTTTTGCGTATGACGCACCTATGATTTGAAATGACCTTCCTGATGAGGTCCGCTCTGCAAACTCACTTGCCTCTTTCAGGTCAAAGTTGAAGTCATACCTCTTTGGAAAAGCATACCCACCCTAAATTTCCAATCTCCTTCTGCTTTCTCCGCGGTGCTGACCCCTGCAATGTCTCTGGTTTTTGAATATTGAACAATGTTTTCGTGTAATGCGCCTTAGAATCTGTCTTTTGACAGAGATTAAGCGCTATAAAAGTGCTATTAGAATTAGAATTTCCTCTCCGCCGCATTATGGTCTCCCTTGAATATCTCCCTTATTATTGCAAGCTTTTAAACCATATTTGGCAGTTATATACCTTAGGCGTGGGAAAATTTTTCTACATGCTTAAATTTGACCTTTGATCTTTATCAAGGTCACATGATCAAAAAATAGTTTTTTCGGGTACAGCCGCCCGTCATCGCAATTCAGGAAAATCTACTGACCGCAGAGGCTTGTAACTTCGTACACATGTTTATACTATCAAAAACGTGAGCTGATTAGATTTTGGGAGCAATCCGATGAATATTGACCGATTTATGAGTGATTTTCTCACAGGTACCAATCAGAAAGCTTAAAATTCATGTGAACCCCCCTATTATCTTCTTAAGTATTGCATTTTGAGCCATAAAAATGTATTGGGAGGTAGTAGGAAACCATATGTGGAGAGTCTAGGAAGCAAGTCAAATTTCCCCCGACCCCACTGTAGGGGTCAAACTTGGGTCATAAAATAGCCAATTTCATCTTTTCCCCTTATATCTCCTTTATTGTTGCTTCTAGAGCTTGAGAATGTATTAAGAGGTATTGGGAAACCATATGCGAAGACCCTTATGGGTCAAACTGGGGTCATAAAATAGCCGATTTTGTGTTTTTGCCTTTTATCCCTTTATTCTTGCTTTTAGAGCTTTAGAATGTATTAAGAGGTATTTGGAAACCATATGTAAAGAGTCTAGATAGCTGGTCAGATTTACCCCCGGACCCCCCTTATGGGTCAAACTGGGGGTCATAAAATAGCTGATTTTGTGTTTTTGCCTTAACTCTCCTTTATTCTTGCTTTTAGAGTTTAGAATGTATTAAGAAGTATTGGGAAACCTTGTGTGAAGAGTCTAGGTAGCTGGTCAGATTTACCCCCGGATCCTCCCTTATGGGTCAAACTGGGGTTATAAAATAGCCGATTTTGTGTTTTTGCCTTTTATCTCCTTTATTCTTGCTTTTAGAGCTTTAGAATGTATTAAGAGGTATTGGGAAACCATATGTCAAGAGTCTAGATAGCTGGTCAGATTTACCCCCGGACCCCCCCTTATGGGTCAAACTGGGGGTCATAAAATAGGCGATTTTGTGTTTTTGCCTCTTATCTCCTTTATGCTTGCTTTTAGAGTTTTAGAATGTATTAAGAGGTATTGGGAAACCTTATGTGAAGAGTCTAGATAGCTGGTCAGATTTACCCTCGGATCCCCCCTTATGGGTCAAACTGGGGACATAAAATAGCCGATTTTGTGTTTTTTCCTTTTATCTCTTTTATTCTTTTAGAGTTTTAGAATGTATTAAGAGGTATTGGGAAACCTTATGTGAAGAGTCTAGATAGCTGGTCAGATTTACCCCCTAAAGCTTAAATTTTTTTTTCATGTTAATGCATGAACTTCCACACTGTCTGCTTAACTTTCACTTCTTCTCTCAGCACTGCATGTTTTTAGTTTCAAAAACCTTTTTCTTCTGTATATTATATTGCCGTGAACCTTTTTGGGACACTTAGTTTTTGTTAGCCAAAACATTTTTCTAGTTACTGAATAGATTGGCTCATCGCAGGCTTTATACCTTCTGTGTAATTCTGTGGATGATCAGGACTCTCTCTGAGATTATATCTACAACTGAATTATAGCATATCTGGGTAAAATCATTTTTACCCCACAGCCCTTAAGGGCTGTCGGGGTATTGTTGTCACCCATGATGTCCGGATGGGCGGGAAATAGTTTGTCCGGGCTGTATCTCAGAAACCGTAAGGTGTAGGAAGTTCATACTTGGCAGGGACATTGGTTGGGGGGTGTAGGTGTGCAACGTCATGGTCTGACCTTGATTTGACCTTGCCGTAGTGACCTTGAGTTTGAAAATCTTATCCGGGCTATATCTCGGCAACCATAAAGTGTAGGAAGTTGATACTTGGCAGGAACATTAGTTAGGGGTTGTAGGTGTGCAACGTCATGGTCTGACCTTGATTTGACCTTTGACCTTGCCGTAGTGACCTTGACCTTTAAAATCTTGTCCGGGCTATATCTTGGAAAACGTAAGGTGTAGGAAGTTGATACTTGGTATGGACATTGGTTAGGGGGTGTAGGTGTGCAACGTCATGATCTGACGTTGATTTGACCTTTGACCTTGCCGTAGTGACCTTGACCTATAAAATCTTGTCCGGACTATATCTCGGAAACCATAAGGTGTAGGAAGTTGATACTTGGTAGGAACATTGGTTAGGAGTTGTAGGTGTGCAACATCATGGTCTGACCTTGGTTTGACCTTTGACCTTGTCGTAGTGACCTTGACCTATAAAACCTTGTCCGGGCTATATCTCAGCAACTGTAAGGTGTAGGAAGTTGATACTTGGTAGGGACATTGGTTAGGGGGTGTAGATGTGCAACGTCATAATGTGACCTTGATTTGACCTTTGCCGTAGTGACCTTGACCTGTAAAATCTTGTCAGGGCTATATTTCGGAAACTGTAAGGTGTAGAAACCTGATACTTGGTGAGGACATTGGTTGTGGGTAGTGGGTGTGCAACGTCATGGTGTGACCTTGATTTGACCTTTGACCTTGCCGTAGTGAACTTGACCTATAAAACCTGGTCTGGGCTATATCTTGGAAACCGTAAGGTGTAGGAAGTTGATACTTGGTAGGGACATTGGTTAGGGGGTGTAGGTATGCTACGTCGTAGTGTGACCTTGATTTGACCTTTGACCTTGCCGTAGTGCACTTGACCTATAAAACCTGGTCCGGGCTATATCTTGGAAACTGTAAGAGGTGCAGGAAGTTGATACTTGGTAGGGACATTGGCTAGGGGGTGTAGGTGTGCAGCATCATGGTGTGACCTTGATTTGACCTTTGACCTTGCCATAGTGACCTTGACCTATAAAATTGTCAGGGCTGTATCTCGGAAACCGTAAGGTGTAGGAAGTTGATACTTGGTAGGGACATTGGTTATTGGCTATAGGTGTGTATTATCATGGTGTGACCTTAATTTGACCTTTTACCTTGCCGTAGTGACCTTGACCTTTAAAATATTGTTGCACCTTTGGGTCTGTCTTTTGATGCAGATTAAGCAAAAGTCATATTAGAATTTATTAAGAATTTTACCTTCATAACTTCCCATTGTAAGAGATAGAATTTCATCAAGTGAGCCGCAGATTTTACTCCAACACCACACATAAGCATTCATTAAATGTATTACCACTTCTGTATGCATGGTAATATTCAAACCATCTAAACCATAATTCGGAAATGCAGATGTATATAAAGAGTGTTGAATTTTAGTTTACTGATTAATGCTGTCATCTTGTCATTGAATTGTCTTGTTTTAATACTTCATCTTTATACGCATTATCTTTCTTTTAAACACTATTTCTCCATTTAAACATTGTTTGGCCTTTATATAACTGACAGTGCTCTGAAAGTATCCTGAAGTTTGTACTGGTACAGTACTTCTATATCTCATGTTGTTGAAAATATTTCCCAAGGCTGTGGGGTACGGGCATCTCTGATGCTATTTTCTGTTATTTTTTTTTAGCAGTTTTATAAATGTTGCAAACTTACCCAAAATGACTCTTTTTAACACTTTTTCATGGAAAAAATCTTGGAAATTCTGACTATTGTGGGTCATTGAGTTATGGTAAAAGACCACTCAAGTACAAAAATTACACCCATTCCAACTGTTCCAGTAGTCTTGTAACTGACCTGTTCTACTTCATACAGCGTATCCGCAGTACAGTGGATGAGAGGGAACAGAAGCAGCTGTTGATGGATCTAGACATCATCATGAGGAGCACAGACTGTCCACACATTGTCCAGTTCTATGGTGCTTTGTTTAAAGAGGTCAGTAATAATAAGAAGGTCACTTGATAAAATGATTGAAAGATCTCCTCGTAATCTAGAATACAAGGTCAGACTACTTTGTACAAGTTTGTGAAAGTTCAGTCAGTGTTAAATAATATACATTCTATCCATATATTTTTCAGTCTATTTCTTTATTAGCTAACACTACCTTGTATATATTTCTGTGTTCATGTATGAGTACTCCTAATTTTAGGCGACCTAAGCTTAAAAATTAAGTAACACCTGTGCCTAGGGGGCTAACTTAAAAGGTCTGGTTGGGCACAATTCAGTAAAATTCCAGGTGTTTAACTGTTTGTAACATCAGTTGTAAAATTTGGACAGCTCCGAACCACTCTTGATTCCCCGTTGCAAAACTCCATAGTTTTCATGGAATGGGTGCCCTGTGTAAAATGTAAGGTGAGAAGAGTTAGACTTAGTGTCTTTAAAAGCTATACCTTGCGTTTTGCCCCCAAAGTAGACATATACAGCGATATAATATAGGCAAAAAAAGTTTATTTTCTGAGATGGGCAGGACTAACTTGTCCAACGAAGGCCTTGGTAGAGCAAAACCTTTATTGTTGTCACTTATCCCTTGATTTGTATACACTCCTATGAGGTGTATGTTGAGGATTTACATTTACCTTGGTAAACCTGTGATTTATGGTGACTTCATTTAATAGTGAAGGAAAAAATTATGAATCGTTACATCTTGTTGTGTATTTGCTTGCAGGGTGATTGTTGGATCTGCATGGAACAGATGTCCATATCCCTAGACAAATTTTATAAATTTGTGTACACACATTTAGCGCAAAGAATTCCTGAAGAAATTATAGGCAAAATCACTTGTGCAGTAAGTATATCTGTATGTGATCAACCACAAAATAAATGATAGATTATTATATATATTACAAGTCAAATCTGCAAACTCGGGTACTGTAGCATAATAAAAAGTCTTGTTCTGTTAATTTTTTAAAAGAAGCAGGGTTGAGACCATTGAGAAAATAAATGTTGTATAAGCAAAATAAAACCTACAACTGTGGAATGACACAATAAATATTTGTATACTGGAAAAATTGTATGTACAAGTACTAGAACCATATTCAGAAAAGGGATAGAGCTTAAGTTGAGCAAAAAATCAGCTCAAGTTGAGCTAAAAAAAATTAAATTTGTATCCATGAAGACGTTGAATTAATTTTTGACCAAACTTTTGGATTAACTGTGATCCATCCATCAAAGTAGATTAAATGTCGATCAAATATATCAAGAGGTTGAATCTTCTGCACTTAATTTAAAAAAATCAGCATACTTTAACACTGATTTAAGCCAGAGATTAGCAGAACCGTTTTCTGTAAACTTCAAGCAGATTTTTGGCTCAGCTTGATTATTCTTTGTGAATACAAAAATGTAAGGTGTGCCTGTAGGGTAAGAAATCCAAAATTCGCCAGGAATCTAAAATTCGCCACCTCTAAAACCTTAGTTAATTTTATGAAGAAAATGATGTTTTTGTCTAAAAATTGGTATTTTTCAGTTCAAAAAGCCTTAATTTACTATACAGTCAACAAATCTCACCACAATTCATTTATTTTATTAGTATTTTCACATGTGGCGAATTTCAGATATGTGGCGAATTTTAGATTTCTTACTCTAAATCCTATGACATTTTGTACATCATGCAGTTATATGAGCAAGAAATTGTAAAGAGTCAGAAATTAGTGTTCATCTCAAAAGTTTGAGAAAAAAAAATATCACTAAACAAAGTACAATATATCAAGTGAAATGAAAAAATTACTGGGAGAGAATGATACTATTGTTTTCCATTGTAATGTTTGATTTATGTCCTCTTATTTCAGACTGTGAAAGCATTGAAGTACTTAAGAGATAAATTGAATATTATTCATAGAGGTTAGTTTTGCATATTTTTGATTTCTAACACTTTTAACATCAGAAAAATATGTCATCCTATTAGTCTTTTTAGTAATAATAAATATTGAAAAAGAAGCTAAAATATGGAAGTACTATATAATTCTCTGGGAAAATCTACACCAGTCTGAGCAGACATGATCAAGGAATAATGTTAAGTAAAATCTTAAGTTGCATGAAATTCTATGAATTTATGTCCACCTTCAAAGAATGGTTTTCTCCTGTTTTATATCAAGACTCCTGTATCAACGTCATTAGATAATAGAAATGTAATGGTTGTAAACCTGACAAACTATTGTTGACTGTCAAAAACATGTGACTGGAGTCAAAATGACTATGATTTGGTCAAGTGTGGTAAAAGAAATTCTTTGTGAATGGGAAACAATACGGTGTGATGGAGATGTCATTATGACAGATTCACTGGTTATAGATACATAGATGACATAGCTCTGACATCACAGGCCCTGAGAGGTTCTCTGTGTGTTCAAGGTGGGGATGGTTTTGCTGGAGAACTTCATCAAACACTATGAATATGCTTTTAGTCCATAGAAAAATGGTTAGATAAAAGAGTTTGCACTCAGTTTTTAACCCCAGCCCATAAAGGCTGGGGTTATAGTCGTCCCCTGCACCGTCTGGGCGGCGGCGGACATAAAGCTTGTGGGTGTTCCACAGCCTTAATGCATGCACCGATTTTCACCAAATTTTCAGGGTATGTTTACCCCAAGAGGATCTAGAACTGATTTGGTTTTGGGGAGTATCTGGCAACAACTGTTGCAGTGTATGTTTAAGCCCAAGAGAATCTAGAGCTGATTAGGTTTGGGGGATATCCGATAACAACTGTTACCATTGCAACACTTTTAATATTTTTGGGTCTTGAAATATGTGAGTGTTCCACAGCCTATACCCATGCATAGATTTTAACCAAATTTTCAGTGTATGTTTAAGCCCAAGAGAATCTAGAGCTGATTAGGTTTTGGGCGTTATCATCCGGTAACAACTGTTGCCATGGCAACACTTTTTAGATTTTTGGGTGTTAAATTTTGTAGATGTTCCACAGCCGAAACCCATGCATAGATTTTAACCAAATTTTCAGGGTATGTTTACTCCAAGAGGATCTAGAGCTGAGGGAGGGGGGGGGGCAACACTTTGAATATTTCTGGGTTTTAACATTTGTGGGTGTTCCCCAGTCTAAACCAGTACATGGATTTTCACCAAATTTTCAGGATATGTTAACCGAAACAGGTTCGGAGCTGAGTAAGTTTTGGAGGGTATCTGTTACCATGCAATGCTTTAAATACTTTTCTGTGTTAACTTCTTAATTGAAAAAGGTGCGCTATTAAACCGATATTTCTACAGTCGGATTTTTATCCCCCTCTGGCCAAGACCGGACTTGGGAGATTATGAAATGTCTTCCTTGCGTGCATGCATGTGTGTCAACAGGCATGTGTGCATTGTCACATTTTTAAATTAAGCTTTATATGGCATTTATGATATCTTCACTTCATTTGCAGAGAATATTTATGGCTGTGAAAACATGTCTGTAAAAAATTTTGTACTTATTTTTAAAAACAACATGGCTGCCATAGCCAGTTGCTCGAAAAGTATTGATATGTTTTAAAATTTAAAATATTGCAGCTAGCTGTGTCAGATTTGCACAAAATGTAAATGGCTAGATAAGCTTGTCTGAGAGTAATTTTGGCCTCGTTTTAAAAACAAAATGGCTGCCATATCACATATTTAATGTCAAATGAAGAGGGGCATAATAAAACCCCGAATATCTCCCTTATCATTGGTCCTAGAGGTTTGTAATGACAAAACAACTTATTGGAAATCATGGTCTGTAAATCTTTTGCAATTTCAAAGTTGACCTTTGACCCCTGCTTCAAGGTCATGTAGGGTCATCATGCTAAAAGGGCCTTCTATCGCCCTTATAGCTGGTTCTAGGGCTTCAAAATATGGAAACAACTTGTAAGAAATCATGGCCTGTGAATCGGACAACATTTTGTGGATTGTGTATACTTCTTACAACTGAAGTTGTTCCTAAGATTTTCCCAAATCTCAATGTTGTTGCCCATTGAGTTGTACCTGCGGGTTGGGGTTCTTGCCTGCCGAGACTGGCTATTTTATACAGTTTGAAGGGTATTTGTTGTCTATTGTTTTGATATAAGATCCTCTACTGTGTTCATATGTGTATTTAAAATGTTTGTACCCTTTGGTGTTAACATGTAATATGCAATATCTATGCAGGTGACACTTTTGTGTAACTGTGCAGTTTTGTTTCCAGATTATTCTGTCTGTAAATTTGGATGTGTAATTGAACTTGGAGGGAAAACTGTTAATGATTTAGTGGTACTGAGAAACAAAATGCTGTTATTTTTCAGATGTGAAGCCTTCCAATATCCTGCTTGATCGTGGGGGAAATATCAAACTGTGTGATTTTGGTATCAGTGGTCAACTAGTCGACTCCATAGCGAAAACAAGGGACGCAGGGTGTAGACCCTATATGGCAGTATGTACAGCTCTTCTGGATTTCCTTGGAGTCTGATGTAGTTAAGAATATGAACTTCAATACTGAGAATTAAATAATTTCAAAGAAAATGTTGTCTTAGTATAAAAGAATTCACTAGTATTTAATTTTCCCACATATTAAATTTCTTTTGTTGACCAGAAGGTGTATCAGAAGCTGTTAATAACTCTCATTTGGTGTGTCCTTCTTTATATTTTGTCTAATATCCAGTAAAATGTTATAATATTGAAATACCCTGACATTGGTTTAAAAAAAAAAAAAAAAAAACCCTTGCAATGGCTTTATAGACATTGGCTGCATGGTGATTTGTGTACTAGTTAAACCTGCTAGCATCCCATGTCAGTCATTGTGTTGAAAGTGTGTTGACAACATTTCCCATTTCAGCCCGAGCGTATTGAGTACACGAAAGCTGACAAGGGCTATGACATTCGCAGTGACATCTGGTCATTAGGTATTACCTTAGTAAGTCTTGTGTTCCAAAGACACAAAGTGGTGCATCAACTGCATTTTACAATAACAAGCACTTCATCTTATCTTTGGCTGATGGATATATTAACAAGCACATACTTTTTGTCAGATTTGTTGCACTCGATAACCAGTTTTTAAACACAAATTTTTTAATAGGGATGGATGCCAAAAACGTGTACATCAGGAGCCCACGAATGTAAAACTGTACTGATTCTGGGACTTCGTGTTTTAGTACACATGGACGTTAATTTCTTCACATTTCTGGTTTCTGTCCAATATCTTAAGTTTTCCTTCCATTTTATGTGTTGTCAATTAAGATTTAGGTTATAAAGTGCCATAACCAAAACATGGCATTTCTGCTCAATGTATCCATATAAATGTCTGCTAAAGGACGAAAATATGGGATAAAAGCTTATAATTTCTTCAGATTTTGCTTATGTTTCTAATATTTTTACTCTTCCTTCCATTATATGTGTTGGCAAGCAAAGTGGTGCTTTTAAAATCTCGTCACAGTATTTCAGTAAAATGCTCTCGATATAAAGATGCCAGGCCTACCAACCTATCCCCACTTTTGAAATACTCGATTAAACTTTGCATAGCATACTTGAAAAAATTTGCATCAATAATTTTGGGCGACACATGAATCTAAATATTTTTATCCAGTAGTCCAACAGAAGATTACTTACCGACACTTATTTGAAAAGTCAAAGCTGTGAAATACCTTCTTGAATTGTGAATTTTGTCTGTATTGTACTGTAGTTGGGATGAGAAGCTCAACATAATCACCCCATGACTTGTAAAATGAATGTTAGCCTATAGTTGGGCTGCGATCAAGTTGACTCATAACTAATAGTGTTATACTATTAGGTTCCCAGCATTGTTCATCAAGAACCACCTGGAGGTACTGTTAGACCAGATTTGAACAAAAGTGTACTAGTTATAATAAAGTCAAATGCTCATAATATTAAGGGACAGCAAGAAAAATGTCTGGTCTAAAAATCAACCATGGATGTTCCAGGAAAAGAGATTTTCTACTTGTACGAGTACAACTGTGGCATTTGATAAGAAGTATGTGCTGTCCTTGTGACTTTGCCCTCATTTTTCCATGCTTATATCTGCTCATTCTCCTCTCTAACACACCTCGGTTAGACCTGCACAAAGACCACCTCTGAAAGGGACCACATCGCCTGTAACAACCTCCCATCAGCAATAGATTTTAATTGAAAAGTTGGTGAAAAGTCTCTTCATGCCATTGTATATTTAAACCATTTTCCCAGGTAGATACTAGATAATGAATGGCTGCCAATTTCATTTTCGTTACTTCCTTTTTAAAACAATCTCCCATTATTATTAATAAGTGTTTAGAGGGGGGGGGGGGGGGGGGGGGGGGTGAAGAAGAATGTTATCAGTTTAGATTAAATATGGATCTGGTTGTAGATTATGCTAACAGTACATTGTCAGTAATTATACTTAGATGGCCAATCTTGTATGTAATTTTGTCAATATATTACAATTCTTTATTTCTTATATTGCATCAGAATCTGTTCTCGTATGTAAGATTTGCTGCAATTAGTGCACTCAAGAGTAAAAATAAACGGCCATTTTTCAGGGTCATATGTATTGATTGATGGTCAAGCCTCTCGACATATCAATTACTCTGGATTAAGACAGTGCTGGTTTTGCCTTCCACTGTTGGTCTTTGTGTCCAGGTTTCACTGCGTGACTTAGTCACATTAACCACAGCGGTGTACACAGTGGATTGCTTGTGTTTCTTTCAGCCTGAACGTATAGACCCCAGAAATACAAACAAGGGCTATGATGTACGGAGTGACGTCTGGTCACTAGGCATCACTTCTGTAAGTATGAAGATCTACTAACGGAATGGAAGGTTGTGCTCGTGTATCATGTGATTTTCAGTCATTACACCTTTGATATTCTTGATGCATGAGTGCTGATCCTGTCACCTTGGTAAAAACTATTCAGAATACAGTAGAAATAAGTGCAGTTGTCAAGCTTCTTTAAGTAGCCTTCCGTCTAGAGTATAAATTGTGAAATTTAGTTAAATCTGCATTGAGAAAACCCCCTTCTGTTTCCTTGACTTGCGGGGGAAGTCTTCACTTATTTGTGAGTTTCCAGACATCATCAGGAGTGATGTCTTGATCTTCCCCAATGCAAACTTGGCACACCTTTAGATTACTATACATGTGTCTTACTTTAAAGAGTGCCCATAATGGCTAATCGAACTTGTTACTCTAAATAAACTCCTTTTTAAAGCTGAAAACATCAAGATTATCAAAGGGCCTTCTTTCCATTAAAATTAGCCCTGTTATCAGATTCAGTGGACATATCTTTATGTTGCCGTTAGATTCAGCTTAAAATGATTGCACTGTAATAATGGAGTCCATGCCTGGAAATTGATACACAACTGCATCCCAACTAATGCTTTTTGCTCTGTTACCCCTGTTATTAATTTGTTCTATTTATGCAGTCAGAATTGTATATTACTGCTTACATACAACTTAACTGAAAGGTAAAAAATAACCAAAGGCAAAGGAAAGAAATATCGCTGAAACAACCTGTTAGTTGTATCCACCGGAAGCATCCGGTTTGTATCCACCGGAAGCATCCGGTGGATACTTTGGTTTAGCGTTCGCTACGCCGCCGCCGCGCATAGAGAGATTTTTGGCGTTAACGCTCTAAGAGGAAAACAACAGCAGCTAGGTTCACCAAATTTGCAGGATATCTTCATTGGGGGGTAAGCTTCTCTGGGAAGGAAAATAGCCTCATTCTGAAAAACAAGATGGCCGCCACGGGCATTTCTTTGAAAATAATCTACATTTTTCTACTGGCTGTTCCTCATAGGTAGAAGGTTGAATCTCTTCATAGGTGATATGTATGACACATATACATGTCATCTACAACCTTGCACACATTTGACCTTGAAGCTCCTAACTCAAGGTCATCCACGGAGTGCCAAAGTAACCCACATAGAGGACTTTAAAAGTGCCTGTATCTCCCTTATTATTGTTCCTAGAGGTTTGCAATGTGAAGCCAACCTGTAGGAAATTATGTGCTGCAAATCTTCTGATGTGGTCAGATTTGACCTTGGACCCCTCCCTCAAGGTCAAACGAGGATAGCCAAACTTAGAAGTGCTTATAACTCACTTATTATCGATCCTAGAGGTTTGGGATGGTAAACCAACATATAGGAAATCATGGGCTGGGAATCTTCTGGCATTGTCGGATTTGACCTTGGGCCCCTCCTTCAAGGTCAAACGAGGACAGCCAAACTTAAAAGTGCTTATAACTCACTTATTATTGGTCCTAGAGGTTTGGGATGGTAAACCAGCACATAGGAAATCATGGGCTGGGAATCTTCTGGTGTGGTCGGATTTGACCTTGGGCCCCTCCTTCAAGGTCAAACGAGGATAGCTAAAGGTAAAAGTGCCTATAACTCACTTATTATTGGTCCTAGAGGTTTAGGATGGTAAACCAACATATAGAAAATCATGGGCTGGGAATCTTCTGGCGTGGTCGGATTTGACCTTGGGCCCCTCATTCAAGGTCAAACGAGGACAGCCAAACTTAAAAGTGCTTATAACTCGCTTATTATTGGTCCTAGAGGTTTGGGATGGTAAACCAACATATAGGAAATCATGGGCTGGGAATCTTCTGGCGTTGTCGGATTTGACCTTGGGCCCCTCCTTCAAGGTCAAACGAGGACAGCCAAACTTAAAAGTGCTTATAACTCACTTATTATTGGTCCTAGAGGTTTGGGATGGTAAACCAGCACATAGGAAATCATGGGCTGGGAATCTTCTGGTGTGGTCGGATTTGACCTTGGGCCCCTCCTTCAAGGTCAAACGAGGATAGCTAAAGGTAAAAGTGCCTATAACTCACTTATTATTGGTCCTAGAGGTTTAGGATGGTAAACCAACATATAGAAAATCATGGGCTGGGAATCTTCTGGCGTGGTCGGATTTGACCTTGGGCCCCTCATTCAAGGTCAAACGAGGACAGCCAAACTTAAAAGTGCTTATAACTCGCTTATTATTGGTCCTAGAGGTTTGGGATGGTAAACCAACATATAGGAAATCATGGGCTGGGAATCTTCTGGCGTTGTCGGATTTGACCTTGGGCCCCTCCTTCAAGGTCAAACGAGGACAGCCAAACTTAAAAGTGCTTATAACTCACTTATTATTGGTCCTAGAGGTTTGGGATGGTAAACCAGCACATAGGAAATCATGGGCTGGGAATCTTCTGGTGTGGTCGGATTTGACCTTGGGCCCCTCCTTCAAGGTCAAACGAGGATAGCTAAAGGTAAAAGTGCCTATAACTCACTTATTATTGGTCCTAGAGGTTTAGGATGGCAAACCAACATATAGAAAATCATGGGCTGGGAATCTTCTGGCGTGGTCGGATTTGACCTTGGGCCCCTCATTCAAGGTCAAACGAGGACAGCCAAACTTAAAAGTGCTTATAACTCGCTTATTATTGGTCCTAGAGGTTTGGGATGGTAAACCAACCTATAGGAAATCATGGGCTGGGAATCTTCTGGTGTGGTCGGATTTGACCTTGGGCCCCTCCTTCAAGGTCAAACGAGGACAGCCAAACTTAAAAGTGCTTATAACTCACTTATTATTGGTCCTAGAGGTTTGGGATGGTAAACCAGCACATAGGAAATCATGGGCTGGGAATCTTCTGGTGTGGTCGGATTTGACCTTGGGCCCCTCCTTCAAGGTCAAACGAGGATAGCTAAAGGTAAAAGTGCCTATAACTCACTTATTATTGGTCCTAGAGGTTTAGGATGGCAAACCAACATATAGAAAATCATGGGCTGGGAATCTTCTGGCGTGGTCGGATTTGACCTTGGGCCCCTCATTCAAGGTCAAACGAGGACAGCCAAACTTAAAAGTGCTTATAACTCGCTTATTATTGGTCCTAGAGGTTTGGGATGGTAAACCAACCTATAGGAAATCATGGGCTGGGAATCTTCTGGTGTGGTCGGATTTGACCTTGGGCCCCTCGTTCAAGATCAAATGAGGACAGCCAGACTAAAAAGTGCTTATAACTCGCTTATTATTGGTCCTAGAGGTTTGGGATGGTAAACCAACATATAGGAAATCATGGGCTGGGAATCTTCTGGTGTGGTCGAATTTGACCTTGGGCCCCTCCTTCAAGGTCAAATGAGGACAGCCAAACTTAAAAGTGCTTATAACTCGCTTATTATTGGTTCTAGAGGTTGGGGATGGTAAACCAACCTAGAGGAAGTCATGGGCTGGGAATCTTCTGGTGTGGTCGGATTTGACCTTGGGCCCCTCCTTCGAGGTCAAACGAGGATAGCCAAACTTAAAAGTGCTTATAACTTGCTTATTATTGGACTTAGAGGTTTGGGATGGTAAACCAACATATAGGAAATCATGGGCTGGGAATCTTCTGGCGTGGTCGGATTTGACCTTGGGCCCCTCCTTCAAGGTCAAACGAGGATAGCCAAAGGTAAAAGTGCCTATAACTCGCTTATTATTGGTCCTAGAGGTTTGGAATGGTAAACCAACATATAGAAAATCATGGGCTGGGAATCTTCTGGTGTGGTTGGATTTGACCTTGGGCCCCTCCTTCAAGGTCAAACGAGGATAGCCAAAGGTAAAAGTGCCTATAACTCGCTTATTATTGGTCCTAGATGTTTGGAATGGTAAACCAACATATAGGAAATCATGGGCTGGGAATCTTCTGGCGTGGTCGGATTTGACCTTGGGCCCCTCCTTGAAGGTCAAATGAGGACAGCCAAACTTAAAAGTGCTTAGAACTTGCTTATTATTGGTCCTAGAGGTTTTGGTGCATTGTCTTTATGGTGGATACAATTTGCATCGGTTCTCCGATGCGCTAGGTCTAGTTGGAAGAGTGAAAATGAGACAAAATCATAAAACTACGCTTGTTGTTACAGGGGTGTAACATTTAAAAGTGTGCATCTATGCTGAGCTTTAGACAGGTTAAAGGCCGTAAATATGAAAAAATAATTGCTATATGATAGAAGAGTGGCATATATATGCAGAATTTTAGACAATTTCTTAACCAATTAGAATTGGGGCAAAGCTGAGTCATATTAGAATAAACTCTAAAGCTTTCAAAATATATGTTGGACTTAGCTAATTTCCAACACCGGCAGAAGTTCCAAGTTTTGATGCTTGTTGGCGGTTTTAACACTTTGTCACTTAACTGACTTAATAGCCCACCCTTGATGTTGTGCTGGCAACCTGAACAAAAATGTTCCTACTAACAGTGGTTTGATCTAACCTTGACATGTGCTTTGGTTTCATAACTAAAATTAGTGATACTAATTCCCTAGTGTATGGTGTAAACATGAGTAACTTGTCAAAAATGCACAAACAAGAATAAAGTTTTTTGATTGATTGTACAAGCATTGTAGGCAAAAAGGCTGGGAGGTAGTACATATCAGTCTGGTAAGAATAATGACGTTGTTAACTACATTTCCGACGTTTGGGATCTATTGAAAGCACACACTTCCTGTAAATATCGCAGTTGATATTAACCCTAAATTCATGACAAATCTGTCAATTTGAATTGTTAAAGGAAACTACATATAAGGTTTTAAAACTTCATGGATGTTGAGGTACAAAAAGAAATGTAAGATTTAAGCTGAATAATTGATTGCTAGAAATTGTGACTGACCAAGATTGTACCTTGACACTAGGGGTACATTGTACCTCGACTTGACATCGAGCCCTGGCAAAGTTTAGTATCCACCATTGCAGGAAACAATATCGCGGCTCTTGTAAATGACAAAAGTATAAAGATAAAAGCTTTGAATCGCTTGAATTAGCTGGTGTCATCATATAATATACTTAATATTATGTTAAAAATGGTGGATTATGCGATTTAATGCCAGCAAGGTATGTTATTTATTTTTTATTTCCTAAAATACGTAACCACTTCAATAGGTTGTTATATGCAAACGAGTAGTCGACCCTTAAAATTGGGATCGAATTTTCGTGAAATTTGCTGACAATTAATTGCGCACACATCTAATTGACCACCCGGTAGAGTGTTTCTATGTAATATCCATCCTACAAAGTTGTTAAATCAAGATAAATTTGACAGGCTGATTCTGGACTGTGTGAAGTAGTTTTCAAGCGCTTTAACAACAAAATTTGTTGTATTTACGATATTACATCACCTGTGTTACATTGTCATTTAACTAACACACTTACCTCGCTGATGTTTCAAAGATTAACATCTAGGTCATTAGGTAATAGTTTGAAAAGTAATGTGCCAATCACTTTAGTCTTCAGATCATAAAGTTCTCCTTATGGAAAAATATACAAATAGGTATACATGCTTTTACAACATGATTTTGAATATGGTAGTTGCTTCCCCTCCCTCCCCTCAAACCACCTTCTCCAATGTGTTTTTATACTTAGCAGGTACAAAGCTGCCTTTCTATAATAACTTAAACCTTTTTGGGTTTGACCCAGGTTGTCCTAGTGTTTTTCACTTATCAATTTATTTATTTGGGGTTTTGTGTCGCTTTCAACACTGTACAGGTCATATCACTACGGGTAGTTGGAAGGGCAGAGGAAACCAGTACATACAGTTGGTCAAGGTTCTGTACTGTAAACTGCCGACCAACGGCAAGCAAATACCAGCTTTCCCACTTGAGGTAGGGCCAGGAACCGAACTCTCGGCCTCAGAGGTGGGAGGCGAGAGTGTTACGACTCTCCCACCTTTGGCCCCTTTTTTCACTTATCAAAGTATTTAATGAGGAACTTCTCAAGTCATAAAAAATGACATGGTCCAGTCATAAAAAAAAAGAAAGAAAAAACAAGAAAATTTGCATCTGAAAAACTTTGGGTGTTATGTTGTCCATGTGTAAAATTCATAATTGTGAATATCCTTTTGTTTTAAGGTAAATTTGTTAATGATCTCAGCATTTAGGTCATTGTGGCAATGACTTGTAAGATTGTAAGTGTGAGATCTTAGTATGTAGTGGAAAAAAATCAGAAAAGAATTGGTTATAAAAATGATTTCAAGTTACTACATATATAAAACACTTGTTTGCTTTTCCTCTCACAGATAGAAATCGCAACAGGTAGATTTCCATACCCCAAGTGGAACAGTGTGTTTGATCAGCTGACACAAGTAGTACAAGGTGAACCTCCCAAACTACAAGAAAATGATAACCGGTTCACAGCAGAATTCATCAGCTTTGTAAATACATGGTAAGCAATTTGCAGCATCATTTATCAGCTTTACAAATACATGGTAAGCAATTTGCTGCACAATTTATCAGCTTTGTAAATACATGGTAAGCAATTTGCAGCATCATTTATCAGCTTTACAAATATCACTTACCGGTTTATCTTTCACACCACTAGATCCATGTTAGTCATGTTTCACATGACACAAAATTGACAGAATTTAAAGGAATACCCTATATATTTCATTTTGCCCGATTTGAATAGTTCTAGTAAACACTCATGAAAACAGTTGCCCATCTAATTCTAAACATGAGAAAACTTTGTTTCTTGTCCATTTAAATTGGCACAATGTTCCCTATTTCTAATCAGGCTATTCAGTCTCCATACAAGCAAATTGAATGTGTTTTTATTTTCAGTTTAATGAAGGATTATCATGATAGACCAAAGTATAAAGAATTAACGGTAAGTTTTTCATGGTAAATTGTTTGAAAAATGAGTGATTGATTAATTGATATTTTTTTAACAGACTGCAGTATTCAGTCATACAAAGACTTTAGAATTCCCTTTGTAGGAAAATCCACCATCCTTTCAATTATTAGAAAGAAGTTGCATTTTTATCTTCAAAGAATTTACTTTCCTTGCTTTAATCTAGACAATCTAGCATTATATAAACTTTAAAAAAATCTTTTTGGTGCTATATCTTTGTAACTGTAAAGTGGAAGAAGGTCAAACTTTATAGAAATCTTCCTTAGGTAGTTTTTAACCTCAGTTTAAGCTTGACCCAGTGACCTTGGACTAGTGCTGGTATTGTTTATTGATATTGAAATATTTATCGATTCAAGCTAAGTTTGCCAATATCAATAATGTAGAGTACAATATCAATATTGAAACATACTACTTAACAGGTACCACTATCATATTTTTCATTCAAATAAAGTACAATATTTGAAGAATCCATTGATTTTTATGTCAGCTGACTTGTCAGTCAGCTGACATTATGTCGTCACTCTGCGGCGTGGGCGTACGCGTCCGCGTGAACAACTTCTTCTCCAAAACTACAAGGCCTAGAGACATGCTGTTTTTTTTAAAAGATACCTTATCTATCGAGGATGAAAAATTGTTCAAGGCATGCAAATCTGTCTGTTCGTCTGTTTGCTAGAGACATTACAAGGGAGGTACCCCCACCAAAAGTGTGAAAATTTCAACACTTTATCACAATTTTCTCAGTGACTATTGCAGGGATTTCTCTCGTATCTTGCATATATGTACTAGGCCAGAGATAGATTCTCTTGTGTGAGTATGAGACCTGGATCTGTCTTAGTTTTTTTTTAAATAAATTTTTTTAATAATTTTTAATGCATTAAAATTCATGAATTCATGCACTAAATCACTTATAACTTGAAAAGTGTTGCATTTAGAGCATTTTGTTAAAATATGTTATTCAGCTACTTTTTTCATAGCTACAACATGGTGAGTAACTTGGGTGTCTGTCTCAATAGCTAAGTGAGTAATAGCTACTTTTGGGCTTTTCAGTAACTACCATCTTGAGTAAAATCACTTGTAACTTGAAAACTATTGCATTTAGAGAATTTCGTATAAATATGTTATTCAGCTACTTTTGGGTCAGCTATAACATAGTCAAATTTCAGACCTGTAGCTCATGGCATAGCTGAGTAATAGCTACTTTTAGGTTATCACTGTTGAGTAAATCACTGATAACTTGAAAACTATTGCATTTGGAGTATTTTGTTTCAATATGTTATTCACCTATTTTGGGGTCAGCTATAACATAGTAAAATTTCAGATCTGTGGCTCATGGCATAGCTGAGTAATAGCTACTTTGAGGTTATCACTGTTCAGTAAATCACTTATAACTTGAAAACTATTGCATTTACAGAAATTTGTGTAAATATGTTATTCAGCTACTTTTGGGTCAGCTATAACATAGTGAAATTACAGACCTGTAGCTCATGCCACAACTGAGCAATAGCTATTTTCAGGTACTGTATGTTGAGTAAATCAGTTGTAACTTGAAAAATATTGCATGTGGAGTATTTTGTTAAAATATGTTGTTCACCTGCTTTTGGGTCAGCTATAACATAGTGAAAGTACAGACCTATAGCTCATGGCATAGCTGAGCAATAGCTATTTTCAGGTTCTCACTACTGAGTAAATCAGTTGTAACTTGAAAACTATTGCATTTACAGTATTTTGCTTAAATATGTTGTTCACCTACTTTTGGGTCAGCTATAACATAGTAAAATTTCAGACATGTAGCTCATGGCATAGCTGAGTAATAGCTACTTTTAGGTTATCACTGTTGAGTAAATCACTTATAACTTGAAAACTATTGCATTTAGAGTATTTTGTTTCATATGTTATTCACCTATTTTGGGGTCAGCTATAACATAGTAAAATTTCAGACCTGTAGCTCATGACATAGCTGAGTAATAGCTACTTTGAGGTTATCACTGTTGAGTAAATCACTTATAACTTGAAAACAATTGCATTTACAGAAATTTGTGTAAATATGTTATTCAGCTACTTTTGGGTCAGCTATAACATAGTGAAATTACAGACCTGTAGCTCATGGCACAACTGAGCAATAGCTATTTTCAGGTACTGACTGTTGAGTAAATCAATTGTAACTTGAAAAATATTGCATTTGGAGTATTTTGTTAAAATATGTTCTTCACCTACTTTTGGGTCAGCTATAACATAGTGAAATTACAGACCTATAGCTCATGGCATAGCTGAGCAATAGCTAATTTCAGGTTCTACTATTGAGTAAATCAGTTGTAACTTGAAAACTATTGCATTTACAGTATTTTGCTTAAATATGTTGTTCACCTACTTTTGGGTCAGCTATAATATAGTAAAAATTCAGACATGTAGCTCATTGCATAGCTGAGTAATAGCTACTTTGCTTATAACTCACTTATTATTGGTCCTAGAGGTTTGGAATGGTAAACAGACATATAGGAAATCATGGGCTGGGAATCTGTGGATGTGGTCCAATTTGACCTTGGACCTCTTCTCCAAGGTCAAACGAGGATAGCCAAACTTAAAAGTCCTTATAACTCGCTTATTATTGGTCTCAGAGGTTTGGGATGGTAAAACAACATATAGGAAATCATGGGCTGGGATTCTTTTGGTGTGGTCAGATTTGACCTTGGACCCCTCCTTCAAGGTCAGTTGAGGATAGCCAAACTTAAAATTGCTTATAACTCGCTTGTTATTGGTCCTACAGGTTTGGGATGGTAAACCAACCTACAGGAAATCATGGGCTGGGAATCATTTGGTGAGGTCGGATTTGACCTTGGACCCCTCCTTCAAGGTCAAACAAAGATAGCAAAACTTAAAAGTGCCTATAAATCGCTTATTATTGGTTCTAGAGGTTTGGGATGGTAAACCATCCTATAGGAAATCATGGGCTGGGAATCTTTTGGTGTGGTTGGATTTGACCGTGGACCCGTTCTTCAAGGTCGTACGAGGATACTGCATTTGCAGTATTTCTTTAAATATGTTTTAACCTACTCTTTACACTTAAACAGTTACCTTGTTACTTTCCTTCATAATACCATTTGCAGGGAACAACTTTTTTGTCCTTTTCTTCTGTCAGGTTCAGATTTTCTTTTGAACATGCTGTTCAATTACCATTTACTGTACTTCTGTACAGCACTTTTCCTGGTAATTATGCTTTCCTCTCATTATTACCTTCACAAATCAAAAACACTCAGTCAGCTGACACAGTGCCCGTTCACGGGCACTCTCCTCTTGTCATATTATTTTGTCAAGTTTCACTTACTGCTAAAGCGGACGCGCCATATTTGTTTACGTTTCGGGAACCTACTAAAACTTGCGAAAGAATTTGGAAGGTGTCTCTAGGAAAACATCTCATGCCCCGCTATTTCAATATCGATCGATACGGAAGGCAAAATGTGGTTTGATATCGATATAAATATTTACCTTGGACTTGGATAATTTTTGATCTTGAGCTTCAAAATTGATCTGTCTTGTATCTCAGTAATTGTTTTACCGCTGGCAGCTACAGCTGGGACTGGTGCTCAAAAACAGCCCTGAGTACCTGCTATTTGACAACTGACCCAAATTTGAGCAATCGTGAGATTTAGTATCTACCATAATGATTAGAAGTCTTCTATAAACAAATGGTAACGAAACTTTTGAAGTAAAACATCCTCCATGTAACCAGGTATTAAATGTGGAGTAAATTATACGTTTTTAAGGTAAAACCACAACTTAAATTGAGGTTGTGTGGCGGGTATGCAGGAATGTAGCATATTTTACACAAACATTTCATTTTGCAGGCGATAATACAATACTCTGTGAGTAACTGAGTAGTTAAAATGGACTGGAGTCCTAGCAAAGACCAACTCGTCTGTTGAGGCTCGAATATACGTTCACAGCCCTAGTTAGAAGTCTCATTTATTTTGTCTTTACTCATTTATTTACAAATATACATCACAGGTATTTTCCAGTTAGACACATTTTCCTGCAGTGTTAAAGTGCACTTTTCACTTCTTAAACACCTTGCATGGCATTAAAATACTGTTTACTTTTCAAAGTGTTGAAAATGACATTTAAATTTGAACCCTATCATTTCAGAAACATGCGTTTATCAGGAAATCAGAGTCACAGGAGGTGAACGTCAGTGGTTATGTGATTGAAATACTGCAAAAGATCCCTGAACGATTCCAGCTCACAGATTCTAGTAATTCATAGTATATACAGTGCATCAGTATCAACTTAGACAATTGTGCTTTTAATTAAAAAAAATATATATAAGATAAATGGATACGTGGAGTTGATGTAAAGTATTATAGTCTTGAGCCAGTTTATGAGAGTTATCACAATACTTTCATCCCACTATTTCCATGTTGGCAGTCCTCTCTCTTAAATACTGTTTCTACTCAAGTGACCCAAGTTTGAGACCCTGCGTGCACTGGAGATAAAAGCCACACAAGTAATCTCACAGTGGAGAGTCAAAACAGTATTCACCTGCAGATGACAAAATAGACATTCTTGCCACAGCTGCAAGGCAGAAAACATAAACATGTAGAGTAAGAAATGTAAAATTCGCCAGGAATCTAAAATTCGCCACCTCTAAAACCTTAGTTAATTTTATAAAGAAAGTAATGTTTTTGTCCAAAAATTGGTATTTTTCAGTTCAAAAAGCCTTAATTTACTATACATTCAACAAATCTCACCACAATTCATTTATTTTACTAGTATTTTCACATGTGGCGAATTTTAGATTTCTTACTCTATGTGATAAATTTTTTTCAGCTCATTAAGCGGGTTTAATTGATGAAATATTTAACTATAAATTAAAATAAATTTTCAGTTTAACTATAATCAATGAAGAAATTTGAATTATGTTGAATGGTAACACTGTTATGTAAAACTTTACCTTGAACTGTCCTAAATATTTGTGTCTTTTAAAGCTGTTTGGTAAATCAGACTGTATATTGGTGAACCATGGTTTCATTTATGCATAAAAAAGAACATAATGTATTCACAGCATTTTAGTCGAGAAGACTTAATTCTGTCTCTGTTATTCATGTAAATATTTACTAGGTATAGTTAATCAACACTTCACACAGGTGGAAATACTGACATGCTTACATTAATAGCTGAATTTTTCATTGAAAAAGAAACTTTATAGCTAGGAACAAATTGGATGTATGGGTTTTGTATTGTTTAAAGTATATACAGCAATCAACAGATTTGTTATTTATACTAAGTCTTGTCAGTTTTGCATTTGTGAGCAATTTTAATAAAACTTCGTAACTTCTACTGTGGAAAGTAGGGGTGAGTCGGTAGTGGCGGTATACTGGTATCGAGACATGTTTACTGAAATACCGTGACCGCTTTTAACAACCAGAATTTCAAATGTCAGCTTATATAATTATTGAGAAACGTAAAAGATTAAATGCCAAACCTGGATCTGAAAAAATTATGAACTATTACCTCATATTTCGTAAGATTTTAATGCATTTATAGTGATTTCTTTGAGAAAAACTGCCATGTTTTGGATTACGGAAAATCACTTCCTGTTTGTAGGTCCATTCAATTGGGGAAATGCTGAAACTCAAAACGTTTTCGGTATCCCGGAATCGGGACGGTTTTGCATTGGCGGAATCCCGGACTAGAAAATCTGGTACCGTCGCACCCCTAGTGGAAAGTTAAAGTTTTTTAAGTATGGCTAAAGAAAGTTTAAGCTTTTAAAAGTATAAACTGGTATTTATTGGCACAATGTGCTGAAGGTGTGGTTCTTATTATTTCTTAGCAGAAACAGTGAAAATATTACGTGAAAGTTAAATATATTCGATTGTTTATACTTTTAATATATTTGTATGAAGTATTCTAATATTTGCACCAAATACTCGAATCAGTACACAGCAGATAAACTGCATTGTTCTCCATTTATCCAAAGAAGATATGCTCTTGTATCAAAGATAAGGGAAAATATGGTTTAGTATATTACAAGCTGTAAGCATAGAAATGAGGGGGGGGGGGGGGGGGGGGGGGGGGGGGGGGGGGGGGTATGGTTTCCTTTAAGTATTGGACTTTTAAATGTGACATTAAATGTAGTGTATATCATTTATGACTTGAGGAAACCCCATTTATTTTAGATTGCATGATGAAATATTTGATGAATTTTTTAGAAATTTTTGTGACAGATTTAATTGGTTTATGCAACCTGTTGCAGAGTGTTAATGAGTTTTGAATCTTGTCGATTATTTTCAAGGCGTGTGTCACTTACAATTGCAAATGCCATAGTTTTTACTCAGTAGAGTACAATCCCTATTTGTCACAAACGATCTTTAGATGTGCAACTATATTTACAAATGAAGTGTTTAAATTGTGATTATTATTTTTGTTTTTTACTTTTTAGTAATCTCTCAGATTTATCTTGTAAAATAAATTAAGCGTAATAGTCTGTATGCAATTCATGTTTCATACTCTATTTTGAAGCAGTATTTTGTGAGGTTTCTGTGTTTTTATTCCTCTCATTATTTGCAGCATTTTTCTGTTATCATGTGTTCTTTCATGCAGTGATCTGTGAGTGATCTAATCCAGAAAGCATATCACGGTTTCTAATGTTGTGTCATAGTCAATTTCATGATTTGTGGTCAATCTTTTGTTGTGATATTGAAGAGAATGGGGTCTCAGGTTTCTTCTTAACTTAAATGACCAGTTAAAACATGTGATACACATTTCTCCAGAATGGACTTCCATTTTAGCTATTTCTGTGTCAAAACGTGTGTTGTCAGACAGTGTACATCAGTTGGGTCAGTCTCTGTAAAACACCTCGTTTGTATAAAGAATTATTCTAAACTCGCAAGAAACATTTTCAGTTTCATGCCTACAAAATATACCTCTGTCTAAACCTCTGGCTATGCTATTTTTGATGCCTTTATTCCATTAGAGTAAGGAATCTAAAATTCGCCAGGAATCTAAAATTCGCCACCTCTAAAACCTTAGTTAATTTTATGAAGAAAATGATGTTTTTGTCTAAAAATTGGTATTTTTCAGTTCAAAAAGTCTTAATTTATCATACAGTCAACAAATCTCACCACAATTCATTTATTTTATTAGTATTTTTACATGTGGCGAATTTCAGATATGTGGCGAATTTTAGATTTCTTACTCTACATGGACATATGGCAAGAACGTAGGGTCCTGGTAACTTGACACCATGGTTTATAAGCACAAAGGTCAAGCTGTACATTTCCAAAAAATGACATTTTCATAATTTTGGGTGGCTGTTGTGTGAATTCTAGATATGGAAAATGTTTTCATAAAATAGTTAAGGCAGAAATTTTGATTGGCTTAAAACTCCATAGTTGGTCGAAAATGGAACACAGCAAGTTCAAGTCAAAACAAACAGCTAACCAGAATTACTGACCCACCTATTTCTGTCCCTGGACTTTGAATTTGCGTATTGCTATTGTCTTGTTCCGCCTTAGAATCCACTACTCAGTGGAGATTAAGCGCTATAAAAGTCTATTTAAAATTAATGACACATACTACAGTGTGATCTTTGAAGTCTACCTTAAAATGGTTTTACTGAATGAAAAAGGTGTTTTGATTCCTTTTACCTGATAAGAAAACCTTCAATATGCTAATGCTGAGTAAAAGAAAACAATGTTTATGAAATAGATGACAAAAACAAGATAATTTGACTAGAATATGTTTTAATGTGCCTTCTTCACTGTAGTTAAAAATAAGCCGGATAAACTATAGTAGCTGGTGTGATTTTATGTTTTCACATGAGTAAGTTGTGTGATTTAAAAATAATTCTTGCAGGTTGAAATGAGTTCCTGGGTCTGATGATGTTCATTTCTGTTTTGTGCACTTTATTCATAGTCAGTTGAAATGTTGATTGTAAGAAGAAGTGAAACAGTATTATAAGTATGGTTGTTGACTCCACCAGTGTGATAGAACCACCATTTTAACATGAGCAACAAATGACTCATAATTCAGGTCTTAATATTTCGATGAGTATTACATTTACAAATATAAACAATGTCTGTAAATTCATCAAATGCCCGTGGAGATATTTAACTCTGAAAATATGAAATTATTTTCTAAAATGGCTTTTCCATGACCTTTTACCATTTTCATAGACATCCATCGTTTAAAATGGTCAGGTTCTTCTTAATTGGTCACTGTATGACCACATTACAATTAAAATATAGTACTCAGTCTTAATGAGTATTTGTGAATTTTTATTAATTTCTGGTATTTACATTCCTTTTGAAACTGTATCTTAGTTTTCAAGAGAATGCAGGTCGAGTTGAAATATCATTTTGATATTAGTCCAAACGTGGAGATGAACAGGGTGAATATTATTTATTGTGCTGTCATTGTATGCCCAATTGACTTCTTGTTCAATTAATGGAAGGTCTATGGTGGTCTAAGGGGTACCAAGTTTGGCATCTAATCAGTGTAGTAATCCCAGGCTGTAACCTCTCGGGGGTTCAATCCCAACAAGTGGCAAATGCTGAGAGTCTGTCCTAATATGACCCTAGATGTTGAAAGGGATTTAAAATGCAAACTTTGAACTTAAGTAATGCCATTTCTGGAAATCCTTGAAAAATATTTAAAGCCATGTGTTGACAAAATAACAGCAATTAGTGTTTAACTGACATCACTCACCTGGAAAAATAGATGAAAAGTAAATACAGTGTTTGTTGGTGGTGTGAATGATAAACTAGTATGTGGTTTTTTGTTTGTTTCTGGTATAAAAAAAAAAACAACAAAATTCGCAAAGAATATTTGGGAACCGGTTATTGAAAACGTCCTCATTTTGGGCGTTCTTATGGCTGATACTTCATTATTTTATTTGAGCAAAAATGATGTTTAGGCGCTTAATAATATCTCACAAAAGCCATTGCCAGTTGCAAGTTATGGCTCATGTACACCTGTAATTAATTTTGGCTACACAGTAACAAGCACTGATGTTATATGATCTGTGTGAGGTGTAGTCCTAGATCGAGCACTGTAAACCTAATCTTGTGCACAGTGTAAAGTCACAATAAT
Source organism: Sabellastarte sp. h YS-2021 (assembly GCA_964017235.1). Lineage (NCBI taxonomy): Eukaryota > Metazoa > Annelida > Polychaeta > Sabellida > Sabellidae > Sabellastarte > Sabellastarte sp. h YS-2021. The sequence continues at coordinate 89,945,571 of OZ024931.1, forward strand.
CAAATGATTCAAGCTACAATAGATCCCAATCAATACACTGGAGAAATAGTTTTGGATCATATTGCCAGTGGTTCAAGCGGTAATTCAGGGTGGGAAGCCTTGTATAGTCTTTTGAAGTCCTTTTTAAAAGGAATAATGATTCACAGTTAATATCCAAATTTTCATTAAAGTTTGCTTGTACCTTAATGTTGAGATTTGTTTTCTCTATTGTTGTCAAAGAGGTAATCATAAGGACTGGTCCTGTCATTCTTATTACATGTATGTAATATTGACTTTAGATTTGGATATCCATTATTATTACAATTTAGTACTGTGTCTTTATAATATTGACTGATCTACATATTTCTTGCAAGTGTGTCAAATTTTATTACCTGATATACCTGGTTATCTGTACAATGCTACAGTAACATTTTAAAAAATTGTAGAAACGTGTCTTTGTATGAAAAGTTCAAAGAAGTTTTGTAAGTTTACAAAATGAATAAGGAGTATCACCTGCATCAATAGGATAAAATACAAATAAAAATAATTTTCTTCACCTCAAAGGCTTGACAATACACACTAAAACAGTGCTGTTTAGCATCATAACTCTGTACACATCTTTCTTAATAGGTCAACAATGGTTGGTTTTATAATGCATTGAGTACTACATTTCAATATTCTGGTCAAGATATGTCCTAGTATTGTCAGTGATACTGTGTAATGTCTGAGACACTTCTGCCATAATTGTTAATTTTGTAGGGTGTGTATCCTTGCAAAGGTTTATACATTTAATATATAAAACAATGACAATAAATATATTAAAATACCAGCATTTTGGTTTTGGTTTCATGAAGTCTTATATATAGTATAAGGTGACGTTGACATTTTTATTGTGTTAATACATCCTACCCAATGAACAATTGCAAACTTAATCAGCACAGACTGATCTGACAAATGACAGAAAAAGCCTTCCTTTGTTATAATACACAAGCAGGTCAGTCCAGTACTGTGCATTCACTAGGTGGTGTATACTTCCTTCCTGTCTAGACAGCATGACGTCGTAGCTTCTTTTTCATTTGGCACGTGCACTGTACAACTCTCATACCCACTGTCCCAGATGACATGACAGGGGTAAGGGCAGCAGCGATTGCTGTGTTTTGAAACTTGATTGTCCTGACCGAACGTGTTGACAACCGACAAGCGGGCTCAGCCACACCATCATATAAAATTAAGAAAAAAAAGGGAGATTCCAAGTCTGATAGAACAGAAGCAGAAGACACTAGTTCCACCCTCAGGGTCCTGGCCTTAGTGTCAGTAGTGGGAGTTGTGAACAACCAGAAGAAAGTAAAGTCTCCTGAGAAAACAGTGGTGTAAGACAAGGGTAAGAAAAAACAGCCTACCCGTTCTAAACGTGCAAAGTCTTCCAACAGCAAGATAGAAGCCTTAGATCAGAAATGGTCAGAATGTTTCTCAAGGTTTGAGGCAATGCTGTGTTGGCCAGAACTCTGGAGAAGCCCCAAAATGAGCCAACCTTCCAGACTGTGAGTGACCCCGACGGAACCCCCATCTATTGGTGCAGTGAGTCAGCAGAACCATTCATTCCACCTATTCGGCCTATTGACCAACCTCAGGCTGTTGACTGACCTCACCCTGTTGACCAACCTCAGAATGTTGAACAACCACAATGTCCCGACTTGGCTAGCACCGACCCCCGCTGTTTTGCAGAGACAGGTGTTTAGCATGTTGGGTATGGAGGCAGCCAGGTAGCTCGCCGACTTGGATATGGACACTGATACTGATGACGTCCCTACCTACCAACCTCAGCTGACTTGTCCTGTGGAAGACATTTCTACAGCAGCTTTGACTAGGCCCTCTCAGAAGAGCAGACTTAACGAGTGAGAGAATGAGGGGCATCAGGTCATATATGGGCTGGAGGCACATACCTGACATGGACACAACTACCTCGACTGCTGATGACAACCCCTTTGCCGGGCCCAAGCTACAGCCAGATGACAAGGTTTCTGTAAACATGCCTAAAGATGAGTGATTGTGTAACAAGTTGGTGAAGTTAAATGCTAGAAGGATGTCCTTCCCATAGTTCTGAGGCAGGAGGCTTGCTAAAGGACCAGTTCATCAGCCAGCAAGATCTCAGAGCAAGTGGTACAGTTTACACACCAACAAAGAGATGTCGTCTAGTTCTGTGTCCTTCTGGTACAAGTCCTCGAAGTTGAACAGTAGTCCAGGACAATATGCAGAAACTGGAGAATTATTCAGACTGATTAGAGCAAGGGGAAGTCCGCTGGGAAAGTCCAGCCAGCCTCTGATGAACTCCAGTCTTAGTGGACTTTAGCATGAGCATCAGCCAAGCCATGGTCAAGAAAATGGAGCACCTGTTGGACTTTGTTTTCATTTCTGTGGCTAATCTGACTTACTAGAAGGGACTCCTGCTTTGCTCATCTGAGATCCGGTATCAAGCCTGACACATTTGCTGCCTTGAGAAGTGTACCTTTCCACATGACCACCTTGTGTCCTGATAACATCATGAAGAAAGCCAAAGAGGTTGCTAGCTTTGAGATTAAAGGATACTGCAGCTCATCTCATAAGAAGGGTCGCTACCGTGCACCTTTATGAAAGGCCGGAGAAATTTAAGGACAGCAGCAAGTCGGACAAGGAAGACTTGCTGGGAAGACTATTGGATCCCATGGTCATGGGAGGAAACACTAGGGCAATGCAAGTAACTACTCTTCAAAACAAGCCAAGGGTCAGTCATATAAATAACAATTACTGTTTAAATGCTCCAGTGTGTGCACAGTGACTGACTGGGAACAGGACTTTAAAATCTTATCGCACTTTAAATGTAAACATACTTGTTGCAAATCATTTACCTTTTGCAGAATTGTAGCCACAAAGGAAAGGTTTAAGTCATTCAAATATGTGAAAGATGTTTCCTGTGTGATAAAGTCACAAATGTAGTTGTTGCTCCAGATCTACCTGTAGGGGCCAGATTGCAACAATTTTGGGAAACATGGGCAGCCCTAGGAGCTGGTCCAAAGGTCATAATAGTCCTCGGAGAATACTACACTCTCCTCTTATCCTTCGGGATCTGACTAAATCTGACAAGGTCACCGAACGTAATATGTGGCTGTGTACATCCCCTCAGGAACAGCTACCTGATGGAGGAATTACATGCACTTATGCAAAAGAATACAGTAGAACTGGTCAGAAATGGGAAATCTCTAGGTTTTTTCAACTGAATTTTCTTGGTACCAAAGCCTAACAATCATTGGAGACCTATCTTGGACCTCCGTACCCTGAACCAATTTTTAAAGACAGAGAAATTTAAAGTGAAACACTTGAGACTATAAAGATCTCCCACCAGTCAGAGGAGTGGGTAATGTTTCATAGACTTCAAGGACACCTACTTCCAGAGCCCAATACAGACCCAGTCCAGGAAATGCTTTCAGTTTTACGTTCAAGGTAAATCCTACCAATTCAATTCAAGGCACTCCCATTTGGTCTGTCCACAGCACCCATGGAATTCACGGTGGTGGTAAAGGAGGTCAGACTAATGGCTTTACACTAGACAAATCGTTGGATCAGAGCCAGATCCACCAGGATACACAAACTCTTGTAGCTCTAAGTCCGGAACTAGGACAATTCTTCAACTTTGTAGGCTACCAGTTCAATCTGAAGATGGCAAGACCTGGCCCACCATAGAGCGCTGGCAGACCTTAAATGCAAAGATACAGAAACTGTTCTACAAACTGACCTGTCTGGTCAGACAGCTGATGTCTCTGATAGGATTGCTAACAGCTACAGAGAAACAGGTCGACTCCACATGAAACTGATACAGTAGCACATGAAAAGCAATTGGAGGGTCCAAGATTCACTAGAAAAGGTGATCCCTATCCCCAGGTCACTCCATCCTCGCCTAAACTCGTGGCTACCACTACACCCCCTCAAGTATACTCTTCAAATCTTTACAGATGCATCAAACGAAGGGTGGGACACTCACGAAGGGGAACACACTGAAAGGGGAACTTGGTCCCTTCCAGAAAGCAAGTTGAATATAAACTACCAGGAACTAAAGATGGTTTTTATTGCGTTAATACATCCTATCCAATGGACAATAGCTTATCCGGTCGGCGCAGACGGGCCCGCCAAACATCAGAAAAAGACGTCCTGTGTCTCCACTAGCAGGTCGGTCCGGAGTACCAGTGCACTCGCCAGATGGCGTGTCGTACTTCCTTCCTGTCTAGACATAGTGACGTCATAGCATCTTTTTCATTTGGCGCGAACCAGTGCACAGTGGAAAAATTTATATCTGCCAGAATTTGTGTTTTATCAGTGTTTATTGTGAAGAACGATCTTGGATTTGATTTTATTATTATCTTCTGTGTTCCTACTCTACCATGTCGTCTCCTGGCCAGAAGAGAGGGAGTTGTGGTCATGCAATGGCCATTTTCGATGGACATGCATTTTGCGCACATTGTAGGGAAAAAGGAAAAGGTGAGGAACCTTGTGTGAAGGATAAGGACTCTGTTGACTGTTCTCTGTGTAACTCTTTCACCCCGGAGCAACGTGCCCAGATCTCAACACCGTCTTATAAAATTAAGAAGGAAAAACGGGAGGCTAAACGTGCTGACATTTCCCAACCCACGGATGAACTTATAGACCCTTCAAGCGTTTCAGTTATTGGGGTTGTGGGTGGACCTAGTACTGACAAGTCTCCAGCTCCTCCTGAGAAAAAGACAAAAAAGGACAAACCTTCTGTTAAACCCAAGAAATCTGCTACTGCAACTCTCTCTTCTGCTACAGACGACAAGTTCACAGCCTTAGAGGATAAGTGGTCCGACCGCTTTAACAGGTTAGAGGCATTACTGTTAGCCAAGTCTATGGAACCTGCCTTTTCGTCGGAGGTCAGAGTAGCCCCTACTCATTCTGCACCAACTAATGTGTCTCGGGACTCTGAGCCCTTCTTTCAACCACCTAATCCTTCAGATGACGCTTTTCAGCGCACTGGCCCAGACTCTAGTGCTGCGTTGCAGCCGTCGGCCGGTAAGCTTGTCAGAGACTCTTCACTTCTTGGATCTTCATCATCTGAGTGCACTGGCCCAGACAATGTTGCTTCACAGCAAAAGTCGGCCGGTAAGCTTAAAAGTCAGAGCACTTCTCAAGGGCGCACTGGTCCAGACACCGCTTCTCAGAAGCATAAGTCGACCGGTAAGCCTAGTGCTGGTTGTCACCGACCTACTACAGCTGAGACTTCCAAACAACCGACAACCGACCATCCTCCCTCCGACCGACCTCTTGGCTCCACCGGCTCTGCTTCACTGACCCTTCAGAAGAGCGGAAAGGACAGCATTTCTAGTTTAGCTTCAGATACTGATAGTCAAATCTCTGATACCCCTCCGGTGGAACTTTTTGCAGAGGAAGGGGACTTTTCGGAAGATCCGGAATTTGAACAGGAACTACCGACCTCAGAAGAACAGATGTATAGGGAGACCATGCGCGGCATACGATCCTTTATGGGTTGGTCCCATATCCCTGACATGGATAGTTCAAACCCATCTGACGACAACCCTTTCGCTGGACCTAAAGCTCCCCTTCCCAGCAAGGTCTCAGTCCAGATACCTACGGAAGATTATCTTTGTCGCAAGCTATCTAAACTCAATCTCACCATGACGGAGGGATACCCATCCAGAACTACAGAAGCCGGCAGCCTGCCAATGGACCACTTTCTCCGACCCCCCAAGCCGCAAACAAAGTGGTATGGCCTATATTCTGATCAACAATTGGATCCAGCTACTGTCACCAGTTGGAATACAGGCCCGTCTAAATTGAACAATAGTTTTGGTCGTATAGCTAGAAGAGCAGCTTTGGCAGCCACCCCACCGGGTTCCCGTAGAATTTCACAAGATACCCTGCGCCGTTGGGAAAGGACGGCTAGAGAAGCCTCAGTGGTGTGTAACCAGACTGCTAGTTTTAACAGGTGTTTGTTTAAAGTTCAGGGAGAAATGAATGCACATTTGAAAGTTATCAGAAATGAAAACAAGGGCAAAGTGTCAAATAAGTTATCTGAAGCGGCTGAGGAACTTCAATTCCTTATGGAATTTAATTCCAGTATTACACAGGCGGCCGCGAAGGCCATGGAGCATTTAACGGACTTTGTTTTTCTTACCATGGGGAATATTACCTTGACCCGTAGAGACTCTTACCTTAGCCATCTGAAGAATGGTATCAAGCCCGACACCTTTGCAGCTCTCAGAACAGGCCCCTTGCACATTGCCACTCTGTTTGCAGAGCCTGTGGTTAAGAAAGCGGAAGAGGAGATTGCTCTGTATGACAGCAAGAGTCATCCTGCACCTACTACTACTGCACGGGCTAAGAACCGTTATCACCCATATGAGAAGAGTGATAGGAAGCAAGAGGGCCGGTCGGAAGGCAAACAGGACAGGCCAGCCTGGAAGAACATTAACCGTCGACAATTCAAAAGAGGCAGAGGCAAGGCCTCTAGTTTTTCATCCCGACCTGCACGTGGTCAGCAGCAATATAAATGACAGTTATTGTTTAAACAGGGTTTCCAGTCAGCTGCTGTCCCAGAACTCTTTCACAGACCAGACAATGAACAATTCCTTAAGTTCAAATGTAAAATATCATGTTGTACAAAATGTTCCTTCTGCACCCGGGCTTCCGCAAAGGAAAGGTTTAAGTGTCAGACTGTCACCAAACAAAATCTCAATTAAAATCTGTGAAAAGTGCTTCTTGTGTCACTCAATTGTTGTTTGCCAATCCTGTCTCAAATGCCCCAAATGCTGTTCCCTATCTGCCTGTAGGGGCCCGTCTTCAAAAATTTTGGGAAAGTTGGTTGAAGCTGGGTGCCGGCCCGAAAGTAGTTCAAATCTTAAAAGAGGGCTACACCCTCCCCTTCCGGGTCCGGCCAAAACTCACAAGGTCTCCGACTGTCATAAGTTGCTATGTCAATCCCCAGAGGAACAGCTACCTACTGGAGGCATTACATCAGCTTATAGACAAAAATGCAGTAGAACAGGTCATAAACAAAACATCTCTGAGCTTTTTCAACAGACTTTTCCTAGTCCCAAAACCAAACAACAAGTGGCGTCCTATTTTAGACCTCAGCCATCTAAACCCATTTCTCAAGACGGAGAAATTCAAGATGGAGACGCCAGAAACCATCAGGACATCCCTCCAAGGAGGGGAGTGGGTAACCTCTATAGATTTCAAAGACGCCTACTTCCACATCCCAATACAAGAACAATCCAGGAAGTATCTGAGGTTTCATGTCCAGGGACAAACATACCAGTTCAAAGCCTTACCTTTCGGCCTGTCCACAGCACCCTTAGAGTTCACTGTAATAGCAAAGGAGGTAAAGCTGATGGCCACCTGCCAGGGTATAAGGATCCACCAATACCTAGACGATTGGTTGGTCCGGGCTGGATCCCACCAACTCTGTCTCCGGCATACCCAGCATCTAGTGAAGATATGTCAAGATTTAGGTTGGCTAGTAAATTTGGACAAGTCAGAGCTGGAACCCAAGCAAATCTTCGACTTTGTAGGCTACCAGTTCGACCTCAAGGTCGGTCGGGTCCGGCCGACTCCGGACCGGTGGCAAAGCCTTCAAGGAAAGATTCTAGAGATATTAGACCAACCGACCTGTCCGGTCCGGCAGTTCATGTCCCTCATTGGCCTGTTAACGGCCACAGAGAAGCAAGTTCACCTAGGTCGACTACACATGCGACCTATACAGTGGCACCTCAAGAACAATTGGCACGTACCGGAATCACTAGAAAAAGTGATTCCCATCCCCGTATCCTTACACCCTCACCTACAGTGGTGGTTACTGGAAGAAAACGTGCTATCCGGCCAACCTTTACACCCAGTCAGACATGCTCTGCAGCTCTTTACAGACGCATCAAAAGAAGGCTGGGGCGCTCACTTAAACGACCACACTGCAAGAGGTTGCTGGTCCTTACCAGAAAGCAGACTGCATATCAATTACTTGGAGCTAAAGGCAGTTCTTCTTGCTCTCAAAGAGTTCACAGATCTCTGTACCGGTCAAATAGTACTTGTGGCAACAGACAACACCACAGTAGTTTCCTACATAAACAAAGAAGGAGGCATGAGATCAGGCCCCCTGTGTGCCCTTCTCTGGAGAATCCTGACCTGGTGTTCCCAGCGGCAGGTAACCCTAAAAGCCCGTCACATTCCAGGCCGGCTAAATGTAATAGCGGACAAGCTATCCCGTCTGGGTCAGACCATTCAGACAGAGTGGTCCCTTCTGACCGAAGTTTTTCAGACCTTATGCCAAAGGTGGCACCGACCTCAGATAGACCTATTCGCTACGAGGTTCAACCACAAGCTGCCCCAGTTTGTATCTCCAGTACCGGACTCCCTAGCGGTAGCAGTGGATGCCCTCACTCTGCCATGGGAGGACCTGGATGCCTATGCCTTCCCACCAACAGCCATATTGGGCAAAGTAGTGGAAAAGTTAATACACTCCCCGTGCAAGAGAATCATTCTGATTGCCCCGGGTTGGCCCAACATGGCTTGGTTTTGGGACTTGGTGAACATGTCCAGCCAAGTTCCCATCTGTCTGCCCATCCTGCCGAACCTGTTAACTCAACCCTTCAATCAGATCCCTCACAGGAATCTGACAAATCTGAACCTGCATGCATGGCTCCTAGAGCCACAGCAATTAAACAACAGGGCTTCTCTGAGGCAGTGGCAGAGAGGATTGAGGCTCCTCAAAGAAGGTCAACCAGATCAGTCTATGAGGCGAAGTGGGCCGTTTTTACAAAGTGGTGCATCGCTAATCAGGTGGACTTCAGATCTCCACCTGTGAAGTCAGTCGCTGACTTTCTACTGTACCTCTTTGAGGACAAAAATTTACAGCCCAGCACCATTGATGGATACAGATCTGCTATCGCTGATAAACTGGGTAGTACAACAGTCAATATCAGCAAAGATGAGAATCTCACCCGTCTCCTGGAAAGTTTTCACAGAGACAGACCCAAGGGAAGGAGGGGAATCCCCTCCTGGAACCTTTCCCTGGTACTACACCAGTTGACAAAGGCCCCCTTTGAACCTCTTAGGGACGCATCCCTGAAACATTTGACTCTCAAGACGGTTTTCCTTTTGGCCCTGGGTTCGGGCAAAAGAAGAAGTGAGATTCATGCATGGCAGCACAAAAACATCAGACATCAAACCGATTGGTCCAAGGTGTCTCTATATCCATCACCCAGTTTTCTCTCCAAGAACCAGCTGGCTAGGGAAGGTCCAGAGAGCGTAGCCCCAGTGGTCATACCAGCCCTGGCTCCTACTCTGGACAGATCCCTCAAGTCGGATAGGTCTCTTTGTCCAGTCAGAGCTTTACGTTACTACTTGGACAGGACTTCCGATACTAGGCAGGGCAAAGATTTGGTCTTTGTCTCTTTCAAGAAAGGTTTCGACAAGGACATTTCACCTGCCACAATCTCGTCATGGATCAAACAGACTGTGATCCTATGCTACGAGCTCTCTGATCATCATGCTCACACCTTACACCAAGTTAAGGCTCATGATGTCAGAGCCTTTGCTGCTTCTAAGGCCTTCCAGTCGGGAGTCTCCTTGGAGCAGATCCTATCAGCCTGCCACTGGAAATCCCATAATACCTTCACTCAATTCTACTTGAAGGATGTGGCGTGGGCTGATTCAGAGCTCTTCCATCTTGGTCCAGTCGTGGCTGCCCAACAGATCCACCAACAGACTGGTACCTAGAGGAGATCAGAGCCTATGTAAATAGTTGTACATATTATATATATAGCACATATATTTAAGTAAAAAAAAAAAAAAAAAATCTCACGTACTTCCTCCGGGAGAATTGGATTTATGGGACCGAACTCATCCCTCTCTTCCCCTACCTCAGAGCAGGTATGATAGAAAAAAGGGAAGGGGGGGGGGGGACAAGGTCGACTCTGACGGTTCCATTCTGGTTAACCGGATGATGATATTCGACCATAGCCTTATGGGTTTTGACTTCAATATCTACCCAGGCTTTAAGAAAGAATCTTCATTATCCCTAACATGAGTTCACACAAATCCCTAGTAACTTACCCGCCGACCAAGCGGTAGTTATTCAGCTATTGTCCATTGGATAGGATGTATTAACGCAATAAAATTGCAAATTTAATAAGTAAATTAAATTTTTATAAGTTAATACCCTATCCAATGGACACACAAGACCCTCCCACTGACCCCGCTCTCAATTTACTAGGGGCCTAATAAGTTTAGACAACAAAAAAGATGCTATGACGTCACTATGTCTAGACAGGAAGGAAGTACGACACGCCATCTGGCGAGTGCACTGGTACTCCGGACTGACCTGCTAGTGGAGACACAGGACGTCTTTTTCTGATGTTTGGCGGGCCGTTCTGCGCCGACCGGATAAGCTATTGTCCATTGGATAGGGTATTAACTTATAAAAATTTAATTTACTTATTAAATTTGCAATTTCCTCACTTTCCTGGCCCTAAAAGAGTCCGAAGACCTCTGCTTTAAATAGCACTTATAGCAACAGCATACACCACAGTGGTTGCCTATATGCAAAGAAAGAGGCACTAGGTTGGACCGTCTGTGGGTCCTCCTGTGAAGAATCTTGTGTTCCAGGAAACAGGTGACTCTCAAGGCCCGACACATTTCTGGCCAGCTGAATGTAATAGACTATCCAGACTAGGCCAGACCATTCAAACAGAGTGGTCTCTCCTCCCAGAGATCTTCCGGTTGATATGCACTAGTTGGCACCAACCTGAAGTAGACCTGTTTGCAACGAGGTTCCACAACAAATCACCTCAGTTTGTTACCAGTTTCAGACCCTTTAGTCTTGGGGGTGGATGCCCACAGTCTCTCCTGGGAGGATCTGGACCTGTATTCACAAAGATTCTTAGAACTTTTCTAAGAATTATAATTAAGTCTAAAAAAAGTCTAAGTCAAGAATTTTCTTCTATTTCTCCTATTCACAAAATAATCCGTAGCTAAGAATAATTCTGAGAGTAGAAATAAAAAGAAATGTATGCAATTCTTAGAATTTTTCTTAGACTTAAAATGTAATTCTAAGAAAAATTCTAAGAATTTTTGAGAACACAGATCTTGGCATATGTGAACAGAAAGTAAGAATTTTTTTAAATAATATAAAGTCGCTGCACTATAACCACCAAAGCAACTATTTTTTCTTAAGTTAAGCATGCTATGTGCCAGTCTTAGATTTAAATTAAATTCTTAGAATAACAGATTCTTATTCTTAGAAAAATTCTAAGAATAAATGTGATTCTAAGAAGAAGATTCTTTGTGAATAGGAAAATTACTATTCTTAGAATTTTAGAATTACAATCTAAGAAAAATCCAAAAATAACAGTCTTTGTGAATACAGGCCCTAGACCCCTATGACTTCCCACCTATTACCATCTTGGGCAAAGTGGTGAAGTTTCAGGACTATCCATGAAAGATGACCATTCCATAGAGAGCCCATAGCAGATGTCTTGCTGTATCTGTTCCAGGACAGGAAGTCGCAGCCAAGTACCATGGATGTCTAAAGATTACCCATTGCAGAAAAAAAAGGAAATTCACCCATCAATGTCAGCAAAGACGAGAATCTCGCTCGTCTCTTGGATAGTTCCCATAGAGACCGACAAGTGCAAGAAGGGTATCCCCTCTTGGAACCTCTCCCTGGTATTGCACCAGCTTACAAAGGCTCCCCCTGAACCCCTTAAGGAGGCCCCTTTGAAGCATTTGACATTGAAAATTGTCTTCCTCTTGGCATTGGGTTCTGGCAATCACAGAGGTCCATGCTTGGCTGAGCAGAAATATCAGACACGAGTCAGACTGGTCCAAAGTGTCTCTCTACCCTTCTCCAGCTTTCTTTCCAAGAACCAGCTGGCCAAAGAGGGTCCAGGGAGTGTAGCCCTAATGGTTATCCCAGCCCTGGCCCCAACTCTTGATAAATCTGTAGGACTGATAGGCGCTACTATTTTGATAACACCTCAAACCGAACAAAGAGTTGGTCTTTGTCTCCTTCAAGAAAGGCTTCAACAAAGATATCTCCCCTGCCATTATCTCCTAGTGGATCAGACAAGACTGTGAGCTCTCTGGGCAGGAGGCTGTCACCCAAAATCAGGTTAAAGCGCATGATGTGAGGGCCTTTGCTGCTTCCAAGGTCTTCCTTTCTGGAGTTTCCTTGGGACAGCTGTTATCAGCCTGCCATTGGAAGTCACATAGCACCTTCACACAGTTTCATTTGAAGGATGTGGCCTGGGCTGGTTCTGAGCTCTTCCATGTGGGTGCTGTAGTGGCTCCTTAGCAGATCCACAGGTAACCCATTTATCTGAAGCGATTTATGTATACATGTACATACTAGTGTATAGCTGTATATAGTTACAAAAAGGACAACAACAAAAACAAACACAAATAATCTGATGTGCTTGCTGTAGGAGGTTTATTTCCAGGGACAGAACTCAGACCTCTCTTCCCCTACCTCAGAGCAGTTATGTTGTAAGTCAGTATAATGTCAGTAATAGACTTATTGAACCAACTAGAATCCTGTTTAAGGCCACCATAGCCTTAATTTGGAGTTCTATTACAGAACCTATTAACTGGCCTGCCTTCCAAGCGGTAGTTATTCTAGCAATTGTCCATTTGGTTAAGATTTATTTACACAATAAAATTGCAAATTTAGTAAGTAAATTAAATTTATACAAGTTAATACCTTACCCAATTGACAGGTAAGGCCCTCTCAACCAATCCCGCTATCAGCTTACTAAGGGTCTAAATAGGTTTAGACAACAACAAAAAATATGACGTCACACTCTCTAGACAGGAATTGGAAGTACGATGTGCCACCTAGCGAATGCACAGTACCAGACTGGTCCTGCCAGTGCATAACACAGGATAGCTTTTTCTGCAGTGTTGTTCTTTTGACCATATTTAAGGTGTTTCAGTATCAATGAACTGTACAACAAGAGGTGGCATATTTTGTTTCAGCTAAGTGGTTTTGATTGTAAGATGTTTAGAGCAATAAATCCTGTTTTGATAACTTTATGTTAATGAATGTGTCCTGAAGTATTTGATTGCTAGTGGTCAGTGTGTCCTCAAATGGATCCTGTCGCAAGTCATACTCATGATATGTCCTACTTTCTGCATGACATGTGATACAACATTTTTCATTCTGATTATGAAACCTTCTGCACAGTGCCAACAGTCTTTATCTGAGAGAAACTTTAAGTACAGGTTGTAAGCGAGATGAGAATTTAAAATGGGGGAGATAATTATAATGCAATTGCAATATACTCACACACAAGTGTTTGCCCAGGGAAAAGGATAAGGAGTACAGATTTGTCATGAGAGTTTGGAAGTATGATGCCAACCTGCCATGCAGACATCAGATCCATGCATTGCCTGCATATAGGTTGGCTTTTGTATTAGTGAAAGAATGTACTTGAAGATTGCCTACAGCTGGATATATTTTAAAATTTGTATTATTTTATTTTGAGGGAAATTTGCTAGTAAAAAAATATGCACTATATTTGCTTGTAACAATATTTTAGATAAAAAATCACCAAATACTCATGTATGTTTTTAAAATGACAAAATGCAATTATGTTATTCTTCACTGGTAGTTGGTTCAAAGTTATGGTATTATAACAGGGAGGGTCATATTGGGACAGGTCCTCAGTATCTCGTCAAACCCATACAGAGGTGACGGCCAGTGATTAGATTTCAACTTACTATAACCACTTGCCTACAGAGGACCTCCACTGGTAGTTGTAATATGTGGCATGTTTAATTTTTACAGCCAAAATACACAATATATCCACAGACACACACATTTGTACACAATGTTATGCAACATAAATATATTTTGAATATGTACAAGAGAGTTTGTGCCATTGATAAACCCTAAAAAAAAATGGTGAAAAATAATGCGTCCTCCTTTGCCAAACTACTAGCTGCAAATGGGTGCTAATATATGTTACCAATGAAAGGAAAACATCTTATCTAGTTTTGTCCCACTTGCGTTTTCAACAAATTATCTATGACATGTTTATACATCCAAAAACAAGCAGCTAGTTATACTCTGTAGCACATGATATGACAGTGTCAGACTGTAAAAATTGACATGTCTGAGACATAGGTACATCAGGGCATCTTATATGAGGAATGATAAGAGATTATTATGAACAGCTTTAATACTTTTATTATACAGATTGTACAGATTTTAGAATCAACAACCAAGCATGTTTGATGAACTTGCACCAACACATTGACCATAAAAGTGAACATTTACACACTGCTGTTTTGTCAGCTAGAATCTTAAATAGCAGTGAATAATTTAGATTAGGTTCTGAAATTTGGAGTAACTGAACACAGCCAACTTAATCTTATGCATCAAATTTAAATGGCATTATGAAAAATAATAAAAATTCACTTGTATTCCATCCGGTGGACAAATTTTAGTATGATTACTACTTAATTTGGTAGCCGATTTTCTTATATTTTGGTCTCTTCCGCAAAATATTTGGGCTTCAGCCTTTTGTGGATGAAAACACGTGTTGTTGACAGTTGCAGAAGTAAAATAATTTGTGAAATGTAAATATTTTTCATTTTTCAATTTATCATGGCGAACGGACAAGAAGTCCATAGGCCAGGAGCCTTCAAACAGCAAAATAAGCAACATAAAACGGGCCAACACAGATCTAAAGGCAAACTAAAGACTGACGGTAAAGGAAGAGTGAGTGTCAAAGTTATCGGGAGGAAAAAGACCTCTCTGACCAAACAACAAAGGCATCAACAGATGGTGCAACTCAGAAAACTGAAACGGGAAGAAGTTTTGACTAAGAAACGAGCCAAAGGCCAAGGTTCAGGAGCCCCTCTTCTAACTGCCGTTGTTTCACTTGGAGGTGACGTAGATGCTAAAAAAATACTGAAATTGATACAAGACAGTGACGACTCCCTTACCGTCAGAGTGAGTGAATTGGGTACTGTACACTTGAGTGTGCCACGTTTTAAGCTAAGGATGAGTTTTGTTGAAACCAAGTATGGGGATTTATATAACATACTTGATGTGGCAAAGGTAGCTGATTCATTGTTGCTTTTAATTGGCCCAGATGGCATGAGTGAATATGGACAGTATTGCTTGACGTGTTTGTGCTCACAAGGCATTCCAACACCAAATTTTGTGCTGCAAGGATCAGATAAGCTAGCATCAAAAAAGCAAGCCAGTGTGAAGAAAACGGTTTTGAAAGAAGTGAGTAAATGGTTTCCCGACGAAAAGCTCCACACACTAGATACACCTCAAGATGGTTTGACGATGCTTCGCATTCTAACGCAACAAAAGCAGCTCCTTGTTAATCTAAAGGAAACCAGGCCACACGTGCTTGCAGAAGAAATACATTTTGAGTTGCCAACTGCAGAGAGTAATAGAGGTATTCTAAAAGTAAGTGGCTATGTGCGAGGCCAAACACTGTCTGTGAATAGTTTAGTTCATTTGCCAGGCTATGGAGATTTCCAGCTTTTGCAGATTGATGCCCCACCCGACCCTTTTCTGTTGACCCATGACAAAGATGGATCCCAAAGTCGCAACAAAAACATTGATATAGAAATGCAAAGCACAGAAGTAAAGCTCATGGAACGGGCTGACCCATTGAAGCAGGAATCATTACAAGCTGAAGTTGTTCCAGATCCCATGGAAGGGGAACAAACTTGGCCAACAGAAGAAGAATTAGCCGAGGCGGCGAGCAATGCTAAACGGGTTGTTCGCCGTGTTCCAAAGGGAACATCAGTTTACCAAGCATCATGGATAGTTGACAGTGAAGATGAAGCAGATTTGGATCAAGAAGATGATATAAGTGAAATGGAATTTGAAGGTGGTGCACATTCGAGTTCAGAGCCAGATGATTCTGATGGTAATGCGAGTGACAATGATGAATATGAAGAGTTAACTACAGAAGGTGATGATGCAAAGTATGATGCAGCAATTGATTTGGAAGAAGAACAGCAGATGTTAAGCAAGTATAAAGAAGAAAGACTCCATGTCATGTTCCCAGATGAGATAGACACACCAATGAGTGCTTATGCGAGAACACGATTTCAGAAATATAGAGGGCTGAAGAGCTTTCGAACCACATTGTGGGATCCCAAAGAAAACTTACCACTGGACTATGCAAGAATTTATCAGTTTGAGAACTTCCGTAAAACTAAAAGGAGAGTTATGAAAAGTACAGAAGAACTACAAGGTGTTTTACCAGGCTGGTATGTCACACTGTATATCGCAAATGTACCCAAAGAATTCATGGAGTCCTACACCGAGGGAAAGCCAGTTGTTGTGTTTAGTCCTCTGCAGCATGAGCAAAAGATGACAGTATGCAACTTTCTACTGCATCGCTACTCAGGTAATCAGGCTCCTCACAAGTCCAAAGAAAAGATGATTTTTCATGTGGGATATAGGCGTTTTATGGCAAGGCCCATATATTCACAACACACAAATGGAAACAAGCACAAGTTTGAAAAATTCCTCCCAAAAGAAGGTGTGTTTGTGGCCACTGTGTTTGCTCCAGTGATGTTTCCGCCGGCATCAGTACTGATGTTTCATGAGGCACCAAATGGACAACACAATCTACTTGCGACAGGTTCATTGCTCTCTGTTGACCCAGATCGTATCATTACAAAGAGAATCATTTTAAGTGGTCATCCATTCAAAATAAACCGCAAGATGGCTGTGGTGCGATATATGTTTTTCAACAGAGAGGATATCACTTGGTTTAAACCTGTTGAACTGAGAACCAAATGGGGCAGAAGAGGGCACATAAAGGAAGCTTTAGGTACACATGGTCACATGAAATGTGTCTTTGATGGTCAGCTAAAATCACAGGATACAGTGTTAATGAATCTGTACAAACGTGTTTTTCCCAAGTGGTATTTTGAATCCATTGTTAAATCCCCAGAACCAAGTACCACAGACTTCCAATATGTTTCTGTAGACATGGAGGACCTGAGTGATAATGGATTTGTGTAAAAGACTAGGATCACTTTACTAGTGTTAAATGCTTATTTGTTGGAGTTTTCTCATTTGATTTGTTTTATCATGATTGTGAGAGTAACTGTTCCAATGTGTATGAATTTGTTGACATTTGTTGTGACATTTACTGGCAATTGTTAAATATATGTTAAAAAATGTGAATTTTCTGTACAAATTAGGGTGACCACTAGTGCTGTAAGTCGTGAAGAAATACTAGAGTCGACGCATCGGAACTAATAGACGACGGTGAACCAATGAAAGTCGTACTAGTGTTGATCAAGGACTTAGAAGAAATACATTTTATTAATTAGCCGGTTTTAAATAAAAAAACGAATTTTTGTAGTTTGATCTTTGACCCTAGCCAATAAAGTACTGAATCTTGTGAGAATTTATATTTCCGGTTAAAATATTGAGGGAAGCAGCCATTGTTGTTTCCACTTGAAAGTCGTGACAACTTAAGAATGTGATTGCTTTCTTTAAAAACGCTAATTAATTTTTAAGATTTTATAAGGCAGGTAATATTTGGTGTACTATAATGGTTTTGAGGAAAAATCGATCTTTATAATCTATGAACCGACGCGTCGTAAATTCAACACTCATGACCGACTGACCAAGTCGAGCCGCGTCGTTACTGCACTAGTGACCACTGAAATTTGCTTTCAGGGTTCACAAAATGTATATTAGTTCACTGATTTTGACAATGCTGTTTTAAAATATCTATTGGATATACATGTCACAAAAAGTTAGAAATGTTATCAAGAATAATAATAAAAATTGTCATGGCTTTGGAAAAATCATACTGTAATACAAAACTGTAAATCTAAAATTTAAGAAAAGAAAAAAAAACTAAACTTGGGAAAAAACAAAAAAACACACGAGGTTTACTTTATGTCGAAAGTTTGAAATTTTTGCAGTGTGTAACAAGTGTACTTTGTAAATAGTAGGGCAGGGTCGGTAGCAGATTTTTCATTTCGGTATCCCGCCAGTGTAAAACCGTACCGATTCCGGGAAGTAAGATTCGCGAAAAGAAAACAATGAAGTTCTGAAAGAAATCACTATAAAAGTGCTTAAATATATAAAAATATTGGATAAAAGTTCATAATTTCTTCAGATTTGAGGTTTGTTTCTAATACTTTACGTTTTCTCACAATATTATATACTGACATTAGAAGTGTCGGCTGTAAAGTGTCACAACGGAGTTGAAGTGAATTGGTCTCGATACCGAGATACCGGTGTTACTGACCCTGCCCTAGTAAATAGTATGTTAAACTTACACTTGCACAAAACAGCCTGTTACACTGGTATAAGTGTACATTAACAGTTATTTGAATCTTCATACTAGCTTGTTTGAGTCTTCATAAATATTCCAGAAATTTAGGTAACAGTAACTGTTACAGTATTTTTCATTTTACACTGCAAGTTAGGCCCAATTCTGAGAGAAAGAAATTCTCAATAAATTTTGACCATATTAAATTTGGATCATACAGTTTGAGCATATGTTAGAAAATGTATTTGACTACCTTGGATTTGGCTGTGTTATAATGCCTCAGAAAAATTGAAACACTATCACAAATACATGAGAATTTTTTTCATCTTCTCCAGATCATTCAGGCCATGAATGTTTTCCATGGGGTACCAGTTAGATTTAGAACTAGTGTTGGGAATCGCCTCCAGTTTTCATGGTCGATTATTCGTCCATTTTTCCGAGCGATGATCGACCCATAATCGATTATTTTACTCCATTATTGTTTATTATTTAAGAAACACTTTCCGGGATAAAGTATAGGTCAATCTGGTAAGAATAACGGTGTTCCGACATTTAGAATCTACCGAAAGTACCCACTTCCTGTAAATATGGCGGTAGACATAAACAAACTTGAAATTCAAGACAAAACTGTCAGTTTATTAAGTAAAAATACCTAAAATATTTTCAAAATACGTGGATATTGATATAAATCAGGAAAGGTAAGATATAAGCTTAATAATCGATCATTAGAAAACGTCAGTGATCGACCGCGATTCTACACTGTCACCGACGATTAATCGAGCACACGTCTAATCGTCCACCCACTATTTAGAACCATGATCACAAATGTAGGAACCAAGCGAACACATGCCAATTGTGATATTGCTGGGACAGTGATACCCACAGTTGTGTCTGAAAGTGACCCACAAGATGATTTGTGTCAGCTGTAAAACTCCAGTGTAGATTTACTCAATCCTGTTCTGTAAGAACAACAAATTCTGAGTGTAAAGCATTTAATGCTTAAAACCTAACTGAATTTTATCTTACCAAAGGCCAGGGATTAACTGAAGAAATCTTGATCAGCTGCACTCTGCCAGATTTCTTCACTAGAATGGTCACACCATGGTGCCAGTCGTGATCTTCAAAGTACAAGTATCTGATAAAAAATATACTTTCAGCTTGGGGTTTAGCGGAATACACAAAATGTTTAAATGGGTAGTCTCTGAAGTTTAATATAGGAATAGGAAACAATGGGCTGAGGTTTAAAAAAAAAAAGTTTAAAAAACTTTTTTTTTCGTGTTTCTACAAAAATATTGCCTGAAATTAGATTTAAAAAATCTCTTCATTGATTTATTCTTCAGGGCTATTCAGACCTAGTGATATGATATTTGCCCACCTTTTTACCTTTCAAAGTCAATTGTATTACTCATTTTCACTGGTTAATGTCTATTTTATTATTGCGATTAAAGTTTAGAATTTATTGGGAGGCAGTGGGAAACAAAGTTCTGGGATTCCACAATCCCCAGCAAATTTGGTGTGGGCCTTTTTTACCATTTTCTCATTGACTATTGAAGGGATTTCGCTCACGTTTTGCATATATGTTCTAGGTCAAAAGTAGATTTTCTTGTGCGAGTATCAAGCCTGAATCTTAAATTTTTTTGTTATGAATTTTTGAAATAGTTTTTAATGCATTAAAATTAGTAAATCTCCTATAACTTGAAGAAAAGTATTGCATGTAGAGTGTTTTGTTAAAATATGTTCTTCAGCTACTTTTTCCAAAGCTACAACATGGTAGTTTTTCTCAATGGCAAAGTAATGGCTATGTGGTGACCTTTCAGTCAGGTCGCTGGGTCAGATTGTATGGCTAGTTCACATTGTACAAGTCTCGCATTGTTTTCAGAAATTCAGGCATCCCAGGGGAACCTTTTAAAAAGGTTTTAGCCTTTTTTTTTGCTAAAAAAAACTTTTTTTCTAATTTTTTCAAGAAAAACCTTTTTTTAAGCTGAAAAATGGCGTGAAAACCTTTTTTAACCTTTTTTTTCAAGCTAAAACCTTTTTTTCCCAGCAGTCAAATTTGTCGATGAAAATTAAATTTTATTGTGCATACATTTAATTGTACATACAGCTATAATTGAGTGTTTCAGACTGTTTGACTTTTGATTATATCATACAGTGAAGATGACATTGTGATACCAACAAAAATGTTTGGTCTGAGAGGAGTTAGCAGTCTGTAACAGCAGTTATCAGTCTCCAAGAAAACCTAAAAAGTAGGAAGGTCTACAGTTGTTATATTCCCAGCAGAAAGTTGGGATATCATGGTTTCATGTTAGTTGCTGTGCGTTTTGTGTGTCCGATAGCACTTTTATGGATTTCATTCAAACTTGGCACACACATGTATTTGGAGATGAACCGAATTTTAAGGTGACCTTAAACGCCCAATAATACAGAGGTTATGGCCACTTTAAGGGCAGAGGTGAACCTTTGGTCACTTAAAGCCCTCTAGGTCACAAACTATGTGGCTCATATGGCTAATTTTTTTTTCCGAGAACAAATTAATATATTCTTCTAAGTCTTCTTCCATGTGTTGAAAAATCAAGAATTTATATTAAGGTAAAAATTGTGTTTGAGGCCCATAAAATTTTTGCAGATTTTCTCTCCATTTTTCACATTTTGCCTTGTAATGGCAAGTCTAACTGGACTTAAACTGTAGTAAACATAAGTTCCATATAAGCTATGTCCAAATTTTATGAACTTTTTTCCATTTTAAGCCCTATAGCTTTCAAACTCTGTCCATCACCCACCTAATATCTTTTCTAATAATATATTAACATGTTCTTTTTCCATATGCCAAAAATCAAGGCTTAAAATTGATATTGAACCTGTGTATCATGCTCATAAAGACCCTATCCGGGGAAATTTTTCTGTTTTTTTTCACAAATTCTGCTTTCTAATTTAGAAATGAAAAGTCTGACCAGTGTCAAACTGTGCTAAATATAACTTGTATATGTGACCTTTGTCTAAAGCTCTGTAGTTTAAATTTTAAGGTCTCTAAAACATTCCCACCAATACCCATTTTCGGCACTCTTTACCACTTTTATGCGGTTTACCCAGCAAAAATCTCACCTAGGGACAGTTGTTCCTGTTTATATATGGCAACTTTAAAGTTAGTTGACATTTAGGTAATTTTTAAAGTCCATAAAGATGCCACCTGGTAACTTATTTTTCTGTATTTTTCATATGTTTTGATTATTTGGAAAGTGATTAATTATCTAGTTATGTAAAATTTTTCCTATTTTTGTTTTGTCTTGCTCATAACGTCTAAACTAACATAAACTAAGCTATTTCGCAAGTGAAGTTGCCCAGCCACTTTTTATGTAAAACATATTAAAATCTAAGCTTTTTAGCTGTAATACTTATTGAGTATTGGAGGTATTTAAATTTAAACCAGAATTTGACCTGTGTACTGTGACAAATATCAGCTTTTTTTCTGGCAGCCTTTTCCTTTCAATATCTACTTTCCCCCTTGTATTAAACTGTATTTTGGTATGCATATTCCTTCAAGATATATCCCTTAATGAGTGGTGCTTCTGTTTGCATAAACTGTGAGGGGAAGTGGGACGAGGTGGTTCTACAGCCTCGAAATGTGAAAACAACCCATAGGAAATCATGTCCTACCAATCTATTGCAAGTGTCAGATTTGATCTTTGTTCCCTGCATCAAGGTTCAGTTAGGTCATCATATTGAAGGGGGCCTTTTATCTCCCTTATTATTGCTCCCTTGGCTTTTCATGGTCAGACTGCCTCCACCTTTTCTTAATATCTGGTGGGACGTAAATGCCGCAGCAGTGGTCTTGTTACACAAAATAGCTAAAGTGGCTAGGAAAGCTTGCCTGAGAGTTTGGAGTTGTTTTGAAAACAAAATGGCTGCCATATCACATCTTTAATGTCAAATGGGGCCGAATCATGGGTGTCATATCAAGAAGGCCTAAAATCTCCCTTATCATTGGTCCTAGCTGTTTGGAATGAGGAAACAACTTGTAGAAAATCGTGGTGTGCTGATCTTTTGCAAGTGTCAGATTTTGAACTTTGACCTCTGCTGCAAGGTCATGTAGGATCATCATGCTAAAAAAATCTTATATCTCCCTTATAATTGGCTCTAGGGCTTCAAAATGTGAAAACAACTCATAAGAAATCATGGCCTGTGAATCTTACATTTGACAACATCTCATGGGTTCTGTAGTCTTACAACTGAAGTTGTTTCTAAAGTTTTCTCAAATCTCAGTGTTGTTGCCCATTTAGTTGTACCTGTGGGCTGGGGTTCTTGCCTGCTGATGCTGGCCTTTTTTCTATTAATAAGAAAGAAATCCAAAATTCTTCAGATATAAGTCAATCTCCTCTGAAATCCAATCACAGTATTTTATGGTATTTCATCTCCACCAATATATTAAAGGCATACAATCCCCACAAAACTTTTCTCCACTGATTTAGATTATACAGAAATAGGATCATTTAAGGATCAGTCTTATCAGTGTAGGAAGATTGACTAAAAATAATGAAAAATGATTTATAGTACTTGTGCATCACACAAAGTTAGTGCTACAGTCAATCTCCTCTGAAGTCTAATCACAGTATTTTATGGTATTTCATCTCTCCACCAATATATTAAAGGCATACAATCCCCACAAAACTTTTTTCCACTGTTTTAGATTATATAGAAATAGGATCATTTAAGGATCAATCTTATCATTGTAGGAAGATTGACTAAAAATCATGAAAAATTATTTATAGTACTTGTGCATCACACAAAGTTAGTGCTACAAAAATACTCAATGAATGTCTGTGGTGTTGAGAGATGGTCTGTCTTGATATTTGTTAGTGCCAAGTTGTTGCAATTTAGTTGTTATTGGTGGAAGGTAAATCTCTTTCAAAAATTATGCTTATGGCCTTACAACTAATAAAATGAATTGATCTTTCAGAATTGTTATTTCAAAACAATGTGAGTGCAATATTAATCGGGGGGGGGGGAACCTTTTTTTTCAGATTTAAAACCTTTTTTTCTTCTAAAATAGCCTTTTAAAAAACCTTTTTTTCCGTTAAAATTCACTGGGATGCCTGGAAATTCAAGATGTGAACCAGGTTCAGTAGGTTTTTAAAATAATAGCCACTAACAATGAGGCTTGGTATCAAAAGGACTCCTATGAATAAATATTGAGAAGTTTCAGCAATTAATAAAGACAAATCATTAAAAAAATCAATGATATAATTTATTTGATTCAAAATAAATGTCACGCACACCAATATAAAAATTGGTTCAATCAGCGTTTCTTAAAAATATAATGCACACCAATGTGACAGTTGGTTGTCCTTGCATTTATAACAATATAAAACACAATAAATACAGCAGATAACCTCTTAAGAGCAAATCCTCCTAATAAATAATTTACTTTCTGAGGGTATTCATAAATTATAATCCTACATTTAAAAGAAAATACCCCACAAAAATTAATATATAAGCATGAATTCTATCTTTCAGTTAAATATCAAAAGCCTAGTAGCCGAAGGTTGTTTCTAATGTACGAGTCGGTGGATTCTTTTCTGATCACGCCGTTGTTCATGGTCAGCTTGATTTTGCCAGTCCCACTGCACCCAAGTCAAACACAATCACCTTTCGAAGGTATCATAAGATAAACATGCAGAGTCTGATCTGTGATCTCAAAAAGTGTTCATTTGTTGCAAGTCCTGGCAGTACCGTTAGTGCACTTCATGACCAATACACAAGGGATCTGAGTAACTTGCTCGATAAACACGCTCCTCTGGTCACTCGTACCTTCACCAAAGGTGCTGCAGGTTGGCTATCAGACACGTACTTGCAGGCCAAAGCAGTCAGGCGTCAATTTGAACGGTTCTGGCGGAAAGACAAGTCTCCACAAAATAGGGCTAGACTCGGTAAACAAATTGCTAGGTGCAACGCCATAATTACTAAGGATAAGACCAACTATTTCAGGAACCTCATTAGTGACAATGCTCACGATTCTAAGAAACTGTGGCAGATTCTACGCTCAGTCCTGCACTCTGTTCCTGAGAAGGTACTCCCCTCTCATGCCTCTCAGATATGCCTTGCCAATCGTTTTGTCACTTTTTTCTCAGATAAAATCAGAAAAATCAGGGACTCCTTTACTAACACTGACTCCTTCACTCTTCCTGCTCCTTCAGATGTACCCAAATTTGACCTTTTTAAAGCAGTTTCTGAGGATGAAGTACGGAAAGTAATTACCAAGTCACCAACCAAATCTTGCCTCCTTGATCCATGGCCTACTTTCCTAGTTAAAGAATGTTTGGATATTCTCCTCCCCTCAGTTACTAAACTTGTCAACTGTTCTCTAACTGAAGGTGCTGTCCCGGGTGGTTTAAAAAAGGCTATTGTCTCTCCTCTGATTAAAAAGTCTTCACTACCACCGGATGAATTAAAAAACTACTGACCTGTCTCTGGCTTGAGTTTCATCTCCAAACTTGTTGAGCGTGTAGTTGCTTCGCAGTTAAATGACCATGTTGCCTGTAACGGACTTGAAAATGTCAGTCAATCAGCCTATAAGCAAGGTCACTCGACCGAAACTGCACTACTGTCTATTAAAAATGAAGTCCACCTTGCTTGCTAGAGGTGAAGCTACTGCTGTTGTTCTCTTGGACCAATCAGCAGCATTTGACACCATTGATCATGGTACGCTTATTGAGTGTTTGAGTTCCTGGTTTGGTGTTGGAGGCGTGGTTCTAAACTGGTTCAAGTCGTACCTCTGTGACCGCTATCAGTGCATCAAGATTGGTTCTGTTTTATCCGATGCTAAAAGGCTATTGTACGGTGTGCCCCAGGGCTCTGTCCTGGGGCCGATCTTGTTATCATTATACACTACCCCCCTCAGTAAAGTTATTCAAAATCATCCTGGCATATGTTTCCACTTTTATGCCGACGACACACAGTTATATGTTCATCTCACACATAACCATGCCACTCAGGCCTTTGATAGACTGAAAAACTGCTTGGATGATGTCAGAAAGTGGCTTTCTGCAAATAAGCTTAAACTAAATCCAGACAAGACAGAATTTATTCTGTTTGGCTCAAGAAATGTCCGCACAAAACTCAGGAAATTTTTCCCAGTTAATATACTTGGCAACCTCCTTTCACCTGTTGATGCAATTAAGAACTTAGGTGTCTGGTTTGACTCTGATTTTTCCTTCTCTTGCCATGTCAGGAATACCTGTAAGGCTAGTTTTGTTCATATCAGGGATTTAAAGCGACTCCGAGGATATCTTACACGTGAAGCTGCTCTTTTAGCTGCAAATGCCTTGGTGGGAAGTCGTCTTGACTACTGTAATTCCTTGTTCAGAGGTCTCTCTGCTCTAGACATTCGGAGGCTCCAATGTGTTCAGAACAGTCTTGCAAGAATTGTGGCTAATACCACCAAATACTCACATATCACTTCTGTAAGAAAGAGTCTTCATTGGCTGCCTGTCTTGCATTGCTCTGTCTTCAAGACAGCCCTGTTGGTGTACAAGTTTCTACATAGTGGCCATCCAAAATACTTTGAACCTTTCCTTAAACCCAGGCATAGTGTGTATAGAACACGCAGAAGTCAATCTGATGGTGTGCTGCTTGAGGTCCCTCATTGTGCTTCAATATATAAGTCTAAAAAGCATTTTGGCCTTAGCTTTGCATACGATGCCCCAAGGATTTGGAATGATCTTCCTGATGATGTACGCTCAGCTAAATCTCTCTCCTCATTCAGAAAAAAGTTGAAAACTTACCTCTTTGAAAAAGCTTACCCACCCTAGATTATCCCTAGTTTTTCATTTTGTCTCTCCGTGGTGTCGACCCCTGCAATGTCCCTGATTTAACGATTACGATCTCTGATTTTGGCTTTCTGCGTCTTAGAGTCTATCATTAGATAGAGATTAAGCGCTATAAAAGTACTATTAGAATTAGAATTAGAAGAATTAGCCCAAATAAGGGTGCAGATCAATAATATAATTAAAATCTAATCCTAAATCCTCATAATAATTCAGTACAAATGAACTACTTCCCAGTTACTACAGATAAATCAAAATATCATAGTAAGATTTCCAAATAAGGAGGAAAATAAGGTGAAGGCCACTTCAATTCAATACAAATCACGGTAATACATAAAAATAATTAAATATTCACCTTTTGCTTCATGCAACATGTTTATTCAGTTGATTCAAATCGATTGATAGCTTTTAATACCAAGATGTTGGCCCAGCAACTCTGACTATTTTGAAACAGTTCTTCAGAGTTTTGCTCACGGTTGTCGGACAACCAAAACAACCAAATCTCCGGATCCGATGTCCTTATATAGATTCGAAACGTATCCCACAATGCTTTGCGAGGGCACCGGAGTACACTGAAGAACAACGAGAGCAAGTATTTCAAAATCTTGCTGCATAACGTTAATCTCACGAGAATAAAATAAAAAGACAAATATATTTGTTTCTAACATCTTAAACCCAATATTTTATTGCGTTAATACATCCTATCCAATGGACAATTGCTAATCCGGTCAGCACAGATCGGCCTGCCAAACGCCAGAAAAAGACGTCCTGTGTCTCCACCGGCCGGCTGGCCCTAGTACTGTGCACTCGCAAGGTGGCGCATCGTACTTCCTTCCTGTCTAGACAGAGTGATGTCATAGCATCTTTTTTGTTTGGCGCGTGTACTGTGCAGAAGTGTTTTCAACATCTCCAGAGTTTTAAAGAAAAAGTGTGCATTATGACGGATTTTCAACCTCATAGTTTATTGTTGAAGTGTTCTCTACATATCAAGCACGGATATACATTTAAAATCTGCTGGAAACGCTCCCTAGCTGACTCAATTTAGTATTGATGATAGGGCAGTACGCCATGAGAAATATAAGGCAGCTATTTTTCTAGTTTCCTCCCATTCAACAATTTTGTTGTTAGGGGCAGATCGACAAGATAGAAAAATACTGGATACACTATTTACAAGGTAATTAAGCGTCCCTGAAAAGGGTGCTTATTTGGTTTCGTGTCAGTTTCCTCGCCGCCGCCGCATTATGGTCTCCCTTGAATATCTCCCTTATTATTGGAAGCTTTTTAACCATATTTGGCAGTTATATACCTTAGGCGTGGGAAAATTTTTCCACATGCTTAAATTTGACCTTTGATCTTTATCAAGGTCACATGATCAAAAAATAGTTTTTTCGGCTACACCCGCCCGTCATCGCAGTTCAGGAAAATCTACTGACCGCAGAGGCTTGTAACTTCATACATGTGTTCATACTATCAAAAACGCGAGCTGATTAGATTTTGGGAGCAATCCGATGAAAATTACCCGATTTATGGGCGATTTTCTCACAGGTACCAATCAGAAAGCTTAAAATTCATGTGAACCCTCCTATTATCTTCTTAAGTACATGTATTGCATTTAGAGCCATAAAATGTATTGGGAGGTAGTAGAAAACCATATGTGGAGAGTCTAGAAAGCAAGTCAAATTTCCCCTCCGACCCCCATGTAGGGGTCAAACTGGGGTCATAAAATAGCCAATTTCGTCTTTTTCCCTTATATCTCCTTTATTCTTGCTTCTACAGCTTGAGAATGTATTAAGAGGTATTGGGAAACCATATGTGAAGAGTCAAGATAGCAGGTCAGATTTACCCCCAGACCCCCCCCCCCCCCCCCCCCCCTTATGGGTCAAACTGGAGTCATAAAATAGCTGATTTGGTGTTTTTGCCTTTTATCTCCTTTATTCTTGCTTTTACAGCTTTAGAATGTATTAAGAGGTATTGGGAAACCTTATGTGAAGAGTGTAGATAGCTGGTCAGATTTACCCCTGGACCCCCCCTTATGGGTCAAACTGAGGTCATAAAATTGCCTATTTTGTGTTTTCGCCTTTTATCTCCTTTATTCTTGCTTTTACAGCTTTAGAATGTATTAAGAGGTATTGGGAAACCATATGTGAAGAGTCTAGATAGCTGGTCAGATTTACCTCCGGATCCCCCCTTATGGGTCAAACTGGGGTGATACAATAGCCGATTTTGTGTTTTGGCCTTACATCTCCTTTATTCTTGCTTTTACAACTTTAGAATGTATTAAGAGGTATTGGGAAACCATATGTGAAGAGTCTAGATAGCTGGTCAGATTTACCTCCGGATCCCCCCTTATGGGTCAAACTGGGGTGATACAACAGCCGATTTTGTGTTTTGGCCTTGCATCTCCTTTATTCTTGCTTTTACAGCTTTAGAATGTATTAAGAGGTATTGGGAAACCATATGTGAAGAGTCTAGATAGCTGGTCAGATTTACCCCCCCCCCCCCCCCCCATGGGTCAAACTGGGGTCATAAAATAGCCGATTTTGTGTTTTTGCCTTATATCTCCTTTATTCTTGCTTTTAGAGTTTATAATGTATTAAGAGGTATTGGGAAACCTTATGTGAAGAGTCTAGATAGCTGGTCAGATTTACCTCCGGATCCTCCCTTATGGGTCAAACTGGGGTGATGAAATAGCCGATTTTGTGTTTTGGCCTTACATCTCCTTTATTCTTGCTTTTACAACTTTAGAATGTATTAAGAGGTATTGGGAAACCATATGTGAAGAGTCTAGATAGCTGGTCAGATTTACCTCCGGATCCCCCCTTATGGGTCAAACTGGGGTGATACAACAGCCGATTTTGTGTTTTGGCCTTACATCTCCTTTATTCTTGCTTTTACAGCTTTAGAATGTATTAAGAGGTATTGGGAAACCATATGTGAAGAGTCTAGATGGCTGGTCAGATTTACCCCCTGACACACACACACACACACACACACACACACCCCATATGGGTCAAACTGGGGGTCATAAAATAGCCGATTTGGTGTTTTGGCCTCTTATCTCCTTTATTCTTGCTTTTAGAGTTTTAGAATGTATTAAGAGGTATTGGAAACCTTATGTGATGAGTCTAGATAGCTGGTCAGATTTACCCCCTGATCACCCCTTTTGGGTCAAATTGGGGTCATAAAATAGCCGATTTTGTGTTTTTGCCTTTTATTATGTCCATCCCACTGGGGGTGGACATATTATTTTTGCTTTTTCCGCCGTCCGCCGTCCCACTTGGTTTCCAGACATTTTAGGCAACAGTTCTTATCCTATCTTTACCAAATTTGGCATGCAGGTTTATTGGGTTAATAGCTTGTATGGGATTGCTTTTGGTGATGATAGCTCTATAGCTAACTGAGTAATAGCTACTTTGCTACTTTTGAGTAGCTCTTTGGTTTCCAGACATTTTAAGGAATGCTATTAAGCCTAGCTTTCTGAAATTTGGTATGGAGGTTCATTGGGTTAATAGCTTGTATGGGATTGCTTTTGGGGGGAATTGCTTCATAGATGAGTGAGTAATAAATGAGTAATTAGCTATTTTGAATACTGAAAAAGGCAAATGTGCTCATATCTCCTAAACCGAGATAGAGCGATTTCGTCGAAATTTTCGACCCACAGGGTATCTAAGGAATGTACTCTTTGCAATTTTCAAAAAAATTTCCCCTCCCCAAAAATGGCGGCCATTTTGAATTTTCGAATTTTTGCCAAAAATGGCAAAACACAAATTTGCTTCTATCTCCTTAACCGTGCGAGATAGAGCGATTTCGTCGAAATTTTCGATCCACAGGGAATCTACGGAATGTACTCTTTGCAATTTTCAAAAAATTTTCCCCTCCCCAAGAATGGCGGCCATTTTGATTTTTCGAATTTTTGCCCAAAATGGCAAAACACAAATTTCCTTCTATCTCCTTAACCGTGCGAGATAGAGCGATTTCGTCAAAATTTTCGACCCACAGGGTATCTAAAGAATGTAGTCCTTGCAATTTTCAAAAAATTTTCCCCTCCCCAAAAATGGCGGCCATTTTGAATTTTCGAATTTTTGCCAAAAATGGCAAAACACAAATTTGCTTCTATCTCCTTAACCGTGCGAGATAGAGCGATTTCGTCGAAATTTTCGACCCACAGGGTATCTAAGGAATGTAATCTTTGAAATTTTCAAAAAATTTTCCCCTCCGCCGAAATGGCGGCCATTTTGAATTTTGGAATTTTTGCCAAAAATGGCAAAACACAAATTTGCTTCTATCTCCTTAACGGTGCAAGATAGAGCGATTTCGTCGAAATTTTCGATCCACAGGGTATCTAAGGAATGTAATCTTTGCAATTTTCAAAAACATTTCCCCTCCCCAAAAATGGCGGCCATTTTGAATTTTCGAATTTTTGCCCAAAATGGCAAAAGACAAATTTGCTCTATCTCCTTAACTGTGTGAGATACAGCGATTTCGTCGAAATTTTCGACCCACAGGGTATCTAAGGAATGTACTCTTTGCAATTTTCAAAAAATTTTCCCCTCCCCAAAATTGGCGGCCATTTGGAATTTTCGAATTTTTGCCAAAAATGGCAAAACACAAATTTGCTTCTATCTCCTTAACCGTGCGAGATTGAGTGATTTCGTCGAAATTTTCAACCCACAGGGTATCTAAGGAATGTACTCTTTGCAATTTTCAAAAAATTTTCCCCTCCCCAAAAATGGCGGCCATTTTGATTTTTCGAATTTTTGCCAAAAATAGAAAAACAGGAATTTGCTTCTATCTTCTTAACCATGCAAGATAGAGTGATTTCGTCAAAATTTTCGACCCAACCAATGCAAAAAGGCATGAAGCTGAAATAATTTACATCTACACTAATAAATATTTAAGCATCATTGATATATTTTACAAATGAAACAGGGTCTTGTAAGACTACTGTACAATTTTGGCAAAAGGTTCATGGGGTGGACATTACACATGATAATGTGTGTTCTTCTATGCTATCCTGTTTCTATTTGCGTCGACTATCAACAGGGCGTCCTATTTCTAGTCTCATTTGTTCTTGCTTTTAGAGCTTTAGAATGTATTAAGAGGTATTGGGAAAACTTATGTGAAGAGTCTAGATAGCCGTTCACATTTACCCCCTGACCCCCCCTTATGGATCAAACTGGGGCCATGAAATAGTCAATTTTGTGTTTTTGCCTTACATCTATTTTATTCTTGCTTTCAGAGATTTACGATGTATTAAGAGGTATTGGGAAACCTTATGTGATGAGTCTAGATAGCCGGTCAGATTTACCCCCCCCCCCCCCCCCCCCCCCTCCACTCCGCTATGGGTTGAATTGCAGTCATGAAATAGCCGAATTTGTGTTTTTGCCTTACATCTACTTTAGTCTTGCTTCTACAGCTTTAGAATGTATTAAGAGGTATTGGGAAACCTTATGTAAAGAGTCTAGATAGCCGGTCAGATTTACCCCCTGACCCTCCCTTATGGATCAAACTGGGGTCATAAAATAGCCGATTTTCAATTATATCTAAATAGAAATGAGCATTATTCATAAGATATAAATAGGCTTGTGGGAACATTGACCTTTTATTTACTCATTGGGATAGATGTGGTCACAGCATTGTGTCATAAACTTCTTGCCTTTCCAAAGGCTCAAATTTTACTATGCCTTTTTCTAAAATGTAAATAGGTATATGGCATTTATAAAGCACTGTTACTCTTTAATTAAGTAGTTTTATGGTGTAATTTTCAACCTATTATAAGTATTGATGCTTTATGCTTTCAGAGCCAGAGCATTTATTCAATTAACTTTTCACAATTTATAACCATAGAAAACAAAATAAAGCTTAAATTTTTCTTTCATGTTAATGCATAAACTTCCACACTGTCTGCTTAACTTTCACTTCTTCTCTCAGCATTGCATGTTTTTATTTTCAAAAACCTTTTTCTACTGTATATTATTTTGCGGTGAACCTTTTTGGGATGCTTAGTTTTTGTTAGCAAAAACATTCTTCTAGTTTTATCCGTGTCTTTATTTGAATGTACCTCTACAGTTCACCAGCGAAACGCCAGTCTTAAGTATTTACAACAAGAAGGAATCCCCATCAGAAGAGCATGAAGTGCGTTCTTTTAAACGTATACTGACATAGAAGGAATTTCATCTTCAGTCACTCAGTACCACCCTTGTGGACCCGGCACGTGTGTCGGTAATAAGGGCAGTGGATGGCCAGGACACTGGTTTGAGTGCACAGCCGGCTGCGAAAGAAGAACCGACTTCAGACTGGCACCGACCAGGACTTTCATCTTCAGAGCGCACTGGTCCAGGCTTCTCTGCTTTTACAGCATCAGCCGACCGGCCAGCTCAAAGAACGCAACCTCTGACGTCATCTACACGCAGCTGGTCACGTGATTCACCGACCAGGTCACGAAGCTAATCACGTGATTCACCGACCAAGAAGGTCAGAAGTGCATTCTTCAGAACTCACGTCTACTGTGATTCCAGTCCCTGCCTTGCAGACCCAGCCCTGTTGTCGGTAGTGGGGTTTGTGGACTAGCAGAATGCTCAGACCGACCTTCTTCAGAGTGCACTGGTACTGACTTCTCTGCTGGTACTGACTTCTCTACCAGCCAGCTCCAGCTGACCACACAACCAACTGTTGTCGGTAGTGGAATTTTTTTGTGGATGGTAAAAATACTATTAAGTTCCCGGTTGAGTTCAGTCTTTATGCTCATGTCTACTGTGATTCCAGTTCTAGTTACTGAAATTCACCTCCAGAGCGCACTGGTACAGACTTCTCTGCTACAAGCATCAGTCAACCAGCCAGTTCACGTTTACTGTGGTAAAAGGAAAGAATGCGATCAGTGACGTCATCTCCCCAAAGCTGGTCACATGATTCACCGACCGGCAATTCTTTCTACATATCGCTACTGCGTTCTTCACAACTTACTGTGATACCAGTCCCTCTCTCATGGACCCGGCCTTTGTTGTCAGTAGTGGAGTTTGTGGATGAGCAGAATACTGTGCATTTGCCTGTTTATGTATCAAAAAAGAACGCGACAACTGACGAGCTGGTCACGTGACACGCCAACCAACAATTGCTTCTAAAAATAGCTCAGAAGGGCTTTCCCAGCAACTGTCAAATCTACAAATAAGATGTGCGCTTAAAAGAAATACTTTAATTAATGGAGGAAACGTGCAGTATGAATTCAATACAAAAGATAGTTGTAAACTTTCTTCAGCAACTGGTTACAGAGTGTACCGACCGGGTACTGGCTACACAACCTTGTACAGTTGCTTCAACAACTGGTTACAGTGTACCGGCTACACAGCCTGCACTGAACAGCTTGCTTCATATTAGCCGGTTACAGAGCCTTCCTGCCTATTACCAACCAGGACCAAGAATCACCAACCCAAAGGTCTTCTACCAGCTGGCCACTCCTCATCAGCAAGCCTATTCACCGGCCTAAGACTGATGACAGGCCTAATAATGTGTAGTCCCTAACAGGAAGTTTTTCCTACACAGAAACTGCTTCAACCGGTTACAGAGCTCACTAACCGGTTACCGGCTATACAGTTTTCACTGAGCAGTTTTGCTTCACACCAGCTAGTTACAGAGACTACCGACCTGCTATCAGGTGCAATTACTGTCTTGCCCCTTTTACTGTCTTTTCCCCTGGTTTCAGAGGACCGAAACCAACCGGCAGACCCACCTGGGGATCACCTAGTTAGTAGACCAGTAACTAAATTCAATGGTCAGCCTAGCCTACCAGTTTTACTGGTTACAGTATCACAGGCTACAGGGAATTACTGTGGCCAAAATTGCTGGTTACAGAGAAAACAAATGGGTCCTTTGAACAGCAAGAGAAAAGGTGGTCCAAACGGGTTTTCATTGTATCCGGTCAGGGGTCAGCCATCATACAAATGACAATGTGTACATGCTCCACCTTACAGGCGGCTGGCCCGGGGACCACCGAACTGGACCACAGCAAGAACAGATGGACTGTTGACTGGTTTCATTGTCACCAGGCCGGACCAATGTTTGGAGAGACAGTAAATGTTTCTTTCAGTCTACCAATGTCCCAAATGTTGCACTAAATTTACCTGAAGGGGCCAGACAAAATCACGTTTTGGAACTTAGGAAACCTTGGGAGCTGGACCCTAGGTAGTACAATTTTGAAGGAGGGCTACACCCTCCCTTTCCAGTCCAGACCAGGCTTACAAGGACCCTGAACATCATAAGCTGCTATGTCAATCCCCACAGGAACCTCTACTGGTTGCAGACATTATATCAGCTTATGGACACAACAAAAAAAAAAAAAAAAAAATGGAGACACCGGAAACCATCAAAACCTCCCTCCAACAAGAGGAGTGGGTTACCTCTATAGTTTTCAAGGATGCCTACTTCCATATACCAATACAGGAACAGTCCAGGAAATATCTGAGATTTCATGTACAGGGTCGGACGTACCAGTTCAAGGCACTGCCATTCGGTTTGTCCACAGCACCCATGGAGTTCACTGTAGTAGCAAAGGAGGTGAAACTGATGGCCATACACTAGGGTATAAGAATCCACCAGTACCTAAATGACTGGTTGGTGAGAGCCACATCCCACCAGGTTTGTCTCCAGCATACACAAGATCTAGTGAAAATTTGCCAAGAATTAAGTTGGCTGGTGAATTTAGAAAAATCAGAACTGGAACCAAAGCAGGTCTTCGACCTTGTAGGTTACAGTTTGACCTCAGAGCCGGTCGGGTCCGACCGACACCGGACCGTTGGCAGAACCTTCAGGACAAATACTAGAAGTACTGTCACTACCGGCTTGTCCGGTCCAGCAGTTCATGTCTCTGATAGGTTTACTAACAGCTACAGAAAAGCAAGTTCACCTAGGCCAACTTCATATGAGACCCATACAGTGGCATCTCAAAAACAGGGTACCAGAGTCACTAAAAAAGGTGATTCCAATACCAAGGTCCTTGCACCCACATTTACAATGGTGGCTGCAAGAGAACAATGTCTTTACAGGCCAACCATTACACCCAGTTAAACATGCTCTGCAAATCTTTACAGATGCATCAAAAGAAAGGTGGGGCACTCACTTAAATGAACGCACTGCAAGAGGCACCTGGTCCCTTCCGGAAAGCAAGTTGCATATCAATTACCTAGAACTCAAGGCAGCCTTTCTAGCCTTAAAAGAGTTCCAAGACCTCTGCATACACAAGATAGTACTTGTAGCGACAGACAACACCACAGTGGTGTCCTACATAAACAAGGAAGGAGGCATGAGGTCGGGCCCACTTTGTGCTCTACTAAGGAGAATCTTGACCTGGTGCACCAGAAATCAAGTAACTCTCAAAGCCCGACACATTCCAGGCCGGCTGAATGTGGTAGCAGACAAGCTATCCAGGCTAGGCTAGACCATCCAAACAGAGTGGTCTCTCCTTCAGGAGGTCTTCCAAGCAATATGCAGCAGGTGGCACCGGCCTCAAAGAGACCTATTTGCCACGAGGTTCAACAACAAGTTGCCCTTGTTTGTGTCACCGGTACCAGATTCCCTGGCCACAGCAGTGGATGCACTAAGTCTGCCATGGGAGGA
The DNA here is from genome assembly GCA_964017235.1 of Sabellastarte sp. h YS-2021. NCBI lineage: Eukaryota > Metazoa > Annelida > Polychaeta > Sabellida > Sabellidae > Sabellastarte > Sabellastarte sp. h YS-2021. Next base: position 89,981,311 of record OZ024931.1, read on the forward strand.
TCTGGATGCATATGCCTTCCCACCAGCAGCCATCTTGGGCAAAGTGGTGGAGAAGTTGCAGGACTCCATGCAAAATAATCATTCTGATTGCTCCGGGGTGACCCAACATGCCTTGGTGTTGGGACCTAGTGACCATGTCCAGTCAGATCCCACTGAGCCTGCCCTTCTGGCCCAACCTGTTAACGCAGCCCTTCAGTCAGATCCCTCACAGAAATCTGACAAACCTAAATCTCCATGCATGGCTCCTAGAGCCACATCAATCAATGAGCAGGGCTTCTCTGAAGCAGTGGCAGCAAGAATTGAGGCTCCTCAAAGATGATCAACCAGATCAATCTATGAGGCAAAGTGGACCATTTTTTACAAAGTGGTGCGTCACTAATCAGGTGGACTTCAGGGCACCCCCTTGTAAAGTCAGTTGCTGACTTCCTTAAGTACCTATTGAGGACAGGAAGCTACAGCCCAGCACCATTGATGGTTACAGGTCAGCCATTGCTGATAAACTGGGAATATCACCCTTCAACATCAGCAAGGACGAAAATCTCACTCGTGTCCTGGATAGTTTCCATAGAGACGGACCCAAAGGCAGGAGGGGAATCCCCTCCTGGAACCTCTCACTGGTCTTGCACCAGCTGACTAAGGCTCCGTTTGAACCAATTAAGGGGTCCTCCTTGAAGCATTTGACCTTCAAGATGGTTTTCCTCTTGGCCCTTGTGTCGGGCAAGCGCAGAAGTGAGATTCATGCTTGGCAGAATAGGAATATTAGAAACCAATCTGATTGGTCAAAGGTGTCCCTGTATCCATCACCCTGCTTTCCTTCCAAGAATCAGCTGGCCAAAGAGGCTCCAGACAGTGTGGCCCCAGTGGTTATACCAGCCCTGGCCCCCAACTCTGGATAGATCCCTCAAGTGTGACAGGTCCCTCTTTCCGGTTAGAGCATTACGCTACTATTTGGACAGGACCTCAGGCAGAATAAGGAGGTGGTTTTTGTCTCCTTTAAGAAAGGTTTCAACAAAGATATCTCACCTGCCTCCTCTTGGATCAAGCAGACTGTGATCCTATGTTATGAGCTCTCTGACCAGGAGGCCCACTCTTTACATCAGGTTGATTTTGTTTATTTGGGGTTTAACGTCGCTTTCAACACTGTACAGGTCATATCACGACGGGTAGTTGGAAGGGCAGAGGAAACCAGTACATAGAGTTCGCTAGGGTTGTGTACTGTAAACTGCCGACCAACGGCAAGCAACTACCAGCTTTCCCACTTGAGCCCGTGCGGGGATCGAACCCCGGCCTCAGAGGTGGGAGGCGAGAATGTTACCACTCTGCCACTTTACATCAGGTTGAAGCCCATGTCAGGGCCTTTGCTGCTCCTAAGGTCTTCCAGTCGGGAGACTCCTTAGTTCCAATCTTGTCAGCCTGCCACTGAAAGTCACATAATAGTTTCACACAGTTCTAGCTGAAGGGTGTGGCTTGGGCTGACTCCGAGCTTTACCAATTGGACTCGGTATTGGCTGCTCAGCAGATCCACAAGTGGCCCTTAGATTGAGGAGATTTGTATATATGTACATAGTGTAAACAGTTCTACATGTACATAGCATAAAAAAAAAAGTGTGACGTTCTTCCTTCGGGAGGTTTACTTGCATTCTGGGACTGAACTCATCCCTCTCTTCCCCTACCTCTGACGTTTGGTGGGCTGGTCTGTGGCGACCGGATTAGCAATTGTCCATTGGATAGGGTATTAACTTATAAAAATTTAATTTACTTATTAAATTTGCAATTCTGCAATATTTTATTGTAAAATCGCTTTACACCGTCTTAAAAACGTCTTCTATCATGAGCGATAAAAGGGTGAGTTTACCATCTACACCAAGCAGCTTGCGATCGCGAATTCCTGTTAAAAAATTTGCGAGAATCCGCGAGGTTCACCTCAGCTACTTTCGGACTTTTCAGTAACTTCCATAATGAGTAAAATCAGATGCAACTTGAAAGCTTTTGCATTTAGAGAATTTGTTGATTCAGTACGGTCACGCCGCCGCCGCAGAGATTTTCTTTCGGACGCGATAACTTAAAATATTTTAGTTAGACCTTTCAAATTTGGTATGTGGGTATATATGGGCAATACGACAAAACACTATTGTTTTGTGACCTTGACCTTCAGTTTCAAGGTCATTTGTAGCCTCTTAAAGGTCAGATTTTGGCCATTTTTTCACCTTTTGGCCCATTTCTCTTATACAGAAAGTTAGATCATCGTATGGCTGGTATATATAATACATATGCATGTCCTTTGCAAGCATGCAGAAATTTGACCTTGAAGCTCATCATTGAAGGTCATCCACAGACCGCCAAAGTACCTCACCGAGGCCATTTTTGGCCTTTTTATGTCAGCTGACTTGTCAGTCAGCTGACATTATGTCGTCACTCTGCGGCGTGGGCGTACGCGTCCGCGTGAACAACTTCATCTCCAAAACTACAAGGCCTAGAGACATGCTGTTTTTTTTAAAAGATACCTTATCTATCGAGGATGAAAAATTGTTCAAGGCATGCAAATCTGTCTGTTCGTCTGTTTGCTAGAGACATTACAAGGGAGGTACCCCCACCAAAAGTGTGAAAATTTCAACTTTTTATCACAATTTTCTCAGTGACTATTGCAGGCATTTCTCTCATATCTTGCATATATGTACTAGGCCAGAGATAGATTCTCTTGTGTGAGTATGAGACCTGGATCTGTCTTAGTTTTTTTTAAATACATTTTTTTAATAATTTTTAATGCATTAAAATTCATGAAATCATGCACTAAATCACTTATAACTTGAAAAGTGTTGCATTTAGAGCATTTTGTTAAAATATGTTATTCAGCTACTTTTTTCATAGCTACAACATGGTGAGTAACTTGGGTGTCTGTCTCAATAGCTAAGTGAGTAATAGCTACTTTTGGGCTTTTCAGTAACTACCATCTTGAGTAAAATCACTTGTAACTTGAAAACTATTGCATTTAGAGAATTTCGTATAAATATGTTATTCAGCTACTTTTGGGTCAGCTATAACATAGTCAAATTTCAGACCTGTAGCTCATGGCATAGCTGAGTAATAGCTACTTTTAGGTTATCACTGTTGAATAAATCACTGATAACTTGAAAACTATTGCATTTGGAGTATTTTGTTTCAATATGTTATTCACCTATTTTGGGGTCAGCTATAACATAGTAAAATTTCAGGTCTGTGGCTCATGGCATAGCTGAGTAATAGCTACTTTGAGGTTATCACTGTTGAGTAAATCACTTATAACTTGAAAACTATTGCATTTACAGAAATTTGTGTAAATATGTTATTCAGCTACTTTTGGGTCAGCTATAACATAGTGAAATTACAGACCTGTAGCTCATGGCACAACTGAGCAATAGCTATTTTCAGGTACTGACTGTTGAGTAAATCAGTTGTAACTTGAAAAATATTGCATTTGGAGTATTTTGTTAAAATATGTTGTTCACCTGCTTTTGGGTCAGCTATAACATAGTGAAATTACAGACCTATAGCTCATGGCATAGCTGAGCAATAGCTATTTTCAGGTTCTCACTACGGAGTAAATCAGTTGTAACTTGAAAACTATTGCATTTACAGTATTTTGCTTAAATATGTTGTTCACCTACTTTTGGGTCAGCTATAACATAGTAAAATTTCAGACATGTAGCTCATGGCATAGCTGAGTAATAGCTACTTTTAGGTTATCACTGTTGAGTAAATCACTTATAACTTGAAAACTATTGCATTTAGAGTATTTTGTTTCAATATGTTATTCACCTATTTTGGGGTCAGCTATAACATAATAAAATTTCAGACCTGTAGCTCATGGCATAGCTGAGTAATAGCTACTTTTAGGTCATCACTGTTGAGTAAATCACTTATAACTTGAAAACTATTGCATTGACAGAAATTTGTGTAAATACGTTATTCAGCTACTTTTGGGTCAGCTATAACATAGTAAAATTTCAGACCTGTAGCTCATGGCATAGCCGAGTAATAGCTACTTTGAGGTTATCACTGTTGAGTAAATCATTTATAACTTGAAAACTATTGCATTTACAGAAATTTGTGTAGGTATGTTATTCAGCTACTTTTGGGTCAGCTATAATATAGTGAAATTACAGACCTGTAGCTCATGGCACAACTGAGCAATAGCTATTTTCACTTATGGACTGTTGACTAAATCAATTGTAACTTGAAAAATATTGCATTTGGAGTATTTTGTTAAAATATGTTGTTCACCTACTTTTGGGTCAGCTATAACATAGTGAAATTACAGACCTATAGCTCATGGCATAGCTGAGCAATAGCTATTTTCAGGTTCTCACTATTGAGTAAATCAGTTGTAACTTGAAAACTATTGCATTTACAGTATTTTGCTTAAATATGTTGTTCACCTACTTTTGGGTCAGCTGTAATATAGTAAAAATTCAGACATGTAGCTCATTGCATAGCTGAGTAATAGCTACTTATTATTGGTCCTAGAGGTTTGGAATGGTAAACAGACATATAGGAAATCATGGGCTGGGAATCTGTTGATGTGGTCCGATTTGACCTTGGTACCTCTTCTTCAAGGTCAAACGAGGATAGCCAAACTCAAAAGTGCTTATAACTCGCTTATTATTGGTGTTAGAGGTTTGGGATGGTAAAACAACATATAGGAAATCATGGGCTGGGATTCTTTTGGTGTGGTCAGATTTGACCTTGGACCCCTCCTTCAAGGTCAGTTGAGGATAGCCAAACTTAAAATTGCTTATAACTCTCTTGTTATTGGCCCTACAGGTTTGGGATGGTAAACCAACCTACAGGAAATCATGGGCTGGGAATCATTTGGTGTGGTCGGATTTGACCTTGGACCCCTCCTTCAAGGTCAAACAAAGATAGCAAAACTTAAAAGTGCCTATAAATTGCTTATTATTGGTTCTAGAGGTTTGGGATGGTAAACCATCCTATAGGAAATCATGGGCTGGGAATCTTTTGGTGTGGTTGGATTTGACCGTGGACCCGTTCTTCAAGGTCGTACGAGGATACTGCATTTGCAGTATTTCTTTAAATATGTTTTAACCTACTCTTTACACTTAAACAGTTACCTTGTTACTTTCCTTCATAATATCATTTGCAGGGAACAACTTTTTTGTCCTTTTCTTCTGTCAGGTTCAGAATTTCTTTTGAACATGCTGTTCAATTACCATTTACTGTACTTCTGTACAGCACTTTCCCTGATAATTATGCTTTCCTCTCATTATTACCTTCAGAAATCAAAAACACTCAGTCAGCTGACACAGTGCCCGCTCCTCTTGTTGGAGATATTTTCACACTTAATGCTGACTGTATTGCATGGAAACTATTGAAAATGGCTTTGGAGGTTGAGTACATGATGGAGTACCAGCATCCAGTTTGTTGACCTTGGCTATTGTTTTCAAGGTCACATAAGGCCTTCTAAAATGACTCAAAATGGTACCTTAGACTGTGAGGCCATATACCTCCTTTATTATTGGCTGTTACCGCTTTAGCAAAAAAAAAAAAAATTATAGCAAGCCTTCTCAAATTTGCAGGATATATTCATAACCATAAAATATTGCCTGGGAATATTTTTGGCCTCATTTTGAAAAACAAGATGGCTGCCAGGGACGTTTATTCGACTTAAAGCAAGGACTTTTGTTGGCCCTCTAGAGCAAAGGGAATTATAGGTAGAGATCTCAAATTTGCAGAATATGTTCCGCATTACAAAATTATGACTGCAAATATTTTCGGCCTCATTTTGAAAAACAAGATGGCCGCCACAGGCGTTTTTTTTGTCAGTCATAAAAAATGCTTATATCTCCCTTATTATTGGTCTAGAGGTTTGGGATGGTAAACCATCCTATAGGAAATCATGCGCTAGGAATCTTTTGATGTGATCAGATTTGAGCTTTGGCCCCTCTTTCAAGGTCAAATGACGACAGCCAAAATTAAAAGTGCTTACAATGCGCTTATTCGTGTTCCTAGAAGTTTGGAATGTCACACCAACCTATTCGAAATCATGGGCTAAGAAACTTTTGATGTAGTCAGATTTTACTGTGGGCTCCTCCTTCAAGGTTAAGTGATGGTTGATTGGCTTTGGTGAGTTTTCCTTCTGGTGGATACGATTTGCATCGGTTGTCCGATGCGCTAGGTCTAGTTACATTTGTATCTTTCATTAAGCAAACATTTTGTTTACTTAGTGTCATACAAGTTTCTCCCATTAACACTTAGGCCCCCTCCCCACAGGGGTATATTTGTGTCAACCATAATACTCTGTATGTCACGCTTGAACCATGTCCCGTACGGGGATAAACTGTGTCGAGACGCAATCTCTAGTTTAAAATGTTATACACATACTTTTGAGTCAGCTATAACAGTAAAATTGCAGACCTGTAGCTCATTGCATAGCTGAGCAAGAGCTATTTTGATGTTCTCACTGTTGAGCAAATCACTTATAACTTGCATTTAAAGTATTTTGTTGAAACTTGTTAATAGTTGTTATTCACCTACTTGTGGGTCTTCTGTAACATAGTAAAGTTACACACCTGTAGCTCATTGCATAGCCAAGCAATAGATATTTTGGGATACGTCCTTTTCTACTTCCACTTGAATTCTGAAGCTCAAAATTCAAAGTCAGCTGACACAGACCAGCGGTTATGAAAATAACACCTCCTTGGTGGAGGCAATTGTATTTGCCTGATAGCATCCCGTGGAAACGATGGATTACGCAGGAGTATGCTGCCGCAGTGTGAAATTTTCTCATCCCACTAGAGGCCAACGTATTATAGGTAGACTTCTCAAATTTGCAGGATATATTCATAACCATAAAATCTTGCCTGGGAATATTTTGGCCTCATTGTGAAAAGCAAGATGGCCGCCTTGGGCGTTTTTTTGACTTTCAGCAAGGAGTTTTTTTCTCCCTCTAGAGCAAAGGACATTATAGGTTGAGATCTCAAATTTGCAGGATATGTTCATCATTACAAAATCTTGACTGGCAATATTTTTTGGGCCTCATTTTGAAAAACAAGATGGCTGCCATGGGGGTTAATTTGTCCGTCATGAAAAGTGCTTATATTTCCTGTATTATTGGCCCTATGAGGTTTGGTATGTGAAGCCAAGCTATAGGAAATTATGGGCTGGGAATTGTCTAATGTGGTCAGATTTTAACTTGGAGCCCTACTTCATGGTCAAACGTGGATAGCGAAGTTTAAAATTACTTATAACTCGCATATTATTGGTCCTAGAGGTTTGCAGCGTGAAACCAACCTATAGGAAATCATGGGCTAGGAATCTTCTGATGTGGTCAGATTTGACCTTGGGGGCCCCTCCAAGGTCAAATGAGGAAAACCTAATTTAAAAGTGCTTATAACTCTCTTATTATTGGTCCTAGAGGTTTGCAATGTGAAACCAATCCATAGGAAATCATGAGCTAGGAATCTTCTGATGTGGTCACATTTGACCTTGGGCCCCTCCTTCAGGGTCAAACGAGGATAGTCAAAGTTAAAAGTGCTTACAACTCGCTTATTATTTAAAAATTCTGTTTATCTTCAAAACCATGTTAGTTGTCTTTTTCCAGTGGATACATCTTGCTTCTGCCTACAGATGCATCCTTGGTCTAGTTATTTGTTTGGAATAAATTGATATCGCCAGATTTAACATTGAGGGCAGATTAGAGGGCATGTATTTACACACAGATGAATCAACACAAATCTGTATAAGATTTATTTTTTCAACAGAAAAGGGTAGCTAAGTAAACAACAAAAATAAAATGAAAAAATTACCATTAATAAACAAAAATATATTTTCTAATACTGAGTCTATCCTGTTTCTCTGTACTGAGTAAAGTCATACTCGAGGTTTAAATTCCTGATACTAAACTGGCAAATTAAAACAAACTTCTCATAAATTAAGCAGGCAGAACAGAAACTATGAAGTGAGGTACCATGAAAATCCAAAAATAGCATTTCAGATGCCTGTACCCACAGCCTGGGGAAATACTTTTTTTTAATACCATGAGATGTAGAAGTGAAACATTACAAAGAGAGTTTCACAGCAAACACTGTAAGGTGAGCTCCAAATGTACAAGTAGAGAAAAATAATACTTTACGAGGGAGAAAAAAAAATTCACACCATGCACTCCCCGACCAGTGACTCATCCAAGAATAAACTTCTTGTACCTTAAAAGAGATAATGTCCAGACAAGATTTTAAAGGTCAAGGTCACTACAATTTCAAATCATGCCTACATCCTGTTACAAACCTACATCCTATAAACAATGTGCTACTAAGTATACACTTCAACATTGCGATTTCCGCCTGGACAAGATTTTAAAGATCAAGTCAAAGGTCAAAACAAGGCCACATCATGACATTGCACACCAACTTCCTACAGTTTCTAGATGTAGCCCAGACAAGATTTTTAAGGTTATGGTCAACACAGCAAACTCTAGGGTCAAATCAAGGTCACACCCCTAGCCAATTTCCCTAATTTTCAATATACCTGAACGGTTTCCCAGATACAGCAAGTACAAGTTTTAAAGGTCCGTCACTACAGCAAGGTCAAAGGTCAAATCAAGGTCGCATCATAGCATTGCACTCCTACAGCCCCAACCAATGTCCCTACTAAGTATCAACTTTCTACACCTTAAGGTTTCCGAGATATAGCCCAGACAAGATTTTCAAACTCAAGGTCAATATGGCAAGGTCAAAGGTCAAATCAAGTTCACACCATGATGTTGCACCTCTACACCCCCCAAACAATGTCCCTACCAAGTATCCGCATCATACCACATAGTTTCAGAGATAGAGCCAGGACAAGCTTCATCCTGCCACCCATCTGGATGCCATGGGGGGAAAACAATACCTGTACAGCCCTTAAATGCTGTGGGGTAAAAACTATCACTTTGAAAAAAGTTCTATCTTTGCAAAAAGTGTAAGATGGACAAAAACCAAAACCATAAACTTTCTATTAAGTAAAATGCTGTAGGTTTTAGCTACTAAGAAACTGCATATTAAACAGAATTAGAATGATTTGTCTTGAACTTGTGAGACCAACTGAAACTTGCATGCATAAACAGTACACAAAATACCCAGTTGTCATGGATACATACTTGGAAGATGGAGAAAATATCGCAGGCTCGATATTGCAGGCTAAAAGTGTACCATTTCACAATTATAAATGTACTGCAAATAAAATGATACATTTGGTTTAAGAAAAAAAAACCACAAAAAAGAAACGCAAGATATAATTTATTCTTCATAAAACTTGTGTTTCTTTTTTGAAGAAGTGTATTAAATGTAAAAACTAATACACAACAAACAAAACCAGGCCACTGCCATGGATGGTAGTCATCTCTGCCGAGTGAGCAATGAAAAAGTGGCAAAAAATCAAAGAGTTCTAGAATAGATTGTGGGTCAGCTGATATTTGTATTTTAGAATGTATAAATACAAGTAAGTACACGGCCGCCCAAAACAAAAGAAAAAAGATTTTTTTCGAACTTCCATGCACCTTTTAATACCCTATGGGTTCAAAATTCATTATAAATCACTCTATCTCACTTTGTTTACAAAGTAAACATGACTTTTTGCAAAAATCTTGGGTTACCACTAAAACACGAGAAAATCTACCTTTTTCTGGTATTTAATGTATGTAATGATCTATATCCAAGGGTCCAAAATTCGCTTGAAATTCTTGTATCTCTGTTTATTTTCTTATTTTTGATCTATGAAATTTTCCATACCTTTTTTGGTCCAACATTCACTCGCTTTGATTTTATCTTATCTGTGAAAATCCAAGTTAATCCAAAAATGATCTAGTGTATTGGATTTTAAGGTTACCTAAACGTACACCTATATACAAAATATAAATCCACATTCCAAATACTTTAGAATTTAACAATAAAGTCACAGCAGTGGAAAAAATTGTCCTGACATAACCTTCTTCCTAGAGTGCATGTATATCCCTAAACAAGTATGAACAAAATCTATCCAATCATTTTTGATTATTGGTCACAAAAGCAGTAAGCTTAAAGTCGCTATAACTGAGTTTCATTGGGAACTTAAGGTAACCATAAAGTGGACATTCACTGAGGCACAAGTTTACATACATACCAAATGTTACTGAAATCCATATAGTAGTTTTAAAGATATAAGCTGGTGAAACACCAAAACTTGACATTTACACATGGATGCACAAGCTGCATTTTATAATTGCCCGTCTGCTGTGCTAGCAGGAGGTAATCTGGAAACTTCTAGCAAACATGTGAAATCAGCAAATGCACTTAATCTTGCTGAAAATTTCAGTAAAATACATTCAATTACAGATGTGGTCTGTAAATACACATAAACCCTAAAAATTACAGTGAATTTTTAATCTGTCTTAAAAATATGAAGTATACAAATTCATATTTTTATTTTTTTAAATTTTATTTATTACGGTATTTTGCTGCCTGAAGTTAACGTGTCTCATTTTGAAATTTTTTTTGTGTGTGTGTAGACAAAGCATAATAAAAATAGCATCAGTAATGCCATTACCAAACGGTCTGGGGAAATAGCATGAGTTCTATTAGATATAGTGTAGGTAAGAAATAAAGACATGAGAAATAGTGTGCGTTATGTGTTATTTCTCTCACAACTTTACATAACGCACACTATTTCTCATGTCTTTATTTCTTACCTACACTATATATAATAGAACTCAAGAGAAATGTATCAAAATAAGACAATTCAATAGCAAGACGACATCGTTAATTAGTAAACTAAAAGTTTGGAGACCACATGATTAGGCAAAAGTACACATCAAAACAGTTGCAGCAATCCATATATCTTTTTAATAGGCCAAACATGTCTCAAACATGGCACTAGAAAACATTCTAGTAGAGCCACAAAGATCACACCAAGGTCAAACAATGACGTTTCACATATTCAGCCCCAACCAATGTTGTTACCAAATGTGAATGTCCTACACCTTTCAGTTTCTGAGATATAGCCTGTAAAAGATTTTAAAGGTAAAGGGTCACTATAATGGCAAGGTCAAAGGTCAAATCAAGGGAACGCCACAACATTGTACACCTATACCACCCAATTAATTCCTTCCAAGTATCAACTACATCTTATGGTTTCCGAGATACAGCCTGCATAAGATTTTAAAGATGAAGGTCATTACGGCAATGTCAAATCAAGGTCACCATGAAGTTGCAAACCTGCACACCCTACCCCACCCCACCCCCAAATAAATGTCCCACCAGGCATAAAGATCCTATTCCTCATGGTTTCTGAGAAACCGCACAAACCATATTTTTTCCCTGCAGCCCGCACGCCAAGTGAGACACCATGGGTCAAAACAACAGCCGCATGGCAGAGGTGGGTTGGGGGTTGATGAGTCTTAATACATATCTACTGACCAATTCAGTGATTTCACAGATTTACCGTAAATTTTAGTAATTGCTTTAATATATACATTGTAAATTACTACGAAGCACACCATTAATCACAAAAAAATCACAGCTTTGAAATGCATTGTTTACACAGGCATGAAAGAAGTAATTAAAACATGATTCTGTTCCCTGGGCACTGTTTCAGTACACATTGCCAGGAAGCAACTTAAACAATTCCTTCGCATGGACCAAAATTGAACTTTTTATGATTCCCACCACTCTTTGAGTACCCTGTAGGATCAGAAATGAGCTTGCAATTCCTGTATATTTTACAATTTCCAAAATATTGAAAATTTTTGAAAAAAAATATCATAAAATCACAAAAATCTGCCCAAAATGTACATTTTTTCATGATGATCAAGGAGAGCTCACTATAAAAGCAGTTACAGATATTTTAAGACCATGACAACATATTAGCAGCTTAATAAAATGACATATAGGTGTATTTTTAGCTATGAAGTGATGACACATTGGAATGATTTAATATTTCGATTCAAGTTCTTCATTTACATCAAATCCTGATTGGTCTTCTGTCTCTGTGTGCCAACAGAAACCTACAATAAACCATGCTTGCAATAGTATCAAATTCACACACAATACAATATCAATGGTTGCTTGTTAAGTTATTCAAATAGGGTTGCTGATTTACTATTGCCAGGTTGTATCATATATTAAGAGGCTGGTGGTCTGACAGGAATTAAAACTAATGGATTGAAGTATTCCTGCAATATAATTTTCTCATAATTCAATTTGAGAACACTCCATTATTACAGATTATGAAAGAACCTTCATTTTACTGATATTTTCAAGAAAATACTGTACAAGAAGAAATTCTAACTAGAAGAAAATTTTTACAAATTCTTAACTTTAAGAGATTCACTAAATTAATTTTCACTAATGGCTAGTTTCTGCTTGAGATATTTATACAGATTTAAAATTTCACTGGGTATTAATTTTCACTAGCTCAAATAGTCCGATATAGAAATAATACAACTGATTTCATGGATATGACTTGTACATCTATATTTTTATTCTGTTCTTCTTAATTTTTCTAATCAAATTTTAACATATATAATGCAACAAAGACACCAAGTCATCTTGACTCCCATCAAGGGGTCAGTTCTGATAGGTATCAATATCGCCACTGCAGGGTCTTTGAACCTGCACACATAACTAGAAATAGGATGCCCTGTTAAAAGTAGCTGCAACATAAGAAAGAGGATAGAAGAAAACATATTATGTGTAATGTCCACCCCATGAATGTTTTGCAACAATTATACAGTAGTCTTTAAAGACTGTTTGTAAAAATATATCAAAGATGATTGGATAATTATTCCACGTAAATTAATCAGCTACTTGCCTTTTTGCACTGGTTCAAAATTTGCTCAAAATCACTATCTTCAATGGTTTTTAGATAATCGACATTTTCAAATTCTGGTAAAATTCAATATGGCTGCCAGAATTTGAAAACTTGGAATTATTTCAGTGGCATTATATTTAGGGTTTATATTACCCACAGGCTCCAAAATTTCTTGAAATCGGACTATCTGTAACAGTTTTCAAAATAAATAACATTTTCAATTTCCACCAGGCTATTAGCAGCTGAAATTTGGGAAATTCAACATTTTTGCAGAGGTACTATATCTAAGGTTTCTTATACCAAATGGGTTCAAAATTTGCTTGAAATTACTCTATCTCTGAAATTTAGGAAATTCAACTTTTTTCAGATGCACTATATCTAAGGTCTCTAGTACCCAAGGGTAAAAAATTTGCTCGAAATTGGTCTATCTCTAACAGTTTTCAAGATAAATGACATTTTCGATTTCTGATAAAATTTAAGATGGTGGTTGAAATTCTAGAAATTCTACTATTTCAGAGGTACTATACCTATTAGGTATCTAGTACCCAGCGAGTCCAAAATTTGCTTGAAATCACTCTAACATTTTTAGAGATAAACAACATTTTCGATTTACGCCAATTTTCAAGATGGCAGCCAAAATTTCGGAAATTCATCATTTTTTAGACGCACTATATCGAAGGTCTCTAGTACCCAAGAGTCCAAAATTTGCTCGAAATCACTCTATCTCTAACAGTTTTCAAGATAAATGACATTTTCGAATTCTGATAAAATTTAAGATGGTGGTTTAAATTCTGGAAATTCAACTTTTTCAGACACACTATATCTAAGGTCTTTAGTACCCACCGGGTCCAAAAGGTGCTCGAAATTGCTCAAACAATTTTCCAGTTACATGATATTATCCATTTCCACCAAAATTCAAGACAGCAGCCAAATTTCAGGAAATTCAACCTTTTCAGAGGAACTATATCTAATGTCTCCAGTACCCACCAGGTCTAACATCTGCTCAAAATCGCCCTATCTCTAACATCTCTGTCTCTAATGGTTTTTGAGATAAACAACTTTTTTCGATTTACGCCAAAATTCAAGATGGCGGCAAAAATTCTGGAAAATCAACATTTTTCAGAGGCACTATATCTAAGGTCTCTAGGACCCACATGGTCCAAAAGTTGCTCGAAATTGCCAAAAATTTGGGAAATTTAGCCTTTTCAAAGGAACTATATCTAATGTCTCCAGTACCCACCAGGTTCAAAATTTTCTCAAAATCGCCCTATCTCTGATGGTTTTCAAGATATAACAATGTTTTCAATTTCTGCCAAAATTCAAGATGGTGGCTTACATTCAGTAAATTCAACTTTTTCAGAGGCACTATATTGAAGGTCACTGGTACCTACCAGCTCAAAAATTTGCACAAAATTGTTCTATCTCTAATGGTTTTTGAGATAAACAAGATTTTAGATTTGTCGCCATAATTCAAGATGGTGGCCGAAATTTCAGAAATTCAACTTTTTCTAGGTGATTAATACCCACTGGGTCCAAAATTTGCTAGAAATCGTTCTATCTCTAATGGTTTCTGTGATATTTGCGAATTACTCCTGTTGATAGCTAATTTATCTAAAAATAGCTTCTACTCACATACCTACAATGATAGATTTGTACAATACTAATCACATTGTGGCATGGGGAAATAGCGAAGTCTGTGATTTTAATTTACAATACCCTGAAAAATGATTAGATATTTACTCAAAATAGTTAACTGGCTATTAATAACATAGCTATGAAGCTATAACACCCCAAAGCAATACCAAGCAACCTATAGACCCTATAATCCTCCATACCAGATTTGGTTCAGATATCAAATGCACTTTTCTTTTTTAAGTGAGCGGAAAACTAAGTGTTACTGAAAATAGCTAATTACATAGCTAACTGGATATTACTCATTCAGCTATAGAGCTACGACTCCCAAAAGCAAAACCAAACAAGCTATCAATCCAGCAATCTTCCATAGAATATTTTGTTCAAATATCTTGATTCCTTTTCCTTTCAAAGCATGGAAACCAAATTGCTACTCAAAATAGCCAATTTGCCATTACTAAGTTACTATAGCTATGATAACCAATAACAATACCAAGCAAGCTATTACCCTAATTACCCTGCATAGCATATTTGATAAAACTAGCTAAAATACTTATCCTTACAATGCGATGATAAGATATTTACTCAATGTAGAAAATTAGCTATTATAGCCTAATAATAGTATTGCTATGGACCTACAGCACCCCAAAATCCTACCAAGCAGGCAATGGACCCTATAAGCCTCCATACCAAATTCTGTTAAATATCTCCTGCATTTTTCCTGCAGAAAACTGAATGCAACTAACTAAAATTAGCTATTTAGCTATTATGAGCATTTGTATGGAGCTATAACATCCCAAAGCTATACCAAGTAAGCTATGAGCTCTATTATCTTCCCTAACAAATTTGGCTAAGATATCTCCTTTAATTGAACAGAAAAGTAAATAGTACTCAAAATAGCTAATTAAGTAGCTAAATGGCTCTTACTCACTTAGCTAAAGTGCATGACTTCCAAAAGCAATATCAAGTAAACTATTAACCCAATAATCTTCAAATATCTTGATTTCTTTTCTTTTAAATGCACTGATACCAAATTGCTAGTAAAACAGCTAACTAGCTATTGCTCAGTTATCTATGAAGCTATATTAACCAATGGCAATACCAAGCAAGTTTTTGACCCAATACTCTTGTAGAGCAACTTTGGAAAAGATAGCTAAACTGCAAATTTAATAAGTAAATGAAATTTTCATGAGTTAATACCCTATCCAATGGACAATTACTAATCCGGTCGGCGCAGACCAGCCCACCAAACGACAGAAAAAATTTGTCTTATTGTCCATTATGAACACACAAGCTGGCCGGTACTACTGTGCACTCACAAGGTAGCGCATCGTACTTCCTTCCTGTCTACACAAATGTGATGTCATGGCATCTTTTTCATTGGCCAAACTTATTAAGACCCTGAGTAAGCTGAAAGGGGGGCCAGTTGGGAAGGCCTTGCCTGTCCATTGGATAGGGTATTAACTTATAAAAATTTAATTCACTTATTAAATTTGAAATTTTATTGCGTTAATACATCCTATCCAATGGACAATTGCTGAATAACTACCGCTTGGTCAGTGGGTAAGTTACTAGGGACTTAAGTGAACTCATAAACAAACTAACAAATTTTTCTCCTGGTCTGGGTTGACCTTAAGGTCAGGAAACCCTGTAAGACCATGATTGGTTACCAGCAGCCAGTTACCCAGGGCTATACTGATGTTGCTCCCCCCCCCCCCCCCCCCCCCACCCCACCCCACTGTTTTTACAGACCTGCTCTGAGGTAGGGGAAGAGAGAGATGAGTTCGGTCCCAGAAGGCAAATAAACCTCCTGATGGAAGCATGTCACATTTTTTGGAGGTCACTTTTTCACTTTTTTATATTCTATGTACAAATATGTACATATATACAAATCCCCTCCATATCAAGGCTATTTGTGGATCTGTTGAGCAGCCACTACTGGGCCCAAGTGGAAAAGCTCTGAATTAGCCCTAGCCACATCCTTCAAATAGAACTGAGTGAAGGTGTTGTGTGACTTCCAGTGGCAGGCTGACAAAATCTGCTCCAAGTAGATTCCCAACTGGAAGGCCTTAGAAGCAGCAAAGCCCCTGACATCATGGGCTTTAACCTGATGTAAGGTGGGGGCCTCCTGATCAGAGAGCTCATAACATAGGATCACAGTCTGCTTGATCCACAAGGAGATAGTGGCAGGTGAGATGTCTTTGTCAAAGCCTTTCTTAAAGGAGACAAAGATCAACTCCTTGCTCTGTGTACGTAATGTCTGAGGTCCTGTCCAAATAGTAGTGCAATGCTCTGACTGGGCACAGGGACCTGTCAGAC
Organism: Sabellastarte sp. h YS-2021; assembly: GCA_964017235.1. Lineage (NCBI taxonomy): Eukaryota > Metazoa > Annelida > Polychaeta > Sabellida > Sabellidae > Sabellastarte > Sabellastarte sp. h YS-2021. The sequence continues at coordinate 89,998,078 of OZ024931.1, forward strand.
TTGAGGGATCTATCCAGAGTAATAATAATAATAATAGTAGGATTTATATAGCGCAAAATTGATACAAATCCTCTAATGCGCTTGAGTCCAAGAAGGGAGAGTCCAGGGACAGGCATGGGTCGATATCTAAAAAGTGCCCGCCAGGGTATAACTAAGGTGGTGGGTATGCCAGCCTAAATAAGTAGGTCTTTAGCTGGCTTCTGAAACCATCTATTGTTTGCTGAGATCGGACAGTCTGTGGCAGCTTGTTCCATTCAGCTGGTGCAGCTACTGCAAAGCCACGCCTGCCTATGTGCTTCTTAGGGTGGGTTGAGGAAAATAGATAGCCTGTTACCGCGAGTGAGACTGCTCGATCTTATTACAGCTGAGAGATACGGGGGCTGTGAGAGATTAATAGCCTTGAATACCAAAAGATTATACTTAAAGAGGATGCGATGTTGAATTGGGAGCCAGTGGAGTTTTTTCAAAAAGGGTGTAACATGACTCATTTTGTCAAGTCTGAAGATGATGCGGCAAAGAGCATTCTGGACTCTGTAGTTTGGCTATGTTGGACTTGCTTACTCCATAGAGTAAAGAGTTACAGTAGTCTAGACGACTACTGACCATAGCATTTGCCAGAAGTATTGCTGTCTCGACTCCAAGGAATTTGCGAATTCGTCGCAAATCACGAAGATGATAGTAACATGCTCTGCAAACCTTGGCAACATGATTGTCAAAGGAGTTGTCTGAGTCGAAAATAACACCTAGATTTTTTACTTCCACCGACGGAGAGATATTGTTTTGGAGGAGTGGAACAGGGAAATTTGGTGCAAGCGACTCTCTGATGGCTTTTTGACCTATAATGATAAATTCGTTTTTTTCTGGGTTTAGTTTTAGTTTGACACCGTCCATCCACTCCTGTACAGACTTGAGACACTCGGTCAGCTCTTCCATGCTAGAGTCAAAATTCCTGGAGTCAACTGCTAGGTAGATCTGGGTGTCATCGGCATACAGGTGATGAGTAACCTTGAATTTTGAAATAACTTGACTGAGGGGACTAGTGTAGAGGGTGAAAAGGAGAGGACCCAGTACAGAGCCTTGGGGGACTCTGAAAGGGAGAATTACCGCCTCAGAGAAACTATCACCTATTTTAATTTTTTGTTTACGGTTTGAAAGATACGATTCGATCCATGACAAAACAGTACCATCTAGACCAAACCAGTCATGCAAGCAGTCATATAAAAGAGAATGATCAATCGTATCAAACGCCGCCGAGAGGTCTAATAATGTTAGGGCCACTGCATTTCCTGAGTCCACTGAGAGAGCTATATCATTTTGAATCTTCAACAATGCGGTTTCAGTGGAGTGGGAACTCTTATAAGCAGACTGGTTGACATTTAAGAGCCCCTCGAGCGAAATAAATTCATTTAGCTGCTTTGCCACCACCTTCTCAATAAGTTTAGATATAAAGCTGAGGTTTGACACCGGCCTGTAGTTGTTAAGGATATTTCTATCAAGGCTCGGCTTCTTTTGAAGGGGGTGACATATGCCATCTTAAAACAGTTGGGAAAACTACCTTCTGTGATTGAATAATTTACAATTTTAGTGATGGGGGTGATGAGAATATCAGCACACTCCTGGACCAGTGATGTCGGAATCACTGAGAGAGAGTAGAGGCCAGGGCTGGTATAATCACTGGGGCCACACTGTCTGGATCCACTTTGGCCAGCTGATTCTTTGAAAGAAAGCTGCTAGACGTGTACAAGGACACCTGGGATCAGTCTGACTGGTGTCTGATGTTTTTGTTTAGCCAAGCATGTCTCACTTCTGTGTTTGCCCGACTCATGTGCCAAGAGGAAAACAGTCTTGAGGTCAAATGCTTCAAAGAGGCCTCTTTAATTGGTTCAAATGGAGCCTTTGTCTGCTGGTGCAAAACCAGGGAGAGGTTCCAGGATGGGATCCCCCTCTGTCCTTTGGGTCTGTCTCTGTGGAAACTATCCAGGAGACAAGTGAGATTTTCATCTTAGCTGGCATTAATGGGTGAATTTCCCAGTTTATTAGTAATTGCTGACCTGTATCCATCAGTGGTACTGGGCTGTAACTTCCTATTCTGAAACAAGTACAAAAGCAAGTCAGCCACTGACTTTATAGGGGGTGCCCTGAAGTCCACCTGATTACTGAAGCACCACTTTGTAAAAATGGTCCACCTTGCCTCATAGACTGATCTGGTTGATCTTCTTTGAGGAGCCTCAATTCGTGCTGCCACTGACTCAGAGAAGCCCTGCTCCTTGATTGCTGAGGCTCTAGGAGCCACGCATGCAGATTTAGGTTTGGCAGATTCCTGTGTGGAGTCTGACTGAATGGTGTGCGAGACAGTTGGGCAGGCTCAGTGGGATTTGGCTGGATATGGTCACTAGATCTCAGAACCAAGGCATATTGGGCCACCCTGGAATGATCAGAATGATTCTCTTGCATGGGCAGTCCTGCAACTTCTCTACCACTTTGCCCAATATGGCTGCTGGTGGGAAGGCATATGGTCCAGATCCTCCCATGGTAGACTGAGTTCATCCACTGCTGAGGCTAGGGGATCTAGTACCGGTGACACAAAGAGAGGAACTTGTTGTTGAACCTTGTGGCAAATAAATCTATTTGGGCCCGGTGCCACCTGCTACATATTAGTTGGAAAACCTCTGGGCTTTGAGAGTCACTTGCTTCCTGGCACACCAGGTCAAGATTCTCCACAGCAGAGCACAAAGTGGACCCGACCTCATGCCTTCTTCCTTGTTTATGTATGACACCACTGTGGTGTTGTCGGTTGCTACAAGAACAGTCTTGTCTGAGTAGAGGTCTTGGAACTCTTTCAAGGCCAAAAACTTTTAAATAATTTATATACAGGTTGCTTTCTGGAAGGGACCAGGTTCCTCTTGCAGTATGTTCACTTAACTGAGCCCCATCCTTCTTTTGATGCGTCTGTAAAGATTTGCAGAGCATGTTTTATTGGGTGTAATGGTTGACCTTGAAGCACATCGTCCTCCTCCAGCCACCATTGTAGATGGGGGTGCAGTGACCTGGAAATAGGAATCACCTTTTCTAGTGATTTGGGTACCTTCCAGTTGTTTTTGAGATGCCACTGTATGGGTCTCATGTGCAGTCAGCCCAGGTGAACTTGCTTTTCTGTGGCTGTTAGCAGACCTATCAGGGGCATAAACTGCTGGACCGGACAGGCCGGTCGGGAAAGAAGTTAGAGTATCTTCCGCTGAAGATTCTTACATTGGCCCGTTATGGGTCGGACCCGGCCACATTTGAGATCGAACTGGTAACCTACAAAGTCAAAGACCAGTTTTGATTCCAGCTCTGATTTCTCGAAATTCACCATCCAGCTCAATTTATGCCAAATCTCTACTAGTTCCTGACTATGCTGGAGACGAACTTGATGGGATCTGGCTCTCTAGTCATCTAGGTATTGGTGGATCGTTATACCCTTGTGTATGGCCATCAGTTTCACCCCCTTTGCTATTACAGTGAACTCCATGGGTGGTGTGGACAGTCCGAATGGCAGTGCTTTGAACTGGTATGTCCGACCCTGTTTGGATGGGTCCGAAAGGGGAGGGTGTAGCCCTCTCAGAGAATTTGAACTACTTTCGGACCAGCACCCAGATCCAGCCAAGTTTGCCAAAAGTTTTATAGTCTGGCCCCTACACTCAGATTTGAGGGAACAGTTTGGACATTTATTACAGGTGTTACAAAAGACAAGTGAGTAACACAAGAAACACCTTTCACATACTTTAATTTTCTTTGTTTGCAAGAATTTATAACAACCACAGGACTTATATCTTTCCTTTACGAATGCCCCTTTGCAAAACGTACAGGTGTTACAACAGAAAAATCTACAGCTTGGGTCTGTGGTGTCTGAGTGTCTAATGTCTGTGTCGGTTCTTTGCTCCCGGCCAGCAGTCTCTCCTGTAACTTGTTTACACAGTTATTGTCATTTATAAGACTGCTGGCCCTTGGCTGGTCGGGATGAATAGTTGAAAGCTCTACCCTTGCCTTTCCTGTTCTGTCCCCTGTTGCCAATACTTTTCCAAGCCGGCTTGTCTTACCTCTTATCGGACTTCTTGTCATGACGTTCATATGGGTGATACCGACCCTTACTACACAAGGAAGTTGCCTGTCCTTTTCTTTCATAATGAGCAATGTCCTCTTCTGCCCGTTTCAACACTGTATCTGGAAAGAGAATTCCAGCCTGTAGTGGAGCAGTTCTAAGCGTGGCCAAGGTATCCAGTTTGATGCCTGTCTTCACGTTGTGTTAAATAAGAGTCCTTTCTAGCTAGAGTTAAATTCCCCATGGAAACAAAAACAAAGTCAGTCAGGTGTTCCATGATTTTCGCCACTGCTTGGGTGATGCTGGCATTAAAATCCATGAGGTATTGTAGTTCATTAGTGGCAGTAGCAACTTTTGAAGAACCCTTGCATTTGCTTTAGCTTCTGAGAGTCTTGAGTTGGGACTGCATATCTTGCTGCACTTTAAACAGGCATCTGTTGAAACTAGCAGCCTGGTTACACACAACTGTAGACTCTCCTGCCAACTTCTCCCACTTACGTAGGTTCTCTTCACAGATCTGATTGGACGTAGGTGGAGTAGAAGATAATCCGGCCTGTCTTGCAATTCTGCTGTAGCTACTGTTTAAGCGTGATGCATCGGTGTTCCAAGTAGCCACAGCAGTAGTGTCACCTCTGTGGTCAGAATAAAGCCTGATTCAAACCCACTTGGCTTGGGACTTTGCTGGTCTAAGAAACTGATCTTTCAACACTCCACTGTGAAGGGTAACCTTTGACCAGAGTAATGTTCAGTTTGTTGAGTTTTCTACATAACCAATCATCAACCGGCATCTGGACAAACATTTTTCCGGGCACTTGAGTTTCTGGGCCAGCAAAGTGCTTGTCCTCAGCAGTGTTTATGCATGTATTCATGTCTGGTATATGGGACCAACCCATGTAAGAGTGAATGCCTAGCATAGTCTCCCTGTACGTTTGCTCTTCAGAGGCAGCCTGGTCCTGGTTAGTGACAGTAACATCCTGGTCATCCGACATTTCCACTTCTACATACAAGTCTACAGGTGGCCGGTCTGAGAACTCGGTCTGCTTCTGACTCCAAACTGGAGATACTGTCTTTCCTAGAAGCTTGTCTGTGAGAAGCAGATGGTTGGGTACTAGCCAGTTCGGTAGTTCCTGGTCAGTCAGATTGGGCTTGGTCGGTGCGAGGTTTGCTGGAAGACTGATGCTTTGCAGCAGAGGAGTCGGTACCGGGCAAACTGGAAGAGGCTGGTGTAGATTGCGTATCGGGTCAGTTGGCTGGTCTGATAAATGGGTCGGTAGACTTCACTGCACCAGCTGGTGGAGAGTGAGATGGGGCTACCTTGACTGTTTGGAAGGTCGGTTCTTTATCAAGTGTCCTTGCCATCGGCAACACCTCCAGATGATTAAAACGGTCTGACCATTTCTGATCAAGTTCTGCAATCTTTGAGTCTGTAGAATCTTTGGCTGGCCTGCTATCTGTAACAGGTGGCAGGTTTGTCTGGGTGTGACTTGGCCTTAGAAGTGGTAGCCTTGTCCTTATCTGTCTTCTTCTTTCGAGCCGGTTCACCAGAACCAGGAGACTGCCCCTATTACTGACACATATGCTGGGTCCACAAGGGAGGGATTGGGTGATCGCATGTTGTTTTTACCAGGCGTAGAAGAAAGTTCAGATTCTAACTTCTTGGCTTCACGTTTTTCCTTCTTAATCTTATATGTGGGTGTAGCAAGTTGAAATCTTTGTTCTGGGGTGAAAATAAGACAGAACTTACAGTCAGTAGAAGGCTTTTTCACCCATGGGTCCTTGCCCTTGCCTACATCTGGCACAAAAAGAAACTCGCCATAACATGGCCACATGCTCCTCGTTTCTGGCCAGGTGAAGACATAGTTTGCTATAAACTGACAGATATCCATTGAAACCACAGAAAAGTAAAAATTCTCAATATTCTCACAAATATCCACCAAAAACTTGATCTCACAAAAATCCATCTGCACAGCACATGCGCTAAACAAAAAAGATGCTATGACGTCACGCTGTCTAGACAGCAAGAAAGTACATTGCGCCACCTAGGCTACTAGGCTGGCCCAACCGGTGGAAACACCGTTTGGCGGGCTGGTCTGCGCTGACCGGAATTGTCCATTAGGAATTGTCCATTGGATAGGATGTACGATGTAAACCCACTTCCTTAGATCAAATTTGCAGTCTTAGGCGCCTCTTAATTTCACATGGATAACCAGTTATATAAGCTATACCAGTTATATCAGCATCCGATTAGCCTCTACAGTGAACCATTCTTCCACTTCATCACATATGCATCCAAATCGGAGACACATTCTATCCTATTTTGATATGTTTCTTAATGGTGTTTTATGAAAATAAAACCTTACATGAACTACCAGCATTTAATAAGTTGGGATAGTTTCACTGGTGGCTAAAGAAAGTAGACAGTATAATGTACCAGAAAATGGAGGGATATATTTTAAGGAAGGGTAAAATCAAATATTTGTAATAGCAATAGTACACCAAAGAGAATGGTATTGTTATCTATTTCCTAAAGCATATTAACCTACCTGTACATCGCTGTTGCAAAACAAGAGCCAAGCAAAGGTCCTACCCAATAGATGTAGTGACCTCTCCACACTTCTCTGCGTAAATCACTTATCACTACAGCTGGACCGAATGACCTAGCGGGATTCATGGAGGCGCCAGTAATGGACCCACTAGTAAACATAATAATAGTTTATCAAAATGATAAAGAACATAAATTACAATAATACCTTAGACCAAGCAAAGAAGTTGTGGCCAAAAAAAGCCACAGCATAAGCTGGACATTAATGCCATTAATTCATAGGAAAAGCAAATTAGTGGTTGTGAGAGTTGCCATATGATGATTTTGAGGAACTAAAAAGTCTTCTGTTACATGTATATTCATACTGAACATATTAATTCTAAATAAACTATGGATGACATCACCCATTTTCCTGGGATTAAAATAGCAATACAGGGGTGTTGACTGTCAGTTGAAAGCTATGGAACTGATGAAACACTTTATTGTCGACTGCTGGTTGAATAAACCGGTCTTCAGGCTGACAGTGCTTAAATTATTTTGGAAAATCAAAACGGGTTGTTGGCATTCTGTTTGCTTGTCATTAATCTGATGATATTTAGACCCCTACCTTTCTCTTTTTAGTGCATTCATAAAATTCTTTTTCGTGCATTCATAAAATGATTGACTATTAAAAGAAACTAGATTGGGCCAACTCGGCGCCAACATATCCCCAGACAGGTCATCACTCACGCCACAGGTTTTGATCGGGAATTTTTTAAAACATAATTACCCATTATTATATGAACTTCAGCACATCAATCTACTCTGTTTATATCTCCCCAAGGAAGATGGTGTATCCCCAGACGCCGAATACATACCTCAAATTATATTTTCAATCTTCCTGCAATGATAACTCTAAACCTATTTTCAAAGTATTTAAATGATTGATGATTGAATGTCCATTCTAAAATAATAATCCCAAAAGAGCATATCTGTTTCTATATTTGTTGACAAATAAAATATTATTTTTAACTCAACTCATCATATTTTTCAATCTTCCTTCAAAGTATTTAAATGATTGATGATTCAATGTCCATTCTAAAATTCATAATCCCAAAAGCGCATATCTGTTTCTATATTTGTTCAGAAATAAAATATTATTTAAAAAAAAATTATTTATATTATTATTTTATTATATTATTTTTAGAATTTGCAAATTGTTTTCAGTTATTCATTTCCTCTATACCTATATATGTGGTCCATATATATGCAACCTAAATATGTGACACAATCTCAGTTCTGACTCCCCTTTGTGTTATATGTAATGAAGGCCACCACCTCCCACCCCCACCCCTCTCCCCTTCTCCACACCTCTCTCACTATTACACAAGATCTGCAACCCCATTGAGTTCTTTGTTTCTCATCTGATATCACTAAATACCTTTGTTTATTTAGTGTCACTCAATATAGCTGGAGGTCCCAGAGGTGGGTGGGGGGAATCCGGGTGGGGGATGTGGGTTGAGCATAAATGGTAAACAAACAATCTATATAAAAGGGGTACTCAAATAGAAAAAGAATTGAGAATTTTAAGTATGTGATTATCAACTGAAATGAGTTCATAACTGTAGGAGCTGTGCCAAAATTAACTGAGGCAAGTTGAATAAAACTGGGCTAGTTGAGGGTTAAAAATCCCCTAGTTTTACTACATAAGGATATAATTTCATTAATATTGGGACTTAAAGCTCACTTAAAGTGTCCATTTTGTCTACTTGAATATGTTTAACCAGTTTCATTTTAAAAAGTGAAAAACTCAGCAAGCAGAGGTATAACACACAAAAATAAGTTCTTAAAAGACTAAGATAGCCATAACATTATTAATATTCAAAATTTAAATAGACAGGCATTTCCTTTTAAAAATTCAAAGATTTCAGCTCTATAACCCACATAGTTTGACAGTTACTGGGCTTTAAAGTGGCATAATATCCATAAATTGGGTTTCTGTGGGCATTTTACAATTGTTAAAGAGACCTTAGCAATTAAACTACAGATCTGAAACTTTTTGGGGGACATACATAACAAACAAAAATTATATATAATACAGTTTAAGACTTGTCACACTAAGCATTTCCAAATAACAGGGCAAAATACGGAAAAAATGTCAAAAAAGGCACTTGGGCGAGTGTCTATGGCCCTCATACACAGGTTAAATGTCTACTAAAAAACCTTGATTTTCGGCATATGTAAAAAGGACATAATAATGCATTCCCAGATGGGATTTCAGCTCCATCAATCACATAGTTTAACAGTTACAGGGCTTAAAGGTGGTAAAAAGTCCAAATATTGGGTCATTGTGGGCCTTTTAGAGATCTCGATGTGGCTTTCAAATTAAAGCTTCAGACTTAAAATTTGTTACATACTAAGATTACACATAGAATATGTATCTAATAAAGTTTGAAACTTCTCAGACTTACCATTTCCAAGTTACAGAGCAAAATATGTGAAAAATGTCTTAAAAGGGTCACTCAGGTGGGTGTTTAAGGTCCTCATACACAGGTTAAATGTCTACTTGAAGCCTTGATTTTTGGCACATGTAAAAAAAACATAATAATGTATTCCCAGATGAGATTTCAGCTCTATCAGTCACATAGTTTAACAGTCACAGGCCTTAAAATTGGCAAAAAGTCCAAATACTGGGTCTTTATGGGGCCTTCTAGAGACCTAAATGTGGCCTTCAAATTAAAGCTTCAGACTTAAAATTTGTCACATACTAAGATTACACATAGAATATGCATCTAATACAGTTTGAAACTTCTTAGACTTACCATTTCCAAGTTACAGGGAAAAATATGTGAAAAATGTCTAAAAATGGTCACTCGGGTGGGGATTTATGGTCCTCATACACAGGTTAAATGTCTTCTTAAAGCCTTAATTTTTGGCACATATAAAAATAACATACTAATATCTTCTCAGATAGGATTTGAGCTCTATCAGTCACATAGTTTGACAGTCACAGGGCTTAAACGTAGCAAAAAGTCCAAATATTGGGTCTTTGGGAGCCTTTTAGAGACCTCAATTTGACCTTCAAAATTAAAGCTTCAGACTTAAAATCTGTTACATACTAAGATTACACACAGAATATATATCTAATACAGTTTGAAACTTCTCAGACTTACCATTTCCAAGTTACAGGGAAAAAGATGTGAAAAATGTCTTATAAGGGTCACTCGGGTGGGTGTTTATGGTCCTGATACACAGGTTAACTGTCTATTAAAGGCCTAAATGTTGGGGCACATATAAGAAAACACATAGATATATTCCCAGATGATATTTAACTTAGATGAGAGACATAGTTTGAAAGCTACAGTGCTTGAAAGTGGCAAAAAGTGCATAAATTGGGTCTCTGTGGGCACTTTTGAGACCTTAAGTTGACCCCTTTGGGTAAACCTACAGCCCTAAAATTTTCTACAGACAAGGATTACATATTAAAGTTATACCTAGCGCAGTTTGAGACTCATCAGAATTATCACTTCCAAATTATAGGGCAAAATATGTGTAAAGTATAGCAAAAAATCCCTAAGTGGGGGTATTTATGGGCCTCAAACATAATTTTCTCCTCAACTTAAAGTCATGATTTTCGGCACATGTACTAAGAACATATTAATGTGTTGTCAGGTAAAATTTCAGCCAGCTCATAGTTTGTGACCTACAGGGCTCTAAGTGGCCAAAAGTGCAATTTCTGACCTTAAGGTGGCCATAAGTTCTTTTTTACTGGGAGTTTAAGGTCACCTTAAAATAGGGATCTTCCTTTGGGCACCCTTAACATGTGTACCAAGTTTGAAAAAAAAATATTAATTTGTTTTTGAGTTATCGCGTCCACAAGGAAATTTCTACGGCGGCGGCGGTGGCGGCGGCGGCGCGACGGACCTGAATCCAATATATCCCCGACTTTCGTCTGGGGATATAATTATATATAGATATTTCCAACAGCTGGTTTACAACAATTCACAACAGCCTTTGCTATTTTTGTCCACAGCCAAATTAACAGTGGTATGCCCATAATCTGTTTGCAAGCCAATTAGTAACCCACCCTGAGATGGTAGAGACTGCTATAGCCAATCCAATGGCCAGTCCATTCATGTTGGTCTTAGTCTTGGTGTCTACTGTGGTCACCAGAACAGTCAACACCAACAAGTAGGTCAGAATGGTTTCTGTCAGGATTCCTACAATAAAATTATACTATATCAATGAAAAGTAAAATATTTTGCCTTGACAAAATAGACTATGTGTTTCACAAAACTATATGATATTGTGCATCCCAAAAATGCAACATGTGTGTCTTGTGTGCCCCTTGAGTGAAAAACAGTGGGACAGTGTACATCTTATATGAAACAACTGTTAGATATAAACATTAAATTCTGTGAAAATACTGGGCAGAGAGTACCTGAGAACATGGGTGTGTATTTACCACATTCAAATAGAATTTAGATATAAAAATACAGATAACTGTATAAAAGTATATGGATGGATAATTTATTATGTTAAGGAAATTTAAAGGCTTCCTCCCACAAAAGCCAAACATGTTCATAAAGACCACCTGGGAATTTGGCCCAAATTTGTCACTTGCAAAGGTTTAACTAAAGAGTTATTTACTGAAAGTTATATGTTGTATGTGAAAGAAGGGCATCCCAGAAGCATAAAGGCTTCAAACTTATGTTCTGTAAAAACAACATTAAACTTTACATAAAAAAATATTTTAAAAGCAAATTAAGGATTCATAAGAATAAAGATATTTTGGATATTTGAATTGATGGCTAACTCTGGTTATAGCTATAACATTAGCATTATAAATCTACTGTCATAAGCTGGGACTTCTAGACCTACCAACTCCAACTGTGGCCTCGTAGTTTGGGTTACCATATAGTGTGGTGGCTCCTCCCATTACCTTATAATACACAGTAGCATTATCAGATATGCCACTGACATTTCCGGGAAAAGACAGGCAACCCTGTAAAAGCAAACACAATTACACTGCAGCAACAATCAAACATGATAAAAAATGAGGTTTTTTTTAACTATCCCCTTTTGAAATTTTACCGTGGCAACTATTAGACCCTCTATTCTTCGACCTTCTATTATCTGAATATTCAGTTTTATAAACACATTTCCAATATTTCAAATTTGTATTTCTTTATTCTTTAACATGTTCTCATAAGAGAGGTTCAATGGGATAAATATCTGATAATTATAATAATAATAAACACTGCACCACAAGGAACTGCTAGGAAAAACAGAATGAACGTTTTGCTGGACTCAGTAAATATCTCCCAAATATAATCTTGCAGGGCAATGGTTATGCTTTGTCATTCCGTATGAACAACAGCAATTTCTAAAAACTGTTCATGCCATATGTCTTATTGTCAATTGATTAAATAATCAAACTAACCCTCATTACTCCAGCTCCAAGTATTCCTCCTGAGAGTTGAGCGAGCACATAAAATGGCATGAGAATCCATGGCATACCACTGCTAAGACCAACACCTAGGGTAACAGCAGGATTAAAGTGCCCACCACTGAAAACACATTGGGTCAAAATATGCACCAGTGAAATATTTAAAACAAGAGTACTCGGACACCATAGTCAAAAAAGTCCATCTTTCAATGTTGCAGACTTTGTAATAAAATGCATAAAGTATGGTGACCCTGTTTGACCTTTAAACAGGGATCAAACTAAGGTGAAACTTGACCCTGTAAAAGATTGGCAGCCCAGGATTTCCAGTCAATTACTTTGGCATTCAAAACTTCTGGGATAATTAATAATGGAGATATAAGGCTTCTTCTGGTTTGAATAAAATATTTAACCTTGAATCATGGGTCAAATTTAAGTCTGAAGAAAAAAGCTGCTCAAGGTATTGCACATCAGTACTGTATGATTTTCTTCAGCCCCATTGCTAAATCCAATAGGCTCCATTTCTGTAACCAAAAGCTAAAAAATGGCGAAAAAAGGTCTTGATGGGGGACTTTTAGGCTAAGGGTAACTTTAAACAAAGAGATTCAACAGTTGTAAATTTCTTGTGGAGATATACATCCAATATAGTATGTTTACATCAACTTAAATCATGATCCAAGATACAATATGAGAATGAGGGCAAAATGTGAAAAAATAGGCCAAAAATTTACATTCTAAAGGCTAACATTGATCTTGAAAATGAAGTTCAGGGTCACCAAGTAATAGGCTTCTTTTCCTTGCCTATATATATACACCCGAACACCAAAATTTGAAAGATCTTGGTCAAATACATTACACTTCCACATCTTTCTAAAAAATGTCAACACTGGTTAAAGTCTTTCAGCATAATCCTGCTTACCGACAGGCAAACCCAGAAGGTAGGTGACAAGAACTAACTGAATTGGTACTTCATTGGTTTCACTTTTACACAACATGACTGTGATAATGCCCACAGGCAACACTTTCAAAGTTAATATTGATTACTAATTTGTTATTGCCACACATTTAATCTGAAGAAATGGCTGGACCAGGTATTGATACTCACCTTATAGTCCCTATACCATAAATCAACAAAGCCATGGTTAGGCCATGGGCAATAGCTGTTGCAAGAACAAGTTCGTCTTGTGTAGACATTGTCCCAATATATACAAACAGAGTAGTCCCAAGAAACTCAGCCAAGCATGGCTGAATGAACTTTTCAAAGAAACTGAGTTCTTCCTCTTCATCACCTTTTGATCTTCGTGATACATTGATTAATGGAGATCCATCTTCTGCCATAGCTTCAAATACAAAATGCATAATTTTTGACACTACTTTGTAATATAAGAGAAAAAGTCATTATGACATGTCACTAACAACTAGATAAAAGGTTTTTGTAAACAAAGTGAAGAAATAAAAATATGGATGAACATCAAGACATATTTCCAACAGAAATTAGACCAATGCATCAGAGAATTAATGCATATTTATATCTTCCGGGAGAAACAAGACCATTGCAGTGGTAATCCCTCACCATGGATCAAATACTAAATTATAGAAAAAAATATGAAGTTTCATTGAAACACCACATCCAGATGCCATGAACAAATATCAGACCAAATGTATAACAATCCTCTAACTTTAATAGTGTTGAAGTTACAAGTCATTTGTACAGTGACAAAATGTAATACTAACCATCAAAAGGTAGGTGAAGAATGTACTTCTGAAAAACACTAAATTCAATAGTTTTGTTGTTACAAGTGATTAACTCAAAGCTGAAGAAGATGCACTAAGAGAGAGTAGAATGCTCGACTTGGTGTGACCCGATTCGTGAGTGTTATAAAGTATTCTAGATCGCCCTTCTATTGTTGCTTAAACATTTTAAGCCATGCAGGATGACATGCAGTGACCAGAAATGTGATGCAAAATATTTGGAGTCATCTGTGTTACTGCACAGCTTGAATTTTATTTTGAAGGTAGCAGATGTTGAATTACCACTAGCAGAAGTGCTATGATATTACCTTTCTGGTGATATAAATAACATATGTGTAGGTTAAGGGGTTTTCAAAAATTTCGACAAATATTCCTGCATAGAAATAATCAATGAAGTGACAAAATTACACGTTGCATATGTCATGAAGAGCCTTCAATTCTGATTAGACAAAAATTTATAAAGAAGAAATCCTGCCATGAAACTGATTAATGTACATGACAAACAGAAGCAGATTTCATTGTATTTACTCAATTGGAAATAAGAAAAACTGTCTCCTGAATTTTCACTTAAATTTTCACTCAAATTTCACCAAAGTTTGGTGGAATCTGTGTGTACCCCAAGAAGTATCTGCACACCAAATGTGAGCTTGATTGATATTATAGTATAGGAGTTATTAGGGGAAAATGGTGCACAGACAGAATGACAGAAAGACAGAATGAAACTGATTACAATAACCCTCTCCTATCATCCAGTGTTAACTATCAAAGTAGCTATTGCTCAGTTAGCTATGGAACTACAGTTCTGAAAATGTGCCATGACACAGATTATCAAAAAGTAGGGAAATAACTTTTTTCATAAAATAAATCTAAACTGAGTACTTTTCAAGTTACAGGTGATTAACTCATTAGAAAAATGTAAAAGTAGCTCAGCACTGGAGCTACATGTCTGAAAATTTGTTAATGACACAATATCCAAACATATTTTACAATACTGCGTTATATTTACTAGGTTTGTAGTTACAGCCAACTCGAAATCAGGGACGAAAACTACAAACAAGAGGAGAGTGCCCGTGAACGGGCACTGTGTCAGCTGACCGAGTGTTTTTGATTTGTGAAGGTGATTAGAGGACAGAATAATTATCAGGAAAAGGGCTGTACAGAAATACAGTAAATGGTAACTGAACAGCAAGTTCGAAAGAAATTCCGAAGCTGACAGAAGAAAAGGATAAAAAAGTTGTGCCCTGTAAATGGTATTATGAAGGAAAATAACAAGGTAATTGTTTAAGTGTAAAAAATAGGTTAAAACATATTTAAAGAAATACTAGAAATGCAATAACCTCGTTCGACCTTGAAGAAGGGGTCCAAGGTCAAATCTAACCACACAAATACATTCCCAGCCCATGATTTCCTATGATTTACCATTCCAAACCTCTAGGACCAATTATAAATGAGTTATAAGCACTTTTAAGCTTGGCTGTCCTCATTTGACCTTGAAGGAGGGGTCCAAAGGTCAAATCTGACCATACCAAAATATTCCGAGCCAATGATTTCCTATGGGATGGTTTACCATCCCAAATCTCTGTCACCAATAATAAGCGAGTTGTAGGCACTTTCAATTTTGGCTATCCTCATTTGACCTTGAAGGAGGGTTCCGAGGTCAAATCGGACCATATCAACAGATTCACAGCCCATGATTTCCTGTCTGTTTACCATCCCAAACCTCTGGGACCAATAATAAGCGAGTTATAAGCACTTTTAAGTTTGGCTATCCTTGTTTGACCTTGAAGGAGGGGTCATTGAAGGTCAAATCTGACCACACCAAAAGATTCCCACCCCATGATTTCCTACAGGTTGGTTTATCATCCCAAACCTCTAGGATCAATAATAAGGGAGATATAAGCCCTTTTCATGACTGACAAAAACACCTGTGCGGCCATCTTGCTTCTCAAAATGAGGCCAAAAATATTCCCAGACAACATTTTATGGTTATTAATATATACTGCAAACTTAAGAAAGCTAGCTATAATATTTTTTTTCATCAGAGCAGTAATGGTGAAATCTCTCTCTACACACTGCGGCTATCCAGTGGATACAATGATTTACTCAACAGTGAGAACTTGAAAGTAGCTATTGCTCAGCTATGCCATGACATAGAGGTCTGCAATTTCACTATGTTATAGCTGACCAAAAATTCTGTGAATAACATATTTAAAAAATTACTCTAAATGTAATAGTTTTCAAGTTACAACTGATTTACTCAACAGTGAGAACCTCAAAGGAACTATTACTCAGCTATGCAATGAGCTACATGTCTGAAATTTTACTATGTTAGCTAACCCAAAAGTAGGTGAACAACATATTTAAGCAAACTACTGTAAATGCAATAGTTTTCAAGCTACAACTGATTTACTCAATAGTGAGAACCTGAAAATAGCTATTGCTCCGCTATGCCATGAGCTATAGGTCTGTAATTTCACTATGTTACAGCTGACCCAAAAGTAGGTGAACAATATATTTTAACAAAATACTCCAAATACAATATTTTTCAAGTTATAGCTGATTTACTCAACAGTCAGTACCTGAGAATAGCTATTGCTCAGTTGTGCCATGAGCTATAGGTCTATAACTTCACTATGTTATAGCTGACCCAAAAGTAGCTGAATAACATATTTGCACAAATTTCTGTAAATGCAATAGTTTTCCAATTATAACTGATTTACTCAACAGTGAGAACTTCAAAGTAGCTATTACTCAGCTATGAAATGAGCCACAGGTCTGAAACTTCACTATGTTATAGCTGACCCCAAAATAGGTGAATAACATATTGAAACAAAATACTCTAAATGCAATAGTTTTCAAGTTATAAGTGATTTACTCAACAGTGATAACCTAAAAGTAGCTATTACTCAGCTATGCCATGAGCTACAGGTCTGAAATTTTACTATGTTATAGCTGGCCCAAAAGTAGCTGAATAACATATTTATACGAAATTCTCTAAATGCAATAGTTTTTAAGTTACAAGTGATTTTACTCATGATGGAAGTTACTGAAAAGCCCAAAAGTAGCTATTACTCACTTAGCTATTGAGACAGACACCCAACTTACTCACCATATTGTAGCTATGAAAAAAGTAGCTGAATAACATATTTTAACAAAATGCTCTAAATGCAACACTTTTCAAGTTATAAGTGATTTACTCAACAGTGATAACCTAAAAGTAGCTATTACTCAGCTATGTCATGAGCTACAGGTCTGAAATTTCACTATGTTATAGCTGGCCCAAAAGTAGCTGAATAACATATTTATACGAAATTCTCTAAATGCAATAGTTTTTAAGTTACAAGTGATTTTACTCATAATGGAAGTTACTGAAAAGCCCAAAAGTAGCTATTACTCACTTAGCTATTGAGACAGACACCCAACTTACTCACCATATTGTAGCTATGAAAAAAGTAGCTGAACAACATATTTTCACAAAATGCTGTAAATGCAACACTTTTGAAGTTATAAGTGATTTAGTGCATGATTTCATGAATTTTAATGCATTAAAAATTGTTAAAAAAATTTATTAAAAAAAAAGTAAGACAGATCTAGGTCTCATACTCACACAAGAGAATCTACCTCTGGCCTAGTACATATATGCAAGATATGAGAGAAATCCCTGCAATAGTCACTGAGAAAATTGTGATAAAAAGTTGAAATTTTCACACTTTTGGTGGGGGTACCCCCCTTGTAATGTCTCTAGCAAACAGACGAACAGACAGATTTGCATGCCTTGAACAATTTTTCATCCTCGATAGATAAGGTATCTTTTAAAAAAAACAGCATGTCTCTAGGCCTTGTAGTTTTGGAGAAGAAGTTGTTCATGCGGACGCGGACGCGGACGCGTACGCCCACGCCGCAGAGTGATGACATAAAAATGGGCAAAAATGCTGGGTCGGTTACATCTCCCCGACACAATGTAGCACATACTGGCTTGTCTGGATCAAGATTCCGTCCTGACTTGGGGTTGGGATGATTTTCTTCACGACAAGATGGGAAACTACCACGACAAGCCATAAATTCTAATTCTAATTGGACTTTTATAGCGCTTAATCTCCCCAAATAAGAGGACTCTAAGGCGCAACAAAACAAAAAGCAGCCAACAAAATTTCTGTATCCAGGGAAATAAGAGGGGTCAAGCACGAGAATGCCAGGGGAATGATCCAGACTAAGGTGGGTATGCTTTGGTGAAATTGGTATACAGGTAGGTCTTAAGCTGCTTTCTGAAGGAGGCCAGGGAGGGAGAGGCACAAATCTCATCAGGAAGAGCATTCCACATGGTGGGAGCATCAAAAGCAAAACTATTACAAACGGTTTGACAGATTTATGAACAGATGGGGAAAACTCTGGAATGACAAGGAAATTACCACCACTTTGACTTCGCCTGGTATTATAAGAACTGCTGTAGGAAGAAAGATATGGAACAAAATACCTGGGAAAACCTGTGTGAAGATACTTATAAACAAGTGTGGCTGTCTTGCACACTGTACGCTGTTCAACAGGAAGCCAATGCAGTTTCTTTAGCACAGGAGTTATACTGGTGTATCGACTGGTGTTTGATACAATTCTGGCTGCACTATTTTGGATGCACTGTAATTTGCATAGATTGAACTTGGAGAGGCTCCTGAAAAGTGAGTTGCAGTAATCCAAACAACTACTAACAACAGCATTAGCTACAAGCACAGAAACATCATGAGTAAGAAACCGCCTGACATGTCTGAAATCACGGAGTTTAACAAAACAACTTTTGCAGGCCTTCTGAACATGCTTGGACAAAGAAAAGTCTGAATTGAACAACACACCCAGATTTTTTACTGAATCAGCAAGGCAGAGTGAATTGCCCAAGATATCAATTGGAAAGCATGCTTTCAACTTGTACTCTGTCTCTTCGACCCAAAGATGATAAACTCTGTCTTGCCAGGATTCAATTTGAGCTTACTAGTTGACATCCACTCTTTAACATCATCTAGGCACCTATTTAGCTTTTCAAAGGCAGCAGATACATTCTTCTGGGATAAAGCCCTAACAGACAAGCCATAGCAACCCCCGAAAAGCCATACTGACAGACAGGACAGCAGTATTTTCCAGACTCACCTCGACTGGTCTGATTAAATTCTGGAGTCAGGATCCAGAGTTAGGATCGATCAAACACTATATAAACCCCCTATGGCTGACAAAAAAAAACATCATTTGTCACAGCAATGGTGCCAGCTACACATCACAGGGACTTTCTACACAAGCTTAGGGTACTTTTGGTTTTTATTGAGTTTAATATTTTGATTTGTATCATGATTAGCAGAGATTGTTCAGATGCACAGATTTCCAACAAAAGTGATTTGAGGGAGAAGATTGAAGATGGCAGCTTGGGGCTTCCCGCCCCTGAACCACAGCGAGAGGGAGGGCCAGATTTGCACTACTTCTTGCTGCGTGATGACCCCTTTGCCTTGATGCCATGGATTCGGGCAGGGCCAAAATTTCATTGCCTTTGCCCCATTTTTTTGCCAAAGCTATTAAACAAAAAAAAACACAAAAAAATTTTTTTATATTCAACACCTTTTAAGATTATTTCTTTAAAAATTTGAAGTTGTTTTTTTAACTTCAAATTTTTCTTCAATCACACTCCTTTCATTCATCAATTTTTTTATTTTGTGTTTGGGGACAAAGTGTTTTGTGTAGGGCAGTGTAATGCACCTTACTTGGGATTTTTTTTTAACAGCAGCTATTAATTATTTTTGGAAGATTAGGATGGTCCTGAAAAGGATCTTCAAATTGTTTACAGCAGTGGTCCTGAAAAAGACCGATTGGAGGCGATGGCAGTGGCTCTACGGCAACTGTAGTTTGCTGTCGGCTGACTGCGGAGGAGGCTGAGGCTGGGCTGGTGGCACAAATGTTAGAGTTGCACTTGAGCTTTGCGAAAGTGTTGGCTGTTGTGGTTGCAGGGGCTGACGACCTGCTTTGCTTCTTCTGCCCTGCTTTGAATGCTGCTAAGAAGCTTTACAGCCTTGTTTCTTAATGTATGAAAGTCTTTCTCTACAAATCCCTCCATGTCTGATGCCAGATAGTTGCAGAAGGCTGTACATGTTGTTGTCTCCTGCTTTTGCCCAAGGAATGATGACAGCATGGTTCTCATCTGTGTGAACTGGTCCGCGACCTGCTGGTCAACTGAAAAGCACCCTGAAGCTGCGGCTGGGCTGGTGACATGTTGAGGCTGTAATGTGGTGTCTGTTGACCGCATGCTGATCTCCAGACTATCTGTGTTGGTGGAAACTCTGGAGATGTTGTGTGTTGAAGCAATGGATGCACTGGCTCCTCGGGCCTTGGACTTGAAGTCTGACGATTTGCTGAGTCCCTTGCGTCTAATGTGCGACCTCAGGAATCCAAATTTATCCTGTATCCAGTTCTGACGTTCTGTCATCTCTATAGGGGCCTGTCCAGATTTCCATTGCATCAGCTTGCTGTAACGTGTCCTTTGCGACTCAAACCAGGTCTTGCACACCCTGACAGACACCTTGCACCTGTTGGCGAACTTCTCCCAGAGACACTCCTTTCTTGCTTTGTCCTTGAAATGTTTAATATTCTTGTCGTACAACTCCTTGTGGTCCTTCACTAAGTCCACAAAAGTCTCCTCATCTGAGTCTGTCAGGTAGATGTTGGTTATGTGCCCCTTAAATTCTTAAATCGTGACTGTGACACTCCTGCCTCTCCTCCAGCCTCTGTTTTAGTGTCACTTTTCTCGGTCCTTGCCCTTTTTTTCTGCCATTCCTTTCTCTTGTGAGTAAGTTTCCTCAATTCTTGACTCTTATCTTCCCTCCTGACCTCCTCCTCCCTCTATTTCTGTGCCTCCCCCCTTTCTTTTGCTTCCCTCTCCTCCGCTGAGTATCTGCTGCTGTATCCCCCAGCTCAAATTCAGGAACACTGTCACTGGGTACTTCTATCTTCCTCACTCTTCAGCCCTTATTAGAACCCTTTGTTAAATAAGCAGCGTTTTGTAAAAAACAAAATCCTAAAATATAAGGCCAGCCAACTTCAACTCTTCACTGCCCTAGATACTTGGGAAAAAAAACAAACTCCTATTCTTGAAAGCTGCCAGATGTAATCCGTCAGATGCCAGATTTCAAATGATGCATTGCGCAAACTGACTCGCCTTGTGTAGACAGAGATTTCATCAGCAGACAAGCTGTGGGTCCCAAAAATGAAGCTGGCTTGTCCTACACAGTTCTCAGCTTGTCTGTTGTGTACCTGCCTTGTCAGTTTTTAAGGATGTTGATATCTACACCCCATAACTAATGTCCCTACCAAGTATCAATTTCTTACACTGTACAGTTTCCGAAATATATCCCAGACAGGATTTTAAAGGTCAAGGTCACTACAGCAGGGCCAAAGGACAAATCATGGTCACAGCATGATGCTGCACATCCAAACCCCCTAACCAATGTCCTTAACAATTATCATCATCCTACTTCTTAAAGTTTCTCAGTTATAGCTTGGATAAGATTTTAATGGTCAGGCTCTCTACAGCAAGGTTAAATCAAGGTCACACCATGACACTGACGAATCAACTTGCAACATGTTACGGTTTCTGAGATATAACCAGGACAGGATTTTGAAGGTTAAGGTCACTACACAAGGTCAAAACACAGTCAAACCATGAGGTTGCACACCTACATCAAACCAGTTTCCTTAGCAAGTACCAATATACTACGCCTCACAGTGCCTGAGATACAGCCCGGACAAGCTTTTTCCCAATGTCAAACATTACCCTCACAGCCCTTTATCCTCTTTCACACTACATGCGGTATAAGCCGCGGTTATAGGTATTAGACAAGATACCACTGTCCTTCAAATACTGTCTGGTATCCGTATGCAAACTTGTACTTGTTACACAGTGGCCAACCATCCCATTCCTTGAGCATCCCACAAAAGTTTTGAAATGTTCAAAAATACCGCCTTTGATTTTCTCACCATCAGTTACCGTCTCTTTTCCACTCTATCACTGTTCCTTTATACGTGTGTCTCCATCCCTGTCCATCCGTTTCAGTGACCCTCTTTAGATACTTTTTAATGTGCTAACTGAAGGTTGAATAAGATGTGTCTCATGTGGCCACTGATGGGACACAGTGTGTAACTGTCAGTAGCAGTAGCATGAGAGTAGTGCATATGTCTGTCACTGTGACACAACCTCCTCTTACCTCCACTGACCTTAGCTCTCACAGGAATACCTGCTACTGAAGCGAGACCAAGTCACAACCTTCTATAAACCACATACATCACTGTGATAACACAGTACCATACCTGTGGGTACATGATATCTTTGAAGATTTGAGGCGTAATAAGAGGCGGTTCCACTACCAAGGAAAACTTCTAACCACTGGTTGTATCACCTCTAGTGTGAAAGTGGTGTTAAAAGCTGTTGTGTATAAGTATTTGAACATATTTCACCAAAACATTGTCATGATAATGGTCAAAGAGATAACATTTCCTTATTTTTCTCATGGTTAAAATTAGAAACTAGCTAATACTCGTTTAGCTATTGACACTGACCTTTAAAACAGGTACCATCTTGCAAGCATAGAGAAAGTAGCTGAGCAACATATTTTTGGTGAAATGCTCTAAATGAGGCCTTATTGGAGTTATAAGAAATTTACTCAAAGTAACTACTAGCACTGTTACTCACTTAGCTATTGACCTAGACCTGCAAAAGCAGTAAAAATGGAGGACATAAGAAACTAAGCTAAATAAGACCCCATCCCCAATCACTTTGGAGAAAACTGTGTGACACATGCATGCAATCACACACAAGAAGCATTATTATACCAAGATATCTATGTATCAGGTCTCTGATACACAACATGAATATTATTCTAACTTAAACATTGTAATGGGGTCATTTGGATTGATTATTTTGTAAATTAAGGGTTTACAGTGCAGGTTTGGCAAAAGACGGGCAATACGAGCATTGACCTGGGTCCGTATTCACGAAAGGTCTTAGTCAGGGCTTAGGCTTAAAGTTGAGACTTTTGTCTCAAGTTTCTACCCAAAAACTGCTAAGACTTTTGTCTTAGGCTTAGTGGTATTCACAAAAAAATTAAGACCAGTCTTAGTCTTAGTCAAGGGCTCAACTTTAAGACTGCTTGGTAGTGGGCTTAAATTTTGTAAAGAGGACTTAAATATGGCCACCATAAACTTTTCCCCACTTCAAAATTTAAAATGGCTGTAAATAAAGTATAATTATACAGAACACCTCACTAAAGCAGTCTTTGGGAAGGTTATTTGTGGTAACAAGGTTTTCCATTTCAAAACAGCACTTTTCTTTAGATACACTGCATTAAATGAAGGATATATGTCACCAATAGTATAGTTTAAATAGAAATGAAAGGTCACATGACACAGAAAACCACTGTGGTTATTTGATAATCTTGGACTTAGCTAAGTCACCCTTTGTGAATACGGATTTAAGACAAAACTTAGCCGAGACAAAAGTCTCAACTTTAAGGCCACATTTAAGCCTAAGACCTGGCTAAGTCTAAGACCTTTCGTGAATATGGGCCCTGGTGGTTAAAATTGGTTAAAACCGCCTTTTACTGGTCAATAGTGGTCAATACTGGTCAACTGATAATTAATGAAAAAGATTAAAGTAAGAATATACTATATTCCTGATTATTTGTTCCCTATAAGACATGAAGGATTGTAATACATATTTCTGAAAGTTCAAACTTTCCAAAGATTCACACAGCATGATTTTGTTGTATAGGTTGTTTTCACATTGCGAAACAGGAGAACGAATACATAGTGTAATATAAAGCTATTTTGTACATTGACCCCCACTTGACCTTGAAGCAGCGGTCAAAGGTCAAATTCCACACCTGCAAAAGAACCACAGGCTATGATTTCCTGTGGTCTATTTTCAAATTTAGAATCTCTAGAACCAGGAGAGATAAGGCTTTTCTAGTATGTTGAGCCCACTTTAAGCAGAGGTCAAAGATCAAACTAGAAATCGGCCGCCCTGTTGATAGTAGATGCGAATAGAAACAGGATAGCATAGAAGAACACACATTATCATGTGTAATGTCCACCCATGAACCTTTTGCCCAAATTGTACAGTAGTCTTACAAGACCCTGTTTCATTTGTAAAATATATCAATGATGCTTAAATATTTGTTAGTGTAGATGTA
Source organism: Sabellastarte sp. h YS-2021 (assembly GCA_964017235.1). Lineage (NCBI taxonomy): Eukaryota > Metazoa > Annelida > Polychaeta > Sabellida > Sabellidae > Sabellastarte > Sabellastarte sp. h YS-2021. Next base: position 90,022,092 of record OZ024931.1, read on the forward strand.
AATTATTTCAGCTTCATGCCTTTTTGCATTGGTTGGGTTGAAAATTTTGACGAAATCACTCTATCTGGCACGGTTAAGAAGATAGAAGCAAATTCCTGTTTTTTTATTTTTGGCAAAAATTTGAAAATTCAAAATGGCCGCCATTTTTGGGAAAAGGAAATTTTTTTGAAAATTGCCAAGAGTACATTTTTTAGATACCCTATGGGTCGAAAATTTCAACGAAATAACTCTATTTTGCACGGTTAAGGCCAGTTTGTGTTTTGCCATTTTTGGCAAAAATTCGAAAATTCAAAATGGCCGCCATTTTTGGGGAGGGGAAAATTTTTCGTAAAATTGCAAAGATTGCATTCCTTAGATACCCTGTGGGTCGAAAATTTCGACGAAATCGCTCTATCTCGCACGGTTAAGGAGATAGAAGCAAATTTGTGTTTTGCCATTTTTGGCAAAAATTCGAAAATTCAAAATGGCTGCCATTTTTGGGGAGGGGAAAATTTGTTGGAAAATTGCAAAGATTGCATTCCTTAGATACCCTGTGGGTCGAAAATTTCGACGAAATCGCTCTATCTCGCACGGTTAAGGAGATAGAAGCAAATTTGTGTTTTACCATTTTTGGCAAAAATTCGAAAATTCAAAATGGCCGCCATTTTTGGGGAGGGGAAAATTTTTTGAAAATTGCAAAGATTGCATTCCTTAGATACCCTGTGGGTCGAAAATTTCGACGAAATCGCTCTATCTCGCACGGTTAAGGAGATAGAAGCAAATTAGTGTTTTGCCATTTTTGGCAAAAATTCGAAAATTCAAAATGGCCGCCATTTTTGGGGAGGGGAAAATTTTTGGAAAATTACCAAGAGCACAATGCTCAGATACCCTGTGGGTCGAAAATTTCGACGAAATCGCTCTATCTCGCACGGTTAAGGAGATAGAAGCAAATTAGTGTTTTGTCATTTTTGGCAAAAATTCGAAAATTCAAAATGGCCGCCATTTTTGGGGAGGGGAAAATTTTGTAAAAATTACCAAGAGCACAATGCTCAGATACCCTGTGGGTCGAAAATTTTGACAAAATCGCTCTATCTGGCACGGTTAAGGAGATAGGAGGAAATTTGTGTTTTGCCATTTTTGGCAAAAATTCGAAAATTCAAAATGGCCGCCATTTTTGGGGAGGGGAAAATTTTGTAAAAATTACCAAGAGCACAATGCTCAGATGCCCTGTGGGTCGAAAATTTTGACGAAATCGCTCTATCTCGCACGGTTAAGGAGATAGAAGCAGATTGGTGTTTTGCCATTTTTGGCAAAAATTCGAAAATTCAAAATGGCCGCCATTTTTGGGGAGGGGAAAATTTTTTGAAAATTGCAAAGATTGCATTCCTTAGATACCCTGTGGGTCGAAAATTTCGACGAAATCGCTCTATCTCGCACGGTTAAGGAGATAGAAGGAAATTTGTGTTTTGCCATTTTTGGCAAAAATTCGAAAATTCAAAATGGCCGCCATTTTTGGGGAGGGGAAAATTTTTGGAAAATTGCAAAGATTGCATTCCTTAGATACCCTGTGGGTCGAAAATTTCGACGAAATCGCTCTATCTGGCACGGTTAAGGAGATAGAAGCAAATTAGTGTTTTGCCATTTTTGGCAAAAATTCGAAAATTCAAAATGGCCGCCATTTTTGGGGAGGGGAAAATTTTGTAAAAATTACCAAGAGCACAATGGTCAGATACCCTGTGGGTCAAAAATTTTGACGAAATCGCTCTATCTGGCACGGTTAAGGAGATAGAAGCAAATTTGTGTTTTGCCATTTTTGGCAAAAATTCGAAAATTCAAAATGGCCGCCATTTTTGGGGAGGGGAAAATTTTTGGAAAATTGCAAAGATTGCATTCCTTAGATACCCTGTGGGTCGAAAATTTCGACGAAATCACTCTATCTCGCATGGTTAAGGAGATAGAAGCAAATTAGTGTTTTGCCATTTTTGGCAAAAATTCGAAAGTTCAAATGGCCGCCATTTTTGGGGAGGGGAAAATTTTTTAAAAATTACCAAGAGTACAATGCTCAGATACCCTGTGGGTCGAAAATTTTGACGAAATTGCTCTATCTGGCACGGTTAAGGAGATAGGAGGAAATTTGTGTTTTGCCATTTTTGGCAAAAATTCGAAAATTCAAAATGGCCGCCATTTTTGGGGAGGGGAAAATTTTTGGAAAATTGCAAAGATTGCATTCCTTAGATACCCTGTGGGTCGAAAATTTTGACGAAATCGCTCTATCTGGCACGGTTAAGGAGATAGAAGCAAATTTGTGTTTTGCCATTTTTGGCAAAAATTCGAAAATTCAAAATGGCCGCGATTTTTGGGGAGGGGAAAATTTTTGGAAAATTACCAAGAGTACAATGCTCAGATACCCTGTGGGTCGAAAATTTTGACGAAATCGCTCTATCTGGCACGGTTAAGGAGATAGAAGGAAATTTGTGTTTTGCCATTTTTGGCAAAAATTCGAAAATTCAAAATGGCCGCCATTTTTGGGGAGGGGAAAATTTTTGGAAAATTGCAAAGATTGCATTCCTTAGATACCCTGTGGGTCGAAAATTTCGACGAAATCGCTCTATCTCGCACGGTTAAGGAGATAGAAGCAAATTAGTGTTTTGCCATTTTTGGCAAAAATTCGAAAATTCAAAATGGCCGCCATTTTTGGGGAGGGGAAAATTTTTGGAAAATTACCAAGAGTACAATGCTCAGATACCCTGTGGGTCGAAAATTTTGACGAAATCGCTCTATCTGGCACGGTTAAGGAGATAGAAGGAAATTTGTGTTTTGCCATTTTTGGCAAAAATTCGAAAATTCAAAATGGCTGCCATTTTTGGGGAGGGGAAAATTTTTGGAAAATTGCAAAGATTGCATTCCTTAGATACCCTGTGGGTCGAAAATTTTGACGAAATCGCTCTATCTCGCACGGTTAAGGAGATAGAAGCAAATTAGTGTTTTGCCATTTTTGGCAAAAATTCGAAAATTCAAAATGGCCGCCATTTTTGGGGAGGGGAAAATTTTTGGAAAATTACCAAGAGCACAATGCTCAGATACCCTGTGGGTCGAAAATTTCGACGAAATCGCTCTATCTCGCACGGTTAAGGAGATAGAAGGAAATTTGTGTTTTGCCATTTTTGGCAAAAATTCGAAAATTCAAAATGGCCGCCATTTTTGGGGAGGGGAAAATTTTTGGAAAATTGCAAAGATTGCATTCCTTAGATACCCTGTGGGTCGAAAATTTCGACGAAATCACTCTATCTCGCACGGTTAAGGAGATACAAGCAAATTAGTGTTTTGCCATTTTTGGCAAAAATTCGAAAATTCAAAATGGCCGCCATTTTTGGGGAGGGGAAATTTTTTTAAAAATTGCCAAGAGTACAATGCTCAGATACCCTGTGGGTCGAAAATTTTGACGAAATTGCTCTATCTGGCACGGTTAAGGAGATAGAAGGAAATTTGTGTTTTGCCATTTTTGGCAAAAATTCGAAAATTCAAAATGGCCGCCATTTTTTGGGGAGGGGAAAATTTTTGGAAAATTGCAAAGATTGCATTCCTTAGTTACCCTGTGGGTCGAAAATTTCGACGAAATCGCTCTATCTCGCACGGTTAAGGAGATAGAAGGAAATTTGTTTTGCCATTTTTGGCAAAAATTCGAAAATTCAAAATGGCCGCCATATTTGGGGAGGGGAAAATTTTTGGAAAATTGCAAAGATTGCATTCCTTAGATACCCTGTGGGTCGAAAATTTTGACGAAATCGCTCTATCTGGCACGGTTAAGGAGATAGAAGCAAATTTGTGTTTTGCCATTTTTGGCAAAAATTCGAAAATTCAAAATGGCCGCCATTTTTGGGGAGGGGAAAATTTTTGGAAAATTACCAAGAGTACAATGCTCAGATACCCTATGGGTCGAAAATTTTGACGAAATCGCTCTATCTGGCACGGTTAAGGAGATAGAAGCAAATTTGTGTTTTGCCATTTTTGGCAAAAATTCGAAAATTCAAAATGGCCGCCATTTTTGGGGAGGGGAAAATTTTTTGAAAATTGCAAAAATTGCATTCCTTAGATACCCTGTGGGTCGAAAATTTCGACGAAATCACTCTATCTCGCACGGTTAAGGAGATAGAAGCAAATTTGTGTTTTGCCATTTTTGGCAAAAATTCGAAAATTCAAAATGGCCGCCATTTTTGGGGAGGGGAAAATTTTTGGAAAAATTACCAAGAGCACAATGCTCAGATACCCTGTGGGTCAAAAATTTTGACGAAATCGCTCTATCTGGCACGGTTAAGGAGATAGGAGGAAATTTGTGTTTTGCCATTTTTGGCAAAAATTCGAAAATTCAAAATGGCCGCCATTTTTGGGGAGGGGAAAATTTTGTAAAAATTACCAAGAGCACAATGCTCAGATGCCCTGTGGGTCGAAAATTTTGACGAAATCGCTCTATCTCGCACGGTTAAGGAGATAGAAGCAGATTGGTGTTTTGCCATTTTTGGCAAAAATTCGAAAATTCAAAATGGCCGCCATTTTTGGGGAGGGGAAAATTTTTTGAAAATTGCAAAGATTGCATTCCTTAGATACCCTGTGGGTCGAAAATTTCGACGAAATCGCTCTATCTCGCACGGTTAAGGAGATAGAAGGAAATTTGTGTTTTGCCATTTTTGGCAAAAATTCGAAAATTCAAAATGGCCGCCATTTTTGGGGAGGGGAAAATTTTTGGAAAATTGCAAAGATTGCATTCCTTAGATACCCTGTGGGTCGAAAATTTCGACGAAATCGCTCTATCTGGCACGGTTAAGGAGATAGAAGCAAATTAGTGTTTTGCCATTTTTGGCAAAAATTCGAAAATTCAAAATGGCCGCCATTTTTGGGGAGGGGAAAATTTTGTAAAAATTACCAAGAGCACAATGGTCAGATACCCTGTGGGTCAAAAATTTTGACGAAATCGCTCTATCTGGCACGGTTAAGGAGATAGAAGCAAATTTGTGTTTTGCCATTTTTGGCAAAAATTCGAAAATTCAAAATGGCCGCCATTTTTGGGGAGGGGAAAATTTTTGGAAAATTGCAAAGATTGCATTCCTTAGATACCCTGTGGGTCGAAAATTTCGACGAAATCACTCTATCTCGCATGGTTAAGGAGATAGAAGCAAATTAGTGTTTTGCCATTTTTGGCAAAAATTCGAAAGTTCAAATGGCCGCCATTTTTGGGGAGGGGAAAATTTTTTAAAAATTACCAAGAGTACAATGCTCAGATACCCTGTGGGTCGAAAATTTTGACGAAATTGCTCTATCTGGCACGGTTAAGGAGATAGGAGGAAATTTGTGTTTTGCCATTTTTGGCAAAAATTCGAAAATTCAAAATGGCCGCCATTTTTGGGGAGGGGAAAATTTTTGGAAAATTGCAAAGATTGCATTCCTTAGATACCCTGTGGGTCGAAAATTTTGACGAAATCGCTCTATCTGGCACGGTTAAGGAGATAGAAGCAAATTTGTGTTTTGCCAATTTTGGCAAAAATTCGAAAATTCAAAATGGCCGCGATTTTTGGGGAGGGGAAAATTTTTGGAAAATTACCAAGAGTACAATGCTCAGATACCCTGTGGGTCGAAAATTTTGACGAAATCGCTCTATCTGGCACGGTTAAGGAGATAGAAGGAAATTTGTGTTTTGCCATTTTTGGCAAAAATTCGAAAATTCAAAATGGCCGCCATTTTTGGGGAGGGGAAAATTTTTGGAAAATTGCAAAGATTGCATTCCTTAGATACCCTGTGGGTCGAAAATTTCGACGAAATCGCTCTATCTCGCACGGTTAAGGAGATAGAAGCAAATTAGTGTTTTGCCATTTTTGGCAAAAATTCGAAAATTCAAAATGGCCGCCATTTTTGGGGAGGGGAAAATTTTTGGAAAATTACCAAGAGCACAATGCTCAGATACCCTGTGGGTCGAAAATTTCGACGAAATCGCGCTATCTCGCACGGTTAAGGAGATAGAAGCAAATTAGTGTTTTGTCATTTTTGGCAAAAATTCGAAAATTCAAAATGGCCGCCATTTTTGGGGAGGGGGAAATTTTGTAAAAATTACCAAGAGCACAATGCTCAGATACCCTGTGGGTCGAAAATTTTGACGAAATCGCTCTATCTCGGACGGTTAAGGAGATAGAAGCAGATTGGTGTTTTGCCATTTTTGGCAAAAATTCGAAAATTCAAAATGGCCGCCATTTTTGGGGAGGGGAAAATTTTTTGAAAATTGCAAAGATTGCATTCCTTAGATACCCTGTGGGTCGAAAATTTCGACGAAATCGCTCTATCTCGCACGGTTAAGGAGATAGAAGGAAATTTGTGTTTTGCCATTTTTGGCAAAAATTCGAAAATTCAAAATGGCCGCCATTTTTGGGGAGGGGAAAATTTTTGGAAAATTGCAAAGATTGCATTCCTTAGATACCCTGTGGGTCGAAAATTTCGACGAAATCACTCTATCTCGCACGGTTAAGGAGATACAAGCAAATTAGTGTTTTGCCATTTTTGGCAAAAATTCGAAAATTCAAAATGGCCGCCATTTTTGGGGAGGGGAAATTTTTTTAAAAATTGCCAAGAGTACAATGCTCAGATACCCTGTGGGTCGAAAATTTTGACGAAATTGCTCTATCTGGCACGGTTAAGGAGATAGAAGGAAATTTGTGTTTTGCCATTTTTGGCAAAAATTCGAAAATTCAAAATGGCCGCCATTTTTTGGGGAGGGGAAAATTTTTGGAAAATTGCAAAGATTGCATTCCTTAGTTACCCTGTGGGTCGAAAATTTCGACGAAATCGCTCTATCTCGCACGGTTAAGGAGATAGAAGCAAATTTGTGTTTTGCCATTTTTGGCAAAAATTCGAAAATTCAAAATGGCCGCCATTTTTGGGGAGGGGAAAATTTTGTAAAAATTACCAAGTGCACAATGCTCAGATACCCTGTGGGTCGAAAATTTTGACGAAATCGCTCTATCTGGCACGGTTAAGGAGATAGAAGCAAATTTGTGTTTTGCCATTTTTGGCAAAAATTCGAAAATTCAAAATGGCCGCCATTTTTGGGGAGGGGAAAATTTTTTGAAAATTGCAAAAATTGCATTCCTTAGATACCCTGTGGGTCGAAAATTTCGACGAAATCACTCTATCTGGCACGGTTAAGGAGATAGAAGCAAATTTGTGTTTTGCCATTTTTGGCAAAAATTCGAAAATTCAAAATGGCCGCCATTTTTGGGGAGGGGAAAATTTTTGGAAAAATTACCAAGAGCACAATGCTCAGATACCCTGTGGGTCAAAAATTTTGACGAAATCGCTCTATCTGGCACGGTTAAGGAGATAGAAGCAAATTTCTGTTTTGCCATTTTTGGCAAAAATTCGAAAATTCAAAATGGCCGCCATTTTTGGGGAGGGGAAAATTTTTGGAAAATTGCAAAGATTGCATTCCTTAGATACCCTGTGGGTCGAAAATTTCGACGAAATCACTCTATCTCGCACGGTTAAGGAGATAGAAGCAAATTAGTGTTTTGCCATTTTTGGCAAAAATTCGAAAGTTCAAATGGCCGCCATTTTTGGGGAGGGGAAAATTTTTGGAAAATTACCAAGAGTACAATGCTCAGATACCCTGTGGGTCGAAAATTTTGACGAAATCGCTCTATCTGGCACGGTTAAGGAGATAGAAGGAAATTTGTGTTTTGCCATTTTTGGCAAAAATTCGAAAATTCAAAATGGCTGCCATTTTTGGGGAGGGGAAAATTTTTGGAAAATTGCAAAGATTGCATTCCTTAGATACCCTGTGGGTCGAAAATTTTGACGAAATCGCTCTATCTCGCACGGTTAAGGAGATAGAAGCAAATTAGTGTTTTGCCATTTTTGGCAAAAATTCGAAAATTCAAAATGGCCGCCATTTTTGGGGAGGGGAAAATTTTTGGAAAATTACCAAGAGCACAATGCTCAGATACCCTGTGGGTCGAAAATTTCGACGAAATCGCGCTATCTCGCACGGTTAAGGAGATAGAAGCAAATTAGTGTTTTGTCATTTTTGGCAAAAATTCGAAAATTCAAAATGGCCGCCATTTTTGGGGAGGGGAAAATTTTGTAAAAATTACCAAGAGCACAATGCTCAGATACCCTGTGGGTCGAAAATTTTGACAAAATCGCTCTATCTGGCACGGTTAAGGAGATAGAAGCAAATTTGTGTTTTGCCATTTTTGGCAAAAATTCGAAAATTCAAAATGGCCGCCATTTTTGGGGAGGGGAAAATTTTTTAAAAATTACCAAGAGTACAATGCTCAGATGCCCTGTGGGTCAAAAATTTTGACGAAATCGCTCTATCTCGCACGGTTAAGGAGATAGAAGCAGATTGGTGTTTTGCCATTTTTGGCAAAAATTCGAAAATTCAAAATGGCCGCCATTTTTGGGGAGGGGAAAATTTTTTGAAAATTGCAAAGATTGCATTCCTTAGATACCCTGTGGGTCGAAAATTTCGACGAAATCGCTCTATCTCGCACGGTTAAGGAGATAGAAGGAAATTTGTTTTGCCATTTTTGGCAAAAATTCGAAAATTCAAAATGGCCGCCATATTTGGGGAGGGGAAAATTTTTGGAAAATTGCAAAGATTGCATTCCTTAGATACCCTGTGGGTCGAAAATTTTGACGAAATCGCTCTATCTGGCACGGTTAAGGAGATAGAAGCAAATTTGTGTTTTGCCATTTTTGGCAAAAATTCGAAAATTCAAAATGGCCGCCATTTTTGGGGAGGGGAAAATTTTTGGAAAATTACCAAGAGTACAATGCTCAGATACCCTATGGGTCGAAAATTTTGACGAAATCGCTCTATCTGGCACGGTTAAGGAGATAGAAGCAAATTTGTGTTTTGCCATTTTTGGCAAAAATTCGAAAATTCAAAATGGCCGCCATTTTTGGGGAGGGGAAAATTTTTTGAAAATTGCAAAAATTGCATTCCTTAGATACCCTGTGGGTCGAAAATTTCGACGAAATCACTCTATCTCGCACGGTTAAGGAGATAGAAGCAAATTTGTGTTTTGCCATTTTTGGCAAAAATTCGAAAATTCAAAATGGCCGCCATTTTTGGGGAGGGGAAAATTTTTGGAAAAATTACCAAGAGCACAATGCTCAGATACCCTGTGGGTCAAAAATTTTGACGAAATCGCTCTATCTGGCACGGTTAAGGAGATAGAAGCAAATTTGTGTTTTGCCATTTTTGGCAAAAATTCGAAAATTCAAAATGGCCGCCATTTTTGGGGAGGGGAAAATTTTTGGAAAATTGCAAAGATTGCATTCCTTAGATACCCTGTGGGTCGAAAATTTCGACGAAATCACTCTATCTCGCACGGTTAAGCAGATAGAAGCAAATTAGTGTTTTGCCATTTTTGGCAAAAATTCGAAAGTTCAAATGGCCGCCATTTTTGGGGAGGGGAAAATTTTTGGAAAATTACCAAGAGTACAATGCTCAGATACCCTGTGGGTCGAAAATTTTGACGAAATCGCTCTATCTGGCACGGTTAAGGAGATAGGAGGAAATTTGTGTTTTGCCATTTTTGGCAAAAATTCGAAAATTCAAAATGGCCGCCATTTTTGGGGAGGGGAAAATTTTTTGGAAAATTGCAAAGATTGCATTCCTTAGATACCCTGTGGGTCGAAAATTTTGACGAAATCGCTCTATCTGGCACGGTTAAGGAGATAGAAGCAAATTTGTGTTTTGCCATTTTTGGCAAAAATTCGAAAATTCAAAATGGCCGCCATTTTTGGGGAGGGGAAAATTTTTGGAAAATTACCAAGAGTACAATGCTCAGATACCCTGTGGGTCGAAAATTTTGACGAAATCGCTCTATCTGGCACGGTTAAGGAGATAGAAGGAAATTTGTGTTTTGCCATTTTTGGCAAAAATTCGAAAATTCAAAATGGCTGCCATTTTTGGGGAGGGGAAAATTTTTGGAAAATTGCAAAGATTGCATTCCTTAGATACCCTGTGGGTCGAAAATTTCGACGAAATCGCTCTATCTCGCACGGTTAAGGAGATAGAAGCAAATTAGTGTTTTGCCATTTTTGGCAAAAATTCGAAAATTCAAAATGGCCGCCATTTTTGGGGAGGGGAAAATTTTTGGAAAATTACCAAGAGCACAATGCTCAGATACCCTGTGGGTCGAAAATTTCGACGAAATCGCGCTATCTCGCACGGTTAAGGAGATAGAAGCAAATTAGTGTTTTGTCATTTTTGGCAAAAATTCGAAAATTCAAAATGGCCGCCATTTTTGGGGAGGGGAAAATTTTGTAAAAATTACCAAGAGCACAATGCTCAGATACCCTGTGGGTCGAAAATTTTGACAAAATCGCTCTATCTGGCACGGTTAAGGAGATAGAAGCAAATTTGTGTTTTGCCATTTTTGGCAAAAATTCGAAAATTCAAAATGGCCGCCATTTTTGGGGAGGGGAAAATTTTTTAAAAATTACCAAGAGTACAATGCTCAGATGCCCTGTGGGTCAAAAATTTTGACGAAATCGCTCTATCTCGCACGGTTAAGGAGATAGAAGCAGATTGGTGTTTTGCCATTTTTGGCAAAAATTCGAAAATTCAAAATGGCCGCCATTTTTGGGGAGGGGAAAATTTTTTGAAAATTGCAAAGATTGCATTCCTTAGATACCCTGTGGGTCGAAAATTTCGACGAAATCGCTCTATCTCGCACGGTTAAGGAGATAGAAGCAAATTTGTTTTGCCATTTTTGGCAAAAATTCGAAAATTCAAAATGGCCGCCATTTTTGGGGAGGGGAAAATTTTTGGAAAATTGCAAAGATTGCATTCCTTAGATACCCTGTGGGTCGAAAATTTCGACGAAATCACTCTATCTCGCACGGTTAAGGAGATAGAAGAAAATTAGTGTTTTGCCATTTTTGGCAAAAATTCGAAAATTCAAAATGGCCGCCATTTTTGGGGAGGGGAAATTTTTTTAAAAATTGCCAAGAGTACAATGCTCAGATACCCTGTGGGTCGAAAATTTTGACGAAATCGCTCTATCTGGCACGGTTAAGGAGATAGAAGGAAATTTGTGTTTTGCCATTTTTGGCAAAAATTCGAAAATTCAAAATGGCCGCCATTTTTTGGGGAGGGGAAAATTTTTGGAAAATTGCAAAGATTGCATTCCTTAGTTACCCTGTGGGTCGAAAATTTCGACGAAATCGCTCTATCTCGCACGGTTAAGGAGATAGAAGCAAATTTGTGTTTTGCCATTTTTGGCAAAAATTCGAAAATTCAAAATGGCCGCCATTTTTGGGGAGGGGAAAATTTTTGGAAAATTGCAAAGATTACATTCCTTAGATACCCTGTGGGTCGAAAATTTCGACGAAATCGCTCTATCTCGCACGGTTAAGGAGATAGAAGCAAATTAGTGTTTTGCCATTTTTGGCAAAAATTCGAAAATTCAAAATGGCCGCCATTTTTGGGGAGGGGAAAATTTTGTAAAAATTACCAAGAGCACAATGCTCAGATACCCTGTAGGTCGAAAATTTTGACGAAATCGCTCTATCTGGCACGGTTAAGGAGATAGAAGCAAATTTGTGTTTTGCCATTTTTGGCAAAAATTCGAAAATTCAAAATGGCCGCCATTTTTGGGGAGGGGAAAATTTTTTGAAAATTGCAAAAATTGCATTCCTTAGATACTCTGTGGGTCGAAAATTTCGACGAAATCACTCTATCTCGCACGGTTAAGGAGATAGAAGCAAATTAGTGTTTTGCCATTTTTGGCAAAAATTCAAAAATTCAAAATGGCCGCCATTTTTGGGGAGGGGAAAATTTTTGGAAAAATTACCAAGAGCACAATGATCAGATGCCCTGTGGGTCAAAAATTTTGACGAAATCGCTCTATCTGGCACGGTTAAGGAGATAGAAGCAAATTTGTGTTTTGCCATTTTTGGCAAAAATTCGAAAATTCAAAATGGCCGCCATTTTTGGGGAGGGGAAATTTTTTTTAAAATTACCAAGAGTACAATGCTCAGATACCCTGTGGGTCGAAAATTTTGACGAAATCGCTCTATCTCGCACGGTTAAGGAGATAGAAGCAAATTAGTGTTTTGCCATTTTTGGCAAAAATTCGAAAATTCAAAATGGCCGCCATTTTTGGGGAGGGGAAAATTTTTTGAAAATTGCAAATATTACATTCCTTAAATACCCTGTGGGTCGAAAATTTCGACGAAATCGCTCTATCTCACACGGTTTCTGAGATATTAGCAAATTACTCAAAAGTAGTACTGAAAATACACAATGAAGTACCTAAATGGCTATTACTCATGTACTGACAAAGCTATCAGTCCCAAATGCAATACCAAGCGAGCTATGGACATAACAATCTTGTATTCAAAATTGTAGTAAAATATCTTTAATTATTTTGGCTTAAATGCACGGAAACCAATGGGTACTGAAAATAGCTGTACTTAAGTATTACTCAGTAAGCAAAAGAGGTACAACAGCCAAAAGCAATCCCAAGCAAGCTACTGACCCAATAAGCCTGCATACCAAATTTGGTGACAATAGCTCTAATACTTTTCCTTTAAATGAGCGGAAACCATGCGTGACGCCGGACATCGGACGCCGGACGCCGGACATCGGACGGCGAAAAAAGCAAAAATAATATATCCACCCCCCAGGGGGGTGGACATAATTCAACACTTGCAAAAGATTCGCAGAGCATAATTTCCTATAGGTTATATCATAATTTGAAGCTCCAGAGAAACAATAAGGGAGATATAAGGTCTTTTTAGTATAATGACCCCCAATTGACATTGAAGCAGGGGTCAAAGGTCAAATTTGATACTTGCAAAAGATTCGCAGGCTATGATTTCCCATGGGTTGTTTTCATATTCTGAAGGTCTAGAGCCAATAATAAGCAACATATAAAGCTTTTTCAATATTATGACCACTATTTGACCATAAACATGTGACATGCCATTTTGTTTTCATAATTAGGCCATCAAAACTCTGAGGCAAACTTTCCTAGCCATAAACATTTTGTGCAAATTTTATGAAGCTAGCTTCAATGTTTAAACTTTTAGAACATGTTTTTCAGTTTTTCAAACAATCAGCTATGGTGTCCATTTTATTACGCTACAATAGTCCTACCTATTGTGACCATATGCTTTACCGGTGGTTGACCACGGGAAGCTTCCAACTGGAGTAAGAGTTGAAAACTTTACCCGTAGAATTCAGATAGCCAGGGCTATCCGGAGTACTGGTCACGGGGAATGCCGGTGACGTAGTACCGGTGCGGGTAAACACACACCTGCTGGCTTGGCCACGTGACCTAGGGAACCTATCAGATTGCTCCCATGAGCACTTCCTTCTTTTTGTTGGAAGCCATCTTACCAAGTTGGCTTGCTTGTGACTCTCACTTTGGTGAATTGTTACAGCTATATAACTGTGGGTAGACAGTTAAATTGCGATTAAATTGTTTCATAACAGTTTATAGATCACTTTGGTAACCATGGTTAAGACACCTCCTTACCAAAAAAGGGGCAAGTGTGGACATTTTATGCCCCAATTTGATATTCATAGCTCCTGCTTTGGCTGTAGAGCCAAGTGCAAGGGACTGGATCCCTGTGCCCAAGGAGCTAAAACCATGCAGTGAGCAGTGTGTTCAGCACTGACAGAAGAGCAGTGGTCCCACCTCAGAGAGAACTTTGCCAAGAGGTCCGCTTACAGGCAAAGAACCGGTTCACAGGGTGACTCATTTGAGGAACCGGAGACAGAAGATCCAGCGCAGACCGGTGAAGATTTATCACGGGTGGACGACACTCTCTTGGATTTAGAACCGGAAGAGACCGGTACCGGTGCACCTCTTGCCGGCATCAGTCCTCTCACGAGCTTACCGGCTCCATTACCCGCGCAGAACGTCCCGGCAACTTCTCTTACTATGGGTGCAGTTAACCAGCCTACGGCTCCATCTTCAGCCCTTTTCAGGGCGCCGTACCCCATGTCTCAGACAGTCACACAGGACATTCTTCCTCCTCCAGGATTTATTCCACACTCAACTCCTGGTAGACAATCAGTCGCGGATAGAATGGCTGCCATGTCATTCCTACAACCACAGAGGGCTGTCTCAACTACAGAGATCCCACAGACTCCTAGGACACAACTCATCCTCCAGCCTCCAGTAGCTGCATCTTCACCGCCACCTCACATCGTGTCAATCACACCGGTGTCTGCCATACCGCCTGCCAAATCAGAGGAACCTATGGATGCAGCTCCATCTCAACCTGCCCCTCTTGAGGTAAAGAAGGGTCTCTCTAAGTCTAAGGTTAGGGGCTCCTCAGCTATCGCGCAACAGTCCATTCAAGCGGTGGTCTCCAAAGTCGTAGTACCGACTTCCACCCCCTCGACACAGCCTCCACCTGCAACTGCGACTGTGTCTGCTCCAAGGCTTTCATCTCCTCTTCAAGCCCTGGAACAAGAGGAATACGGGACTGATGCTTCAGCCTCCTCCTTCTCTTCTGCCTCAAAGCAGGAAGACCCTACAGAAGTTGGAGAACAGGCGCCTCCCCCTAACCTTCCATTCAGGGAATTGGTCCAGAAAGTTAGGGAGTTTTTGTCCATCCCTGACCCAGCAGCAGAAGAGGACTATAAGCTGGGCTCAGCACTGGGACGTGATCCCCTTCTCCTGCAACAGGAAAAGTTAGATAGACCCCCATCTATCAAACTTCCCATGATACCCGACCTATCTCGCCTTCAGACTGCTCAGGACGATTTGGTGAAACCAAGTACGTCATCTTCTCTGGAGATAGGAAAATTTCCGGGCATTCCACCACACAAGGGAAGTTGGTACAGTGTAGTGGGCAATAAATTCTCACAGACACCACAGGTGGTCTCCCAGGCATTTTCTAATATTGCAAAGCCTGGTTACAGGAGTGGACCCCCAGCTTCAGTCCAACAGAAGGATCTAGTCAAGCTGGAATATATGGCTCGCGAAAACGTCAGCATCGCCAATTTCCTTTCCACTTTTGGAATGGCCAGCGAGTCGTGCCTCAACAACCTTCGTCTCTCAAGGGACCAGAGAGAAAGGTTGTTTGAACAATTCCGTGCAACCACGGACGGGCCCACCAGAGAGCAGATCTTCGCACAGCTTCTTAACATGACGCAACAAGAATCTGCTCAGATGCAGTTCATGCTGGATATTAGCAGAAGCATGTCCAAGGCCTACGCAGACTTGGTATCCAATTTCTTGTCTTCACTCACAAACCTGGTGCTTCTCAGATGTGATGCCTATCTACATCATGCTCACCCTAACCTCGATGCTTTCAGGGTTTGCAATCTACGCGCCGCCCCAGTCTCTGGAGGTGACCTGTTTGAGAGGAATCTCATGCAGGAATATGAGCAGCACTTAATAGGTCTAGGAGTGAAACCTGGATCCAAGAAAGAGCAATGCTTCCACCCATATAAGAAAAACAAAAAGGGCAGGGGTGGACGTCAACAGGCTCAACAAGGGGTTTACTACCAACCCGTGCCGGCACCCCAGTATATGGTGCAACAGCCCTTTTTTCAGCCGCCATCACAAGGTGGTCGCAGAGGAGGACGTGGCGGTCGCAGGGGTCACGGCCGCGGAGGCAGCACAAGTGGTACCAAGCAGCAGCAACCTCCTCAATGACATTCAATACCAAGTGCTACCTTCAAAAAACCCTGGATTAGAATTGACAATGCTTTAAGGAGATCCCTTACACTATGTTTTCCCTATAACCCCTCCAGAGGGGGAGAAGACTCTGAGTGTGTTAACCCTACCGGAGAGGGAAAAGACTCTGTGTGTACAGTCCCCACCGGAGGGGGAAAAGACTCTGTGTGTACTGCCCCTACCAGAGAGGGAAAGACTCAGTGTGTACAGTCCCCTCCAGAGGGGGAGAAAACTCTGTGTGTACAGGATATATCCAATCAAGTTCAGTTCAATAGTGTACAAGAAAAGTTACAAAATCTGCCAGTGGGGGGCAGACTGAGGCAGTTCCTTCCCGAATGGGAAAGAGTAGGCTCCCACCAGTTAATTACAGGGCTCATAAGAGACGGATACAAGTTGCCCTTCAGAGAACGCCCAAACTTATCCAGGGTACCTTGCATAGTCAGCAGTTATGCGGGCTTAAACAAAATGCCTTATGGACCTCTATTCAAGACCTGCTGCAGAAAGGTGCAATCGAAGTCGTTCATACCCCAGACAGTCTGGAATTTTACAGCCGTCTCTTCCTGGTCCCAAAACCAGGCAACCGCTGGAGGCCAGTAATAGATTTAAGTGCACTAAACAAATTCCTGGCCATCCCAAAATTCAAGATGGAGACCCCAGAGTCCATCCGCGCCTCCCTCAGAAAAGGTGAGTGGGTCACATCTATAGACTCACTGACGCCTACCTACATGTACCTATTCACACCCAGTCTCAGAAATACCTCAGGTTTCATTTCCAAGGTGTCACTTACCAGTTCACCAGCCTACCTTTCAGGCTAGCAACAGCCCCCCTCATTTTCACCAGCATAGTCAAGGAAGTAAAACTGGACGACTGGTTAATCCGTGCCCCCTCAAAACAAACATGCATGGATCAGACTCAAAAACTACTAAAGCTGGTGAAGGATTTGGGCTTTCGACTTCCTAGGATACCATTTTTTACTGGATTTGGCTCTTGTGAAGCCCACGCAAGACAGGTGGACAAAACTTCAGGAGATGTTCCATCGCCTCTCCTTGAAGTCTGTTATCAGTGCAAGGACTCTTATGTCCACCATTGGCTTACTTGCATCAACGGAGAAGACTGTAAAATTGGGCAGGATGCATATGAGACCTTTTCAGTGGCATCTCAAAACTCATTGGAAATATCCGATGCCTCTGGACACACCAATCCCCTGGAATCAGAAAATGATACGACACGGGGAATGGTGGTTAGACCCTCAAAATGTGCTACAAGGAGAATTTCTCCACCCCAGGGAACACGAAAAACTTATCTTTACAGATGCCTCAAGCGCAGGTTGGGGCGCTCACTTAGGTCAAAATTCTACAGGAGGGGTCTGGTCTCTCACAGAGAAGCATCTTCACATCAACCTATTAGAACTGAAGGCGGTTCTTCTGGCTCTGCGTTTCTTCCAAACAGATTGCAGAAACAATCAAGTCCTTATCGCCTCAGACAACACCTGGGTGGTGGCTTACATCAACAAACAGGGCGGCACAAGATCAGCAGAACTCTGTGCTCTAATGTGGAGAATCCTCACTTGGTGTCACCAAAACAATGTCACACTCAGAGCGAGACACGTACCGGGTTCACTCAATGTAATAGCGGATGGCCTCTCAAGGAGGAACCAGATCGAACCAACAGAGTGGTCCCTATCTCCACAGATCTTCAAACAACCACTGAACAACCATTACCATGCCAACCCAACATCCCTGAACCTCCATGTCTGGTATCTCGGAGTTCAGCACTCCAAGAACATGGTTTCTCTGCAGAAGTGGCAGAAAGAATTACTGCTCCTCAGAGACCCTCCACAAGATCCATCTACGCTTCCAAGTGGACCGTATTCCAACATTGGTGCACAGACAAACAGGTGGACTTCAGGAATCCCTCTATAGGGGACATCTGCAACTTTTTTTGGTATCTGTTCAATGATTTAAATAAATGCCCTTCCACTATTGAAGGTTACAGCCATTGCGGATACCCTTGGTAATACCAAAACAAAACATTAGT
This sequence comes from Sabellastarte sp. h YS-2021, assembly GCA_964017235.1. NCBI lineage: Eukaryota > Metazoa > Annelida > Polychaeta > Sabellida > Sabellidae > Sabellastarte > Sabellastarte sp. h YS-2021. The sequence continues at coordinate 90,039,803 of OZ024931.1, forward strand.
ACAAACACAGAGATTGCCAGACTAATAGCAAGTTTTCACAGGGATAAACCCAAGAATTCCAGGCCCATTCCAAAGTGGAATCTGTCCCTTGTTTTGCAGAGACTCACCCAACCTCTTTTTGAACCACAAGAAGAGGCAGGTCTCAAATTCCTAACTTGGAAGACAGTTTTCTTACTAGCCTTGGCCTCCGGGAAGAGGCGTAGTGAGATTCATGCCTGGACCCTAGATGGAGTTTTATGCCTGGGCGACTGGGATCAGATCCAACTGTCCCCCTCCCCCTCCTTCATTGCCAAAAATCAATTAGCAAAAGAAGGACCGCAATCTATCTCTCCAGTGGTCATACCAGCCTTGAAGTGTAGTCAAGACTCTCAGGACACAGATATCCTACTTTGCCCTGTCAGGGCCCTTCAGTGTTACCTGGACCGAACTAAGGACTCCAGAGGGGGTAGACAGTTATTGTTTATCTCTCATAAATTGGGCCACTCCAAGGATATACAGTGTTCTACTATCTCGTCTTGGATTAAAAACACTATAAAATTCTGCTACACCAAGGTGGATAATGCAGACATGGACCTTATAGGTAAAGGGCCATGACGTCAGAGCTTTTGCGGCTTCCAAGGCCTTCTATGGGGGTGTTGAGTTTCCATGGACCAAATCATGCAAGCCTGCCATTGGAAATCAACACTTTCACCAGATTCTACCTCAAAGATCTTGCCGGACAAGACAATCAGAGGGCTCCTTCCACTTGGGCGCCTTCATTGCAGCACAGCAGGTGATGCCCGACCATTTTCCAGGGAAAAAAACAGGGGGGGGGCACGACGCCGGGAACCACCTAGACGGGGAGTGTCAGAATCCTCTGACACCGTAGAGCGGGGTCTTCACCCCTTTTAAGGTAACTTCAATCTTATTTTTGTTAAATTCTTTTACCTGCTGTCTTTTCCTTACGTAAAATACCTGCGTCATACATAGTTACCAGGAGTTTGTTTTCATTCACTTTTCTTGAGAATGTATTTCTAAGTTTTTACTTTTTCTGTATCCTTAAAATTTACTTTCTTAAGAATCTGCTTGTGTCGTATCATGTGTTCCTTGACACCCTGTTTCATCGTACTTTGTGTACTTCGTTTTTTAGATATTTTCTGCATGGAGTGCCTGCACTGGCGGTGAGAACCAAGAGGGTGCCTCTCTTCCCCTTGGTGACACACCTCAACCTCAGGAGAGCTGGAGAATTCCCCTCAGTCTCTGATGTTGCAGTCCTATGACCTCATAAGGGGCTTCCTCCTCCTTCACCCTGGTCTCCGGATGCTCGCCTGTGATGGTTGTTGCCTTTGCCAGATGATGAATCTTCTAGCCAGTGTAAGTCTTCCCAGCCATCCAATATGCTGGGATTCAGCATATGGTCACAATAGGTAGGCCTACTGTAGCGTAATAAAATTGGAAATTTTATTTTAAATGTAGCTTTTATAAGCTACAATACCTACCTATTGTGACCATAGTACAGGCCCTCCCTGGTCCTCCCCGCTTGTTCCAGACTAACACTGGGCACGGGGTTTGGTTCCAACAAAAAGGAGGAAGTGCTCATGGGAGCAATCTGATAGGTTCCCTAGGTCACGTGGCCAAGCCAGCAGGTGCGTGTTTACCCGCACCGGTACTACATCACCGGCATTCCCCGTGACCAGTACTCCGGATAGCCCCCCCTATCTGAATTCTACGGGTAAAGTTTTCAACTCTTACTCCGGTTGGAAGCTTCCCGTGGTCAACCACCGGTAAAGCATATGGTCACAATAGGTAGGTATTGTAGCTTATAAAAGCTACATTTAAAATAAAATTTCCAATTTTCTTTTTCAAAATGAAGCCAGCATTTTTTCCAGACATGTTTTCATACCAATAAAAATTTTGTTCAATTTAATGAAGCTTCAATATTTAAATTAAAAATTTTAATGATTTTTTAACAATCACTATGGCAGCCATTTTGTTTTTCAAAATGAGGTCAAAATGTTTTAAAGACTTGTCTTCATAAATGATCAAGATGTAAAAGTTCATGTAAAAATGTGACGGACAGACAGAGGCATGCATGTACAGAAGGCATTTTATAATCTATAAGACATACCATACTGTTGAGGGGATATATTTTTGCCTATTTAAAAAAAAATAGCATCAGAGATGCCCATACCTCACAGCATGCGGAAATAGTTTTCAACTCCATAACATATAAAAGTAGTGAAACAGTACAAAGACTGGGATACTTTCGGCAAAGTGGCACTCATATAAAGTCCAAATAATGTTTAAGTAGAGAAAATAACATCTAAGGGAAAGAAAATGTATGTAAAGATAAAAGCTAAAACAAGACAATTCAATAGCAAGCTGACAGCATTAATCAGCAAACTAAAAATATGAAGCTGTAAAATTCATTAATTGGAGAATAGCTGTCAATAGAAATAGCACAATTATGTAAAAGTGCATGTAATTACCAGTTGCAGCAATCCATATATCTTTGACATAAGAGAAAGATGTCTCAAATATGGCAGGTGAACACGCTTTGGCAGAGCAAAAAGGTCACACCATGATGCACACCTACACTCCCTAAACAATGTCCCTACTAAGTGTTAATCTTCTACACCTTATGTAATCCAAGAAATAGCCAAGACAAGATTTTAAAACTCATGGTCACTGACAAGGTCAAAGGTCAAATCAAGGTCACACCATTATGTTGCACACCTACAATCCATAACCAATATCCCTACCAAGTATCAACATCCAAGATATAGCCAAGACAAGATTTTAGAAGTCAAGGTCACTACGGTAAGGTCAAAGGTCAAATCAAGGTCACACCATGATGTTGCACACCTACACTTCCTAACCAATGTCCCTACCAAGTATCAACTACCTACACCTAACATTTTCTGAGATATAGCCCAGACAAGATTTTATAGGTCAAGGTCACTATGGCAAGGCCAAAGGTCAAATCAAGGTCAAAAGATGACGAAGCTCACCTACACCTCCTGACCAATATCCCTACCAGGTATCAACTTTCTTTAGCCCGGACAAGATTTTATAGGTCCAGGTCACTACACCAAGGCCAAAGGTGAAATCAAGGTCACACTATAACGTTGCACACCTACACCCCCCAACCAATGTCTCAACCAAGTATCAACTTCCTACACCTTATGGTTTCTCAGATATAGCTCAGACAAGATTTTCAACTCAAGGTCACTACGGCAAGGTCAAAGGTCAAATCAAGGTCAGACCATGACGTTGCACACTTACACCTCCTGACCAATGTCCCTACCAAGTATCATTTTCCTACACCTTACGGTTTCCGAGATACAGCACAGACAAACTTTTCCCCGTGCATTACCTGTAAATTTAACACCACTCTCAAGAAATAATTTTGTACTTTGGGCTGAACCCCTTTACATTATTTTTCAGGGGGGGGGGGGGGGGGGGGGAGTTCAAACACCCTGAATCCCCACACTGGATCCGCTAGTGCAGCCACTACAGGGCCCTGATGAAAAAGCTCTGAATCAAACCAAGAAACATCCTTCAAATAGAATTGTGTGAAGGTGTTGTGTGATTTCCAATGGCAACCTGATAAAATTTGTTCTAAGGAGACTCCTGACTGGAAGGCCTTAAAAGCAGCAAAGGCCCTCATATCATGGGCTTTAACCTGATGCATGGCGAGGGCCTCCTGATCAGAGAGCACATAGGATCGCTGTTTGCTTCATTCATGAGGAGATAGTTGAAGGGGAGATATCTTTGTTAAAGCTGTTCTTGACAAAGAACAACTCCTTGTTCAGCCTGAGGTCTGAGGTCCTGTTCAAATAGTGGTGCAGGGCTCTGACTGGACATAGGGATCTATCAGCCTTGAGTGACTTATCCAGAATTGGGGCCAGTGCTGGAATGACCACTGCGGCCACACTGTCTTGACCCTCTTTGGCCAGCTGGGTCTTTGAAAGAAAGCTGGGTGAAGAGACACCTTTGACCAGTCTGACTGGTGTCTGATGATCTTGAAGAACATTTTCTTCCTGAAGCCACCACTTTAAGTGAGCTTGGGCGACCTTGGGATAGGGATCACTTTTTCTAGTGATTCTGGTACCCTCCAGTTGAATCGGCATAATCTGGAGTTGACCTAAGTGGACTTGTTTCTTTGTCGCCGTTGGCCACCCTATTAGGGACATCAACTGCCGGACCGGTCTGGAGATTAATTCCTGAATCTTTGCATTTAAGGCCTGCCAGAGCTCTAGGGTGGGTCGTGCCTTGCCCTCTTTCAGGTCAAATTGGAAACCTATGAAGTTGAAGACTTGCTTTGGTCCAGTTCCGATTTCTCCATGTTTACTATTCAACCTAGTTCCTGACACAGAGCTACCAGAGTTTGTTGTGCTTGAGACAGGGATCTGGTGGTGGGATCTGGCTCTGACTAACAAGCCGTCTAGGTACTGGTCTATCCTTACACCCTTGTATGGCAATGCCATCAGCCTGACCTCCTTCGCTACTACAGTGAACACCAAGGGAGCTGTGGATAGGTCAAATAGTAGTGCTTTTAACTGATGCTGGATGTGAAAACATAGGTACTTCCTGGATTGGACCTTTATTAGTATGTGGAAGTAGACATCCTTGAAGTCTATGGACATTACCCACTCCCCTGGCTGGAGGGAGGTCCTCATTGTTTCTGGTGTTTCCATTTTGAGATTCCCTGTTTTTAGAAATTTGTTCAGGGAACTGAGGTCCAAGATACGTCTCCACCAATTGCAGTACTTTGGTACCGAGAAAAGTCGGTTGAAAAAACTAGAGACTGCTGAGTTTTGACCAATTCTACTGCATTCTTTTGCACAAGTGCATGCAATGCCTCTGTCAGGTAGCTGTTCCTGAGGCACTTATGATGGTCGCTGACCTTGTCAAGTTTGGTCGGATCTGGAGAGTGTACTCTACTCTGAGGATTCTTATGACTTTTGGACTGGCCCCAAGGGCTTCCCAAGTTTCCCAAAAATTGGTGCAATCTGGCCCCTACCGAAAGATCTGGTGCAACAACTGGGACATTTGTGACATTCTGGAGAAACTCAAGTGATCTACACAGGAAATGTCTTTCACATATTTTAATGACTTTTGTGGAACAATATTGGGACTTAAGCCTCTCTTTTGCGGCCACCCTTTAACAGAATGTGCTAGATTTACAACAACTGAGTATGCATTTAAAGTCTGACAAGATGTTACAGTCTCTTTGTCCTGACAAGTTTTTACAGTATTTGCTCCGGTCAGTTAACATGCACACACTGGAGCATTCAAACAATAATTGTCATTTACATGACGACTGACCCTTGGCTGGTCGGGATGAATAGTAGCTTGACTTGCCTTTTTTTCCCCATGGCCACAGGAACCAATTGTCTTCGATGCTGGACTTAGTATCCTGAGCTTTCTCTCTCCAAACTTTCATATGGGTGATACTGACCCTTCTTATGGCTGGAAGAGCTTTTAACTGATGCTGGATGTGAAAACATAGGTACTTCCTGGATTGGACCTTTATTAGTATGTGGAAGTAGACATCCTTGAAGTCTATGGACATTACCCACTCCCCTGGCTGGAGGGAGGTCCTCATTGTTTCTGGTGTTTCCATTTTGAGATTCCCTGTTTTTAGAAATTTGTTCAGGGAACTGAGGTCCAAGATACGTCTCCACCAATTGCAGTACTTTGGTACCGAGAAAAGTCGGTTGAAAAAACTAGAGACTGCTGAGTTTTGACCAATTCTACTGCATTCTTTTGCACAAGTGCATGCAATGCCTCTGTCAGGTAGCTGTTCCTGAGGCACTTATGATGGTCGTTGATCTTGTCAAGTTTGGTCGGATCTGGAGAGTGTACTCTTCTCTGAGGATTCTTATGACTTTTGGACTGGCCCCAAGGGCTTCCCAAGTTTCCCAAAAATTGGTGCAATCTGGCCCCTACAGAAAGATCTGGTGCAACAACTGGGACATTTGTGACATTCTGGAGAAACTCAAGTGATCTACACAGGAAATGTCTTTCACATATTTTAATGACTTTTGTGGAACAATATCGGGACTTAAGCCTCTCTTTTGCGGCCACCCTTTAACAGAATGTGCTAGATTTACAACAACTGAGTATGCATTTAAAGTCTGACAAGATGTTACAGTCTCTTTGTCCTGACAAGTTTTTACAGTATTTGCTCCGGTCAGTTAACATGCACACACTGGAGCATTCAAACAATAATTGTCATTTACATGACGACTGACCCTTGGCTGGTCGGGATGAATAGTAGCTTGACTTGCCTTTTTTTCCCCATGGCCACAGGAACCAATTGTCTTCGATGCTGGACTTAGTATCCTCTTCTCTCTCCAAAATTTCATATGGGTGATAGTGACCGTTCTTATGGCTGGAAGAGCTAGAGTGCCCTTTGTTTTCATTAGTGATCTCAACAGGTATCCGGATATCCGGGTACCCGAACCCTGAATATTTACCCGAATCTGAAATCACATACCCGAGTACCCGAAACTACTGTCAATATCGCCCACTTTGGCTGATGAGTACATATCTCGACTTCATAAATTCACCTAAAAATGAAACTATTCAATTAAAATGCGCAAGAGTAATGTTTTCTCACCCTTGTACACCATTTATAGTATTTAATTTGTCTTTTATTTTGGTTGTTTATGCATTATCCAATGCCGATTCCCTTTGAAAATCGGCAGTATATTTACACAGTTAAATAATTCCGAGTACATGAAACGTTGTATATATTGCCTATATAGTGACATGCACACCTTAAATACATAAAAGGACGATGTTTTCAAACAGTAGTTCATAATTTAGCATCAATAAAGTTCACTTACGTGCCTGAAAAAAAATTCTGAAACTACATTCGAGCAACAGTGAATGCTTTACTGATAGGTCATGTGACTCCACTTTTATGGACACAACTGTGTTTTGAATGTACAGAAATTTTTCTTGGTTAACATTTCTTCTGTGTCGTACTGTTTTGAATGCAAAAAAGGTGGCCGACAAGAAACAAAGTAAATGGTTAGATCCCATTATTTGTGTATGTTTTAAGTTTGTAAATGTTGAGATTTTTGTAGAATCACCTATTATCGCCCATCGGCGCGAGTACCCGGGTACCCGCCCGCTGAAATCAATACCTACCCGGTCCCACCAAAAAGGGTATTTTGAGAACACTAGTTTTCATAGTGAGATATGTCCTCTTCTGCCTTCTTCAAGATATTGTCCTGAAAGAAGGTGGCCAGCTGAGAGGAGCCTGTCAAAGCACAGTGTATTCTGCTTGATGCCAGACTTCACATGTGGCAGGTAAGAGTCCATTCTAGCCAGAGTTACAGTTGCCAGTGCTGAGTTGGTTGGTACACTGGCGTTGGTCATCAGGTCAGTCACCATGCTGAAGTCAGTCAAGAGACTGAGATCCGTCAACAGGTAGACGTCAGTTGGCAGGTTAGGTCAGTGCCAAGAAGGGCTCTCATGCCTTTATGGGCTGGGGTTAAAAATCATCCTTAGACAAAGATGTGTTCAAAAATTACAGGCCTGTTTCAAATCTCAATTTCGTTTCAAAGGGTGGTAGCTGTTTCAACCCACCTTGACTAAGCTGTCCTTATGACTGGGTTTCAATCAGATTACAGAAAACATCATTTCAACTTAAAGTCCCCTTCTCAATATTCAAAACGATCTTCTTCTTAATATGGCTAAAGGGTCTGTCACAGCCCTCACCTTCCTAGATCTCTCCACCACATTTGACACCATAGACCACACCATTCTCCTTAACAGACTCAACACCATAGACCTGCTCTCAGATAGGGGAAGAAAGGGATGAAACAAACCTCCAGAAGGAAGCACATAACTTTTTTTTTTGGCTTTTTATGATTTTTTTACATATGTACATGTACAACTATTTACATAATACAAATCTCCTCAATAATAAGGGCTACTGGTGGATCTGCTGAGGAGCCACTACAGAATTAGTGAACTGGCACTTGGCTAATTCAAATCATACCTGTCGGAAAGGACAAGGTAGGGAGTAATCCCTCACTTCCTGCTGACCTCCAGTTTGGTGTACCCCAGGGTTCTGTTTTTGGTCCAATTCTTTTTCTTCTCTACACAAACCCAATCAGCTCAATCATTTACTCATACAGTAACATAAAGTTAAAATTTTAATTACTTAAATGTAGCTTTTATAAGCTACAAGCTTACCATGTGGGACTGAATGCTGTTCTCGGATGGCTGCCAGGCCCAGCCAACGTCTAAGAAAAACAGACATTTATAGTTGGCCGTAGCCTCAGGTTGTCGTCACATGACCTACCCCATTTGTCTTCTCCTTTCTCGTTGAAATTTTAACCCATACCCCCTCAGCTGTAATACAGCGGGGAGGTCGGGTGGGACTCTTCTCAGGAAGAGATCCCTGTGGAAACTGGAGAGTAACCTATGAAGGTCTGCATTATGTGCAATATGGTGGGCCGTTGGACCCAAAGTGTCAACGATGTCAGTCCTGTAACCATCAATGGTCGAGGGGCGCCTGTTTAGGTCTTGGTACGGGTACATGAAAAAATCTGAGATTTGTTTCACAGACGGAGTGCAGAAATCCACCAAATTTTCTCTGCACCATTTTTCAAATAGGGCCCACTTTGACTTGTAGATGGTCCTTGTTGATGACCACTGAGGGGCAGCAATTCTCTCAGTCACCTCCACAGAGAAGCCTTGTTCTTGGAGTTGTCCGCTCCTAGAACCAGGCGTGGAGGTTGAGTAGAGTCGTTGACACCGGGAGTTGTAGTGGGATCTCTGTTGAGAGCTGCACTAGGTCCCAAAACCAGGGCATCCCTGGACAGCCTGGGGCTATTACGATGATGAGGCAATGGCTTTGCCTGATTTTTTGGATCACCCTGTGAAGGAGAGCCGTCGGAGGGTAAGCATATGCAGTGAGACCCATCCAGTTTATGTTCAGAGCATCTATGTCCCAGGCCTTTGGGTCTGGGATTGGAGACACGTAGAGAGGGAGTTTGTGGTTCAGATGAGTGGTATCCACATGAGGAGTGAACCACTTCTGGTAGATCTGTTTGAACACCTGTGGATGCAGTGACCATTCTGTTGACTGTACTTGGTTGGACCTGGATAGGAGGTCGGCCATCACATTCAAACACCCTGGAATGTGTCTGGCCTATAAAGTTATGTGCTAGTGGTGGCACCAAGTCATGATCTTCCACAGGAGAGCGCACATCTCTACTGAGTGAGTTCCTCCTTGTTTGTTTATGTAGGCTACCACTGTCGAGTTGTCCGTTGCAACTAGAACTGTTTGGTCCTGGCACTGGTCCTTGAAATTTCGAAGGGCCAGTGAGACCGCCTTCAATTCTAGGACATTTATGTGTAGCCTTTTTCCTTGTCTGACCACAGACCCTTGGTAGATCTTTGATCTAAGTGAGCACCCCAACCTTCATTTGAGGCGTCTGTAAAGAGTTGGATACTGTGGTCTTTGGGATGAAGGTCTGAGTCTTTCATCACGTTTGCAGGATTCTGCCACCAATCTAGGTGTGCAGAAATGGCATCTGTTGAAGGAAGGAGGTTGTCCAGTGACTGAGGATATCTCCAATGCTCCTTGAGATGAAACTGAAAGGGCTTCATGTGAAACCATCTTCTCCATTGAGGCAAGCAACCCAATTAGGGACATCAAACATCTTGCAGTCAAAACATGTTTTGACTTGAGTCGTAGGATCAAATCCTGAAGTTTGAGCCATCTCTCTTGAGTGGGTCTTACATGGGATGAATCTAGATGGTATTCGTAGGCCACGAACGAAAACACCTGAGTAGGTTGGGTTAGGTCTACCACTGCCTGAGTGTTCACTTGGGCTTCTTCCTGAGACTGGGACCTGATCAGCCAGTTGTCCAGGCATTGGTGAAGTCTGAGTCCTCTGGAGAGGGCCATGAGCTTCACATCCTTTACGATCATTGTAAAGACCTGGGGGGCTGTGGCTAGTCTGAAAGGAAGGGAGGTGAACTGGAACACCTGTGACCTGGGGCAAAACAGGTATTTCCTCGAGTTTGGGTGGATGGGGATGTGAAGGTAAGTGTCCGATAGGTCTATCGATGATACCCATTCCCCTGGAACCAGGGAGGTCCTGATGGACTCAGGAGTTTACATGTAGAAAAGTGTTGAGCCTGCTTAAGTCTATTACTGGCCTCCACCTTTGGTGAGGCTTGGGGACTAGAAACAGGCGACTGTAAAACCCGCGAGATTTTACATTTTCCACCCTTTCAATAGCGTTCTTTGACAGAAGAGACTGGAAACAATCTGCTGGAGCTTGGTCTTTTTGAAGGGTCTTGTATTCTGACAGAATCAGAGGAAATCTGACCAAGTTTGGCTTGGAGAGGAATGGCAGTATGTAGCCATTGGTGATAATGTTTAACACGATTGATGAACATTTGTTTGTTTGTCAGTCTTCCTGAAAGAACAGAGGCAACCTCCTACTGGAGGACTGAGGGAGGCTTTGGAGGAGTCATTGGGAAGAGGGGTTTCCACGCCCTCTTCCTCTATTATGGGGTCAAAAACGACCCCTGGAGCCTCTGAAGTTTGATTTTCCCCTACCAGAGGAAAACGATTGGTTACTGTTTTGAGAGGAGTTGCCCCCATAGGGACGTTTCCTGTAGGAGCCTCTTTTCTTGTGGGGACCACGAAAGGGCTTATTCTGGTAGGGTTCAAAACCCTGAGAGTCCTTTGAGGTGCCTTTTTAAAGAAGGAAGTCTTCACCTTCCTGGACTAATTGAGACTTGAACAGGGAAGGCGGAGAAAAGGACGCATTCCTGAGTTCCTGATGTCTCATCTCCCCTAATTATGGTTATAACAGGGTCATTTCGGCTTTGCACCTAAGCAAGCCAGTGTTGCCCATGGAATATAACTCCCTCTGGAGTATATGAGCAAGGGATTTGCTGAGACAAGTCAAGGCCCTGTGCTGGATAAGGAGTGTCTTGTTCCAAAGATCCAGGTATTCACAGGCTTCCTCGTATCCACGATTTGCTGCCTTTTCAGGGTCGGCACCTTTCCTAATTTGAGATTTGACCTTCTTGAAGGTTGACTTCAAACTATGCTGGCTCTTTTCTAGAGTGGAATTGTAGGAAGAAGAAGTCTTGGCAAAGGCGATAGTAAAGGTAAGCGTGGAGATATTCTGTCTCGCCCGGTGTTCCAAATCTTTGAGAATTGGTAGGGGAACCTTGCCTATAGGGGCCCCAGAGGGCTTAGGAGAAATACAGATCTTGGCAAAGTCTGTATTTAGTTCTTGAATCTTGTCTTCGTAACAAGGTTGTCCCACCTTGTACCACTTTGCAGTGGAAGGAGGAGCTTTGATGTATTTACCCTCAGGTAAATTTGCTGCTTGAAAGTCTTGGTCAAATTTATCAAAGGCATCTTTCTCATCGTCAAGGCCCATGACCGCAGTAGAAGACCTGGGTAAGGAGTCCCTAGGGTCTGGAAGTTTGAGGATACGCCTGAAGGTATCCACCTCCTCTGAATACTGAGAGGGGATGTCAGACAAAGCAACTTCCCTGTAGTAAGGAGGATCTGGGTCATGTTGAGGGTGGTCTTGATCAGTGTAGGTCTTCCTAGAAGGTTTTGGAGACCTATGTCTGAGCTCAGAGGACTGATCCTCCTCTGAGGAAGAAGGTAAATATCTGGACCTAGATTTGTATTTTGATTTATTAGTATGTTTCTTGACCCTGCTAGGGGCAGGCCGAGTATCGTCAGATTGATCAGAGTAGTAGTTCGAGGCAGAGCTCGGGACCACATCATACTGTTTGAAAGAGTGAGAAGATTTCTTTGGTTGGGCCAAGGGCAACCTCGAGGGTTCCTCGACAGAACTAACATTGTGACCCGAGGCATCATCGATGCAACTAGAATAAGAGTCGAGGCGTGGAGGTAAGGCTGGGCCATAATCAATGTCCATCGATTCGACAGGATTAGTACCCCTAGGGGGTCCAGACGAGTATTAGATGGGCCAGGTTTTGAGGCCGAAGCGGAGGTCTGATCTACCTCCACTTGAGAAGAAGTTTTATTGAGAGATTTCTGAAAATCTTCTCGAAGGGACTTTGTTGCCTCTAAAATATTTGCCTTTTTACAAGGCTGGTTTAAGATGAAAACTACCAGCATATTTCCTGTTCACGGACTTGAAGCATGGATATATAGTACTGTATATGGATATTTTACAGAAGCAAATTGTAAGTATTTAAATAAAATATTCGTGTGTTGTTTCTACAATATTACGAATAGCCACAATGAGCGAAAATAGGGAACCACAGATTATGCTGTATTTTATGACGTGATAACTTCTAGGACATGCAAAAGCGCCTTCGAGTGGTTGAATGTAGAACTACGAAGTTTGAAAATTTTCATGGTCGATTCTGATTGGCTGAACGGCAAAGGTGTAGTACTACCGTGACGTCACTTCATTCATTAATTTCTTTGCGGTTTATTTGTTTGACAAATGGGTAGATGCCCAGACAACAATTTTACATTAACAGTGACTGCGTGATAAACCAGCAGACCAATAAATTAATTGGGGTTTCACCTCTAGAAACCAGCAGACGAAACCAGCAGACTCGTTCGAGTAGACCACTACAATGGGTAACGCAATAGTTTCTAGGACATACGGGTCCTTGGAGAAAGCCAGACGAAGTGCCAGACATGCTTTTTACTTTATAAAATATAACTGAATAAAAGCATTAAAAATCTTCAAAATGGCAGAGTGTATAATATACACCTTTATGTACAGATATGTGAAGAAAATATTATGCAGAATTGATATTTAAGGGTTTAAACGGCGAATTTAAAATCGTGACCGCAACTCAGTACATAACTCGAATCAAAGATTCGACTAATAAACCTCCTGAAGGAAGCACATGACTTTTTTTTTTTTTTTTTTTGGGGGGGGGGGGGCTTTTTATGATTTTTTTTTTATATATGTACATGTACAACTATTTACATATGTACAAATCTCCTCAATAATAAGGGCTACTGATGGATCTGCTGAGCAGCTACTATGGGTCCCAAGTGGTAGAGCTCTGAATCAGCCCAAGCCACACCTTTCAGATAGAATTGTTTGGAGGTGTTGTGTGACTTACAGTGGCAAGCTGACAGAATTTGTTCCAGACAGACCCCTGATTGGAAGGCCTTGGATGCAGCAAAGGCTCTCACGTCATGGGATTTTACATGATGTAAGGTGAGGGCTTCTTGATTAGAGAGCTTATAACATAGGATCACAGTCTGCTTGATCCATGAGGAGATAGTGGCAGTTGAGATGTCTTTGTCAAAGCCTTTCTTAAATGAGAAGATCAACTCCTTATTCTGCCTGAGATCTGAGGTCCTGTCCAAATAGTAGCGCAAAGCTCTTAGCGGACATAAGGATCTATCAGACCTAAGTGACTTATCCAGAGTTGGGACCAGGGCCGGTTTAATGACTGGGGCCACACTGGCTGGACCTTCTTTGGCCAGCTGGTTCTTGGAAAGAAAGCTGGGTGACGGATATAAAGAGACATTAGACCAGTCTGCCTCATGTTTGATGTTTTGGTTTTGCCAAGCATGGATCTCGCTCTTGCATTTGCCCGAACCCAAGGCCAAAAGAAAGACCGTCTTGAAGGTCAAATGATTCAAGGAGGCCTCTTTAATGGGTGCAAATGGAGCCTTTGTCAGCTGGTGCAAATCCAGGGAGATGTTCCAGGAGGGGATGCCCCTCTGACCTTTGGGCCTGTCTCTGTGGAAACTATCCAGGAGACGAGTCAGATTCTCATCTTTGTTCATATTTAATGGTAAATTTCCCAGTTAATCAGCAATGGCTGACCTGTATCTGTAACTACCTGGTTTGAAACAAGTATAGTAAGAAGTCGGATATTGACTTTACAGCAGTGCCCTGAAGTCCAACTGATTACTGAGTCACCACTTTGTAAAAATGGTCCACTTTGCCTCATAGTCTGATCTGGTTGATCCTTTGAGGAGACTCAATTTGTGCTGCCACTGAGTCAGAGAAGCCCTGTTCTTTGTTAGCTGATTTAATTTTTGCAGATTCCTGTGAGGAGTCTGAAGAGCTGAGTTAGCTGATTGGGCAGATGGGTCAGGCTAGGAGGGATCTGGCTGGACATGGCCACTAAGACCCAGAACCAAGGCATGTTTGGCCACCCTGGAGCAATCAGAATGATTCTCTTGCATGGACAGTCCTGCAGCTTCGCCATCACTTTGCCCAAGATGGCTCAGCTGGTGGGAAGACAATTGCATCCAGATCCTCCCATGCCAGGCTGAGCACGTCCACTGCCCAGGCCAGGGAGGCCTAAGGTACCTCACTCCCCTTGCTGGAGGAAGGTTCTGATGGTTTACAGCGTTTGCATTTTGAATTTTTCCGCCTTGAGGAAATGGTTCAGATTGCTCAGGTCTAGTATAGGTCTCCACCTGTTGTTGGGTTTCGGGACCAAAAATAGTTGGTTGAAGAACCTCAGAGATTTTTGATTTTAGTCCAGTTCTACTGCATTGTGTCCATAATCTCATGTAATGCCTCCAACAAGTAGAGGTTCCTGTGGAGATTGACATAACAGCTTATGACGATTGGTGACCTTGTGAAGTCGGAAAGCTTTGTATTCTTGCCCCTACAGGTAGATTTAAGGTAACAGTTGGGACATTGGTTAAATGTTTGACAAAAGACAATTGATCGACACAGTAAACATCTTTCACATATTTTACTTCTCTTTGACGATAACAATTTACAACAATGGGACTTACATCTTTCTTTTGGAAATGCCCTTCTGTAATAGGTGCAAGATTTACAACAGAAAAGTTTACACTTTGAGTCTGTGGTGTCTACAAGTCTATTGTCTCTTGAGGAGTCTCTGATAACTGAACACACTTTAAAGTCTTTCTGCTCCCAGCCAGCAGCCCTGCCTTCAACACATTTACACCGTAATTGTCATTTACAGGACTGCTGGCCCTTGGATGGTTTGACGGAGTAGTGAGATGACTTGCCCCTATCCTTAATACAAAGTGTCAGGCTTGATCCCAGATTTCAGATGTGACAAGTAGGAGTCCCTTCTGGCTAAAATCACGTTCGCCACTGAAACAAACACAAAGTCACTAAGATGCTCCATGGTCTTGACCATTGCCTGGCTAATGTTGGCATTGAAGTCCTGGAGTACTGGTGTTCATCAGTAGCCTGGGTAACTTTAGTAGCTGACTTCCCCTTGCTTTCCGACTGGGTCGCCTTCAACTGTGACTGCATGCTTTCCTGTATTCTGATGAGGCATCTGTTGAAACTGGTGGCCTGATTGCAGATTACAGAAGCTTCCCTAGCCGACTTCTACCACTTTTGCATGTTCTCTTCAGAGATGTGACGCGATGTAGGTGGGGTTGAGGATTATGAATGCTGGCCTATCTGGCTATCCTGCTGTAACTGCTATCCAACCTTGAGGCATTAGTGTCCCATGAAGACACATCAGTAGATTCAGCTTTCTGGTCGGAATACAGCCCTTACCACTTGGCTTGCGACTTTGCTGGTCCGGTGAACTGATCCTTAAGTAACCCACAAGCCTCAGCTGCGGGAAGGGTACCCTTCGACCAAGGTGATATTCAGCTACTGAGTTTCTTGCACAGCCAGTCATCAGTGGGCATCCAAACCAAAACTTTTCCTGGAGCTTGTGCTTTCGGACCGGCAAAAGGGCTGTCATCAGAGGAGGTAGTAGTAGTGTCCATATCCGGGTTGCGTGACTAACCCATGTAGGACCAGATCCCTCTCATAGTCTCTCTGTATATCTGTTCTTCAGAGAGATATTGGTTCAGTTCTGTGATAGTAACATCTTTGTCCTCATCAGACAACTCGCCTTTTCAACATAAATGTCTACTGGAGGTTGGTCCGACAATTAACTTTCAGAATCAGAGTCCATACTAGAGCTACTGTTCTTCCTGGTCGGTTCAGTGGTAAATTGGTGAGATGCTTGTGTAAAACAGGCGATTCGGTGTGAGACAACCCTGAAGTCCTTGGTCAGGCCAACTGCTGAGGTCGGTCAGAGTGAGTCAGAGTTAGATTTGCTGGTAGACTGTTGTTTTGCAGCGGAAGGGTCAGTTCCAGGCAAATCTGAGGAATTTGGTCAGTCAGTAGACTGCGTAGAAGGTCAGCTGGCCGGCTTGATGAAGGGGTCAGTAGTCCTGACCATGCCGGCTGGTGGAGAGTGAATAGTTGCCACCTTAACAGTCTGGAAGGTTGATCATGAGATCTGTCCAGAGTTCTAGCTAACAACAAAGCCTCTAGCCAGTCGAACCAGTCGGACCACTTCTGGTCGAGTTCCTCTATCCTGGCATCAGTTGAGGCTTTGGCCGACCTGCTATCTGTCCCAGATTTAGCAGGCTTGTCTGTGGATGACTTGGCCTTCTCTTTCTCCACCTTCTTCTTTTCAGCTGGAGCACTTAAGCCAGGAGACTGTAACGTCCCCTGGCCATCCTCTGTCCCTATTTCTGACACAAGTGTAAAATTCCACAAGGGAGGTATTGACAGTGTCCAAAGATTCTTTGCTAGGGGTGGCAGTTTTCTCAGATTCATGCTTCTATTTCTTCAGCTTATAGATTGGGGTAGAGAGTTGAGAGCATTGATCAGAAGTAAGGACATTGGCTTTTCCACACAATGGTCTGGGCCCTTTCTTCCCATGTGAAGCCATATTACTCTATACAGTGACAAGTATCTGTGGAATCACAAAAAATTCACAAATTAATTCAAAACACAAACAAATTCTCATAAAAAACTTTAAAATTTTAAAGCTGGCAAAAATCTGTCTGCACAGTACACGCACCAAACGAAAAAGAATGTATGATGTCACTCTATCTAGACAGGGAAGAAGTACGATACGCCCCCTGGAAAAAATGCTGAGTACTGGACCGTCCTGGCCAGTGGAAACACAGGACGGCTTTTTCTGTCGTTTGGTGGGCCCGTCTGCAGGCTCCAAAAACAACCGCAAACAATTCCTTCCGCACTTCCCAATCAATATTCTTGGTAATCAGGTCTCAACAGCACAGTGTGTTAAGAACCACATGTCACAGGTCATAAAGTCTACTAGAGTCCATGCCAGAGATCTCTACAGAATTAATCCCCTTCTCAACTTTTAAAACATCAGTCCTTTTAGCAAATGCTTTGGTTAGCAGCAGATTAGACTACTGCAATTCCCTATATGTGTTACTCACTGATTCCAAATTAAATAGATTGCAGCATCTCAAAACTCACTTTGCAGGATTGTCACTCCTCTAAGTTCTCCCATATTACCCCTCAATTGAAAAACTCCAATGGCTCCCTGTCACAGTACAATTCAAATTCAAACTCAAATTCAATTGACCCTACTGATCTGCCCTACTGGTCTGCCAGTAAAATTTGTCACCCAAGAGAAGTTTGTCCCCTGGCATAAACACGTACTCATGTTTAAAATTTTAACTTTAAATAAATGGAATAGCTGCCTTTGACGCAAGCTATAATTGAATGATGAAAGTTCATGATACGGGACTTTTAGAATTATCATCCAAAGCAAGTGACTAACTTCCCTGGCTGAGCAGAAGGCCATACGTTATTACGTATATCTGCGGTGAACTACCTTCTATATTACTGCTTATGAGCATTATCGGCCTAACAATGGTAAAAAAATAAGGCAGCACAAGAACCACAGTATTAGTGGTCACTTATTTTAAAATAGACGAATTAATCAATCCCATAATTTCTAAAGTTTGGTTTACAGCCTCCAAATTGATATTGGCTGAGTAAAACACCACATAAGTGCAATTATGGTTCACATCCCCTAATATCAACTGTGCATAATATGGGTCTTATACCACTTTATTAGCCAAAGATAATAAGGCACAGGTGTTTCTAAAAAGTTATTTATATATTTTTGTTCAATTAAAGTCAAAATACCATCTACATGCACCGTTTTTACCCAAAAATACAAACTTTAAGCTGTTCTCTCAGCTGTTTATCCTTCAATTGTAAAATTACGTAACTGCAGAAAAAAAATAAACAATCATTTGTCTGCACCATCCAAACTTGGAAACCTAGGTTTGGTTGTACTAATAATTTGCTCAGATGCTGATGAATTTATGCTATTTCATTGTATAGTTTTCGATAGTGATAATTGCATGTTTGTTTTTGAAATGATTCTGTCCATTTGTTTACTGTATGCAAAAATCACCACTCTGTACCGTACAACTTTGTATGCAATGGAAAAACATTCTTTATATTCATCATATTTATGTCAGTAAATTGCATACATGATAAATATAGCTTGATTAGGGCATTTCATGACAATTAAGATAGAGGTGTGTATATATTATTTAGTATTCAAGCATATGAATGAGGCCCTCATTGGCCTAGTGTGTAAGTAGGTTTGTCATTTAATCATAATTACAAGAACAAATGCCTTTCATAGTTCTACAGTTATATTACTACAATAACCTTTATTAAAATCATAATTAAAAAGTTTTTATTGACTTGATCACAATTTATGATGTTATTAATAATAACTTGATGTAACAGGTTGGTGTATGTAAACTATAATGCCAAGTTGCATTATGCCAACTGCTACAAGGCACTGATGAAACCTGATTAAAAAACAATCCTAATCATTAAAACAAGTAGGATGTAACTGCATGGTATCTCAAACAGAGCATATCAAGAACAATTGCAATTGCAGTAACTACTTCAAAATTTTTGAAAATTTTTAATCCAGGTTAATCAGTGTATTTAAGATATCTGAGTAGTAATAAAGGCCAATTACATTGGTCTGTAAAAGTGTAAAAGTGAGGGAACAAATTGTAATGAACATGCAAGTAGGTTTCTACTAATGAAATTGTTAAAGTCACAGGTGAAAGATTCACCATCTGAAGATCCAAGGTATTAAAAGGGTGAAAAGATATGAGTCAAACACCCACCAGTGGGTTGGCACCTTCAGACATATTTGTTATAATTTCAAAGAATGTGCACTACTAGAGCACCGAAAATGTGTGGTTTCCAGAAATCTTCCAATAAAACCGACTGAGGTCATGTAATGACTGCATGGTGTCATATGAAAGAAGGCACAAAGTTCAATGTTGACTTTAAATCTGGAAACAAGGTATGATGGAATATCACTATACCTATAGAATATAACAAGAAATGTTAAACTAAACCTACACATCGGATAACCGATGCAAATTTGTATCCACCGGAAAGACAACTCACCAAAGCTAGTGAACCATCATTTGACCTTGAAGGAGGGGCCCAAGGTCAAATCCGACCACACCACAAGATTCCCAGCCCATGATTTCCTATAGGTTGGTTTACCATCCCAAACCTCTAGGACCAATAATAAGCAAATTACAAGCACTTTTAAGTCTGGCTATCCTGTTTGGCCTTGAATGAGGGGTCCAAGGTCAAATCTGACCACACCAGAAGATTCCCACTCCATGATTTCCCGTAGGTTGGTTTATCATCGCAAACCTCTAGGACCAATATTAAGCGAGTTATAAGCACTTTTAAGTTTGGCTATCCTCGTTTGAGCTTGAAGCAGGGGCCCAAGGTCAAATCCAACCATTGCCATCCCAAACCTCTAGGACCAATAATAAACAAGTTTTAAGCACTTTTAAGTTTGGCTATCCTTGTTTGACCTTGAAGGAGGGGCCCAAGGTCAAATCCATCCACACCAGAAGATTCCCAGCCCATGACTTCCCATATGTTGGTTTACCATCCCAAACATCTAAGACCAATAATAAGCGAGTTATAAGCCCTTTTAAGTTTGGCTATCCTCGTTTGACCTTGAAGGAGGGGCCCAAGGTCAAATCCGACCACACCACAAGATTCCTAGTCCATGATTTCCTATAGGTTGGTTTACCATCCCAAACCTCTAGGACCAATAATAAGTGAGTTATAAGCACTTTTAAGTTTGGCTATCCTCGTTTGACCTTGAAGAGGTAGCCCAAGGTCAAATCCGACCACACCAGAAGATTCCCAGCCCATGATTTCCCATAGATTGGTTTACCATCCCAAACCTCTAGTAGCAATAATAAGCGAGTTATAAGCACTTTTAAGTTTGGCTCTTCTTGTTTGACCTTGAACGAGAGGCCCAAGGTCAAATCTGATCACACTACAAGATTCCCAGCCCATGATTTCCTATAGGTTGGTTTACCATCCCAAACCTCTAGGACCAATAATAAGTGAGTTATAAGCACTTTTAAGTTTGGCTTTCCTCGTTTGACCTTGAAGGAACGGTCCAAGGTCAAATCTGACCACATCAGAAGATTTGCAGCACATGATTTCCTATAGGTTGGTTTCACATTGCAAACCTCTAGGACCAATAATAAGGGAGATATAGGCACTGTTAAAGTCTGTTATGTGGGTTACTTCGGCACTCCGTGGATGACTTTAAATTAAGAGCTTCAAGGTCAAATGTCTGCAAGGTTGTAGAGGACATATGTCTGTTATACATATCACCTATGAAGAGATTCAACCTTCTACCTATTAGAAACAGCCAGTAGAAAAATGTAGATAATTTTTAAAGAAATGCCCACGGCGGCCATCTTGTTTTTCAGAATGAGGCTAATTTCAGTCCCAGAGAAGCTTACCCCCATGAAGATATCCTGCAAATTTGGTGAACCTAGCTGGTGTAGTTTTCCTCTGAGAACGTTAACGCCGAATATCTGTACGCGCGGCGGCGGCGGCAGTGTAGCGAACGCTAAACCAAAGTATCCACCGGAATAAAATAGAAAGTTTTGTAAGATTAATTCTTCAGGAAATTGCAGTAAAAAGCTCTAGAAATGAGTTAAAATCCATTCCAATGGTACAATAACCACAGACAAAATCCTTTTGACCCAATGGCAGTGTCAGAGGAACAAAAGAGATATAACTAGTCATTGCGTCTCGACGCAGTGTATCCCTGGATGGGACATGGTTGAAGCGTGAATGTATCGGGCTTGAGCCTGTTTCCTGGAGCACCAAGTCAGGATTCTTCATAGTAGGACACAAAGAGGGCCCGACTTATTCCCCCCCCCCTCCTTATATAGGCAACCACCATGGTGTTGTCTGTAGCTATGGTTGCAATAAGGTTCAAGCAGAGGTCTTGGAATTCCTTTAGGGCCTAAAGACTACCTTGGTTCCACAAACTTTATATTGTGTAACTTGCTTCTGGAAGGGACCAGGTTCCCCTTGCAGTGTGTTCCCCTAAGTGAGCACTCTCCCCTATTGATGCATCTGTAATGATTTGCAGAGCAAATTTAAGTAGGTGTAATGGTTGACCGTGAAGCACATTGTCATCCTACAACCACCATTTTAGATGGGGTGGAGTGAACTGGGATCATTTTTTCTAGGAAGTATGGTACCCTTCAGCTGCTCTTCAAGAGCCACTATATCAGCCTCATGTGGAGGTGACCTAGGTGGACTTGCTTCTCTATGGGTGTCAGTAACCCTTTCAGGAGATTCTTATAAACTTGGGACTGGCCCATAGGACGGCCCAAGTTTGACCAGGCAGGTTGGGGCCAAAAAACAGTGTCAACACTGGTGACAGGTTCACTGATCCACACAGTAAGAAACCATCCAAAAGGGATCTGTGACCTTGGGTCATTTCTACACAACCCCACTGTGGAAAACACTAATAGCCATTTATGAGAACTGTGACCCCTGGTCTGATTAACAGATAAATTTACCATTGCTTGAGTTGCGAAAACTGGCAAATGGATTAAATCTTGAGGGGAAGGCTGAGTTTGCAAACTCAGGCCCCTGGTGTCAGCTGACACTGGTCACATGCTGGGTAAAAGGCAAGCTGGGTGGCCAGTCTAGGAGGGTGGATCACTGTATCTCACTGGAACCCATTAGAAAAACTTGATGAACCTCCACAGTAACTGATACAGCAGACTTCTTGCTGGCAGTAGGCTGACCAGTCCAGTTGAGTTTGGCATCTCACCGGGAGCAGTAACTGGCTGGTGTGGGGGTCTGATAAGATAAGGCAGACAGGTAGTTGAACAAATCTTGTTGGGAAAGTCTTCTTATCTGTAGTCACTTTTGACCAGCTAGGAGGTCCTGACAGTAGGCTGGCTGACTGGTCTGGTAGGTTGAGACAAGTCATCTCACCAAGACCAATGACTGGTATAAGAATTTCTCTGTAACCAATTTCCTCAGGCTGTAACTGGTTAGTTTAAGATGGCCACTTGGACCCTTAAAAGGTTTCTGCTGGTCTGTTAGCCAGTCCTGTGGACCTGCCCAGTACCAGGGCCTAACCGGCTATAGGTGAAGCAATGCTCTGTAACCAGTTCCTGGTGGCTCTACAGATCTGCGAAAACTCACAGGAGCTGGCAGAACTGGGCGAATCAGACTACGTCTCAGCAGGGGTAGGCTTATATGAAACAACTGCCTTCTTCCTGTCCATAACTGTGGAATCAGCAGATCCTCTGTAACCAATAAGTTTGGATACTGGTACTCCATCATGTACTCAACCTCCAAAGCCATTTTCAATAGTTTCCATGCAATAGTCAGCATTAAGTGTAAAAATATCCCCTAAAACGCCAAAAATGGCCTTGGTAAAGTACTTTGGCGGTCTGTGGATGACCTTCAATGAAGAGCTTCAAGGCCAAATTTCTGCATGCTTACAGAGGACATATATATGTATTATATGTACCAGCCATAGGATGATATAACTTTCTGTATATGAGAACTGGGCCAAAATGTGAAAAAATGGCCAAAATCTGACCTTTAAGAGGCCACCAGTGACCTTGAAATTGAAGGTCAAGGTCACAAAACAATAGCGTCCGTGGCATTGCCCATATATACCCATATACCAAATTTGAAAGGTCTAACTAAAATAATTTTTAAGTTATCGCGTCCGTAAGGAAGCCTCTGCAGCGGCGGCGGCGTGACCGTACCGAATCCTAAGTATCCCTGACTTTCGTCTGGGGATACAATAATTCAGTTAGTCTATATGACCTTTAGAGGTCAACTCCTGTGTAGATTAATGCAAACTGGTGAGACATCACATGTACACTTTATTTGCCAAATTTATACACTCATCAATATAGTACAGAAATAGTGTATATAGGGTAATCTGTTTACAATCATTTTTAAACACATCATTTAATCACTGTGACATATAACTTTATCTTAGCCTTTCAGAGTGTAACGGTAAAACAAAATACTCAGCACATAGTTTTTACATTACAGTTGAAGGGATAATACTGATAATATTTCTGCAATATAAGAGGCAGAGAACTAATTTACATACAAAGGCCTGTGGAAAATCAAGCATAGTAATATTATGCCCATGGCCAAAAGTGCCTAAGACTAGAAAGGTAGCACGTTACCAACAGCCTGGAAGCTGCAGGCAGAGCAAGCCACTGCTGCAAGACAGGGAATTTTGAAGTGCTACCACTTGAAAGCCAGTACTGACCACCACACATGTGAAGCTAGAAACCAACATGTAAAATCTGTCCCCCTAAATATCCCTGTATAGACAGAGGGCCAGTGGTGGTAGAAAAAATTTTGGTAGAGTGTTACCCCCTTCCAAGTCTTAACATCTGTAATATCAACCTGAACATCAGTCCCACAGTTTCTTAGGGATATTATACAGTTGGCTTGCCAAGTATATAGTAAATTTTTATACCCTGAGAGCCTCCATCGTCTCAGTAAGTCTATCCCTCCAATACTTACACCTGGGTAAATGAATAGTGTATTTGCCTGTTAAAGTTACAGTGTCTTTGCAGTAAAGATTAAGTCTTATAATGGTTACAGCAATCATAATTTTAATGCACACTACCAATTTTTGAATATTTAATGTCATTGTAGCTGATCCTATAAATCATGGAAGACAGAAACCTCCATGCTACTTTTTTAGCTTCCATATTTTCCAGACTGATTCTAAATTAACTTAATTTAGCAAGATCTCAAAAGGGTAGTTCCTGTTTAAATGCGTGATCATGGGCAGCTCAAGTTTTTTAATTATGAAAGTAATACAAAAATTTATCAATACAGGAAGGAAAATGCAAAAACAAATGTATAAAAAGAAAGATAAATAATTCATGTATAACAGGCACAGTTTTTTGGTGGTAAATCTATGTAAGTTTCGTCACAATTTTCAATACTGTCTTCCCAGCAATTGTAAACAACGTCGATGAAACAGATATTTTGACTGCAATGGCAGAAATGTTTCTTCAATATTTAACGTAGTGGCTATTGTCATAGATCCTTTTACGCATCAAATTAGGCATGTGTCACAGACCGATGTTAACAATACAATGTTTAGTCTAGAGTCTAGACGTGGTTACCTCGGCTCTACTTTACCTAGTGTAGAGCCGTGGCATGACCCCACATAGAACTGGAGATTTGCATAAAATCTTTTTTTTGTTGCATAAAACTTGATAAAATGACAGAAAATGGTTTAATATAATTAGAAACAGTTGATATTAAGCCAAGGACACAACAAATACAACATGTGTACAAAATATATGCTATTTTACACAGCTTTTATAATAAAAGAACATTTTTAAATTTTTGGAGAAATGGTTCAAAAACCCCGGAAAATCAGGAAATGTCATTTATTATTTGTCAAACATGTTTGCATGTTGACTGATTGTTGAAGAAAATGAAACAAAATAGTTGTGGGAACAGTTATGTGTTCACATTTGTAGGATATTTGTGTTTTGTGCAAATCTCCAGTTCTATGTGGGGTCGTGCCATGGCTCTACACGCAAGGAAAGTAGAGCCGAGGTAACCACGTCTAATAATTACACTAAGAAAGAAGGAAAGGGTTACAGATGGTGGCAGATTCATCAGAGACCAAACTCAGTTTTATGTACATTGTATATCGTATAGAAACCAATGAATGAGTAAGGTTCTTTATTAACAGCAAATGATGTATGGTGTCGAAGTCTAGCCTTAAATCAATGAATAAAAATTTTGAATTATAATAATGTAGTCTTTATTTTGCTTTCCAAGTCAACTGCAAAGTTTCTCATGGACATCCGTGAATCTTGACATTTCCGTGACACAAGCCTAACTTCACAGATCCATGACATTAGCCACACCGAATGTTTAAAGCTTTGTATTTATTTTATTTAGTGCCAGATGGGTGTACCACACCATTTTTACAATAAATCAAACATTAATAACACTTTTTAAATTTATTGGTGGCTGTTTTTTTAGCATTATTTCATGTTTACCTGGCTAAAAATAAATTTAGACCCACATTGTGACTAGACCCATAATGCGACGGAGGGCAGTATCCACAATGGAATTACGTGCAAGTCGCCGACAAAACAACTCGCAGACAGCAACTCGCCAACAATAGATGAGTGCATATACTTCTATTTTATAAAATATATTGCAAGGAAATGCCAGGGGAAATCCGTGACCTCATATCTTCTCATGAATATTAATAACTTGAGTGTACATGGCCATGAGTTCTGGAGTTTAAGGTATTTGATCTTCGTCTATGCTTCTATTTTATAAAATATATTGCAAGGAAATGCCAGGGGAAATCCGTGACCTCATATCTTCTCATGAATATTAATAACTTGAGTGTACATGGCTGTGAGTTCAGGGCCCGTATTCACGAAAGGTCTTAGCCAGGGCTTAGGCTTAAAGTTGAGACTTTTGTCTCAAGTTTCTGTCCAAAAATTGTTAAGACTTTTGTCTTAGGCTTAGTGGTATTCAGAAAGAATTTAAGACCGATCTTAGGCTTAGCCAAGGGCTCAACTTTAAGACTGGTTGGTAGTGGGCTTAAATTTTGTAAAGAGGACTTAAATATGGCCGCCATAAACTTTTCTCCACTTCAAAATTTGAAATGGCTGTAAATAAAGTACAGTTATACAGAACATCTCACTAAAGCAGTCTTTGGGAAGTTTATATGTGGTAACAAGGTTTTCCATTTCGAAACAGCACTTTTCCTTAGATAAAATGCATTAAATGAAGGATATATGTCACCAATAGTATAGTTTGAATGGAAAAGAAAGGTCACATGACACAGAAAACCACTGTAGTTATTTGATAAGCTTGGACTTAGCTAAGTCACCCTTTGTGAATATGGTTTTAAGACAAAACTTAGCTGAGACAAAAGTCTTAACTTTAAGACTGGATTTAAGCGTAAGACCTGGCTAAGTCTAAGACCCTTCATGAGTACCAGCCCTGGAGTTTAAGGTATTTGATCTTTGTCTATGCTTCTATTTTATAAAATATTGTAAGGAAATGCCAGGGGAAATCTGTGACCTCATATCTTCTCATGAATATTAATGACTTGGGTGCTATGTTCGTGAGGAATTCCTTCGTGAGTTCTGTAGTTTAAAATGTTAAAGTATGCATACCCTATTATTCAAACGGATAAAATTGTCGGGGAGTTTTGTCGGCGAGTTGTTTTGTCGTCGAGTTGTTTTGTTGGGGACTTGCTCATATAGTGGTGGTGGACCAATTCATGCCCGGGTACCAATTAAGGCCCACCCTCAATTTTCTTAAAGATTTGTAAGTTTTCATAGAGAAGATGTTTACCACATCATAGATAATCATCAAATTGATCATATACATTTGTAATTTATTGTTTACCTGTGATTGTTTTGGATAAATTTGGAAAATTTAATAGTAATTTAAATTTTTATCAGAAATACTTACCATTTCCTAACAGTAGCTATTTGTTGGAGCCATCCAACCCAATGGCCAACGCAGAGATGCGATTTTAAGGTTATGTAACAACCTTAACCAAGCCATTGGGTTACAGTAGTCCGTCCTCCCGCCAATTAGGTCACATGACCACATTGTTTACTTCATTATTTTTGTTGCAAGTAAAAGAATGACTTGCGGGGAGGCGGGAGGGAAATATGAGTGTTAGGAAATTGTAAGTATTTCTAATAAAAATTTAAATTACTATTAAATCTTCCAATTTTATTGCGAAATACCCTTACCATTTCCTAACAGTAGCTGAATTCAGCCTTGTAGGATGGAGGGAATTCTTTTAAGAAAACCACTACCTAACCTACAACTGAACATCATGAGAACTTCACAATGGAATTTACATGCATTAATGAACATATAAACTTCCAACAATCACAACATACAACTCCCAAAAAATGACAGTATGTAGTTGTAGTTCTCACAACTGCTGACAATGTTGGTGTTGCAAAAGGATGTCATAAATAGATAGCCCCTACATTGTAACATCCGACCCCAAACAAGGTCAAATCAACCTGTAAGTGTCATCAGCATTATGCCAAATCCTTCCCAAGTCAGATTTAGGCAACATTGATATCTAACTACAAATACATCCAGCATTGCAGACATACCAGCCACAAACTGCAAATGTACCAATATAAGTATGAAAACACATACTTATAAAGTAACAAAACTGTAACTACAACTGTAGGACCCAATTTCAAATCTGACCCTATAACAACAGAGGTTTTTAAGACAGAAATTGGTATACATACAATGGAATTTCCAGTCAACAGATTTACCCCCAGGGAAGTCTTAGAAGAGGTTTTGTGGACAGATTCACCAGATCCCAAAACTAAAAAATCCCTGGCCACCCAATCATGATGATTCTGCACCTGTAGGTGGTCATCTGTTGAATCACCTGAGGGATGAGGGCCACTGGACATAACTGACCAGACCCTCCCCAGAGATGTTCAATGCATCTGTTTCCCCAAGACTGACTGTCTGGGACATGAGACATATACATGTTACAACACCAGCAGGACCAAAACCCTGGGCAGAAACACATGTCTGTCCAGACCTTCACAAGAGATGTTGAAGCACCTGTTTTCAGAGCCTGACACCAGAGCTACATAGGAAGCTTGTGATTCATCTTGTTGCAAACACATCAACCACTGATTGATGGCAGCAATGTCTAATTTGATTGAAAAAAACCTGACGATTCATAGCCCCTTTGGTCTGAAATAACTTATCTTCCTATAGAAGGAATCTGCCAGAACATGTAGATTCCCTGGGATGTACTGCCCTGAATCTGAATCATTCTGGCATTGGACTGAACCATGATACTACAGATGAAGGTACCTATTCCCTGAGTGGAAGCCTGCCTGGCTGTTCACATAGGCAACCACTAAAGAATTGTCTGTGAAAATAAACTGATTTCAACTCAGAAGCTGATTTCTGAATCATTTAAAGGTAACAACATAGCTTCCAGCTGTATAATGTTATGTTATGAGAAGTCTTGACTCTTCCTGATTCCACAGACCAATGGCTATGGATGACTCAAGAAAGCACCCCAACCCATTAGGGAAGCTTCTGTGAATGGAGAGAAAACTGTGCTCCTGAAGGAGTGGTGAGTCCTCCTTCAAAATTGAACTATTGGTACACCAGTGAAGATGATCCCTGAACCAAAGACCCAAGAAATGCGATATCCAGAAGATATCAGCAGTGTTTCCAGATACCATTGGAATGACCTTATGTGCAGATAACCCAATGGTATAGTCTTTTCCATTGAAACCATGCTTTCAAAGTGACATGAGCTTCCCTGGAGATAAGTGAGAAGCTTTCAACATGGTAACTGTCTTTCCAAGAAGACAATAGATTCCTTTGAGTTGGGAAGACTAGACCTACCCTGAGGTCGAATTGTAACCATAACTTCGATTAATGGAGTTGGAAATAAATCTGATTTTTAGAAATTTGTGATCCAACCCAGGCTCTCGACAAGATGCACCCCCAGTGGGTGTATCCCTGGCATTGCTGTTTTGAATTTGTTGTCATTAGCCAACCATCTATATACTGGCGAATACTGATGCCTTCTGCGAGAGCCATCAGCTTCATCCTTTTGCTACCTTGGTGAACTTGAGAAAAAACTGTAGCAATACTGAAGGGTAAGGCAGTGAACTGGTATAATCTGTAGCCTCCAATGAAGAGAAGATACCTTGTTAGATGGATGAATCGGTGAATTATGTGTACTACACCCATAAATTCTAGTGACGTCAACCAGTCGCCTTCTATACAAGAATGCAGAATTTACTGCAACAGTTATATTGAGTAGGATACATGCAAACCTTGTTTACCTGACCTTAAGTATACTGACAGTCATTTCTTCTTCACTAACCCCAATAAATAGACTGTAACTGTAAACTTCCAGCGATGTGACTGGTGATATCGCCCTTTTGTCGATCATTTCATAAACAGCTTTTATCAAATTGCTGTTTCTCCCGTTTTTTTTTGTTTTTTTTTTAACTTCTGCCAACCTCACTTCTAAAAAGTCTGGCTGAATATTCTTCTTTCCCAGGACTTGTATAGTACCAAAACTGGGGAAAGGTTCCTTGAAACCACAGGAAGCCAGCTATCATCCCTGCTTCCATAGGGCCTGTATAAGTAGGATCCACTCCCCTTTTAACTAGCTGAGGAGTAGGAGGCACTTGTAACTCTATTCCATGGTAACTGTCATGATAGGGACAAAAAAACCTGCTCTGAGGCCTGGTGTCCTTTTATTAGACCAGAACTAGAAGCATGCTCACTTCTAGAGTTACTAATCATTGTTATTTCCATGAAAACACTAGATGAAAATCCTCTGAACATGTAATATGTCCAGCAAGAGAACATCATTAGGAGTGAAAAAAGCATTGTAGGTTTGCTAAGGGCATTCTAATTTACATCCCTCCTGTTGAGTCACATGTTCTTAGACATGGGCAAACTGCAACAAGAAGATTTGAACACCAACTGGTTGACTGGACTGGAAATGCAAACATCATTGCACCCAGTCTAAAGCATAATGAAGTCTATAACATATCATAGTGATCCCTAGGATCCTCTAAATTTGACCTGACTGATGAAGTGAGACAATACACGCTTCCTCTCTCTTACAGTCCCCTACCAGGGACCTTGTTTGCAAAGAGTCTGAAACGTCATGTTCCTCCTGCAGACCTGCTGCAACTAAGGAGCTGTCCAGGAAAGTGATGTATGTAAGGAAGTCCAAGCAAAACTTCTTCCTGAATAGCTGCTCTTTAAAACATCAGAGGCTTCAAACTCCTTGAAACCCAACATAAAAGCCACATTCAATGCTGGCTGTTCACCCAAGGAATGTAAATGTGACCAAACAAGGGAGCATTCACAGAAACTGTGCCTGTTAAATCAATCCCTAGCCACTCAAAAACAGTCAGCCAAAAGTAAAAATAAGGAATAGATTCCTTGTATTCTTGAGATGAATCATAATCACCATCACCTGACAACCTGAATCTAACCTTTTGAGAGGTATAGAAACCTGATTGTACTCAATTCTTGTGTAAAACTATTGAAAACCAAAGCCTTTCCTTGTAGATATGAATGACACTCCCGGGCATCTGACAACCCGAATCTAAACCTTTTGGGAGGAATAGATACTCGATTGTACTTGAATGACGTCATGCAGGTATTTTCCTTTATTGAATGTTTTGACTGGACCTCGACGGAAGAGTTTGGCTGCCCCCAAGGGAGACTCCTTCTACTGAATCGGCGACAATCTATTCGACTGGGATGTATATTGTGATAAAAATTGCTTTCAATGCCTGGCTGTTAGAACCCGACGTGAACAGCAATAACGGCCACTCGAATTGTCATTCTCTTCCAAGATGGCGTCGTCCAGATCGCTTCTTATTGAAGATTACATCCTTTGTATATATGTATGCTGCAAAATTAAAGCTTCCATCGTCCAGCAAACTGAACCAAACGACTGGCAAGCTGTATAATAATATTATTGTTGCATTAGGACCTTCTTTATGAAACTTATTTCCTCGAGGTTGAAGACGATCAAATTTTCGATGTCGCCATCCAAAAAATGCTTTATTGCATAATGCATACCTTGGAAGATTTAATAAATGTATAAGTACTGTACCATATACATAAAAAAGTGAGATTAACAGTAAAATCTCAAAAAAAAAAAATAAATAAAACCTTGACAAAAACTTGTACTAATTCCCAAAGACATCCATACTGATGATGGCCAACAAAAATAATGAAGTAAACAATGTGGTCATGTGACCTAATTGGCGGGAGGACGGACTACTGTAACCCAATGGCTTGGTTAAGGTTGTTACATAACCTTAAAATCGCATCTCTGCGTTGGCCATTGGGTTGGATGGCTCCAACAAATAGCTACTGTTAGGAAATGGTAAGGGTATTTCGCTATAAAATTAGGGGTGGGTGTGAATAGGTACACGGGCGTGAATTGGTCCACCACCACTACCCCACAATGGATGGCCCAGCAGGCACACGCCTTGAAATGTCGTTGATTTAAAGTTGAAAACAGGTCCTGACGAAATGCGCGTTACCAACTTCTAAATCTAAGTTAGTTTTCTGACATGAAAAAGTAGTGATATTTTGACCAGAAATCATGGTGATTTTTGGTTGAAAAACTGACACTGACACAATTTCAACACTATTTCAAAGCTGGATTTCTGACTGGAAAAGGTAGTGATACTTCATAAAAAAATCACCACTAAATCAAGTTAGGTTTTCGGCATGAAATATTAGTCATGTTATTGAACAGAAAACAGGTTGAATGTTGGGAAATGAATGACTGGTGATCGCTGATTGAAAATTCTTTTTCTAGAGGGTGATATAGTGATGAAGTCTAACTTTTTGAAAGAACTATTGTTGCAATTGTTTTTGAATTTGTAGGTATTTGTAAAGCAAAGACTAATTTTTAAAGATTATAAAGATGATAAAGATTATGTGTGCATGTACTTGTACATTTTTATCCATTCTCCTTATTAATTAACTGATGCACCCAAATATAATTTTTATAAATGATAATTATATTTTGATTAATGCAATTCGCGATAATTTAAAAAAAAACATTTTGAAGTCAAACTTATCTTAAATAAAAAAAGAGATAAATTCAAACTTATTCATCAAAACTTAGTAATTAGAAATTCAAACTTATTCATCAAAACTTTGTAATTAGAATTTGTTTCTCAAAATTTTTCCATACACAAAGAACTAGTTTTCAGTTTGCAAGTTTACACTGAAAACTTCTCTATACAGAAAACCTAAGCTAAAACATTTTATCACACAACAGTGAGGTTGGGAGGTTCCTGGTTTTTCTTATCTGTACCCTGCTACACAGAACATTGGACCTGTGACTAAAGTAATTAGATAACACAGCAGGGGTGGAGGTGGGGGTTTACCCTTGCTCAATTGCATGCATTGTGTTTACTTCTTTAAGTCTGTTTTTGTGGTCAGCACTGACAACTAATTAAGGTGGGGAGTAATGGGTGGAGTTCTACAAATGTGGCTTTTCTTGTTTTTTTTTTCAGTTTATATGACAAAGTTGTACGAGACACAAGCATCTGAACTGAGCATTAATTTGTGGCTTTGCTACATGATTATAGCTTCTTTATAATTACAACATAATAATAGCCAACTTAATAAAAAAATTTAAAAGAAACTGATTGGATAAAATACTGAAGATCTAAATAATGTCACAATTGTTTGTTTTTTACAAAAAAAAAAAAAATAATTTAAAATTTCAGAAAAAAAATTTCAATTAAAGACATTGAATAATACTGGTCCTATTAAAAATATAAAAATGGATATCTAGTTGGATAATATGGATTTACATATCTTGAGCAATTATAATTATATTTGATGCAAAATTATGTATCATTAAAATGTCATCAGAAATAGAATATTGAATATACAATGATTCATGAATACATGTCATCTTGGAAAGAATTAATTACTTTGAAGTTGTATCCAAAGTGTAAAATATGCATATGGATAGTTATTGTATAATATTATTAAGAAGCTATAATTATGACACACAAGCTACAATGATTCAAATAAAGAAGACAATGTAAATAACCTGATTTTACCCATTGAATTCAACCCTATTTCACACATCGGATCCAACCAAAACCTGTTGCAAAATCTACATGTATTTCAACCAGATTTCACACATCAATACAACCAGATTTCAACAGTTGGTTTCAACATGATTTCACCGGTTGGATCCAACCAAAAACAGTTTGCAAAATCTACACATATTTCAACCTGATTTCACCCATTGATCAAATTCAACCAGATTTCTAGACGTGGTTACCTCGGCTCTACTTTACTTGCATGTAGAGCCGTGGCACGACCCCACATAGAACTGGAGATTTGCATAAAATCCTTTTTTGTTGAATAAAACTTGATAAAATGACTGAAAATGGTTTTATATAATTAGAAACAGTTGATATTAAGCCAAGGGCACAACAAATACAACATGTGTACAAAATATATGCTATTTTACACAGCTTTTATAATAAAAGAACATTTTCAAATTTTTGGAGAAATGGTCCATAAACCCCGGAAAATCAAGAAATGTCAGTTATTTTTTGTCAAACATGTTTGCATGTTGACTAATTGTCGAAGAAAATGAAACAAAATAGTTGTGGGAACAGCTATGTATTCGCATTTTACGATATTTGTGTTGTTTTGCAAATCTCCAGTTTTATGTGGGGTCGTGCCACGGCTCTACACGCAAGTAAAGTAGAGCCGAGGTAACCACGTCTACCAGATTTCAACAGTTGGTTTCAACATGATTTCACCGGTTGGATCCAACTAAAAACGGTTTGCAAAATCTACACGTAATTCAACCAGATTTCACCGTTGGATTCAACCAGATTTCAAAGTTGCATGCCTGCTGGGGGGTCTTTGATATGACAACATAACCTGACAATGCTGAATATCACAACAAACACAACCAAATTGTCAGACATATAACAACAAAATTAAATCCGCAAAGTCGCTGATTCACTGTGACTGTATTTTCACTCTAAAATATTATAAAAATGTCATCCAGAAACGAGATTAGATCTGTAGGCGCGTCCTATATTTTAAATGATCAAAAACATGAATATATCGAAAACCCGTAGATCAATTGGCTATATTCTGTACACTTTCAATAATCAACAGTGTCCTAACTGCGGCCTGTATTATTGATAGGTCTAAGTAAAGGCATACCTTTGAATGAAGATCAAATTCTTTTACTGGTAGTTTCTAATATAATCAAAATAATTAAACCTAAATGGGGGGTTTTAAATTTCGTACGCACAAAGGTGATGCGTCACATGATTTTCTTGTGACTTGGTTCATACTAATATTCGAACACATGGGAAGTGTACATATGTGTGTGGTTGCCGACACGCGATTTGCAATTTCTCAATGCAAACTTTTGTTTTAACATGCATACAAAACTACAATTCATAAAGTGATAAGCTCAATGTTTTACAGATTTGGTTCTTTAAAATATGAGCATGGAAACAGCTTTGATAATATTCCTAAAATGTTGAATCACTAGATAAAACCCAGATAGCAAGACTCTGTAGGGCCACCGCTGGCCCACTGGCGGCATAGCTGTTGGTCCGACATTGGCTGCAGGCAGTGGCCAGCCGTTGGCGTGACTGCTTGATAGGCAGTGGTCCACCGTTGGTAGCCGACAATACGGTTTTCTGATGGACCTTCAGTGGCCCACTGTCGGCAGCCAATGATAAGCTTTTCTATTGGCCCACCAGTGGCCCACCTTCAGTAGCCGACAAGGTTGACTG
Organism: Sabellastarte sp. h YS-2021; assembly: GCA_964017235.1. NCBI lineage: Eukaryota > Metazoa > Annelida > Polychaeta > Sabellida > Sabellidae > Sabellastarte > Sabellastarte sp. h YS-2021. Next base: position 90,074,301 of record OZ024931.1, read on the forward strand.
GTGGTCCACCGGTGGCCCACTGTTGGGTGCCATCAATGGTGGTTCTCTGGTGGCGTGACCAGCTGATAGACAGTGGCCCACTGTTGGCAGCCAACAATAAGGTTTACTGGTGGCCCATCAGTGGCCCACTGTTGAGTGCCAACAGTGGTGGTTCTCTGGTGGCGTGACCAGCTGATAGACAGTGGTCCACTGTTGGCAGACAACAATAAGGTTTACTAGTGGCCCATCAGTGGCCCACTGGCTTTTTGGCCGGTGGATGTGTCGGTCTGACATTGGCAAGCCACTGGTAAAATTTTACTACCACTATAATATAGCATCAGCCAATCAGATTGCAGCATGAAGTTATGTGGCCATTGTTTAACAGAAAGCAAATAATTGACAGATTGTGGGTGGATTTTAGTTAAGGGAATCCCTGATAAGTCACATGACCAAACATAAACAATGGTGGAACAGTATCTTAGGATGATATGTTCCATAGTCAAATAATAAAATTATAATGTTCAGAAACAACTTTTCTTACTGTGAATTTCTAATGAGAATGTTATTTTTATGTCTAAAATTGTTAAATAGTTAGTTAAAAATTGTGGGCCCACTGAAATATGATTTTTAGACATACCATAATAAATAATTTTTTACTAAGTGTCTCAATATCCCCTATTATTGCTCGCCACCATCTTGAATAAAAAGCCACCATTGGCCCACCGTTGGCCCAACCTTGGCAGCCTGAGTTTAGGTTGGCAAGCCTTCATTGGGCCAGCGTTGGCATGGGTAATTCGGCCACTGATTGAAATATATTTCAAGGGTAATTCAGCCACTAATTGGAATATGTTTCAAGTGTAATTATTCCTTTCAACTTAAGAAACTTTATATTTTATCAGACACATACATATTGCAGCCAGTGGACCAAGGGTCGTCCAGTGGTGGCTACACCTCAACCCCAATTAATAGGGTTTTGATTGAATATCATATTTTTCTCCTGTACATGTCTTATGGTTTGTTTACAGGGGAAACTTTCACTTCTGTTAACTTTTCTGTGTAATTATCAGATGATTTTATTGATTAGATCTAAAATCCGGGTGGAAATTAGAAAATTCCCATCAGTGGCCCATCGATCATAGCTTATATACCACTGATATAGTTGGTGGGCTGCCAGTGGTAAATCTTGGAAGAAATTTGTGGCCCAAGAATGGGAAGAAAAGAAATATATATTAAGGCAGAGATGTGACATCTGTTATTTAAAAATGTTGGTGTCTCGGTGATATACACACACATACATAAAGTATCCAATTACTTTGCCGTCTGTGGGCCACCGGTGGGCCAACAGTATGTGTACCATGCAGGCAGAAGGTGGACCACTGATGGACCACCAGTGGCAAATCTTACAATTTTTTCATGTAATAAAATTCAGAACAGCTACTTTTGGAAAGTAATTCACTTGAAACAAATGAATTTAAGCCAAGACAGCCTCTCTTCAAGATCTGTCAAAACAAATGCCGTTCAGCAGAGCTTGAGGTGTAGCCACCAGAGGACCACCATTGGTCCACCAACTAAGTATAGCTCTTACAGATGATAGTTGCATGTGTCAGACAAAAACAAATTCTGCGATAGTTTTAGGTTTCATCAAAAAACAAATTAATATCAAAAGGAAAAAATCAAAATATCTTTCTTTAACCTTCACTAAAAAAATATATATATGTGCCACCAGTGGCCCACTGGCTGCCCATCATGCGCAGATATCAATATCATGTTCCAAAATGAAGTCCTTCACCAGTTCAATTTTATTTCTAACTGACTGAGTGTTTATGAGACAAAAGGTGGACAAAGATTTGGCAAAGCTAGATGTATCTGCTCTTACTTGAATTAGGTTTTTATGATTGACTGAAGTTTGTTTTGGGAGTTTAGCTCTGTTGGTTGACACAAGAGTGTTTATTCTGTAGTACTTATTTTTGCCACCCCTGGAAAATCTAGGCAATGAAAATGCTCTCTGTTGATTTAAGTAATCCTGAGGGCCATTGTTGCAGTTCAACACATTCAAAGAGTCCCAATAATTGGTGTCAGCATGCTGAGAAAACTGGTGTGACACTTGTTGAACTGGATGTGTAAGCCAGTTTCCAGTCACCATGATAATTGTTAGTAACACACAAGGGTTAATCAGTTGACACATCTGAACAGGTGATTCCAAATATGGGTGTTGACTATTCAAATTACACAGTGGAAAACTTCACTTAAGTTTTACTAAAAACATTAAAAATTTCTTTTATCCAGATATTTAAATCCGAGCACTATTACACATATGAGTCACATCAAATTGTTGTATCTTGTGATATACATTTTATCCACTTTGAAACAGAATATCCTTAGCAATAATTGTTTTTATCAGAGATCCAAAATTTAAGTGTGCTGCCACATGGGCGCTATCTCCTTGTTTAGTAGAATGTTGTGGTCCACAGTGTCAAATGCAGCTGACAGATCTAACAGGGAGAGTAGGACCACCTTTTTGTTATCTAGGTTCCATAGTAGATCATCAAAAATTTTTATCAGTGCAGTCTCTGTGCTATGATAGGGACGGTAGGCAGATTGGAGAGGCTCCTGGAGTTTATTGGTGTCCATATGCTGTTTGATCTGATCATTGACTGCCCTCTCGGTGAGCTTAGACAGAAAGCTAAGATTAGAGACAGGCCGATAGTTTTTGTAAGTCAGTTCTAGACCAGGCTTTTTCAGAAGTGGTGTAACTATTGCCTCTTTGAAGTTTGGTGGAACTTCTCCCCTTGATAGAGAAGCATTTATGATCCTTGTGATAGCTGGAGCTAAAGCATCAGAGCATCGCTTCAGTAGGTATGTGGGAATAGGGTCCAGGTCACTAGACTTTGTTGGGGTCTTCTTCAGTAGCTCCAAGACGTCATCCTCAGAAAGACTGCGGAAACACTGGAAAAAACTTTCACCCGAAAAGGGGATATCATCACTTTCTTTGTTGTCGGAGTTAGTGAACTGATCACGAATTTTGGAAATTTTGCTCATGAAGAAGTCACTAAAATTATTTGCCAGTTCCCCATGTGTGTGATGAGGTGGTAGTGGTGTCTCAGAAGTTTCTTGCAAGAGTGATTTTGTGAGTTGGAACAACTTCTTTTGGTCCATCTTATTTTCCATTATGATATTCTGGTAGTAGTCCTCCTTAGCTTTGGTAAGAGAATCAGAGAAAGATTTCCTGCATCTGGTGAAGCTAGCCCAGTCCTCAGGATTGGCATTCTTACGCCACCTTCGCTCCAGCTTCCGTAACTCAGATCTCTGCAGTTTTAGAGATTCACTAAGCCATGGTCGCTTCGGTCGGACAATAACTGTGCGACTTTTGAGAGGAGCATGCTTGTCCAAGAGTTGATGGAGGGAATGATTGTATTTGCCAACAAGCTCCTCTGTGCTGTTCCCAGGGCAACCCAAATCAAGACACTGGATATCCTGTTTGAATTGGTCAATGTCTATCTTACTAATGCACCGGTACGTAACATTTTTCATTGTTGGTGGAGGTTTGTAGCACAAAATATCACACAGAACACTGACATGGTCAGAAAGTTGATCTCCTTTTCTTATCCTACTGACTGCATCATCATTGTCCAAAGTAATAACTAAGTCAAGTGTATGACCTTTAACATGCGTGGGAAAAGTGACATGTTGTTTCAGCTTGAAGGTGTTCAGGATATCAATGAAGGATGCTGCAGATTCCTTTTCAAGATCGTCTACATGGAAGTTGAAGTCTCCAACAATCAAAGGTTTCCCAGGTGAGGTGATAATTTCCTCCAAGTATCCAGAGAACTCATTGAGGAACACACTGGCTGGAACCTGTGGCAGTGAAGGAGGTCGATAAATGACAACAAGGTTTATAAAAGTCTGATGAATTTTGAGTTTTATGTTGATGGATTCAAAGGAGGTAAACTCGGTTCTTGGAATGCTGTGTGCCTCAAGGATCAGTGCTTGGCCCACAGTTGTACTCTCAATACACCAGACCTATTGGTGATATCATCCGATCTTCAGGGCTACTCTTTCATCTGTTTGCTGATGACAGTCAGTTGTACAAATCTGCCACACCCAGTAATATGGAACAACAACTTGAAGCCTTTGATACAGTGGAGTCGTGTATCAGAAACCTCTCAGGGTGTATGTTTAACAACAAACTGAAACTTAATGACGACAAGACAGAATTTCTGCTTGTTGGATCACAATCTCAAAGATTGAAAGTTGTTCATAATTCAATAACAGTAGGTGAGCATACTATAACAGCTGCCCCTATTGCAAAAAACCTTGGCATTTGGATCGATGAGAAACTGACATTAGCACACCAAGTCCAGCAAGTATGTAGATCTGCTTTCCACCATATATTTTTGCTTCACAAAATTCGGCCTTTTCTCACACAGGAGGCAGCTCAAGTACTCGTCCAAGCCCTGGTGGTGCCTAAGCTTCACTATGGAAATGCTCTTTACTATGGATTACCTGTAGCTCTCATTCATAAACTCCAGCGTGTTCAAAATGCAGCAGCACGACTAGTATGTGGCATCAGAAAATTTGATCATATTACACCCATACTAAAATCACTTCACTGGCTTCCAGTACAGCAACGGATAGAATACAAAGTTCTCCTACTATGTTTCAAAGCCATCCATGGCCTTGCACCAGACTACCTTTCATCCCTGTTGACTCAACATGTTCCAATTAGGTGCCTTCGATCAGGTTACAAGAAGCTCCTGAGAGTTCCAAGAACCAAAAGTAAAACCTATGGTGACCGTGCTTTCAGTTCTGCTGCACCACGCCTATGGAACAGCTTACCTGCTGAACTTAGAAGTTGCAATGCCATCCTGGACTTCAAAAAGAAATTAAAAACCTACCTATTCAGATCAGCATACAATTGCTAGGCATTTATTGTATATTGTCCATATTGTAAAGCGCTTAGTTTAATAGGCGCTATATAAATGTTAATGTAATGTAATGTAATGTAATGTAATGGGTCATGTACTACTTATGTAGTGGGTGGACCATTGATGGACCACCTGTGGCAAATATATAAGCAAGTAATATATAAAGTAATAAAGTGGAGAAAAGACTGACTGAGCAAAATGAAGGAATACAGAATAAGTTTGTTAAAAAATGACATTAACTTATGTTAAGTGAAAGAAAACACACATTTTATCTAATTTTTCCCAGGATTTTACACCAGTGGGTGTAGGCTGGTACCTGAGCTACAGCCACTGACTCTGGTAGTTGGTGGGCCAACTGTGGGCCACGCAATGTATTTATATTTTGAAATAATATGTTTTTAACATTGAATATTGTTAAATAATATGTCAGAAAACAGTATTTGAGGTTGCTTTTGAAGTTGTTTATAATGCTTTAAAATTTTGAAAAAAAATGCAGTCAGTGGGCCACCAGTGGCTCAGTGGTGGCCCACAAGCTATATTTTGCCACCCATAGCCAACGGTGGCCCACTAGCATCTTGCTATCTGGGAACGAGTTAACTTCTCCCTAAATTCTTCCATATTCGATACACACACAGTAAATAGAATCACAGAAAGCCCAGACCCAGAAAACATTGACAATCTGACAGTTATTGTCTTGAAATAATCCCTATTTGCAAACCAAATCTACACTCAATATGACAAATATACTTCTATCATAATATGAGGAATAAAGATACAACTACATAGAGTATAGTTGCAATTTAACATCTCATATTTTTTAAGTCCCTGAACAAAACACTGACATCAGATTTCAAAAATCCTACATCTCAAATCAGACTGTGACACACGTAAACACCTATTCATAAATTACAAGAAGAGTCGCGATTGCTTTCGCCAATTGGCCATTGAAAGTTAGCTGAAACATATGTGTACATGGGCATAGAGTAAAACTGGTTGATTTTTCATGATTTTTTAAAGTGCTGTGACAAAACAAAATTATAGCTATATAAATTTCACTTATCAAGAAGCATGATGAGAAATAAGCATGTCCTGAAATATATAATTCATGCACATACCCTACAAGAAGGAGCATTTACACACCAGCATAGTCATTTATTCTTACAGGGTGTTCTACTTTAGCAATTTTATATTCCAAAGTATGATTCAAATAAAAAAGTAAGGGTTTTCAGACTTTCTTGTTGAGATTTAGGAATAAGTTTAAGACAATCACATATCCTTCAGGAGTATTGATAAGGCATTTTTCCATGTCAGTAATCATTCATGAATGTTGTTGTTTACACAAAGCAATCCCGAAATTCCACATTCGAGTTAGATTCCACCCCAAAGTAGAAGGAGTTGGTCGGCAGTTTACAGTACACAACCCTAGTGAACTCTATGTACTGGTTTCCTCTGCCCTTCCATCTACCCGTCGTGATATGACCTGTACAGTGTTGAAAGCGATGTTAAACCCCAAATAAACAAACAAAGTAGAAGGAAGACTGATAAGTCACAACAGAAGGCATAGCTGAAGATATTGTCAAAAAATACATTCAACAGAAAAATCCACGAGGGGAGGAGGATGTAGTTGATGAAGAGGTCATATGAAATTCCAATAATAGGGAAGGAAGTTGATATCTGATCCCAGAGACACAGATTCAAAACAAGATACAGGGGAGCAGTAATCTGAAGCCATAGAGAGGCATGGCAAGGACAGGAAGGAGAGGACTAAGAAGACCTGTGTAACTTGGGCACCTAAACAGAAAGAAGCAACTGGCTGTTACATCTATTACAATAGATGCATGGACTATAAGGTGGGGGTCAACCTAAATAAAGCTAGATATGTGTGGGTAGATGTGACAGTCAAAAAGCATTTCCACTCACAAATACGAGACTAAGGAGAAGTGTTACACAGATATCAATTTGAACAGGGTTATGTGGAGCTGATTGATAATGAGATTGGTATTAATTTTAAGGAGCACTTTTGACTTTTCAGGGAATCATATAGGTGGCAAATGTATCCTCGATTTTACCAGTCTTCATAGAATTTGTGGACAGGTTCCAAGCAAACAGAAGCTTAGAAAAATGGTAAGTCTTTATCTATTCTAATTCCAATCCAGTTAAGCACTCAATGTAAAACAGTAGTGTTCGCTGCCACTTCACAATTGATTGGACCAGGACCAACAGGTTATTTGTAGGAATTGTATTTATGTTATGAATTTATGTTTCAAAAATTGTACAAATGAAAGAAGTAAGTTTATATGAAAGAAATATGGCCTTGAGCAATTTTACCATTAATAATTATATTACAGATAGGCAATTACTTATTATGTTCGCACCACAACATAGAACAAACTTATGTAAACGGAATACCCTAATGTTTTCCACAAACCCCAAGCCCAACTATTACAAGAGATTACAGCCCAGGAGTTACAAACCTCAGATGACTACACATTAACTTGAACTTGCACAGCATTGGTCTGGAGTCTAGGAAAGGAAAGATAATAGTCTCTTAAATAGTCTCCTATGCTCTGGCAAATGGTAAGTCTGCTCTGCATGCCTTTGTATACAAGTTGTGATTGTCTTATATCATGCACCTGGACTTATTAGCTTCATTTGGTTGCAACTACATTCACCCTGCTTTTAACTCTGACAACGTTATGTATTGTGACAAAGCACATCAGTGTCTTACTCACTATTGGCAGTTCCTTTTGCACCATGCTTTGCAGCACTTGAGTCAAGATCAAAGTTAAAGACATTCTCAACCATTGTTCTGGCATGGATTAGTGATGAATTAAAACTGCACTTAAGAATGTTCATATATATATTTCATATTGAAAAAGGCTTCATTACGCCTAGGTCACATTTCTGTGCTGAGGTAATGATCTACAACCAGAAAGGCTCATGTGTATTTGATTGTGGATCAATGTGTGGTTCACTTGATGTCTTGGTAAGAAGCTTTTGACACGATTCAATGAGATTCTCATTGGGGTAGCATGTGTTGGACACAACCTTGACAGAATTTTGCATTTGCTTTCGCCTTTTTGAAAAATTTAAAAACTTTCCCACATGTTCTCATAAGTTAAAGTAAAATGTACATAGCAGAAGAGTGAAGGTGTGCACATGGGACAGCTAATTCTTGCTATCCTACACATATATACAAGGTCTCTCTTCGGAGCCACAAACATGAGGTAATAGAATGGAAACTGGTTTCTATCTTTTCACTAGCACAGATAGATATGTAACCTAGGCATTATCTATGTTTCAAGAGCAAATGTGTTGTCCCCAGGAAGAAAGAAGACACTATATGATAGAATCTGACTGCAGAAGTGCTTATACTGGAGGCCCCCAGTTGGTCAGCCATAAGAAATCCCCGAGTTCTGATTGGTTGAAGATGCCAGCTATAAACTTCAGAAATCATATAATTTCTGAATCAAGTCTTATTTTTAGTGTTAGGAAGTTTATTGAAAAACTTCCATATTTCTCTGAAAATGCTAAAATTAGAATGTTGGTTGTAATGTTTACACTCATTTTGGTTACAACATTTCTTTACCTTGAAATTATTTAGGAAAAATATAAAATACACACATTTATTGTAGTACATTATAGAGTACATTATGACACTGAAAGGCTCTTTCGAATCTGAATAGAATGATGACTTAACTGATTGCCACTGGAAAATTACAAAATCCATCATGGGGAGAGGGTCTAAGGAGCTTTATTATCCACCACATGACGTATTTGCCCTAAATATGGGGAACTACAGACTGGGATGTATTTTTTTTTTTGCATACACCAGCGCCCCAGTACTATGGATGATGACTGTGAAAAACTTTTTTTTCAACAATATCTCAGAACGTATGTAACTTACACATATGTATAATATATCATTAGAAAGGTCTTCCTATAGCGCTTCTGCTCATGGACAAGTGATATTGCCTGAGGGCCGATAGGCCCAAGGGCAATATCACTTGTCCCGGGGCTTCATAAATCACAATATTGCCCAGAAAGAAGAGATTTATTCTGTAACTATTATAATTTTTGTTTTTATATTTGCCTGTATTAAAAACTTTTGATTTTTTTTCGAAAATTCACCAAAATAATAATAATAATTTTAAAAATGTCTGTTTCCTGCAAAATTCATTGTTACCATAGTTTGTTATGGCCATTTCCATTTAATCAAATATATCACATATGTATATATTACTGCCTTTTTACTGACCAGTGTAAACAATTTAGCAAAAATAATGAAAAAGTAATCTTAAATGCAATTAACAGAATTCATGGAAAAATGTTAATCACCTTTTTTCTTCTCAGACTCACTGGAGAGGCCCAATTCTGCATTTACTGTAAATTATAGGAAAATAATTAATACACATAACAGTACAGCAACAAGACATCAATAATATCAACAATATAACAATTTCTGCCATATTTATAAAACTATTTAACAGACTCTTAGGATCCAAAGTATCCAATGTGAAAAATGTTAGCATGTCATTGACGATATCAAAACATTACATTTGTCAGATTCAATCAGAAATAGACCACTCCATATTTCATCTAGCGGGAATGTTCGCTAAAGATAAGTTTCAAATAAAAGTGTAAAACTCCATTGTAAAGTTGATTTCTTGTATTAAAAAATGACTGAACTGCAGAATCCCCATGACGGAAGTTAAAATATGGTAATTTTAGTTGAAACAAAATTCATGAATATTTATGATAATTAATCCACAGGTACAAATTACACAATAAATGTATGTTGTTAAGGCAGGCACGGGACGACAAGGTCGACAAAATACTACAAATAGTAAGAAACCAATGATAGACAGGTACTAGAAGGTCGAGAAGTCGACAAATTTGATATCTGTTCAATATTTGGTCACTTTTCATTAGATATCCAATTTGTCGACTTGTCGACCCTCTACCTGCCTACCATTGCTTTCTTACTATTTGTAGTATTTTGTCGACCTTGTCGAATTGTCGACCTTCCTATTCTGATACCTTCAACAACACAACACCATATATTTAACAGATATCTCATTTGTCGACTTTGTCGACCTGTCGACCCATCATTCATATCCTTAAATACATTCCTTTCTTTATGTCCACTTTGTCGACTTGTCGACCTGGCAACCTAAATAATTTTAAAATTACAAATCATTTGCATAATTGTTTTCTAATTTTTAAACTTAAATCTCAATTAGCATATTTCTACTTCCGTCAGGGGGATTCTGCAGTTGCGTCTAAAAAATATGTTGACTTAATCTTAGTGAACTAGTGGTTATATTAAGTTTGGCAAAGTATCACTAGGTTGTCAGTTCTGTTGTCATTTCTTTTTATTTAATTCATATCATCAGATGGTAAAATTGAACAATTTCCCTAAACTACCCAAAATGTTATCTATTTTTAAGGAACACAAAAGCCCCACTGTTGTTTTGCGTTATAAATTTAGCATGAATTTGTAGATCTGCAAAATGCAGCAACATTTAACTGTCATTACCAATTTAACAGTCAATGAAATTACATAGAATTTGAACACACTCTCTCTCTGCCAAAAGATTATTATAATTTGGCTTGTCCCAATTAATCTATCTTAATTTCAGTTCAAATTTCCCTGACAATTTCCAGTAATTATCAAATATGGTAGATTTTGTACTGATAAGGTAAAATCGTGAAATATCCTGAATATCGGTAACATAGACACCTTATCAAATAACTTACCATTTTCCATAAAAAAGACCTTCAGAGAAAAGAATATCAAATTGAAGTCTAAGACTGGACTAATACATATTTTGAAAAAAAAAAAACAAACATAAAAAAACCGCCCATATTTCCCCAAATTCAGCAAGTTTTCACAAAGACATTTGCCTCGACCATTTTTCCCACAAAGTTAAAAAAAAAAGGAATTTTCATGAATAGCTTCCCAGATGGTGTCATGGTATATGTGTTTATTTACCCTTCTTGCTAATAGCATCCATTTCTTCTGCAGCTTTCTTTCTGGCCTTGTCTGCATATTTGGTCCCCTTTTCAAGTAAATTTGTCCCATGTTTGTAACTTTGAAAACCTGCTTTTAAAAAGAGGGACATGCTGATCAGTAATGTGTTAGATATCCGCTTAAATTACAGGATAAATGACAGAAGAACTTGTTTCACTACAAACAGCGCCCCGGCATTTGCATTTTACTAGTTGCCAAGGTAAGAAGTACACTCGTAATTATGACGCAATAAAAGAAAACAGAGGGATTTTATGACGTATTTTTAAAACGTCACAGGACATCAATACGACATTGAGTGTGAGTTATCCTTACTTTATATATATTGGAGATTCTGTGCAAACAACGTTCATGCATATTTAATATTTTGTGAATAATTTCACCATTTTTATTTTCATACACAAAGCATGATGTAAATACCTTAATGTAGAATAAACTTTATCATTGTCCAGCTAAATATCTTTCTGCAAATACGATTGTCTCTTAATGATTAAAACATGTGCAATGCATCAGATCAACTTTATATTAGGGATAGTAAATGTTCCTAGTTTAATAGTTATGAATTGAGATATTTATTGGAACATTTTTCAACTTATTAAGATAAAAGTAACACAATGTATTTAAAAAAAATTTTTTTTTATGTTCTTATGTCCTTGACATGTTCCTTGTTAAGTTTTTCTTTCTTCCTCTTTGTACAAACACTGTTTATATATTGTTGTTTTTCATACCTCTGTGTATGACTAAATAATACAAGCCTTGAATCACCATAATTCATTAATTAAATCTTGATATTCTATTACTGAATACATAATTACATGTTCATGATTGATTAATTTCTGATAATGAAATCTCAGATTCGAGGAAGAAAATGCTTAAAATTACAATAAGTAAATTATAGGCCCTAGTTATCTGGATCAAATCCTATTTGAGAATAGAAAAAAAAAATAATACACCAAAATAAACGTTTGAAATTAGAACAATAAGGTACATGTAGGTTCTATACCTTATCTGGATCAGTAACTCTTTGTTCCAGTGAATAAAACAAAATATTACCAACAAGGGTCCCTGTATATTGGACTTAATAATCTAACATTACACAAACATATAGATAGATTCACAGTCTGTGTTCTGGCTGGGAATTCTACATAATACCTTGGTCACAGCTTTCTGTAATACTGGGATCACGAGCTCAAACTGAATGGACTCATCTTCCTTTAGCTATGGTTCAGTATGTGGATAGACTTGCTATTGGATAGTCTTTATATTTCTCATTCCACCAAATCTGACATACATGGAATCATTATGAATCCACCTGATGAGTGGGGAACCTACTGTCTGATGAAATACTTTTGTCAGCCCAAAATTCTGGTAAAAAAGTCATTCAGTCCTCATATAATACCTTAGACAAAAGGACTTGAAGAACTAGAAATCAAACAGGAAGCATTTGGTGCAGTTCAGTAAGTTTCAAATTTGGGTAGGACACATTCGTTGCAATTTGACACAGCTCGGAAAGCAATTAGTATTCAAGTTGGCTTTTTTGAAATGTTTAAAAAATTTGCTATGGCCTTTCATGAACTGTACTAAAGTATACAGACTGGAGGGGTGATCATGGTGGGATCAATGGTTATACTGGACTGCTTACTCTTCAACGTATATACTACCAAGATAAAGGGGGTCTCTTTTCAGAGGTACAAGGACTGCAGTGAGAGAAATGCAGTACATGTGCATACGACCACATGTGATGATGTGCTCGGGGAATAAGTTGAACTTGATCTCTACTTGTCAACGTACACTTGATAAATATATCATATTTGTCGTAGTTTGTGTAAATCACCCACGAATGAGGTCTGCTGAATAATGGTTATGGATGAATCAGTGTCACAGACAGAGAAATAATAAGAACTGATTCATTAATATTTATGAATACATAAATGATGAATGCATTGAAATTGATTATTAATGAATTATTATATCACCTGATTTAAAGCATAAGGTGAGAAGTGTTTTAGTCTAAACTTAAGCCTAAAAAGAACTAAAATCCAGAAGGCCACAGATTGATAATAATGCAACATAGTAAAACAGCTCAGGTGCTTGTCCAGTAAATAAGTATACACATTATCAGTCATCCCATATTATTATCATGAGCTGTGTATTACAATGAGTTAGATGAACACTAATATTCATCATGTTCATCTTGAAAAGCTTATTCACATTGGTGAGATTTGTGATCAATGGTTGTATACCTCAGCAGGGGACCAAATGTACTTGATAAACTGTTCAGGGATGAAAAAAACCACAATGCATCAAATATGGTGGTATTTTTTCATTTGATGAGGGGAACAATGGGATTAAATTAATTACCATTCATTCGGGGATGGGCCTTTTTGTGTGCAAACAATCCTGAATGCATTTTGCAATAATATATATTATTTAAGTGATTCATTCCTACATGATTTAATAGTACAAGATGTTCAGTTTTGTTCCTTGAAGGTATACTGTATAAATTGAAATTTTCACTAGAAGTCAATTATTTAGAATTAATGCTGTATAACTTGACATTTTCACTAGTTATTAATTATTAAGAATTAACGCTGCCTAACTTGAAATTTTTACTATGTATTAATTATTAAGAATTAATGCCGTAAAAGTTGAAATTTTCACTAGGTATTAATTATTAAGACTTAATGCTGTATAAGTTGAAAATTTTCATTATGCAAATTAAGAATGAATTGCACAGTCAGATAACCTTTATCTGTAAAATATTTGCACTCATTGATAGATATGTGTATAGTATAATACATCAAGAGAGGCCATCAGGGGATCCTACATATAGCTATGAACTAGATTTGAGCCTATGTTTGTTTGTTTGTTTGTTTGGAGTTTTACGTCGCTTTCAACACTGTACAGGTCATATCACGACGGGTAGTTGGAAGGGCAGAGGAAACCAGTACATAGAGTTCGTCAGGGTTCTGTACTGTAAACTGCCGACCAACGGCAAGCAACTACCAGCTTTCCCACTTACGGCCATGACGGGGATCGAACCCCGGCCGCAGAGGTGGGAGGCGAGAGTGTTACCACTCTGCCACCGTGGCCCCTTGAGCCTATGAGTACAGAGGTAAGAGTCAAGCCATCCTTTATATTTTATGCAATCTGATCAGCTGACAGGAGGGAATTAATATTCAGTGGTTTTTTTTTTGTGTTTTTTTTTTGTTATCTCCAAAACCTGAAGAACATACTTTTGAAGATGTGCAGATGACGGGAAACATATTTCATATCCTGGTAATCAATTAACATTTTAAATTGGTTTAAATGTTTACAAAACATTCTAAAAACCCCTTATGCAAACCTTATCTTTTGGGTAACTAAACATTTCCAAAGAAACGTTTACATGATAAAAAACGTCTGATAAACTTTCTCCATACAAATGTTTTTGCTGAAAATATTTTTTGAATGTTCATAAAATAACTCAAGAAACTGAGGTTTGACTGGAAACGTTTTTTAAAAAAAAACATTTATAAAATAGCTCAAAAAAGAAGGTTACACTTTAAATGTTTTAAAACATTTATCATGAAATGTGTAATAAACGACATACATAAAAAGTTTAAACAACATTTGCTTACAATGTATTGAAAATGTTTGCTGTGAAAATGTTCTAACAAACATTTAATAGCAACTGGTTTTCATGCCCATCATTTAAAAATGTTTTTAAAATGTTTTCTATCAAATGTTTTGACAACATTCTTTCAGAAACGGTTTTCATACCCACATTTTCACAAAAAAGTATTTACCCCCAAACATTTGCACACAAAGATGGCATTGAACAATAATATTTTCATTGGTGAACAAACCTAAAAATATGTCGAATTTGACCTTCGACAACAATATCAAGGTTAATATTGCTAAGCAATGCCAAAGTAATATTTTTGAGGCATTCTAATATTTATTTATAATGTATTTTTGACATTTGTCATAAAACATTTAATAAATGGCATTAATATAAAACGTTTTAATAACCTCCTGTTATAAATGGGTTTTGTATAAATCATTTTTAACCTTTACAGAACGTTTCCCTTCAAACGTTTCCAACGCTCAAAAATGTTTACTGGGATGTAGTTTTTCACTGACACCACCATTTCCCCCCAGAATGCAACATTTTAGTGTAACTTTGATATCAAGTGTTCTGCCCTGGTACTTGTGGGTAAAAGAATTTATTGTTTTATATTGCATAAATTTACTTAGTGCAATATCCCCGTAATAAAAGGAATCAAAGCAATATGTGACCCACACCTACACAAGATGGCCCAAGCTTTTACTTACATTGGCCTCTTGTCCTTCGGGTTCTTTAGCCTGCCACTGGTGAAAGGACCCAATGACAAACTATCATCGTTTTAAGTGGTAATCAGAATTGCTTTGTATCTTTATGGGATTGAACAGAGGTCCTCTGTGTTCCTGAGTGTGTTCCTGAGTGTGTTACCCATTAGTTCAAATTTTCCTGGACTTTTCCTTTGACATCAAAACGTGCTGCAGAAGTTGCTGAGAAGTTGACCATGCTGTTCTGTATGTTTGGCCCACCAAAAATTCTGCAGTCTGACAATGGCAGGGAGTTTGTGGCCTCAGTCATCAACAATATCACCACCTTGTGGCCTGGTCTTCTCATAATCCATGGCAGTCCACGTAGACCACAAACACAAGGCTGTGTTGAGAGAGGCAATGGAGATCTGCAGGTGAAACTAGGGAAGTGGCTGGATGAGCATGGTGGTACCTGGAGCTCAGCTTTACAGTATGTCACACATGCAATAAACACCTCCACTTCAGCAACAACAAAAGCCACCCCATATGAGGTTGTCTTTGGACAAAGACCAAGGAAAGATTTCTTCGTACTGCAGGAGCTGGCTAATCAGGGACAACTACATGAAGACGAAATAGGACCAGAGATGTTTGAAGATGAAGCAGCACATGAGCGCCAGGTCAGTGATGAGGATGAACCATCACAAGTGGAGGATGAAGACGGCCAACCAGAACCAGACATTGGCACTGCACCCCATGCGTGAACACCCAAGAGGCTAGGCAAAAGAGGGAGAACCTTTGAACTTTTACAGGACCACCAGGTTGTTGCAACAGTTGTCCAACAACCAAACAGGCTTCAACTACATGGCCAAGAAATAGACCAGAACACACACACAGTTATAGAAATAACCAGTGTGATTGGCAGTGACTTGGCAACAGGTGAAAATAACCCATTTGAAGAACCACTTCAGGTGGGTCAGTTTGTTGCTTGGAAACTTGATGAGTTGTCTGAAGAGATGGACATGGAAACACCTCACAGAAAGATCCGTAAGCAAGCCAGGGATAACTATTTGGAAACAGCAAGGCGCTCACAGATTCAATATACAAACCAAAATAGACAGGTGTTTCAGGACTACAATGTGGGGGATGTTGTTGGCATTAAGATTCACCAGGCAGATCATACCAACACAGATGCTAAGCTTCTCCCTTGCAAGGTACTAAGCATAGACTCCTCAAAGTCAACCCCATACCAGCTATACTGTGCCAGTGGGATCCTCAAGACACGTTACACCTCAGTGGACCTAGTCAGCATGCAGCAAGTTCGTTTTCCCGCACTGGAAGAAGTTGATCCTGAGACGCTCGGTGAAACCACAGTCATCCAAGCCAGCAGGGAGAATGGGAGGTGGACAGCAGCACCAAGTGGATCGGTTTGCTCGTGTAAGGGAAGCAGTATTACCAACAGGTGCAGATGCAAGAAGGCTCAGTTAAAGTGCTCCACAAAGTGTCACACTTCTGTAGTTGGACTATGCCAAAACAAGTTTTGAACTTTTATTTACTGTTCCAGTAATCTCTCCTCAAGATGTAAATTAACCAGTGTTAATAAACTAATGGAAATGTAATGTTTGAATATACGATTTAATTCACAAGTTATCGCTTTAGTGTGTAGCTTTAAAAACTATTTGTTTCTTCTTAAACTTTACCTGTTAAAATGTTATATATTAAAGTAGTCTTAATTACTAGCTGTTTCTGCTTAAATTTTACCGTTTATAATGTTAAGTGTTCGTATTCATGATTTGAAAATATACAAACATTAATAAATTACTTGCATGTACTGACTGTGTTTTAAGAAACAACAGATTTAGTCAAAGTTTCAGTTTAACTGAACTGAGTCAAAATAAAATCATTTTGATTTCGCCTAGGCGGATTTAAAATCCGCCTGGATTTTAATTTCGCCTGTGACATATACATTTTAAAATCACAGTACAATGTGCTTTATATCCCGGGGTAAATCATGTGTGCTGTTATTCAGTTTTTACCAGCACTGCAGTTAGCCAAAATGCAACACTAGATGGCAATGAATGTATCATGGAGACTCATAACAGGTTCTTTAAGGAAATGGAGTCGTATTGAAATTTCTTGAATAATTTTTTTGTGTAACATTGGAAAATATTGATCTGATGCCAAACCCTTGATCTCAAATTTTGTTAAAAAAGAAACCCCTAATTCACGTCAGCTGGTCACCCATATTAAAAGTTATTTGTGGTAGTAAGTTAAAGGTAATATAGGAATAATATCCTACAAACCATGGTATATGCAGAATTTTGTCATGATTACAGGGTATAAACTACTAAGCCTGTGTGGTTTATTGTCTAGAATCATGATAATGCTCTATGTGTACCACGTTTTGGAGGGTGTTATTTGTATTCTCACACATGGCAAAATATTTTAAAATTTTTAATAATTGCAAATCTAATAGTAGCACCCAGACAGTGACTACCCCTGCCAAGACCCAATGCGTCAACTATTGCTTTATGTGTGCAATGACAAAAAAATTCTTCACAAATTCTGGAAGCAAAAATGGTTAGAAATAGAAATACTTGTATATTTATTTAATTTTCCACTCTTTTAACTTTAAGATATTCAGCGCACATCATATTGCAAGGTATTGTATATTGACCTTCCAAAATTGTCCCTTTTAGCTCCAGTATGGTTACTAATGAATAATTAGACACGATTCGTTGATTCTATCAACTGTCGCAAATTTATAAATCCCTGCTGTTAATTGACAGTTCTTGGTCATATTCAGACCAGGACACAAAACAATCTAGCTGATCCAATTGTGTGTGTTTTTGTTTGATCACTGGAGGTCATTAATTAGCAGGTGTGTTTTGGTACATCTGGACGGGGGGTAAATTGGTGTGAGGAAATGGAGCATTTCCTTAACATAGCACAGGGCGCCAAGTTAGTGTCAGTAAATGGCGCCCTAGTTCCTGTTAGCTGAATATATTAATTGATGATGATTAAGCCAAAGAAGTCGTATATACAAGCTGGTGTATTATACACGATTTCTTTGAGATACGTTACTCATTCAGCAAGGCATCACAACGCAGGCAGAATGGGGTTTGAATCATGTATAACACAAATATGAAAAGTAGTAATGACTGACCTATTACACAATTGGCAAGGTGCCTAGTATCCAATAATTCTTGATTACTTTTTCTTCCTTTGGATATTTTACCGTAATTGTAATAAAGAAATGCAAGTTTGTCAGAGCATTGGGTAAAGTTGACACTTTCTAAGCTCATGTTTATCTTACCTTAATTTATCAGCCTTTTGTGCCAATTGTAAGCGATATACTTGCTGATTGTAATTTGTTCCAGAATTTTAATAAAGTTTCCTTCTTGTTGGTCCAAGTTACAAATTTCAGCTGTTATGGCCAATTATGGATAGTTCTTCTTTCAATCCTATATGGCAGGAAAACTTTCTGAATGGCATATATTAAAAATAAATATCACAAATAAAGATAACAATATTATACAAGTACATAGCATGAGTATTGTATTATTCATCTCATTTTGTATATGTGTAATGATATTGAGATGTTTTAATTTTGAATATCCACGATTTTTTTATGAATAATCAGTGAAATAATTCTGTATCTAAAGAAAGAATGTCCAAAAAGGTTGTGTAAGTGGCTCCAGAGAGGGGAAATAGTCCCCGGTCTTTGTCCCAATAATTAGGTCAAGAACGGCTTGTAGTGGATAATAAAGTATTATCTTAGTGGCTTTACTATTCACTGGATAAAATCAGGCAATATTATTTTGTGAATGTATATAAACTGGTATTAAACAGATTTTTACATAAAAAAATTTCCAATTGTTATCAGAATTAATAAATTTCTCAAATGATTTGTAAGATTTGAAGTTAACAATTGGTGAAGTATTTTCGTTCTTGCAAAACCCAATCAATTGATGACCATGTTCTTGAATCCATACTTGTGAAATAAACTTTCCCATCTGATCTAAGCATTACGTAAGCGGATGGCACCTTCAGTTAACACTTCAGCATCAAGGTAAGGTGTTTTTGGTCAATTGTTTCCCCAAGGTTCAGAAGGAGGAAAGCATACATAGTTAATGTAAACTGTGAAAACTGTGAGCCTTCATTCTAGGTTTCCCTATAGTTGAAACCTTGATGAATCAAAATATTAACAGATTTCACAAATACTGGTCAATGTTAAGGACGAGAAAATCTGTACAATTAAACGGCGGGTTCTAGCAGTCAATTTTTAAACAGTGTTTATCTAACATTCATTTTGGATACCAATAAGTTTTAAACCTAAGTTCTGTGGTATTGTATTTATAGTCAGCAAAGTAGTTAACTGTGTTGTAAATTTCTATTCACTGTACAAACACTTCCATTACCAGGATCTATTAGGTTTCCTTTTACCTTATACAGGGGTTTGTGGAGTTGCATTTAACGTCATACACTTGTTCTACAGACTATCATTTTATTTTATTGCCTTTCTTATGAACACTAGATTTGATTGGAGGTGACATTTTGCAATAAAGGGAATATTATATTGTGAGGGGAAAAATGATTAGTTTGGCACTAATATAATATAGATTCCATCAACAAATACCATCAGATTGTCACTGTTTACTGAAATCTTACGCATGTATCATTCTTATGGAGAAGTGATTGAGAAACTGATCACCTTGATGTCACAGCTACCAGACAACTTCTATGTGTTAACCCATATGAATAAGTACCATATAAAATACAATTTTAGTCTTACAAAGAGACTCTGAGCACCTTCCTGAAAGTGACTCCATTCATCCAGATCACTATGTTCAGTGTTTTATGGTCCAAGGCCGTCAAAGTGTAATGCCAAAATATTTGTCCAAGTACTTTACCTTGTTTTTGTGGACACACACGTCTCTTTACTTGCTATATTTAGAAGAAATAATCATCCCATGGACTTGCTTTAGTCTTTTACAATTTTGTTGACTGTTACCTTAAAGCAACAGTTTGAAGATGACTAGGCTCTTCTACAAATGTTAAGTAAAATTACAAAGAAAATTTTGGATACATTTGTCGTAATATTTTAGTCACTTAGTGCAACCATAGTGCATGCTCTTTGGCCACTCTCTTTTGATTTGATTTGAAGTAAATTTACTAAACTGTAACACTAGTTATGAATAACAGTGAGGAACTCTTTTTACTGTATGAATAGTAGTTGTGCAAATAGGTTGAGAAAACAGTCAAACAATACATCACTCTCGGAGGTAATAGTTCTTTAATGTAGGGTGAAAAATGAGACTACATGACCTACTTACATCAGCTCGCCTATCAATTATCTTCCAGATCATCGTGATCTAGTATTTCCAAACTATTTAGGACATGTTTAAAAACTATTCAGGACCGTACATCCCTAACTCATATTTTAACAGAAGCAAAAAGTCAGAGTAGTGGCTTTCTAATCTAAACTAATCCAGTGCTTTGTATGTGCAAAAGGGATTCTTTATTGTGCCTAAATTGACCAAAGAATGTGCAAAAGAGTGATAGTCAAGGCATCCCAGTAAACATTTTTAGCTTTTGCAAACGTTTGATAGAAAATGTTTGGCAAAGGTTAAGAAATGATGGGTACGAAAACCATTTATAATAAATGTTTTTAAAATGTTTTATGTATACCGTTTATTAAACGTTTAATGATAAATGTTAGAAAAATGTTATAAATGAACATATTAATGTTTGAATAATAATGTGGTCGGAGGTCAAATTCAATACCTTTCAGGGTTTCTCACTAATGAAAATAATATTTTTATGTCTAGAATTGTAAGATAGTGGCTTAAAACTTGTGCCCCCATTCAATTCTCACTTTATGGGATTGCATGTGGGGCAATTTTTGACTAAGTCCTATAAAATCCCCTATTATTGGTCACCGCCATCTTTGTTTGGACATGTTTGAAGGTGAAGGTTTAATAAGTATTCTCAAAATATGGGTTTAAAAAACGTTTTTGATAGAATGTTTTTAAAAGATTTGATAAACAATGTTTTTTGAAACATTTCATGTGTACGTTCATAAACCATTTCATGATGAATGTTTGAGAAACATTTCCAGCATAACTTTTATTTATTTAGCTATTTTATAAATGTTTAAAAAACGTTTCCACTAAAAACGTTTGTATATAGAATGTTTAAAAAACGTTTTTTAAACATTACAGTGTTAACGTTTCCTTGGAAACGTTTAGAAAACCACAATATAAGTTTGATTAGGTTTTAAAAACGTTTTGCAAACATTTAAACCATTTTAAAACGTTTCAAATGTTTACTGGGATGTCATCATAAGACATTAGTTGATTTTGAAGCCTGGGATCTGCCATGATGGATCCTAGTCAAAAAGGCCAGGACACTGTAAGTTACCAATTAATCTCTTATTGCAATATGCCTGCATAAATATAAGAAAATAAGTTACACAAGTGAAAATATGATTTTCATGACCTGTCCCAAATACTACAATTCAAGAGCATAACTCTCTACATCTAGTAATGATCCCTCATGGAGAATATAAACCCCCTGACTCCAGTTTTGCAGGAAGATAAGTCTTGTCATGAAAATAATTCTAGTTTATGGAAAAGGCTATCAGTTTTCCTCGGTTTTGTTGCAAATAATGATAGGCAGACATGGTTTTGCCACACCAGTTGAATGGAACCGGCTGCCACTAATTGTCAGGTCCCAACAGACCTTCTCCAGGTTCAAGAGCCAACTCAAGACATACCTGTTCCAAATTGACATGCCCATCACCATAGTCATGCCTCCCTGGGAAACCCTTATTTGGTCATAGTCTGTGCCTGTTTTTTGCACTGTCCCTTTTTGTGTATATTTTTTATCATTTTGGCGCTACATTAATGTTTCTGATTATTTACTATCATATGTTGGCCGACTATAAAGATAAGTCATAAGTCACTTATGGGGGAAAGGTAGTTAACAAATATTTTATAGCATGTTTCAAAAATGGGACTGATGCCTAAGGTCGCCATGATTACCCTCCAGGTCTTTACAAGTGAATATCCAACCCAATAAGTTTGGTCCTTGCACTTGTATATCAGGGGTGTAACGAAAATTAAATTGATTTGACTGCATAAATTTATTGTGCAACAGATTTGTTTTGTCTTCATGATGTGTATACTCCCCTGTAATAAATTGTGGTGGTGACTGCAAAACTGTTCAGCATCATTTTCATGAGTACTGGAGAATCATACGCATACATACAAAGTCTAACTAATTTTGGCCTTTAAAAGTACTTGTAATGGCAGAACATTCAGAACAACACAAATATATCCATTATAAAAGGTACAATAACACTGGCGAATCAAAGAAAAAGTGAAGGTTGTTTCAGAACTGAGGTTATATGTAATATTGGAGCCACCCTGCAAATGTACAGCCTCTCCCTGCGAAAGTTTGAATTTTGACCTCAACCTCAAGCGGGCAAGCTGGTAGTTACTTGCCATTGGATGGCAGTTTACAGTACAGAACCTTGACTAACTGTATGTACTGGTTTTCTCCACCCTTTGAACTACCGTTTTACAATATAACCAACTCAAAGGTAGTTGGTGGGATGTATAACACTAATGCCCTATTCACACGTTTTGATTTGCAGCAGAACCACGTCCGAGAACACTGCATACCTTCCAATATTTGGTGTATCATTCATACTACAGGAGGTAGCGTAATGGGGTATACAGAATTAAACAAATCTACAGAATTACAAAAACCAAAATCTAGCTGCCGAAATGGTAAAACCGAACAAATTCTGACATACTCTTGTTACTATCTAATTATTTCTGTTATTTCTAACTATTTCTCACATGTCTGTAATATCTGTCAAGAAAATATTGCAAAAAAAAAGGTATTTTGCATGCTTGTTATTAGTGCTGAGATCGTCGGCGATTTTTGCAGATCGAGGATCATTTGTTAGAAACGAGTTGAACTCGAGTTGGACTCGAGTAAATACACAAAAATAAAAATAAAATAAGAAAAATCCAAATATTATTACCAGTTGTGTTAAGTACCTTTTTATTGCAAGAAAAAATATTTTTTTGCCATTTAAAGTGTACAGATATGTATGTGCACGTCATGGAACAGCCACACAGCTAAGGTTAATATTAAAATGGCCATTATTTATTGAGTTTTTAAGTTTTGATGGTTTGATCAGTTCCAAAAATGTCCCTTTGAGACAAGGTAAGTATATCATTATTTATTTTGTGAAAACTCGAGTTTATATTGAATAACTCGATGTCATCCCCAAATATCGCCCACCGAGTTACGACTCGAGTTACCGTCAACTCGTCCCAGCACTACTTGTTATTACAAGTAACAGCCTGGAATCTAAATAAGCTAGACATGTGTAAGTTTCTACATGTACACATACTATAGATCATATTTGCTTATATATGTCTATTGTTGACCAGTGTCAGTGTTTGGTGTCTGTGTGGTGTATTATCCTGTATTTCATATGTATACAAAGACAAATACTTTGGATTGTACAAAGAATTGTCCAGTGTGATCCCTTCAAGAAGTGAAGTGTGTTCAAGTGGTCTTAAGGTGAGGAGCTACGTGAGGGGTTTTTCTTGTATTTGTAAAACAAAATGTATATGTCGGCAAACATCTATAGAATTGTGTAAATGTGATTATCTGGATTATTGAGCCTCTGAAGTTGTGAATAGCTCCAGAGACATGATCCAATCTTAAGCGACACACAATGATTGGGAATATATAAACATTCTTCAGTCAATCTATTCTGCCAGCACATTATATTTGCCACAGTGATTCAAGCGTGGAAACCTCATTTGGTCCGATGGAAAGACACTGGTCTGACAACTTAGACAATCTGGGTTTGAATCTAATCTCTGAAGGTGAGTACAAACTCGACCGTTTTGTAAAAGTTTATGCTTAAAAGTGTATAATTCTGACCCATCAGTATCTTTAGTTTTCTTTACTCTTTGAAGCACTCAATTATTCTCTCACAAATGAATTTTAACAAGAAAACTGTCTCTGTTTAAAACTGTGATGTCTACAGACCATAAGTCTACATGACACATGTCTACAATTATTAGGATATATTTATTTATATTTAGGCTATATGCACATGAATAATGTGGCAATATTTGTGATTATAAAAGAGACCCTGTATATAGATAGGACACATTGAAGAACAAGCTATACATCCTGTCCACCCACCCCCCACCCCCATACAGTATATAGAGTGTAATACAGCTAATTAGAGTTTGCTGGAGATTTTTTCAGACAACTGAAAAAAGAGTTCTAAATTCAGTTTTTTTGTCGAATGTGTCCTACCCAAATGGGTATCTCACAGAATTGCATTGAAGATGTCTTACATAGACATGGAGCAAACCACAAGACAACGATCCTTAACCGAAAGTACACAAGCCCATTTGTTTGTACCTTATAACTTGAGCATGGAAAGGTGTAACCCTAGGAATTAAGAAACAAACCCAGTGGGGATAACTCACGTTAAACTACAACATAGACTCAGCTTCTGTTCTATTAAATGCCAAATTTTGTAGAAGATTCACTCTTAGTTTAATATATCTTTGACCTCAAACTATATATTTGTATATGATCTATGAACTGCTTATATCACAATGGACTGTTCAAAATTATGGAACAAACCTGAAAGGGGTACTTTTAGTTCCATGCAAATGCCTACATTGATTTTTAGCTTGGTCAAATTTGGGGTTTTACGCCCTGCTTCACAGCCTGAGTTATATTGGAATAGGTTCTTAACATTGCAACTTGTGAGAACCCACACAGACATGACAGTCTGTGATAAGATGTCAAATTTGCTAACCACTGGGCCACTGAAGACTTTGGTTTCCATCGGGGAGTGGGTCAGAAACAGATTCCATGCAAGCTGATCTTACATGGAGCTTATCAAGGGCAAACCTATATCTACATCTTTTCAATCTGCTAAAAAAAAGTTTTCTTTTTATATAATTAACTTTTGCTGGGTCGAGATTTCTGTGTAGAATGCTGTACAGAATTAACCAGCTTTAATTTGGTTGAAACAATGGTTAATAGCTTTTTTACTACACGGGTGGACACAAAGATAAATGGACATGAAGATAAACGGTCTGGAGAGTTTGGCTTATCTTAGTGGATTAAATAATTAAATTTCCCAAAATAAATAACAAATGTCTTGATAAGCTTAATTTAAGCATATACTGTTACTTAGTTCATGCAATTTTGTTGCTTAGAGTATTTTTATTTGAAAAATTCTGAGGACCGTTTATCTTCGTGTCCGTTTATCTTTGTGTCCACCCGTGTACTGAAAACAAACTGACAAGCAAATACACGTGATTGAAGCTATAGCCTCCAGATCCTTGTACAAGAATTGAACTACAAGAACTATGTTGTCAAAATATATCCTGCGTAGAATATGTAATCTTTACGGTATATTTTGTATGTCGATATATTTATTGAACAAGACTCTTTTTTTCCTTGACATTTCATACCTTGTTGTACCTCTGGTAAAATTATGGACTCAAACTAGATCAGAGTTGGAATACATTTGAAAGGACTCTTTTCTCCGTCTACTGCATCATAATGACTTTAACCATAAAACACGTGGGGGCGTAGATTGGAATAAATGATAAGATTTCAAATTAATGCAGAGTGCAGGATTAATATGTAAAGGGCCATTTCCAACTCATTCAAGTAGGTAATCAGGTTTCTTTGTTGTGTGGCAAATGTACCATAATTGTATGATATTCTAGCATGAGAGTCTGTCCACTTCAGTACTATTTCCTCTAGAGAAATAACATTTGATATGTTTCAATGATGGTAATCATTACTGGATATTAGGAATATATGCTTATTTTGTTGTATAGTTAGAAAGAATTTATATTGATTACAATTAGGATTAATTCACAGTAACATGGTAAGTGAATTTAGGATGTCCTATAGTTTGTAAACTATTTCAAATAGGTCATTAATTGCCATATAGAATTTATACATTATATATTTTGAAAAGATATTTTCAGGGTAGTGAAATTTCTTAACATTAACGGAGAAAAATAATTTAATGAAAAAACTGATTTAGTTGATAAAATAGCGATATTAGAACCATGTTAAATTATTGGTTTAACCAGTCGTTTGTCAATAAACGGTTTATTATTTCTTGCCTTTTTAGCAGCATGGATAGTTATGTTTGTGAACATTTTGAACACAATTAGAAAAATTACATAAATCTTATTTTATTACTCAAAGTTGGGGTTTTATGTCCCATTCAAGACCTAGGGTGATATTTGGACGGCCTCTCAGCCTTACCACTACTGGGAGTCGAACCTCCACAGAAAACAATGCTTGTGATTAGATGCCAAGCTTGCTAACCACTTGGCTACCACTATTCTGAAGGATCAAGGAATCCAGAAATGGACATTTTTAGGTCTTCTAGGTTTTATGTATGTCTATAGTAATAGTTTTTTTTGTGTGGACATTCTTCTGTCTGGTAACGCGTCAAAAGTGACCTACTTCGAAGTAGGTCAAAATTTTAAAGAAAAACAAAATAATTTATTTCCCTATTTACAATAATAATTCTTACAAAAAATATGTGTTAATATACGGTACTTGCATAAATTAATTTTCGTAATTTCCTAGTTTGTCTGTAGCAGAAATGGTTGATATTTGGTTTGTTTTCAGTTACTTTGGAAAGGTCCCGGTGTAGCGCGAGATAATGACTCCCTTATATTTGTCACTAGGGGGGCAAAATATAGCAATGGGAGTTGAAATATTTTAACCCCCCTTGCAAGATTTTGCACCCCCCTCCCCCCCCCCCCCCCCCCACAGATTGGTGATCACTATTGTGTGGGGGATTAAGTGGAAGCAAGACACTTGTATACTTTTTAGTATTGATGTAGGGGATTAACTTGAATGATTGCTAGTCTTTCATGAATTTGTAAATACATTAAAAACTTTGATTGCCATTAAGTTAATTGGGTTTTTACAATGACTGTCCCTTCTAAAAAGATTATCTCTTATACTTCTGTTGTCCTTTCACACAAACTTTATCAATTATAGTAACTTATGCAAGGAAGCCCCAGGGGGTATGGCTTCTAACTGTGGTTTCTCTCACTTGGTAGGACCTATTAATGTTATGCTTTTTGGCCATGATGTGGCTTCTCTGTGTATAGGTAAATCCTGCTTTAACAATTCTGAACATCAAAGAATTTATTAGTATGGCTTCTATGTAGATGGAAAATTGCAAGTGTGTATAAATACCCTTGCAAATTTGTTACTAGTCATTCAAAAATCACCACTCTAGTGTGTAGTATCATGGATGCAAATCAAGTATACAATCAAGGATTTATGAATCAACTTTCACAGAATTACCAAGGATGTCAGACTTTAAGTAGCCAATTCTTTCAACCTTGGGTTATGCCTCAGGTGTCATTTCAGCCATCTCAAGTGTCATTCCAACCGTCAGTGTACAGTTACCGTAACTTCATTCGATTTTATGGACCACCTAACCCAACCCATGTTGACACTCCTGCTTTCACTGCCTCAAGTCCTGAGTCTGCCCAGTCCTTGAGTGAAGACTCAGACATGAGTGACAATTCTGCCACGGGTGATGCCAACCCAGAACCTATTAACCCAGATAATTGTACCATTGACAGTTCTGATGAATCCATGGACAGTGACACTGAAAAAGATTTATCATCAGTTTATAACCACTTACAGAGTAATCTCTATCCACCAAATTGTTCTAATAGTGACAAAAATGCCATTCGCAAAAGAGCAAAGCAGTTTTGAACTGAGAGACAATATTTTATACTATGTACATTCTAAAGATATTTCTGGCAAAAAAGTATACAGACAAGTGATTTTGTCCAAAAAAAAAAGAAAAACAGCGAAAAGTCATTAAGCAGTGTCACATGATAAATGGTACAGATGGACATTTTGGTGTTAAGAAGAAGTCAGGACAGATGCTTCCATTTCCAGGAACCAAAAAAAAGGCAAAGAAAACCATTGATGATGTGGAAAATTGAAAAATAAACAAATAGTATTTTCTTTTAAAAAGCAACTCTAGTTATTAATACTACTACTGAGGCTCATCTAATTGGACTATTGAGGTTTATTTAATCTGTTTATGAATGGCTCACTAACATTTCACATTCCTTTGTTCTTATTGATACACATGTATTGACAACTGTCCAATTGACAAAATAAACACACTATTGTATTGTCCCACTGTGTGAGAGGGGAGTAAATATCTAGCAGGGGGGTGATTATCTTGCAACCCTCTCTGTTATATTTTGACCCCCCTAATCCATCTATTGTTTGGGGGTGCAAAATATTGCTTGCAAGATAATTACCCCCCTAAAGATCAAAGGAGGGGGTGCAAAATATAACGGGAGTCATTATCTTGCGTTACACCGGATGTGCCGGACAGAAGAATTCTAAGTATCATTCAATACCTGTTTAAAAATATTGCTTGTGAAAAAATTCTACCATTCAAGATATTCTATCCTTTCACTTCCTCAGGTCAATTGAGTGTGTGAGTGTATAAAATGCATCATGTTTTTTTTTGGAGTTTATAGATGATATGTACAATTCTGTGAAAGTGGAATGATGTGTGGTTCACATTTACCGGTCTCCTGATCACATTTTGCCTTTGTCAGTTGCTATTATCCTTTTCCAAACTTTCTAATATTTCTTATATGATCATAATTTCCACAAGAAATGCCTAGAACATAATAATAATAATAATAATAATAATAATAATAATAATAAAGCCTTTGTAAAGCATAGATCTTTACCAGGGTGCACTTCAGAAAATTCGGGATTTTTTTGTATCTAGCATATGGCTCAGATTCCCAAAATGTAATCACTGCTTCCTTTGACCAGGTGCTACCCCCATAAATCATTTCATGAAGATCTGCTCATTACCTTTGGGCACAGACAAAACAGACAGACAGACGGGCATACACAAAAACATTACCTTCTAATGGAGGTAACAAACCCAGATAGAATGAAGATCTACACACATTATAAATGGATGTAGAATATTTTTTTAAAACAATGGATTATATTGTTATAGCTATTCCTCTCCTTACAAGCATGTAAATAAAATTTACTCAACACATCAACCACATTAATACAGAAAATGTATCTGGTATTCAAACATACGTCCATGGCTTGCCAAAATATTTCCCTTGTGTAAAAAAAAACAGACAATCAACATTACACTAAAAATAGCTTGCATTGTTGTGTGATATTCTTTCCCGAAAGAATCTATGGATTTATATTTAGAATTATTCCGACTCACTGAGACATGTTTTATATAGACTGTATAAATAAACCATGAAAAACAGAAAGGCCTGTCCTACACTTATTTGTGAGAGTTTTAAAAGGGTTATGAAATCATTCAACAAAAGTGAGACACAATGTGTTTGCACTTTCCGTCAATGTATTAATCTTGTGGCTGGCTAAACTATAACTTCCAGGGATGACAATGCATATTCTAGAAACTGTTGTTTAAAAGTTGATCCCTGTCTTCAGAAATTCACAAATATATTTTTTGAAAATTGGTCCTTGTTTTGTTATACACCTTCACTCCTTTTCAATTTAAAAACAGCCAAACAACAGTCATTTTGTCCTTCAGAAGACAATGTAAATCTCAAGATTGAAGTGATTTCATAATGTAACGTGGGGCGGAGTATTTTAAACTAAGGTTCAACATTTTAGCCTTATTATTGTGATAACTATGTGGCATTTGTCAAATTAACTGTTAAAATTAACATCCCTTTTTGGGCAAAACTGGCTTACTGCCATCAAGGCCCCCGAAATATTAGGTTTTAATTAGTTTACATTTATTTGAATTGATCCTTTTTAATGAAATCAAATACACACACGACTATTTACAATGTCACCTCTCTTCAATAGTCCTTGCAAAAATTGGTAACTTTTTTCACGAGTTTAACTATTCATGTTTTTCACTGTTTCTGAATCACTTTGTAAATCAAGTACATGTATTGTTGTTCACCAAATCACTCCATATTCCCACCTTTTTTCATTTAGATTTGTTAACAAATTCACACATTAAAAATTCTAATAGATTCTTTTTGATGGAGTTTTTTAATGTCTCTTTGAAGATCTTACATGTGTCAAACTATGGTGAGTAGATATATAGTAAAACAGCAAGTAGAAGGTTGGTAAAAAGTCTGTACTGGAAACCATCGACCACCATTAACTACCAATTTTTCACTTCATGTAAGAGTTAACATTTAAACCCATGATCTCAAATGTGGGAGGCCAGTATGTTATCCACTCAATAGATTTTATAGTAATACCTGCTTGCAAACAGACATATTCAGGTGGGTTCAGTTTAGTTTATTTAGGTTTAAGGTCGCTTTTAACACGCTGTATAGGTTATATCTCGTTCAGTCATTATGCCCCGGCCAGCTGGCACTCTCTTCCTCTCTATATATTTATTTATTTTATTTATTTATTTATTATAGTGACATGCAATTCACAAAAACATGTTTTAAACAAATTACACCAATTGCCCAGCCCCCAATGGGCTTATAAGTCACTTCAAATACACAGTATTTCATTTGTTGGTTGATCATAATACAATTTCATAATTAGTTATGTAACACAAATATTTTTGATTTAAGTCTGAAAACATGGTAGTGACAATAATAATAATAATAATAAAAAAAAACAACAAAAAATAAAAACAAAAAATAAACACACACACACACATTGAATATTAAATTCAGCATAAAAGAGAATAGCAAATTGTATAAATTTATCTATTGACTATAGTTTGTCTAATATTCCAGGATGTCTTTAAATAATCAATTAACAAGTTCTCAAAATCTCTTAACACTATTTGAAATTTTTCTTCATCAGTCAAACTTGCAAAATTTTTTACCTTAAGACATATCTCATTGAACATTTTTTCCCTTGGCTCCTTATATATACAACATTTACAAAGAAAGTGAATTTCATCTTCCACTGATTCTGTATTACATATGAGGCATGTTCTTTCTTCAGTGTTAAGCTTTCTATATTTTTTAGTTTGTGAATCTTTAATGAGGTGATATCTTCCAGTTTCTATGCGTAAGGGTAATACCCCAGCTCTAAACTGTGAAATAAGGGAACGTTTATATCGTGGAATGTAAGATTGAAGATGATTTGCTGGTTTCAAATTCGTTTTAAAAGTTTTATAAAGTCTTAACTTTGGTTTTGATTCAACATCTTGCTTCCATTCATGTTCTGCAAGTCTAAACAAATTAGTCTTTGCCTTTTCAATATCAACAATTTGTTTTAAATTATATTCATTATCAAAATCTAGTTTACCAAAAATTTCCTTTACATTCTGGCACCAGCTGGATTGAGTTTCTTCATAGTCCCACAGGAATATTGTTTTTGTGAGACGATTATTATCCATTTTTATTAATCTGTTCCATAGTCGTATTGTATTTAAGTATCTTCTGAATCTACTGGGCAACCATCCCATTTCATATAAGAAATAGTCCTTCTATTACATCCTTTAGGAAATAAGACTCACCTTTTAAACCTAAGCTTCCCCACTTAGGATTTCCCCTCTGGTCATACCCACAATCCTGGATTGCTCACCTAGATCGTCCCTTAAGTGTACATTTGGACAATACTTTTGTTAAATATGTTGTTAGCATAGTAATTTTTTAGACTTTACAGCAAGTTTAAGTAATTTTCATAACAGATTAGATTTAGATTAGATTATATCACAATGGGTAGTTTAAAGGGCAGAGGAATCCAGTACATACTAGTCAGTCACTGCATGGTCATTCTGCACTGTAAACTGTTGAGCAATGGTAAGCAATTATCAACTTTCCCCAATGGGTCAAAGTCCACGATTTGAACCGCCAACCTCAGAGGTGGGAGGTGAGCATGCTAACCACTACACACTAATTAAATGCCACCGAACCCCCACAGGGGCATTTTTGCAGGTAGATATTTATTGCTTTTGCATATTTATATATTTTCTTCACTATTTGACTCAAGGTGCTAATTGGGGGACCACGGTTGGTGCAGTGGTAACATACTTGCCTCTCACCTGTGAGATCAGAGTTCAAATCGCAGCCTGGCCTCAAGTGGCAAAGCTGGTGGTTACTTGCTGTTGGTCAGCAGTTTATAGTACAGAATCTTGACCAACTGTTTTTACTGATTTCCTCTGCACATAAAACTACCCATCATGGTATGACCTATACAGTGTTGAAAGCGACGTTAACACTCAAATAAATAAATGGGTAAATAAATAGATAAAATAAATTTTGACATGAATAAAACAAATAAATGAAGATGCTAACTGACCCATCCCTATACTTAAGTACACCTCAAACTCTCTATTGACTGTCTCTATTTCCCCTAACTGTAAGACAGAGTCTAAGGGGGGACTATATATCAACATCCTTGGGGTTGCTTATCCTCCCTCAATTTGGGATCGGAACCATTGACAGAATGATCATCTGAGTCATCTTATATCTGCCTGTACTTGGGAGTGAACCCAGGGCCTCTGTGGTCCTACTAGGACACAGTATAGGATATGTCTGTTCTTAATCTTAAACAAATCTCCTCCGCCTGACATCCATATAGTGTGGTGAAAGGTATGTTAAACCTAAATCAAATCAAAATTTGCCCTTAAGAAAGGTGAATAAACTTTCTCTGAAGTCCTGCTGATTGGTATAAAACCTTTTTTACCTCTTTTACATGTGATCAGAGCTATAACAATAAGGTTACAGCAGTATAGTATTTATTGCAGTCCTTAATATCTGATTTATTGAGTACATTTGGCAGTGGGTCGGGTGTTTGGACTTTGTAAATGGATGTCAAAAAACTCAAGCAAATCACCTCATACCGGTTCTCAGAGGGGGGTAGATAGAAGTACGTCACAAATTTGCTAAACACATTGAGTAAATAACAGTATGTACACATGACCGCCAAGTACCGTAAAGCGCGAATTATACGCCCAAGTCTGGACAAAATATAATGAACATGTCCCGAGTTTAGAATGAACTGAACTGATAGCTGACAAAGGGAACAAGCATATTTCCACAGCATGGCCATAACTTTGTTTCGTAATCCAGTTGTTTTATAAGCAGAGCTCATAAATAATCACAACTTTATATGTATGTATAGATTTGCATCAGAATAGAAAGTGAAATGTGAATATCTGTTTTCATTGCATATATATTGGTACAGAGAGATTAGAGTTATGTTAGGAGAAATTATTTCATAACTGGATTTCTACATTGTACACAAATGGCCAGTTATCTTTGTGTTTGCTCATGCATTTTAGATCTAGTTTTAGAGGTGGTAGGCCAGTTTTTATAAGCAGCAAGGTACCAGGTCAATCAATCAATCAACCAATCAATCAATCATTCGATCGATCAATTGATCGATCAATTAGTCGATCAATCAATCAATGTTTATGGTCCTCAGTGTTTACAGTAATCCCATCTCAGTTGATTCAATGGTTTTTAAAATTATTTTGTCACTTTTTAATGTTCCATAACCTACTGTCACAACCTACTGTTTACAAATGTGGTAGATTCAGATCCATTCTTAAAGCTGCTGTTTGAGGCTCTGTGTTGCAATGCTGAGGGCCTGTCCCAATGTTATCCTGGCTATTGGAAAAAACACCTCAGCTTTGGGCTTTCCAGCTGCTATGGGAGTGACTTAAACTGAGCAAAACTTTGGCATTTAAAGCTTCTTTGGTTGGGTTGAACTGAACAAAGCCAATGTAGTACACACCTGTGGGTTTAGGGACAGAAAGGGCCACTTTGTATCACTCGGATCTTCAGAAGTATGGATATTGTCAAATATTTCAGATACCGGTAACTTCCTGTATATACTTTATAGTTTATTTTACATCTATAAAATAATACTCACAAAAGAGCAGACACAATGAGCCAGTGCTGTCCCAAGAGGATTACTAATATATCATTTTGGCACATGGGTTATTCAAGCACTTCATAACTGGCATTGCATGGGGTAGGAACTAGTAGGCCAAAGAACAGTTGCAAAGAATGGTACAGTAGAAAGGTATGGCTTTTCAAAGCTATTAGGTTATTTCATCCCTTTTGGACTATTATTCAGTATAATACTGTAAGTAAGCTTTCTTCATTAAGTGGTACACTAATAGAAAAAATGGTGGCCTAAACACTTAAGGTAGGGTTGATCTGTAGGTTTAAATTTGGTTTATATTATATAACAGTAGTCACATAACGGTAGAAGTTATATATTACCATATGGAAAATACAAATATAATTTATATAAGTTCTGAAATACATTATCAATGAAAGGTTTTCATTTACATAACTAGTAAATAAGTTTGTTTTTTTTTTTGTTAGAGAAGCAGAATGTGTCTTTCAGTTGTGTCACCTCTGGATTGTTTGGGAAGTCCTTAATGTGGCCTAGCTTTAATCTGGTACAGTGGGGGAAGTATTAAGCTGGATTAAGATCGTTGACTCTAGGGCATACATTATCTAATTCCCACACAGTGGACGGATACCTTCATATA
Source organism: Sabellastarte sp. h YS-2021 (assembly GCA_964017235.1). Lineage (NCBI taxonomy): Eukaryota > Metazoa > Annelida > Polychaeta > Sabellida > Sabellidae > Sabellastarte > Sabellastarte sp. h YS-2021. The sequence continues at coordinate 90,109,114 of OZ024931.1, forward strand.
TATATTTAAACTACTGGGTATTTTTAGATTAATGAATAAACAACAAACTACTTTAACTGTTTCATGTGTATCCTTTTTGCAGACAAAAAGTGCGAGACACCTCGTCAGTTGTTTTCCCTATATGCATGTGGGGGTCTAAAGTTATGAAATAATGAAAGAGGATTTCTCAAGAGTGTGTTTTTTTCAACATGGTGAAGAGAAAAATATTGTTCAATAATAATGAGCACTTATTCTGCGTGAACTTAAAGGATCAAATAGTGGAATTCATTGAAGTTGTGTGTGGATTTTCTAGCATAATTTGACTATTTGGAACAATTTTGATGTGTTCAGCTTTAAAATGACATTGATTAAATTGGATATTTGACGTTAAAATTTAAAAACCGAGTGAGTAAGAGTTTACATTACTTTTTATCAGTAAATAAGCTAACACTTTTGTCTTTGATTTGGTGAACTATTGAATATTGTGGCTCTGTATATTATTATACATTTACCAAACAGTAGCTTCTATTATCTATCCACCCTGTCTAAAAGTCCAAAGTATTTCTAATTGGAATTTAAGTTAAAATCAAAACAATATAATGTGGGATTATAAGATTATGTGAAGTACTTTCATGTTTTAAAAAGTTATTGTTATTAACCTGTATTACTTATGTAGCTTACTAGGCCACATATACTATAAATTTAGGAGATTATTATATTATATAAGGTCTTCATACACAAACCATTTATTTCACCTTTCCTACTAATGTAATGCAGGGACCACGGTGGCAGAGTGGTGACACTCTCACCTCCCACCTCTGAGATCGGAGTTCGGTTCCCGGCCCGACCTAAAGTGGGAAAACTGGTAGTTGCTTGCCGTTGGTCGGCAATTAACAGTACAGAACCTTGACCAACTGTATGTACTGGTTTCCTCTGCCCGTCCAACTACCCATCTTGATATGACCTGTACAGTGTTGAAAGCGATGTAAAACTTCAAATAAATAAAAACTAAAGTAATGCAGTCATCAACACAGTGAATTAGACCCCAAAAGTACAATAGTTTAAGAGGCAATAGCTCTTTGTTTACTGCAAAGAATAAAACTACTTGAAATGACAGGTTGTCGTGAACAAATGAGCAAATGCCACAGCTGAACTTTGCTGGTCTCTTGTTGCAACTGTACAGTAAATAAAAAAGTGGTGACAGAAAGATCAGTTATGAAAACCTGGTGGATAATTCCAGGGGATAGTTTACATGGCAATCTCTTCTAGAAGCAGATATATAACTCACAGAACTTCCAGCAATACGCAAAAACTTAAATGTTATTACTGCTTGTTATCTATCAACGTTTTGGCCAACCCCTAAGTCAAAAGTTCAACAAAGAAAAATCCCCTCAGTTATATAATCAGCCAAGTCCTATATCTGTCTGAAAGTAGTCAACAATTCTAAATTATATATACAGCAATAGATATCTATGATTAGAAAAAAAAATACCTTGGTATAATAACTCAACCAATAATCAGGTTACTTTTTCAGTTACATTATATTGCCTGACCAAATTGGTGTCAATTGGTTGAAGTTTTATAGCTATATCCCATTTTCCATTCTGTTAAATAGAGACAAAAATCCATTTGAAGGGTATGTAATGACTAACAATAATTCTAATTCTAATTCAATTTTCATAGTGCTTAATCTCTCCAAACTGGAGATTCTAAAGTGCAACATATCCGTAAGCCAGTGTCCTAAATCAGATCTGGGGAACATAAAAGAGGTCAACAATGCATGGAAATCTCCAAGAAAAAAAAAGAAGAAAACTAAGGCGGATAAGCTATAGTGAATGCATAGGATTTTAATTTTGATCTGGAATTATTATGTGGGAGAATGTTTTAAGTTTTATAGGATTAGTATACAATAGAATGTTTATACTAATATGGCCATAAATCCCTAAATCATTATCCACGTTTAAAATCTGTTTCACCATTTTCCCAATTTTAAGAACTCAAACAGTTATCTGAGCTTATCGTATGTTATCTATTTGGTACAAATAGGTCTTCAGACACGTTACACAATATTTACAGAGATACAAAATGGAAGCTATATAGTATGTATATAGTTTAATTGTTTCAACCTGTAATTAATCTAGATCTAAACAGATCAAATAACTGAGCATTGCAAAGAGCTAAAGTCTGGCTAGGATTTAGAGCTTTGGGCACCTCTGTTGAATCAGTAATCAGGGTGATACTAGTTTAAAAACTCAGTTACCCACCTCTGTACAAACATGTGACAGGGATCTGAGCACTACAGTAAAGATAGATGACAGGCCCTAGAAATGTTTATTGACAATGAAAAAAAATGATAAGACATGGGGGCAGTATTAGTGTTATGTCCAAGTGCCCTGAGTAGTCAAGTGGGTTATTAAGTTTTTTATGTAACCACTGGCTGACCTCGGTGTGGGTTCAATACCCACAAGTTACATATATTGTGGATCTGTCCCAATGTTATTCTTACACCTAGTTTACATAGTTCTATGCACTCCTTACTAGTCTGGTACTAGCAAAAAAGACATTCAACTCATCTGGGCTCGTTTCTAACTTGATGTATTTCCAGTTTTAATACTGTCCACTAGATTAAAAAAAATGGAGATTTGTATTCTGGTGGGAAGTTGTTACCAAAACTCATACAACATATTCTCTTGTTGGTGGCTTTTAAAGAATACATATAAAGGGCCTCTGGCGAGATCTCACATGCAAATCTATGATGTACAGGGACAAGGGGTTAGGGGGATATCACTTTACAGTGGGCTCGGCACAACCAAAATACGCATACAATTTACGGGGCAGTACCTGGACCAAAATCCAAATAGATTCTACGAGTTATTATGACTGCACAGAACTGTGTGAACAGACCGTTACTGTTGTATCGGACATAAAGTACCAACTTTTACTTTATCTTATTTACTTTCTGGTGACAGGGTCCTTATAGTGACTCAAGACGTTTGACATTTAATTACTTAGCTTTCTTCACCCCTGTGACCTTGGATTAAAATTAACCTCAGGACAATGTGTGACATGAGCTGTCAAAAAATATGTATAAGCTGGACTTTGCTTTTTTTATTATTTTCTTGAAATACAGACCAGGACATATATTTTGTTCTGGATATATTTTATTTTATATGTGAAAGTACCAAATACTTGGTTGTTTCATTGAAATTGCTTTGCAAAAGACAAGAAAGAAAATCGATAATAAAATAAAAATAAAGGTATTGAATAATTATTTGGAAATTATCCATTTAATGTTGATATTATGTTTGACAAGGATCAGCCTTGTGAGATGTGGTTACATAAAACCTAAGTAATTGTACTAATTAAAAATTCAATAATTTACATACCAGAGATTGAGTAATGAGCAAACAACTATCTCTAAAATTTCATATGACATTGATCTCAACATAATCCAACATATGTGATACATGATTTGTTATAATCATTGGTATTTGTTTTATATTTTTGTAGGTTTGAACACAGGAAATGAACAAACGTCACCTAATGGAACTGTAGACTAACACATGAAATCTTCATTGTAGAAAATAACCAAACCAGTTATACAGAGTGCCGGACATACACAAAAACCACACCCAAATGATATTTTATACCTGAGGATAACAAATTTATCAAAATCAAACCACAGTGCATTTTACAATATAACTATCTGACTTAGATGCTCTGACATTGATAGCAACACCCCTAAATTTACACATACAGTATTGGCAAGAGAGGAATTTATATTTTTCATACATGTTAGTATCATAGCCCTCACAGAACATGGTGAGCTGGGTGGAGACCCCTGGAGTGCATTCATATGGTGTAAAAAGGGTGGACGGGGTAAGGGACTACAAAATCTCTAAGAACTCGAATTCTTCTGCCAAGAAAAATCCAAATAGTCGCGCATACCCCACTACTAAGGCTTTGGAATACCAGCGTATTAACATGAACCACTGCATGGAAGAGACATGCTGTTCTTGCGGAGGTGACCAAGAAGAAGAGAGGTGCTACCATCGTTTTCACAACAAGGCATTTTGTGTGACTATCTTGTCGTTCTTCTTTCTAATTGTCAGTGCTATGCTCCTGTGTTACACCTACATGGAAACAGACTGGAAGGTTATCCGGGCACCTGCAGCAGCCCTCATGGGACTCTGGCTTTTCGTCTTTCTTATCACTGGACTAGTGGCCTCTCAGCTACAAGTCATAGCTGGAGGTGTCAGGGACTGTTTGAAATCTCTCTGCTATTGCTGTTGTAAGCAAAGACACAAGGATGAAGTACAAGATGATGACTTGTTTCAGAATCATGGACTATGGCATCACGAACGCTGCTAACCTTGGATTATAGTAAAACAGTGGATGAGATCTATTGTTCAAGATGCGTGTTAATGTCTCATTAGCATGCCAGAAAGGGGTGCCTGAAATATCACTTTATTTCAGGGATATACCGCCAAAGATCTATCATCTATGCAAATTTAGACCATGAATTGGAGGCTTGGCCTTCATGATCTAACATGACAATATGTTTAAAAATAACAAACTCACCTTTATCTATGTTTATTTAGCTGTTAAAGGGTTATTTCTGGTATAACAAAATGGCTGTTCTGTCAATTAAACCATGGGCATTTTAACAGGCAAAGTTTGTGAGAATTTAGATAATAGTTTTCAGCCAGTCAGATTCAAAAGGGCAGGATGGAATGTTATTATTATAAGCTCTGACTAGACTGAATGATTTTACGTTTTGCTAACAATATAATTGCAAATTATGGAAGCTTTTTGATCCTGTTTATAATTTGTTGATGTATTAAATCCTGATTGAGAATAACACGGAACCAGTTTACATTGTCCTGTCAACCAAATATGGTGTTATAGTTATTTCTTTTATGTCCAATTCTTTCACAGGTAATTCTGATCATATGCACCATCAATGATTTTCATACCTTTAGGATTGTCCCGATTGCAATCATTGTCACTGACATTTTTCTTGAGTCTATAAACAGTTTCTTTTTCATAATGTTTGTTGTTAAGTATGCACAAACAAAACCCCATTATGAAAGCTACATTCAATCTAAGTCAGCATGGGAACTCAAATGTATTTGTATATACTATGTAGATGACTGATAAGAATCATATTTCTCATTGGAGGTGCATTGTTATTTTTGTGTCTTTAGTTGACATGTTTAACCCTTGTTTTAAAAATATATTATAATTCTGAATGTAAGTGAAATCACTTGTGCCTTATACTGCCCTATGTTCATCTAGAATCATACAGTGATGTACATTGGAGGAGGATATTAGGCCTGATTCCTCCAGCAGACATAAATACCTTGTGTTATATGCCTTGCTCAAACCCTGGACCTTATGTGGGAAAGTTGGTATTAGCTTACCAGTGGTTGGCAGGTTACAGTACAGAACCTTGACAAACTGTATGTACTGGTTTCCTCTGCCCACAAAACTACCTTTTGTGATGTGACCTGTACAGTTTAGAAAGCGTTGTAAAACTCCAAACAGATAATCAAATACTCCATCGGATCATATATTTCTTTGTTACCTCCAGCAAAGAGGTTATGTTTTGGGGTGGGTATCATCTGTGATGTCACCAAAACTATTTTTTGTATTGGGTTTTTATATCTCCATATACTACAGGACTCAAAGTGCTATTTGACGCATCCGACTGAACAAAGTACAGTCCAATCTCTCAAATGACTTGCATTCCCCTAACTGAAAGACAGAGGCTCAAGGATGACCATTTATCAACACCATTGAGGTTCTTTAGCCTGCCACTGGGGATAGGACCCAATGACAGAGGACCCGAGACACTATATACCTGCCTGTACCTGGGTTTCAACCCAGGTCCTCTGCACTCCTAGGCGAGTGTGTTACCCGCTAGGCCACAGTGGCAGATGAATGCATGCATCTAATGAATGCATCTTTATGATTTTTTATGTGGGCAGAGCCAGACACAAGAAAAGAAGTGATTAAATTTCGGGAAAGATCCGGTTCATACTCTGGATACAAAAATTTTCAACGGCTCCATTTTTAATGAATTTAGTGGTCATGCTATCCCATAATGAGGGTTAAAATAAAAAAAAACAGTATTTGGTTGAAATTACAATATAGGGATAACCAGCTGACATGGCGGAGGTTTGTGCTTTGGGAGTACTTTCTGGTTTTAATAAAGTGTCTGTTGAAGTACTCCTGTCTTTATTAGTTATTAACACGTGCAAATGTTTATTTTTGCCAGTTGAAACAGAAGTCGTGTACATAATGCTTGCTTCAAGTCAGTTTACTTCACCTGTATATTGTTGTGACAGTTACCGTATTATATTTAATATATACTGCAGAAGCGTGTGTGGTCTGTGTTCTTGTGATTGTAGCTGAGCATATTATATTATGCAATTATTGGTATGCTGTTGCATTTCATTCTGGGGTTTTAGGCAGTTGTGAAAAGGCACAAAAATAAATCTGCTGAGTTTTTGTTGCTCTTAATGTCTTACGTAAATGTGTGTTCAGTGTGTTTCAGATATCAACAATGATATCAGCTGTCAAACACTTATAATCTAAATAAATTTTAATTTTATTTCGTGATTTTTTATTATTGTCAAATATATATATATTCATATTCTATATATATAACCATTCAGCTGACTGTTGGAGAAAACATAAGTAGCCCTATAACAGACTTATATATGGGGGCCAGGGTGGCATTGAAAGGTGGTTTTAATCAAGGATATTTTTTTGATGAAAGGAATAAGATACACAGTCCTGTCATACAGTTTATACTAGTTTATGAAAAATTGTTTTTGGTACATTTATGTATCCCTCTTCACCCAAGAATTAAAATGGGTACCGACAGTAGTTAAGTAGCTGTACCACATTCAAGGACCGTCCGGGAGCAGCCCTGGATCTAGAATACCACTGTGGTTATTTTATGTGGACTTAGCTAAGTCACCCATTTTAATTGTTTAATTTAGATATAATTGCATTAAGACCTGTTCCTGCTGTTTCTGTTAGTTAAGAAGCACATTCATTAAAAGTACAGCTTCCATCAATTATGATACCCAGATATTTGCATTTAGGAACAACTCTAATATTTTCAGGTTCCACATAAAATTAACTTGTGATCTAGGCTTATTTTGCTGGGAAAATTCATCACCTTGGTTTCATTTTGCTTTGTACGACACACTTTGCATCAATTCATAAATATGATCTCATAACTTCTATAAATTTGTATTTTGCTGGAGTCTGGAAGTACTGAAATTTATAGCAATTTGCCCATTTGGCATAATTAAATCGTCCATAGTTTTCATTTTAATTTTATATCTCTTGGAGTGGCATGTATTAAAATATTACATAATATTAAGACTCTAAAAGCTGTGGAAGGATATTGATTAAATTTTTCTGACAATGGCACAAAGAACAGAAGATTAAATTTTGGTGCTGATCTGGATCACTATCTGGATCCTTGTATTTTTAAAGAATTCATTGCCCTCATAAGCCATATTGGAGGTATTGGGTCTTGGAAGAGGTCAGATTTCCTCGAGTGGCTTTTCTGGTTTGCACTGTCTTCTCAGCTACACATGGGGGCTTGGTGGTGTAGTGGTTGGAGTCCTCGCTTTCAACCTCCGAGGTTGCTGGTTCGAATCTCGGTCCGTAGCAATTTGACCCTGGCTGTTGAATGAGACGTAAAACAAAAATTAAATCTAAATCTCAGGTACACATTCACGTCTTGTTATGCAGTTTCTTATAAGTATGGGAAATCGAAGATGCAGATTAATATGTGACCTTATGGAGTTCAGATGTCATGACAAAAGGTCAAATCAAAGGAGCTACTTTTTTGTTTACGTCTTTTTTTATTTTACAGGTTAGTATACATATAGAGTTAAAACACTAAAAGGTTTGAAAATTTAGTAAAAAATTTGAAAAAGCACCCAGCCCTTAGAAGAAGGGCATAACATACAACAAATCAGGGTGACCAGCACCAAATGCATACAACTTGTGTTAAAATACTAAAAGTCATAATCTAGAGAGGGCTACCAGAAATCGCTGACCCTGCCTTCATCTACAATATCATCCATTTTGTCATGTTATATCCGAGAGGGGGAACCAGGGACCACCTGGCCCAACCATTACTCAAATCCGGATCCGTTCATAATATCAGGTACACATTCACGTCTTGTTATGATATGATCAATAGACAGTTTTGAAAGTTGTAATATGTACTTAATATTTGGACAAATGAATAGATCTAAATATCTTCACATTCAGTTGTAAATCCTCGAGCTTCTGTCTCACTTACACGTAAATGTTAGGTTATTGAAACTGGAAAAAACTACCCCAAGATACAATGGAAATAAATATATTCATTTAATCGAGTAAGTCATATAATTAAATGTATACATTTACATACGGCAAGTGATTCATATAGTTAAATGTATACATACAGCAAGTAATCCATATAATTAAAGGTATACATTTGAATACCCCAAATACTTGATACAGTTAAAAGCGTACTGATGTATACAGCAAGTAATTCTTTACAGTTACATGTACACATTTGCACGTGGCAATAATACAGTGCCTTACTGGGTTATATTGTACTCATACAGATCATGAGTATTTTTCGGATTTTTTCCATACATCCGTACATTGTTAAACAAGAAAGTAAAGTTGTGACTCTATTGCTTATTTCCACCTGATCATTTCTAATCATAAATTATTTGACAAATTGCACTCTAATGTTGGGAACTCCCAAAGCATTGGATTCTTAATACCAAAATAAGTAATAGCTTGAAATGTTTTCTCATTATATATAAAAAGTGTATCTACCAAGTAAGGTCAGTGTGGGAGACCATGTTTTGTGTCGTTGGAGGAACTGCTCGAGGAAACGGAATGTGCAAAATAGCTGAATTAACTTGTAGGTTTTGAGCCAAACAACAGTACTCAACAAGCAGCCAGTAGAGGCTTTTAGGATGGGGTTGTATGAGCCAAACTTCTGTGATATGTGACTACACGTGCAAGAGCCTTCCGAACACACTGGAACTTATGTATGTTGAAACTTAACAAACATCTGAACAGTTAGTTGCAGTCCAGGCAACTACTAATCTATTTGCTGCAAGGAACAGCTACTTCGTTTGTAAGATGCTGCATAATTTGCCAAAGATTACACATTTGCAGGAAACAGACTTTACAAGCTTAGGAACATGTTTGGAGAAAAAGTCTTGGGCCACATACCTAGGTTTCTAACATTGTCAGAAGGGTGGAGAAGGTTTCCTAGGAGATTGACAGGGTAGTAAGATTTCAATTTTACATGTAGTCTTTGAACCAGAAATAAATAAATAAATAAAATGAAATAAACTCTGTTTTGTCAAGTTATTTAGATTTCATTTACTGACAAACACCCATCTTTGGATATCTTGAAGGGAAGAATTTAGTTCAAACAGAGTAGAGGAAGCGTTCTCGTGGGATAAAGGAACAAACACCTGAGTGTCATCAGCTTTAAAATGAAATTTAATGTTAGAATAAGAGCCAAAGATCTTATTTGATGGAGTTGTACAAAGTGAGATTAATGGACCCATCACTAGTCCTTGGGGGACTCCATACATGACCACATCAGTCAGATAGGGTCATACCTATCTTACTGGCCTGACTCTGTTCACTCAAGTGCAAGTACACGTGAGACCAAACCAGGACACAGAGCCTTCACTGGCATACCTGAAGGCATTGAAAGCTGGAGGCACTAATATAGATGCTTCAGTTGAAGTGCCAGGAGTATTTAACATATCATGAAATTCTCTAGAGAAAGCTAAAATGTCCTCTAGGAACTCAGTAGTACATGAACCTGGAAGGCAATACAAGCAATCAGCAACAAATTTGATCTGGTCGGAGTTTAATAATTGCTTTGAATTAATTGGCTACAGTAAAAAGGACCCTTTATTGGTCTGGGAAGGGATGAAAGCTGTATTTCCATACATTTGTTCCCTATAATAGTGGTTTTCTGTGAGGATTACAAATAGGCAATATGTTACAATCTTTTTCATACAACTAAAAAGGACAAAATATCAATAATAACATCTAATTGTTTACAAGAGTTTAACAATATACAAACTCTCACAAAAGGAAAGTACAATATTTTCTCAAGGATATCTATTGTTATTTACAAGCTTGACATCAATGAAATATTCCTCAGGCTCATGTGGGTTATCTTGAGGATTTTGTTGATCTAACTCAAGATTCCTAAGAAGTTTTCTTTGTATAATGGACAATATTATACAGTATTTACCAAGTAAAAGAGTGGATGGGTGATCTCTGCTATTTCTTTGTCAGGGCTATCTGGGAATGAGCTTGGGGTAGGGACTTGTAGTTTCCCATTTATATTGGCAAGTAATGGCATTGTGGATGACGCTGAAAGGCCTTTCAATCCAAAATTTGGGTTTATATATGGCCAGAGTGGTCATATTTGGTTGCTATAGCCTGGAACCTTGTTTACATTGCAGATAGATCATAGGATGTCATCAAATATATAAAGACATCATATTGTATCATCACTACATATATTTTTGGCATTCAGACTCTTCTCATATGGCTGTTCCATGTAGACATGTTGAAATTGCATTGAAATGGTATAGGCCAGGGTTGGGAATCCTTAGGACTTCGAATCCAGATTGGGCTAGTGTTGATTGGTTCTCTGACAAACTAATTAGTTCCTACTCTAATCAAAATAGTTGAGACACATTTGCATTTGCTGCTTTTTCAAAATTTTCTCATTTGATCTTGGATCCTCCGATCCACACCATCTTAAAAATCAAGATGTCTGTGTTGACAGATTTGCATTTTGTATTTTAAAACCAATAATATATAGTAAATATTCTATCATTTACTGCAAACAACACGTTATGTTTGCACATAATACTGAGGAAGAATCAGTAATGGAGATATTTATACCACTAGTAGCAGTGGTTGAAATGATGACCGCCTCCCACCCTGTGGTGTCTGAACCACAAAATTAAAATATCTTTGTGAACATTCCTTACCAACAAGTTTTTGCAGAATTTATTAGCTAACAACAGACTACAAGAATTTTTATTTCAATACTTTTTTTTTATAAATAGTGAGGGGTGGGGACAGTTTGAAAATACTAGAGGCAAAGGCGTTACCAAGGGAAACTCGCCCCAAGTAATTCTATATGGACTACTAACAAAATGGAGCAGCTCAAAGTTGTAGAAAAATAAATAACATTTTCCCATTTGTTCAGCCTTTTAATTTTGCATTCAATGTTTGATGGCAATGAAACAAAGGCAAAAAAAATTGTAAAATGAATAACAAGTTTTTTTTTATTTAGAAGTTTTTTAATGCAAGTACTTTTTCCTAAAAAAGTACTTTTTCTTGAAAAAAAAAACAAGAAAAAAATGATAACATATCTGTTAAAAATGTATAACTTAGCAAATAATAAGACACTCCAAATACCAAAAAGTAAAGAAAATGTCCATTTAACAAAACTTTGTCAAATTTTCTGAAATTAATGAATGAGTGACAAGCAGTATACAATTTTTAATTTCACAATTGCCCCAAAATAGAACACTGAAACTTTTCTGTACGGAGATGAGGAACATACGTCATTTTGGGCGGAGCTATCCTTCTGTTTTGGGCAAAAATACAGTATTTTTGCTGCTTGATCAGTCTTCCTTGTCTCCCTTGGATAATAAAATAGCTTAATTATGGTCATTGCCCTGGGGAAGCCAGAAATAAATTCACCAATGGGTTTATATAATTTATTAATAATTCATTAATAATCATCATAATAATAATTTTAACATCTAAAATCCTTTTACTGAATAATTAAAACGAAACCTATAAGAGCATATTATTATTATGCTGTGACCATAATGCACTAGTATATGATTTTAACATAGTATAAGGGTGAACCTTGGACCAAGTAACCATGGGTAACAAGGGTCAAATTTTGATGATTTTGAAGGGGTCAGAGACCCGGAAGCCACAAACAGAATATCAGAGGTAAATAAGCCCATGGTTAAATGTAAGTTAGTTATAAGTATCTACACCCAATTGACTAGGATGTTAATTAACAGACTTTGAAATTTTGTAAAATTTATGATACAGAATGATATTTCCCCGATCATAAAGGGGGAATAAAGAAGTCTGAGGCCAAAAATGTACAAATTTTTGGAAAGCAAAAGCCCCAAACAGCCAAAAACTACATGTGTAGGTGTTGTTTGAATGTAGCAGCTACTGGGGAAATGTGTTGGGGGAGTGTAGATACATAACGCCAGACACAGTCGAAAGTCCAGGTTCCATGCAGCATGATCTGCTGGAGAGGTACGCCATGCTGAAAAGCCCAGGTAGTACCAGACTTTCTAAAGGTGTGAAATGTTAACGGGGAAGGTACTTTGAGTAGTGTTGCTACTTTTTTAAGATGTTTACGTGCTACTGAGTCAGTAAGTGGAACATAAGTAGTCCCAACAGGAATCTGAAATAGTGGATCATTGGGAGATCCAGGAATATTTTTCAACATGAGTTGCATTGCTGTGAATGGGCACAAGGGAGAATTTCCTAAAGCAGGTATACAAATAGTTGTGGTAGTTTTGCGATTTTGAATGGTTTTAGACCATTTTATAATTACTGTGATGGTATCAGAGGAAAAAATCAAATCACCTCTACACAATTGTCTCGTTGGGTCAAAGGAAACCCTACTGTGGGGCAAAAGATTAGACAGTCTGAGAAAAGAAAAGAAACAGAAGGTGTATAACGCCTTAAAAACAATAGGAAATTGTAAGGAAGCAGACACCATCAAAATATTAGTTAGAACTTCTATTGTAATTATATATCCAGTTCTTGGACACAAAGGTCGGGTATAAGTCAAGGATTTTTGAAACAAATGGATTCTTTCATCTTTGAAGGGAGTAGTATCAAGTCCATAGAGGATGAATTGTGATCTTATTCCTGCCATATAATTGATAATGTTGGAAGGGGAAAAATTTTGGTTTAACAAAAATTCCATGAAAATTAGCAAAGTAACAGTATTAACCTGATGGAGAAGCAGCCCAGCCGCCACCAGGAAGCCCATGAATTCCTTAAACATAAGCCCTTTGTGTGGCAGGTCTGAAGGCATCCCACAACCTATTGACAGCGCTGGTGGCTAGCTGGGCTGCAAAGGAGTGATTATCTGAAAATAAATATAAAAAAGAAAGTGCTAAATACTATAATTAAGCTTAAGAAGGTCCATATGAGTAGGAATCCATTTCCAACTATGCAACAAAGTAGATAATTTTTGATCCCTATTTTCTGTGACCCACCAACGTGATAGCAAATCAGCAACCGCATTGTTTGTACCTGCAATATGTGAAACAGATAAATGAATGTTAAATATTGAAGTTAGCATCCATATATTCCTGGCTATGGTGGCCAGAAGAGGATCTCTAGCCTTACCTTCTTGAAGTACTTGTACAACTGCAAGATTGTCGCACTTAATTTCAATGCGCATATTTTGCCAGGTGTAACCCCAAACCTTCAAAGCAACCATAATGTTAAGCATTTCTAATTGTGCAATGTTATAATTCAGATGGTCATGGGGTAGGGGTAGGGCATATACCATATTTTGGAAAACTGCACCTAGACCTGTAAGAGAGGCATCTAATTCAATGACAGCTTGAACTGGTTTATTATCATAGAAAGTTACACCATTGTAGGAACACAAGAAAGTGTTAAACCAGTTAACCGGATATGACCATTGCTGTGGTTATCCCTCAATACTTGAAGCATACGATTCAAGAAGAAGCGAGCTGGCCGAACACACTTAGTAATGTATAAGAGTGAACCCAGGAGGGACTGAAGCTGAGATTTAGTACAAGACGTTTTGTCAGTCCAAGTATTGCATAATTTGACAATTTCTGCTAACTTTTCTTGAGGAATGGATATAGTTCGGTTAACTGAGTCCACCAATATGCCAAGACATACCACAGAGGTAGAGGGAGCAACCAGTTTATTCTCACTAATATCCAAGCCTAGTTCTTGAAGTAAGTGAAGTAAAAAGTCATATGAAGCTGTAATATTTGATGGTAAACTAATATATATTAAATCATCTATATAATTCAGCAAGTTCGGATAACCGAATTTTTTCATTATGTACCTAATTGCATCTGAACATTTCTGAAAGAAAAAAGAACCATGTCTAAATCCAAAAGCCAAAGATCCGTCCAGATAATAGGATTTATGGTGTAAACCTAAGAGATCCAGATCCCCAGGATCAATCCTTAAATGTCTGAAAGCTCTGCTGATGTCTACTTTATAGATAAGAGCACCAGGACCTAAACGCTTAAGGTGATCTACAATATGATCTACAGAGGGATAGGAAAGGTGGTAATAAGCTTGCAAATACTTATTTTTTTGTACACCATGGTTAACCGAAGAGCCATGAGGCCAACTAAGGTCTACAATAGTTCTTCGGTTATCCGAACCTGGTTTTTCACGAGTCATTAGAGGGGATATATGCATAGGAATAGGTTTTTTATTAAAGGGGCCATACATAGCATTGTAAGTAACCTCATTTTCCAGATAAGCCTCAATATCCCGAGGAAACTGTTGAGCCGAACTGTGATTTTTTTCAGTAGATAGCAAAGGACATGTCCTATCAAAATCTATGGGGAAACCATAGTCTATTAGATCAGGTAGTTGTTTATCCCAATAATCCGACAAGTACTCCCTCCAAATATGTGCATGTAGCTGTCCCTTGACAGGAATGCGGCAGCCCAAAAAATTAGGGAGTTGGGACTGACGTATTTTTAAATGGGTTTGAAGTATATCTGTCATTGGAACATTAGTAGTAGGAGGGCCTTCATAAACTATTTGATTAGTAATTGGAAGGGCACCAAAAACATCCCCATTTTGAGTTACACATCGATTATAATCTACACAATGAACCCTATTTTCCCAAATGGATAGTGGAATAGCTGTATTAGCATAGGTGGGTTCAAACCCAGCATTTAAGAAGCCAGGTTGTACATGTGGGTCGACAACATTTTTTGTTTTGTTTCCTGTATTCTCAGAGGTGTGAGTACTTGTACTAAGGAACAAGTCAGGATTGATGTTTGTGTGATTTTCAGTCGTAGTTACTTGCTCATCACACTCCATATTTACAGAACATTTGTAATCAGGACTTGCTTTTGCATAATTACATTTCTTTCTTACCTTTTTGGGGCCAGCAACATCCCTAGGTGAGAAAACAGTGAATTCATCGTCATTTTTACAATCCTTATTTACAGATATTTCATTGTCATCAGTATGAAGATCATACAGTACCTGATACCTGTTGTGTGTACTGAGAATATCAGTATGGTGTTTAACAGGCAACTGAGGTGTGGTCACACTTTGACGATCAAATGACTTCTGTGGCTTCACAGATGTGTCATACATGACTTTGTTAACCAAGCCTGTGTTAACCGATGTACTAAGCCTTGGTTTACATCTGTTAGATTGACAATGTTTTACCAATTTAGGACTTTTAAGCATTAAAGTGCTTTTGAGTACTCTTGCATATGACCTGCTGTCTATGGTGTCAAAAGCTTTGGCTTGATGAAACCACTGTGACCAATGAACTTTAGTAGCATTTAACTTTACTTTTATCAATATTTACAGCAAACAAAGTACGGGTACTATGGACATGAGCACCAGAATGGCTCATGCCCTTGGTACTTCGTTTTTTGGACTGATTTTTTTCTTATTTCTGCAATCCATTTCACTATGTGAAAAAGTCCTATTTGCTGTTGTGAAACAATGGGAACATATGTGTTTGTATAAGACACCCCTAGTTTCATGCGTGCTGGTATACGAACAAGAGTTCTGGTTGAAAAATTGGCAAGGCATAGTTTTGCCAGCTTTCAAAGTGGTCTTTTTGCCAAACTGAGCATTGTTGGGGTAAAGGGGACCTTGTGTCATATGTTTTTGTGCATTTGCTCTCCTAATTCGGTCAATTCGATCAATTTGATCATAGCCTGTAACTTCCCCCTGCTCCATACGACATAAGAGGACCGCATGACTGGCCTTGGCCGCACCCCATGAGAAATCATTCGCATCATCCATCAAATCAATAAGATAGTTCAACATGTGATCTTTTAAATTTTGATTAGTTTCCTCTCTCATGGTGCGGCAAAAGCCAGCCATCCACTGGGGCATTGTAAGCTGATCATAAGAAATACGCTCTTTAGATGAGCCAGACAACACAAATTCATGGGGCCATTTAACTCGGGTCCGAACAAACACATCAACTTGACCTCCACGTTGTGATTTGACCTTGTTACAAGTACCTGTTTGTGCAATGTCCGCCAGCTCTCTTAGACGTTGATCTACTTGAGCTTGTATGTGCTGATCATGTTTAATTGCTTGCAAGGACGGAACAGAAGTGTCGGATCCGACCTGGACAACCGGCTGGGTCTGGGTAAGTGAGGCCTTGGCTTTAGGTTTCTGGCCACGACTACTGGCCTCATGTACTGATTTACTCAAGGGCACTGTGTTGACCATACCCGATGTACTGGATAGTTCAACATGTTTTGATTTTTTAAAAGTTTTGTTTTTGATTTTTGATGCCTGAAGAGATTTTTTACAATTTTTTTGTTCTAATGTATCTAACCTGGCACTGATTTTTTCAAGCTTATCTAGAATAGTTTGATTGACCATTTGCTGAGTATCATTACTGCTATTTTCATCCGGAATTTGACTTTCAGAACCAAATTTTTCATAGGACCTATGCTCAGTATCTGATACATCCGTGTCATTATCGGATGATTGAACTAGATCCGAAATATCGAAGTCACTACCGGATGACAAATCAGAATGAACTTGCCGTTGAGCAGGGGTAGGGTGACTACCCCCCCAGCACTTGAGACATGAAGTCCTGGTCGTCACACAACTGGAGCTGAACGGGTAGTACAGTCTCCTTCTTCCCTGATCTGAGGTTATACTTCTGAGCCATGTAACAGCAGTGCAGTGTAAAGAAACTCAAAAAAAAAGTGGTATAAATAAAAGACTAAAATCCTAAAATATAATTAACACGTGGCAGCATGTAGACAGTGCTGTGAGAAATTCAAATATAGATGTGGCCCCTTCAGTGTCTGCAGAGCAAATGGCAGAATGAAGGGCCAGGCTTCTGGTCCTCATTACCTAGATCAATCAGAAGCTGCCACACACTTTACACATTGGTTATACTAAAGAACATAACATTTTCGAATCTTGGGCCTTCCCCAAGCAATGATCTCGCTGGCACCCAAATGCCAGCCCGAAAATTTGACACGATTTTTACAGAGGTTTCAATAATAACTTATTCTTTACATATCACGAGGAAAGTTTTTGTGTAAATATCCTCACTAAATGCTTTGAGATGGCACATTTGTGGAAATGCCACCTTACTGTATCCACATGTTCTTCCACCCAGTAAAATCATATTTACAGTAGTGGCTTTCTACCAGTGAACGCCCGCCTACCAGTGAACGCCCGCCTTATGTATCTTTGTTAGAGGTCAAGGACAAATGCTTCACAAAATGGGCGTTCACTGGTACTTCCTGTTTGCGGTAAAAACGGCCGATAATAGAATTAAATTATTAAAATATAAAGCTTTGAAACAAATGTAGGAACTTGCACCTGAATTATTAATTGCTGTGTACATCGTTTGACACTCTGGTAGAAGAAGAATGAAATAAAAATCTGTTTATATAATTTAAATTCAATATATTTACTTCTGCATGGGCGTTTACTGGTAGAATGCCACTAGATGTTCCACGACCCTGTAAAAGCATGAAATCACCCATTTTTAGAGTATTCCAGGTACACATCCACTAAAATGCTTTGACAGGTTACATTTTATTCCAACACCACCTTATCCACATGTACCTCCACCCTGTAAAATCGCACGTTTTGATGTTCCTCCACCCTGTAAAAGCATGAAATCACCCATTTTTAGAGTATTCCAGGTACACATCCACACTAAAATGCTTTGACAGGTTACATTTTATTCAAACACCCCCCCATCCACGTGTTCCTCCACCCTGTAAAATCACACGTTTTGACGTTCCTCCACCCTGTTAAAGCATGAAATTCCCCAGTTTGAGAGCATTCCATGTACACATCCGACACTTAATGCTGTGACATAACACATTTTATTCAAACACCACCTCATCCACATGTTCCTCCATCCTGTAAAATCGCACATTTTGATGTTCCTCCACCCTGTAAAAGCATGAAATCACCCAGTTTGAGAGAATTCTAGGTTCACATCCACACTAAAATGATTTGACATTACACATTTTATTCAAACACCACCTAATCCACATGTACCTCCACCCTGTAAAATCACATGTTTTGATGTTCCTCCACCCTGTGAAAACATGAAATCGCCCAGTTTGAGTGTATTCCAGGTACACATCCACACTAAAATGCTTTGACATGACACATTTTATTCAAACACCACCTTATCCACATGTTCCTCCACCCTGTAAAATTACTCATTTTGATGTTCTTCCACCCTGTAAAAGCCTGAAATCGCCCAGTTTGAGAGTATTCTAGGTACGCATCCACACTGAAATGCTGTGACCTGACACATTTTATTCAAACACCACCTTATCCAAATGTTCCTCCACCCTGTAAACTCACACATTTTGATGTTCCTCCACCCTGTAAAAGCGTGAAATTGCCTAGTTTGAGAGTATTCCAGGTACACATCCACAATAAAATGATTTGACATGACACATTTTATTCAAACACCACCTAATCCACATGTACCTCCACCCTGTAAAATCACACATTTTGATGTTCCTCCACCCTGTAAAAGCATGAAATCCCCCAGTTTGAGAGTATTCCAGGTACACATCCACACTAAAATGCTGTGACCCGACACATTTTATTCAAACACCACCTGATCCACAAGTTCCTCCACCCTGTAAATTCACATGTTTTGACGTTCCTCCACCCTGTAAAAGCATGAAATTCCCCAGTTTGAGTGTATTTCAGGTACACATCCACACAAAAATGATTTGATATGACACCTTTTATTCAAACATCGCCTCATCCACCTGTTCCTCCACCCTGTAAAATCACACGTTTTGACATTCCTCCACCCTGTAAAGGCATGAAATCTCCGAGTTTGAGAGTATTGCAGGTACACATCCACACTAAAATGATTTGACATGACACATTTTATTCAAACACCACCCCATCCACATGTACCGCCACCCTGTAAAATAGCACGTTTTGACGTTCCTCCACCCTGTAAAAGCATGAAATCACCCAGGTTGAGTGTATTCCAGGTACACATCCACACTAAAATGCTGTGACATGACACATTTTATTCCAACACCACCTTATCCAAATGTTCTTCCAACCTGTAAAATCAGTCATTTTGATGTTCCTCCACCCTGTGAAAACATGAAATCGCCCAGTTTGAGTGTATTCCAGGTACACATCCACACTAAAATACTTTGACATGACACATTTTATTCAAACACCACCTAATCCACATGTTCCTCCACCCTGTAAAATCACTCATTTTGATGTTCCTCCACCCTGTAAAAGCCTGAAATCGCCCAGTTTGAGAGTATTCTAGGTACGCATCCACACTGAAATGCTGTGACCTGACATTTTATTCAAACACCACCTTATCCAAATGTTCCTCCACCCTGTAAACTCACATTTTGATGTTCCTCCACCCTGTAAAAGCATGAAATTGCCTAGTTTGAGAGTATTCCAGGTACACATCCACACTAAAATACTTTGACATGACACATTTTATTCAAACACCACCTAATCCACATGTTCCTCCACCCTGTAAAATCACTCATTTTGATGTTCCTCCACCCTGTAAAAGCCTGAAATCGCCCAGTTTGAGAGTATTCTAGGTACGCATCCACACTAAAATGCTGTGATCTGACACATTTTATTCAAACACCACCTAATCCACATTTTCCTCCACCCTGTAAACTCACATTTTGATGTTCCTCCACCCTGTAAAAGCATGAAATTGCCTAGTTTGAGAGTATTCCAGGTACACATCCACACTAAAATGCTGTGACCCGACACATTTTATTCAAACACCACCCCATCCACATGTACCGCCACCCTGTAAAATCGCACGTTTTGACGTTCCTCCACCCTGTAAAAGCATGAAATTCCCCAGTTTGAGTGTATTTCAGGTACACATCCACACAAAAATGATTTGATATGACACCTTTTATTCAAACATCGCCTCATCCACCTGTTCCTCCACCCTGTAAAATCACACGTTTTGACATTCCTCCACCCTGTAAAAGCATGAAATCTCCGAGTTTGAGAGTATTGCAGGTACACATCCACACTAAAATGATTTGACATGACACATTTTATTCAAACACCACCCCATCCACATGTACCGCCACCCTGTAAAATCACACGTTTTGACGTTCCTCCACCCTGTAAAAGCATGAAATCACCCAGGTTGAGTGTATTCCAGGTACACATCCACACTAAAATGCTGTGACATGACACATTTTATTCCAACACCACCTTATCCAAATGTTCTTCCAACCTGTAAAATCAGTCATTTTGATGTTCCTCCACCCTGTGAAAACATGAAATCGCCCAGTTTGAGTGTATTCCAGGTACACATCCACACTAAAATACTTTGACATGACACATTTTATTCAAACACCACCTAATCCACATGTTCCTCCACCCTGTAAAATCACTCATTTTGATGTTCCTCCACCCTGTAAAAGCCTGAAATCGCCCAGTTTGAGAGTATTCTAGGTACGCACCCACACTGAAATGCTGTGACCTGACACATTTTATTCAAACACCACCTTATCCAAATGTTCCTCCACCCTGTAAACTCACATTTTGATGTTCCTCCACCCTGTAAAAGCATGAAATTGCCTAGTTTGAGAGTATTCCAGGTACACATCCACACTAAGATACTTTGACATGACACATTTTATTCAAACACCACCTAATCCACATGTTCCTCCACCCTGTAAAATCACTCATTTTGATGTTCCTCCACCCTGTAAAAGCCTGAAATCGCCCAGTTTGAGAGTATTCTAGATACTCATCCACACTAAAATGCTGTGACCTGACACATTTTATTGAAACACCACCTTATCCAAATGTTCCTCCACCCTGTAAACTCACATTTTGATGTTCCTCCACCCTGTAAAAGCATGAAATCCCCCAGTTTGAGAGTATTCCAGGTACACATCCACACTAAAATGCTGTGACCCGACACATTTTATTCAAACACCACCTGATCCAAAAGTTCCTCTACCCTGTAAAATCACACCTTTTGATGTTCCTCAACCCTGTAAAAGCATGAAATCCCCCAGTTTGAGAGTATTCCAGGTACACATCCACACTGAAACGCTGTGACCTGACACATTTTATTCAAACACCACCTGAGGCTGGGGTTATAGTCGTCACCTGCGCCGTTGCGGCGGCGGGCATGAACTTTGTGGGTGTTTCACAGACCAAACCCCTGCACGGATTTTCACCAAATTTTCAGGATATGTTTACCCCAAGAGGATCTAGAGCTGATTAGGTTTTGGGGGGTATCCGGTAACAACCGTTGCCATGGCAACACTTTTAAGATTTTCGGGTCTTAAAGTTTGTGGGTGTTCTACAGACCAAACCCCTGCACAGATTTTCACCAAATTTACAGGATATGTTTACCCCAAGAGGATCTAGAGCTGTTTAGGTTTTGGGGGGTATCCGGTAACAACTGTTGCCATGGCAACACTTTTAAGATTGTCGGGTCTTAAAGTTTGTGGGTGTTCCACAGACCAAACCCCTGCACGGATTTTCACCAAATTTACAGGATATGTTTACCCCAAGAGGATCTAGAGCTGTTTAGGTTTTGGGGGGTATCCGGTAACAACTGTTGCCATGGCAACACTTTTAAGATTGTCGGGTCTTAAAGTTTGTGGGTGTTCCACAGACCAAACCCCCGCACGGATTTTCACCAAATTTACAGGATATGTTTACCCCAAGAGGATCTAGAGCTGATTAGGTTTTGGGGGGTATCCGGTACCAACTGTTGCCATGGCAACACTTTTAAAATTTTCGGTCTAAAAGTTTGTGGGTGTTCCACAGACCAAACCCCTGCATGGATTTTCACCAAATTTTCAGGGGATGTTTACCCCAAGAGCATCCAGAGCTGATTAGGTTTTGGGGATATCCGGTAACCACTGGTGCCATGGCAACACTTTTAAGTTTTTCGGGTCTTAAAGTTTGTGGGTGATCCATAGACCAAACCCCTGCACAGATTTTCACCAAATTTACAGGATATGTTTACCCCAAGAGGATCTAGAGCTGTTTAGGTTTTGGGGGGTATCCGGTAGGGGTGCGACCAAGCAGTCGACACTCGCCGAGCGAGGCGAATTTCACGACAATTCGACCCCAATTCTTGGGGTCGATTACTCGTGTATATATAACAACCTATAGAACCGGTTACGTTTTTTAGTTAATAAAGTATAAATGACATACCTTACTTTCATTAAATCGCATAATCCACCATTTGTAACATAAAGTTACTGATATTATGTGCTGACAATAGCGAATTCAAGCGATTCAAAGCTTTTATCTTTATATTTTTTTCATTTACGGGAGCCGCCATATTGGATTTCGTTTCCTGTTATGGTGGATACTAAATGTCGCGAGGGCTTGATGTCGAGTCGAGTTTTTATCTGCGAGTAATCGACCCGAATTATTTCTACTCATCCCACCCCTAGTATCCGGTAACAACTGGTGCCATGGCAACACTTTTAAGATTGTCGGGTCTTAAAGTTTGTGGGTGATCCACAGACCAAACCCCCGCACGGATTTTCACCAAATTTACAGGATATGTTTACCCCAAGAGGATCTAGAGCTGTTTAGGTTTTGGGGGGTATCCGGTAACAACTGTTGCCATGGCAACACTTTTAAGATTGTCGGGTCTAAAAGTTTGTGGGTGTTCCACAGACCAAACCCCTGCATGGATTTTCACCAAATTTTCAGGGGATGTTTACCCCAAGAGCATCCAGAGCTGATTAGGTTTTGGGGATATCCGGTAACCACTGGTGCCATGGCAACACTTTTAAGTTTTTCGGGTCTTAAAGTTTGTGGGTGATCCACAGACCAAACCCCCGCACGGATTTTCACCAAATTTTCAGGATGTGTTTACCCCAAGAGGATCTAGAGCTGACTAGGTTTTGGGGGTATCCGAAAACAACTGTTGCCATGGCAACACTTTTAAGATTTTCGGGTCTTAAAGTTTGTGGGTGTTCCACAGACCAAACCCCTGCATGGATTTTCACCAAATTTTCAGGGGATGTTTACCCCAAGAGGATATAGAGCTGATTAGGTTTTGGGGGGTATCCCATAACAACTGTTGCCATGGCAACACTTTTAAGATTTTCGGGTCTTAAATTTTGTGGGTGTTCCACAGACCAAACCCCTGCACAGATTTTCACCAAATTTTCAGGATTTGTTTATTCGAAGAGGATCTAGAGCTGATTAGGTTTTGGGGGGTATCCGGTAACAACTGTTGCCATGGCAATACTTTTACGATTTTCGGGTCTTAAAGTTTTGTGGGTGTTCCACAGACCAAACCCCTGCACAGATTTTCACCAAATTTTCAAGGCATATTTACGCCAAAGAGGATATAGAACTGATTACGTTTTTTGGGGGTATCCGGTAACAACTGTTACCATGGCAACACTTTCAAGATTCTCGGGTCTTAAAATTTGTGGGTGTTCCACAGACTAAACCCCTGCACAGATTTTCACCAAATTTTCAGGGGTTGTTTACCCTAAGAGGATCTAGAACCGATTAGGTTTTGGGGTGTATCCCATAACAACTGTTGCCATGGCAACACTTTTAAGATTTTCGGGTCTTAAAGTTTGTTGATGTTCCACAGACTAAACCCCTGCACGGATTTTCACCAAATTTCAACAGAAGTTGTTCCTAAGATTTCCCCAAATGTTGTCCATTTAGCTGTACCTGCGGACTGGGGTTCTTGCCTGCCGAGGCTGGCTATTTTTTTACCTTGTCATAGCGGCTTCAACCTTTAACAGGGCTATATGGGCTATATCTTGGAAACTGAAAGGTGTAAGAAGTTGATAAGTGAAAGTTGATACTTGGTATGAAGATTGGCTCATGGGTGTTGGTGTGTGAAATCATAGTGTGACCTTGAACTTTAATATGTTGTCTGTATGTCTGTGAAGTGCCGTTATTTCTCATTCATTGACCTTTTCCCAGTTGGCCAGCTAGGCAAAGAATAATGATATGGCTTCCGTCCTTCCAATCTGGCTTGCCTTGGGGCTGCCCCTTCCCCAGGTGTCTACTATGCATTTATGGAATATCTGGTCCAATCAGGTTTGTCCCTGGCCGATATTACCAATCACATCACTGCAATCGGGTCTTTATGCATAATTAAGCATCCTTTGATAAGGGTGCTTATTTGTTTTCATGTCGAGTATCCCCACCGCCGCATTATTGTCTCCCTTGAATATCTCCCTTATTAGACGGATTCAAACCATTTTTGGCATTTCTATACCTTGGGCATGGGAAATTTTTTTTCTCCAATTTTTTTTCTGACCTTTGACCTTTGTAAGTTTTTTTGGGTACACCCGCTCGTCATCGGCACTCAACCAAAATTGCTGGGAGGGTGCTATTGTATGCATTGAGAATCTAGTGTACGAACGTGTATGGAGAAGTTTCACCATTACTGCTCTGATGAAAAAAATATTATAGGTAGACTTCTCAAATATTTATCATCACAATATCTTGCCTGGGAATATTTTTGAAATTACTGTATTTTGAAAAACAAGATGGCCGATGCGGGTGTTTTTAACTTTCAGCAAGGATTTTTGTGACCCCCCAGAGCAAAATATATTATAGAGATCATAGATTTGCAGTATCATTACAAAATCTTGTTTTGGCGTCATGTTGAAAAACAAGATGGCCGCCACAGCCATTTCTTTGTCTGTCATAAAGCAGTGTGCAGAGATTTTGCAGTTGCCCCCTGTAGGTATTTCAGACAGAGTTTTTAAATTTACAGGGTATGTTCACCATTACAAAAGCTTGCCTGGGACTATTTTTGGGCTTCATTTTGAAAAACAAGATGCTGCAATGGGCATTTTTTTCCATATAGCGCACTTTACAAGTGCCTATATTTCCCTTATTATTGGTCCTAGAGGTTTGGAATGTGAAATCAACCTATGAGAAATCATGCGCTGCGATTCTTCTCATGTGGTGAGATTTTACCTTGGGCCCCTTCTTCAAGGTCAAGAAGGTTGACCAAACTTAATAGTGATTATACTCTAGCTTAAGATTAAAGATCAATGCACATTTACATTTTCATCTTTTCTTTAAATGACTTATAGCTTTTCCAAGCATCATGGGTGGACATTACACACGATATGTGTTTTCCTGTATGCAATTCACCTATTTCTCTACTTTTCCACATTTTCTTTTAACTGGGCTTCCAATTTCTAGTTTTTACCCCACAGCCCTTAAGGCGGGAAGAAGTTTGTCCGGGCTGTATTTCAGAAACCATAAGGTGTAGGAAGTTGATACTTGGTAGGGACATTGGTTAGGGGTGTAGGTGTGCAATGTCATGCTGGGACCTTGATTTGACCTTTGACCTTGCTGTAGTGAACTTGACCTTTAAAATCTTGTCCGGGCTATATCTTGGAAACAGTAAGGTGTAGGAAGTTGATACTTGGTAGGGACATTGGTTGGGGGTGTAGGTGTGCAAGATCATTGTCTGATCTTGATTTGACCTTTGACCTTGTAGTGACCTTGACCTATATAATCTTGTCCGGGCTATATCTCGGAAACCATAAGGTATAAGAAGTTGATACTTAATAGGGATATTGGTTAGGGGGTGTAGGTGTGCAACGTCATGGTGTGACCTTGATTTGACCTTGCCGTAGTGACCTTGACCTATAAAATCTTGTCCGGGCTATCTCGGAAACCATAAGTTATAAGAAGTTGATACTTGGTAGGGATATTAGTTAGGGTTGTAGGTGTGCTGACCTTGATTTGACCTTTGACCTTGCCGTCATGACCTTGACCTTTAAATCTTGTTGCACCTTGGGTCTGTCTTTTGATGCGGATTAAGCACTGTTAAAGTCATATTAGAATTCATTAATAATTTGGCTTAATCTCAGACTGAGAGGCCTGGGTTTGATTCCCAGTGATGTGTAAATCAAGACATCATAGCTCAGTGATAGAGTACTCAGTCTGGGTGTTTGCAAATGCAAGCAAAGAATATAAATGATCTGAAAAGGACAGAGAAATTGAAAATATTTGCTTGCCTGGTTATAACTTATAAGAGCGTGCACTAATGTGTAATGTGGAATAATGTGTTTTCCCGCATTCTGGTATTGGAATTCAAGAAGATGCACAAGGAGCAACATAGTGATTTCGTCGAAATTTTTGACCCACAGGGTATCTAAGGAATGCAATCTTTGCAATTTTCCAAAAATTTTCCCCTCCCCAAAAATGGCGGCCATTTTGAATTTTCAAATTTTTGCCCAAAATGGCAAAACACAAATTTGCTTCTATCTCCTTAACCGTGCGAGATATAACGATTTCGGCAAAATTTTCGACCCACAGGGTATCTCACAATTCTACTCTTGCCAATTTTGAAAAAATTTCCCCTCCCCAAAAATGGCGGCCATTTTGAATTTTAGAATTTTTGCCAAAAATGGCAAAACACAAATATGCTTCTATCTCCTTAACCGTGCGAGATAGAGCGATTTCATCGAAATTTTCAACCCACAGGGTATCTAAGGAGTGTACTCTTTGCAATTTTCCAAAAATTTTCCCCTCCCCAAAAATGGCGGCCATTTTGAATTTTCGAATTTTTGCCAAAAATGGCAAAACACAAATTTGCTTCTATCTCCTTAACCGTGCGAGATAGAGCGATTTCGTCGAAATTTTCGACCCACAGGGTATCTAAGGAATGACCCACAGGGTATCTGAGCATTGTACTCTTGGTAATTTTTAAAAAATTTTCCCCTCCCCAAAAATGGCGACCATTTTGAATTTTCGAATTTTTGCCAAAAATGGCAAAACACTAATTTGCTTCTATCTCCTTAACCGTGTGAGATAGAGCGATTTCGGCAAAATTTTCGACCCACAGGGTATGTGATAATTCTACTCTTGCCAATTTTTAAAAAGTTTTCCTCTCCCCAAAAATGGCGGCCATTTTGAATTTTAGAATTTTTGCCAAAAAATGGCAAAACACAAATTTGCTTCTATCTCCTTAACCATGCGAGATAGAGCGATTTCGTCGAAATTTTCAACCCACAGGGTATCTAAGGAGTGTACTCTTTGCAATTTTCCAAAAATTTTCCCCTCCCCAAAAATGGCGGCCATTTTGAATTTTCGAATTTTTGCCAAAAATGGCAAAACACAAATTTTCTTCTATCTCCTTAACCGTGCGAGATAGAGCGATTTCGTCGAAATTTTCGACCCACAGGGTATCTAAGGAATGACCCACAGGGTATCTGAGCATTGTACTCTTGGTAATTTTTAAAAAATTTTCCCCTCCCCAAAAATGGCGACCATTTTGAATTTTCGAATTTTTGCCAAAAATGGCAAAACACTAATTTGCTTCTATCTCCTTAACCGTGTGAGATAGAGCGATTTCGGCAAAATTTTCGACCCACAGGGTATGTGACAATTCTACTCTTGCCAATTTTTAAAAAGTTTTCCTCTCCCCAAAAATGGCGGCCATTTTGAATTTTAGAATTTTTGCCAAAAAATGGCAAAACACAAATTTGCTTCTATCTCCTTAACTGTGTGAGATAGAGCAATTTCGTCGAAATTTTCAACCCACTGGGTATCTAAGCAGTGTACTCTTTGCAATTTTCAAAAAATTTTCCCCTCCCCAAAAATGGCGGCCATTTTGAATTTTCAAATTTTTGCCAAAAATGGCAAAACACAAATTTGCTTGTATCTCCTTAACCGTGCGAGATAGAGCGATTTTGTCAAAATTTTCGACCCACAGGGTATCTAAGGAATGTACTAATGTCAATTTTCAAAAAATTTTCCCCTCCCCAAAAATGGCGGCCATTTCGAATTTTCAAATTTTTGCCAAAAATGGGAAAACACAAAATTGCTTGTATCTCCTTAACCGTGCGAGATAGAGCGATTTCGTCGAAATTTTCGACCCAAAGGGTATCTAAGGAATGTACTCTTTGCAATTTTCAACAAATTTTCCCCTCCCCAAAAATGGCGGCCATTTTGAATTTTCGAATTTTTGCCAAAAATGGCAAAACACAAATTTGATTCTATCTCCTTAACCGTGCGAGATAGAGCGATTTCGTCGAAATTTTTGACCCACAGGGTATCTAAGGAATGTAATATTTGCAATTTTCAAAAAATTTTCCCCTCCCCAAAAATGGCGGCCATTTTGAATTTTCAAATTTTTGCCAAAAATGGCAAAACACAAATTTGCTTCTATCTCCTTAACCGTGCGAGATAGAGCGATTTCGTCGAAATTTTCAATCCACAGGGTATCTAGGGAGTGTACTCTTTGCAATTTTCAAAAAATTTTCCCCTCCCCAAAAATGGCGGCCATTTTGAATTTTCGAATTTTTGCCAAAAATGGCAAAACACAGATTTGCTTCTATCTCCTTAACCGTGCGAGATAGAGCGATTTCGTCGAAATTTTCGACCCACAGGGTATCTAAGGAGTGTACCTCCTTTTCGAATTTTTGCCAAAAATGGCAAAACACAAATTTGCTTCTATCTCCTTAACCGTGCGAGATAGAGCGATTTCGTCGAAATTTTCGACCCACAGGGTATCTAAGGAATGACCCACAGGGTATCTGAGCATTGTACTCTTGGTAATTTTTAAAAAATTTTCCCCTCCCCAAAAATGGCGGCCATTTTGAATTTTCGAATTTTTGCCAAAAATGGCAAAACACTATTTTGCTTCTATCTCCTTAACCGTGTGAGATAGAGCGATTTCGGCAAAATTTTCGACCCACAGGGTATGTGACAATTCTACTCTTGCCAATTTTTAAAAAGTTTTCCTCTCCCCAAAAATGGCGGCCATTTTGAATTTTAGAATTTTTGCCAAAAAATGGCAAAACACAAATTTGCTTCTATCTCCTTAACTGTGTGAGATAGAGCGATTTCGTCGAAATTTTCAACCCATTGGGTATCTAAGGAGTGTACTCTTTGCAATTTTCAAAAAATTTTCCCCTCCCCAAAAATGGCGGCCATTTTGAATTTTCGAATTTTTGCCAAAAATGGCAAAACACAAATTTGCTTGTATCTCCTTAACCGTGCGAGATAGAGCGATTTTGTCAAAATTTTCGACCCACAGGGTATCTAAGGAATGTACTAATGTCAATTTTCAAAAAATTTTCCCCTCCCCAAAAATGGCGGCCATTTTGAATTTTCAAATTTTTGCCAAAAATGGGAAAACACAAAATTGCTTGTATCTCCTTAACCGTGCGAGATAGAGCGATTTCGTCGAAATTTTCGACCCACAGGGTATCTAAGGAATGCAATCTTTGCAATTTTCCAAAAATTTTCCCCTCCCCAAAAATGGCGGCCATTTTGAATTTTCGAATTTTTGCCAAAAATGGCAAAACACAAATTTGCTTCTATCTCCTTAACCGTGCGAGATAGAGCGATTTCGTCGAAATTTTCGACCCACAGGGTATCTGAGCATTGTACTCTTGGTAATTTTTAAAAAATGTTCCCCTCCCCAAAAATGGCGGCCATTTTGAATTTTCGAATTTTTGCCCTTAGAATTTTTATCCTTAGATACCCTGTGCTCTATCTCACACAGTTAAGGAGCGATTTCGTCGAAATTTTCGACCCACAGGGTATCTAAGGAGTGTACTCTTTGCAATTTTCAAAAAATTTTCCCCTCCCCAAAAATGGCGGCCATTTTGAATTTTCGAATTTTTGCCAAAAATGGCAAAACACAAATTTGCTTCTATCTCCTTAACCGTGCGAGATAGAGCGATTTCGTCGAAATTTTTGACCCACAGGGTATCTAAGGAATGACCCACAGGGTATCTGAGCATTGTACTCTTGGTAATTTTAAAAAAATTTTCCCCTCCCCAAAAATGGCGGCCATTTTGAATTTTCGAATTTTTGCCAAAAATGGCAAAACACAAATTTGCTTCTATCTCCTTAGCCGTGTGAGATAGAGCGATTTCGGCAAAATTTTCGACCCACAGGGTATGTGACAATTCTACTCTTGCCAATTTTTAAAAAGTTTTCCTCTCCCCAAAAATGGCGGCCATTTTGAATTTTAGAATTTTTGCCAAAAAATGGCAAAACACAAATTTGCTTCTATCTCCTTAACTGTGTGAGATAGAGCGATTTCGTCGAAATTTTCAACCCACTGGGTATCTAAGCAGTGTACTCTTTGCAATTTTCAAAAAATTTTCCCCTCCCCAAAAATGGCGGCCATTTTGAATTTTCGAATTTTTGCCAAAAATGGTAAAACACAAATTTGCTTCTATCTCCTTAACCGTGCGAGATAGAGCGATTTTGTCAAAATTTTCGACCCACAGGGTATCTAAGGAATGTACTAATGTCAATTTTCAAAAAATTTTCCCCTCCCCAAAAATGGCGCCCATTTTGAATTTTCAAATTTTTGCCAAAAATGGGAAAACACAAAATTGCTTGTTTCGACCCAAAGGGTATCTAAGGAATGTACTCTTTGCAATTTTCAACAAATTTTCCCCTCCCCAAAAATGGCGGCCATTTTGAATTTTCGAATTTTTGCCAAAAATGGCAAAACACAAATTTGATTCTATCTCCTTAACCGTGCGAGATAGAGCGATTTCGTCGAAATTTTTGACCCACAGGGTATCTAAGGAATGTAATATTTGCAATTTTCAAAAAATTTTCCCCTCCCCAAAAATGGCGGCCATTTTGAATTTTCAAATTTTTGCCAAAAATGGCAAAACACAAATTTGCTTCTATCTCCTTAACCGTGCGAGATAGAGCGATTTCGTCGAAATTTTCAACCCACAGGGTATCTAGGGAGTGTACTCTTTGCAATTTTCAAAAAATTTTCCCCTCCCCAAAAATGGCGGCCATTTTGAATTTTCGAATTTTTGCCAAAAATGGCAAAACACAGATTTGCTTCTATCTCCTTAACCGTGCGAGATAGAGCGATTTCGTCGAAATTTTCGACCCACAGGGTATCTAAGGAATGCAATCTTTGCAATTTTCCAAAAATTTTCCCCTCCCCAAAAATGGCGGCCATTTTGAATTTTCGAATTTTTGCCAAAAATGGCAAAACACAAATTTGCTTCTATCTCCTTAACCGTGCGAGATAGAGCGATTTCGTCGAAATTTTCGACCCACAGGGTATCTGAGCATTGTACTCTTGGTAATTTTTAAAAAATGTTCCCCTCCCCAAAAATGGCGGCCATTTTGAATTTTCGAATTTTTGCCCTTAGAATTTTTATCCTTAGATACCCTGTGCTCTATCTCACACAGTTAAGGAGCGATTTCGTCGAAATTTTCGACCCACAGGGTATCTAAGGAGTGTACTCTTTGCAATTTTCAAAAAATTTTCCCCTCCCCAAAAATGGCGGCCATTTTGAATTTTCGAATTTTTGCCAAAAATGGCAAAACACAAATTTGCTTCAATCTCCTTAACCGTGCGAGATAGAGCGATTTCGTCGAAATTTTCGACCCACAGGGTATCTAAGGAATGCAATCTTTGCAATTTTCCAAAAATTTTCCCCTCCCCAAAAATGGCGGCCATTTTGAATTTTCGAATTTTTGCCAAAAATGGCAAAACACAAATTTGCTTCTATCTCCTTAACCGTGCGAGATAGAGCGATTTCGTCGAAATTTTCGACCCACAGGGTATCTGAGCATTGTATTGGTAATTTTTAAAAAATTTTCCCCTCCCCAAAAATGGCGGCCATTTTGAATTTTCGAATTTTTGCCAAAAATGGCAAAACACTAATTTGCTTCTATCTCCTTAACCGTGTGAGATAGAGCGATTTCGGCAAAATTTTCGACCCACAGGGTATGTGACAATTCTACTCTTGCCAATTTTTAAAAAGTTTTCCTCTCCCCAAAAATGGCGGCCATTTTGAATTTTAGAATTTTTGCCAAAAAATGGCAAAACACAAATTTGCTTCTATCTCCTTAACTGTGTGAGATAGAGCGATTTCGTCGAAATTTTCAACCCGCTGGGTATCTAAGGAGTGTACTCTTTGCAATTTTCAAAAAATTTTGCCCTCCCCAAAAATGGCGGCCATTTTGAATTTTCGAATTTTTGCCAAAAATGGCAAAACACAAATTTGCTTGTATCTCCTTAACCGTGCGAGATAGAGCGATTTTGTCAAAATTTTCGACCCACAGGGTATCTAAGGAATGTACTAATGTCAATTTTCAAAAAATTTTCCCCTCCCCAAAAATGGCGGCCATTTTGAATTTTCAAATTTTTGCCAAAAATGGGAAAACACAAAATTGCTTGTATCTCCTTAACCGTGCGAGATAGAGCGATTTCGTCGAAATTTTCGACCCAAAGGGTATCTAAGGAATGTACTCTTTGCAATTTTCAACAAATTTTCCCCTCCCCAAAAATGGCGGCCATTTTGAATTTTCGAATTTTTGCCAAAAATGGCAAAACACAAATTTGATTCTATCTCCTTAACCGTGCGAGATAGAGCGATTTCGTCGAAATTTTTGACCCACAGGGTATCTAAGGAATGTAATATTTGCAATTTTCAAAAAATTTTCCCCTCCCCAAAAATGGCGGCCATTTTGAATTTTCAAATTTTTGCCAAAAATGGCAAAACACAAATTTGCTTCTATCTCCTTAACCGTGCGAGATAGAGCGATTTCGTCAAAATTTTCGACCCAAGGGGTATCTAAGAAATGTACTCTTTGCAATTTTCAAAAAATTTTCCCCTCCCCACATATGGCGGCCATTTTGAATTTTCGAATTTTTGCCCAAAATGGAAAAACACAAACTGGCCTTAACCATGCAAAATAGAGTTATTTCGTTGAAATTTTCGACCCATAGGGTATCTAAGAAATGTACTCTTGGCAATTTTCAAAAAAAATTCCTTTTCCCAAAAATGGCAGCCATTTTGAATTTTCAAATTTTTGCCAAAAATAGAAAAACAGGAATTTGCTTCTATCTTCTTAACCGTGCAAGATAGAGTGATTTCGTCAAAATTTTCAACCCAGCCAATGCAAAAAGGCATGAAGCTGAAATCATTTACATCTACACTAATAAATATTTAAGCATCATTGATATATTTCACAAAAGAAACAGGGTCTTGTAAGACTACTGTACAATTTGGGCAAAAGGTTCATGGGGTGGACATTACACATGATAATGTGTGTTCTTCTATGCTATCCTGTTTCTATTCGCATCTACTATCAACAGGGTATCCTATTTCTAGTTTTGTGTTTTTTTTTGCTTCCACACTTTCAAGAGAATTGGTGTAGATGAGTACTCATATCTTCATTGAAGTTAAGCAGCAGTGGGTTATGTTAGTACTTGGATGGGTGACCACTTGAGTGCACTATTAATATCTAAGATGGCTTTGCAGCTCATGCTAGTAGACCAAAACCCTTTTTGGTCTTGTTTCCCACTAGCTCTTACATTACTTGGGTTTTGTATTGTAATTACTTATCCTACACATCTTTCTTGTATTTTGGCCAGTGACTCATACCCTGAAGTTGACCTTTAATCTTTAGATGTTTGGAAATTTACACATTATATTATTTGCAGTTGTGCTTCACTGGCCCCTGAATGATAACTTGAAAATATTTGACAATGGTTGACCTTCACCTTCAATTTGACCTTTTCATATTATACAGCTTGCTATAATTATATCCCCAGACAAAAGTCGGGGATATATTGGTTTCAGGTCAGTCGTGCCGCCGCTGTACGTTTTGACTTGTGTGCGCGATAACTCAAAAATGTTTACACGGATCCTGTTCAAACTTGGCACACACATGTATTTGGGTCAGGAGAGGAACCCTATTTTAAGGTGACCTTAAACTCCCAATAATAAAGAACTTATGGCCACCTTAAGGTCAGAAATTTGACTTTTTGACAAACTATGTGGCTTATCTGCCTCAAACTTTACCTGGGAATACATAACTATATCCTCCTTATATATATAAAAAAAGACTTGTTTTTGAGGCCCATAAAGACCATACTTAGACATTTTTTTACGACGTTTTTCCTATATTTTCCCCTATAACTTAAAAGTGGTAAGTCTGACAAGTCTGTAACTGTAGAAGATATAACCTGAAAAAATTTAAGTCTGTAACTTTAATTTTAAGGTCACCTTAAAGTCTCTAAAATGCCCACAGAGACTTTTTGCCACTTTGAAGCCCTATAGCTGTCAAATGATGGAACTGACACAGCTGAAATCCCAACTGAGAATACATGATTATGTTCTTGAGAAATCAAGGCTTTAAATAGACGTTTAACCTGTGGATAAGGACCATAAACACCCACCCGAGTGACCCGTTTAAGACATTTTCAACATATTTGGTAATGTAACCTGGAAATGGTAAGTCTGACAAGTCTGTGACTGTGGTTGATATAACTTCTACAGGTAATGTTTTTCTGTCAAAACTTTTTAGTCTGTAACTTTAATTTTAAGGTCACCTTAAGGTCTCTAAAATGCCCACAGACACCCAATTTATTGACATTTTACAATATGTGTCTGATACAGCTGAAATCTCATCCTGGAACATAATATGTTCTTTTTTGCATGTGCCAAAAAACCAAGGCTTATAAGTAGACATTTAACATGTATGTGAGGTCCATGAATAATCCACTTAGAGCGCTCTTTTTTAAATTGACCCCCCAAAATGAAAATGGTTTGACAAAAAAAAGTGAAAAATAGTTTATAACAGTTGTGAATTACACAAAATGGGTGCTGAAAAAAATACTCAGTGAATGCTAGTGGTGTGAGAGATGGCCTGTCTGGGGATATATTGGCGTCGAGTCGGCACAATCTAGTTTAACAATGTACTGGGTGGACCTTGGCTCTTGTTGTGGCATTTTATTTACAATCAGTGGTTATGAATTAAAAATGCTATACGTATGCCTTGTTAATTATATTTTATTCCGTTAATACATCCTATCCAATGGACAATTGCTTTACCGGTCGGCGTGACCGGTCCCGCCAAACGCCAGAAAAAGACGTCCTGTATATAATACCAGCAGGACCAGTCAGGAGAGTGCATTCGCCAGGTGGCACATCATACTTCCTTCCTGTCTAGACATCGTGATGTCATAGCATCTTTTTCATTTGGAGAGTGGAGAGTGAAGACGTGTTTTCATGACAGATGAATTTTTTGTTCTACAGCGAATACTTCCATTTTATTTCAACTTTAAAGAAGTTCTACAGTGTTATCTACTATTATGTGGTCCCCAGGACAGAAACGAGGCAGCTGTGGCCATGTTATGGCGAGTTTTGATGGCCACTCCAAGTGTGCAAGATGTCAGGACACG
Organism: Sabellastarte sp. h YS-2021; assembly: GCA_964017235.1. Lineage (NCBI taxonomy): Eukaryota > Metazoa > Annelida > Polychaeta > Sabellida > Sabellidae > Sabellastarte > Sabellastarte sp. h YS-2021. The sequence continues at coordinate 90,144,632 of OZ024931.1, forward strand.
GGGGTGGGTGACGACCCTTGTGTCCTCAAGAAAGACTGTGTTATCTGTAATGGCTTTATGCCTGAACAGATCCTGCAACTGGCCACCCCCGCCTACAGAGATCGAAAGAATAAAGGAAAGAAGGCGACTGCGTCCTCTGCTCTCACTCTCGTGGACTCTGCACACATGAGTGTGCTTGGTAAAGTGGAGGGGTAAAAGGCTTCACAGCCTCAGTCAACCCCTACTGCGAAGAAGACAAAACACAGTGATTCACCCAAGCCCTCTGCCAGCAAGAAGAAATCTTCCAGTAGCAGACCTTCAGCTGATGACTTGAAACTGCTAGATGACAAATGGGCAGAGAGGTTTTCCCGGCTGGAAGCTATGCTGCTGGCCAAGACATTCACAGTACCGAATGAACCGGTTGTGAAGCCAGCTCCAGAGGTGACTACCAGCCAGAAGCCATTTTTTGACCCTGGTGCTACCACCAGCAGTTTAGCTAGAGAGGATACCGGTTCCAGCCTTGAACAGGCTACCGGTGAGGCAGTAGATGAGATGTAGACTGCCACCCAGCCTCTAGGACCTGAGGCTCCCACTGAAGGGGCAGCAACCCAGCCTTTACGGGCTGTGGTATGTCAAGAAAACATGTTGTGTCCAATCATTTTACTTCACATATATAGCTGTAAACCCTCAAATTGAGCGATTTCATGTTTTTACAGGGTGGAGGAACACCCCAATTTGTGATTTTACAGGGTGGAGGAACATGTGGGTGATGTGGTATATCAAGAAAATATGTTTCTGCCATTCATTTTACTTCATATATATAGCTGGAAAATCCTCATAATGAGCGATTTCATGTTTTTACAGGGTGGAGGAACATCTTAATTTGTGATTTTACAGGGTGGAGGAACATGTGGGTGATGTGGTATATCAAGAAAAGATGTTAAGTCCAATCATTTTACTTCACATTTATAGCTATAAAACCCTGAAATTGAGCGATTTTATGTTTTTACAGGGTGGAGGAACACCCCAATTTGTGATTTTACAGGGTGGAGGAACATGTGGATGGTGTGGTATGTCAAGAAAACATGTTGTGTCCAATCATTTTACTTCACATATATAGCTTGAAAATCCTCAAATTGAGTGATTTGAAGTTTTTACAGGGTGGAGGAACATGTCACTTTGTGATTTTACAGGGTGGAGGAACATGTGGGCGATGTGGTATATCAAGAAAATATGTTGTGTCCTATCATTTATCTTCACATATATAGCTGGAAAATCCTCAAATTGAGCGTTTTTACCGGGTGGAGGAACACCCAATTTGTGATTTTACTGGGTGGAGGAACATGTGGATGATGTGGTATATCAAGAAAACATGCTGTGTCCAATCATTATGCCTCACATATGTAGCTGAAAAATCCTCAAATTGAGCAATTTCATGTTTTCACAGGGTGGAGGAACATGTTAATTTGTGATTTTACAGGGTGGAGGAACATATGGGTGATGTGGTATATCAAGAATAGATGTTAAGTCCAATCATTTTACTTCACATATATAGCTGTAAAGTCCTTAAATTGAGCGATTTCATGTTTTTACAGGGTGGAGTAACACCTTAATTTGTGATTTTACAGGGTGGAGGAACATGTGGATGATGTGGTATGTCAAGAAAACATGTTGTGTCCAATCATTTTACTTCACATATATAGCTGGAAAATCCTCAAATTGAGTGATTTGATGTTTTTACAGGGTGGAGGAACATGTCACTTTGTGATTTTACAGGGTGGAGGAGCATATGGGTGATGTGGTATATCAAGAATAGATGTTAAGTCCAATCATTTTACTTCATATATATAGCTGGAGAATCCTCATAATGAGCGATTTCATGTTTTTACAGGGTGGAGGAACACCCCAATTCGTGATTTACAGGGTGGAGGAACATATAGGTGATGTGGTACATCAAGAATAGATGCTCAGTCCAATCATTTTACTTCACATATATAGCTGTAAATTGTAAAAAGTCCTTAAATTGAGCGATTTCATGTTTTTGCAGGGTGGAGTAACACCTTAGTTTGTGATTTTACAGGGTGGAGGAACATATGGGTGATGTGGTATATCAAGAAAATATGTTTGTGCCAATCATTTTGCTTCACATATATAGCTGGAAAATCCTCAAATTGAGCGATTTTGTGTTTTTACAGGGTGGGGGAACACCCCAATTTGTGATTTTACAGGGTGGGGGAACATGTGGGTGATGTGGTATATCAAGAAATTATGCTAAGTCCAATCATTTACTTCACATATATAGCTGTAAAACCCTCAAATTGAGCGATTTCATGTTTTTACAGGGTGGGGGAACATCCCAATTTGTGATTTTACAGGGTGGAGGAACATGTGGGTGATGTGGTATATGAAGAAAATATGTTTCTGCCATTCATTTAACTTCATATATATAGCTGGAAAATCCTCATAATGAGCGATTTCATGTTTTTACAGGGTTTAGGAACACCTTAATTTGTGATTTTACAGGGTGGAAGAACATATGGGTGATGTGGTATATCAAGAATAGATGTTAAGTCCAATCATTTTACTTCACATTTATAGCTATAAAACCCTGAAATTGAGCGATTTTATGTTTTTACAGGGTGGAGGAACACCCCAATTTGTGATTTTACAGGGTGGAGGAACATGTGGATGATGTGGCATGTCAAGAAAACATGTTGTGTCCAATCATTTTACTTCACATATATAGCTTGAAAATCCTCAAATTGAGTGATTTGATGTTTTTACAGGGTGGAGGAACATGTCACTTTGTGATTTTACAGGGTGGAGGAACATGTGGGTGATGTGGTATATCAAGAAAATATGTTGTGTCCTATCATTTATCTTCACATATATAGCTGGAAAATCCTCAAATTGAGCGTTTTTATGTTTTTACAGGGTGGAGGAACACCTTAATTTGTGATTTTACAGGGTGGAGGAACATATGGGTGATGTGGTATATCAAGATAATATGTTTGTGCCAATCATTTTCCTTCACATACATAGCTGGAAAATCCTAAAATTGAGCGATTTTATTTTTTATAGGGTGGAGGAACACCTTAATATGTGATTTTACAGGGTGGAGGAACATGTGGGTGATGTGGTATGTCAAGAAAAGATATTGTGTCCAATCACTATGCCTCACATATGTAGCTAAAAAATCCTCAAATTGAGCGATTTCATGTTTTCACAGGGTGGAGGAACATGTTAATTTGTGATTTTACAGGGTAGAGGAACATATGGGTGATGTGGTATATCAAGAATAGATGTTAAGTCCAATCATTTTACTTCACATATATAGCTGGAAAGTCCTTAAATTGAGCGATTTCATGTTTTTACAGGATGGAGGAACACCTTAATTTGTGATTTTACTGGATGGTGGAACATATGGGTGATGTGGTATATCAAAGAAAATATGTTTGTGCCAATCATTTTGCTTCACATATATAGCTGGAAAATCCTCAAATTGAGCGATTTTGTGTTTTTACAGGGTGGGGGACAACCCCAGTTTGTGATTTTACAGGGTGGGGGAACACATGAGTGATGTGGTATATCAAGAATTGATGTTAAATCCAATCATTTTACTTCACATATATAGCTGGAAAGTCCTTAAATTGAGTGATTTCATGTTTTTACAGGGTGGAGGAACACCTTAATTTGTGATTTTACAGGGTGGAGGAACATGTGGGTGATGTGGTATACCAAGAATAGATGTTAAGTCCAATCATTTTACTTCAAATACATAGCTGGAAAGTCCTTAAATTGAGCGATTTCATGTTTTTACAGGGTGGAGGAACACCTTAATTTGTGATTTTACAGGGTAGAGGAACATGTGGGTGATGTGGTATGTCAAGAAAACATGTTGTGTCCAATCATTTTACTTCACATATATAGCTTGAAAATCCTCAAATTGAGTGATTTGATGTTTTTACAGGGTGGAGGAACATGTCACTTTGTGATTTTACAGGGTGGAGGAACATGTGGATGATGTGGTATGTCAAGAAAAGATACTGTGTCCAATCACTATGCCTCACATATGTAGCTGAAAAATCCTCAAATTGAGCGATTTCATGTTTTCACAGGGTGGAGGAACATGTTAATTTGTGATTTTACAGGGTAGAGGAACATATGGGTGATGTGGTATATCAAGAATAGATGTTAAGTCCAATCATTTTACTTCACATATGTAGCTGGAAAGTCCTTAAATTGAGCGATTTCATGTTTTTACAGGATGGAGGAACACCCCAATTTGTGATTTTACTGGGTGGTGGAACATATGGGTGATGTGGTATATCAAAGAAAATATGTTTGTGCCAATCATTTTGCTTCACATATATAGCTGGAAAACCCTCAAATTGAGCGATTTCATGTTTTTACAGGGTGGAGGAACACCTTAATATGTGATTTTACAGGGTGGAGGAACATGTGGGTGATGTGGTATGTCAAGAAAAGATACTGTGTCCAATCACTATGCCTCACATATGTAGCTGAAAAATCCTCAAATTGAGCGATTTCATGTTTTCACAGGGTGGAGGAACATGTTAATTTGTGATTTTACAGGGTAGAGGAACATATGGGTGATGTGGTATATCAAGAATAGATGTTAAGTCCAATCATTTATCTTCACATATATAGCTGGAAAGTCCTTAAATTGAGCGATTTCATGTTTTTACAGGATGGAGGAACACCTTAATTTGTGATTTTACTGGATGGTGGAACATATGGGTGATGTGGTATATCAAAGAAAATATGTTTGTGCCAATCATTTTGCTTCACATATATAGCTGGAAAATCCTCAAATTGAGCGATTTTGTGTTTTTACAGGGTGGGGGACAACCCCAGTTTGTGATTTTACAGGGTGGGGGAACACATGAGTGATGTGGTATATCAAGAATTGATGTTAAATCCAATCATTTTACTTCACATATATAGCTGGAAAGTCCTTAAATTGAGCGATTTCATGTTTTTACAGGGTGGAGGAACACCTTAATTTGTGATTTTACAGGGTGGAGGAACATGTGGGTGATGTGGTATACCAAGAATAGATGTTAAGTCCAATCATTTTACTTCAAATACATAGCTGGAAAGTCCTTAAATTGAGCGATTTCATGTTTTTACAGGGTGGAGTAACACCTTAATTTGTGATTTTACAGGGTGGAGGAACATGTGGATGATGTGGTATGTCAAGAAAACATGTTGTGTCATATCATTTTACTTCACATATATAGCTTGAAAATCCTCAAATTGAGTGATTTGATGTTTTTACAGGGTGGAGTAACACCTTAATTTGTGATTTTACAGGGTGGAGGAACATGTGGATGATGTGGTATGTCAAGAAAACATGTTGTGTCATATCATTTTACTTCACATATATAGCTTGAAAATCCTCAAATTGAGTGATTTGATGTTTTTACAGGGTGGAGGAACATGTTAATTTGTGATTTTACAGGGTAGAGGAACATATGGGTGATGTGGTATATCAAGAATAGATGTTAAGTCCAATCATTTTACTTCACATATGTAGCTGGAAAGTCCTTAAATTGAACGATTTCATGTTTTTACAGGATGGAGGAACACCTTAATTTGTGATTTTACTGGGTGGTGGAACATATGGGTGATGTGGTATATCAAAGAAAATATGTTTGTGCCAATCATTTTGCTTCACATGTATAGCTGGAAAACCCTCAAATTGAGCGATTTTGTGTTTTTACAGGGTGGGGGACCACCCCAGTTTGTGATTTTACAGGGTGGAGGAACATATGAGTGATGTGGTATATCAAGAATTGATGTTAAATCCAATCATTTTACTTCACATATATAGCTAGAAAGTCCTCAAATTGAGCGATTTTGTGTTTTTACAGGGTGGGGGACCACCCCAGTTTGTGATTTTACAGGGTGGAGGAACATATGAGTGATGTGGTATATCAAGAATTGATGTTAAATCCAATCATTTTACTTCACATATATAGCTGGAAAACCCTCAAATTGAGCGATTTTGTGTTTTTACAGGGTGGGGGACCACCCCAGTTTGTGATTTTACAGGGTGGAGGAACATATGAGTGATGTGGTATATCAAGAATTGATGTTAAATCCAATCATTTTACTTCACATATATAGCTGGAAAGTCCTCAAATTGAGCGATTTCATGTTTTTACAGGGTGGAGGAACACCTTAATATGTGATTTTACAGGGTGGAGGAACATGTGGGTGATGTGGTATGTCAAGAAAAGATACTGTGTCCAATCACTATGCCTCACATATGTAGCTGAAAAATCCTCAAATTGAGCGATTTCATGTTTTCACAGGGTGGAGGAACATGTTAATTTGTGATTTTACAGGGTAGAGGAACATATGGGTGATGTGGTATATCAAGAATAGATGTTAAGTCCAATCATTTTACTTCACATATGTAGCTGGAAAGTCCTTAAATTGAACGATTTCATGTTTTTACAGGATGGAGGAACACCTTAATTTGTGATTTTACTGGGTGGTGGAACATATGGGTGATGTGGTATATCAAAGAAAATATGTTTGTGCCAATCATTTTGCTTCACATATATAGCTGGAAAATCCTCAAATTGAGCGATTTTGTGTTTTTACAGGGTGGGGGACCACCCCAGTTTGTGATTTTACAGGGTGGGGGAACATATGAGTGATGTGGTATATCAAGAATTGATGTTAAATCCAATCATTTTACTTCACATATATAGCTGGAAAGTCCTCAAATTGAGCGATTTCATGTTTTTACAGGGTGGAGGAACACCTTAATATGTGATTTTACAGGGTGGAGGAACATGTGGGTGATGTGGTATACCAAGAATAGATGTTAAGTCCAATCATTTTACTTCAAATATATAGCTGGAAAGTCCTTAAATTGAGCGATTTCATGTTTTTACAGGGTGGAGGAACACCTTAATTTGTGATTTTACTGGGTGGAGGAACATGTGGATGATGTGGCATGTCAAGAAAACATGTTGTATCCAATCATTTTACTTCACATATATAGCTGGAAAATCCTCAAATTGAGTGATTTGATGTTTTTACAGGGTGGAGGAACATGTCACTTTGTGATTTTACAGGGTGGAGGAACATGTGGGTGATGTGGTATATCAAGAAAATATGTTGTGTCCTATCATTTATCTTCACATATATAGCTGGAAAATCCTCAAATTGAGCGTTTTTATGTTTTTACTGGGTGGAGGAACACCCCAATTTGTGATTTTACTGGGTGGAGGAACATGTGGATGATGTGGTATGTCAAGAAAACATGTTGTGTCCAATCATTTTACTTCACATATATAGCTTGAAAATCCTCAAATTGAGTGATTTGATGTTTTTACAGGGTGCAGGAACATGTCACTTTGTGATTTTACAGGGTGGAGGAACATGTGGATGATGTGGTATGTCAAGAAAAGATATTGTGTCCAATCACTATGCCTCACATATGTAGCTGAAAAATCCTCAAATTGAACGATTTCATGTTTTCACAGGGTGGAGGAACATGTTAATTTGTGATTTTACAGGGTAGAGGAACATATGGGTGATGTGGTATATCAAGAATACATGTTAAGTCCAATCATTTTACTTCACATATATAGCTCAAATTGAGCGTTTTTATGTTTTTACCTGGTGGAGGAACACCCAATTTGTGGTTTTACTGGGTGGAGGAACATATGGGTGATGTGGTATGTCAAGAAAATATGTTGTGTCCAATCATTTTACTTCACATATATAGCTTGAAAATCCTCAAATTGAGTGATTTGATGTTTTTACTGGGTGGAGGAACATGTGGATGATGTGGTATGTCAAGAAAAGATATTGTGTCCAATCACTATGCCTCACATATGTAGCTGAAAAATCCTCAAATTGAGCGATTTCATGTTTTCACAGGGTGGAGGAACATGTTAATTTGTGATTTTACAGGGTGGCGGAACATATGGGTGATGTGGTATATCAAGAATAGATGTTAAGTCCAATCATTTTACTTCACATATATATAGCTGTAAAACCTTTAAATTGAGTGATTTCATGTTTTTACAGGGTGGAGGAACACCCCGATTTGTGATTTTACTGGGTGGAGGAACATGTGGGTGATGTGGTATATCAAGAAAATATGTTTGTGCTAATCATTTTACTTCATATATATAGCTAGAGAATCCTCATAATGAGCGATTTCATGTTTTTACAGGATGGAGGAACACCTTAATTTGTGATTTTACTGGGTGGTGGAACATATGGGTGATGTGGTATATCAAAGAAAATATGTTTGTGCCAATCATTTTGCTTCACATATATAGCTGGAAAATCCTCAAATTGAGCGATTTTGTGTTTTTACAGGGTGGGGGACCACCCCAGTTTGTGATTTTACAGGGTGGGGGAACATATGAGTGATGTGGTATATCAAGAATTGATGTTAAATCCAATCATTTTACTTCACATATATAGCTGGAAAGTCCTCAAATTGAGCGATTTCATGTTTTTACAGGGTGGAGGAACACCTTAATATGTGATTTTACAGGGTGGAGGAACATGTGGGTGATGTGGTATACCAAGAATAGATGTTAAGTCCAATCATTTTACTTCAAATATATAGCTGGAAAGTCCTTAAATTGAGCGATTTCATGTTTTTACAGGGTGGAGGAACACCTTAATTTGTGATTTTACTGGGTGGAGGAACATGTGGATGATGTGGCATGTCAAGAAAACATGTTGTATCCAATCATTTTACTTCACATATATGGCTGGAAAATCCTCAAATTGAGTGATTTGATGTTTTTACAGGGTGGAGGAACATGTCACTTTGTGATTTTACAGGGTGGAGGAACATGTGGGTGATGTGGTATATCAAGAAAATATGTTGTGTCCTATCATTTATCTTCACATATATAGCTGGAAAATCCTCAAATTGAGCGTTTTTATGTTTTTACTGGGTGGAGGAACACCCCAATTTGTGATTTTACTGGGTGGAGGAACATGTGGATGATGTGGTATGTCAAGAAAACATGTTGTGTCCAATCATTTTACTTCACATATATAGCTTGAAAATCCTCAAATTGAGTGATTTGATGTTTTTACAGGGTGCAGGAACATGTCACTTTGTGATTTTACAGGGTGGAGGAACATGTGGATGATGTGGTATGTCAAGAAAAGATATTGTGTCCAATCACTATGCCTCACATATGTAGCTGAAAAATCCTCAAATTGAACGATTTCATGTTTTCACAGGGTGGAGGAACATGTTAATTTGTGATTTTACAGGGTAGAGGAACATATGGGTGATGTGGTATATCAAGAATACATGTTAAGTCCAATCATTTTACTTCACATATATAGCTCAAATTGAGCGTTTTTATGTTTTTACCTGGTGGAGGAACACCCAATTTGTGGTTTTACTGGGTGGAGGAACATATGGGTGATGTGGTATGTCAAGAAAATATGTTGTGTCCAATCATTTTACTTCACATATATAGCTTGAAAATCCTCAAATTGAGTGATTTGATGTTTTTACTGGGTGGAGGAACATGTGGATGATGTGGTATGTCAAGAAAAGATATTGTGTCCAATCACTATGCCTCACATATGTAGCTGAAAAATCCTCAAATTGAGCGATTTCATGTTTTCACAGGGTGGAGGAACATGTTAATTTGTGATTTTACAGGGTGGCGGAACATATGGGTGATGTGGTATATCAAGAATAGATGTTAAGTCCAATCATTTTACTTCACATATATATAGCTGTAAAACCTTTAAATTGAGTGATTTCATGTTTTTACAGGGTGGAGGAACACCCCGATTTGTGATTTTACTGGGTGGAGGAACATGTGGGTGATGTGGTATATCAAGAAAATATGTTTGTGCTAATCATTTTACTTCATATATATAGCTAGAGAATCCTCATAATGAGCGATTTCATGTTTTTACAGGATGGAGGAACACCTTAATTTGTGATTTTACAGGGTGGAGGAACATATGGGTGATGTGGTATATCAAAGAAAATATGTTTGTGCCAATCATTTTGCTTCACATATATAGCTGGAAAATCCTCAAATTGAGCGATTTTGTGTTTTTACAGGGTGGGGGACCACCCCAGTTTGTGATTTTACAGGGTGGAGGAACATATGAGTGATGTGGTATATCAAGAATTGATGTTAAATCCAATCATTTTACTTCACATATATAGCTGGAAAGTCCTCAAATTGAGCGATTTCATGTTTTTACAGGGTGGAGGAACACCTTAATATGTGATTTTACAGGGTGGAGGAACATGTGGGTGATGTGGTATACCAAGAATAGATGTTAAGTCCAATCATTTTACTTCAAATATATAGCTGGAAAGTCCTCAAATTGAGCGATTTCATGTTTTTACAGGGTGGAGGAACACCTTAATATGTGATTTTACAGGGTGGAGGAACATGTGGGTGATGTGGTATACCAAGAATAGATGTTAAGTCCAATCATTTTACTTCAAATATATAGCTGGAAAGTCCTCAAATTGAGCGATTTCATGTTTTTACAGGGTGGAGGAACACCTTAATATGTGATTTTACAGGGTGGGGGAACATATGGGTGATGTGGTATATCAAGAATTGATGTTAAATCCAATCATTTTGCTTCACATATATAGCTGGAAAGTCCTTAAATTGAGCGATTTCATGTTTTTACAGGGTGGAGGAACACCTTAATATGTGATTTTACAGGGTGGGGGAACATATGGGTGATGTGGTATATCAAGAATTGATGTTAAATCCAATCATTTTGCTTCACATATATAGCTGGAAAGTCCTTAAATTGAGCGATTTCATGTTTTTACAGGGTGGAGGAACACCTTAATATGTGATTTTACAGGGTGGGGGAACATATGGGTGATGTGGTATATCAAGAATTGATGTTAAATCCAATCATTTTGCTTCACATATATAGCTGGAAAGTCCTTAAATTGAGCGATTTCATGTTTTTACAGGGTGGAGTAACACCTTAATTTGTGATTTTACAGGGTGGTGGAACATGTGGGTGATGTGGTATGTCAAGAAAACATGTTGTGTCCAATCATTTTACTTCAAATATATAGCTGGAAAATCCTCAAATTGAGTGATTTTATGTTTTTACAGGGTGGAGGAACATGTCACTTTGTGATTTTACAGGGTGGAGGAACATGTGGGTGATGTGGTATATCAAGAAAATATGTTGTGTCCTATCATTTATCTTCACATATATAGCTGGAAAATCCTCAAATTGAGCGTTTTTATGTTTTTACTGGGTGGAGGAACACCCCAATTTGTGATTTTACTGGGTGGAGGAACATGTGGATGATGTGGTATATCAAGAAAACATGTTGTGTCCAATCATTTTACTTCAAATATATAGCTGGAAAATCCTCAAATTGAGTGATTTGATGTTTTTACAGGGTGGAGGAACATGTCACTTTGTGATTTTACAGGGTGGAGGAACATGTGGATGATGTGGTATGTCAAGAAAACATGTTGTGTCCAATCATTTTACTTCAAATATATAGCTGGAAAATCCTCAAATTGAGTGATTTTATGTTTTTACAGGGTGGAGGAACATGTCACTTTGTGATTTTACAGGGTGGAGGAACATGTGGGTGATGTGGTATATCAAGAAAATATGTTGTGTCCTATCATTTATCTTCACATATATAGCTGGAAAATCCTCAAATTGAGCGTTTTTATGTTTTTACTGGGTTGAGGAACACCCCAATTTGTGATTTTACTGGGTGGAGGAACATGTGGATGATGTGGTATGTCAAGAAAACATGTTGTGTCCAATCATTTTACTTCACATATATAGCTTGAAAATCCTCAAATTGAGTGATTTTATGTTTTTACAGGGTGGAGGAACATGTCACTTTGTGATTTTACAGGGTGGAGGAACATGTTAATTTGTGATTTTACAGGGTAGAGGAACATATGGGTGATGTGGTATGTCAAGAATACATGTTGTGTCCAATCATTATGCCTCACATATCTAGCTGAAAAATCCTCAAATTGAGCGATTTTATGTTTTCACAGGGTGGAGGAACATGTTAATTTGTGATTTTACAGGGTAGAGGAACATATGGGTGATGTGGTATGTCAAGAATACATGTTAAGTCCAATCATTTTACTTCACATATATAGCTGGAAAGTCCTTAAAGTGAGCGATTTCATGTTTTTAGAGGGTGGAGGAACACCTTAATTTGTGATTTTACAGGGTGGAGGAACATATGGGTGATGTGGTATATTAAAGAAAATATGTTTGTGCCAATCATTTTGCTTCACATATATAGCTGGAAAATCCTCAAATTGAGCGATTTTGTGTTTTTACAGGGTGGGGGACCACCCCAGTTTGTGATTTTACAGGGTGGAGGAACATATGAGTGATGTGGTATATCAAGAATAGATGTTAAATCCAATCATTTTACTTCACATATATAGCTGGAAAGTCTTTAAATTGAGCAATTGTATGTTTTACATGGTTTGGGAACATCCGAATTTGAGTTTCTAACAGGGCCAAGGAGTGTTTACATTTAGTAATATCCTGAACTGATTCGAACATATTGTTGTTTTCGGTTGCAGAAGTATAGCTATAGCCAATCAGATTTCTTTATATTTGATTGACAGGTGAAATGTTCCTCATCTCCGTACAAAAAAGGGCTCACCCAAAATAGAAGACGCCAACTTGTAACTCAAAGTGCAAAGAGCTAGATAACTTGGCTCAAGATAAATTAGTCGTGTATGTTCTCTTTTTTGTTTACAAGTAGCCAAATTACATTAGTATATTCATTTTTATATTGTGTTAATATGGATTTCCTTCCCAGTGTGTAGTTCTGCAAGAAAATGCTAATTCTACCTTAAATGTGATCAATAACGATTAGTGTAAGATTTCCTGATGTTACTTATACACACATAAACAATTAGCACAAAAACACAATCTTTGCAAAAGGCATACTAAACAGGAATTAAAATAAAATCACGTATATGAGGAAACGTTGTTATTCAGCACAGAAAAGTTTTATTGTGCTATCAATTTCGTATTTAAAAAAAAATGAAAAACAAAAGTGAAACTAAATAATGCTATATATGGCGAGCGGATTGACGGATATAACTATGTGAATATATATAGTCAAGTTTTGTGTAGAACTTAATGGAAGTAAAATGTGTCTCTATAGACGTTTTAAATGTTTAAAATACTAGTACAGAAGTTATTTAATCTATTTAAACATTATAAAGTGGTATTTTTGCACCAAAACTGTCAGGCACTGTTAAAATAAATACAAAATCACTTATATCATAAATTGCGCAATAGGCCTACTTTTACCTGTAAATACAAAATGGCTGCCGACTTTCTTTCAGACTTTCTTCCCAAACCCAAGACTATTGTTGTATTGAGAGAATATGGTTAATTCCTACTGTTTACAGCATGTTATATAGAATGTTATGAACAATGTCTAAGATTAGTGTCTGTGGAATTGTGTGAAGTGTTATGGAGTGACATACAACATGTCTTTGTACATGTCTGACGCAGGGAAAATAAGTTAAGTATTGTTTTAAATAATCTTGTTCTATAAATGGTATTAAATACTGTCATTGCATTACCTTTGTAAATCATGGATCAGGCGAAACAAAGAGTTTATATCATAAATAAAGTTAAAACAGTCACTTTGAAGAATGGCACATCGGTATTAATGAAATGTGCAGAACAAAATGTTACTCAAAGCTTAAAAGTCTTAGAAGTTGAAAAGTACCTTTCAAAAATTGAGCATCAGGAATATACAGACGGATACTGACTAAACTCTGGTTGTTCTCATCTTGTTTTTGATTTTGAAATCGGAAGACTATTTCAGATTTTTAAAAATTATACATCTCAAAGTTACAGCATATATTTTTATTACAAAAGCTTACCTGGAAATATTTGGCCTCTGTTTGAAAACAAGATGGCTGCCATGGCCATTTCTGTAGAAAAATCCATTCTGTACAGCCTTTTTGTACTGACAATAGTAGCTGGTACTCAGCTTCAGAAGGCTCAATCTCTTCATCACTGAAATGTTAAATGGTTATGTATGTCATCTGTATGTATGTACCTAGTTACGTTGAGGCTCTTCATTCAAGGTCACCCACATAGTGCCAAAGGTACTCCGCTTGGCTGAATTTGGTCTAAAGCAATTGTGACTCTCTTATTATTAATAGACCTAGACATTTGGGATGTGTAGCAAATTTAAGCTATAGGAAAGCATATTTGTTCTTGGGTCACTAGTTGAAGTTAAACATAAAATGCCTGTACAGTACCTATTTCCTCCGCCAAGGAGATACTAGTATTATTTTCATGGGCATTTATGTGTCTGTTTGTTGGCAAGATTACAAAAATAGTATGGGTTGAAACTTCAAAATTCAGAAGATGGGCCTTGGCCCAGTTTACATCGCCTTACATTTTGAGAGTGATCTGAATCACCGTCTAGATACAAGAAAAAATAACCAGATTTTTCCATTTACTTATCATTACATATCTAGGCGAAGTTTTGTGCTCTCCAGATGCTCCTGATGTTGCCAGCTATGTGAAGTATTTGGTAGTATTCTTTATCCTCCTGGTGGGTACAGATATGCACTGGGGAACTGATGACCTAGGTCCAGTTATTTGTGTTTTTCCAATGAGTGTGGCATTATAGTATGAGTCACAACACTTTGATATAGCAGCCATTTCCAGATTAGACATACAGTCAAACAACCTGGAAACTTGAGGTGCTTACACCCTTCTACCCAGAGAGACAGATAATGGAACTGTTTTAGGAACGGAAAATGTGCATACTACCCACAAAAGAGTGAAGTAGAGTGCAATATCTCACACTCCAAAATTACAGAAGTGGACCTCCCCATACATATGAACCGCGAAAGTCACCAAATATCGTATACATAATCACATGATGAATGTGGACAAATTAACAGGATAGACTGGTCAAGCATACAGAAGTTGAACCTGTGAATATAGACTCTCTGGTTCGAGACCAAGGGGGAAAACGAAGTCACCCCGGTGGGTAAACATGTTAGAGGTCACTTATTTAAAGCATGCAATTCACTATTCTTGAATGGTTGTTACTATAAGATATAATAAAGTCAAATCTAGAAGCATAGAAAAAATATGGGGTCCAATGTCATATTCTTTCATGCTCAGAATATATCCATTTTATTTTCTTGTGACAAAGATAAAAATGAGATTCCTTTTCTGTTATACATGTATGCTCACATGCGTGTGCAGATGTGCAAAAAGCATGTTTTTGGTTATGCCCAGGTCACACTGTGGTGATGTTTAGTGGCAAATATGCGCGATCATGCAATTCGTCCTTGTTGGTAGCATATTCTTGGTCCATCTTCACTGTTCTCCAACATTCTCCATGGATCGTCATCTGGCTACGACAGTTTCAAACTGTTCAAAACTATCGCCACGCTTCGTCCATTTCTTCGCAATTCTTCACAGATGGTGGTGGGTTCGTCGACTTTGTAGCAGCCTCGTACCCCCTCTTCATTGTTCTTCATTGTTCGCCAACTTTCCTTTGAAGATTGTCGGCTGAAAGACGAAGAACAAACAACGATATTCGCAACAGGGAAGCCATGCATCGTCGCCCCTGAAGAATATGCTACGAGGCCCCGGAGATATTCGTCGCTCCTCTCAGCCAATGAGAAGCGAATGTCGCAGTAGTTCGTCGGTGATTGGCGAACTGACTGCGCATGCGAAGAACTGGCTACCAATCAGCTACGACCTTCGTAGGTCGCGGTGAACTGGCTGGAGACTATAAAAGCAGGGCCCCGCGAACAATTGTCATCACTTGCGAATTTTTCTTCAACGCGTACACATCGACGAACTTTGGATAAATTTTTGGATATATTTCATACCAGAAATATGGTGAAGAGACCTGGACTTGGAAAGAGGAAGAGGGTCATTCTGCCTCCTATTGAAGTCTCGGAAGAGCCTGAACAGCCTGAACAGCCAGAACAGCCAGATGAACTGCCTGCCACTCAAGCTTCAGCATCAGACCCAGGGGATACAGCCACTCAGGCCACCCAGCCGGACGACACAGATGACTTGGAAGAGGCAACCCAAGACAGCCAGACCCAGGGGAGGTTCAAGAAGAGGCTGGTGAGGATGACAGATGGCCAAGAGGATGAGATGGCTGAGTGGCTCAAGAACCATCCGGAAATGTATAACAAGGCCAAGAAGGAGTACAGGGACACGGACAGGAAGAAGGCTGCTTGGGCCACCCAGGCCAGGGCCATGGGCATGGAAGGTGAGTTAGACTAACCATTATGATTTAACCTTTTCATAGTTTCAGGTAATAATTTAAATTGTGATGGAGGTACTACGTGTACAGTAATGTGTAAATGGACTTATGTTGAATGTTTACTTATTCTGTTAATTTATGTTATTTTGAATTGTACTCTGTCATCATGTGATGTATTAGGCTTCACCCATTTGCAGATGACACCACAGATGTGAAGCAGTTTAAAACTTAATGTAACCCATTGTTACGTTGATAACCTACCTAATGTGTCCGTGTCTCCACTTCCTTTTTCAGCCATCGACCTGAAGATCTGGTTCAAAGGGATGAGGACAAGGTATGGCAAGCTTACCTGCAAGAAGTCTGGTGACGGGGCAAAGGAACACACAGACAGGGACACCTGGATCCTGAGGTCTTTCAGCTTCCTGGATGACCACATCTCCAGAGTCCCCTCCAGGCAGTCCTGCAATGTAAGTACATTCTCACAGTCTGACTCACCTGGATATCCTGATGTTTTTGCTGCGTTGTGTATTCTTGACTTGTAAACAGTGACTATCTATGGATACAAGTTTGTAGCTGTAACACTAATGTTTTGCAAAACTCTGTAAAGTTTTCTGTAGTGACATAGAAGTTCATACTTCTTACTTCACAGTACCTACCTGAACTGTTTCTTGAACATATATACTATATGCTTACCATGTGTCTTTGTTTTACTGTACTTTCAGTTGAAACCAGCTTCCACCACAACTGCCTCTGCCGCAACCACCTCAGCCTCTGCTACCTGCGCATCTGCTACCACCACTGCCTCTGTCATCACCTCATCGGCCTCTGCTACTTCTGCAACTGCCACCATGCCTTCACACCTATCCACCGACTTGGATCCTGCAGATGACCCTGTGGAGTCAGGATCACTGGGTGAACCCAGAGTGTGCAGCACTCCTCCTCCAGGTATCAGCCTCTCTGGGACTAGTGGCAGGAGAACCACAAGGAGAAGTGCCAGCACTGAGTCAGAGCTCCTGGAAAAGATGTGCGAGCAGAGCGACAACAGTGCCCAGATCTCTGGCAGGCTGGACAGACTCTTGACATCTATGGAGGCACAGACTAATGACAGGACTGCTTGGGCTGGCTGGATGTCAAGTGCCATGTTGAAGATCCACAAGGATCTCTGGCCCACATATCAGATGCGCAGTATGAACCTCCTCAACCAGACCATCAAGGAGTCCAAGCTACTTTCGGAGAGGGACATCCAGAGGCAGGAGCTTGATAGGCAAAAGCAGCTGGATGATAGGCAGAAGCAGCTGGACGACAGGCAGAAGCAGCTGGACAGTATGCAGCAGCAGATGAAGGTTCAGCAACAGCAGCTGAAGCAGCAACTTATGTTCCAGCAGCCGCAGCAGCAGCAACAACAGTACACCATCACACAAATGCCTCCACCACCCGCACCTGGGCCCGCAGCTCTAGGCTCCTCTACCCCTTTGCCTCAAGGGTCAGACACCCAGAGCCAGACCACTGTCATTTTCCAGACACCATCGGGGGCCAGTACCTCTGGACAGTCAGTGGGTTCATCATCCAGCACTTCATCCACCAAGTTTGTTATCACAGACACCGAGGGAAGGACAATAGGACTGTCAGACCTAAATTTGTCAGATTTAAATGCGTCATTTGCAGGTATTCCTAGTGTGCCTTCAACACCTATGACATTACTTAATCAGGATGATTCTCAAGGTTCTTAGGTTTAGTAATAACTTTGTCCCAATAAGTAAATGAAGTCTATAGACACTTAAGATGTAATTTAGGTGAGATGTAAAAAGTAATTATCACATAGGTGTAAAGTAATTTATTTGTGTAGTTTTGCTATGTTTGGCTCAAGTATTACTATGATTATTACTATTATAAACCAGGTTTCACTTTGACAGCTGTTCTTGTGGGTAGTGTGTTAACCTTAGCTGTTATTAATGGTATATGTAACAAGTTTCACTTTGACAGCTGTTCTTGTGGGTAGTATGTTAACCTTAGCTGTTATTAATGGTATATGTAACAAGTTTCACTTTGACAGCTGTTCTTGTGGGTAGTATGTTAACCTTAGCTGTTATTAATGGTATATGTAACAAGTTTCACTTTGACAGCTGTTCTTGTGGGTAGTATGTTAACCTTAGCTGTTATTAATGGTATATGTAACAAGTTTCACTTTGACAGCTGTTCTTGTGGGTAGTATGTTAACCTTAACTGTTATTAATGGTATATGTAACAAGTTTCACTTTGACAGCTGTTCTTGTCAGTTGTATGTTAACCTTAGCTGTGAGCTAATGTGTCTGCATTTCTTTATTCAAAAGTACACTTACTATGTTATTGTGATTTGCCCTTTTTGACCTTGTTGGAATAATAAATTGTTTATATGATTGCTTGTTTTTCTCATGTTTCAAAAACATTGGCATAATACTTGGAAGGTGTCACATCTTAACATGAAGGATCCAAAAAGAGTGGCCCAGTGGTTACCAAGACCTGTTATGACCCAATGTTAGTGGTTCACTATGGAAGTTTCACAGTTTCGAATGAAATGCAGAAATGTAATATAAACAAATTTTAACAGGTGGCCAATGTTAAAATTTGTTTATCTTCCATTTCTGGATTTCATTGTGCTCTGATTCCAAAGCAGTCGGCGTTTGGTGGCAGAGTTTCCACCTTGGAGCTGGTTAGATTTCTTAACTTTCCTTCAGTTATGGCCTCGATTGATTTTTGACCTTTGTGACCTTCTTGCCCCTGTGGTGGCTAAGTTGTGAACTGGTTTCTGTGATCTGTTACATGTTTGACCTGATTTTGTTTCAGACTTGACCTCTTTGACCCTAGTATCAAGATAATACATATATGAAGTGCAATATGACAATAACTTTATTGCAATACAAGAACATTGCAACTTTATTTCAACAAGTATATAACGCCCAATACAAAATATAACACAGATAATGATGCAGCACTGGATCATAAAAATAATTAACACAATACAGTCACTATTGAGAATTGTCCTTGGCATATGTGAAAGTCTCAAATCATGTCTCTTTGCCACACCGTGGCCCCTACTGGAGCATTATAATAATGCTTCAAATACAGTCTCTGTCTCTTGGCAACCTGTGTGTCCCTGTTGCCACCAGCCACATCCTCAATGTCCTGCAAACAAGCACCTTGCCTCCACTGTCCTTGGATAACTCTGTGGTTGTCATCCTCCTCATCACCCAGTCCCTGGAGGTATGATGTTGTGCAACGTGCAACAGGCCAATACAATAGAGGTAACAGTCTCTGGATTCTGACTCATGGTGGTGAGGAGACAACCAAATCTGTTGGCCATGATGCCAAACGCATTTTCCACCACCCTTCTGGCACGAGACAGTCTGTAGTTATAGATCCTCTCCTCATTAGGAAGTCCTCTGGCACTAAACGGCTTCATCAACCAGGTCCTCAGAGAGAAGGCATCATCCCCAATGAGAAAATATGGCATATCACGGTCATCACCAGGCAATGGCTCTGCATCAAGTACATCTAAGGTGCCATCAATAATGCCTGAGCGCAAATCGCAGTCATTGAAGATCTGTGCATCAGAACTGGATCCATTGGTGCCAACATCCACCCAAAGGAACTTGTACTTGGCATCCACCAGAGCCAAAGTATTATGGAATGGAAGCCCTTGTAGTTGACATAGAGTGAGCCACCATTCTTAGGACACCTGATTGCCACATGCTTGCCATCTATAGCCCCCAGGGTGTGATGGAAATTCCATCTGGAAGAAAATTCTGCAGCAACCTGCTTCCATGCATCACTGGGGCGGGGACACTGCATGACTTCCTCACCATATTCTGCCACAATGGCCTCACAAGTCTGTCTTACTATGACTGAGATGGTGTTGTGTGCTACCTTGAAGCCAAACATCAGACTCCTGTACTTCTCTCCAGTGGCCAAGAAACGAAGTGTGATTGCAAGTCTGCATCCAGGGTTGATAGACTTCCTGAACCATGTGTCATATTTCTCAATTCTGGGCCCCACCCTCTGCAAGACCTCTCTAAACATGGCAGGGTCCATCCGGACAAAATTTCTGAAAGACACCACATCCTCAGCCTCCAGCTCCCTCATCAAACGATCATAGTGTCCATAGTCCAACCTCCTGGAGAGCCAGGGCTTCACCCAATACCTCCTGGGCCTTGGTCGATGCCTTCTCTGTCTATCAACCAGTATCTGTGCAATCACAATCTGATTCTGTACATTTAAACGATGAGCCTCATACAGTTGCTGCAATAATCTGAGTCTCTGTAGATCCATAGCCTTTGATGTACACTGTCCGACGTCTGATAATAAATGAAGTGAATCCAGATGATCCAGGCTGTTTATATAGGAACTGGCATTATCCACGAATTGGTCGTCACTTCTTCTCAGCACGTTCTTCCTCCTCGTCACAGCTCGCTCGACCCTCCACCATGGTCGTGGCTTGGTGCAAGAACATCTCACGGAAATCGCAACACTTCGCATTAAATCGTACATACTTCTACGAAGTTCGTTTGATCTTCGTCGACGTTCTTCACAGAAACAAGATGTTATTGACTGGGTGATGAGAACATCGTACCAAGATCTTCCACAACATGAAGATGATGGTAGCCCATGGTAGCTGGATCGAAGTAATTCGTGGATTTTTCCAATTCCAACCACGTGACAACACTTTCCCGCCCTTTCTGTGGTGAACTACCACGATTTCTATCTTCCTATTCGCCAGTTAATTCGTAGTGGCCTCGCCACAGTGTGACCTGGGCATTACTTTTATCAGAAATGATTCTATTTTAATACATAATGGAGAGATACATATGCTTGTGTTGAACATGTACACATGTATTCCCCCTTTTGAGCAAATTTTAAAACATACGGTCATTTGCCACCAGTATTGACCCTCTTTATTCTGTATGTAGTCCAGACCTGTAATGTCTACTATGCTAAGCCCTGGGAAGACTAAAATTTATGGTGGCCAATAAGTTATTTGGCAATTTGTATAGCTATTATGATGAATGAATATTCAGTTAAATGTAGACTTAATAATAGCAATAGGGTCCTCAGTGGCCTAGTGGTTAGCAAGTTTGGCATCTAATCATAGGCTGTCACCTCTGTGGGTTCGAGTCCCACAAGTGGCAATTCTGAGGACCTGTCCCAATATGACCCTGGCTGTTGAACGGGACGTAAAACCCCAACTTTGACCTTTGTAATAATAGCAATGTATTGTGCTCTGGTTGGTAAAGCAACAAATTTAAATGGTATTCCATGACTTACTTCTCTCTCTCTCTTTTAAAGGACTAGTTTTATTCTCTTCAACTGAAAGCTATGTACATATAATGTAATGGGTAAACTATACTAATGAAACTTTCATGTGAAAATATAGAACATAGTGTTATACCACTAGGAAATCATAATCAGGTTGTATTCAGACTACTTTGATATTGTATGTCATAGTTTGGCTCTATATTTTGATACAAGAGAGGTAATTAAATATTTAAAAAAAAACAAGGCCAAAAGGGGTTTTGGTCTACAAGCACAAGCCGCAAAGCTATCAGAGACAGAAGTAAAGCACTGAAGCGGTCACCCATCCCAGTACCAACATAGCCAATTGCCGCTTTACTTCAGTGAACAGAGAGATACTCATCACACTGTGGCACACTTCATGAAAGTCCAGAGACGAAAAAAATAAAAAAATAAAAAAGTGATTCTTAGCGAAGCTTGCACTTAAAAAATATTATTGTGGCCAGTTAGAATGAATTAATTCCTGTTCAACAACCAGGGTCAAATTGGGACAGACCCACAGCACTGCCACTAAGGGGACGGTTTGTGATTAGATGACAAACTTAACAACTAGTACGTCATCAAAGACCTTTGTATAAACAAGAGGATTCAGAGAGCGCATATCTCTGCTAAGGGACGTGGTAATAAATAAATAGGATAATCCAGCTCACTCTCTGGGGTCTAAGTTAGACCAAGACACATCTTTGACTTTTTTTTATGAAGTTCCAACTGGTAGTATTTGCGTAATCCTGCTAACTAACAAACAAATGGTCCTGGAAGTAATACATCTTTGGCGGAACTAATTACTCAAATCACACCAACTCTTTCAAATCATATATGGTCCCTATATGCATGTATATGAAATTTGACTTTGTGGGTCTCATATCACGGCAATGTTTTGTATTACTTTTGCTTTGGTAGCAGTAAAATTTATTGCCATTCATTCTCCAAGACTTTTATGGATACTTGATGCTTTAAGCACCCACAATATTTTTATTTCTTTGTGTCAAATCAAATGATATATTTACGTCATAAGAAGGATACATGTACCCACAAATCTTTAAACGATACTTCAATTGACATGTTTATGGCTCCGTTTTATTTGCACAGAGGGAAGAGGTTAGTTTGTGTAAGGGTGTCTGTTGTTTGATAATGGCAGTGAGGGGAAAAACATGTTTCAGTAATCCTTTTAATTCTAAAAGTCATTTGAATAGGAATTTACCGTCTAGTTTTTATTTACAATTACCGGTTTGTGTACTTATGATTTACAGGTGATATTTTATAGGGAGGCGTGGAACTGCCAACCTTATTTCTTGTTTCAATTTTTTTTAAAAATATTTTATTGCTTTTTATGTCACCTGATTTATCAGTCAGCTGACATTATATCATTGCTCTGCGGTGTCCGCATCCGTGTGAACAACTTCTCCAAAACTACAAGGCCTAGAGACATGCTGTTTTTAAAAGATATCTTATCTATCAAAGATGAAAAATTGTTCAAGGCATGCAAAAGGCATGCAAATCGGTGTGTTCGTCTGCTTGCTAGAGTCATTATAAGTGAGGTACCCCCACCAAAAGTGTGAAGATTTTAAAACTTTATCGCAATTACCTCACTGACTATCGAAGGGATTTCTCTCATAGACCTGGATCTCTCTTAATTTTTTATGAATTTTGAAAACAATTTTTAATGCATTAAAATCATGCGCTAAATCACTTATTTTCTCATTGACTATTGCAGGGATTTCTCTCTTACCTTGCTAATATGTATTAGGCCACTAGCAGATTTCCTTGTGTGAGTCTCAGGCCTGGATCTATTAAAATTATTTTTTGTGAATTTTTAAATAATTTTAATGCATTAAAATTTATGAAATCATGCACTAAATCACCAAAACTGGAAAAGTATTGCATTTAGAGCATTTTGTTAAAATATGTTATTCAGCTACTTTTTCCATAGCTACAACATGGTGAGTAACTTGGGTGTCTATCCAAATAGCTAAGTGAGTAATGGCTACTTTCTGACCTTTCAGTACCTTCCATAATGAGTAAAATCACTTGTAACTCGAAACTATTGCATTGAGAGAATTTTGTATATTATATGTTATTCAGCTACTTTTGGGTCAGCTATAACATAGTAAAATTGCAGACGTGTAGCTCATTGCATAGCTAAGTAAAAGCTACTTTGAGGTTTTCTCTGTTGAGTAAATCAGTTGTAACTTGAAAACTATTGCATTTAGAGAATTTTGTTTAAATATGTTATCTACTTTTGAATTAGCTATAACATAGTAAAATTGCAGACGTGTAGCTCATGGCATAGCTGTGTAATAGCTATTCTCAGGGTTTTAACTGTTGAGTAAATTAGCTGTAACCTGAAAACTATTGTATTTAGGGTATTTTCTTTATATATGTCCTTCCTTTTGGGTCAGCTATAACATAGTAAATGATTTGTGACTTGAAAATTATTGCATTTAGAGAATTTTGTTTAAATATGTTATTAATCTAATTGTGAATTAGCTATAAAATGGCAAAATTGCAGACCT
Source organism: Sabellastarte sp. h YS-2021 (assembly GCA_964017235.1). Lineage (NCBI taxonomy): Eukaryota > Metazoa > Annelida > Polychaeta > Sabellida > Sabellidae > Sabellastarte > Sabellastarte sp. h YS-2021. The sequence goes on from OZ024931.1 coordinate 90,168,755, forward strand.
GTAGCTCCTTGCATGGCTGAGTAATAGCTACTGTCAGGTTCTCACTGTTGAGTAAATCAGTTGTAACTTGAAAACTATTGCATTTACAGTATTTCTTTAAATATGTTATTCACCTACTTTTGCGTGAGCTATATCATATGAAAATTGCAGCCCTTCAGCTGATTGCAAAGCTGAGCAAAATCTACTTTGAGATTGTCACTGTTGGGTAAATCAATTGTATCTCAAAACTATTGCATTTGCAGTATTTTCTTTACATATGTTTTGAACCTACTTTTCATACCTAAACAGTTACCATGTTACTTTACTTCTAAATATCAGTTGCAGGGCACAACTTTTTTGTCCTTTTCTTCTGTCACTTCTACTCTGAAACTCAAAACACACAGTCAGCTGACACAGAGCCCGTGCACTGATTGTTTGTTTTATTTTATATGATCCACCACGCGCGTATATGACGTTTTAGGGGGATGTACAGACTGGGATATATATATATAGAGAGAGAGATAGATATTGGTATACAACGGCGTCTCGGTACCATGGATAATAATTGCAGCGTTCTTACACGTTTACGTTCGTAAACACGACCTCACAGCCTGTAAATTTGTCAAGAACGGTGTCACAGGTGGTATATACCACTGGTGAGTTGGATGCCACCAGAAACTTTCCAGTTTGTGACCTTCACCTCTAGTGACAGCAAATATGCAGAATACACGTGCTTTTGTTATAAAAAAACATGTTAAATGAAGTGTTTCTGTACTCGGGATTTTGATAAATAACCTCAAAAAACGTATAACAAATGAAATATATATCTTTTGCATGGTGGATAGCGAAATATTGTGATTTCTTTTATTTCTTTCTCTTTGTTATTTGTGTTTGTTTACATCCACACATAAACACACCGGCGGTGAATTGTTAAGAATTTTCAAAATTTTCCACTGGTGGGTACCAACTCACAGGTCGTGTGCACGGGCTCACAACCTACTTCTGAATGCGACATTAGTGTGAATAACTTCCGGTTTTTCAACAATATCTCGGAAAGTGTAAAACTTATATATCAGTAAAAGATCTTCTTACAGCACTTCTGCTGATGTTTGTTGCATAACAACCCATGCAGAAATGACAGAGATATTGCAAGTTAAAGATTGAAGTTTTTCATATCCACTGTTGCCACTGCTTTTTGACCGTCTTTCAATGTTCTCTCATTCAATATTGGTTTTATTTAACCCATAAATCATACAAAAAGTTAGTTTTTTTAAAAACAGATCTCTCTTTTAATCTCTTTTTTTAAATATATGAGACATATGCTTCCTTAATGCAATATCACATGTATTTACAGATAAAAAAAAGATCACAAATAACAATGTTATCCACACAGAGACTTGCAGCGCCTCAGAGCCCCAGCATAGAGATTCTTTTTCTGTCACATAAACAAGAAGACCAATTTGATTTAATTGAACCCTTCAAAGAATTGCCAATCACAAGCCAAGAACAGCTTCAAACATTATCGTATGGTGCAGACTCAGAATCATGCGACAAGGATGGCAATTCTGTGGCTATGTATCTTGCCCAAAATGGAAATGTGAACTTATTGTCAACCATTTCTGAGGAAGGCATTAAACAAAAGAACAAATCCAATGCAACTGCCCTGCATTTTGCTGCTACAAAGAAACACAACATAGAAGTTATATCCCAGTTGACTGCCATTGTAGATGTAAATGCACGTGAGAGCAAAGGGAGAACAGCACTTATGATTAGTGCTTATATAGGTGACATTGAAGCGGTGAAAATATTGTTGGACCGAAAAGCAAACATTAACATTGGAGACATTTATGGAAGAACACCTCTGATGGCTGCCTTACAACAGGGTCATACAGCTCTGGCAACATTGTTGTTAGAGGGAGGAGCAGATGTCAAACAAGAAACAAACAGTGGGGAAACAGCACTGTTTTATGCTTGCAGGAAAGTGGAAGACGGGTTGGTCAGATTGCTTGTGAAGAGAGATGACAGACTACTGAATCATCCAGATTCAAATGGGAATACACTCTTAATGCATGCTGTAAAAGAGAAAGATCTGAAATGTCTAAAACTTTTATTGTCACTGGGAGCCAATGTCGACGTAGAAAACAAATTTGGAAAAACGGCCATAATTGAAGCCTGTCTCTCCGGAAAGCTTGACATTGTAAAGTTACTTGTTGAGAATGGAGCATCAAAAACTGCAGTGACCAGCACTGGCCTCTCTGCAACATCAGTTGTCAGTGTGAATGGCAATTCAGCAATGAGAAAATACTTCAGAAAGGAGATTAAAAAGTCTAGATTTTTAAAAATATTTGCTGCAATTGAATGTAGAGATCTAGCATGTGTACAACAGGTTTTAGGTGAAGTGCACGAATCAAATCCAGTTGGATTTAGTCCACTGATGTTTGCCTGTACCAAAGGATATGCTGACGTGGTTTGGACCATATTAAAATCAGGTGTAAACCTAGTAAATGGCAGAACTACAGATGGTATGATGTCACTATGCTGTGCATTGATGTTTGGAAATACGCAGGTAGCAGAGTTATTACTTGCTTTTGGAGCAAATATCAACCTCAAAGACAGTGATGGCAGAACACCACTGCATAGATGTACTGCAAGCAATAATTTCGATGCTGTTGAGCTTTTAATAAGAATCGGAGCAAGTTTAGAAGTGAGTGACAGCAAAGGTAAAACTCCATTAGATATTGCAATTGAGAACAGCTTTTTTGAGATAGAGGAACTTTTACAAAAGTTTGGAGCAAAGAGTCCTTCAACAAATGGAGAAAGTATGATATCCCTTAAACGATCAGATTTCATTACCCGCTGCAAGGATGATAATGTAGATCATTTTAAGGATGTAAATCCCCACATTACAGATCAAAATGGCCGCTCCCTCTTGTCCATCGCAGCTGAACATGGTGCAGTAGAAACCCTGAAGTACCTTCTAAGAAAATCAGCCAATCCAAATGCAGTTGACAAGTATGGCAAATCCCCACTGATACTTGCAGTGGAAGGGCAGCATATGAAAGCTGTTCAATTGCTGATCAGTAAGGGTGCTGTTATGAATATCAGGGACAACAGTGGTAAGACAGCACTAAATTATGCCATCTGTGGAGGTCAAGAAGAGATTGTAGTGGTCTTGATTGAAAACAATGCCAGCATAGGTTTAGTGGAAGGTGGTAAGTGCATTGTGTCCCCTGATGCTAACGTGTCCGTCGCTTACATAAATGCAATTGGAGCAAAGGAATTCGCAAGGGGCGAAGGACAAGACGCAACAGCAAAACTGTTGGAAAGGCATTTCATGATTCCCTTGGCAATTGACATAACTAATGTAGAAGGTGAGATGCCTAATCTACAGAGCCATCATCTGCCAGAAGGAGAAGTTGGTAACTTAAAGGCAGCTTGTGAAAGGAACAATGGAACATTAGTTGATACCTTACTTCACCAAAATGCATGGTCAAAGGATGAAATATTCGAAGCAGTTGATTACTGTGGGTCAAATTGCCTTTACCTTTTGCTGGGAATATTTCAAGACAATGGTGCGAACATTGTCAACATTCTGAACCAGAAGAAGAAGGGGGCTGAAACACTTGCTAAATTAAGAAATTACTTACCGAGCAAAAATGATAAAGGTATGCACTTTTCTCTTGTCTCTGCATTTTTGAAATTGGAAATGGTTGTTGGCTGTTGTACGCAATGGTTCCATTTAGTGGAGTTTAAGCTCTATGAAAGTTTTTTTAGAATTATATGTATTTGTATAAGATAGTGACACACAGAAATCTGATAGTACTCATCCGTTACAGAAATTAAGTGTTTGCGATAGATCAGTGAGCAATATCGTAACTTTAATAAGTCTTAATCTCTATTTTCTCTCCCACTTGCCTCTCCCCTCTGAGACTGGACTTCGAATCCCAGCCTGCCCTTAAGTCAGAAAGCAAGTAGCTCCGTTCTATTGGCCAACTGTTTACAGAACCTTGATCAACTGCATGTACTGGTTTATCTCCACCCTTCCAACTACTCATCATCAACTACCTATCAAATAATACATGATACATAGTTACTAGACATGACGTAAAACACTAACTAATAAATCAAATTCTTTGTGGCTAACACTCTACCCTTATAATTCGTTTTCAGATTTTGACTTTCTACCTCATGCACAAATTCACATGTTAAAATGTACTCATACTTCAACACAACTTGACTGTAAAATTTGTGCTTACTACATTTATATTGGAATGGAATTCTATTGCTTAGGATATTCAGTGCCACAAGCACACAATATAAGTGAGGCTTTTTTCGTGTCTTTATATTTGTTTCAATTTAAGTTACTTTGTCCTGAAAATAAAAATAAAATACTAGTCACTTTTAAGTAATTCCGATGAAAAGGCCAAATACTACCAAGCATCGTTGACCATGCACCATTGAGCAAAGTACAGCTAAGATGTGCTTATTTTCATCAGTTTAAGATTATTTGCAGTCTACAATGATTTTGAGCCCCAAAATATGGCAATACAAGTTTTGACGAGGTAGTATAATTGTCCTGCTACTCTCATAATTATGACTTTGTGAGTTTGTGTGTAAATGACTGGTAAATAACACGCTTTTATTATGTAACATGAAGGTCAAGGTACTTTTCAGTACACCATAGAATCTGTTATTTTCAGATCATCCAGCTGAGACAGTGACTCAAGGAAGTTTTGGCTCTGATCTGCAGCCATCTACCTATCTGAAGTAAAAATTTTGTTTATATTTATTCAGAATATTTATTCAGAATTTATAGCTAGATATTTTCTTTAACAATCTCATATTGTTTTAAGTGACTCTAAAATAGATTACAAAACAAAATGGCATTAATGTGTCATAATATTCACACCAAATAGTGTGCCAAAGAAACACATAAAATTTCTGTTTTCTTCTTAAATCTGTCATTAAATCTTAATACTCAGAAACATAAGATAGAAACAACATAGACAGATTGTTCACATTGATCCACCCAAAACAGATTCTGTTTAATAATTTTTTTGAAAGATATATAACTGCCCAAACTCCCTCACTGTATTTAATGTCTAAAGTGTTCCGTTGTATAAAATCTTCCTTTTTAAAATATAAGAGGTGACCAATCTCAAAAGGAATAGCTAAAACTTGAGAGATATAGGTTCAAGTACTCTTGTGTAAGCATTTCTTTCTCGCTTTCTTAAATGTAGTGTGGATCAATATATTGTGTTATGTCTAGCAAATATTTATGTATTGATTTTTGGTACCTGAATTTTACCTGAGATAATATTAATAATAATAATAGAATTTATAGAGCGCAAAATTGATACAAATCCTCTAATGCGCTTAAGTCCAAGAAGGGAGAGTCCAGGGACAGACATGGGTCAACATCTAAAAAGTGCTCACCAGGGTATACCTAAGGTGGGGGGTATGCCAGCCTGAATAAGTGAGTCTTTAGCTGGCTTCTGAAACCATCTATTGTTTGCTAAGATCTGACAGTTTGTGGCAGCTTGTTCCATTCAGCTGGTGCAGCTACTGCAAAGCCTATGTGCTTCTTAGGGTGGATACAAAAAATAATCTTGTGTTACTTTTGTTTTCAGGATGACAGATGATGAATCTGACAATGGACATTCTGAGGTAGGTATTGCTCAAAGATTCTTGATTATCTATGTCATTTTAAGGTGCTTATATATATCCTTTGTTATGTCAATTACAGTTTGCTGAGATCTTGTGATACCGGCAATTCAAATCATTTTCCCACCTTTGTGAATAGTTCAGGGAGACGTGATATGCTGGTTGTTTAAATAGAAACTTTATACATACAACAAAGATAATGGTCCTATCAACTAGGTTAGTTGTCAACTGTTGAATTAAGGTTCAATCCAACTTCTCCAGTGTGCCAGATATATTTTGATACTGACCTGTTCGCTCACAACAGAGAAGAAAATGGGGTATAAATAAAAAGTTCAATATCCAGCTCAGCAGCTAGGACAGGTCTTCAGCATTGCCACTGATGGAAGTAGAATCAACAGAGAGATGCCAATCGTTGATAATGTGAAAGCTGACCACTAGGTCACAGAATATATCTCTATCCCAACATGACCCTAGCTATTGAACTCTCACTTTGACCCACAAGTATCAATACTAAGGGCTTGTCGCAATGTGACCATACCTTCTGAAGAGGACATAAAACACCAACATTGCCAGACTATGTGTTCGCACACGGTCGTGTAGATGTATATATATTTATACATCTCAATTAATTTTACTGATGTGGCACATTGAAACAAGTTTCAGTTTTCTCTACTGCAACCACAACACTAAAAGTTAAAATGCACTGGTTAGATGTTTCTAAAGAAAATTTAATTAATAATGCACAAAACAAATTTAGTGAATGGATAAAAAACGTATCCATTATGTTTGTTGGAGGCTCTTGCTAAATTTGTTGTTGAATGATAAAGTTATACCATTTAAATGTAGATGTCCATAGGTTGTGAAATGAAGATATTGCTGCTCACTAACAAAATATTTAACCTTAAATATGTATTGTGTAGGCATTTATGGTTATTGTGTTGTCTTGATTGATATCTGTGTATATATGTGTTCGTGTTTTTGTATTACCTCTGAAATAACTCCTTTGATTGAAAAATGTAACTGTATCAGTGACATTAAACCAAAATAGATATCGACCTCACTACATTGGATTTCACTTATATGAGCAATAAGTTCGACATAATAAAGTTTAACTCGTTCAACTGTAGGGGTCTACGTGACAAAACTAAACGAAACCATATTTTTTCATGGTTAAGAAATTCTCATGCTGGAATTACACTCATACAAGAAACTCACTCAACTGTAGATGATGAAAAAATATGGCAAACAGAGTGGGGCAATAACATTTTATTCTCACATGGCACATCTGTGAGCAGAGGAGTGGCTATACTCATTCCACAAAACATCAAAATTGACCTTAGCATTCTGTCAACTAAGAAAGATACACAGGGACGGATTCTCACAATAGAATGCAAGTTAGAAGAAAAAAAATATATATTGGTAAATATATACGCTCCAACAAAGGATAAACCTAATGAACAGATTTCTTTTTTATCAAAGCTTAGAGAAATCCTACAAAATTGCAATGGCAACCCTCTGATAATTGGAGGAGATTTCAATACTTGCTTAAATATAATGCAAGATAAAAAGGGTGGGGCTTTAGAAAAAAATTCTGTTTACAGTGATAGCATTAAGGGGATGTGTGACGATCTCTCATTAGTAGATATTTAGAGGGTTAGAAACAAAACAAATCCAGGTTTCACTAGAAGACAGAGAACTAGTGCCGGTCTGGTTCAATCACGCCTTGACTTTTGGCTAATTTCAACCCAACTTGAATACTTGGTAAAAAATATATGTGTTTCACCAGGAAATATGTCAGATCATAGTGTCATAGCGATCGAGATTGAGCTAATAGGAAGCAGTAAGCGAGGTCGCGGGTTCTGGAAGTTCAATAACGACCTTTTGTCTGACCCAAACTATGTACAACTCACAAAAAATATTATAAAGAATGTAAAAGAAAACACTTTTTTTGAAAATAAGAATACTCTATGGGATTATCTAAAATGTGAAATAAGGTCTCAAACAATGATTTATTCAAGTAAAAGAGCCAAAACATTAAGGAATGAAGAAGCATATATAAAGAAAAAAATAATAGAGCTAGAACAAAATATAGGTGATGAAAACAGTGATAGTTTTCAGGAGTACTTAGATTATAAAAATGAATGGGAAAAAATAATGGAAAAACGACATAATGCTATTATTTTAAGATCAAAAGCTAAATGGGTAGAGGATGGGGAAAAGAACACTAAATTTTTTTTGGACTTAGAAAAAAGAAATTATAACAACAAGTACATTAAAAAACTTATTACGAAAAACAACAAAGAAATAACAACTTTGGCAGACATAATTGAAGAGGAAAAGTGTTTCTATAAAGAACTCTATACATCTCAATCGAATAAGTCTCACTTAGCGGATGATTTCCTAAGTATAGACAATATCCCTCAATTAAATTATCATGATCGAATGTTATGTGATGAACCGCTAACAATTGAAGAATGTACCAAAGCACTTAAACTCTTAGGAAAACAATAAATCCCCTGGTTCTGATGGTTTCACCACCAATTTTTATAAATTTTTTTGGATTGACATAAAAGAGATCGTCTTTGAAAGTTATAAATATTCTTTAGACAACGATAACCTAAGTGATGATCAAAAAAGGGGCGTCTTAAATCTACTACCAAAGCAAAACAAAGACTTGCGCTATTTGGCAAACTGGAGACCTGTTAGTCTTCTACAGACTGACTACAAAATTTTGACAAAAGCCTTGGCATTAAGATTGCAAAAAGTTTTGCCAAAAATCATCAGTTCGGATCAAGTAGGATATATAAAAGATAGATACATAGGAGAAAATATCAGAACTCTGGAGGATTTAATAATTTATACTGACAAATTTCAAATACCTGGATATTTTGTTCTCATTGATTTCTAAAAAGCTTTTGATTCTATAGAATGGGATTTCCTTTTTAATGCACTACACAAATTTAATTTCGGGCCACAGTTTATCAAATGGATCAAAATTCTTTATAATTATATCTCTTCCTGTGTAGGAAACAATGGTTATTATTCAAGTTATTTCAAAATAACAAGGGGGATAAGACTAGGGTGTCCAATATCAGTCTTACTTTTCCTGATTGTGGCAGAAATAATAGCCATTAAACTGAGACAAAGTAATAACATAAAAGGTATAACCATAAATGGGGAAACTTACAAAGTAAAAATGTTGGCAGACGATACCAGTCTTATCCTAAAAGATATGGCCTCTATAGAACTTGCCATAAAAGAATTTCAAGCATTTTCAAAGTTTTCAGGCTTACAACTCAATCTTGACAAGACTGAGATAATACCAATTGGCGTTAATACTAAAAAACATCACAAAAAGCCATTGTCATTATCTGAAATCAAAATTAGAACTGGGTGCTTTAAAACTTTAGGTGTATGGTTTTCAAAAAATGTTAAAGAAATGGTTTGTTTAAATTTTGAAGAACGGTTAGAAGATATGAGAAAAATATTGTGCATATGGAATGTCAGAAATCTATCTTTAAAGGGGAGAATTACAATCATAAAGTCACTGGTTCTGCCTAAGGTAATTTTCTTACTGAGTTTGATTTATGTCCCAAAAGAAGTACTTGATAGAATAAATAAAATACTCATGGATTTCTTATGGAGACACAAAATGTCAAAACTTAAAAAAGAAACTATAACAGGTCTTATTGAGGATGGAGGACTAAAAATGGTGGATGTTCATAAAATGAATATTGCTGCCAAGTGCGGCTGGAAAAAACACCTTGTTTTTAGTGAAAATGTTAAAGTTTTGTTTTGTTTTTAAAAATGTTGTCTATCAATGAATTCATGTTGAACAAAAAAAATAGGTCTTTCTTCTATAGAAAACTGCTTGTCTCCTTTTCATCAACAGGTACATGAAAGTTGGGATGATTTCTATGGCATGAAACCAGTGTCAAACTCTGAAATACTAAATGAATATGTACTGTACAATAAAAATATTAAAATTGGCAAAACACCCATCACAGTAAATCAATTCCCAAATAAATACGGCAACAATCTGAAAATATTAGATATACTAGATAATAATGGTTGCATATTAAAAAGGGGCAATCTTAATGAAAAGTTAGAATCAGACATAAGTCAAATGTTTTACAATTGTATGTTGACCGCTGTACCTGTAATTTGGAAGAAACAGGTAATGCATGAGAAATTGAATAATATAGAGTGCTGGTCAGATGATGTTGTGCTTTATATAAATAAGAAATTAAAACCAATAGAAAAAGTCAGTAGTAAATTAGTATACACACATTTGATCAAAGAAAATACAAAACCACCTACATCATTAAATGTATGGGTAGAAGTATACCCCTTTTTGGAAAACTTTAACTGGAGTCATGTTTTCAGATTACCATATAAAATTATGAAAGAAAGTTATATTCAAAGTTTTCAATATAAAATCTTGAACAGAATCTTAAATTGTAATTATAATTTACATAAATGGGGCATCAAGGATTCGTCACTCTGTATTTACTGTAAAAAATTGATACCATTCAGCACCACCTTTATGAGTGTAAAGACAGTATGACACTATAGATCAAAATTGGGGATTGGATATATGAAAAGTTACAAATAAAATTTAAATTTACTGTTTGTGAAGTTATTTTTGGTTTACCATTAACAGAAGACCCATTGTTTGACGTGTTGAACTGTATTATCATGTATGTAAAATATTACATAAATGGTAAAAGAAACAAAAATAAAAGTCTCTTGTTTGTTGAACTCCTTGGTTTAATAAAGGAAAAAGTCAAAATATTAGTCCAAATTGAAGAAGATGGTTGCTCTGTTATAACAGATAGGGGCAAGATTAAAGTGGCCTTTTATAAATTGCTTTTGGTTTAACATAATTTTGTTAATTATTTTTCTACCCAAGTCCAATCCTTTTTATGCATATATTTTGTTCACACTTGTTCTTGTATTTTGCCTGAAATTGTCTTATTTGTATAATATTTTATATGTATATACTCTATGTTCTTTCCGTTCTTTGTTTAATAAACTATTTAAAAAAAAGTATTACAAATTAGCAATTCTGCTTTGTTGAATGTGTTCTTTTTACATGATTTTTTATTCAGTTGATAAGAAAATTTCAGGGTAAATATCTATTACCACCCATACGTCCCGTAGGTATCTGAATTTTCATGTACAAGGTTTAATAGCCTATTAGCCTGTACATTATCTGTCAATAGGCACTTCATAAATATATATATGTATAAAATATTTTAATCTCAACACGTCTTGATTTGAAAAACAGCATATGATTTGAACATTTAGTTTTTATGGCTCTCACGGAATGAAATAAAGTTTATGATAGTTTAAAAAAAAAAAAATGTTACCTGTTTTGTATATTTTGGTTTCAACTGAAGTACAAGATATATAAGTATAAGTACACATATATAAGTATCAACTGAAGTACAAAATATATAAGTATATATATATATATATATATATATATATATATATATATATATATATATATATATATATATATATATATAAGTATTAAGCATCGCACAAGGGAAGCTTTGTATTCAGGGGAGAGGGGAGAGAGAGAGGGTCCACCATTTCCACTGCATGGCTCTGGCATTTTCTATTGCATATTGCTCAGCAACCACTGGTCGGATTCTCTTCAAATGTAGCAAATGTATGCAGTAGCCCTGGGAAAAATTCTGAATATGGTGTCACGACATTTCAACTAATAAGAGAAGTCATATGACCAAAAACATGTTTTTTCAAAGGGGTCTGCTTGTCCGGCTGATAAGTTAAATAGTGCTTCGGGTTTGTCATATAGATGTCTGGAAATCATTAACTTTTAGAAGTGATCTGATACAAAATGGCCGACTTATTAACGATTAAATAAAGACCACAATATTTCTTAATGATGAAAATGAAAAATCTTAAATATCTCAGGAGAGGTGCGAGATAGAGCAATTTCAACAAAAATTTGGACCCCTAGGGTAGCCACAGAATCATCTGCAAATCTTTCCCAAAGATTATTTTCCCGGTTTTGGGCGGCCATCTTGAATTTCTGCGTAAAATGCAAAAATGCATTTATCTTGGATACAGTGCAAGAGAGAGCAATTTTGACGACATTTTTTACCCCAAGGGTATCTGCAGAGTTATCTACTGACTTTTCCCAAAAATTGTTTTCCCGCCATTTTTGGCGGCCACCTTGAATTTCTGTGTAAAATGTAAAAACACATTTATATCAGAAACAGTGCAAGATAGAGTGGTTTCGGCGAAATTTTTGACCCCCGGGGTATCTGGAGAGTTATCTGGCCATTTTCCCCAAAAATCGTTTTCCCTCCATTTTTGGCAGCCATCTTAAATTTCTGTGTACAATGCAAAAACACATTTTTCATGGAAGGGGTGAGAGATTTAGAGATTTTGACAAAATTTTGACCTCCAGGGTAACCGAAAAGTCATCTGGCGATTTTTCCCAAAAACAGTTTTCCCGCAAATTTGGACGGCCATCTTGAATTTCTGCATTAAATGCAAAAACACATTTTTCATGGAAGGGGTGAGAGATTGAGAGATTTTGACAAAATTTTGACCTCCGGGGTAACCGAAAAGTCATCTGGCGATTTTTCCCAAAAACAGTTTTCCCGCAAATTTGGACGGCCATCTTGAATTTCTGCATTAAATGCAAAAACACATTTTTCATGGAAGGGGTGAGAGATTGAGAGATTTTGACAAAATTTTGACCTCCGGGGTAACCGAAAAGTCATCTGGCGATTTTTCCCAAAAACAGTTTTCCCGCAAATTTGGACGGCCATCTTGAATTTCTGCATTAAATGCAAAAACACATTTACCCCAGGGTATCTTCTGTCATCTGGCGACTTTTCCTCACAATTGTTTTCCTGCCATTTTGGCGGACATCTTAAATTTGTGTGTAAACCCAAAAAACTCATTTATCTTGGAAACAGTGTGAGACAGAGGGAATTCAGCAAAAATATTTTACACCCGTGGTATTTGCAGAGTCATTTAGTGACTTTTCTCAAAAATCATTTTTCCCCACCACTATTGGTGGCCATCTTGAATTTCTGCGTAAAAAGCAAAACACATTTAACACTGAAACCTTGCATTTTTTCATAAGTAGAAAAGCATATTAAATCAAGCAACATAGTCATTTCAACACAATCATTAATGCTCATTGAGATGCTTTGTTTTTGCTGTGCAAAAAAAAAAAAATTCTTTTGCTCTTGCGAAGAAATGTTTTACGTTTTTGTTTTTGTGGTCTTAAAGGATGAATAAAATTCTATTAAAAAAAAAAAAAGTTTTAAGGGATTTTGTGAATTCCCTATTAGTACTTAATTAATAAAATATTGTTAATAAGCAATTATTGATCGATTGTTATGGTTGGTTGTCAGGTCTGTTTTCTTTATTTGTGGCGACATGTTGATGGATTATAGTAGTGTCTTATTTGTCTGTGACCAGGGCCTGTATTCACTAACATTCTTATACATAGAATTTTCTTAGACTTTTTGGTATTAACTAAATTCTTATTCTTAGAAGTTTTTTCTTATTCTTAGAATATTTTTCTAAGAATGATGTTCAAATCTAAGAATGGTCAAGACCTTACTTAAGTTAAGAAAGAGGTGATATATTTCACGTTTTTATATCAATTGCAGGCAAATAGACATTTTTTTCTGTGACCAGAAAAATTCAGTGTTTGTTTATTTTCTGATCATGACTTTTTTTACAAGAGGTTTATATTTGTAGTTAAAGACTGAAGTGAATGATTTATGCTATCTTGTTGACTGGTTTTAAATATGGACGCCATGTATATTTTCCCCACTTCAAAATTTCAAATGACTAGAATTAAGTTTAAAATACTTACACACCTCTCTAAAGTAGTTTTTTGTATGTTTTTAAGTGGTTAGAAGGTTCTCAACTGCAAAACTTATTCCTTTCTGATCCATGTGTCAACAGAAAGTGGACAAGTTTCACAGTGTACATCAACATATTTTGAGAAATACATATCCACAAGATTACAGTTTACATCAACAGCATTAAGCAGCACATATCCAGTTGAATGTATATATTGACATTGATTTTATATACATACCCCACTGTGAAAATTTTATTTTCACTTTTCAAATTATTTCATGCATTTGGTGGGTGCAACTTTTTAACAACTCAAAATAAATACTAAGATACTATACTAAGATTAAAGTTGTGTTTCCCCAGAAATATGCTTTGTTTATTGACCTTGACACAACTATAAGCATCACAATTGACATGATTTGCTCACTGCATGCACACTTCTCGTTTGTTGATTTTTATCAAAGTGGCACGTATATGTAGGGTCAAATCAACAGCTCACTTGTGTTTACCTTCCCTGGCATGAACCAATCATATCAACCAAACTCAATCAAGGACTGCATGTTAATGTTTATGTTAAGTGCAGAATAGATATTTGTAGCTATACATTGTCTGTAAAGTAGTTGTTAAAATAATATGGATATCTTTTTTAATGTTTAGCATATATGTTCTGTAAAAAATGTCATATATCTCTAAAACAGTTTGTGTAAACAATGTGGATAAAAGTAATTTGTTTATACATAGAGTAAGAAATCTAAAATTCGCCAGGAATCTAAAATTCGCCACCTCTAAAACCTTAGTTAATTTTATGAAGAAAATGATATTTTGTCCAAAAATTGGTAGTTTTCAGTTCCAAAAGCCTTAATTTACTATACAGTCAACAAATCTCACCACAATTCATTTATTTTATTAGTATTTTCACATGTGGCGAATTTCAGATATGTGGCGAATTTTAGATTTCTTACTCTACAAAACAGGCTTCATACAGTTTTCAAACAATGTGCATAATTGCTTCTAACTACAGCAAAAAAAACCCTTAAATCTGGCTCCAAAATCCTGAGGCGAATGTGGATACCTTCTTTTTTATTGTATATTTATATATTTATTATCATAAAAAAACATGTTACATGAAATTGGGAAACCATATTTCAGTGCTTATAATTACTGCAGCACTGTAATTTTGTTTCCTTTTGAAGTGTAAATCTGATTTGAAGTGTCTTATTCTAAAATTTTATAATTTTAAGAAGTATTAATATAAGAGTGATGAAAATGGATAGGTCAATGCACTCATTTTATTGCTGTCAGGAGGTGAGCTAATCAGCTAAATTAGTTAATATTGACATTTTTACTTGTGTGGGATATATTTCACAGTTAATATGTACACCACTTTGTGATTTATGTTCGATAAATTTGGTTATATGAAAAATTCAGTCTTGGTCTTAAGTTGATGACTTTTTTCTGGCTAAAACCTGCTTTGTGAATACCTATTCATGAAAATTCTTAGCTGGGTTAAGCCTAAGAAAAGGCTAAGATTAAGACCTTTTGTGAATCCGGCACCTAATTCTGACTCCATTTCAAAAAATAAAGGTGTAAATTATCATATGACTAATCATGTGACATCAAAAACTATATGCATGCACATGTTTCTGTTTACTATTCTTAACTAAGAAAATTCTTATTCTTAGAAATAATTTTTAACTAAGAATTTCTTTGTGAATACAATTTTTTTCTAAGAATAAGAAAATTCTTAGATAAGAAAATTTTCTAATTCTAAGTAAAATTCTTATTCTAAGAATAAGAATGTTAGTAAATATGGGCCCAGGGCCTGTATTCACAAAGATTCTTATTCCTAGAATTAGTCTTATTCTTAGAATTTTTCAAAGAATTGTCATTTTTCTTAGAAAAATTCTAAGAATGAGAATTTCCTATTCACAAAGATTTTTATTCTTAGTATCATACTTATTCTTAGAATTTTTCTAAAAATGGCTTTTATTCTTAGAATTTTTCTAAGAATATGAAATTGTTATATGCACAAAACTCTTATTCTTGACACCAGAATTGTATCCAAATACAGAAAGTCACTTCTGGGCCTGTATTCACAAAGATTCTTAAAAGCCAAGAATAAAAGAATTGTTGTGTGAATAGGATTTTATTCTAAGAATAAAAAAAAATCTTAGCAAAGAAATTTTTTAGACTTAAGAGAAATTCTAAGAATCTTTGTGAATACAGGCCCAGGTTTTTTCTGTTTTTCTCTTCTCTTCCTTGTTATTTTCCTTTCTTCCTTTTTTCTTTAAATGTCATGATATATTTACTATTTACAGACAAGACAGACGGATACATTACAGCAAAATCACAGAATGCTTGCTTACATACGGGTATGTTCATGTATTTGTTTTTATTATTCACCCAATGCCAATATTTTCTCGAAATAGGGGAAAATAGAGACTGGAACATTTTTTTCATACATGACAGCGCCACATGCTTCTGTTTTACAGTGAAACTGGGAAGAAACCAATGAATAAAAAGTGTATGATAAAAATAAAACATCGCTATTAAATATACAAGAAAAAATATCACTTATGAAGATGATTGTGGTAAATACTTGTATTACAGTATTCTCTTCATTTGATTTGATTTGGGTTCAACACATTGAGTAGGTTATTTCATGACCAGTAGTTTTAAGGACAGAGGACACCAGTATGTACTAGTTGGTTAAGATTCTGCACTGTAAAGCTGTGGGCATCGGCAAGTAACTAGCAACTTTCCAACATGAGAAGGGGTTTGAACTCACTGCCCTCGGAGTTGGGAGGTGAATGTGTTAACCACTAGATTACTGAACCCCCTATGATCAACTTCATTCGTGATCAGTCCCCCCTACCCTGGCAGAAAGATGAAGGCAATGATGCGGAGCAAGTGAGTTTATTATACAATAACAATTTATATTAACTTGAGTATATATATGGATAAATGAGACTACTACTGTATATGTTAAACATTTATGTATACAATTAGATGAATTACACTAGTGACCATGAATATATTAAAGTTCACCTAGACTTTACAATGGTGGTGAACTTGCAGATAAACAATACTTAAGACTTTAAGGTCACCATAAGAAAACTGTTATCAAGTAACCGTAGAATTTATATACTTAGTTTAAGGGCAACTTAAGTTGCCATTGAGTTTAGGGTCACCTTAGCCTTTGTAGGCTGAGATCTGGAAGGAAGGTTATAGTTGCCAAAAATTGACCAATAGGTCGTGATTGGTATAAATTTTTTGAAGCCTGAGACAAAGCTGAAGTGACCCCAAGCAGGACTGCTATATTTTGAATATTATATTGCCTGAATCACAGTAGCATATAAGAGACCCTCAAGCCCAAAGCTTCATTCGTGATATAGCTGTATTTGTGTATGTCATTAGGAAGTAATTAGCTGTACCTTTTTTTAAAATGAAGATAAAATATATCCACATTTGAGGGCACCAGTGAATATATAAGCTTCTACTTCTACTTGAGTTTTCTTCACTATTTTTGGATTGATTTTAAAATGCCAACAAAACAAGTGGAAACTGTAAATACTTTCTCATGATGCTTATTATAACATATCTGTAGCTTACATAACCAATGAAACATTAGTGAAAAATCAGCACTTGTTTACGCAACTAGAATGCTGATCACCTTCTCCAAGAACTTATTAGTTTCATGACCGTTTATTTGTCTGTTTGTTATGCAAATACCTTTGGTTGGAACTTAATGAAAAAAATCAGAAAATGGGTCTTGCTCCAATTTAGATCCCAGTAAATTTGATAGTGATCTGGACCACTGCCTGGATCTCCCCAAAATAATCCGGATTTCGCCAATTACTTATTACTATGTGGTGGATAATAAAATAGTTATTCAGACTTTTTTGTTTGAAATTATATTTATAATTTGGCAATATGTCATGTCATATTTTAACAAAAAAGTAAAATCCAGGTTATTACACATAAAAATAGCAAGCACAAATAAAGTTTTTTTTTCTTTTGGTTTCAAATTATGCAAAGTAATGACACTAGACAATACAGTCACAATATGACCAGACCAGAAAGCACTCGTAGAGCGCAGACCTCCACCAAGGTCCAACACCTCCAATATCGCTCACGAGTGCAATGACAAAAACCCTTTAAAAATCCTGGATCCAGATCACCACACAAATCTAATCATCTCTATCGTACAACATTGTTGACATTTCCTGAAAATTTCATTAAAATCTGCCCACAGCTGTTCAAGTTATTATGCAAACAAACAGACAAATGCATGTTGCTAAATACATAAATCCTTGTTGAGGCAAAAGTTATATGTTTTTATTAGTCAGTGTTTTGTGTCACGCCTAGTGCCTTAACCGTTATACTGTGACAGGTAGTTGGAAGGGCAGAGGAAACCAGTACATACAGTTGGTCAAGGTCCTGTACTGTAAACTGCTGACCAACAGTAAGCAACTACCACTTTTCTCACATGAGGTGAGGCTGGGATTCGAAGTCTGACCTCAGAGGTGGGAAGCCAGTGTGTTAGAACTGCCCCACCATGAGACTTGTCCTTAAAATACTAAATTCTGTAAAAATATATCATACCTGTTTTTTCTTTGTATAGTGCCCATTGTTCAACATGAATACAACACCCGAGATCAACATCAGTGATGATTTCCAATAAAGTTCACAGCAGAGACAGTATTGGAAGGAGCTGAAATTTTAAGAACACTTGCAATAAAATGGAATGTAAAAATTGTATATATATTTATTCGCATAAACGCCCCCCCCCCCCCCCCCCCCAATATCAGTGTGTATAGTTTGTCCAGATTTATGGGTTTTTTTCTTTATTTTTTATTGCTTGTTTTCAGTATTTTAAACTTCTCTTACAATTTTATGGCAATGGAGATGTCAGCTGTTAAGCATGTCATTATCGGCCATTGCTCCCAGACACTTCGGCTCATTATCTTAGATAGTCGCCCCATTTTGAAAAGTGCATCATCCTGGGGCGTATATACAGATAAATATGGCATCCACAAAAGAGTTTGCGTTTACTTCAATATTTCCGTTGTTCTAGTTGCTTGCCACTAGTTATGCCAGTTGCATACATTTGGCAAACACCTCCATCGGGTAGTTGTACATGTAAGACTTTTGTCTTAGGCTTAGTGGTATTCACAAAGAATTTAAGACCGGTCTTAGGCTTAGCCAAGGGCTCAACTTTAGGACTGGCAAGTAGGAGGCTTAAATATTAACATAATATGTGTTTGTTTACATAACCTTGACCTTACACAAAATCACACACTGAATTGTTAGCGAAGATTTGATTGGATGGCAGGCGTGACTTTCATATTGGTGGTGTTAAGGAGTTAAGACAAAAGTCTCAGCTAAGTCCCCTTTTGTGAATACGGATTTAAGACAAAACTTAGCTGAGACAAAAGTCTCAACTTTAAGACCACATTTAAGCCTAAGACCTGGCTAAGTCTAAGACCCTTGGTGAATACCGGCCCAGGACATTTTAAGTGTTCCTTTCTTGGATTGTCAAAAGTTTTTCTCTCAAACTGTGAGTTGGTAAATGTTGTTTGTTTGAACAATACAGCAGCAACAAAGACTGTGTCCCCTCAATGACACCAGCTCGTTCGTTTACTTTATAAAAAAAGTTTAAAAAGTCTCTGAGACATTTTATAATTTACAGTAACTCAGCTACTGCCAAACTTACTGGGTCGATAAAAATGAAAAATCAACTGGAAAAATAAGCCTAAAGGGAATTGGCTATTTTCAAAAATAAAGACCTTCATTTAAATGTAGTGATTGGTTGTTGTGCGGGTTGGATGTAACCAAGCTGCATATTAGATTGATGCATCCAACGTCTGACCTTCTGTCCATGAACATTTTGGTTTCCCGACTCTAACTCAAACACGCTTCCGTTGATCGATTTAAAACTTAGTAGGGCACCACAAAAGCTAGGTTGCTTTCGAAATTGGCACCATTTGGAAAAGCAAGATGGCCACCATGGCCCCTACTTAAAATTCTGTTTTTAAACTCAAAGACGCATTGTCTGATCGATTTGAAACTTAATGGGATGGTAGGGCACCACCTAGACTAGGTTGCTTTCAAAATTGGTGCAACTTCAAAAAACAAGATTGCCGCCATGGCCCCCATCTTGAAATTCTGTTTCTGGGCTCTAACTCAGAGACACTTCAGCCGATCGATTTGAAACTTATCAGAGTGGTAGGGCACCACCATAGCTTGGTTGCTTTCAAAATTGGAGTCCCTCCACTTACCCATTTTGGGTATGCTCTCATCTGAAATGTTTTGATTTCCAGACTCTAACTTGAAGACATTTTGTTTGATCAGCTTGAATCTTAACAGGGTTATTGTACAACACTAGGGCTAGGTTGCTTTTGAAATTAGTGTTTGCAGTTTTTCCCATTTTGGGCACATGCTCATCTGAAATACTTTGGTTTCTGGACTCTAACTTGAAGACACTTTCTTCAATCAATTTGAAACTTAATAGGGTGACAGAACACCACTGGGACTAGGTGGCTTTTTAAATTGGTGTCTAATCGTTTACCCATTTCGGCATGCACACATCCATCCATATTGCATATTTTGCTTTCTGGACTCTAACTTGACACTTTCGCCAATTAAGTTGAAACCAGGGTTGTGGGACATCGCCTGGGCTAGGTTGTTTTCAAAATTGGTGTTCTACCGTTGATCTGGTTGTGCGCATGTCAGTCCATCTGGTTGTGTGTGTGTGTGTGTGTGTCTGTCAACATTTTTGCTTCCCGGTGTAAACTCTGCAAGTATACCCCCTTCATTTCATCCCTAATCCCGATTACTGGGGGACCTCCATACACAGGGGCAGATATACATCACACAAAGCTGTCTGAAGGGTAATTTTACTGTTAACATAGCATTTACATTCCTTTTATTGATATTCTAAACTCTGTGTTACTAATCACAAGGGGGGTAGATTCTGGGAGGAGGGGGTACATTCTGATGGTGTTCATTATCTACCACCCGGGGTGTACTTTGCAATAAAATAAAGCGGGGTATAATCTGGGGGCTTACAAGTTAGACTCTATTTAGAAGCAATTCCACTAATTGGTTTCAAACTTGACAGAGTTGAAGGACAGCATTATCTTGAAATTTCCAGCACAATTATCGTCTTGCATACATCTGGCACCCTATCCCAAATACCAGTGGTGCTTGAAGTTACTGAGCTGTTTTGGATGAATGCTCTCTCAAGGTCTTTCCAGGAAGTAATTAAAAGCAATAGCTTGAACAAGAAAGCATAACAAACAAAATACCAAGAAATCACAAAGAAGTGGTGAACCTTGAAAATTATTATCGTTGATATTTAATATATCATAATAAAAGCACTGATTAAATGAAATTTGTTAAGGATTTTTCCCATGAACAATAATTTGTCCATTGCATCAATGCATATTTAATTAAATCTACATAAAAAGCTAAGTGGAAATATTTCTTGATGACGTAAGTTACTCATCACTGAAAAATTTGTCATACACATGTAAAACTAGTAAAAGCTGTTCAGGTAGACTGATAAAGATACATGTATAATCCTTATTCGAAAATGGTCAGTGAGAATGCAGCAACGTTTACTATTTTTTGTCAAAATTAAATATGTCTAATGCACAAATTTTTTATGTTAAAAAAGCAAAAATACTTTAGAACTCCATTTTTGACCTGTAAGTATGTGTTAATAGTCTCAATGTATATTTTTGGAGTTTTATATGATTTCAGGACCCCAGTTTCACCTCAAGCGGGGCTCGAGGGGGTGAATTTGGTTGATCCTCTGAAATCCAAGGCCAAATCCAAGGGAGGCTCGGGGTGGGGTGGGGGTGGGGTGGGGGTGGGGGTGGGGAATTAGGATGTTTTTTTTGGAAGCCGAAGCCTTAGTTTCTTATTACCTCTCAATATATTTTGAAGTTCTAATCACAATAACAAAAGGTATATTCAGCAATAAGTGAAAATCTGACCCATTTAGAGTCATAGAATTGAGCTGAAAAGGCAAGAAGGGGACAAAAAGCCTCATAACTCGGTTTGAATAGTCCTGATAAATAATTTAATTATTTTTTTTTAGGATTTTAGACAATATTTTTGTAGATACACTGGAAAATACAAGAAATTCAACTTAATGGCCCCAGTTTGACCTGGGGGAGGGCCAATTTGATGTGATTTTTGGACTCCCAGGTCATAGTTTCATATTACCTGGTAAATATATTCCAAAGGTTTAAATCCAAAAATAACAGATATTTTATATTTCACAATTCTCTTCTGCCTGAATGCAGCATACGAAAGACACGTGATTTGTCTGATTTCAAGGTAACCTTCACATGCTGTTGTAACCTTGGAAACTATAAACCCAAGTTTCGTGCTTCAGTAACATACTGGACCTGCTTAAGATTCTAACTGTGAGTAGACAATATGTGTCCAAAAGGATCAATTTTAGCCTGTTTCTTCTACTTAATGACAATTAATCAGCTCTCAGTGGGTACACAATTTAGAGTACTGCTTTGTTCTCAAGGACTGGACGGTGTAACTCGGTAGGATAAGATACTGATGCTAAGGTATCTATCCTTATTAACTACAATCAGCAACAAAAGTCACTACACCTATCCCCAAGTTCCACTGAATTTAGAATTTTGTGTCCTAACAGCCGCCAGGCCATAAGTAAAGTCAAAAGACAGAACAGACTCAACTCCAGAGCCCCCAGTAAACATTAGAAATGTTTACAAAACGTTTTTAAAACCTATTTAATCCCTATCTTATGGTTTTCTAAATGTTTCCAAGTAAACGTTTACACTGTAATGTTTAAAAAACATTTCATAAACATTCTATATACAAACACTGTTACTGAAAACGCTTATTAAAAGTTTTTAAATAACTCAAGAAGCTAGGTTTGTCAGGAAAAGTTGTTTTAAACATTTGTAAAATAGCTGAAGAAATGAAGGTTATGCTGGAAAATTTTTTCAAACATTCATCATGAAATGGGTGAGAAACAGTAGATATAAAACGTATAAACAACTTTTTTGATCAGATGTTTTAAAAAAAGTTTTTTTAACCCATATTTACAGAATGCTTATTAAACCTTTACCTTCAAACATGTCCAAATAAAGATGGCGGTGAGCAATAATAGGGGATTTTAGAGGACTTTGTCAAAAATTGCGCCACATGCAATCCCTAAATATAAGAATTCAATGGGTTTACAATTTTTAAGCCACTATCTTACAATTTTAGACATAAAAATAATATTTTCATCAGTGAGTAACCTTAAAAAGATATTGAATTTGACCTCTGACCCCATTATTATTCAGACATTATTGTGTTCATCCGTAACATTTTTCTAACATTTGTCATTAAACGTTTAATAAAGGGTATAAATAAAATGTTTTAAAAGCATTCTATTATAAATGGTTTTCGTACCTATCATTTTTTAACCTTTGCCAAACGTTTCCTATCAAATGTTTGCAAACCCAAAAATATTTACTGGGTTTAAGTCTCTTTGGAATACATTTTCTTTTGCTTGGCTGTTTAGACTGTCCAAAAGTGAGAATTTTGACAAAAACACAGTTTCTCCCCGCTCAGGGAGTAACACAGCTTCATCTGTTGTGGAATCTATTTTCAGAACAGGTCTATTTCTAGGGAAAGTGTGATATTACAGTATGCAGTCAGCCATGTTTGTTGACTCAGAAGTAAGTCTGAAAAAACACGAGAGAAAACTAATGAAAATGTTTTTAGGTAGTTGTATACAGAACTAGAAAAAAAAGTATGACGCTGGGACGTTTGTTATGGAAATTATTGTGTATCGTAAAACTAATAGTATAACAGACATGTGGTTTAAACAAACTTGTTCATTTGCTGTTTAATTAATCAGTTACAAATGTAAAAAGAACGTTATAGATACCGGTTTTACATTTGGAATGAGTTTGTGTTAAAAGGAAATGAACCAGTTATTAAATTTATGAGACTTTTTGTACCACTAAAATGGTGACCAAAATTGAGAAGCCATTGCCTTTATTTGGGCAACACATGCTTCAAAATCATTGAAGATATGGTTTCACCACAGACCATCTCTGGACATACACTAAATTGTCTGGGAAAATGAT
Organism: Sabellastarte sp. h YS-2021; assembly: GCA_964017235.1. NCBI lineage: Eukaryota > Metazoa > Annelida > Polychaeta > Sabellida > Sabellidae > Sabellastarte > Sabellastarte sp. h YS-2021. The sequence continues at coordinate 90,192,394 of OZ024931.1, forward strand.
CCAAGGAGGTATTGGAGATGGCAAGTTCTTTGACAACATCTGGGAAGAACACTTGAAGCAAGACACTGAAACCATACTTGTTTGCCAATGCCTTCCCAAGATAATAGTTTCTTACATAGTATCTAATAGCGGAAGTAACTCTATAACAATGGACAGAAGAGCTTTGAAATCATCTTTGGGTTTCATGCCCATGTGTCTATAAAAGTTAAGAATAGAATAAAAGTATTATCTAGAAGTTTTGACTGAATTATTTTTATTTTTCACAAAATAGGATACAACTGTGTTGTTCTGCATTACATTACATTGTTATCAAAATAGTGAAAGTGAAAATACTCCTTAAAATCCTTAAAGACTTCTAAGAACACAGGACATGGTATAAATTGAAGAGAAAACAACAACAAACATGAGTCATCATTTGTAGACATGATTTTAAAAAGTGTGCACTTTTACCTTGATTGTATAATTGTAAGAACAAAAATCGAATATGGAACAAAAATCGAATATGGTTTGCACATTAGTAATTTACAAAACTACAGACACCAGTAAAAGAATGATAGAAAGGTATGAATACACAACATAAAGCGAATACTGCAATATATTGTCAAAGATGAGTCTCTTCTTAGACCCCAGCTACACATCCACGGATGCTCCGCCGGATCGCCCTAGGTTTCCCAATATGGAAAATTGTGAGTGATTTACGGATCATATTTTACATCCGTGAACTTGTCCGTAACATCAATATTGTTCTTGTGGCATCCGCCATGTATGCAACTTGTCCGCAAGGATGCTACAGAAAAATCAAACTGCTTGATTTTTCAGTAAATGCTTTGCGGACCTCATCTAATATGTAATTGATATCCGTAACTCATCTGTAAGTCATCCCTAACGTCCTTAAACCCATCCGGGATGTCCACGAATGTGACCTGTCTGCAAGGATGCTACGGAAAAATCAAACTGCTTTATTTTTCCGTAAATGCTTTGCGGACCTTATCTAATACGTAATTGATGTCCGTAACTCATCCGTAAGTCGTCCCTGATATCCATGACTCTTCTGCGCCAATAAAGGCTCAGAAAATTTCTACAGATCTCCCTGGAGGCTGTAAGTATGCCCCCAGATGTTAACAGACATTGCCGGAAACCCCAAGGACCAATAAGAATGATCCTGGGATAAGGTCCCAGAAATGAAACTTACAGGAACTTACGGGAAGACACTTTCTCATGGAGGAAAGTCTATATAAAGGGTACCTGGCTTGGCTCATACACATTTTGGATTTCGATGTGGATACATTGATTTTTGCAACTTTACAGCACATACTGTATATGTTTGAAGATATATTTTATTGGCATATTTAGTCAAAATTTTTGAGACTTTTTTTTGTTTTCTCTTTTGGAAAGGAAATTTGCTGAATATTTCTGTAAAATACCACCAAAAAAAGGCCAAAGAGGAGATGTAGTCAAGAGGGGGAGAGGATGTCCACATGAGGTGGACGAGTTGAGTTGTGTACCAGAGACTCAGCAGAGCCAGCAGGCAGCTAGGGTGGAGGTGGTGGTTCGAGTGGAGGATCCTCTGGTGATGTCGGATACAGAACAGAATGACATTGCTCTTGAGACACAGCAGGATTTGGATTCAAGTGATCAGGGCATTGCTGACACAAAGGACACACAGGCTGCTGGAGGGACACAGAAGGGCAAGGGCAAAGGCAAGGGCAAGTCAAGGACCAGGGAGAGAGGGGCCACATGTATCACAAGAGAAGGCTGACAAAAGGAGCAAGAAACCTGCTGTTCTCTTCAGTGCTGAGGAGGAGCAGAAATTAGTGGACTTTTGCGTAACAATGAAATTCTCTACAACAAGCGTTTAATGGACTACAAGGATAGGTCAAACAGGGAGGCTGGGTGGGCTAAGCTTTGTGAGGAGAACAACTTCGACAAAGATGCCTGCCAAAGATGGTTTCAGAGCCAGTGCACACTCTTCGGAAAGGTCACTCACATGATGTCGGGCCAGGGGGAATCATAGATGACAGAGAGGCAGAAATGGACCAGAGACAATTTTGACTTCCTGAGGGACTACATCATGCGCCATCTTACAGCAAAAAGTGAATTCAGGGCTCCCAGGAAGTCTGCTTCCTGAGGCAGTGCAGCAGGGTCCACAGCAAAGCATGCAGTCACAGCACCACATGCCAGTGATGTCAGCACCACAGCCCCGATGCAGCAGGAGCAGGCCATTTAACCACATCAGCCAATACAGCATTCCACACAGTCACAGCAGCCAATGCAACAGCATCAGCAGCAGCCAATACAAACACATACAGCCGATACAGCAGCCCATACAACAGCAGCATTATCAACAAACTGTCCAAAGTTCACAGCAGCAGCCCACGCAACAATAGAGTCAACAAACATCACAACAGCAAGCATCACAGAGTGCCACTTCTTCCCAGCAATGGGTTATGTCGCCACCAGTTACAGAAACAGACACCAGGAGGGAAAGCAGCTCACCACCAGTTACCAGTACACCAACTGGATTCACATTCTCACCACCACCAAATCCACCCTCAGCTGACAGCCAGTACTCCACCAACATAACAAACACATCACAAGATGTCAGCTTTGGGGCCACACGCCTCAGTCCCAGCAAGTTGACTAAACACCAACCACCCAACCAGTCCAACCAGTAGCCAGCCACCACCAGCCAACATATCAGCACTAGCTGATAATTTTTAAAGGCTCTTTTAAGGGCTGCCATATCTTCCCAAAACAATTATTTGAGCTATGTTGTTGTTATAAAATAAAAAAATGAACAAATAAATGAAATATAAAGTTCCACACACCAAACCAAAAACAAAAAAGAGGATAACAAAATAACCTAATAAAGCTACCAAAGTCGTAATATGTAAGAACCAATTAACTCCCCCAGCAAATACAGTAACTATGATTTCACTATTAGTTCACCCATCACCCAAGATGACGATCCAAAAGAAAAATTTTAAAAAGCCCCCACTCACACAGAGCAACTGATGTAATAGTTTGCAGTACATTTATTATCTAAGTTTATTTCTTGAGGTGGCGGGGGACACATTTTATTTCAGTCTTGATACCCTGGAGGAGGGCTTGCTTGATTGTCCATTGTTTTAAACCACTGTATATGAACCCTTTGATTTTATCACCACACAGTGGGGTGATACACATTTGTGTACACAAGCAGAAGAAAAGGAATGCAATGTTTGCCATTTCAATAATAGGTGTTTTCTTTTCATTATCTATGCATTGTTTGACCATTAACAAACTGTTTACATTTATAGAGTCACAGTATAACATTATTTATATTTTTAAAGTTTGTCCATTTGCCAGGGGACCTGCCCCTCATTCATGAAATAGTCCCTGAAAATATTCCTCTGTGTTTTTGCTGCCTCATGTGGAATATCATTGCCCTCTAGCAATATCAGGGCCTTGACCCTCTCCCCCCAATCATCCTGTTGACCTGTGGGGTATCTGATTTTTAGTAGGTTGTGCAGTACAAGGCAGGCTATGACCACTCCAGCCACTACCGGGGGCTCTCCTGCTGCATCGGCCTCTGAAAGATTTGGAAGCGGGACATTAGGATCCGAAAGGCGTTCTCTACAACCCTTCTTCCCCGGCTGAGCCTGTAGTTGAAGACTCTCTGGTCCAAGTTCATACTGCGTCTTGAGTAGGGCTTCATTAGTCAGAGCTTAAGGGGGAAAGCATCCTCCCCAAGGGTGAAATAGTTCACCTTTGGTCCATCATCCACTAGGGATTCACTCTCTGGGAAGCCGATGCTGCCATCCTCTATTTTGTGCCTCAAAGTGCTTGAAAATCTGAGCATCAGAACTTGACTCGGCTGCCCCACGTCCACCCAGACTAACTTGTAATCTCCATCCATCAGGGCCAGGTGTACAATAGAGTGGTAGCCCTTGTAGTTGTGGTAGAAGCTGCCACCCCATCATGGACATCTAATTGGGATGTGCTTTCCATCCAGGGCACCCAGGGAATGCAGGATGTTCCACCTCTGACAGAAATCGGACTCGACCTCCAACCAGTCTGCTGGGCTTGTGGGGCACATCATCACCTCATCTCGATAGACCCTGATTATGGCATTGCAGACCTCTGCCACAAATTTGTTGATGGTCGACCTGGCCACCCTAAGGCATACTGCAGGGTGAGATAGCTGTCTACACTGGCCAGGTGTCTGAGGGTGACTGCCAACTTGAGTCCTGGACTCAGGGGCTCTCTCATCCAGGTCCTCTCTCTCTGGAGCTCAGGAGTGAGTCTCTGCTCGAGCTCTTGAAAGATGTCAGGTGGCATCCAGATGAAGTTTCAGTATGCCATAGGGTCATCGAGCTCAAGCCTTGGCATCAGTCTGGTGTACTGACCCTCTTCTTTACGCTCTGCCTGGGTTAGCCATGGCCTGATCCAATATCTTCTGTGTCTTCGCTGTCTTTCTTGCAGACCCCATCTCCTTCTCAGCCTCTCTATCATAGCTGTAATGATGACTAACTGTCTCTCCATTTGTAAGAGTAACAGTTGAATTTATATTTCTGTCCTGTCTGTTTATGTTGGCATCAAAATTCTATCTGGCTAGTGGCCTGGCGATTACCTTTTTTAGCCATTGGGATCTCAGGTATCCAGTAGTCAATATCTTCCAGCAGGACACCTGCAATGTTATCATTAAACTCCCTTATTGATAAGCCGACATCCACGAGATCAATTATGGTCGCTAAACCCCATCCGCAAGTGTCTGCAAACCCCATCCGGGGTGTCCTTGGAACGCCCTGGGTCATCCTTATGTAATCCTGGCGTGTCCTGGAGTGTTTCTACTGCACTGCAGGTGGTCACTGATGTGTATCCGGGGGTGATCCACAAGCAATGAAAAGCTTGACTTTTGCAACTTCCCATTGCACTTTTGCAACTTCCCATTGTAACACATGGTATTGCATCAAGTGAGCCACAGGTTTTGCCCCAACTCCACATAAAAGCATGTATTGCCACATCTGTATGTCTGTGTAATATTCAAAACATTCAAACCATATTTTGGGCATATAAATGAATATCAAAGTGGGAGATGTCTTAAGGCTTTATAATTTTTTTAGTTTACTAAATTGTCCTGTTTTGATACTTAATTTTTTCATGCAGTTTCTTTCTCTTGGATGTTATTTTCGCTAATTAAACATTATTTGGACACTGATACTGCTCTGAAAGCATCCCAATTTGTGTACTACTGTACTATTTGTTTTACTACTGTACTATTTGTTTTACTACTGTACTATTTGTTTTACTACTGTACTATTTGTTTTACTACTTCTATATCTCATGGTATTGAAAACCTTTTTCCCCCCGGCTGTGGGGCACGGGCATCTCTGATGCTTTTTTTTATAGTCTTGAATTTTGTGTTGAAACATAATTATCTAGTCTTGAAAATGGAAAGTCTTTTTCCTTGTTAAAGGTTTTCTTACTGAGGCATTTTTTCCCAAGAAAAACTGTTTTTTTTTCAGTTAGCTTGTGTGTGTTAAGGATGTTGTATATATATTGAATACTATTTCAAAATTCATTATTTAAGTAAAATGATCACACATTCTCTGTACTAGAAACTTGAGTTTAAAAATGTCAAAAAATATATATATAATTTTTAATTGCTTCTGCCAACAGAGTATACAAATTTTTCGTATCTCATGACTCCTGTCTGAGGGATAAGAATACCATTTTGTCCAAATTTCAAGGGTCGGTCTGAAATTGTTCACTCTGATTTTGTCAGCAAAATGACAAACTGAATCGATTAATAAAATAAATATGTTTATTATACAATGACCCAAACACCTAAGTTGTATACTCAGTTTTTGTGCAATGGTCCAAATATTTCCATTTTTAACGAGATGGGAACACATCAATTTTTTGTTTCAATGATAATTTTTTTTCAACCAATATTTTTTTATCAACCAATATTTAGATCTAAGGTAGACTAGCCTAGATAAAAAGTCTCACTGTATATTCCTAAAACTTTAAGAAATTTCCTTCTTGTATATAACTTGGCCTAAAATTTGTAATACATCAGGATTGTGTGAATACTTATTGTTAAAGTACTGTAAATTCTATAAAGTATGATTATGTAGTTTCATTATCTTTCTGCTCCTGTGTATGTGTAAAATCATTATATTTTTGTGTATATTATACATAATGGATTTTTTTTAACTTTTAAAAAAGTACTGTATTGTAATTTAAAAAGAAATTTAATTGATATTACATTGATGTTTTCCATCTATGTATTTAGTTCTACACATTTGTTTTTTGATTTCTCTACATATCCTCTCTAAATAACCTTTTATTTTCCAGCGATAGAATATTCAGCATGCTGTGTTTGTCTTGTTGTCTTGTATCAAATCTGTACATAGTTTATGCTGTACATAAATGTTGTAATGTTGTTCACTCAAAATGCTCCAATTCTTTGTCCAGGGCAATACTTGTACAAGTCATATACTTATATATTTTGAATAATCTTAGTAAAAAAGCACAACTTTTGTTCATCCACTCATTTAAAGCTCAAAGTTTGATGTTTAATTCTATGAAAAAATTTATCTATCCTTCGCAAGAATGGGGACTGCTAAAATTTTCAAAACTTTTTCAAAATGTTAGGTGATCAAATTAAAATAATCTCAGCAAATTGTCAGGGTTTAAGAGATAGCTCAAAAAGGGCGGATGTTTTGAACTACCTGCAACAGAAAAAGCCAAATATTATATGTCTACAAGACACACATTTGATCTCTAAAGATATAAACAGCCTTAGATCTCTGTCAAAGTGTGAATGTCTTATAAGTGGCAAGAAGACAAATTCAAGAGGTGTTGCCATCTTATTTCAACACAATTTTGAATATAAGCTAATAGACCATGGATCTGATGATAATGGCAACTTTCTCTATGTGGACATAAATATAGGTTCAATCTCATTGCGAGTTATAAACTTATATGCTCCTAATACAGACACACCATCCTTTTTTCAAGATATCAGTAGTTTAATTGAAGAAAATACCTTGGATCACCTCCTATTGTGTGGAGATTTCAACTTAGTGTTGAGTCCTGAGATGGATAGCTCAAATTATGTCAGCATTAACAATCCAAGATCAAGAGAGGTTCTACTAGACACAATAAATTTGCATAACTTAAAAGATGCTTTTAGACACTTTCATCCTAATATGAGAAGATACACATGGCGTCGCAAAAATCCGATAAAACAAGCCCGCCTAGACTATTTCATTGTTTCTAATGCTTTTACTGACCTTCTTAGTCAATGCAACATTCTCCCAGGATATAGATCTGATCATTCAATTCTTGAGTTAAATATCGAAATCAGTAAATTTGAAAGAGGTAAGGGATTATGGAAGCTGAACTGTAATTTGCTTACAAATGCTGACTATGTGAATTTAGTCATGGATACCATCCAGGAAGTGAAATTACAGTATGCTGTTCCAGTTTACAGCTTAGATTTTCTTAATTCTACTTCTGATTTTGATTTATTTTTTACAATTGAAGAAGACCTCCTTCTTGAAATAATACTTTTTAAAATTAGAGCTAAAACTATAAAATTTGCATCAACACTGAGGAAAGCTGAAAGGTCATTAGAATTAGACCTAATTAATAAGATTGGCGCTTTTGAAAAAGATGAAGCTTTAAAAAATTCAACATTAGAAATTGATAATCTCAAGAAAAAATTACAAAGTCTAAGAGAATCAAAATTAAAAGGCAATTTTGTACGCTCACGGTTACAATGGCTGCAATTTGGTGAAAAGCCATCTCAATATTTTTGTTCCCTTGAGCATAAACACTATGTGGATAAAACTATCAGAAAGATTTGCTGTGATAATGGAGAAATAATAACAGAACAGAAAAAAATATTGCACCAAGTTAAGGAATAATATGTCAAATTATTCAAAAACAAAGATTCAGAGCTGGATACTACTAAACTTTCTGAAGTCATTGATCTATCCCAAATTAAAAAATTCACCCATTCTCAAGCATTGCAATTAGAAGGACCAGTTACTTTGACAGAACTGGGAAATGCATTAAAAAGTATGAAAAACAACAAAACGCCAGGCATAGATGGTTTTCCATCCGAATTTTTTAAGGTGTTCTGGTGTAAACTGAAATCTTTAATTTTAAAAGCTTTTAACTTATCCTACCAAAAGAAGACATTGTCAGTTACACTACGACAATCAATTATAAATTGCATACCAAAAGGAGATAAGCCAGGCATTTCCTAAAGAACTGGAGACTAGTGTTCTCAATTTTCCCAAGTGTTTGGAACCGGGTGGGTAGTGATTTTAGCGGGCGGGTACCCGGGTACTCGCTCCGATGGGCGATAATAGGTGATAATACAAAAAATCTCCATATTTACAAACTTTAAAACATATTTAAAACTCACACAAAACATGGAATCCAACCATTTGATATATTTCTTTCCTGTTAACCTTTTTATTTACTAAATGACAAATTAATGGTGTATATTAGGATTATATTATTTTTTGCTTCACTCGTTGGTGCATTCAAAACCCCAGGATGCGGAAAAATATGGTCAATAAAAAGAGGAAGACTTCTGTTCATTCAAAACACGGTTGTTTATTCTGTAAAAAAGGGGGTCACATGACCTATTAGTTATGGAAAAATAGCTCGAATGTAGTTTCGGAATTGCATGGTTTCGAAATTGCAGCCTTATATTTTTTTTCTTGTCGATAGGGCAATTTTATTGATTCAAGATCATAAAATACTGTGTGAAAACATTGTACTTTTATTTATTTAAATAATGCATGCCATTATATGGCCAATATACAGGAATTAATGTTGTCGGAATTATGTAACTGTTTTAACACACTGACGATTTTCAAAGCGTTCCGGCTTTTGACAATGCCTAAACAACCAAAATAAAAGACAAATAAAATACTATAAATGGTGTACTAGGATGAGAAAACAATATTCTTGTGCATTTTAATTGAATACTTTTATTTTTAGATGAATTAATGAAGTCAAGATATGTCTGTACTCGGTCAGCCAACGTGAGCGATATTGGCAGAAATAAGGCATAGATTCGGGTACTCGAGTATGTGATTTCAGATTCGGGTAAATATTCAGGGTTCGGGTACCCGGATATCTGGATACCCGTTGAGATCACTGCTGGAGACCAATTTCATTACTTTGTGTCTTGTACAAATTAATATCCACTGTTGTGGCAAATAGATTAAAAACAGTTCTTCATTATTTAATTTCGGAATCTCAGTGTGGTTTTATGCAAGGCCGATATATAGGTGAAGTAACAAGATTAATTTATGATATCATGAATTACACTGAAAAAAAACAAAATAGATGGATTGTTGATGCTGATAGACTTTGAGAAGGCCTTTGACTCAATATCATGGAGTTTTATGTTTAATGTTTTAGAAAAACTTGGTTTTGGTCAAGGATTCATAGAATGGATCAAAATTTTAAATAAAAATATAACTGCTTCAGTTATACAAGAAGGTGTAAAGTCTGAATTTTTTAAAATTGAAAGAGGCTGCAAGCAGGGTGATCCAATAGCTGCATATTTATTCATTTTATGTACTCAAATAATCACCTATATGATCACCCAAAACAAAGAAATAAAAGGATTAATCATTGCAAATCATAATATTAAACTCTGCCAATTTGCTGATGATACCACCCTTATATTAAATGGATCTGACCAATCCTTACAAGCTGCACTAAATACAATCGAAATTTTTGGCTCATTCTCGGGGTTGAAAATGAATATTACAAAAACTAAAGTGATATGGATCGGCAGGAAAAAGCATTCTAGAGATAAACTAAACGTAACCTCGAAATTAGAATGGGGAACAAACAGCTTTAAGCTACTAGGACTGCAGTTTTCAGTTGACTTGGAAAAAATCCCATCTATGAATTATACATGCGCCTTGGAAAAAGCAAGGAAACTCTTACTAAATTGGAACCAGCGAACTTTAACTCCTTTAGGTAAAATCACAGTAATAAAGACTTTTATTCTTTCACAGTTCATTCATCTCTTTTCAAATATTCCTTTACCAAACAGAGGTTTTATAAATACATTAAACGGAATGTTTTTTAGTTATATATGGAATAATAAGCCAGATAAAATAAAACGTTTATATATTATGCAGGATTACCAAGATGCTGGACTCAGAATGGTAAATTTAGATAACTTTATCCATGCTTTGAAACTATCTTGGATATACAGACTGTTTAGAGGTGGACAAAGTGCTTTTATCCCAGTTTTTGAACAATCCATATCTCCAACTGATAAGCTTCTTAAGTTTGGTTCAGATTGGCCAAAAATATTGATTAAAAGGACTGGAAATGTTTTTTGGAATGATGTTTTTCATTCCTATATAAAATTATGTGAGAAAACTAAAATTGAGAGTAATGATGATATTCTGGCATCTCCACTCTGGTACAATCCAATGATCTCATCAACTACACTTTTTTTCCAGATTGGTTTAAAAAAGGGATTATAACGGTGGGTGATATAGTGGATAATAATGGCTGTGTTCTATCTCAACAAGAGATTCAAAGAGCTTTTAATATCCAAAGAATCAATTTTTTAGATTACTATCGTTTAAAAATTGTAATCGATAAATTCATTAAGGAACATAAAACTAGAGACTCCTTTAATTTTTTGCAGCCATGTATTTTAAACTCCATAAGAATTATTCTATCCGGTGGCAAAGGCACAAAGTATTTTTATGAGAATTTAAATAAAAGACATCTTACCTTAATATTTAAGCCAAAATGGCATGATGATCTAAAAGTGGACTTAAAAGACGATATTTGGAGACAGTTATTCAGAATTTGCTTTAAAACTATACAAGATCCATATTTTAAATGGTTTCAGTACAGAATAATGCATAGAATACTCGGAACACAGATAATTCTTCATAAAATGGGTGTGGCAGACTCTAATAAATGCTTACTATGTAGATCCAGTGATTCTGCTACGTGAAAAGTCCGGCCGGACATTCTGTCCTAAGACTATGAAAACGTTTAGGACATTTTCGAAGAATTTAGGACAAAATTCTTATAAATCAAATTTTCATTCTACAGATTGCTAAAATTAAGCCATAAAAGTCAATGACTCTATAAGAATGGGAAATAAAGTAAAATTTACTGAACCATAATAAAAATATCATTTTAGTTAAAATGTAAAAATGTCTTTATGATGTTCAATGATGAGATCATGTATTAATTTACTAAAAATAAAATACAGTGAAATAATTGAATGCTGTTTTATTCAAAGCCAAAGTGACAAAGCAAGAGTACTTTAATTATTGTTGTAATGTTAGATTATTGGCATTTGGAAAATATACGTCTCTTCTTGTCTGCTTTCCATTGTTGGAGTGCCTTTTCAAATGGAAAGTCATCAATAGACATTTTGTATCCCTTTACTCTAATTAGATCCTCCTGTGTTTCCGGATTCAGTCTGTTTCTAGAGCTGGTGAGAATAGAGTTCTGTATACTAAAACCTCTTTCACACCCAGAAGTGTGGATTGGACATGTCAAGCCTAAGGCTGCCAACTTCAACAAGTTCGGATATTCATCCTGACAAAACTGATTGATCAAACACCACAAGTTCCTGGTATTGTCCCTTGGAAACTTTAAGGCTATGACTCGTGGTTTCAGTGCTTTCCACTCTGTAAGTGTATCTTTAGCATCAATCAAAGGTTCAGAAACTTTGGTATGATGTTGCTTTTCATGGCCTGATCCTTCAGTCCATGAGTGAGATTTTGGACAAGCAAAATGATTTGTTAAGATCTCAATGTCATCATTGCCCCATGTATCCAAGTCATCTCTGGATAAAAATGAAATTGGCCGCATACTCACAAACTGCCAAATGCTGATAAAACATCTGAACTAGGAAACCTTTCATTCAGGTTTGAAATAAGTTTTTCAAGAAACTTTCTCTTTGCAGCGGAAACATGAAGGTCTTGGCAACTTGCAATTTCATGTTCACCTTTGTACACTGTTTTTGTCTCATTCTCAACATCAAGAAGTGAGATGTGCTGACCAAATTCAGATTCAAAATTGCCAGGCTTTTCTTTCAACTCACCAAGAGACCTAAGACACTCAGCAATATTCACCTTCACCAAAGCAATATCCAGGTCATCCTTTTGGAAAAATAAACTTAGTTTTGTCACATGGGGTATGATATCCATCAAAATGTAGGTAAGTGCTAGAAATTTTTTCGTCATGATCTTTTTTTTCAGTCCAAGAGCTTTTGCATCTTTATGAGCAATTGCTGCTTGTGCAAGGTAAGTGAGCAAGGCATCAAGTGTACGATACACTGTTTCTAGAGCACCATAGAACGATAGCCACCGAACACTATGGACTTCTTTATACTTCAGTTGAGGTGAGTCTAGTATTTCCTGAATGTTTGCCATTTGATCTTGCTTGCAAGGTGAGTATTTGAAGTAGTAGTAAATAGATGTTATAACCTCCTGATAGTCTTTCATTGCTGGAACAGATTCTGCTGCTTGACTGGTACACAGTGCAAGTCTATGGGCAATGCAATGGACGTTTAAAAGGTGCGGATTTTTGCGCAACATCATTCCTGTGACACCCTTGCCCCGCCCTGTCATAACACTGGCTCCATCTGAACCTAGTCCCATAATCTTTTCAGGTGGTACACCACAAGATTGCAGCTCTCTGTATATTGCATTTGCAATCCCCTCACCAGTGCCATCTGATAATTTCACATTGGCCACAAATTCTGTTGATGTTTCAAATGAAGTAGGATTGAGAATTTGAGCATAAATTACCAACCTTTTGTTTACAGTAATGTAAGTAGACTCATCTGCAAGCACTGTAACAAATGGGGAACTTTGTAACTTTTCAAACAACTCCTCTTTCAAAACATTTGAAATGGAATGCAAGAATTCTAAGGCAGAGTATGAAGAATCATAAGCCATTTCATCAGACACTTTGAGATGTTTGATATCTGGTGCGTTGACTGCACGTAAAAGGTTTATTAATGACTTGAATTTGACCAGTGGCAACCCTTCTTTAGCCAGCCAGAAAGTCGATTTCAGTGCATCTATAATGGCTTTTTCTTCTTCACTGTTGGCTTTCTTCTGACATGAAGTCATTTCAGTTTGTAAACTTGCTGCTTTCAATGCCATCTGATGGTCACCAGTTTTTTGATGGTCATCTAATGTTGAAGTTCTGAAGTTACAATTTCCAGTAGTGAAAACATTCTTCCGTCCCCTCTCGATACCTAAAAAATATGCAAGTGTACTTAAAATCATGTACTTAACACCTTGATTTGACAGAGTATTTTTTTGTTAATTTTTCTGAACATACAATGTAACAAAACTACAAAATACACACCACCATTTGGCAGAGTAAATAATCAGAAAGGAGTCTGTAAATCTGGGCCAGTCAGAAGTTCATGTTGAGGTGTAAGGTTGATAGTTACTTGCTAATAAATGCCTGTGTATGATTCCTTGGACAACAAATATGCAGGTGTGACATAAAACATTCAATACTTTCAATACATAAACATCTCAGTCAACACCCAAATAGAACAAAATAATTTACACATTTATTTATTTGGATTTTAACGTCGCTTTCAACACATTGTATAGGTCATATCACGACAGGTAGTTTTATGGGCAGAGGAAACCAGTACATACAGTTGGCCAAGTTTCTGTACTGTAAACTGCTGACCAACGACAAGCAACTACCAACTTTCCCACTTGAGGTCGGGCCAGGAACCTAACCCCAATCTCAGAGGTGTAAATAATTTACACAAAAAGTGGACTTACATAGAGTACATGTCATCACATTTCCATCAAAGTTGAGCCATGGGTACAATCTCAGCCATTGCATTTGAAATTTTCTTGCTATTTTGCACTTATTTTTCTCTGTCTGCTCAGGAACAACATTATTATTAACTTCAGAACTATCTCCAGTCTCCTTTGATTCCTCAGGCTTATCTCCAGCAAAATAGTGTTTTAAAGTTCTCTGCTGTAAGTTGGAATGAGCCATGGTTCAAGGTATCTCTACAGTAGTGGTTAATACTGCAGCATTTATTGGGTTTATTAGCATGTTTAGTCACTTAGTGGAGGAGAAAGTTGTAAAATATTGCTAATTCTGTGATTCTGTTGCATTTTATACCGCTATCATAGCGTTTCTAACGTGCTATAATTAGAAATAAATTCCGTAGATCTCGCGAGATCTTAGGGTCTCGTGAGTTGTAACGTGACTTCAGTTCATATTTTGCAAGTAAAAAAGATGGCTAGACCTTTCTGCAATAAAAATCACGCAGATCTCGTGAGATTCTAGGGTCTCGTGACTTCAGTTCATATTTTGCAAGTAAAAAGACGGCTAGACCTTTCTGCAATAAAAATCATGTAGATCTCGCGAGATTTTAGGGTTTCGTGAGTTGTAATGGGACTTCGTGTTTTGTAAATAAAACGGTGGCTAGATCTTCTATTATCGTCCACGGATACGTCTCGGACAATATGTCCTAAGAGTTTATTTAAAATTCGGATTTTTGTTGCAAAATTCGGTCAATGACCGATGGCCGATGCGAATCTGAAACCCTGCAGATCCACATCAGAGGAAACTCTCCTTCATTTATTTTTTTCTTGCCCAAAAGCTAACCAATTATGGCATCAATTGGAAAATAGAATTTTCAATAAAACTGGATTTTACATTCAGTTCAGTCCTGAGGATGTTCTTTTGGGATACATCCATCATAATTCAAATTCTGCGGCAATAAATACATTAATAATGGTTATAAAATGCTATATATATACATACTCCAGGAAAGGCTTCAATATTAGTATTGATGGAGCACTTATCAAATGTAAAACTATATATGATGAGCAAAAGTTGCTTGCTTCTCTAGAATTCTAAAGTGATAAATTTCTAAAACAATGGCAACAAATGAAGAATGTATTTTGAAAAAAAAAAGTATTTTCAATGTATTATGGTATTGTAAATTAACCAGTTGTTTTCTTGATGTTTTAGTTTGTTATTTTTTTTGTCATGTAAATATATTTTGTTATTAAAAAAAAAAAAAAAAAAAAAAAAAAAAGCAACGAAAAGCGTCCCTAACGTCCTTGTGGCATCCTTATCATCCGCAGAGTTTTCTGTGATGCGTCCATAAATCACTCACTTGTCCAAAATTCCCCCTCCCCCAAACCCTCGATTTGCAGGAGATCCTTGTCAGTTTCCATACATGGCCTAAATCGGTGGGCTATCCTTGGATGTGTAACTGGCCTCTAAACTTTCATATTTTGTATAAGTGTTTCACAATATTACTAGAGTCTGTAGTAGTTATAGTAATTAAGACTTTAAAAAGGCTGCTAAACTTGTTTATAATTATCTGGATATATAACTGTGAACACACATTTTTTGATAATAATGCATAAAACAGAATGTTCAGTGGTTTATGATTGTTGTTTACATAAAATAATAAAACACACAATCAACATTTTGGCTAGGCTCCTTTCTTGCTCTGTTTTTTTTTTTTGTGTTTTGGTAGTACCGACAAGGTTCCACAATGTTTGGATTTGTATTGGATTAAGATGCATTTGACACAACATGGACAGCGTTTCTTATTTATTTATTTATTTTGAGTTTTATGTCGTTTTCAATACTGTACAGGTCATATCACGATGGGTAGTTGGAAGGGCAGAGATTATAAATGCTATACGTTTTAGTTGCTCGAGCTTTTACATTTATGAAATGTATAAATGTATAGTAAAAAGATCATCATAACTTTTCCAATTTTTTTCCAATTTCACATTTTGAAGATGCAGCAAAAATACATAGAGAACATTACAACATTGGTCCATTGTTGTCACAACAGAGGTCAAATCTAGAAATATGCAGCTTGACAGAGGTTAGAAAGGCAGCTACATTTGGTCCAATAACTTGGTCAAAGGGTGGCAAAAACTGCTGACCATAATTGACCAATAGCCAATGTTGGTCCAATGGTGTAATATGCTACAGAGTGTATAAGAGTACTCAGAGCAAACATACCTTCTCGGCTTCTCCAAGGTTCAACACCTCCAATACTGCTTTTGAACAAAATGCTAAAAAATCCTTTGAATTTTTTAGAAATTTTAATGTACCATTATAATTAAAGAATACAGTTAAAATCATGAGCAAAAGCTAAAACCTTTGTCCTAGGAATTTAACCCAGTTGATTTACATACAACTCGTGACCACGGCATCTCGTGACCAACAACTCGTACCCACAACTCATACACAAACATTTTATAAGAATAAACACTTGTACATGCAGCTCATAATATTTATGAAGAAATATGAGATCACCTAATTACGTAGGGTTTTCTAACAATATTTTATATTTAATAAATAGAAATGTTGCTTGAAGAGCAAGTATTTTATGTAAGAACGTCTATTCAGTTAGAGATCAAATACTTCATATTCTCATACTTCCGTGGGGGTTGCCTAGCAATATTATAAAATAAAATATGCAAATTAGAAAACGTGAGGTCAATGGAATTCCCAGAGGACTTCCTAGAAGTATTATAAATTTAAAAAACGTTAGGAAACAGATGTCCATGGATTTTCCTGTGTTTGTGTATGAGTGGATTTTCCTGTGTTTGTGTACGAGTTGTGGGTACGAGTTGTGGGTCACAAGCTGCCGTGATCACGACATGCTCGTATACCACCCAGTTAACATACTCTTCATCTTTTAAGTAGAGATTAAGTGCCACAAAAAGTCCTTGACTTAAATTTGGAAATCTTCCCTGTTTGGCGTAGTGTGATGAGTACCCATCTCATCACTGAAGTTAAGCAGCACTGGGCTTGGTTAGTACTTGGATGGGTGACCGTCTGAGTTCTAATCCAGGTATTAATGAATAGGTAAACTTAATTTTTAAACTGCGATTTCTCATTCATTTCTTTTGATTTTGATGCAGCAAAAAAAACGAGCAGAAGCTCTGTAAAAATACCTCTCTATTGATGTATATAATACATTTGTAGGTTTCAGAAATATCAAAGAAATATTGGCACCTGTTAATAGTACTAGTGCCAGAATCCTGTAAATGGGTGAAAATAAGAGATTTTAATTCAAAACTACATTAATACCTTGTACTGTGTGTGAAACTGCTATATAAACATTAATACAACATTTCCACTGATAATTATTAGGATATATGTAAATCCCAATTATGTTTTCTTGGTAAACTGTTTCTCCAAGCTATAAACGGTTCCGCTTTGTTTACAATATGCAGCCCTCAAAGATGGCCGCCGAGAAACTCGTGGTAAAATTATGACGGTATCCGAAATCTATGTAATACAGCTTACGAGATTTCCCGCAATTTATCGCAAACTATGTATTCCAATATGTGACGTCATCCCATTGTAAACATAATAATGGATATGCCAAAGGGTCAACTCTTAGATTTCTAATAGCACGTTCAAGATCTATCTTGTATAACAAGGTGTTTGGACCAAATAATAGTTTTCAAGCTACAACTCAGTTACTCAACAGTGAAAACCTCAAAGTAGCTATTGCTCAGGCATGCTATGACTTATGGGTCTACAATTTTACTATGTTATAGCTAACCCAAAAGTAGGTGAATGACATATTTAAACAAAATTCTCTAAATCCAATAGTTTTCGAGTTACAACTGATTTATTCAACAGTGAGAACCTCAAGTAGTTATTGCTCAGCTTTGCAATGCGCTTCAGGTCTTCAATTTATTATGTTATAACTGACTGAAAAGTAGGTGAATAACATATTTAGACAAAATACTGTAAATGCAATACTTTTCAAGTTACAACTGGTTTACTCAACAGTGAGAACCTCCAAGTAGCTATTGCTCACTTATGCTATGAACTACAATTTCACTATATTATAGCTGACCAAAAAGTAAGTGAATGCCGTATTTAAACAAAATTCTGTAAATCCAATAGTTTTCAAGTTACAAGCTACGTAGCGGAAAACAGATACAGGCTTCAAAAATGTTGTCCACAAACTCTCTATTAACTGCTCCTTACAGGGGATCTACCACACAGAGTACTACTTCAAGGGGACTTGACATTACAGATCAAAGAGAAAAGCAGGAGACTTTATAACAAAGAAAGGTATTTGTTCTCTGATGTTTCAGGATCACAAAATTTCACAGAATTTCCACCTTTTTCGCACCAAAACAAATAATAAATGCAAAAGAAAAAACACCAACAAATTTCAATAGTTTCTAATTAATCATTTATTTTCAACATAGAGTGGTCATTTGTTTTTTAAATTTTCAATATTAAAACAAGGGAACTAGTACTGAACACTCAGAAAGTCCACATAACTCGGTTGTTTTATTGTACGATTGCCCAGTAAAGATATGAACAATAATCCTTACAGTTGTCTAAAACATCACTCTTTCTACAACACATTTTCACTCTAAAAATCTCTTTTGTCTCTTTTTCTTTGTCCTCTCACAAAATGAATAACACATTATGTAACCGGAAAATTTTACTGGAATAGATCACCAGTTTTTCAAATATAAGTAATTCAAAAGAATAATATAGATAAAAACTTTCATTTGCAATTAATTATCATTGACAAAGCTTAAAAGCTAATATCATATTTATATATTAATGGTTTACATGTGTCAACGTTGTGAGTTTTATTTCACTTTTAATTGCCAAGGTCATATCAGGACAGGATCTTAGTGAATCTCACACGTCGCCATGATCTGGAGTTGAACCCATGATAACAGGTGTAAGAGTCAAGGAATTAAATGTCAAACCTGTTGACCACTAGGGCACTGAGACCTTTGGCTTACACTGAAAGACTTTCTACTTATCCTTGGATTATCTTTATACAAATCCCAGTCTCCAAGCATAAAGGAGGATGCACTGTATTGCACAGCTAGTACAGACTTACAAGAAAAGGAGAAACAGCTAGCTCTGTCAACACGTTTATCACAGAAATAATAATATACATATTAAATAAATATGTGCAATACCTGTAAACTACGAATAATTCCTACTATAAACATTTAATGGAGAACTATTTACAATTGTGTGAAGCTGTCCATATGTACAGTAATCACTCCTTTTTTTCACCACTCCATCGGAAGTCTGTTTGCAGTTAAATCTGCTCGTGATAAGATTCTTTATAATAAACAACTAATAAGGAGTAGTTTAACTACATGAACTGTGTTTTATGTTGTTTCTTAGTTACATTACGTCTGCCCCTTACTTTAGCCAAATTAGCTAAATTTTTAATAGCTGACAAAATATGATCCAGTGCTGTATTTAATACTATAAAACGGTGTGACATCATAATAGATTTGTAATACTATTTCACAAATATTTCAAATTCTGCAAAGAGTTCACCTGTGAAATTTTTCATTTTTTTTTTAACACAATGACCTATAAGGCAAATAATCTTTTCACCAATATAATCACAGTCCTTTGTTGTTTTTATACAAAATGTACTTCGCAACCTTTCAAGTGTAAACTTTTTCTACAGTTTTTTATAAAGAAGTAGTGGAGTTTTTATAACATTAACGACATTCCACAACAGTGGGTACATCATTGGGCCATGTGGACACTGATACCGAATGTAAAAATATTTTAATATCATTTGATATTGGATGGGAGGAGGGGGCCGGGGAATTGGGTAATACTGACCACCAAAGTGTCTAAATACAGGATACTAAAAGAATTTGGTTCTAGTGTATCCCCAACTGCAAACAGGAAGTGAAGTTTATCAAAAACATAGCAATTCTGATCAAAAATGCATTAAGTACTATAACTTTTTCCAGATTTTGGGTTTTATTTCAATATTCACAGTTGAAGTTTATAGTTATAAATAAAATGGTGATATAGCTATATAAATTTTTCTACATCAATATTGGCAATCCTGTTCCAAAACAATAAATATAGCAAACAAACAATGAGCCCACTATTCCACAAATATGCATTTAAAAACAACACGGCAATTGATGCACTTATTCTGGTGATTTAATTGGAATTGGATTATCCACCTATGTCCTAAGTCCTGGATACCACTGGTCACAGTAGAGCAATTCACAAACAAATTCATGAAAAGGAGCAGTTCACACCCAAGTCTTACGCCAGTGGAGCACCAGTGGATCTTCTACTTAACTATAGACCTTTCACAAACATACGTTCCAGAAATACAGCTACATGTGCAGTTTACAGTGCCTTGTAAATCTTCATCAAATTAACCATATAATATCCGTACCAGAGTCAAGAAGGCCTGTATTCACAGACAATCTACAAAACAAGGGTTATCATCTGCCGACACTCTAGAATCCGACATATAAACGGCCACATTATTAATACAGCCAAGTTCACAAACTGTCCAGTTGAAGTGTCTGTTTTATGTTCACACCCGAGCCTTATACCTCGCCAGGTGGAGCTCTTGTCTCAGTCTATCTGCATCTAACTGGCGGAAGTATTCATCATCTTCATCTCTGAATATCTGCTCCTGTATTGTCTCAATCTCCTGCTCAGTCTTCTTACGGAACTCTCGGTTCAATGAATTTAAAATCTGTAAACACATGGTTCACTCAGTTAAAAATCTGTAAAACACACAGTTCATTCAATTGAACATATATTACATAAACACGGTCTCTTTTAAAAAAATTTTTCCCTTGTATTGATTAAATCAAACCATGCATATTTCTGTGAATATGTTTCCGTCAAAAGCTTTGATCATAGCTAAACCTTTCCTTTCATCACTATACCTATTGTGAAGCCCTGCTAGTGAACAAACAATAACTTCTGAGCTTTCTCAGAGATATTTTCCCTCTTTTTATTTGAGATTTTGACTATATTATTCTTTCCTCTGGCCCCTTTACCTTGTTCTGAGCCTTGTTGGCAACAATTCTCTCCTCCCTCTCTTTGTTCAGTGCCTCTGCCAAAAGTGCAAACCTGTCCTTGTAACTGAAAACAAAGGTCAAGGGCAAATGCCATATAAAAATACACCATCCCTCTTGATAACTATGGTTATATAAAGAAAAACCTTCAGGTGAAATACATGTATTGGTATGATCTGGATTTGAACCCACAACCACAGGACATCAAAGCGGTTACCACTTGGTCTCTGTGTGGAATTATTTTCAAGGGAATATAATTACAACTTTTTGTAATATACAATTTACAGTTAACCAATCTGCAGTTGATTTAAAAGGGCTCTTTTACCATCTGCAAAATAGTTTCATACTCATAAATGTATCCAATTCA
The DNA here is from genome assembly GCA_964017235.1 of Sabellastarte sp. h YS-2021. NCBI lineage: Eukaryota > Metazoa > Annelida > Polychaeta > Sabellida > Sabellidae > Sabellastarte > Sabellastarte sp. h YS-2021. Next base: position 90,213,655 of record OZ024931.1, read on the forward strand.
ATAAACCAACTTTCTAAAGTTCTAAAAATATTCTCATTTTATACAAGTGCAAGCTTTCCCCATTTCATACAGGTAAAAAGTGTTCCCCCATTCTGTATGGACACAAGCTTTTCCCCATTTTAGAAGGATACAAATTCTCTATGGAAGTGAGCTCATCCCTCTGTTTCTGGGAACGTTCTTCCCGCTGATCACGGCTGTACTGACGTAAATCCCGGATCCTATCACGCTGAGTCTTCAGGCCCTCCTCAAATAGCTTCTTAAAGACCTGCAAATAGTTGGACATAGTAACCACCATGGTAAACTTATATCTGCATAACTACTTGAAGCTGTCTGGTATCTGAACTCTGTCATCATTACAACCCTTTGCATGTTTTGTTTTAATGATACTGATCCTTCAAAAAGGTGCTGTAAGAAAAATACCTCGCATCAATTAACTTGCATTAACTTATGTTACGCAGCTGGTTGATTTTAAATGTTTAGAGGTATTGCCAAACATGAATTTAATATAAAATAGGAAATATCAGCAATAGGCAAGCAATGACTGGACACTAGCAGAACAAATCCATAAAATCAAACAAAGTTTCACAAATACATTTTAAAGTTACTTAATGATTATGTACATAAAAATATAATGGCAAACTTTGGGGGTGACACCAGTGTCTACATCACTATTTAAACCCAAAGTGGACTGCAATATTATTTTGGGTCTCACCTTTCAACAGCATACCCACTATGACAGTTATTTAACAATGATAATACGAGCATTCAATTTCATCATGTAAAATAACATTTTTCTTAAAGAGCACATCATTAACGTCTGTACACCCCACACTGGCCCAATCTAATAGGCTCTGAGAAAATCTATTTTTACACTTAACAAAATGGTGGAAAAGCTTTCAAAATCAGTCCAAAACAGAGACAGTTCTGATCAACTGAACTGGAAATCTAATGTACATACTGTCAAATATCTACTGTTGTGAAAAAATTGAAGAATTTTCCAAAATAATGCCTGCTACACATCGTCTTGTGTTGTCATCGTATTAACAAGTTATGTGTTATGAGAGTTGCAACTTTATATCATTGGATAATATTTGGTGTTGAGATGATGTTTGTAGAAGTTTGATAATTAACTCGTTGACTGTCCAAGAGCGAAGATTGGTGCAAACATCTGAAATCTGGACTACGCAAAATGTTCAGGAATCATTAACATTACAAAGGATACTATTTTTGCCCATCCATAAAAACTTAGGTTGAGAATGTGGCAAAATTTTCCCAAAATATCTATGGATTATATGTTTTTGCCACATTTCCAGCAAAGTGAAGAGATTTTATGGTAGATTTCTCTATTTTACTGGGGTTTTGAAAATGTTGGTTTGATGATCAAACTAGATCGAAGTTCACTGGTTTGTAGAGATACCAAACAATAAACCAAAAATCAAAATGATTGCCGAGCACAATACATAATATTGTATCACATTGTTTTTGTGTGTACAAGCCTGAAACTGATTCCATAGAAACCCTGATGAACTTTGTGTCAGACATTTCACTCATAAGGATTCTGCTTCATAACAACCTAATGGTAAAGTGGCTAGAAGTAAAAGTATGAAGAACTAGATACAACAACACTGATGCATGCAAAATAATTACCATCTCCTCGCGGGTGCGTTTTTTGAGCATCTTGGACCTCATCCTGACGTGGAAGTCGTCGTAGTACTTCCTGATGCGGGCGTGCTGCTGACGCTTGTCCCTGATGGATGCCTTCACTGACTGCTGCTGTTTTCTGCGCTCATCTATCTCTCTCTGGAAGAAAACAAGACGTTTACACACACGCACACTTAACTCTTAATTAAATTTATTAAAAAGAGCACTCGTAGAATGCACACCTCCACCATTTCAAAGTGTTGTGTATAAAATTAGATTTAAACGTAACTGAACCCTTATTAGAATTGAACCATACTGGAATAGTAAACATCTATCACATGGTTTGTTCCCCCCCCCCCACCCCCCAGCATAATTCATCTTTATTCACCCTTTTTGCACAAATTTTAGCTTTATCCTGGGGAGATGGGAGGGTATGCAAGGGTGGACAACCCCCCATCAGGAGCTAACAACAGTCTTACAAAGCTTAAACAACATCTGTCACATGTTGTTCATAATGCAGAATTGTAGTCCGAATGACAACTTAGATCTAAACTGCCAATCGGATTATAATTCTGCATAATGTGGATTATTACTAAAGTAGACACTTGTAAATTTAGTAGAGTGAGCCTCTGTTCGTTTGACCACTTATCACTTATTCTGATAAAGTAAAAGGTTAGACTTTTAATAATATTTATCAGTACTTACCATTCTTTCATTGTGGCTGAGCCGGAGTTGGGGGGTGGGGGGGTGGTGGGGGAGAGGGAAAGCTTACACAACATCTGTCACATATTGTTCATAATGCAGAATTATAGTCCGAATGACAATTTAGATCTAAACTGGACCTGTGTTCATTTGATCAATTATTGCTTATTCTAATAAAATAAAAGGTTAGAGTTTTTATATAATATTTATCAGTACTTACCAATAAAAGGTTAGAGTTTTTATATTATATTTATCAGTACTTACCAATAAAAGGTTAGAGTTTTTATATAATATTTATCAGTACTTACCAATAAAAGGTTAGAGTTTTTATATAATATTTATCAGTACTTACCAATAAAAGGTTAGAGTTTTTATATAATATTTATCAGTACTTACCAATAAAAGGTTAGAGTTTTTATATTATATTTATCAGTACTTACCAATAAAAGGTTAGAGTTTTTATATAATATTTATCAGTACTTACCAATAAAAGGTTAGAGGTTTTTATATAATATTTATCAGTACTTACCATTCTTTCATTGTGGCTGAGCTCTTTCTTTGCTATGTCTGCTAAAAGCTTCTGCTTATATTCAGCTTCTTCAATCTGTGAAGAATATGACATAAATAGCATCTAATATGTAAACTGACTTCCAGTGCCCGATTACTTTTAACCTTGGATAATAAATAATATTCATGAACTGATACCCACAGTCAGCTGATGGCACATTTTAATTGCAAGCAAAATGTTATTGGGGAGAAATTGTAAAAAAAAATTGTACTTTAACCTTTTGTAAGTTAAATACTTGCCTTATCCTAACTATTGCTATATGTTGGTGAGAGCAAATATGAATGAACATCTGGAATATTTTTTAAAAAGATTCTTGTCAGTACCACTGCGCATATGCAGACTGCAGAAATCATTTGTTTTTTTTTTTAAACATAATTCCAAGAAAGGAAAAAACCAAGCTTCTGGCTGTCGCCATTTTATGGCAAATTGGGAATGGATTGAAAATTATCAAAACGTAATGTAAAGATGATAAAGACAAGAAACATTATTGTCTAAAATGACTGTTGACACTTGAATGTACAAAGCATTTTCACTTTCTCAGATTTGTCTTAATTTGCAATTTCACCTACTTTAGTGTGTACAATTGGAAAACAAAAATGACAGGATCAAAGAGAAATGGAAGGAGTACACATTTTACATATTGATAATCAACATTTTTTTCATTTCTTGACTTAAAAGTCCTTTTTTTCTTAACATCCTTGTATTTTAAGATGTTTTGAAATAATAAAAGGGATTAACACTTAAAATAGGTAGTTTAGTGTAAAAAGTGGGGAAATATAGCTTTGACAGAATGGAATGGAGTTTATAAAATTGAGTATTTGGATAACAGAACATTGGATAATAAAGGTTGTACTGCAACTTTGTAACAAATTTATCCCTTGCTGAATCATCTTTTGTTTGGCTTTAATGTTCTGGTTAGGTTTAAAATGACAGGTTTTCTAAACATCAAGCACAAAGGTAAAACTAGAGTCCAGTGGCTGGCTTTCACCCAACCACGGAGTCGAATCTTAGGACAGGACTGGGTGTTGAAATCTGTAAACTCTGTTTTATCGCCCGCATTTGGAAACCGCTTTCAGGGAAGTTTTCAGATTTGTGTTGCGAGATGGGTATTTGTAGTGACGTGATGTGAAAGGTTTACAAATATAAAGGGTCTGTAGATGCGCAGTTTTATAAGGCTGGTTTAAGATGAAAACCACCAGCATATTTACTGTCCACGGACTTGCATCATTAATATTAATGAGCAAACATGCGCAGTCACGGCAGTTCTTTGTGGGGTTTTTTTTACAAGGCTGGTTTAAGATGAAAACTACCAGCATATTTCCTGTTCACGGACTTGCAGTTTGTAATTTGATTTTGAAATAAGAAGACATATTTCAATTTTGAAGCGTGGATATATAGTACTGTATATGGATATTTTACAGAAGCAAATTGTAAGTATTTAAATAAAATATTCGTGTGTTGTTTCTACACTATTACGATAGCTACAATGAGCGATAATCGAGGATCAGAGGTTATGCTGTATTTTACGGATGAAGTATTTCGTCGTTTAGCAATCAGAATCAAGGACACAGAATATTAATGACTTTGGTGCTATGGCCGTGAGTTCTGTAGCTTAAAGTATTTGATCTTTGTTGAAATGTCCATTTTATAGAATATTGTCAGGAAATACCAGGGGAAATCCGTGACCTCATATCTTCTCATGAATATTAATGACTTGGGTGCTATCGCCGTGAGTTCTGTAGCTTATTGATCTTCTTCAAAACGTCCATTTTATAAAATATTGTCAGGAAATAAGATTAGCGAACTGGTTTATTTTGTAAATATACTGTAAAACGATTTGGAAGACAACTTCTTCCAAAATAAGAAACGGATTGACAGAAAAATAAAATCCCGTGATAACTTCTAGGACATGCAAAAGCGACTTCGGGTGGTTGAATGTAGAACTACAGAGTTTGAATATTTTCAGTGTCTCTGCCAGAGGTGTTCTCGATTCTGATTGGCTGAACAACAAATGTGTAGTACTACCGTGACGTCACTTCATTCATTAATTTCTTTGCGGTTTATTCGTTTGACAAATGAGAAATAGGCTGTGTATGCGCAGACAACAATTTTACATTAACAGTGACTGCGTGATAAACCAGCAGATCAATAAATTAATTGGGGTTTTAAGGTCTAGAAACCAGCAGACGAAACCGTTAAAAAAGACTCGTTCGAGTAGACCACTACAATGGGTAAAACAATAGTTTCTAGGACATACGGGACCTTATAGAAAGCCAGACGTAGTGCCAGACATGCTTTTTACTTCATAAAATATAACTTAATAAAAGCTCTAAAAATCTTCAAAATGGCAGAGTGTATAATATACACCTTAATGTACCGATATGTGAACAAATATTATGCAGAATTTGATATTTAAGGGCTTAAATGGCGAATTTAAAATCGCGGCCACGACTCAGTACATAACTCGAATCAAAGATTCGACTAAAAACAGGGTTTTACATTACTTTGAACAGCTTTGACAATTAATTAGAAGACAAAAGGTATCTCACATGCCGAGCCTGGTTTTTCTTGCTATAATATATTGGTAAGGATTAAGCACAGACAAGATGGTCTTACCTGTTTCTGAGCCCTATTTTTCTTGGCTTTGATGTACTGGTCAGTCTTGGACAAGATCTCCATCTGTTTGGCACTCTTCCTCCACATGTCATGTAAGGACTCGGACGAAATGTGCAGGAAGGGAAACTCTTCCAACAACCAAGGTAAGATCTCATTGTCATAAAATTTTACTGCAAAAGACAACAACAACAGCTTTTCCAAACAGAAGTTTAAATATTCAGATTACATTTACCAGCAGTAACTTAACTTTACTGAGGCTGTAACGAAGAGAAATGTGAGTCTAAAAGCGACATTTTACTATATAACCAATTGTTCAAACACAAATTGCTAACAAGCATTCAGTGACTGGTAAAAGGGGACACAGGACAAAGATTAGAAAAAAAGTTAACATCATAACAATTACTGTTCAGTGAACATGAAAGGGCTTAAAAATTCTTCAAATTTAGACCATAAATATTTCCACCAATCTCTATTATCATGAATTAGAATCGGCTGCATGGTATCATGTAGGAAATACTTCAGGCCTGTTACAATAGGTCATAAGTGGTTCATATTTCTTTATTGCTTTGCTTCATTTTAAATAAATAAACAAATGTCATGGAGGCATAAACAAAGGTATAAACAGGGCATAGGCTGTTGCATGAATATCAAAAGCCACTTTTTTTCCAGTTTGTTCTTGGTGAATGCAAGTGAATATGACTGAGGTTTGACCTCACCTTGACCTATAACAAAACTACTGAGGCCTCAATAGCTAATGGGTTTGATATTTAATAGTGCTGGATTTCAACCCAATTTTTCCATGTCTTAATCTCCCATACTGATGGCTAATGATCAATGCAGAATTGATAATTGACTTGATTTTTGTTATCGGAAAACACTTTCTGGGGGAGTATACATCACTTGGATAAGACTCTGTTGTTTTTGACATTTAGTATCCACCAAAAATAAACCCAATTCATGTTAGTATGTCAATATACATAAATAAAACAAAACCAAAATCATCTGGATATTTTGCCATTTATTTGAAAGTGAGGTTTCTGTCAAATAATGGAATACTGACACTTGTCAATGACCGACTGTGCGGTGTTAACTGTCACCTAAGATTAATGGAGTGCACAATGACTCAGTTCATCACTAGTATTTAATCACTTAGTTCTGTGATCATGTGACTAAACACAACTCATACCAACATGTCTAAATCATGGAGTAACGGTCTCTTAATATGACCGGAGGTAAAAACTCCACTTCTGATGGGGATCCAGCTCACCTTTATCCCTTCCTAATGCTGGGCTGGTGGTTGCACTTCTTTTTCTATTGCGACGAGCAGAGGGTGTTCTGTTGTGTGCTTTGGACTTGGGCAGCAGGACACTTCTCGTTGCTGGAATATTGTTTGAAACATTCTCACATTTTGCTAAAAGGGCATTTATACATAATCAAATTCCCAAAACATGTTGTTCAAGTAATCAGTAATAGCAACTTTTACCAACATGAAATACAGTAGTTTTGTAAATTTAATAAGTAAATTTGATGTTGTGGATGTTGAAGGTTCTGGCAACATATTCTGAATTGTAATGTAACCTATTTACACTGTATAATGCCTACCTGCATATTTTTTTCCAGGTCTGTACTTTGTTGTGGCAGGGGAACTCTTTGTCTTTTTTCTGTATTCTTTTCCCTGAAAATACAAATGATATGGATCTACATAACATTTAGAAATACATTTGAACCCATCACAACTTCAATGTGGGATCACACTGGGTGGATTTTAGTGCTGTAAAATCATTTAGAATTTTTTTGGGTTTCGATGTTTGGTATGTTTAATGAATAGCGCACTTTAACCTAACGGATTCAAAACTAGTAAAATGCAGCCACCTACCACAAAATGTTGTAGAGTAAGAAATCTAAAATTCGGCAGGAATCAAAAATTCGCCACCTCTAAAACCTTAGTTAATTTTATAAAGAAAATGATGTTTTTGTCCAAAAATTGGTATTTTTCAGTTCAAAAAGCCTTAATTTACTATACAGTCAACAAATCTCACCACAATTCATTTATTTTATTAGTATTTTCACATGTGGCGAATTTCAGATATGTGGCGAATTTTAGATTTCTTACTCTAACTGTGTTAAAATTATGGAAGAAAAAACAAACAAGCACAGTATCCATATATATTTGAGGATAATTACACCATATTCTTAATTGGGTGTATGTTTTACAGCTGAATAGAAAAAAAGTATCTTTTGCACCAGGTTGGTGATTTCTAAAGGTTATATGGAGTCCAAATTCCAATCATTTGTTTTTAATTTCATTTTTTGGGGGGCAGCTATCAAGTTATGTATTGAAATTCTATAAACAATGTCGCAGCACTGGTGAACTGCCTGTTAAGGTAACTATACGCTAGAGGATCACTTGAATTAAACTATTGACAATGTATTTTTTTTTATTAAAAAAGACTATGCACAGGATATTTAAGACTGGTGCTTGGGTTATCAATAGCATGAATCGATTCCTTGTGTCAAGAACATCACTTGGTAAAAATTCAAATGTGAGAGTGAGCAATGGAAATAAAAGATGAACACTCTTCAGTAGGGATAGGTCAGTAGCAAAAATGGGAGGTCGCCAACGTAAAACCTTTTCAACTCTGAAACTCTGCGCTTTAGAACATCCCCAAACCAACAGGTCACAGACAGGAAGTGAAGCTCATGAAACAAAAACATGGACATTTCCTGTCAACGAAATAAAAATCCCCAAATGCAAAAGAAAAAAAAAAAAAAAAGGGAGAAAAGTGTGTTATTCTTACAGTTTCTATTTTGTTTATTATATTTAAATTTTCTTTCATTATATGTGCTAACATGTGAGATGGAGGGGTATAAAGTGTCGTCACCAAGAAACTATTATAAAAGGCTGCAAATGCACAAAAATATGGGATAAAAGTTAGCAATTTTTTCAGACTTGGGGTTTGTTTTCAATATTCTAAGCTTTCCTTCCATTATACATGTTGGGGACTGAAGTGGAGTTTGTAAAATCTATTCACATTATTTCAGTAAAATGCTCTCGATACTAAAACATTGGGCTTGCCAACCCTCCGTACTGTTCAGACAAAAGTAAAAAAAAAATGTCTCTGGTTTATTTATGGATTTTGTGAATTTTTCTGATTACAACAATTTCCTGTTAGATATAGATAAGGTGTGTTACATCAGTTTGAACTTAGTTATTAGACCAACTTGGCTCATAAGGTCATAAGTGCATAGAGGGCCTGTATTACAGAGACCTTAACAGTATGACAATAAACTCACAATGTCCTTGCATTGAGTCTTTAGTTTTGACATCTGTTCTCTCATGCCTTCCTCATAGTCCATCAACTCCCGGTCATATACATCCTTCAAGAACTAGTAAAAAACATTTAAACTAGTCAACAAGCTTTACTAGAATTTTTTTACAACACTGCAAATAATCAAGTAGAAAACAGTATTCTTTACTTATTACCTCAACCAAGGAGGTTTTATTTTTGGCAGCATGTTTGTTTTTCTATTTGTCTGTTAGCACAATAACTACAAAAGTTTTGGATGGATTGTGACGAAATTATCAGGAAATGTAGACAATGTCACAATGCAATAATATTGATACTGGAGGTGTCGGGCCTTGGCAGAGGTGTGCACTCTCTGAGTGCTCTTGTTCTTTAATACAATTTATCCATTATTCTACTCTTTAAAACATGATTCATACCCTTCAACAAATTCTTTTGAAGGGTTCTACTGACCATCATAAAACATGAATTCTTATATCAAAACAAACTAGATTGGGCCAACTCGGCGCCAACATATCCCCAGACAGGTCATCACTCACGCCACAGGTTTTGATCGGGAATTTTTTAAAACATAATTACCCATTATTATATGAACTTCAGCACATCAATCTACTCTGTTTATATCTTCCCAAGGAAGATGGTGCATCCCCAGACGCCGAATACATAACTCAAATTATATTTTCAATCTTCCTGCAATGATAACTCTAAACCTATTTTCAAAGTATTTAAATGATTGATGATTGAATGTCCATTCTAAAATAATAATCCCAAAAGAGCATATCTGTTTCTATATTTGTTGACACATAAAATATTATTTTTAACTCAACTCATCACACTTTTCAATCTTCCTTCAAAGTATTTAAATGATTGATGATTCAATGTCCATTCTAAAATTCATAATCCCAAAAGCACATATCTGTTTCTATATTTGTTCACAAATAAAATATTATTTAAAAAACAAGAGGAGAGTGCCCGTGAACGGGCACTGTGTCAGCTGACTGAATGTTTTTGATTTGTGATGGTGATAATGAGAGGAAAGCATAATTATCAGGGAAAGGGCTGTACAGAAATACAGTAAATGGTAACTGAACAGCATGTTCGAAAGATATTCCGAAGCTGACAGAAGAAAACGACAAAAAAGTTGTGCCCTGCAAATGGTATTATGAAATAAAGTAACAAGGTAATTGTTTAAGGGTAAAAAGTAGGTTAAAATATTTAAAGAAATACTATAAATGCAATATCCTCGTTCCACCATGAAGAAGGGGTCCAAAGGTCAAATCTGACCATACCAAAAGATTCCCAGCCAAAGAATTTAGGATGGTTTACCATCCCAAACCTCTCGGACCAATAATAAGTGAGTTATAGGCACTTTTTAAGTTTGGCTATCCTTGTTTGACCTCGAAGGAGGGGGTCCAAGGTCAAATCCGACCACACAAAAAAATTCCCAGCCCATGATTTCCTGTAGCTTGTTTACCATCCCAAACTTGTAGGACCAATAATAAGCGAGTTCTAAGCAATTGTAAGTTTGGCTATCCTCAACTGCCCTTGAAGGAGGGGTCCCAGGTCAAATCTGACCACACCAAAAGAATCCCAGCCCATGATTTCCTATATGTTGGTTTACCATCCCAAACCTCCAAGACCAATAATACGCGAGTTATAAGTACTTTAAGTTTGGCTATCTTCGTTTGACCTGGAAGGAGGGGGTCCAAGGTCAAATCCGACCACACAAAAAAATTCCCAGCCCATGATTTCCTGTAGCTTGTTTACCATCCCAACTTGTAGGACCAATAATAAGCGAGTTCTAAGCAATTGTAAGTTTGGCTATCCTCAACTGCCCTTGAAGGAGGGGTCCCAGGTCAAATCCGACCACACCAAAAGATTCCCAGCCCATGATTTTCTATAGGTTGGTTTTCCATTCGAAACCTCTAGGACCAATAATAAATGAGTTATAAGCACTTTTAAGTTTGGCTATCCTCATTTGACCTTGAAGGAGGGGTCCAAGGTGAAATCCGACCACACCAAAAAATTCCCAGCTCATGATTTTCTATAGGTTGGTTTTCATTCCAACCTCTGGGACCAATAATAAGCGAGTTATAAGCACTTTTATTTTTGGCTATCCTCATTTGACCTTGAAGGAGGGTTCCAAGGTCAAATCGGACCATATTAACAGATTCCCAGCCCATGATTTCCTACAGGTTGGATACAATGATTTACTCAACAGTGAGAACCTGAAAGAAGCTATTGCTCAGCTATCCCATGACATAGAGGTCTGCAATTTCACTATGTTATAGCTGACCAAAACGTCTGTGAATAACATATTTAACAAAATACTCTAAATGTAATAATTTTCAAGTTACAACTGATTTACTCAACAGTGAGAACCTCAAAGTAACTATTACTCAGCTATGCAATGAGCTACATGTCTGAATTTTTGCTCTGTTATAGCTGACCTAAAAGTAGCTGAACAACATATTTAAGCAAAATACTGTAAATGCAATAGTTTTCAAGTTACAACTGATTTACTCAATAGTGAGAACCAGAAAATAGCTATTGCTCCGCTATGCCATGAGCTATAGGTCTGTAATTTCACTATGTTATAGCTAACCCAAAAGTAGGTGAACGATATATTTTAACAAAATACTCCAAATGCAATATTTTTCAAGTTATAGCTGATTTACTCAACAATCAGTGCCTGAGAATAGCTATTGCTCAGTTGTGCCATGAGCTACAGGTCTGTAATTTCACTATGTTATAGCTGACCCAAAAGTAGCTGAATAACATATTTGCACAAATTTCTGTAAAGGCAATAGTTTTCCAATTACAACTGATTTACTCAACAGTGAGAACTTCAAAGTAGCTATTACTCAGCTATGCAATGAGCCACAGGTCTGGAACTTCACTATGTTATAGCTGACCCCAAAATAGGTGAATAACATATTGCAACAAAATACTCTAAATGCAATAGTTTTCAAGTTATAAGTGATTTACTCAACAGTGACAACCTAAAAGTAGCTATTACTCAGCTATGCTATGAGCTACAGGTCTGAAATTTTACTATGTTATAGCTGACCCAAAAGTAGCTGAATAACATATTTATACTAAATTCTCTAAATGCAATAGTTTTCAAATTACAAGTGATTTACTCAACATTGAGAACTTCAAAGTAGCTATTACTCAGCTATGCAATGAGTCACGGGTCTGGAACTTCACTATGTTATAGCTGACCCCAAAATAGGTGAATAACATATTGAAACAAAATACTCTAAGTGCAATAATTTCCAAGTTATAAGCGATTTACTCAACAGTGATAACCTAAAAGTAGCTATTACTCAGCTATGCCATGAGCTACAGGTCTGAAATTTTACTATGTTATAGTTGACCCAAAAGTAGCTGAATAACATATTTATACTAAATTCTCTAAATGCAATACTTTTCCAATTACAACTGATTTTCTCAATAGTGAGAACCTCAAAGTAGTTATTACTAAGCTATGCAATGAGCTACAGGTCTGAAATTTCACTATGTTATAGCTGACCCAAAAGTAGGTGAACAACATATTAAAGCAAAATACTGTAAATGCAATAGTTTTCAAGTTACAACTGATTTACTCAATAGTGATGACCTAAAAGTAGCTATTACTCAGCTATGCCATGAGCTACAGGTCTGAAATTTTACTATGTTATAGCTGACCCAAAAGTAGGTGAACAACATATTTAAGCAAAATACTGTAAATGCAATAGTTTTCAAGTTACAACTGATTTACTCAATAGTGATGACGTAAAAGTAGCTATTACTCAGCTATGCCATGAGCTACAGGTCTGAAATTTTACTATGTTATAGCTGACCCAAAAGTAGCTGAATAACATATTTATACGAAATTCTCTAAATGCAATAGTTTTCCAATTACAACTGATTTACTCAATAGTGAGAACTTCAAAGTAGCTATTACTCAGCTATGCAATGAGCCACAGATCTGAAACTTCACTATGTTATAGCTGATCCCAAAATAGGTGAATAACATATTGAAACAAAATACTCTAAATGCAATAGTTTCCAAGTTATAAGCGATTTACTCAACAGTGATAACCTAAAAGTAGCTATTACTCAGCTATGCAATGAGTCACGGGTCTGGAACTTCACTATGTTATAGCTGATCCCAAAATAGGTGAATAACATATTGAAACAAAATACTCTAAATGCAATAATTTCCAAGTTATAAGCGATTTACTCAACAGTGATAACCTAAAAGTAGCTATTACTCAGCTATGCCATGAGCTACAGGTCTGAAATTTTACTATGTTATAGCTGACCCAAAAGTAGGTGAACAACATATTTAAGCAAAATATTGTAAATGCAATAGTTTTCAAGTTACAACTGATTTACTCAATAGTGATGACCTAAAAGTAGCTATTACTCAGCTATGCCATGAGCTACAGGTCTGAAATTTTACTATGTTATAGCTGACCCAAAAGTAGGTGAACAACATATTTAAGCAAAATACTGTAAATGCAATAGTTTTCAAGTTACAACTGATTTACTCAATAGTGATGACCTAAAAGTAGCTATTACTCAGCTATGCCATGAGCTACAGGTCTGAAATTTTACTATGTTATAGTTGACCCAAAAGTAGCTGAATAACATATTTATACTAAATTCTCTAAATGCAATACTTTTCCAATTACAACTGATTTACTCAATAGTGAGAACCTCAAAGTAGTTATTACTAAGCTATGCAATGAGCTACAGGTCTGAAATTTCACTATGTTATAGCTGACCCAAAAGTAGGTGAACAACATATTAAAGCAAAATACTGTAAATGCAATAGTTTTCAAGTTACAACTGATTTACTCAATAGTGATGACCTAAAAGTAGCTATTACTCAGCTATGCCATGAGCTACAGGTCTGAAATTTTACTATGTTATAGCTGACCCAAAAGTAGGTGAACAACATATTTAAGCAAAATACTGTAAATGCAATAGTTTTCAAGTTACAACTGATTTACTCAATAGTGATGACGTAAAAGTAGCTATTACTCAGCTATGCCATGAGCTACAGGTCTGAAATTTTACTATGTTATAGCTGACCCAAAAGTAGCTGAATAACATATTTATACGAAATTCTCTAAATGCAATAGTTTTCCAATTACAACTGATTTACTCAATAGTGAGAACTTCAAAGTAGCTATTACTCAGCTATGCAATGAGCCACAGATCTGAAACTTCACTATGTTATAGCTGATCCCAAAATAGGTGAATAACATATTGAAACAAAATACTCTAAATGCAATAGTTTCCAAGTTATAAGCGATTTACTCAACAGTGATAACCTAAAAGTAGCTATTACTCAGCTATGCAATGAGTCACGGGTCTGGAACTTCACTATGTTATAGCTGATCCCAAAATAGGTGAATAACATATTGAAACAAAATACTCTAAATGCAATAATTTCCAAGTTATAAGCGATTTACTCAACAGTGATAACCTAAAAGTAGCTATTACTCAGCTATGCCATGAGCTACAGGTCTGAAATTTTACTATGTTATAGCTGACCCAAAAGTAGGTGAACAACATATTTAAGCAAAATATTGTAAATGCAATAGTTTTCAAGTTACAACTGATTTACTCAATAGTGATGACCTAAAAGTAGCTATTACTCAGCTATGCCATGAGCTACAGGTCTGAAATTTTACTATGTTATAGTTGACCCAAAAGTAGCTGAATAACATATTTATACTAAATTCTCTAAATGCAATACTTTTCCAATTACAACTGATTTACTCAATAGTGAGAACCTCAAAGTAGTTATTACTAAGCTATGCAATGAGCTACAGGTCTGAAATTTCACTATGTTATAGCTGACCCAAAAGTAGGTCAACAACATATTAAAGCAAAATACTGTAAATGCAATAGTTTTCAAGTTACAACTGATTTACTCAATAGTGATGACCTAAAAGTAGCTATTACTCAGCTATGCCATGAGCTACAGGTCTGAAATTTTACTATGTTATAGCTGACCCAAAAGTAGGTGAACAACATATTTAAGCAAAATACTGTAAATGCAATAGTTTTCAAGTTACAACTGATTTACTCAATAGTGATGACGTAAAAGTAGCTATTACTCAGCTATGCCATGAGCTACAGGTCTGAAATTTTACTATGTTATAGCTGACCCAAAAGTAGCTGAATAACATATTTATACGAAATTCTCTAAATGCAATAGTTTTCCAATTACAACTGATTTACTCAATAGTGAGAACTTCAAAGTAGCTATTACTCAGCTATGCAATGAGCCACAGATCTGAAACTTCACTATGTTATAGCTGATCCCAAAATAGGTGAATAACATATTGAAACAAAATACTCTAAATGCAATAGTTTCCAAGTTATAAGCGATTTACTCAACAGTGATAACCTAAAAGTAGCTATTACTCAGCTATGCAATGAGTCACGGGTCTGGAACTTCACTATGTTATAGCTGATCCCAAAATAGGTGAATAACATATTGAAACAAAATACTCTAAATGCAATAATTTCCAAGTTATAAGCGATTTACTCAACAGTGATAACCTAAAAGTAGCTATTACTCAGCTATGCCATGAGCTACAGGTCTGAAATTTTACTATGTTATAGCTGACCCAAAAGTAGGTGAACAACATATTTAAGCAAAATATTGTAAATGCAATAGTTTTCAAGTTACAACTGATTTACTCAATAGTGATGACCTAAAAGTAGCTATTACTCAGCTATGCCATGAGCTACAGGTCTGAAATTTTACTATGTTATAGCTGACCCAAAAGTAGGTGAACAACATATTTAAGCAAAATACTGTAAATGCAATAGTTTTCAAGTTACAACTGATTTACTCAATAGTGATGACCTAAAAGTAGCTATTACTCAGCTATGCCATGAGCTACAGGTCTGAAATTTTACTATGTTATAGTTGACCCAAAAGTAGCTGAATAACATATTTATACTAAATTCTCTAAATGCAATACTTTTCCAATTACAACTGATTTACTCAATAGTGAGAACCTCAAAGTAGTTATTACTAAGCTATGCAATGAGCTACAGGTCTGAAATTTCACTATGTTATAGCTGACCCAAAAGTAGGTGAACAACATATTAAAGCAAAATACTGTAAATGCAATAGTTTTCAAGTTACAACTGATTTACTCAATAGTGATGACCTAAAAGTAGCTATTACTCAGCTATGCCATGAGCTACAGGTCTGAAATTTTACTATGTTATAGCTGACCCAAAAGTAGGTGAACAACATATTTAAGCAAAATACTGTAAATGCAATAGTTTTCAAGTTACAACTGATTTACTCAATAGTGATGACGTAAAAGTAGCTATTACTCAGCTATGCCATGAGCTACAGGTCTGAAATTTTACTATGTTATAGCTGACCCAAAAGTAGCTGAATAACATATTTATACGAAATTCTCTAAATGCAATAGTTTTCCAATTACAACTGATTTACTCAATAGTGAGAACTTCAAAGTAGCTATTACTCAGCTATGCAATGAGCCACAGATCTGAAACTTCACTATGTTATAGCTGATCCCAAAATAGGTGAATAACATATTGAAACAAAATACTCTAAATGCAATAGTTTCCAAGTTATAAGCGATTTACTCAACAGTGATAACCTAAAAGTAGCTATTACTCAGCTATGCAATGAGTCACGGGTCTGGAACTTCACTATGTTATAGCTGATCCCAAAATAGGTGAATAACATATTGAAACAAAATACTCTAAATGCAATAATTTCCAAGTTATAAGCGATTTACTCAACAGTGATAACCTAAAAGTAGCTATTACTCAGCTATGCCATGAGCTACAGGTCTGAAATTTTACTATGTTATAGCTGACCCAAAAGTAGGTGAACAACATATTTAAGCAAAATATTGTAAATGCAATAGTTTTCAAGTTACAACTGATTTACTCAATAGTGATGACCTAAAAGTAGCTATTACTCAGCTATGCCATGAGCTACAGGTCTGAAATTTTACTATGTTATAGTTGACCCAAAAGTAGCTGAATAACATATTTATACTAAATTCTCTAAATGCAATACTTTTCCAATTACAACTGATTTACTCAATAGTGAGAACCTCAAAGTAGTTATTACTAAGCTATGCAATGAGCTACAGGTCTGAAATTTCACTATGTTATAGCTGACCCAAAAGTAGGTCAACAACATATTAAAGCAAAATACTGTAAATGCAATAGTTTTCAAGTTACAACTGATTTACTCAATAGTGATGACCTAAAAGTAGCTATTACTCAGCTATGCCATGAGCTACAGGTCTGAAATTTTACTATGTTATAGCTGACCCAAAAGTAGGTGAACAACATATTTAAGCAAAATACTGTAAATGCAATAGTTTTCAAGTTACAACTGATTTACTCAATAGTGATGACGTAAAAGTAGCTATTACTCAGCTATGCCATGAGCTACAGGTCTGAAATTTTACTATGTTATAGCTGACCCAAAAGTAGCTGAATAACATATTTATACGAAATTCTCTAAATGCAATAGTTTTCCAATTACAACTGATTTACTCAATAGTGAGAACTTCAAAGTAGCTATTACTCAGCTATGCAATGAGCCACAGATCTGAAACTTCACTATGTTATAGCTGATCCCAAAATAGGTGAATAACATATTGAAACAAAATACTCTAAATGCAATAGTTTCCAAGTTATAAGCGATTTACTCAACAGTGATAACCTAAAAGTAGCTATTACTCAGCTATGCAATGAGTCACGGGTCTGGAACTTCACTATGTTATAGCTGATCCCAAAATAGGTGAATAACATATTGAAACAAAATACTCTAAATGCAATAATTTCCAAGTTATAAGCGATTTACTCAACAGTGATAACCTAAAAGTAGCTATTACTCAGCTATGCCATGAGCTACAGGTCTGAAATTTTACTATGTTATAGCTGACCCAAAAGTAGGTGAACAACATATTTAAGCAAAATATTGTAAATGCAATAGTTTTCAAGTTACAACTGATTTACTCAATAGTGATGACCTAAAAGTAGCTATTACTCAGCTATGCCATGAGCTACAGGTCTGAAATTTTACTATGTTATAGCTGACCCAAAAGTAGGTGAACAACATATTTAAGCAAAATACTGTAAATGCAATAGTTTTCAAGTTACAACTGATTTACTCAATAGTGATGACCTAAAAGTAGCTATTACTCAGCTATGCCATGAGCTACAGGTCTGAAATTTTACTATGTTATAGCTGACCCAAAAGTAGGTGAACAACATATTTAAGCAAAATACTGTAAATGCAATAGTTTTCAAGTTACAACTGATTTACTCAATAGTGATGACCTAAAAGTAGCTATTACTCAGCTATGCCATGAGCTACAGGTCTGAAATTTTACTATGTTATAGTTGACCCAAAAGTAGCTGAATAACATATTTATACTAAATTCTCTAAATGCAATACTTTTCCAATTACAACTGATTTACTCAATAGTGAGAACCTCAAAGTAGTTATTACTAAGCTATGCAATGAGCTACAGGTCTGAAATTTCACTATGTTATAGCTGACCCAAAAGTAGGTGAACAACATATTAAAGCAAAATACTGTAAATGCAATAGTTTTCAAGTTACAACTGATTTACTCAATAGTGATGACCTAAAAGTAGCTATTACTCAGCTATGCCATGAGCTACAGGTCTGAAATTTTACTATGTTATAGCTGACCCAAAAGTAGGTGAACAACATATTTAAGCAAAATACTGTAAATGCAATAGTTTTCAAGTTACAACTGATTTACTCAATAGTGATGACGTAAAAGTAGCTATTACTCAGCTATGCCATGAGCTACAGGTCTGAAATTTTACTATGTTATAGCTGACCCAAAAGTAGCTGAATAACATATTTATACGAAATTCTCTAAATGCAATAGTTTTCCAATTACAACTGATTTACGCAATAGTGAGAACTTCAAAGTAGCTATTACTCAGCTATGCAATGAGCCACAGATCTGAAACTTCACTATGTTATAGCTGATCCCAAAATAGGTGAATAACATATTGAAACAAAATACTCTAAATGCAATAGTTTCCAAGTTATAAGCGATTTACTCAACAGTGATAACCTAAAAGTAGCTATTACTCAGCTATGCAATGAGTCACGGGTCTGGAACTTCACTATGTTATAGCTGATCCCAAAATAGGTGAATAACATATTGAAACAAAATACTCTAAATGCAATAATTTCCAAGTTATAAGCGATTTACTCAACAGTGATAACCTAAAAGTAGCTATTACTCAGCTATGCCATGAGCTACAGGTCTGAAATTTTACTATGTTATAGCTGACCCAAAAGTAGGTGAACAACATATTTAAGCAAAATATTGTAAATGCAATAGTTTTCAAGTTACAACTGATTTACTCAATAGTGATGACCTAAAAGTAGCTATTACTCAGCTATGCCATGAGCTACAGGTCTGAAATTTTACTATGTTATAGCTGACCCAAAAGTAGGTGAACAACATATTTAAGCAAAATACTGTAAATGCAATAGTTTTCAAGTTACAACTGATTTACTCAATAGTGATGACCTAAAAGTAGCTATTACTCAGCTATGCCATGAGCTACAGGTCTGAAATTTTACTATGTTATAGTTGACCCAAAAGTAGCTGAATAACATATTTATACTAAATTCTCTAAATGCAATACTTTTCCAATTACAACTGATTTACTCAATAGTGAGAACCTCAAAGTAGTTATTACTAAGCTATGCAATGAGCTACAGGTCTGAAATTTCACTATGTTATAGCTGACCCAAAAGTAGGTGAACAACATATTTAAGCAAAATACTGTAAATGCAATAGTTTTCAAGTTACAACTGATTTACTCAATAGTGATGACCTAAAAGTAGCTATTACTCAGCTATGCCATGAGCTACAGGTCTGAAATTTTACTATGTTATAGCTGACCCAAAAGTAGGTGAACAACATATTTAAGCAAAATATTGTAAATGCAATAGTTTTCAAGTTACAACTGATTTACTCAATAGTGATGACCTAAAAGTAGCTATTACTCAGCTATGCCATGAGCTACAGGTCTGAAATTTTACTATGTTATAGTTGACCCAAAAGTAGCTGAATAACATATTTATACTAAATTCTCTAAATGCAATACTTTTCCAATTACAACTGATTTACTCAATAGTGAGAACCTCAAAGTAGTTATTACTAAGCTATGCCATGAGCTACAGGTCTGAAATTTTACTATGTTATAGCTGACCCAAAAGTAGGTGAACAACATATTTAAGCAAAATACTGTAAATGCAATAGTTTTCAAGTTACAACTGATTTACTCAATAGTGATGACGTAAAAGTAGCTATTACTCAGCTATGCCATGAGCTACAGGTCTGAAATTTTACTATGTTATAGCTGACCCAAAAGTAGCTGAATAACATATTTATACGAAATTCTCTAAATGCAATAGTTTTCCAATTACAACTGATTTACTCAATAGTGAGAACTTCAAAGTAGCTATTACTCAGCTATGCAATGAGCCACAGATCTGAAACTTCACTATGTTATAGCTGATCCCAAAATAGGTGAATAACATATTGAAACAAAATACTCTAAATGCAATAGTTTCCAAGTTATAAGCGATTTACTCAACAGTGATAACCTAAAAGTAGCTATTACTCAGCTATGCAATGTGTCACGGGTCTGGAACTTCACTATGTTATAGCTGACCCAAAAGTAGGTGAACAACATATTTAAGCAAAATATTGTAAATGCAATAGTTTTCAAGTTACAACTGATTTACTCAATAGTGATGACCTAAAAGTAGCTATTACTCAGCTATGCCATGAGCTACAGGTCTGAAATTTTACTATGTTATAGCTGACCCAAAAGTAGGTGAACAACATATTTAAGCAAAATACTGTAAATGCAATAGTTTTCAAGTTACAACTGATTTACTCAATAGTGATGACCTAAAAGTAGCTATTACTCAGCTATGCCATGAGCTACAGGTCTGAAATTTTACTATGTTATAGTTGACCCAAAAGTAGCTGAATAACATATTTATACTAAATTCTCTAAATGCAATACTTTTCCAATTACAACTGATTTACTCAATAGTGGGAACCTCAAAGTAGTTATTACTAAGCTATGCAATGAGCTACAGGTCTGAAATTTCACTATGTTATAGCTGACCCAAAAGTAGGTGAACAACATATTAAAGCAAAATACTGTAAATGCAATAGTTTTCAAGTTACAACTGATTTACTCAATAGTGATGACCTAAAAGTA
Source organism: Sabellastarte sp. h YS-2021 (assembly GCA_964017235.1). NCBI lineage: Eukaryota > Metazoa > Annelida > Polychaeta > Sabellida > Sabellidae > Sabellastarte > Sabellastarte sp. h YS-2021. Next base: position 90,234,798 of record OZ024931.1, read on the forward strand.
GCTATTACTCAGCTATGCCATGAGCTACAGGTCTGAAATTTTACTATGTTATAGCTGACCCAAAAGTAGGTGAACAACATATTTGAGCAAAATACTGTAAATGCAATAGTTTTCAAGTTACAACTGATTTACTCAATAGTGATGACGTAAAAGTAGCTATTACTCAGCTATGCCATGAGCTACAGGTCTGAAATTTTACTATGTTATAGCTGACCCAAAAGTAGCTGAATAACATATTTATACGAAATTCTCTAAATGCAATAGTTTTCCAATTACAACTGATTTACTCAATAGTGAGAACTTCAAAGTAGCTATTACTCAGCTATGCAATGAGCCACAGATCTGAAACTTCACTATGTTATAGCTGATCCCAAAATAGGTGAATAACATATTGAAACAAAATACTCTAAATGCAATAGTTTCCAAGTTATAAGCGATTTACTCAACAGTGATAACCTAAAAGTAGCTATTACTCAGCTATGCAATGAGTCACGGGTCTGGAACTTCACTATGTTATAGATGATCCCAAAATAGGTGAATAACATATTGAAACAAAATACTCTAAATGCAATAATTTCCAAGTTATAAGCGATTTACTCAACAGTGATAACCTAAAAGTAGCTATTACTCAGCTATGCCATGAGCTACAGGTCTGAAATTTTACTATGTTATAGCTGACCCAAAAGTAGGTGAACAACATATTTAAGCAAAATATTGTAAATGCAATAGTTTTCAAGTTACAACTGATTTACTCAATAGTGATGACCTAAAAGTAGCTATTACTCAGCTATGCCATGAGCTACAGGTCTGAAATTTTACTATGTTATAGCTGACCCAAAAGTAGGTGAACAACATATTTAAGCAAAATACTGTAAATGCAATAGTTTTCAAGTTACAACTGATTTACTCAATAGTGATGACCTAAAAGTAGCTATTACTCAGCTATGCCATGAGCTACAGGTCTGAAATTTTACTATGTTATAGTTGACCCAAAAGTAGCTGAATAACATATTTATACTAAATTCTCTAAATGCAATACTTTTCCAATTACAACTGATTTACTCAATAGTGAGAACCTCAAAGTAGTTATTACTAAGCTATGCAATGAGCTACAGGTCTGAAATTTCACTATGTTATAGCTGACCCAAAAGTAGGTGAACAACATATTAAAGCAAAATATTGTAAATGCAATAGTTTTCAAGTTACAACTGATTTACTCAATAGTGATGACCTAAAAGTAGCTATTACTCAGCTATGCCATGAGCTACAGGTCTGAAATTTTACTATGTTATAGCTGACCCAAAAGTAGGTGAACAACATATTTAAGCAAAATATTGTAAATGCAATAGTTTTCAAGTTACAACTGATTTACTCAATAGTGATGACCTAAAAGTAGCTATTACTCAGCTATGCCATGAGCTACAGGTCTGAAATTTTACTATGTTATAGTTGACCCAAAAGTAGCTGAATAACATATTTATACTAAATTCTCTAAATGCAATACTTTTCCAATTACAACTGATTTACTCAATAGTGAGAACCTCAAAGTAGTTATTACTCAGCTATGCCATGAGCTACAGGTCTGAAATTTTACTATGTTATAGCTGACCCAAAAGTAGGTGAACAACATATTTAAGCAAAATACTGTAAATGCAATAGTTTTCAAGTTACAACTGATTTACTCAATAGTGATGACGTAAAAGTAGCTATTACTCAGCTATGCCATGAGGTACAGGTCTGAAATTTTACTATGTTATAGCTGACCCAAAAGTAGCTGAATAACATATTTATACGAAATTCTCTAAATGCAATAGTTTTCCAATTACAACTGATTTACTCAATAGTGAGAACTTCAAAGTAGCTATTACTCAGCTATGCAATGAGCCACAGATCTGAAACTTCACTATGTTATAGCTGATCCCAAAATAGGTGAATAACATATTGAAACAAAATACTCTAAATGCAATAGTTTCCAAGTTATAAGCGATTTACTCAACAGTGATAACCTAAAAGTAGCTATTACTCAGCTATGCAATGAGTCACGGGTCTGGAACTTCACTATGTTATAGCTGATCCCAAAATAGGTGAATAACATATTGAAACAAAATACTCTAAATGCAATAATTTCCAAGTTATAAGCGATTTACTCAACAGTGATAACCTAAAAGTAGCTATTACTCAGCTATGCCATGAGCTACAGGTCTGAAATTTTACTATGTTATAGCTGACCCAAAAGTAGGTGAACAACATATTTAAGCAAAATATTGTAAATGCAATAGTTTTCAAGTTACAACTGATTTACTCAATAGTGATGACCTAAAAGTAGCTATTACTCAGCTATGCCATGAGCTACAGGTCTGAAATTTTACTATGTTATAGCTGACCCAAAAGTAGGTGAACAACATATTTAAGCAAAATATTGTAAATGCAATAGTTTACAAGTTACAACTGATTTACTCAATAGTGATGACCTAAAAGTAGCTATTACTCAGCTATGCCATGAGCTACAGGTCTGAAATTTTACTATGTTATAGTTGACCCAAAAGTAGCTGAATAACATATTTATACTAAATTCTCTAAATGCAATACTTTTCCAATTACAACTGATTTACTCAATAGTGAGAACCTCAAAGTAGTTATTACTAAGCTATGCCATGAGCTACAGGTCTGAAATTTTACTATGTTATAGCTGACCCAAAAGTAGGTGAACAACATATTTAAGCAAAATACTCTAAATGCAATAATTTCCAAGTTATAAGCGATTTACTCAACAGTGATAACCTAAAAGTAGTTATTACTAAGCTATGCCATGAGCTACAGGTCTGAAATTTTACTATGTTATAGCTGACCCAAAAGTAGGTGAACAACATATTTAAGCAAAATACTGTAAATGCAATAGTTTTCAAGTTACAACTGATTTACTCAATAGTGATGACGTAAAAGTAGCTATTACTCAGCTATGCCATGAGCTACAGGTCTGAAATTTTACTATGTTATAGCTGACCCAAAAGTAGCTGAATAACATATTTATACGAAATACTCTAAATGCAATAGTTTCCAAGTTATAAGCGATTTACTCAACAGTGATAACCTAAAAGTAGCTATTACTCAGCTATGCAATGAGTCACGGGTCTGGAACTTCACTATGTTATAGCTGATCCCAAAATAGGTGAATAACATATTGAAACAAAATACTCTAAATGCAATAATTTCCAAGTTATAAGCGATTTACTCAACAGTGATAACCTAAAAGTAGCTATTACTCAGCTATGCCATGAGCTACAGGTCTGAAATTTTACTATGTTATAGCTGACCCAAAAGTAGGTGAACAACATATTTAAGCAAAATATTGTAAATGCAATAGTTTTCAAGTTACAACTGATTTACTCAATAGTGATGACCTAAAAGTAGCTATTACTCAGCTATGCCATGAGCTACAGGTCTGAAATTTTACTATGTTATAGCTGACCCAAAAGTAGGTGAACAACATATTTAAGCAAAATACTGTAAATGCAATAGTTTTCAAGTTACAACTGATTTACTCAATAGTGATGACCTAAAAGTAGCTATTACTCAGCTATGCCATGAGCTACAGGTCTGAAATTTTACTATGTTATAGTTGACCCAAAAGTAGCTGAATAACATATTTATACTAAATTCTCTAAATGCAATACTTTTCCAATTACAACTGATTTACTCAATATTGAGAACCTCAAAGTAGTTATTACTAAGCTATGCAATGAGCTACAGGTCTGAAATTTCACTATGTTATAGCTGACCCAAAAGTAGGTGAACAACATATTAAAGCAAAATACTGTAAATGCAATAGTTTTCAAGTTACAACTGATTTACTCAATAGTGATGACCTAAAAGTAGCTATTACTCAGCTATGCCATGAGCTACAGGTCTGAAATTTTACTATGTTATAGCTGACCCAAAAGTAGGTGAACAACATATTTAAGCAAAATACTGTAAATGCAATAGTTTTCAAGTTACAACTGATTTACTCAATAGTGATGACGTAAAAGTAGCTATTACTCAGCTATGCCATGAGCTACAGGTCTGAAATTTTACTATGTTATAGCTGACCCAAAAGTAGCTGAATAACATATTTATACGAAGTTCTCTAAATGCAATAGTTTTCCAATTACAACTGATTTACTCAATGGTGAGAACTTCAAAGTAGCTATTACTCAGCTATGCAATGAGCCACAGATCTGAAACTTCACTATGTTATAGCTGATCCCAAAATAGGTGAATAACATATGAAATAAAATACTCTAAATGCAATAGTTTCCAAGTTATAAGCGATTTACTCAACAGTGATAACCTAAAAGTAGCTATTACTCAGCTATGCAATGAGTCACGGGTCTGGAACTTCACTATGTTATAGCTGATCCCAAAATAGGTGAATAACATATTGAAACAAAATACTCTAAATGCAATAATTTCCAAGTTATAAGCGATTTACTCAACAGTGATAACCTAAAAGTAGCTATTACTCAGCTATGCCATGAGCTACAGGTCTGAAATTTTACTATGTTATAGCTGACCCAAAAGTAGGTGAACAACATATTTAAGCAAAATATTGTAAATGCAATAGTTTTCAAGTTACAACTGATTTACTCAATAGTGATGACCTAAAAGTAGCTATTACTCAGCTATGCCATGAGCTACAGGTCTGAAATTTTACTATGTTATAGCTGACCCAAAAGTAGGTGAACAACATATTTAAGCAAAATACTGTAAATGCAATAGTTTTCAAGTTACAACTGATTTACTCAATAGTGATGACGTAAAAGTAGCTATTACTCAGCTATGCCATGAGCTACAGGTCTGAAATTTTACTATGTTATAGCTGACCCAAAAGTAGCTGAATAACATATTTATACGAAATTCTCTAAATGCAATAGTTTTCCAATTACAACTGATTTACTCAATAGTGAGAACTTCAAAGTAGCTATTACTCAGCTATGCAATGAGCCACAGATCTGAAACTTCACTATGTTATAGCTGATCCCAAAATAGGTGAATAACATATTGAAACAAAATACTCTAAATGCAATAGTTTCCAAGTTATAAGCGATTTACTCAACAGTGATAACCTAAAAGTAGCTATTACTCAGCTATGCCATGAGCTACAGGTCTGAAATTTTACTATGTTATAGCTGACCCAAAAGTAGGTGAACAACATATTTAAGCAAAATATTGTAAATGCAATAGTTTTCAAGTTACAACTGATTTACTCAATAGTGATGACCTAAAAGTAGCTATTACTCAGCTATGCCATGAGCTACAGGTCTGAAATTTTACTATGTTATAGCTGACCCAAAAGTAGGTGAACAACATATTTTAAGCAAAATACTGTAAATGCAATAGTTTTCAAGTTACAACTGATTTACTCAATAGTGATGACCTAAAAGTAGCTATTACTCAGCTATGCCATGAGCTACAGGTCTGAAATTTTACTATGTTATAGTTGACCCAAAAGTAGCTGAATAACATATTTATACTAAATTCTCTAAATGCAATACTTTTCCAATTACAACTGATTTACTCAATAGTGAGAACCTCAAAGTAGTTATTACTAAGCTATGCAATGAGCTACAGGTCTGAAATTTCACTATGTTATAGCTGACCCAAAAGTAGGTGAACAACATATTAAAGCAAAATACTGTAAATGCAATAGTTTTCAAGTTACAACTGATTTACTCAATAGTGATGACCTAAAAGTAGCTATTACTCAGCTATGCCATGAGCTACAGGTCTGAAATTTTACTATGTTATAGCTGACCCAAAAGTAGGTGAACAACATATTTAAGCAAAATACTGTAAATGCAATAGTTTTCAAGTTACAACTGATTTACTCAATAGTGATGACGTAAAAGTAGCTATTACTCAGCTATGCCATGAGCTACAGGTCTGAAATTTTACTATGTTATAGCTGACCCAAAAGTAGCTGAATAACATATTTATACGAAATTCTCTAAATGCAATACTTTTCCAATTACAACTGATTTACTCAATAGTGAGAACTTCAAAGTAGCTATTACTCAGCTATGCAATGAGCCACAGATCTGAAACTTCACTATGTTATAGCTGATCCCAAAATAGGTAAATAACATATTGAAACAAAATACTCTAAATGCAATAGTTTCCAAGTTATAAGCGATTTACTCAACAGTGATAACCTAAAAGTAGCTATTACTCAGCTATGCAATGAGTCACGGGTCTGGAATTTCACTATGTTATAGCTGACCCCAAAATAGGTGAATAACATATTGAAACAAAATACTCTAAATGCAATAATTTCCAAGTTATAAGCGATTTACTCAACAGTGATAACCTAAAAGTAGCTATTACTCAGCTATGCCATGAGCTACAGGTCTGAAATTTTACTATGTTATAGCTGACCCAAAAGTAGGTGAACAACATATTTAAGCAAAATACTGTAAATGCAATAGTTTTCAAGTTACAACTGATTTACTCAATAGTGATGACCTAAAAGTAGCTATTACTCAGCTATGCCATGAGCTACAGGTCTGAAATTTTACTATGTTATAGCTGACCCAAAAGTAGGTGAACAACATATTTAAGCAAAATACTGTAAATGCAATAGTTTTCAAGTTACAACTGATTTACTCAATAGTGATGACCTAAAAGTAGCTATTACTCAGCTATGCCATGAGCTACAGGTCTGAAATTTTACTATGTTATAGTTGACCCAAAAGTAGCTGAATAACATATTTATACTAAATTCTCTAAATGCAATACTTTTCCAATTACAACTGATTTACTCAATAGTGAGAACCTCAAAGTAGTTATTACTCAGCTATGCAATGAGCTACAGGTCTGAAATTTCACTATGTTATAGCTGATCCCAAAATAGGTGAATAACATATTGAAACAAAATACTGTAAATGCACTAGTTTCCAAGTTATAAGCGATTTACTCAACAGTGATAACCTAAAAGTAGCTATTACTCAGCTATGCTATGACCTACAGGTCTGAAATTTTACTATGTTATAGCTGACCCAAAAGTAGCTGAATAACATATTTATACGAAATTCTCTAAATGCAATAGTTTTCCAATTACAACTGATTTACTCAATAGTGAGAACTTCAAAGTAGCTATTACTCAGCTATGCAATGAGCCACAGATCTGAAACTTCACTATGTTATAGCTGATCCCAAAATAGGTGAATAACATATTGAAACAAAATACTCTAAATGCAATAGTTTCCAAGTTATAAGCGATTTACTCAACAGTGATAACCTAAAAGTAGCTATTACTCAGCTATGCAATGAGTCACGGGTCTGGAACTTCACTATGTTATAGCTGATCCCAAAATAGGTGAATAACATATTGAAACAAAATACTCTAAATGCAATAATTTCCAAGTTATAAGCGATTTACTCAACAGTGATAACCTAAAAGTAGCTATTACTCAGCTATGCCATGAGCTACAGGTCTGAAATTTTACTATGTTATAGCTGACCCAAAAGTAGGTGAACAACATATTTAAGCAAAATATTGTAAATGCAATAGTTTTCAAGTTACAACTGATTTACTCAATAGTGATGACGTAAAAGTAGCTATTACTCAGCTATGCCATGAGCTACAGGTCTGAAATTTTACTATGTTATAGCTGACCCAAAAGTAGCTGAATAACATATTTATACGAAGTTCTCTAAATGCAATAGTTTTCCAATTACAACTGATTTACTCAATGGTGAGAACTTCAAAGTAGCTATTACTCAGCTATGCAATGAGCCACAGATCTGAAACTTCACTATGTTATAGCTGATCCCAAAATAGGTGAATAACATATGAAATAAAATACTCTAAATGCAATAGTTTCCAAGTTATAAGCGATTTACTCAACAGTGATAACCTAAAAGTAGCTATTACTCAGCTATGCAATGAGTCACGGGTCTGGAACTTCACTATGTTATAGCTGATCCCAAAATAGGTGAATAACATATTGAAACAAAATACTCTAAATGCAATAATTTCCAAGTTATAAGCGATTTACTCAACAGTGATAACCTAAAAGTAGCTATTACTCAGCTATGCCATGAGCTACAGGTCTGAAATTTTACTATGTTATAGCTGACCCAAAAGTAGGTGAACAACATATTTAAGCAAAATACTGTAAATGCAATAGTTTTCAAGTTACAACTGATTTACTCAATAGTGATGACCTAAAAGTAGCTATTACTCAGCTATGCCATGAGCTACAGGTCTGAAATTTTACTATGTTATAGCTGACCCAAAAGTAGGTGAACAACATATTTAAGCAAAATACTGTAAATGCAATAGTTTTCAAGTTACAACTGATTTACTCAATAGTGATGACCTAAAAGTAGCTATTACTCAGCTATGCCATGAGCTACAGGTCTGAAATTTTACTATGTTATAGTTGACCCAAAAGTAGCTGAATAACATATTTATACTAAATTCTCTAAATGCAATACTTTTCCAATTACAACTGATTTACTCAATAGTGAGAACCTCAAAGTAGTTATTACTCAGCTATGCAATGAGCTACAGGTCTGAAATTTCACTATGTTATAGCTGATCCCAAAATAGGTGAATAACATATTGAAACAAAATACTGTAAATGCACTAGTTTCCAAGTTATAAGCGATTTACTCAACAGTGATAACCTAAAAGTAGCTATTACTCAGCTATGCTATGACCTACAGGTCTGAAATTTTACTATGTTATAGCTGACCCAAAAGTAGCTGAATAACATATTTATACGAAATTCTCTAAATGCAATAGTTTTCCAATTACAACTGATTTACTCAATAGTGAGAACTTCAAAGTAGCTATTACTCAGCTATGCAATGAGCCACAGATCTGAAACTTCACTATGTTATAGCTGATCCCAAAATAGGTGAATAACATATTGAAACAAAATACTCTAAATGCAATAGTTTCCAAGTTATAAGCGATTTACTCAACAGTGATAACCTAAAAGTAGCTATTACTCAGCTATGCAATGAGTCACGGGTCTGGAACTTCACTATGTTATAGCTGATCCCAAAATAGGTGAATAACATATTGAAACAAAATACTCTAAATGCAATAATTTCCAAGTTATAAGCGATTTACTCAACAGTGATAACCTAAAAGTAGCTATTACTCAGCTATGCCATGAGCTACAGGTCTGAAATTTTACTATGTTATAGCTGACCCAAAAGTAGGTGAACAACATATTTAAGCAAAATATTGTAAATGCAATAGTTTTCAAGTTACAACTGATTTACTCAATAGTGATGACGTAAAAGTAGCTATTACTCAGCTATGCCATGAGCTACAGGTCTGAAATTTTACTATGTTATAGCTGACCCAAAAGTAGCTGAATAACATATTTATACGAAGTTCTCTAAATGCAATAGTTTTCCAATTACAACTGATTTACTCAATGGTGAGAACTTCAAAGTAGCTATTACTCAGCTATGCAATGAGCCACAGATCTGAAACTTCACTATGTTATAGCTGATCCCAAAATAGGTGAATAACATATGAAATAAAATACTCTAAATGCAATAGTTTCCAAGTTATAAGCGATTTACTCAACAGTGATAACCTAAAAGTAGCTATTACTCAGCTATGCAATGAGTCACGGGTCTGGAACTTCACTATGTTATAGCTGATCCCAAAATAGGTGAATAACATATTGAAACAAAATACTCTAAATGCAATAATTTCCAAGTTATAAGCGATTTACTCAACAGTGATAACCTAAAAGTAGCTATTACTCAGCTATGCCATGAGCTACAGGTCTGAAATTTTACTATGTTATAGCTGACCCAAAAGTAGGTGAACAACATATTTAAGCAAAATACTGTAAATGCAATAGTTTTCAAGTTACAACTGATTTACTCAATAGTGATGACCTAAAAGTAGCTATTACTCAGCTATGCCATGAGCTACAGGTCTGAAATTTTACTATGTTATAGCTGACCCAAAAGTAGGTGAACAACATATTTAAGCAAAATACTGTAAATGCAATAGTTTTCAAGTTACAACTGATTTACTCAATAGTGATGACCTAAAAGTAGCTATTACTCAGCTATGCCATGAGCTACAGGTCTGAAATTTTACTATGTTATAGTTGACCCAAAAGTAGCTGAATAACATATTTATACTAAATTCTCTAAATGCAATACTTTTCCAATTACAACTGATTTACTCAATAGTGAGAACCTCAAAGTAGTTATTACTCAGCTATGCAATGAGCTACAGGTCTGAAATTTCACTATGTTATAGCTGATCCCAAAATAGGTGAATAACATATTGAAACAAAATACTGTAAATGCACTAGTTTCCAAGTTATAAGCGATTTACTCAACAGTGATAACCTAAAAGTAGCTATTACTCAGCTATGCTATGACCTACAGGTCTGAAATTTTACTATGTTATAGCTGACCCAAAAGTAGCTGAATAACATATTTATACGAAATTCTCTAAATGCAATAGTTTTCCAATTACAACTGATTTACTCAATAGTGAGAACTTCAAAGTAGCTATTACTCAGCTATGCAATGAGCCACAGATCTGAAACTTCACTATGTTATAGCTGATCCCAAAATAGGTGAATAACATATTGAAACAAAATACTCTAAATGCAATAGTTTCCAAGTTATAAGCGATTTACTCAACAGTGATAACCTAAAAGTAGCTATTACTCAGCTATGCCATGAGCTACAGGTCTGAAATTTTACTATGTTATAGCTGACCCAAAAGTAGGTGAACAACATATTTAAGCAAAATATTGTAAATGCAATAGTTTTCAAGTTACAACTGATTTACTCAATAGTGATGACGTAAAAGTAGCTATTACTCAGCTATGCCATGAGCTACAGGTCTGAAATTTTACTATGTTATAGCTGACCCAAAAGTAGCTGAATAACATATTTATACGAAGTTCTCTAAATGCAATAGTTTTCCAATTACAACTGATTTACTCAATGGTGAGAACTTCAAAGTAGCTATTACTCAGCTATGCAATGAGCCACAGATCTGAAACTTCACTATGTTATAGCTGATCCCAAAATAGGTGAATAACATATGAAATAAAATACTCTAAATGCAATAGTTTCCAAGTTATAAGCGATTTACTCAACAGTGATAACCTAAAAGTAGCTATTACTCAGCTATGCAATGAGTCACGGGTCTGGAACTTCACTATGTTATAGCTGATCCCAAAATAGGTGAATAACATATTGAAACAAAATACTGTAAATGCACTAGTTTCCAAGTTATAAGCGATTTACTCAACAGTGATAACCTAAAAGTAGCTATTACTCAGCTATGCTATGACCTACAGGTCTGAAATTTTACTATGTTATAGCTGACCCAAAAGTAGCTGAATAACATATTTATACGAAATTCTCTAAATGCAATAGTTTTCCAATTACAACTGATTTACTCAATGGTGAGAACTTCAAAGTAGCTATTACTCAGCTATGCAATGAGCCACAGATCTGAAACTTCACTATGTTATAGCTGATCCCAAAATAGGTGAATAACATATGAAATAAAATACTCTAAATGCAATAGTTTCCAAGTTATAAGCGATTTACTCAACAGTGATAACCTAAAAGTAGCTATTACTCAGCTATGCAATGAGTCACGGGTCTGGAACTTCACTATGTTATAGCTGATCCCAAAATAGGTGAATAACATATTGAAACAAAATACTCTAAATGCAATAATTTCCAAGTTATAAGCGATTTACTCAACAGTGATAACCTAAAAGTAGCTATTACTCAGCTATGCCATGAGCTACAGGTCTGAAATTTTACTATGTTATAGCTGACCCAAAAGTAGGTGAACAACATATTTAAGCAAAATATTGTAAATGCAATAGTTTTCAAGTTACAACTGATTTACTCAATAGTGATGACCTAAAAGTAGCTATTACTCAGCTATGCCATGAGCTACAGGTCTGAAATTTTACTATGTTATAGCTGACCCAAAAGTAGGTGAACAACATATTTAAGCAAAATACTGTAAATGCAATAGTTTTCAAGTTACAACTGATTTACTCAATAGTGATGACGTAAAAGTAGCTATTACTCAGCTATGCCATGAGCTACAGGTCTGAAATTTTACTATGTTATAGCTGACCCAAAAGTAGGTGAACAACATATTTAAGCAAAATATTGTAAATGCAATAGTTTTCAAGTTACAACTGATTTACTCAATAGTGATGACCTAAAAGTAGCTATTACTCAGCTATGCCATGAGCTACAGGTCTGAAATTTTACTATGTTATAGCTGACCCAAAAGTAGGTGAACAACATATTTAAGCAAAATACTGTAAATGCAATAGTTTTCAAGTTACAACTGATTTACTCAATAGTGATGACGTAAAAGTAGCTATTACTCAGCTATGCCATGAGCTACAGGTCTGAAATTTTACTATGTTATAGCTGACCCAAAAGTAGCTGAATAACATATTTATACGAAATTCTCTAAATGCAATAGTTTTCCAATTACAACTGATTTACTCAATAGTGAGAACTTCAAAGTAGCTATTACTCAGCTATGCAATGAGCCACAGATCTGAAACTTCACTATGTTATAGCTGATCCCAAAATAGGTGAATAACATATTGAAACAAAATACTCTAAATGCAATAGTTTCCAAGTTATAAGCGATTTACTCAACAGTGATAACCTAAAAGTAGCTATTACTCAGCTATGCAATGAGTCACGGGTCTGGAACTTCACTATGTTATAGCTGATCCCAAAATAGGTGAATAACATATTGAAACAAAATACTCTAAATGCAATAATTTCCAAGTTATAAGCGATTTACTCAACAGTGATAACCTAAAAGTAGCTATTACTCAGCTATGCCATGAGCTACAGGTCTGAAATTTTACTATGTTATAGCTGACCCAAAAGTAGGTGAACAACATATTTAAGCAAAATATTGTAAATGCAATAGTTTTCAAGTTACAACTGATTTACTCAATAGTGATGACCTAAAAGTAGCTATTACTCAGCTATGCCATGAGCTACAGGTCTGAAATTTTACTATGTTATAGCTGACCCAAAAGTAGGTGAACAACATATTTTAAGCAAAATACTGTAAATGCAATAGTTTTCAAGTTACAACTGATTTACTCAATAGTGATGACCTAAAAGTAGCTATTACTCAGCTATGCCATGAGCTACAGGTCTGAAATTTTACTATGTTATAGTTGACCCAAAAGTAGCTGAATAACATATTTATACTAAATTCTCTAAATGCAATACTTTTCCAATTACAACTGATTTACTCAATAGTGAGAACCTCAAAGTAGTTATTACTAAGCTATGCAATGAGCTACAGGTCTGAAATTTTACTATGTTATAGCTGACCCAAAAGTAGGTGAACAACATATTAAAGCAAAATACTGTAAATGCAATAGTTTTCAAGTTACAACTGATTTACTCAATAGTGATGACCTAAAAGTAGCTATTACTCAGCTATGCCATGAGCTACAGGTCTGAAATTTTACTATGTTATAGCTGACCCAAAAGTAGGTGAACAACATATTTAAGCAAAATACTGTAAATGCAATAGTTTTCAAGTTACAACTGATTTACTCAATAGTGATGACGTAAAAGTAGCTATTACTCAGCTATGCCATGAGCTACAGGTCTGAAATTTTACTATGTTATAGCTGACCCAAAAGTAGCTGAATAACATATTTATACGAAATTCTCTAAATGCAATAGTTTTCCAATTACAACTGATTTACTCAATAGTGAGAACTTCAAAGTAGCTATTACTCAGCTATGCAATGAGCCACAGATCTGAAACTTCACTATGTTATAGCTGATCCCAAAATAGGTAAATAACATATTGAAACAAAATACTCTAAATGCAATAGTTTCCAAGTTATAAGCGATTTACTCAACAGTGATAACCTAAAAGTAGCTATTACTCAGCTATGCAATGAGTCACGGGTCTGGAATTTCACTATGTTATAGCTGACCCCAAAATAGGTGAATAACATATTGAAACAAAATACTCTAAATGCAATAATTTCCAAGTTATAAGCGATTTACTCAACAGTGATAACCTAAAAGTAGCTATTACTCAGCTATGCCATGAGCTACAGGTCTGAAATTTTACTATGTTATAGCTGACCCAAAAGTAGGTGAACAACATATTTAAGCAAAATATTGTAAATGCAATAGTTTTCAAGTTACAACTGATTTACTCAATAGTGATGACCTAAAAGTAGCTATTACTCAGCTATGCCATGAGCTACAGGTCTGAAATTTTACTATGTTATAGCTGACCCAAAAGTAGGTGAACAACATATTTAAGCAAAATACTGTAAATGCAATAGTTTTCAAGTTACAACTGATTTACTCAATAGTGATGACGTAAAAGTAGCTATTACTCAGCTATGCCATGAGCTACAGGTCTGAAATTTTACTATGTTATAGCTGACCCAAAAGTAGCTGAATAACATATTTATACGAAATTCTCTAAATGCAATAGTTTTCCAATTACAACTGATTTACTCAATAGTGAGAACTTCAAAGTAGCTATTACTCAGCTATGCAATGAGCCACAGATCTGAAACTTCACTATGTTATAGCTGATCCCAAAATAGGTGAATAACATATTGAAACAAAATACTCTAAATGCAATAGTTTCCAAGTTATAAGCGATTTACTCAACAGTGATAACCTAAAAGTAGCTATTACTCAGCTATGCAATGAGTCACGGGTCTGGAACTTCACTATGTTATAGCTGATCCCAAAATAGGTGAATAACATATTGAAACAAAATACTCTAAATGCAATAATTTCCAAGTTATAAGCGATTTACTCAACAGTGATAACCTAAAAGTAGCTATTACTCAGCTATGCCATGAGCTACAGGTCTGAAATTTTACTATGTTATAGCTGACCCAAAAGTAGGTGAACAACATATTTAAGCAAAATATTGTAAATGCAATAGTTTTCAAGTTACAACTGATTTACTCAATAGTGATGACCTAAAAGTAGCTATTACTCAGCTATGCCATGAGCTACAGGTCTGAAATTTTACTATGTTATAGCTGACCCAAAAGTAGGTGAACAACATATTTTAAGCAAAATACTGTAAATGCAATAGTTTTCAAGTTACAACTGATTTACTCAATAGTGATGACCTAAAAGTAGCTATTACTCAGCTATGCCATGAGCTACAGGTCTGAAATTTTACTATGTTATAGTTGACCCAAAAGTAGCTGAATAACATATTTATACTAAATTCTCTAAATGCAATACTTTTCCAATTACAACTGATTTACTCAATAGTGAGAACCTCAAAGTAGTTATTACTAAGCTATGCAATGAGCTACAGGTCTGAAATTTTACTATGTTATAGCTGACCCAAAAGTAGGTGAACAACATATTAAAGCAAAATACTGTAAATGCAATAGTTTTCAAGTTACAACTGATTTACTCAATAGTGATGACCTAAAAGTAGCTATTACTCAGCTATGCCATGAGCTACAGGTCTGAAATTTTACTATGTTATAGCTGACCCAAAAGTAGGTGAACAACATATTTAAGCAAAATACTGTAAATGCAATAGTTTTCAAGTTACAACTGATTTACTCAATAGTGATGACGTAAAAGTAGCTATTACTCAGCTATGCCATGAGCTACAGGTCTGAAATTTTACTATGTTATAGCTGACCCAAAAGTAGCTGAATAACATATTTATACGAAATTCTCTAAATGCAATAGTTTTCCAATTACAACTGATTTACTCAATAGTGAGAACTTCAAAGTAGCTATTACTCAGCTATGCAATGAGCCACAGATCTGAAACTTCACTATGTTATAGCTGATCCCAAAATAGGTAAATAACATATTGAAACAAAATACTCTAAATGCAATAGTTTCCAAGTTATAAGCGATTTACTCAACAGTGATAACCTAAAAGTAGCTATTACTCAGCTATGCAATAAGTCACGGGTCTGGAATTTCACTATGTTATAGCTGACCCCAAAATAGGTGAATAACATATTGAAACAAAATACTCTAAATGCAATAATTTCCAAGTTATAAGCGATTTACTCAACAGTGATAACCTAAAAGTAGCTATTACTCAGCTATGCCATGAGCTACAGGTCTGAAATTTTACTATGTTATAGCTGACCCAAAAGTAGGTGAACAACATATTTAAGCAAAATACTGTAAATGCAATAGTTTTCAAGTTACAACTGATTTACTCAATAGTGATGACCTAAAAGTAGCTATTACTCAGCTATGCCATGAGCTACAGGTCTGAAATTTTACTATGTTATAGCTGACCCAAAAGTAGGTGAACAACATATTTAAGCAAAATACTGTAAATGCAATAGTTTTCAAGTTACAACTGATTTACTCAATAGTGATGACCTAAAAGTAGCTATTACTCAGCTATGCCATGAGCTACAGGTCTGAAATTTTACTATGTTATAGTTGACCCAAAAGTAGCTGAATAACATATTTATACTAAATTCTCTAAATGCAATACTTTTCCAATTACAACTGATTTACTCAATAGTGAGAACCTCAAAGTAGTTATTACTCAGCTATGCAATGAGCTACAGGTCTGAAATTTCACTATGTTATAGCTGATCCCAAAATAGGTGAATAACATATTGAAACAAAATACTGTAAATGCACTAGTTTCCAAGTTATAAGCGATTTACTCAACAGTGATAACCTAAAAGTAGCTATTACTCAGCTATGCTATGACCTACAGGTCTGAAATTTTACTATGTTATAGCTGACCCAAAAGTAGCTGAATAACATATTTATACGAAATTCTCTAAATGCAATAGTTTTCCAATTACAACTGATTTACTCAATAGTGAGAACTTCAAAGTAGCTATTACTCAGCTATGCAATGAGCCACAGATCTGAAACTTCACTATGTTATAGCTGATCCCAAAATAGGTGAATAACATATTGAAACAAAATACTCTAAATGCAATAGTTTCCAAGTTATAAGCGATTTACTCAACAGTGATAACCTAAAAGTAGCTATTACTCAGCTATGCAATGAGTCACGGGTCTGGAACTTCACTATGTTATAGCTGATCCCAAAATAGGTGAATAACATATTGAAACAAAATACTCTAAATGCAATAATTTCCAAGTTATAAGCGATTTACTCAACAGTGATAACCTAAAAGTAGCTATTACTCAGCTATGCCATGAGCTACAGGTCTGAAATTTTACTATGTTATAGCTGACCCAAAAGTAGGTGAACAACATATTTAAGCAAAATATTGTAAATGCAATAGTTTTCAAGTTACAACTGATTTACTCAATAGTGAGAACCTCAAAGTAGTTATTACTAAGCTATGCAATGAGCTACAGGTCTGAAATTTTACTATGTTATAGCTGACCCAAAAGTAGGTGAACAACATATTAAAGCAAAATACTGTAAATGCAATAGTTTTCAAGTTACAACTGATTTACTCAATAGTGATGACCTAAAAGTAGCTATTACTCAGCTATGCCATGAGCTACAGGTCTGAAATTTTACTATGTTATAGCTGACCCAAAAGTAGGTGAACAACATATTTAAGCAAAATACTGTAAATGCAATAGTTTTCAAGTTACAACTGATTTACTCAATAGTGATGACGTAAAAGTAGCTATTACTCAGCTATGCCATGAGCTACAGGTCTGAAATTTTACTATGTTATAGCTGACCCAAAAGTAGCTGAATAACATATTTATACGAAATTCTCTAAATGCAATAGTTTTCCAATTACAACTGATTTACTCAATAGTGAGAACTTCAAAGTAGCTATTACTCAGCTATGCAATGAGCCACAGATCTGAAACTTCACTATGTTATAGCTGATCCCAAAATAGGTAAATAACATATTGAAACAAAATACTCTAAATGCAATAGTTTCCAAGTTATAAGCGATTTACTCAACAGTGATAACCTAAAAGTAGCTATTACTCAGCTATGCAATGAGTCACGGGTCTGGAATTTCACTATGTTATAGCTGACCCCAAAATAGGTGAATAACATATTGAAACAAAATACTCTAAATGCAATAATTTCCAAGTTATAAGCGATTTACTCAACAGTGATAACCTAAAAGTAGCTATTACTCAGCTATGCCATGAGCTACAGGTCTGAAATTTTACTATGTTATAGCTGACCCAAAAGTAGGTGAACAACATATTTAAGCAAAATACTGTAAATGCAATAGTTTTCAAGTTACAACTGATTTACTCAATAGTGATGACCTAAAAGTAGCTATTACTCAGCTATGCCATGAGCTACAGGTCTGAAATTTTACTATGTTATAGCTGACCCAAAAGTAGGTGAACAACATATTTAAGCAAAATACTGTAAATGCAATAGTTTTCAAGTTACAACTGATTTACTCAATAGTGATGACCTAAAAGTAGCTATTACTCAGCTATGCCATGAGCTACAGGTCTGAAATTTTACTATGTTATAGTTGACCCAAAAGTAGCTGAATAACATATTTATACTAAATTCTCTAAATGCAATACTTTTCCAATTACAACTGATTTACTCAATAGTGAGAACCTCAAAGTAGTTATTACTCAGCTATGCAATGAGCTACAGGTCTGAAATTTCACTATGTTATAGCTGATCCCAAAATAGGTGAATAACATATTGAAACAAAATACTGTAAATGCACTAGTTTCCAAGTTATAAGCGATTTACTCAACAGTGATAACCTAAAAGTAGCTATTACTCAGCTATGCTATGACCTACAGGTCTGAAATTTTACTATGTTATAGCTGACCCAAAAGTAGCTGAATAACATATTCATACGAAATTCTCTAAATGCAATAGTTTTCCAATTACAACTGATTTACTCAATAGTGAGAACTTCAAAGTAGCTATTACTCAGCTATGCAATGAGCCACAGATCTGAAACTTCACTATGTTATAGCTGATCCCAAAATAGGTGAATAACATATTGAAACAAAATACTCTAAATGCAATAGTTTCCAAGTTATAAGCGATTTACTCAACAGTGATAACCTAAAAGTAGCTATTACTCAGCTATGCAATGAGTCACGGGTCTGGAACTTCACTATGTTATAGCTGATCCCAAAATAGGTGAATAACATATTGAAACAAAATACTCTAAATGCAATAATTTCCAAGTTATAAGCGATTTACTCAACAGTGATAACCTAAAAGTAGCTATTACTCAGCTATGCCATGAGCTACAGGTCTGAAATTTTACTATGTTATAGCTGACCCAAAAGTAGGTGAACAACATATTTAAGCAAAATATTGTAAATGCAATAGTTTTCAAGTTACAACTGATTTACTCAATAGTGATGACCTAAAAGTAGCTATTACTCAGCTATGCCATGAGCTACAGGTCTGAAATTTTACTATGTTATAGCTGACCCAAAAGTAGGTGAACAACATATTTAAGCAAAATACTGTAAATGCAATAGTTTTCAAGTTACAACTGATTTACTCAATAGTGATGACCTAAAAGTAGCTATTACTCAGCTATGCCATGAGCTACAGGTCTGAAATTTTACTATGTTATAGCTGACCCAAAAGTAGGTGAACAACATATTTAAGCAAAATACTGTAAATGCAATAGTTTTCAAGTTACAACTGATTTACTCAATAGTGATGACGTAAAAGTAGCTATTACTCAGCTATGCTATGACCTACAGGTCTGAAATTTTACTATGTTATAGCTGACCCAAAAGTAGCTGAATAACATATTTATACGAAATTCTCTAAATGCAATAGTTTTCCAATTACAACTGATTTACTCAATAGTGAGAACTTCAAAGTAGCTATTACTCAGCTATGCAATGAGCCACAGATCTGAAACTTCACTATGTTATAGCTGATCCCAAAATAGGTAAATAACATATTGAAACAAAATACTCTAAATGCAATAGTTTCCAAGTTATAAGCGATTTACTCAACAGTGATAACCTAAAAGTAGCTATTACTCAGCTATGCAATGAGTCACGGGTCTGGAATTTCACTATGTTATAGCTGACCCCAAAATAGGTGAATAACATATTGAAACAAAATACTCTAAATGCAATAATTTCCAAGTTATAAGCGATTTACTCAACAGTGATAACCTAAAAGTAGCTATTACTCAGCTATGCCATGAGCTACAGGTCTGAAATTTTACTATGTTATAGCTGACCCAAAAGTAGGTGAACAACATATTTAAGCAAAATACTGTAAATGCAATAGTTTTCAAGTTACAACTGATTTACTCAATAGTGATGACCTAAAAGTAGCTATTACTCAGCTATGCCATGAGCTACAGGTCTGAAATTTTACTATGTTATAGCTGACCCAAAAGTAGGTGAACAACATATTTAAGCAAAATACTGTAAATGCAATAGTTTTCAAGTTACAACTGATTTACTCAATAGTGATGACCTAAAAGTAGCTATTACTCAGCTATGCCATGAGCTACAGGTCTGAAATTTTACTATGTTATAGTTGACCCAAAAGTAGCTGAATAACATATTTATACTAAATTCTCTAAATGCAATACTTTTCCAATTACAACTGATTTACTCAATAGTGAGAACCTCAAAGTAGTTATTACTCAGCTATGCAATGAGCTACAGGTCTGAAATTTCACTATGTTATAGCTGATCCCAAAATAGGTGAATAACATATTGAAACAAAATACTGTAAATGCACTAGTTTCCAAGTTATAAGCGATTTACTCAACAGTGATAACCTAAAAGTAGCTATTACTCAGCTATGCTATGACCTACAGGTCTGAAATTTTACTATGTTATAGCTGACCCAAAAGTAGCTGAATAACATATTTATACGAAATTCTCTAAATGCAATAGTTTTCCAATTACAACTGATTTACTCAATAGTGAGAACTTCAAAGTAGCTATTACTCAGCTATGCAATGAGCCACAGATCTGAAACTTCACTATGTTATAGCTGATCCCAAAATAGGTGAATAACATATTGAAACAAAATACTCTAAATGCAATAGTTTCCAAGTTATAAGCGATTTACTCAACAGTGATAACCTAAAAGTAGCTATTACTCAGCTATGCAATGAGTCACGGGTCTGGAACTTCACTATGTTATAGCTGATCCCAAAATAGGTGAATAACATATTGAAACAAAATACTCTAAATGCAATAATTTCCAAGTTATAAGCGATTTACTCAACAGTGATAACCTAAAAGTAGCTATTACTCAGCTATGCCATGAGCTACAGGTCTGAAATTTTACTATGTTATAGCTGACCCAAAAGTAGGTGAACAACATATTTAAGCAAAATATTGTAAATGCAATAGTTTTCAAGTTACAACTGATTTACTCAATAGTGAGAACCTCAAAGTAGTTATTACTAAGCTATGCAATGAGCTACAGGTCTGAAATTTTACTATGTTATAGCTGACCCAAAAGTAGGTGAACAACATATTAAAGCAAAATACTGTAAATGCAATAGTTTTCAAGTTACAACTGATTTACTCAATAGTGATGACCTAAAAGTAGCTATTACTCAGCTATGCCATGAGCTACAGGTCTGAAATTTTACTATGTTATAGCTGACCCAAAAGTAGGTGAACAACATATTTAAGCAAAATACTGTAAATGCAATAGTTTTCAAGTTACAACTGATTTACTCAATAGTGATGACGTAAAAGTAGCTATTACTCAGCTATGCCATGAGCTACAGGTCTGAAATTTTACTATGTTATAGCTGACCCAAAAGTAGCTGAATAACATATTTATACGAAATTCTCTAAATGCAATAGTTTTCCAATTACAACTGATTTACTCAATAGTGAGAACTTCAAAGTAGCTATTACTCAGCTATGCAATGAGCCACAGATCTGAAACTTCACTATGTTATAGCTGATCCCAAAATAGGTAAATAACATATTGAAACAAAATACTCTAAATGCAATAGTTTCCAAGTTATAAGCGATTTACTCAACAGTGATAACCTAAAAGTAGCTATTACTCAGCTATGCAATGAGTCACGGGTCTGGAATTTCACTATGTTATAGCTGACCCCAAAATAGGTGAATAACATATTGAAACAAAATACTCTAAATGCAATAATTTCCAAGTTATAAGCGATTTACTCAACAGTGATAACCTAAAAGTAGCTATTACTCAGCTATGCCATGAGCTACAGGTCTGAAATTTTACTATGTTATAGCTGACCCAAAAGTAGGTGAACAACATATTTAAGCAAAATACTGTAAATGCAATAGTTTTCAAGTTACAACTGATTTACTCAATAGTGATGACCTAAAAGTAGCTATTACTCAGCTATGCCATGAGCTACAGGTCTGAAATTTTACTATGTTATAGCTGACCCAAAAGTAGGTGAACAACATATTTAAGCAAAATACTGTAAATGCAATAGTTTTCAAGTTACAACTGATTTACTCAATAGTGATGACCTAAAAGTAGCTATTACTCAGCTATGCCATGAGCTACAGGTCTGAAATTTTACTATGTTATAGTTGACCCAAAAGTAGCTGAATAACATATTTATACTAAATTCTCTAAATGCAATACTTTTCCAATTACAACTGATTTACTCAATAGTGAGAACCTCAAAGTAGTTATTACTCAGCTATGCAATGAGCTACAGGTCTGAAATTTCACTATGTTATAGCTGATCCCAAAATAGGTGAATAACATATTGAAACAAAATACTGTAAATGCACTAGTTTCCAAGTTATAAGCGATTTACTCAACAGTGATAACCTAAAAGTAGCTATTACTCAGCTATGCTATGACCTACAGGTCTGAAATTTTACTATGTTATAGCTGACCCAAAAGTAGCTGAATAACATATTTATACGAAATTCTCTAAATGCAATAGTTTTCCAATTACAACTGATTTACTCAATAGTGAGAACTTCAAAGTAGCTATTACTCAGCTATGCAATGAGCCACAGATCTGAAACTTCACTATGTTATAGCTGATCCCAAAATAGGTGAATAACATATTGAAACAAAATACTCTAAATGCAATAGTTTCCAAGTTATAAGCGATTTACTCAACAGTGATAACCTAAAAGTAGCTATTACTCAGCTATGCAATGAGTCACGGGTCTGGAACTTCACTATGTTATAGCTGATCCCAAAATAGGTGAATAACATATTGAAACAAAATACTCTAAATGCAATAATTTCCAAGTTATAAGCGATTTACTCAACAGTGATAACCTAAAAGTAGCTATTACTCAGCTATGCCATGAGCTACAGGTCTGAAATTTTACTATGTTATAGCTGACCCAAAAGTAGGTGAACAACATATTTAAGCAAAATATTGTAAATGCAATAGTTTTCAAGTTACAACTGATTTACTCAATAGTGATGACCTAAAAGTAGCTATTACTCAGCTATGCCATGAGCTACAGGTCTGAAATTTTACTATGTTATAGCTGACCCAAAAGTAGGTGAACAACATATTTAAGCAAAATACTGTAAATGCAATAGTTTTCAAGTTACAACTGATTTACTCAATAGTGATGACCTAAAAGTAGCTATTACTCAGCTATGCCATGAGCTACAGGTCTGAAATTTTACTATGTTATAGCTGACCCAAAAGTAGGTGAACAACATATTTAAGCAAAATACTGTAAATGCAATAGTTTTCAAGTTACAACTGATTTACTCAATAGTGATGACGTAAAAGTAGCTATTACTCAGCTATGCTATGACCTACAGGTCTGAAATTTTACTATGTTATAGCTGACCCAAAAGTAGCTGAATAACATATTCATACGAAATTCTCTAAATGCAATAGTTTTCCAATTACAACTGATTTACTCAATAGTGAGAACTTCAAAGTAGCTATTACTCAGCTATGCAATGAGCCACAGATCTGAAACTTCACTATGTTATAGCTGATCCCAAAATAGGTGAATAACATATTGAAACAAAATACTCTAAATGCAATAGTTTCCAAGTTATAAGCGATTTACTCAACAGTGATAACCTAAAAGTAGCTATTACTCAGCTATGCAATGAGTCACGGGTCTGGAACTTCACTATGTTATAGCTGATCCCAAAATAGGTGAATAACATATTGAAACAAAATACTCTAAATGCAATAATTTCCAAGTTATAAGCGATTTACTCAACAGTGATAACCTAAAAGTAGCTATTACTCAGCTATGCCATGAGCTACAGGTCTGAAATTTTACTATGTTATAGCTGACCCAAAAGTAGGTGAACAACATATTTAAGCAAAATATTGTAAATGCAATAGTTTTCAAGTTACAACTGATTTACTCAATAGTGATGACCTAAAAGTAGCTATTACTCAGCTATGCCATGAGCTACAGGTCTGAAATTTTACTATGTTATAGTTGACCCAAAAGTAGCTGAATAACATATTTATACTAAATTCTCTAAATGCAATACTTTTCCAATTACAACTGATTTACTCAATAGTGAGAACCTCAAAGTAGTTATTACTCAGCTATGCAATGAGCTACAGGTCTGAAATTTCACTATGTTATAGCTGATCCCAAAATAGGTGAATAACATATTGAAACAAAATACTGTAAATGCACTAGTTTCCAAGTTATAAGCGATTTACTCAACAGTGATAACCTAAAAGTAGCTATTACTCAGCTATGCTATGACCTACAGGTCTGAAATTTTACTATGTTATAGCTGACCCAAAAGTAGCTGAATAACATATTTATACGAAATTCTCTAAATGCAATAGTTTTCCAATTACAACTGATTTACTCAATAGTGAGAACTTCAAAGTAGCTATTACTCAGCTATGCAATGAGCCACAGATCTGAAACTTCACTATGTTATAGCTGATCCCAAAATAGGTGAATAACATATTGAAACAAAATACTCTAAATGCAATAGTTTCCAAGTTATAAGCGATTTACTCAACAGTGATAACCTAAAAGTAGCTATTACTCAGCTATGCAATGAGTCACGGGTCTGGAACTTCACTATGTTATAGCTGATCCCAAAATAGGTGAATAACATATTGAAACAAAATACTCTAAATGCAATAATTTCCAAGTTATAAGCGATTTACTCAACAGTGATAACCTAAAAGTAGCTATTACTCAGCTATGCCATGAGCTACAGGTCTGAAATTTTACTATGTTATAGCTGACCCAAAAGTAGGTGAACAACATATTTAAGCAAAATATTGTAAATGCAATAGTTTTCAAGTTACAACTGATTTACTCAATAGTGATGACCTAAAAGTAGCTATTACTCAGCTATGCCATGAGCTACAGGTCTGAAATTTTACTATGTTATAGCTGACCCAAAAGTAGGTGAACAACATATTTAAGCAAAATACTGTAAATGCAATAGTTTTCAAGTTACAACTGATTTACTCAATAGTGATGACCTAAAAGTAGCTATTACTCAGCTATGCCATGAGCTACAGGTCTGAAATTTTACTATGTTATAGTTGACCCAAAAGTAGCTGAATAACATATTTATACTAAATTCTCTAAATGCAATACTTTTCCAATTACAACTGATTTACTCAATAGTGAGAACCTCAAAGTAGTTATTACTAAGCTATGCAATGAGCTACAGGTCTGAAATTTCACTATGTTATAGCTGACCCAAAAGTAGGTCAACAACATATTAAAGCAAAATACTGTAAATGCAATAGTTTTCAAGTTACAACTGATTTACTCAATAGTGATGACCTAAAAGTAGCTATTACTCAGCTATGCCATGAGCTACAGGTCTGAAATTTTACTATGTTATAGCTGACCCAAAAGTAGGTGAACAACATATTTAAGCAAAATACTGTAAATGCAATAGTTTTCAAGTTACAACTGATTTACTCAATAGTGATGACGTAAAAGTAGCTATTACTCAGCTATGCTATGACCTACAGGTCTGAAATTTTACTATGTTATAGCTGACCCAAAAGTAGCTGAATAACATATTCATACGAAATTCTCTAAATGCAATAGTTTTCCAATTACAACTGATTTACTCAATAGTGAGAACTTCAAAGTAGCTATTACTCAGCTATGCAATGAGCCACAGATCTGAAACTTCACTATGTTATAGCTGATCCCAAAATAGGTGAATAACATATTGAAACAAAATACTCTAAATGCAATAGTTTCCAAGTTATAAGCGATTTACTCAACAGTGATAACCTAAAAGTAGCTATTACTCAGCTATGCAATGAGTCACGGGTCTGGAACTTCACTATGTTATAGCTGATCCCAAAATAGGTGAATAACATATTGAAACAAAATACTCTAAATGCAATAATTTCCAAGTTATAAGCGATTTACTCAACAGTGATAACCTAAAAGTAGCTATTACTCAGCTATGCCATGAGCTACAGGTCTGAAATTTTACTATGTTATAGCTGACCCAAAAGTAGGTGAACAACATATTTAAGCAAAATATTGTAAATGCAATAGTTTTCAAGTTACAACTGATTTACTCAATAGTGATGACCTAAAAGTAGCTATTACTCAGCTATGCCATGAGCTACAGGTCTGAAATTTTACTATGTTATAGCTGACCCAAAAGTACGTGAACAACATATTTAAGCAAAATACTGTAAATGCAATAGTTTTCAAGTTACAACTGATTTACTCAATAGTGATGACCTAAAAGTAGCTATTACTCAGCTATGCCATGAGCTACAGGTCTGAAATTTTACTATGTTATAGTTGACCCAAAAGTAGCTGAATAACATATTTATACTAAATTCTCTAAATGCAATACTTTTCCAATTACAACTGATTTACTCAATAGTGAGAACCTCAAAGTAGTTATTACTAAGCTATGCAATGAGCTACAGGTCTGAAATTTCACTATGTTATAGCTGACCCAAAAGTAGGTGAACAACTTATTAAAGCAAAATACTGTAAATGCAATAGTTTTCAAGTTACAACTGATTTACTCAATAGTGACGACCTAAAAGTAGCTATTACTCAGCTATGCCATGAGCTACAGGTCTGAAATTTTACTATGTTATAGCTGACCCAAAAGTAGCTGAATAACATATTTATACGAAATTCTCTAAATGCAATAGTTTTCCAATTACAACTGATTTACTCAATAGTGAGAACTTCAAAGTAGCTATTACTCAGCTATGCAATGAGCCACAGATCTGAAACTTCACTATGTTATAGCTGATCCCAAAATAGGTGAATAACATATTGAAACAAAATACTCTAAATGCAATAGTTTCCAAGTTATAAGCGATTTACTCAACAGTGATAACCTAAAAGTAGCTATTACTCAGCTATGCAATGAGTCACGGGTCTGGAACTTCACTATGTTATAGCTGATCCCAAAATAGGTGAATAACATATTGAAACAAAATACTCTAAATGCAATAATTTCCAAGTTATAAGCGATTTACTCAACAGTGATAACCTAAAAGTAGCTATTACTCAGCTATGCCATGAGCTACAGGTCTGAAATTTTACTATGTTATAGCTGACCCAAAAGTAGGTGAACAACATATTTAAGCAAAATACTGTAAATGCAATAGTTTTCAAGTTACAACTGATTTACTCAATAGTGATGACCTAAAAGTAGCTATTACTCAGCTATGCCATGAGCTACAGGTCTGAAATTTTACTGTGTTATAGCTGACCCAAAAGTAGGTGAACAACATATTTAAGCAAAATACTGTAAATGCAATAGTTTTCAAGTTACAACTGATTTACTCAATAGTGATGACCTAATAGTAGCTATTACTCAGCTATGCCATGAGCTACAGGTCTGAAATTTTACTATGTTATAGTTGACCCAAAAGTAGCTGAATAACATATTTATACTAAATTCTCTAAATGCAATACTTTTCCAATTACAACTGATTTACTCAATAGTGATAACCTCAAAGTAGTTATTACTCAGCTATGCAATGAGCTACAGGTCTGAAATTTCACTATGTTATAGCTGACCCAAAAGTAGGTGAACAACATATTAAAGCAAAATACTGTAAATGCAATAGTTTTCAAGTTACAACTGATTTACTCAATAGTGATGACCTAAAAGTAGCTATTACTCAGCTATGCCATGAGCTACAGGTCTGAAATTTTACTATGTTATAGCTGACCCAAAAGTAGGTGAACAACATATTTAAGCAAAATACTGTAAATGCAATAGTTTTCAAGTTACAACTGATTTACTCAATAGTGATGACCTAAAAGTAGCTATTACTCAGCTATGCCATGAGCTACAGGTCTGAAATTTTACTATGTTATAGCTGACCCAAAAGTAGCTGAATAACATATTTATACGAAATTCTCTAAATGCAATAGTTTTCCAATTACAACTGATTTACTCAATAGTGAGAACTTCAAAGTAGCTATTACTCAGCTATGCAATGAGCCACAGATCTGAAACTTCACTATGTTATAGCTGATCCCAAAATAGGTGAATAACATATTGAAACAAAATACTCTAAATGCAATAGTTTCCAAGTTATAAGCGATTTACTCAACAGTGATAACCTAAAAGTAGCTATTACTCAGCTATGCCATGAGCTACAGGTCTGAAATTTTACTATGTTATAGCTGACCCAAAAGTAGGTGAACAACATATTTAAGCAAAATACTGTAAATGCAATAGTTTTCAAGTTACAACTGATTTACTCAATAGTGATGACCTAAAAGTAGCTATTACTCAGCTATGCCATGAGCTACAGGTCTGAAATTTTACTATGTTATAGCTGACCCAAAAGTAGGTGAACAACATATTTAAGCAAAATACTGTAAATGCAATAGTTTTCAAGTTACAACTGATTTACTCAATAGTGATGACCTAAAAGTAGCTATTACTCAGCTATGCCATGAGCTACAGGTCTGAAATTTTACTATGTTATAGTTGACCCAAAAGTAGCTGAATAACATATTTATACTAAATTCTCTAAATGCAATACTTTTCCAATTACAACTGATTTACTCAATAGTGATAACCTCAAAGTAATTATTACTCAGCTATGCAATGAGCTACAGGTCTGAAATTTCACTATGTTATAGCTGACCCAAAAGTAGGTGAACAACATATTAAAGCAAAATACTGTAAATGCAATAGTTTTCAAGTTACAACTGATTTACTCAATAGTGATGACCTAAAAGTAGCTATTACTCAGCTATGCCATGAGCTACAGGTCTGAAATTTTACTATGTTATAGCTGACCCAAAAGTAGGTGAACAACATATTTAAGCAAAATACTGTAAATGCAATAGTTTTCAAGTTACAACTGATTTACTCAATAGTGATGACCTAAAAGTAGCTATTACTCAGCTATGCCATGAGCTACAGGTCTGAAATTTTACTATGTTATAGCTGACCCAAAAGTAGCTGAATAACATATTTATACGAAATTCTCTAAATGCAATAGTTTTCCAATTACAACTGATTTACTCAATAGTGAGAACTTCAAAGTAGCTATTACTCAGCTATGCAATGAGCCACAGATCTGAAACTTCACTATGTTATAGCTGATCCCAAAATAGGTGAATAACATATTGAAACAAAATACTCTAAATGCAATAGTTTCCAAGTTATAAGCGATTTACTCAACAGTGATAACCTAAAAGTAGCTATTACTCAGCTATGCAATGAGTCACGGGTCTGGAACTTCACTATGTTATAGCTGACCCCAAAATAGGTGAATAACATATTGAAACAAAATACTCTAAATGCAATAATTTCCAAGTTATAAGCGATTTACTCAACAGTGATAACCTAAAAGTAGCTATTACTCAGCTATGCCATGAGCTACAGGTCTGAAATTTTACTATGTTATAGCTGACCCAAAAGTAGGTGAACAACATATTTAAGCAAAATACTGTAAATGCAATAGTTTTCAAGTTACAACTGATTTACTCAATAGTGATGACCTAAAAGTAGCTATTACTCAGCTATGCCATGAGCTACAGGTCTGAAATTTTACTATGTTATAGCTGACCCAAAAGTAGGTGAACAACATATTTAAGCAAAATACTGTAAATGCAATAGTTTTCAAGTTACAACTGATTTACTCAATAGTGATGACCTAAAAGTAGCTATTACTCAGCTATGCCATGAGCTACAGGTCTGAAATTTTACTATGTTATAGTTGACCCAAAAGTAGCTGAATAACATATTTATACTAAATTCTCTAAATGCAATACTTTTCCAATTACAACTGATTTACTCAATAGTGAGAACCTCAAAGTAGTTATTACTCAGCTATGCAATGAGCTACAGGTCTGAAATTTCACTATGTTATAGCTGACCCAAAAGTAGGTCAACAACATATTAAAGCAAAATACTGTAAATGCAATAGTTTTCAAGTTACAACTGATTTACTCAATAGTGATGACCTAAAAGTAGCTATTACTCAGCTATGCCATGAGCTACAGGTCTGAAATTTTACTATGTTATAGCTGACCCAAAAGTAGGTGAACAACATATTTAAGCAAAATACTGTAAATGCAATAGTTTTCAAGTTACAACTGATTTACTCAATAGTGATGACCTAAAAGTAGCTATTACTCAGCTATGCCATGAGCTACAGGTCTGAAATTTTACTATGTTATAGCTGACCCAAAAGTAGCTGAATAACATATTTATACGAAATTCTCTAAATGCAATAGTTTTCCAATTACAACTGATTTACTCAATAGTGAGAACTTCAAAGTAGCTATTACTCAGCTATGCAATGAGCCACAGATCTGAAACTTCACTATGTTATAGCTGATCCCAAAATAGGTGAATAACATATTGAAACAAAATACTCTAAATGCAATAGTTTCCAAGTTATAAGCGATTTACTCAACAGTGATAACCTAAAAGTAGCTATTACTCAGCTATGCAATGAGTCACGGGTCTGGAACTTCACTATGTTATAGCTGACCCCAAAATAGGTGAATAACATATTGAAACAAAATACTCTAAATGCAATAATTTCCAAGTTATAAGCGATTTACTCAACAGTGATAACCTAAAAGTAGCTATTACTCAGCTATGCCATGAGCTACAGGTCTGAAATTTTACTATGTTATAGCTGACCCAAAAGTAGGTGAACAACATATTTAAGCAAAATACTGTAAATGCAATAGTTTTCAAGTTACAACTGATTTACTCAATAGTGATGACCTAAAAGTAGCTATTACTCAGCTATGCCATGAGCTACAGGTCTGAAATTTTACTATGTTATAGCTGACCCAAAAGTAGGTGAACAACATATTTAAGCAAAATACTGTAAATGCAATAGTTTTCAAGTTACAACTGATTTACTCAATAGTGATGACCTAAAAGTAGCTATTACTCAGCTATGCCATGAGCTACAGGTCTGAAATTTTACTATGTTATAGTTGACCCAAAAGTAGCTGAATAACATATTTATACTAAATTCTCTAAATGCAATACTTTTCCAATTACAACTGATTTACTCAATAGTGAGAACCTCAAAGTAGTTATTACTCAGCTATGCAATGAGCTACAGGTCTGAAATTTCACTATGTTATAGCTGACCCAAAAGTAGGTGAACAACATATTAAAGCAAAATACTGTAAATGCAATAGTTTTCAAGTTACAACTGATTTACTCAATAGTGATGACGTAAAAGTAGCTATTACTCAGCTATGCCATGAGCTACAGGTCTGAAATTTTACTATGTTATAGCTGACCCAAAAGTAGGTGAACAACATATTTAAGCAAAATACTGTAAATGCAATAGTTTTCAAGTTACAACTGATTTACTCAATAGTGATGACCTAAAAGTAGCTATTACTCAGCTATGCCATGAGCTACAGGTCTGAAATTTTACTATGTTATAGCTGACCCAAAAGTAGCTGAATAACATATTTATACGAAATTCTCTAAATGCAATAGTTTTCCAATTACAACTGATTTACTCAATAGTGAGAACTTCAAAGTAGCTATTACTCAGCTATGCAATGAGCCACAGATCTGAAACTTCACTATGTTATAGCTGATCCCAAAATAGGTGAATAACATATTGAAACAAAATACTGTAAATGCAATAGTTTCCAAGTTATAAGCGATTTACTCAACAGTGATAACCTAAAAGTAGCTATTACTCAGCTATGCCATGAGCTACAGGTCTGAAATTTTACTATGTTATAGCTGACCCAAAAGTAGGTGAACAACATATTTAAGCAAAATACTGTAAATGCAATAGTTTTCAAGTTACAACTGATTTACTCAATAGTGATGACCTAAAAGTAGCTATTACTCAGCTATGCCATGAGCTACAGGTCTGAAATTTTACTGTGTTATAGCTGACCCAAAAGTAGGTGAACAACATATTTAAGCAAAATACTGTAAATGCAATAGTTTTCAAGTTACAACTGATTTACTCAATAGTGATGACCTAATAGTAGCTATTACTCAGCTATGCCATGAGCTACAGGTCTGAAATTTTACTATGTTATAGTTGACCCAAAAGTAGCTGAATAACATATTTATACTAAATTCCCTAAATGCAATACTTTTCCAATTACAACTGATTTACTCAATAGTGATAACCTCAAAGTAGTTATTACTCAGCTATGCAATGAGCTACAGGTCTGAAATTTCACTATGTTATAGCTGACCCAAAAGTAGGTGAACAACATATTAAAGCAAAATACTGTAAATGCAATAGTTTTCAAGTTACAACTGATTTACTCAATAGTGATGACGTAAAAGTAGCTATTACTCAGCTATGCCATGAGCTACAGGTCTGAAATTTTACTATGTTATAGCTGACCCAAAAGTAGCTGAATAACAGATTTATACGAAATTCTCTAAATGCAATAGTTTTCCAATTACAACTGATTTACTCAATAGTGAGAACTTCAAAGTAGCTATTACTCAGCTATGCAATGAGCCACAGATCTGAAACTTCACTATGTTATAGCTGATCCCAAAATAGGTGAATAACATATTGAAACAAAATACTCTAAATGCAATAGTTTCCAAGTTATAAGCGATTTACTCAACAGTGATAACCTAAAAGTAGCTATTACTCAGCTATGCAATGAGTCACGGGTCTGGAACTTCACTATGTTATAGCTGACCCCAAAATAGGTGAATAACATATTGAAACAAAATACTCTAAATGCAATAATTTCCAAGTTATAAGCGATTTACTCAACAGTGATAACCTAAAAGTAGCTATTACTCAGCTATGCCATGAGCTACAGGTCTGAAATTTTACTATGTTATAGCTGACCCAAAAGTAGGTGAACAACATATTTAAGCAAAATACTGTAAATGCAATAGTTTTCAAGTTACAACTGATTTACTCAATAGTGATGACCTAAAAGTAGCTATTACTCAGCTATGCCATGAGCTACAGGTCTGAAATTTTACTATGTTATAGCTGACCCAAAAGTAGGTGAACAACATATTTAAGCAAAATACTGTAAATGCAATAGTTTTCAAGTTACAACTGATTTACTCAATAGTGATGACCTAAAAGTAGCTATTACTCAGCTATGCCATGAGCTACAGGTCTGAAATTTTACTATGTTATAGTTGACCCAAAAGTAGCTGAATAACATATTTATACTAAATTCTCTAAATGCAATAGTTTTCCAATTACAACTGATTTACTCAATAGTGAGAACTTCAAAGTAGCTATTACTCAGCTATGCAATGAGCCACAGATCTGAAACTTCACTATGTTATAGCTGATCCCAAAATAGGTGAATAACATATTGAAACAAAATACTGTAAATGCAATAGTTTCCAAGTTATAAGCGATTTACTCAACAGTGATAACCTAAAAGTAGCTATTACTCAGCTATGCCATGAGCTACAGGTCTGAAATTTTACTATGTTATAGCTGACCCAAAAGTAGCTGAATAACATATTTATACGAAATTCTCTAAATGCAATAGTTTTGAAGTTATAAGCAATTTACTCAACAGTGATAACGTAAAAGTAGCTATTACTCAGCTATGCCATGAGCTACAGGTCTAAAATTTTACTATGTTATAGCTGACCCAAAAGTAGCTGAATAACATATTTATACGAAATTCTCTAAATGCAATAGTTTTTAAGTTACAAGTGATTCTACTCATGATGGAAGTTACTGAAAAGCCCAAAAGTAGCTATTACTCACTTAGCTATTGAGACAGGCACCCAACTTACTCACCATATTGTAGCTATGAAAAAAGTAGCTGAATAACATATTTTAACAAAATGCTCTAGATGCAACAGTTTTCAAGTTATAAATGATTTTGTGCATGATTTCATGAATGTTAATGCATTAAAAATTATTAAAAAAATTTATTAAAAAAAAAGTAAGAGAGATCCAGGTCTCATACTCACACAAGAGAATCTACCTCTGGCCTAGTACATATATGCAAGATATGAGAGAAATCCCTGCAATAGTCACTGAGAAAATTGTGATAAAAAGTTGAAATTTTCACACTTTTGGTGGGGGTACCCCCCTTGTAATGTCTCTAGCAAACAGACGAACAGACAGATTTGCATGCCTTGAACAATTTTTCATCCTCGATAGATAAGGTATCTTTTAAAAAAAACAGCACGTCTCTAGGCCTTGTAGTTTTGGAGGAGAAGTTGTTCACGCGTACGCGTACGCCCACGCCGCAGAGTGACGACATAATGCCAGCTGACTGACAAGTCAGCTGACATAAAAATTATTTATATTATTATTTTATTATATTATTTTTAGAATTTGCAAATTGTTTTCAGTTATTCATTTCCTCTATACCTATATATGTGGTCCATATATATGCAACCTAAATATGTGACACAATCTCAGTTCTGACTCCCCTTTGTGTTATATGTAATGAAGCCCACCACCTCCCACCCCACCCCTCTCCCCTTCTCCACACCTCTCTCACTATTACACAAGATCTGCAACCCCATTGAGTTCTTTGTTTCTTATCCGATATCATGAAATACCTTTGTTTATTTAGTGTCACTCAATATAGCTGGAGGTCCCAGAGGTGGGTGGGGGGAATCCGGGTGGGGGATGTGGGTTGGGACTACAAAGAGATGGAGTGCTACAGCATAAATGGTAAACAAACAATCTATATAAAAGGGGTACTCAAATACAAAAAGAATTGAGAATTTTAAGTATGTGATTATCAACTGAAATGAGTTCATAACTGTAGGAGCTGTGCCAAAATTAACTGAGGCAAATTGAATAAAACTGGGCTAGTTGAGGGTTAAAAATCCCCTAGTTTTACTACATAAGGATATAATTTCATTAATATTGGGACTTAAAGCTCACTTAAAGTGGCCATTTTGTCTACTTGAATATGTTTAACCAGTTTCATTTTAAAAAGTTAAAAACTCAGCAAGCAGAGGTATAACACACAAAAATAAGTTCTTAAAAGACTAAGATAGCCATAACATTATTAATATTCAAAATTTAAATAGACAGGCATTTCCTTTTAAAAATTCAAAGATTTCAGCTCTATAACCCACATAGTTTGACAGTTACTGGGCTTTAAAGTGGCATAATGTCCATAAATTGGGTTTCTGTGGGCATTTTACAATTCTTAAAGAGACCTTAGCAATTAAACTACAGATCTGAAACTTTTTGGGGGACATACATAACAAACAAAAATTATATATAATACAGTTTAAGACTTGTCACACTAAGCATTTCCAAATAACAGGGCAAAATACGGAAAAAATGTCCAAAAAGGCACTTGGGCGAGTGTCTATGGCCCTCATACACAGGCTAAATGTCTACTAAAAACCTTGATTTTCGCCATATGTAAAAAGGACATAATAATGCATTCCCAGATGGGATTTCAGCTCCATCAATCACATAGTTTAACAGTCACAGGGCTTAAAGGTGGTAAAAAGTCCAAATATTGGGTCTCTGTGGGCCTTTTAGAGATCTCGATGTGGCTTTCAAATTAAAGCTTCAGACTTAAAATTTGTTACATACTAAGATTACACATAGAATATGTATCTAATAAAGTTTGAAACTTCTCAGACTTACCATTTCCAAGTTACAGAGCAAAATATGTGAAAAATGTCTTAAAAGGGTCACTCAGGTGGGTGTTTAAGGTCTTCATACACAGGTTAAATGTCTACTTGAAGCCTTGATTTTTGGCACATGTAAAAAGAACATAATAATGTATTCCCAGATGAGATTTCAGCTCTATCAGTCACATAGTTTAACAGTCACAGGCCTTAAAATTGGCAAAAAGTCCAAATACTGGGTCTTTATGGGGCCTTCTAGAGACCTAAATGTGGCCTTCAAATTAAAGCTTCAGACTTAAAATTTGTCACATACTAAGATTACACATAGAATATGCATCTAATACAGTTTGAAACTTCTTAGACTTACCATTTCCAAGTTACAGGGAAAAATATGTGAAAAATGTCTAAAAATGGTCACTCGGGTGGGGATTTATGGTCCTCATACACAGGTTAAATGTCTTCTTAAAGCCTTAATTTTTGGCACATATAAAAATAACATACTAATATCTTCTCAGATAGGATTTGAGCTCTATCAGTCACATAGTTTGACAGTCACAGGGCTTAAAAGTAGCAAAAAGTCCAAATATTGGGTCTTTGGGAGCCTTTTAGAGACCTCAATTTGACCTTCAAAATTAAAGCTTCAGACTTAAAATCTGTTACATACTAAGATTACACACAGAATATATATCTAATACAGTTTGAAACTTCTCAGACTTACCATTTCCAAGTTACAGGGAAAAAGATGTGAAAAATGTCTTATAAGGGTCACTCAGGTGGGTGTTTATGGTCCTGATACACAGGTTAACTGTCTATTAAAGGCCTAAATGTTGGGGCACATATAAGAAAACACATAGATATATTCCCAGATGATATTTAACTTAGATGAGAGACATAGTTTGAAAGCTACAGTGCTTGAAAGTGGCAAAAAGTGCATAAATTGGGTCTCTGTGGGCACTTTTGAGACCTTAAGTCGACCCCTTTGGGTAAACCTACAGCCCTAAAATTTTCTACAGACAAGGATTACATATCAAAGTTATACCTAGCGTAGTTTGAGACTCATCGGAATTATCACTTCCAAATTATAGGGCAAAATATGTGAAAAGTATAGCAAAAAATCCCTAAGTGGGGGTATTTATGGGCCTCAAACACAATTTTCTCCTCAACTTAAAGTCATGATTTTCAGCACATGTACTAAGAACATATTAATGTGTTGTCAGGTAAAATTTCAGCCAGCTGAGCATCATAGTTTGTGACCTACAGGGCTCTAAGTGGCCAAAAGTCCAATTTCTGACCTTAAGGTGGCCATAAGTTCTTTTTTACTGGGAGTTTAAGGTCACCTTAAAATAGGGATCTTCCTTTGGGCACCCTTAACATGTGTACCAAGTTTGAAAAAAAAATTAATTTGTTTTTGAGTTATCGCGTCCACAAGGAAATTTCTACGGCGGCGGGGGCGGCGGGGCGACGGACCTGAATCCAATATATCCCCGACTTTCGTCTGGGGAGATAATGAGTACTATATCACAGCAGTAATAAAGCAAAAGTTTATCATTGAGAGAGGAGAAAGTTCAGATAACAGAAGTTTATACGTTCATAGCAATATTACAGTATACTAATAGACTCCAATAAAGCAAAAGTTTATCATTGGGAGAGGAGAAAGTTCAGATAACAGAAGCTTATATATATATCATAGCAATATTACAGTATACTAATAGACTCCAATAAAGCAAAAGTTTATCATTGGGAGAGGAGAAAGTTCAGATAACAGAAGTTATATGTATCATAGAAATATTACAGTATACTAACAGACTCCAATAAAGCAAAAGTTTATCATTGGGAGAGAAGAAAGTTCAGATAACAGAAGTTTATATGTATCATAGAAATATTACATTATACTAACAGACTCCAATAAAGCAAAAGTTTATCATTGGGAGAGAAGGTTCAGATAACAGAAGTTTATATAATAAAGCTTGTACTCACCTCTGACCTGAACCTGGTCCTCTTTTCCTCACTGGCTAGTTTTCTACGGATGCCGCCCATTTCTCCTGGAGCCGAGTCGTCCAGTATGTCATCGAATCGTACTTGTTTAGAGCGGCGGATTAGTTCCTGTTTGTAAGCCTCCAGCTCGGATTTGAAATCCTCAAAGTCAGCATCATGGCTGTCGTCAAGCCTAAACAGGGATAAGGTTGCACACAAGCGTTTAATTAACAACAAGAAAATAAAACTACTGGGAAACCAGCAAAAAACTGTCACATTTTAATAGGAATGCTTATATTTACGAATTTTGACTTTTAACTAATTTTCTTCTTTTCTTGGTATAATAACGTTTTTGATCAAATGTTTGCAATTTGTTACAGGTTAATGTTATTCCAAATATACATGAAATCTTTTTTGAATCATGGTCCAAAACAATAACGCTGCCAACAGTGATCCCCATCATCTTATCAGTTTGAGACAATCATTTTAGAATTGGAAGTTGGAATTGGAATTCACCAAACATATAGAAAGAAATACAGTAAAAGTATTACCATAAAGGTCAAGGATGTTTAGCCAAGGTGAGGGAGGGATTTTTTTCCGTGGTAGCTTATTCATAGTATTACTCATCAAGGCATACAGTTACTAATTATTTATTTTTTATAAAGTGTAATGTTTTTGTAATATTT
This sequence comes from Sabellastarte sp. h YS-2021, assembly GCA_964017235.1. Lineage (NCBI taxonomy): Eukaryota > Metazoa > Annelida > Polychaeta > Sabellida > Sabellidae > Sabellastarte > Sabellastarte sp. h YS-2021. Next base: position 90,273,426 of record OZ024931.1, read on the forward strand.
TTTAACTCAAGTTTAAAATTTAAAATTAAGACTTGTTACTATGGCTTTTAGTCATGTGATCTGAGCCTTCATGTTGAAATCATAATACTTCAGGAAAGCTAGCATAATACTTTTGCTTACAATGTATTTTTGCATAACACTTTTGTTTATCCTGTATACTTTTACTTAACCTGTGTTTTTGCATAATACTTATGCTTACCCTGTGTTTTGTACAATACTTTTGCTTACCATGTGTTTTGTATATTACTTTGATGACCCTTTGTTTTGTATAATACTTTTGCTTACCCTGTGTTTTGTATATTACTTTGATGACCCTGTGGTTTTGTATAATACTTTGCTTACTGTGTGTTTTATATATTACTTTGCTGACCCTGTGGTTTTGTATAATAGTTTTGCTTACCCTGTGTTTTTATAATACTTTTGCTTACCCTGTGTTTTGTATTATACTTTTGCTTTCCCCGTCTTTTGTAGATTACTTTGCTGAGCCTGTGGTTTTGTATAATACTTTTGCTTACCCTGTGTTTTGTATATTATTTTGCTTACCCTGTGTTTTAATTACTTTTTTCTGACCCTATGGTTGTGTATAAGACTTTTACTTGCCCCATGTTGTAGTATTATATAATACCTTTGCTTACCCTGTGTTTTGTGTAATACTTTTTCTGACCCTGTGGTTATGTATATCACTTTTGCTTACCCCATGTTTTTGTATTGCACTCCCCCATCACTGTGGTAGTAAATGTCATCCTCTCCTACACTGTCCCCAGAAGCCTTCCTCCCATAGTACTTCTCAAAGTACTGGCTGGCAGTCGCAGCAAACCTACAACACAGACTCAAATAAACACAGAGAACAGAATACAGGTGTCAAATACAGACACTTCTCACATTGAACACAGACTGCAAATGTACACTGTTCCTAAATAATCGTAAAAACAACCATGAACCACACACTTGTATCATAAAAAATTGTATAAGAGATGCCTGTAACTGTCAGTATATCAATGCTAATGTAATACCATTCTTTTATTCCAGCAAAATATATACAATTGTCCTTGTTGTGCCATTTTCTAAAACAACAGCTTATTGTTTACATTTCTGAGAGGAATATTATCACTGAGACAGGATTCCAATTGAAACTAGAGGAATGCTTTTGCTAACAAAAGCGAAGCATCCCTGAAATTTAAAATGCTTTGTGGTTTTAATAAGCATGCTGTAAAGCTAAGAATGCTCAAAGCTGCGCCGTATGCTTTCCCAATACCTCTTAATACATTCTGAAGCTATAAAAGCAACAATAAAGGAGATATAAGGCAAAAACTCCAAAGCAGCTATTTATGACCCCAGTTTAGCCCATGGGGGGGGGGGGGGGGGGTCGGGGGGTAAAATTGACCGGCTATTTAGACTCTCCACATATGCTTTCCCAATACCTCTTAATACATTCTGAAGGTATAAAAGCAACAATAAAGGAGGTATAAGGCAAAACTCCAAAGCAACTATTTTATGACCCCAGTTTGACCCATAAGGAGGGGTCGGGGGATAAAACTGACTGGCTATTTAGATTCTCCACATATGCTTTCCTAATACCTCTTAACACATTCTGAAGCTATAAAAGCAACAATAAAGGAGATATAAGGCAAAAACTCAAAATTGCAAATTTAAGAAGTAAATTAAATTTTTATAAGTTAATACCCTATCCAATGGACAATTGCTTATCCGGTCGGCGCGGACCGGCCCGCCAAACGTCAGAAAAAGACGACCGGATAAGCAATTGTCCATTGGATAGGATGTATTAACGCAATAAAATCAGCTATTTTATGACCCCAGTTTGACCCATAAGGGGGGGCCGTGGGGTAAAACTGACCGGCTATTTAGACTCTCCACATATGGTTTCCTCTTACCTCCCAGTACATTTTATGGTTCTAAATGCAATACTTAAGAAGATAATAGGGGGGTTGACCTAAATTTAAGGCTTTCAGATTGGAAGGTGTCAGAAAATCACTCATAAATGAGACATTTTTCAAGGGATTGCTCCCAAAATCTAATCAGCTCGCGTTTTCGATAGTATGAACAGGTGTGTCAAATTATAAGGCTGTGTAGCAAGTAGTTTTTCCTGAACTGCGATGACGGGCGGTCTACTTCAAAACAAGAGGAGAGTGCCCGTGAACGGGCACTGTGTCAGCTGACTGAGTGTTTTTGATTTGTGAAGGTAATAATGATAGGAAAGCATAATTATCAGGGAAAGTGCTGTAAAGAAGTACAGTAAATGGTAATTGAACAGCATGTTAAAAAAGAAATTCTGAAGCTGACAGAAGAAAAGGACAAAAAAGTTGTGCCCTGCAAATGGTATTATGAAGCAAAGTAACAAGGTAACTGTTTAAGTGTAAAGAGTAGGTTAAAACATATTTAAAAAATAATGCAAATGCAGTATCCTCATACGACCTTGAAGAAGGGGTCCAAGGTCAAATCCAACCACACAAAAACATTCCCAGCCCATGATTTCCTATAGGTTGGTTTACCATCACAAACCTCTAGGACCAATAATAAGCGAGTTATAAGCACTTTTAAGTTTGGCTGTCCTTATTTGACCTTGAAGGAGGGGTCCAAAGGTCAAATCTGACCACACCAAAAGATTCCCAGCCCATGATTTCCTATAGGATGGTTTACCATCCCAAACCTCTAGAACTAATAATAAGCGAGTTATAGGCACTTTTAAGTTTCGCTATCTTTGTTTGGCCTTGAAGGAGGGGTCCAAGGTCAAATCCGACCACACCAAATGATTCCCAGCCCATGATTTCCTGTATGTTGTTTTACCATCCCAAACCTGTAGGACCAATAATAAGCGAGTTATAAGCAATTTTAAGTTTGGCTATCCTCAACTGACCTTGAAGGAGGGGTCCAAGGTCAAATCTGACCACACCAAAAGAATCCCAGCCCATGATTTCCTATATGTTGGTTTACCATCCCAAACCTCTAAGACCAATAATTGTAACAAATTTTATTGTAATTTAACTTTTTACAAGTTAAATACTTACCTTATCCTCACAAGTGCTTGGTTTGGTTTTGTGGAGCAAAAAGTATCGACCGACAAGTATTTTTTAAAAGAATTTTCTTGTCGGCAGGTGACCCCTTGTCTGCGCATGTCCGCGCATGCGCCGTACTCATTGTCGACAGGCAATTGTCGAGAGATCTTCATTGTATTTTTGGTCCCAGCAAAACAAATTATGCGGGGAGGTAGGGTGGGTTTATCCTTGTGAGGATAAGGTAAGTATTTAACTTGTAAAAAGTTAAATTACAATAAAATTTGTTACATTTTATTGCGTAAAATAGCCTTACCTTATCCTCACAAGTGCTTGAATACAACCATAACAGGTGGAGGGTATTTGTTTTGGCCACACTGTTAGATGATCGTAAGACAAGGGGTCACCAAGTAAAGCACTCGATAAGAGGATAAGATAAGCTTCCATACACCACATCCTAGGTTATATATTACTTCTTCATCACAGATAAGTAATTAGCTAACCATAACAAGAGATCCATGATGTGGTCAAAGTTGTTGTTGCTGTTGTAAGCAAAATCACAACAAACATGTACTAGTATTAACCATGACCCAGAATTGGCCGGAGGTGTCTGCATGTCTCCCCAATCAAGATGTCATCATCTGACAATGAGAATATCTCCAAGCAGGCAAACTGAATTGCATAAACTGCAGATATGGGGCCATATGTAAGTCAAGAAAGACATATGTCAGTGACACAACACTTGTATAACTGTAAAAATGAGAAATATGTGAGTCACATCAATAACATGTATGAATACACAAAAATTGAGTACATGCTGAGGTGAATCCAGAAGACCCAATTTGCTCATAGACTGGTCATAGGATTGCCAAGCTACATCTTGGAGTAGAATGTAGTAAAGAATTGTGGGTCTTCCAGTAACAAGAGTCTGATATCTGTTCAGGTAAGGCCACACTGTTGAAAACTGAAGAGGCAGCCATGGATGTAATATGTGCCTCCATATATAGAATCTGGGAATCAGAATAAAGGATTGGCAATGTTATCATGCAGCCAGATTGATCCAGGAAGAGATAGCAGAAGTCAAGGTATCTCCATCAAGCCTTCCTTAAAAGATATGAGCAAGAGATGTTTCCCCTCCTTCAAGTACTAGTACTGTCTTGATAGTAACTAAGTACTGTAAGAGAGCAGTGTCACATCATCAGTCATATGTGAGCTCAAGAATGGTTTGAGAGCTGGAAAGGCCACTGGATTGAGCCATCTGGGCCACCAGAAGCCAACTGATTCTGACTAAAAGGCAGGAGAAGGAGACTCTTCTTTTTCCCAAGCGTTAGTCCTGTCCAATAAGTGTCTAAGTGCTCTCAAGAGGATAACGAATCATGTGTCCAGGCAATATGGGATCAGGAATGATTTAGAACTGGAAATGACCATTGGTCCAAGGAAATCTGGACCAACTGAGCTAATAGGTCTTTGCTGAATAGATAGGAGGAAGAAGAAACTGTAACCTCCTTCCAATGAGGCTTGAGTCTGAAGGAGTCAAAGTTCCAGAATACACTTCATCTTATTTTGCCAGATGCCAATGCCATTGGAACAGTCTTGCAAGTCAAACCTTGTTAGGCTAACCTTTCAAAGGTAAATGAAGAGCCTTTGTGAAAATTAACAGAAGCAAAGGTAAGTCCCTTGATGTTGCACCTCTGTTAGCAGTGGGCTTATCTCCATAAAAATTTGCAATATGTCTATTCAGACCCAGCCTTTTGCTCAACTCCTGGCCAAATAGTCCTAAATGATCAGCTATGGCTGCTACCAAGGCAGCAATATTGGTAGGTTTTAGATTTTTGATAGTAAGTGGATTGAAAAATCTGCCATATAAGAGACAATAAGCTCTGAGATGACCACCTAATTCTGTTGGAGCCAGAGCTCAAGTGGCCCATCCAGACTCAAATAATTTTCTACAGGAGGGTCTTAGAGATGCCCTAAACCTGTCTGCCACCTGTTCAGAGTGTGAGAATGGTTGAAATGATTGTGAGTGGTGCTAAGGTGTCAAGCATGAAGGTGCCAATGCAACAGATTCTGAAGGTATTTCTGACTGAATGGCTCTTTCTGAGACCAGTGAAGTAGCTGTAAAGGAGGTTTGGTTGATTGATTCACCAGATCCGAAAACCAGTGCATCATGGGCCATCCTGGCGCCACTGCACTCTTTTTGCACCTGCAGGTGTTCCCTTGTTGAAAGACTTTGGAATGAATGCTGCAGGACAAAAGGCATAACCGTCCAGACCCTTCAACAAGATGTTAAATGTAAGTCTGTTCAAAGCATCTGCATCAGGGACTGACAAAACTATAGGTTGAAAGTTTGTGATTCATATTGGTGTCTAACATCTGTACCATTGGTCTTTGCCAAACTATTATGCAAATCAAATGCAACAGATTGAAACCAAAGGACCACCCTGTCTGTATGATTTTGTGCTTTGGAGAAGCTGAGTACTGCAAGATTAGGCAACCCTGAATCTATCTGGTTCCTATGAGAATATTTCAAGGAATGCAGTAGGCCAAGATGCGGCAAACCTGCATATAATAACCATTGTTGACTTATGCCTAACCTGCACATTGTCTTGATCCTTTAAGGGAGAAGAACCATTCTGAGTGAATTACTCTTTGTCCCTTCTGGAAAGGTAGTTGGTTATGACATTTAAGCATCCCAGAATATGTCTGCCTCTTGTGAGAATATTTTCAGAATTGCAGTAGGCCAGGATGTGCCAAACTTCTGTTAATTCTGAAGAGGATGATGGCTATGACATCTCAGCAACCCAGAATCTGTCTGTCTCTTGTGAGTATATTACAAGGATTGCAGTAGGCCAGGATGTGTCAAACCCTTGTCTCCTCTGGAGAGGCTGTTGGCTATGACATTAAAGCAACCCAGGATATGTCTATCTCTTTGAGTATTTTTCGAGGATTGCAGTAGGCCAGTATGTGCCAAACCCTTGTCCCTTCTGAAGAGGATGTTGGCTGTGACATTGAAGCAACCCAGTATATGTCTGTCTCTTTTGAGTATATTTTAAGGATTGCAGTAGGCCAAGATGCGTCAAACTAGGAGGATATGCTCCCCCCCCCTTGTTTGTTCAGATAACCAAATACAATGGTGTTGTCTGGTGCTGTCAGAATTCTCCTTATTTGGAAAGTTAACTGAAAAGCTTCTTGAGGCTAGACACACTGCCTTTAGTTATTGGGCAATAAAATGAAAATATTCCCTTGAAGTGACCAAATGCCACTGACTGGTAAGCTTCAAATGGGATCACCAACCAGGGTTATGTGCATCTATGAAAGAAAGGGTAAAGTGTTAATCTGTCAGGAAGGGCAACCAATTTCCCCAATAGTTATAGTTTTCCACCACTGAAGATGCTTTTTTATCAGGATTTGAAACAGGAACCCACAGAATTAGTGACTGGGGATATTGCCAGCTGTTTCTGATACCAGTGAAGGACACATATGTAAGCACCCATTGGTATAGTCCTTTCTAAAGATGCTAGTACACCTATCAAGGAAACAAGGCATCTTGGGGTTGTATGTGGCGAGATCTCCATGCCGTGAATAAATTTCTATGGTACTTTAAATTAATTTGTGTTAGAAAGAATTTTCCTTGTACCAAAACAGTGTGGTAATGTAGGAAGTTGATCTTAGGTGGACTCGAGCTTGAATCTTTTCAAAACTAGATTGGGCCAACTCGGCGCCAACATATCCCCAGACAGGTCATCACTCACGCCACAGGTTTTGATCGGGAATTTTTTAAAACATAATTACCCATTATTATATGAACTTCAGCACATCAATCTACTCTGTTTATATCTTCCCAAGGAAGATGGTGTATCCCCAGACGCCGAATACATAACTCAAATTATATTTTCAATCTTCCTGCAATGATAACTCTAAACCTATTTTCAAAGTATTTAAATGATTGATGATTGAATGTCCATTCTAAAATAATAATCCCAAAAGAGCATATCTGTTTCTATATTTGTTGACAAATAAAATATTATTTTTAACTCAACTCATCATACTTTTCAATCTTCCTTCAAAGTATTTAAATGATTGATGATTCAATGTCCATTCTAAAATTCATAATCCCAAAAGCGCATATCTGTTTCTATATTTGTTCACAAATAAAATATTATTTTAAAAAAAATTATTTATATTATTATTTTATTATATTATTTTTAGAATTTGCAAATTGTTTTCAGTTATTCATTTCCTCTATACCTATATATGTGGTCCATATATATGCAACCTAAATATGTGACACAATCTCAGTTCTGACTCCCCTTTGTGTTATATGTAATGAAGCCCACCACCTCCCACCCCCACCCCTCTCCCCTTCTCCACACCTCTCCCACTATTACACAAGATCTGCAACCCCATTGAGTTCTTTGTTTCTCATCTGATATCATTAAATACCTTTGTTTATTTAGTGTCACTCAATATAGCTGGAGGTCCCAGAGGTGGGTGGGGGGAATCCGGGTGGGGGATGCATAAATGGTAAACAAACAATCTATATAAAAGGGGTACTCAAATACAAAAAGAATTGAGAATTTTAAGTATGTGATTATCAACTGAAATGAGTTCATAACTGTAGGAGCTGTGTCAAAATTAACTGAGGCAAGTTGAATAAAACTGGGCTAGTTGAGGGTTAAAAATCCCCTAGTTTTACTACATAAGGATATAATTTCATTAATATTGGGACTTAAAGCTCACTTAAAGTGTCCATTTTGTCTACTTGAATATGTTTAACCAGTTTCATTTTAAAAAGTTAAAAACTCAGCAAGCAGAGGTATAACACACAAAAATAAGTTCTTAACCCTTTCACTACCAAAGCATTTTAATAGCCACTGACCAAGGAAAATAGATGTCAAACAATACAGGAAAAAGTGATCCCACTACCTTATATACTTTATTTTGCGGTAGTTTTAGGTATATTTCGCCTAGAACTGTTGAACTGTCGAATAAAAATAACTTGGGGATTCCCCCATTACAAAAATAACCACGAGAATCAATATTTCCTTATATATTAGATTTGCGGTATTTGCGACTATTTAACTACAAAATAATGATGAAAACCAATAAAAATGGGGTTATTTATCGAAAATAGAGCACATATTACATACATTTTATTTTAAACAATCGTTTTAATACTGATATACCACAGAAAGTGTATAGTAGATGACTGAAGGGAAAAACAAATATATTTAACGGCCGTCGACACTGCTCGACAGGCATGGTATATTATAATAGATATTACTGTCGACTGCAGTCGACACACATGGTAGTGATAGGGTTAAAAGACTAAGATAGCCATAACATTATTAATATTCAAAATTTAAATAGACAGGCATTTCCTTTTAAAAATTCAAAGATTTCAGCTCTATAACCCACATAGTTTGACAGTTACTGGGCTTTAAAGTGGCATAATGTCCATAAATTGGGTTTCTGTGGGCATTTTACAATTGTTAAAGAGACCTTAGCAATTAAACTACAGATCTGAAACTTTTTGGGGGACATACATAACAAACAAAAATTATATATAATACAGTTTAAGACTTGTCACACTAAGCATTTCCAAATAACAGGGCAAAATACGGAAAAAATGTCCAAAAAGGCACTTGGGCGAGTGTCTATGGCCCTCATACACAGGTTAAATGTCTACTAAAAACCTTGATTTTCGGCATATGTAAAAAGGACATAATAATGCATTCCCAGATGGGATTTCAGCTCCATCAATCACATAGTTTAACAGTCACAGGGCTTAAAGGTGGTAAAAAGTCCAAATATTGGGTCTCTGTGGGCCTTTTAGAGATCTCGATGTGGCTTTCAAATTAAAGCTTCAGACTTAAAATTTGTTACATACTAAGATTACACATAGAATATGTATCTAATAAAGTTTGAAACTTCTCAGACTTACCATTTCCAAGTTACAGAGCAAAATATGTGAAAAATGTCTTAAAAGGGTCACTCAGGTGGGTGTTTAAGGTCCTCATACACAGGTTAAATGTCTACTTGAAGCCTTGATTTTTGGCACATGTAAAAAGAACATAATAATGTATTCCCAGATGAGATTTCAGCTCTATCAGTCACATAGTTTAACAGTCACAGGCCTTAAAATTGGCAAAAAGTCCAAATACTGGGTCTTTATGGGGCCTTCTAGAGACCTAAATGTGGCCTTCAAATTAAAGCTTCAGACTTAAAATTTGTCACATACTAAGATTACACATAGAATATGCATCTAATACAGTTTGAAACTTCTTAGACTTACCATTTCCAAGTTACAGGGCAAAATATGTGAAAAATGTCTAAAAATGGTCACTCGGGTGGGGATTTATGGTCCTCATACACAGGTTAAATGTCTTCTTAAAGCCTTAATTTTTGGCACATATATAAATAACATACTAATATCTTCCCAGATAGGATTTGACCTCTATCAGTCACATAGTTTGACAGTCACAGGGCTTAAAAGTAGCAAAAAGTCCAAATATTGGGTCTTTGGGAGCCTTTTAGAGACCTCAATTTGACCTTCAAAATTAAAGCTTCAGACTTAAAATCTGTTACATACTAAGATTACACACAGAATATATATCTAATACAGTTTGAAACTTCTCAGACTTACCATTTCCAAGTTACAGGGAAAAAGATGTGAAAAATGTCTTGTAAGGGTCACTCGGGTGGGTGTTTATGGTCCTGATACACAGGTTAACTGTCTATTAAAGGCCTAAATGTTGGGGCACATATAAGAAAACACATAGATATATTCCCAGATGATATTTAACTTAGATGAGAGACATAGTTTGAACGCTACAGTGCTTGAAAGTGGCAAAAAGTGCATAAATTGGGTCTCTGTGGGCACTTTTGAGACCTTAAGTCGACCCCTTTGGGTAAACCTACAGCCCTAAAATTTTCTACAGACAAGGATTACATATCAAAGTTATACCTAGCGCAGTTTGAGACTCATCAGAATTACCACTTCCAAATTATAGGGCAAAATATGTGAAAAGTATAGCAAAAAATCCCTAAGTGGGGGTATTTATGGGCCTCAAACACAATTTTCTCCTCAACTTAAAGTCGTGATTTTCGGCACATGTACTAAGAACATATTAATGTGTTGTCAGGTAAAATTTCAGCCAGCTGAGCATCATAGTTTGTGACCTACAGGGCTCTAAGTGGCCAAAAGTCCAATTTCTGACCTTAAGGTGGCCATAAGTTCTTTTTTACTGGGAGTTTAAGGTCACCTTAAAATAGGGATCTTCCTTTGGGCACCCTTAACATGTGTACCAAGTTTGAAAAAAAAATATTAATTTGTTTTTGAGTTATTGCGTCCACAAGGAAATTTCTACGGCGGCGGCGGCGGCGCGACGGACCTGAATCCAATATATCCCCGACTTTCGTCTGGGGATATAATTAATTAGGAAGTCGAGTAGCTGAACAGTTGGATGAATGCTTTGGTGTCTATTGTACTTTTAACAACCAGTTGTTCAGATATAGGTGAACTGCTATTCTGTGAGACTGAAGAATGAGATTTGCCTCTTTACTACTCGCTTAATACTGTAGAGGGGTGGTCGCTAACCCGAATTTCAGTGCTTTGAACGGATAGGTTTGACTGTGTAAATTAAACTGGAGTGGATGTTGAGAATCTTGTGAATCGGTACATTGAAGAACGCATCTTTTGTAACCGAATTTCTAATAATTTGTGTTGTCTCCAGTGTAAATGAAGGGACAAGCAGGTCTTTAATGACACGGTAAACCAACTTCACGCGTGGACACTGACCGTTGAAGTTGTAGGTAGAATCACTTCAGGGCACTGAGATCTATCATAGGTCGTCATTAGCCGAGTTTCTTATAACAAATAAACTGCCATAGAAACCTGGAGTTTTGCAATTCTTGAGTGGATAAATCGCTTTGTAGCATTTAACTGCCAGAAGTGAGCGATATTTACTGCAGCCATGTTTTCCTGTCTGACGTCATCGCTTTGCATTGTGGGTAGTACAGGCATTGGTGAATTCGATTGGGGAATAATTCGACAATCCCAATTCAAGATTCAAACAACTCTGGGATGGTAATAAAATCTGCCATAACTGCCAGTAAAACTGCAGAATACAGCTTCTATGGAGACAAATACTGAAGATAACACCAGTTCTGTGAAGTCACTGCAAACACACACGTGGGGGTTGTAACTAATGAATTCAACACAGTATCTCGTCTAGCCAGTTCCAGAATAAACTGGAGAATTGTAACAAATTTTATTGTAATTTAACTTTTTACAAGTTAAATACTTACCTTATCCTCACAAGTGCTTGTTTGGTTTTGTGGAGCAAAAACGTATCGACCGACAAGAATTTTTAAGGAATATTCTTGTCACAAGAGGTGACCCCTTTGTCTGCGCATGTCCGCGCTTGCGCAGTAGTCGTTGTCGACAGACGAATGTCGAGAGTTCTTCATTGTATTTTTGGTCCCCAGAAAACAAATTATGCGGGGAGGTAGGGTGGGTTTATCCTTGTGAGGATAAGGTAAGTATTTAACTTGTAAAAAGTTAAATTACAATAAAATTTGTTACATTTTATTGCGTAAAATAGCCTTACCTTATCCTCACAAGTGCTTGAATACAACCATAACAGGTGGAGGGTATTTGTTTTGGCCACACTGTTAGATGATTGTCAGACAAGGGGTCACCAAATAAAGCACTGATAAGAGGATAAGATAAGCTTCCCTAAGCCACATCTTAGGTTATATGTTACTTCTTCAACACAGAGAAGTAATTTGCTAACCTCAACAAGAGATCCATGATGTGGTCGTCATTGTTGCTGCTGTTGCTGTTGTAGAAAATTTTACAACAAATCACATAGCAGTATTAACCATCACCCAGTATTGGCTGGAGATGTCTGCATGACTCCCCAAGCAAGATGTCATCATCTGACAATGGGAATATCTCCAAGCAGGCAAACTGAACTGTATAAACTGCAGATATGGGGCCATATGTAAGCCAAGAAAGACATATGTCAGTGACACAAGACTTGTATAACTGGAGAGAACATAAAAATGTGAGTCATATCAATAACATGTATAAATACACAAAAATTGACTACATGCTGAGGTGAATCCACAAGGCCCAATTTGTTCATGGACTGGTCATGGGATTGCCAAGCTACATCTTCGAGTAGAATGTAGTAAAGAATTATGGGTCTTCCAATAACAAGAGTTTGATATCTGCTCAGGTAAGACCCCACTCTTGGAAACTAAAAAGGCAGCCATGGATCTAATATGTGTCTCAAAGTATAGATTCTGAGACTCAAAATCAAAGGACTGGCAATCTAATCATGCAGCCAGATTGATCCAGGAAGAGATAGCAGAACTCAAGATATCTCCATCAAGCCTTCCTTAAAAGATATGAGCAAGATTCTTCCCCTCCTTGAAGTACTTGTACTGTCCCGATAGTAACTAAGGACTGTAAGAGAGCAGAGTGTCACAACATCAGTCCAACATCAGCTCAAGAAAGGTTTGTGAGCTGGAATGACCACTGGTTTGAGCCATCTGGGCCATCAGAAGCCAACTGATTCTTGCTAAAAGGCAGGAGAAGGAGACTTTCCCTTTTCTCCAAGCAGTAGTCCTGTCCAAGAAGGATCTAAGTGCTGTAAGAGGACAACGAATCAAGTGTCCAGGCAATTTGAGTTCAGGAATGATCTAGAGCTGAAGTGACCACTGGAGCCAAACCAGACCAATTGAGGCTAATAGGTCCTTGCTGAAAAGGTAGGTAGGAGGGAGAACTGTAAACTCCTTCCTATGAGGCTTGTGTCTGAAGGAGCCAAAGTCCCAGAATACACTTCCAATGGCATTGCAACAGTCTTGCAAGTCAAACTTCTTTAGACTGACCTCCTTTTAAAGGTTAATAAGGAGCCTTTTGTGAAAACCAACAGAAGCAAAGGCAAATCCCTTGATGCTGCACCTCTGTTAGCAGTGGGCTTCTCTCTATAACACTTGCAATAGGCCTATAAAGATGCAGGCTTTGGCTCAACTCCTGCACAAAAAATGTAAATGATCAGCTATGGCTGCTGCAAAGCCAACAATAGTGACAGGTTTCAGATTTTTGCAAGTAACTGGATCAAAAAATCTGGTATATTTGAGACCGTAGGCTCTGAGATGGCCACCTTATTCTGTGGGTACCAGAGCTCAAAATGGCCCATCATGACTCATACATTCCAAGATGAGGGTCCTTGAGATGCCCTAAATCTCTCTATCCCTTGCCCAGAGAATGATATAAGAGATTCTGAGTGGAGTTAAGGTGCCAAGCATGAAGGTGCCAATGCAACAGATTCAGATGGTATTTCTGACTGAATGGCTGTTTCTGAGACCAGTGAAGTAGCTGTAATGGAGGTTTGGTTGAATGACTCACCAGACCCCAAAGCCAATGTATCATGGGCCACCAAGGGGCCACTACAATCATTTTGCACCTGGTGTTCACTTGTTCAATGACTTTTTGGAATAAGTGGTATAGGACAAAAGGCCTAGCAGTCCAGAACCTCCAACAAGATGTTTAATTCATATATGTTCAGAGCATTTGCATCCGGGACTGGCAACATAGAAAGGAAGTTTATGACTGATATTGGTGGCAAACATCTCTACCATTGGTATTTGACAAACTATGTAAATCAAATAGAATATTAAAGATGAAGACTCTCCTGTCTGTATTATTTCGTTCTTTGTGGAGAGGCTGTCATGACATCTAGGCACCCCTGAATATATCTGGCTCCTATGAGAATATTTCAAGGATTGCAGTAGGCCAAGATGCAGCATACCTGCATAAAACACCTATTGTTGATTTGTGCCAAACTTGCACGTTGTCTAGAACCATAAAGGGAGTAAGAACCATTCTGTACATATTACTTTTGTCACTTCTGTAGAGATCATTGAGCATGACATTTAAGTAACCCCAGAATATTTCTGTCTCTTATGAGTATATTTCAAGGATTGTAGTAGGCCAGGATGCGCCAAACCTTTATCCCTTCTGGAGATGATGTTGAGTATGACCTTTAAGCAACCAAGAATATGTCTGTTATGAGTATATTTCAAGGATTGCAGTAGGCCAAGCTGCGCCAAACTAGGAGGTATACGCTCCCCCCCCCCCCTGTTTGTTCAGATAACCGAACACAGTGGTGTTGTCTGATGCTATCAGAATTCTTTTGTGTGGAATTTGTCTTGAAGGCTTTTAAGGGCTGAACACACTGCCTTCAGCTGTATGACATTGAAATGTAATATACACATTTTTAACTGTCCAAAGCCACTAACTGTGATGCTTATAGATGGGATCATCAACCCTGGTTTAATGCATCTACGAAAATAAGGGAATTGTGCACCTGTGTATAGAAAAGGCATCCTATTTCCCATTTTTTGGCATTTTCCACCAGTGAATATGCTTTTTCAGAAGGATTTGAAACAGGAATTCTCACAACTAGTGACTGGAGATATTGCCAGTTTTTTCTAGATACCACTGAAAGGCACACATACATAACTGACCCATTGGTATAGTCTTTTCCAAAGATGCTAGTATCCCTACCTGGGATATAAGCAACCTTGAGGTTAACTGTGATGAGATCGCCATGACTTGAATAGATTCTCAGGTATTTAATTTTTTCGAGGTAGAAAGAAATTTCCTGGTACCAAAATGCAGTGGTAACCCAGGAAATCGATATCACGAAGCCCAGTTGATGAACTAGATTGGGCCAACTCGGCGCCAACATATCCCCAGACAGGTCATCACTCACGCCACAGGTTTTGATCGGGAATTTTTTAAAACATAATTACCCATTATTATATGAACTTCAGCACATCAATCTACTCTGTTTATATCTCCCCAAGGAAGATGGTGTATCCCCAGACGCCGAATACATACCTCAAATTATATTTTCAATCTTCCTGCAATGATAACTCTAAACCTATTTTCAAAGTATTTAAATGATTGATGATTGAATGTCCATTCTAAAATAATAATCCCAAAAGAGCATATCTGTTTCTATATTTGTTGACAAATAAAATATTATTTTTAACTCAACTCATCATATTTTTCAATCTTCCTTCAAAGTATTTAAATGATTGATGATTCAATGTCCATTCTAAAATTCATAATCCCAAAAGCGCATATCTGTTTCTATATTTGTTCAGAAATAAAATATTATTTAAAAAAAAATTATTTATATTATTATTTTATTATATTATTTTTAGAATTTGCAAATTGTTTTCAGTTATTCATTTCCTCTATACCTATATATGTGGTCCATATATATGCAACCTAAATATGTGACACAATCTCAGTTCTGACTCCCCTTTGTGTTATATGTAATGAAGCTCACCACCTCCCACCCCCACCCCTCTCCCCTTCTCCACACCTCTCTCACTATTACACAAGATCTGCAACCCCATTGAGTTCTTTGTTTCTCATCTGATATCACTAAATACCTTTGTTTATTTAGTGTCACTCAATATAGCTGGAGGTCCCAGAGGTGGGTGGGGGGAATCCGGGTGGGGGATGTGGGTTGAGCATAAATGGTAAACAAACAATCTATATAAAAGGGGTACTCAAATACAAAAAGAATTGAGAATTTTAAGTATGTGATTATCAACTGAAATGAGTTCATAACTGTAGGAGCTGTGCCAAAATTAACTGAGGCAAGTTGAATAAAACTGGGCTAGTTGAGGGTTAAAAATCCCCTAGTTTTACTACATAAGGATATAATTTCATTAATATTGGGACTTAAAGCTCACTTAAAGTGTCCATTTTGTCTACTTGAATATGTTTAACCAGTTTCATTTTAAAAAGTGAAAAACTCAGCAAGCAGAGGTATAACACACAAAAATAAGTTCTTAAAAGACTAAGATAGCCATAACATTATTAATATTCAAAATTTAAATAGACAGGCATTTCCTTTTAAAAATTCAAAGATTTCAGCTCTATAACCCACATAGTTTGACAGTTACTGGGCTTTAAAGTGGCATAATATCCATAAATTGGGTTTCTGTGGGCATTTTACAATTGTTAAAGAGACCTTAGCAATTAAACTACAGATCTGAAACTTTTTGGGGGACATACATAACAAACAAAAATTATATATAATACAGTTTAAGACTTGTCACACTAAGCATTTCCAAATAACAGGGCAAAATACGGAAAAAATGTCAAAAAAGGCACTTGGGCGAGTGTCTATGGCCCTCATACACAGGTTAAATGTCTACTAAAAACCTTGATTTTCGGCATATGTAAAAAGGACATAATAATGCATTCCCAGATGGGATTTCAGCTCCATCAATCACATAGTTTAACAGTTACAGGGCTTAAAGGTGGTAAAAAGTCCAAATATTGGGTCTCTGTGGGTCTTTTAGAGATCTCGATGTGGCTTTCAAATTAAAGCTTCAGACTTAAAATTTGTTACATACTAAGATTACACATAGAATATGTATCTAATAAAGTTTGAAACTTCTCAGACTTACCATTTCCAAGTTACAGAGCAAAATATGTGAAAAATGTCTTAAAAGGGTCACTCAGGTGGGTGTTTAAGGTCCTCATACACAGGTTAAATGTCTACTTGAAGCCTTGATTTTTGGCACATGTAAAAAAAACATAATAATGTATTCCCAGATAGGATTTGAGCTCTATCAGTCACATAGTTTGACAGTCACAGGGCTTAAAAGTAGCAAAAAGTCCAAATATTGGGTCTTTGGGAGCCTTTTAGAGACCTCAATTTGACCTTCAAAATTAAAGCTTCAGACTTAAAATCTGTTACATACTAAGATTACACACAGAATATATATCTAATACAGTTTGAAACTTCTCAGACTTACCATTTCCAAGTTACAGGGAAAAAGATGTGAAAAATGTCTTATAAGGGTCACTCGGGTGGGTGTTTATGGTCCTGATACACAGGTTAACTGTCTATTAAAGGCCTAAATGTTGGGGCACATATAAGAAAACACATAGATATATTCCCAGATGATATTTAACTTAGATGAGAGACATAGTTTGAAAGCTACAGTGCTTGAAAGTGGCAAAAAGTGCATAAATTGGGTCTCTGTGGGCACTTTTGAGACCTTAAGTCGACCCCTTTGGGTAAACCTACAGCCCTAAAATTTTCTACAGACAAGGATTACATATCAAAGTTATACCTAGCACAGTTTGAGACTCATCAGAATTATCACTTCCAAATTATAGGGCAAAATATGTGTAAAGTATAGCAAAAAATCCCTAAGTGGGGGTATTTATGGGCCTCAAACACAATTTTCTCCTCAACTTAAAGTCATGATTTTCGGCACATGTACTAAGAACATATTAATGTGTTGTCAGGTAAAATTTCAGCCAGCTGAGCATCATAGTTTGTGACCTACAGGGCTCTAAGTGGCCAAAAGTGCAATTTCTGACCTTAAGGTGGCCATAAGTTCTTTTTTACTGGGAGTTTAAGGTCACCTTAAAATAGGGATCTTCCTTTGGGCACCCTTAACATGTGTACCAAGTTTGAAAAAAAAATATTAATTTGTTTTTGAGTTATCGCGTCCACAAGGAAATTTCTACGGCGGCGGCGGCGGCGGCGGCGGCGGCGGCGGCGGCGGCGGCGGCGGCGCGACGGACCTGAATCCAATATATCCCCGACTTTCGTCTGGGGATATAATAATTGGATGAGTTCTTTGGTTTGAACCCAATACTGGTGTCTTTTTACGTACACAAACCACCAGTAGTCTAGGTATATGGTGAAAGAAATTTTCTGGTACCAAAATGCAGTGGTAACCTAGGAAATCGATATCACGAAGCCCAGTTGATGCATAATTGGAGGAGTTCTTTGGTTTGAACCCAATACTGGTGTCTTTAAGTACACTAAACAACCAGTGGTCTAGGTATATGGTGAACTCCTATTCTGTGAAACTGAAGAATGAGATTTGCCTCTTTACTACTCGCATGATACTGTAGAGGTGTCGCTAACCCGAATTTCATAATGCTTTAAACTGATAGGTTTGACAGTGTACATTAAACTGAAGTAGATGTTGAGAGACCTGTGAATCGGTACATAAAAGAACGCATCTTTTGTAACCGAATTTTTAATAATTTCTGCTGTCTCCAGTTTAAATGATGCGACAAGCAGGTATTTATTGACATAGTAAACGAACTTCACTCGTGGGCAGTGACCGTTGAAGTTGTAGTTAGAAATCAATTCAGGACACTGAGATGTATCAGAGGTCGTCATTAGCCGAGTTTCTATACAAGAAATAAACTGCCATAGAAACCTGGAGTTCTGCAATTGTAGAGTGGATGAATTGCTTTCTTTTGAAGGATTTCCAGCAATATTTCAGCGGTATATTTACTGTAGCCATGTTTTCCTGTCTGACGTCATCGCTTTGCATTGTGGGTAGTACAGGCATTGGTGAATTCGATTGGGGAGTAATTCGACAACTCCGTCTCAAGATTCGCACAACTCTGGGATGGCAATGAAAATCTCCCATCACTGCCAGTAACTCTGCAAGAAGAGCCTCCATGGTGACTTGCATTAATGTAGCCACGTTCTTCTGTATCCCTCTGACCTGGTAAACTAGGCAGAGTGGTACGACGATCTTTTGTGGTTAGTAGGGGAAAATTACTGGACATAGCTCCTGTCCTGAATATACTGTGCAAAATACAGTGTAAAAGTTGGAAGCAAGGACTTCAACATATAATATAACATAAAATCTCATCTAGCCAGCTTGATCTTCGTTGAGTTTGCAGAAGAATTAACTCAAAAGTCACAGTATTCTTTCCAATGGAGACATGGCCATAGGAAGGTTTTATTATCTAGTAAATAGTTATTGCAATTCTTCAACAGGGCTGAACAGACAAGCAGTACACATACTGCCCCAAAGACGTCTGTTGGATCTTCATCCAAATTTACAGCAAAGGAAGGTAATCTGTCTATATTTTCGTGTCTGTAGTCGTTCTTTTGGAGGGAGACCTGTTACTGTACCAGAGTGGCGCTCCACCCACAGTAAAGAATCTACGACCTCCGTTGCAAAGGCAACTGCATTCTTTCTTCTTTGTTTTCGAGCATATGCTAATACTCATGTTCTGCCATCAATAAAGGGACAATAAAGCAGTTTTCCACTGAAAACTACGGGAGCTCTTCTCTGCATACCTTTCATCGACAAGGAGGTAGTTCCAATCGAATAATGGGCGAGTACAGCCGAAGATATACACGTCTTCCACTGAAGACTTTACAGCAACATCTTCTTGCACATCTTATTCTGACCCTTTTCAGGACAAGGGAGGCAGAATTAGTGGTAGTACCAGTCGAATAATGGATAAATACAGGTAGGTGCACGCTTGCACGCTTCAAAACTTCATAGATCTTCGTCTGTAAATGGACGATAATAAAAGAAAATACGTGTTGCTCCCATATCGACCAAAAATATAATGAAGAACTCTCGACATTCGTCTGTCGACAACGACTACTGCGCAAGCGCGGACATGCGCAGACAAAGGGGTCACCTCTTGTGACAAGAATATTCCTTAAAAATTCTTGTCGGTCGATACGTTTTTGCTCCACAAAACCAAACAAGCACTTGTGAGGATAAGGTAAGGCTATTTTACGCAATAAAAAGAATATTTGTGACACTCTACCAAGACTTCTCGCAAAAAACAGGGAACTGAACTGCATGTGTATGTTGACAAGACCTCCAGTTTAGCATAGTTTGATCTTGGTTGAATTCGTAGAGGAATTAATTTAAATAAATCCCAGCAATACTCCCTCTATTGGGGCATAGCTGTAGGAAGTGAAGAAATTATTGTCTAATAGATTTATGTAACTCTTCAACAGGGTTGAAAGGACAAGCAGAACACATACTGCCACCAAGGTTTGTCTGTTGGATCTTCATCCAAACCTACAGTAAAATATTAACTGCCAGGATCAGTGAGTGCAATCTGTAGTGGTTGTTATGGAGGGAGACCCATTACTGTAACAGAGTGGCGCTCCACTCCCAGTAAAGAATCTACGACCTCTGTAGCAAAGACAACTGAATTCTTTCTTCTTTGTTTCCCACTGGAAACTTAACAGCAAACTCTTCTTTTCAACCCTTTTCTCGACAAGCAGGTAGTTCCAGTCGAATAGAAGGTCAGTGCAGCCATATAACGTCTTCCGCTGAAGACTTCACAGCAAGATTATGCATAAAAGCATCTTATTCTGACCCTTTTCAGGACAAGGGAGGCAGAATTAGTGGTAGTATCAGTGGAGTAATGGACAACTACAGCTAGGTGCACGCTTGCACGCTTCAAAACTTCATAGATCTTCGTCTGTAAATGGACGATAATAAAAGAAAATACGTGTTGCTCCCATATCGACCAAAAATATAATGAAGATCTCTCGACAATTGCCTGTCGACAATGAGTACGGCGCATGCGCGGACATGCGCAGACAAGGGGTCACCTGCCGACAAGAAAATTCTTTTAAAAAATACTTGTCGGTCGATACGTTTTGCTCCACAAAACCAAACCAAGCACTTGTGAGGATAAGGTAAGGCTATTTTACGCAATAAAAAAGCGAGTTATAAGCACTTTTAAGTTTGGCTATCCTCGTTTGACCTTGAAGAAGGGGTCCAAGGTCAAATCGGACCACATCAACAGATTCCCAGCCCATGATTTCCCATATGTCTGTTTACCATCCCAAACCTCTAGGACCAATAATAAGTGAGTTATAAGCACTTTTAAGTTTGGCTATCCTCGTTTGACCTTGAAGGAAGGGTCAAAGGTCAAATCTAACCACACCAAAAGATTCCCAGCCCATGATTTCCTACAGGTTGGTTTACCATCCCAAACCTCTAGGACCAATAATAAGGGAGATATAAGCACTTTTCATGACTGACAAAGAAACACCTGTGGCGGCAATCTTGTTTTTCAAAATGAGGCCAAAAATATTCCCAGTCAAGATTTTATAATGAGGAACATATCCTGCGAATTTGAGATCTCTACCTATAATACCATTTGCTCTAGAGGGCCAACAAAAGTCCTTGTTTAAAGTCGAATCAACGTCCCTGGCGGCCATCTTGTTTTTCAAAATGAGGCCAAAAATATTCCCAGGCAACATTTTATGGTTATTAATATATTCTGCAAACTTGAGAAGGCTAGCTATAATATTTTTTTCATTAGAGCGGTAATGGTGAAATCTCTCTACACACTGTGGCTATCCAGTGGATAAAATGATTTACTCAATAGTGAGAACCTGAAAGTAGCTATTGCTCAGCTATGCCATGACATAGAGGTCTGCAATTTCACTATGATATAACCGACCAAAAATTATGTGAATAACATATTTAAACAAAATACTTTAAATGTAATAGTTTTCAACACAATTTTCAGGGTTCCTTTTAGAAGAGTTTATCAGTTGAATCCAACTGATTTTCTACTTTCTAAACACAGCTCCATTCATTTTCTAAATCTAGAAAATTTTCATTTGGGGTTTGGTGGAAATCTTCTGTTACTCAACAGCTTTTGTGTTTTCACCATTTTTTAGATCTGACGATCAATGGGCACATCTCCCTTTTGGGTATGTTGGGGGTCCTCTGTCTATAGTTAACCTTTAGGCAGACTTCAGGAACCCTATTCCAACTTTTTGGTGCCAGTCTGTTGGACTATATGGGTGCTTAGGATTAATCTTCTCCTCAGAAGATTTTCAAGCTTCCTGTCTAACAGAATTAGGGAATTAATTTGACTGCTCTTTTCTTTTGATCAGTCTTATTTTTCTCTAAATCAACCACTTTTCCAGGCTTAGAAGTTTCTTCATGAGGCCAGATACTTACTTTCTGTCACTCATTCATTTTGGGATTTTCTTATTCAAAGTTTTGTAGGTTGGGTAATTACCCAATTTTCCTTCTAAAACTTATTTTTGCCAGGTACGAAATCCTCTTCAGAGGGTTTTTTTGGGTTGACTTCTTCAGGTTTCCGGACCTGGGATCTAGCCTGATGGGGTTCTTAAGACCTTCTTTTCCCTAGGTAGAGTTCCTCTGCTATTAGGGGAGATCTGAGATGGACCTTAGGGTCCTTATTTCTGTGGGATTTTTCCTTCAGTCCTGTTTTGTTGATCACTTATTCAAGTTGATTGGCAAGGCAATACTTTCTCAGTGGTCTTTTTCATCCACCATTCTTTGGACATCTTTTTCATTTGGGTCTTCTAGCTACATTTTAGCTGGTTGATCTATGGCCTTTCTTTGCACTTTATTTTGAGAGATTTCTTTATCCATTTCCTTCACTTGTGCTTAGTCACTTGGTAGGGTTAATTGGTCCTTTTTTGGTTTTATGCTGTTTCTTGTGATGTCTCTCTTGGGAGACCATTTCTTCTCACATATAACAGTATAAGCAGAAGGTTTTCATGTGGCCCTTACTCAAGGTGCCTCTTTTAAGCTATCTGCATTAGCCTCTTGAGGCTCACCAATTAAGACCTTTTTTCCTCCCATCCAGGGAGTTTCCTCTCTAACTTAGTGCTTTTAGGATGTGGTTCCTTTCCAGGTTCCAACATTCTGATGGTGGAATGCCTTCCAGAGGTAGAGGCTCAGCCTCAACCTCTATTATGGTGTCCTTCAGGAGATAAGAGTGTCGTTTTACTCAAATTTTCACTCTTACTTCCAGATCCCTCCACTTGCCAGTGGGAGGTCATCTGATTCCAGTGGTCTCTCAGATTCCACTTTCCTGATTCTTCAGCTCTTCTCCACAGAAGAATGCTGTTCTTTGTCATTCAGTCTCACACTGTCTGTTCACATGAGCAGTTCAAGTATCTTGAGCTCCTGTTTTCCTGATTTTTCAGGGCATTTCCTTGACAAAGATATACTGGAAACCACAGTTAGATTTATATCTTTTTCCTGGTTTTCCAGACTATCAGGATGCAACTTATCAGTTGATCATTTTCTCAATTGGCCAGTGGACCACTTCTCTTCCTCAATTTGCCTCCTTTCTCTCCTTTGGCTCCTTTGGTTCACTCTTGCTCATAGTTTTTGCTTTTGGGCAGGGTGTACCACTTTGTGGCAATGCCTTATGGTCTAGCCACTAGCCTTTCAGGATTTACTTCCTTAGTCAAGGAAGTAAGGAAAGTTGGCTTTGAGGTTGGGCATCTCAGTGCACATGTGACTACAAATTGGCTCATTAGAGCCAATAGTTGTCAGAGGCTCTTTTTTCAACTCTATTAGAGTTGACTTTCATCTTGGAGTGGTTCTTAGCAGGAAGTATTTAGATCTGTTTCTTTAACAGGTCTCCTTCCTGGGTCAGGTTCTTAACCTGTTTCTTAATTACCTCTCCAACTGGGCTCCTTATTTCTTTTGGCTTCCACTTGGAAGCCGCTTCTTCAAGGTCCCTGCACATGACACTTCTTCTGTGTCATCTCAGGAAACTTGATTTTCCTTCTCAAAGGTGCTCTGGATTTTCCATTCCTTGATCCTTCTATGAAGGTTCATTCAAGATGGTACTATCCTGGGAACTATGTCTTTGCATTCCTCCCTTTAATTCCCTAGTTTTTACATCTACTTTCATGGATGTTTCAATGCAGGGTTTGGGAGTTCTTTGTGCTCTGTGGACCACCTAAGGTCTATTTTTGATGTAGCAGTCCAGTCTGTGCATCAGTTCTAGAGCTCATAGCTATCCTTTTTGCTCAGACATTTGTTCCTCTATTATCCTTTCATCAAAGGATCATCCTTTCAGCCTCAAACAACTCAGATGTCTTGCTCTCAAGACATTTGTTCCTCATTTGTCCTTTCTTTAAGGGATTCTTCAGATAGTCCAGGTAACACTGTTGTATGGGCTTTCTTTAAATCAAGACAGCTTCCACTCTTGGGACATGTGTTTCTTGGCATCTTTTGCCATTATTTTTACAAGAACTAGTCTGTTCTTCCACCTACTCATGTTCCAGGGGCATGAATCCTTGGCAGACCATCTCTGGAGGTCTTTTCTCACCTTTCATATAAGGTGGCCCTTCAATTCTTGGATCTTCAGATGGTAGTCTCAGACTTCTCATCTTATTTAGATCTCTTTTGCCATGTGATTCAATCACTAGCTGCTCTTACATGTGCCTCCTGTGCTAGATCCTTAGGCTCTGGCAACAGATGCCCTGGAGTGTTTTGGTCCGGAGTACGTGTTTTACTCCTTCCCTTCTTCAGCTCCTTGTCCTCTATGGCCATGAAGTTAATCAACTTTCAGAGCTGTATCATTATTCTTGTAGCCTTTCCTGGTAATTGCCAGGTTTGGCCTCAAGATCTCCTTTAAGAAAGCCATTGGCTCTTCCTCTTATTCTTCTATAACAATCTCATCTAGAGTTTTGTTATTTATTTTTAAGGAGTTCCTTTCTTCAAGCTTTCTGGCTGAAGTCTCCTTTAAGAAGAATTTTCACAGGAGGGGTCTTGGAGGATTTTTATCCTCCACAACTGTCTATGAAGCAATGTGGAACTGCTTCAAAAACTTGTGAGAAACATGGCCACTCTGCCATGCTTCAACTGTCCCATTTATTGCTGTTTGTTCCTTTTAAGGAATTATTTTTCAGACAATAAGGATACAGGTCAGCTCTCTCCAGGTACTACTTGGAGTTGGGTTCTTATAGGAGCTAGGAAGTCTCATTTAGAGCTTCTTTAAGTCCAGAATTAGGGTAGTCGTCACCTACCTGTTTGGTACTTATCCTTGGTTCTGCAGGCTCTTACCAAGACTCCTCTTGAACCCTTTTCATTTGCTGAGCCAAGTTTTTCACATTTTAGACAGTCTTTCTTACTCCCTTTCTTTGGGAAGGAGAAGGAGTGATTTTGATTCCTTTATTTAAAGGTTTTCTCTCACTCTTTAGGGATGGCCTAAGTCATCCTTAAGTCAGATCTTACTTTCCTGGCTTAAGCCAGTTATCTTCAGAAGGCTCTTCCTGCTTTGACTTTTTGTCTTTGGTCAGGATGACTTAGAAGACCTCTCCTTTTTTACAGTCAGATTCCTAAGATACTTTCTATCTAGCTATTCTGACTTAAAAGGATTTCTTCTTGGTCTTTCTTCTGAAGTCCTAGAGGGTGATATTGCTGCTCAGACAATATCTTTTTGGATAGCACTTTATCCTTTATTCCCTCAATATCTGTTCCACAGGGAATGCATCTCTTCATGGTGTCAGGGCTCATCATGGCAGGGCACAGGGGGCTTCCTGGTCCTTTAGGGGTGGAATCCCACTCCTAGTCAACATGAGATCCTGCACGTGGAAGAGCCATTCCACTTTTACATCCTTTTAGGAATGTATTTCCCTTCAGAGATGTTGTTCTTAAGAATCTCTTATGATTTCTTAAGTGGAGTGGACATCCTTTTCCACTCAGCCATTTCTCTCTCTTCTACTTGAATTCCTCAATTTAAGTCCATCTGAAACTTTTAGTTTCAGAAAAAGGGGGGTGGCATTTCCCTTTTAGGGAATCTATTCTTCATCTCTATTTTCAGAACCGTGCTTCTTAGTGCCTCTGGGCATGTTCCTATTCTGAGCACAGGGCATACTTATGCCTTCTCCTTTGAGCTGACCTAATAGGGTGTAGACAGCAGTGCTGAAGTTAGTGCAGTGGTTAATGCTACTCACTTAACTCACTCAAGCTATTGCTTCAGCACAGAGATTTTGGGTTCAATTGCATTCACTAGGAAGTATCCTTTTGTAGCAATTTAACCTTAGGGTGGTTTTCCTCAGTCTGTCTTTTTCCCACCATCCTTCCATGTGGGCATTTAACCCAAGTGTTTTCATATGGTATAGTATATTTACATTTTTATGAAATGAAATTTCATATTTTTAAATGTAAAATGCATTTTTATGAATAAAAATGTATATACTTACCATATGAAAACAGCAAATCACCCTCCCGCCTACCCCGCTTTTAAAGACCTTTTTCCAGCATTTATGTTTATTCACAAAAAGAATGAACTATTTCTGTATTACTGCGCATGGCAGAGTGAATTAGGTCACCAGGGGTCAAAGGTAGCAAGTATATAGGTTTAAAGAGGGTCTCCCCTCATATTTTAAATTCTATGTACGGTGTATGTGGCGGTCACCGAACGCCAAGCCACGCTTACCCAAGTGTTTTCATATGGTAAGTATATACATTTTTATTCATAAAAATGCATTTTACATTTAAAAATATGAAAATTGTTCAGCTATGCCATGAGCTATAGGTCTGTAATTTCACTATGTTATAGCTGACCCAAAAGTAGGTGAACAACATATTTAACAAAATACTCCAAATGCAATATTTTTCAAGTTACAACTGATTTACTCAACAGTCAGTACCTGAAAATAGCTATTGCTCAGTTGTGCCATGAGCTACAGGTCTGTAATTTCACTATGTTATAGCTGACCCAAAAGTAGCTGAATAACGTATTTACACAAATTTCTGTAAATGCAATAGTTTTCAAGTTATAAGTGATTTACTCAACGGTGATAACCTCAAAGTAGCTATTACTCAGCTATGCTATGAGCTACAGGTCTGAAATTTTACTATGTTATATCTGACCCCAAAATAGGTGAATAACATATGAAACAAAATACTCTAAATGCAATAGTTTTCAAGTTATAAGTGATTTACTCAACAGTGATAACCTAAAAGTAGCTATTACTCAGCTAGGCCATGAGCTACAGGTCTGAAATTTTACTATATTATAGCTGACCCAAAAGTAGGTGAACAACATATTTAAACAAAATACTGTAAATGCAATAGTTTTCAAGTTACAACTGATTTACTCAATAGTGAGAACCTGAAAATAGCTATAACTCAGCTATGCCATGAGCTATATGTCTGTAATTTCACTATGTTATAGCTGACCCAAAAGTAGGTGAACAACATATTTTAACAAAATACTCCAAATGCAATATTTTTCAAGTTACAACTGATTTACTCAACATACAGTACCTGAAAATAGCTATTGCTCAGTTGTACCATGACCTACAGGTCTGTAATTTCACTATGTTATAGCCAACCCAAAAGTAGCTGAATAACATATTTACACAAATTTCTGTAAACGCAATAGTTTTCAAGTTATAAGTGATTTACTCAACAGTGATAACCTAAAAGTAGCTATTACTCAGCTATGCTATGAGCTACAGGTCTGAAATTTTACTATGTTATAGCTGACCCAAAAATAGGTGAATAACATATTGAAACAAAATACTGTAAATGCAATAGTTTTCAAGTTATAATTGATTTACTCAACAGTGATAACCTAAAAGTAGCTATTACTCAGCTATGCCATGAGCTACAGGTCTGAAATTTTACTATGTTATAGCTGACCCAAAAGTAGCTGAATAACATATTTATACGAAATTCTGTAAATGCAATAGTTTTCAAGTTACAAGTGATTTTACTCATGATGGTAGTTACTGAAAAGCCCAAAAGTAGCTATTACTCACTTAGCGAGACAGACTAATTGAGACAGACACCCAAGTTACTCACCATGTTGTAGCTATGAAAAAAGTAGCTGAATAACATATTTTAACAAAATGCTCTAAATGCAACACTTTTCAAGTTATAAGTGATTTAGTGCATGATTTCATGAATTTTAATGCATTAAAAATTATTAAAAAAATTTATTAAAAAAAAGTAAGACAGATCCAGGTCTCATACTCACAGAAGAGAATCTATCTCTGGCCTAGTACATATATGCAAGATATGAGAGAAATCCCTGCAATAGTCACTGAGAAAATTGTGATAAAGTGTTGAAATTTTCACACTTTTGGTGGGGGTACCTCCCTTGTAATGTCTCTAGCAAACAGACGAACAGACAGATTTGCATGCCTTGAACAATTTTTCATCCTCGATAGATAAGGTATCTTTTAAAAAAAAACAGCATGTCTCTAGGCCTTGTAGTTTTGGAGAAGAAGTTGTACCCCCACGCCGCAGAGTGACGACATAAAAATTGTTTTTGATCATGTGACCTTCATAAAGGTCAAAGGTCAAATTTAAGCATGCAGAAAAATTTTCCCACGCCTAAGGTATATAACTGTCAAATATGGTTTGAAACCTTCTAATAATAAGGGAGATATTCAAGGGAGACCATAATGTGGCGGCGGCGAGGAAACGGAGGCGAAAACAAATAAGCGCCCTTTCAGGGACGCTTAACTACCTGTCCATCTCTTTAGCAGTAGATCTTCCTGCAGCTGTTTTGGCCTTCATGGAGTTCTTCTGTCTGGGGCTCTTATGCCGTGGAGATTTCAAATTACCCTGAGAAGTCAAAGCCCTGAAATTACACGTACTAGTTACATCAAAATAGCATAGTCTCTATCTAATAACCACAACTACATAGATATTCCTCAGGCAATGATTTTATTTAGATTACTTCAGACTTTTTATTACAATAACCTATATCAATTAAAACATTTTCTATTCAAACTTTGTATAATGAAACAGAAGGTTGAATCAACACATATTTGACTGAAATTCTAGTCTATTACATTCTTTTTTTTCAAAGCTCTGGTGAATAAAAAAACAACATAAAACTGATGAAATCAAAAGCCTCAAACATCTAGTAAGAACCATGAAATATGAACCATGCTTTGCAACTTTTTTCCACATCTTCAGAGAATCCAAATGACAAAGTCAAAATTATAAAACACAAGAAGAATGCCAAGTAATTACCAAAAAGAATGACAAATACTAAAAGGCAATCACGAAACACCAGCAGTTGTATACATGTACTTGTATTTCTACACATTAAGCCCTACTGCTGTTATATATGAATATTAAAAGTAGGGCTAAAATATGCAGCAATTACGAACTTACAAATTTAATGAGTAAATTAAATTTTTATAATTTATTTATTTATTTGGGGTTTTACGTCGCTTTCAACACTGTACAGGTCATATCACGATGGGTAGTTGGAAGGGCAGAGGAAACCAGTACATACAGTTTGTTAGGGTTCTGTACTGTAAACTGCCGACCAACGGCAAGCAACTACCAGCTTTCCCACTTGAGGCCGTGCCGGGAATCGAACCCCGGCCTCAGAGGTTAAATTTTTATAAGTTAACACCCTACCCAATGGACAGGCGAGGTCCTCCCAACCAGCCCCGCTTTCCGCTTACTAGGTGATTAAATAGGTTTAGACAATGAAAAAGATGAAATGATGTCACGCTGTCTAGACAGGAAGGAAGTACCATGTGCCACCCAGTGAATGCACTGTACCAGACCACTCCTGCCAGTGGATAACACCGGATGGCTTTTTCTGTCGTTAGAGACGGGGCTGGTCACGCCAACTGGATTAGCCACTGTCCATTGGGTAGAATGTACTAACACAATTAAATATAGATTTCAAAAAGGAATACTCTTTTCCTTATTAGGTATTTAGAATGATTCATTACTTCACTATTAATCTACAGACTTGGAAACAAGTGAACCCACCTGGCTGAATGTGGCCTTGATCCTTTGACTGTCTGGTTATATGACCTTGTTGACTCAAACCCTGGTGAACTCAGACTTGAATCTGGTGACCTGTGGTGTGAAAATCAATCATAGTAATATTTTGCAAATTTACACCATACCTAACTTACAGTTAAACTAGAAAAAGGTTTTTGCTGACAAAATCGTGCGGCCCAGATGGGGATTTGAGTTAATAAAGCTGTAGTAGTTGTGGTATGAGACTGTAAGGAGAAGGTAAGCTTTACTGTGTTTTGTATCTGATGGAAAAGTGGATTATCTAAAAACTGTATCAGTTGCAGTATTAGACTGTAAGTAGAATGTGAGCTTTATTGTGTTTCGTAGAGTGGTATAATTTATGAAAAGAATTTTTCATTTTTGCTGTAAATTTGGGATTGTAAATTTTTTCCAGGAGATATTTAATCCTTGATTTACAATGATAAAGATACACTGTAGTAAACTATAATTGGCTATAGATAGGGACATTCATATGCTGTATATATTTGAGGCATTTTATGCCTCTGAAAATTCATTGATATTTAATATTTTTATAAGATAAATATGCTTAAGATAATCGTATTTGTGAAATCCTTTATTATTTCATTGTAAAAAAAAAAAAAAAAAAAAAAAATACACAAAGTCATGTTGTCAGATGTTATTGTTAACATTTTTAATTCACACATGACTCTATATCTGAATATCATGAAAGCCGAAGGTTTTTACATATTATTAAAGCTTTTTTCCATTCTCTCAGAACAGACAAGGCATTCTTAACACAAGGCTCTACTTCCATGAACCTATAGATAACTAGATGAATGCTTTTGCTAACAAAAGCGAAGCGTCCCTGAGAGTTTAAAATGCCTTGTGGTTTTAATAAGCATGCTGTAAAGCTAAGAATGCACAAAGCTGTACCGTACTGTTACATAAACCAACCCCCTTAGTGATATCATGACAGGGAAAATCCTACAAAGGTCTTCTTTAATTAACATAAACAAGCGTTGTAGACATAGACAAGCTGGAGAAAGTGTTGTACATTGGATGTACAACATTGGATGTAACTTTAGTAAATTTTGTGCAAATGCTACAAAGCATTTCAGTAACGAGTATGGATAACTTCATATATAATCATGTGTGCAAGTATGTATTGCTATTTAGATTGTCCACAGGGTTTTGCAATAGGTTTTAATACATTGTGAAAGCATAAAAGCAACAATAAAGGCAAAAGCTATTTCATGACCCCAGTTTGACCCATACATGGGGGTCAGGAGGTAAAACTAACTGGCTATTTAGACTGTCCACATATGGTTTCCCAATACCTCTTAATACATTCCGAAGCTATAATAGCAACAATGAAGGAGATATCAGGTAAAAACTCCAAAACAGCTATTTTTTACCCCAGTTTGACCCATAGGGGGGGGGGGGGGGGGGGGGGAGTCAGGTGGTAAAACTGACCGGCTACTTAGACTCTCCACATATGCTTTCCCAATACTTCTTAATACATTCTCAATCTATAAAAGCAACATTAAAGGAGATATAAGACAAAAACTCGAAATCAGCTATTTTATGACCCCAGTTTGACCCATGGGGGGAGGGGGGGGGAGGGATCAGGGGATAAAAGTGACCAGCTATTTAGATTCTCCACATATGCTTTCCCAATACCTCTTAATACATTCTGAAGCTATAAAAGCAACGATAAAGGAGATATAAGGCAAAAACTCCAAAGCAGCTATTTATGTCCCCAGTTTAGCCTATAAGGGGGGGTTGGGGGGTAAAACTGACTGGCTATTTAGACTCTCCACATATGCTTTCCCAATACCTCTTAATACATTCTGAAGCTATAAAAGCAACAATAAAGGAGATATAAGGCAAAAACTCAAAATCAGCTATTTTATGACTCCAGTTTGACCCATAAGGGGGGGTCGGGGGGTAAAACTGACCGGCTATTTAGACTCTCCACATATGCTTTCCCAATACCTCTTAATACATTCTGAAGCTATAAAAGCAACGATAAAGGAGATATAAGGCAAAAACTCCAAAGCAGCTATTTATGACACCAGTTTGGCCCATAAGGGGGGGTCGGGGGGTAAAACTGACCGGCTATTTGGACTCTCCACATATGCTTTCCCAATACCTCTTAATACATTCTGAAGCTATAAAAGCAACAATAAAGAAGATATAAGGCAAAAACTCAAAATCAGCTATTTTATTACCCCAGTTTGACCCATAAGGGGGGGTCGGGGGGCTAAAACTGACCGGCTATTTAGACTCTCCACATATGCTTTCCCAATAACTCTTAATACATTCTGAAGGTCTAAAAGCAACAATAAAGGAGATATAAGGCAAAAACTCAAAATCAGCTATTTTATGACCCCAGTTTCACCCATAAGGGGGGCCGTGGGGTAAAACTGACCGGCTATTTAGACTCTCCACATATGCTTTCCCAATACCTCTTAATACATTCTGAAGCTATAAAAGCAACAATAAAGGAGATATACGGCAAAAACTCAAAATCAGCTATTTTATGACCCCAGTTTGACCCATAAGGGGGGGCCGTGGGGTAAAACTGACCGGCTATTTAGACTCTCCACATATGGTTTCCTATTACCTCCCAATACATTTTATGGCTCTAAATGCAATACTTAAGAAGATAATAGGGGGGGTTGACCTAAATTTAAGGCTCTCAGATAACACAAGGCTCTACTTCCATGAACCTATAGATAAATATCCTTGTTTGAACTGTTTACGCCCAAAAAGATTTACTGTAAGCATATCCCTTAATGAAAAGAAATAAATACATCTTGATATCCCTTATCAACCTTTTCATTCAGTGCTCACTGTGCAGATACCTTATGCAACACACAGATGTTAACACACAAAGCACAGTGGGGCATCAGTGATGAGTGGGACTTGCCATGAATCTGGCTCCAGATAGATATCACAAAAGCAAATGCAGAGTTGGAGGAGAAAAAAGAGAGAACACATTTATTTTCAATTAGATGTAAATACATAAAATACTGTACCAGAAATACTGTTTATGAGAAAGTGTTTTTTTTCCAGTCATGTTATCTTCTGAAAGAAGTCAAATCTATACATTTTACCAATTTACATAGTGTATGTGAATTAGTAGCTAGATCAACAACTCCTGTTGCTAAACAAAAGCTGAATTAATTAAAGCTTTTTTTTCCCAAAAAGGAAAAGTCATATCCACACAATTTCAAAAGAATGGAATCGGAAGAATGTGGGATTTTTTTTAATGTTTGCTGCATGCTAATTACCTCATTTTTTTTTATTTGAAGATGCCATAACTTCAAAAACACTAGGAGCTTTAGGTTTGCCAGATAACAGAAATTTTGTTTTAAGTATACATGTGTCAGGTGTTGTTTTAAAAAGTCTTAAAATAAATGAAGTGGCAGCAAAAACTATATATTTATTATGTTAAGTTGGCCAAAGTCTCTTAAATACAAGAATTTTAAGCAAAAAGGTCATTAAAAGTCTTCCTTAAACTTAATCAGTGTGTGAAGTTGAACTGATGTCATTGAACAGTAAATCAGTTGGTAGCTGAAAACCCTCATTGTTACTTCAAGATGGCCATGACTGTACTTGTATTGGAACTCCAAGGTGGAATAAAAATAAGAATGTCACTATTTTCATCTTTAATAAGTGTGCAAAACTTAACTGAGGTCAGCTGAACAATACAATAGCTGGAGATTACACAGTCCATAATTTCACTGCAAGGTGGCCATAACTTCATTCATATTTGGACTTTAAGGTGACCATAAAATAAGAATGTTCCTTTTGTCATATTTTATAAGTGCATAAAGTTTAGCTAAGGTCAGTTGAACAATAAGACAGCTGGAGGCTGAAAACTTCCTTTTTTTTCACTGTAAGGTGACCACAACTTCATTCTTATTGTGACTTCAAGGTGACCATAAAATGAGAACGTCCCTTCTGCCAACCTTTATAAATGTGGCAAGTTTTATTTAAAAAAATTAAACATTAACTGAGCTTAGGGATAAAAAACCCTACATTTTAAGTTTAAGATGGTCAATGGTCATAACATCATTAATATTTAAATCATAAGGTAGTAAGAGTTTTCTTTTGATCTACTTCAATATCAATATACGTTAGATATGGAAAAAGAAAGGGGCCAGACGGCTTTATTCCAATTTTATACTTTAGGGGGCCATAGCTCCAATTATATGAACAGTTTACAGTCACCATAAAGTCAGGATGATCCTTTGGTAAATTCTAATATATATGCCAAATTTGGTTGAAAAAAGTGAAAAACTAAGTGAACTGGAGGGCTAAAACCCCTTTTTGACATTAAGGTGACCTTAAGATACAGGGTTAAAATTTCGGCATGTGAAAGATTATCAAAAAGTAGCTGAATAAGTAATTCCAACAAAACGCCGAAATCCTGTCCGTTTTCGAGATACAGACCAAATAGCCATTCTTAAAAAATTTACGAAAAATAAAACGCCTCCCATTCAGGCATCTATGGTCCGATTGATCAGAAAATCCTTCCCAACCTGTGGATTTAGGTCTAGAATGTACCTGATAAATTTTATAGCACAGGTGTGTGCGTTTTTTTCCAAAACGCGAGGTGTGTGACGGGGTGTTTTTGAAAAATGCTTAAGGTTAGCTTAAGGTCTCCGCAAAGTATCCAAAAAATTTTCCCGATCCTATAGTTTTAAAGAATGATAAGAAGGAAAGAAAAATGTGAAAACCCAAGAAGATATTCAAGGGAAACCATAATCCGGCGGCAGCGGTGATCAGTCGGACTTATGTGAAAACAAATAAGTGCCCCTGACGGACCGCTTAATTATGGGAAATTGATGTATATTTGTATTACCTGAAATTTGACCACATCAAAAGATTCGCAGCCCATGATTTCGTGTAGGTTGGTTTCACATTACAAACCTCTAGGACCAATAATAAGCGAGTTGTAAGCACTTTTAAATTTGGCTATCCTCATTTGACCTTGAAGGAGGAGACCAAGGTCAAATCTGACCACATCAAAACATTTGCATCCCATGATTTCCTATAGGTTGGTTTCACATTCCAAACCTCTAGGACAAATAATAAAGGAGATATAAGCACTCATCTTGTTTTTTAAAATGAGGCCAAAAATGTTCCCAGGTAATAATCAGCTGCAGCAATCCACTGTGATGAGAGAAATATGTCTCAAATATGGCAGGTCAACACACTTTCGCAGAGCCAAGTTTAAAGGTCACACAATGACGATGTACAATTACACCTCCTAACCAATATCGCTACCAAGTATCAACTTCTTATGCCTTAACGTTTCCGAAATATAGCCCAGACAAGATTTTAAGGGTCAAGGTCACTACAGCAAGGTCAAAGGTAAACTCAAGGTAACAAAATGATGTGACACACCTACACCACCTAACCAATGTCCCTACTAAATATCAACTTAATACACCTTACAGTTTATGAGATATATCCTGGACAAGATTTTCAAACTTAAGGTCACTACATTAAGGTCAAAGGTCAAATCAAGGTCACAACATGACACTGCACACCTACACCCCCAACCAATGTCCCTACCAAATATTGACTTCCTACATCTTACAGATGTCAAGATATAGCCTGGACAAGATTTTAAAGTTCAAGGTCACTATGGAAAGGTCAAAGGTCAACTCAAGGTCACACTAAGAACACCTAAACCCCCAACCAATATACCTACGAAATATCAACCTTCTGCATCTTACACACTCCGAGGTATAGTCCAGACAAGATATTATGGTCATGGTCACTCCAGCAAAGTCAAATCAAGGTCACACCATGATGCACACCTACATCCCCTAACCAATGTCCCTACCACATATCAACTTCCTACACCTTACAGTTGCTGAGATATAGCCTAGACAAGATTTTAAAGGTCAAGGTTACTACAGCAAGGTCAAAGCTCATATCCCGGTCACACCATAACATTGCACACCTACACCCCCAGCTAATGTCCCTACCAAATATCAACCTTCTTTACGCTACAGTTCCCCAGATATACCCTGGAAAAAAATTTAAAGGTCAAGTCATTCCAGCAAAGGTTAAATCAAGGTCACACCATGACTTTGCACACCTACATCCCCCAACCAATGTTCCTACCAAGTATCAACTTCCTACACCTTATGGTTTCTGAGGTACAGCCCAGACAAACTTTTTCCCGCTGCCCACCCAGACACCATGGGTGAAAACAATACCCGACAGCATTTAAGGGCTGTGGGTAAAAATTTGTTCATGTTAAAAAACACCCTCCCTGCTATAATCATACCACTGACAGAAACATTCACATCACCGGGCCTCAGGCCCATATTATATCATCAAAAGTACAAAAAATGTGACACTCATATAACCCAAAAAGAACTGGCTAACATCTTTCACACAATATAATGATATTCACAATGTGACATCTTTTTCATTTTTTTGGAGATTATCATTTGACATTATACTATGAATTTTTATTTCATTTTACTTTTAGTTTTTGAATAAGTACATCCCATTAAACAGCCAAGGTTAGTATTTTAAACAATACCATCCAACTTTTTTCTTTGAAATCTTGATGAACAAAACAGGCAATATTCGTCAGTCTAAATATGTATAAATTTATTGCGAGAGCAATTATCCTTAAATGGGATGCATTTCAGCCTGACATTATTGTGAAGATAACAATTACATAACAAGAGGAGAGTGCCGTGAACGGGCACTGTGTCAGCTGACTGAATGTTTTTGATTTGTGATGGTGATAATGAGAGGAAAGCATAATTATCAGGGAAAGGGCTGTACAGAAATACAGTAAATGGTAACTGAACAGCATGTTCGAAAGATATTCCGAAGCTGACAGAAAAAAAGGACAAAAAAGTTGTGCCCTGCAAATGGTATTATGAAATAAAGTAACAAGGTAATTGTTTAAGTGTAAAAAGTAGGTTAAAAATATTTAAAGAAATACTATAAATGCAATATCCTCGTTCGTCCATGAAGAAGGGGTCCAAAGGTCAAATCTGACCATACCAAAAGATTCCCAGCCAAAGAATTTAGGATGGTTTACCATCCCAAACCTCTCGGACCAATAATAAGTGAGTCATAGGCACTTTTTAAGTTTGACTATCCTTGTTTGACCTTGACGGAGGGGTCCAAGGTCAAATCCGACCACACAAAAAAATTCCCAGCCCATGATTTCCTGTAGCTTGTTTACTATCCCAAACCTGTAGGACCAATAATAAGCGAGTTCTAAGCAATTGTAAGTTTGGCTATCCTCAATTGACCTTGAAGGAGGGGTCCCAGGTCAAATCTGACCACACCAAAAGAATCCCAGCCCATGATTTCCTATATGTTGGTTTACCATCCCAAACCTCCAAGACCAATAATACGCGAGTTATAACCACTTTAAGGTTGGCTATCTTCGTTTGACCTGGAAGGAGGGGTCTAAGGTGGAATCTGACCACACCAAAAGATTCCCAGCCCATGATTTTCTATAGGTTGGTTTTCCATTCCAAACCTCTAGGACCAATAATAAGCGAGTTATAAGCACTTTTAAGTTTGGCTATCCTCATTTGACCTTGAAGGAGGGGTCCAAGGTGAAATCCGACCACACCAAAAAATTCCCAGCTCATGATTTTCTATAGGTTGGTTTTCATTCCAAACCTGTAGGACCAATAATAAGCGAGTTATAAGCACTTTTATGTTTGGCTATCCTCATTTGACCTTGAAAGAGGGTTCCAAGGTCAAATCGGACCATATTAACAGATTCCCAGCCCATGATTTCCTACAGGTTGGATATAATGATTTACTCAACAGTGAGAACCTGAAAGAAGCTATTGCTCAGCTATGCCATGACATAGAGGTCTGCAATTTCACTATGTTATAGCTGACCAAAACGTCTGTGAATAACATATTTAACAAAATACTCTAAATGTAATAGTTTTCGAGTTACTACTGATTTACTCAAGAGTGAGAACCTCAAAGTAACTGTTACTCAGCTATGCAATGAGCTACAGGTCTGAATTTTTGCTCTGTTATAGCTGACCTAAAAGTAGGTGAACAACATATTTAAGCAAAATACTGTAAATGCAATAGTTTTCAAGTTACAACTGATTTACTCAATAGTGAGAACCTGAAAATAGCTATTGCTCCGCTATGCCATGAGCTATAGGTCTGTAATTTCACTATGTTATAGCTAACCCAAACGTAGGTGAACAATATATTTTAACAAAATACTCCAAATGCAATATTTTTCAAGTTATAGCCGATTTACTCAACAGTCAGTGCCTGAGAATAGCTATTGCTCAGTTGTGCCATGAGCTACAGGTCTGTAATTTCACTATGTTATAGCTGACCCAAAAGTAGCTGAATAACAGATTTGCACAAATTTCTGTAAAGGCAATAGTTTTCCAATTACAACTGATTTACTCAACAGTGAGAACTTCAAAGTAGCTATTACTCAGCTATGCAATGAGCCACAGGTCTGGAACTTCACTATGTTATAGCTGACCCCAAAATAGGTGAATAACATATTGCAACAAAATACTCTAAATGCAATAGTTTCCAAGTTATAAGTGATTTACTCAACAGTGATAACCTAAAAGTAGCTATTACTCAGCTATGCCATGAGCTACAGGTCTGAAATTTTACTATGTTATAGCTGACCCAAAAGTAGCTGAATAACATATTTATACTAAATTCTCTAAATGCAATAGTTTTCAAATTATAAGTGATTTGCTCAACAGTGAGAACTTCAAAGTAGCTATTACTCAGCTATGCAATGAGCCACAGATCTGAAACTTCACTATGTTATAGCTGATCCCAAAATAGGTGAATAACATATTGAAACAAAATACTGTAAATGCAATAGTTTCCAAGTTATAAGCGATTTACTCAACAGTGATAACCTAAAAGTAGCTATTACTCAGCTATGCCATGAGCTACAGGTCTAAAATTTTACTATGTTATAGCTGACCCAAAAGTAGCTGAATAACATATTTATACAAAATTCTCTAAATGCAATAGTTTTTAAGTTACAAGTGATTTTACTCATGATGGAAGTTACTGAAAAGCCCAAAAGTAGCTATTACTCACTTAGCTATTGAGACAGGCACCCAACTTACTCACCATATTGTAGCTATGAAAAAAGTAGCTGAATAACATATTTTAACAAAATGCTCTAAATGCAACACTTTTCAAGTTATAAATGATTTTGTGCATGATTTCATGAATTTTAATGCATTAAAAATTATTAAAAAAATTTATTAAAAAAAAAGTAAGACAGATCCAGGTCTCATACTCACACAAGAGAATCTACCTGTGGCCTAGTACATATATGCAAGATATGAGAGAAATCCCTGCAATAGTCACTGAGAAAATTGTGATTAAGTGTTGAAATTTTCACACTTTTGGTGGGGGTACCCCCCTTGTAATGTCTCTAGCAAACAGACAAACAGACAGATTTGCATGCCTTGAACAATTTTTCATCCTCGATAGATAAGGTATCTTTTAAAAAAAACAGCACGTCTCTAGGCCTTGTAGTTTTGGAGGAGAAGTTGTTCACGCGGACGCGTACGCGTACGCCCACGCCGCAGAGTGACGACATAATGTCAGCTGACTGACAAGTCAGCTGACATAAAAAGTGTTCCTCAACTTCTACATGTTATACTTTTAAATTTTTGTACTTGCAAAAGGTAGCTAGTTATATTTCAATATAACAAGAAACAATTATCAACAATTTAGCATAATCTCATTTACTCCTAAGAGACAAAGAGCCCTCAAGATAAAAAAATATATATGTTTCTGAGTTATCCTACAGAATTACATATCTGTTTAATGTTGTATAATATCTCTAACCACGATAAGGATAATGAGGTAAATAATACCTCACTGACATCTTTTTGAAAACGGAAGGCGTCTTGTACATCAAAATGGCAACATAACTAAACTTATTACCTATAAACATATGTAAGCAAATGCTCATAGAAAAAGATTTTACCCACAAATGAAATAGACCTTACATGGATCTGGCCTTCACTGGAGAAGATGTGTGGTTTCTCAATTTATCCGATTTCCCTGTTAGAAAGGACACTTTTCTGGGAACTTTTGTGGTCGCAGGTTCTTTGTTTTTGGAAGGTGACAAGATACTCTGAAATTCATAAAACACACAAAAAAAACAACTTTACAACATGACACACTGCACTGTTTTTCACAACATATTTATTGGGAATTTACGCCAAAACATCACAAGTACTTAATTAAGAGAGGAATGCAAAAGAATTACTCTCTTCCAAATTTCACCATCAACAACTCACGGACATGATTTTAAAATGAATAAATGTAAAAATTTGCTGTGCATGAGGTTATTTTATACAATAATCTTTGAAATGTTTCCTGTGTACTACCCCTCAACACTCTTGTCTTAAAGAGACTCTTTTACAAGAGTCATTTTATACAATAACATAAATCAATAATATTTAATACTACTTAATACCATAATATTTCTAAAACTCCACAAACCTGTGTTTTTGTGGACAGGTTCTCCTGTTTCTTGTGATCTGACCTTGACCTCTCCAGTGTGCTTTGCCTAGACCTTTCATGTGTGCCTGACCTGTCTGTAGCACTCTCTTCTGATGAATGAAGCTTTTGGAGAGTCTCTCTGTTTATACAGGAACAACTGTGTTAAAACACTCCAGAGGTGTACAGGTTTTATGTAACACTAAATAGACAAAATAAAAATCAGTTTTCAAAAATGCAGAACAATCACCAAGCTGTGACTTCTACATAAACTATTAGGTTACTGCATGAGTATTGAGCCAAGCAAAAAAAAAGCTGAATTTTAAAAGTACAAATGTTATTTAGCTCATCTTTAACAACGATAAGTCTATCCTTAAGATGTCTTAAATTTGTTGAATTTACATGGAATTTAAAGGTTTGGGACAATCCCAAGTGTTACAATAGGTGCAAAATAGGTTTATCTTCCGAATATTGTTTTGTTTCCCCAATCAAAGTTGAATTCTTATACAAATTTTACAATTTTGTTGCTATGTACCGGAGTCGCTTGGTGAGCTCCTCATCACTCATTTTAGTGTTAGAGTCGGCGGATGCCTTTGCTCTTAGTGGACTGGACAGCAGTGCTTGCTCCGACATGTCTATGGTGTCCTGTAGCATGTGATGTAAGTTCTCATAGGAACTTGACGGGCATGCACCACTCAACCTGCATACAAAGTTAAAAGGCAGTTTTAAGGAGCAAGCTCAAAAGTGTGTTCCCTGCAGAACTCAATCAAGGAAAAGTTGAACACAGTACACAAATTTCTCAATTCTTACCATTTAAAGACTTTGTAATATTTGAAATATAACTAGAAAAAGGTTTTTGCTGACAAAAACGAGCGGCCCGGATGGAGACTTGGGTTAATAAAGCTGTAGTAGTTGCAGTATGAAACTGTAAGCAGAACGTAAGCTTTACTGTGTTTTGTATCTGATGAAAAAGTGGATTATTTAAAACTGTAGCAGTTGCAGTATCAAACTATAAGCAAAATGTGAGCTATTACTTCCAGAAGGATCCACTTCCATGAACCTAAATATAAATGTCCTTGTTTGAAATGTTTACCCCCAAGAAGATTTACTGTAAGCATATCAATTAATGAAAGGAAATGAATACATCTTGGTATCCCTTATCAACCTTTTCACTCAGTGTGCAGAAGGGGATGAATAGCACAGCAGGCCATAATGAGTCAGTGGGACTTGCTATGAATGTGCCTCCAGATAGATATCACACAAAAGCAAATTCAGAGTTGGATGAAAAAGAAGAGACAACTCATTCCTTTTCAATTAGCTGGAGATACATAAAATACTGTACAAGAAAAACTGTTTATGAGAAAGTGTTTTTTTCTCAGTCATCTTATCTTCTGAAAGAAGTCAAGTCTATACATTAGACCAATTTAAATAGTCTATGTAAATAAGTAGCTAGATCAACAACTCCTGCTGCAAAACAAAATCTGAATTAATTAAAGCCTTTTTCTCCCCCAAAAAAGGAAAAGGCATATCCACGCAATTCCAAAAGAATGGAATCAGAAGAATGTGGGATTTTTTAATGTGCCTAAAATTGGGAATTTATATTATATACATATATTGATCAGCTGCAATAAGTTAATAACCACATCAGTGCATGCTAAATACCTCCTTGTTTGAAGATGCCATAACTTCATAACAGTAGGAGCTTAGCTTTGCCAGATAACAGAAATTTTGTCTTAAGTATACATGTGCCATGTGTGGTTTTAAAAAGTCTTAATTGGGGTGGGAGCAAGAACTATATACATGTATTTATTATGTTAAGATGGCCAAAGTCTCTGAAATTTGCAAATTTAATAGGTAAATTAAATTTTTATAAGTTAATACCCTATCCAATGGACAATAGCTTATCCGGTCGGCGCAGACCGGCCCGCCAAACGTCAGAAAAAGACGTCCTGTGTCTCCACCGGCCAGGCCGGTCCAATGCTGTGCACTCGCCAGGTGGCGTGTGGTACTTCCTTCCTGTCTAGACAGCATGACGTCATAGCATCTTTTTTGTTGTCTAAACCATTAGACCCCTAGTAGGCTGATAGCGGGGTCGGTGGGAGGGTCTTGTGTGTCCATTGGATAGGGTATTAACTTATAAAAATTTAATTTACCTATTAAATTTGCAATTTTATTGCGTTAATACATCCTATCCAATGGACAATAGCTGAATAACTACCGCTTGGTCGGCGGGTAAGCTACTAGGGACTTGTGTGAACTCCTGATAGAGGTAAGAAGAAACTCCGTCCTGAAGCCTGGGTAGACCTTGCAGTCAAAAAACCCTTAAGGCTCTGGTCGAATATCATCATCCGGTTAACCGGACTGGAACCGTCAGAATCGACCATGCCCCCCCCCCCCCTTTTTAACAGACTGCTCTGAGGTAGGGGAAGAGAGGGGTGAGTTCCGTCCCATAGAAGTAAGACTCCCTGAGGAAGTACCTGAGAAGATTTTTTTTTTTTTTTTTTTTATAATATTTCTTAACTAAAGGTGCAATATATACAGATATGTGTCACTCTCCTCTAAGTATCAGTCCGTTGGTGGATCTGTTGAGCAGCCACGACCGGACCGAGATGATAGAGCTCTGAGTCAGCCCAGGCCACATCCTTCAGATAGAATTGGGTGAAGGTGTTGTGAGATTTCCAGTGGCAGGCTGATAAGATCTGCTCCAAGGAGACTCCGGATTGGAAGGCCTTGGAAGCAGCAAAGGCCCTGACATCATGGGCTTTTACTTGATGTAGGGTGTGGG
The DNA here is from genome assembly GCA_964017235.1 of Sabellastarte sp. h YS-2021. Lineage (NCBI taxonomy): Eukaryota > Metazoa > Annelida > Polychaeta > Sabellida > Sabellidae > Sabellastarte > Sabellastarte sp. h YS-2021. Next base: position 90,316,146 of record OZ024931.1, read on the forward strand.
CCTGGTGATCAGAAAGCTCATAGCACAAGATCACAGTCTGTTTGATCCAAGAGGAGATGGTGGCAGGTGAAATGTCTTTGTCGAAACCTTTCTTGAAGGAGACAAAAACCAGTTGTTTGTCCTGCCTTATGTTTGAAGTCCTGTCCAGATAGTAGCGCAGGGCTCTAACTGGACAAAGAGATCTATCTGACTTGAGTGATCTATCTAGAGTAGGAGCCAGGGCTGGTATGACCACTGGGGCTACACTTCCCGGGCCCTCTTTGGCCAGCTGGTTCTTAGAAAGAAAGCTGGGAGATGGAAAGAGAGACACCTTGGACCAGTCGGACTGGTGTCGGATGTTCTTATGCCGCCATGCATGAATCTCACTCCTTCTTTTGCCCGAGCCCAAGGCTAACAAGAAGACAGTTTTGAAGGTCAAATGCTTCAATGATGCCTCCTTCAGAGGTTCAAAGGGGGGTCTGGTCAGCTGGTGTAGTACCAGGGAGAGGTTCCAGGAGGGTATTCCCCTGCGCCCTTTGGGTCTATCTCTGTGGAAACTTTCCAAGAGACGAGTGAGATTATCATCTTTACTGATATTGACCGTTGTGTCACCTAGTTTATCAGAGATGGCAGATCTGTAACCATCAATGGTACTGGGCTGTAGCTTCTTGTCCTCAAAGAGGTACATAAGGAAGTCAGCCACCGACTTTATAGGTGGTGACCTGAAGTCCACCTGATTAGAGAGACACCACTTCTTAAAAATGGTCCACTTTGCCTCATAGACTGATCTGGTTGATCTTCTCTGAGGAGCCTCAATTCTTGCTGCCACCGCCTCAGAGAAGCCCTGCTCCTTGATCTTTGTGGCTCTAGGAGCCAGGCATGGAGATTTAGGTTGGTCAGATTTCTGTGAGGGATCTGATTGAATGGTTGTGTTAACAGATTGGGCAGGTTGGGCAGGCTGAGAGGGACCTGGCTGGACATGGTCACCAAGTCCCAAAACCAAGGCATGTTGGGCCACCCCGGGGCAATGAGAATGAGTCTCTTGCACGGGGAGTCCAGAAGCTTCTCCACCACTTTGCCCAAGATGGCGGTCGGTGGGAAGGCGTATGCATCCAGGTCCTCCCAAGGCAGAGAAAGTGCATCTACTGCTGCTGCCAGGGAGTCCGGCACCGGGGAGACAAACTGAGGTAATTTGTGGTTGAACCTCGTGGCAAAGAGGTCTATTTGAGGCCGGTGCCACCGGATGCATATCTGGTGGAAGACTTCCGGAAGGAGGGACCACTCTGTCTGGATGGTTTGACCCAGCCTGGACAGTTTGTCGGCTATCACATTTAAGTGGCCTGGAATATGTCGAGCTTTGAGAGTTACTTGTCGCTGGGAGCACCAGGTCAAGATTCTCCACAGTAGGGCACACAGTGGGCCCGACCTCATTCCTCCTTCCTTGTTTATGTAAGCTACTACTGTAGTATTGTCCGTTGCTACTAGAACTATTTTTCCTACACAGAGATCTTGGAACTCCTTCAAGGCTAAGAAAACTGCTTTCAGTTCTAGGAGGTTTATGTGCAACTTGCTTTCCGGTATCGACCAGGAACCCCTTGTGGTGAACTCGTTTAAGTGAGCGCCCCACCCTTCTTTTGATGCGTCTGTAAAGATTTGCAGCGCATGTCTTCCTGGGTGTAAAGGTTGGCCTTGAAGCACGTTGTCTTCTTGTAGCCACCATTGTAAATGAGGGTGCAGGGACCTCGGTAGAGGGATAATCTTCTCCAGAGATTCTGGTACCCTCCAATTGTTTTTGAGATGCCACTGTATGGGTCTCATGTGTAGTCGGCCGAGGTGAACCTGTTTTTCTGTGGCTGTGAGTAGGCCTATCAAGGACATGAACTGCCGGACCGGACAGGTCGGTAGTGATAGAAGGGCTTGTATCTTGTCTTGAAGGCTTTGCCACCGGTCCAGGGTCGGTCTGACCCGGCCGGACCTGAGGTCGAACTGGTAACCGACGAAGTCGAATACTTGTTTGGGTTCCAGTTCTGATTTCTCTAGATTCACCAGCCAACCTAGGTCCTGGCACATTTTGACCAGGATTTGGGTGTGTTGGAGACAAAGGTGTTGAGATCTGGCTCTCACCAACCAGTCGTCTAGGTACTGGTGGATTCTTATACCCTTGTGTATGGCCATCAGTTTCACCTCCTTGGCTAATACAGTGAACTCCATGGGGGCTGTGGACAGACCGAAAGGCAATGCTTTGAACTGGTAAGTCCGGCCCTGGACATGAAAACGTAGATATTTTCTGGATTGTTCTTGTATCGGTATGTGGAAGTAGGCATCTTTGAAGTCTACTGAGGTGACCCACTCTCCTTGTTGGAGCGATGTTCTGATGGTTTCCGGTGTCTCCATCTTGAACTTTTCCACTTTGAGGAAAACGTTTAAGTTGCTTAGGTCCAGTATTGGCCTCCATTTGTTGTTGGGTTTTGGGACTAAGAACAGTCGGTTGAAGAATCCTAGTGATCTTGGATTTTGAACTCTTTCGACCGCTTTTTTGTCTATGAGCTGATGTAATGCCTCCAACAGGTAGCTGTTCCTGTGGGGATTGACATACCGGCTCATGACTGTAGGGAATCGTGTGAGTTGGGGGCGGATCCGGAAGGGGAGGGGGTAACCCTCTCGAAGGATTTGAACTACCTTCGGACCGGCCCCTAGATTTAGCCAAGTTTTCCAAAAATTTTGAAGTCTGGCCCCTACAGGTAGATTTTGTGCAACATTGTGGGCATTTGCTACAGGTTGGACAGGACACAATTGAGTGACACAAGAAACACTGTTCACATATTTTAATTTGTAATTTCTTGATGTCTGACAAGCTGCTGCCCCGGGACTTAACTCTCTCTTTTGGGAGTGCCCGGGCGCAGAAGGTACACTTTTTACAACATGAAAATTTGCAAAATTTAAAGTCTTTTTTAGTGTCAATGTCTGGCTCCCGGTCAGCAGTCCCTCCTGTAACCTGTTTACAAAGTGATTGTCATTTAAAGGACTGCTGACCCTTGGCTGGTCGCGAGGTGTAGTAGGAGGCCTTGCCTCTGCCTCTCTTACTCTGTCCTCTGTTGCCAATATTCTTCCAGGAAGGACGGTCGGACTTTCTGTAATCAGGCCGCTTATCTTGTCTTTCGTAAGGATGATAACGACCCTTCTTTCCTGAATGGATCTGTCCCTTACTCTCAAAGTTAGCGATGTCCTGTTCGGCTTGTTTCAAAACAGAGTCCGGAAATAAAGTGGCAATATGCAGGGGTCCAGTGCGTAGTGCAGACAGGGTGTCTGGCTTGATGCCCATCTTAAGATGAGAGAGGTAAGCGTCACGCCTTATCAGAGTTGTATTGGCCACTGTAACAAAGACAAAGTCTGTTAAGTGTTCAAGAGTCTTGGCCGTGGCCTGAGTGATGCTGGAGTTGAAATTGAGTAGAAATTGTAGTTCACTAGTGGCCTGTGAAACTCTCTCAGACGACTTCCCCTTACTAAGCTCCGACTTCACTATTTTCAACTGGGCCTGCATGTTTTCTTGAACTTTATAGACACACCTGTTAAAAGCGGCAGCTTGATTGCAAGTGATGGACGCCTCGCGTGCCGACTTCTCCCAGCGTCTTAAGTTGTCCTGAGATATCTGCCTTGAAGGTGGGGCTGTTGTGGCGAGCCCGGCAGCCTTGGCTATACGGCTGTAAGTGCTATTGACTTTTGAAGAGTCCGTATTCCAAGAATGTACAGTTTTTGGGTCCTGTTCCTCAGAGGGTCGGTTGGGTACAAAGCTGTACCACTTTGCCTGAGATCTTGGTGGGCGGACGAATTGATCTTTAAACAGTCCACCGGCCTCTGAGCTACGCGACGGGTATCCCTCTGTAAGGGTGAGGTTCATTTTTCCCATCTTGCTGCAGAGCCATTCGTCCGTGGGCATGGAGACTGAGATTTTTCCTGTCGGTTGTGCCTTAGGACCCGCAAAGGGGTTATCCTCCGACCTGGATGCTGTTGTATCCATCTCTGGGATATGACTCCACCCCATAAAAGACCTGATGCCGCTCATGGTCTCCCTATAGTTCTGTTCTTCAGATAGGGTTAAATCCGGGTCAGCAGTCGAAGCCTCCAGGTCTGGGTCTGACAACTCCCCTTCTTCAACAAAGATATCTACTGGGGGACGGTCGGAGGTGTCTGAGTCAGAGTCCGTATCCATGGAGGATGTGCTCTGCCTCCTAGGAGGGGCTGATGACGACCTGCTTGGTGCCTGACGAGGTAAGGGTGAATCAGCACCAGCCAGATCTGAAGGTTGGTCGGTGAGCACTTTTCCTGTGGTCGATTTGCTGGTCGACTTGAAAGCAGTCTGAACACTACCAGGCAAATCTGAAGACATGACCGGTGGTCGGTCGGTGGTCGGTGTAGGTTTGATGAAAGGCTTGGAAGAAGTGACTGTTTTAGGTGGTGAGTGTGTAGGGGTAACCTTCACAGTGGTAAAAGCCGGTGTTGGTTGTTCCAATGATTTTGATAATAACAAGGCCTCAAGTCTGTTAAAGCGTTCGGACCATTTCTGGTCCAACTGATCAAATCTAGAGTCCTGAGACGACTTTGTAGATTTAAGTGACTTGGACGGTTTGTCAGATTTGGCAACTTTAGAAGTGTGAGGTTCTGGTTTATCTGAGCTAGGCTTTTTCTTCTTTTCAGAACTAGAACCAGGAGACTTCACAATCCCCTGGTCGTCCACTGCTCCCACTACCGTAACTACAGACGGGTCTATGAGAGAGGAACTGGAGTCCTGTTTTGGAGTGTCTGAAACCTTCTTTAATTCCCGCTTCTCTTTTTTAATTCTATAAGAGGGTGTTGACAACTGGGTGCGTTGTTCTTCAGTAAGAGAGTTGCAAGCGTTACAGTCTAGATGGGAGATACAGGGGTCAGAGCCCTTACCTTTCTCCCTGCACCTGGCACAGAAACAATGGCTGTCGAAACTAGCCATGATATGTCCGCAGCTCCCGTGTTTCTGGCTTGGAGAAGACATGTTAACTGATAAAAGGCGAAAAAGGGTCCAGAAAGGTCTATACACACTCCGTAACACAATGGTAATAAAAACTAAACACACTCTGAAGAAATAAAGTCTAAAGACTAAAATTAAGATTCCTGACGAAAATTCCCTTGTACACAGCATGTGCGCCAAACGAAAAAGATGCTATGACGTCATGCTGTCTAGACAGGAAGGAAGTACCACACGCCACCTGGCGAGTGCACAGCATTGGACCGGCCTGGCCGGTGGAGACACAGGACGTCTTTTTCTGACGTTTGGCGGGCCGGTCTGCGCCGACCGGATAAGCTATTGTCCACTGGATAGGATGTATTAACGCAATAAAAACAAGAATTTTAAGTAAAAAGGTCATAAAAATCTTCCTTAAGCTTAATCAATGTGTTAAGTTAAACTGATGTTATTGAACAGTAAATCAGTTGGCGGCTGAAAACCCTCATTTTTACTTCAAGATGGCCATGACTGTACTTGTATTGGAACTCCAAGGTGGAAAGAAAATAAGAATGTCCCTATTGTCATTTTTAATAAGTGTGCAAAATTTAACTGAGGTGAGCTGAACAATATAATAGCTGGAGATGTAAAAATTCCATAATTTCATTGCAAGGTGGCCATAAGTTCATTAATATTGGGACTTTAAGGTGACCATAAAACAAGAATGTCTCTTTTGTCATCCTTTATAAGTGTACAAAGTTTAGCTGACGTCAGTTGAACAATAAGATAGCTGTAGGCTGAAAACTTCCTTTTTTCACTGTAAGGAGACCATAACTTCATTCATATTGGGACTTTATTTATTTGTTTATTTGGGGTTTAACGTCGCTTTCAACACTGTACAGGTCATATCACGACGGGTAGTTGGAAGGTGACCATAAAGTCAGAAGGTCCCTTCTGGCAACCTTTATAAATATGCCAGGTTTTATTTTAAAAATTTAAACATTAACTGAGCTTAGGGCTGAAAAAGCCTATATTTTTAAGTTTAAAATGGCCATAACATTATTAATATTTAACTAGAAGAATGTTTTTGCTGACAAAAATGAAGCGGCTCTGATGAAAAAGAAGTTACCCATAAAAGATGTCAACACATGCATCATAAGCAATAGAAACTGTGAACTTTATTGCATTGTGTATGTTACTTGTCCCTATTTTCATCTTTAATGAGTGCGCACAATTAAAGTGAGGTCAGCTGAACAATACAATAGCTGGAGATTAAAAACTCCATAACTTCGCTGCAAGATGGCCATAACTTCATTCATATGGGGACTTTAAGGTGACCATAAAATAAGAATGTCCCTTTTCTCATCCTTTATAAGTGCATAAAGTTTAGCTCAGGTCAGTTGAACAATAAGATAGCTGGAGGCTGAAACTTCCTTTTTCACTGTAAGGTGACCATAACTTCATTCATATTGCGACTTTAAGGTGACCATAATATGAGAATGTCCCTTCAATATCAATATATGTCAGATATGGAAAAAGAAAGGAGCCAGATGGCTTTATTCAAATGTTATGACTTTAGGGGGCCCAAAATTATATTAACAGTTTAAGGTCACCTTAAAGTCAGGATAACTCTTTGGTTTGCCATCCTTTATAAGTGTGCAAAGTTTAACTGAGGTCAGTCGAACAATAAGATACTTGGGAGGCTGAAAACCCCCTTATTTCACTTTAAGGTGGCTACAACTCCATTCATACTGAGAGTTTAAGGTGACCAGAAGTATTATTTTTATCTAGTTTAATACCAGTGATAATTTCGACATAAAAAAATGGAAAAAGAAAGGAGCCAGAGCATTTTATTCCAATTTGAAGACTTTAAGCAGGCCATATGTCCATTAACATTTTGAGATTAAGGTCACCATAAAGTCAGGATATTCCTTTGGCAAATCTTAATATATGTGCCAAGTTTGGTTGAAAAAAGTGAAAAACTAAGTGAACTGGAGGGCTAAACCCCCGTTTTTTGACATTAAGGTGACCTTAAAATTGCAGATACAGGGCTAAAACTTCGGCATGTAAAAGATTATCAAAATAGCTGAATAGTTATTCCAACAAAACGCCGAAATCCTGATCGTTTTTGAGATACAGACCAAGTACCCATTTTAAAAAAATTTACGAAAATAAAACGCCTCCCATTCAGGCATCTATGGTCCGATTGATGAGAAAATCCTTTCCGACCTTGGAAATTTGGTCTAGAATGTACCTGATAAATTTTATAGCACAGGTGTGTGTGGTTTTTTCCGAAACGCGATGACGAGGTGTTTTGGAGTTATGCTTAAGGTTACCTTAAGTAAAGCTTAAGGTCTGCGCAAAGTATCTCAAAAATTCTTCCTGCCCCTATAGTTTTAAAGAAAGATAAGAAGGAAAGAAAAATTTGAAAGGCTAAGAAGTTATTCAAGGGAGACCATAATCCGGTGGCGGCTGCGGCGGCGATCAGTCGAACTTCGGTGAAAACAAATAAGCGGCCCGTCAGGGCCGCTTAATTATTCAGTAGTAAGAGTCTTCTTTTAATCTACCTCAATATCAATATATGTTAGATTTTAAAAAATAGCATCAGAGATGCCCGTACCCCACAGCCTAGGGAAATATTTTCAACACCATGAGATACAGAAGCACTGTACCAGTACAAAGTTCAGAATACTTTCAGAGCACTGTCAGTTATATAAAGTTCCAAAAAATGTTTAAATGCAGAAAATAATGTTTAAAAGAAAGATAATGCATGTAAAGATGAAGTATTAAAACAAGTCAAGTCAATAACAAGATGACAGCATTAATCAGTAAATTAAAATTCAACATTCTTTATCTACATCTGCATGGCCGAATTATGGTTTAGATGTTTTGAATATTACCATGCATACAGAAGTGGTAATACATTTAATGAACGCTTATGTGTGGTGTTGGAGCAAAATCTGTGGCTCACTTGATGATGAAATTCTATCTCTTACAATGGGAAGTTATGAAAGTAAAATTCTTAATAAATTCTAATATGAATTAACAGTGCTTAATCTGCATCAAAAGACAGACCCAAAGGTGCAACAAGATTTTAAAGGTCAAGGTCACTACGACAAGGTCAAAGGTGAAATTAAGGTCACACCATGATAATACATACCTATGGCCCCTGACCAATGTCCCTACCAAGTATCAACTTCCTACACCTTACAGTTTCCGAGATATAGCCCGGACAAGATTTTAAAGGTCAAGGTCACTATGGCAAGGTCAAATCAAGGTTAGATCATGACGTTGCACAACTACACCCCCTAACCAATGTCTCTACTAAGTATCAACTTCCCACACCTTACGGTTTCTGAGATATAGCCCGGACAAGATTTTATAGGTCAAGGTCACTACAGCAAGGTCAAATCCTGATCAGACCATGACGTTGCACACCTACACCCCCTAACCAATGTCCCTGCCAAATATCAACTTCCTACACCTTACAGTTTCCGAGATAGAGCCCGGACAAGATTTCATAGGTCAAGGTCACTACGGCAAGGTCAAAGGTCAAATCAAGGTCACACCATGACGTTGCACACCTACACCCCTTAACCAATGTCCCTGCCAAATATTAACTTCCTACACCTTACAGTTTCCGAGATATAGCCTGGACAAGATTTTATAGGTCAAGGTCACTACAGCAAGGTCAAAGGTCAAATCAAGGTCACACCATGACGTTGCACAATTACACCCCCTAACCAATATCCCTACCAAGTATCAACTTCCTACACCTTACAGTTTCCGAGATATAGCCCGGACAAGATTTCATAGGTCAAGGTCACTACGGCAAGGTCAAAGGTCAAATCAAGGTCACACCATGACGTTGCACACCTACACCCCTTAACCAATGTCCCTGCCAAATATTAACTTCCTACACCTTACAGTTTCCGAGATATAGCCTGGACAAGATTTTATAGGTCAAGGTCACTACAGCAAGGTCAAAGGTCAAATCAAGGTCACACCATGACGTTGCACAATTACACCCCCTAACCAATATCCCTACCAAGTATCAACTTCCTACACCTTACAGTTTCCGAGATATAGCCTGGACAAGATTTTATAGGTCAAGGTCACTACGGCAAGGTCAAAGGTCAAATCAAGGTCCGACCATGATGTTGCACAACTACACCCCCTAACCAATGTCCCTACCAAGTATCAACTTCCTACACCTTACGGTTTCAGAGATATAGCCCAGACAATATTTTTAAACTCAAGGTCACTACGGCAAGGTCAAAGGTCAAATCAAGGTCAGACCATGACGTTGCACAACTACACCCCCTAACCAATGTCCCTACCAAATATCAACTTCCTACACCTTACAGTTTCTGAGATATAGCCCGGACAAGATTTTATAGGTCAAGGTCACTACGGAAAGGTCAAAGGTCAAATCAAGGTCACACCATGACGTTGCACAACTACACCCCCTAACCAATGTACCTACCAAGTATCAACTTCCTACACCTTACGGTTTCGAGATATAGCCCGGACAAGATTTTCAAACTCAAGGTCACTACGGCAAGGTCAAAGGTCAAATCAAGGTCACTCCATGACGTTGCACACCTACACCCCCTAACCAATATCCCTACCAAGTACCAACTTCCTACACCTTACAGTTTCTGAGATATAGCCTGGACAAGATTTTATAGGTCAAGGTCACTACGGAAAGGTCAAAGGTCAAATCAAGGTCAGACCATGACGTTGCACACCTATACCCCCTAACCAATGTCCCTACCAAGTATCAACTTCCTACACCTTACGGTTTCTGAGACACAGCCCGGACAAACTTTTTCCCGCCTCCCCCCACCCGCCCGCCCAACAGGCCGCCCGCCCGCCCATCCGGACACCATTGGTGAAAACAATACCCCGACAGCCCTTAAGGGCTGTGGGGTAAAAAATGAAAAAATAAAGGGACCAAACAGTTTTATTCCAATTTTATGACTTTGGGGGGGGGGGGGGGCATAGCTCCAATAATATTAACAGTTTAAGGTCACCATAAAGTGAAGATAATTCTTTAGTAAATATATATATGCCAAGTCTGCTTGAAAAAAGTGAAAAACTAAGTGAACTGGAGGGTTAAAACCCCCTTTTTTTGACATTAAGGTGACCTTAAGATTGCAAATACAGGGCTAAAACAGTTTACGGTCACCATAAAGTCAGGATGATCCTTTGGTAAATTCTAATATATATGCCAAATTTGGTTGAAAAAAGTGAAAAACTAAGTGAACTGGAGGGCTAGAACCCCTTTTTGACATTAAGGTGACCTTAAGATACAGGGTTAAAATTTCGGCATGTGGAAAGATTATCAAAAAGTAGCTGAATAAGTTATCCAACAAAACACCGAAATCCTGACAAAGTACCCATTTTTAAAAAATATACAAAAATCAAACACCTCCCATTCAGGCAGCTATGGTCCGATTGATGAGAAAATCCTTTCCGACCTGGGAAATTTGGTCTAGAATGTACCTGGTAAATTTTATAGCACTGGTGCGTGTGGTTTTTTTCTGAAACGCGATGATGGGGTGTTTTTGAAAAATGCTTAAGATTACCTTAAGTAAAGCTTAAGGTCTCCTGAAAGTATCCCCCAAATTTTTCCCACGCCTGTAGTTTTAAAGAAAGATAAGAAGGAAAGAAAAATTTAAAAGCCCAAGAAGTTATTCAAGGGAGACCATAATCCGGCGGCGGCGGTGATCAGTCGAACTTACATGAAAACAAATAAGCGCCCCTGACGGGTCGCTTCATTAGTTAGAGTGTAAGCAATGGTGCGGTTTTAACTCTTAACAGCAGATTAAAAATACTCAATCACTGCACCTGGGAAATCCTTTTTATATGCAGAACACGGACACATCCAAGATCAGACAAGGACAGGTCTTTGATTAGAATCAATGATTACAGTTTGATCCTATGGCCATAGAATTCAGAACAAAGTGATCATTGGCCAAACTGGTAACCACTAGGTTACAGAAGGCTCTAGACTGAGGTTAATATTTCTTTAGTACTAAGCTATTACACACCTCTTATGTTAAAGTTAATATATTTTCTTTTACTTCCCTTACTTTATCACAAGAGCAGGCATTTTCTGCTTCACTGTAACTGGTTTTGCTTGAAATTTCTCAGTAGAATATTTATATGTGATATTTTTACACGAATATTAATGAGTGACATTATTTTGGAGATATTGTTCTAAAGCCAGATACCATGTTCCTTTATAAAATCCTGTATATCGATATTCAACAATAATTAATGTATGGGCAATATCTAAAAGAAAAAAATTAACCTCACCCTTTTGCTGTTGCTTCAGGCTGAACCTCTGCAAACCTGCCCGGGGTGACCTGGGTGGAGGAAGACTGTGCAGAGGGCTGCTTTTTCTTGTCATAGTGGTGGTAGAGGTGGTGGGTGAAGCTGTGATACTGAGGACCTAGCGGAAGGCTGTTAGCATGGTTGTCTGTGTAACCATCTGCTGCAACAAAACAAGCCAAAAGTAGGGAGAGGTCGGTTGGCCCAGTGTCTCAGTAATGAGAGCATTTTACTGAAATACAGTGATGAGATTTCACAACTGCCACTTTGCTTAATAACAGAATATAGTGGAAGGAAAACTTAAAATATTGGCACCAAACCACAAGTTAAAGAGAGTGCACACTTTTACTTTAAGTGCAGGACTTTTACTGTGACTTTGTGGAGGGGAAACATCCATGTTTGACTGGGGTGTACCAAAAAGTGGAGTCCCAGACTAGGAACGGTTTTGCAATGGCAATCTCCTGATGTACACATTTTTGATACCGAAACATCCCTAGATAAAAGTTAACATACTTCTTCAGACCAAGCTAGAAACCATTGTGAAAATATTAGCTCATGAACAAATAGTTTTATAAACATCTACACAGATCAATCAGAGTTAACAAGAGGATATAATTTAACAGACAGATTACAAAATATTCTTTCAATGTAATTTGATGTGATTATTTATCCCCTCATCAATAAAAAAACACATTGTCTCTGCTCTAGGGCACTGACTGCTAATGAAGTTACAGTTCAATAACAAAGATATTAACAACAGAAATTGTATTCATTAGATGAGAGAGATTTATTATAGTCAGTCTAGTCAGAAGGCATAAGTTTTTTAGTTTGGTTCTGAAACAAACCATGAATATCACACTGAATATAAGATTTGATTTCTGATGCTTAAAATTTGTCAGTTCTTGCAACTAAAGCTTCCTTTTTTCAGCATGTAATATTTCTGCTGTTTCTTCTATTTCTCGTGATTATTGTTCTTCAGAACAAATTAATTACATTAATTTACGTACTTCATAACCCATCAACTATCTTACAATGCTTATATATATAAACCTTTGTTAGATGGACTGGTGTCACTACTTGGAATCAGTGAAGGGCATGAACTATTAAATAACTACAGACACCTCTCTCATCACTGTAACTGTGAATAAAAACACTGGGCTTTACTGCGGCCTGTGTTCTTGTGACCTTAGCTGTTAAAGGAACAAAAAGCAAACTCTGACCTTTGACATACACACCTGCCGTATTGGAAGGGGTGATGAGGCTCCTTGGTCTGAGACCAATCTGGTCAAATTGACCATTGCTTGTACCCGACTCTGTGACCACTGGTTTGGGGTAAGCTGTGGAACTGGCCAGACTGGACTCAAGACCGGACACCTGCACAAAAATGGATTAAATAAAAGTTTACAGAAAACAAAACCAAAAATAAATTCAAAATGAATCCTAACAATTAGGCAAAAGTGATGAGTATTTGTATTCATCAGTGTTCTAGTCTACTCTTTACTGGTGTAATATCTTCCACACACAGGGAAGCTCAGTATGCTTGAGTAACAAAAAACCTGAAAAAATGATAGCCAAAGGATGGTTTAGGTCAGTAATATAGGGTTATGAGTAGGGCTGTGACGAGTACAAAAAAACGGCATCGATTACTCGCCCTCTGAAAACCAGCCCAAATTTGAGTAACCGTAAGATTTAGTTCCCACCATTAGAAATCTTCTGTAAACAAATAGTCGATTCCGGAAACGAAACTTTTGAAGAAAAGCGTCTCCAATTTAACCAGATATTATAGATTATGGAGTAAATTATAGGTTTTCAAGCGAAAACAACAACTTTAATTGATGTTATTTGACGGAAATGCTGAAATGCAGCATATTTTACACAAACGTTTCATTATGTGGGCGATAATACAATACCTCACGAGTAACAGATTACTTATAATGGACTCGAGTACAAGCCAAGATCGCCTCGTACACACAACCGAGGCTAGAGTACTCTTTCGCAGCCCTAGTTATGAGTGTGAACAAGGAAGACTGAGCTGAAAGGCAAGTCTTAAGCTTTGTCCAAATGATATTACAGGGGTTTCTATATGAGGAAGAGAGTCCAAAAAGTTGGACCATTATGACTGAATTTTTATTAATTCATGAATTTATTTGGCTTTGCAATCACTGTAACTACTCTTAACATCAGGAAAACTAATGCATGTTTAAATGCAAAGTGAGCTTTACTGTGAACCATGAAAATGGAATTTATCAATCTGCCAATTAAAAACCAAGCAATAATTGAACAACAACACTTAAATCTTCTTTACCCTGCTGTGCATCTGTGATGAGGACAGCTGGTCTCCAGATGTCATGGCCAGCCTTTTCTCCAAGCTCTCACTCTCACGGATAAGATCTGCTGTGGTTTCCTTCCCTTAAAATATAAAATACATAACTCTAATTGAAAGAAATAAGGGACAGATATTGAAATGACTAGTAAGTGGAGACCTGGTTACCCCTATAAAAGAAAAGATGGGGAGGTGGCAGACAGTTTGTTGTGATGTTGTATATCTCTAAATTATACCCTGGGTTGAGCTGTGACTCAAATAAAAATCTGGCTCATACCATGTCCATTGCAAAGTTTTAGTGATTGTTTCATACTGTCAAAATATGTGTGCTAAAATTATAACCTAGTGAGGCTTAGTATTTTAATATAAAAACTTGGAAGAAATGCATATTGGGTGTATGTATTTTACAAGTAATTAAAGTATACCAATCACATATTTTTTGGCCCTAAAAATATTTGAATGATCTTGTCACCAAATGAATAATGAATTTACCTGAGAACGGCATATTAGCAACTTATAAGCATTAATTACAGATTGTGGGGCCCTGGCACAGGTTATATTCTCTTAAACCACAAGTCTCTATTAAAAGCATAGTTTCACCTCACAATCAACAATTTACCAAGATACAGTTGAAAATGGATAATCTTACCTTGTGTCGGAGACACAGACAAATCTTTGCTCTGGTCTGGAATGTACCCTTGGTCACTGACAGAACTGAGTGGGCCAGAGGACAAGTCTCCATTAAACCCATTACTCCGTGGACTGCCCAGTCTGCCATTAGCTCCCGATCCAATAGGTCTTCCTCGAATCTTGTCATCCTGGGCCAGCCTTGATGACGAAATGCCTTGAGTAATTTGCGAGTGTATTCCCTGGTCAGTGTTGTCCATTGACGATTCTTGGACAAGTATTGAAGATAAGTCACCAGTAGAGACTGGTTGGCTGGTATTTTGGCCGGGTTTTCCCTTGTGTCTACTGTACTCCGTCTCTCTGGAGGCTTTGTATGCGTTTTTGTCACCTGGTAGAGTACCACCTGTCCATCCATTGCGGGGTTTGTACTGACGGCTGTCTCCTAATGCAATCAAGTCTTCAGTTTTATCTTGATTGCTCAACTTACTCAAACTTCTGAGAAACATACCAATAACAAACAGCAATAAAGTAAGAAAAGGGGAAACATAACGGGAATAATATTTATAATAAATTTGCTACTCAGAAACTGTCACTCACAGATAATTTGACAAGATCTCAATTCTAGGAAACTTCCCTATGGCATTGGTTTTGTTTTATTTTAATTGCTGAAGAAATTCAAATTCTGGGCAAAGTTCAACAATTCTGTTTACGTTAGTGTTGGTATAAAGTATTCAAGTGGACTGCCTAGGATATTTGAGACAGGAAGGGTCTCTTTTCAGAGACATAAGGATGAGCTCATCAAGTGGAAGACAAATAAGTACAGACACAAACATTAAGAAAGGTGTAACTGGGCTATTATTGCCCTAAACAACTTCTTTTGCAATTTACAAGTAATAATGTCAAGTCATAGAGTTGAAACAAACAATATTTTTATCAAGATACTGTATTTTAACTATTCTGTTGTCCCAGGTATCAAACCAATATTCATACCTGGAATTATTGCCCAAGGCAATCAGTTCTCCAGTACTATTCCCCTCAGTTTTGCTTCTTGAGCTATTCTTTTCTCTACAAGTAAATTTTCATTGCAAACTTCATAGTCTCAAAGAATATGCTTTTCGTAGTCACAAAAAGAAAAACAACACCTCACCCATATCAATGTAACACTGCTGAAAACAATCTTTTAAATGTACAATTCATAACTGAGGTTAAACCTCAGTTAAACTAATTTTCAAAAAAATTGTTTTTTTTTTTTTTTTTTTTTTGGAACAACTCTGAGAATATTTCACTTCATACAAAATGTTTCAAAAGCAAAATTTAAGAATTGTACTTTACTTTATAAGGACCCATCAGTCAATACTACACCATACTTACCCCCTTTTACTCTTTGTTGCCATACTGCTGTGGTTTCTCCCAAGTTCCCTCTCCAAAATACTGTCAATTACTTCTGGAGTCACAAGGTCAGGGTCATCCAAGGTCACTAGCATTACACATATAACAAAAACAGTGTAAAATATTGAAACTTGCAACCACATGCTTGAAGGGTTTGGATATTTGTTGACATATTTCCATATGGTATCATTTAATTCTTAACATGATCACACTACAATATCCCATTTGGGTTCTTTACTATAAACTTGTAAGGAACATGTAAAACACTTACGTTTAACTTCTGTGCCATTTCTGACTCATATCTGAAAACGGCTCAGATTTGGCAGATTGATTTGTGAATATTTAAACTGAACAGTGCTTGAGAGTTCATACATGAAAAGCCTTACATTTGGACTTGAAATATTTAAATACTTTTTAAAATTAATTTATAAGAATTTCTGTTCATTTTACCAAAAAAGGATATGCATTAAAGCATTTTGTTGTTTCCACAATGGACTCCATGAACTAATCTAACACTCATAGACAGAGCATAAAGTGTGTATATTATGAAGTGTGTACCTTCTCCTCCAACATCAGAAGAAGCTTCACTGCCAATCTTCTCCAAAATATACTCAAATAACCACTCAAAGACTTCCAGTAGAGATTTAACAGCCTGCTGATTCCCCGCAACAATGGCCTCTCCACTAAAATGTATTACAAATACTATAACAGAGCCTAAGGCCAAAATTAATATATACAAAATAAGCCATTCATTGAAAAAATAACAGGTTTAAAGTGTATTCTAAGCTCCCTCAGTAACAATGATTAATTGGTCCAGGCAGGGTAACTAAGAAGTAGCAATGATGCAATATATGATCCAATCCATCGACATAAGTTAGTTTCACTGATGCTCGTAACATTTGGACTGACATCAAAAAGTTAAAGATGCTTCAATAACAATGACCTTACAGTATCAGAAATTCTATTGGATATACCTAACAAGAAAAATACCTCATTACAAATGATCAACATACTAAAACTTTTGGCAAAGCATAATAATATGCACAATTATTAATCATATGTATAATTTTTTTTTCAAATACAGAAAGTTTCACAGAAGGAGACAAAGTGAATTATATCTTGCTAGAATGAAGTAGAACTACTTTATGAACAGTATTTTCAAAAATATTAAAGTTTCTCAAAAAAAAAAAAAAAATTGCCCACAGAGACAAAGACAAAAATATTAAGAATATTATTATTGTTTCACCCATTCCAGTTTTGCATAATGCCAAGTATACTTAATTTTTAATTAAATATATATGCTGACAAGCTAGATGGATGTTATAAAGTAATAGTATCATAACATATTTACCAAAACATAGCAGTTTTGCTGAATGAAATCACTATAAAAGTATGAAAAAGTACAAAATATAGTATAAAAGCTTAATATTTCAGACTGATTATTTCTGTCCACTATTTTCAGCTTTAGTTCAATTATAATGTGTTTACAAGCAAAGTGGCAGTTGTAAAATCTCATCACAGTATTTTACTACAATTCTCTCAATACCAAGACACCATTGAGACACCAGCCAACCCATCCCTAGTATTTAGCAATATCTACTGATCAATTCAGAGAACAAACATATTCCCTGAATTTTTCAGTAAATAGTATATACTATACACTGATTTCACATATTAGTATGTACTACACATCAGTGTTCAGACTTCCTAAACTTTTGAGGATTCTTCTTCAGCTCACCCTTAATCACTGGGTCTTTTTTTATTGGCTGTAAATCAGAAGCATCTGGGATGGCAGTCACCATGGCACACACTAATTAACCAGCATTTTTCTACGTAATTGGACTTACCTGAGATGTGAGAGGGAAGTGTTCAAAATATCTAACGATAAAGTATCAATCACTGCCTGGATATTGTGAACCTCATCTTCCCGATTTTTGGCGGGTCTGATCACATCTATTAGAAGAAATAAATAAGTTTATACTATTCCAGCAATTTTACAATGAGATCACAATCCCTCATTAAGTGGATATTGTAGATTTTGAATTTCTTGAAGGAATTAAAATAACACCTGAGTTTTAAATAACATGTTTACCTGCAAATAAATGAAAAAATGCCATTACTTTACATACATTTATTCTTGATTGGCATGAAGAGATCCATAATATGTTGAACATAAGTTTTACTTGGAACAAATCATTACACCTGATCTCATGTTTTTAAAATGTCTAGCAATCCTAGGACCTAAGTCAGCACACAGGGCAAATTTGGAAATGACATACTTTTGCAATTTTTTTTTTAACATCATGACTAGATGTTATCACTCAATAATAAATAATGATTTCAGTATTACATTAGAATCATTCAGAGTAGGCTTTAATATTCAAAATCAACCACCAATGTCTGTGTACCTTTATAATTATGAAAATTATTAGCTAGATCGGACTTACACTGGTGGCAGTACAAAATTACGTTAATAAAACACCCCCCAAAAGTTGAGGTGCATCCACTGTCTTGAACGTTTTAAATTGACCAAAGACTGCATTCCTAAAAGAAATTTTTGGTACAAAGGCAAAGTACATTCTAATACTACAAGTTAAGAAATAATTCAAATTTAGGTAGAATTTTTGATACTTCCCCTATTTCATAAGTCTAGGTTTAAAAGCAACAATACCAAATTTTACACCTTGATTCTAGGTTGAAGGATGCCAACATTGCCTTATTTATAGGGAGTACATGGTCACTCCAGAATAGGTTACATTCCTTTGGCCAAATACCATCTTTCAGTTTTGGTTGGAAAATAATAATACATTACACACTATTTGGATACTTTTCAGCAGCTCTCATTATGTGGGGGGAATACAATTAACAAACAGATAAACTTATAATTATTAGAGTCAAATAACAGTTTATTAAAACTATGATCACTCACCTGGCAATGCCTCTGCAAAAAGCCCTTCATAAAGGGAAACAAACACATTAGAATTAATCTCCCTCCAAGATTTCACTCTCAAACTTCCTGGTAGTTTGGATAATACCTCATTGGCCAACTGGACAAGAGCTGTAAATAAATTTTACTGCAACTGTAGTTTGCAATTATTGTCTGGTGGGGGAACACATCTAACCTAAACTTTAAATTTCTTATGTTAATTAATACCTGAAATGGTGATACAAACAAGGAATGGGTGTGAACTAAATTTTAGTGTGTGCAAATCAATGTTTTACTGGTAATTTATATGAATTTAAATGCTTAATGAAATATATTTACAATGAACACTACATATTGATTAACAATATATATAGAAATAAATCAATCTAAGATTAGATCACATTTTTCTTGGAAAATATTATAATAATATATACACATTATGAGCCTGTGAAGTGGTGACTGATCCCTATTTCCAAATTCCAATAAATAAGTGTAAAATTTGTTAATATATGCTAATAAACCTTGTTCTTCCATTGCCGCGGGTGAACTGCCTTGTCTGAAGTCTATATTCCCAGCAAATATTTTTAAGCAGAAACTACAAGTAGTTTTTTTCACAAATGCAACTGACGACAAATTAAGCTTTTCCAGTACGTAGTTTTGTTTGACATGTTTAAATGGCTTTTGATGAATCTCCTCTGGACAAGTGTTCCTAAGGATGCCTCATGGTTTTAATTTCTATTTGTCTGAATAGAAAGTAACGATGTGGCATAGACGAATACAGTACTGAGTACTGAATCAAAGGGAAGTTCCTGCTCTAACGACTGTTGGCATGTCGCAGCAGGAATATCCCATAGACACCTATTATCGCCCGTAAACAAAGCAACTTTCTCACAATAGAGTGATATAAAATCCCTCAAAATGTTTCTGCTCATGCAAGTGTATAAAACATTATAATACATGGGTCTAACATTGACCAATATTTGACAGTTTAAATTATAATCGGATTCTTTTTTAAAATTATCCCACTTAAAAGACTTTACCGGAAAAACCACAAAACTATTTATAAGACGAACTTTCATTGGTTGTCAACGGAAATCCTCTTCCAATCAAAATCATCGACAGATTTGTATCCTTCACCCTTTGCAATGGCGGCAATGAAAGACTTCCTGAAAAACTGCGATGCAGTTTGTTGGAATTGTAGCTTCTCGCTATATGATAAAGTACTTAGAAAAAAAGCGGAAACAAAAACAAAACCAGGGGCTAAAAAGGATCTGATTGATCTGGACAAATGGTAATGACATCTGGAAAGAAGCTGAAAATTCAAACTTGTTGATGCATTTTCAACACAAATAGAACAGCCTTAATTGAGTGGTATCCATTCAGTCAGATCAGAGGGTATCAAGAATCTCGCCCCATTTCCAACTCATCCCATAACTTCTTAAGACAGCTCACCCCATGTGATATTTCACTCCATATTATTATTTGTATGTTTTTTTTTTTCTTATTTAAAAATATTTTTAGTCAGATACAATTTCACAAATTCATTCATTTGTTAATTTGTCATTTTTACTACCTACCAGAATTCATTGCAGCTGTGTTTCTAGATCTTGCTTCAGAGGCCACTATTGGACCCCACAGGAATTAACCAATGAGGACAAGTAATGACCTGGAAGGCTGGCACGGATGTCCCAACAGGCATGCTGGGGAGATACAGTTTTATTTACCACCTGTATATATGTATATATGTCTATGAAAGGGCACAGTGTGAGGCATTGCAGACAAGAAGGGTGCACCAAGAAACCCTAGCCAGGTATCAACATGACAAGTATAGGGAGTTGAACAATTAAATTTTGGATTTTTGAAAATCAATTAGAAAAAGAAGTTGAATCCTTCATCTGCAAATCCTTCTATTTTATAACCTTCATCCTAGGTAGGGACACACCTGGAATGTTCACTTTAAGTGACAAGAAACACTGGCATAGATGTTGCAACAGTCCCTGGGGAGATACAGTTTTACCTCCTGTATAGACCTATGTCCATGAAAAAGCAGAGTGACACTGCAGACAACAATACAATCCACTGAGAGAACCTAGCCAGATATCAAGACAGAGTATACGGAGGTGAAGAATAAATATTAAATTTGTGGGGTCATTTCAACAGTGGAAAATATAGGTGCTATACATACAGCTGCTGAAATCATGCATAAAGCTATATTTCTCTACATTAGAGAAGGTCCAAGAAAACGATAATATCAGAAGATGGTCATAATACCATTGTAGCTGACTCCCAGCCAGCAAAATCCAAGGTGGTTTAATATGGACTAAGGAACAATGAAAGAACACATTTGACTCTTCTGTTTCTTTCAACTCTTTTAGCTTCTTTAAACTTATTTTTATTTTAAACTACATGATGATTTTATGTATTAATGCCTGCAGTTTTAATGTGTTTTGCTCTAGTAATAAAATTCACAGTATAGTTATGAGGTTAGTTGTCTTATGGGCCCTAATATGGGGGTGAATTATTCCAGGGGTTGACTTGTCTTAAAAATTAGGTGAGTTTGCATACTGGGTGAGATTTCTCGAAATCCTGTGTAATACAGCATTTATTTTAGCCATATGAAAGATCTTGTACATCATATTCTGTGTGTATTTGGATTAAACTCAGGTTGTATCAATATTTTGATCTCTACATGTAATTCATCCAATTGTACAGGTTTTATTCAACAATTTATTCTTTACAGCAACTTTCCAGTGGAAATACATCTGTCTACATCTGTTCCTGTATCTGCGTCCGTATTTATACCCATTATATCACAGACATTATGGTGTGACACAGTGAACTTCTGTCAACATCTACAAAAAAAGTTCAGTTTTTATATTTTGCAGGTGTGGACAATAATGTACTGTATTATTCTAAACTATCCAGGGTGTCAAGAATGCAGACAGTTACAGATGTGGACACAGAAAGCCAAATAAGGACAGGTGTATTTTGCTAGTAAATAAGAAAGTGGGCATATGCAATGGTGTTAAGGTTCACAAAACTAATGGAATTAAAAACATGATCAAACTGGCAGTCATAATGAAATATCAGTAAATGAGTTATTAAATGACTTGCATGTTTTTACACTACCTCAGTATGTGTTGCAAGTGAAATCGAACCCATTTTCAGGAATTTATAATTTGTTACTCAACACGGTGTGTAGCATTTTGTGCATTTAAGATTTAATGGCTTCCTTCTACAAGTATTTTGTATGCTTTAAATTTGTACACAAATTAGTGCCAAAAGACTTACAAAAGATCTTACAATAATGTACTGTATTATTCTAAACTATCCAGGGTGTCAAGAATGCAGACAGTTACAGATGTGGACACAGAAAGCCAAATAAGGACAGGTGTATTTTGCTAGTAAATAAGAAAGTGGGCATATGCAATGGTGTTAAGGTTCACAAAACTAATGGAATTAAAAACATGATCAAACTGGCAGTCATAATGAAATATCAGTAAATGAGTTATTAAATGACTTGCATGTTTTTACACTACCTCAGTATGTGTTGCAAGTGAAATCGAACCCATTTTCAGGAATTTATAATTTGTTACTCAACACGGTGTGTAGCATTTTGTGCATTTAAGATTTAATGGCTTCCTTCTACAAGTATTTTGTATGCTTTAAATTTGTACACAAATTAGTGCCAAAAGACTTACAAAAGATCTTATGAAATCTGAACACATTCAATTGTACAATATTTCCCTGACAATGCAAATGACAATGTTAGATTCTGGAGCTCATTTGTTGTTATGGTGCCTTTCAAGGAAAGCCTCAAAACAACTTATCAGGTTCGGAACATCAGTCTTGCCAGATGTTTTTTTTTACCATTCCCACATTGGACAGTAGATTTGATATGATACACAAACATCAGTATTTATAGTCCAATTAAGTGAGTACAGGTTAACCTAACATCTTTTTGCTGATTTTTGGAATAATTGCTTTCTGTTTTGTAGGTATCAGAATGAACTTCCAAATCTTGTCAAGAGTAGGAAAGATAAGTTTGTTACAACTGAGGAACTCGTCAAACTTATGAAATGGAAACTCAGTGTATGTGACTCCTTTTATCTCTTGCTTTGACGAAAATATGACAAGTCTGCCTTTGTATTTAAAGTGCAGATTGAAACTCGCAGTAATTTATCAGAATTAAACCCCTGCCCCCAAGAGAATTGTTTGAATTCTTCATATTTCTTTACAATGTACACACACCTAAGTATTGCCCAGTACAACCAATTAGAATCAACACAGGCTACAGTGACAGCAATGCTGGCCTCCGTAATTTTTTTTTTAGTTGGGAAGTATTTCTATTTTATCAGAGCTTAAGCCCCTGAATTTTATGTAGGTGATTTAAATATATCAAGATATTGAACCCTAATTTGGTTCTTGACACTTCATGAGATAGACACTATTGGCTGACCGTGTGCAGTTGTTGGTATCAACTTAATGAATCAAAACTGGTCAACACCTAGAGTTTCAAGTACTCTTGATTGAATTTGTTTTCATAGAGAGGAAAGTTTCGTCCAAGACTGGTGGAGCTTGCAGGAAGTAACTCAGAGGAAGATGTAAAGAAATACAGTACTGAGGCTTTCAAGAAGGTAGACAAGGGGAACCTGAAAGGAGCTATTGAGGCCTTGAGTAAACTGAAGGGTATAGGCCCTGCCACTGCATCTGGTGAGTGGTTGTGACTTTCTTCATAAAACATCAATGCATGCTTGAATAAAGGTAAACCATTATCAAAGCATAAAGTTTACCTCTGAATGGATCTAATTTTGCAGCTTATCTCATGCAATGAGTGATTAATCTTCAAAATCGATTACAATAAATGAAAAATAAATTTAAAACAATAAATCACACACATACAGAGGATAGGATTAAGTTGTCAACTGGTTTGTGTCTAGAAAACAAGTTGACTTTACTCAAAACTAGGGCTGCGAACGAGTACTCGAGCCTCGGTGTATGAGGCGATCTTGGCTTGTACTCGAGTCCATTTTAAGTACTCGGTTACCCGCGAGATATTGTATTATCGCCCACGTAACGAGATGTTTGTGTAAAATATGCTGCATTTCAACATTTCCGTCACATAACATCAATTAAAGTTGTTGTTTTCGCTTGAAAACCTATAATTTACTCCATAATCTATAATATCTGGTTAAATAGGAGACGTTTTTCTTCAAAAGTTTCGTTTCCGGAATCGACTATTTGTTTACAGAAGACTTCTAATGGTGGAAACTAAATCTTGCGGTTACTCGAATTCGGGCCGGTTTTCAGCGAACGAGTACTCGATGCCGTTTTTTTGTACCCGTCACAGCCCTACTCAAAACAGATGTTGTCTGAATCATGTGGCACTCTTGAATTATAATTTAGCTGCGTGGACTATTTTTTTTTGTAATGGTAAAAGGTCAGACATTTCAATCACAGCCCAATGGCATTTGAGGATTTATTGAGAGGTAGAGTGATAATTTGATAACGAAGGACTGCAACCATCTGTAGAAATATAATTGGATGAATTATTCTGTATTTTGTAGCGGTTTTGGCAGCTGGATCTCCTGAGAAAGCTGCTTTTATGGCAGACGAGTCAACAGTTGCTGTATTAGGAGAAGGCTCACTGAAGTACAATCTGGTGGAGTATCTGGCATACATGGATGGAATTAACCAATGTGTGCGTGAACTCAATGAAAATGGTAACATTACTGTTTTTTTTTTTTTTTTTTTTTTTTTTTTTTTTGGCTCATTGTGATATTATCAAGTTAACTATAGCTCAAAATAGAATTTTAGGTTTCATAAAAGATGATTTTGAGTTTAATTCCTTGGAATGAATTACCAATAAGTCTTAAACTTATAAGTAAAATTAATATAAAAATGCCGAAACAAACATGTAAAATATATTTATCATTATGGCATTTGACAGTGTAGCTGAAACAAAATACTTGTTGCCAACAAATTTATGAAAAAAAAAGATAAAAATTTATTTTCTGCATTCCTTCTTTACAATCTATTCACCATTGACATAAAATTCATCAATAAATTCATCAAATTAATATGCTTATGTCAATGACCACATAGACCCAATGCAGAATGACCTCTCTAAGAATTGAAAGACAGAGGAATCTGTTTCTGTATTTTTCTGGTGTTTTTTTTTTTTTTTTTTTTGCTTTTGTTTAAGTGTTTGTCCGTGGACTCAGTTTGCTATGACACTTTGATGGGAATTCAGTGTCTTTATCCAAAGCTATTCAAAGGGAGACCTTTCTTTATTTTTTTCTTTTTCTGCAGACTCCGTTCCAGATTCTTGGACCCCTCACAAAGTAGAACTGACTCTCTGGACACATTATCTAGCCCTGAAACTGAGCCCAGACTTGCTGACTTCTCAGAACAAGAGGAAAGGGAAGGCTTGTGATGAAACTGAGCAGCATGGCAAGAAGAAAATAAAGACATGAACATTTTGTAAAGTGCTGTTGATTCATAAAGCTGTAATAAGCATGGTATGACGTTGCTTTCTGATACCATTGTACTGTATGAGTGCAAGCAACATGATGAGAAAGCAGCAACACAAACTTTAAGATGGCTGTATAGCTGATTCAGTTGTATGATATGAGATGAAAAATATTTTAAAAAGTGTAAAATGCCAAGATACTGAGTGGAGAAGATAGTTAAATATCAGTCAGTATACCTTCCTGGATTTCAATGTCTATACCAAAGTCTTTACTTAAGATGAACCTCTAACATCCAGTGGATTTGCTTTTTGTTCTTCAGTCTAGAAAAATAGCATATTTTCTGGTATTGAAATAACTTGGACTTTCACCATTGCTACTTATACAGAGTGTTTTATAATTAAGCGTCCCACAAGGGACGCTTGTTTGTGTATGGGAGAGCTTCAGGCTCCACCGGCTCCACCGGCTCCGCCGGCTCCGCATTTTGTTTTCCTTATAACTCTGTAACCGTTAGGCGGATTCTTTTCAAATTTGGAAGGTTTAGGCAGTAGCCTTGGGGAATTTTTTTGAATATGCTGCAGTGACATTTCAACCAATCAGAGAGGTCACATGACCAAAAATGTCTTTTTTCGATGGGGAAGCTTGTCCGGATGATAACTTGAAAGGAATTTTATCAATTCACCTGAAACTTGGCAAATACATTCATTCTATTAAAATCTGGAAATCATTAGATTTTGGCATTGATTGGTCAAGAAATGGCCGAGTAATTAATGATTAATTAATCATTACGAATTTTCCAAATAAGGAAAACACAAAAATGCTTATATCTCGAAAACCGTGCTAGATAGAGCGATTTCGACGAAATTTTTGACCCGCAGGGTATCTCTGTGGAGTAGTTTTCCCAATTTTCAAAAAATTTTTGTCTCGCCCAAAATGGCGGCCATTTTGAATTTTCGAAATTTTCGCAAAAATTGCAAAACACAAAAATGCTTATATCTCAAAAACCGTGCTAGATAGAGCAATTTCGACAAAATTTTTGACCCCCAGGATATCTCTGCGGAGTACTTTTCCCAATTTTAAAAAAATTTTTGTCTCGCCAAAAATGGCGGCCATTTTGAATTTTCGAATTTTTCGCAAAAATTGCAAAACATAAAAATG
This sequence comes from Sabellastarte sp. h YS-2021, assembly GCA_964017235.1. NCBI lineage: Eukaryota > Metazoa > Annelida > Polychaeta > Sabellida > Sabellidae > Sabellastarte > Sabellastarte sp. h YS-2021. The sequence goes on from OZ024931.1 coordinate 90,342,332, forward strand.
CTTATATCTCGAAAACCGTGCTAGATAGAGCGATTTCGACGAAATTTTTGACCCACAGGGTATATCTGCAGAGTAGCCATGCCAATTTTCAAAAAAATTTTGTCTTGCCAAAAATGGCGGCCATTTTGAATTTTCGAATTTTTCGCAAAAATTGCAAAACATAAAAATGCTTATATCTCAAAAACCCTGCTAGATAGAGCGATTTCGACGAAATTTTTGACCCACAGGGTACCTCTGCAGAGTAGCCATGCCAATTTTCAAACAAAAAATTTCTCGCAAAAAATGGCGGCCATTTTGAATTTTCGAATTTTTCGCAAAATTGCAAAACACAAAAATGCTTATATTTCGAAAACCGTGCTAGATAGAGCGATTTCGACGAAATTTTTGACCCACAGGGTATCTCTGCAGAGTAGCCATGCCAATTTTCAAAAAAATTTTCTCTTGCCAAAAATGGCGGCCATTTTGAATTTTCGAATTTTTGCGCAAAAATTGCAAAACACAAAAATGCTAATATTTCGAAAACCGTGCTAGCCTACATAGAGCGATTTCGACGAAATTTTTTATCTTCAGGGTATCTCTGCAGAGCAGCTATCCCAAAGAGCTTTCACTTGGTGAAGTTTCAGACCCATAGCTAATTGCTCACCTACTCAAAAAGAGTAAATGCGAATTACCTCTAAAAGTATTGCAGATGGCCAATTTTTCTCAAATAACTCATTCACCTACTTTTGGAAGAGCTTTCACTTGGTGAAGTTTCAGACCCGTAGCTAATTACTCACCTACTCAAAATGAGTAAATGCTAATTATCTCAAAAACTATTGCGGATACCCAATTTTTATCAAATAACTCATTCATGTACTTTTGGGAGAGCTTTCACATGGTGAAGTTTCAGACCCGTAGATGATTACTCACCTACTCAAAATGAGTAAATGCGAATTATCTCTAAAAGTATTGCAGATAGCCAATTTTTCTCAAATAACTCATTCACCTACTTTTGGAAGAGCTTTCACATGGTGAAGTTTCAGACCCATAGCCAATTACTCACCTACTCAAAATGAGTAAATGCGAATTATCTCTAAAAGTATTGCAGATAGCCAATTTTTCTCAAATAACTCATTCACCTACTTTTGGGAGAGCTTTCACATGGTGAAGTTTCAGACCCATAGCTAATTATTTACCTACTCAAAATGAGTAAATGCTAATTATCTGTAAAAGTATTGCGGATACCCAATTTTTGTCAAATAACTCATTCATCTACTTGTGGGAGAGCTTTCACATGGTGAAGTTTCAGACCCATAGCTAATTACTCACTACTCAAAATGAGTAAATGCGAATTATCTCTAAAAGTATTGCAGATAGCCAATTTTTCTCAAATAACTCATTCACCTACTTTTGGGAGAGCTTTCACTCTGTGAAGTTTCAGACCCATAGCTAATTACTCACCTACTCAAAATGAGTAAATGCGAATTATCTCTAAAAGTATTGCAGAGAGCCAATTTTTCTCAAATAACTCATTCACCTACTTTTGGCAGAGCTTTCACTTGGTGAAGTTTCAGACCCATAGCTAATTACTCACCTACTCAAAATGAGTAAATGTGAATTATCTCTAAAAGTATTGCAGATAGCCAATTTTTCTCAAATAACTCATTCACCTACTTTTGGGAGAGCTTTCACTTGGTGAAGTTTCAGACCCATAGCTAATTACTCACCTACTCAAAATGAGTAAATGCGAATTATCTCTAAAAGTATTGCAGATAGCCAATTTTTCTCAAATAACTCATTCACCTACTTTTGGGAGAGCTTTCACTCTGTGAAGTTTCAGACCCATAGCTAATTACTCACCTACTCAAAATGAGTAAATGCGAATTATCTCTAAAAGTATTGCAGATAGCCAATTTTTCTCAAATTAATCATTCACCTACTTTTGGGAGAGCTTTCACTTGGTGAAGTTTCAGACCCATAGCTAATTACTCACCTACTCAAAATGAGTAAATGCGAATTATCTGTAAAAGTATTGCAGATAGCCAATTTTTCTCAAATAACTCATTCACCTACTTTTGGGAGAGCTTTCACTTGGTGAAGTTTCAGACCCATAGCTAATTACTCACCTACTCAAAATGAGTAAATGCGAATTATCTCTAAAAGTATTGCAGATAGCCAATTTTTCTCAAATTAATCATTCACCTACTTTTGGGAGAGCTTTCACTTGGTGAAGTTTCAGACCCATAGCTAATTACTCGTCTACTCAAAATGAGTAAATGCGAATTATCTCTAAAAGTATTGCAGATAACCAATTTTTCTCAAATCACTCATTCACCTATTTTTGGGAGAGCTTTCACTTGGTGAAGTTGCAGACCCATAGCTAATTACTCACCTACTCAAAATGAGTAAATGCGAATTATCTCTAAAAGTATTGCAGATAGCCAATTTTTCTCAAATAACTCATTCACCTACTTTTGGGAGAGCTTTCACTCTGTGAAGTTTCAGACCCGTAGCTATTTATTCACCTACTCAAAATGAGTAAATGCTAATTATCTGTAAAAGTATTGCGGATACCCAATTTTTATCAAATACTCATTCATCTACTTGTGGGAGAGCTTTCACATGGTGAAGTTTCAGACCCATAGCTAATTACTCACCTACTCAAAATGAGTAAATGTGAATTATCTCTAAAAGTATTGCAGATAGCCAATTTTTCTCAAATAACTCATTCACTTACTTTTGGGAGAGCTTTCACTCTGTGAAGTTTCAGACCCATAGATAATTATTCACCTACTCAAAATGAGTAAATGTGAATTATCTCTTAATAGTATTGCAGATAGCCAATTTTTCTCAAATAACTCATTCACCTACTTTTGGAAGACCTTTCACACACGAAAATGAAAAATTGTGAATATCTCGGAAAAGCTATTTCTTCTGCTCTAATGTTCGGCGGGAGATACACACCACGGTAGTGGTCTTGACAAAAGTTTTTGTCTCCCCAAAAATGGTGGCCATTTTGAATTGTCAAAGTTGTTGCAAAACACAAAAATGCTTATATCTCGAAAACCGTGCTATATGGAGCGAACTCAACAAAATTTTGGACCTGCTGGGTATCTCTGCAGAGTAGCCATGCCAATTTTCAAAATATTTTTGTCTCGCCAAATATAGCAGACATTTTTAATTTTTTTATTTTTTGCAAAACAAAAAAATGCTTATATCTTGAAAACCGTGCTAGATAGAGCAGACTGCGCTGACTTTGGTTGCCACAACAGTATAAGGCTAGAAACGAAGCATTTTCTTAATACTTTAGCACTCACCTTTATATCCTTTTCGGGACGCTTTGTTTTTGCTATGCAAAAACATTATCTTTTTTTTTTGCGAGCGATCCTCTAGTTACTTTGTACTTTGACCATTAATATTCACATGTTGTAAATTTTATTCCAGAATCTTTAAAGGCATTTACCCATGCGGCATGTCTTAAATGTGTGAACTTGCTTAATTTATAAATATTTGTGGCATTTTTTGCCAAGGATGATCTAGTGGCCATCAAATGATGCATATCATGGTGTGAAACACTAGTCAATATCAATTGTTATGCAAAGTCTAACCAAAGTTTAATATTGATAATTCTATTTTAATCCCCACACTATTATTGGCTCAAATGATTGCCACCAGGATGACAATAGAAAACCAGATACATAACCATTATGTATGATACTATTGTGATAATAAGCAATATCTGAGTTTATTCTTATTGTGTCACACTCTATATTGTGTAGGTGACATCACTAGAAAAAGACAGTGACCAAAGCGCGATGTCTGATACTTTTGTACAGTTGTACAACAGGAAATATAATGTGAATTTATAAAACTAGTGAATAATAGAGGAAATAACACAAAAAGAAGCAACCAAACATAGAAGCATTAAATTTGATACTGGTGTGACTTCTGAGCTTGTTGGTTTGTATTCTGGCCACAGACTTCAGTGGGATACTTTGTAGTTGGAAGTTGACCTCCATTAGTTTACAGTGTCAAATCTTTAGAAAATATGACGTTGCACCTTACTTTCTTCCACCTCTTAAACTACACAGGTTATGTAACTCAAAGGTATTGAATGAGCTCTATTGGCAGATAATTTTAGGGTGACCTAAACCAAAATTTTCGAATGTGCCAGTATGTGGATCAAACCTTAATTGTGCCACAGTAAGTGTACCCTTGGCCAAACAGCCTGACAGTTGTGGGTTTTTTTTAATCACTCTGGAGATTATAAATGGAACCTGTGGGCGTGTGCATTTGTCCAATTTTTTTTTAAATTTGGACTGTTACTTTGAATCTGCACAGTGGATACTTGTTCATTTTATGATATCCTTAAAGTTCAAAAGAATACTTAATTATAGCTTCTTTATGGTAACCACTGTAATAGCAAATATTCCAGAACTACAAGATACATATCATTTATGTATCAGGAATTTAGGACATAGAAATACCCAGCTGGATATAGTCTTGTTTTATACTGCATTTACTTGTGATGCTAGTCTTATATGGATATGTAAATTTCTTTTATCATCTAGTCTGAAATTAAGTTACAAGTGTTTTAGTAGTTATCTCCTCTTTTGCACTTCATGTGTATGTGAACACAGGCCCTCAAAATGGTATTTCTCATTTTTGAACGCTGTTTCTGCTGTTTGTTTGATGGTATGGCTAAGCCAGCATAAGTTTGTCATTCTTACTGGTGAAATTTGTTTTCCTCTATTGCCTGTGGATGCTGACTAACTGGACTTTTACAGTGCTTAGTTTCACCTTTACAAGGGGACTCTAGGGAGTAACATCACCAAAACAGTGAACCAATATCAGTGTTCAGGAGCAGAAAGGGCTGGCCTTGGCCTGCTAATTAAGGAAGTTTCTTTTTGGAAAGTAAGTTTTTAAGATAGTACATCATGTTCAAAGCTTCAGCATATTATTTTAAATGCTTTTCATTCTTTTGTCAATATTTGTATAAAAAATATTTCTGTAAATAAAAAGGAAATATATGATGTGTGATTTGTGTGTATTATACTGTTTTCAAGTACTGTACATGTAATTATTATGCCTGCTTGCAGACAACATTCTTGTCATTAAATGTACCACTTCTGGTATTCTTTTGACAAGGTCACATTTGATCTTTGGCCAATCATTCAATGCCGAAACGGTGTTCTTTACCAAAAAAAATGAATATAGTTTTTTACCCCACAGCCCTTGAGGCCTGTCAGGGTATTGTTTTTATTCACGGTGTCCGGATGGGCAGTGGAAAAAAATTTTCCGGGCTGTATCTCAGAAATTGTAAAGTGTAGGAAGTTGATACTTTTTTAGTGACATTGGTTAGGGGGTGTAGTTGTACAACGTCATAGTGTGACTTTGATTTGACCTTGCCGTAGTGACCTTTAAAATCTTGTCCGGGCTATATTTAAGCAATCGTAAGGTGCAGGAAGTTGATAATTGGTAGGGATATTGGTTAGGGGAATAGGGGGTGTAGATGTGCAACATCATGGTGTGACCTTGATTTGACCTTGCCGTAGTGATCTTGACCCATAAAATCTTGTCTGGGCTATAACCCGGAAACCATAAGGTGTAGGGAGTTATGTTTTAGGGACATTGGTGAGTTGTGTAGGTGTGCAACGTCATGGTGTGACCTTGATTTGACCTTGCCATAGTGACCTTGACCTGTAAAATCTTGTCCAGGCTATATCTCAGAAACCATAAGGTGTGGGAAATTGTTACTTGGTAGGGACATTGGTTAGGAGGTTTAGGTGTGCAACATCATGGTGTGACCTTGAACTTTGGCTCTGCCAAAGTGTGTCCACCTGCCATACTTGAGACATGTTTCCCTTATGACAAAGATATATGGATTGCTGCAACTGATTATTATGTACTTGTACATAATTGTGCTATTTCCATTGACATCTATTCTCCAGCTAATAAATTTTACAGCATCATAATTTTAGTTTTCTGATTAATGCGGTCATCTTGCTATTGAATTGTCTTGTTTTAATACTTCATCTTTACATACATTTTCTTTGTCTTGGACATCATTTTTCTCTACTTGAACATTATTTGGCCCTTTATATAACTGGCACTGCTCTGAAAGTATCCCGATCTTTGTACTGTTTCACTATTATATCTCATAGTGTTGAAAAATATTTCACCAGACTGTGCAGGGTTCCCACGTCCTTGAAAATCCTTGAAAAAAATTGCTTCATTTTTGAGGCCTTGAAAGTCCTTGAATTTGGCCAAAATTAAATAAAATCCTCCAAAAGTCCTTGAAGTTATTGCCCAACTACTGCATCTCCATCATCTAGTTTTATGTTAAAATCGTGACAATAAAGTATTTTGTGTGAAGAATGGATGGATAGAAGAGGAGGTAAAGGAGGCCGTGCCTTAAAATACTTGCATTTTTGAGAATTGTGGTTGTTGACCTTGAAAAGACCTTGAATCCAGTTATCAAAAGTCTGGGGGAACCCTGCTGTGGGGTACGGGCATCTCTGCTATTTTTGTCTATTCCTTTTATTCTGAAGGTTTCGTGAAATTCTTCAGTGCACAAGCATACAAAGGGTGGGAAGCTAATGGATCCATCTTCAATCATTTGCTATAGGATCATTCATAGTAGCCCCCCAAAAGTTTTAAATATGGGTAGTCATAATTAAGAGTGGGTGTATACCAATGATTATTTCCTGCAAATTTGTTACATATCCCATACACTCTTTATATAACCTCTGTCGGGAATTTTGCCTTTTAATATTTACAAACCAATTGAAGAATTTCTGTTTTCGTCAAAAGTAGCATATAAAACGTTGCAGCAATACAGATAGAGTAATTACACTGGATAATGGATGTGTAAACGGACAAAAGTGGGGAATAATTAGTCTGAGCAATACAAAAACAGTATTTACAGGTAAATTACTTACTTTAAGCATGTCAGTAATAACTCATATACCATATAATCTACAAAAAATGTGAGAACACATTAAAACATATATTTCACATAAACTGATAAACTTTACATAAACCCCTCCATTGGCTAGCAGTTAAGCAGCTTATTGAATTGAAAATATTATCTATCACATTCAAGACTGTAGCTGGATGGGCATCCACTTACATCTGTAGTCTTCTGAAACAGTATATACCCTCTCATTCCTCACAGTCTGACTCAAAAAACCTGTTGTCTGTGCCAAGAACCAGATACAAATTCTTTGAGGACAGGGCCTTCAGTACAGCAGTTCCAAAACTGTTGAACAAATTGCCATTAAAGTTACGACATTTCTACACTATCTCAGACTTCAGGAAACAGCCGAGAACACACTTAAAATAGCATAGAACAAAATAGAGTGTTGTCAATTTACTGTACTCCATGTAACTTTATATTCAAACTGTAAAGTGCTTAGGTATATAAGCACTATATAAATCGTAATGTAATAATCACTCATCAGTCATGTATAACCAACATTTTGAAAATCAACTGCAGTCTAGGTATCTATGTAGTTACTATTTATACCAAATTTGGTAGAGTTGTCTTGAAATAAGTCACATACTTAGTCGAGGTTAGGAAAAAAACTACTTATTTGTATTAATACTCAGCATAGTAGCTCCATGTACTACAGGACTCATACAGCACTGTATGACCCATCCAGCTGTACAAGTACAGTCAAACTCTCAAATTACTGACATTCCCCAAAGTTTTAAGACAGAGACTCACAATTTAGATTTATTTTATTTGTTGTTTTACATCACGTTCAACAGTCAGGGTCATATTGCGACGGGTAGTTTACAGGTGGAGGAAAGCAGTGCATACTGCACTGTAAACCACCGGGCATCAGCAAGTAACTACCAACTTTCCGAGATTCGAACTGGCGGCCTCAGAGGTTGGAGGCGAGAACTCTAACCACTACACCACCGAGACTCCTGACAGAGGCTCACGAATGACCATTATCAACATCCTTGAGATTGTTTAGCCTGCCACTGGGGATAGGACCCAATGACAGATGACTGCCATTTTAAGTGGTCATCCGAGCCACTATGTACCTGCCTGTATCTGGGATTGAACCCACATCCTCTGTGTTTCTAGGTAAGTCTGTGTCACAGTGTTTTAACTGAGGACAGGTAAAAGTCAGCAGCGATTTAATGAATTTATTATATTCAAACAAATTTATGTTGACATATATTGTTGATATATATATATATACACATATAATCATACAAGGCATTTATATAACCCAAAGTCTTAAATCTTCATACAATGCTTACTTCATCCAGTATCACAACATACAAACTCTTTCACTCAACATAAAATATACACAACATAAATATATATGCATGTACCAAACACAAGTCAATACAAAATCAACAAATTTAAAATACAATAGGTTGATCAATATAAAACACAGTTAAATTCAGTTTTCAACAAATTTTCAATTAAAACGATTCATTTTTGTCCACATTTATAGTAAAGTCAAAATTAATGATTCTGCACCTCATTCGCAGTAATTTTGCTCCTGTTCATACCAATAAATGTTCACGATACATATAGGTACATGGCTACTGTCAGCAAGAATTCCTCCAGTAATCATTGGACCCCATCAGACACAAGTCCAACTACAGCACCAATACTCTAGAAACAGCCTTCCAAATAATACCTCACAAGTTCCAATGTATACTGCTCAGCTACCCAAGTTCGTTACCCACCTTAAAAATCGTTAAGGATAAGCAATATTGCTACCAAAACTAATGGAATACATGCTATCAATGATGATGTACAACTGTACAAGGACAGCTAGTTGTGAAGAGGCTTTTATATTGTCAAAATATGCAAGTGACAAACTTGGGTAGCTGAGCAGTACTAAGAAACAGCTTTCTTGGTCATACCAGATTTAATAAATCAAGCACATCAGTTCCAACAATATAGGAAACAGCTTTCCAATCATCAGATATAACAGCAACAAAAAACAGCTGAAATACAACAGTTATGATGGCATAATATATGAAGTTGTATTAATTGTATCATAATTCATAATATAATATTTAATTCAACTGTTAAAATGTTATAACTTGTTCCATGTAATGTTATTACAAGCATTTTAAAAATTACATTTTACAAATTACAAGCAAATGTAACAAAATTATTTAACAAGAAATTATTAGAGTTTTACCTATATGCTGGCTAAACATCCAAAACACAAGTTCACCCTTGAGTGTCTACTCCCAGTAAACATTACAAATGTTTTTTTAATGTTTATAAACCTAATTATGAACGGTTTAATTAAGGTTTAAAATGATGGGTTCGTAAACATTTGCCTATAAACATTTATCAACGTTTAAACATAAACATTTATAAACGTTTATACACCATTTAAAAACTGGAGAAATATTTCTGTAAGTATATCTTGCTGTATCATTGTTGATTGAAGCCATTATTACATTCTAAGTAGATATATAGAAGTATATAATTTGATGATATTATATACTTTTATATCTCTACTTAGAATATAATGATGGCTTCAAACAACAGTGATACAGCAAGATATAGTTACAGATATATTTGTTCAGTTTCTCTCAAAATGGCTGTGCTGATATCATCATTCATAATCAAAATGAGGTTAAGATATTCATCACTCTTTGTAAGAGGTTTAAAACGTTTATAAATGTTTATATACCAAACTAATATAGCTGAAACGTTTATAAACCCATAATAGTGAATAATTGTCAATATTTAGGTTTATATTTAGTTTTAAAAACGTTTATAGGTTTATTAAACGTTTATAAACGTTTAAGATGTTTACTGGGCTTTACACTGACTTTAGTTTTTGAATACATGCACACAACAGTCTCTAAAAGGTATCAATCTTTTCATATGAAACACATATTAACCCTTAAGTGTCACACCACAAACCAAGAGGCATTCAATCAACCATGAAATCACACACATTTCTATCATCAAGAACTTGTGTATGCCCAATGTGCATACCAGAAATGTTTTAGAAATCATAGTGTCCTCTACAATACAGGGGCGGATCCAGCTTTTAAGTAAGGTGGGGGTTCACATTGAGTAAGGTGGGGGTTCACATCAGACATATTATAACTAAGGGGGTCGGGGGGCATGCCCCCGGGGAAAAAATTAATTTGGGTAAAAATATAGTGCATTTCCTGTAAATTTAACACAACTCTCAAGAAATAATTGTGTACTCTGGGTTAAACCCCTTTACATTATTTTTCAAGGGGGGGGGGGGGGGGGGGGTCGAATCCCCTGAACCCCCCCCCCCCCCCCCCCTGGATCTCTGTTACCCACTAGGCCACAGTGGCACACTAGGGTTATGCAGAACTGAGAATGGTTGAATGTCAACTTAATGCAGTGGGAATAATTCTCCCTCATCCAAAGAAGCTTTGTCTGTTACATTTCTATTTTGGATACACAGAGATGTCAAAATAGATGATACTGCAATAAAAACAGACAAAAAAAACAACAAAAAAACAAGTAAGCGTTAATAGGTAACTTAATTCTTGATTAGAATAGTGTAAAATCAGCAAACATATGTCAACATATATACCCCATTACATACTTGCTTACAGCTGAAGATAGGTAAAACTCGAAAAATCTTAGTCATAACACCACGTCAACTCTGACGAGCAAATAATAATAATAAATATATATTTAAGAATTTCACCCAAAGTGACCTTGAAGGCGGTCAAAGTTTCTCTACTAAAAGAGAGCCAGATTTTTATATCTTGAGCTTGTATCATTAAAAATATGAGTGAAACATAGTTTGGCTTCATAGTTAAAAATTACCTCCACATGTAGTATTTACTTCAGCTGGCATAAAAAACTAGTAATAGATTCTACCTGGTCATCTATATTTGTAGCAGGTTGGAATAATGTTCACACATGAGCAAAATGTCAAGGTGAAACGGGTCACAATTTATTTGATGTCTAGAATAATTGGTTGACAGAGGGAGTTGAATGCTAAATTTTACAAATACATTACAACAAAGGTATTCTGTATGTCTTGGATGTCACAAATACTTCAAAACTTTATATGTTTTGTTTTGCTGTTAGAAACATCACAAGAAATAACAGATTTTTCTTGAACTCTGCTCAATGTGTGCTACATAATCAACACATAGATGCTTGAAACTTGATTATAACATAGTCAAATGAGCAATTTAAATAACTACTGGGAAACAACACTTACCAGATTTCATTTGACAAAAACACTAAATGATGCAATATTTTCTTTGATAGTGTAAAGGAAATAAACTCATTTTACAGAAAAAAAAACTAATCATTTACTTTCATTTGATTTCTGAAGCATGACTTTTAAATATTCATTTTGTAAAATAAAAAGAATCAAATCCCTCCTCAATGTGGTAACTGAGAATTTAATTAGATTGAATACACGAATTGTATCCAGGTTAAATAAGGGTCTAACCTTAAATTGAAACACAAATATAGCAACACTTGTCTTCAGTGTTTTAGATGACATTAAAATAAGGCTGTGTTGAACACTTGTTGACCATTTTCTATTGTGTGAAAGGGCGTGTGTTTCCTTTTTATCAGTTATTTTGCTTTGCCGATTTGACCACAAATACCATTATAAAGTGTGGAGTTCTTCATGAGTTTTAGAGAAGAGAGTGAAGTGGCAAAGATGACAAGAATAATTTTGATCTTGAGTCTTTTTTGTGTTACTTTTGTATTGGCTGAAAAAGTGTCCTACAAAGGGTGAGTTCTTGTGTAAATTTTTAAATCAAGAAAAGAAACTTTTAGCAAATATAAATTACAAGTAAAAAGGGTAATTTATTTTTAATATAACACAGGGTTAAATTTCTGTCGTTTTAGTAATAAATGTTGTAAATGATTATCAATCCAGACAAAATACTACTGCTGTCATATTTTGTAAATTTTATAAAAGGAAATACTAGGTTTTTAAAACAGTGGTTTATCTCACACTTCTTATAATAACTTCATTTCCAGTAACTATTATTTTGGACAATTTCATTCCAAACCTCCAATGATAATTATTAAATCAAATCTTAATAGTTTCCATATATTACATACCCTACAAGAGATATAATGTCCTATTATCACTTTGGCTGAAAACCACTTCTTTTGTATAGCTGTTGGCTAAATTGAACTCTCATTGAGATGTCCTTGGTGGCCTATTGGTTAGCAAATTTGGCATCTAATTACAGGCAGTCACCTTTGTGTGGGTTCGACTCCCACAAGTGGCAATGCTGAAGAGCTATTCCAATATGACCCTTGCTGTTGAAAGGGACTTAAATCCCTACTCTGACCTTTGAACTCACATTGAATAGATTGCAGAAATAAAGAAGCAAAACCTAATTTGATTTATTTGAATCATTCTAATAACAGTGGTCCTGTAATGTACTTGTGGATAATAAGTCTTATGTATATTTCTGAGCTCTAACTTTCTATTCTGGCTTTTAGTTCTCAAAACGTTGAGGCCATATATCAAAATGGCAGCTTTGTGGTTAAATGTCTTATCAACGAAAATAATTCATTCTGGTCTTTACCCTGAGATTTTATTCAAACTATATCAAAGGTTAAAGTATTGGGCCATATTGGGCCAGGTCCTCAGCATTGGCACTTGTGGGAGTAGAACCCACACAGAGTGGCAGCTTATGATTAGATGCCAAACCTGCTAACCCATTAGGCCACTGAAGACCTCCCCAAACTATATCATGTGCATTGATGTTTTTGACAGAGTATTGTGATCCCTTGCCTAAATATGACCTTAGAGTCACGTGGTTTGTTGGAATTATATATTGCACTGGTTAATGTTTGTCATTGGCTTGGTTGATTACTTGCAGCCTCATAACATATCCCACTTACTAATTATAAACATTTTAACCAAGTTAGACCTTGGGCGGTCAATGAAGTTAAGAATGGGCTTTCAGTGCACTATATATATACCGTGGTATTATTGGTTACATACATTCAAATCTTCTTGAAGTCATGCTTGATTCAATCTAAACTTGAACCTAAAGGTCATGCATCTCAAGCCTACATGTAAGTTGATCATAAGAGCAAGGGTTGTACGTAGAAATAGGCAATTATCATTTTTAAAATTAGTTCAAGACATGAATAAGTTCAGCTGCAGTCAAAATTATGTAGTCATAACCTTAGTAGTTACGGTTAAAATGTTGAAACTATGAATCTTATTTAAACCATCAAGTTGCCATTGCTTCTGTTTTTAGGCACAGGGTGCTGAGAATTCACCCCCAAAATGTGGAGGAATTGACCTTTCTGAAAAGCTTGGAAGACAAGGTGAAAAATTAGTTTATTTGTTAATTGTGTAACACCGACAATGCCTGATAGTGATTTCAAACCAGTTTATTCATTTCTAGTTTGATAAACTTGATATGTAATCTGGGTGGTTATGTGTTAAAACCACAAGCTGGAAAGTGAAAAAAAGCATGAGCTGGGTTAAGGCCTGGTCACACTGATCCATGTGTTCGTATCAACATGCTCATGAGAGGTATTTTGAAAAAGTTGTCATGTTCACAAAAAGGTATCTGTTCAGTGTCAAACACTTCAAACCAAAGTATGAATCGTGCCTTATTTACACTTATAGAAAGGAACAGACACAACTAAAACACAAAACACATTGAGCCAAAACACTGAGCCCCAATGAGTTAAGTATTTTACGAAGTTTGTGAGGCCAAACCAGAGCAGTGTGATCTGGGTATCAGGATATTCATACCATGCTGCCGTATAATGATGATTTCTATTTCTAATATATTTTTACTTCTGCCAGTCTTAGATTGTGGGAAAATATTATTAAAAGAACTTACATTTTGTTGTAAACTGTCTCATCATATAAAAGTAACGTACAAAGGGGTCATGTTATATTGCAGTATGATTTCTGGAAGGAACCAGTCAATTTGAAACAGCCAGTTGACGTCAGAGTGTCTCCCAAGCAGTTTGTTGTTCTGACTACCAAGCTGACAGTAAGTTTTACAGATTAAGCTTTTTATTTGCAATTCCTAACTTTCTGGCAAGAATGTTACACCAAGTAACTCTAAATTTGTGTCAAATATATAGAAAAAAATTGTCATATAGTAAAGATAACGGTAAACCCTTGTAAGATTGACATCTACAAAAGAAAAAGAATCTTCAATTGATTTTCAAACTTGACTAGCATGAATCTAACACCACCTGCAACTGTTTAAAAGAACCATCTTTGTGTCTAAATTGACGTATTGGAGCCTATCAGTTGCAAAACATACAACTGTTACATGTTGCAATAGATCAGAAGTACCTGGTACAATTTGCACACATAGTCAAAAAAGTCGTCTATAATGACAAATGATGGAAGTGGCACTGCATGGTAAAAGGTACATTATATTAAAATGCAACAAACTCAATACACATCTTCATTTCTAATTGAAAAGAGTATTTAACTCGAAGGTGTTCCATTAATTTGAATATGAATATACCTCATTGATCAAAATATCCTTTGAAAAAGATTTTGAAGAAAAAACTATCATAGAACTAATTTGGCAAAATTTTGGTATCCCTCTATCCAGTACTATTTTTGAAATATTGCCTTTGAATGGCAAGAAATGGCTGAAATTGAGGTTTGTCACCTGTAACCATCAGTAGGTTGTACAGTGAAGTACTAAACAAAAGCACTGATACTTCATTTACACAGAAAAGGGCGATCAAGTACAGTGTGATGATTGAAGATGTAGATGCAGCCATACAGCAACAGCTCCAACGTAAAGATTTGACCGGTGACACTGGAAATCCCACACTACGACTGGATGAGTACCATACTCTGGATGAGGTAATGATCCCTTGTGTTTTAAAAAATGGCTAAAATTCTTGTCTCATCTTTCTTTTCTAGCACATGTAAGCATTTCCTTTGGTTTGATTTATTTGGGTTTAACGTCACTTTCACCACATGGTGTAGTTTATATCATGACGGGTAGTTTTAAGGACAAAGAAAACCAGTACATATTAGTACACGTGAACACATTATTCAACGTAGGGTTGTTTAATTGTCGCTGTTTATCTGGAGAAGTCTGAATGCCACCTAAGTTTGCATTGCAATCTTATGATCTGTTTATTTATCCAAAATATCTACACTTGGGCCCGTATTCATTAAACCTCATTTATTCCAAGGAACCCTTTAAAAGCAAGGATTTCCTTTATTTCATGCTCCTTTCTTTGTTTTTGTATTCATTAAACTCCCCCCCCCCCCCCCCCCCCCCCCCAAACAAAGGAGCCTAAATTTATATTCACTAACCTTCCTTTACTGAGGAATCCTTGTTTTTTCCCCTTAACTTTCAAAGTTAGTGTGTGACTATCTTTATGATTAAAGGGAGTTTTCGTGGTTTGACTTTTTAAGTAAAAATTGAGATAATTGGTAAAGTGTTATGATATTTGCAAATAATAATAATAAAACATTCTTACACTTTTTTCTCCATATTACACCATTTATATCACTATACTTCTTTCTTTGAAATTTATGTTTGGTTGATTTGTCATCAAACCCATTGAAAATATATTGGATGTGTGTCACAATATTTGTATGAAAAGTAGCTATTACCACAAGGTAGTATGCAACACATACATCTTTAAAAGTAAATATTCATTTCTTAAAATATAAAATATCATCTTAAACGACAATAGAAAACATAATACTAGTCTTATACTGAATGCTTAATATGAAGAGAAAAAATACAAAAGTAAGGTAAAGAAAACGTAGCCTTTGTGAACAAAGTATTTAACCAATCAGATTACTCAATTCACTCCTTTAATAAAGGATCCTTTATTTAAGGTCTCCTTTGGTAAGGAAACCATAAGAGAAGAAACATAAAGGAGGTTTAGTGAAGGTCACCTTACCAAAGGAGACTTTTCACCTTCAATAAAGGGACCTTAAAAATAAAGGAAGTCTAGTTAATATGGCTCCAACTTCTTAGTGTTTTGTTGCATAGCAAGATAATGACTCCCTCCATTTATAACTCCCCAAATTCCTGTTGTCTGTGGTGATAAAGCTTGTTTGCATGATACAGGGTCCCCCAAAAGATCAAAGGAGGGGAGTCAGAAATCGCTGGGAGTCATTATATTGCATTACACTGGATTCTAAAATAAAATAGAACTTCCGTACATTAAATGCTGTTAGATGTGGTAATTAGAATAACTTTTATGAGATGTGAGCTCTAGTAAAAATATATTTTGTAATTACTGTGATATTGCCATGAATTAGTGTGAATATTGATTAAAAAGAAATAAGAAATAAACAAGCATTTTCAACAAAGGACTAACAATAATATATATACCCTGCAATTTCAATAAGTCCTTCAAAACTTCATTGATACTGATCTTCTGGTGGAGTTTGTCTAAACTTTGGTTTGCTTGTTATAAAGTAGTACCTGAAATATTCACCAGTCTTACTTAGCTTTACTTTGAATGTTGTAATTCCAGAAAAAAAAGATAATTTGATACTGACACACTATATGTCTTGCAGATCCAAGCCTATATGAGGCAACTAGCACAAGATAATCCTAATAATTTGGTGGAGCTGATAACAATACCAGAACCATCATTTGAAGGAAGAGAGATCATTCTGCTAAAGGTAAGACAGAATGTTATTTATCTTTTATGTTACATCAGCATGAGATAAGCGATATCTCTGATTTTTGTCCAACATCAGCAAAATGCATTACATAGTCGGATAAACAATGACGTACTGAATAGATTTGGTACAAGAGTTGGTGACCAGAAATAATAAGAGTAGAGGAAAGAATTGTTGTCATTTCATAAGACCAATAAATTGACCAATAGTAATCAAGCATTGTTACAAAGGAACTTTTAAACAGTCTAGGACAATTAAAATACAACTTCCTGATGAAATGATTTGCAATCACTTCTACATGGCCAGTATTATCTAAACCTGCTAAACCTGCTAATGCTTTGGGTCTGTTGTTATAAATGAGATGGCTGTCTGGATTACACTCCAGACCATGACAACTCACAAAATAAGTCCCGTAACCAATAAGCTTACACTCCAGTCAACATTAGCTTGGCAGGCAGGAAGCATATACTTGTGAAGATTGGAAATGGGGTAGGGGAGAAGCTAGGCATGTTGATTTGGTATGCCCCTACTTTTCAGAAAGTTGTGGTTATATGCAATTTTGTTTAGTGGTTGAACTATTTCATATCTCATCAATGATTCTATTAACAAAGTGGTATGCCTGGGCGTACTGGCTTATACATAAGCTACCCTCCTGTCGGGTGAGATGAACTGATGTCAATGCAAAAGCTCATTATGTGCAATATGATGCATTTTCTCTTTGTCACCTTGTATTCTATGTTTCTATTACATTCTGCATTCATCCTTGATCATACTTTTGGTCACATATCTGGTTGATAAGATTTTTTTTTGTGAAATTGTATCTTGATTTCCTATAATCACTTGACAATAAACTACACAATTGTATTATGCTGTTTAATTATAGAGCCATATCGCCATTGTCATATATTACTACGAATTTCGTTAAATATTGCATTTTTATATTGTTTACTTGTGGAGCCATATTCCAATTATCACATTGCAAGAAATGAGCCTATTATGTTTTTAAATTTTGAAGCCATATCCATATTATTAAATTACAACATATCACATAATTTCATAATGTTGTTTAAGAATGAATCCATATCCTTTTACCACGCATATTTCTTTTATTGTAATTAAAAGGCTCAGTGGTGTAATATCAATAAATTTGTCTCCACTTTTTTTAGTTTTCCCTTGCCTTAAGCAGGGATGTTGATAGTAGGATATTGACCAACTAGTTATGTAGACCATCGAGGGTGCGGGGGGGGGGGGGGGTAGTTAAAATAATCTAAACAGAATCCAAATTTAACTAGACAATACACCACACTGTTGTCTAAACTGTCTTCTCTTCTGTATACATTTAGTGAATGCCTATATTTCGATTAGATAAATGTGTCATCTCATCAGAGACTAGGATAAGGCTACCTTCACTCCTCTGATTTAGTATTTTTGGCTCCGCCTGAATCCCCTTTTGTTGACATAGCAACCAGTCCAAATTTGAAGTTTGGAGGGAGGGCAGAAAGTGGTGTATTCTGCTGTAACTTTCTCAACAAATTACTTGTTGTAATTTATCTAATTCACGACTGATTACAATTAAAATCATGTCATGGTCAGGTACTTCAGAAAATAAATCTAAACATTTGACAGAGTTTAATTTTAGACTGGGGAAAGAGCTGATGGAGGTGGTAAATGAGTATAAGTACCGTACTTAGGCTTGATGAGCACTCGGTTGCATTCTAAATAAATTGAACTACTTAAATGGTCTCACTTATAACATTTACAAAAAACTTTTCTTTATGTGTAGCCCCTATTTTGGATCATAGCACAGCCTCGTGGGGTAACAAACAGTTTAGTCAAATTGACATTGTTCAAAATAAAGCAATATATATATATTTTTTTTTTTTTTTGGGGGGGGGGGGCTCAAAACACTGTCTCCACAGCTACTGTATAGTGTGACATGGATTGGGTACCATGCAATGTTCAAAGGAAAATGCAAAGTTTCAAAATTCTGCAATAAGTTATGTAAGAGGACTGAAGAAAGATTCTTGTGTAAAGTTTTTGAGTGTGATTATCATAATAAATACAAATTCTCTTGGTGTAAGGAGATTGAAAATCTTTTGTCAACTCTTAATTTACATAAGTCTTTTCTGAACAAGACGTTAGTTGACATTTATTGTTGTGAAAGTATTCTATGTCATTAAAAATAGACAGGATAGGTCTCTACTTTCGAAATTGAAATTTGGCATTTTACCTTGCCAAGTTGAAATTGGGCAGTGATAAAATATTAAGTTTGAAGATTGGGTTTGTCAAATCTGCCACATAGGCGTGAAAATGGAAATCCATCTAGCTTTTAATTGCAGTAGGCATAATGAAGAAAGATATAATTTTGAAAATAACATGTGCAGTATACCAAGGAATTGGAGGACTCTCTCATACTCAGAAAAATTTGGAATTGTAGCGCAAAAGGAAAATATATTCTGACTTTTACAAATTTCCTATCAAACATTTTATCTAAAAGTTGTTGTTTTTTCACACTGATCTATGTTTTGTTAATTTAAATATATTTTAAGACATCTAATATCTTCTGTTGCAATATATTTTATTTATTAACAGTGCTTCATAAGCCCTGATGTTTAGGGCTGGCTGCTGTATATCAACTTGGTACTGTACTTTTTTGTAGTTGTCTACTGGTGGTACTGGTAAGCCTGGTTTCTGGTTTGATGGTGGAATCCATGCCAGGGAATGGATCAGTCCAGCAGTGGTCATCTACATGCTCACCCAGGTGAGTGACAGCTAGTGGGCAAGTTTGGATCGCACTCCTAGGTGTCCTCGGTCTATGGATTTTCATCCAAACGCTGAGGATAAGTGCTATTTAGACATTCGATTTAACCATTGCCAAGTAATCCACCCTTCTAGAGGGATCACAAAGATATCTAAGATGGCGGCATAAAAAAAAACAATGGAAAATCTTTTAAGGTAAATCAGTTATACTGAATTGTAACTATTTCTAGAATTTAATGTTATATATCTATTTTTATGTCAGAATTGAAGTATTGCACATATTTATGTTACTCTTTCAACATTATAGCCGCATATTTTGATATGACATCACAATCTATGCAGATGAATGGAAATATCTCCGAAAGTGCTCCTAGACGTTTGGATTGTGTTTATACTGCGCATGCGTGAAATATTTGTCCTAGGACACCTTGAAGCTCGATCCAAACTCGCCAAACAGTTATATCATGATAATGTTAATAAGTAAGCACTTAAATGGTTAAAAGTAGGTCTGAATGGAGATAACCCACCCATGGTGTAATTCGTAGGAATGACATAGTTAATAAATCAGTTAAACTACATGGATGTCACCAGTGAACTAGTCCAAAAATGTATGGCAGATTAGTTATTTCATTTCTATTTAAAACTAGGACTCGAGCTCTTACTTCATATTCACCAGACTGCACAAACATATTTTGTGATTATAGGACGAATCTTAGGCCTACAGTTTATTATGTCCACAGGATTTTAAGTTTCAGTCCTACACAGTACCAAAGCAGTAGACTCGCCAAATCAAAAACATATTTTATCAGAGATCCTTGAACATAAATTTTCCCATGCTGTCAAATTGTCTATATGATTGTAAGTGTAATAAACTAATATAAATAGCCATTTCTTTCATTCCTGATGTGAAAATTGATGTGAAAATTTGCTACTATTAAAGTATTAATCGCCACATTAACAATCATAAATCAAGGTACCTTCATATACATGTGAAACCGGGTAAGGACAACACAGAGACAAAAGAGTTTTGGGGACAAACTGAACATCTATTTGTTCAGACTGTCGACCATTTCTATAATGTTAGCTACAGATGCCCTGATGATAGCAATCTCTTCTGGCCTCTGAAATAAGCCACACTAACACTTATATTGCTTCAGAGAATGCATAACATAAATTAGGTGCTTTATAAATCCTCCACTGACGAGAAATGAAGTATATATATTGCTGATTTCTGCAGATGGTGAATTTGTACGGAGTTGACACTGATGTCACTAACATGCTGGATTCCTTTGACTGGTACATCCTCCCTGTTTTCAATGTTGATGGCTATGAGTACACATGGACTACTGTAAGTATTCAGCCTTGTTTTCTTTTACCCATACCATCTGAAGGGGAGGGGTGGGGGTATTTTAATAGACTATTAAGTGTCCCTTTTGTGCATATTTGATATACAGTAGGCTCTGTTAAAAACAACCTCCAATATCCAAAATATGTTTTCTACTAATCTAATCTAATCTAATGTGGACTTTTATAGCGCTTAATCTCCATCACTGATGGACTCTAAGGCGCAACTGAACATAAAGCAAGGCAGTTAACATTAATCCGAGGACATAGCCAGGTCATACCAAGGAATCACAGGGTGGCAAGGGAGGCTATGGCGGATAGGCTTTTGCAAACAGGTAAGTTTTAAGCTTCCTTCTGAAGGAGGCAACTGATACTGCACTGCGCACATCATGAGGGAGTTTATTCCAGATCTTCGGAGCATCAAAGGCAAAACTATAATCAAAATGTTTGACAGACTTGAAGACTGACGAACGAAAAGGAGGAACAGTAAGGTATTGACGATCTGGGTGACTACACCTGGTACTATAGGAGCAACTGTGGGGAGACAAGAAAGGTTGAAAGTATGAAGGAGAACCACTATGTAGAAATTTATAAACTAGTGTTGCAGTTTTGAACATACATCTATACTTCACAGGCAGCCAGTACTACTAATATCTACTAATATCTAACTTTCACTTATTTCCACAAAGCACTGCATATTTTGTTGTTAGGGTCCCAACACTGCTTTTATTGTTGTGATTATTTCACTTTTACTACTCAAAGGAGAAAGGTTTCATCAAGGGGCAAAATCTTACTAATTTCCACTTTTGAAATATTGATAGGTGTGATCTACAAGACTAAACAAACCCAAATGACTGTTGTAGTATTGTCTGTCATCAATGTGACAGTAAAATACTCTGTAACCTTTTAGTTTGACAGTAGTGGGAATACTTTGATACATACAGAATATATATATATATATATATATATATTCACAACAGTTTAATAGCTTAGATATGTATATTAATTATGTGGAACTTACCATGTATATGTTTACTTTACATCACATTTGTCTGCGGAATGAATGATTATGACCACTCTCTGACCTCGGGACTTTGGGCTACAGAGTCTCCTGAAAACCATGGTGTAACGTATAGGATGCTGTTATGCCATTTACACCCCTAGAAAATGTTTACTACTTATTCTACATACTGAAAGCTTTAAATAAACACCCCATTTTTGTCATACAGATACTTTAAAATTATAAAAAAAATAGTGTTTCCAGTGGGAATAGTAATGGCAGATCTTTATCAGAGTGGAGGACCATTAAAACTCACACAGTCCTCTGACTTGTTTAAGTTCTACAATTTTCTTGAATTAAAAGGGTCATGTAATACTCTAACCAAACCAATTTACATACTAAGACAGAGGTACCATAATTCCACGGAGGGCTGTGTGATCTGATTTCAGCCAAATAAATTCACCAATTTTATACTGAGAACTTGTTCTATACTTGTGCAGTTGGGATAAATCAAATAACTTTTTGAGTCCCATTATAAAGAAGACCTTGCATTGAGTATTTTAACAACCAGCAATACAACAATAACTACTGGTACACTTGACAACCAATTAGAATTTTAATATTACATAGAGTATGGTAAATGTGTTAAATGTGTTTAGAATTCATAATATTAATATGTTATGTAAAATTCTAACCCTTTTTTCTCTTCAGTTAGCTTGTATTTGATGAAAGAAATGTTGCATTGCATGAAAGACAAAAACTTTTTTTCTTCAAAACATAGGACATGAAAATTAGTTGAAAAGTCAGCATAGCAATATAGCTCTTTAATATATATAACTGGTGTACTTGTGTGTGATATATATTTAAAATATTAAACTTGTTTTTTATAGGTGTTATTTTAAGTCCATTATACCCAAATATATATAAACTCATTTTGCAATGACATTTTTATGTGGAAAACTAGAAGTTACTCAATATATCTTTATCTCCAAAGTTTTATCTCTGCTTTTTCGAGAAGGCACACAATTGATTTCTATAATCTTAGTGTTGTTCCTGTGAATTAACATTTGTCTGTTCACATTGTACTCACATGTTACTTGCCTTATCTGTGCGACTTGAAGAGAAAGTGCAGTTAAAAGAAATCAATATTTGTTTTTCTTTAGTCTCAATGTGTCAGATGAACTTTATGAAAATGCAATTATCATATTGTGAAGAAAACGAAATTTCAACTTAGCTCTAATACTCTTCCGTACTTTATATCTTTTTTAACAGATAAAGTCATGTTAGGATAGTATTGCCCTCTCAACCCCTGAAGACATTTTGAACATATTGTAGCTCTTATAATTTTAACTAGCGCTGTTGACCATACAAAGAAATGCAGTAGTTTAGTTTTAACTAGCGCTGTTGACCATACAAAGAAATGCAGTAGTTTAGTTTTAACTAGCGCTGTTGACCATACAAAGAAATGCAGTAGTTTAGTTAAGTCATTCAGAAAAGCTTCTCTGACTTTGTGATGAAGTTCTTTCCAATGGACATGTAAATACATTTTGGAATGAGGGGAGTCTTTAATCAAAAGCATTTAAGTGTGAGATACCTTATATTAATTTTTGTATTTTCTTTTCAAATCTGTGTTTCCCATTCTAAGATTCCACAAATATTTAAGCAGTCTTTTCAAAATGTTGTCTATAAGTAATGAATAAACAAAAAATCTGTCAACTCTATTTAAACTCAATTATGAGATATATTTTGTGCATTATTGCCCTGGCCCACATTTGCAAAAAAAAATAAAAAATAAAAATAAACTTCATCTTCTTAAGACTGAGTATTACATATTTCATGTTCTTTAATATAAATACTTTTATGCATATGTGAGGTATTAACAGTTTCTATACGTAACGGGAGAAGTACTCTAGTTCAAAATTGTTAAGGAAGTCAATGCTTATGTTATGGCATGTAAGTTTAAAGGGTTTATAGAAATAATATCTTGTCACCACCCCTTTTTTGTTACATTTTCTATTTTTGTTCTGTAGGATCGTATGTGGAGAAAAACCCGATCTATATATGAAGGATCTGTTTGTGTTGGTACTGACCCCAACAGGAACTGGGATGTTGAATGGGGAAGTAAGAAAGCTCTGGTCTATCTTTATGTTAACTGACCATTTTATCGATTATAATGACTATGCTTAAAAACCATCAGATTTATATAAAGTATCGGTCTTTATTAAAACAAGTTAAACCTAGGTTACACCTTTCTGTGTGGTAGTCAGAAGCTACAACTGAACGGGTTCTTGTATTTTCAGTTGTGTTCAGTTGTGGTTTGGTTCATTTTGTATTTTGGAAGGACACCTTCCTGGGGATTTGAACTTAGGCAGGGTGACCTCATAGACATTTACACAACTAAGAATGTGTTTTTTGCTTTCGAGACCACTTTTTAAAACCTTGCACGAGCCTTTACAGCTCATACTAAAATATCCATTCTGGAGGGGTAAGAGGGATGGGGGGGGGGGGGTGCAGCATGGATATACAGGGTAGCTTTTTCTTCAGCGTGTACCACCTAGTTATAAGTTCTGCTTTCAGAACCTTGTAAGAATAAGGTTGTCAAGTGGACATCAGATATCTACATACATGACTAAAGCAAGGTGTGACCTTACCATTACTTGACAAAACAAGGCTGAAAGGGGTTTCGGTCTACTAGCGCGAGCCGCAAAGCCATGAGAGATAGCAATAGTGCACTGAAGTGGGCACACATCCCAGTACTAACTTAGCTCATTGCCACTTAACTTCAGTGGAGAGACAGATACTCCTCACACTATGCCACGATTCATGAAAGTCCATGAACCAAAAAAAAAAAAATAATCGTTAAACCGCATGTTAATGAATTGTTGCACATAACAGATGTATATATATGCAATATATTTTAACTCTCAAATGCTAAAACTTTTTAAAAATCACTTTATTTTTACCAGTACAGTTACAATTACAAAACTTTTACACAATGTACAGTGCCTTTAAATTATTATTATTTTATTATCTTATTCATTTATTATAGTGACATGCACCTAGCCTTGCTTAAGGCTCAAATTTGCATGATATCTTTTCAAACATGCACACAAATATTTCGTATTCATAAAGCACTCATACATGTTATGAGATAGAAGCTTGTCAGACAGAGTCTTTCTCTTAGCTGTATGCTGCTTTAAGTCAGTACATGTATGAGTACATTATAGAAACTGAAACTCCATTATCTGAACTGAAAACTTTTCCTAACTGCAAAGAAACTTGAGCCTTCAGCAAGGCTAACATGCACCTACAATGACCAGCCCATATAGGCTTATATGTCACTTTTAATACTAAGATATAGTTACACATGTGGTTGTTTTTCCAATGCAAAAATAATATAATTACACATAGTCATTAGATATGTACATGTTTATAAACATTTAATACTGTTATAACAATGAAGTATTACACATACAATCTTTGAATAAGAAAAGACCAAATTGGTATTATTTTTAATGTAAGAATAACACTTTTTTGAAAAACAGAACAATAGTTGTGAGAACAATAACAACTTAGCACAAATCATTAGCTGACTGTCAATTTTTTCCTTTTTTTTGTGGAGTTCTTTATTTATTGATAACTTTTTTACGAATATTCCATGAATCATAAAGATAAACAATTAGAAGTTTTTCAAACTTATAAAATATCAAAGACAATTGTTCCTAATTAGACATGTTTAAGAAATCTTTGTAAACTTGTGTTATTTTAGTGAACAATAATTAGTTAAAACTCAGTTTTTTTTACATTTTTCAATAACACAGTTATACTAAAAAGATGTGTCCACAATGACCACCTCTTTTCAAAATACTCTGAAGTATTATTAACTCTGGATAGCATTTTGTGTTCAATGAAGTTTTAATTTTTACAGATTTGATAAATACAGATCTTATTTTATGCTTAGAACTTGTAAAAATATAATATCTTGCCAACCGCAAAATAAAATATATGGCCTAAAAAGGAGTGCTCTTTAAAGACACATCCTAAAATTTTTTCTATTTCAGTTAAATTTAGTTTATCACCAATTTTTGTTTTAATCTAATATAGTATTTCATTCCAAAAAAAGAATCTACTTTTTTCACAGCCTGAAAACAAATCATATAGCCACCAGTCTAGCAATGTGCAATATGATTATGTTCCACATGTGATCAGGTTAGATTGTGTATTTTAAGCTGTTGGAATTTCACACAACCCTTGTACTGATATATACTGTGGACCCAGTGCTTTCTCTGAGGTAGAAGTGAGAACTGTGGTACAGTATTTAGAGGGCATCGACAACATGCAGGCCTATCTGGCCTACCACAGCTATGGCCAAATGTACATGGTGCCTTGGGGATTCCAGGTACAGCCTCCTCCAGATTTTGACGAATTGGTAAGGCAGTCTACTTGGCTGTAATTTTCGAGTATCAGCATTAAAAGATGTGATAATTAAGATGTGGTCTAAATCTTCTTTTACTTCTATGTTCTTATCTCTAGGTAAATATGTAAATACATAAAACATAATAATTTCAGTTCAATGTATTTTTAAAATTTTATTTTCCTTTTATTTAAAGAAATATGCATATAATACACAAATTATTATTTAAATACAAAATAAAACATAGTGTTATCAATATAATTTACTGGGACTTACTTTTTCATCTCATTCACTCAAATGAAAATGAATAGGTTTAAATATTTTGAAGATATTAGCAAATATTGGGCATTGACAAGTAATTAAGCATCCCTGAAATTAACACTGCCGCATTATGGTCTGCCTTGAATATCTCCCTTATCCTTAGAAGCTTTCTAACCATATTTGGCAGTTATATACCTTAGGCATGGGAAAATTTTTCCACATGCTTAAATTTGATCTTTATTAAGGTCACATGATCAAAAAATAACTTTTTGGGGTACACCCGCCCATCATCGCCACCCAGCAAAATCTACTGATTGCAGGGGCTTGTAATTTCATACATGTTTATACTTTCAAAAATGCAAGCTGATTAGATTTTGGGAGCAATCCGATAAAACTTGTGCATACCACTGCCAAGGCACTTTCACTATTGCTTATGATTGCAATGATAGGGATCCTTTAAAAATGCCTGGATCCAGAATTGTTTGCATATCATTCCCAAAATTAAATCAGTTATATGTTGGGCCCAGACCTACCTACTATGAAACCTAGATGTAAATTTGTGGAATTATTATTATTCGTAAATTTTTTGACAAATGGAATTGAATGATAACACATGAACTCATTGGTGTAGACAATAACTGTTCTGCATGAGCAAGATTGTGCACTTTTCTGTTCAATTCCATACTTTTATATATAACATCTATACACGAGGTTACCCTTCTGAAGAAAGTAGTTTTCCTCCCATTATGATATATGGATGTTGTTTTTACAGTTGGAAGTATGTATGCTAGCTGAAGAGGCTATTGAAAATGTCCATGGGACACAGTATGTTTGTGACCAGCTGATAAATCTTGTCGGTATGTTACATTCCTCAGTAATACATCAAACACAAGCATTCCCCAATGTACTTCAGTCACTGTAAAAGTAATTTCTAAGACTGTAAAATACCTGCTACTAGGTCTTTTCTCTCCTATGTCCTTTTTATTGCCAAATTTTTAAAAAGACTGTTTAAGTAACTTTACACAAGATTAAGATGTAACATTATAGTATATGATTATTTTAGTATATGCTTATGTTCAAATGTCACCTGTGTTTTGTGTTGTTCCAGGTCAGATTTAACTACAGTTTCTACAGGTCCTAGTTCAGGATCTAGTGCAGATTGTACCCATGTTTTGTGTTTTTACAGGTCCCAATTCAGGCTCTAGTGCATATGGACCTTGCCACGGTGTCAATCAAAATACCACAAATCGGCAAACATCCTGTTTACTACAATAGCAACAACCAATCATTTCCTCCGATTTTCATCAGCGCCATTTTGAATTACAAAAACGTGGCCATTTTAGGGACATATTTGTAAATATTATTGCTTTCTGATAATGGAACAAAGTGAAACCAAAGTGTAATTTGATAAAAGATTTATATCGTCGATCCTACCTACTTTAAAATGTCTGAAATGTATATATATGTCCCCAAGCTTCCATTGTTATATTTTACTGCAATGCACGAGGAAATGTTTTGATCAATAAATTGTTTATTTATTTATTTTATAATTTTTGTCACAATAAATCAAATATACTTTATTATATAACTTCTAATTATATGCTACATCCAATCATTTAAAATATGTGTTATTTCTCTTATATCTTGAAATACTCAATGTTTACGTTTCATTTCCCGCCATTTTCGCCTGACATGGAGACAACTAAAATACCGTAAACCAGGAAGTGGGCGTGACCTATGGAACGGTCAATTCTACCCATGTTTTGTGTTTTACAGGTCCCAATTCAGGCTCTAGTGCAGATTCTACCTATATTTTGGTTTTTACAGGTCCTTGTTCAGGCTCTAGTGCAGATTGTACCCATGTTTTGTGGTTTTACAGGTCCCAGTTCAGGCTCTAGTGTAGAGTCTACCCATGTTTTGTGTTCTTAACACATCCTAGTTCAGGCTCTAGTGCAGACACTACCTGTACTTTGTATTTTAACATTTTCTAGTTCAGGCTGCAGTGCAGGATTCTACCTGTTTTTGTGCGTTTCTCAGCCTCCAAGTCAGGCTCTAGTGCAGACTACCTATGCTTTTTTGTTTTAACAGGTCTCACTTCAGACTCTACCTATGTATTGTATTTTACAGTAACCAGTTTAGGCTCTAGTCCTGGGTATACCCTTGTTTTATGTTTTACAGGTCCCAGCTCAGGCTCTAGTGCAGATTATACCTATGCTGTAGCAGACATCAAGTTCTCCTACGGTGTAGAACTCAGAGACACTGGGGACTTTGGATTTGTCCTCCCACCAGATCAGATCATTCCAACATCTGAGGAAAGCTTTGAAGGTCTAAAGGTAATCTTAAGATTTAATCTTGTATATCATTTCACCTATCTACCAACAAGACCCAAATATGGGCTGTAATGCAGATTATTCATAAACAATATAAATATTATTGTTGCACTGGACAAACAAAAGGTTGTTAACCATTGGGATACTGGACAACCAAGGAGTATTGATATGCAAAAGTGCTGTTGTCAAGACTATATTAAAACTTGGTCTGACACAGGAGGGTAAAGAAACACTTTGTATAGTAACCCAAATCTTCTCAAAGTTTCCAAAGGTGGCCACGGTGGCAGAGTGGTAACACTCTCGCCTCCCACCTCTGAGGCCGGGGTTCGGTTCCCGGCATGGCCTGAAGTGGGAAAGCTGGTAGTTGCTTGCTGTTGGTCGGCAGTTTACAGTACAGAACCCTGACAAACTGTATGTATTGCCCTCTGTCCTTCCAACTACCCGTCGTGATATGACCTGTACAGTGTTGAAAGTGACGTAAAACCCCAAATAAATAAACAAAGCTTTCAATGAATATGTGAGACATGGTTTCATATTTTGTTAACTTTTGGTTAATGATACAATTAGTCTTATCATCTCAACAGTTTTAAAATTGTGAATTTTCTACTTGCAGGTTTTTGCAACAGAAATTCTTAGTAGACTTCCAGCTCAGAAGTAAATACATGTGACAGGTTTCTGTGGGAGAAACTACCAGTAATAATTTAATAGGATTTTCACAAAGTCATTTAAAATAAAATGAACTAGAAGGCTACACAATACATCTTTGTTTGCATTTTGTGTTGTTTACCAAGACACTTAAAAAATAACCCATGCACAATAGCAAGATAGTTGCTTGATATCTTCTAATTACTATCATCAATTGAAATCAGGCGTGGAACTTCCTTCAGTCACATTTCTTTTAAAATTAACTATCTGAATGGCATGAAATAATACTTTTAATATCACTCAGTTATTTCACTTATTATAATAATCAAGTATGAGTTCGTAAATGACAAGTTCTAACATCATGTTATTTACCATGTGAAGAAATTCATTACATATTAGTGTATGTGTACCTCAGCTGACTGATGGACAAAGTAAGACATTTCTAACGAGGTGTAAAGATATTTAAATTACACCTGAGAGCTTTTCTTTTGTTAAAAGTGACCATATCTTTCATTAATGGGCAGTTGTTCCTCTCAGTGGTTATGACTACATATGGAAGTTCTCTTGTAACATTTGTTATTATATTTATTACATGGACTCCTTTTACTTTTATATTTCAGCTAAAATTATCATAAAACCTAAACACATATACCAGAAATATAGAAATGAAAAGCAATGAGACTAAACAATATCTTTAAAATTAGAGATTAAAGGAGGGTGTAATTAAGATAGGTTAATAGCCTCACAACGATCCAATATTTTAAAGTAATGGACTGTTTACGAGGCCCCATATTACTGCTTTGACATATATACTTATTAAAATAATATTTTCAAGTATAGGACACTTGCTGGCCCATTAACCTTTCAAAGTGTTGTAGATGGAAATGTGCTTCATTTTCTTCTGCCAAAAGTGCGTTTGAATTTCATGAACCTGTTTCCAGTCCCTTTTTAAAATCAGCAACAATCTGGAGAGGTCCTTCTGACAGTTGATGATCCACCTTGTGTAATTTGGAGTTTATTCAGCAGACCACACAGTGATCATACTTACATGGACATACTTCAGATGTATTAAGCACCAGCAAATCCTTCTCTTTCTCAGTTTGCCATAAAGCAAAATGTTGGCATGTCACATCACATATCTGTCTTTTTCACTGTAGATTTTCCAGTCAAAATTCTGTGGTAAAAAACGTTTAAAAGCAGAAAACTAAGTAAGATAAATGAACAAGAATTCCTAAGCAACATTGAAAATCTTGTGCTCATGAAGGCCCCATACAGAACACCACATTTTCTATCTCACCAGTTTTTTAGACTCTGAAGAACGTTATGCACCCATATAGGATCATAAATTCTCAAACTTTTGGCAACTACTTCACAAAATAATTGCTTAGTTAAGATCTGGACTAGTATCTACAGTTGATGATGACCCCAGAGCTCCCTCAAGAATGACCTGGTCTCTTCCCAGATAATGCACGAAGAGGATATATTGAAAATTATAAAGTCAACATCCAATAAACCATATAACCACACTTCACTATCCACTGACCACTACCCAAAATAATGTGATTGACTCCCTCCTGGAACGCAGTTTCCCGACCCTTTTTCCAGTCTGCTAATTTTTGTCATGTTGGCCCTTCTACTCTTCCGTAGGTCATAGAAGGTCTTTGAAATGTTTAAAAAAGTGGTCCACAGTGCACATTGCTTTTAAAAGCTGTGTCAAACCCGTCTTACCTAAACATAAATCAAACCGAATTATGCTGGGTATGTCCTACCAAAACAAGGTGTGGATTTTACTGCAATGATCCACAACCGTAGTTAGATGAGCCCAGTTGATTGTAGCTCATAACCCCAGCACAAAAAGGTTTAACATAAGGATAAGCAGATGGATACTAGTATTTGAAGCATTAATTAGTTCACATATAGGGCCTTTCTTTCGATAAAGACATCCTTATTGAAAATACATAATGACATTGCCTCCTCGATGGACAAGGTACAGTTGCTGACCTAGTAATTTGTGTCATGTCTGAAGCATCATAGATAGTTCTATTTCTTCAGACACTGGTATGGAATTTATGGTGTGGTACTCCGCTGAAAAGAGTCATAGTTTTATTTAGGAAATAGAAGATTAAAATAGATTAACATTTCTCCAGTGTTTTCCCACTCTCCCACAGGGTATTACAGGGTTCAATCATTGGTTCACATCTTTTCAAGCTATAGATTACTCCTCTAAGTAAAATTATATCTCAAGTCAGTGACTCTCATCATTTGTATGTCAATGAAATAAATGTACTTGAACCTTGATTGTGGAAACTTTGGTTTTAGCATTTTGAGATTGACTTGTGTCAATCCTAACAAAACCTAAATCATTCTGATTGGTGAAGATTATATAAGAGATTCCTTCATCTTTCCATGTAAATCTCCTTAACAATGGCATAGAGCCAGCTGAATAAGTGAACAGCCTTTCTGCCACTCTGATTGAAGATAACTCAATATACAGACATGTTGCAATGTTTGCCGTGTGTGCTACCATCATCTCGGGGAACTCTCCAATGTCTACAGGTACCTTACCCATGATGTAGCTGTGATGGTGTTGAACACCTTAGCAGCTGTTGCTTGGGCTACTGTAGTTCTTTGCTTGATAACACAAAAAGACAAATATCAGTAGACCCCAGAGTGTTCAGAACAGCTGATGTTGCATTGTGTGCAGGCTGAACATGTTCAATTATTTGACACCACTGGCTGTCCACTAAATACTGCATACGGTTTAAATATAACCTCACATGCAAAGCTATCAGTCTGAACCAACCTCCACATCTTTTGTCTCCCATCCAACCTAGTTTCCTCACACGGGGATAATCACTCCACTGTTTCCTCCACCAGATTCAATAAACACATGGGAATGATCAGTTTTGCCGCAGCAGCTCCTACTGAATGCAACACACTTGCTCAAACCATCAGAACCCATTCTAGTATCACTGGGTTTAGACTACAGTTGAAAACCCACCTATTCAGAGCTTACCTCCTCCATACTCGTTTCCCCCTAATATGGACACAGACTCTTTCTTGTTGTGGGACTATTCTTTTGTAGACACTGGAGATAGAGGATGTTTATGTCAATTTGACGATTTATAAGTGTGTTCAAGGCATTAAAGGGTGATGTCCCCACCTACATTCAGTCCTTGCTTTATATAAACCATCTACCAAGACCACTACATTGGGTAACAAAATGTATAAACTAAAAGAGTATCGATGGAAACTGAAAAGCAAGAGATACCAATCTTTCCACGTTGCAGCACCTTGCTATTGGAATAGCCTACCCGATGAGGTCCACAACTGGATTTAAATGACTCCAAGAAAAGACCTAAAACGTTTCTATTTAAGAGTGCTTTTGTTGGATTAATGCAGTGATTAGCCAATCAGTGACTAGAATTGCGTAATATGAGAACTAATATTATTATTATTATTATGCCAACCTTAAAATCAGATCAAATACAAAGGAAAACAGCCCTTACTTGCCTTATGAACAAGTTATGGTCATTTTAATTGGGGCCCTGTATCATATGCTAATAATACCTACCTATCCTGTAAAGTGGATAATAATTGAAAATAAAATTCAATTTCTTGGCATCCAAAACCAAATTAATTACTCTCCTGGAAAACCATAAGTATACCAATTTTATTTCGTCCAAAATTGAATAAAGATGAAATTTTAGATACAAATACCAGTTATATGCCATGACTCGCCTTTGGTATTCCCTTTAATAAGTTATATTCTTGTCGAAATAGAGTTGAAAAACCTAAAGGCATCATTGCTTACCATCTCAAAACAGTCCGTTAAAATAAAGTTATATGAACTTTTTTCTGACAATTTTATATGGTCATTGAATACTTTAGTGTGTATTTTTTTTCTTTCTGTTGCGCAAGAGGCATAATACTTCAATGACTAATTAACCATGAAGCAACAAGCTTGCATGTAACTAAGTCAGAGCCAAAAACACCTACCAGAGAAGGTGTGTCATTTGGTATATGTGCGTCACTGGTCCATACAATATTGACTTGAGGCCTGACTCACGCCACCCAGAGTAAAAGAGACACATATCCCAAGAGAGTATACCCTAGGAGAATGGGGAATTGTATTTATTGTAACTCAAAATATACTAAAACACTGATGCCATATCACTATTTCAAGGCATAAGATAATATACTTCGGCCACAAATGATATGGCATAGCTTCCAACACAAATTATGCTCATCATATAAATATACTGCAGCAATTTCCCTTAATTATTACTTTGATATAGTCATGTTTTAATACTATTGGACTGCAGCTATTTTTGTGGTCTGGTTAATAGTTATACCAGTGGGAAATATCATTTATAAACTTTTTACTTTCCAAGGTTTTACATGGATTATGAACTACAAATGACAAGTATCATTCTTCCTTAAACTTCGTGAATTCCGTAGGTGTGTCATATATGCAACAAGCATTCAAAGGTTTAAAAAGTCTGAATTTAAGAATATTCTTATTATTATCATTATCAGGAATTCCAAGTGTCTAGTGACAGTGCCCAATAAAGTCCGCTCCTAAGATACAGTCATTACTCTTTCCATTAATGTATCTGTGGCAGATTGATTGCACTAAATAGCTGCTTAGCTCTGCATAAAGGAAGTAGCTACTAGACACTCTGTATGACTCAAATTGGAGAGAATAAGACCACTTCAATCTTCCAAATGTAAAACTTTTTAGTTTTAGTTTCTGCAGATAGTGTGGCCAGAAGAAATCTAAATCAAACAACCTTATCACAGTTGGCATTATTGTTGATTTATTTTTTCATCAATTTTGTTAATTTGAGTAAAATTTGCATCTTGTGAGGTTTTTCATTCAGACCCACTTAAAACAGTGAGACCAAGTTGATAGAGTTAATGTAAGGCTTCACACACTAAATCTTTCGGGGAAAAAATCTAAGGTTTACTCTGTATTCTCAAGTTGTAAATGCCATGTGTAGATACTGAATATAATTTAAACAAATCAATAATAGTTTACAAAACTTAAAGATGTAAACCAGAAATACAAACATATACAGGAATCATATCATAGTAGAACACTTTCAAAATGTTAAAGTACTATCAATATCAACACTTTAAGGACTGTGGAAGTGACATTCTTTCCAGCTGAGCTTTTGCCTGTTGCGAGCAGATGACACCCATCAATTGACTCAGTGTTCATTGAGAGCTAACAACCTCTTGCTCTCTTAGCCGAGATTTAATCACACCGGACTTAATGATAACTACATTTTTTCACTTTAGCCATGGCTAACTGGGGCAGTCTGTGGGTGTGATGGCATGAGCTATTGCTGGAGTGACCCAGGAATATTTGACGAGTAATAGGTAGATTCCTAAATATGGAAAGTGGTTCTTTATTAGATTACAACTGTTGGTGACAGATTGACAGAACTTCAACTGAAAACCAGTGGTTGAATTTGTTAATTAAGCCACTATTTCATCCTTTGAAAGCTGAAATATGACAAACTTTTCTGGTTTTCTCTAAGAACTGATCACTCTCAAACATCTTAATTTTTACTGGCTACTAAACATAATGTTTCCAAGGTGACCAGTTTCTACAAATTTCCTAAGTTCTTTAAAAGTATTGCTATAAGTTTAGGTTTTAATTGACAGTCCACCTATATTCTTTTTTGCAAGATAAGTTACATTTCCATAAGTTAGCTTACACAACATGGAAGAAACCGTTATCAACAACTATAGTTTCTATGACAAAATTTCTATATATTCCATAATTTTTTCCCCAAAAACAAATCCACTTTCAAAAAATGTAATAGGAGTTAATCTTTTAAAATTGAATATTTTAAATAGTTATTTTTTTCACAGAGATAACTATTACACTTTTTTTTTAAATGTTACAAAAGAAAATGATAAATTCTATATTTAAAGAAAATTCTTCTTGCAGTTAAGTATTTACCTAAATAAAAAAAAGTGCATGCTTTCAAGTCTTTTTGCTGGAAATGAATTAAGATTCTGTACAGTTAAAGTCAATGTTTGCGTGGGCCTGTTGACGGTGTTGTTGGTGTTGTTTTGCTTGGTGAGCTGTGGTGTGCAGAGAAGTGTGGTGACATTCTATCAGCATCCTCCAGCACACTCTCGTCACTGGCAGATTATCTGGAATTTGCCACAGCACACAGGGTTAAGACCTTGAACTAATCTCCAGCATTTCTAGAGCCACTAAATCAGCTAAAAACCAAATAAAGACAATATAAATGAAATGCTTTGACTGCTGCTCAATTTTGAGGGAAACCTTTGGAGACCTTGTGAGGTTTGTGGCCACGCATGATGGAAATCAGAAGTTGAAGCAGAAATGTCACCGGAAGGTTCCGGTGTGACAGAATGACCCTTTCGACGTCCACCCCTCACTGGAGCGTAATATGGGCTGGGGTCGGATAATAGCTCTCTAAATTATCTCAAGTGTCCATAAAACCTGCTCTGTGTTGATTATTTTCTATCCAATTCTGACGTTTAAAAAGTCTTTTTGGTGTGTGTTTTTGAAAACGTCAATAATGAAACAACTGTACTTCATATATATAACTTCAAGCTTTACTTTAAATAAAAAGTGAAAAAAAATATATACCAAAATTTCATTTTTAGTTTTAACTGTTTTTATTTTTGCACTAACATTGCCCCCCAACCCCCATGCAAAGAAAACGTTAACAAAAACATCTGCGCGGATGCCACAAGTATAATGTTACACGCCCACAATAAATTGAGTAGCAACACAGCAGCTGTCCAATGTGAGGAAGTTAATGACAATTCTTCTCTAAAATAAAGATAAAGCATTTAAACTTGAAAATGAATATATTGGACTATATTACTCCTAGATATTTGCTCACAGAAACCAGAACCTAAATTTAGAATAAAACAAGAGCACTCAGAGAGTACAAACCTCCACTAAGACATGTATATTTTTTTAAGAACGGCCTGATAATAAGTAAATGGGAAAATCCAGATCTTTGATATTTTTTGGAATCCAGGAGACGATCCGGATCACTGTCAAAATTGAATGGGATGTAAGTTGGACCAAAACCTATCTTCTTACTTGTTTTCATAGAAGTCTGACCAGTAATATTTGTGTAATCCTGCTGACAAACACTCAGACGAAAAGACAAATTGGTCATTAATTTAATAACTCGTAGGTGGAAGTTGCAAAGTAAAACCTTCTTTCTTCCAAGCATATTCTTGTGCCCTTACATTTTAGTGAAAAAAAACTTTGGGATCAAAACGGAGCATTAATTTTTCTCTCAAGGGGTTAGGACGTAATAAAATAACACTCATCCCTTCCAGATAAAAGCCGCAGATACCTTGCATCTGACTGGAGGTAATTAGCACCAAACATTAGCACTGTTTTCTTTGCCTTGTCAGTGACATGTTGTCCCCTTTCTACAAAAGCTCTCATTCGCCTTTTATTCCTGTGTCTTTGCTGAAGACAGCTTTTCAAGGACGATGTATAAGTGTGTCACTTCAAAGTAAGCCACATTCTCAGAGTTAAATACATGACACAAGAAAAGTCAATTAAAAAGCAACATGATGCCTGCAATGCTATCCAGGGTAACCCCAATTTGATGCAGTATTATCTCATTGAAAAGCAAATTCATTTCTCTGATTTCTTTTAATACTTTTTACCATTAAAAATGAGTTTTGCAATTTTGTTAAAATAAGGATGAATTGCATTTGCAATTCTTGTAAGTTGAAGTGACATATTTCTATTAATTCTTGGGAAATAGCTTCAATGCAACACTTAAAAAGTTTTTTTTTCATCTCTCAGTAAATGGTGACATATTTCCATAAATTATATTGATTATCTTGGGCCTATTACGTTTCTGCACCATGGAATGAACTAAGATTCCACTCCTTGGAAAAAAACTTATCAGCAGAAAAAAATCTGCATTATTATCCAGGTGTCTGGATTTTACACGATGTTATTGCACCTCAGTGTAAAATCTGTAAATTTAATTGGTTGAAATCAAACCACGTGACATTTTATAAAGGTCAAAGTTAGTGCTTTATGCTCCCTTTCAAAAGTTATGATCATATTGGGTCACTTGTGGGTCAGTCTAACTCACTGATAGGTCACAGACTGCAATTAGATGCCAAACTTACTAACCAAAAGTCACTGAGTACCTTACCACATTTTATACATAGAGGTATCAAATCATCAGATGGTCTATAACATAAGAAGGATTTCTTAATTCCTTCACTACCGTTGACTACCGATGGAAACTTAATCTGGATAATTAGGGGGTTAGAATTACATATAGTTAACTGACCTGTTAATATGGATGTAAAAATGAGTCTCCTTTCCATTTTCATATGTAAGCATAGATACATAGATTCACTTTTTGATGATGGTAGTTTTTTCTATTGAAATTATTTCTCGTGAGAGAATGAACTGAATGAATGTGAAATCATGTTTTATATGTTGTAGTATAAGCAATGGAATTTTATTTTGAAGTCGATAAATTATGGAAATTTTACATTAAAACTGGGATTTTGATTTTATTTATTTTGGTTTAACATCACTTTCAACACTTTGCAAAAATTATATCATGACGGATTCAAAGGTAGAGAATATCAGTACATACTATTTGATCAAGATTCTGCACTGTAAACTGCTGGGCATTGGTAAGCAACTACCAACTTCATCACATATTGTTTGTGAGGTTTGAACCACAGACCTCAACAATGTGAGGTGAGTATGTTACCCACTACACCACTGAGTCCCAGTTAGCCT
Source organism: Sabellastarte sp. h YS-2021 (assembly GCA_964017235.1). Taxonomy (NCBI): domain Eukaryota; kingdom Metazoa; phylum Annelida; class Polychaeta; order Sabellida; family Sabellidae; genus Sabellastarte; species Sabellastarte sp. h YS-2021. Next base: position 90,380,484 of record OZ024931.1, read on the forward strand.
TGATATAACCACAACATCACTGAGACTGTTTTCTACTTTTTCATCAATCTGCCAATTTATTGCTGTGATAAGAAGACTCATTTTACTCAGCACACATGCAGAATGTTTATTGAAACCAATAATTGCAGTTTGTCCATTTAAGCAACATAGGTACACTGATGCAAAGTGAATTATCACAAGATATAGCCACAACATTAAATATTTAAGGATAGGAATAAGATGGTATAAATTACTCATTAATCTGATTCCCTTTTATTGGATTATTTAGAGGACTTTGGACGAGTCAATAAGACTTACACATATTACTGCAAAGCAATCTGAATTGCTTCTTGGTTGCAGCTTATCCCGAAGAGTATAAACAAGGTCAATAGACCAACAGCGTAGACCAGCAAGTAATTTTATTAGGAGGTAAATATCTATTTAATCATATTCATTCACCCACCTCTTCATCAGACAGCAAAGTGGCAGATTATGAAAGATATTAGATGCCAACGCAAGGCTCGCTGCTAATTTATAAAGATAATTGCCTCAGGGAAATCTTCATTATCACGTAGAAAGGGTTAGGCTATTGTCTTGATTGCCTAAGGTCTGAAGAATGAAATCAAGAACTGGAATCACACTCGGAGAGACCAGACCTACTCCAAGGCCCAATACCTCACAATGGCTTATAAGTAAAATAAAAAAAGCTTTGGATCCAGATGGTGATCCGGATCACGTCCCACCCATAATTTAATCATCTGTTCCTTGTGACATTGTTGACATTTTCGACAAAAAAAAATTCTTTGAAATCCGTCCACAATTTTTTCGTTATTTTGCAAACAACAAACAAATGCACCAAACCAATACATTTGCCTTCTTGTAGAGGTTAATATTTCCACAGGGTTTACATATCTTATTTATTCCATTAAGATAATCCACGCCAAGACCTTTTAACTAAAATAAATTGTTACTGCTTTGACATTCGAAGAAATTTTGACTAATGCTCAGATTCCACTTGAAGATAAGTCCTACATGTTCTTGGTCAGAGCTTCAGAAATGCATTTTCTGTTGAAAAAATTCATAATACATAAAATTTCTTTTTGTTCAAGGAAAACAAAATAAAAGAAATTCATTCAAAACTGTTTACGTCTGAGAATGCATTTGTCACATTCTTGTGCCATTGGCGTGATACCTCTTGAAACCTTAAATTAACCTGTGACCTATCACTCTGTGATTACTAGATGTACATAAAGGCAATGTCATCAGCACATAGGTGATCAACGGTTAAAGCATCACCTCTGACATTAGACTTAAGAAATAGCATTCTTTAGAATTAAAGGTGTTTCATGCGGGGGTTAGTTTAAACAAAGAACAACAGAGACATGGGAGTTAATGGGTATTAGGTGTGAAAGATATGTTAATATTATTCAAGGTTTTAACATTAAAGTTAAAGGGTTTGAACCCGAAACCTATAACAATTCTAAAAATAAACGTTAAAGGGCCTGGATCCTTAACCCCTAAGATTTTAAAATTACATTTGAAGGGCTTGAACCAAAGATCTGCAAGATTCTAAAATTAAAGTTCAAAGGCTTGAACAATAACAAGAACAGGTTAAAACAACTATTGATCTATGTCAGAAAAGAAGTGACGGTGCCTCTTGCCAACGTCTTAACACTATGGTTTAATCCCATTCTTCAAGCCTGCAAAATTATCAGGATAACAGGGTTGGTTGTCAAGCACATTATTAAGGTTCTTAAATACAAGTACAAGTACTTGTCAAAGTCATGAGTAGAAGTACTTTCTTCTCAAAGTACCTGAGTACATTTGATATATTTAAAAAATATATATTGAATTTTTCCAAGGAATTGGAACATGTACAATACACATAAACTAATTGGTCATAGAAATGATAACACAGTCTTCAGGTTCCTAATCTCAGTCATTATAGTGAATATATGAAATTCAATAGCTTCAAGACGAGTTAAATTCAAAAAGAAATCCAGAATACAGTTTTCAAACCCACATTCGTTATTCTATCTACTATCTGTTGTGATAATCTCATACCAAATTATCTTGTCACTGCCATGGATTTATTTATTAATTAAACAATTAGCACAAATGTCAATTCTTTTCGAAAAATATATTAAACACAAAATAAATGGCTTTTAATTGTACAAACGAAAGGCCAAGAAGCAGTAGATGTCTGGTAGGCTCGTCATTAACCATCCACATAAAACAATCATATTTTACGTTTGCAAGGGAGATTATGTTTTGAGTGTGTTTCTTTGTTTGTTAGTCTGATTTTGTCTGTTTTCACGGTTATTCTAAAACTAATAAGTTCATCTCTATGATCGTTATCTTTATGTATGGTAGAGCCTTAACAAAGACAGAAGGGATTAAATTTTAGCGAAGACCTGGATCATTCTTTTGGATACAAATAAATCAACAGTTTTCAACAGTAGTATTCTCAATAAATATTTGAATGAAATTACATTATAACTCTGCTGCCTTGGCAGAGGTTTGCGCTCTAGGAGTGCTGTCTAGTTTAATTTTTAAAGAGAGAAACCCATGCAAAAAATAAACAATTCCCTACATACCTAAAACAAATAAAGTATTGGTTCATAACTGGCGGGAGGAGGGTCATTAGAAAGTACGGCTCCTCTTAATTGGTTTCTTGAATCTCCTTCTCAAATGTCATCTCAATTTAAAAGGCACAGTTTATAAAACAAAATGCACATACCATTGTGTCAATTGGAGCCCAGCATTGAAAAAAATACATAAAGAACATTTAGTTCTGTAGAAGTCATTTTCTGTTCATTTGATTGTCACAAGTCTAGAAGTAATTTTGTCAACAAAAATCTCTTTGGACTAAAGATATTTAAAAACATTCAGAAATAAAATAAACAGATATAACTACAGTAAGAAAAAAAGGCTACTGAATATATAATATTCCTTCCTCCATTTTGTGTTTTTATATATTCTCTGTCCTTCAATTTCTTGCTTCTATAATTACAGAGATTTTCTATTATTCATCATACAACTTCAAAAAACCCTCAACTGTAACATCTAACAACTACAGTATACTCAATGGCTATGGGAAATCTTTGATTCCACATGAGAAATCTCATCACTGTCCATTATGTTACAAGTGGTTAAAAATCAAAGTTTAGAAATATTTGGGAAAATGGAATGTAATTTTTACACTTTGTGACAATATGTGATTTCAAGTGTTTGGTGGGGGAAATAAGCGTATTGTGAGTTTTTACACCTCCCTGTACAAAGTGTTCTCTAAAGATATGGGTGGCACTCATAATGGACACTATTAACGAAGTCCTTTCCTGGACAGCTGGCCATAGAGGCAGGCGGTGGAGCTTAGGATGGTGGTGTAGAGTTGGTGGAAGAATATATTTGCTGGAGGTCTCAGGCAGCAAGACAGATGTGGCTGTTGTGGTTGATTGACATCATTCTGGGTTGGTGAGAGCCTGTGGTGTGTTAACGTTCCCATAGTCTGTGCTTCCTACCAGATAGGCTAACAGAGACGATTTGTGGACGACTGACCCAAGTGACAAGATGTCTCCATAACTAAAAGGTCTGGGTGCTGGTGTCTTCTGCAGAAATTAATAAAGTACCAATGCCCTCAATTGATACTGTGCAACTAGTTATGGTACTTTTGTTAATGTTGCATGCTAGATGCTTTGTCCATGGCTCTTGTTGAGCTTGTGCAGGTGCTTGTTAACACTGTTGTTGACCTGGCGCAGGTGGCTGTTGATACTGTTTAGATGCTGTTTAGCTGGTGCAAACCACTGTTGAAAACTGTTGCTTTGCTAGTGTGGGTGGTTGCTGATAATGTGTTGTATGCTGTTGATACTGAGTCTTCTTCTGGCTTGTTGATAGACTGGCTTATTAGGCTGATAATGTGGGCTGTTATGGTGCTGGCTAGTTCAATGATGGTCCCTTCCTCCAGTTGTTCTGCCTGTCTATGGATGTACTTGATAAAGACTCCTGTTTCACCAGTCTCAGGTGTCTCAGCCAGGGGTATGATTCTGGAACTCGTGAAGCAGTTCATCAGCCCCTCCGTGTTAACCATTGCGCAACAAGGGAGGTCGATTTCATCAAAACTTCGAAAGGTTATCTCTTTGATGCTAGTAAATGAACTGCTAAGCCAGCTTCTGATCCCAATGGACTGATTTTGCCATATGAGGCTTCACTGTCAGGGGTCAGTGATGATATTTTATAGGGGTGATCGGCCACTGCTGAGGGCTTCTTCTCCTTGAAGCTTGATCATCTGACACTGATATGGAGCCTCATGAAATCAAAGTTGTCTTTCATCCAACTCTGTCACTCATCGAGTTCTGGGCGGGGCTGACCGACTTGCCAATGGTGAGCTTCCCAAACTGTATCTTCTGTGTGGCAAACCACCAGCTCTTTAGGGTCTCTATTCATTGCTGAGGCAATCCCTCTCAATCAGGCCTCTTTTTTTGACAGGTAAGAATAAAAATTGGTTGTGTGTCAATGACAGACTGTTAATCCCTCTATTTAACTGCCTTATATTAGTTTCAATACTTTGAAAAAGTTTTTTAATGTTTATAATAGCAACTTATTTAACCTAAGCGCATGTGGTATTATTGCAAGTAGACATGTCTCACAGCTATCAACTTAAACATTAGTACACTCTAGCAGGGAGAGCGCAGAATAGAAGTACATACTGATAAAAGTTTTTCCCCCTTGGTTTTTACACAAGACAGCAAATATTCCTAAATACTTAATTTTTTCAGTAAGAAGGCCTACAAGTCTCCTTCTTGGCGAATTTGCTAAAAAATAAAACCAGCAGAAGTCTTTGGAAGAAAGCAATTATATTGTGCTTTCAGCAGTGTAACTTGATACCCAGCAATAATTACCACACTTTGATCCAAAGTGCCCTGACCCTCACAATCAAATCTGTAATATGTACTCAACGCAAACTCAGGAAAGAAGTCAAACTCCCTTCTCTGTAGATATTAAAGTGACTATTGTGTTGTTTTGGTGGGGAGCTAGGTATATGTGATTACATATAATTTTGAAAACTGCAATATTTAATCTGACTAACGACCAGATGGTTTTCATTCTTAATTGTCCAAAGTAAGTCTGCAGCGCTAGAGATGTCTCACAACGTTTATTCAAGAGGATAAAAATTCATGAATATATAACTGGTGACTCTGGCTTGAAATCATTTCTGTGAGATAGCTCACTAGTATGTCATTATGAGGACGAATCAAGGTTAACCATTTCTCCCCCCCCCCCCCCCCCCAAAAAAAAAAAAAAAAAAAAATACACGAAGGGGATCCTGCTTCATGTTGATAAATTTAAGAATTAATAAATCACTTCTGTTGCAGAATAATCACTAACTATACAGAAAAATTCTACATTTAGCCCATTAATAGCAACCTTATGAAAACAAGTGAAATGGCGACGGACAAGTACTATGGTATGCCTGTATTTAATATGTTTTTAAGTAGGAAGCACTTGTATAGGACAAACATACACCAGGATGCATTTTAAAAAATTCGGGATTTTTTTATCCAGTATATGATCCGGATCTTCTCCAAAATGTATTGCCTTCTTTCCTGTGTCAGATAAAAGTAATTACGAAGATCTGTTCATTACTTTTATAATTATGTCAACCAGAAAGCCAAAGGTTTTGAAAATTCATTGCAAATGGGACCTTTGAATGGGGTCTTTGTATCCAGAATATATGGTCCAAATCTTTCCAAAAAATTTAATCACATCCTCCTTTGGTAAGGTTCTACCCCCCCCCCCCCCCCCCCCCAAAAAAAAAAAAAAAAAAAAAAAGAAAGAAAAGAAAAAAAAAGAAAGATATAATCAATACTTTTGGAATTATTGCAAATACAGATAAACAAACAGACAGACAAATGTACACAATAACATAGCTTACTAGTGGAGATAATTATAGATGATTACTCTTGTATGCCTATATTTAACTCTCAAAGACATTTGCAACGAACCTCTTGATGAGGTCTAGTTATTAGTTGAATAAAAAGTAGTCTCATCAATAAATGACTAGTATTATTTTAATTTTCTCCCCACCTGTCACCTGCATTTAAGAATAAAGATTTAAAATATTCAAGATAGTCATTCATATCTGATGCAACTGATTTGAAAACTTCACAAAGGTCATCGTAAATTATGGGAGAGAAGTTCCCAACCTTGCAAATTGACGCAAGACAGCTTGCAGTCGGTGATTTGAGAAGACATTTCAGCTGGAAGACAGGAAGGTACAAGCCAGTAGATTTACTGGAGGGTTTGGACTAGGCTAATTCTTTATAAGTAAGGGGACACTGTGTCATAAGTTTGGATAAGTCTTTCTCAGCAGCTCCCCTAGCTGAAACAAAGGTGGACAAAAATGCAGTGGTTTACTGTGTGGATAGTTTTCTCTGTTTATTTGACTTGTACAGTTTTTGGACTGGGATTAGAAAAATACAATGGGTAGGTTGCTTTCTTAAAACTTAACTGTAATTTTTTTTTGACAAAAATGTTCTTTGTTAAGTGATAATAATGAGTCTCTCATTATAGAAACGTCTGATTGATTATTGGGTGTTTGTTTTTAAATATAAGAATTGCAATTCTACAAAATTCTAATACGTTCATTTTTGTCATTTTTAGTTTTTTATAGCTAGTCCTTTATTGAAGTATTTTTAATGTAAGTATTTATGTATTTAAACCTATCACTTTTTTGGGGAGGAGGATCTCTCTTGAGGTACATTGCGAGTTAAGAAACTATTGCTTTACACAAATGTTTGCATAAATGCCACAGAAAGAAAATAATATATAGATTTTTATGTATCTTTGGGAAAATCTGCAATTCAGATATAGAGGTTGAGCTCTATCTGGCACGGTTAAGGAGATAGAACCAAATTTATGTTTTTGCATTTTTGGCATTCAAATTTGATGAGATAATATATTCGTCAAAGGCATTATAGTTTAGTTTGTGTAAAAATATGGTGTTTTGGACCAATATAATGTCTCTAGATAAAACTAAAATATTACTACATTTTGCAGTTTAAATGTGTAGCTTTAGAGATGATTTCATTTTTAAAATACTAACTTAATAAAACTTAGTATGTGCTATTATTATTTTTGATTTGTAGAGACTAATTAGTCCGCTGGGGCTGGGTATTACTTTAACGAATGTTATTGTATTGTTACTTTAACCAAAATCCTTTAACCAAAGTTAAATACCATATAAAAATTGAAAAAAAAAATTCCTTAGCAAATGATAAATTACAATTATAGTTGAAAGAGTTGTACAAATATTTGTGTTGGAAAACTTTATCTTTGAATAACAGTTGTAAGGTTTCCTGATAAGCCCACAAGAATCCCGATACCTCAGAGATGTTATGCAAGAATCAAGGTTTCTGACACAAAAAATACACATATTTTCCTAACACTGAATTGACATTCTTTGATTCTCATATATAAACATTTGAAACAGAAAATATTAAAGACCAAAGACATGATGGATGTGATATCTAGAGCAGACATTCTTACACACATATACCTTTTACACAAATTATTTTTCTTTTCTTTCAAAGATTGGATGAGGTTTTTCATATTGTTTGAGTTGCAAACATTTCCAAGCATATTCTACTCAGAATATAAAACAGAAAAAGACATTGGAGAAATATATAACTTTCAATAAATGTAACTGGGTAGAGCACATTAAAAAATGAGTCACACACCATAAAACAATACGCCCCCTCACCACTCCGGTGCTAGAGCTTATGGCAGGTTTTGCAAGCATTTAAAAAAAAACTATTCTCCATGCTGAAAGCACTGTCCATGTTTTGTGTCCTACCTAATTTCAAATCCCTACTTACTTACACTTATTGCAATTAGCGGATACTACTAAAATACAAACCATATCGAATGACAAATGCCCCAGACAAGTTAAATAGTTTATGCTTGTATGGTAGCTTGTAAGGCCAGCTTAGAACAATATAATCTAGGTATATAAACAATTATATTTCATTATTATTATTATTATTATTATTATTATTATATAATCAAAATCAGTAGCCTCACTCGTGGAAATCGGCTATATATTTCCTCAATTTGTCCTAAAAAGGCCATAGGTAGGAGAGGTTTTTGCAATGGCTTCTCCCACTGAATGGAACAGACTCCCACAACCGGTCCGATCACAGCACACAATAACAGGGTTCTGAAGCCAGTTAAAAACCTACTTGTTTAGACTAGCATATCCTCCACCATAGTATATCTCCCCAAGTGGGAGCTATATTGGATCTCAACTTGACATGTCCCAGACCTTCCCTTGTTGACCTCAAGTGCATAGGAGGAAATTATATCAATTTTGCGCTATATGTTTGAATTCTATTCTTTTCTAAATATATGTATTGGAAAAAAACAGATTTATAACATAACCTCAAAAGGAGTTTTGTAGCATTCAATAAAAGAAACTTTAATATATATAAAAGTAGAAATTTATTAACTACAGTGCCTGAGACTTGATATCTACTCTGTATTATACAATATTTGTTCATAATGCGTGAGCATTGCTTGAAATATTCTGAAACTTGCACTTTGCAAAAAAAGTGGACACCTTTGTTAGAACATGGCAAGAAACTAATTACATTAGTCACTGAGGTATTAAAGTGGCAAATAGAATTTTTCGTCAACAGAATATCAAAACAAAACAAAATACTCTGCCAAATAACCTATATGTTATATTATACTCTAATTGATACCTAAAACTGAAAGAACCTGGACCGAGCTTCATTAAGTTTCCTTAAGATAAAAGTTACATCAAATGTAAGGTATTCTTTACAATTTTTCTCCTTTGAAAAAGCAGGTTTCACAAAACGTCGATCCTTAAACAGAGCAACAGTGTGAACAAATAAAAGTGCTGAAATAATAGAAATATTGTTTCCCAGTTTTGTGAAACAGCCTTCCTATTTTTACATGTGTTTTCATTTGAAAAGAAAATTCTTCAAATACATAGTTCTCTCCCTCCTTAGGTTTTAAGGAAACCCCTTTGGTAAGGAGAGTTAAAGGAGGCCTCTGTGAAACAGAATTTTAAAATAGCCTTTCCATAGAGAAGAAACCTTTACTTTGAAAAGAATCTTGTTTGAAACTGGGTGCTGTAATAAAATGTTAAGTGACTACTTCTCCAGTCGAACCAGAGATGGAATGTATTCTAATAAAAACTGATTTGACAGTTAGAAAAAATATTGAAAAACAGCAATGTAAAAACATGGTAAATGTGTAATAATGTGTAATTTTCTTGTTTGTATTTACATTGCAACCTGTGACTTAGACTTTTTGCTTACCTTATGAATATCATTGATGCAAGTACAAATGTTAACTAGTAATAAATACTTAATTATTAATTTTAATAAGACAAGAATCCCCACACACATGAGTATTTAATGATTCTAGCTCCTGTCTGTTTGTAAGTTTATTAGAACATTCGAGAGCTGGACTATCATCAGCTTAATATTAATTAGAGTCTGTATGTAATACAAGGGTTTACAGAGTATTGTATGTCATGAAAAACACAAAGCCATGCTGTGGGAGCATAGAATTAATCTTTTATGTAAGCTGCAGTATTATATTAATAATAAAGTATTGTTAACAATAAATATAAAAAACCTCAAAACTAAAGCTGTCTTGCCGCCTTAACTTATTTAATATTGACTAAAGGTCCTTTAGGGCAGGATACCATTAATAATTTATGTTATGTTACATCATGTTCACGTATTCTTTATTATGCCATTTTAAATAGTAATAATAATTATAATTCAATGGGAAATTCCTGGGAGACTGTTTCTAACTGGTCTCTGTGATAGAATACCTGACATCAAAATCTTACTTTCTTACTTGTTGACTGATCAAGTCAGTCTGCATGTAAAGAAACTACAAACAAAACAGCATAAATGAATATAGAGCACACAGGAGCCAAGGTAAATGACATTAAAAGCATTATACTTCAGATCTCATTGTTTAATGCATTAATGATGGATCAGATGTTGGTAACAGGATAGGGCATGTGAAAAACTTCAAAAAGACAGAAGAAGGCTATTCTCACTGTTTTCTCGTCACATATCACCTTAATGGCCTGGTCACATATTACAGACAGTATATCCTTTTGTAGGCGTCATATATCTCCTCATTTTCTCATCAAGGAGATTATATAATTCATTTTGCAAGTTTGTCTGTTTGTTTGTTCACAAAAAACTCGACAAGTTGTGGGTGGATTTTTATGACTTTTCAGGAAATGTCGATAATGGTTCACGGAACAGATGACTAGATTTTAAGCAGGATCTGGATCACCGTCTGGATCCAGGAATTTCTTAAACGATGTTTTCTATCATTACACTCATGAGCAATGTAGGAGTTGTTGGGTCTGTTCTGCCTCCCAAAACTGCTAGACTTTGATCTGTAAGGTTTGTATACTGTGGCATTGCCTGCTTTCCCTGCCAAACACATGGGAGTTTTAAGCTGTTCAAAATTTCTGCCTATCATCATAGGGCCTTCTGATGGTCACTTCCACTAGCCTCCTGTAATTGTAAGGTGTCGTATTATTTCTGTAGTTCTTCTGCTGCCTTTCCGCTACATTCTGAGGCATTCCTTATCTTTATATGTCCCAGTTAAAGTTGTATATTATATCTTGCATTGTTATACTGTAAATCTTTAAGGTATATGTATGGTGTTTTATTGGATATCTTCTGTCATCAACTGTGGTCATTATCCTCCCCACTTCTGAATCTCTTCTGTAGCAAAACTGTAGCTAGAGGTGTGTGATCGGATTTCACACGAGGTACACCATTTCACTCTTTCTCTTTTCATATCATCTACAGCTACCTCTTGTAGTGTGCTCAGGGCATTAACAGATGCTATGATTAATAATGTACAGACTTTTATGAGGCCTGATAAAACAACACAGACCTTGTAAGATGTTCATAAGACATGACACAATGAATGATGTTAGAATGCAACTCACGTTTATCCTTTGCAATAGTTAATTAAACTTGACGAAACAACTATTTTTCACACAAGATATAAAAAGAGCTCTAATAGACATACCACTTAAACAAGTATATCATCTATTTAAATCTAACCTGATTGCTATAGTACTTAAGTATCAGTATCAGAAGCGGCAAAGGTACACAAGTTATTGCCATAGTTCAGAAATGCTGGCAACAGTGGACAGCCATGAGGTGAAGGATATATGGTGGGGGTAATCTTCCAAAATAAAAAAATACAAAAGCTTTTAGCCCAAACAATTGTAATCTACACATGAAAAAATACACTTGGATAATTTCATAAAAGACAGGCTTAAGAACTGAAGCCTCATTTTGAGTGTGTGGAGTTATAGGAAATCTTCTATTTAGCACAGGGTAGATCCCCCAATATCATAGAACTAACATTGACACGGGTTATCAAATATTTAACTAATGGGAAGGAAGAAAAGTGGAGCATACTGTGTTTAATGGACCCCACTCAGTGTGTCACAGTATGGTACTCAGTAAAACACAGTGTTACAGTGTAATAAAAATAAACAACAAAACTTTATAGACTAAATACCAAAGACCTACTACAGTGAACACAATTGCTTGGACTTATAGTGTTATCTGAACACTTGGATACAATATTTTGCTAATGATAAGGGAGTGGAAATCTTCCTTGTAGACACTCACTGGTTAGGGTGCTTAATTAGTAATCAGGTGGTTCTTGGTTTGATACCTAAATAGTTGAATAGGTTTGTATTACAACAGAAAAGAGTGAATAACAGAAACTTTTGCCATGACAACTTTTAACAATTGCCAACTTATTACTGACTTCACATTCACATGATCTCTTATCTAACGTGTCGCCTGTAAGTTACACGCTTTGACCTGAGAGGGTTCTCTCACTTGACCTTAGTTGAAACTAGAAAGCACTCGTAGAGCGCAGACATCCACCAGGGCAAGTTTTCAAAGATTCTGGACTCTTTTTGGTATCAGAATACGATCAGGATCTTTCACTAAATGACTTCTTCATTTAACCAAGCCCTACCGACATAAACATTTCCATAAAGATTTGCTCATTAATTTTGGAGTAATGTCAACCAGAAAGCAAAAGTCATTGAAAATACAACGATAATGGTACCAGGATTTTTTGAATTCAGAATATGATTTCCCAAAATCATATTCTGAATACAAATTTATTGCTTCCTTCAGCCAGGATAGAGCTAGCCACATAGAGCAAAGATCAGAAAGATTCATTACTTTTTAAAGTTATCGTGAACCCAGACAAACAAACCTACAGATGGATTGGCAGACATTCAGACAGACGGGCAAATGAACACACACACAAACATAACCTCCTGGTGCAGGTAATGATTTACGGTCATAAGTACTTGTGAGGACCTGGGGATATATATAAAAAACTGACAAGACAACGTGTCAATCTCATTTTAATCAGTAGTCACTGGACCATTGGCTTAGTGAATGCTTAGTTAATCACCGTGGTAATTGCAGGATTTCTTACTTGTATATACACACTAATGTAATTTAACAGCATCTCTATTCCTGTATAATTTATGTAGCTTCTGGAATGAAAGACAATCTGTGACTTCACACTCAAAGAAAAGTAAACTTTGAGAATATGTTTAAATATGTTTGGTATCTCAATCATTTCAGATGAACTGGCCATTGTTTGCCAACAATGTTAAGTTCATGTTTCTTCTGAAATTTACTTTTATATAGATAACAAAACTGAGCTGATCACATGCAACATTCTAAAACATGGCAATCCAGTATACCTCAGTGAAAAACTCAAACTACATCCATACACCTTGACTAGTAATACAGACACAATTGTCACTTGAAAAATTCCATCAGTGAAAAATTCCATCTATACACCTTGTCTATCAATAAAAACACAATTGTCACCTCAGTGAAAAACTCCATCCATGCACTTTGTCTAGTAATACAGACACAGTTGTCACCTCAGTGAAAAACTCCATCCATTCATTCACCTTGTCTAGTAATACAAACACGATTGTCCAAAATTTAAGTCTCACTTTTTGACAACAAACTCCACAAACCCCACAAACATTTCTCTAAGTTTTCAGTTGTTATGCACCAACCTTTTGGAACTCTGTACTTTCTTCATTTTAGAATCAGTCCCCCAGTAATTTCCTTTAAAGAAGCATTTTAAGACCCAAGCTTTCCCACTTAGTATCTTTGCCTTGTTTATACCCACAACCCTGGACAATTGGATGGATCTTTATAACAAAAAAAATTATGTTAGTTTGGTCTGACCAAAGAAAGAAAAAATTAAATTTTATAATAGATCTGGATTACACTCTGGATAAAGTTATTTATTTTTTTATTCATTTATTTGTTTTCTTTTTGGAGGGGTGTGTTAAGAATAACTCAAAAATAATATAAAAAGCATTGTTTTGGTGAAATTACAATACGTGGTTACTTGGCTGCCTTGGCGAATGTTTGCCCTCTTGGAGTGCTTTCCAATTTTCTAGTAAAACATGCAACTTCCCTCAGACTAATACAACATTGCAGTTGCTTGTACAATCATTTATTCTGGAACGTGATGACTGAGAGTTGGATACATTTTCAGTGTTAACTGTCATTATTTAGAATGTGACTTTTATATCTATTGTTATCATCCGTTCAATTAAATAAAAAAAGCAAAATGAAAGTTTGTGTACAAATGAAGCTGAAGAACGATAAATGTTAAATACAATAAGAATCTATCTAATTAGCTCTTGATACTTGGTCGTGGCATTTTATTTGGTAAAATTATACATTTCTTATGATCATTAGTAGAGTTTTTTTATCAAAGCAAAACCTTTTCAAGATTTAATGCTCATTTAAAAACTCTATAAAGTAGATGTTCCACTGTGGTGATCGACCTCTTTGATTGGATTAAGATGAAATTTTGTCACACAGGAACATTTGGTAGAACATTTGGTAGGACAATAGTTTCATTCAGGAGGTTCATGAACACAAATCTTAGCATTAAGAAAGGGCTTGGCAACTGAACATTGGAAGCATTCAGGACTGAATCGGGTGTGTCCCCAGTGAATTTAAACTATTCGACTTTTTCATAAAATCAAAATATTCTCACGGATCGAAACCCAATTGGAATGTCAATCAATCAATCAATCAGTTGTCCAAGTGCTTAATCTCCATATCTACGGATTCTAAGACACACCATCCAGTTCGTAAGGCATAAATCATTGAGTCATCAGACATGTTCCAAGTCGTACCCAGAGAGTCGATCTGGTGTTCGGTAGTTAGAAATTATGGTGGAAATGATTTCTGAAATAGGTAGATTTTAGTCAACTTTTGAAACACGAGAGATTTGGAGCACTGCAGATATCATGTGGAAGATCATTCCATAACTTAGGGGCTTCATATGAGAAACTATTGTTGAAGTGGACCTTGGATTTATGGATGGCAGCACAATAATGAGGAACCTGGAGGAACAAATATTTTGCTCCATATCTTTCCACGTACCACAATACTTACAATACTAGACGCATTCAGAGTGTTGCCAATTTCCTTAATGTTCCAAAGTTTCAACCTAAAATTCACAAGTCCACTAAGCAGTTTGGTTTCAGTTTCGCCTTTGATGCACCAACTGTTTGGAATTCACTCCCTGAAGACATTCGTGCATCACCCACTATTGCCTCTTTTAGAACCAAACTCAAAACCTATCTCTATGCAAAGGCTTATCCTCCTTAGGTGATTTTCTCTTATGGCTTCTCCGTGGTGCTGACCTGGTTCTGTCCCTGGACTTTGAATTTGTATATTGCTATTGTCTTGTTGCGCCTTAGAGTCCACTATTCAGTGGAGATTAAGCGCTATAAAAGTCAAATTAGAATTAGAATTTGTATTTATGGCAGACTTGTACAAGGGGAGATATGGGCAAAATACTTAGGCTGGCCAGTGGTGGGGTACTTATAAACCAAAACTAGGGTTTTGAAGATGATACATTGTCTGATGGGTAGCCAATGAAGTGTCCTCAGGGTGGATGTCATGTGTGTGTATTTTGAAGCACCAGTGACAAACTGTGCAAGAGCATTTTGAACATACTGAAGCCTTGTAGCATTACAAGATGACAAACTGCGAAATAGAGAATTGCAATAATCCAAACAACTACTGACCAGAGCATTTGCAATCACCACTGATGTATCAACAGAAAGAAAACTCCTGATATGATGAAGGTCCCTGAGGATAATAAAACAGGATTTTACTACGGAATTTACGTGATTGGTGAAACAAAACTTTGCATCAAACAGAACACCCAAATTGCATACAACATCTGTGGGAGAGAGACGATTACCCAGAATATTGACAGGAAATGAGTCACTGAGCCATTTGTATCTGTCTTTGGCACCAAAGACTAAGAATTCTGTTTTATCAGGATTTAGCTTGAGTTTGTTTTCAGACATCCAGACCTGAATATCTTTCAAACAGGATTTAAGACGGTCAAATACTTGGGACTATCATCAGGGGATAAATGAATGAACAGCTGAGTATCGTCAGCATATAAGTAGTATTTGACTCCAGTATATTTTCTGATGACTTGACCAAGAGGTGTTGTATAGAGGGAAAACAGAAGAGGACCTAAGACAGAACCTTGGAGGATGCCAAACTTCAATTCAAACAAATTCGAAAGACTGGAACCAATCTTGACTGACTGAAAATGATCCTGGA
This sequence comes from Sabellastarte sp. h YS-2021, assembly GCA_964017235.1. Taxonomy (NCBI): domain Eukaryota; kingdom Metazoa; phylum Annelida; class Polychaeta; order Sabellida; family Sabellidae; genus Sabellastarte; species Sabellastarte sp. h YS-2021. Next base: position 90,396,203 of record OZ024931.1, read on the forward strand.
GGTAGGATCTAAACCATTTTAGTGCAGATCCATCAAAGCCAAACCTAGCTGACAAACGGGATAGGAGTGTGTCATGATTGATAGTGTCGAAAGCCGTTTTTTAAACAAGGCAGTTTCTGTTGAGTGCCCCACCTTATAGGCTGACTGAAAAGTGTTACCAAGATCATGAGATTCCATGTGAGATCTAATTTGGGCAGCCACAATTCGCTCAACCAGTTTTGACAAGAAACTAAGACCAGACACTGGTCGATAGCTCTTCAAGTCCTCTTTTGAAAGGGTGGACTTTTTTAGGAGAGGTGTGACAATAGCCTATTTTAAAGGATTTGGGAAAATGCCCTTTTTGAGGGACAAGTTAACCTGTTTTGTCAATGAAGGGAGAAGGATGTCTATACATTGTTTCACAATATGTGTGGGACATGGATCTAGAGAGCAAGATTTTGAAGGGGCTTCCTTGATAAACTTGAGGACTTCGCTATCAGTGACAACTTGAAGGAACTGAAAGTTGGCGGCTCCTTGTCTGGGTGAAGAAACTTAGATCAGGTGTATTTGAAGGTGTCTCGGATATTTTTAATTTTATCAATAAAAAACGAACCAAATCTGTTTGCTTATGATTTTTCATCGACAAAGGATGGGAGGAGAGTGGAACTTGACCAACTCAGTATTCTATTCAGTGCCTGCCATAGCTTCTTACCATAACCGCAATTTTCACTGACTAGATCATGGTAGAAATGCCCCTTGCTTCTATTTAGAATGTGGTTACATCTGTTTATTTGCCGTCAAAGACGGGAACGATTTACAGAGGATTTGTCTCTTCTCCAAGCATGTTCATACTGCCTTCTCATACACTTGGCAGTTCTATACTCATCAGTTATACAGCTTGGTGCCGGTTTGATGAGCTGTTTAGTGTTCACTGGTGCATGAATATCTAGAAGGTCAGACAAACCAGACATGTACTGTTCATGCAATAAATCAATGTCATCAGATGGTGAACCAACAAACGGAATGGCCAGGAGGTCACTTCTGAATTTAGCAATATTCAATTTATGATACTGACAGAAGGTAGCAATTTTCTGCATTGGAGTATCCGAAGATGGAAAGTCAACCACACAGGAGATAATTCTGTGATCGCTTATAAAGCCTGAACTTTTTACATCAGAAATTGCAGAAAACTCGGATGGAGCCATCAGCAAGTCTAAGGTATGACCATGAAGGTGAGTTGGAAAATCAATGTATTGGGACAGACAGCAAGAATCAATGACTGATTTAAATTGAGAGACTGTTGGAGACATAGTGTCGACATGAAAATTGAAGTCACCACAAATGACAAAGGATGAGGATAAGGAAGACAAAAAACCCACATATGACAGAAAATCTTCAAAACATTTTACAACAGATGAAGCAGGGGGCCGGTATACGACCCCAAGAAACATGCAACGCCCGTCAAGAGTGAGAGAGACAGTGTGATTTTCAAGGGAGGAGAACTCAGGAGAATGGATGGTTTTGAAATCAAAGGCTGATTTAATAAAAAAGCCAACACCGCCACCATGGGAAAAATCTTCAGGTGTTAACTCATTTAGAAATGTGGGTGTGTCTAGAGCTTTAATATGGGTCTCAGTGAGACCAAAAACATCAAAATTTCCAGTTTTAACTTCTTTACAAAGAGTTGGGCCTTTATTCCTAATAGACTGGCAGTTAGCAAATCCAAACTTCATTGGCCCAGGATTGAGAGCGACATCGCCCGACAACAGAACCAGAGCGAGCTTCCTGAAGGACGCTTTTTCACAAAATGTAACTCTATGTGACTTGACATAAATGAACAGAATGGATTTGGCAGTAGGTCCATTATATTTACATACATGCAGGCCAACATCACACCTGCTCTAAATTCTGTTTTGAGTCTTATGGCAATGCACAAAGAGACAAACAATACAAAGGAGGAGCCTAACAATCCGCATCATAAGGAAATTAGGGACCACAAAATAAAATGGAACATGCAGAAATTATAAAAAGTAAAGCCAAACGACAGTTGTGAAATATGTAAAGTACAGTACAGTTGTTCAATCTTTGAAATATTTAAAGTACAGACCACAATCAAAAATCACAGAGTAACTCCCGGTAAAGAACAGTAATACCCACAATATCAACCAACAAAATAATTAAAACACAGGCCACAGTAGTGGGCGATAATACCCGCTATATCAACTAGGCGGCTATTAACAAATTAAAACAATTCAGAACAACAGAAAAACTATAAATAACTGAAGGTATATCATGGAAAGCAATAATAAGTATTAAAAGTACGACTAAAAGCCCAGATATTTGGGTAAATTCAACCACTTTTTATATGTTTTTGAAATACGCATCCGGAATGTTTAAGAAGTAATCTCAGGATTCAGGAATCAGTTGGAATGTTGTCAGGAACCAATTAGAGGGTTTTGAGAATCAATTGCAAAATCATTGGAAGGCTATCATGTTGACCATAACATAAACCCCCTCATCTTTCGTGTATCTCAATTTTTTCCTAATTGGGACAAGGTATACAATCCAGTCGCCACAGTGGAACAGCCCTCTAAACATGTTTTGTATGTTTTTTTATGACTCAACATGCCTACTAACTTTTTTCGTCACAAGGGAGACATGATTTTATCAGGGACAAGCACCATTATATTTGGCGCCACAAAAACATAAATTTATCTCAAAATGGATATGTAGTATATTTTGTATAATTTTAATGCTACTATACAAGTTGCTGACAAATAAATGCATTCTCCATATATATAAATTTGCTTGGTGTTCACTGGGTTGTAGTAATTCTGCTTTATTTTAGATATAAAGTGTTACGTCTCTACCCGCAGAAACCCCATCACATTGAAATCCTGAAAAGATTTGAGGGCAACCAACCTTCAGAGGTAATGCTGAGTAATAATTTTACAGTTCATTAATTTGCAAAATGTTTGCAAAGTATATTACCAAAAACAATCAAAATTAATCTCTGCAATTCTGAAGGTAACAGTGGCCAGATAGATGTACCAGATGTGTCAAAAGAGGCATTGTTAATTGTTTTTGTTATTTATATTAGTGACAATGTAACTGATAGTGACCAGTATGTTTACAGAAAAAAATAGTAATTCCCTAACATACGGAAAATCTTTTAAGATATTAATAAAGATATGTTAGTTATTTGATAAGTTATGATCGCCAGACTATGTTTTGGATAGGTTGTATAGGTTTATCATAATTGTGGGAGGTTTTTATTCTTAGCCTCTTTACCATGGAAATTCCCAGAATAAAAATAATTCTGTGAATAAACATATCAGTAGTTATGGGTCCTCTTCCTTTCAGGTGGAGATCATGAAAGAGCCAGTGGACACTGGGGATCCACTAGATCTGCTGGCTTCTCCTGCAGTGCTGGAAGATTTCCTGTCTCTTTGTCAGGTCAAGTGACACACCAATTGGCCTGTTATTTTTTATTTGACACGTTAATTGAATGCATTGTGTTACTTAATAGCTAGTTATAGCTAGTTATGGAGTAGTATATTCTTTTTGATATTATAATGAGACTGCAAACTAAATAAATAGGAATATGGACTATCTTTGACAGAAAAATCTAGGTTGCTAATTTTATGTCTGAGGATGATTAATAAGTGTTCCTTTGTTCACCACAAGACCTTTGATAAGGTATTTAAACATCAAACATTTTTCTGATCAGACTGTGGTTACATATTTGCAGAAGATAATTACATTGCTATTTAGACATTACGTTCCTTTTATCCTTCGATTATGTATCTCATCTTCTTTAATTTGAAAGTGTGTTTATAAAGTCAATTTTTACAGCCGTGATCATATTGGATCAGGTCCTCAGTTTTCCCCATATTATTGTACAGGATTTAAATCCATAAAAAAACCACAAGCCCCCTTCAAACTTCATTTAAATGCAGACCAAAAGTTAAGTTTCTTTTCGTATGTCTCAACATCTGAGGTGATAATATTAGGACAGAGCGGCAGTAAAAATCCGAGATGAGTTTGCAGTCTAACTCACAGTCACAGAGTAATGTCAAAGCCAGTGTTTTTAGAGTAAGAGGTCTTATCAGATCAGAGCATCAGTGAAATCCGAGTACCATAAGATTGCATTCTAACTCACAGTCATCAATTTGTGTTGAAGCCAGAGTTAGAATTTTTAGAGTTAGAGGTAATATCAGGTCAGAGCATCAGTGACATCCGAGTGCCATGAGATTGCATTCTAACTCACAGTCACTGAGTTGTGTTGAAGTCAGAGTTAAAATTTTTAGAGTTAGAGGTAATATCAGGTGAGAGCAGCAGTGAAATCTGAGTGCCATGAGATTGCATTCTCACAGTCATCGAGTTACGTTGAAGCCAGAGGTAGGGTTTTTTCATCCCGTTCAATAGCCAGGGTTCTCTGGGACAGGCCCTCAGTCTTACAACTTGTGGGAGTCAAACCCAAACAGAGGTTACAGACTATGATTATATGCTAAACTTGCTAACCACTTTGTGCTTTGCTAAACACAGAGATGAGTAATTAAAATGACACGTGTGAATTCAAGCGGAAACCTTTGTATGCATTCTGCTAAATTTACTATTATCTTCTGTATTAATTAATCTATTATTAATAATATTTTCTATATTAATTGTAGTTGCTGAATATCTCCATGGAGACTGTGATTCCAGATCTACCTCATGCCATTGTGGACCAACTCTCTGTAGACTTGGACTCCCTGGACAGTGCACCCTTCAGTCTGGATCAGTACCAGCCTTATCACAATGTAGGTGTGACTTCCCCACAAGTATGACGTCACAGAAAAGCATACAGTAGATGTATTAGAGTTTGTAAAAAGTAATTACCCAAGGAAAGTTTCAAAGTGATAGCCCATTTATGTAGCTACTCTTTGTACATTCACTATTCAAGTCACCTACAGGAATACATTGTTCTTAAATTTATTATCCTCTCAAGGCCATACTTCGAGAAATAGAGGAAATACAGACAGATATATAATTTTTCATATGTAAGACTGGCTCCATTGACGAACAGACACATGCTCACACATATGGAAGGTGCTTTCCGATCTCCCTGCCACGGCCTTCGGCCATTGGAGAGAGCTAATAACTTGTTTATAAATTTGAGGGATTGTTTTGTTTTGGACATTTCAGATCAATGGCTGGTTGTACGAGATGCAGCATTACTATCCTCATCTCCTCAAAGTGTTTTCAGTGGGTTATTCATATGAAGGAAGGCCCATGAATGTGGTTCAGGTAGATATCAAGATCTATAGTTCATCTTAAATGTAACTTAACCAAAGTTTATCTTTTAATCTAAACTTTTTAGGCAATTGAATCAAATTACAGTTGTTTATTAGTCAGACTATTAATGCTTCTTTTGTATTTAATATTAGCATGTCATTTTATTTTAAATACTTTACTTGTTAGCCACTGTTTTACTGATATATAATTTGGGTGTGACTTTGAGGTATGTGCTGGGGACATGGTGGAACAGTGGTAACACACTCGCCTCCCACCTCTGACCTTAAGTGGGAAAGTTGGCAGTTGCTTACCGATGGTCGGCAGTTTGCAGTACAGAACCTTGACCAACTGTATGTAAGTGGTTTCCTCTGCCCACATAACTACCCATTGTGATATGACCTGTACAGTGTTGAAAGCGACGTAAAATCCCAAATAAATAAATTGAGGTATGTGCCTTTTATATTTCTTTGCAGATAACCAGAGATGCAGAAAACATCGAAAAGAAGCCAGCCTTATGGTTGGATGCTGGAATCCATGCAAATGAGTGGATTGGGCCTGCGACTATGCTGTATTTCATCAATGAGGTGGGTCTCAGTCTCATGATATTTAATTATCTTACATCAAATGTTTCTTTTCATATATCAAGACACTTCTGTTGTATTCTGGAGAATACATCAAAATTTGGCGCGAAATCCATATACGTTGACTTTTTTGAAGCGCAAGCTCTAACAAGGCTCCTGCTTCTAGAGATTACTTTTTTTGTCTCCGGACTTTCATGAATTGTGGTATAGCATGATGAGTAACTGTTTTAAGCTCACAAAAATGATACAACAGACAAGTGACTGGATGCTTCTGAGCTTGTTCATGTATTGACTCATTTGACTGTATAATATTGACCATTATTTCCAGCTCACCACCAAGGCAGATACAGATCCAGATGTTTCAGAGATGCTGGACACCTTTGTATTCTACATCTTGCCTGTATTCAATGTGGATGGCTATGTATACACGTGGACAACTGTGAGTGGATTGATTGACATATTTTGGTTTGAAATTGCTTTCAACATATTGTATAGGTTATATCATGATGGATAGTTTCAAGAGCAGAGGAAACCAGTACATACCAGTTGGTCTCCATGCCATGCATCCGTAAGCATCTACTATCTTTCCCACATAGGGTTGGGTCACCAACCCCAGAGGTGAGAGTGTTACCCACAACACCACTGAATCCCCAACAGTGAGTGAAATAGATGCTAATTTTTTACCCTTGACCATATTAATTTACCCAGAAGATAATAAAATAGTATGTTCTTTTAAAATGATGAAGAGATAGGGTTTTAAGCCCCTTTCAAATGGCTCAGGTCACATCAGGAAAGGCCTAACTGAATCCTACATGCGCTATGAGCTGGGTTCGATATTTATTTATTCATTTATTAAAGTGACATGCACCTACAATGCCCGGCCCATAGGGGTTATATGTCACTTTTAGTACAAAGATACAGTTATACATGTGGTTGTTTTTCCAATACAAAAATAATACAATTACACATGGTCATTAAATATGTAAGTCGCTTGGCTGCTGGAGGGCTTTGATACTGATGTATATCTTACCTGTATACAATGTGGGTGACTCTGTCTACACTTATTGATTTCAGAGCCAAACCTGAGGTCTTGCCAAGTTTGTGAAATGTATTGGTCAACTAGAGGATTTTTATTTGCCGGGCAAACCTCATAATATGCTGACCTAGCTTGAAATGTGATTTTAACAATCTTAATCTTTGCAAAGTAAACCCTTTAGAAGACAAATCTTTTAGATCAAATTCCATTTCAGGAACTATCTTATTTCAAAATTACTTATATCAGATTCTATACAGTTGCAATTTCACTTTTCTAAGAGGCATAATGGAGCTAGGTTCGTTTGAGTTGGTCGATGAATAACACAATGAGAGTTACACGATGATGTAAGGGCAGTTTCACAAAGCCCATAATGGTAATGATTCTCTTAAATAACGGAAGTTGTATTTCTTAACTTTGAAAAGTTGACCTTAAGGAGACATATATCAAATTCATATATCCAAGAAAATAGGAGAAAATGTCGAAAGTAATCTTATCCAATTACATGAAACATTTGGTGCTGTAACCGATTACAGAACTATTATCTTAGATCACAAAATCGTTCAGAACTTCAATCCAGACATCTGTAAATGTAACAGGGGATGTTGTTACACCCACTGAGGTGTATTTATAAATTATACCCAAATTGTTTGCCAAAAGGGTAACATACTTCATCTCAGGAATTTGAAGCCATGGTGAAAGTATCACAGTCACACTAATTACCAGAAACTACAAGGTCATATCTTGATACTAAAGAAATTGAAAAACACATAAACTTAAATAACCATGAGAAAATGGAATTGTTATTGTATAAATACACACTTTACTGGCTGTTGCCACAATGAATTGCATTCACTGTGGTAATAACTCGGACATAACGTTAAAAAGGCCTGAATTTAAATATCACGAGACTACACAGCCCATTGTAAATGGTATTTGTTGTCACCCTACTTAATTTGTTGCTATGTGTCTGCTGAGAATTCCAATTACTGTAGTCTTATTAATTGCCAAGACTTAAATTACACAATAGTCTCATTTGGAAATGACGCAGTGGTAAAAATTAAGGTTACAGCTTGATAACTACAACATGGTACTTTCAATGTTTTCCAAGGCATGATCTCAATTCCTGTCAAAGACCAATCCCTTATGTTTCAAAACCTTTTACACAACAAAATTAATTTTGTCATAAAGAAAATCAAGGGAGACTGTGTTTAGAATACAGCACTGATTCAATCTTTGTGACGTAGCTTCTTGGCCAACTGCTATTTCAATTGTTTCACTATTGGTCTTAGAAGACATTTAAGTTGAGAAGTTCACAGGTTTTCAAAGACCTGACATCCATTGCATCTCATAAATATTTAATGACACTTTAGTAAACTAAATAGTAAACATAAGTAAATTCTTATCTCAGAACAATTATTTTTTAATCCAGTTAATAGAAAGTCATAGAGAGTAAGCAATTAAGAAATACTTTAAAATGAAAAAAAAAATTAGCGAGAAGAAAATTTCACCAATTCTTTGTTACTACAAAAATCACTAGAAAAATGGCTAGTTTCTACTTGAGATATCAATAGGGAATGAATTTAACCAGTCCTAGCTATTTAGCTAAAATAGCTAAAATGAAAGTCTAGCGAAAATTTCAACTTATACAGTACATTTAAAAATTGCACGAATATTACGGTAAATGGTACAAGCACACTCATGAAAGACACATGGTGTACACTTATGACCTTGAATTTAGCAAGAAAGAGTTAAAATGGCAGGGCACTGGGTTCCACCATGTTAAATGGCTGAGCCATTTAGAAACCATATTTAAAACCTTCAGTATAAACAGTTGGGTCTTGCATTTTAAATAACAGACCCCTCTGTTTTAATTGGCTTTGGGGTTAATATGGCAGTGAACATTTTGACCAAGACTTTTGGTCACCACACTAAGAATATTCAGATGGGATGATTTAAGTGATTTGAAGTGATCAGATGAACTTTTTATGTAACTATACAACATATGCGATATATGACACCCGATGCCCAATCTGCAACAGTGATTTTATTCCCATCTTTTCATTTATGTGTTTACATGTGTCACCATGTCAAACATGTGAAAACTGACACGCAATAAGTGACATCAATTTTTTTTCACTCTGGGAGGGGAAAAAATTGGATGAAAATTAATATCACAGTATCGTTGGTATTTTTAATAGAAAATTGGATAAATGTTGCCAATAATCACATGCCCAAAATTGCAAGAAACAGATGTCAGCTGTTGTAAGCCACATGCATTTGTACCTAGCCATACATAAATCATTAACCAAGTGATCCTAAGACACTGCAGGATTACTGTGTAATTGATCTAAGTGATCCTATGACACTGCAGGATTACTGTGTAATTGATCTAAGTGATTCTAAGACACTGCAGGATTACTGTGTAATTGATCTAAGTGATCCAAGTAATCGTGAATCACTCCTTCCAAATTGCCCTCCTGTATATATTTTGCGTATTTTCAGGATCGGCTGTGGCGTAAGTCGAGGTCAGTACATGACAGTAGCGGTGACTGTGTGGGTGTGGACATGAACAGGAACTGGGACATCATGTGGAAATGTAGGTCAAAGTTCTACCAGCTGAGAAAACATAAGTTAAATTATAGTCTCTAGCAAGGCTCGCGCTTCTGTAGATAATGTTTTTCTCTTTTTTTCATTTTTTTTCTCCAGACTTTCATCAATTGTGGCATAGCGTGATGAGTACCTATCTCATCGCTGAAGTTAAGTGGCAATGGGCTATGTTAGTACTGGGATGTTTGACCACCTCAGTGCAATACTCATGGTCTCTGATGGCTTTGTGGGTTGCGCTAGTAGACCAAAATCCCTTTTAGCCTTGTCCCCAAATACATTCACATAGGGCCTAATTTGAAACAAGAACTAATTTCTTCCACCAAGCGGTTATGTTTTTGGGGTGTGTTTGTTTGTTCGTCTGTATTCATGATAATTTCAAAATCAATGAATAAATCTTTCTGACATTTTTTTCTGTGGACAGGGCCTGATAAAAAGATATGATTACATTTTGGGAAAGCTCCGGATCATATACTGGATGCAAAAAAGGCGGAGGACTGCTCTCAACGAATTCTTTCTATTTTGAAATATGAGAATTAACTTGTTCTTTATTCAGGGTTAATTTAAACAGTTCTCATATTAACAAATATTTTTATCCTTATTGGTAAGCAATGCTCAAGCTATATTTCTGAGAGATTGTAATGTTTATTAGTGTCATTTTTCTAACATTTGTCCTTATACATTTAATAAATAATGTACATAAAATGTTTTGAGAACAATCCATTGTAAATGGGTTTTGCATCCATCTTTTAAAACCTTTTTCCCTTCAAAAGTTTACAAACATTAGAAATGTTTACTGTGTATCTTTAGAAGTGTACAATTCCAATGAATTCAAAACTTCTTATTCCTAGAAGTTCTTTTTATTTGAATAATTTGTTCTTATAAAGTGGTTGTTTTCTGAAAATTATGAGTAATTCTACGAATTTGAATATTACTGAACATGTTTAAAAGCATTTTTAAAAATTGTCTTAACATTTTAATAACAAACCTTGATCTTCCTAGAACCACTTTTAAATCTTTCAGACAAAACGATTGTATGTTTCATTGGTATATTCATTGCGTTTAATAAGACAATGCCATTTAAACTTTCCAAATGATGCCAACATTTATATGTGATAAATATCAGAAAGTAAGAAACTTGGCACTTGCCCTGTGGCTTTCTATGTAGTATGCATGATATGCTTTCCTAGATCTCATCAACTACTCAGTAGGTTATGAGAATGTGTTAAAATTGTCTTCAAACCCCAAATCAACCAATCAAAAAAACTTTAAAATTACAGTACAACAAGACAAGAACAAGAAGCCATGTAGCCGTGTGTTTGCTGGACCACATCCATTCTCTGAGCCTGAGACACTTGCCGTGCAGACATTCCTGGAACAGCACAAGCACTCACTTGTTGCTTACATAGCCTACCACAGCTACAGTCAGTACTGGATGACCCCATATGGCTTCAGTGCCAAGCAAAAACCAAAGGACATTGAGGATCTGGTACTGTTATCATGTATTTAAACTTTATGTTTTAACTGCTCAAAATTATAAATAATGAAGCACATTGTTTTGTGCATAACACACGTGCCATCCACCTTGGAAATGATGGGTTTGAATCTTGGGCCCAGAACTTAAAAATGAAACTAGGCAGTGACTTGCAGGTGCTCTAATGGTTGTTTTTAATCACCTAGTATGTTCTAGTTTCCTGTATTGCTCCATTACCTATCATTATATTATATGGCCTATACGATTTGCTGATAGCGATGTTCAGATTAATCAATCAAAATATGTGAATAAGGTAAATGGCATTTTTAGACTTCTGTTAAAAAGACTATTTATGATTATATTCACACTGTTGATCAACCCGAAGTGGCAGTACACTTCAAACTATTAAAATATAACAGAGAGGCCTTTATGAACAACCTTAAATTACAAAGACTCCTCGATTAATCTGTCAAATAACCCAAGCCAAAATTACTTTGATTCATTCAATTATTGCTTCAAAATACAGTTCAAATTACAAGGCACTGTTTTATGCTCAGCAACGTAACTGTTTAATAGCTTGAAGAAAAATTTTCTGCTGTTACAACAATCATTTCTTAACATTCCTAAAAACAATTTAATCAATAGGAAGCTTGGTTTATATTAAGAGTGACAACAGAAGAAAGTGTAAAAGTAAGCTTAAGTGGTTTGACATTTAATTTCTCTGTATTGCATTAGAATACAATGGGAGAAGCAGCCACAAGAACAATACAGAGTGTCCATGGCACGAAGTATAAAGTGGGCAGCATTGCTGAACTTGTTGGTAAGTACCTTACACTGTATATATGAACACTGACACCAAGATCAAAAATTGATGACAAGTTGAGGTAAAAAATTATAGTAGAAACAGAATCATTCTGCAGGGAAAGGGAGTTACAGTCTGTTTCTTGTTTAACATCATTACCATATTTGCAGTATGGCAAAAAGGATAGTTAATTCATAAGTTAAACTTTCTTTAGGATTTGTGTCGCCTTGTGTAATAATGTTTGTTTCGTTTGCATCATTTTCTTCAAAAGATGACCTTTTGTGCAACATTCTAAATTATATGAAGTCAAAGCAAGCATTTCATAGAATAATCACACATAAAACATGTGAATGTTTTTTTTTCTTTGCACTGGATACATACAACTGAAGCATACTACACTAAAGTGCCATACTGATATTGCCTACAAAATGATTTGATTGTTAATCGCTTTAAATAATTGATTTTTATCCTTCAAAACATGTTTTCTAGAATCAAGTCAATTTGGTTATTTGAAACTTATGATCATCAAAAGCAATACATGTGGCAAATTTTATTTTACTCAATGTGTGCATATCAGTTAACTAACAAGTTATGCTTAACATCGATAATGAGCTTTATATTACTCAGCTAATTCCAGTTAAACATTTATGGGTAATTATTCATATCAACCTAATTATAACAAATATTCAGCCAATGATTTTCTTTTTGTTGAAACATTATAGCCATTTACTGTCGCTGAATGCATTCTATGTTTTCTAAGTGAAGCCCCCGGGCTTGTCACCGGATAAGAATGTTCTCACTTTGAGTATAGCCTTTGAAGCTGGCCATAACATAAGTATCTTGACAGCCCTATCAGTGTTTACAGAGTACAACCATTTAAAATTACTAGAATTGCAAGTAAATCAGACCAAGGAGGATAGCATGTATATGAACAGGTTTAACTGAATATTTATCAAAGTTTATGATTAATTACTTCATAAACTTCAAAGTTAGGATTTTTTGTTCAGTTCAACAGCTGTTGTCATATTGGGACAGGGCCCCAGCACTGCCACGTGGGAGTCTAGTAACTTAATGAAACATGTGATTTAAATCTAACAAATTCTACAGTTCTCTGCAGTCCAACAAGCTAAAATATTACAGGACAGCGTGGACCACATATGGAAAAAAAACATTGGCACCTGGCAGTCTATTTACTAGTATTTAGACTACTTTTTAATATTTAATTAGTAGATGTTAAGATTCTAATAAAATATAACTTAAACTAGATTCCACACTTAATAATCACATTATTATTTTTTCTCTTCTTGATATTCTGTTTAGGGGAGACCTCAGGCTCTAGTGTGGACTACACTTTCATCAAACTTGGCATCAAATATTCCTTTGGTGTAGAATTGAGGGATAGCGGAGTGTTTGGCACTCTTCTGCCACCTGACCAAATCATCCCAAACTCTGAAGAATCCTTTGCTGCATTAAAAGTGGTCAGTCGCCTCATCGAGAAAAAGTTGGGAGAAGAGGAACTAGAAGAAGTTCCATCTCAGGCAGAAAATAAAATTTCACAAGGACGCCCATACTAATGTGACATATCACTGTGGTATAAGCAGATTTTATACTACACTTTCAGTTTTGTTTTCTTTTGTTTTCATTATACAATAAATAAATATTAAGAGGCAGCTTTGCCCATTGTTTTACTTATTGGTCTACAATTTTATTGGCGTGGAAAACAGCCTTCCTAGCCTCAAATTGTATACTTGGGAAGATATTTTCTTGCATATAGATATCTGTATCACATAAAAATAAAACACATCTACAAGTTATTCAGTCTTTCCTGTAGATCCCTAGTAGTCTACTTATCCTTTTTTTAGATGGCTGACTGTGTGCCTCCTGTATTAGCTTCATCCTTGTTCGTGCATCTTCCTTTAAACAATCAACAATTCTCCACAAAGTAGGGTGATTATTTATTTATTTAGGTTTTAACGTCGCTTTCAACACAATGTATAGGTCATATCATGACAGGTAGTTGGAAGGGCAGAGGAAACCAGTACATACAGTTGGTTAAGCTTCTGTACTGTAAACTGCCGGTCAACGGCAAGCAACTACCAACTTTCCCACTTGAGGTCGGGCCAGGATTCAAACTCCGATCTCAGAGGTAGGAGTGTAACAACTCTGCCACCGTGGCCCCCCAGTAGGGCGCTTATAGTCCACTATATAAATATACCAGGGAGGGCTGTGTTCCAACCCCTCTAAATTGCAGCAGGACAGCTTTCTAGGAGGGCAATTTTTATGGATTTCCTCCTATCAGGCATTTCATTTCTCAAAGGAGTGGTCCCCAAAGTATATGGCGTCGATTTGACACATACTTCTTCTCAGGTACTTGTGGTCTCCAAACAATATAATATACATCTGTAGTAAACATCTAGCCCAAAGATGTTATTGCCCTGAACCAAGGACTTTGTGATGACATGTCAGATGGTCTTATTATAATGGCATTATATTTTACATGTTAGTTCCGGCCACAGGTTAAATAAACATACTAGAAAGTTTTGTGGAGATGTCGTACTTCTAAATGTAAACAATTTGTATAAAAGCTTAATTTTCTGGCCTCCCCAGGATTTGGGAAAACAGTGGTGTATTTATTGGGCTAATCATGGTTTTCATGGATCAGATCCCTTCACGATTTTCAACTGAAATCATACCATTACAGTCACTTAAACTGGGAGTTTATTTGGTAATTCACATTTTAGCACTGACTTCTATAACTGGCTCGGTCTGATGATAACTTGTGAATGTGGAAGAGCTGCACTATAGATTTTAAAGACAATGAAAATAATAGTGCATGTTAAATAATTAATAGTTAATGTGTTCATGGTTCAAATTATTTCTCGAACTTCAACTGAAATCATCAACTGACTTAAACTGGGAATTTATTTGGTAATTCACATTTTAGCAGTGCCTGACGTCTGAATTGGCTCAGTCTCATAACTTATGAATATGGAAGAGCTGCACTGTAGATTTTAAAGACAATGAAAATAACAGTGAATGTTAAATAATTAATAGTTAATTTGTAGTAACAATACATGCGGTAAGTGAAATTATTGGGAAATTTTATAAAAATTTCATTAAAATCTCCCATAATTCAAAGCAAAATAATGGTTTTCCTTTTTTTTTGTAAATTTCACATACTATGGCAAATTCAAATTTCCCTGTACACAGTGTATCTGGTTTCAAATTTTAAAATTTTTCAATAAAATCCTACATCATCTTTTCTATTTCCAAAATACAATGACTTGCAAAACGTAATACCAACAAAAAATTGAGAATTTTTTTTATGATTATAAACCTATGTCCCACAATTATTATATATTCATCATAAAATACAATGCTCTAAATACCTCAGCAGTCTGACATAAGAAAAATTCAACAGGGATAGAACTTCAGGAACTGTTAAAGTGATGACCACATTTTCATCATCAGTAAATTTGTTACAGAATATAGTTTTGTACTGTATTGTATTTGTATTTATACCCAGGGCAATATCTCAATGTACTACAGGACTCAAAGCGCTATATGACCCAGCCGACTGTACAAGTACAGTCCAGCTCTCAAATTACTGGCATTCCCCTAACTGAAAGACAGAGGCTCAATGAAGACCATTTATCTACATCTTTCAGGTTCTTTAGCCTGCCACTGGGATAGGATCTAATGACAGAGGACCACCATTTTAAGTGGTTATCCGAGTCACTTTATATCTGCCTGTACCTGGATTTGAACCCTCGTCCTCTGTGTTCCTAGGCAAGTGTGTTACACACTGGGCCACAGTTGCAGATATTTATATTATGTCATCATCTGGCAAAAATACAACCCAAACTATCAATTGTTGATAGGAATAGGTATGGAAATCAAGTTAATTGAAAAACAATGCAATTGTTGCTTCTTCCAAGTATGTTACATGATCATTAGATTGTGTTTCTTTGTTAGAAAGATTTTGAACAAAAACCCACATATTTACATATAATTTTCACAGTAGAGGTGTCTTTGTCTCTCATAGAACTGATTTAATTGTGGGAGTGATCTGCAACCAATTCTACACGCAGGAGTTTTTTTAAAGGTTTTTTTTATTATGCTCATAAGATATAGTCAGGGTTTAGAGACGGCGAAGGTATTCTCTGTCTGAGTGCTCATTTTATTTTTATTCTGCTAGCTATTTGAATATTTTCTTCTTTAAAACATTTGTTTCACATTTTATTGTACATTTACCATTTACACACATACAAAATAATCACATTTGAATGAAAAATTTACAGAAATAGAATCCGATTTTACAAAAAAATAACATTTTTTTCAATACTATTTCAAATCCATCAACATGTTTTAATAACCTACAAAATATTTTCTGAAATACTAAGCAAGTACATATTTAAACTTACCAGAAAACTTCAAAATAGAACCTATTGAAAATAACCTAGATATTTGATTTCACAATTCACACACTATAAATTACTTAATGCGTATATGTTAAAGCGATAAAACACACATATGGAATTACAGTTAGGTTTTACTTTATAGCTAGACCACTATGTATTCTCAGCTTTAAATAGAGAATAATTCTTTGTGTGGAATTCTTCAAACTTTTTAAGTAAAGAACTGTCTGATTTAAAATAAGTCACTGTTCTTTCTTTACTTTTGGTTTGTTGGTACTTCTGAGGTCTTCAGAGGCCGAGTGGATTAGCACATTTGGCATCTACTCATTAACAGTCACCTTCGTGTGAGTTTGACTCCAACAAATAGCAAATGTCATGTACCAATATGACCCAGAACATTCTATTCTAATTGGACTTTTTTTGCGCTTAATCTCCCCAAACAAGAGGACTCTAAGGCGCAACAAAACAAAAAGCAGTCAACAAAATTCTGTGTCCAGGGACATAACAGGGGTCGAACACCACGGAGAACGCCAGGGGGATGATTCAGGCTAGGGTGGATATGCTTTGGTGTACAGGTAGGTTGTAAGCTGTTTTCTGAAGGAGGCCAGGGATGGAGAGGCACGAATCACATCAAGGAGAGTATTCCACACAGTAGGAGCATCAAACGCAAAACTATTACCAAACTGTTTGACAGATTTATGAACAGAGGGGCAGAACTTTGGAATAACTAGGAAATTACCACCACTTTGACTGCGCCTGGTACTATAAGAACTGCAGTAGGAAGAAATATGTGGTGAAAAATACCTGGGAAAACCTGTGTGAAGATACTTATAAACAAGTGTGACTGTCTTGAACACAATGTGCTGTTCAACAGGAAGCCAATGCAGTTTCTTTAGCACAGGAGTTATGCTGGTGTATCGACTGGTGTTTGATACAATTCTAGCTGCACTATTTTGGATGCACTGTAATTTGCGTAGATTGAACTTGGACAGGCTCCTGAAAAGTGAGTTGCAGTAATCCAACCGACTACTAACAAGAGCGTTGGCTACAAGCACAGAAACATCATGAGTAAGAAACCGCCTGACATGTCTGAAGTCACGGAGTTTAACAAAACAACTTTTGCAGACATTCTGAACATGCTTGGACAAAGAGAAATCTGAATCAAACCACACACCCAGATTTTTTACTGAATCTGCAGGGCAGAGTGAGTTGCCCAGGATATCAATTGGAAAACATGCTTTCAACTTATCCCTTTGTCTCTTCGAACCAAAGATGATAAACTCAGTCTTATCAGGATTCAGTTTGAGCTTACTAGTTGTCATCCACTCTTTAACATCATTTAGGCACTTATTTAGCTTTTCAAAGGCAGCAGATGCATTCTTAACATAATACACCAACTATTTAGTTGACTTTGTAGACCCCTGCCATAACAGTGACATTTTGAAATTTGGCTTTTCTGAGATGTAGATACAAAGTAACATTCAAATAAAATAAATGGCTAAGAATACAAATTTTTGTGGATACAGCTCAGATTTAAAGTTACTCACATTTGTTGTTTCTTTGCTTGTTTTAAAATTAACTTATTTACAAACATATAAAATGGACTCCTTTGTGATAAATACACTCCTAAAATTCTTTTGTTTATTGCACTACATATATCACAAAATATTGTGCATATTCTGTAGTCTACACAAACAACACACAAAATATACATAATTCAAGTGATTTCAGATCTTTCTAAACACCTCATAAATTTTATTGGTACATAATTACATACTTGTTGTAATATTAATAACTTAAAAAATGAGAAAATCTATTTTACTAAATAGTATTAAATCTAAATAGTATTAAATATAAAATATAATCACAATCTGTCTAAACTAGAAAACTTTCTGTGCTGATTTCTAAGTAAATGTCTTTCTTCAATTTAAAAAAAAATTCAAAACATCAGTTTCAACACGTTATTTAGTTCATATCATAATGGGAAGTTTCAGTGCATGAGAAAACCAGGCAAATTAAATGGTCAAGATTTTACACTGGAAACCACTGACAACTGCCAAGTAATCATCAACTTCCACAGCCATGGCCACTGCTAAATAGTCACTAACTTTCTTGGCACCAACTACTGCAAAGAAACCATTACCTTCTAACCACTGACCACAACCAAATAACCACAAACCACAAATAACGACATAACCACAAACTTTCTTGGTACAGACCACTACCAAATAACCACAAACTTTCTTGGTACAGACCACTACCAAATAACCACAAACTTTCTTGGTACAGACCACTACCAAATAACCACAAACTTTCTCGGTACAGACCACTACCAAGTAACCACAAACTTTCAAACCATGGACCACTATCCAAGTTACCATTACATTTCAAAGTACTGGCCTTTTTCTAGTAACCATAAACCTTGAAACCACTGACCACAGCCTAATATCCATTAATGTTCAAACTACTGCCATGTAACCACCAACTTTGAAACCACTGACCACCACCAGTCATTAACTTCAAACCACTGGTCAATATTAAGTAACCACTAACTTTTATACCACTGGCCAATGTCAAGATACCACTTATTTTCAAATCACTGACCATTGCCAAATAACCACCAACTTGTTTAATTTCTACAGTAAAAACAGACCCATGGTCAAGGTAAATATAAGTTGTCAGCTTTGATATACAATTTTTTACCTTCCCTTGAAAAATTCTTTAACGTTGCAAGGTTATTGTTTACTCTGGCAGAAGTCTGTGGCCTACGAATGCTCTTTACTTAAATATGACAAACATTATATTCAAAACACAAAAATAAGTCCTATGAAATATCAATTTCAAAAGTTAAGACAATTATTGAATCTGATAGCTTAATTGTAAGACTGACATGACACAACTTATTAAGTAATTATAATTCAGGTGTCGTATTCACAAAAGGGATCAAGATCAAGTTGAGCCAACAATCAGCTCATGTTTATAGCTGCTAATACCAATCTTGAGCTGATTTTTGGTTCAAATTGATCTTGATCCCTATTGTCAAAACAGCCCCAGAACATTTATTTGCCGAAGTAGCTTGAAATAATTTCATGTTCTTATTCTCTCTGATAGCTTTATGCTTTGTCTCTTTTTTTAATACCAACATTCTTTCGCCTTTTATTAATATTCATTTATACAAACTAAAGTTTTGATTTCTCCATGTAAAAACATTCCTGTAGTGAGGTGACCTTTCAGGTGGCTTCATCAGCCTGGTCTGACATGTTGTTTGCACCTTGTAGTTTGTTGGTCTTTACTGCAGTCCAGTGACCAGTACTGGACATGTGGTATGTGCGGGGCTGTCCCTGGGGAAACAGACTGACCATAGGGTAGGGATGTTCCAGCAGAGTAGTCAGTGTACTCCTCACATGTTCCTCAAAGCCCTCAGGCTCTTGTTCTGGAGATGTGGACAAGTGCTGCAAAGACATCGGAATGTTGACATAACCAGTACACTGGGGAACTGAAGAATATTTATATCCACCAGAAAAGCAAAGCACCAGAGTTACCAAGCACTTTACCTAAAACCCTTGTTAGGAGTATAGAGTACGAAATCTAAAATTCGCCAGGAATCTAAAATTCGCCACCTCTAAAACCTTAGTTAATTTTATGAAGAAAATTATGTTTTTGTCTAAAAATTGGTATTTTTCAGTTCAAAAAGCCTTAATTTACTATACCTTCAACAAATCTCACCACAATTCATTTATTTTATTAGTATTTTCACATGTGGCGAATTTTAGATTTCTTACTCTACAATTTTTAGGACAATAATGAGTGAGAATCAGCCAATTTTAAGCTTTATCACCCCTTTGACCTTGAAGAAGGGGCTCAATGTCAAAATCAACCACATCAAATGATTTTTTTGCCAAAGATTACCCAAAAGCAAGTTTGACATCTTGAAACTTTCAGACCAGGGGTCAGACATAGGCACTATAAAGTTTGGAGATGGTCACGTATATTAGGTTCTTTAGCAATCCCTCGATGACCTTTGATGACCTTTTGATGAGGCCAAATATCTGCCTGCTTGTACAGGACATACATACATATACATCTGTCATGTATCAGCCATGAGATTCAATCTTCTACATATGAGAACCAGCTAGCCACAAAGGTAGATAAATTTCAAGAAAATGCCTGGTCAGCCATCTTGTTTTTCAAAATTTGGCTACATTCACATACGCTTGCCCACCAGTAAAGATACCCTGAAGATAGATGAGAGTGTTGACGATAAAAATCTCTTCATGTATGGTGGCAAACTGAATGCAATCCATTGAACAAAAATCAATACAATGCAGCAAAGTGAATTAAAACACTAAAACCTGGAATTTTACATAAAACTGGCCAATGCTACAAATTTTATTTTGTGTTTTTTCACAACACACATATGATTCTTCAACTGAATGACTGTTATCAATTTGCCAACCAGTTCTGTTTCATACATGTTCTTGAAAGAATACCAATTTTAAATTGGAATACTTCTTGTGGCTTTGTCCCACTTCCATTTAACTACAGTTACTTTCTTGGCTTCAGGTGCCTGTCTAGAATCCCAGTGCCAAGTCTCAGACATTGAGAATAAAGCAGAAGAAATATTGTGTCTAGGCATTCTTGCTGACACTATACATGTATAATATCAGTGTACTCTTTTATGTTTTGATGCATCATATCTGAATGGAGGCATTGTGGAAATACACCAGCATTTTTTAAAGATAAACTGAATTTTAATGGCCAGACATTTATTGCTCTTCTAAATTCCAAGTTTTTTATCATCCAAAGTAAAGACGCTCTGCATTGAAGATCAGATTAGAGATGTTCTAAAATCCTAAAACATAAAAACATAAAATCCTAACTTTAACCTGTGAACAAAATGTCAGTCAAGCTACCGTAAATTTCCAAAATAACGCCCAGGTTCAAATAAACGCCTGGTTCAAATTAACGCCTGGGTACCAAGCACACTGTTTACAATTTATGACACTGTTTTTATACTTCAAAAGAACGCCTGGTTCAATTTAACGCCTGATCTGATAACCACTTGAAAATAATTAACGCCCGGGCCATATTTTGGAAAAATACGGTAAATAGATTTGTACCTGTCTAAGGAAAGCATCGGGTTTGTTCAAGTAATATTGAAGGTAGGGCATCGGTTCCCAAGTGTAGGGACCAACCACCAACTGTTTCTTATCACATGCATACACATTGTGGACCTGTCAAAATCACAAGAACAAACACTCAGAGAGAACATTAAAAATCTAGTAGCACAGATTCTCTGAGAATTCCATCACTGTAAAAACATGACTGCATATGTTTTTCATGGAATTTATGACGAAACACCTACAATACAAGAAATATACAAATCTGACATGATTGTGAAACTTGCAACTACTTGAAATGCAAAAAAAACCAACTGTGCTTTGATTCAGAATCGATGTCATTTTCAACCTGGTGTTGAAGGAAATCTGGATAGTATATCGGAAATTTTCAACCGGAGAAATTACCCACATAGTATTTTTTTTTTAAATTTTGTCAAGAGAAATAACAAAATTCATTATACAAATTCAGAAAAAAATTCAATTATTTTAAAACTTACAAAAAGATGACATTTTTATACCCTACAGTTACTAAACCTGCTCAAAATTTCTGTTATACCTACAGTTTTAGAGAATTTTTTAGTATTTTCATATATGATATTTTCATAGCCTATGGGTAAAAAATTTGCTTAAAGTTGCTCTATTTCTTAGGGTTGCGAAGATAAACAAAATATAATCATAACACTAACTGTGGAAAAGTGGTAATACCTTATTCGACTACTACTGTATTATACCTTACCACAACTAGCATTTTGCTGATACGGAGTAAAGTAGCTAAAAAAATTTTTTTAATGTGAGCTATAGCAAGGCTCGCACTTCTAGAGATCACTTTTTTGGTGTGTTTTTTTATCGCCACACTTTTGTGAATTGTGGCAAAGGATGATGACTATATGTCTCACCACTTAAATTAAGCAGCAATGGGATAGGTTAGTACTTGGATGGGTTACCATCTGAGTTATGAGATGTATCTCACTCAGAATTTTTGTCACCACTCCTTTATAAATACTAGTGCACTACTCATGTCTCTGATGGCTTGCAGCTTGCGCATGTAGATCTAAAGACTTTTTGGCCTTGTTTATTTATGATGTAGTCAACAGTGAGACAAGAGGTGAGCCCAGTGCAGACTTTGCAAAAGTTCTGTGCCTGATTGGAGCAGGGCATTGCTCCAGAATCAAGGATATTGATCCAATCATGCCCAAATTTGAATCAATTCTTCCTAGTAACAGTTCTGATGCTTCCTTAAAATTTGACTACCATCTGTGCAGCTGTTTTGGAGTTATGCTGTAAACAATCAATCAATCAATCAAACAAGTAAACAGATTACATAATTATACTTGGCAAAAATTTTGGCAAAGTATAAATGTAAAAGATGCTGTTACTCACTTATGTACTAAGTAAGTGATCTGAAATTTCAATATGTAATAGGAGGCTATGAAAATGCAGGTAAACTCCATACTACTGACATCCAGTAGCTGAGAAGAAAGAAGCAATAGTATTTGCATTATTAATAATTTTATTTTAAAGTAGCTACAAGACTATGAAAAGAGCAAAAAATTGAAGGGTACAGAAATTCATCAAGGCAAATGATTGAGGAAAATGCAGATCAAGTTATTTTATCGATATCTGTGTGACAACACACTAAGCGACGGATTGATAGATGCACTAACACACTTACACACAGGATGTATTTTTATAATCATCCACATTGGCTGTAGCCTGATGAGAGATAAACAAGAGGAGAGTGCCCGTGAACGGGCACTGTGTCAGCTGACTGAATGTTTTTGATTTGTGATGGTGATAATGAGAGGAAAGCATAATTATCAGGGAAAGGGCTGTACAGAAATACAGCAAATGGTAACTGAACAGCATGTTCGAAAGATATTCCGAAGCTGACAGAAGAAAAGGACAAAAAAGTTGTGCCCTGCAAATGGTATTATGAAATAAAGTAACAAGGTAATTGTTTAAGTGTAAAAAGTAGGTTAAAAATATTTAAAGAAATACTATAAATGCAATATCCTCGTTCGACCATGAAGAAGGGATCCAAAGGTCAAATCTGACCATACCAAAAGATTCCCAGCCAAAGAATTTAGGATGGTTTACCATCCCAAACCTCTCGGACCAATAATAAGTGAGTCATAGGCACTTTTTAAGTTTGGCTATCCTTGTTTGACCTTGACGGAGGGGTCTAAGGTCAAATCCGACCACACAAAAAAATTCCCAGCCCATGATTTCCTGTAGCTTGTTTACCATCCCAAACCTGTAGGACCAATAATAAGCGAGTTATAAGCAATTGTAAGTTTGGCTATCCTCAATTGACCTTGAAGGAGGGGTCCCAGGTCAAATCTGAACACACCAAAAGAATCCCAGCCCATGATTTCCTATATGTTGGTTTACCATCCCAAACCTCCAAGACCAATAATACGCGAGTTATAAGCACTTTAAGTTTGGCTATCTTCGTTTGACCTGGAAGGAGGGGTCTAAGGTGAAATCCGACCACACCAAAAGATTCCCAGCCCATGATTTTCTATAGGTTGGTTTTCCATTCCAAACCTCTAGGACCAATAATAAGTGAGTTATAAGCACTTTTAAGTTTGGCTATCCTCATTTGACCTTGAAGGAGGGGTCCAAGGTGAAATCCGACCACACCAAAAAATTCCCAGCTCATGATTTTCTATAGGTTGGTTTTCATTCCAAACCTCTAGGACCAATAATAAGCGAGTTATAAGCACTTTTATGTTTGGCTATCCTCATTTGACCTTGAAGGAGGGTTCCAAGGTCGAATCGGACCATATTAACAGATTCCCAGCCCATGATTTCCTACAGGTTGGATACAATGATTTACTCAACAGTGAGAACCTGAAAGAAGCTATTGCTCAGCTATGCCATGACATAGAGGTCTGCAATTTCACTATGTTATAGCTGACCAAAACGTCTGTGAATAACATATTTAACAAAATACTCTAAATGTAATAGTTTTCAAGTTACAACTGATTTACTCAAGAGTGAGAACCTCAAAGTAACTATTACTCAGCTATGCAAAGGTCAAAGGTCAAAGTTGGGGTTTTACGTCCCTTTCAACAGCCAGGGTCATATTGGGACAGGTCCTCAGAATTGCCACTTGTGGGACTCGAACCCACAGAGGTGACAGCCTATGATTAGATGCCAAACTTGCTAACCACTAGGCCACTGAGGACAATGAGCTACATGTCTGAATTTTTGCTCTGTTATAGCTGACCTAAAAGTAGGTGAACAACATATTTAAGCAAAATACTGTAAATGCAATAGTTTTCAAGTTACAACTGATTTACTCAATAGTGAGAACCTGAAAATAGCTATTGCTCCGCTATGCCATGAGCTATAGGTCTGTAATTTCACTATGTTATAGCTAACCCAAAAGTAGGTGAACAATATATTTTAACAAAATACTCCAAATGCAATATTTTTCAAGTTATAGCCGATTTACTCAACAGTCAGTGCCTGAGAATAGCTATTGCTCAGTTGTGCCATGAGCTACAGGTCTGTAATTTCACTATGTTATAGCTGACCCAAAAGTAGCTGAATAACATATTTGCACAAATTTCTGTAAAGGCAATAGTTTTCCAATTACAACTGATTTACTCAACCGTGAGAACTTCAAAGTAGCTATTACTCAGCTATGCAATGAGCCACAGGTCTGGAACTTCACTATGTTATAGCTGACCCCAAAATAGGTGAATAACATATTGCAACAAAATACTCTAAATGCAATAGTTTCCAAGTTATAAGTGATTTACTCAACAGTGATAACCTAAAAGTAGCTATTACTCAGCTATGCCATGAGCTACAGGTCTGAAATTTTACTATGTTATAGCTGACCCAAAAGTAGCTGAATAACATTTTTATACTAAATTCTCTAAATGCAATAGTTTTCAAATTATAAGTGATTTACTCAACATTGAGAACTTCAAAGTAGCTATTACTCAGCTATGCAATGAGTCACAGGTCTGGAACTTCACCATGTTATGGCTGACCCCAAAATAGGTGAATAACATATTGAAACAAAATACTCTAAATGCAATAATTTCCAAGTTATAAGCGATTTACTCAACAGTGATAACCTCAAAGTAGCTATTACTCAGCTATGCCATGAGCTACAGGTCTGAAATTTTACTATGTTATAGCTGACCCAAAAGTAGCTGAATAACATATTTATACTAAATTCTCTAAATGCAATAGTTTTGCAATTACAACTGATTTACTCAATAGTGAGAACCTCAAAGTAGTTATTACTCAGCTATGCAATGAGCTACAGGTCTGAAATTTCACTATGTTATAGCTGACCCAAAAGTAGGTGAACAACATATTTAAGCAAAATACTGTAAATGCAATAGTTTTGAAGTTACAACTGATTTACTCAATAGTGATGACCTAAAAGTAGCTATTACTCAGCTATGCCATGAGCTACAGGTCTGAAATTTTACTATGTTATAGCTGACCCAAAAGTAGCTGAATAACATATTTATACGAAATTCTCTAAATGCAATAGTTTTCCAATTACAACTGATTTACTCAACAGTGAGAACTTTAAAGTAGCTATTACTCAGCTATGCCATGACCTACAGATCTGAAATTTCACTATGTTATAGCTGGCCCAAAAGTAGCTGAATAACATATTTATACGAAATTCTCTAAATGCAATAGGTTTTAAGTTACAAGTGATTTACTCAATAGTGAGAACTTCAAAGTAGCTATTACTCAGCTATGCAATGAGCCACAGATCTGAAACTTCACTATGTTATAGCTGATCCCAAAATAGGTGAATAACATATTGAAACAAAATACTGTAAATGCAATAGTTTCCAAGTTATAAGCGATTTACTCAACAGTGATAACCTAAAAGTAGCTATTACTCAGCTATGCCATGAGCTACAGGTCTGAAATTTTACTATGTTATAGCTGACCCAAAAGTAGCTGAATAACATATTTATACGAAATTCTCTAAATGCAATAGTTTTGAAGTTATAAGCGATTTACTCAACAGTGATAACCTAAAAGTAGCTATTACTCAGCTATGCCATGAGCTACAGGTCTGAAATTTTACTATGTTATAGCTGACCCAAAAGTAGCTGAATAACATATTTATACGAAATTCTCTAAATGCAATAGTTTTTAAGTTACAAGTGATTTTACTCATGATGGAAGTTACTGAAAAGCCCAAAAGTAGCTATTACTCACTTAGCTATTGAGACAGGCACCCAACTTACTCACCATATTGTAGCTATGAAAAAAGTAGCTGAATAACATATTTTAACAAAATGCTCTAAATGCAACACTTTTCAAGTTATAAATGATTTTGTGCATGATTTCATGAATTTTAATGCATTAAAAATTATTAAAAAAATTTATTAAAAAAAAAGTAAGACAGATCCAGGTCTCATACTCACACAAGAGAATCTACCTGTGGCCTAGTACATATATGCAAGATATGAGAGAAATCCCTGCAATAGTCACTGAGAAAATTGTGATTAAGTGTTGAAATTTTCACACTTTTGGTGGGGGTACCCCCCTTGTAATGTCTCTAGCAAACAGACGAACAGACAGATTTGCATGCCTTGAACAATTTTTCATCCTCGATAGATAAGGTATCTTTTAAAAAAAACAGCACGTCTCTAGGCCTTGTAGTTTTGGAGGAGAAGTTGTTCACGCGGACGCGGACACGTACGCGGATGCGTACGCCCACGCCGCAGAGTGACGACATAATGTCAGCTGACTGACAAGTCAGCTGACATAAAAAACATAACCCAGTCCAAATGTCCCACTATTTGGGTCAGATACCTTGTGTGGCACTTATCAAAATACAGAATACCTTTTTATAGCCCGCAAATGCCAGGGCTCCTCTGATAAGACCATCAGGGCCTTTGTCAGGAAACCTGGCTGGAAATATCTTCCCTGTTTTCACCTCCACACCTAAAAAGTAACGAATCAATGCAATAATTATGGGCTTGCTGAGGTTATTATTACTGGGATGGGAGCTGCTGTACAAGTTTTCTTAAAAATTCAAGATATAAGCTGTTGTGGCAGAAGCATTGTAAGACTGACCACTCAGGTTACTAAGGATACAGCAAGTCAACAAAACATAATATAAAAGCATGCCAAAACTTGTTAGTCTGGTTTTGTAATAATTACTATCTATTAGAGCAGTGAAAAGTATTTTGGGTTCAATGTTTTGTATCTCGCAAACGTACAATCCAGCTTGATCACTTAACTAGCACTTCTAAAAGTAGTAAAAATATAGAAACCTAAATAAAATCTTGTAACTTTGTTAATAATACAGTAAGAAGATACCTATTTTGGATAAATATAAACATATTCTCAATGTTTTATAGTTGGGTGAAAAAACAGCATATCTGTTATGTACATTAATAATCTCTAAATGTTTTTTTTTTGCAGTCTGAATTTTCAAATGTTTCAACTGTACTTTGTGTTCAGGCCAATTATCAAGTGATCTAATGAACTTCTACAAACATTGTTGCAGTACTACTATTAATGTATGTTAAGTTTCATGTTATGGTTAAACAATTTGCAAAAATACTTACATAGACCAAGTATGGAAGGAAAATGAACCCCATTCCTAATGACATCATTCAGATCTAAAAACGAAAAGCTGTGAACTATAAATATGCTAATAAGCAAAATCAGTGTCAGACATTTTCCTCATGTCTCCAACAAACTTAAATAGTGATGAAAACACCCAAGTCATTAGTAGGTGAAATTAACATCGGGATTACCTAAATCTTTGCAGTTGTCAATGTCCACCAATCATCTTTGTCAAATTAATCAATTTTACAAGTTAGCTATAATGACCTATTCAGAAATCACTATATCGTTTGGATTGTGGATTTATATGCTATTTGGACATTCATTGTATCTCAGAATCTGTAACAATGGAGATGAATCACCGGAAAGGAAGTTTACGAGTAATATAATAAGGCTCAAACGATTAACTGAATTTGGTCACTTAGTAGCTCCTTACATTTGCTGTTGAGAAAATGGTTAAATGTCCCAAAAATACTGTTCCCAATGGATAATATGTTTGAAGAAATACCAAAAATGACAGATGCTTCATGAATTTAAACAATGTAAATGATATGATAGATCTCTTATTTAATAATTTGAAGATAGTAGACACATAAAATGGGAAATTTAAGAATAAATTAAATTTTTATAAGTTAATATCTTACCTAGGGGACCAATGCATTTGTCCGGCGCTCTGCCGGTCTTGCCAAACGTTAGAAACCCCCCCCCCCCTTGTTTGTACAAACTCGGGCCGAGTGTACAGAGACAAAGGAAAGGAGATAGAGCTCTAACCCACCAAAGAGGAAAAAAAAGAACAGAACCTCTTTTTTTTTTTTTTTTTTTAAAGTATTCCATTGATATATGTACATTTAAGGGTATTCCATTTACATATGTACATTTAAAGCCCACATAACACTACTGATGAACCTGTTGTGCGGCTACCACTGGACCCAAATGGTACAGCTCACTGTCCGCCCAGGCTACATCCTTCAAGTAAAACTGCGTGAAGGTATTATGGGCCTTCCAATGACAAGCCGAGAGGATTTGGTCCATAGAAACCCCACCTCGAAAGGCTGTCGAAGCAGCAAAAGCCCTAACATCATGGGCTCTAACCTGATGAAGATTTTGAGTCTCCTCATCTGCTAGTTGATAACATAGCAAGACAGTTTGTTTAATCCAGGAAGAGACGGTTGCTGGTACAATGTCTTTCTGAAAACTCTTCCTAAAGGAGACAAACACCAGATCTTTACCATCCCGTAAGTCTTTGGTATGATCCAAGTAATACCTTAAGGCCCGGACCGGACAAAGGGATCTGTCCTGCTGCAGAGATTTGTCTAGAGTAGGAGCTAAGGCCGGGATAACCACCAGAGCTACTGAAGACGGACCCTCCCTGGCCAGTTGATTCTTAGATAAGAAACTGGGGAAATGATACAAAGACACTTTGGTCCAATTGTCTTGATGTCGGATGTTCCTATACATCCAAGCATGGATCTCACTCCGTCTTTTGCCTGAACCCAAGGCCAAGAGGAAAACTATTTTAAAAGTCAAATGTTTCAAAGAGGCCTTTCTTAGAGGCTCGAAAGGAGCTTTACCAAGCTGATGAAGGACCAAGGAAAGATTCCAAGCAGGAACACCCCGTCGTCCTTTGGGTTTGTCCCGATGAAAACTATCTAGAAGGCGAGTTATATTCTCGTCTTTGCTGATATGCCATTTGTCATTGCCCACCATATCAGCACTGGCAGTCCTATAACTGTCAATGCTACCAGGCTATAACTTCCTAACTTGAAACAGATGTAAAAGGAATTCAGCCACCTGAGTCACAGAGGGCGACTTGAAGTCCACCTGATTCGACTTGCACCATTTAACAAAAATGGCCCACTTTGACTTGTAGATGGCTCTGGTTGAAGATCTTTGAGGCGCCTCAATTCTTGCTGCCACTTCCCTGGTCGTGGATTTTGGATGCTCTAGGAGCCATGCATGTAGATTCAAATTTGTCAGGTCACGGTGGCAAGTCCCGTTGAAGGGTTGAGTCACCAGATCCTCCTGGACCGGAAGGGTCAACGGTATCTGACTGGACAAGCTGACCAGGTCCCAAAACCATGATATGTTTGGCCAACCTGGAGCAATGAGGATCATCCTGCGACAACCCTGATCTCTCACCTTGGACAGAACCTTTCCCAGGAGAGAGAACGGGGGAAAGGCATACACGTTCAGAGTCTCCCAATGAAGATTCAGAGTGTCTACCGCCCACGCTGCCTGGTCCGGAACCGGAGACACAAACCGGCTCAACTTGGTGTTGAATCTGGTTGCAAAGAGATCCATCTTAGGAGTGCCCCACTTTGCACACAGGAGCTTGAACACTCTTAGGGATAGAGACCACTCAGTCTGGATCACTTGACAATGTCTGGACAACTTGTCCGCTATCACATTCAAGTGACCTGGAATGTGTCGGGCCCTTAACACAATTTTCCTGAGATGACACCAGGAGAGAATCCTCCACAGGGGGGCACAGAGAGAACCTGATTTCATACCTCCTTCCTTGTTGATATAAGACACCACAGTTGTGTTGTCCGTGGCTACCAACACAATGCGATTCTTGCAGAGTTGTTTGAAGCTCTTGAGGGCCAGAAAAACAGCCTTTAGCTCCAGAACATTTATGTGAAGGAGGCTCTCTTGGACAGACCACACGCCTCTGGCGGTGAAATCGGCTAAATGAGCGCCCCAACCAGCGTTTGAGGCATCAGTAAACAATTGCAGAGCATGGCATAGAGGGTGAAGAGGCTGACCTCGAAGAACGTTGTCCTCGTTCAACCACCAATCCAGGTGAGGATGAAGGGTTTTGGATACTGGAATGACTTTTTCCAGAACCTCCGGCACATACCAATGTCTCTTCAGGTACCACTGAATTGGTCTCATGTGGAGGCGACCTAACCAAACCTGCTTCTCTGTGGCCGTTAACAGGCCTATCAGGGACATCAATTGTCTGACAGTGCAAAAGTCCCTGTTCTTGATAAGGAGGAGTTTTGTCTGCAAAGCTTGCCAACGCTCCGGTGTCGGTAACACTCGACCGGTCAATAGGTCGAACCGGTAGCCTACGAAATTGAAAATTTGTTGAGGGACCAGTTCTGACTTCTTCAGATTTACTACCCACCCTAGTTCGCGGCAAAGGGCCAAGAGGGTCTGGGTATGTCGTTGGCAGATCTCTGGACACGGGGCTCTGAGCAACCAGTCGTCTAGGTACTGGTGGACTTGACTACATTTTGACAACTTAAACTGTCTTGAACTAAATGTTGTACAGTTTGGTTTGACTTTCTCTCCACTAACACTTGACAAGGTATTGGAGGGCTTATGCAATAATTGTCATTTGTAAGACTTGTATCCCTTTGAACGAGAGAAACGAGGGTTGACACCTCTACCCCGTCCACGTCCTCTGCCTCTAGACCTACTAAACTGACACCAGGGCTGTTGCTCCTGTTCCGTACCAGCAGACCTGTTGTCTTTCCTGTCATAAGGGCGATATCTGTTGGCTGTTCTCCAACCGGACTGCTGTGATGCACCCGGACCGGGTCTCAGAGCAGTACCAGCAGCCTCATGCTTAATGATGTCCTGCTCAGCAGTAGCAATGACCGCGTCAGGAAAGAGGCCATAGCCAAACATAGGAGCGTTCCTGAGGTGTAGCCATGTGTCCTGTTTGATGCCTGGTTTTATATGTTCAAGATAAGCATCACGGCGAATCAAAATGAGGTTTGA
This sequence comes from Sabellastarte sp. h YS-2021, assembly GCA_964017235.1. Taxonomy (NCBI): domain Eukaryota; kingdom Metazoa; phylum Annelida; class Polychaeta; order Sabellida; family Sabellidae; genus Sabellastarte; species Sabellastarte sp. h YS-2021. The sequence continues at coordinate 90,427,796 of OZ024931.1, forward strand.
CAGCTGCACAAATAAACTGTCCGCTAAATGTTGCAAAGCTGTCCCCATAGCAACAGAGACATTTTGATGAAACGCCATCAAGTCCTTCAAATCGTTCAAGGCACCGGTAACTTCCTTAGGGGCTTTGCCCTTATTGATGCGTGAGTACAACATGTCTACATTTCCAGACATTTTCTCTTGCAATTCACTAGTGCACCTGTTGAAGCCAGCTGCGCTGTTGATGATGTAAGAGTTTTCTCTCGCACACTTTTCCCACCTTCTAAGATATTCCTGTGATATTGGTCTAGAAGGTGGTCCAGCAGCAGGGTAGGCCGAAGCCTTGGTAATTCTTGGGAACTGGAAGTTTAACTTTGCTTCGGTGTTATGCCAACTGAAAAGTTTCTTCCCGGGCCGGTGTGGACCATCCTGTTTGATGGTATACATTTGATACCACCTAGCCTGTGACTTCGGTACTTTAATAAATTGATCTCTTTTCAATCCTGCTGAGTCTGGTGCTCTGGAAGGATACCCTTCAGCAACTACCGTGTTAAGTCTCTCCAATTTCTGGCAAAGCCAGTCATCTGGTGGCATGTCTACAGAAATACGAGCTGGTCTTTTGGGGTTCTTACCCTTCCAAGGGTTATTGGACTTATCTGGCTCATTTAGGTCGCTTTCGAAATCAGGTATGTGCGTCCAGCCCATGAAAGAACGGATGGATCTCACAGTTTCCCTATAGTTCATTTCTTCAGTTTGATCAGGACGCTCCAAAGTATCTGAAGATATTTCACCTTCATCATAGTCAGATTGATCAGTTGAGACATCCGAACCGGGAAGAGGTTCATCAAAGTCTATCTCATCCGGTTCCGGTGAAAGGTTGAATGCACCGGTAAAAGACTCTGCCATAAGTGAAGATGAGGGCTTAGACAACGCACTATCAGTAGGACTGGCTTGAAGATCCTCCGGTGGGATGGAAACTGAGGAAGCCGGTGGAATGGTTTTCTTGCGGGCCGGGACCTGCCCCACACCCTCCGGACCGGAGGTGCTCAAAGCAGGGACCGGTTGATCAACATGAACCAGTTTATCAGATCTGACCAGTTTCTTCTGTTTTTTGTCTTTCTTAGGTTTCTTTCTTGGATTTCTTAGGTTTAACGTCCCCAGATTTAGTAACAGCATCCTGCACTGCCGGGGTCTCCACCGGACCGGTGGGCCGGGCAGCCGGAGCGATGAAGGGGGAATCAGAAACTACAACTTTGGCACTCACAGGATTCACCGCAGTTTTGGGGGTGGAAAAGACATTCCCTCTGCTTAACAAAGCCTCAAAACGAGCAAATTGTTCAGCCCATTGATCATTCATTAAAGAGAATTGTTCTGCAGTAACAAAGTTAGATGTAGAAGGCTGAGAAGGTCCTGGAGGTGGAGCAGAGAAGGTTGGTTCAGCAGTGTCAGATGAATCAATCGGAGCAATAACCTCCACTTCTTTTGGAGAAACTAAAACACCTGCCTTTCGCTCCTTTCTGATCCTATAAGATGGGGTAGAAACCTCTGTTCATCCGAAAATGAATCACACACACTACACTGCTTGTCTTTCACACAAGGATCATCCCCAATGCCTTTATCGCGACAGCGCGCGCATTTCTTATGCAGATCAAAGGTGGCCATAACATGGCCACATGACCCCCGCCTTTGTCCCTTCTTTTCTCCTGGTGAATCCATGATATTAGAAGAGTAACACTACTGACACACTTTGACAAAATATCCAGTATAACACTAGTAAAAATTAAAAATGTTTCTCTTAAACTTCAAGCGTTTACAATATGGACGCGCCAAACAAAAAGAGGAAGAGCGCATGCACACGCATGCGCAGTATACCGGCAGGTGGGCTGTACAGCCCCCTGGCGAGTGAACAGGACACTACCGGTCCCGGCCAGAGCCCAGCTCAGGACGTTTTTTTCTAATGTTTGGCGAGACTGGCAGAGCGCCGGACAAATGCATTGGTCCACTAGGTAAGATGTATTAACGCAATAAAATGTTACAAATTCATACTTTATACATATTAAAACTTCTATTATAAAGAAGTCAAGTGATTGCATTTAAGTACAGTAAAATCCCATATGAGGGGATATACATAAAGAAAACACTTAACCAGTCCAACAATACTAGCACTGGCTAATGCTTTGGTAACCTTCTATTTGACTACTACAGTTTATTGTTTCAGCCATATAAAATAGAAAGAATGTTACCTGTAATACATGCTGTCAGCAGATGTATCTCTTTATCACAGTTTATTAAAGCTTCTGAAAATTAAAAAAACATACCAAAATATATTAACTAAATAAAATAAGCACTGTGGTTTGATACACAATTACATATTTTACTTTTGCCATTATTTAGTCACAAAAACACAAGAAGTGATCATAACCATATTTCCCACCAAAGAAATGCACAACATTTCTTAAAACATCATCAGGTGTCCCCTTACCTAAGATCTCCATTGACAGTTTGACAGATTCTTGTCTTGGATCAATAAATCCACCAACTATGTGACACTCTAACCTGTAACACATACCTCAGTATCAATACAACAGCTAAAGTGGTTTTCTCGTATAGGCATTTTAAACTTATGATCAAAAACAAAAATTAGAATCTACAGAATCTATATTTTACATTTTAAGCAGAGATTACATTCACTTTAAAATGTATTTTAAAAGATCTGGTAACTATAGCTATCAAACAGTTACTCCTCATGTTTACTATCTAGCTTTTGGCTAAGACTTATATGTTGTATACATGTATTAAGTTTCTTTCTAGAAATGCGACAGATTTTTGGTGCTAATAGAACAGCAAGAAAATTACATTTAAATTTGAGGTAGTAGACTACAATAGCTTCTTACACATAGTTCAAAACAGCAGTTAACTTGTGGAGAAAACCAGTTAGGAGTATCTTTTTGAAAATTTCTTCATCAACAAAATTGTACAGTCCCATAATTTTCATTTTTCTCATTCTAGGAATCTCACTCAAGAAGAGAGACCATTTTGCGGAAAGATAGCAAAGTCTAAGCTTATGGTAAATATAACAGCTGAGATATAGAAACCTTCCTTCTGGGGCTCCAACAGAGAGCTTTAGGATATCTGTTACCATAGAAACAACAACAGAACTAGTCTCCACTCCATCACAGTGAGCCAGGGCGACTACACCACTACCTAGCAAAACAAAGACAAGAATCATGTACAACAGAGAAAGCATGAAAAAGTTTCACAAATAACTGCGATTAACCAGGCAATTGTAAGTATTATTAAACAAAAAAGATCTTCCGACACTTTTTTATTTTCATATTTTATTATGAATCAAAGTTAGTTGCACACGGAAGGCATTTAAAAAAAATCTTTATCACTAGTTTCATGGGGCTAAGAAACTTAACAAGAAGAGAGATGAGCCACGCCTGAAACTCCTGTGGTATGTTGCACTGTCTGTGTCCCTGATGGTTTCAAAACAGCTTTGGTTACTCCTCTTATCAAAAAGGGCTAATCTTCCAGCAGACGACCTGAAGAACTATCGCCCTGTATCTAGCCTTAGTTTCATATCAAAACTGGTTGAACGCATGCTTGCTAAGTAACTGTTAAAACATATCCATCTCCATTACAACCCATACCAGTGTGCATATAAATCAAGTCATTCACCTGAGACTGCTCTTCTGTCGATAAAAAATGAAGTTTACTTATTATTGTCAAGAGGTGAACCCACTACCTTGGTATTGCTTGACCTGTCTGCCACCTTTGACATCATTGATCATTCCACTCTTCTCAGTTGCCTTCAGATTTTGTGGTGGATCTGTTCTAATATGCTTCAATGCCTACTTAACTGATCGTTATCAGTTAATAAAGATTGGATCTACCCTTGTCTGATGTTTGTAAACTCTTATTTGGCATCCCCCAAGGTTCTGTCCTGGGCCCTCCATTATTCTCATTGTACACTACTCCCCTCAGTTTGGTTATTGGTAAACATAAAGGAATAAACTTTTGTTTTAATGCAGATGAGAGCCAAGTTTATGAGTATTTATCCCAGAAGAAAGCATCTGCTGCCTTTGAACAGTTGAACAGGTGCCTAGATGATGTTATAGAGTGGATGTCAACTAGTAAACTCAAGAATTTGTGGGTATGGTTTGATTCTGATTTTTGCTTGTCCAGGCATGTTCACAATGTCTGCAAAAGTTGATTTGTGCAACTCTGTGTTTCAGACATGTCAGGTGGTTTCTTACTCATAATGCTTCTGTACTTGTGGCTAATGCTCTTGTTAGTAGTCGGTTGGATTACTGCAACTCACTTTTCAGGAGTCTCTCAAGTTCAATCTATGTAAATTACAGTGCATCCAAAATAGTGCAGCCAGAATTGTACCAAACACCAGTAGATATACAAGTATAACTCCTGTGCTAAAGAAATTGCATTTGCTTCCTGTTGAACAGTGCACAATTTTTAAAACAGTCCCACTTGTTTACAAGTTTCTTCACACTGCTTTTCCCAAGTATTTTACTCTATATCTTTCTTCCTATAGCAGTTCTTATAGTACAAGGTACAGTCGGAGTGGTGTTAACTTCCTTGTTATTCCACATATCTACCCTTCTATTCATAACTCTGCCAAACAGTTTGGTTACAGTTTTGCTTTTAATGCCCAACAGTTTGGAATGCTCTTCCTGCTGAGATTCATGTGTCTCCCTCCCTAGCATCTTCCAGGAAGCAGCTTAAAACATACCTCTACACCAAGGCATACCCACCTTAGTATTGATCATCTCCTGGCATTCTCTGTGGTGCTTGACCCCCTTTTCTGTTCCTGGATACTGAAATTGCTTGACTGTTTTTGGTTCTGTTGCACCTTAGAGTCCTCTGTGAAAAGGAGAGATTAAGCGCTACAAAAGCCCAATTAGAATTACAATTACTTTGTATTCAGCCTCTCCACAAAGTTAAACTGTTTTGGATAATAACCTAGTTTTAAATGGGAGCAAAGACAATGAGAGTTCAATATCTGTTAAAAGGAAAGACAATAGACATTTTAACCAGTGCATAAACTGATAAAACTAATTGATTATGAGAGAAATTACAATTGAATATGTTCCAAAGGCAATAGAATTTCAATGACTGAGAAACTCATACACAATGGAATTGCTAATTTGAATGAAACAAGCAATCAGTGCCCATGAACGGGGCTCTGTGTCAGCTGACTGTGTGTTTTGAGATTCAGAGTGGAAGTGAATGAAGAAAAGGACACAAAAGTTGTGCCCTGAAAATGGTATTCAGAAGTAAAGTACAAAGTTAACTCTAAAGATGTAAAAAGTTGGTGCAAAATCAATTTAAAGAAAATACTGTACATGCAATAGATTTCAAGTTACAACTAATTTCCTCAACAGTAAGAATCTTAAAGTACTTTTGCTCAGCTTTGCAATGGGCTACAGGTCCAATTTTACTATGTTATAGCTGACCCAAAAGAAGGTGAATAACTTATTTTAAGAAAAATCTCTAAATGCAATAACTTTCAAGTTACAATTGATTTAGTCAACAGTGAAAACCTGAAAGTAGCTATTGCTCAGCTATACAATGAGCTACAGGCCTGCAATTTCACTATGTTATAGGTGACCCATAAGTAAGTGAATAACATATTTATGCAAAATTCTCTAAATGCAATAGTTTTCAAGTTACAACTCATTTACTAAACAGTGAGAACGTGAAAGTAGCGATTGCTCAACTATGCCATGAGCTACAGGTCTACAATTTCACTATGATATAGCAGACCCATAAGTAGGTGGATAACATATTTAAACAAAATTCTCTACATGCAATAGTTTTCAAGTTACAACTGATTTACTCAACAGTGAGAACCTGAAAGTAGCTATTGCTCTGCTATACATTGAGCTACAGGCCTGCAAATTTCACTATGTTATAGGCGACCCATTGTGGGTGAATAACATATTTAAACAAAATTCTCTAAATGCAATACTTTTCGAGTTACAACTGATTTACTCAACAGCAAGAACCTGAAAGTAGCTATTGCTCAACTGTACCATGAGCTACAGGTTTATTTATTTATTTATTTGGGGTTTTATGTCGCTTTCAACACTGTACAGGTCATATCACGACCTAGTTGGAAGTTGGAAGGGCAGAGGAAACCAGTACATACAGTTCGTCAGGGTTCTGTACTGTAAACTGCCGACCAACGGCAAGCAACTACCAGCTTTCCCACTTGAGGCCGTGCCATGAACCGAGCTACAGGTTTACAATGTCACTATGTTATAGCTGACCCATAAGTAGGTGCATACATATATAAAAAAGTCTGTAAAAGCAAAAGTTTTCAAGTTACAACTGATTTACTCAACAGTGAGAACCTGAAAGTAGCTATTTCTCAATTATGCAATGAGCTATAGGTCTACAAATTTACTATGTTATAGCTGATTCAAAAGTACATGAACAGCGTATGTAAACAAAATTCTCTAAATGCAACAGTTTTCAAGATACAACAGATTTACTCAATAGTGAAAAACTCAAAGTAGCTATAGCTGAGTTATGCCATGAGCTATAGGTCTGCAATTTTACTATGTTATAGCTGACCCAAAACTAGGTGAACAACATATTTAAACAAAATGCTCTAAATGTAATAGTTTTTAAGTTACAACTGTTGTTTTACTCAACAGTGAGAACCTGAAAATAGCTATTGCTCAGCTATGCCATGTGCTACAGGTCTGCAAGTTCACCATGTTATAGCTGATTCCAAAGTACACAAATAACATATTTAAACAAAATTCTCTAAATGCAACCGTTTTCAAGTTACAAGCAATTTACTCAGCAGTGATAACATGAATGTAGCTATTACTCAGCTATGCCATGTGCTACAGTTCTGCAATTGTACTATGTTATAGCTGACTAAAAAGTTGCTGAATAACATGTTTATACAAATTTCTGTAAGTGCAATAGTTTTCAAGTTATAACTAATTTACTCCACAGTGATAACCTCAAAATAGCTATTGCTCAGCTATGATATAAGCTACAGGTCTGCAAATTTACAATGTTACAGCTGATCCAAAAGTAGGTGAATAACATATATATACGAAATTCTCTAAATGCAATAGTTTTCAAGTTACAAGTGATTTTACTCACTATGGAAGATACTGAAAAGTCGAAAAGTAGCTATTACTCACTTAGCTATTGGGATATACTCCCAAGTTACTCACCATGTTATAGCTATGAAAAAAGTAGCTGAATAACATATTTTAACAAAATGCTCTAAATGCAATACTTTTCAAGTTATAATTCATTTAGTACATGATTTCAGGAATTTTAATGTATTAAAAATTATTTTAAAAATTTATAAAAAAAAATTAAGAAAGATCCAGGGCTGATACTCACACAAGGGAATTTACTTGGGGCCTAGTACATATGTGCAAGATATGAGAGAAATCCCCGCAATAATCAATGAGAAAATTGTGATGAAGTGTTGAAATTTTTACACTTAGAGTGGGGGGTACCTCACTTGTAATGGCTCTAGCAAACAGACAAACAAACAGATCTGCATGCCTTCAACAAGTTTTCATTCTCGATAGATAAGGTATCTTTTTAAAAAAAACAGCATGTCTCTAGGCCTTGTAGTTTTGGAGGAAAAGTCGTTCACACGGACGCGGACGTACATACTGCAGAGTGACTGGCAAGTCAACTGACATAAAAAACAAGAGGGTCAGAAATGCCAATAAAAAGGCATGTTGCGCAGGCAGCAATAAGGTTAGCGACTGCTGTGATTAAATTTAGAAACAAGGAAAGAAATGTTAGGTCACCCAGTTAAGGTAAAATGTGTTAGACGTGCTAAGAAATGTAAAACTTGTAATCTAAGTTACACAATTATATCTATGCTATAAACGGACAAAACAAAAATAAAAGCAACTTAGCTATGATGGTGATCTATGTCCCTGTCAAGTTTGAATTCGATTGGACAAAGTGTTTTTGAGTTAGAGTCCGGAAACGGAAATGTTGACGGACAGATGGACATCGGACACATCAATCTAATAGGTGGGTTGGTTACATGCAACCCGACTAATAATAATGCAAAAAGTGTCAAATTACCGATAAAAGCTCCCTGTAGTTAAAATGGAAGTCAGTTGAACAAGTTAATGGGTTGAATGTGTGTAATATGCTGGATTATTCACAAAAAGATAATTGAGGGTATCAGATCAAGTAAATGCTTCATAACAAACTTACACTGCTAAGAACCATCAAAATCAAGGTTCCATCATTATTTGAGTCAACTGAATAGAAAATATAGCAATACATCAGTGATTAAACTTAGATCAAAAAGGCCATGATAAACAAGTACCTGAATGCTTTATAATCAAGACATGGCAAGTTGTAGCATCTTCAGTTCCAATGTAATGTATATTTTCTGAAATAAGCAAAATATGTTAAAGCAATGTACAAAAATATGCAAGCAACAGCTTGTGTGAAAGAAAGGTATTATGTGTTACTAGTCAAACAAGTGAAACAAATTCTTAAAAATTGTGATTTTACCTGTAGAGCTACTATTTAATGATTGTCTATTTTTGTGTTTTCTATAAAAGTAAGTTGAGATCAAAAAGAAAACATGCAATAAAGCAAAATATGTAAACACACTTTCACTGCGCAGCTAGGGCAATCAAACTTAATTAATACCATTAAAAATATTAATATTGGTCTTATAACAAACCTTTCTGACTGCATCAGCAGCCTGAATTAACATAATAAAAGACCTGCATGACCATCAAGTGCATTGATCTGATACTTGTTCTTAAAAAGTTACAAGCCTACTTTACTGAACATGAAACCAGTTAGAATGAAATAGAAAGCCATATATCACCATCATCAGGGCACACTGCTGCATATTCCCTCTGGAAAATGTAGAGCAGATTGTCTCCAGACACTGAGCACAATTCCTTTTGTAAGAGCCCATTTGCTACATCCTTAAAACAAACATCAACTAATATATGTACACACTGTAGGTTTTGGGATTTCATAAAGAATGTGGTTACTGGTTGCAGGTAGTTGCTAATTATTGTTCTTTGCAGGTGGTTGCTCTTTTGAGGTGGCTGCATGAGCAGGTTTGACTGAATATTTATTTACTGTGCAAACAGATTTTTTATTTCTATTTTTTTATGAAACATTAGCTTTAAGAAAAATTATCAACTGTGAAAGTTAATGTTCACTTTTGCAGTTTATTTGGGCATGGAGGAGGGCCCAAGATCAATTCTGATCTCAGTAAAAGATTCTTAGCTATGATCTCCAATGGGTATGAATAAATATTTAATAGTCCACGGGTTTGTAAACACCAAATCTTCCCAAAAGGGGGAACTCACAGTGCTAAACAAACTAAAGAATAGGGAAATTTGGGACAACGCCGTCTGGGTAGTCTGGTATTTTTAGACAACCTGCATGGATGGAGTTTTACCACTGATGTACACTGGTTGCAGAGTGAATTTTAAACACACTGGAGTCAATTAAACTTGAAGTCTGTGAGTGAGACAAAAGCAGAATTGCTGTAGTCCAATCAATTGCTTACTAAAACATTTACTGGAGTAGTTATGTTGCGATCAAGCAGATGGCCAATCCTATATACATCTGATATGAATCTGAATTGACTTAGAACATGTACAAATCAGAGAGAGCATGTTAGAGTCAAACACCACCCTGGATTCCTAATATGAGAAGAGAACACAACCTAATTTCCTAGAATATTAGTTGGAAAAATAGCAAAGAGCTGTTTGTGACCTTTGTTTGGATAAATGAAAATGAACTTGGTTTTATTTGGATTTAGTTTCAGTTTTGATGGCATCACATTTTGAATGTCATTGAGGCAACTGCACTAACTAAGTGTTGGGGACTGAGTAAAATATAACTGAGTGTAATTAGCATAAAAGTGGTGCTTAAATCTGTATTTAGCTAAATAACAGAACTAAGTGGATTGGTATACAAAAAACTATTGGGTCTAAAATAGAGCCCTATGGGAACACCAAAATTTTAACTCAAAGTGATGTGACAAAATGTTGCCAACTTTGACTGAATGTATTTTGTCTGGTAAGTAAAATCTGAATCAGAGCAATGCTAGATCACTAATATGGTCATCTGTGGTATTTTTGTGTCATTGGAGTTTTCGTGGTACTCTTAATATCTACATGGGTTAGCATGAAGTGGGTCGATGTTTTAGGAATTTTAAGTGCTGTGTAAAAAGATGGGCAGAAAATTGAATTTAATAATTTAAATTATTAAATTTAACAGACAACAAAACATCCAAATCTGATCTTTTGTAATGTAGCTATGTACTGTGAAACTCATCCAAAAATTTAATGACACAGGAATAAAGCATATTTTTATTTTGGTTGAAATTCTTGAAAAATCGACCCACTTAATGAATCGACCCACTTCATGCTAACCCATGTACTTATTTAACCCAAGGGTTTAACTAATTCACTAGCTGCTGTAATATTGTATTTTTGTCAAATATGTTTTAATCTAATTTTAATTTATACTGCAGTGTAAGTTAGGGTAAAATTGATCTACAACAATGTCAAATATGATACTGCCATAAGGTACAACTATTTCCAAAGTGAATGGAACAAATACACAACAAAGAGCTTTCAAACTATGCGGTCATTACTCAAATATGAATATTTTATTTCCTGGTGGCGATAATTGGTAGCCGGCGATAATTGGTAGCAAGGCAGTAATTACATAAATTTTTTTAGTGGCACTCTACCAGTAAACGCCCATGTTGAAGTTAATATATTAAATTTAAATTATATTTACAGCTTTATATTTTATTCTTCTAACAACAAATTTTCAAATGATATACATTACAATTAATAACTTAGGCGCATGTTGTTTTAGAATCTATTTGTTTCAAAGCTTTATATTTTCATAATTTATCTCTATTATCGGCCATTTCTACAGCAAACCGGAAATACCAGTGATCGCCCATTTTGTAGATAAATAGAAGCATTTGTCCTTGACCTCCAACAAAGAAATACAAGGTGGGCATTCACTGGTAGGCGGGCGTTTACTGGTAGAAAGCCACTACCACCACAAAAACTCCATGGATCATCATGCCATGGTATTTGTTCAACAGAATAATATTTATGTGACCAGCTGAATAGACTAAGTTTAATAGTGTTTAAGGCAACAGCAATATTCAACAGAGTAAGAGTAGTTAGATTTCACTGGTTGACGAAATTCAGTGAGCACGACACTAATGCTGCGTTCTTACCGGCCGTAAACACGACTTCACAGCCTGTAAATTTGCCAAGAACGGTCTCACAGGTGGTATACACCACTGGTGAGTTGGGTGTCACCAGAAACTTTCCAAACTTTGACCTTCACCTCTAGTGACAACAAAGATGCAGAATACATGTGCTTTTGTTATAAAAAACCTGCTAAATGAACTGTTTCGGTACTCGGGATTTTGATAAATAACCTCAGAAAACGAATAACGAATGAAATATATATCTTTTATATGGTGGATAGCGAAGTATTGTGATTTCTTTTATTTCTTTCTCTTTGTCATTTGTGTTTGTTTACATCCACACATAAACACACCAGCGGTAAATTGTGAAGAACGGTCAAAACTTTCCACTGGTGGGTACCAACTCACAGGTCGTGTGCACGGGCTCTCTGAACGCAGCATTAGTACAGTACAGTAGAACCAACCTTGAAGTGAGGGAAGACTTTTAAAAAGGAAGAAATACTTGAAGGTACATCAGATACAGCCTCAGACTGGATGAGCAAGGGCATTATTTACTGTTTACCATTACAGTAATCACTATCGGATCACTCCACATACAATAACATTTTCTGAAAGAATACAGTTCAACTACACCAACAACTGACAGGGAGGTGGGATGGGAGGGGGGGGGAATAGTGTTTATGACTATATACACGCTGATATCTCTGCTAGGCTGCTTCTTTCCCACAGTCGTCAAACGCACAAAAACGATGTTCCCCAATCCAAATCAATTAAATTCCATATTTATAAATGTAGGATATGTTTTATCAAGGCCTAAAATATGCGACAAATAATTGAAGGGATACTTGAAAAACAGTAATATTTAAAAATATTTTGAGTGAATACAAATCATAACATTTTTAAAAAGTATGTATGAATACCAGCTCAATGTGTGCACTAACCAATATGAATATACCTGTACAATGTGTGATTTGCAGGCTGTCAATATGTGAGACTTTTCACAGAAAAGACATTTTGATAATAAAAATAAATAATTAATGCTAAATTAATAAAAAGGTACTTTACTGGGTTTTTATTATTATTATTATTATTAGTTTTAGAGAGATAAAACAGTCACTTTTGGCCAAGTTAGCAATTAGTATGAATTTTGAATTGAGAAATTCGGTGTTTTTTCCTTCAAAAAGTTATACATGCTGACAAAATATGCACTGCAACCCTCAAAAACAAGGTTACAAATCACCCATTGTACATGTGATCATAGCATTTTAATCACACATTGAACTGGTTTTCTTTCAATCTGAACAGTAATTTGAAAAATAATGTAACTCTAAAAACACATTACAAATTAAAATATGTATGTTTTGCATAGTGAACAGAAAATTATTGCAATTATTTTTTTAAAATATTTTTTAGGAACATAAAACAACATACAAATGCTTAAAACAGAAAATACACAGTATGCTTCCTAAGATAGACACAAACTCACATGTGAAACCACCAACTCATGGGTGTGAAATTATTCAGCATTATATCTATTATATCAAGAAATAATTTACAAAGGAATCTATGTCTCTCTCAAACCATAATGTCTAGTGACTTTTATGAATGACAGCAGTCAGGAGTAGATCATCATGATTAAGCAGTCTTGTCATATTATCAGTCATACACACAAACAAGTATAAAATCAACAGGGTCTGTTCATGAGTCACAAAAGGGACAGAGTGGCATAACCCACATATTGACACTTTCTGTAAAAAAATGGGGATTGAGCAAAAAGGAAAGTATATCTTGTGATAAGTATCTTTATGTGTGTGGTGCTGGAAGGTTTTTTGGACTGATGCAGACTGCACTTACTCTTGCAGGTGACTCAATCTTACACATATTTGTCCAGTGGGTTCTGCAAAAATTATGCTCCATACAATTTATGGATTTGTTTTTAACAATCTGACAAGTTTTTGACAAGTTGACTCTAGTTGGATAATAAACCTGTTTTTATATTTTCAAAGTTAAGGTCTTACATCCTGTTCACCAGTCAGGTTTATACTGGTTGGTCCATTGCCACTTGTGGCAATGGGAACCACTGAGGTGACAGACTGTAATTAGATACGAAACACTCTAACCACTGGGTTACTGAGGACCTGTCTCAATATTAATCAAGGACTATAAACTGAATAAAACAAAAAACCTCATATAAATAATGTAAACATAGAAGAGTACGTGTTGCTCAAAGTTTGTGCCTTCGATAAAGACAAAGACTTCTGTTTTACAAGTTTGACATTTAGTAAGTTGGCTCTTTGCAACATTGTAATCACCGTTTCTTTCCAATTTGTGGTAACATATGTGGGACACTGAGGGTTTAACAATATTTACTTAACATAGGATTATATATTAAAATTGTTTTCATGATTACAGGTCTTAGAATAATAACATTAATTCATTGTAATATTAATCCAAAGGCTTTGGTCAATATGAACTTTGTCACGTTGAGGTCTTTATCAACTTTTCTGAAAAGTTTAGTGACTGAATAAAAATCATAAAATCATATCAAATTCTCTGGAAATTTTAGTGACTGAATAAAAAACATAAAAGCAAAATAAATCAACAGGCCCAAGTGAAAAATGATGTGTTCTGGCTAGTTCAATTGCAGGGGTATGAGACTTCATTATAAATTTGCTATTACATGGGTAAAAATCTAGATGGCAAGAAAGACATAAAACATGTAAAACTTAGAGAAAGTCTATTTTTAAAATTGTATTCAAACTACAATCACACTGCAGGCATTGGTTTGACACACACACTTGTCTGACACAGATGTGTACAAACAGCAGAATATGTTTGTTTTCTGAAACTGCAGCACAGAGATAGCCAGGCTCACACCCATAATTACCTTAAATATCTAAAGTTACAGCATTGACATTTGACCACATTTAGCTGATGTTTTAACCCACCTAAATGAACATCATGACAACTGTGGTGGGTTGTAAGTATGTTCTAGGTTAACCATCTGTTAATTAATCTCTTGGTCAGATTCACTTTTTAAAATGAGGAAAGGCTAGTTATATACCTCAGGGTGGGTATGTATGGGTTTTATTTTTTGCTTTTTCATCATGCTTGCTTCCCACTTCTCTCTACTCTGTATTACCTGTGCCTTACAAAGCTTACATCTGTTTATCACTTTCATGTGATAAACAAGTAAACTATAGAAAATGCAGAAAAATACTTACACATATATACATGTTTAAAAAAAGGGTTTGTCGGAATGGTAAATCTTTTACATTGTCAATGAACCTGTGACGTAAGTGCTGATACACTCTACAAAAGATATCGAGTGAGAAATTATGGCGACAGCACTTAACATGCAGTACAAAAAACTGCAGAAATTGAGTGAATATATTTAATCTCTCTCAGACGCAAAGTATTTTTTACCAAAATTGATGTTTATTATACACATATGATTATTAATAACACTTCATAACTTTTGCTAATGACCTTTAACCTTCCTGAAGAAGTATATCCTGAAGAAAGCAACACCTCATGCATTCACTTTAGGTATGAGTCAATAAAACTGTTGCCATGGTACAAGTATTTTGTTTACACACACAAGTTTTTGTCTATCATTACAAAAACCCTGATCTTGCCAATAACTTTTAAACCGCTCAACATATATGATCAGGAATTTTGGTGGAAAAGGTGTATCTTTACCTTAACACATTAACTGCTGTTCTTTAGATGATATCTTCAGTAGGATCCGTGCTTGCATGTTTCGGGCCTTTAATCCTATACACGCTCCAGTTTATGTCGCCACTCTTAATCCAAAGCCAATTGGATGCCCTCTCTGCTGTTTCACTGATATTCTTAACAATTGTCCTTCTTTCTTTACCTTTCACACCAAACACTGATAACAAATAATGGACTGGCTGAGCTAGAAAACCTAGAACAACAACCTCCACTGGTAGGTATCTTGCTTCACATCCCTTGCTAATACACAGTTCCCTAAGTTCATCGTACTTAGTCTTTCTCTCTCATTGGCCTCTTCAATATGATCTTCCCATGGCACAGTTATTTCAATCATCATTAGTGTTTTGATTTTCTGAGATGATAGTACTATGTCTGGTTTTAAATCTGTCATAACTATTTCCCTTGGGAAGACAAGTTTCTTGTTTAAATCAACATCGACCTTCCAGTCATTCACTGTTGACATCATGCAGGTTCTTTTGGCCTTTAGAGTGGCTTTTTTTGAGACTTGTTCCTTCTTTTACAAATACAATGTTCTTGCGAGGTTTACCTTCTGCTTTTCCCCTCCTTAGTTCCTCTATTCTTTCCGCTATCACTCTAAGGACTTGGTCATGGCACCATCTGTATCTTCCCTGAGTTAGTGCTACTTTGCAGCAAGATAGAATATGCTTTAGGTTGGCATAACCCTTACATAATGCACATGCTGCCTTCTCCATATTCCAAAGGACCAGGTTACTTGTTGTATAGTCAACAAACCATATGTAGACTTTAGCATAAACTGCATTCTTACTGGCTCTACTTTCTACAGTTCTTCCCACGAGATTTTCAATTCTGTCACTCCCTCCCATCTTGTTCATGCACCTTGCTTTGCCATCCCAACTGCTTTTACTCGCCTTTCCTCTTCTTCACCTTTCCGAATCATATTTTTATCAACTCTCTTCTCTGCAGCTTGGATGCCTTTAACCACAAAATGTCACTTGGATTCCCAAATCTTTGTCTACCTTTACATACCAGGCCTACCACATCTGCATGTTTCAATCTTGACTCTGAGTCCAGAACTGCACTAAAAGCATCCCATTTCCTTCCTGTCTTTAGTCTTATCCCTGAGAACTTGATCTTGTTGTAGTTTGATTCTCTGACTGCCACGCAAGCTCCAGCCTACCTTGTATTCTTCCACAACAGATTTCAGTGGTAATTGCAGCTGGCAAGTTGTACTGTAGAGATTGATTTCTGAGAAACTCTGTGGTACTCTTAACCACTACTCATGTCTCTGATGATTCTGCAGCTCGCACATGGAGACTAAAACACTTTTCGGCCTTGTTTCATCCTTTATTCATTGCAATATGACCTAAGAAATGTATTTAAAGTGATATTAAATCCAAACCAACCAGTAAATTGAATTTTCAGTTGAGGGCATCCCTAAATCTTATCCTAAAGGCGTCCAAACATTTGATATACGCGTGCATCTAGCTGTAGTGTATTTTTTTCCACTTCCTTTTCCGTTTTGTCGGATCTCTCTTTGGCATTGTGCGCAGGTAGTTGTCAAGAATTCACTGGTTAAACGAGTAGTAATGTGTTTTCCAAAATATGTCAGAACATTTAGATCTTGGAAACCATTAATAACGCAATGATATGTCCATTTCACAAAGTTTATGCATTTTTGCCAGAAAACTTTTGATTTGTTTTATTCAGCACGTGTTTCCTGACGATTGTGGTTTGCAACAATGTTTGCATTGTCGCCCACCGATGAAGTCCCCTTGTGACTTGTTTTCACCAGTTCTCCCATAAGTTTCAGATCGACAGCAAATGTAAGTCAGACAAATGTAAGGTTGACAGATTGAAACATTGGCCAAACTTGTAAAAGAAATCATAGTATGTAAAAGAGGGAAAATATGCCTGTCCTGTGGTTGAAAGGTCGACAAAATAAGTATGTGATGTGTGCAACTACAAGAAACATTTATGGTGATCCGTGGGGTTTTCATGGTGTCAAAAGTTTATGTACTTGTGATTTCTGACAACGTTGTAGACTGATTTCACTTTAATTTACACAGAGGTCCTCAGTGGCCTAGTGGTTAGCAAGTTTGGCATCTAATCATAGGCTGTCACCTCTGTGGGTTCGAGTCCCACAAGTGGCAATTCTCAGGACCTGTCCCAATATGACCCTGGCTGTTGAACGGGACGTAAAACCCCAACTTTGACTTTGACTTTAATTTACACTTAAATATAAAATAAAATTATATCAAAAACACATTCTTTATTGTAAAAAAAAGGGCATGGCTGCGGTACGGTAAAACCGTTCCATAGAAAATATGCTGCAGTACGGATTGCTGCACTTAAGAACTTTGTCTCGAGTGCGGTTTCAGTAACAATAGTTTTCATTGGTTAATTGAATTAATCACGTTTGCAGACAAAAATTAGTAGTGCTGGTATTGTTTATTGATATGGAAATATTTATCGATTCACGCTACATTTGCCGATATCAATAATGTAGAATATAATATCAATATCGAAACATACCACTGAACAGGTACAAATATCATGTTTTTTATTCAAATAAAGGACAATATTTGAAGAATATATTGGTTTTCCTACTATTTTTGTCACCTTTCACTTACCGCTAAAGCGAAAATGCCATATTTGTTTACGTTTCGGGAAATACTAAACCTCGCGAAAGAGTTTGGAAGGTCTCTCCCAGGAAAGCATTTCAATATCGATCGATGCGTAAGGCAAAAAAATATGGTTTGATATCGATGTGCATATTATCATTCGATACCAACACTAAAAATTAGATTGGTTGGCTATACGTATGTCCCATTTGTAAAATATGGCTAGAAATATCCATCTTAACCTAATATTTTCGTAAGTCTGTGTGTGCAAGTACTAGCATTTGGTATTCTGTTTGTAAAATATTGCTACTGCTCAGCCAGTCACCCAAGTGAAGTTCGTCGCCTGCATTTTATGGCAATATTAAAGAGTTTTTACTATGGGCTTTCAGCATACATGTATACCTTGTTGCTGAAAGCAGCTATTCCATTTATTTAAGTATGAATATTGCCTATCCTTGAGCATTTTTACGGCAGGTGACGAACTTCACTGGGGTGACGAAATTCACTGGCTGAGCAGTAGAAAAGCTTCAACAGTAGTTGTGGTAAGAGTAAAATATTTGTCTCGATCGAGTGAGGTTTTAGCAGTAATTGTTTTCATTGGTTAATTAAATTAATCACGTTTGCAGACGAAAAATAGACTGGTTGGTTAGATTTTCTGTATTTAAAATATAGAAACCCTGTCGTGGTCTCATATATCCTTTACTCTATGAGATTATTAGGAAACCAGCTTGAACCGCACTCTAGCTTATTTACTGGAATACGGCAAATGAATGCTACCGTACTGTAGAATTTCTTCTTGAGTGCAGTGTTTTACCGTACTCCAGCCACTTCGTAAAATAAAATATAACATTCCAGCAGTGTCAGTGTTAAATCCTAGGTTAAATAAAGAAATAATCACTACTGCTACCCTGCATAAGTTAGCCGCCCTCACCACACCTTCACAGGGCTTTAACATGAGTGGCCTACTATACTGAAATTATTAGTGCTGTGAAATCGCTTCAAATATTGGGTTCGATGTTTGGTATCTGTACAAGCTTGCGAACTTCGGTCTAGATCGATCTTCGAAACAGCGTTTTCAAAACCAATTAAAACGCAGAAATCTCGCATAAAATCTTGTCACTTTGTTGAAAATATAGCAAAAATATAAAATACATGTATATTTTAAATAAATTCCGCCATATTTTCAATAAAAAAAACAGGTTTTATAGATGGGAGAAAATAGAATCTGTTGGGATATGATGCGATATTGGGGATTTCTAAACGTTTTCCAAAGTCCGAATTTTCAGACGTTTGAACCGAACTCTGAAATCGGGGCAGTAAACGAGTGAACTATCGAAACTCTTCAAACATCGTCCCAGCACTAGAAATTATGTATTGTTGGTATCAGGACAACTCGCCCCATGTGAAATTTCACTCCATATTATTGTACATATGTTTGGCACCATTGTTATCAGTAAATGTAACCTCTTTTCAGTTGAGGTGTGTTAAAATCATGATTTACACATACACAGTAGTCAGAAATGTCACTTATAATTTCCCTAAAGCCTAAACTACAGCAAAGTAGATCAAAGGACTCCTAGAATAAAAAGGATTGTACACAAGTTGTATAGGTTGAGCTACTTCAAAGTAAGAAGCCATCTCTTGTCAAATCAATTAACTGGTGGGAACTGAAAGAAGTCCATTTAAGGGTTATTGCAATTACCCATAACAGTTTTCTTGAGCACTTGTGTCACATTGTTAGCATAATTGGCATAATTCCTCCGAGTTGTGGCATATAGGGAGCTTAACAGTAAATATTTCAGTTTGTGGGGTTAATTCAACAGTGGAGAAATAAGGGCAAAACAAGTGCTAAAATCATGTGGGAGCTCTATGGCCCTTCATTCAAGAGGAGCCAGAAAGAACACACATCAGCAGATGCTTGTGACACCACTGCAGAAGGACTTCCAGCCAGAAGAGTTAAGGGTGATTCAAAATGGAACAATGAAAAGAACACTTTTAACACTTTTCAGTGTGCATTTTGTTTCAAGCTACAGACTTTTAATTATGTATTTATGGCCTCAGCATTAATATGTTGCTTTTGGAATAAATTTTGGTTTATTTGAACTTATTTCAACAAATAGTTATGGGGCGAGTTGTTTTGTGGGGTAAATTATGACAGGGTAACTTGTCCTTTTAAATCTGGGGAGAGTTTGCATACGGGGTGAGATGTCTTGAAAGCTTATTGTTAAACTTATTATATGCAACAGTTTTCATTGGTGCACACTAACCTATTTGTCTTTCTGGAGCCTGTATATGAGCCGCGGCCAACTTATGCCTGTGGCCAATTTATGCAGGGTAGCAGTATACCACGAAAACTACAATGACACAAAAATACCACAGCTACCTACACATTATAGTCGACAGGTCAACAAGGAAATGAGGTCTGCAAGTCAAGATATACAACAATGTCTCAATGTACCTCCAAAAAAGAATAGGTAGACAAGGTTGACAGGTCGACAAAGTAACAAGAACTTTATTGTCTACTTAAATGAGAGGTTGACAAAATTAAGGGAAAAAATAACAGCTTGTGTTTGAAACTTCTTGTCTTAAGAAACACTTTGTCGACTTAAAATGCAAGGTCAACAAATTCGGGGAAACAAATCACAGCATGTCAAGATAACCTTCTCTATGGTTGACAGGCTGACAAGGTCAACAGGTAGACAAACAAAAAGAAAATTGTGGTATAAAAGAACATATTGTCCACTTAAATGTGAGGTCGACAGATGGACAAAAACCTGAAAAGAAATCACAGCGTGCGAAGAAAAGACTCTGTATAGCAGAGAGGTAGACACAATGTAGGAAATAAGTAAAGAAAATATATTTTTGTGTCTTCTTTTTTAATCTAGTTATATTGACTTGTTGACCTGTCAACCTTGTCAACCTAAACTGTACCAGTTAAAGATCTTGTCGACCTGTCCAGTCTTATTGGTAAAACTTCATAAAAATTCATAAACTCTAGGACATGACTTTTATCCTATTCAACTATTTTTACTTCCATCCGGGGGATTCTACAGTTCGGCCTTTTCCTCAAATATACAAAGTATTATACCTTTTGGATATCCCAACTTTTTGTTTTTCAACATGATGCACCATTTCGAGCCAGCACACCATAAAATGCACTACCTTGACACATTACTTGGACATTTGTTTGAAAACAGATTTGTATGGTATATAGATTCAAAGCAAATCTTTAATTTTAGGTGGCTTGGTGCTTTGGCATGTAGGGATCAGGTGAAGAAAGAAGTGCATTCACTCGAAACCGAGTTAAAACATTGGTCGAGGAGATCTTCCATCAGTTTCCTGAGTGGCCCCTCTATCTTCCCTTCTCCCCTGCTTGTGGTTACTCTA
Organism: Sabellastarte sp. h YS-2021; assembly: GCA_964017235.1. Classification (NCBI taxonomy): domain Eukaryota; kingdom Metazoa; phylum Annelida; class Polychaeta; order Sabellida; family Sabellidae; genus Sabellastarte; species Sabellastarte sp. h YS-2021. Next base: position 90,448,742 of record OZ024931.1, read on the forward strand.
CTGTGAAGCTATCAAAGTTTGTCATAAAAAAAAGCACTTGACATTTAGAGAAAAAGATTGGACATGTACTTAAACAGTAATACATAACTTTACCATGAAAGTTTATAGCAGAATGGCTTTAATATTGTCAGAAAATGCAAGTGACGAACTTGGGTAGGTGACACACTTTGGTGGCAGAGCACTGAGCAGTACATGGAAGTAGAGCTGTTGTATTTTTCCTAATTATAATGCGATAACTTTATTACATTTTGCCATGTATTTAGACACTGTTACATCATTCTAGTTTGATCACCGTTGCACCAAGATCAACAGCAAAGATGTCCGGAGGTCTAGATGTACTTGGTTTGAAGGAAGATGATGTGCAGAAATTTCTGGCATGTGGAACACACCTTGGTGGAACAAATGCTGATTATCAGATGGAGCAGTATGTCTTCAAGCGAAGACCTGATGGTAAAAAAAAATGTTCTTTTACAAAATGAATGCCAATTATCTATAAATAATGCACAAGTTTGTCTGATGAACCCATAGCCAATAAATCCTTGCATTTAAATAAACATGTACCCATTAAAATAACTTTTGAATTCTTAAAATTAAAAACATTTTTGTGTCCACCATGGACATTCTCTATAGCACATGCACTACAACACATTATGTAAAACTTTTAATAAAACCTTGTATTTATGGCAACATCTATGCGCATTAGAAATTTGTTGCATTAGAAAGTATACTGTGTATTTTTTTTTCTTTGTAAATTTGAAACAGGTGTGAACCTTATAAACCTGAGGAGGACATGGGAGAAACTTTTGTTGGCTGCTCGTGCTATTGCTGCCATTGAGAACCCAGCTGATGTCTGTGTCATCTCAGCAAGACCATATGGACAGCGTGCCATCCTCAAGTTTGCCTCCTACACTGGCGCAAACCCAATCGCTGGGCGATTTACACCTGGAACATTCACCAATCAGATCCAGGTATGTGGTTGTTTTTCCTTAGATTTTCTCAGTATTTGAAGTGTTTAATTATTACGTATCTACTTTATATATGGGGTTTATAATATGTTCAACCCATTGCTGTATGTATTGTAATGGGTTTAATACCTTTTTGGCTGGAGCAGGTCTCTACAAATAGAGTTCTTGTTTGACTGTTTTGTGTGTTCCTTAAACTACGAACTGCAGCATGTCAAACCAAACCAGAAAGTGTATTTATAGTAGATTTGTGAATGGAAGATTGAATTATGTGAATACAAATGCAGTTCAGCTATCCTGAAACTTTAAAGGGGGTGTTTTCTTTCTGCAGGCTGCTTTCCGTGAGCCCCGCCTGCTTGTGGTTACTGATCCACGCACTGATCACCAGCCTGTAACTGAGGCTTCTTATGTCAGCATCCCTGTCATTGCATTGGCCAACACCGACTCGCCTCTCAGATATGTGGATATTGCAATTCCTTGCAATAACAAGGTAAGGCGTGTCCGTTTTGTGTTGCAGTTTAAAGTGCAAGAAATATACAGAAATACAAAGGGTAGATTAGTTGATAATGAAATGGCACAGTGTTAAAGTAGAGAGGAATGATTGTAATGGATAAAGGTGACACAGTTGAAGATAGTACTTAGCTTTTGGGTTTTATAATCAAAAACTACTAAACTGAGATCAGATTCTAAACAAATGTTTAGATAAAACAAGGGATACAAATCTAAGATTACAAAACAACTTGATCGCCTTAGTGAAAGTGTAATTCATTTTCATTGTCACTTGGGTAACGCAGAGTTGCTTCTAGGATGCGTTTACACAGGATCGCGCATTAATTTGCCTACAAATGCGGATTTTCTTGAGATTTTTTTTGATGATAAAATTATATGAGAACACATAGTACTCCATGAGACTCCGGGAAATATAAAGCGAAAAGACGAGAAATCTAGAAAATTGAAACACTGCGATGAATGAGAGTTTTTCCAAGGTTTTGATTTTTTCCATTGAAACTGGCTTTGAATAGTGCATGTTGATGGTGTGGTTTAATGATCATTAAGCGTCCCGCAAGGGACGCTTGTTTGTGTATGGGAGAGCTTCTGGCTCCGCCGGCTCCGCCGGCTCCGGCGGCTCCGCCGGCTCCGCATTTTGTTTTCCTTATAACTCTGTAACCGTTAGGCGGATTCTTTTCAAATTTGGCAGGTTTAGGCAGTAGCCCTGGGGAATTTTTTTGAATATGCTGCAGTGACATTTCAACCAATCAGAGAGGTCACATGACCAAAAATGTCTTTTTTCGATGGGGAAGCTTGTCCGGATGATAACTTGAAAGGAATTTTATCAATTCACCTGAAACTTGGCAAATACATTCATTCTATTAAAATCTGGAAATCATTAGATTTTGGCATTGATTGGTCAAGAAATGGCCGAGTAATTAATGATTAATTAATCATTACGAATTTTCCAAATAAGGAAAACACAAAAATGCTTATATCTCGAAAACCGTGCTAGATAGAGCGATTTCGACGAAATTTTTGACCCGCAGGGTATCTCTGCGGAGTAGTTTTCCCAATTTTCAAAAAATTTTTGTCTCGCCCAAAATGGCGGCCATTTTGAATTTTCGAAATTTTCGCAAAAATTGCAAAACACAAAAATGCTTATATCTCAAAAACCGTGCTAGATAGAGCAATTTCGACAAAATTTTTGACCCGCAGGATATCTCTGCGGAGTACTTTTCCCAATTTTCCAAAAATTTTTGTCTCGCCAAAAATGGCGGCCATTTTGAATTTTCGAAATTTTCGCAAAAATTGCAAAACACAAAAATGCTTATATCTCGAAAACCGTGCTAGATAGAGCGATTTCGACGAAATTTTTGACCCTCAGGGTATCTCTGCAGAGTAGTTATCCCAATTTTGAAAAAAAATTTTGTCTCGCCAAAAATGGCGGCCATTTTGAATTTTCGAATTTTTCGCAAAAATTGCAAAACATAAAAATGGTTATATCTCGAAAACCCTGCTAGATAGAGCGATTTCGACGAAATTTTTGACCCACAGGGTATATCTGCAGAGTAGCCATGCCAATTTTCAAAAAAATTTTGTCTCGCCAAAAATGGCGGCCATTTTGAATTTTTGAATTTTTCGCAAAAATTGCAAAACATAAAAATGCTTATATCTCAAAAACCCTGCTAGATAGAGCGATTTCGACGAAATTTTTGACCCGCATGGTATCTCACCTACTTTTGGGAGAGCTTTCACTTGGTGAAGTTTCAGACCCATAGCTAATTACTCACCTACTCAAAATGAGTAAATGCGAATTATCTCTAAAAGTATTGCAGATAGCCAATTTTTCTCAAATAACTCATTCACCTACTTTTGGGAGAGCTTTCACTCTGTGAAGTTTCAGACCCATAGCTAATTACTCACCTACTCAAAATGAGTAAATGCAAATTATCTCTAAAAGTATTGCAGATAGCCAATTTTTATCAAATAACTCATTCACCTACTTTTGGGAGAGCTTTCACTTGGTGAAGTTTCAGACCCATAGCTAATTACTCACCTACTCAAAATGAGTAAATGCAAATTATCTCTAAAAGTATTGCAGATAGCCAATTTTTCTCAAATAACTCATTCACCTACTTTTGGGAGAGCTTTCACTTGGTGAAGTTTCAGACCCATAGCTAATTACTCGTCTACTCAAAATGAGTAAATGCGAATTATCTCTAAAAGTATTGCAGATAGCCAATTTTTCTCAAATAACTCATTCACCTACTTTTGGGAGAGCTTTCACTCTGTGAAGTTTCAGACCCATAGCTAATTACTCACCTACTCAAAATGAGTAAATGCAAATTATCTCTAAAAGTATTGCAGATAGCCAATTTTTCTCAAATAACTCATTCACCTACTTTTGGGAGAGCTTTCACTTGGTGAAGTTTCAGACCCATAGCTAATTACTCACCTACTCAAAATGAGTAAATGCGAATTATCTCGAAAAGTATTGCAGATAGCCAATTTTTCTCAAATTAATCATTCACCTACTTTTGGGAGAGCTTTCACTTGGTGAAGTTTCAGACTCATAGCTAATTACTCGTCTACTCAAAATGAGTAAATGCGAATTATCTCTAAAAGTATTGCAGATAGCCAATTTTTCTCAAATAACTCATTCACCTACTTTTGGGAGAGCTTTCACTTGGTGAAGTTTCAGACCCTTAGCTAATTACTCACCTACTCAAAATGAGTAAATGCGAATTATCTCTAAAAGTATTGCAGATAGCCAATTTTTCTCAAATAACTCATTCACCTACTTTTGGGAGAGCTTTCACTTGGTGAAGTTTCAGACCCATAGCTAATTACTCACCTACTCAAAATGAGTAAATGCGAATTATCTCTAAAAGTATTGCAGATAGCCAATTTTTCTCAAATAACTCATTCACCTACTTTCGGGAGAGCTTTCACTTGGTGAAGTTTCAGACCCATAGCTAATTACTCGTCTACTCAAAATGAGTAAATGCGAATTATCTCTAAAAGTATTGCAGATAGCCAATTTTTGTCAAATAACTCATTCACCTACTTTTGGGAGAGCTTTCACTCTGTGAAGTTTCAGACCCATAGCTAATTACTCGTCTACTCAAAATGAGTAAATGCGAATTATCTCTAAAAGTATTGCAGATAGCCAATTTTTCTCAAATAACTCATTCACCTACTTTCGGGAGAGCTTTCACTTGGTGAAGTTTCAGACCCATAGCTAATTACTCGTCTACTCAAAATGAGTAAATGCGAATTATCTCTAAAAGTATTGCAGATAGCCAATTTTTGTCAAATAACTCATTCACCTACTTTTGGGAGAGCTTTCACTCTGTGAAGTTTCAGACCCATAGCTAATTACTCACCTACTCAAAATGAGTAAATGCGAATTATCTGTAAAAGTATTGCAGATAGCCAATTTTTCTCAAATAACTCATTCACCTACTTTTGGCACAGCTTTCACTTGGTGAAGTTTCAGACCCATAGCTATTTATTCACCTACTCAAAATGAGTAAATGCGAATTATCTCGAAAAGTATTGCAGATAGCCAATTTTTCTCAAATTAATCATTCACCTACTTTTGGGAGAGCTTTCACTTGGTGAAGTTTCAGACCCATAGCTAATTACTCGTCTACTCAAAATGAGTAAATGCGAATTATCTCTAAAAGTATTGCAGATAGCCAATTTTTCTCAAATAACTCATTCACCTACTTTTGGGAGAGCTTTCACTTGGTGAAGTTTCAGACCCATAGCTAATTACTCACCTACTCAAAATGAGTAAATGCGAATTATCTCTAAAAGTATTGCAGATAGCCAATTTTTCTCAAATAACTCATTCACCTACTTTTGGCACAGCTTTCACTTGGTGAAGTTTCAGACCCATAGCTATTTATTCACCTACTCAAAATGAGTAAATGTGAATTATCTCTAAAAGTATTGCAGATAGCCAATTTTTCTCAAATAACTCATTCACCTACTTTTGGGAGAGCTTTCACTCTGTGAAGTTTCAGACCCATAGCTATTTATTCACCTACTCAAAATGAGTAAATGCTAATTGTCTGTAAAAGTATTGCGGATACCCAATTTTTATCAAATACTCATTCATCTACTTGTGGGAGAGCTTTCACATGGTGAAGTTTCAGACCCATAGCTAATTACTCACCTACTCAAAATGAGTAAATGCGAATTATCTGTAAAAGTATTGCAGATAGCCAATTTTTCTCAAATAACTCATTCACCTACTTTTGGGAGAGCTTTCACTTGGTGAAGTTTCAGACCCATAGATAATTATTCACCTACTCAAAATGAGTAAATGTGAATTATCTCTTAATAGTATTGCAGATAGCCAATTTTTCTCAAATAGCTCATTCACCTACTTTTGGAAGACCTTTCACACACGAAAATGAAAAATTGTGAATATCTCGGAAAAGCTATTTCTTCTGCTTTAATGCTCGGCGGGAGATACACACCACGGCAGTGGTCTTGACAAAAATTTTTGTCTCCCCAAAAATGGTGGCCATTTTGAATTTTCAAAGTTTTTGCAAAACACAAAAATGCTTATATCTCGAAAACTGTGCTATATGGAGCGAACTCAACAAAATTTGGGACCTGCTGGGTATCTCTGCAGAGTAGCCATGCCAATTTTCAAAATATTTTTGTCTCGCCAAATATAGCAGACATTTTTAATTTTTTTATTTTTTGCAAAACACAAAAATGCTTATATCGTGAAAACCGTGCTAGATAGAGCAGACTGCGCTGACTTTGGTTGCCGCAACAGTATAAGGCTAGAAACGAAGCATTTTCTTAATACTTTAGCACTCACCTTTATATCCTTTTCGGGACGCTTTGTTTTTGCTATGCAAAAACATTATCTTTTTTTTTGCGAGCGATCCTCTAGTTTACATGTGTGAAAGAACTCCAAGTATATTGTCATTATTGTGTACTACAGACAGCATTAAGGTATATTAAACCCCAAAACATAAAATTAAGCATACAGTGGATGGTTACATCAAAAATAGCCGCAATAAAATGGCACTAACAGTAGTCTGGATTGTAACAACAGGCCAATCAAGCCGGTGCTGACCCTACTATACTGGCAATCTACCAGTAAATACCCAATATTAATATTTTGATTTTAAAGTCTTAATAAGCTTGGAGTTAGCTAATTAATAAAAAATCAGTTTATTCAAATGGTAACCAGCCACAGAAGCAGATGACTATTTCAGTAAAAGGTTCCCACAAAATATTCTCAGTCTTTGATTATATTGCAAGGTACTTAAAATCATAAAAAATCAATTTAATTGAACTTTGAGCACAGATGTGAGTGGTAGCACTCCTCCCACTGTACAGGTTGTGGTTCCTATTTTTGGCTCTGACCTCAAGACAGGGAATTAGAAGTGGCTTAATGCTGTTTGGTAATTGATGGTAAAAGAATCTTTACCAACTTGTATCATGGGTCTCCTTCACCCTTGTAATGTCATGATTTAACCTTTCAGCATTTTGAAAAATCTTGTAAACCCAAATAAATGTGATCTTCCATATTCCTTTATTGCAGAGTGCCCACTCAATTGGCCTCATGTGGTGGCTGCTGACAAGGGAGGTGCTTCGTCTGAGGGGAACCATCAGTCGTGACACACCTTGGGAAGTAATGCCCGATCTCTACTTCTACAGGGATCCAGAGGAGGTCAGTAGTTTAACATTATTATGTCCACCCCACTGGGGGGTGGGCATATTATTTTTGCTTTTTCCGCCATCCGGCGTCCCACTTGGTTTCCAGACATTTTAGGCAACAGTTCTTATCCAAATTTGGCATGCAGGTTTATTGGGTTAATAGCTTGTATGGGATTGCTTTGGGGGGAATTGCTTCATAGATGAGTAATTAATTATGTCCACCCCCCTGGGGGGTGGATATATTATTTTTGCTTTTTTCGCCGTCCGATGTCCGGCGTCCGATGTCCGGCGTCACGCATGGTTTCCGCTCATTTAAAGGAAAAGTATTAGAGCTATTGTCACCAAATTTGGTATGCAGGCTTATTGGGTCAGTAGCTTGCTTGGGATTGCTTTTGGCTGTTGTACCTCTTTTGCTTACTGAGTAATACTTAAGTACAGCTATTTTCAGTACCCATTGGTTTCCGTGCATTTAAGCCAAAATAATTAAAGATATTTTACTACAATTTTGAATACAAGATTGTTATGTCCATAGCTCGCTTGGTATTGCATTTGGGACTGATAGCTTTGTCAGTACATGAGTAATAGCCATTTAGGTACTTCATTGTGTATTTTCAGTACTACTTTTGAGTAATTTGCTTCTATCTCCTTAACCGTGCGAGATAGAGCGATTTCGGCAAAATTTTCGACCCACAGGGTATCTGACGAGTGTACTCTTTGCAATTTTCAAAAAATTTTCCCCTCCCCAAAAATGGCGGCCATTTTGAATTTTCGAATTTTTGCCAAAAATGGCAAAACACAAATTTGCTTCTATCTCCTTAACCGTGCGAGATAGAGCGATTTCGGCAAAATTTTCGACCCACAGGGTATCTGAGGAATGCAATCTTTGCAATTTTCAAACAATTTTCCCCTCCCCAAAAATGGCGGCCATTTTGAATTTTCGAATTTTTGCCAAAAATGGCAAAACACAAATTTCCTTCTATCTCCTTAACCGTGCGAGATAGAGCGATTTTGTCGAAATTTTCAACCCACAGGGTATCTAAGGAGTGTACTCTTTGCAATTTTCAAAAAATTTTCCCCTCCCCAAAAATGGCGGCCATTTTGAATTTTAGAATTTTTGCCAAAAATGGCAAAACACAAATTTGCTTCTATCTCCTTAACCGTGCGAGATAGAGCGATTTCGTCGAAATTTTCGACCCACAGGGTATCTAAGGAATGTAATATTTGCAATTTTCAAAAAATTTTCCCCTCCCCAAAAATGGCGGCCATTTTGAATTTTCGAATTTTTGCCAAAAATGGCAAAACACAAATTTGCTTCTATCTCCTTAACCGTGCGAGATAGAGCGATTTCGTCAAAATTTTCGACCCACAGGGTATCTAAGGAGTGTACTCTTGGTAATTTTCAAAAAATTTTCCCCTCCCCAAAAATGGCGGCCATTTTGAATTTTCGAATTTTTGCCAAAAATGGCAAAACACAAATTTGCTTCTATCTCCTTAACCGTGCGAGATAGAGCGATTTCGTCGAAATTTTCGACCCACAGGGTATCTAAGGAGTGTAATATTTGCAATTTTCAAAAAATTTTCCCCTCCCCAAAAATGGCGGCCATTTTAAATTTTCGAATTTTTGCCAAAAATGGCAAAACACAAATTTGCTTCTATCTCCTTAACCGTGCGAGATAGAGCGATTTCGTCGAAATTTTCGACCCACAGGGTATCTCAGGAGTGTACTCTTTGGAATTTTCAAAAAATTTTCCCCTCCCCAAAAATGGCGGCCATTTTAAATTTTCGAATTTTTGCCAAAAATGGCAAAACACTAATTTGCTTCTATCTCCTTAACCGTGCGAGATAGAGCGATTTCGTGGAAATTTTCGACCCACAGGGTATCTGAGGAGTGTACTCTTTGCAATTTGCAAAAAATTTTCCCCTCCCCAAAAATGGCGGCCATTTTGAATTTTCGAATTTTTGCCAAAAATGGCAAAACACTAATTTGCTTCTATCTCCTTAACCGTGCGAGATAGAGCGATTTCGTCGAAATTTTCGACCCACAGGGTATCTAAGGAATGCAATCTTTGCAATTTTCAAAAAATTTTCCCCTCCCCAAAAATGGCGGCCATTTTGAATTTTAGAATTTTTGCCAAAAATGGCAAAACACAAATTTGCTTCTATCTCCTTAACCGTGCGAGATAGAGCGATTTCGTCGAAATTTTCGACCCACAGGGTATCTAAGGAGTGTAATATTTGCAATTTTCAAAAAATTTTTCCCTCCCCAAAAATGGCGGCCATTTTAAATTTTCGAATTTTTGCCAAAAATGGCAAAACACAAATTTGCTTCTATCTCCTTAACCGTGCGAGATAGAGCGATTTCGTCGAAATTTTCGACCCACAGGGTATCTCACGAGTGTACTCTTTGCAATTTTCAAAAAATTTTCCCCTCCCCAAAAATGGCGGCCATTTTGAATTTTCGAATTTTTGCCAAAAATGGCAAAACACTAATTTGCTTCTATCTCCTTAACCGTGCGAGATAGAGCGATTTCGTCGAAATTTTCGACCCACAGGGTATCTAAGGAGTGTAATATTTGCAATTTTCAAAAAATTTTCCCCTCCCCAAAAATGGCGGCCATTTTAAATTTTCGAATTTTTGCCAAAAATGGCAAAACACAAATTTGCTTCTATCTCCTTAACCGTGCGAGATAGAGCGATTTCGTCGAAATTTTCGACCCACAGGGTATCTCAGGAGTGTACTCTTTGGAATTTTCAAAAAATTTTCCCCTCCCCTAAAATGGCGGCCATTTTAAATTTTCGAATTTTTGCCAAAAATGGCAAAACACTAATTTGCTTCTATCTCCTTAACCGTGCGAGATAGAGCGATTTCGTGGAAATTTTCGACCCACAGGGTATCTGAGGAGTGTACTCTTTGCAATTTGCAAAAAATTTTCCCCTCCCCAAAAATGGTGGCCATTTTCAATTTTCGAATTTTTGCCAAAAATGGCAAAACACTAATTTGCTTCTATCTCCTTAACCGTGCGAGATAGAGCGATTTCGTCGAAATTTTCGACCCACAGGGTATCTAAGGAATGCAATCTTTGCAATTTTCAAAAAATTTTCCCCTCCCCAAAAATGGCGGCCATTTTGAATTTTCGAATTTTTGCCAAAAATGGCAAAACACAAATTTACTTCTATCTCCTTAACCGTGCGAGATAGAGCGATTTCGTCAAAATTTTCGACCCACAGGGTATCTAAGGAATGCAATCTTTGCAATTTTCAAAAAATTTTCCCCTCCCCAAAAATGGCGGCCATTTTGAATTTTAGAATTTTTGCCAAAAATGGCAAAACACAAATTTGCTTCTATCTCCTTAACCGTGCGAGATAGAGCGATTTCGTCAAAATTTTCGACCCACAGGGTATCTAAGCAATGCAATCTTTGCAATTTTCAAAAAAATTTCCCCTCCCCAAAAATGGCGGCCATTTTGAATTTTCGAAGTTTTGCCAAAAATGGCAAAACACAAATTTCCTTCTATCTCCTTAACCATGCGAGATAGAGCGATTTCGTCAAAATTTTCGACCCACAGGTATTTGAGCATTGTATTCTTGGCAATTTAAAAAAAAATTTCCCCTCCCCTAAAATGGCGGCCATTTTGAATTTTCAAATTTTTGCCAAAAATGGCAAAACACAAATTTGCTTCTATCTCCTTAACCATGCGAGATAGAGCGATTTCGTCGAAATTTTTCAACCCACAGGGTATCTAAGGAATGTAATCTTTGCAATTTTCAAAAAATTTTCCCCTCCCCAAAAATGGCAGCCATTTTGAATTTTCGAATTTTTGCCCAAAATGGAAAAACACAAACTGGCCTTAACCGTGCAAAATAGAGTTATTTTGTTGAAATTTTCGACCCATAGGGTATCTAAGAAATGTACTCTTGGCAATTTTCAAAAAAATTTCCTTTTTCCAAAAATGGCGGCCATTTTGAATTTTCAAATTTTTGCCAAAAATAGAAAAACAGGAATTTGCTTCTATCTTCTTAACCATGCAAGATAGAGTGATTTCGTCAAAATTTTCAACCCAACCAATGCAAAAAGGCATGAAGCTGAAATAATTTACATCTACACTAACAAATATTTAAGCATCATTGATATATTTTACAAATGAAACAGGGTCTTGTAAGACTACTGTACAATTTGGGCAAAAGGTTCATGGGTGGACATTACACATGATAATGTGTGTTCTTCTATGCTATCCTGTTTCTATTCGCATCTACTATCAACAGGGCGGCCTATTTCTAGTTAAATAAATGAGTACATAAATGAGTAATTGGCTATTTTGAATACTGAAAAAGGCAAATGTGCTCATATCTCCTAAACCATGCAAAATAGTTATTTCGTCGAAATTTTCGACCCACAGGGTGTCTAAGAAATGTACTCGGCAATTTTCAAAAGAAATTTCCCCACCCCAAAAATGGCGGCCATTTTGAATTTTCGCCAAAAATGGCAAAACACAAATTTGCTTCTATCTCCTTAACCGTGCGAGATAGAGTGATTTCGTCGAAATTTTCGACCCACAGGGTATCTAAGCATTGTACTCTTGGCAATTTTTAAAAAAATTTCCCCTCCCAAAAAATGGCGACCATTTTGAATTTTTGCCAAAAATGGCAAAACACAAAATTGCTTCTATCTCCTTAACCGTGCGAGATAGAGCGATTTCGTCGAAATGTTCGACCCACAGGTTATCTCAGAAATGCACTCTTAGCAATTTTCAAAAAAATTTCCCCTCCCCAAAAATGGCGACCATTTTGAATTTTCGAATTTTTGCCAAAAATGGCAAAACGCGAATTTGCTTCTATCTCCTTAACCGTGCGAGATAGAGCGATTTCGTCGAAATTATCAAGCAACAGGGTATCTGACCAATGTACTCTTGGCAATTTTCAAAAAATTTTCCCTTCCCCAAAAATGGCGGCCATTTTGAATTTTCGAATTTTTCCCCAAAATGGCAAAACACAAAATTGCTTCTATCTCCTTAACCGTGTGAGATAGAGGGATTTCGTCGAAATTGGGTATCTGAGCAATGTACTCTTGGCAATTTTCAAAAAATTTTCCTCTTCCCACATATGGCAGCCATTTTGAATTTTCGAATTTTTGCCCAAAATGGCAAAACACAAAATTGCTTCTATCTCTTTAACCGTGCGAGATAGAGCGATTTCGTCGAAATTTTTGACCCATGGGGTATCTAAGAAATGTACTCTTGGAATTTTTAAAAAAAAATTTCCCTCCCCACATACGGCGGCCATTTTGAATTTTCGAATTTTTGCCAAAAATGGAAAAACACAAATTTGCCTTAACCGTGCAAAATAGAGTTATTTCGTTGAAATTTTCCACCCATAGGGTATCTAAGAAATGTACTCTTGGCAATTTTCAAAAAATTTTCCTCTTCACAAAAATGGCGGCCATTTTGATTTTTCAAATTTTGGCCAAAAATAGAAAAACAGAAATTTGCTTCTATCTTCTTAACCGTGCAAGATAGAGTGATTTCGTCAAAATTTTCGACCCAACCAATGCAAAAAGGCATGAAGCTGAAATAATTTACATGTACACTAATAAATATTTAAGCATCATTGATATATCTTACAAATTAAACAGGGTCTTGTAACACTACTGTACAATTTGGGTAAAAGGTTCGTGGGGTGGACATTACACATGATAATGTGTGTTCTTCTATGCTATCCTGTTTCTGTTCATATGTCGCAGCTACTATCAACAGGGCGTCCTATTTCTAGTTTGGTTGTATTCATACTTACAATTGTATGTGATATGATAACAAATAGATTAAGTTTTAAATAAACCAGTTTCTTCTAGACGGATGGTTAAGGAGAGACAGCCAGTCATATCTGTGGTAAATCTTTTGATTGTAAAGCAGAAACTTTAGACAGTGTCCACTAGACTACTAAAACTCCACACTGGAGACAGAAACCATACTTATGTCAGCAAGTCTCAACAAACTTTTGTTAATTGTTGATTCAATGTACCTCATAAACTACAAAGAAGTAAAGGGCATTTATTTTCTTTACACAGGCTGAGAAGGATGAACAGGCTGCCAAGGAAGCCAGTCAACAGAAGACTGAGGAGTTTACCCAGCAGGAATCCTGGAGTGCACCAGAGGTCCCACTTGGACAAACTACCGAGGGACAAGTGGCTGATGTAAGTAGCAAAATTTTGGGTTTGATCTATCACTTAAGTCAAATTTTGCCAAGACCATTTGAAGTTGGCAAATGTTGCAGTGGGCAGAATTCAAAGCACTGACCACAAAAGTAAGAGGCAGGTGAACATTTTCCGAACTTGATCACCACTTTGAGCTCTGATGTTGAGTAGCAAGTCTGCTCTTGTTCACAAAGAGTTTTTCTTAAAACTGTCATATTATTCTGATGATAAATATATGTGCAGTAAATCTTCTAAACTCCTTTTTAAAAATCTCTAACTCGTAACAATTTTTTCAGAAAGTCTACAGTTGGGATCATTTAGTTGTGGTAGAACCAATATTTTGTGAATGTCTGGAACAATGAGGATTATAATCAAATGAAGAGTAGTATCCTTTCAGTATAAAACTCCGGTAGTGCAGCGATAGTGGAAATGAGCTGTTAAAATTGAATGCTTTAGACTTCCGTCATTACTTTTTTCAGTGGGCTGCAGACTCGGTTGCTGTACCAGCTGTTCCAGTGCAGGGTTCCACATTTGGGGGTGCAGAAGATTGGTCAGCTACTGACACTGGAGACTGGGCTGTACCCAGTGCCGCTGGTGGGGCTGTGCAGCAGCCAGCTCCTGCACAGCCGCAGCAAGCTGCCAAGCCCAGCACTAACTGGGGCAGTGCTCCCGCAGAAAACTGGTCTTAAGTACCTGCTATCTGCAAATGGCTAGCTGTGGGATACAAGGAGGACTTGGGATTAGGATAGAATAGTTCGAGCAATGTATGAAACGAACAGCGTTAACTTTTAAGTGTTCATTACCAGACACATTTGTTCAAGATGAATAAATAAATCCCACAGATTTTGTAGTGTTTTTATTATGAACCCTGGTACATGAAAACTGGAACTAAACTCGACATGCAACATCAAGTTCATAGGCACATAACATGTCTAACCACTGCAAAGAATGGTCTGATAAATCCTCCAAATGGACTTGTTGGTATTTGTGGCAAATCTGTAATTAGGGTTCTTGCATAAATTTGGGAACAAAATTCCATAATTTTTCCAGGACAAATATTTGTTTTCCAGACACAATTTATATTCTCTTTCATCTGCCATATGTCCATATCTTGAAAGCAAAGTTTTGCAGAATAGCATTTGCCATCTGTGGTGTGCTACATGTATAAAATAGAACTTCAAAATAAGCTAAGCAATTCTTCAGAATTGGATCATTTCCAAACCCCGACAGTGTGAAGTATTTCAGTGCTTCAAATAAATTTTGTAAAGTGGCTTGAGCAACTGTCCAATCACCAACTTTGAAGAATTTGAAAAAAAAAGAGAAATGTTTTGCTAACAAAAAATATAAGCTATAAAATGTAAGAGATATGAGCGAAAAACTACTAGCAATAACTAAAATATAAGCTATAAACACCAGACTGATTTTATGACCCTAGTTTCACTCCCTAAAGGGATGGAGTGGGAGGGGAGCATGGGGTACATCGGACCAGCTTTTGGGACTTCCAGCATATGGGTTTCTTATATGATCAGGGTTCCCACCTTGAAAATCCTTGAAAAAAATGCTTCATTTTCAAGGCCTTGAAAGTCCTTGAATTTGGCCAAAATTGAATAAAATCCTTGAAAAGTCCTTGAATTTGTTATTGTCCAACTTCTGCATTTGCATCATCTAGTTTTTTATGTCAGCTGACATTATGTCGTCACTCTGCGGCGTGGGCGTCCGCGTGAACATCTTCTCCAAAACTACAAGGCCTAGAGACGTGCTGTTTTTTTTAAAAGATACCTCATCTATCGAGGATGAAAAACTGTTCAAGGCATGCAAATCTGTCTGTTCGTCTGTTTGCTAGAGACATTACAAGGGAGGTACCCCCACCAAAAGTGTGAAAATTTCAACACTTCATCACAATTTTCTCAGTGACTATTGCAGGGATTTCTCTCGTATCTTGCATATATGTACTAGGCCAGAGGTAGATTCTCTTGTGTATGAGACCTGAATCTGTCTTTAGTTTTTTTTTAATAAATTTTTTTAATAATTTTTAATGCATTAAAATTCATGAAATCATGCACTAAATCACTTATAACTTGAAAAGTGTTGCATTTAGAGCATTTTGTTAAAATATGTTATTCAGCTACTTTTTATGTCAGCTGACTTGTCAGTCAGCTGACATTATGTCACTCTGCGGCGTGGGCGTACGCGTCCGCATGAACAACTTCTTCTCCAAAACTACAAGGCCTAGAGACATGCTGTTTTTTTTAAAAGATACCTTATCTATCGAGGATGAAAAATTGTTCAAGGCATGCAAATCTGTCTGTTCGTCTGTTTGCTAGAGACATTACAAGGGGGGTACCCCCACCGAAAGTGTGAAAATTTCAACTTTTTATCACAATTTTCTCAGTGACTATTGCAGGGATTTCTCTCATATGTTGCATATATGTACTAGGCCAGAGGTAGATTCTCTTGTGCGAGTATGAGACCTGGATCTGTCTTACTTTTTTTTTAATAAATTTTTTTAATAATTTTTAATGCATTAAAATTCATGAACTTATGCACTAAATCACTTATAACTTCAAAAGTGTTGCATTTACAGCATTTTGTGAAAATATGTTGTTCAGCTACTTTTTTCATAGCTACAATATGGTGAGTAAGTTGGGTGTCTGTCTCAATAGCTAAGTGAGTAATAGCTACTTTTGGGCTTTTCAGTAACTTCCATTATGAGTAAAATCACTTGTAACTTAAAAACTATTGCATTTAGAGAATTTCGTATAAATATGTTATTGAGCTACTTTTGGGCCAGCTATAACATAGTGAAATTTCAGACCTGTAGCTCATGGCATAGCTGAGTAATAGCTACTTTTAGGTTATCACTGTTGAGTAAATCGCTTATAACTTGAAAACTATTGCATTTAGAGAATTTCGTATAAATATGTTATTCAGCTACTTTTGGGTCAGCTATAACATAGTAAAATTTCAGACCTGTAGCTCATGGCATAGCTGAGTAATAGCTACTTTTAGGTTATCACTGTTGAGTAAATCACTTATAGCTTGAAAAGTGTTGCATTTAGAGCATTTTGTTAAAATATGTTATTCAGCTACTTTTTTCATAGCTACAATATGGTGAGTAAGTTGGGTGTCTGTCTCAATAGCTAAGTGAGTAATAGCTACTTTTGGGCTTTTCAGTAACTTCCATCATGAGTAAAATCACTTGTAACTTAAAAACTATTGCATTTAGAGAATTTCGTATAAATATGTTATTCAGCTACTTTTGGGCCAGCTATAACATAGTAAAATTTCAGACCTGTAGCTCATGGCATAGCTGAGTAATAGCTACTTTTAGGTTATCACTGTTGAGTAAATCACTTATAACTTGAAAACTATTGCATTTAGAGTATTTTGTTTCCATATGTTATTCACCTATTTTGGGGTCAGCTATAACATAGTGAAGTTTCAGACCTGTGGCTCATTTCATAGCTGAGTAATAGCTACTTTGAAGTTCTCACTGTTGAGTAAATCAGTTATAATTGGAAAACTATTGCATTTACAGCTCATGGCATAGCGGAGCAATAGCTATTTTCAGGTTTTCACTATTGAGTAAATCAGTTGTAGCTTGAAAACTATTGCATTTACAGTAGTTTGCTTAAATATGTTGTTCACCTACTTTTGGGTTAGCTATAACATAGTAAAATTTCAGACATGTAGCTCATTGCATAGCTGAGTAATAGTTCCTTTGAGGTTCTCACTGTTGAGTAAATCAGTTGTAACTTGAAAACTATTACATTTAGAGTAATTTGTTAAATATGTTATTCACAGAATTTTTGGTCAGCTATAACATAGTGAAATTGCAGACCTCTATGTCATGGCATAGCTGAGCAATAGCTACTTTCAGGTTCTCACTGTTGAGTAAATCATTGTATCCACTGGATAGCCGCAGTGTGTAGAGAGAGATTTCACCATTACTGCTCTGATGAAAAAAAATATTATAGCTAGCTTTCTTAAGTTTGCAGTATATATTAATAACCATAAAATGTTGTCTGGGAATATTTTTGGAAACAAGATGGCCGTCACAGGTGTTTTTTGTCAGTCATGAAAAGGGCTTATATCTCCCTTATTATTGATCCTAGAGGTTTGGGATGATAAACCAACCTGTAGGAAATCATGGGGTGGGAATCTTTTGGTGTGGTCAGATTTGACCTTCAATGACCCCTCCTTCAAGGTCAAACAAGGATAGCCAAACTTAAAAGTGCTTATAACTTGCTTATTATTGGTCCCAGAGGTTTGGGATGGTAAACAGACAGGAAATCATGGGCTGTGAATGTTGATATGGTCCGATTTGACCTTGGAACCCTCCTTCAAGGTCAAATGAGGATAGCGAAAATTGAAAGTGCCTACAACTCGATTATTATTGGTGACAGAGTAGGAAATCATTGGCTCGGAATCTTTTGGTATGGTCAGATTTGACCTTTGGACCCCTCCTTCAAGGTCAAATGAGGACAGCCAAGCTTAAAAGTGCTTATAACTCATTTATAATTGGTCCTAGAGGTTTGGAATGGTAAACCATAGGAAATCATGGGCTGGGAATGTATTTGTGTGGTTAGATTTGACCTTGGACCCCTTCTTCAAGGTCGAACGAGGTTATTGCATTTCTAGTATTTCTTTAAATATGTTTTAACCTATTTTTTACACTTAAACAATTACCTTGTTATTTTCCTTCATAATACCATTTACAGGGCACAACTTTTTTATCCTTTTCTTCTGTCAGCTTCGGAATTTCTTTCGAACTTGCTGTTCAGTTACCATTTACTGTATTTCTGTACAGCCCTTTTCCTGACAATTATTCTGTCCTCTAATCACCTTCACAAATCAAAAACACTCAGTCAGCTGACACAGTGCCCGTTCACGGGCACTCTCCTCTTGTTTCATAGCTACAACATGGTGAGTAACTTGGGTGTCTGTCTCAATAGCTAAGTGAGTAATGGCTACTTTTGGGCTTTTCAGTAACTACCATCTTGAGTAAAATCACTTGTAACTTGAAAACTATTGCATTCACAGTATTTTGCTTAAATATGTTGTTCACCTACTTTTGGGTCAGCTATAACATAGTAAAATTTCAGACATGTAGCTCATGTCATAGCTGAGTAATAGCTACTTTTAGGTTATCACTGTTGAGTAAATCACTTATAACTTGAAACTATTGCATTTACAGTATTTTGTTTCATATGTTATTCACCTATTTTGGGGTCAGCTATAACATAGTAAAATTTCAGACCTGTAGCTCATGACATAGCTGAGTAATAGCTACTTTTAGGTTGTCACTGTTGAGTAAATCACTTATAACTTGAAAACAATTGCATTTACAGAAATTTGTGTAAATACGTTATTCAGCTGTTTTTGGGTCAGCTATAACATAGTGAAATTACAGACCTGTAGCTCATGGCACAGCTGATCAATAGCTATTTTCAGGTACTGTATATTGAGTAAATCAGTTGTGAGTTGAAAAATATTGCATTTGGAGTATTTTGTTAAAATATGTTGTTCACCTACTTTTCGGTCAGCTATAACATAGTGAAATTACAGACCTATAGCTCATGGCATAGCTGAGTAATAGCTACTTTTAGGTTATCACTGTTGAGTAAATCACTTATAACTTGAAAAGTATTGCATTTAGAGTATTTTGTTTCAATATTTTATTCACCTATTTTGGGGTCAGCTATAACATAGTAAAATTTCAGACCTGTAGCTCATGGCATAGCTGAGTAATAGCTACTTTTAGGGCATCACTGTTGAGTACATCACTTATAACTTGAAAACTATTGCATTTAGAGTATTTTGTGTCATATGTTATTCACCTATTTTGTGGTCAGCTATAACATAGTAAAATTTCAGACCGGTAGCTCATGGCATAGCTGAGTAATAGCTACTTTTAGGTTATCACTGTTGAGTAAATCATTTATAACTTGAAAACTATTGCATTTACAGAAATTTGTGTAAATACGTTATTCAGCTACTTTTGGGTCAGCTATAACATAGTGAAATTACAGACCTGTAGCTCATGACACAACTGAGCAATAGCTATTTTCAGGTACTGACTGTTGAGTAAATCAATTGTAACTTGAAAAATATTGCATTTACAGTATTTTGCTTAAATATGTTGTTCACCTACTTTTGGGTCAGCTATAACATTGTAAAATTTCAGACATGTAGCTCATGGCATAGCTGAGTAATAGCTACTTTTAGGTTATCACTGTTGAGTAAATCACTTACAACTTGAAAACTATTGCATTTAGAGTATTTTGTTTCAATATGTTATTCACCTATTTTGGGGTCAGCTATAACATAATAAAATTTCAGACCTGTAGCTCATGGCATAGCTGAGTAATAGCTACTTTTAGGTCATCACTGTTGAGTAAATCACTTATAACTTGAAAACTATTGCATTTAGAGTATTTTGTTTCAATATGTTATTCACCTATTTTGGGGTCAGCTATAACATAATAAAATTTCAGACCTGTAGCTCATGGCATAGCTGAGTAATAGCTACTTTTAGGTCATCACTGTTGAGTAAATCACTTATAACTTGAAAACTATTGCATTGACAGAAATTTGTGTAAATACGTTATTCAGCTACTTTTGGGTCAGCTATAACATAGTAAAATTTCAGACCTGTAGCTCATGGCATAGCTGAGTAATAGCTACTTTGAGGTTATCACTGTTGAGTAAATCATTTAGAACTTGAAAACTATTGCATTTACAGAAATTTGTGTAAGTATGTTATTCAGCTACTTTTGGGTCAGCTATAATATAGTGAAATTACAGACCTGTAGCTCATGGCACAACTGAGCAATAGCTATTTTCAGGTACTGACTTGAGTAAATCAATTGTAACTTGAAAAATATTGCATTTGGAGTATTTTGTTAAAATATGTTGTTCACGTACTTTTGGGTCAGCTATAACATAGTGAAATTACAGACCTATAGCTCATGGCATAGCTGAGCAATAGCTATTTTCAGGTTCTCACTACTGAGTAAATCAGTTGTAGCTTGAAAACTATTGCATTCACAGTATTTTGCTTAAATATGTTGTTCACCTACTTTTGGGTCAGCTATAACATAGTAAAATTTCAGACATGTAGCTCATGTCATAGCTGAGTAATAGCTACTTTTAGGTTATCACTGTTGAGTAAATCACTTATAACTTGAAACTATTGCATTTACAGTATTTTGTTTCATATGTTATTCACCTATTTTGGAGTCAGCTATAACATAGTAAAATTTCAGACCTGTAGCTCATGACATAGCTGAGTAATAGCTACTTTTAGGTTGTCACTGTTGAGTAAATCACTTATAACTTGAAAACAATTGCATTTACAGAAATTTGTGTAAATACGTTATTCAGCTGCTTTTGGGTCAGCTATAACATAGTGAAATTACAGACCTGTAGCTCATGGCACAGCTGATCAATAGCTATTTTCAGGTACTGTATATTGAGTAAATCAGTTGTGAGTTGAAAAATATTGCATTTGGAGTATTTTGTTAAAATATGTTGTTCACCTACTTTTGGGTCAGCTATAACATAGTGAAATTACAGACCTATAGCTCATGGCATAGCTGAGTAATAGCTACTTTTAGGTTATCACTGTTGAGTAAATCACTTATAACTTGAAAAGTATTGCATTTAGAGTATTTTGTTTCAATATTTTATTCACCTATTTTGGGGTCAGCTATAACATAGTAAAATTTCAGACCTGTAGCTCATGGCATAGCTGAGTAATAGCTACTTTTAGGGCATCACTGTTGAGTACATCACTTATAACTTGAAAACTATTGCATTTAGAGTATTTTGTTTCATATGTTATTCACCTATTTTGTGGTCAGCTATAACATAGTAAAATTTCAGACCGGTAGCTCATGGCATAGCTGAGTAATAGCTACTTTTAGGTTATCACTGTTGAGTAAATCATTTATAACTTGAAAACTATTGCATTTACAGAAATTTGTGTAAATACGTTATTCAGCTACTTTTGGGTCAGCTATAACATAGTGAAATTACAGACCTGTAGCTCATGACACAACTGAGCAATAGCTATTTTCAGGTACTGACTGTTGAGTAAATCAATTGTAACTTGAAAAATATTGCATTTACAGTATTTTGCTTAAATATGTTGTTCACCTACTTTTGGGTCAGCTATAACATTGTAAAATTTCAGACATGTAGCTCATGGCATAGCTGAGTAATAGCTACTTTTAGGTTATCACTGTTGAGTAAATCACTTACAACTTGAAAACTATTGCATTTAGAGTATTTTGTTTCAATATGTTATTCACCTATTTTGGGGTCAGCTATAACATAATAAAATTTCAGACCTGTAGCTCATGGCATAGCTGAGTAATAGCTACTTTTAGGTCATCACTGTTGAGTAAATCACTTATAACTTGAAAACTATTGCATTTAGAGTATTTTGTTTCAATATGTTATTCACCTATTTTGGGGTCAGCTATAACATAATAAAATTTCAGACCTGTAGCTCATGGCATAGCTGAGTAATAGCTACTTTTAGGTCATCACTGTTGAGTAAATCACTTATAACTTGAAAACTATTGCATTGACAGAAATTTGTGTAAATACGTTATTCAGCTACTTTTGGGTCAGCTATAACATAGTAAAATTTCAGACCTGTAGCTCATGGCATAGCTGAGTAATAGCTACTTTGAGGTTATCACTGTTGAGTAAATCATTTAGAACTTGAAAACTATTGCATTTACAGAAATTTGTGTAAGTATGTTATTCAGCTACTTTTGGGTCAGCTATAATATAGTGAAATTACAGACCTGTAGCTCATGGCACAACTGAGCAATAGCTATTTTCAGGTACTGACTTGAGTAAATCAATTGTAACTTGAAAAATATTGCATTTGGAGTATTTTGTTAAAATATGTTGTTCACGTACTTTTGGGTCAGCTATAACATAGTGAAATTACAGACCTATAGCTCATGGCATAGCTGAGCAATAGCTATTTTCAGGTTCTCACTATTGAGTAAATCAGTTGTAACTTGAAAACTATAACATTTACAGTATTTTGCTTAAATATGTTGTTCACCTACTTTTGGGTCAGCTATAATATAGTAAAAATTCAGACATGTAGCTCATTGCATAGCTGAGTAATAGCTACTTTGCTTATAACTCACTTATTATTGGTCCTAGAGGTTTGGAATGGTAAACAGACATATAGGAAATCATGGGCTGGGAATCTGTTGATGTGGTCCGATTTGACCTTGGACCTCTTCTTCAAGGTCAAACGAGGATAGCCAAACTTAAAAGTGCTTATAACTCGCTTATTATTGGTCTTAGAGGTTTGGGATGGTAAAACAACGTATAGGAAATCATGGGCTGGGATTCTTTTGGTGTGGTCAGATTTGACCTTGGACCCCTCCTTCAAGGTCAGTTGAGGATAGCCAAACTTAAAATTGCTTATAACTCGCTTGTTATTGGTCCTACAGGTTTGGGATGGTAAACCAACCTACAGGAAATCATGGGCTGGGAATCATTTGGTGTGGTCGGATTTGACCTTGGACCCCTCCTTCAAGGTCAAACAAAGATAGCAAAACTTAAAAGTGCCTATAAATCGCTTATTATTGGTTCTAGAGGTTTGGGATGGTAAACCATCCTATAGGAAATCATGGGCTGGGAATCTTTTGGTGTGGTTGGATTTGACCATGGACCCGTTCTTCAAGGTCGTACGAGGATACTGCATTTGCAGTATTTCTTTAAATATGTTTTAACCTACTCTTTACACTTAAACAGTTACCTTTGTTACTTTCCTTCATAATACCATTTGCAGGGAACAACTTTTTTTCTCCTTTTCTTCTGTCAGGTTCAGATTTTCTGTTGAACATGCTGTTCAATTACCATTTACTGTACTTCTGTACAACACTTTCCCTGGTAATTATGCTTTCCTCTCATTATTACCTTCACAAATCAAAAACACTCAGTCAGCTGACACAGTGCCCGTTCACGGGCACTCTCCTCTTGTTTATAGACTTTCATCAAGTCCTTTTGTCTAAGGTATTATACGAGGACTGAATGACTTTTTTACCAGAATGTGGGGCTGACAAAAGGACTTTTCTCATAGGTCACAGGAAGTGGCTGGCCACCTAGTGAGAAAAACACACTGCAACTAGAAGAATGTTTTTGCTGACAAAAACGAAGCGGCCCTGATGAAAAAGAAGTTGCCCATAAAAGATGTCAACATATGCATCATAAGCAATAGAAACTGTGAACTTTATTGCATTGTGTGTGTTACTTGTCCCTATTTTCATCTTTAATAAGTGTGCACAATTAAAGTGAGGTCAGCTGAACAATACAATAGCTGGAGATTAAAAACTCCATAATTTCACTGCAAGATGGCCACAACTTCATTCATATTGGGACTTTAAGGTGAGCATAAAGGTGTCCCTTTTCTCATCCTTTATAAGTGCATAAAGTTTAGCTCAGGTCAGTTGAACAATAAGATAGCTGGAGGCTGAAACTTCGTTTTTCACTGTAAGGTGACCATAACTTCATTCATATTGTGACTTTAAGGTGACCATAATATGAGAATGTCCCTTCAATATCAATAAATGTTAGATATGGAAAAAGAAAGGAGACAGATGGCTTTATTCAATGTTATGACTTTAGGGGGGCCAAAATTATATTAACAGTTTAAGGTAACCTTAAAGTCAGGATAACCCTTTGGTTTGCCATCCTTTATAGGTGTGCAAAGTTTAACGGAGGTCAGTCGAACAATAAGATATTTGGAGGCTGAAAACCCCCTTATTTCACTTTAAGGTGGCTCCATTCATACCGAGAGTTTAAGGCGACCATAAGTATTATTTTTATCTAGTTTAATACCAGTGATAATCTCAATATAAAAAAAGTTTGGTTGAAAAAAGTGAAAAACTAAGTGAACTGGAGGGCTAAAACCCCCTTTTTTGACATTAAGGTGACCTTAAGATTGCAGATACAGGGCTAAAACTTCGGCATGTGAAAGATTATGAAAAAGTAGCTGAATAGGTTATTCCAACAAAATGCTGAAATCGTGACCGTTTTTGAGATACAGACCAAGTACCCATTTTTTTAAAAATTTACGAAAATAAAACACCTCCCATTCAGGCATCTATGGTCCGATTGATGAGAAAATCCTTTCCGACCTTGGAAATTTGGTCTAGAATGTACCTGATAAATTTTATAGCACAGGTGTGTGTGGTTTTTTCCGAAACGCGATGACGGGGTGTTGGAGTTATGCTTAAAGTTACCTTAAGTAAAGCTTAAGGTCTGCGCAAAGTATCCCAAAAATTTTTCCCGCCCCTATAGTTTTAAAGAAAGATAAGATGGAAAGAAAAATTTGAAAGGCTAAGAAGTTATTCAAGGGAGACCATAATAATTATCAAGCAATCCCATCTGCACTACAGAAAAAGCCAGTGGTGTACCGATATACTGGGTGTGCTTTCACAAGAGTTATTTCATTCAGTAAATGTTCAAGGACATGTACAAGTTTAAGCAGTAATAAATCGAGGTTTTGTGTCAACACAACTGAAATCAGTAAATCTGTTTATATTATGTTGGATGAGAAGGTTGTGTTTTACAGAGTGTTTGTCTGTGTTCCGGATTAATAATACAACAGTAATGAATAGTTTTTTCTGATTTTTATTTTTATGTCATCGCTCTGGCTTGGGTGTACGCATCCGCGTGAATGACTTCTCATCCAAAACTACAAAGTGCAGAGACCTTTTTTTTTTAAAAAAAAAAAGATAACTTATCTATCGAGGATGAAAAATTGTTTAAGCCATGCAGATCTGTTCGTTCGTCTGTTTGCTGGAGCCACCCACGCTAAGTGTGAAAATTTCAACACTTTTTCACAATTTTCTCATTGACTAAGGGATTTCTCTCATATATATCTTACACATATGTACTAAGCCACAAGTAGATTCTCTTGTGTGAATATCAGGTCTGGATCTTTCTTAGTTATTATCTCTCGCCTGCAGCCGAAAGCCGTGGTCGGGAGATTATAAAACGCCTTCCGTACGTTTCATTTATAAAGATATCTTCATCAAATTTGCAGGGAATGTTTATGGCTATGAAAACCTGTCTGTGCAAAATTTTAGACTCATTTGGAAAAACAAAATGGCCGCCATAGCTAATTGTTTGAAAATCATAAAGATGCTCTAAATCTTTAAATATTCCAGCTAGCTTCATCAAATCTGCACAAAAGCTATGTGGCTAGAAAAGCTAGCCTGATACTAATTTTGGCCTAGTTCAAAAAACAAAATGGCCGCCATATCACATGTTTAATGTCAAACAGGATTATCCTATTAAAAAGGCCTTATATCTCCCCAAATATTGCTCCTAGAGGTTCGGAATGTGAAAACAACTTGAGGAAGTCATGGCCTGGGAATCTTTTCCAGGTGTTGAATTTGACCTTTGACCCTTGGTTCAAGGTTAAACGAGGTCATCACATTAAAACATCCTTATTTCTCCCTTCTTATTGGTGCTATGGCTTCAGAATATACAGACAGACCATCAATAGTTCTGGCCTTCAAATGTTTTACCCGAGAAAAATTTTGGCCTTATTTTGAAAAACAAAATGGCCACCATAGCCAATTATTTAAAAATCATTAAGATACTCTAAAACTTCAAATATTGCAGCTAGATTCATCAAATATGCGCAAAATATATATGGCTAGGAAAGTTAGCCTGATAGTAATTTAGCCTAGTTTCAAAAACAAAATGGCAATCATATCACATGTTAAATTGGATTATCTAATCTAATCTGCTTTGCAGGCTCAATATCGTCCCCACGAAGGGGAACTCGGTGCGCTGACTTAACAAAATCATTATCATAAGGAAAGGATTATCCTATTAAATGGGCCTTATATCCCTTATCATTGCTACTATGGGTTCCAAATGTGAAAACAACTTATACAAAGTCAAGGCCTGAGACTATTTTCCAATTGCTAAATTTTACCTTTGACCCCCTTCTTCAATGTCAAGTGTGGTTATCTTACTACAAAGACCTTATGTCTTAAAGTTCTCCATTAATACTGATACTAAGGCGGGAGATAACCACTGTGACAGTGGCCCTGTTTTTTATGAATTTTTAAAATAATTTTTAATGCATTAAAATTCATAAAATCATGCAATAATCACTTACAACTCGAAAAGTATTGCATTTAGAGCGTTTTGTTAAAATATGTTACACAGCTACTTTTTCCATCGCTACAACACGGTAACTTGGGAGTCTACCTCAATAGCTAAGTGAGTAATAGCTACTTTTTACTTTTTCGGTAACTTCCATAATGAGTAAGATCACTTGTAACTTGGACACTATTGCATTTAGATAATTTCATATAAATATGTTGTTCGGTTATTTTGGGGTCAGCTATAACATAGTAAAATTTCAGACCTGTAGCCCGTTGCATAGCTAAGTAATAGCTACTTTCAGGTTATCACTGTTGAGTAAACCAGTTAGGACTTGAAAACTAGAGGAATGCTTTTGCTAACAAAAGCGAAGTGTCCCTTAAAGTTTAAAATGTTTTGTGGTTTTAATAAGCATGTTGTAAAGCTAAGAATGCACAAAGCTGCACCGTATGCTTTCCCAATACCTCTTAATACATTCTGAAGCTATAAAAGCAACAATAAAGGAGATATAAGGCAAAAACTCAAAATCAGCTATTTATGACCCCATAAGGGGGGGTCGGGGGGTAAAACTGACCGGCTATTTAGACTCTCCACATATGCTTTTCCAATACCTCTTAATATATTCTGAAGGTCTAAATGCAACAATAAAGGAGATATAAGGCAAAACTCCAAAGCAACTATTTTATGACCCCAGTTTGACCCATAAAGGGGGGTCGGGGGATAAAACTGACCAGCTATTTACATTCTCCACATATGCTTTCCCAATACCTCTTAATACATTCTGAAGCTATAAAAGCAACAATAAAGGAGATATAAGGCAAAAACTCCAAAGCAGCTATTTTATGACCCCAGTTTGACCCATAAGGGGGGGGGGGGGCGTGGGGTAAAACTGACCAGCTATTTAGACTCTCCTCATATGGTTTCCTATTACCTCCCAATACATTTTATAGCTCTAAATGCAATACTTAAGAAGATAATAGGGGGGTTGGCCTAAATTTAAGGCTTTTAGATTGGAAGGTGTCAGAAAATCACTCATAAAGGAGACATTTTTCAAGGGATTGCTCCCAAAATCTAATCAGCTCGCGTTTTCGATAGTATGAACAGGTGTGTCAAATTATAAGGCTCTGTAGCAAGTAGTTTTTCCTGAACTGTGATGCCGGGGGGGGGGGGGGGGGGGGTAGTTTTTGATCATGTGACCTTCATAAAGGTCAAAGGTCAAATTTAAGCATGCAGAAAAATTTTCCCACGCCTAAGGTATATAACTGCCAAATATGGTTTTAAACCTTCCAATAATAAGGGAGATATTCAAGGGAGACCATAATGCGGAGGCGAGGAAACGGAGGCGAAAACAAATAAGCGCCCTTTCAGGGACGCTTAATTATTGCATTTAGAGTATTTTCTTTAAATATGTTACTCACCAACTTTTGCATCAGCTATAGCATACTGAATTTGCAGATCTGTAGCTTACTTTATAGCTGAACAATAGCTACTTTCAGGTTTTCACTGTTGAGTAAATCAATTGTAACTTAAAAGTTTGCATTTGGAAAAAATTTCTTTAAATAAGTTATTCACCTACTTTTGGGTCAGCTATAGCATAGTAAAATCGACAGCCTATTGCTCACTGCCTAGCTGAGCAAAAGTACTTTGAGATTCTTACTGTTGAGTAAATCAGTCGTAACTTGAAAACTACTGCATTTACAGAATTTTCTTTGTATATGTTTTTCATTTACTTTTTACATCTTAACAGTTATCTTTGTATTTACTTCTGAATACCATTTGCAGGGCATAAATTTGAGTTGTTTTCTTCTTTTGCTTCTACTCTGAAACTGCTTGTTTATGTGTGGACCATATTCTGGATTGAAAAAAAACACATGGAATTTTAAAGGTTCCATTTTCAAATGTATGAGTCAAACTGGGGTTGTCATATAGCAAATTTTATGTTTTTTGCATAAATATCTCCTTTATTATTACTTGGAAATTGGATTAGATTCCTCCCCCTGGCCAAATGTGGGTCATAAAATTGGCAGAATATTTCGACAAACCTTTTAAACCCCAACATAAGTTCAAGTTAAAGGGTTTGAACCCTAAACTCCGAAAATTTTAAAGGGATTAAACCCAAGACTTGTAACAAAAGTTAAAGCACTTGATTCGTAGACCCTCAACAAGTAGGGGTTACAACTTCCTACACCTTATGGTTTCTGATATGTAGCCTGGGCAAGATATTAAAGATTAAGGTCACTACAGCAAGGTCAAAGGTGAAATCAAAGTCACACCATGACAATACAAACCTATACCCCCAAACAATGTCCCAACCAGGTTTCAAATACCTACACTTTAGAATTTTTGAGATACAGCTGCAGCTCAGACGAACTTTTTCCTGCTGCCGCCCCAACAAAATACCCGGCCACCCATCTGGATGCCATAGGTGAAAAAATTAACCTGACAGCCCTTATGACAGCCCTTATGACTAGCACTATTACTCACTTAGATATGGATCTAGATCTGCAATAATAGGAAAAACACTGAAGACTGGATAACCATCAAAGAAATATGTATACTGTCCCATGGATACAATTAATATGAATGGGTTAGAACTCCACCCCCAAAGATTTTTACACAAAAAGTTCAAGAGCTTGAACGATATTTTTCTGATCTAGTTGGAGCAGAATGAAAAACAAGGCTACTGCCGCAGCAGGTATCTCCTGCCTAAGGATCAGTAATAATGGATAACTAAAGGAGATTTAAGGCCTTTGTAGTAACAAGATAACCCCACTTGACATTGAAGAAGGCGCCAAAGGTAAAAGTCAGCAATTGGTAAAGAGTCTCACTTCATGACTTTCTATAAGTTGTTTTCACATTTGGAACCCCAAGTAGCAAGGATAAGGGAGATACAAGGCTTTTTAATAGGATAACTCCATTTGACATTAAACATGTGATATGGCGGCCATTTTGTTTTAGAACTAGGCCAAAATTACTATCAGGCTAGCTTTTCTAGCCATATATCTTTTGTGCACATTTGATGAAGCTAGCTGGAATATTTAAAGATTTAGAGCACCTTTATGATTTTCAAACAATTAGCTATGGTAGCCATTTTGTTTTCCAAAATGTGGCCAAAATTGTGCACAGGCAGGTTTTCATAGCCATAAACATTTCCCGACAATTTGGAGAAGATATCCTTACAAATGAATGAGATATTTAGTTTTTGTAAAAGTCATGACGAACAGACGAAAGGCATTTTATAATCTCCTGATTATAAAGTCACCATTCAATGATGTTTTTTTTTTCATAGAGCCACTTGGTTTTTTTTTCATCGTGCCACTTGGATATGCCTTAAATTTCACCATTCACCAAATCATCATGAAATGAAACCTAAGCAAAGAGTAAAATTCTTGGGAGATGTTGATAGGTATACTTGACAATTTTATCTACATTGTATAAATTCAGAGTTCCCCCTATTCATGTACACCTAAATGGAGAAAGAAATAATGAGTGCAATAAATCACTCCAGTGTGCCCGTGTAGTAAAATTTACAATGCACACTGTAGGGGAATCATCTGGCTATCTATATCAACAAACACTCCCAGCCAGGTCATCTCAGATGTAAACACAAGTATGCTAATGTATGGGGGGAATCTTTTGGGATGTGTGCATTAATTTAAATGTGGTAAAACTCATTACAGGGAACCCCCCCCCCCCCCCCCTGGCTGAGACAAGTCTTTGTATTTCTCTAGACAGAAGCTTTTTTTAATCATCAAGTGGGTTCATAATGATTTCATGTATGTCAGATTTGCTGGAATGAGAAATACAAAGACTTGGAGCAAGTTTTTTATGGCTATGGTCAGACTCAGCAAAGCAAGTATGATCCAAAAGAAAATTAAAGTGAATATCCTTGAAATATGTATGGCTTTTTCTATAATCTCTGACAAATAGCATTGGTGTAATGAGGTTGTAAAATGTTAAAATCATGTGACAAAGAATTTTGAGGGAGGATCGGATGGCTAAAAGGGGAGGTAAAGGAAGCCGTGCCTTAAAATATATCCTTGGGAATTGTTTTTGTTGACCTTGAAAAGACCTTGAATCCAGTTATCAGGATTCTGTGGGAACCCTGCATCTCCCAATACATTCAAAACCTCTACAAGCAATGATCGATTACAAGCCAAAACAAAATGTGATTTTACGACACCCAAATTGACTCATAACGGGGAACAGGGAGTATATCTGACTGGCTTTCTGGATACCCTGTATATGGTTTCCAATACATTAAAAAGCAAAGATGTATGACACCAGCCAAAAACAATTTCATGACCATATGTTTGACACCTGGGGGTGGGGGTGGGGGGGAAGAGGATGGAGGCAGGGGGTCAATCTAGCTCGCTTTCTGGACTCCCTGCATGTGGTTTTTCTGTTGCCTCGCAGTACACTCAAAACCTATACAGATAAAAACTAGATTGGGCCAACTCGGCGCCAACATATCCCCAGACAGGTCATCACTCACGCCACAGGTTTTGATCGGGAATTTTTAAAAACATAATTACCCATTATTATATGAACTTCAGCACATCAATCTACTCTGTTTATATCTTCCCAAATTATATTTCCAATCTTCCTGCAATGATAACTCTAAACCTATTTTCAAAGTATTTAAATGATTGATGATTGAATGTCCATTCTAAAATAATAATCCCAAAAGAGCATATCTGTTTCTATATTTGTTGACAAATAAAATATTATTTTTAACTCAACTCATCATACTTTTCTATCTTCCTTCAAAGTATTTAAATGATTGATGATTCAATGTCCATTCTAAAATTCATAATCCCCAAAGCGCATATCTGTTTCTATATTTGTTCACAAATAAAATATTATTTAAAAAAAAATTATTTATATTATTATTTTATTATATTATTTTTAGAATTTGCAAATTGTTTTCAGTTATTCATTTCCTCTATACCTATATATGTGGTCCATATATATGCAACCTAAATATGTGACACAATCTCAGTTCTGACTCCCCTTTGTGTTATATGTAATGAAGCCCACCACCTCCCACCCCCACCCCTCTCCCCTTCTCCACACCTCTCTCACTATTACACAAGATCTGCAACCCCATTGAGTTCTTTGTTTCTCATCTGATATCATTAAATACCTTTGTTTATTTAGTGTCACTCAATATAGCTGGAGGTCCCAGAGGTGGGTGGGGGGAATCCGGGTGGGGGATGTGGGTTGGGACTACAAAGAGATGGAGTGCTACAGCATAAATGGTAAACAAACAATCTATATAAAAGGGGTACTCAAATACAAAAAGAATTGAGAATTTTAAGTATGCGATTATCAACTGAAATGAGTTCATAACTGTAGCTGTGTCAAAATTAACTGAGGCAAGTTGAATAAAACTGGGCTAGTTGACGGTTAAAAATCCCCTAGTTTTACTACATACGGATATAATTTCATTAATATTGGGACTTAAAGCTCACTTAAAGTGTCCATTTTGTCTACTTGAATATGTTTAACCGGCGTTTAACCAGTTTCATTTTAAAAAGTTAAAAACTCAGCAAGCAGAGGTATAACACACAAAAATAAGTTCTTAAAAGACTAAGATAGCCATAACATTATTAATATTCAAAATTTAAATAGACAGGCATTTCCTTTTAAAATTCAAAGATTTCCGCTCTATAACCCACATAGTTTGACAGTTACTGGGCTTTAAAGTGGCATAATGTCCATAAATTGGGTTTCTGTGGGCATTTTACAATTGTTAAAGAGACCTTAGCAATTAAACTACAGATCTGAAACTTTTGGGGGGACATACATAACAAACAAAAACTAGACAAAAGTTTTTTGTACACAAAAACAAAGCGTCCCTACAGCTTTTAAGCTTTATATAAAATGCTAAAGGACTAATGTGAAGAGGTAAATGTTATTGGTGAAGAGAAATGTTTGTGAAAAGGACCATGTTAGGATCACAAGAGTGACCTTAAAACGAAAAAAACACTCAGTGCCTATGAATGGGTTCTGTATCAGCTGACTGTGTGTTTTCAGCTGCAAAGAAGAAGAAGCACTTTAAAGTTTGGCTATGCTTGTTTGACCTTGAAGGAGAGGCCCAAGGTCAAATCTGACCACATCAAAAGATTTCAAGCCCATCATTTCCTATATGTAGGTATACCATCCCAAACCTCTAGGACCAATAATAAATGAGTTATAAGCACTTTAAAGTTCCTATCCTCGTTGGACCTTTGAAGGAGAGGCCTAAGATCAAATCTGACCACACCAGAAGATTCCCAGCACATGATTTCCTAAATGTTGGTTTACCATCCTAAACCTGTAGGACCAATAATAAGTGAGTTATAAGCACTTTTAAGTTTGGCTATGCTCATTTGACCTTGAAGGAGAGGGCCAAGGTCAAATTCAAACACAGCAAAAGATTACCAGCCCTTAATTTCTACATGTTGGTTTACCATCCCAAACCTCTAGGACCAATCATAAGCGAGTTATAAGCACTTTAAAGTTTGCTTATGCTCATTTGACCTTGAAGGAGAGGCCCAAAGGTCAAATCTGACCACACCAGAAGATTCCCAGCACATGATTTCCTACAGGTTGGTTTACCATCCCAAAGCTCTAGGACCAATAATAAGCCACTTATAAGCACTTTTATGTTTGGCTATCCTTGTTTCACCTTGAAGAAGAGGCCCAAGGTCAAATCTGACAACACCAAAAGATTCCCAGCCCATGATTTTCTATATGTTAGTATACCATCACAAACCTCTAGGACCAATAATAAGCGAGTTATAAGCACTTTTATGTTTGCCTATACTCATTTGACCTTGAAGAGGAAGCCCAAGGTCAAATCTGACCACACCAAGAGATTCCCTGTCCATGGTTTCCTATATGTTGGTATACCATCCCAAAGCTCTAGGACCAATAATAAGCGAGTTATAAGCACATTTATGTTTGGCTATCTTCGTTTGACCTTAAACGAGGGGCCCAAGGTCAAATCTGACCACACCAGATGATTCCCAGCCCATGATTTTCTATATGTTGGTATACCATCCCAAACCTCTAGGACCAATAATAAGCGAGTTATAAGCACTTTTAAGTTTGGCTATGCTCGTACCTTGAAGGAGGGGCCAAAGGTCAAATCTGACCACACCAGAAGATTTCCAGCACATGATTTCCTATATGTTGGTACACCATCCCAAACCTCTAGGACCAATAAGCGAGTTCAAGGCTTAATCGTAGTAAATTTTTTATGAACTTATAATCAATCGCCAGTCAATCGCTCAATTATGGCCCGATTGATCCCAATATCGACTGGCGCCTAGATTCCTCTGTCAGGAATGTGCCCGATTGGCTCCTTAAGATACAGAGATTCAACAAGCAACACATACAATGCATTCAAATGTTTAAAGTTACGGGATATAATAAAATTCAAAACATGTACTCATATTTTCAAAGCTGATAGGAATTTGATACCACCTAAACTAATGGAACGATCTAGATATGTCAAGCATGTTCATAACTATAATACAAGGAACTGTGGAAACATTTATCAAAATATCCCCAAAACTTTCCAGAAAAGTAGATGTCCTAGTATTATAGGGGTTAAACTGTACAATCAAATTCCATCACATGTAAGATTGTTGCCATCTATAATAAGCTTCAAAAAGAGATTAAAAGAAGAATTCCTCACTAAATATAAAAAACCATTGCCTATCCAACAAATTATGGTATGACAGATGGAAGTTACGGATCTGTGTACTAAATGTGTGTGTATCTTAATCTATATTTTTACCATTAAGTACTTTGTCAAGTATGTTAAGATTTAATTAACAGACAAACAGTTCAAATTAGCATATTCATTGCTAAATAGCTTCTTTGTGTCATAAATCGAAATCTATTTTATCTGCTGTATTTCTTTCTTGACTTTCTGTTGTCAGTTATGTCCAAGTTAAGTAATATTTACTAATAAGTTCATTTGAACTTCAGGCATTTCTGTTTAGTATTTATTGTATGTTCTTAACTTTATGTTGTCAGTTCTCTCCAAATTTGGGGATGTCTAGTTATAAGTTCATTTGAACTTCTGACATTTACTTTCAGCATTTATTTTAAATTGTTGTATTATTACATTGTAATGTAATGCTGAATAAAGATCTATCTATCTATGTATTCCTCCATAATAGTAAAACACCCGAGACCATGTTTATACATAGTTCTGCACAATGTGTGTGGTTTTATTGCTGTTTACCTTTATAAAAGGATCTTAGAGTTCAAGAGGAGATCATTCCCATAAACTGATACATTTGTTGTGTTTTTAACATCTGTATTTTACAACTATCTTAGTCTTTCCCAAAGTCTCTATTTATAACTATATACCTCGAAACAGGACCCAAGTCCAGCTTATGGTTTCCCTTAGGTTGGTTTCATATTGCAAACCTTAGGACCAATAATACGTGAGTTATAACTACTTTAAAATTTGTCATTACAGGTTAGGATGTTTGGTCAAGGTTACTGTAAATATAAACCACCAGCAATTAACCTTACTTATTTCAAAAACAGTTCTACAGCTTTAAAAATGAAACAATTATAATATTGTAGGTCATTGTTTTCCTTAACAAAAATATGTGTCCGGTGTATAAAAAAACAAATTATCTGAAAGCTATGTTATATGTAGATAATGTCAGTAGCACACGATATTATTTCTACAATGTTCTGTGACATACTACAGGAAATAAACTGAGTATGATGCAATGTATATTATTATAGGGACTTGTTAAATATGATGCCCATCTTGGGCACATCGATCACCAATATTCCATCAGACAATGCCACAAAGTGATGTGATATTAAAAAGGTGATAAAAATGGTGATTTCAACAGAAACAATCTGTGCACCTGAACAAGGCTACATGATTGTTTTCATCCTTGAAGTATACAACAATGTCTTTTCTCCAAATTCTCATTGAGTGAGTTAGCCTTGCTTAAGGCTCAAATTTGTACCATATGTTTTCATACTTGTACACAGATATTTGGTATTCATAAAGCACTCATGCATGTTTTGAGATATAAACTGAGCAGACATATCATGTGTAAAATCCAGTACATGTTAATTGTAAGAGTACATTATGCAAAATGACCATGTTTTCTGTATCTTTTCTCTTAATTACTAGGGTACTTGAGCCTTAAGCAAGGCTCTTAGTGAGTGTAAAGAAAAGGTTGAATCTACTATTAGTGGCATGGATCTGTATACTTTTTGAATATATGCAGTACATCAGACATTTACAACTGTAACAACTTACTATCCTAATATATATCATTAGAACATAATTCAGTAGTAATTCACTTCAAAATATGGTAAACTGAGTGAAGTTTCTGTTTGTTGGATTAATGAAGGGGAAAGATTATAAATTCCTTTTTACAAATATAAAAGAAAGAGAACAAAGTAATATATAGAGTTGTTGTACTCTACAGGAAAAAATATATGTAACTTTAGTCAAAAGCAAGAGGTTGCAAAGTAAATACACTTGTCACAGATATGAAGGCCAACTGCAAAACATTTCAAAATCACAAATGAAAAAAAAATTGCAAACCATGAACTCCTATAGGTTGGTTTAATATCCAAAACTAGTAGGACCAATAATAAGCGACTCATAAGCAAGTTATAAGCACTTTTAAGTTTGCCTATCCTCATTTGACCTTGAAGGAGGGTCCCAAGGTCAAATCCGATCCCAAGAAAAGATTCCAAGTCCATGATTTCCTACATCTTGGTTTACCATCCCAAACCTCTAGGACCAATAATAAGTGAGTTATAAGCACTTCTAAGTTTGCCTATCCTCATTTGACCTTGAAGGAGAGGCCCAAGGTCAAATACGACCACACTAAAATATTACCAGCCCATGATTTCCTGCATGTTGCTTTACCGTCCCATACCTCTAGGACCAATAATAAGCGAGTTATCAGCACTTTTAACTTTGACTACCCTCGCTTGACCTTGAAGGGGGCCCCAAGGTCAAATCCGACCACAGCATAAGATTCCCTGCCCATGATTTCCTATATGTTGGTATACCATCCCAAAGCTCTAGGACCAATAATAAGCGAGTTATAAGCATTTTTATGTTTGGCTATCCTTATTTGACCTTGAAGGAGAGGGCCAAGGTCAAATCCGACCACACCAGAAGGTTCCCAGCCCATGATTTCCTATAGGTTGGTATACCATCACAAACCTCTAGGACCAATAATAAGCGAGTTATAAGCACTTTTAAATTTGGCTATCCTCGTTTGACCTTGAAGGAGGGGCCCAAGGTCAAATCAGACCACACCAGAAGATTCCTGGCACATGATTTCCTACATGTCAGTTTACCATCCCAAAGCTCTAGGACTAATAATAAGCAAGTTATAAGCACTTTTCAGTTTGGCTATCCTCGTTTGACCTTGAAGGAGAGGCCCAAGGTCAAATCTAACCACACCAAAAGATTACCAGCCCATGATTTCCTATATGTTGGTATGCCATCCAAAACCTCTAGGGCCAATAATAAGCGAGTTATAAGCACTTTAAACTTTGCCTATCCTCTTTTGACCTTGAAGGAGAGGCCCAAGGTTAAATCCGACCACACCAAAAGATTCCCAGGCCATGATTTCCTACATGTTGGTATACCATCCCAAACCGCTAGGACTAATAATAAGCAAGTTATAAGCACTTTTCAGTTTGGCTATCCTCGTTTGACCTTGAAGGAGAGGCCCAAGGTCAAATCTAACCACACCAAAAGATTACCAGCCCATGATTTCCTATATGTTGGTATGCCATCCCAAACCTCTAGGACCAATAATAAGCGAGTTATAAGCACTTTTAAGTTTGGCTATGCTCGTTGTACCTTGAAGGAGGGGCCAAAGGTCAAATCCGACCACACCAGAAGATTCCTAGCCCATGATTTTCTACATGTCAGTTTACCATCCCAAAGCTCTAGGACCAATAAAAAGCGAGTTATAAGCACTTTTAAGTTTGCCTATCCTCATTTGACCTTGAAGGAGAGGCCCAAGGTCAAATCTGACCACACCAGAAGATTCCCAGCACATGATTTCCTATATGTTGGTATACCATCCCAAACCTCTAGGACCAATAATAAGCGAGTTATAAGCACTTTTCAGTTTGGCTATCCTCGTTTGACCTTGAAGGGGGGGGCCCAAGGTCAAACGCGACCACACCAGAAGATTCCCAGCACATGATTTCCTATATGTTGGTATACCATTACAAACCTCTAGGACCAATAATAAGCGAGTTATAAGCACTTTTCAGTTTGGCTATGCTCTTTTGACCTTGAACGAGGGGCCCCAAGGTCAAATCCGACCACACCAGAAGATTCCCAGCACATGATTTCCTATATGTTGGTATACCATCCCAAACCTCTAGGACCAATAATAAGCGAGTTATAAGCACTTTTCAGTTTGGCTATCCTCGTTTGACCTTGAAGGGGGGGCCCAAGGTCAAATGCGACCACACCAGAAGATTCCCAGCACATGATTTCCTATATGTTGGTATACCATCCCAAACCTCTAGGACCAATAATAAGCGAGTTATAAGCACTTTTCAGTTTGGCTATTCTCGTTTGACCTTGAAGGGGGGGCCCAAGGTCAAATGCGACCACACCAGAAGATTCCCAGCACATGATTTCCTATATGTTGGTATACCATCACAAACCTCTAGGACCAATAATAAGCGAGTTATAAGCACTTTTAAGTTTGGCTATGCTCTTTTGACCTTGAACGAGGGGCCCAAGGTCAAATCCGACCACACCAGAAGATTCCCAGCCCATGATTTCCTATATGTTGGTATACCATCCCAAACCTCTAGGACCAATAATAAGCGAGTTATAAACACTTTTAAGTTTGGCTATGTTCGTTTGACCTTGAAGGGGGGGCCCAAGGTCAAATGCGACCACACCAGAAGATTCCCAGCACATGATTTCCTATATGTTGGTATACCATCCCAAACCTCTAGGACCAATAATAAGCGAGTTATAAGCACTTTTCAGTTTGGCTATGCTCTTTTGACCTTGAACGAGGGGCCCAAGGTCAAATCCGACCACACCAGAAGATTCCCAGCACATGATTTCCTATATGTTGGTATACCATCCCAAACCTCTAGGACCAATAATAAGCGAGTTATAAGCACTTTTCAGTTTGGCTATCCTCGTTTGACCTTGAAGGGGGGGGCCCAAGGTCAAATGCGACCACACCAGAAGATTCCCAGCACATGATTTCCTATATGTTGGTATACCATCCCAAACCTCTAGGACCAATAATAAGCGAGTTATAAGCACTTTTCAGTTTGGCTATCCTCGTTTGACCTTGAAGGGGGGGCCCAAGGTCAAATGCGACCACACCAGAAGGTTCCCAGCACATGATTTCCTATATGTTGGTATACCATCACAAACCTCTAGGACCAATAATAAGCGAGTTATAAGCACTTTTAAGTTTGGCTATGCTCTTTTGACCTTGAACGAGGGGCCCAAGGTCAAATCCGACCACACCAGAAGATTCCCAGCCCATGATTTCCTATATGTTGGTATACCATCCCAAACCTCTAGGACCAATAATAAGCGAGTTATAAACACTTTTAAGTTTGGCTATGTTCGTTTGACCTTGAAGGGGGGCCCAAGGTCAAATGCGACCACACCAGAAGATTCCCAGCACATGATTTCTTATATGTTGGTATACCATCCCAAACCTCTAGGACCAATAATAAGCGAGTTATAAGCACTTTCCAGTTTGGCTATCCCCGTTTGACCTTGAAGGAGACGTCCAAGGTCAAATCTGACCCCACCAAAAGATTCCCAGCCCATGGTTTCCTATATGTTGGTATACCATCCCAAACCTCTAGGACCAATAATAAGCGAGTTATAAGCACTTTAAACTTTGCCTATCCTCGCTTGACCTTGAACGAGGGGCCCAAGGTCAAATCTGACCACACCAGAAGATTCCCAGCACATGATTTCCTATATGTTGGTATACCATCCCAAATCTCTACGACCAATAATAAGCGAGTTCAAGGCTTAATCTTAGCAAAATTTTTATGAACTTATAATCAATCGCCCGTCAATCGGTCAATTATGGCCCGATTGATCCCAATATCGACTGGCGCCTAGATTCTTCCCTCAGGAATGTGCATACCAAATTTGGTTGACCCACACCCAGTACTTTCTGAGGAAATCTAGTGAAAAGGAAGTAAATTTTTTTTTGAATTTTTGATGTGATCTTGATAAAGGTCAAATTTATGCCTGTCAAAAAATTTCCCCACGCCTATAGAAGAACACTGCCACATATCATTTGGATAGGCCTAATAACAAGGGAGATATTCAAGGGAGACGATAATGCGGCAGCGGCGGCGGCGGCTGACTGAAAACCAGGGGTGAAACCAATAAGCGTCCCCTTTTCAAGGGACGCTTAATTATATATAATACAGTTTAAGACTTGTCACACTAAGCATTTCCAAATAACAGGGCAAAATACGGAAAAAATGTCCAAAAAGGCACTTGGGCGAGTGTCTATGGCCCTCATACACAGGTTAAATGTCTACTAAAAACCTTGATTTTCGGCATATGTAAAAAAGACATAATAACGCATTCCCAGATGGGATTTCAGCTCCATCAATCACATAGTTTAACAGTCACAGGGCTTAAAGGTGGCAAAAAGTCCAAATATTGGGTCTCTGTGGGCCTTTTAGAGATCTCGATGTGGCTTTCAAATTAAAGCTTCAGACTTAAAATTTGTTACATACTAAGATTACACATAGAATATGTATCTAATAAAGTTTGAAACTTCTCAGACTTACCATTTCCAAGTTACAGAGCAAAATATGTGAAAAATGTCTTAAAAGGGTCACTCAGGTGGGTGTTTAAGGTCCTCATACACAGGTTAAATGTCTACTTGAAGCCTTGATTTTTGGCACATGTAAAAAGAACATAATAATGTATTCCCAGATGAGATTTCAGCTCTATCAGTCACACAGTTTAACAGTCACAGGCCTTAAAATTGGCAAAAAGTCCAAATACTGGGTCTTTATGGGGCCTTCTAGAGACCTAAATGTGGCCTTCAAATTAAAGCTTCAGACTTAAAATTTGTCACATACTAAGATTACACATAGAATATGCATCTAATACAGTTTGAAACTTCTTAGACTTACCATTTCCAAGTTACAGGGAAAAATATGTGAAAAATGTCTAAAAATGGTCACTCGGGTGGGGATTTATGGTCCTCATACACAGGTTAAATGTCTTCTTAAAGCCTTAATTTTTGGCACATATATAAATAACATACTAATATCTTCCCAGATAGGATTTGAGCTCTATCAGTCACATAGTTTGACAGTCACAGGGCTTAAAAGTAGCAAAAAGTCCAAATATTGGGTCTTTGGGAGCCTTTTAGAGACCTCAATTTGACCTTCAAAATTAAAGCTTCAGACTTAAAATCTGTTACATACTAAGATTACACACAGAATATATATCTAATACAGTTTGAAACTTCTCAGACTTACCATTTCCAAGTTACAGGGAAAAAGATGTGAAAAATGTCTTATAAGGGTCACTCGGGTGGGTGTTTATGGTCCTGATACACAGGTTAACTGTCTATTAAAGGCCTAAATGTTGGGGCACATATAAGAAAACACGTAGATATATTCCCAGATGATATTTAACTTAGATGAGAGACATAGTTTGAAAGCTACAGAGCTTGAAAGTGGCAAAAAGTGCATAAATTGGGTCTCTGTGGGCACTTTTGAGACCTTAAGTCGACCCCTTTGGGTAAACCTACAGCCCTAAAATTTTCTACAGACAAGGATTACATATCAAAGTTATACCTAGCGCAGTTTGAGACTCATCACATTTACCACTTCCAAATTATAGGGCAAAATATGTGAAAAGTATAGCAAAAAATCCCTAAGTGGGGGTATTTATGGGCCTCAAACACAATTTTCTCCTCAACTTAAAGTCGTGATTTTCGGCACATGTACTAAGAACATATTAATGTGTTGTCAGGTAAAATTTCAGCCAGCTGAGCATCATAGTTTGTGACCTACAGGGCTCTAAGTGGCCAAAAGTCCAATTTCTGACCTTAAGGTGGCCATAAGTTCTTTTTTTACTGGGAGTTTAAGGTCACCTTAAAATAGGGATCTTCCTTTGGGCACCCTTAACATGTGTACCAAGTTTGAAAAAAAAATATTAATTTGTTTTTGAGTTATCGCGTCCACAAGGAAATTTCTACGGCGGCGGCGGCGGCAGCGCGACGGACCTGATCCAATATATCCCCGACTTTCGTCTGGGGATATAATAATGGATATAAGCCAAAAATTCAAAATTTGTGACTTTATTATCCCAGTTTGACCCACAAGATGGCTTCCAGGGGGCCAGTGTGTGTTCGCTAGGGTTACATATTGCCTCCCAATATACATGGCTCTAAATGCAACAGATAAGGAGATAACAGGGGGGGGGGGGATTCAGATAAACTTCAATCTCGCGAGTTTCATGTATCGAACAGCTCACTCAAAAGGGAAACATTACAGGGAGATAACATGCAAGAAAGCTCGATCACAAAACAAACAAGTGTCCTGTACAGTCACATTTAACTACTAACCAACATTGCTTTTATCTAGTAATAACTATAAAGATGTTATTGAGAGATGAAAAATCAAGTTTTGGCTGATGTGCTGTAAGACGCGCAACATAAGAATCCTAACCGTTACTGTTACACCTACATCTACACAACTATAAAAGTCTTGAAAGAAAAGGTTTTTAGTCTGCTTATTCTTTATTTACACAAAACAATGGCAAAATATACAAAACCCTGTATAACAGATCTATATAAACAAGCTCAAAAGGTATTGAAACATTTTGAGCGATATAAATGTTAATTTTCACACTGAAATGCAGATTAAAATTTTTGTAGGACCTTTGTTATTGTTACTGCATAAATTAATTCAAGGTATTCATACAGTGAACCTGTTAACGACCAGTCAACCAGGTAAGCTGAAATTTGAAGAGGAAGATTGAAGAAATTAAACAAAAACATGTCTATGGCAGCGAAATTAGTTTCTGAAAATATTCTTTTTACTGCAGTCTTGTGTGAAACTCTATGCGAACTGCTTTTTCTGCACTGATGCTTCAGAACCTTCTATAACTACAACCATTCCAAACTGGTGGAAAAGTTACAAGTCAGTAACCTTTAATATATTTTAATTTTGAACTTGGACAAAATTATTTGACCTAATTTTATCAACAACAAAATGTGGTGCAAAAGATTTCGGCTTTCAACAAATTCCAGTATCCACTGCAGCGCGTATTTCAGGAAGAACTTTACTGATGTCTTCATCCAGTTGTAGTAACATGCCTACAAAATATTGCTGGAAATATCTCAACTGATTAAAAATAAAACACTTGCCGAAGTTTTAGCCATGTCATAATGACAAGTATTGTGCACCATTCCACGTATAACAGATGGGAGGAAGCATGCAAAACTTTCCAAGAGATGATGCAAGAACTTACAACCTTCCAAAAAATTGAATATTTACACTACTTTGACCAGAAAACCACCACAGATACTAAATTACTCTTGTACAATGAATACATCAAACACTGTAAAATATATTTGCACTGCTGGCCCACAGCAACTGTTTAATAGCATAATGGTAACACCATTAATGGCTTAGCTTCTCATGTATGTTAGTTCAACCAAAAAAAACAAACCCTCACAGAAACTGAGAGGAACTGTGGGTGTTAACAAGGCTCTATTGGGGAATATTTTTGAATGGTTATTGTAAAAAATTAGAAAAGTTTCTAAAAGAATTCCCCCAAAAATCTTGACCGAGAGACAATAACTTTACATTGTACAGGTGTTCCTGTTTGTGTATGAACATTTTATGTAATGTGGTTCACAGGGCCATAGCCAAAACATTTTCTGAAACAGAAATCATTTTCTTTATCAACAATTTTGCCCAACAATGTTTCTTATATGATGAGAAACTGCCAGATATTACCAAATGGTTGACAAAGCTGATTGACTTTATTTTCATACCTGTATTAGCATTCTGGCTGGCAATCATTGTAA
This sequence comes from Sabellastarte sp. h YS-2021, assembly GCA_964017235.1. NCBI lineage: Eukaryota > Metazoa > Annelida > Polychaeta > Sabellida > Sabellidae > Sabellastarte > Sabellastarte sp. h YS-2021. Next base: position 90,492,325 of record OZ024931.1, read on the forward strand.
CAATAAGTGGCAACTTATTGAAGGACACAACCTGAAAAAAAGAAGTATAGAAATATATCTGCATATTTTTGACTACTGTAGTTCTGTAATAAATATAAAGAAAATCTACCAATGACTGTATATTTGAAAATTCTTGACTAACTTAGTTCTATTTACAGAAAAAAGAACAATTTAACAATGATTGTATAAAGCAAAAGGTGGAACATAGTACATTATAAAACAGAAAAAAGTTAAAACACAAGGAAATTTTACTTTTAATGTAAAAATATTTTCAAATGTTATCAAGGTTTACTGATCAAGATGTATAAAAATAAATTTGATTATTCACACAATGGCAACAAATTAATTTGACAAACTTGAAAACAATAAGATTCAAGGGCAGTTAAATAAAGTGCCTAATACTGTAACAACTTGCTTTTTCAATTAGCTGCAGAATAGAGGGCATGAACACATGAAGTATGAAACCTCTCAAGGAACCATTTGGTGTTTCTGTTTCCCTTAAATGAATAGAATCCATTTATAAGTTGGTATAAATGAACCAAAAGTCAACACCAAGCAGGCTGCAGGCCAAATAAACCTATATGTAAAATTTGGTAATAATATGTGGTATGGTTTTCTTTTAAATAAGTGGAAACCATTTTGAAGCTGGCAGTCATAAATCCATACCAAGCCAGCCATCGACATAATTGGCCTGTATATGAGATTAGCCTTCATATCACTTTTCCTTTAAATGAGTGGAAAGTGCTTTTAAGAAAACCGTGTGTAATTTTCTACCAAGAAAAATCTCTATATGTATGTGTTGAGGTGACAGCAGAAGTAGGTGCAATCCAGTGTGGCCAATTGGTTACAGAAATGTATAGATTAATAAATTACCTGATAATTTCCATACATAGAAATTATGCTTTTATTGGAAGAAAGCCCTAGCTTTCCTGCTTGATCCATTGCCAATCCTGCAGTTCCAAGAAATTTTGGTCTCATAGCTAACTCTGGAGCATGTTCATTGCAAACTGCAAATTGAATAGTGATACTTTCCATCAAACATTGTTGGAATAACACACACTAAAGTTTAACACTGTTCCGATGATGTAATTATAGTTGATGCATAAAATGGTAGTAACATATCCAACAGAAAAGTCTTACAAACAAATAATACTGTTATTCTGATATTACTATGCTGTTTATTGTTGGATACTATCCAATACCTATACATTTTCGTAGACATTGATTATTTGCTTTTAGACTCTTGAAAATTAGTTTTATTCAAAAAGTAATCTAAGAATACCATAAAATTTAAGGTTGTTATTCTTCAACTGAAAAAAGGCTGTGTGCTTTATGAATATTGAAATATGTGAACACTACTGTTCATGTTACAGGAAAACTGTCTAATCAGACATTTTGCGAAATACCTAAAGATTCTAGGCATTATGCAAAAACACTGATTCATTTATGAATTTCATGAAATGCCCAAAAATTCCAGGCATTTCATGAAATAACTGGTTTTGAGCTCCAGGTATTTCATGAAATGCCTAAATCAGATCTTCCAAACAAGTTATGTTGGTCTCCTGTTACTGCAGGTGTTTAATCAACTGCATTATTTATTTCAGAGGGCTCTGACCCATTGGTCACCAGTTGTGCTTCTGAAAGTGAAAAGTTGCTCTAATGCATCTATAACAATTTCTTCTGTCTCCAGTTGTTCAAAAATCTCCTGTGATAGACTTGTTATTGAACTAACCTTGGCTTCACAACCAGATATAACAGCAAAGGGTGAAGACTTAGAAACTAGAACAAATTGCCATGGGACAAAACCAAAGATTTCAAGCCATTGTTTTACCCCCTTTGGGCTTTGGAATCTTTGCATCAAATGTGAACAACCAATTTATCCATATTTGGGTGTCACCCTAAAAGCCATTTAAAAAAAATGGATAATTCCTCAAAACAGGAGTGAGATGGGGACTTTGAGCTATTTTTTTAACCCACCAGGGCTCTGCCAGGTCAACCATGAGTAATATGTGAAAAAACTAGATTGGGCCAACTCGGCGCCAACATATCCCCAGACAGGTCATCACTCATGCCACAGGTTTTGATCGGGAATTTTTTATGTAAGCCATTTGTTGGGAAATAAATCTTGGGAAAAGTTATATGAACTTCAGCACATCAATCTACTAAGTTTATATCTTCCCAAGAAAGATGGTGTATCCCCAGACGCCGAATACATAACTCAACAGAGCATATTTTCAATCTTCCTGCAATGATAACTCTGAACCTATTTTCAAAGTATTTAAATGATTGATGATTGAATGTCCATTCCAAATTAATAATCCCAAAAGAGCATATCTGTTTCTATATTTGTTGACAAATAAAATATTATTTCTAACTCAACTCATCATACTTTTCAATCTTCCTGCAAAGGGTGACTCTGAACCTATTTTCAAAGTATTTAAATGATTCATAATCCCAAAAGCGCATATCTGTTTCTATATTTGTTCACAAATAAAATATTATTTAAAAATTATATATTATTTATATTATTATTTTGTTATAATTATTTTTAGAATTTGCATTGTTTTTCAGTTATTCATTTCCTCAATTCCTATATATGTGGTCCATATATATGCAACCTAAATATGTGACACAATCTCAGTTCTGACTCCCCTTTGTCTTATTAGATAATGAAGCAAACCCCATCTCCCAACCCCACCCCACCCCTCTCCCCTTCTCCACACCTCTCTCACTGTTACAGAAGATCTGCAACCCCACTGAAAAGTCTGGTTCTTTGTTTCTCATTTGATATCATTCAATACCTTTGTTTATTTAGTGTCACTCAATAGCTGGAGGTCCCAGAGGTGGATGTTTAAATGTCTACTTGAAGCCATGATTTTTGGCACATGTAAAAAGAACATAATAATGTATTCCCAGATGAGATTTCAGCCCTATCAGTCACATAGTTTAACAGTCACAGGGCTTAAAGGTGGCAAAAGTCCAAATACTGGGTCTTTGGGAGCCCGTCAGAGACCTCAATGTGGCCTTCAAATTAAAGCTTCAGACTTAAAATTTGTCACATACTAAGATTACACATAGAATATGTATCTAATGCAGTTTGAAACTTCTCAGACTTACCATTTCCAAGTTACAGGGCAAAATATATGAAAAATGTCTAAAAAGGGTCACTCGGGTGGGGATTTATGGTCCTCATACATGGGTTAAATGTCTATTAAAGGCCTAAATTTTGGAGTACATACAAGAAAAACATATTGATATATTCTCAGATGATATTTCACTTAGATGAGAGACATTGTTTGAAAGCTACAGTGCTTGAAGGTGGCAAAAAGTCCATAAATTGGGTCTCTGTGGGCAATTTTGAGACCTCAAGTCGGCCTAACAGGTAAACCTACAGCCTTTAAATTTTTCACAGACAAGGATTACATATAAGAGTTACACCCAGAGCAGTTTGAGATTCATCAGAATTACCACTTCCAAATTATAGGGCAAAATATGTTAAAAATCTAGGAAAAAAGTCCTAAGTGGGGTCTTTATGGGCCCCAAACACAATTTTCTCCTCAACTTAAAGTCTTGATTTTCGGCACATGTACTAAGAATATATTAATGTGTTCTCAGGTAAAATTTAAGCCAGATACGCCTCATAGTTTGTGACCTAGAGGGCTCTAAGTGGTCAAAAGTGCAATTTCTGACCTTAAGGTGGCCATAAGTTCTTTATTATTGGGAGTTTAAGGTCACCTTAAAATAGGGATCTTCCTTTGGGCATCCTTAACATGTGTACCAAGTTTGAAAAAAAAATATTAATCCCTTTTTGAGTTATCGCGTCCACAAGGAAATTTCTACGGCGGCGGCGGCGGCGCGACGGACCTGAATCCAATATATCCCCGACTTTCGTCTGGGGATATAATTAACTTTTTCCCTCTTTGGGAATCCTTGGTTCACAAGACCCAAATTGGTAATTTTTAAGTCCGCTGACTTTGTCAGCTGATATTATGACATTACTCTGTGGTGTCCGTGTATGTGTGAACAGCTTCCGACCAAAAGTACTAGGCCCAGAAACATGCTGTTTTTTTAAAAGATACCTTATCTATGAAGGATGAAAAATTGCTCGAGGCATGCAGATCTGATAGTTCGTCTGTTTCCCAGAGCACAACTGGCCATGACATCAAATATCATATTTCATAATTTGCCTGAAACACATCAGGCAAGTTGTGCGATAAATACAGTCAAATTTTAGGTATTTTAGGAAATGCCTGGAAATTTCAGGCATTTCGTGAATTGCCTAAGTGAATAAGGGATTTCATTAAATACCTGGAATCTTAAGGCATTTTGTGAACTGCCGGATTACACAGTTTGCCTGTAACATACACAAGCTTACTTTTCAAGACAGGAACTCCTTCTCTATCTGTTATGATGATGGCATGGAGGCCATCGACCCTGATGGAAAAGAGGGAAAAAACTTCTTAGATTTCATTGTAAACTAGACTAAGGACGCATCTGTGGCCAGATGCAGAATGTATCCACCGGCAAAGGCAAAAGTAACTATTACTCAGCTATGCCACGAGGTAGAGGTCTGAAATTTTACTATGTTATAGCTAACCCAAAAGTAGCTGAATAACATATTTATACGAAATTCTCTAAATGCAATAGTTTTCAAGTTATAAGTTATTTTACTCATGTTGGAAGTTACTGAAAAGCTGAATAACATATTTTAAGTAAATGGTCTAAATGCAATACTTTTCAAGTTATAAATGATTTAGTGTTACTCAGAACCTCAAAAGTAGCTATTACTCAGCTATGCAATGAGCCACAGGTCTGGAATTTTACTATGTTATAGCTGCCTCAAAATAGGTGAATAACATATTGAAACTAAATAATCTAAATGCAACAGTTTTCAAGTTATAAGTGATTTACTCAACAGTGATAACCTAAAAGTAGCTATTACTCAGCTATGCCATGAGCTACAGGTCTGAAATTTTATTATGTTATAGCTGACCGAAAAGTAGATGAATAACATATTTGCACAAAATTCTCTAAATGTAATAGTTTTCAAGTTACAAGTGATTTTACTCATGATGAAAGTTAGTGAAAAATCCAAAAGTAGCTATTACTCACTTAGCTATTGAGATAGACACCCAAGTTACTGACCATGTTGTAGCTATGAAAAAAATAGCTGAATATCATATTTTAACAAAGTGCTCTAAATGCAATACTTTTCAAGTTATAATTGATTTAGTGCATGATTTCATTAATTTTAATGCATTAAAAATTATTTTAAAAATTCATAAAAAAACTTTAGCATGTGAAAGCTCTCCCAAAAGTAGGTGAATGAGTTATTTGAGAAGATTTGGCTATCTGCAATACTTTTACAGATAATTTGCATTTACTCATTTTGAGTAGGTGAGTAATTAGCTATGGGTCTGAAACTTCACCAAGTGAAAGCTCTCCCAAAAGCAGGTGAATGAGTTATTTGAGAAAAATTGGCTATCTGCAATAATTTTAAGAGATAATTCGTATTTACTCATTTTGAGTAGGTGAGTAATTACGTATGGGTCTGGAACTTCACCATGTGAAAGCTCTTACAAAAGTAGATAAATGAGTTGAGAAAAATTGGCCAGCTGCAATACTTTTAGAGATAATTAGCATTTACTCATTTTGAGTAGGTGAATAATTAGCTACGGGTCTGAAACTTCACCAGGTGAAAGCTCTCCCAAAAGTAGGTGAATGAGTTATTTGAGAAAAATTGGCTATCTGCAATACTTTTAGATATAATTCGCATTTACTCATTTTGAGTAGGTGAGTAATTAGCTATGGGTCTGAAACTTCACCATGTGAAAGCTCTTCCAAAAGTAGGTGAATGAGTTATTTGATAAAAATTGGCTATCCGCAATACTTTTAAGAGATAATTCGCATTTACTCATTTTGAGTAGGTGACTTTAGACATTTTGTCTACCACTGGCCTAATTTAGACAAAAACAATACCAAAAAGATAGGGTGGCGAGTCCTCTACCATACCAAGCCACCTGCCAAATATGGAAGAAATCTGGAAAGAAATGTGGACTGTAGGTCGCTAACAAGCAATATTCCACATTTTAGACATTTTTGTCTACCACAGGCCTAATTTAGACATAAAGCCTACCCAAAAGATATGGTGGCGAGTTCTCTAGCATACCAAGCCACCTGCCAAATATGAAAGAAATCTAGAAAGAAATGTGGACTGTAGGTCGCTAACAAGCAATATTCCATATTTTAGACATTTTTGTCTACCACAGGCCTAATTTAGACATAAAGCCTACCAAAAAGATAGGGTGGCGAGTCAAAAATTCAAAATGGCCGCCATTTTTGGGGAGGGGAAAATTTTTTGAAAATTGCAAAGAATACATTTCTAGATACCCTGGGGATAGAAAATTTCGACGAAATCTCTTTATCTCGCACAGTTAAGGAGATACAAGCAAATTTGTGTTTTGCCATTTTTGGCAAAAATTCGAAAATTCAAAATAGCCGCCATTTTTGGGGAGGGGAAAAATTTTTGAAAATTGCCAAGAGTACATTCCTCAGATACCCTGTGGGTTGAAAATTTCGACGAAATCGCTCTATCTCACACGGTTAGGGAGATACAAGCAAATTTGTGTTTTGCCATTTTTGGCAAAAATTCGAAAATTCAAAATGGCCACCATTTTTGGGGAGGGGAAAATTTTTTGAAAATTGCCAAAAGTACATTCCTCAGAAACCCTGTGGGTCGAAAATTTCGATGAAATCGCTCTATTTCGCACGGTTAAGGAGATAGAAGCAAATTTGTGTTTTGCCATTTTTGGTAAAAATTCGAAAATTCAAAATGGCCGCCATTTTTGGGGAGGGGAAAATTTTTTTCAAAATTGCCAAGAGTACATTTCTCAGATACCCTGTGAGTCGAAAATTTCGACGAAATCGCTCTATCTCGCACGGTTAAGGAGATAGAAGCAAATTTGTGTTTTGCCATTTTTGGGGAGTTGAAAAATTTTTGAAAATTGGCAAGAGTACATTCCTCAGATACCCTGTGGGTCGAAAATTTCGACAAAATCGCTCTATCTCGCACGGTTAAGGAGATAGAAGCAAATTTGTGTTTTGCCATTTTTGGGAAAAATTCGAAATTCAAAATGGCCACCATTTTTGGGGAGGGGAAAATTTTTTGAAAATTGGCAAGAGTACATTCGTCAGATACCCTGTGGGTCGAAAATTTCGACGAAATCGCTCTATCTCGCACGGTTAAGGAGATACAAGCAAATTTGTGTTTTAGACATTTTTGTCTACCACAGGCATAATTTAGGCATAAACCCTACCAAAAAGATAGGGTGGCGAATGCTCTACCATACCAAGCCACCTGCCAAATATGAAAGAAATCTGGAAAGAAATGTGGACTGTAGGTCGCTAACAAGCAATATTACACATTTTTGACATTTTTGTCTACCACAGGCCTAATTTAGACATAAACCCTACCAAAAAGATAGGGTGGCGAGTCCTCTACCATATCAAGCCACCTGCCAAATTTGAAAGAAATCTGGAAAGAAATGTGGACTGTAGGTCGCTAACAAGAAATCTCTGCGGACGCGGATGAATCCATAGTATTCCCGCTTCACGCTGGGGGTTACAATTATTAAGCTATTAAGCCAAATCACACTATTATGGAAAAAAACATCTACATCAAACTTGTAGTATGGAAAATGTCAAGAGCTGATGAAACTGCAAAATTTAGCACAATGGTATGAGTAATGGCAGAAACCTGCTGACTCTTCTGTATGTGAATTGTAAGCTGTACATTATGTTTATTTTGTACACATGAAAATTTAAATTTGAATGTTTTTCTAAAAATTACATGTATGCTCTTATACCCATTGACATGCAACTACCTTTTTGAGAATGTTAATTGTTCTTGTCAGCACAGAATTTAGCACAACTACATGCAATGGCAGAAACCTGCTGACTCTTTGGCATGTTTATCGTAATCTTGTAAAATGGAAACTAGTTTACTTTATAAGGTTATTGGTTAGAGTAACTGCTACAACTGCTACATAAACTCACTAATTTGATGAAAATAAAAGCTTTGTAAAAGTATATAAGCTATAATAGGATACCAACAAAAAGGTTTTGAAAGTTAACCTCATCCACAACTATGATCAGTTAGAAACATATCTCCACACACTCACAGACATAATTTGGGAAATCTTTCAGACTTACATTTTCAGTATCCTGTGAAAGTATTTCTTTAGCTCCTGAAAGAGTAACGACCACAAATTAAAAGAAGCATCATAAATTAAGAGCAAAAAGCAGGAATTTTTGCAATATTTTAAAATCCAGTTTTACAATTTGAGGCAATACATTGACTCCATTATTTAATACTGATCCTTTAGAAAGTGGTTACAATGAGCAGAATTTACAAATTTCTTCCAGGTTACTATCTGTAAAAAGCATGTGTTTAGAAATACTCCTGACAGACACACTATTGTAAAGTTAGTGCTAAATACTAGTGTAGATAGTTATTACAAAATGATGCATTTGATTTTTTATGAGGTACTTATTATGAGCCAAAAAGCGCAACCTCTGTGATTTTATGATTCCAGTTTGATCCATAAGGTGGGCTAGGGATAAATCTGATCAGCTTGACTGGCTCCCTATATATGGGGTCTTATTACCTCCCAATACATTCAAAAGCTCTAAGGCAGTAAAAAGGAGACAAAAGCCAAAAACAAAATATGTGATTTTATCATCCTAGTTTGATCCATAAGAGGAGTCAGGCTGTAAATCTGATCGGCTTTCTAGACTCATTGTATATGGTTTAACATTCCACTCAAAAGGTTTAAAACCAATCTCAACTAGACCTGCACATCGGAGAACCAATGCAAATCTGTACCCACTGGAAAGACAACTCACCAAAGCCAGTGAACCATCATTTGACCTTGAAGGAGGGGCCAAAGGTCAAATTTGACAACAGATTCAGAAGATTCCCAGCCCATGATTTCCTATAAGAATGTTTGAGACTGCAAACCTCTAGGACCAATAATAAGTGAGTTATAAGCACTTTAAAGGAGGGGTTCAAGGTCAAATCTGACCACATCAGAAGATTCGCAGCCCATGATTTCCGAAAATTTGGTTTCACATTGCAAACCTCTAGGACCAATAATAAGGGAGATATAAGCACTTTTAAAGTCCGAATGAAAAAATTCCTTAAATAATCTTAGATGTCATGTTAGGCTTCGTAAAATTATTACCGGAAGTGCCATGGTTAAATGCCGTATACAAACCATGATCACTCATGGATTATTTCTACATCAAAATAAAATACTTTGAAACATAAATTCAATAAAACATACTCCAAATACAATTGTGCTATACTATCTGATATATGGTTCCTGAGGAATATGGTACTAGTAGTGATTTAAACTTGTAAAAATAGTTTCTTCTATTCACATTGGCAATAGTTTTACTTTATTTGGTAGACTTGGAATGCCACTTTTGGTCAATTAATTTATGTTACTATATGTCTACTGTATTTCAATTCTCCCGGGAAGTATAATTTATTTACAAAACCTTAAGTACATGATGGATGTTAACTACTTGCCAATGCTTCTTTCTCCATTATTATTAATGGAAATAGTGGCATTCTACCAGTAAACAATGCTGAAGCTACTGCTTCCCTGCATAAGTTGGCCGCGGCTCATCTACAGGCTCCAGAAAGACAGATAGGTTATTTAGACCGAGTTTCTGTCCCGTCGCCAATTGTTATTGATATATACTGATGGACACAATGGCGAGGGACAGAGCTCACATGTACTTGTTTTCTGTGTAAATCTCGAACTGTGGGAAATTATTTCATTTACTTTAAAAACTAATTATTATGTCCATGTAGCTGTATCTGGTTTACAGTACATATGCTGTTTAACTAAACTGCTTTTACAAGCAAAAAAATTTCTTTTATAGATAACTATGTACTGTTGACGGTTTGTTTACATTTTAAAAACAGGTTGAAATACATGCATGCCAGTTTGATTGGCATTTAAGTATTAGTGAACGGCACATAAATATAAAAAAATAATTCAAATAACACTTTATACTTGTTGTAATATGTCTAGAAATATGCCGTTCAAAATTTACACAAAAAACAAGTACATGTGAGCTCTGTCCCTCGCCATTGTGTCCATCAGTATATATCAATAACAATTGGCGACGGGACAGAAACTCGGTGTAATAGGTTATTGTACACCAATAAATAATAAGTGCATATAATATGTTTAACAATAACAAATGGTTTCAGAGTGTAGTAGGCCACTCATGTTAAAGCCCTGTGAAGCTGTGGTGAGGGCGGCCAACTTATGCCGCAGACCGGAAATACCAGTGAACGCCCATTTTGCAGATAAATAGACGCATTTGTCCTTGACCTCTAACAAAGTAATATAAGGCGGGCGTTTACTGGTAGAAAGCCAGTATCTAAATACTGGAAGGAATCATGTGATCAGGACATATAATCTTCCATTATCGCTCATTGTAGCTGCATTTTAAGCCATTTCTTCACCGGTACCGTAGGTATCAAATGCCTGGGTAGAACTACATATACTAAGTAGATATTGGGTCCAGGATATACACATTGACATGTTTTAAGGTAGTGAAACTGAAAAACACACCTCTGTCATCACCCCTGATGGCTACGTTAACGTTAGGCGTATTTCACAACCGTAATCCGTCGAATCTAGATTCGTCAGATTAACGGATTCGCTTGTGTTGTGACTTGAATCTGGATTATGAATCCGTTGATCTACCTCGAGGGGTAGATCAACGGATTCAGATTCATTGAATTACCCACAATTCTTTGTAAAATAATGGTGGCAACATATGGCTGGAAATTTTTATGTTTGGGAAATTTTTATTATACTGTATATTATAATATTATATTACTGCATCTTAATTTATAATAATATATGATATATTTGTTTGTCTATATTATGTTTTAAATTTGGATTTAGATCTACAGAAAATTGTATTTCACAAATCTAGCCAATCCAAAGAATCCAAATTTGAATCTAGATTCGACGGATTATGGTTTTGAAATACGCCTGTTACTACGAGATAAAAAAAATCTCTATAGAATATTTGTATATTTTTGTACAAAATAGCTTCAAAACTATTAAAATGTCATGTCAGAATTGAAATAGACAACTCTGAGCTCAGGGTTAGAGGAGATTAAATTGATTAACTGTAAGTGTAGGTAATGTTTTAGTGGGACAAGGCCTGAAATATACAATAAATTAATGAAGATTAATGAAGGTATACTTCACAAACAGTCACACTTTAAAATATTTTGTTGAATGTGAATTATAACATTTTCAAAAAGTCTCTATGAATACCAGTTCAATGTGTGCTTGACATACTGTGAACACCTGCTTTTATTGCGCTACAATAGCTTACCATGTGGGACTGAATGCTGTTCTCGGATGGCCGCAGGCATCCAGATCTCTTCCTACCTTCCTACTTGGCTGCATGATTTGGTAGCTTCTGTTTTATACAGTGATATTTTCTTCTATTTCTCAGCACATACACATTGTTGAAGTTTGATTTTTAGCCATTTTGTTTAACATACCTTATAGATTATTCTGTGAAGGTTAAGTAGGTTAAGTCGATAGGATAAGTATTTTTACTTAATTTTAGTGTTTTGAGTTTTCCTCGGTTCAGGCTTTGCGTTTCAAGATGTCCTACCAAACGAATAAAGACTAGCCCAGATTTGCAAAGTGACATCACTTCTGTTTTTTGTTTGACACTCACAATTATTGCCCCATATGCAGGAAATCAGGCAAGGGCGATGACCGATGTGTCACGTTCGAATCTCCCTGTGGCATTTGTGCTGCCTTTTCTGGAGAGCAGATGATAAAAATTACCCACAGAAAACGCTATGTTAAAAAACAGAAGCGAGACACTACAAAAGATGATGAACTCAACCTCTTAGGGGATGAGGATGTTGAGTCCTTCACTGGATCTCAGGCAGACCTTGAGAGTGCTGCAGGCAATTTGCTTACCTCTCCACTACGTTCTCAGCCCTTATCCTTCAAGTCATTATCTATTAAAACTCAACTCCAGCAAAATCTGTCAAACCAACCCCAGGTACTGCCTTACAGCAGAAGATCGAATCAAAAATAGAAAAGTCCCTGGGTAACACTTTTAACATCCATTTACAGCAACAAATGGGTGTTTTCCAGGCATCCATGTTAGAGGCATTCTAGTCTCTCCAAGATGAATTTACGTCTTTTCAAAAGACTTCCCAACAACCAGAAGTGGAGGTGAATCAGACCTCTTCAGCCTCTAAGCCTAGTCACTCGAATCTAGCTGTAACTCTGGATCTACCCCCTCCGAGACCTCGGCCTACCTCACACTCAGTTGAGGCTATGGAGATGAACTATGCATGGTCCCTCCCTGCCACCATGTCTTGGTGCTGAGGAATCTCATATCAACGCCTCGTATCAGCATTCTAGTCTATCTGATGAACCTACAAAGGTAGCCTTGGCTAGACCTAAAAAGCATTCTCACTCATAAAATGCATGACATTTCTTCTAGACCTAAAAAAACATGCTGTTAGAACCAAACACAAAGTGAGGTACAGACATGTGTCTTCATCTTCAGAGGAGGATCAGTCCTCTGCATCCAGACACAGGTTTTCAAAGCCCTCTGGGGCTCATTCTCATTCTGATCAAGACCAACCTCAACACGATCCAGACCCCTTTATTATAGGGAAGTAACCTTGTCTGACGTTCCCTCTCAATATGCTGAGGAAGTGGACACCTTTAGATGTATTCTTGCCCTCCCCGATCCCAGGGAGTTCATGCCTAGGTCCTCCACTTCTGTCATGGGTCTGGATGACGAGAAAGACAGTCAGGAGCTTAGGCCAAGAGGCCCTTCTTCTATGCTCCTTCTCAGCTCGGTTATCAAAGATGCTTTTGATAAATTTGAGCATGACTTCCAGGCTGCTAATTTACCTGAGGATAAATACATCAAATCGCCTCCTTCCACTGCTAAGTGGTACAAGGTGGGACAGCCTTGTTATGAGGATAAGATTCAAGAGTTGAATACGGATTTTGCAAAAATCTGTATTACTCCTTCACCATTTTGGGCCCCTATGGGCAAGGTTATCCTACCAATTCTCAAGGAATTGGAAAATCAAGCTAGGCAAAATATCCACCCTCAACTTTACTGCTGCCTTTGTCAAGATTTCATCTTCATGTAATGCCACTCTTGAGAAGTGTCAATATAGCCTGAAGTCAACCTTTAAGAAGGTTAAATCCCAGATCCAGAAAGGTGTCAATCCTGAGAAAGCAGCCAAATGTGGATATGAACAAGCCTGTGAATACTTAGACATCTGAAATAAGACTGTTCTTATTCAACAGAGCTCTTACATACCTCAGCAAATCCTTGGCCCATATTCTCCACAGGCAGTTATATACTATGGGTAACACTGGCTTGCTAAGGAGCGAAGCCGAGATGACCCTTTTACAATCACAACTATAGGGAAACGAGACGCCAGTAACTTAGGAACTTGCCCTTTTGGCACTCCTCCTTGTTCAAGTCTCAACTAGTTAAAGAGGGAAAAGACGTGATCCTCAAAAAGGCGCCTCTAAAGATTCTCAGGGTTTTGGACCCTATCAAAACAAGCCCTTTCATGGTTCCCACAACAAGAAAAGAGGCTCCTACAGGAAACATCTCTATGGGGGCAACTCCTCACAAAGCAGTAACCAATCGTTTTCCTCAGGCAGAGGGAAACCAAACTTCAGAGGCTCCAGGGGTCATTTTCGACCCCACTCTAGGGGATGGGGGTTTGGAAATCCCTCCTCCAATGATTCCTTAAAAGCCTCCCTCAGTCCACCAGACTGGCAAACAAACAAATGTTCATCCAACATGTTAAACATTATCACCAATGGCTACGTTCTGCCATTCATTTCAAAACCAAAACGGGTCAGATTCCTCTGATTCAGTCAGAGTACAAGCCCCTTCAAAAAGATCAAGTTCTGGCCTCTTGTATCCAATCTCTTCTGTCAAAGAACACAATAGAAAGAGTGGAAAAAGCAATATCTCTCGGGTTTTACAGTCGCCTGTTTTTAGTCCCCAAGCCTCACCAAAGGTGAAGGCCAGTAATAGACTTAAGCAGGCTCAACACTTTTCTACATGTAGAAAAGTTCAAAATGAAAACTCCAGAGTCAATCAGGACCTCCCTGATTCCAGGGGAATGGGTATCATCAATAGACCTATCGGACACTTACCTTCACATTCCCATCCACCCAAACTCAAGGAAATACCTAAGGTTTTGGCACAGGTGTTCCAGTTCACCTCCCTCCCTTTCGGACTAGCCACAGTGCCCCCCCCCCCAAGTCTTTACAATGATTGTAAAGAAAGTGAAGCTAATGGCCCTCTCCAGGGGACTCAGATTTCACCAATACCTGAACGACTGGCTGATCAGGTCCCAGTCTCGGGAGGAAGCCAAAGTGAACACTCAAGTAGTGGTAGACCTAACCCAGTCCTTGGGGTGGATAATAAATCAGGAAAAATCAGAACTAAAATCAACTCAAGTGTTTTCATTCATGGGCTACGAATACCATCTAGATTCAGCCCTTGTAAAACCCACTCAAGAGAGATGGCTCAAACTTCAGGATTTGATCCTACGACTCAAGTCAAAGCATGTTTTGACTGAAAGATGTTTGATGTCGCTAATTGGGTTGCTTGCCTCAATGGAGAAAATGGTCCTGGAGGGATGCCTTCACATGAGGCCCTTTCAGTTTCACCTCAAGGAGCACTGGAGATCTCCTCAGTCGCTGGACACCTACACTGGTGGCAAAATCCCACAAACGTGATGAGAGGTGCAGACCTTCATCCCAAAGACCACAGCATCCAACTCTTTACAGACACCTCAAATAAAGGTTGGGGCGTTCACTTAGAACAAACCTGTACAAAGGGTTTGTGGTCAGACAGGGAGAAAAGGCTACAAATAAATGTTCTAGAGTTGAAGGCAGTCTCTCTGGCCCTTCGAAGCTTCAAGGACCAGTGTCAGAACCAAACAGTGTTGGTTGCAATGGACAACTCAACATTGGTAGCCTACATCAACAAACAAGGAGGAACTCACTCAGCGGAGATGTGCGCTCTCCTGTGGAAGATCATGACATGGTGCCATCATTACCAGATAACATTGAAAGCCAGAAATATCCCAGGGTGTCTGAATGTGATGGTCGACCTTCTGTCCAGGTCGAACCAAGTGCAGTAAACAGAATGGTCACTGCATCTGCAGGTGTTCAAACAGATCTGTCAAAAGTGGTTCACTCCTCATGTAGGTCTATTTGCCACTCATCTGAACCACAAACTTCCACTGTATGTGTCTCCTATCCCAGACCAAAATGCTTGGGACATAGATGCTCTGAACATGAACTGGACGGGTCTCATTGCCTATGCTTACCCTCCGACGGCTCTCCTTCATAGGGTGATCCAAAAAATCAGGCAATACCATTGCCTGATCATCGTAATAGCCCCAGGCTGGCCAGGGATGCCTTGGTTTTGAGACCTAGTGCAGCTCTCAACAGAGATCCCTCTTCAACTTCCGGTGTCAACAACGCTTCTCAAACAGTCCCGCAATTATGTGTTCCACAGCAATCCACAACATCTCAACCTCCATGCCTGGTGTCTAGGAGTGGACAGCTCCAAGAACAAGGCTTCTTTGCGGAGGTGGCACAGAGAATTGCTGCCCCTCAGAGGTCATCAGCAAGGACCATCTACAAAGTCAAAGTGGACCCTATTTGAAAAATGGTGCAGAGAAAATTCGGTGGATTTCTCCACTCCGTCTGCGAAACAAATCTCAGACGTCTTCATGTACCTGTGCCAAGACCTAAACAGGTGCCCCTTGACCATTGATGGTTACAGGATGGCCATTGTTGTCACTTTTGGCCCAGCAGTGCACCATATTTCACAAAGCTCAGACCTTCACAGGTTACTCTCCAGTTTTCACAGGGATCGTCCCAAAAGTTCCAGGAATCTTCCAAAATGGAACCTTTCTGTTGTACAATGAGCTCACAAAAGCACCCTTTAAGCCTATGAAAGACACAGACCTCAAACATCTTACTTTCAAAACTGCTTTCTTGCTAGCTTTGGCCTCCGGCAAGTGCCACAGCGAAATCCATGCCTGGGTTACAAACAAAATATCTAGTCTAGGCCAATGGGAAAAGGTTGCTTTGTTCCCTTCTTCTGACTTTATAGCCAAAAACCAACTGGCAAGAGAAGGTTCTCAAAGTGTGTCTCCGGTGACTATCCCTGCTTTAACTACCATTGGAAATAGACAAATCAAAGAAGACAGGACCTTGTGTCCAGTGCGGGCCCTGAGGTACTATTTGGATCGAGAGGGTCTCAATACTTGAGTTACTGTACTTCCTTTTTCAAGGAACTAACTGCCTTAGTTAGTGATTCCATGGTTTCCCTCATTTTGGCTTCAAACTCCTGGCCGTTTTGTCCACCAGAAGAACTGGTTATTTCCCTGACCATTTTCCTACTGTAAGCATTGCCACAGTGCTTTTCAGCCATCTGGAATGCTTCCATCTCTATGGCAACTCCAACTGCCTGGTCCAAAGTGGCTACCTTTGACTGAAATATTCTGAATCTCATATCTGGCTCATTTAAAGCATCAATAAAATAGTCCCTGCAAAGCATCTCTAAAAGGTTTCCACGTGCCTCCGGGTAAGCCTTAATAGCTAGATTCCGTACCATCTGGGCTAACTGAGGTAAGGATTCCTTGTCCTTTCTGGTGTAGTTCCTCAATTGGATTCTGTAGAGCTCTGTTTTGTCTCCAGGATTAAATCTCCTACCTAAGGCTTCTACAAAAGCATAAAATTCCATCGTGCGTCTTCAGGGAATAAAGGAAGCATTTTACATGCTTCTCCTCTAAGGCTAACAGCTAAGAACTGCTGCTTTTCCCTCTCGGTCCATCCATTTAACTCAGCTACCACATTGAAATGTGTTAAACAATCTCCCCAGTTTCCTGTGCCATCATATAAATCAGGCATAACCTTAACCTTTTCTCCTTGTTTCCTGTTGTCCCTAAACTTTGCCCATGCATTGCTACATTAGGTTGATAGCGCCTATCACCCTCACGCCGCATTCCTAACAGTGCATCAGCAGCTCCCAAGTCATCCCCTGGCCTTAAATGGTCCGCGTCCTGTACCTTCTGCCCTAGTCTCCCTATCACCAGTCACTGATCCTGCGTCCGTCTCGTCCATCTTGTGCTAGCCAAATATATCCCACCGCTGCCACCAAATTTTTGTAACGGGCCAGACCTCAGATGAAGACCCTAGATCAGATAAGATAGAATTAGGACAGATTATGATTTACTTGAAATACATATAGACCAGACCAATTTACCATGCTAGACCCTACAGGTGTAACCAAAGTGCCAAATGACCAATGGAAGACAGCCCAAATTCTTAAATCTCGTGTCACAAAACCTAAGAGTATCAAAAGTAAGTAATTTTGTATAATAAATGTTATTTCTTAAATTCTGACATTCTCTTTCAGGCAACTCGGCATATCCCAGTGTTAAAACAGTGTGCACACTGTACCGGTATTTAGTGCAGACCTAACTGTGCCTCAATTAGTGCCATATACTGAGAACATGAACATATACCTCAGCATGTTTATCAGTAATGTATACACCTAGGCTGCGTTCACAGTGCAGGCCTCAATATGCCTCCACGGTATAAATGAACTTTTGTGCTTCAACATAATCAACGGCTCACAATGGTACCTCAGCATGATCTAGTGTTAAAACGGTGAGCACCAAAATCCTGGTGCTGACCTTACTATATGCCTCAATAGTACCAAGCCTGGAAAATTTCTCCTGGTTCAATCCTAAAAGTGAAAAATGACAACTAGAAACAAAATTACAGCAGGACAGGCAACACACAGCTAACATGAAAGGAAAAGATCAGTGTAGGTAGTAACAGGAAATTTATTAAAAATATTAAAAGTGCATAAAAGGGGTAAGAAACCAACAACCAATAACTCTATACAACTACATAGTAGTGAAGTAATGACACATAAAAGCAATGTTATACAAAACAACTAAAACAACCATAATTTAAATAAATACAGTCAACTACAATGCCAGGAAAACTACATGTTAGACTACTAAAACCACAAGTTAAACATGCAAAGAAGCCACACCCCTAAATAACATACTGCTATGGATATATAAAAAAATGACACTCCTATTTAATTCAATAAAATTATCCTTGACTTATGACCTGGGTGTTTACCAACAGAGAAGCATGTCAAAACAAAAACATTAAAATTATATTTATAGCCTGGGGGTTTTATAATAAAATTGAAATCCCTATGTAAAAATAATCAATTAAATACCTTTGTACAATTTATCCTTCTACCGGACAGTAACTTTATCTTCAATTCAAAAATGAGTCAGATATTTCTCTAAACTTTCCACAACAAGGGGGACATGGAGAACAGGTACCAGGGGGACCAATTAAGGGGGAGAACCAAAACAAGGGGGACAAAAGAAGGGGGGCAAGGGGAATTAAAAAAAATATTAAAGTCTTATCAGGTCACCATGGCTAAAATTTTCATTCCAGTTGCCTATGTATTATAAATAATCATACTTTTCAGTATATATATCCTCCTGGAGAGTAATTTCCTTAGTTGAACAATAGCAATTATTTTCTCTGAGTTCCTTCTTAACAGGTTCACTTTTAGCAAGGGAACCCCCCTTCAACTGAGGACAAGGTATATTTATACACTTATTCATAAATTACCATGCCGTGAAAAGGCTGACATGCTCAGTGGAGCATAACTATAAATTATTTCTAAAACATACATAAATGAGTCACTAAACAAATAAATTACTTTAAATCAGCAATATATTCCTAAATCAGTACTTTTTAAATAACAAAATAACCTTAAAATACATAATTAAAACACCATTTACAAAGAACTTACTTGCAGGGGCTCTGACCTCTAAAAATTACATATTCATAAATCCCTACACCTGACCCACTTCCTGACATGCTCAATGAGTCCAAATATAAAACATTTACAAAACTCACATTAGTAAACTCAATAATTAAATTCCTGGCCTAAAATAAAATGCCCTGAATTATCAGTATCATTTCCAGCTAAAATATTCACATATCCCGATAAAATTAATAAAAATCCTTGGGAACTATATCTTACATGAAAATACCAAAACAAGAGTGATGAGTTCCCACCACACTTAAACTTCTGTCAAAATAAAATAAGGATCAATTATGTTAAAATAACGTGGTAATACAAAACAATAACTATGCCAAAACATGGATATATAACACCAAATAACTTTAACCCCCAAATTTAGTAAGTATTACAAGTATTTAGTATGGGCGATAATATAAGAAATTAGGGTCCGTGAATTTGGCCCTCATAATTCACCACAATACATATTCTATCAACAAACAAGACTTTTAGAAGGGAAAAAACTGGTTTTAATAATTAAGATTAATACTTAATGATAACTTAACAAGTGGTGCCACCATGGCCTGGCGGGTAGCACACTTGTCTAGGAACTCAGAGGACATGGTTTCAAACCCAGGTACAGGCAGATACATTGTACCTCGGATGACAACTTAAAATTGTGGTCCCCTGTCATTGGGTCCTATCCCCAATGGCAGACTAAAATAACCTCAAGGACGTTGATGAATGGTCATCCTTAAGCCTCTATCTTCCAGTTAGGGGAATGTCAGTTTCTTGTGAGTTGGGGCTGTACCTGTGCAGTCAGATTGGTTTTAATAGTGCTTTGAGTCCTGTAGTATATGGAGATATTGCGCTGAGTATAAATACACATTACACTACAATAGTGCCTGTTTTATCCATTAATGTTGCTGTTTTATTGTTTGTTTGTTTTTTATGTGTGTGTGTGTTGGGGAGTTGACAAAACTCTGAAACTAAACAATTTTTTTAGTATCTTGCATTTATTCTCTTAATATTTTTGGCTTCAAAGTTTGGAATTTTATGTTCTGTTCAACAGCCAGTATCATATTAGGACAAATCCTCAGCATTGTCAGTTGTGGAAAGTACTACTATGGAAGTTTGGAGTATTGTGGCTTGGCTTCAAAATATGTATTAAAAATATATAAATATATTTTTATTGTGTATATATACAAATTTCCATTTATTAAACACATTTCACAATAGAAATTTTAAGCAAACAATTTTAATAGCATGAAAACTCAAAAAATCGTCAACCTATTATATTAACATCTAAATTTGAAGCCTTGTCCCAGATTTTAATGCTGGGGTATTTGGTCATTATATATCTGTTTAAATAAAAATAAAATTGGTTGAATTTTACTATTATTACTTCTGAAATATATGCCACATTTAAGTCTAAATATAGATTGACGCTATTATGAGTTTCAAGACTTTTAAGACTTTTTGTGAATATGGCCTCTGATCTTTGTTGATTTCAGGTTTGGACTGCAAAAGATGTATAACAATATAAGGTAACCCTAATATATACAATAGTTAAAACAAATTTTTAAAAATAAAACATTTTTTTTAAATGTTATAAAATTGCAGAAAAAACAGACTGCAGTGAGTGCTCAACCACTAAGCTATATGATGTCTTGTTTACATCACTGGGAATGAAACCCTGGCGTCCCAGTCTGGAGTAACCTTTAAATTTTTTTAGAAGAACTTGCAAAAAATCCAAAACTTTAGAATATGCTCTTAATAAATCACACCTGTAGGCTTTGAAAATTTGGGGCCATTGATGGAATAATTATATATTTTTCATTGCCAGTAATTAGTTTCTTGTGAAAACTAGTAGTTTTTGTAGCCAATTATAATTTTGCTTGAGCAATTTGTGAGAAATGTTATTGGACTTATTGGACAGGTATATACAAATGGACGGAGAACCTCATTTTGAGTTATTAAGGAACACGTGGAACAAGTATAAGCCATAGAAATCATATAAAACGCTAGCTTTTTTCAAGAGGATCTGCATCGCTGATGAGAGTAACAAAACTAATGTATGTAACCGGGGACATCCCCCACCACTGACAGGGAGAATCAATTATTTGTATATACATATAGAGTGGTCACAGTAGGAAAGTGGGATGATACGAAATTGTGAAAACATCCCCCACTACGTACATAACAAAGATCGTCTTCTCCTCCTCATCCCCCACTAAGAGAGAGAGAGATTTTTGTTGTACCACGAATCAATATCAATATATATTGATATGATATGATGATATTGATAACAAACAAGCAGCCAACCCCTATTATTAGGGCTTGTGAGGCACTGCATGCAAAAAAATTAAGTTTGTCCCACTGAGCATCCCCCACTGCATAAATGGCTGAAATCCTGTTCTCCCCCATCCCCCACTTGGGACATTTGTCAGTGAGCATCCCCCATGGTGTATATGGCTGAGATCCTCCTCTCCTCCCCCATCCCCCATTAAGGACACATCTCCCTGAGCATCCCCATGATTTACATTCCAGTGATCCCCCCTCCTCCCCCATCCCCCACTGAGGACATTTGTCACAGAGCATCCCCACTGCATACATGGCAAAGATCCTCCACTCCTCTCCAATCCGGACTGGGGTCATGTGTCACTGAGCAATCCCCACTATGTACATGGCAGAGATTCTCCTCTGCACCCCCATCCCCCACTAGGGACATCTGTCAGTGAGCATTCCCCACTGTGTACATGCAAGAAATCCGCCTCTTCTGCCCCATCCCTCACTTGGGACAGGTGTCACTGAGCGTCCCCCACCGCATACATTCCAGAGATCCTCTTCTCCCCCATCCTGCACTAAGGACATTGATCACTGAGCACCCCCCACTGTATACATAGAAAAGATCCTCCCCTCCTCTCCAATTCCCCACTGGGGCCATGTGTAATTGAGCAATCCCCACTGCGTACATGACAGAGATGCTCCTCTGCACCCCCATCCCCAAATAGGGATATGTGTCAGTGAGCATTCCGCACTGTGTACTTGACAGAGATCTTCCTCTTCTCCCTCATCCCCCACCAAGGACAGGTGACACTGAGCATTCCCCACTGCATACATGCCTGAGACCCTCCTCTACTCCCTCATCACCCATTAGGGACATTTGTCACTGTGCATCCCCCACTGTGTACATGACTTAAATCATCTCTCCTCCCCCATCCCCCACTAGGGGCATTTGTCAGTGAACATCCCCATGGCATACATGGCTGAAATCCACCTCTCCCCCATCCCCTAGTATCGACATGTGTCACTGAGGGTCCCTCACTACATACATGGCTGGGATTCTCCTCTTATCCCCTATTCCCCACAAGAGACATGTCTCACTGAGCACCCCATACTGTGTACATGCCAGACATCCTCCTCTTCTCCCCCATCCCCCACCAAGGACAGGTGTGACTGAGCATCCCCCACTGTGTACATGCTAGAGATCCTCCTCTTCTCCCCCATTCCCCACTAGGGACAGATGTGACTGAGGATCCTCCACTACATAGATGGCAGAGATTCTCCTCTCCTCCCACATCCCCCACTGGAGACATGTCTCACTGAGCATCACCCACTGTGTACATGCAAAAGATCCCACATACCTCACTAAGGACAGGTGTCAGTGAGCATCCGCCACTGTGTACACAGCTGAGATCTTCCTCTCTTCTCCCATCCCCCACTGGGGATATGTCTCATTGAGCATCCCCCAATGTGTACATGCCAGAGATCCTTGTCTCCTCCCCCCATCTCCCACTGAGGACAGGTGTCAGAGAGCATCTCCAACTGAGTACATAGGAGAGATCATCCTCTCCTCCCCATCCCCCACTAGTTACATTTGTCACTCAGTATCTCCCACTGCGCACATTGCACAGATCCCCTCTCCTTCCCCATCTCCCACTGAGGACATGTGTCACTGAGCATCCCCCACCGCATGCATGGCTGAAATTCTCCTCTCCTCCTTCATCTCCCACTAGGGACATGTCTGACTAAACATCGCCCACTGAGATCCTCCCCCTCTGAGGACACGTGTCACTGAGCGTCCCCCACTGTGTACATGGCTGAGATTCTCCTCCTCCCCATCTCCCACTAAGGACATGTATCAGTATCCCATTGTGTACATTGCTGAGATTTGCCTCTCCTCCCCCATCTCCCACTAGGTACATATCTGAGTATCCCCCGCTGCGTACATGGCACAGATCCCCTCTCCTCCCCCATCTCCCACTGGGGACATGTCTGACTGAACCTCCCCCACTGCATATATGGCACAGATCCTCCTCTCCTCCCCAATGTGCCACTAGGGACATGTGTGACTCAATGTCCCCCACTGCGTATACAGCTGGGATACCTCCTCCACCATTCACCACTGGGGACATGTGTCACTGAGCGTCCCCCACTGCATACAGGGCTCCTCTCCTCCCCAATCTCCCACTGGGGAAATGTCTGACTGAATGTCCCCCACTGTGTACATGGCACAGATCCTCCTCTCCTTCCCCATCCTCCACTAGAGACATATGTCAGTGAGTGTCCCCCACTGCAAACATGCCAGAGATCCTCCTTTCCTCCCCCATCCCCCACTAGGGAACCACAATGTGTAGGAAGTTACTTGCACTTGGCATATGGACATTGGTTAGAGGGTATAGGTGATATATGTCTCTAGTGGGGGATGGGGAAGATAGCAGGATCTCTGCTATGTACTCAGTGGGAGACGTTTAGTCAGACATGTCCCTAGTTGGAGTTGGGGGTGGAGAGGAGGATATGTTCCATGTATGCAGTGGAGGGTGCTCAGTGACACATGTCCCTAGTGGGGAGTGGAGAGGAAGATCTCAGCCATGTACACAGTGGGGGACGCTCAGTGACACATGTCCTCAGTGGGGGAGGATAGGAGGATCTCAGCCATGTACGCAGTGGGGGATGTTTACTCCGACATGTCCCTAGGGGGAGATGGTGGAGGAGACTAGAATTTCAGCCATGCACGTAGTGGGGGACGTTCAGTGACACATGTCCTCAGTGTGAGATGGGGGAAAAGAGGAGGATCTTAGCCATGTACACAGTAGGGGACGCTCAGTGACACATGTCCCCAGTGGGGAATGGGGGAGGAGGATCCCAGCTGTATATGCAGTGGGGGACATTGAGTCACACATGTCCCTAGCGGGACATTGGGAAGGAGGGAAGGATTTGTGCAATGTACGCAGCGGGGGATACTCAGTGACAAATGTCCCTAGTGGGGGATGATGGAGAAGAGGAGGATCTGTGCCATGTACGCAGTGGGGGATACTCAGATATGTACCTAGTTGGAGATGGGGAAGGAGAGGCGAATCTCAGCAATGTACACAATGGAGGATACTGATACATGTCCTTAGTGGGATATGGGGGAGGAGCGGAGAATCTCAGCCATGTACATAGTGGGGACACTCAGTGACATATGTTTCTAGTAGGAGATGGGGGAGGAGAGGAGGATCTGTTCCATGTATGCAGTGGAGGGTGCTAAGTGACACACTACCTGGTGGGGGGTGGTGGACGAGAGGAAGATCTCAGCCATGTACACAGTGGGGGACACTCTGTGACACATGTCCGTAGTGAGGGATAGGGGAGGAGAAGAGGATTTGTGCCATGTATGTAGTGGGGGATGCTCACTGACACATGTCCCTAGTGGGGGATGGGGGAGGAGAGGAGGATCTTAGCCATGTACGCAGTGGGGCATGCTGAATGACACATGTCCCTAGTGGAGGCAGGGGAGGAGAGGAGGATCTGTGGTATGTACACACTGGGGGATGACACATGTCCTTAGTGGGGATTAGAGGAGGATCTGTCCCATGTACATGTTGGGGAACATCAGATATGTCCCTAGTGGGGTTGGGGGAGGAAATCATGATCTGTGCCATGTACATAGTGGGGGACGCTCAGTCAGATTTGTACCTAATGGGGATGGGGAAGGAGAGGAGGATCTGTGTCATGTACCCAGTGGGGGACACTCACTGACACATGTCCCCAGTGAGGGATGGGGGAGGAGAGGAGGATCGTAGCCATGTACACATTGGGGGACACTCACTGATACATGTCCCCAGAGGAGATTGGGGGAGGAGAGGAGGATCTCAGCTCTGTATGCAGTGGGGATGCTCAGTGACACATGTTCCCAGTGGGGGATAGGGGAGGAGAGGAGGATCTCTGTCATTTACACAGTGGGGGATGCTCAGTGAGACATGTCCCCATTGGGGGATGGGAGAGGAGAGGAGGATCTGAACCATGCACACAGTGTGGGATGCTCAGTGACACATGTCCCCAGTGGGGGATGGGGGAGAAGAAGAGGATCTCTGCCATGTACGCAGTGGGGGATGCTCGGTGGCATATGTACCCAGTGGGGGATGGGGGAGGAGAAAAGAATCTCTGCCATGTACGCAGTGGGGATGCTTAGTGACACATTTCCCTGGTGGGGGATGGGGGAGGAGAAGAGGATCTGTAGCATGTATACACAGTGGGATGCTCAGTGACACATGTCCCTAGTGGAGGATGGGAGAGGAGAGGAGGATCTGTGCCATATACACAGTGGAGGATGCTCACTGACACATGTCCCCAGTGGAGGATGGGGGAGGAGTGGAGGATCTCTGCCATATATGCAGCAGGGGATGCTCAGTCACACATGTCCCCAGTGGCAGATGGGGGAGGAAAAGAGCATCTGTGCCATGTACACAGTACAGGAAGTTCAGTGACACATGTCCCTACTGGGGCATGGGAGAGTAGAGGAGGATCTGTAGCATGTATGTAGTGGGGTACACTCAGTGTCACATGTCCCTACTGGGGGATTGGGGAGGAGAGAAGGATATTTGCCAAGTACCCAGTGGGGGACGTTCAGTCGGATATGTCCCTAGTGGGGGAAGGGGGAGGAAAGGAAGATCTCTGGCATGTACGCAGTGGGGATGCTAAGTGACACATGTTCCTAATGGGGGATGAGAGAGGAGAGGAGGATCTCTGGCATGTTTGCAGTGGGGGACGCTCAGCGACAGGTATTCCCAGTGAGGCATGGGGGAGGAGAAGAGGATCTCTGCCATGTACGCAGTGACGGAGACGCTCAGTGACACATGTCTCCAGTGGGGGATGAGAGAGGAGAGGAGGATCTGTGCCATATATGCAGTGGGGGACACTCACTGACATATGTCCCCAGTGGGGGATGGTGCAGGAGAGGAGGATCTCTGGCATGTACGCAGTGGGGGATGCTCAGTGACACATGTCCCAATGGGGGATGGGGGGAGGAGAGGGGGGCTAAATCTGTTACTATCTTTTCTGAATGATTAGTTTGTGTTCCATAATGTTATACTCGTATTGTGTAATAAATAAAAGCTAACATTTCAGTGATGTATTTTTTCTCTTCAAATAATGATTTCTCTTTGAGGAATCTCCCATTACGGACATAACGTGGTGGGGGACGTCCCCCACTATGTAATACCATCCCCATCGCGCGCACTCACTTCAGCGCTGAGGATGCCCGTCGCTTTTTTGCAAGAGGATCCGCATCGCTGACGAGAGGAACAAAATAAATGTATGTAACCGGGGACGTCCCCCACTACAGACAGGGAGAATCAATTATTTGTACATACATATATATAGAGTGCTCACAGTAGAAAAGTGGGATGATACTAAATCTCGGAAATACCCCCACTATGTACATAACATTGATCCTCCTCTCCTCCCCATCACCCACTAGGAGAGAGAGAGTTTTTTTTCTATTTTTGTGCCACCTACTGTATCATGAATTGATATAAAAAACATACAACAAAATAACAAACAACCAACCCTTATTACTAGAGTTTATGAGGCACTGCATGCAAAAAAATTAAATATGTCCCACTAGGCATCCTCCACTGCGTACATGGCACAGATCCTCCTCTCCTACACCATCGGCCACTAGGGACATGTGTCACTGAGCATCCCTCACTGCGTACATGGCAGAGATCCTCCTCTCCTCTCCCATCCCCCACTAGGGACATGTGTCACTGAGCGTCCCCCACTGCGTACATGCCAGAACTCCTCTTATCCTCCACCATCCCCCACTGGGAACATATGTGAGTGAGCGTCCCCCACTGCGTACATTGCAGAGATCCTCCTCTTCTCTCCCATCTCCCACTGCGGACATGTGTTACTAAGAGTCCCCCACTGTGTATATGGCAGAGATCCTCACCTCCCCTAGTTCCTGTTTGGGATATTTATCAGAGAGTGTCCCCCACTGAATACAGGGCACAGATCCTCCTCTTCTCTCCCATCACCCACTAAGGATATGTAATATTAAGCATCCGACGACATGCATACATTACTGGAATCCTCCTCCTCCCAAGGTTTTTCATTTCTGCACAGTATCCTCAAAATAGCCTTAGAGATCCCCATAAGGACAAAGTCCCTATGAGAAGGTCAAAGGCCAAACAAGGTTGCACACCTACACCTTCTAACCAAATTCCTACAAGTTGTGGTTCCTGAGACGTAGCTGAGACAAGATGTTATAGGTCGAGGTTACTACAGAAAGGTCCAAGGTCAAATCTAGGTCATACCATGACATTGCACAACTACACCCCCTAACCAATGTCCCTACCAAGTATCAACTTCCTACACCATACGGTTTCTGAGATATAGCCCAGACAAGATTTTATAGGTCAAGGTTACTATGGCAAGGTCAAAGGTCAAATCAAGGTAAGACCATGACGTTGCCCACCTACACCCCCTAACCAATATCCCTACCAAGTATCAACTTCCTACGCCTTACGGTTTCTGAGATATAGCCTGGACAAGATTTTATAAGTCAAGGTCACTACGCAAGGTCAAAGGTCAAATCAAGGTCAGACCATGATGTTGCACAACTACACCCCCTAAGCAATGTCCCTACCAAGTATCAACCTAACTACCCCTTACGGTTTCTGAGATACACCCCGGACAAACTTTTTCCCACCACCCGTCGGCCTGCCCGCCCGTACGCCCGCCCATCCGGACACCATGGGTGAAAACAATACCCCGACATTAAGGGCTGTGGGGTAAAAATGTAATAGAAGGTGTGCAACATGATAGTGTGACCTTGATTTAACCTTTGACCTTGCTATAGTAAAATTTAGTTTGAAAATCTTTTCCGGGCCATATCCCATAAACTGTAAGACATAGAAAGTTGCTTCTTGGTAGGGTCCTTAATTAGGGGTGTAGGTGCAACATCATGGTGTGAATTTGAGTTGACCTTTGACTTTGCTGTAGTGACCTTGATCTTTAAAATTTATCTATATTTCAGAATCCATAGGGTGTAGAAGGTTGATACCTAGTAGGAACATTGGTTTAGGGTATAGGTGAGCAGCATCATAGTGTGACCATCATTTGACCTTTGACCTTGCTGTAATGTGAGTGTTCCACCACATGACTAAGCTTCCCACTTAAGTTTGTAAGTGTGACCTGTAAGGGTCGGTTGTGGCCGTGAGAGAAATCAAACATGTTTGATATTTCTCACGATCCAAACCGATTCTTTTTCCTGCCGTAAACAAAATGTTCAGTCCTAGGCTTCCTCAGGCTTTCTCAGACCCAAATTTACACAGTCGTTTGTTGTCCCAGGCGTCCTGCGACCCTTAGTCCCAGGCCGCCGTAGCTTAGTTCCAGGAAGCCTGTTTGCCAGTCCCCAACTCAATACAGATCTTTGAAGTTTCATGTGTGTGAAAGTGAATCAGTTTCATTAGTCCCAGGAAGCCTCAGACCATCCCCGGTGTCCTGCGACCCAAAAATCACAGTCTGGGACTAAGCCCCGACTAAGGGAAACCGACCCTAGCCGATCCAAGCCGGCGTACTCAGGCCACCTGGTACAACACAAATTTAGTCTGCGACGGCCTGAGAACGTTGTTACTGACTGGTTGGCTACAGAGACGTGTGTCACGGTTTTGCAGGGGTTTTCATTTTTTTTAAATATCATATAATACTTGAGCTTAAGGCAAATTTTACAGTTAGGAGACACATTTGATTTTTTTAAACTTTTTTTTTGCTATTGACTGGAGTTATGAGAAAAGAGAAAGAATGGAAGAGAGGAAAGAAGAAGATGGATGAGAGGCAAGAGGAGAGGGAGAAGGAAAGTGGAGAGGTGGAGGAGAGGAGTGAGGAAAGGATGGAGGAAAGGAGTGAGGAAAGGACTGTAGAGAGAGAGGAGCATTTGGAAGTTACTGGGGAAGCTTGTGAAGAAGATGAGAGGTGTGAGGAAGATTCAGAGAGTTATTTGGCAGCCAAGAGAGCCAAGGTCTGTGCTACATTCACTGACAGTCAAGAAACTGCAATTGTGGAGTTTGTTAAGGAACATCCAGAATTATATGACAAGGAGCATGCACGTTTCCATGACAGACAGAAGAAAGAGGCTCTCTGGGCCGAAATTTCTGCAGAACTGAAGATCAAGCCCTTTGATGTCAGAAGATGGTTCGAATCACAGAGTGTTATGGCAAACTCTCCAAGCTACAATCTGGCCAAGCACCAAGGGAGATGACCAAGAGACAGTCCTGGATCTACCAGCAGATGGGTTTTCTTAAAACCCACATCCGACACAAGGGGGCCAGCAGAAGTTCTGGGTTCGAGGCCAGTCCCAACACCAGCAAGCAGGACGAATCGCGTCTATCTACTACTGATACAGAACACCTTGAGTCCAGTGTCCTGAGGGAGAGTAGGAATCAACCTATGTTCACATCTACACCAGTTTCAACAGACTCCAAGATACTCGAGCACTTTGACCAGATGAAGACACTCATCTCAGGTTTCCTGCAGCAGAAGTCAAACAGGCAGCCCTTCTTTGACTATGTGGCATCAGAGGCTGAAAAGATGACCCAGGAGGAGTTTGAGGACCTCAAGGGCAGAATTTTTAGAGACATTGAAACCATTAAAAGCAACCGTAGACATCAACCACTACCAAGAAGATCAGCCACTTTTACCACGGAGTCCCAGAGGGTCGGCATACTGCCAACAATCACTCAACAGGCATCTAGTTCCACTCAAGCTGCAGCTAGCAGCAGTTACGTCTACTACACACCCAGCCCCATTGCCTTTGGAAACCATACATCAGTTCTAACAGTACAGGATGAGGGCAGTAGACACAACCTAAGTGGAATACTAAGCCAACTACCAGATCTGACATCAACACAGATCATTGACCAGCCTCAGCAGCAGCAGCAGAAGCAGCTGCTGCAACTCTTCACTATCACCACTACAGCACCGCCTCAACAGCAGCAGCCTCCTCAGTAGCCATCCAGTCAGGGTGGGTCTTTGACCTGCCGTCGGCCCTTTTCAGGGCCACCCAAATATTCCAAAAACAACTAGAAGAATGTTTTTGCTGACAAAAACGAAGTGGCCCTGATGAAAAAGAAGTCACCCATAAAAGATGTCAACTTATGCATCATAAGCAATAGAAACTGTGAACTTAATTGCATTGTATATGTTACTTGTCCCTATTTTCATATTTAATAAGTGTGCACAATTAAAGTGAGGTCAGCTGAACAATACAATAGCTGGAGATTAAAAACTCCATAATTTCACTGCAAGATGGCCATAACTTCATTCATATTGGGACTTTAAGGTGACCATAAAATAAGAATGTCCCTTTTCTCATCCTTTATAAGTGCATAAAGTTTAGCTCAGGTCAGTTGAACAATAAGATAGCTGGAGGCTGAAACTTCCTTTTTCACTGTAAGGTGACCATAACTTCATTCATATTGCGACTTTAAGGTGACCATAATATGAGAATGTCCCTTCAATATCAATATATGTTAGACATGGAAAAAGAAAGGAGTCACATGGCTTTATTCAAATGTTATGACTTTAGGGGAGCCAAAATTATATTAACAGTTTAAGGTCACCTTAAAGTCAGGATAACCCTTTGGCTTGCCATCCTTTATAGGTGTGTAAAGTTTAACTGAGGTCAGTCGAACAATAAGATACTTGGAGGCTGAAAACCCCCTCATTTCACTTTAAGGTGGCTACAACTCCATTCATACTGAGAGTTTAAGGTGACCATAAGTATTCTTTTTATCTAGTTTAATACCAGTGATAATTTCAATATAAAAAATGGAAAAAGAAAGGAGCCAGAGGATTTTATTCCAATTTGATGACTTTAAGCAGGCCATATGTCCATTAACATTTTGAGTTTAAGGTCACCATAAAGTCAGAATATTCCTTTGGCAAATCTTTTGGTTGAAAAAAGTGAAAAACTAAGTGAACTGGAGGGCTAAAACCCCCTTTTTTGACATTAAGGTGACCTTAAGATTGCAGATACAGGGCTAAAACTTCGGCATGTGAAAGATTATCAAAAAGTAGCTGAATAAGTTATTCCAACAAAACGCCGAAATCCTGACCGTTTTTGAGATACAGACCCAGTACCCATTTAAAAAAAAATTTACAAAAATAAAACGCCTCCCATTCAGGCATCTATGGTCCAATTGATGAGAAAATCCTTTCCGACCTTGGAAATTTGGTCTAGAATGTACCTGATAAATTTTATAGCACAGGTGTGTGTTTCTTTCCGAAACGCGATGACGGGGTGTTTGGGAGTTATGCTTAATGTTACCTTAAGTAAAGCTTAAGGTCTGCGCAAGTATCCCAAAAAATTTTCCCGCCCCTATAGTTTTAAAGAAAGATAAGAAGGAAAGAAATATTTGAAAGGTTAAGAAGTTATTCAAGAGAGACCATAATCCTGCGGCGGCGGCGGCGGCGGTGATCAGTCGAACTTCGGTGAAAACAAATAAGCGTCTCTAACGGGCCGCTTAATTGTTAAGCTGTATTCTATTAAAAATCCCCTCCCAAAACATAACAGTTCAGTACAAATACTTATCACAAGAAAAAAAAAGTCCAACACCCACACCACCCCCAAACATGAAACAAATAACCCATGGTACTACACATAATAAAAAAGGCCACATAAAAAAAGTTTAAAAAAAATTCTCCCAATATGGCCAATAAATAGCCCATTTATAGTTTAAAATCCATGGGATAGGTTAAAATCTTTAATGAAAAAGTCCAACACTTGCACCATCCCCTAGAGTTAATAGGCATTATGACATAGCTACCAAAAAACAAACACACAAACCCAATACCAAACCTAACCCCCCACTAAGAAACACACAAACCCAGCACCAAATCCAACCCCCAACTTACAATCACATAAACCCAATAGCCAACATAACCCCCCAACGAAGAAACAGACAAACCCAAAATCAAACAGAACCCAAAACAAAGAACTGAAAACTGTTCTGCAAACATAACCCACCATTATTGTAAAAGGAACCACTTTGGTGGTTATATTTTCCAAACAATCTTGAAGTGGAGTAAAAAAAATAAAATTTTAAGATATTCAGTAAAGGAAATAATTTCAGTGAAATATAAGTCTACATTGCATACCATTTAGCAAGTTATGTTTGCCATTGGGTTTTTTTAAGGAGAATTATGTTTAGGATTGGGTTTGTCTGTTTTTCAGTGGTTTGATTTTTGTTGTGCATTGTGTTTGTCTGTTCGTCAGTGGGGTGACTTCTGTAAGGCGTTGGGTTTGTCTGTTTTTCAGTGGTTTGAATTTTGTTGTGCATTGTGTTTGTCTGTTCGTCAATGGGGTGACTTCTGTAAGGCGTTGGGTTTGTCCGTTTGTAAGTGGGACGACTTCTGTCATGCATTGTGTTTGTCTGTTCGTCAGTGGGGTTAGTTCTAAGGGGTTGGGTTTGTCTGTTTGTTGGATGGGTGACTAGTGTTGGGAAATGGTTGTGATATTTGGAAGAAGCACAGCTTATTAATTGTTTTTGGAATATTTGGTAGTCCTTAAAAGGACTGGTTATTAGTCCTGAAAAGGACTGATTATTGCAGCAGGAGTTATATTCTGCCATCTTGCCAGGCCACTGCTCCCTCATTATTGAAGTAGTCCTTCAGGTAGTCCCTCTGTCTTTTGGCTTCTCTAGCAGGGTTTCTGTCTGGACCACCACCAGCAGCACCACCAATCAATCAACAATCACCAGACACATCATCATCATCATCATCATCAGGCTCTTGACCACCATGTTGACCTTGATACTGGCTTCTCAGTATGTTGTGCAGAACCACACAGGCAAATACCACTTCTCTGACTGTTTCTGGGGGAAGTTCAATGGTGGTCCTCATCACTCTGAATCTCGAGACCAGGATGCCAAAAGCGTTTTCAACAACTCTCCTGCCCCTTGATATTCTGTAGTTGGCAATCCTTTCCTCTCTGGTTAACATCCTTCTACCATAGGGTTTCATGAGCCAGGTCTTCACTGCAAACGCATCATCTGCCAGAATGAAGTAGGGGACATCTTGACCACCCTTGGTTATAGGTGCTGGGTCAGGGAAGCCTATCCTGCCATCCTCAATCCTCCTCTTAAGCTGAGAGGCATTAAATATCTGGGCATCTGAGCAAGATCCAGCTGTACCAGCATCCACCCATCTAAACTTATACTGTCCATCTACCAGGGCCAACATTACAATGGAAAAGAACCCCTTGTAGTTGTAGAACAGGGCTCCAGTGTTCTTGGGTTTCTTCACGGCCACATGTTTTCCATCAAGGGCTCCCAGGGCATGTGGAATATTCCATCTGATCCTGAATTCCCTCTCCAGTTCTTTCCACTCATCTGGAGTAGTGGGACATCTGAGGTGCTCCCTGCTGAACTCATCCTGGATGGCCCTGCAGACCTCTGGTAGAAACTTGGAGATGGTGGATCTGCCAACCCTGAACTGACAGGATAATGATGTGTAGGACTCTCCAGTGGCCAGATATCTGAGGATGAGGGCTAACTTCTCCCCAACACTGATTTGAAGCTCTGTAGTTGGTGGCCTGCCTGGCTAGACGTGGTTTCAGTCTTGTCTTGGCATATAATTCAGCCATAATGCTGTGGTAGGCCCCCCTCCCCTCTCTCTGTAGTAGCCATGGCCTGACCCATATGTTGTGCCTTCTGCTAGGTCTCTGTATGGGTGCGAGTGGTGGTGGTATTTGTGGTGCTGGTGGTGGTGGTGGTGGTTGCTGTGGTCGACGTAGAAATAGGAAATACATCATTATTTGTAACTGAATAAAAACCAAAAAAGCCCTAAGTTGTTGTTGAAGCTGTCTTCCATTAAAATGTGGCATCCTGCGTGTGTTCCCAGAAAAGTAATGATAATTAGATCGCAGATTTTATATATATATACCCAGAAAATCCAGCAAATTTAAAAAACAAGAATCAGCGATTGTGGTCTGGGGAAGACTGAGAAGGCCTGAGGATGCCGGGACTTAGTTGTGGGTTAGTCGGGGCTTAATCCCAAGAGGTCTGAGGCGTCCTGGGACCCAGTCGGTATGTGTATGACTGGATCGTGGTTCAAACCGACCAGAACAAGGGATTAATTGGTTCTTAGTCGCAGACCAGTCAGGGACTGTCTGGGTCCGCCTGGGGCCTCCTGAGGCTTCCTGAGGCCGATCTGTACTTAATCCCAGACTTCAATACTGATTCAGTATTCCCGCCCATTTTTGCTTTTTTTTCACCAACTGTCCATGATTAAGGGTCACCGACAGGATCGGGGCTTAATCCTTTGGTGGAACAGGGGCATTAGATTGAAAAAAAATATTCTTTGGACTATCTATCTGAAACCGTGAGGTGTAGGAAGTTGATACTTGCATGGTGTGCACATTAGGTAGGGAGTGTAGGTGTGAAATGTCATGATGTGGCCTTGGTTGCCTTTGGACCTTTAGGTAATGACCTTGACTGTTAAAATGTTGTCTGGGTTATATCTTGGAAACTGTACAGCTTAAGAAGTTGATACTTGGTTGGGAAATTGGTTAGAGGGTGTAGATGTGCAAGGTCATAATGTGAACTTGATTTCACATCTGACCTTGCCTTAGTGACCATGACCCTTAAATTTTTTCCAGGCCATATCTTAATTAGTAGGTTGAAAATACAGAAGCTCATGGATGATCAATTATCAATGTCCTTGAGGTTCTTTAGCCTGCCACTAGTTTATTTATTTATTTGGGGTTTTACGTCACTTTCAACACTGTACAGGTCATATCACAACCGGTAGTTGGAAGGGCAGAGGAAACCAGTACATACAGTTCGTTAGTATTCTGTACTGTAAACTGCCAACCAACGGCAAGCACCTACCAGCTTTACCACTTCAGGCCATGATGGGGATCGAACCCCGGCCTCAGAGGTGGGAGGTATTACCACTGCCACAGTGGCCCCATCTAGCCTGCCACTAGGGATAGGAGACAATGACAGAAAACTGCCAATTTAGGTAGTCATCCGAGCCACTATATTTCTGCCTGCGCCTGTGTTTGAACAGAAGTCCTCTGTGTCCCTAGGTGAGTGTGTTACCCACTAGGCCACAGTAGCAGATAGCCACATGGAATATATCAGTTACTAACTTGAATATACAAGTTAATAACTTAAGTGAATATACCAGTATGCTAACTGGAATACATGAGTTAGCTAACTGGAATATACAAGCTACTAAGTTGAATATACCAGTATGCTAACTGGAATCAATGAGTTATTAACTTGAGTATACCAGTAAGCTAACTGGAATCAAAGAGTTATTAACTTGGATATATCAGTTAGCTAACTGAAAGATACCAATTACTAACTTGAATATATCAGTTAGCTAACTGAAATATACAAGTTACTGACTAGAATATATAGGAAGGTTATTGAAATATAAAAGTTACTAAGTTGAATATACCCGTTGGCTTACTGAAGTAGATGAGTTAATAACTGGAATATGCAAGTTAGTAACTTGAATATACCAGGCTGTTAACTGGAATACATAAGTTCCTAATTTGAATAAACCAGTTAGCTAACTGAAACATACAAGTTACTTACTTGAATATACCAGTTAGCTAACTGGAAAGGCAGGTTATTAACTGGAATATACGAATTACTAATTTGAATATACCAGTTACCTAATTTAAATACAGGAATTAACTAACCTGAATATACCAGTAAGCTAACTTAAATATACAAGTTAGCTAACTGGAATATACCAGTTAGTTACTGGAATATACGAGATAACTAACTAGAATCTATGAATAGGTAACTGGCATTCACTTATTGTATCCACCGGATGCATCCGGTGGATACTATGGCTTTCGCGGGGGTACGCCACCGCCGCCGCAGTGTGTAGATGATTTCTCGTTACCCTTCTGCAGCCAAAAGTATTAGCAGTAGAGGCCTCAAATTTGCACGACAGGTTCAATGGTACAAAAGCTTGCCTCTGACATTTTTTGCCCCGTTTCCAAAAACAAGATGGCCGCCACGGCCGTTTTATTCAAATTTTTAGGGACTTTTGCTGCCCCAGTATATCAAAGGGCATGCAATGTACACTTTCCAAATTTGCAGGATATGTTTATCATGGTCAAAGCTTCCTTGGGAATTATTCTGGATATCTGGACAAAAACAAGATGGCCGCCATGGGTGTTTCTTTGACCGTTTTTTTACAAAATACAAAAAGTGCAAATATCTTGAAAACCGTTAGAGATAGAGCGATTTAGAATGAATTTTTGACCCACTGGGTAGTAGAAGAGTATTCTGTTGAAACATGAAAGTTTTCAATTTCACATGGTCAAGTTTAAGACCCATAGTTAATTACTCACCTACTCAAAATGAGTAAATGCAAATTATCTCTGAAAGTATTGCAGATAGCCACTTTTTCTCAATAACTCATACACCTACTTTTGGGAGAGCTTTCACTTGGTGAAGTTTCAGACCTGTAGCTAATTACTGACCTACTCAAAATAAGTAAATGCCTATTATCACTAAAAGTATTGCAGATAGCCAGTATTTCTCAAATAACTCATTCACCTACACTTTGGAGAGCTTTCACATGCTAAAGTTTTTTTATGAATTTTTAAAATAATTTTTAATGCATTTAAATGAATGAAATCATGCACTAAATCAATTATAACTTGAAAAGTATTGCATTTAGAGCACTTTGTTAAAATATGTTATTCAGCTACTTTTTCCATAGCTACAACATGGTGAGTAACTTGGGTGTCTATCTCAATAGCTAAGTGAGTAATAGCTACTTTTGGATTTTTCACCAACTTCCATCATGAGTAAAATCACTTGTAACTTGAAAACTATTGCATTTAGAGAATTTTGTGCAAATATGTTGTTCACCTACTTTTGGGTCAGCTATAACATAGTAAAATTTCAGACCTCTAGCTCATGGCATAGCTGAGTAATAGCTACTTTTGCCTTTGCCGGTGGATACATTTTGCATCTGGCCACAGATGTGTCCTTGGTCTAGTTACAAACTTCACTATACCGGTTAACAGACTGGAATATGCTGATATACTATTTAGCTAACTAGGCCACAGAATACCTGAATTAGTAGCTGGAATATACAAGTTAGTAACCAAAATGTTTGAGTTAGTAAAAGGAATATACAAGTTAATAACTCTAATATAAAAATTAACTAACTTGAATTTATGAGTTTACTAGCTTGAATATAAGTGTTAGTTAACTTAAATATATGAGTAAGCTAACTTGAATATTCTAGCTATCTAACTGGAATAAACAAGTTAGCTAACTGGACTGTACCAGGTAGCTAACTTGTATATTCCAGTTATTAACTCATTCATTCAAGTTAGTTCACTGTATATTCAAGTAAGTTAACTGGAATATTCCGGTTAGCTAACTGGTATTTTCCAGTTAGGTTATACCTAAGTGGGGACTGGGAGGAAAATCTCTATCAACTATGTATGCAGTGAGGGATGCTCACTGATACATGTCCCCAGTGGGAATGGTGGAGGAGAGGAGGATCTTCGCAATGTATGCAGTTGGGGACGGTCATTGACACATGTCCCCAGTTGGAGATGGAGGAGAGGAGGATCTCAACCATATATGCAGTGGCAGATGCTCAGTGACAAATGTCCCCCATGGGTGGAGGAGAGGAGGATCTGTGCTATGTACACACTGAAGGATGCTAAGGGACACATGTCCCTAGTGGGAATGGTGGAATAGAGGAGGATCTCAGCAATGTACTCCGAGGGGGACATTCACTGACACATGTCCCAGTCGGGGATGGAGAGGAGAAGAGAATCTGTGGCATGTATCCACTGTAGGATAGACACTGACACATGTTCCCAGTGGGGGTGGATGAGGAGAGGAAGATTTGTGCCATGTACACAGTTGGGGATGCTGAGTGACACATGTCCCTAGTGGGAAATGGGGAAGGGTGGGAGGATTTCTGCCATGTATGCAATGGGGGACGCTCACTGACACCTGTCCCCAGTGGGGGATGCCAGAGGAGAAGAGGATCTCTAGCATGTATGAAGTAGGGGAAGCTCAGTGTGACATGTCCCTGGTTGGGGAGTGGGAGGAGAGCAGGATCTCAGCCATGTATGTAGTGGTGGTTGTTTAGTCAGACATGTCTCTAGTGGGAAATGGGGATGAGAGGAGGATCTGTGCCATGTATGCAATGGGGGCCACTCAGTGACACATGACTCCAGTAGGGGATTGGGGAGAAGAGGAGGATCTAAGCCATGTATGCAGAGCTGGACACTCAGTCAGACATGTCCCAAGTGGGAGATGGGGGAGGATAGGAAGATCTCAGCTAGATACATAGTAGGAGACATTCAGTCAGACATGTCCCCAGTGGAAGTTGAAGGAGGAGAGGAGAATCTGTGCCATGTATACAGTGGGGAAACACTCAGTGACCCATGTCCCTAGTGGAGGATGGGAGAGGAGAGGAGGATCTTTGCAATGTATGCAGTGGGGGACGCTCAGTGACACATGTCCCTAGTGGGGGATGGTGGAGGAGAGGAGGATCTGTGTCATGTACGCAGTGGGGGACACTCACTCACATATGTTCCCAGTGGGGGATGATGGAGGAGAGGAGGAGCTCTGGCATGTACGTAGTGGGGGACGCTCAGTGACACATGTCCCCAGTGGGGGATGGGAGAGGAGAGGAGGATCTCTGCCATGTACGCAGTGGGGGACGCTCAGTGACACATGTCCCTAGTGGGGGATGGTGGAGGAGAGGAGGATCTGTGTCATGTACGCAGTGGGGGACACTCACTCACATATGTTCCCAGTGGGGGATGATGGAGGAGAGGAGGAGCTCTGGCATGTACGCAGTGGGGGACGCTCAGTGACACATGTCCCCAGTGGGGGATGGGGGAGGAGAGGGGGTCCAAATCTGTTACTATCTTTTCTGAATGATTTGTTTGTGTTCTATAATGTTATACTCGTATTGTGTGACAAATAAAAGCTAACATTTCATTAATCTATTTTTTCTCTTCAAATAATGATTTCTCTTTGAGGCATCTCCCATTACGGACATAACGTGGTGGGGGACGTCCCCCACTACGTACATACCATCCACCATCGCGCGCACTCACTTCAGCGATGAGGATGTCTCTCTATTTTTTTTTTTTTTTTTTTGTCCAAGCATTTCGAGTACGCATGCGTGAAGAAATTCCCTGCTTCCGTTTCGGGATAAACATAGATCTGAACCAGGAAGTGATTTTTATGTGAAGAGTAAATAATACATAATTTCGTGCATAAAAGGCATAAAACTTTTTTTTTTTTATAAAAATATACATAACGATCTATGAAGTAAAGATTTGTCACTAGGAAAATATATTTTTAAATATAGTTTTTATTCTTCTAAGATGAGCGAAAATAGAGCTTCTTAACCTGTATAAATATTTTTGAAGATGATTTTTCATTGATTATTTAAATTAAATTTACATGTTAAAAACTATTGTTGTTTCAGATATTTTTTTTATTTGAGATAATCGTTAAATTTTTTTTTTGGGAAAATGGTTGAGAACACCAGCAATTGGTACAAGCATGTTAATTAGTTGAAAATTCTTGTGTATATTTGCTAAACGAAAAAAAAAATCAGCAAAAATTTTCAGAAAATTTTACATAAAACAATATGTACACTAGAGATACCCAGTTGATGTAGATCGGAACCAGAAAGTAATTCTTACTTAGATGAAAATGGGCAATATATCTATTTTCTTGCATAACACACACTAAGCTTAATTTTTTATAAAAAATATACATACCCAGTAAACATAGCAAATGTTTATAAACGTTTAGTAAATATATAAACATTTTTAAAACCAAATATAAACCCAAATATTGACAATTATTCAGTATATGGGTTTATAAATGTTTCAGCAACATTAGTTTGGTTTATAAACGTTTAATAAACGTTTACAAAGAGTGAAGAATATCTTAACCTCGCTTTCATTTTGGATGATGCTCTCAGCACAGCCATTTTGAGAGAAACTGGAAAAATATTTCTGTTACTATATCTTGCTGTATCACTGTTGTTTGAAGCCATCATTAAATTATAAGTGGAGATTATAAAAGTACATTATATCATAGAATGCACTGTACAAGGTTAAATTAATGTAAACAGGGAAATTATTCATAAAATGAAGTTTGTTTACATTCTCCCTTGAATCATGCTGGATACTTGAATGTTTATAAACGTGTATGTATAAACATTAATTAATTTATAAACATTTATGCTTAAATGTTTATAAATGTTAATGCTTAAACTTTGATAAACGTTTATAGGCGAACGTTTAGGAGCCCATCATTTTAAACCTTAAATAAACCGTTCATAGTTAGGTTTATAAACATTTATAAACGCTTGTAATGTTTACTGGGTATAGATACACAGAATAGTGGGTTTTTTTGCCAAGAAAAGGTACTTTAAAATATTGTTTTTATTATTCTGTGGTGACAAAATAGGCTTTCTTAACCAATACAGTTATTTTTGGAGATTATTTTGATTGATTATTTAAATTATAAACATATATTAAAAAAATTATTGTTGTTTCAGATATTTTTTTATGTGAGGTAAAGTATTAACTAATAAATTTGGGAAAATTGTTGACAACACCAGCAATTGCATGTTAATTACTTAAAAATAGTTGTATGCATATTTGCTCTAATTTTTTGGAAACTTTTAGATAAAATCTTGAGCTCACTATAGAGATATGAAGTTGAAAAAAAAGTTTATTTTAATAATTTTTGTTATTTTTTAATTTATGGGTAGATTTTAATGGAATGAATATGGGGAGAAGAAATGTTGGGGTGTGTAAATAAAAATATAAAAAATTTGTGGGCAAAATATGGGACATGAATGATCCATTTTCATAAAAATTGGACAAAAAAAATAAACATATTAAACTAAAGGTCAAATAATGCACTTCCCAGTAAACATAGCAAAGGTTTATAAACGTTTATAAACGTTTAGTAAACCTATAAACGTTTTTTAAACCAAATATAAACCTAAATATTGACAGTTATTCAACATTATGGGTTTATAAACGTTTCAGCAACATTAGTTTGGTTTATAAACGTTTATATATAAACGTTTATAAACGTTTATATATAAACGTTTATAAACGTTTATGCATAAACGTTTATAAACGTTTTTAAACGTTTACAAAGAGTGAAGAATATCTTAACCTCGCTTTCATTTGGGATAATGACATCAGCACAGCCATTTTGAGAGAAACTTGAGAAATATTTCTGTAAGTATATCTTGCTGTATCACTGTTGTTTGAATCCATCATTACATTCTAAGTAGATATATAGAAGTATGTCAAATTACATACTTCTATATATCTACTTAGAATGTAATGATGGATTCAAACAACAGTGATACAGCAAGATATACTTACAGAAATATTTCTCCAGATTTTCAACACGTGTATAAACGTTTATAAACGTTTATAGGCAAACGTTTAGGGACCCATCATTTTAAACCTAATCTAAACCGTTGCTACTTAGGTTTATAAACGTTTATAAACGTTTGTAATGTTTACTGGGTTAAGATTAATGCATAATAAAGCATATAAATGAGGCTAAAAAAGAATAACAGGAAAATAGTACAAAAATATACAAAAATATTAGGAAATAAGTACATAAATAAAAGAACAAAGTTATGAGTGCTTTATTTATTATCCACCAGTTTGTTTAAATAATGAGTAAAATAAGTCCATCAATAAAAAAATGCAATCTGGGGAGGGGGGGGCGAAATTATGAAAAAAATAATAAAAAATTAACTTATGATTCCTTCTTCATTTTTCCATGGATTTCATGTAATAAATCGAGCAGAAGCTGTCTAAAATACCTTTCTAATGATGTGTATAACATACTTGTAAGTTAAATATTTTTGGAAATATTTAAAAAAATAAAGCCTTTATGATGAATTTGTAACACCAATTAAGCTACAACTGGGCGAAAATAGGAGATTTGTGTTAAAACTGCCACAAATATTTCACACAATTTCCATATTCTTCACAGAACTCATAATTTATTACACTATTTCCATTATATTTTTTTATAAGACAAAAGTGTATAGATATAAAAATCACATAAATTAAATATTCGCTACTTCCTGGTCCTTTTGGACTGGATGTTTTTGTTTATCCTGATATCTTCCCACAATGCTTTGCGCGAATTGAAATGCTGATTAGGCTTATTCACACATTTCTACTTTTCCCTGCTGTACGTAGGGCCGTTATAAAGTCAATTTTATCTGCCACTTTTGTCTTAAATTTTTGCCCAAAAACTGCTAAGACTTTTGTCTTAGGCTTAGTGGTATTCACAAAGAATTTAAGACCGGTCTTAGGCTTAGCCAAGGGCTCAACTGTAAGACTGGTTGGTAATGGGCTTAAATTTTCTAAAGAGGACTTAAATATGGCCGCCATAAACTTTTCTCCACTTCAAAATTTGAAATGGCTGTAAATAAAGTATAATTACACAGAACACCTCACAAAAGTGGTCTTTTGGAAGTTTATATATGGCAACAAGGTTTTCCATTTCAAAACAGCCCTTTTCCTTAGATAAAATACATCAAATGAAGGATACATGGCACCAATATTATATTTTGAATAGATATAAAAGGTCACATGACACAGAAAACCACTGTGGTTATTTGATAAGCTTGGACTTAGCTAAGTCACCTTTGTGAAATCCATTTTAAGTCCCAGACCTAGTTAAGACCAAAGTATTAGATTTAAGTCCCTGACTTAGCCAATAAAGGGACTTAGTTTAAGTCCTTTAGTGAAATTGGCTAAGTCTAAGTCCCTTTGTGAAATCAGCCCCTGGAAAAAACAACCTACTGGAAAAAATGCTGTATACGTATATTGTATACCAGAAAAAAATGGCTCATAAGAAATGAAAAGCAATCAATGTTATTTCTAAGGCTGGAAAATTGCTCCAATAT
The DNA here is from genome assembly GCA_964017235.1 of Sabellastarte sp. h YS-2021. NCBI lineage: Eukaryota > Metazoa > Annelida > Polychaeta > Sabellida > Sabellidae > Sabellastarte > Sabellastarte sp. h YS-2021. The sequence goes on from OZ024931.1 coordinate 90,535,561, forward strand.
ATACATAAAAGGTAAAATTATGTTCATTTTGACCATGACTTTGCAATATCCCTCTCTATAAAATTGCAAGAGCAGCTAACCAGCTACTTAATATACTCAGGATCAATTTACGTTATACAATTTTGTGTTATGAAAAATCGGGATAAATAGGAGTATTTTTAGTGGTAAAGAGAGTGTAAATATTGTAGTGGACCTTTGTATTCTCTGTTCATATGTTGTTGTGGTAGGGTTGTCAGGGTCTCGAATACCAAAGGACCCACTGACAGTTTGGTATATGTTTTACACAATAAAAATATTGTATACAGTCAACTACAATGTAGTTGTGATAGCTTCCACCATCTTTTGTATCTGCACAATGTATTACTGATACTTAAATAAGAATTGTATTGATCTACTTTTGCTGCTACATACCTACATAAGCTTGTCAGGTGTGCTTCAAGAGGTCAAAATAATAAGAAATTCAGTTAATAAATGTATAAAAATGTTATTATCTAACAAAATTACTCATTAAATTACATGCGAGCTAGATATAAAGGTCTATGTTATTTAGGAAAAAAGAAATAAAGTTACCCAGTTCCACTTAGCAGAGAATCTGGGTGCTTACCCAGTAGGCACGCAACTTTGAAATCAGGTTGAATCCAATGTAGAAATCTGGTTGGAATATGTGTAGAATTTGCAAACCGTTTTTAGTTGGATCCAACCTGTTAAAACATGTTGAAACCAATGTTGAAATCTGGTTGAATTCAATGGATGAAATCTGGTTGAAATACATGTAGATTTTGCAAACTGTTTTTGGTTGGATCCAGCCTGTGAAAACATGTTGAAACCAACTGTTGAAATCTGGTTGAAATCTATGGGCGAAATCAGGTTGAAATACATGTAGATTTGCAAACTCTTTTTGCTTGGATCCAACCGGTGAAATCATGTTGAAGCCAACTGTTGAAATCTGGTTGAAATCTATGGGTGAAATCTGGTTGAAATGTGTGTAGATTTTGCAAACCGTTTTTGGTTATATCTGTATCTGTAGCTCATGGCATAGCTGAGTAATAGCTACTTTGAGATTCTCACTGTTGAGTAAATCCATTATAACTTGAAAACTATTGCATTTGCAGTATTTTCTTTAAATATGTTTTTAGCCCACTTTTTGCACCTAAATAGATATCTTGCTACTTTACTTCTGAATACCATATGCAGGTCACAACTTTTGTGTCCTTTTCTTCTGCATTTCTACTCTGAAACTCAAAACACACAGTCAGCTGGCACAGAGCCCTTTCAGAGGCACTAATTGCTTGTTTTCATTTATTTGCAAAATGAGTGGTATTATAAGTTGGTGAAATACGAAACATATACATTGTGATAATTTTCAAAATATATTACATGAGTTCTACAAACATACAAGTTACTAATTTAGTGTTTTTAAGGGCTGTGGGGGTATTGTGTTCACCCATGGTGTCCGGATGGGCGGGCGGGCGGCAGAAAAATGTTTGTCCGGGCTGTATCACAGAAACTGTAAGGTGTAGGAAGTTGATACTTGGTAGGGACATTGCTTAGTGGGTGTGTAACATCATAGTGTGACCTTGATTTGACCTTTGACCTTGCCGCAGTGACCTTGAGTTTGAAAATCTTGTCCGGGCTATATCTCGGAAACTGTAAGGTGTAGGAGGTTGTTACTTGGTAGGGACATTGGTTAGGGGGTGTAGGTGTGCAACGTCATGGTTTGACCTTGATTTGACCTTTGACCTTGCCGTAGTGACCTTGACCTATAAAATCTTGTCCGTGCTATATCTCGGAAACTGTAAGGTGTAGGAAGATGATACTTGGTAGGGACATTGGTTGGGGGGTGTCAGTGTGCAACGTCATGGTGTGACCTTGATTTGACCTTTGACCTTGCCGTAGTGACCTTGACCTATAAAATCTTGTCCGGGCTATATCTCGGAAACTGTAAGGTGTAGGAAGATGATACTTGGTAGGGACATTGGTTTGGGGGTGTAGGTGTGCAATGTCATGATGTGACCTTGATTTGACCTTTAACTTTGCTGTAGTGACCTTGACCTATAAAATCTTGTTCAGGTTATATCTCGTAAACCATAAGGTGTAGGAAGTTGATACTTTTTTTTGTTTTTTTTTTTTTTGTTGATACTTTGTACGGACATTGGTTGGAGGTTGCAGGTGTGTGATGTCTTGATTTGACCTTTGACCTTGCCGTAGTGACCTTGACCTATAAAATCTTGTTTGGGCTATATCTCGGAAACCATAAGGTGTAGGAAGTTGATACTTGGTAGGGACATTGGTTGGGGGTTGTAGGTGTGCAATGTCATGGTGTGACCTTGATTTGACCTTTGACCTTGCTGTAGTTACCTTGACCTTTAAAATTTTGTCCAGGCAATATCTCTGAAAGGAAGTAGGAAGTTGACAGTCGGTAGGGGCATTGCTTAGGGGTTGTAGGTGTGCAACATAATTTTTATTTTACTGATTAATGCTGCCATCTTGCTATTGAATTGTCTTGTTTTAATACTTTATCTTTATATACATTTTCTTTCTCTTAGATGTTATTTTCTCTATTTAAACATCATTTTGACCTTTATATAACTGACACTTCTCTGAAAGTATCCTGATCTTTGTACTCTTTCACTACTTCTATCTCTCATGGTGTTGAAAACTATTTCCCCAGGCTGGGGTACGGGCATCTGTGATGCTATTTTTTGTAATCTGAATCATCTGACTGAGGAAGTCATGGCTTAAAATAAGTGACAGTGTACTAATTAGACTACTGAGAGTACATCAAGCACATGACGAGTGTGTTGTATATGTCACATGCATAAGTATACACGTTATGAAAAAGCCATGGATAAAGTTAAACATTGCATGTATAATTAATATATTTACAGAACTGACATTACATATTTTTATACATTCGCCAATCACTTTTGATCCACTTTTGAGGGCTATTGCACTCAGTTATCTATGTCTTTATCAATGAAAGTAGTTTATGGCAAGGCTGACTCTTGAGATTAAATCAGTTTGATCTTGTGCTAGGAAGATAAAAGCTTATAATCAACCATTTAAAATACATGTATATATTAGAATTGCAGTGAAAGAGGTATGTAACCTTATGAATTCTCATTCTGCAAATTTAATTTATAGTAAGATATATATGTCATGATAAAACTTAAATTCTGACAGAATTTTAAATTTTGTCATATTTAAAGTTCTCTCATGATAAATATGTAAACCTTTAATGCTTTAACACTCAAGAACTTGCTAATACAATTTTCGATTTGTATATTGTGTTCATAGTTATACAAAATATAAAATGTAAATTTAAGATAATGGGTAACTGCATAAGTGATCTTACTTTTGAAGTTTCACTGGCAAATCAACTACAGCTGAGTGGATATAATGGCAAGACTTCACTTTGTTCATTTTGTGTCTGAAAGTGGTCACTTTTCTAGGAATAGAAAAATGTGCAAAGTTGGCCATTCTCTTTGTCATTGTTCACCAGAACCTTTCAAAGAATTAAAATGGCGGTTGGAAGTGAAACTGGAAAGCTAGACATTTGCAGATATGTGCACAAATTTAAGATGTTTAACATTGAAGGATTGTTATGAGGCTGTTCCATTTTTGTTATCTGATTGTAACCCTATCTCATTATTGGAAGAAATAAAAACATTCACAGTGTATGGGTGTAGTTTAAGATAGGATCCCGATATTCTCCCAGTAGCTTTCCGAATGATGCTCCGATTGCTTCAAGAAGTCTTCTATTAGTTCTATATTCACAAAAAAATTGTGATAGTTTCCTGATTCATCGGATTGGTTTACAAACTGTAAGGATTGACCAAGGATCTATAAGATTGCTTTGCGATTGTTAATATAGGATTAAGATCACTGTAAGATTATGAAGATGCAATGGATTCTTTATTGCAGGATCTGATAAGAATCAGGAGCAGTCTATAATAAATTTAAACCAGTTAATATTATCGTAAACTGTACCCAATAGACTCCTGAATCCATCCAATTGGGAACTACTCATGACATACTGGAACTTCTGTACATTGTTATCACAATTGTAGTTTGTGATGGCTTTAAGTCTATAAACATCCTGAAAATATGTAATGTAAAAGCTACCAAAGTAATGTTATTTTAATATATTTTAAATAAATTGATTTAATTAACTCACATAGAGATTTAAATAGATTGACTTTTGAGATTTGTGAATTCCGTATGCACCTTTTATGCACTACTTGTGTATGAATTCAAAAAAATTCATTTTGCTTTACTTTAGTAATTTAAGTTATTTGGTCAGTCACAAGATGGACCACTGATTCCTTGTATTTTATAAATTTGAAAACAAAGTAAATTTTATGTTGCAAATCTTTTGTCTTTGAATAAGCATCCCCTCAAAAGGGGATGCTTATTGGTTTTTCCCCCTGTTTTGAGACAGCCTTAACTGCCGCAATATTTTTAAGTTGAATATTTCCCTTAAAATAAGGCCTATGAAAATAATTTTTGGCACTTACCATCTCTAGGGGTGGGAAAAGTTTTGACAGGTGAAAATTTTCCTTTCCTTGATAAAAAAACTTGATCAGAAACAATTTTCTTTTTCACCAGATTTTCTCTGAAAGTGTAACATATAAGATCAACAAGCACTCTCCTGGATGCACTGAAAAAAAACCTTGTGGAAAAAATGCCGTGTGGAAGTAAAACCTTGTGGAAAAAATGCCTTTTGGAAAAAAGCCTTATCTATTTTTGAGAGAATGGAAAAAAGCCTTATGTAAGAAAAAACTTTCAGGTTTTGAAAACTTTTGTCTGGGCTGTATCTCAGAAACCATAAGGTGTAAGAAGTTGATATTTGGTAGGGACATTGGTTGGGGGTGTAGGTGTGGAATGTCATAGTGTGACCTTAATTTGATCTTTGGCCTTGCGGTTACATAGTGACTTTGAGTTTGAAAATCTTGCCCGGACTATATCTTGGAAACCATAAGTTGTAGGAAAATGATACTTGGGACATTAGTTAAGAGGTGTAGGTGTGCAGTGTCAAGGTGTGACCTTAATTTGACCCTTGCTGTGTTGCCCTTGACCTATAAAATCCTGTTTGGGCTATATCTTGTTAACTGTAAAGTGTAGGAAGTTGATACTTGGTAGAGACATTGGTTGGGGGTTGTAGGGGTGTAACATCATAGAATGACCTTGATTTGACCTTTGACCTTGCCGTAGTGACCTTGACCTATAAAATCTTTTCTGGGCTGTATCTCAGAAACCATAAGGTGTAGGAAGTTCATACTTGGTAGGGACATTGTTGTTGTTTGACTTTGCTGTAGTGACCTTGATCTATAAAATCTTATCAAGGCGATATCATGGAAACTGTAAGGTTTAGGAAGTTGGTACTTCATAGGGACATTGGTTAGGGTTGTAGGTGTGCAACGTCATTGTGTGACTTTGAGTGATTTTTGACCTTTCTGTAGTGATCTTGACCTATAAAATCTTAGCCAGGTTATATCTTGGAAACCATAAGTTGTAGGAAGTTGTTACTTGGTAGGAACATTGGTTGGGGGGATGTAGCACTGCTGTGTCATGACCATGACCTTGTGTGACCTTGATTTGACCTTTGACCTTGCCATAGTGACCTTGAGCTATAATATCTTGTCCGGATATTATCTCAGCAACCGTAAGGTGTAGGAAGTACATAGTAGGGACATTGCTTAGGGGTTGTAGGTATGCAACATCATGATGTAATTTTGATTTGACCTTTGACCCTGTCATAGTGAGCATTAGTTTTAAAACCTTGTCCAGCTATTTCTTGGATTCCGTAAGGTGTAGAAGGTCAACACTTGGTGGGGACATTGGGTAGGGGGTGTAGGTGTGCATCATGGTGTGTCTCTGCCAAAGTGTGTTCTGCCATATTTGAGACATAGTTCTCTTATGACGAAGATATATGAATTGCTACAACTGATTATTATCTCCCGCCGGGCTTTAGCCCGGGAGGGAGATTATAAAATGCATCCTGTGCGTGCGTGTGTGTGAGTGTACGTTAGTGTTGTCATGCAGATTTCTCCAAAACTGCTACAGATTTTTTTTATATGTACCTTTACATAATTGTGGTATTTCCATTGACATCTATTCTCCAGTTAATAAATTTTACAGCTTCACAAGTTTTAGTATACTGAATTATCTTGTTTTAATACTTAATATTTACATACATTTTCTTTCTCTTAGATGTTATTTTCTGTACTAAATATTGTTTGAACCTTTATATAACTGACACTGCTCTGAACATATCCCAATCTTTGTACTGTTTCACTACTTCTATATCTCATGGTGTTGAAAACTATATTTCCCCAGTCTGTGGGGTACAGGCATCTCTGATGCTATTTTATTAGTGGATTCAGAGCTTTGGAATGTATTGGGATGTAATAAGAAGTCATGGCCCGGGATTCCAAAAATTCCTTTAAATTTACCCCCCCCCCACCCACCCACCCCAAAAAAAAAAAAAAAATTAAACTGGGGACATAAAGTTGAATTTCTTGTATTTTGTGGTGTATTTACAAAGCTGAAATGATATAAAAGTTCGAGAGAACATTCTTTGTGGGCTAAAATCCCTGACCTGCAATCATACTTATCCTTTGTTTTATCAAATAGTAAAAGTATCACTTGATTGAGTTCCTTTCACAATATGCTGTCTCGAGTAACATGATGGATGGATACACCTGGTTTGCTTGAGTAAATATTATGCTCTTTCTGTATTGAAATGGGTTACATGTTATAAATGGAAAATGTGAATGCATATTTTTGTTTTATTTATTTTTAGTTGAACAAAATACATGTTCCGATAATAGTATATACGTCAGCAGCATATTTTGTGCCTTTAAATATAACTTTTTCTTACATATATATTACTACTAATACTAATAATGTATTTTATGAGCCTTAATCTTCACTATTTTGTCACCATTTTGACACTTTATTTGTGTCTGACACTTTATTTTTGCCTTAGCCAAAATCGTTCTTTTTTTTTTTTTGTTTGTAGATTGTGAAAAGATACCTGTATAATTGAGGCAATATGAAGGTGCTGTCACTAGTGGGTATAGACCTGGACATGCCAGTCTGGCTGCTCATCATGCTGGGATTGCTTGTAGCTTATTATGTGTAAGTCACAGTACATCATGTGACTACATTCTGAATAATTTAGTTAAAATGTGAATAGAAATTTAAGGATCTGTACCAAATTGTGAATGTTGATTGTTGACCCTTTGAAGTATTGTTGAGTTTCAAAATTAATTTTAATTTTTGTTATCAAATTTAGTTAAATTACTAAATGAGGTTTTGTAACATATGAGTCATCATTCATTGTATTATTTATTATTTTTCATCTACCACTGTTGCCTAGAGGGTAACACATTCACCTAGGAACACAGATGATCTGGGTTCAAACCCAGGTAAAGACAGATGCATAGTGGCTTAAATGACTACTTAACATGGTGGTCCTCCGTCACTGGGTTCTGTCTCCAGTGGCAGGTTAAAGAACCTCAAGGATGTTGATAAATGGTCATCCCTGAGCCTCTGTCTCTCAGTTAGGTGAATGTCAGTCAGCTTGGGCTGCACTTGCAGTCAGGATTGAACACAGGCACTTTGAGTCCTGTACTACAAAGAGATATTGTGCTGAGTATAAATATACAATATAAATATAAAAAATACAATACAAATTTTCCTCATATTGTTAAACAAACTTAAGTTTGCATAACTGATCATTTTCATGTATGATAAGTTAGATATAAAACTGATGATTTGGAGATCTTATCGAAAAACTTATTGATGTGTTTACATATCAAGTGTTTACAAATGTGTCTTGTTGTTTTATATTAAGTTTGTTAAACTCTGAGATGAGATTACATGAAGCCATAGTCAAGTAGAAATACACAGCAAACATTTATTGAGCTTGTACATCTCTCCAGGGTTCAATTTTGAAGTGGTTTATAGTGAAAAAAAGCTACCCTACTGAAATCAGAAACTCACTAATTCACAATTTACAAATAAACCACATATCTCATATCTGTGCAACAATATTCTTAAATCGCCAAAATATTGGCTTGTTATCCAAGTACTTTGTTAAAATAATATATTTAATTGACAGGTACATGACATGGAAGTATGATACCTTCAAAAAACTTAATATTAAAGGACCAAGACCCTTACCAATTTTTGGAAATTTGCTGCAGTTTTTTAAGCAAGTAAGTGTATGTTAGTCAAGAGGAAAATGTCCCAAATTACATAATATATAAAAAATTATATTACAAATGAAGATGACACATAGCACAAGTAATATATTGCCAATCTTCATGAGTGATATATATTTTTCTGTACATGTCTAATGAGGGATGTTTTACATTTATTATCCACCATTTTGTGTGATTTGTTAATTAAATAATCTATGTTTATAAAAGAGACAATTTGAAAAAGGCTGTCATATAGACAAGGGCACCAGTGAATATAAAACCTCAATTTTTAATTTGCAATGTCTCAGGCATTATTCTGCATTTTATGCAACAAACATCAGCTGACACACTGCAGAAAGACCTTCCAGTAATATATAATATGTATTTGTAGGTTATATAGTTTCTGAAATATTAACTAGAAATGGCACGTGTTGAAACTAACTATCCATGGTAAATTTTATATTGTTTTCATAATCGTGACTGTTCTGTAGCCAGAAAAACTTAGAACTTAAGACAAATAGGGATGTGAAAATTGTGGAAGTTGTATGTATGGATATATAATAGTGCCATTTTTACCCCACAACCCTTAAAGGCTGACGGGGTATTGTTTTAACCCATGGTGTCCGGATGGGTGGGTGTTCGGGCAGCGGCAAAAAGTTGTCCGGGCTGTATTTCAGAAACAATAAGGTGTAAGAAGTTGATACTTGGTAGGGACATTGAAAAGGGGGTGTTGGTGTGCAACGTCATGGTGTGACCTTGATTTGACCTGGCCGCAGTGACCTTGAGTTTGAAAATCTTGTCAGGGCTACATCTCAGAAACCGTTAGGTGTAGGAAATTGCTTGGTAGGGACATTGGTTAGGAGGTGTAGGTGTGCAATGTCATAGACCTTTGACCTTGCTCTATTGACCTTGTCCTATAAGCTCTTGTCCGGGCTGTATCTCAGCAACCGTAAGTGTAGGAAGTTGATAGTAGGGACATTGGTTGAGGGTTGTAGGTGTGCAATGTCATAGTGTGACCTTGATCTAATCTTTGACCTTACCGTAGTGACCTTGACCTATAAAATCTTGTCCAGGCTATATCTCTGAAATTGTAAGGTGTAGGAAGTTGTTATTTGGTAGGGACATTGGTTGGGGGTTGTAGGTGTGCAACATAGAGTAACCTTGAGTTGCCCTTTGACCTTACCGTAGTGACCTTGACCTATAAAATCTAATCTGGGCTATATCTTGGAAACTGTAAAGTGTAGGAAATTGATACTTTTGGACATTGATTAGGGGCTGTAGGTGTGCAGCACCATGGTTTGACCTTGAGTTGACCTATGACCTTGTGGTAGTAACCATGAGTTTTAAAATCTTGTCTGGGCTATTTATTGGATTCCATAAGGTGTAGAAGGTTGACACTTGGTAGGAACATTGATAAGGGCCCTTCAAGGGGGTGTAGGTATGCATCATGGGGCTTTGCCAAAATGTGTTCACCTGCCATATTTGAGTCATCTTTCTCTTATGACAAAGATATATGGATTGCTGCAGCTGATTATTATATGCACTTTTACATAATTGTGCTATTTCCATATACAGCTATTCTCCAATTAATAAATTTTACAGCTTCATAATTTTTTGTTTACTGATTAATGCTATCATCTTGCTGTTGAATTATCTTGTTTTAATACACTATCTTTACATACATTTTCTTTCTCTTAGAATTTATTTTCTCTATTTAAACATTATTTGTAGCTTTGTATAACTGACACTACTCTGAAAGTATCCTGACCTTTGTACTGTTTGACTATTTTTATATCTCATGGTTTGAAAACTATTTCTCCAGGCTGTGGAGTACGGACATCTCTGATGCTATTTTAAAATTTAATGGATTCTTCTGCCTTTAAGTCAAGAACAAATCTCTTCCATTTTGGACCCACTGGTCACATATTCATAATCTCTATGTTTTTCCACTAATCACAGTAGCCCTGGATAGCTGTGTGGGCATATGTATATTACCGAAGTATGGATGGACGGGTGGGGGTGTAATTAGCCTAATGGACTGAATATTGGTCGAAACATAAAACTATGAAATAAAATTAGTTAAGCATATATATAAAAGTTAAATTACATATAATGTATCATTAAAATTTAACTGACCAACATTTTTTCAGCTCAGTTTAGCGAGCAGTTTGTCCACCCTTACACTTCTGACTGGTACTTTTGTGTCCACTTGCATTTTGTCCAATGGCTTTTTGTCCTGGATTCAGGATATGAGTGGAGTGTATATCTTCATTCTTGATACCTTCACTAATGTTTTTACATACATAATATGCACAGAATGACCTACCAAAAATACCGGAGTGCTGTGAATGTAGCTTTTTTATTATTCACCGCGTGCCGCATTTGACCCGTATAGGGGGATATATGGAACGGGATATATTTTATTTGTATACATCGGCGCCTCCGGACCATGGATAATTAGTGTCAATAACTTCCGGTTTTTCACTAATATCTCAGAAACTATGTAACCTACAAATATGTGTTACATATCATTAGAAAGGTCTTTATACAGTACTTCTGCTTGTTTGTGTTGCATCAAAATCCAATTATAAAGACCAGAAGTGCGCAGTGAACGAAAATCAGTCTGTGCGCATAGAATCAGCTGGGAGTAAAACCTCCAATAACGGCCCGCTCAAAAAATGGAAGTGTTGTTTTGAATGCTCGATTGTACGTTGGTCGTAAAATCGTCTGCTTTTACGAGAGCGATCATGCATTCAAAACAATATGGCGGCGTCCTTGTTCCTGTCACCTCATAAAAATAAATTGATATTTCTTCCAACCAGGTAGGCCGGTCTTTATAATAGTAATAAATACCTCATGCTCGGGCGTATATCCTGTAACAAACGCCCTCACACTCAGTATTTATTACTACATTAGAAAGGTCTTTATACAGTACTTCTGCTTGTTTGTGTTGCATCAAAATCCAAACAGCAATAGTTGAGAAATCACAAGTTAAATATCTAATTTTTTATGTTCACTGGTGCCCCTGGATATATGTCAAGCCATTTTCATCTTCTCTCTTTAAATATTTATGTTCATAAATCATACAAAATGGTGGATAATAAAAGTAAAACATCCCTCATTAGACATATACAGAAGAAATATATCACTCATGAAGATTAACAATATAATATTCATGCTGCGCACTCGTATAATATATCATATTCATTTGTGATATATTTGTATCCACCGGATAGCATCCGGTGGATACTATGGATTTGATTTCGTTACGCCTACGCCGCAGTATGTAGAGATTTCACCGTTACCGCTCTAACTAAAAAAATATTATAGCTAGCCTTGTCAAATTTGCAGGATATATTCATAACCATAAAATCTAGCCTGGGAATATTTTTGGCCTCATTTTGAAAAAGAAGATGGCCGCCAGGGATGTTTATTCGACTTTAAACAACTTTCGACTTTTGTTGGCCCTCTAGAGCAGAGGGTATTATAGGTAGAGATCTCAAATTCGCAGGATATGTTCCTCATTATAAAATCTTGACTGGGAATATTTTTGGCCTCATTTTGAAAAACAACATGGCTGCCACAGGCGTTTCTTTGTAAGTCATGAAAAGTGCTTATATCTCCCTTATTATTGGTCCTAGAGGTTTGGGATGGTAAACCAACCTATAGGAAATCATGGGCTGGGAATCTTTTGGTGTGGTCAGATTTGACCTTGGACCCCTCCTTCAGGGTCAAATGAGGATAGCCAAACTTAAACGTGCTTATAACTCGCTTATTATTGGTCCTAGAGGTTTGGGATGGTAAACCAACCTCTAGGAAATCATGGGCTGGAGATCTTTTGATGTGGTCTGATTTGACCTTGGACCCCTCCTTCAAGGTCAAACGAGGATAGCCAAACTTAAAAGTGCTTATAACTCGCTTATTATTGGTCTTAGAGGTATGGGATGGTAAACCAACCTCTAGGAAATCATGGGCTGGGGATCTTTTGATGTGGTCTGATTTGACCTTGGACCCCTCCTTCAAGGTCAAACGAGGATAGCCAAACTTAAAAGTGCTTATAACTCGCTTATTATTGGTCCTAGAGGTTTGGGATGGTAAACCAATCTACAGGAAATCATGGGCTGGGAATCATTTGGTGTGGTCAGATTTGACCTTGGACCCCTCCTTCAAGGTCAAACGAGGCTAGCCAAACTTAAAAGTGCTTATAACTCTCTTATTATTAGTCCTAGAGGTTTGGGATGGTAAACCAAACTATTGGAAATCATGGGCTGGCAATCTTTTGATGTGGTTGGATTTGACCTTGGACCCCTCCTTCAAGGTTAAACAAGGACAGCCAAACTTAAAAGTGCTTATAACTCACTTATTATTGGTCCTAGAGGTTTGGGATGGTAAACCAACCTATAGGAAATCATGGGCTGGGAATCTATTGGTGTGGTCAGATTTGACCTTGGACCCCTCTATCACGGTCAAACGAGAATAGCCAAACTTAATAGTGCTTATAACTCACTTATTATTGGTCCTAGAGGTTTGGAATGGTAAACCAACCTATTGGAAATCATGGGCTAGGAATCTTTTGATGTGATCGGATTTGACCGTGGACCCCTCCTTCAAGGTCAAACAAGCATACCCAAACTTAAAAGTTCTTATAACTCACTTATTATTGGTTCTAGAGGATTGCAGTGTCAAATTAACCTATAGGAAATCATGGGCTAGGAATCTTTTGATGTGATCAGATATGACCTTTGGCCACTCTTTCAAGGTCAAATGAGGATAGCCATAATTAGCAGTGCTTATATCTTGTTTATTCGTGTTCCTAGAGGTTTGCTGTGTCACACCAACCTATAGGAAATCATGGGCTGAGAATCTTTTGATATAGTCAGATTTCACCTTGGGCTTCTCCTTCAAGGTTAAGTGATGTTTGAATGGCTTTGGTGAGTTTTCTTTCTGGTGGATACAATTTGCATCGGTTCTCCGATGCGACAGGTCTAGTTTTTTTCTGTATCTGCCATTCGAGAAGTTTTCCTGTTATATACCTTCTGTAAACATGGATGGATTTATGAACACATGATTAAAACAATAGTTGTTGTATAACCTTTGACAAGTCTTTTATTACATGTATATGTATATATGTATTGTAGACATAAAAAGTCGGTCCTCTATCCTCTATTTTGTAATATAACAAGCCATTTTTACAACACAGACTTTAAAGGCTGTGTGGGTGTTTTCACCCATGGCGTTTGGTTGGGTGGGCAGGTGGATGGGTGGCGGGAACAATATTCTTGTCCAGGCTGTATCTTAGAAGCCACAGGCACAGGAAGTTGATGCTTGGTAGGGACATTGGTAGGGGGTGTGACCTTGATTTGACCATACCATAATGACCTTAAGTTTCAAAATCTTGTCCAGGCTATATCTTGGAAACTGTAAGGTGTAGGATGTTGATACGTGAGAGGGATATTTGGTTACATTTTGGAACATTGATTGGACAATGCAGGTGTGCAACATCATGGTGTGACCTTCATTTGACTTTTGACTTTGCTGTAGTGGCTTTGACCTTTAAAACCTTGTCTGGGTTATATCTTGAAAAGCTTAAGGTGTAGAAAGCTGATACTTGGTAGGGACATTGATTGGGTGTGTAGGTGTGCAATGTCATGTTACAACTCGATTGGATCTTTGATCTTGTCATAGTGATGTTTACTTTTAAAATCTTGTCTGCGCTGTTTCTCAGAAACTTGGCATGGAAACTGGTTGGAGGGTGTCAGTCTTCAGTGCCATAGTGTGTCCATGATGTGACCTTTGACCTTGCTGCAATGATCTTGAAGTTTAAAATATTCTCCGGGTTATATCTCAGAAACCTTAAGGTGTAGAAAGTTGATACTTTGTAGGGTCATTGATTAGGGCATGTAGGCGTGCAAAGTCATGGTGTGACCTTTATGTAATGTTTGATCTTTTCTTTGACAAATTGTTTTCTGCTGCCATATTTGAAACATATTTCTATCACAAAGATATATGAATTGCAATAATTGTACTATCTTCTTTGAAAGCTATACTTCAATGAAGAAATTTAACAGCTTCATAACTTTTAGTTTAGTAATGAAATCTGTCATCTTGCTATTCAGTTGCTATTTTTACATAAATATACAAAGTCATTCTCTTTCATGTTATTTTCTCCTGCACCTTTACATAACTTACACTGTCTATTCTGAAAGTCTCCTGGCCAGTATACTTTTTCACCTATTCTATATCTCACATTAGTTAATATTTTTTTCCTGGACTGTGGGATATGGTTTTCTAGCCTGTAGTTAAAGACTTTTTAACAACCTTATTTGTTTTAACATTATAGAATGTTAACTTAGCAAATCGTGCAATTAGTAGTACTTGTTTATTCAGGGATTCGATCTTGATGGAGAGGTGTTGAAGGAATATGGCCACCCTGCAGGGTAAGCACCAAAAAGCTTCTCTTTTATGAATGGTATAAAATAACAAGTATTATAATTTTTTGAAATAAAGACTCAGGAGTAAAAATGAGTATTTGGTTGAAATAAATACATTGCAAAGAACACCCTAATGTGAATTTGTGGCGCCGTTTTAAATATTTCAGATTGATGCCTGATTTAAAGTTGATGTACTAGATTTTGAAAACAACTAATGTATGGGCCATACTTGAAAAAATACGGTATAGCTATACAAAATATGATATAACTATACAAATACTATCAAGCTTTTTATGACAAGTTGGCTGACATTATGTCGTCACTCTGCGGCGTGGGCGTCCGCGTCCGCATGAACAACTTCTCCTCCAAAACTACAAGGCCTAGAGACATGCTATTTTTTTTAAAAGATACCTTATCTATCGAGGATGAAAAATTGTTCAAGGCATGCAAATCTGTCTGTTCATCTGTTTGTTACAGCCATTGCAAGGGGGGGTACCCCCACCAAAAGTGTGAAAATTTCAATACTTTATCACAATTTTCTCCGTGACTATTGCAGATATTTCTCTCATATCTTGCATATATGTACTAGGCCAGAGGTAGATTCTCTTGTGTGAGTATGAGACCTGGATCTTTCTTAATTAAGCGTCCCTGAAAAGGCGCTTCTTTGTTTTTGCCTCAGTTTCCTCGCCGCCGCCGCATTATGGTGTCCCTTGAATATCTCCCTTATTATTAGAAGGTTTCAAACCATATTTGGCAGTTATATACCTTAGGCGTGGGAAAATTTTTCTGCATGCTTAAATTTGACCTTTGACCTTTATGAAGGTCACATGATCAAAAACAAAATTGTGAAGTACACCCCCCGTCATCGCAGTTCAGGAAAAACTACTTACTACACAGCCTTATAATTTGGCACACCTGTTCATACTATCGAAAACGCGAACTGATTAGATTTTGGGAGCAATCCCTTGAAAAATGTCTCATTTATGAGTGATTTTCTGACACCTTCCAATCTGAAAGCCTTAAATTTAGGTCAACCCCCCTATTATTATTAGTCGAATCTTTGATTCGAGTTATGTACTGAGTTGCGGCCGCAATTTTAAAATGGCCGTTTAAGCCCTTAAATATCAAATTCTGCATAATATTTCTTCACATATCGGTACATTAAGGTCTATACTATACACTCTGCCATTTTCAGGATTTTTAATACTTTTATTCAGTTATATTTCATAAAGTAAACAGCTTGTCTAGCACTTCGTCTGGCTTTCTCCAAGGACCCGTATGTCCTAGAAACTATTGTGTTTGCCATTGTTATGGTCTACTCGAACGAGTCTTTTTTAACGGTTTCGTCTGCTGGTTTCTAGACCTTAAACCCCAATTAATTTATTCGTCTGCAGGGTTTATCACGCAGTCACTGTTAATGTAAAATTGTTGTCTGCCCATCTACGTGTACTCAATTATTTGTCAAACAAATAAACCGCAAAGAAATTAATGAATGAAGTGACGTCACGGTAGTACTATACATTTTTTGTTTAGCCAATCAAAATCGAGGAAACCTCTGGCAGAAACAATGAAAATATTCAAACTCCGTAGTTCTACTTTCAACCACTTGAAGGCGCTTTTGCATGTCCTAGAATACTTCATCGGTAAAATACAGCATAATCTTTGTCTCCCTATTATCGCTCATTATGGCTATCGTAATATTGTAGAAACAACGCACGAATACTTACAATTTGCTTCTGTCAGGAAACCCCACAAAGAACTGCCGTGATTGCGCATATTTGCTCATTAATATTAATGAGGCAAGTCCGTGAACGGGAAATATGCTGGTAGTTTTCATCTTTGAGGAAGCCCTCTCAAAGAACTGCCGTGACTGTGCATGTTTGCTCATTAATATTAATGAGGCAAGTCCGTGGACAGGAAATATGCTGGTAGATTTCATCTTAAACCAGATTTGTAAAACTGCGCATCTACAGACCCTTTATATTTGTAAACCTTTCACATCACGTCACTACAAATACCCATCTCGCGACACAAATCTGAAAACTTCCCTGAAAGCCGTTTCCAAATGCGGGCGATAATACAGAGTTTATAGATTTAAAAAAACAGTACTGTTCTAAGATTCGACTCTGTGGTTGGGTAAAACCTAACCACGGCATCCTTGTCTTCTTAAGTATTGCATTTAGAGCCATAAAATGTACTGGGAGGTAATAGTCAGTTTTACCCCACGGCCCCCCCTTATGGGTCAAACTGGGGTCATAAAATAGCTGATTTTGAGGTTTTGCCTTATATCTCCTTTATTGTTGCTTTTATAGCTTCAGAATGTACATGTATTAAGAGGTATTGGGAAAGCATAGGTGGAGAGTCTAAATAGCCGGTCAGTATTACCCCACGGCCCCCCTTATGGGTCAAACTGGGGTCATAAAATAGCTGATTTTGAGTTTTTGCCTTATATTTCCTTTATCGTTGCTTTTATAGCTTCAGAATGTATTAAGAGGTATTGGGAAAGCTTATGTGGAGAGTCTAAATAGCCGGTCAGTTTTATCCCCGACCCCCCATTATGGGTCAAACTGGGGTCATAAAATAGTTGCTTTGGAGTTTTGCCTTTTATCTCCTTTATTGTTGCTTTTATACCTTCAGAATGTGTTAAGAGGTATTGGGAAAGCATATGTGGAGAGTCTAAATAGCCGGTCAGTTTTACCCCCCAAACCCCCCCTTATGGGTCAAACTGGGGTCATAAAATAGCTGATTTTGAGTTTTTGCTTTATATCTCGTTTATTGTTGCTTTTATAGTTTCAGAATGCATTAAGAGGTATTGGGAAAGCATATGTGGAGAGTCTAAATACCCGGTCAGTTTTACTCCCCGCCCCCCCCTCATGGGTCAAACTGGAGTCATAAAATAGCTGATTTTGAGTTTTTGCCTTTTATCTCCTTTATTTTTGCTTTTATAGCTTCAGAATGTATTAAGAGGTATTGGGAAAGCATATGTGGAGAGTCTAAATAGCTGGTCAGTTTTACCCCCCGACCCCCGTTATGGGCCAAACTGGGGTCATAAATAGCTGCTTTGGAGTTTTTGCCTTATATCTCCTTTGTTGTTGCTTTTATAGCTTCAGAATGTATTAAGAGGTATTGGGAAAGCATATGTGGAGAGTCTAAGGAGCCAGTCAGTTTTACGGCCCGAACCCCCCCCCCCCCCCATATGGGTCAAACTGGGGTAAAAAATAGCTGTTTTGGAGTTTTTACCTGATATCTCCTTTATTGTTGCTTTTATAGCTTCGGAATATATTAAGAAGTATTGGGAAACCATATCTGGACAGTCTCAATAGCTGGTTAGTTTTACCTCCTAATTTCATTTCCATTTTACAAAAAAATAACAAATAACTTTATTTCGCCTAAAATGGCTTCTTTAATAAGATATTTTAAGTTTTGCCAATATTTTTAATCTTTCAACAATTCAGAAGTACATTTCCAGTAGTCACAACCTCTTTTTCCAAAATTATGTTTCAAATAACCTGTCTCCATTTTATGGTCTAATGATGTATGCACTGATCTTTTCAACATGCAATTACTTCTAAATGATACATAACAAACAATAAACGGGGAGTCTGAGGAGTTCATAACATTTTCTCATCCCTTCACGCACAAACAAGCGCAATAAAATACAACTTTTTACACTACCCACTCTCTTCTTTTCTTCGCTTTTACCTTTTGCTGTACGGTTCAGCTTTGTGCATTCTTGGCTTTACAGCATGCTTATTAAAACCACAAAGCATTTTAAACTTTCTGGGATGCTTCGCTTTTGTTAGCAAAAGCATTCCTCAAGTTTTTTTTAAATAAATTTTCTTAATAATTTTTAATGCATTAAAATTCATGAAATCGTGCACTAAATCACTTATAACTTGAAAAGTGTTGCATTTAGAGCATTTTGTTAAAATATGTTATTCAGCTACTTTTTTCATAGCTACAACATGGTGAGTAACTTGGGTGTCTGTCTCAATAGCTAAGTGAGTAATAGCTACTTTTGGGCTTTCAGTAACTTCCATCATTAGTAAAATCACTTGTAACTTGAAAACTATTGCATTTAGAGAATTTTGTATAAATATGTTATTCAGCTACCTTTGGGTCAGCTATAACATAGTAAAATTTCAGACCTGTAGCTCATGGCATGGCTGAGTAATAGCTACTTTTAGGTTATCACTGTTGAGTAAATCACTTATAACTTGAAAACTATTGCATTTAGAGTATTTTGTTTCAATATGTTGTTCACCTATTTTGGGGTCAGCTATAACATAGTGAAGTTCCAGACCTGTGGCTCATTGCATAGCCGAGTAATAGCTACTTTTAGGTTATCACTGTTGAGTAAATCACTTATAACTTGAAAACTGTTGCATTTAGAGTATTTTGTTTCAGTGTGTTATTCACCTATTTTTGGGTCAGCTATAACATAGTAAAATTTCAGACCTGTAGCTCATGGCATAGCCAAGTAATAGCTACTTTTAGGTTGTCACTGTTGAGTAAATCACTTATAACTTGAAAACTATTGTGTTTACAGAAATTTATGTAAATATGTTATTCAGCTACATTTGGGTCTGCTATAACATAGTGAAATTACAGACCTGTAGCTCATGGCACAACTGAGCAATAGCTATTTTCAGGTACTGTATGTTGAGTAAATCAGTTGTACATTGAAAAATATTGCATTTGGAGTATTTTTGTTAAAATATGTTGTTCACCTACTTTTGGGTCAGCTATAACATAGTGAAATTACAGACCTATAGCTCATGGCATAGCTGAGCAATAGCTATTTTCAGGTTCTCACTAATGAGTAAATCAGTTGTAACTTGAAAACTATTGCATTTAAAAAAATTTGTGTAAATATGTTATTCAGCTACTTTTGGGTCAGCTATAACATAGTAAAATTTCAGACCTGTAGCTCATGGCATGGCTGAGTAATAGCTACTTTTAGGTTATCACTGTTGAGTAAATCACTTATAACTTGAAAATTATTGCATTTAGAGTATTTTGTTTCAATATGTTATTCACCTATTTTTGGGTCAGCTATAACATAGTAAAATTTCAGACCTGCAGCTCATGGCATAGCTGAGTAATAGCTACTTTTAGGGTATCACTGTTGAGTAAATCACTTATAACTTGAAAACTATAATTGCATTTAGAATATTTTGTTTCAATATGTTATTCACCTATTTTGGGGTCAGCTATAACATAGTGAAGTTCCAGACCTGTGGCTCATTGCATAGCTGTGTAATAGCTACTTTGTAGTTCTCACTGTTGAGTAAATCAGTTGTAACTGGAAAACTATTGCATTTACAGAAATTTGTGTAAATATGTTATTCAGCTACTTTTGGGTCAGCTATAACATAGTAAAATTTCAGACCTGTAGCTCATGGCATAGCTGAGTAATAGCTACTTTTAGGCTATCACTGTTGAGTAAATCACTTATAACTTGAAAACTATTGCATTTAGAGTATTTTGTTTCAATGTGTTATTCACCTATTTTTGGGTCAGCTATAACATAGTGAAATTACAGACCTGTAGCTCATGGCACAACTGATCAATAGCTATTTTCAGGTACTGTATGATGAGTAAATCAGTTGTAACTTGAAAAATATTGCATTTGGAGTATTTTGTTAAAATATGTTGTTCACCTACTTTTGGGTCAGCTATAACATAGTGAAATTACAGACCTATAGCTCATGGCATAGCTGAGCAATAGCTATTTTCAGGTTCTCACTAATGAGTAAATCAGTTGTAACTTGATAACGATTGCATTTACAGTATTTTGCTTAAATATGTTGTTCACCTACTTTTGGGTCAGCTATAACATAGTAAAATTTCAGACCTGTAGCTCATGGCATAGCTGAGTAATAGCTACTTTTAGGTTATCGCTGTTGAGTAAATCACTTATAACTTGAAAACTATTGCATTTAGAGTATTTTGTTTCATTTGTTATTCAGCTACTTTTGGGTCAGCTATAACATAGTAAAATTTCAGACCTGTAGCTCATGGCATGGCTGAGTAATAGCTACTTTTAGGTTATCACTGTTGAGTAAATCACTTATAACTGGAAGACTATTGTGTTTACAAAAACTTGTGTAAATATGTTATTCAGCTACTTTTGGGTCAGCTATAATATATCAGAATATATTAGTAACCATAAAATGTTGCCTGGGAATATTTTTGGCCTCATTTTGAAAAACAAGATGGCCACCAGGGACGTTTATTCGACTTTAAACAAGGACTTTTGTTGGCCCTCTAGAGCAAAGGGTATTATAGGTAGAAATCTCAAATTTGCAGGATATGTTCCTCATTATAAAATCTTGACTGGGAATATTTTTGGCCTCATTTTGAAAAACAAGATGGCCACCACAGGCGTTTCTTTGTCAGTCATGAAAAGTGCTTATATCTCCCTTATTATTGGTCCTAGAGGTTTGGAATGGTAAATCAACCTGTAGGAAATCATGGGCTGGGAACCTTTTGGTGTGGTCAGATTTGACCTTGGACCCCTCCTTTAAGGTCAAACGAGGATAGCCAAACTTAAAAGTGCTTATAACTCGCTTATTATTGGTCCTAGAGGTTTGGGATGGTAAACCAAACTACAGGAAATCATGGGCTGGGAATCATTTGGTGTGGTCTGATTTGACCTTGGTTACCCCTCCTTCAAGGTCAAACGAGGATAGCCAAACTTAAAAGTGCTTATAACTCGCTTATTATTGGTCTTAGAGGTTTGGGATGGTAAACCAACATATAGGAAATCATGGGCTGGGAATCTTTTGGTGTGGTCAAATTTGACCTTTGGACCCCTCCTCCAAGGTCAAATAAGGACAGCCAAACTTAAAAGTGCTGGGAATGTTTTTGTGTGGTTGCATTTGACCTTGGACCCATTCTTCAAGGTCGTACGAGGATACTGCATTTGCAGTATTTCTTTAAATATGTTTTAACCTACTTTTTACACTTAAACAGTTACCTTGTTACTTTGCTTCATAATACCATTTGCAGGGCACAACTTTTTGTCCTTTTCTTCTGTCAGCTTCAGAATGTCTTTCAAACATGCTGTTCAATTACCATTTACTGTACTTCTGTACAGCACTTTCCCTGATAATTAAGCGTCCCTGAAAGGGTGCTTATTTGTTTTCGCCTCAGTTTCCTCGCCACCGCCGCCGCCGCCGCATTATGGTCTCCCTTGAATATCTCCCTTATTATTAGAAGGTTTCAAACCATATTTGGCAGTTATATACCTTAGGCGTGGGAAAATTTTTCTGCATGCTTAAATTTGACCTTTGACCTTTATGAAGGTCACATGATCAAAAACTATTTTTTGAAGTACACCCCCCCGTCATCACAGTTCAGGAAAAACTACTTGATACAGAGCCTTACAATTTGACACACCTGTTCATACTATCGAAAACGCGAGCTGATTAGATTTTGGGAGCAATCCCTTGAAAAATGTCTCATTTATGAGTGATTTTCTGACACCTTCCAATCTGAAAGCCTTAAATTTAGGCCAACCCCCCCTATTATCTTCTTCTTAAGTATTGCATTTAGAGCTATAAAATGTATTGGGAGGTAATAGGAAACCATATGTGGAGAGTCTAAATAGCCGGTCAGTTTTACCCCACGGCCCCCCCTTATGGGTCAAACTGGGGTCATAAAATAGCCGATTTTGAGTTTTTGCCTTTATCTCCTTTATTGTTGCTTTTATAGCTTCAGAATATATTAAGAGGTATTGGGAAAGCATATGTGGAGAGTCTAATTAGCCGGTCAGTTTTACCCCCTGGCCCCCCCCTTATGGGTCAAACTGGGGTCATAAAATAGCTGATTTTGAGTTTTTGCCTTATATCTCCTGTATTGTTGCTTTTATAGCTTCAGAATATATTAAGAGGTATTGGGAAAGCATATGTGGAGAGTCTAAATAGCCGGTCAGTTTTACCCCCCGACCCCCCCCTTATGGGCCAAACTGGAGTCATAAATAGCTGCTTTGGAGTTTTTGCCTTATATCTCCTTTATTGTTGCTTTTATAGCTTCAGAATGTATTAAGAGGTATTGAGAAAGCGTATGTGGAGAGTCTAAATAGCCGGTCAGTTTTACACCCGACCCCCCCCCCCTTATGGGCCAAACTGGGGTCATAAATAGCTGCTTTGGAGTTTTTGCCTTATATCTCCTTTATCGTTGCTTTTATAGCTTCAGAATGTATTAAGAGGTATTGGGAAAGCATATGTGGAGAATCTAAATAGCTGGTCAGTTTTATCCCCCGACCCCCCTTTATGGGTCAAACTGGGGTCATAAAATAGTTGCTTTGGAGTTTTGCCTTATATCTCCTTTATTGTTGCTTTTAGACCTTCAGAATGTATGAAGAGGTATTGGGAAAGCATATGTGGAGAGTCTAAATAGCCTGTCAGTTTTACCCCCCGACCCCCCCTATGGGCCAAACTGGGGTCATAAATAGCTGCTTTGGAGTTTTTGCCTTATATCTCCTTTATTGTTGCTTTTATAGCTTCAGAATGTATTAAGAGGTATTGGGAAAGCATACGGTGCAGCTTTGTGCATTCTTAGCTTTACAACATGCTTATTAAAACCACAAAGCATTTTAAACTTTAAGGGACGCTTCGCTTTTGTTAGCAAAAGCATTCCTCTAGTTATGCTTTCCTCTCATTATTACCTTTACAAATCAAAAACACTCAGTCAGCTGACACAGTGCCCATTCACGGGCACTCTCCTCTTGTTTGAGCATACCTCTGTTATGTACAATTCCCATGAATTAGAAATAAATAGGAGGCTCTCAGAAGGCCTTTTCCCTTGAAAAAATACCCTGGGGCCATATTCACAAAAGCTTTTATCTTAATCTTACATCTAAGACATTTGTCACAACATTGGAAAAATGCTTGTTATAACATTTGTTTTTTACTCTTAGAGCAATTCACACAAAGTTTTAGTCTTAGGTCATAACTGAAACACTGGGTGTACAAAAAGAAACAAAATAAAGTCACATGACACAGACAACTGTTGTGGTTATCTGAAAAAGCAGTCTTGGTCTAAAGTTTATGACATTTGTGATGGTCAAGACATGCTTTGTTAATGCCTATTTATGACAATTCTTAGCTGGGACAAGAACTCAGATTTAAGACTGGGTTAAGCCTAAGATTACACCAAGATTAAGACCTTTTGTGAATACAGCCTGTTATATGTAATCTCTTGATCAGTAGAAGTATTTTAAGGTTCCTTGGGATCTACCTAAGACTATTAAATTGTGCTGCATAAAAGGATAATAGACAGTGAAAATTCATTCCAGGACAAAAATTTCAGTTAATATTAAAATAAGTAGAATCAGACCATAAGTGAAAATTTATTATTGGAATTTTTAGAAGTTTTTTTTTATCTAAAAATGTGCACTTAGATAGAACTTCATAAATAATATATATGAAAAGAAAGTCAAGAAGTATATTTGGGAAAGAACATGATATACTATAAACAGCATCATTGCTCAGATAATCTTGCTGTGTTTGTTGACAGACTAAGTTGCTGACATCATGATGTTGGCATACCCTGAAGCTATTGCAAAGGGCAATTTTAAGATCATAGTCAAGAATTTGTCCATATAAGCAGAACACTTAAAGTTATTTGTAGAAATACCAGCTGACAGTGTGCCCAGGGGGCCCTCTATTTATGTATTTTGAACATTAATCACAGTGTATTTTGGGTAACATCATTTAGCTGAAATTTGGATTGAAGATGACCTGCTTTGGGTGTGGCCAAATGAGTTTTATATTTTTATTGCGTTAATACATCCTATCCAATGGACAATAGCTTATCCGGTCGGCGCGGACCGGCCCGCCAAACGTCAGAAGAAGACGTCCTGTGTCTCCACCGGCTAGGCCGGCCCAGTACTGTGCACTCGCCAGATGGCGTGTCGTACTTCCTTCCTGTCTAGACAGAGTGACGTCATAGCATCTTTTTCGTTTGGCGCATGTACATGTTGCACGGATTTTTCACAGTGAAGTTTTAATTCAGGTTTTTTGTAAGAACTCTTACCTTTTTTCATTTACATTTTATATATACGGATTCTAGAAGACTTATAGCTTATTATGTCTTCTCCCAGTCAACATAGGGGAAGTTGTGGCCACATGATGGCAGGTTTTGATTTGCATGGGGTTTGCGCGCGCTGTCGCGACAAGAAGAAAGGGAAGGATCCCTGTGTGGAAAAACCTGAAGCTGACTGCCCTATATGTAATTCTTTTACCCCAGAACAATTAACACAACTGTCAACCCCAACTTACAAGAATAAGAAGGAGAAGCGGGAGCAAAAGTCTTCAACACCAGCAAAGAATCCTTCAGATGTCGCTCTCAGTCCCACCCTTGTGGACCCGTCCTTAGTGACGGTAATGGGGGTTGTGGATGGTCAGCCGGCCTCTGGGCCGTCTGATTTGAGTGAGAAACCAGCTGAGAAGAAAAAGAAGAAAGAGGATAAGAAGGTCTCCAGCTCCAAGCCGGTCAAGTCATCTCACCGGCCCTCTGCAGAGTCTACCGACCAGAAGCTTGAGGTCATGGAGCAAAAATGGTCGGACCGGTTTAACCGGTTGGAGGCACTTCTACTGGCCAAAACTCTGGACCGGGAGCCTACTTTCAGTACTGTCAAGGTTGCACCGACACATGCTCCTCCGGCCACTGCTATCAGCTCTGAGCCCTTCATCAGACCACCTGGCCAACCCTCTTCATCCTCACAGCCACCGGCTGCTTCTATGTCACCGGCCACCGGCCCCACTATTAGTGTGCCTGCCTCCAAGGCCGGATCTGACTCTTCTCAGCCTGCCCACCGACCAGGGACTTCAAAGACAACCGACCAACCTGCTAAGAGGTCGTTCTCTACTGCCTTTGACACTAGAAGGGATACCTCGTCCAGTGAGTCGGACTCTGATAGTACTAGTTCAGATAGACCTCCTATTGATTTGTACCCGGAAGAGGGTGAACTTTCTGATGACCCGGAAGTGTCACTGACCGACCCCGACCAATCCCCCACTGAAGAGCAATCATATAGAGAGACAATGAGGGGTATACGGTCCTACATGGGGTGGACTCATGTGCCCGACATGGATTCAGGCACCAAGACCTCAGATGATAACCCTTTTGCCGGACCGAAACTCCAGACGCCGGGCAAAGTTTCGGTTAATCTACCCGTGGACGAATGGCTTTCCAACAAATTGTCAAAGCTCAATCTCACCCTAGTACAGGGCTACCCTTCTCGTACCACTGAAGCCGGCTCTCTTCAACGAGATCAGTTTGTCTGGCCAGCCAAGTCCCAAAGCAAATGGTACGGTGTACACTCAGAAAGCAAGAAGGACACTAGCTCCACAGCTAAAACTTGGAACACTGGCTCTTCCCGCATTAATAGCACTTACTTGAGGATAGCTCGTCAGGCTGGCATTGCATCCAATCCACCTTTGTCCAGACCCATTTCCCAGGAAAGCCTAAGAAAATGGGAGAGATCAGCTCAGGAATCATCTACAATCTGCAATCAAGCAGCCGGTTTCAACCGCTGCCTACTTAAAGTACAGCAGAATATGCACTCTCAACTCCGCACTATCCGGGCTGATTCCAAGGGCAAAACAGCAAGCAAGGTTTCTGCAGCAACAGACGAACTTCAGTTCCTGTTGGACTTTAACTCCAGTATTTGCCAGGCCATGGCTAAGGCTATGGAGCATCTAACGGACTACGTATTTGTCAACATGGCCAACACCACCCTTTTAAGGCGTGATTCATACTTATCGTACCTCAAGTCTGGAGTAAAGGCGGACACTTTGAATGCTCTCAGATCTGCTCCACTAGAATTGGACACCTTGTTCCCAGACTCAGTGATTAAGCAGGCTGAGGAGGAGATTGCTAACTTTGATAGAAACCGGTCTGGATCGGCCTACAAGAAGGGCAGATACCATCCCTATGAGAAACAGGACAGAAAATCTGACCCCAAGAAGCAGGACCGACCGGCCTGGAAGAACATCTCACACAGCCAATACAGACGAGGGAAGGGAAAACACCAGTATTCCTCACGTCCAGCCAAGGGCCAGCAGCCGTATAAATGACAATCACTGTGTAACAAAGTTACGGGCACGGCTGCTGGCCGGGAGCACTCCCAGAGAGACATTGACTGTTCAATCTTTAGAGAGACATGTAAATTTAAATGTTGTAAACCATGTTCATTCTGCAACCGGGCATCCGCAAAGGAAAGGAATAAGTCCTGGCTTGTCAGCTGTAATTTCAAAAGATTGTCTATTAAAACATGTCAAAGGTGCTTCTTCTGTCATTCAATTGCCTTATGTCCAAACTGTGACCAATGTCCCTCTTGTTGTACAAAATCTACCTGTAGGGGCCAGACTTCAAAACTTTTGGCAAATTTGGCTGGAAAGAGGTGCCGGACCCAAAATAGTTCAAATCTTGAGAGAGGGCTACACCCTCCCCTTTCGGATCCGGCCAAACCTCACAAGGTCTCCCATTGTCATAAGCCGGTATGCCAATCCCCACAGGAACAGTTACCTGCTGGAGGCATTGCATCAGCTTATAGACAAGAATGCAATAGAACTGGTCCACAATCAAACATCTCTAGGGTTTTTCAACCGACTTTTTCTGGTACCCAAACCCAACAACAAGTGGAGACCCATTCTGGACCTAAGCAAATTAAACCTCTTCCTCAAGGTGGAGAAATTCAAAATGGAGACACCGGAAACCATCAGGACATCCCTCCAGCAAGGGGAGTGGGTAACCTCAGTAGACTTCAAGGATGCCTACTTCCATATACCAATACAGGAACAGTCCAGGAAATACTTAAGGTTCCATGTCCAGGGCCGGACTTACCAGTTCAGGGCACTACCTTTTGGTCTGTCCACAGCGCCCATGGAGTTCACTGTGTTAGCAAAGGAGGTGAAACTGATGGCCATACACAAGGGTATAAGGATCCACCAATACCTAGACGACTGGTTGGTGAGAGCCGGATCCCACCAAGATTGTCTCCATCACACCCAAATTCTGGTCAAGATGTGCCAGGATCTGGGTTGGCTGGTGAACTTAGAAAAGTCAGAATTGGAGCCCAAACAAGTCTTCAACTTCGTAGGTTACCAGTTCGACCTCAGGTCCGGCCGGGTCAGACCGACACCGGACCGATGGCAAAGTCTTCAAGGAAAAATACAAACACTGCTGTCATTACCGGCCTGTCCGGTCCAACAGTTCATGTCCTTGATAGATCTGTTGACAGCCACAGAGAAACAGGTTCACCTAGGTCGGTTACACATGAGACCCATACAGTGGCACCTCAAAAACAATTGGAGGGTACCGGAATCTCTGGAAAAGGTCATCCCGCTACCCAGATCCTTGCACCCGCACTTACAATGGTGGCTGAACGAAAGCAATGTACTTCAAGGTCAACCATTACACCCCATAAGACATGCTCTGCAAATGTTTACAGACGCATCAAAAGAAGGGTGGGGCACTCATTTAAACGAGCTCACTGCAAGGGGCTCCTGGTCAGTGCCGGAAAGCAAACTGCACATAAATTACTTGGAACTGAAAGCAGTCTTCTTGGCTCTAAAAGAGTTCCAAGACCTATGCACCGACAAAATAGTCCTAGTGGCCACAGACAACACCACAGTGGTGGCCTACATAAACAAAGAAGGAGGTATGAAGTCGGGCCCACTGTGTGCCCTACTGTGGAGAATCTTGACCTGGTGTTCCCAGCGACAAGTGACTCTAAAAGCCCGGCATATCCCTGGCCGACTAAATGTGATAGCAGACAAGCTATCCCGGCTCAATCAGACCATCCAAACAGAATGGTCACTCCTTCCGGACGTTTTTCAAAGCTTATGCAGCAAATGGCACCGGCCTCAGATAGACCTATTTGCCACGAGGTTCAACCACAAGTTACCTCTATTTGTCTCTCCAGTACCGGATACCCTGGCTCTAGCAGTGGATGCACTCACTCTGCCATGGGAGGATCTGGATGCATACGCCTTCCCACCGACCGCCTTATTGGGCAAAGTGGTGGAGAAGCTATTGGACTCCCCGTGCAAGAAACTCATTCTGATTGCCCCGGGGTGGCCCAACATGCCTTGGTTTTGGGATTTGGTGACCATGTCCAGTCAGATCCCTCTCAGCCTGCCCAACCGGCCCAATCTGCTGACACAGCCCTTCAATCAGATCCCTCACAGAAATCTGATAAATCTAAATCTCCATGCCTGGCTCCTAGAGCCACAACAATCAAAGAACAGGGCTTCTCTGAGGCAGTGGCAGCAAGAATTGAGGCTCCTCAAAGAAGATCTACCAGATCAGTCTATGAGGCAAAGTGGGCCATTTTTACAAAGTGGTGCGTCACTAATCAGGTGGACTTCAGGTCACCACCTGTAAAGTCGGTGGCAGACTTCCTAATGTACCTCTTTGAGGACAAGAAGTTACAGCCCAGCACCATTGATGGATACAGATCTGCCATTGCTGATAAACTAGGTCCTACAACAGTCAATATCAGCAAAGATGATAATCTCACTCGTCTCTTGGAAAGTTTCCACAGAGATAGACCCAAAGGGCGGAGGGGGATTCCCTCCTGGAACCTTTCCCTGGTGCTACACCAGCTGACAAAGGCTCCTTTTGAACCTCTTAGGGAGGCATCTCTGAAGCACCTGACCTTCAAAACTGTCTTCCTTTTAGCCCTAGGCTCTAGCAAAAGAAGGAGTGAGATCCATGCTTGGCAGCACAAGAACATCAGACACCAATCCGATTGGTCTAAGGTGTCCCTGTTTCCATCTCCCAGTTTTCTTTCCAAGAATCAGCTGGCCAAAGAGGGTCCAGAGAGTGTAGCCCCAGTGGTCATACCAGCCCTGGCTCCTACTCTAGATAAATCCCTCAAGTCTGACAGATCCCTTTGTCCGGTCAGAGCCTTGCGCTACTATTTGGACAGGACTTCAGACCTTAGACAACATAAGGAGCTAGTCTTTGTTTCCTTCAAAAAAGGCTTCGACAAAGACATCTCCCCTGCCACTATCTCCTCATGGATCAAACAGACTGTGATCCTATGCTATGAGCTCTCTGATCATCAAGACCACACCCTGCATCAAGTTAAAGCTCATGATGTCAGGGCTTTTGCTGCCTCTAAGGCCTTCCAGTCGGGAGTCTCCTTGGAGCAGATCTTATCAGCCTGCCACTGGAAATCTCATAATACCTTCACTCAATGCTATCTGAAGGATGTGGCCTGGGCCGACTCAGAGCTCTACCATCTTGGTCCGGTTGTGGCTGCTCAGCAGATCCACCAGCAGACCGGTACCTAGAGGAGATCTGTACATATGTAAATACTTGTACATATTTGTATATATTGCACATATAGTTAAAAAAAAAAAAAAAAAAAATCTCAGTACTTCCTCCGGGAGACTTATTTCTATGGGACTGAACTCATCCCTCTCTTCCCCTACCTCAGAGCAGGTCTGTAAAAAAGGGGGGGGGGCAGGGTCGACTCTGACGGTTCCATCCCGGTTAACCGGATGATGATATTCGACCATAGCCTTAAGGGTGTTTGACTTCAAGGTCCACCCCAGGCTTAAAGAAGGAATTTTCATTACCTAACATGAGTTCACACAAGTCCCTAGTAACTTACCCGCCGACCAAGCGGTAGTTATTCAGCTATTGTCCATTGGATAGGATGTATTAACGCAATAAAATTGCAAATTTAATAAGTAAATTAAATTTTTATAAGTTAATACCCTATCCAATGGACACACAAGACCCTCCCACCGACCCCGCTTTCAGTCTACTAGGGGTCTAATTGGTTTAGACAACAAAAAAGATGCTATGACGTCACTCTGTCTAGACAGGAAGGAAGTACGACACGCCATCTGGCGAGTGCACAGTACTGGGCCGGCCTAGCCGGTGGAGACACAGGACGTCTTTTTCTGACGTTTGGCGGGCCGGTCCGCGCCGACCGGATAAGCTATTGTCCATTGGATAGGGTATTAACTTATAAAAATTTAATTTACTTATTAAATTTGCAATTTTCATTTTCAGAATTTTTATCGGAAGGGAACCTAGTATGATAATCAGTGATCCAGAAATCTTGAAAGCTATCTTTGTGAAAGAATTTGACCACTTTATGGATCGAATTGTGAGTATTAATTTTTATTAAGACACCAATATCCTATATGTAGTTATCTCCCGCCCGGCTCGCCGGAGGGAGATTATAATTTGCACCATGTGCGTGTGTACGTGCGTGCGTGCGTGAGTGCGTGCGTGCGTGCGTGTGTCACGCAGTTTTCTCTGAAACTACTACAGTTACACATTTTTGGTAAATCACAAGTCCTAATGAATTTTTTTGCTCTTCAATATTTTTGGGGTTTGGTGAACTTTGGCCTACTTTTGAGTGAGTAATAGCTATTTTAGCTAATATAATTATATGGCTTATAACTCTGAAACTATTGCATTTACAGTATTTTGTTCTAATATGTTGTTCAGCTACTTTCTCCACAGCTACAACATGGTCAGTAGTTTGGAAGTGTATCTCCATAGCTAAGTGAGTAATAGCTACTTTGTCAATTTTTAATTATAACCATAATGAGTAAATGGCTTATATCTTCATAAGTATTGCAGCTACACAATTTTGTTCCAATATGTTGTTCAGCTACTTTCTCCACAGCTACACCATGGTCAGTAGTTTGCAAGTGTATCTCCATAGCTAAGTGAGTAATAGCTACTTTTTCAATTTTTAATGATAACCATAATGAGTAAATGGCTTATATCTTCAAAAGTATTGCAGCTACACAATTTTGTTCCAATATGTTGTTCGGCTACTTTCTCCTCTGCTACAACATGGTCAGTAGTTTGGAAGTGTATCTCCGTAGCTAAGTGAGTAATAGCTACTTTTTCAGTTTTTAATGATAAGCATAATGAGTAAATGGCTTATATCTTCAAAAGTATTGCAGCTACACAATTTTGTTCCAATATGTTGTTCAGCTACTTTCTCCACAGCTACACCATGGTCAGTAGTTTGGAAGTGTATCTCCATAGCTAAGTGAGTAATAGCTACTTTTTCAATTTTTAATGATAACCATAATGAGTAAATGGCTTATATCTTCAAAAGTATTGCAGCTACACAATTTTGTTCCAATATGTTGTTCGGCTACTTTCTCCTCTGCTACAACATGGTCAGTAGTTTGGAAGTGTATCTCCGTAGCTAAGTGAGTAATAGCTACTTTTTCAGTTTTTAATGATAAGCATAATGAGTAAATGGCTTATATCTTCAAAAGTATTGCAGCTACACAATTTTGTTCCAATATGTTGTTCAGCTACTTTCTCCACTGCTACAACATGGCCAGTGGTTTGGAAGTGTATCTCTATAGCTAAGTGAGTAATAGCTACTTTTTCAATTTTTAATGATAACCATAATGAGTAAATTGCTTATATCTTCAAAAGTATTGCAGCTACACAATTTCTCTCAAATATGTTGTTCATGTACTTTTTTTGTGAACTGTAACATATTTAAGTTTCACAACTGTTGCTCAATGTACAAGTGAGTAATGGCTACTTTATTGCTACTTTTAGTGAAAATGTGAAAAATCAGAAATATCTCTCAAACTGTAAGATATAGAGCAATTTCGAGCAAATTTTTGACCCACAGGGTAGTACTAGAGTATCCTATTGCTAAGGGGGAAAAAGTTTGGTGAACTTTGGCCTACTTTTGAGTGAGTAATAGCGCTTTTACCTAATATAATTATATGACTTATAACTGTCAATGAGTAAATGGCTTATATCTTCAAAAGTATTGCAGCTACACAATTTTGTTCCAATATGATGTTCAGCTACTTTCTCCACAGCTACAACATGGTCAGTAATTTGGAAGTGTATCTCCATAGCTAAGTGAGTAATAGCTACTTTTTCAATTTTTAATGATAACCATAATCAGTAAATTGCTTATATCTTCAAAAGTATTGCAGCTACACAATTTCTCTCAAATATGTTGTTCATGTACTTTTTTGTGAACTGTAACATATTTAAGTTTCACAACTGTTGCTCGATGTACAAGTGAGTAATGGCTACTTTATTGCTACTTTTAGTGAAAATGTGAAAAATCAGAAATATCTCTCAAACCGTAAGATATAGAGCAATTTCGAGCAAATTTTTGAACCACACGGTAGTACTAGAGTATCCTATTGCTAAGGGGGGAAAGGTTTGGTGAATTTTGGCCTACTTTTGAGTGAGTAATAGCGCTTTTACCTAATATAATTATATGACTTTTAACTGTCAATGAGTAAATGGCTTATATCTTCAAAAGTATTGCAGCTACACAATTTTGTTCCAATATGATGTTCAGCTACTTTCTCCACAGCTACAACATGGTCAGTAATTTGGAAGTGTATCTCCATAGCTAAGTGAGTAATAGCTACTTTTTCAATTTTTAATGATAACCATAATGAGTAAATGGCTTATATCTTCAAAAGTATTGCAGCTACACAAATTCTCTCAAATATGTTGTTCATGTACTTTTTTGTGAACTGTAACGTATTTAAGTTTCACAACTGTTGCTCAATGTACAAGTGAGTAATGGCTACTTTATTGCTACTTTTAGTGAAAATGTGAAAAATCAGAAATATCTCTCAAACTGTAAGAGATAGAGAAATTTCGAGCAAACTTTTTGAACCACAGGGTAGTACTAGAGTATCCTATGCTAAGGGGAAAATGGTTTGGTGAACTTTGGCCTACTTACTCACCTCCTCAAAATGAGTAAATGCGAATTATCTCTAAAAGTATTGCAGGTAGCCAATTTTTCTCAAATAACTCATTCACCTACTTTTGGGAGAGCTTTCACTTGGTTAAGTTTCAGACGCGTAGCTAGTTACTCACCTACTCAAAATGAGTAAATGCTAATTATGTCTAAAAGTATTGCAGATAGCCAATTTTTCTCAAATAACTCATTCATATACTTTTGGAAGACCTTTCACTTAGTGAAGTTTCAGACCCCTAGGTAATTTCTCACCTACTCAAATGAGTAAATGCGAATTATCTCTAAAAGTATAGAAGATAGCCAATTTTTCTCAAATAACTCATTCACCTACTTTTGCGAGAGCTTTCACTTGGTGAAGTGTCAGACCTGTAGCTAATTTCTCACCTACTCAAAATGAGTAAATGCTAAATATCTCGAAAAGTATTGCAGATAGCCAATTTTTCTCAAATAACTCATTCATTTACTTTTGGAAGAGCTTTCACATGGTGAAGTTTCAGACCCATAGCTAATTACTCGCCTACTCAAAATAAGTAAATGCGAATTATCTCTAAAAGTATTGCAGATCAGACTTGTAATCTATTACAGCCAATCTATTGCTATTACTATTACTATTACATTTGAAAATATTCAATCTATTACTATTACTATTACATTTGAAAATTTTAAATCTATTACTATTACTATTACATTGGCATCTATTACTTCTATTACTTTCTATTACATTCTATTACAATTTGGCGCAAACTTGAGAGGTAATTTTAACACAGAAATAAAACTGACAGGATACTTTATACATCTAATTTTATTGAAAATGCTTCAGATTATGCCCTACAAGGATAAAATATCACAAATATATCACTTGGTATATTTACAATTAAATAAATAGATCCCGTATTTATTCTTTTTAAGAATCACTTGACTACTTGGAGAATTTATGAGAATTCTATACAAAGCCACTTAAGTGCTGTAAATTTTGCAATGAGAGGTATATTTCTGGCAAATTCCGTGCAAAGCTTTTTAAATGCTGAAAAATATGTTATTATCAGTAAATATTATCTGGGGGAAAATACACTGTTGTAAAACAATTCTCATATTTATTCACTTTATGATGAGTTGTTAGATTTGAAAAACTTTTATTATTATGAGAAATACTTGATGAGCAGTGTTTACAAAAGAAAACACTGCATTCAAAGAACCCCTTTCTTTCAAATTCTTTGCATGCAGAGCCCACCTCAAAATGATTCAAGAGTGACATTTATGTTTGAAAATAATAACTCCGGTAATTTTATGTAAATCAGTGAAACAGCTAACATATGCCACAATGCTGCCCTTATTATACACAATAGTGACTTGTGTGATTGCCTTTCATGTGTCACAGTTTCTCCTTACTCAGGAACATTTAGTTAATCCTTCCAAAGGTTAAATTGGCCTCTTTAAGCCTTTAATAATACCACCTCAAAGACAGTTGTTTTAGAACATTCAATCAAAGAGGGACAATTAAAGGTCCCTTGATATTTCAAAGTTATTTATTTTAACATTTGTGTGTTATATTTAGTATTCTTTGATGACAAGTTGATTATTTGAAAAGTTTATGTATGAAAGTTTAAAATGAATTTGACTTATGAGTGCTACAAAATCAATTCATTATTGTTTTGAAGTTTATTTAAAGTGATGATTTTATGACAATTAATGCATTATTGTATCAAAGTCCATTTAAAGTATTAATTTATATGAAAACTAATTCATTACAGAATTAAAGTCCATGTTAAGTGATCATTTTTCTACAACCTCCTTCTGAAAAATAGCAAAGGGTAAATTGTAATAGAAAAATAATAGAAAGTAATAGATGTAATAGATAGAATTTCAATCTATTACTATTACATTTGAAAAATTTCAATCTATTACTATTACTATTACATCGAAGTTGACTCCAATCTATTACTTTTCTATTACTTCTATTACTTTGTTTACAAGTCTGTTGCAGATAGCCAATTTTTCTCAAATAA
Organism: Sabellastarte sp. h YS-2021; assembly: GCA_964017235.1. NCBI lineage: Eukaryota > Metazoa > Annelida > Polychaeta > Sabellida > Sabellidae > Sabellastarte > Sabellastarte sp. h YS-2021. The sequence continues at coordinate 90,570,962 of OZ024931.1, forward strand.
CTCATTCATCTAGTTTTGGAAGAGCTTTCACATGGTGAAGTTTCAGACCCATAGCTAATTACTCACCTACTCAAAATGAGTAAATGCGAATTCTCTCTAAAAGTATTGCAGATAGCCAATTTTTCTCAAATAACTCATTCACCTACTTTTGGAAGAGCTTTCACTTGGTGAAGTTTCAGACCCGTAGCTAATTACTCACCTACTCAAAATGAGTAAATGCTAATTATCTCTAAAAGTATTGCAGCTAGCCAATTTTTCTCAAATAACTCATTCATCTACTTTTGGGAGAGCTTTCACTTGGTGAAGTGTCAGACCTGTAGCTAATTTCTCACCTACTCAAAATGAGTAACTGCGAATTATCTCTAAAAGTATTGCAGCTAGCCAATTTTTCTCAAATAACACATTCATGTACTTTTAGGAGAGCTTTCACTTGGTGAAGTTTCAGACCTGTAGCTAATTACTCACCTACTCAAAATGAGTAAATGCGAATTATCTCTGAAAGTATTGCAGAACGTCAATTTTTCTCAAATAACTCATTCATCTACTTTTGGAAGAGCTGTCACATGGTGAAGTTTCAGACCCATAGCTAATTACACACCTACTCAAAATGAGTAAATGAGAATTATCTCTAAAAGTATTGCAGATAGCCAATTTTTCTCAAATAACTCATTCATCTACTTTTGAAAGAGCTTTCACATGGTGAAGTTTCAGACCCGTAGGTAATTACTCACCTACTCAAAATGAGTAAATGCTAATTATCTCTAAAAGTATTGTGGGTACCCAATTTTTCTCAAATAACTCATTCATCTACTTTTGGAAGAGCTTTCACATGGTGAAGTTCCAAACCTGTAGGTAATTACTCACCTACTCAAAATGAGTAAATGCGAATTATCTCTAAAAGTATTGCAGATAGCCAGTATTTTTCAAATAAGTCACTTCACCTAAATTTTGGGAGAACTTTCAATTAGTGAATTTTCAGATCCATATCTAGTTACTCACCTACTCAAAATGAGTAATTGCCTATTATCACTAAAAGTATTGCAGATAGCCAGTATTTCTCAAATAACTCATTCACCTACATTTTGGAGATATTTCACATGCTAAAGTTTTTTTATGAATTATTAAAATAATTTTTAATGCATTAAAATTAATGAAATCATGCACTAAATCGATTATAACTTGAAAAGTATTGTATTTAGAGCATTTTGTTAAAATATGTTATTCACCTACTTTTTCCCACAGCAACAACATGGTGAGTAACTTGGGTGTCTATCTCAATAGATAAGTGAGTAATAGCTACTTTTGGATTTTTCACTAACTTCCATCATGAGTGAAATCACTTGTAACTTGAAAACTATTGCATTTAGACCTTCAGGGTAGTACAAAAGTGTCCTATGCAAAGGGGAAAGATTTCAATTTTCGCCACTTTTGGCGGCCATCTTGGATTTTAGCGGAAAAAAATGAAAAAGTATGAATATCTCGAAAACCATAAGAGATAGAGCGATTTCGAGCGAATTTTTGACCTGCAAGGTAGTACAAGAATGTCCTGTGCAAAGGGGTAAAATTTCAATTTTCACCACTTTTGGCAGCCATCTTGGATTTTTGCGGAAAATGGAAAAGTGTGAATATCTCTAAAACCGTAAGAGATAGAGCGATTTCAAGCGAATTTTTGACCAGAAGGGTAGCACAAGAGTGTCCTGTGCAAAGGGGAAAATATCAATTTTCGCCACTTTTGGCGGCCATTTTGGATTTTTGCGGAAAATAGAAAAGTGTCAATATCTCGAAAACCGTAAGAGATAGAGCGATTTCGAGCAAATTTTTTACCTGCAGGGTGGTACAAGAGTCTCCTGTGCAAAGGGGGAAAATTTCAATTTTCGCCACTTTTGGCGGCCATCTTAGATTTTTGCGGAAAATGAAAAAGTGTCAATATCTCAAAAACCGTAAGAGATCGAGCGATTTCGAGCGAATTTTTGACCCGCAGGGTGATACAAGAGTGTCCTGTCCAAAGGGGAAAAATTTCATTTTTTGCCACTTTCGGCGGCCATCTTGGATTTTTGCTGAAAATGGAAAAGTGTCAATATCTCGAAAAGCGTAACAGATAGAGCGATTTCAAGCGAATTTTCGACCTGCAGGATGGTACAACAGTGTCCTATGCAAAGGGGAAAAATTTCAATGTAGTATTTCTTCCCCTGCGGTACTCGGCGGGAGATACATACCGCGGCAGTGGTCTTGTTTTGACTGTCATACACAGGTTTCTTTGGGGCCTCTAATCATTCAGGGAGTTAATTTTGGAGGCCTTCCTAATAAGTTAATGGTGTCTGGATGTGGACATGGATTGATGCATTCCTTTGCTAGTAAAACCTCTTGGTTTTGACATTGTAATTGTATTTGAAGAGGATGTAAGATAGCCTTCAAGTGGGGGTGGAGGGGGAGTGAAGGGGATGGTAGGTACTAAAAAGAGAAGGAATGCATCAGGAATTTCCTGTAGAGTTTCATTAAAGCATTGGAAAAATTGATAACTACCGCCAACCCAAAGGCAAAATATTATAAATCAAATTTCCCAAAAAAGAAAAGATTTTGAAAGTCGCTCGTAAAGCATTTGATCCTGTATTTCTGCACTGGATAAAAATCTTGTACACCAACATAGAACGTTGTGTTACCAATAATGGCCATCTTTAAAAATATTTTAATCTGGAGATGAGTCAGACAAGGCTGTACAATTAGTGTACTTCTTTTTTACTAGTTGCAGAAATTGTTGCTGTTATTCTCAATCAGAAAATGTTAGAGGAATAAATTTCAATGATTCTGTGATAAAATTATGTCAATTAGCAGATGACATAACTCTTTTTCTGATTCTGACTCTGATTCAGTCAGGAATACATTAAATATTTTTGAGGAATTCTATTTTTATGCAGTGCTTGTACTACATAAGACAGACTGAAGTCTTATTATCTCCCGCCCGGCTCGCCGGCGGGAGATTATAATTTGCACCATGTGTGTGCGTACGTGCGTGCATGCGTGGGTGCGTGCGTGTGTCACGCAGTTTCCTCTGAAACTACTACAGTTACACATTTTTAGTAAATTTGTTGTCTTAATGAATTTTTTTGCTCTTCAATATTTTTTGGGTTTGGTGAACTTTGGCCTACTTGTGAGTGAGTAATAGCACTTTTAGCTAATATATTTATATGGCTTATAACTCTCAAACTATTGCATTTACAGTATTTTGTTGCAATATGTTGTTCAGCTACTTTGTCCACAGCTACAACATGGTCAGTAGTTTGGAAGTGTATCTCGATAGCTAAGCGAGTAGTAACTACTTTGTCAATTTTTAATGATAACCATAATGAGTAAATGGCTTATATCTTCAAAAGTATTGCAGCTACACAATTTTGTCCCAATATGTTGTTCAGCTACTATCTCCACAGCTACAACATGGTCAGTAGTTTGGAAGTGTATCTCCATAGCTAAGTGAGTAATAGCTACTTTGTCAATTTTTTATGATAACCATAATGAGTAAATGGCTTATATCTTCAAAAGTATTGCAGCTACACATTTTCTCTTAAGTATCTTGTTCATCTACTTTTTTGTGAACTGTAACATATTTAAGTTTTACAACTGTTGCTCGATGTACAAGTGAGTAATGGCTACTTTGTTGCTACTTTTAGTGAAAATGTGAAAAATCACAAATATCTCGCAAACTGTAAGAGATAGAGCAATTTCGAGCGAATTTTTGAATCACAGAGTAGTACAAGAGTATCCTATGCCAAGTGGAAAAAGGTTTGGTGAACTGTGGCCTACTGTTGAGTGAGTAATAGCACTTTTACCTAATAATGAGTAAATGGCTTATATCTTTAAAAGTTTTGCAGCTATACAAATTTGTTCCAATATGTTGTTCAGCTACTATCTCCACAGCTACAACATGGTCAGTAGTTTGGAAGTGTAACGAGTGAATGGCTTATATCTTCAAAAGTATTGCAGCTACACATTTTCTCTTAAGTATCTTGTTCATATACTTTTTTGTGAACTGTAACATATTTAAGTTTTACAACTGTTGCTCGATGTACAAGTGAGTAATGGCTACTTTGTTGCTACTTTTAGTGAAAATGTGAAAAATCACAAATATCACAAATAAGAGATAGAGCGATTTCGAGCAAATTTTTGACCCGCAGGGTGGTACAAGAGTGTCCTGTGCAAAGGGGGATAATTTCCATTTTCGCCACTTTCGGTGGCCATCTTGGATTTTTGCAGAAAATGAAAAAGTGTCAATATCTCAAAAACCATAAGAGATAGAGAGATTTCGAGGGAATTTTTTACCCGCAGGGTGGTGCAACAGTCTCCTGTGCAAAGGGGGAAAATTTCAATTTTCGCCACTTTTGGCGGCCATCTTGGATTTTTGCGGAAAATGAAAAAGTGTCAATATCTCGAAAACCGTAAGAGATAGAGGAATTTTGAACGAATTTTTTACCCGCAGGGTGGTACAAGAGTGTCCTGTGCAAAGGGGAAAAATTTCAATTTTCACCACTTTTGGTGGCCACCTTGGATTTTTGCGGAAAATGGAAAAGTGTCAATATCTCGAAAACCGTAACAGATAGAGCGATTTCGAGCAAATTTTTGACCCCGCAGGATGACACAACAGTGTCCTATGCAAAGGGGAAAATTATCAATTTAGTATTTCTTCCCCTGCGGTATTCCGCGGGAGATACATACCACGGCAGTGGTCTTGTTAATTAATGCAAAGCATGTACATTTAAATGATGAAAGTCTTGGCAGTAAATACACAGGCAAACCATTTAAAAGCCCAGGTATGTGGTTTTCATGTGATCCAATGAAAGATGCTCTTTTTAAATACCACAGAAAAAATTAATATTATCAAAAATACAATGAACTCTTGGCAGCCTCGATGTGTATCTCTCAAAGGAAAATAACTGTTACGAGATCCCTGTTGATACCCCATCCGTTGCCACCATCTTCAGTAATCACCATAAACAACAAGGCTGAAAGGGGTTTAAGTCTACCAGCATGAGCTGCAAAGCCATCACAGACACAAGTAGTGCACTGAAGCTGTCATCCATCCTAGTACTAATATAGCCCATTGCTGTTTAACTCAAGTGGTGAAACAGATACTCATCACACTACGCCACAATCCATAAAAGTCCGAAGAAGAAAAAAAAAGTGATTCCTAGAAGCACGAGCCTTGCTAGAGCTCCAGTTAAAAAGTTTATATCTGACTTAAGAAGCTCTTTTTGTCAACTTTGTGTGGAGCAAATCTGATCTCCAAATAAACCTTAATTCTTCTGTCTAACCTTGGTGACTTGAAAATACCATCAGACTAGTAAAATACACCATGCTTATGGTATGTAATTGTTACTTAGCAGCGCTTAAAATTATTAGTTATCAGCACTATATGAAACTGTCTGGATGGGCGGGCGGGCATTTTGGGGGGCTTCGGGAAATAGTTTGTCTGGGCTGTATCTCAGAAACCGTGAGGTGTAGGAAGTTGATACTTGGTAGTGACATTGATTAGGGGGTGTAGGTGTGCAACGTCATGGTCTGACCTTGATTTGACCTTTGACCTTGCCGTAGTGACCTTGAGTTTGAAAATCTTGTCCGGGCTATATCTCGGAAACCATAAGGTGTAGGAAGTTGATACGTGGTAGGGACATTGGTTAGGATGTGTAGGTGTGCATTGTCATGGTGTGACCTTGATTTGACCTTTGACCTTGCCGTAGTGACCTTGACTTGAAAATCTTGTACGGGCTATATCTCGGAAACCGTAAGGTGTAGGAAGTTGATATTTGGTAGGGACATTGATTAGGGGGTGTAGGTGTGCACCATCATGGTGAAACCTTGATTTGACCTTTGACCTTGCTGTAGTCACCTTGACCTATAAAATCTTGTCCGGGCTATATCTCAGAAACCATAAGGTGTAGGAAGTTGATATTTGGTAGCGACATTGGTGAGGGATTGTAGGTGTGCTGCATCATGGTGTGACCTTGATTTGACCTTGTAGTAGTGACTCGACCTTTAATATCGTGTTGCACCTTTGGGTCTGTCTTTTGATGCAGATTAAGCACTGTCATATTAGAATTTATTAAGAATTTTATTTTTATAAGTTCCCATTGTAACAGATGGAATTTCATCAAGTGAGCCACAGATTTTGCTCCAACACCACACATAAGCATTCATTGAATGTATTATCACTTCTGTATGCATGGTAATATTCCAACATCTAAATCATAATGCGGCCATGCAGATGTAGATAAAGAGTGTTGTAATGTTTCGTTTACTGATTAATGCTGTCATCTTGTTATTGAATTATCTTGTTTTAATACTTCATCTTTATATGCATTATCTTTCTCTTAGACATTATTTTCTCTATTTAAACATTGTTTGGACCTTTATATAACTGACAGTGCTCTGAAAGTATCCTGAAGTTTGTACTGAGACAGTACTTCTATATCTCATGGTGTTAAAAATATTTGCCTAGGCTGTGGGGTACGGGCATCTCTGATGCTATTTTATGATAATGTAATAATATATTCTTCTTCCATATGCTAAAAATCAAGGAGGTGAAGTTCTTTGTGCTCTGCTTTGTAATGTAGAGATGGAAAGTCAAACCAGTTGACATCAAACTGTACTGACTATAACTTGTGTATGTGAAAAATTTTAGGCTGTAGTTTATTTTAAGGTCACCTTAAGGTCTATACAAATGCACAGAAGGACCAGGTATATACACCTTTTGTCACTTTGGGCCGTGTACCTAACATACTATAATGGCTCACCTTCCTAATATCTTAGATTTCATTTCTCCACTAAGCATTAAAAGCATAAAATCTCTATAAAACTTTTGTGCTGTCATTTTAAAATGTACAGAAAACCATTTAAATACTTTGAAAAGGGATCAGTCTTATCTTTGTAGGAAGATTGACAGAAAAAAAAATCTGAAAATGGTTCAGAATAATTGTGAATCACAACATAGGCCCCACCAAAACAGTGAATGGCTGTGGCATGAGATGGCCTTTCTGGGGATATGTTGGCATCAGGTTGGCACAATCTAGTTAGTTGGGTAAGGTAGCACTTGGAATGTGTGATTTTAAGGTGGCAGTCAAACGACTGGACTTGAGCTGCACTGCCCCGCTTTGCCGGGCCATGCTAACACAAACCAGAAGTCAAGACTAACAGGTGGAGGGTTAGGACAAATTATTTACAAGTACACACAAACATAAATTATCATTGTTACAAAAACTAAATATATATTAAAACCACACAATATTGCCAGATTAAACCTACACTAGTAATGTTAAAACTGCACAATTAAAACTTCCACTCAGTAAAATTACAGAGTTCAAATGCGTTTCTGTGTTTTACATCAAAATCAGACAGAGATTTAAAAAAAAAAAAAAACAGGCAGATACCTTAACTCATTCACCTACTTTTGGGAGAGCTTTCACTTGGTTAAGTTTCAGACGCGTAGCTAGTTACTCACCTACTCAAAATGAGTAAATGCTAATTATGTCTAAAAGTATTGCAGATAGCCAATTTTTCTCAAATAACTCATTCATATACTTTTGGAAGACCTTTCACTTAGTGAAGTTTCAGACCCCTAGGTAATTTCTCACCTACTCAAATGAGTAAATGCGAATTATCTCTAAAAGTATAGAAGATAGCCAATTTTTCTCAAATAACTCATTCATCTACTTTTGCGAGAGCTTTCACTTGGTGAAGTGTCAGACCTGTAGCTAATTTCTCACCTACTCAAAATGAGTAAATGCTAAATATCTCGAAAAGTATTGCAGATAGCCAATTTTTCTCAAATAACTCATTCATTTACTTTTGGGAGAGCTTTCACTTGGTGAAGTTTCAGACCTGTAGCTAATTTCTCACCTGCTCAAAATGAGTAAATACTAATTATCTCTAAAAGTATTGCAGATAGCCAATTTTTCTCAAATAACTCATTCATCTACTTTTGGAAGAGCTTTCACATTGTGAAGTTTCAGACCCGTAGCTACTTACTCGCCTACTCAAAATGAGTAAATGCGAATTCTCTCTAAAGGTATTGCAGATAGCCAATTTTTCTCAAATAACTCATTCATCTACTTTTGGAAGAGCTTTCACATGGCAAAGTTTCAGACCCATAGGTAATAACTCACCTACTCAAAATGAGTAAATGCGAATTATCTCTAAGAGTATTGCATATAGCCTATTTTTCTCAAATAACTCATTCACCTACTTTTGGGAAAGCTTTCACATGGTGAAGTTTCAGACCTGTAGCTAATTACTCACCTACTCAAAATGAGTAACTGCGAATTATCTCTAAAAGTATTGCAGCTAGCCAATTTTTCTCAAATAACTCATTCATGTACTTTTAGGAGAGCTTTCACTTGGTGAAGTTTCAGACCTGTAGCTAATTACTCACCTACTCAAAATGAGTAAATGTTAATTATCTCTGAAAGTATTGCAGATAGTCAATTTTTCTCAAATAACTCATTCATCTACTTTTGGAAGAGCTGTCACATGGTGAAGTTTCAGATCCATAGCTAATTACTCACCTACTCAAAATGAGTAAATGAGAATTATCTCTAAAAGTATTGCAGATAGCCAATTTTTCTCAAATAACTCATTCATCTACTTTTGAAAGAGCTTTCACATGGTGAAGTTTCAGACCCGTAGGTAATTACTCACCTACTCAAAATGAGTAAATGCTAATTATCTCTAAAAGTATTGTGGGTACCCAATTTTTCTTAAATAACTCATTCATCTACTTTTGGAAGAGCTTTCACATGGTGAAGTTCCAAACCTGTAGGTAATTACTCACCTACTCAAAATGAGTAAATGCGAATTATCTCTAAAAGTATTGCAGATAGCCAGTATTTTTCAAATAAGTCACTTCACCTATATTTTGGGAGAACTTTCAATTAGTGAATTTTCAGATCCATATCTAGTTACTCACCTACTCAAAATGAGTAATTGCCTATTATCACTAAAAGTATTGCAGATAGCCAGTATTTCTCAAATAACTCATTCAACTACATTTTGGAGATATTTCACATGCTAAAGTTTTTTTATGAATTATTAAAATAATTTTTAATGCATTAAAATTAATGAAATCATGCACTAAATCGATTATAACTTGAAAAGTATTGTATTTAGAGCATTTTGTTAAAATATGTTATTCACCTACTTTTTCCCACAGCAACAACATGGTGAGTAACTTGGGTGTCTATCTCAATAGATAAGTGAGTAATAGCTACTTTTGGATTTTTCACTAACTTCCATCATGAGTGAAATCACTTGTAACTTGAAAACTATTGCATTTAGACCTTCAGGGTAGTACAAAAGTGTCCTATGCAAAGGGGAAAGATTTCAATTTTCGCCACTTTTGGCGGCCATCTTGGATTTTAGCGGAAAAAAATGAAAAAGTATGAATATCTCGAAAACCATAAGAGATAGAGCGATTTCGAGCGAATTTTTGACCTGCAAGGTAGTACAAGAATGTCCTCTGCAAAGGGGTAAAATTTCAATTTTCACCACTTTTGGCTGCCATCTTGGATTTTTGCGGAAAATGGAAAAGTGTGAATATCTCTAAAACCGTAAGAGATAGAGCGATTTCAAGCGAATTTTTGACCAGAAGGGTAGCACAAGAGTGTCCTGTGCAAAGGGGAAAATATCAATTTTCGCCACTTTTGGCGGCCATTTTGGATTTTTGCGGAAAATAGAAAAGTGTCAATATCTCGAAAACCGTAAGAGATAGAGCGATTTCGAGCAAATTTTTTACCTGCAGGGTGGTACAAGAGTCTCCTGTGCAAAGGGGGAAAATTTCAATTTTCGCCACTTTTGGCGGCCATCTTAGATTTTTGCGGAAAATGAAAAAGTGTCAATATCTCAAAAACCGTAAGAGATCGAGCGATTTCGAGCGAATTTTTGACCCGCAGGGTGATACAAGAGTGTCCTGTCCAAAGGGGAAAAATTTCATTTTTTGCCACTTTCGGCGGCCATCTTGGATTTTTGCTGAAAATGGAAAAGTGTCAATATCTCGAAAAGCGTAACAGATAGAGCGATTTCAAGCGAATTTTCGACCTGCAGGATGGTACAACAGTGTCCTATGCAAAGGGGAAAAATTTCAATGTAGTATTTCTTCCCCTGCGGTACTCGGCGGGAGATACATACCGCGGCAGTGGTCTTGTTTTGACTGTCATACACAGGTTTCTTTGGGGCCTCTAATCATTCAGGGAGTTAATTTTGGAGGCCTTCCTAATAAGTTAATGGTGTCTGGATGTGGACATGGATTGATGCATTCCTTTGCTAGTAAAACCTCTTGGTCTTGACATTGTAATTTTATTTGAAGAGGATGTAAGATAGCCTTCAAGTGGGGGTGGAGGGGGAGTGAAGGGGATGGTAGGTACTAAAAAGAGAAGGAATGCATCAGGAATTTCCTGTAGAGTTTCATTAAAGCATTGGAAAAATTGATAACTACCGCCAACCCAAAGGCAAAATATTATCAATCAAATTTCCCCCCCAAAAAAAGATTTTGAAAGTCGCTCATAAAGCATTTGATCCTGTATTTCTGCACTGGATAAAAATCTTGTACACCAACATAGAATGTTGTGTTACCAATAATGGCCATCTTTAAAAATATTTTAATCTGGAGATGAGTCAGACAAGGCTGTACAATTAGTGTACTTCTTTTTTACTAGTTGCAGAAATTGTTGCTGTTATACTCAATCAGAAAATGTTAGAGGAATAAATTTTAATGATTCTGTGATAAAATTATGTCAATTAGCAGATGACATAACTCTTTTTCTGATTCTGACTCTGATTCAGTCAGGAATACATTAAATATTTTTGAGGAATTCTATTTTTATGCAGTGCTTGTACTACATAAGACAGACTGAAGTCTTATTATCTCCCATGTGTGTGCGTACGTGCGTGCATGCGTGGGTGCGTGCGTGTGTCACGCAGTTTCCTCTGAAACTACTACAGTTACACATTTTTAGTAAATTAGTTGTCTTAATGAATTTTTTTGCTCTTCAATATTTTTTGGGTTTGGTGAACTTTGGCCTACTTGTGAGTGAGTAATAGCACTTTTAGCTAATATATTTATATGGCTTATAACTCTCAAACTATTGCATTTACAGTATTTTGTTGCAATATGTTGTTCAGCTACTTTGTCCACAGCTACAACATGGTCAGTAGTTTGGAAGTGTATCTCGATAGCTAAGCGAGTAGTAACTACTTTGTCAATTTTTAATGATAACCATAATGAGTAAATGGCTTATATCTTCAAAAGTATTGCAGCTACACAATTTTGTCCCAATATGTTGTTCGGCTACTATCTCCACAGCTACAACATGGTCAGTAGTTTGGAAGTGTATCTCCATAGCTAAGTGAGTAATAGCTACTTTGTCAATTTTTTATGATAACCATAATGAGTAAATGGCTTATATCTTCAAAAGTATTGCAGCTACACATTTTCTCTTAAGTATCTTGTTCATCTACTTTTTTGTGAACTGTAACATATTTAAGTTTTACAACTGTTGCTCGATGTACAAGTGAGTAATGGCTACTTTGTTGCTACTTTTAGTGAAAATGTGAAAAATCACAAATATCTCGCAAACTGTAAGAGATAGAGCAATTTCGAGCGAATTTTTGAATCACAGAGTAGTACAAGAGTATCCTATGCCGAGTGGAAAAAGGTTTGGTGAACTGTGGCCTACTTTTGAGTGAGTAATAGCACTTTTACCTAATAATGAGTAAATGGCTTATATCTTTAAAAGTTTTGCAGCTACACAAATTTGTTCCAATATGTTGTTCAGCTACTATCTCCACAGCTACAACATGGTCAGTAGTTTGGAAGTGTAACGAGTGAATGGCTTATATCTTCAAAAGTATTGCAGCTACACATTTTCTCTTAAGTATCTTGTTCATATACTTTTTTTTGTGAACTGTAACATATTTAAGTTTTACAACTGTTGCTCGATGTACAAGTGAGTAATGGCTACTTTGTTGCTACTTTTAGTGAAAATGTGAAAAATCACAAATATCACAAATAAGAGATAGAGCGATTTCGAGCAAATTTTTGACCCGCAGGGTGGTACAAGAGTGTCCTGTGCAAAGGGGGAAAATTTCCATTTTCGCCACTTTCGGTGGCCATCTTGGATTTTTGCAGAAAATGAAAAAGTGTCAATATCTCAAAAACCGTAAGAGATAGAGAGATTTCGAGGGAATTTTTTACCCGCAGGGTGGTGCAACAGTCTCCTGTGCAAAGGGGGAAAATTTCAATTTTCGCCACTTTTGGCGGCCATCTTGGATTTTTGCGGAAAATGAAAAAGTGTCAATATCTCGAAAACCGTAAGAGATAGAGGAATTTTGAACGAATTTTTTACCCGCAGGGTGGTACAAGAGTGTCCTGTGCAAAGGGGAAAAATTTCAATTTTCACCACTTTTGGTGGCCACCTTGGATTTTTGCGGAAAATGGAAAAGTGTCAATATCTCGAAAACCGTAACAGATAGAGCGATTTCGAGCAAATTTTTGACCCCGCAGGATGGCACAACAGTGTCCTATGCAAAGGGGAAAATTTTCAATTTAGTATTTCTTCCCCTGCAGTATTCGGCGGGAGATACATACCACGGCAGTGGTCTTGTTAATTAATGCAAAGCATGTACATTTAAATGATGAAAGTCTTGGCAGTAAATACACAGGCAAACCATTTAAAAGCCCAGGTATGTGGTTTTCATGTGATCCAATGAAAGATGCTCTTTTTAAATACCACAGAAAAAATTAATATTATCAAAAATACAATGAACTCTTGGCAGCCTCGATGTGTATCTCTCAAAGGAAAATAACTGTTACGAGATCCCTGTTGATACCCCATCCGTTGCCACCATCTTCAGTAATCACCATAAACAACAAGGCTGAAAGGGGTTTAAGTCTACCAGCATGAGCTGCAAAGCCATCACAGACACAAGTAGTGCACTGAAGCTGTCATCCATCCTAGTACTAATATAGCCCATTGCTGTTTAACTCAAGTGGTGAAACAGATACTCATCACACTACGCCACAATCCATAAAAGTCCGAAGAAGAAAAAAAAAGTGATTCCTAGAAGCACGAGCCTCGCTAGAGCTCCAGTTAAAAAGTTTATATCTGACTTAAGAAGCTCTTTTTGTCAACTTTGTGTGGAGCAAATCTGATCTCCAAATAAACCTTAATTCTTCTGTCTAACCTTGGTGACTTGAAAATACCATCAGACTAGTAAAATACACCATGCTTATGGTATGTAATTGTTACTTAGCAGCGCTTAAAATTATTAGTTATCAGCACTATATGAAACTGTCTGGATGGGCGGGCGGGCATTTTGGGGGGCTTCGGGAAATAGTTTGTCTGGGCTGTATCTCAGAAACCGTGAGGTGTAGGAAGTTGATACTTGGTAGTGACATTGATTAGGGGGTGTAGGTGTGCAACGTCATGGTCTGACCTTGATTTGACCTTTGACCTTGCCGTAGTGACCTTGAGTTTGAAAATCTTGTCCGGGCTATATCTCGGAAACCATAAGGTGTAGGAAGTTGATACGTGGTAGGGACATTGGTTAGGATGTGTAGGTGTGCATTGTCATGGTGTGACCTTGATTTGACCTTTGACCTTGCCGTAGTGACCTTGACTTGAAAATCTTGTACGGGCTATATCTCGGAAACCGTAAGGTGTAGGAAGTTGATATTTGGTAGGGACATTGATTAGGGGGTGTAGGTGTGCACCATCATGGTGAAACCTTGATTTGACCTTTGACCTTGCTGTAGTCACCTTGACCTATAAAATCTTGTCCGGGCTATATCTCAGAAACCATAAGGTGTAGGAAGTTGATATTTGGTAGCAACATTGGTGAGAGATTGTAGGTGTGCTGCATCATGGTGTGACCTTGATTTGACCTTGTAGTAGTGACTCGACCTTTAATATCGTGTTGCACCTTTGGGTCTGTCTTTTGATGCAGATTAAGCACTGTCATATTAGAATTTATTAAGAATTTTATTTTTATAAGTTCCCATTGTAACAGATGGAATTTCATCAAGTGAGCCACAGATTTTGCTCCAACACCACACATAAGCATTCATTGAATGTATTATCACTTCTGTATGCATGGTAATATTCCAAACATCTAAATCATAATGCGGCCATGCAGATGTAGATAAAGAGTGTTGTAATGTTTCGTTTACTGATTAATGCTGTCATCTTGTTATTGAATTATCTTGTTTTAATACTTCATCTTTATATGCATTATCTTTCTCTTAGACATTATTTTCTCTATTTAAACATTGTTTGGACCTTTATATAACTGACAGTGCTCTGAAAGTATCCTGAAGTTTGTACTGAGACAGTACTTCTATATCTCATGGTGTTAAAAATATTTGCCTAGGCTGTGGGGTACGGGCATCTCTGATGCTATTTTATGATAATGTAATAATATATTCTTCTTCCATATGCTAAAAATCAAGGAGGTGAAGTTCTTTGTGCTCTGCTTTGTAATGTAGAGATGGAAAGTCAAACCAGTTGACATCAAACTGTACTGACTATAACTTGTGTATGTGAAAAATTTTAGGCTGTAGTTTATTTTAAGGTCACCTTAAGGTCTATACAAATGCACAGAAGGACCAGGTATATACACCTTTTGTCACTTTGGGCCGTGTACCTAACATACTATAATGGCTCACCTTCCTAATATCTTAGATTTCATTTCTCCACTAAGCATTAAAAGCATAAAATCTCTATAAAACTTTTGTGCTGTCATTTTAAAATGTACAGAAAACCATTTAAATACTTTGAAAAGGGATCAGTCTTATCTTTGTAGGAAGATTGACAGAAAAAAAAATCTGAAAATGGTTCAGAATAATTGTGAATCACAACATAGGCCCCACCAAAACAGTGAATGGCTGTGGCATGAGATGGCCTTTCTGGGGATATGTTGGCATCAGGTTGGCACAATCTAGTTAGTTGGGTAAGGTAGCACTTGGAATGTGTGATTTTAAGGTGGCAGTCAAACGACTGGACTTGAGCTGCACTGCCCCGCTTTGCCGGGCCATGCTAACACAAACCAGAAGTCAAGACTAACAGGTGGAGGGTTAGGACAAATTATTTACAAGTACACACAAACATAAATTATCATTGTTACAAAAACTAAATATATATTAAAACCACACAATATTGCCAGATTAAACCTACACTAGTAATGTTAAAACTGCACAATTAAAACTTCCACTCAGTAAAATTACAGAGTTCAAATGCGTTTCTGTGTTTTACATCAAAATCAGACAGAGATTTTAAAAAAAAACAAAAACAGGCAGATACCTTTGTACATATCCTCTGGGCCAAAATTTCAGCTGAAGTCAGTTTATGTTGCACCATTTCTTACATAAATGCATAGAAATACTACTTTACTGGTATTCCTTTTCCTTGGATCCTTCTGGCATCAGGGGCCATATTCACCCAACCTCCTTTAATTTTTAAGGTTCCTTTATTAAAGGAATGTAAAAAATCTCCTTTGATAAGGTGACCATTAAAATATTATCCACGAAACCTCCTTTGTGGTTTCTTTAGCAAAGGAGACCTTAAATAAAGAAACACTTTTCGGCCTTGTTTTCTGTACTTTAAGGAGTGACATATGTCACATGTATTTTATTTAACATTTTACTTAAGTTTATTTAACAGTCAGACATCTGTTGTTGTTTTTTTTTTTCAATCAGCAGTAAAATTCTAAAAGTTTCCAGCTCATGAATATCAATCAATCAGTTGTCCAAGTGCTTAATCTCCGTATCTACGGATTCTAAGGCACACCATCCAGTTTGTAAGGCATAAATCTGCAGGCTGTTAGACAAGTTCCAAGTTGTACCCAGGGAGGCAATCCGGTGTTCGGTAGTTTGAAGCTAAGGTGGAAAAGATTTCTGAAATAGGTAGGTTTTTAGTCGTCTTTTAAAACATGAGAGATCAGGAGCACTGCGGATGATGTCATGTGGAAGATCTTTCCATAGCTTAATGTGCTTAATGTGAATATGTGAACTAATGGGTGTAAATAGAACTTCAATTCCAATTTTTATGTTGAACCATCAGGGAAACTTTGGTAAAGGTGGATTGTGGTTTTCATTTAGTGAACTGGTTGAGTAGTTAGCTGCAAAACTTTAGTCCAGCAAACATGATTCAGTGAGGTCATGTTACGTAGAGTAAAAACTATATATCTTCCTTGTGATAGTAATTTTACATCTTCTGTATTATTTGTTGTTGAAATGTAGAATAGGGATTTGAAGAGCAAGCCTTTGAACAAAACTCTCACACTTATACGAGGTTCAGAGTGGAGACACTTGAGAAACACCCTCACTCCCACATTTAGCACTGGAAAACTGAAAGTGGTAAGTTCTGGGGAAAGCATGTCTTATTATCCTCAACCACCGAAAGGTGAAGGTGAGCCTTTTGAATCATATCTTTTTGTTTGTCTGTCTGTCCGTTCACATATTTTCATACCATTGTGGGGACTACCTGTGGCTTAGTCCTCATCAAAGTTGATCCAGATAAATGATCCAGATGCTGGATCTGGATTGAATATACAATTAGTTAATCCAGATCATAAATCCAGTTGATATACCTCACTGGATATTAATTTCGATATTTAGTGTCTCAAATTTTCAGTATCATTTCCCGTGACTAGCAATACACTATGTACAAAATATTATTGTTGTTTATAACTACTTTATATGAATAATCAGAAAGCATGTTTTGTAAGAATGATTTTGAGATACTTTATAAATTTATTACTTTCAAAGCAATATTGTCTTTTATTTATGGTTATTTGAAAACATGCAGTGTTATTCAGAATCTATTTTTCTGAATGAGAAATCAGTAGTTGTCTCAAGTGATGCATTATATGATGTAAAAAAATATTTAACTCATTTACTAAAGATTGATGTACAAAGCCAAATTAGACTTTAATAATAAAATTGTTTTCCAATTCTTCTGTCTTATCCATAATTTTGTTTACCTTAATGCATGTATGAACTTTCTAAGCTGTCAGTGTAAAACAAAATCAGTTTTTTTGCTTTTTAGTACTGGAAAAACTGAGATTTCAGTTAAATAATCTGGTTCGTGTATTTCAGATGCTGAAGTTAACAAATGAATGTGCTGACCAGCTCTTGGAAAACTTGCACAAATATGCTGAGAAAGATTCTGCTTTTGAATTTGCTGAGTAAAGTGTTAATAAAATATTCCTTTTACTGTAAACTACTGAACAGTTAACTTTAGCCACAGTTTTACAGAGGCAATAATATTAACTTGGCCTTTACCTGTGTTACAATTGATTCATTACCTGTGTGGTCAAGTTTGTGTGTCAGCTGACAAGTTGGCTGACATATACTCATGGTTTTGTGGCATCTGTATGTTTCAGATTGTCTGGAGCATACACCATGGATGTTATTGCTAGAACTGCATTTGGTTATGAAATCAACTCTCAGAAGGATCCAAATAACAAGTTCATTGTCATGGCAAAGAAGATTATGAATGTTGGTTTTAATAGCCCGTTTATGCTTGTGTTATGTAAGTACACAGTAAAACACTAGAGACACTGTTATCTGCCCTTCCATTATATGAATATTCAATTTAATACGCTCCTAAATTTAGATTTCCCTATTGTCTCACAGTGAAATGCCGTTTTAATTGATGAAGCTTCTGTTACATGTTACAAAATCTTTCACACTAAAGTCCTGCAACATTTTTTTATCTCCCACCAGGCTTTAGCCCGAGAGGGAGATTATATAATGCATCATGTGTGTGCGTGCATGCGTGTGTCTGTTAGTGTATAACGCAGATTTCTCCAAAACTACTACAGTTACAAATTTTTGGTCAATTAATTGTCCTAATGAATTTTCATGCCCCTTGAAACTTTTGTTGGTTTGTGGATTTAGGCCTAAAGATAAGTGTGTAATAGCATTTTACCTACTTTGAGTAAAGAACTCATAACTCAAAAACTATTGCAGTTAGTGTTTTTTCTTCAAATATGTTATTCAGCTACTTTGTCTTTGGCTATAAGATGATACATGGTTTGGGGTTCCAATGCTGCCGTAAGTGAGGAATGGCTATTTTCTTATTTGTAGCAAAATAATGATTGAAGTAATTGTGAAATAGCTTAAAAAGTATTAAAGTTAGGCAATCGTTTCAATATGTTATCTATCTAGTTTTTGATAAGCTATCACATGGTAAAGTTTAAGACCTGTTGCACATTGTACTGAGTAATAACTACTTTGAAATACTAACTGTTTAGTAAATCCATTGTAACTCCAAAACTATTGCAGTTAGAATATTTTCCTAAGATATGTTGTTCAGCTATTTTGTTCTGAACTACCAGATGACACATAGTTTGGAGCTCCATTGCATATAAAAATGAGTAATAGCTATTTTTGCATTTGTAGCTAAATGACAGAAGAAGTAAATGTCAAATATCTTTAAAAGTTTTAAAGTTAGGCTTATTGGAAGCACTGTCAGATTTAAAAGGGAAAATCCAGACCTTTCCCTTTTAGACCTTAAATTTCGCAATATGCAGGGTTTTGGTGCAAATATGGAAATTTCTTTCATGAAATATGGCAGTTTCATGCAAAAATTTGCACCATTTGAGACATTTGTCAAAATCACGTAAGTGAAAAAACTCAATAAGCCATCAGAAAAACAGCAAATATCCGCCTGGAAAAAGGGTGCACCCTAAACACGAAAATGGCCAATTTAATCTTTTTGTAAATAGGGTGTGCCCTAATCACAAAAACTGCAAATTTCATCTTTTTGTAAATAGGGTGCACCCTAAACACGGAAACTGCAAATTTCCTCTTTTTGTAAATAGGGTGTGCCCTATTCACGAAAACTGCAAATTTCCTCTTTTTGTAAATAGGGTGCACCCTAAACACAGAAACTGCAAATTTCACCTTTTTGCAAATAGGGTGTGCCCTAAACACGGAAACTGCAATTTTCATCTTTTTGTAAATAGGGTGTGCCCTAAACACAAAAATGGCAAATTTAATCTTTTTGTAAATAGGGTGCACCCTAAACACGGAAACTGTGAATTTCCTCTTTTTGTAAATAGGGTATGCCCTAAACACAGAAACTGCAAATTTACTCTTTTTGTAAATAGGGTGCACCCTAAACACGAAAACAGCAAATTTCATCTTTTTGTAAATAGGGTGTGCCCTAGACACAGAAACTGCAAATTTCCAGTTTTTGTAAATAGGGTGTGCCCTAAACATGGAAACTGTGAATTTCCTCTTTTTGTAAATAGGGTGTGCCCTAAACACAGAAACTGCAAATTTACTCTTTTTGTAAATAGGGTGCACCCTAAACACGGAAACTGCAAATTTCCTCTTTTTGTAAATAGGGTGTGCCCTATTCACGAAAACTGCAAATTTCCTCTTTTTGTAAATAGGGTGCACCCTAAACACAGAAACTGCAAATTTCACCTTTTTGCAAATAGGGTGTGCCCTAAACACGGAAACTGCAATTTTCATCTTTTTGTAAATAGGGTGTGCCCTAAACACAAAAATGGCAAATTTAATCTTTTTGTAAATAGGGTGCACCCTAAACACGGAAACTGTGAATTTCCTCTTTTTGTAAATAGGGTATGCCCTAAACACAGAAACTGCAAATTTACTCTTTTTGTAAATAGGGTGCACCCTAAACACGAAAACAGCAAATTTCATCTTTTTGTAAATAGGGTGTGCCCTAGACACAGAAACTGCAAATTTCCAGTTTTTGTAAATAGGGTGTGCCCTAAACATGGAAACTGTGAATTTCCTCTTTTTGTAAATAGGGTGTGCCCTAAACACAGAAACTGCAAATTTACTCTTTTTGTAAATAGGGTGCACCCTAAACACGAAAACAGCAAATTTCACCTTTTTGTAGATAGTGTGTGCCCTAGACACAGATACTGCAAATTTCCACTTTTTGTAGATAGTGTGTGCCCTAGACACAGATACTGCAAATTTACTCTTTTTGTAAATAGGGTGCACCCTAAACACAGAAACTGTGAATTTCCTGTTTTTGTAAATAGGGTGTGCCCTAAACGCAGAAACTGTAAATTTCCTGTTTTAAGGCGGGTTGTGTGTAACCACCCCGCCTATCAGATGGATGTGTCCAACATCTGTCCACATTTTTTGTTTCTGGACTCTTACTCGAAAACGGTTTGTCCAATCGAATTCAAACTTGACAGGGACAGAGATCACCATCATAGCTAGGTTTCTTTCGAAATTGGTGTAATTCCGTCTGTTTGTTTGTCCATTTGTCTGTCCGTCCACATTTTCGTTTTCGGACTCTAACTCGAAAACGGTTTGTCCAATCGAATTCAAACTTGACAGGGACATAGATCACCATCATAGCTAGATTCCTTTCAAAATTGGTGTATTTCCATCTGTTTGTTTGTTTGTCTGTCTGTTTTTTGACTGTCCATCAAAATTTCCGTTTCCGGACTCTAACTCGAAAATGGTTTGTCCAATGGAATTCAAACTTGACATTGAGATAGATCACCATCATAGCTAGGTTCCTTTCAAAATTAGTGTAATTCTGTCTGTTCGTTTGTCCATTTTTTGTCTGTCAGTCAAAATTTCCATTGCCGGACTCTAACTTGAAAACAGTTTGTCCAATCGAATTCAAACTTATCAGGGAGATACATCACCACCATAGCTAGGTTACTTTCGAAATTGGTGTAATTCTGTCCATTCGTTTGTCTGTTTTTTGTCCATTTATTTGTTCATCAACATTTTCTATTTCCAGACTCTAACTCGAAAACACTGTGTCCAATCAAATGCAAACTTGACAGGGAGATAGATCACCATCATAGCTAGGTTCCTTTTTGAAATTGGTGTAATTTTGTCCGTTTGTTTGTTTGTCAATGAATTCTGTGCCTTCATTTGTCTGATTTTTGTCCATTTATTTGTTCGTCAACATTTCTGTTTCCAGACTCTAGCTCGAAAATGCTGTGTCCAATCACATTCAAACTTGACAGATAGATCGCCATCATAACTAGGTTTCCTTTGAAATTGGTGTAATTTTGTCCGTTCGTTTGTTCGTCAACATTTCCGTTTCCGGACTCTAACTCTAAAATGGTTTGTCTTTACATACATTTTCTTTTTCTTAGATGTTGTTTTCTCTACTTAAACATTATTTGGAGGTTTATGTAACTGACACTGCTCTGAAAGTATCCAGATTTTTGCACTGTATTATTACTCCTGTATCTCATGGTGTTGAAAACTATTTCCCCAGGCTATGGGGTACAGGCATCTCTGATACTATTTTTTTATTTACAAAGAAAAGGCTTTTAAGAATTACACTCAGCATTATAGTATAAGCTTTAAAAATCAATTCTTAGCCCTAAATATTAAGAATATGTAGGAAAAGTTAACTTTTTGATAAACTCCACTCAACAAGGAAAATATACATGCTGATCAAAATAAGTGCTCATGGAAAAACATAATAAAGGATATGAAAATGTATGAAAAATGTATATGAAAAATCAGCTATCCTCTGGTTTATGCTGTATCTTTTCACACTTTTATGTAATCAGTGTAAATACACATACAACACTTTGAACAATCTCAGTCACTTTTTTATGTTTAGTTTGTACCAAAAAGTTAAAGATTTAACATCTTAATATTGGAAATTGATCTTAACAGCAATACATGTATTTTACAGTAAATAGGTGAAACCAGTAAATTTGCATATTTACTAAGATTTTGAGTAAAGGGATACATTCGCTGAATTGATTAGCAAATATGCATATTTTTTTTTTTTTTAAAATCAATATTTTCTTAGTTAAATCTAAAATGCTTTCGCTTATTTTATTTTTACTTATTTTATATTTTGATCTGCAAGATTTAATAAACCAAACCTAGCTGGACATTTTAGTATTTTACTTCATAAAATACACCAAATTTGTTTCAAATGAAATGTAAACTATCTTAATATTTTCTACAAATGATTACATAAAACCCTGTAAATAAATCTTATTTTCATAAATCTTGGTTTGTTGTTTGAAGGCTTTATGTCCTCAACTTGATCTAATATTTCATTTGAAGTCACAATTACCTGATGGCCACTGACTTTTAAGCACTAATCCATTATAGTAGTCTAATTTTTCAGAGCTTCCGTAATAAAAATATATTTAAATTATTTCCAAAAAATGTGAGCAAAACACACAAGACACCTTGAACACTCAACTGTATCAAAACATATGATTTCTAATCCACCACACTTCACTACTCCTTCTTGTATAATGTAAACCCATTATCTGACTTTCAGTCTTATCTTGATTGAGGTCACAGTGGGGGAAGAGTCTGACCTATCTTGCCACTGAGAAAGATAAATATATGTTGCTTGTGTAATTTCAGTGTGTCCCTTAATTTATCTAGGCTCTCTCTTGTAGGTGTGTACAACATCTCAGTGGGGTTTATCAGTCCAGCATGTATCTCTGACATTATAATGACCCCTTTACCCCACTGCACACACTTGATTTACACAGTCATGGAAAAAAGTCTTTGAGAATGGTGGTAGTTGAGTAAACATACAGGTAAAAAATGAACACATACCCAAGTGAAATATTTCTGTAAAGCCTGAATCCTATTTTCTTTTATTTATTTTCTTTTATTTATTTATTTATTTTTTTTGCTTAAAATAAGTGACCCCAATCCAATTTGAGACTTTTCTGGAAGTCTCAAATTTTAAAGAGTTTTGTAAAGTTTACAATTTTATGTACTAATTGGACATATTTTCTAATGTCATGAGAAAAGGGTAAACTACATGAGAAAAAAAATGTCTTGATAAGTTACAAGTCATGCAATTTCCTTCAGTTGCAAATTTAAATCTTTTCAAACAAAATTATCCTTAAACTTAAAAAAAACCATTTCAAAATTCAATTAAATCAGCTACATATTCAGTTACATCCAACCCTTCCCAATACATTTACAACAAAAACCATGGTAAATGTACAGTAGTGAGTGTGCCTTTTTGCTTGGTCACAACTCTGGGTGGGTTCAATTCCCACAACTGACAGTCCTGGCTTTTGAAAGGGATGTAAAAATCACAATTTTGAGAGGGGCCATGGTACTGAAAAAGTGTTTTTCCGTATGGATTTGTCCACTACTCCACTCTCCATATCACTATTTTAGACCTATTTTCATATGTTAATACAGCACATTATTGAAATATTTATCGAATATTATTAGTTAAACACACAAGGGGAAAGAGATAGGAAGTGACACCATTTGAAGTGCTTCACTTCATACCTATACTTTAGGGTGAAACAAGGATAGCGAAACCTTAAAGTACTTGTAACTCGCTTATTCTTAAAAGGGGTTACATGATTTAGAGGTCTACCACAAAAATGAGAAATAGCTTCAAGGTTACTAAAATATACTCTGGATATTGACTGATGCAGGTTTTTTTTTAATTTGTTTCTTTTTTCCAATAATCCTTTACAATCAAAAACAAGCCAAAATTGAATATTTTCCTTATTCCCAGTGTATGTACACACAACACTGAAAACTCATTAAAATAGTTGGAAAGACAGTTTACTACAAGTACACTAACATATATGTGTTATCAAATGACAGAAAACACAACCTGACAACTGACAACACTAGAACTCACAGTGGGGTATGATACCTGGGAGGGTCATGAGAAGGGGAATGGGAAATTTTACACTTTTTCCCTAGAACACATACATCACATATACAAATTAACAAGCATTGTAGGAAATAGACTAGGCATGGAACAAACTACATTTGTTGCTTTTTATTGACTTCTAAAAAGCTTTTGATTGGGTAAATTGTGAAATATTGCTAAACAATCTGAGAGTATGGTATCACTGGGAAAATATTTTCCTCAATCAAAAACTTCTACACACAGATAAATGCCCAAGTTAAACTTAATCGGAATTCCACTGATTATTCCAAACAACAAGTGGAGTAAGACAAGGAGATACATCTTGCATCTGGCGTCCTTAGTCTAGTTTTTCATTAGTCAAATCTTTGATTCGAGTTATGTACTGAGCTGCGGCCAAGATTTTAAATTGGCCGTTTAAGCCCTTAAATATTAAATTCTGCATAATATTTCTTCACATATCTGTACATTAAGGTGTATATTATACACTCTGCCATTTTGAAGATTTTTAATGCCTTTATTAAGTTATATTTTATAAAGTAAAAAGCATGTCTAGCACTACGTCTGGCTTTCTGTAAAGTCCCGGATGTCCTAGAAACTATTGTTTTTGCTTTTGTGATGGTCTACTCGAACGAGTCTTTTTTAACGGTTTCGTCTGCTGGTTTATAGTCGTGGAAACCCCAATCAATTTATTGGTCTGCTGGTTTTTCACGCAGTCACTGTTAATATAAAATTGTTGTCTGCGCATCTACAGCATATTACTCATTTGTCAAACAAACAAGCATTCTGCCGCATGCATTTATCTCCCGCCATATAAATGAGATGTACTAAAGATAACATATTTTAACAAGGTGCTCTAAATGTAATACTTTTCAAGTTATATTTGATTTAGTGCATGGTTTCATGAAATTTAATGCATTAAAAATTATTTTAAAAATTCATTAAAAAATTTAGCATGTGAAAGCTCTCCAAAATGTAGGTGAATGAGTTATTTGAGAAATATTGGCTATCTGCAATACTTTTAGTGATAATAGGCAGTTATTTATTTTGAGTAGGTGAGTAACTAGCTACGGATCTGAAAATTCACTAATTGAAAGCTCTCCAAAATGTATGTGAATGAGTTATTTCAGAAATACTGGCTATCTGCAATACTTGTAGAGATAATTCGCATTTACTCATTTTGAGTAGGTGAATAGTTAACTACGGGTGTGAAACTTCACCAAGTGAAAGCTCTCCCAAAAGTAGGTGAATGAATTGAGAAAAATTGGCTATCTGCAATACTTTTACAGATAATTCACATTTACTCATTTTGATTAGGTGAGTAATTAGCTACGGGTCTGGAACTTCACCATGTGAAAGCTCTCCCAAAAGTATATGAACGAGTAATTTGATAAAAATTGCATACCTGCAATACTTTTAGAGATAATTAGCATTTACTCATTTTGAGGAGGTGAATAATTAGCTACGGGTCTGAAAATTCACCAAGTGAAAGCTCTCCCAAAAGTAGGTGAATGAGTTATTTGATAAAAATTGGATATCCCCAATACTTTTAGAGATAATTCACATTTACTCATTTTGAGTAGGTGAGTAATTAGCTACGGGTCTGGAACTTCACCATGTGAAAGCCCTCCCAAAAGTAGGTGAATGAGTTATTTGAGAAAAATTGGATATCTGCAATACTTTTACAGATAATTCACATTTACTCATTTTGAGTAGGTGAGTAATTAGCTACGGGTCTGAAACCTCACCAAGTAAAAGCTCTCCCAAAAGTAGGTGAATGAGTTATTTGAGAAAAATTGGATATCTGCAATACTTTTACAGATAATTCACATTTACTCATTTTGAGTAGGTGAGTAATTAGCTACGGGTCTGGAACTTCACCATGTGAAAGCTCTCCCAAAAGTAGATGAACGAGTAATTTGATAAAAATTGGATATCCACAATACTTTTAGAGATAATTCACATTTACTCATTTTGAGTAGGTGAATAATTAGCTATGGTTCTGAAACCTCACCAAGTAAAAGCTCTCCCAAAAGTAGGTGAATGAGTTATTTGAGAAAAATTGGATATCTGCAATACTTTTATAGATAATTCACATTTACTCATTTTGAGTAGGTGAATAATTAGCTACGGGTCTGAAACTTCACCAAGTGAAAGCTCTTCCAAAAGTAGGTGAATGAGTTATTTAAGAAAAATTGGATATCCCCAATACTTTTAGGGATAATTCACATTTACTCATTTTGAGTAGGTGAGTAATTAGCTACGGGTCTGGAACTTCACCATGTGAAAGCTCTTCCAAAAGTAGATGAATGAGTTATTTGATAAAAATTGGATATCTGCAATACTTTTAGAGATAATTATCATTTACTCATTTTGAGTAGGTGAATAATTAGCTACGGGTCTGAAACTTCACCAAGTGAAAGCTCTCCCAAAAGTAGATGAAGCAGTTATTTGAGAAATATTATGTCATTATTTTGCCACAAATAAGAAAATAGCTATTACTCACTTATGGCATGCAATAGAACCCCAAATTATATGCATTTACCCTACAGTCACAATTTCAAAGTAGGTATTACTCGGCTATCCAATGTGCAACAGGTCTGAAACTTTACTATGTGATAGGTTATCAAAAACTAGATAACATATTTGAAAATATTTCCCTAACTTTAATACTTTTGAAGATATCTGACATTTACTTATGTTGTTATTTTGCTACAAATAAGAAAATAGCTATTACTCACTTATGGCATGCAATAGAACCCCAAACTATGTACCATCTTATAGCTAAGAACAAAGTAGCTGAACAACATATTTTAGGAAAATACTCCAAGTGCAATAGTTTTGGAGTTACAATGGCTTTACTCAACAGTCAGAATTTCAAAGTAGCTATTACTCAGCTATCCAATGTGCAACAGGTCTGAAATTTAGTATGTGATAGCTTACCAAAAAGTAGATGGACAACATATTTGAAAAGATTTCCCTAACTTTAATACTTTTGAAGATATTTGACATTTACTTCTTCTGTTATTTAGCTACAAATGAGGAAATAGCTATTACTCACTTATGGCAACCAATAGAACTCCAAACTTATAATGTACCATCTTATAGCTAAGAATAAAGTAGCTGAACAACATATTTTAGGAAAACACTCTAACTGCAATACTCTTTTAGTTACAATGGCTTTACTCAACAGTCAGAATTTCAAAGTAGCTATTACTCAGCTATCCAAGGTGCAACAGGTCTGAAACTGTACTATGTCATAGCGTACCAAAAAGTAGATGGACAACATATTTGAAAAGATTTCCCTAACTTTAATACTTTTGAAGATATTTGACATTTACTTCTTCTGTTATTTAGCTACAAATGAGAAAATAGCTATTACTCACTTATGGCATGCAACAGAACCCCAAACTATGTACCATCTTATAGCTAAGAACAAAGTAGCTGAACAACATATTTTAGGAAAACACTCTAAGTGCAATAGTTTTGGAGTTACAATGGCTTTACTCAACAGTCAGAAATTTCAAAGTAGCTATTACTCAGCTATCCAAGGTGCAACAGGTCTGAAACTTTACTATGTCATAGCTTACCAAAAAGTAGATGGACAACATATTTGAAAAGATTTCCCCAACTTTAATACTTTTGAAGATATTTGACATTTACTTCTTCTGTTATTTAGCTACAAATGAGAAAATAGCTATTACTCACTTATGGCATGCATTAGAACCCCAAACTATGTACCATCTTATAGCTAAGGACAAAGTAGCTGAACAACATATTTTAGGAAAATACTCTAACTGCAATAGTTTTGGCGTTACAATCGCTTTACTCACCAGTCAGAATTTCAAAGTAGCTATTACTCAGCTATCCAAGGTGCAACAGGTCTGAAACTTTAGTATGTGATAGCTTACCAAAAAGAAGATGGACAACATATTTGAAAAGATTTCCCTAACTTCAATACTTTTGAAGATATTTGACATTTACTTCTTCTGTTATTTAGCTACAAATGAGAAAATAGCTATTACTCACTTATGACATGCAATGGGACCCCAAACTATGTACCATCTTATAGCTAAGGACAAAGTAGCTGAACAACATATTTGAAGAAAAAGTTGTTACTGCAATAGTTTTTGAGTTATGAGCCCTTTACTCAAAATAGCTAAGATTGCTATTACTCACTTATCTTTAGGCCTAAGTCAATAAAACCAAAAAAATTTTCAAGGGCATGAAAATTCATTGGGACAATTAATTTACAAAAAATCTGTAGCTGTAGTAGCTTTGGAGAAATCTGCGTGACTAACTAACGCACGCACGCACGCATGCACGCACACACAGACATCATTTCATAATCTCCCTCCCGGGCTAAAGCCCGGCGGGAGATAATAAACCGGAAAGAAATTAATGAATGAAGTGACGTCACGGTAGTACTATACATTTGTTGTTCAGCCAATCAGAATCGACAATGAAAATATTCAAACTCCGTAGTTCTACTTTCAACCACTCGAAGGCGCTTTTGCATGTCCTAGAAGTTATGACGTGAGTTCATTTTTCTGTCAATCTGTTTCTTATTTTGGAGGAAGTTTTCTTCCAAATTGTTTTACAGTATATTTACAAAATAAACCAGTTCGCTAATCTTATTCCTGACAATATTTTATTAAATGGACGTTTCGACAAAGATCAGATACTTTAAGCTAAAAATTTACACAAATTAATTTAAAAATATCCTGGCCTGATACTCACATAAGGGAATCTACTTGTGTCATAGTACATACATGTATATCTAAGATAGGGAGAAATCCCTTCAATGGTCATTGAGAAAATTGTGATAAACAGGTGAAATTTTCACACTTTTCATGGGAGTACCTCTTATCTAGCGGCTCTGGAGAACAGACGAACAGACAAATCTGCATGCCTTGAAGAATTAATCATCCTTGCTAGATAAGGTATCTTTTAAAAGTAACAACATGTTTCTGGATTATTATTATTTATTATTATTATTTTGTATCCAGACAGTGATCCAGATCAGTCAAAATTTAATAGGATCTAAGATTAAGAAATAAGATCTAAGTGACCCAAGCAGTAGTAATTATGTAACCCTTCTGACAAACAGATAGACAAACGGTTATGACAACAATACCTCTTGGTGGAGATAATAAATGCGAGTACTAATAAAATATGACTCTTTCATTAAATTACAGTGAAGGAAAAACATAGAAACAGTATACACATGCTTCTTTTTACAAGCATATATTCAACAGGTAAATGTGGTTTGGGTTTCATAAGTATACTTGCTTTCTTCCAGTACTGGCAACACATTTTAAATGAGACAGTAGTCAATTACAACCTCAAGACACATGCAGATGATGGGCTATTAATTACCTGGTCTTCAGGTAGCATAAACACTTGCAGTGGGGGAGCAGATAAGCCCTCCCTCAAGTTTGAGGGGTTGGGATGGTATAATTCCTAGGACTGTGTCCTCTCCTAGAGATAAATCTCATCCCAGTCTTTCAGATAATTAAGATGGGGCTGAGAAAACCAAATTAGTGGTGTGTTTGAATGGCAAGAATTTTACATTAGAGTGGGACTGAATACATTTTACAAATATGTTCTATTTCCAGATATACAAACTTAAATATACAAAGAGTAATACAAAATTTAATACTCCAACAAGAGTAAGCACTAAAAGTATACATTAAGTAAAACAACTGAAGGAAAGTGCATGACTTGTAACTTATGAAGACATTTTTTTTTCTCACTTAGTTTACCCTTTTCTCATGACATCAGAAAATGTGTCCAATTTGTACCTAAAATTGTAAACTTTACAAAACTCTTTAAAATTTGAGACTTCCAAAAAAGTCTCAAATTGGACTGGAGTCGCTTATTTTAAGTAAGAAAAAATCAGGATTCAGGCTTTACAGAAATTTCACTTGGGTGTGTGTTCATTTTGTACCTGTATGTTTACTCAACTACCACCATTCTCATAGATTTTTCCTAGACTGTGTAAATCAAGTGTGTGCAGTGGGGTACAGGGGTCTTTATAATGTCAGAGATACATGCTGGACTGATAAACCCCACTGAGATGTTGTACACACCTACAAGAGAGAGCCTAGATAAATTAAGGGACACACACTCAAATTACACAACAAGTAACATACATTTGTTTTTCTCAGTGGCAAGACAGGTCAGTCTCTTCCCCCACTGTGACCTCAATTAAGATAAGACTGAAAGTCAGATAATGGGTTTACATTGTACAAGAAGGAGTAGTGAAGTGTGGTGGATTAGAAGTCATATGTTTTGATACAGTTGAGTGTTCAAGGTGTTTTGTGTGTTTTGCTCACATTTTTTGGAAATAATTTATATATATTTTTATTACGGAAGCTCTGAAAAATTAGACTACTATAATGGATTAGTGCTTAAAAGTCAGTGGCCATCAGGTAATTGTGACTTCAAATGAAATATCAGATCAAGTTGAGGACATAAAGCCTTCAAACAACAAACCAAGATTTATGAAAATAAGATTTATTTACAGGGTTTTATGTAATCATTTGTAGAAAATATTAAGATAGTTTACATTTCATTTGAAACAAATTTGGTGTATTTTATGAAGTAAAATACTAAAATGTCCAGCTAGGTTTGGTTTATTAAATCTTGCAGATCAAAATATAAAATAAGTAAAAATAAAATAAGCGAAAGCATTTTAGATTTAACTAAGAAAATATTGATTTTTTATGTCAGCTGACTTGTCAGTCAGCT
The DNA here is from genome assembly GCA_964017235.1 of Sabellastarte sp. h YS-2021. Classification (NCBI taxonomy): domain Eukaryota; kingdom Metazoa; phylum Annelida; class Polychaeta; order Sabellida; family Sabellidae; genus Sabellastarte; species Sabellastarte sp. h YS-2021. The sequence continues at coordinate 90,601,378 of OZ024931.1, forward strand.
GACATTATGTCGTCACTCTGCGGCGTGGGCGTACGCGTACGCGTCCGCGTGAACAACTTCTCCTCCAAAACTACAAGGCCTAGAGATGTGCTGTTTTTTTTTAAAAGATACCTTATCTATCGAGGATGAAAAATTGTTCAAGGCATGCAAATCTGTCTGTTCGTCTGTTTGCTAGAGACATTACAAGGGGGGTACCCCCACCAAAAGTGTGAAAATTTCAACACTTAATCACAATTTTCTCAGTGACTATTGCAGGGATTTCTCTCATATCTTGCATATATGTACTAGGCCAGAGGTAGATTCTCTTGTGTGAGTATGAGACTTGGATCTGTCTTACTTTTTTTTTAATAAATTTTTTTAATAATTTTTAATGCATTAAAATTCATGAAATCATGCACAAAATCATTTATAACTTGAAAAGTGTTGCATTTAGAGCATTTTGTTAAAATATGTTATTCAGCTACTTTTTTCATAGCTACAATATGGTGAGTAAGTTGGGTGCCTGTCTCAATAGCTAAGTGAGTAATAGCTACTTTTGGGCTTTTCAGTAACTTCCATCATGAGTAAAATCACTTGTAACTTAAAAACTATTGCATTTAGAGAATTTCATATAAATATGTTATTCAGCTACTTTTGGGTCAGCTATAACATAGTAAAATTTTAGACCTGTAGCTCATGGCATAGCTAAGTAATAGCTACTTTTAGGTTATCACTGTTGAGTAAATCGCTTATAACTTCAAAACTATTGCATTTAGAGAATTTCGTATAAATATGTTATTCAGCTACTTTTGGGTCAGCTATAACATAGTAAAATTTCAGACCTGTAGCTCATGGCATAGCTGAGTAATAGCTACTTTTAGGTTATCACTGTTGAGTAAATTGCTTATAACTTGGAAACTATTGCATTTACAGTATTTTGTTTCAATATGTTGTTCACCTATTTTGGGATCAGCTATAACATAGTGAAGTTTCAGATCTGTGGCTCATTGCATAGCTGAGTAATAGCTACTTTGAAGTTCTCACTATTGAGTAAATCACTTGTAACTTAAAACCTATTGCATTTAGAGAATTTTGTATAAATATGTTATTTAGCTACTTTTGGGCCAGCTATAACATAGTGAAATTTCAGATCTGTAGGTCATGGCATAGCTGAGTAATAGCTACTTTAAAGTTCTCACTGTTGAGTAAATCAGTTATAATTGGAAAACTATTGCATTTAGAGAATTTCGTATAAATATGTTATTCAGCTACTTTTGGGTCAGCTATAACATAGTAAAATTTCAGACCTGTAGCTCATGACATAGCTGAGTAATAGCTACTTTTAGGTCATCTCTATTGAGTAAATCAGTTGTAACTTGAAAACTATTGCATGTACAGTATTTTGCTTAAATATGTTGTTCACCTACTTTTGGGTCAGCTATAACATAGTAAAATTTCAGACCTGTAGCTCATGGCATAGCTGAGTAATAGCTACTTTGAGGTTATCACTGTTGAGTAAATCGCTTATAACTTGGAAATTATTGCATTTAGAGTATTTTGTTTCAATATGTTATTCACCTATTTTGGGGTCAGCCATAACATAGTGAAGTTCCAGACCTGTGACTCATTGCATAGCTGAGTAATAGCTACTTTGAAGTTCTCAATGTTGAGTAAATCACTTATAATTTGAAAACTATTGCATTTAGAGAATTTAGTATAAATATGTTATTCAGCTACTTTTGGGTCAGCTATAACATAGTAAAATTTCAGACCTGTAGCTCATGGCATAGCTGAGTAATAGCTACTTTTAGGTTATCACTGTTGAGTAAATCACTTATAACTTGGAAACTATTGCATTTAGAGTATTTTGTTGCATATGTTATTCACCTATTTTGGGGTCAGCTATAACATAGTGAAGTTCCAGACCTGTGGCTCATTGCATAGCTGAGTAATAGCTACTTTGAAGTTCTCACTGTTGAGTAAATCAGTTGTAATTGGAAAACTATTGCCTTTACAGAAATTTGTGCAAATATGTTATTCAGCTACTTTTGGGTCAGCTATAACATAGTGAAATTACAGACCTGTAGCTCATGGCACAACTGAGTAATAGCTATTCTCAGGCACTGACTGTTGAGTAAATCGGCTATAACTTGAAAAATATTGCATTTGGAGTATTTTGTTAAAATATATTGTTCACCTACTTTTGGGTTAGCTATAACATAGTGAAATTACAGACCTATAGCTCATGGCATAGCGGAGCAATAGCTATTTTCAGGTTCTCACTATTGAGTAAATCAGTTGTAACTTGAAAACTATTGCATTTACAGTATTTTGCTTAAATATGTTGTTCACCTACTTTTAGGTCAGCTATAACAGAGCAAAAATTCAGACATGTAGCTCATTTTCCTCAGTGGCCTAGTGGTTAGCAAGTTTGGCATCTAATCATAGGCTGTCACCTCTGTGGGTTCGAGTCCTACAAGTGGCAATTCTGAGGACCTGTCCCAATATGACCCTGGCTGTTGAACGGGACGTAAAACCGCAACTTTGACCTTTGACCTTTGCATAGCTGAGTAATAGTTACTTTGAGGTTCTCACTCTTGAGTAAATCAGTTGTAACTTGAAAACTATTACATTTAGAGTATTTTGTTAAATATGTTATTCACAGACGTTTTGGTCAGCTATAACATAGTGAAATTGCAGACCTCTATGTCATGGCATAGCTGAGCAATAGCTTCTTTCAGGTTCTCACTGTTGAGTAAATCATTGTATCCAACCTGTAGGAAATCATGGGCTGGGAATCTGTTAATATGGTCCGATTTGACCTTGGAACCCTCCTTCAAGGTCAAATGAGGATAGCCAAACATAAAAGTGCTTATAACTCGCTTATTATTGGTCCTACAGGTTTTGAATGAAAACCAACCTATAGAAAATCATGAGCTGGGAATCTTTTGGTGTGGTCGGATTTCACCTTAGACCCCTCCTTCCAGGTCAAACGAAGATAGCCAAACTTAAAGTGCTTATAACTCGCGTATTATTGGTCTTGGAGGTTTGGGATGGTAAACCAACATATAGGAAATCATGGGCTGGGATTCTTTTGGTGTGGTCAGATTTGACCTGGGACCCCTCCTTCAAGGTCAATTGAGGATAGCCAAACTTACAATTGCTTATAACTCGCTTATTATTGGTCCTACAGGTTTGGGATGGTAAACAAGCTACAGGAAATCATGGGCTGGGAATTTTTTTGTGTGGTTGGATTTAACCTTAGACCCCTCCGTCAAGGTCAAACAAGGATAGCCAAACTTAAAAAGTTCCTATGACTCACTTATTATTGGTCCGAGAGGTTTGGGATGGTAAACCATCCTAAATTCTTTGGCTGGGAATCTTTTGGTATGGTCAGATTTGACCTTTGGATCCCTTCTTCATGGTCGAACGAGGATATTGCATTTATAGTATTTCTTTAAATATTTTTAACCTACTTTTTACACTTAAACAATTACCTTGTTACTTTATTTCATAATACCATTTGCAGGGCACAACTTTTTTGTCCTTTTCTTCTGTCAGCTTCGGAATATCTTTCGAACATGCTGTTCAGTTACCATTTACTGTATTTCTGTACAGCCCTTTCCCTGATAATTATGCTTTCCTCTCATTATCACCATCACAAATCAAAAACATTCAGTCAGCTGACACAGTGCCCGTTCACGGGCACTCTCCTCTTGTTTTAAAAAAAATATGCATATTTGCTAATCAATTCAGCGAATGCATCCCTTTACTCAAAATCTTAGTAAATATGCAAATTTACTGGTTTCACCTATTTACTGTAAAATACATGTACTGCTGTTAAGATCAATTTCCAATATTAAGATGTTAAATCTTTAACTTTTTGGTACAAACTAAACATAAAAAAGTGACTGAGATTGTTCAAAGTGTTGTATGTGTATTTACACTGATTACATAAAAGTGTGAAAAGATACAGCATAAACCAGAGGATAGCTGATTTTTCATATACATTTTTCATACATTTTCATATCCTTTATTATGTTTTTCCATGAGCCCTTATTTTGATCAGCATGTATATTTTCCTTGTTGAGTGGAGTTTATCAAAAAGTTAACTTTTCCTACAAATTCTTAATATTTAGGGCTAAGAATTGATTTTTAAAGCTTATATTATAATGCTGAGTGTAATTCTTAAAAGCCTTTTCTTTGTAAATAAAAAAATAGTATCAGAGATGCCTGTACCCCATAGCCTGGGGAAATAGTTTTCAACACCATGAGATACAGGAGTAATAATACAGTGCAAAAATCTGGATACTTTCAGAGCAGTGTCAGTTACATAAACCTCCAAATAATGTTTAAGTAGAGAAAACAACATCTAAGAAAAAGAAAATGTATGTAAAGACAAACCATTTTAGAGTTAGAGTCCAGAAACGGAAATGTTGACGAACAAACGAATGGACAAAATTACACCAATTTCAAAGGAAACCTAGCTATGATGGTGATCTGTCTAACTGTCAAGTTTGAATATGATTGGACACAGCATTTTCGAGTTAGAGTCCGGAAACAGAAATGTTGACGAACAGATAAATGGACAAAAATCAGACAAATGAAGGCACAGAATTCATTGACAAACAAACAAACGGACAAAATTACACCAATTTCAAAAAGGAACCTAGCTATGATGGTGATCTATCTCCCTGTCAAGTTTGCATTTGATTGGACACAGTGTTTTCGAGTTAGAGTCTGGAAATAGAAAATGTTGATGAACAAATAAATGGACAAAAAACAGACAAACGAATGGACAGAATTACACCAATTTCGAAAGTAACCTAGCTATTGTGGTGATGTATCTCCCTGATAAGTTTGAATTCGATTGGACAAACCGTTTTCAAGTTAGAGTCCGGCAATGCAAATTTTGACTGACAGACAGACGAAAAATAGCATCAGAGATGCTCGTACCCCACAGCCTAAGGAAATATTTTCAACACCATGAGATACAGAAGTACTGTACCAGTACAAACTTCAAGATACTTTCAGAGCACTGTCAGTTATATAAAGGTCCAAACAATGTTTAAATGGAGAAATAATGTTTAAAAGAAAGATAATGCATATAAAGATGAAGTACTAAAACAAGATAATTCAATAACAAGATAACAGCATTAATCAGCAAACTAAAATTCAACACTCTTTATCTACACCTGCATGGCCCAATTATGGTTTAGATGGTTTGAATATTATCATGCATACAGAAGTGGTAATACATTTAATGAATGCTTATGTGTGGTGTTGGAGCAAAATCTGTGGCTCACTTGATGAAATTCTATCTCTTACAATGGGAAGTTATGAAAGTAAAATTCTTAATAAATTCTAATATGACTTTAACAGTGCTAAATCTGCATAAAAAAAACAGACTCAAAGGTGCAACAAGATTTTATAGGTCAAGGTCACTACAGCAAGGTCAAAGGTCAAATCAAGGTCAGATCATGACGTTGCATAACTACACCCCCTAACCAATGTCCCTACCAAATATCAACTTCCTACACCTTGCGGTTTCCGAGATATAGCCCGGACAAGATTTTCGAACTCAAGGTCACTACGGCAAGGTCAAAGGTCAAATCCTTGTCAGACCATGACATTGCACACCTACACCCCCTAACCAATATCCCTACCAAGTATCAACTTCCGACACCTTATGGTTTCTGAGATATAGCCCGGACAAGATTTTATAGGTCAAGGTCACTACGGCAAGGTCAAAGGACAAATCAAGGTCAGACCATGACGTTGCACACCTATACACCCTAACCAATATCCCTACCAAGTATCAACTTCCTACACCTTACAGTTTCTGAGATATAGCCCGGACAAGATTTTATAGGTCAAGGTCACTACGGCAAGGTCAAAGGTCAAATCAAGGTCAGACCATGACGCTGCACACCTACACCCCCTAACCAATATTCCTACCAAGTATCAACTTTCTACACCTTACGGTTTCCGAGATATAGCCCGGACAAGATTTTATAAGTCAAGGTCACTACAGCAAGGTCAAAGGTCAAATCAAGGTCAGACCGTGATGTTGCATACCTACACCCCCTAATCAATGTCCCTACCAAATATTAACTTCCTACACCTTACGGTTTCTGAGATATAGCCCGGACAAGATTTTATAGGTCAAGGTCACTACGGCAAGGTCAAAGGTCAAATCAAGGTCACACCATGACGTTGCACACCTACACCCCCTAACCAATATCCCTACCAAGTATCAACTTCCTACACCTTATGGTTTCCGAGATATAGCCCGGACAAGATTTTCAAACTCAAGGTCACTACGGCAAGGTCAAAGGTCGAATCAAGGTCAGACCATGACGTTGCAGACCTACACCCCCTAACCAATGTCCCTACCAAGTATCAACTTCCTACACTTTACGGTTTCTGAGATACAGCCCGGACAAACTCTTTTCCCGCCGCCCGCCCACCCGCCCGCCCGCCCGCCCATCCGGACACCATGGGTGAAAACAATAAAAATGGACAAACGAACAGACAGAATTACACTAATTTTGAAAGGAACCTAGCTATGATGGTGATCTATCTCAATGTCAAGTTTGAATTCCATTGGACAAACCATTTTCGAGTTAGAGTCCGGAAACGGAAATTTTGATGGACAGTCAAAAAACAGACAAACAAACAAACAAACAGATGGAAATATACCAATTTTGAAAGGAATCTAGCTATGATGGTGATCTATGTCCCTGTCAAGTTTGAATTCGATTGGACAAACCTTTTTCGAGTTAGAGTCCGAAAACGAAAATGTGGACGGACAGACAAACGGACAAACAAACAGACGGAATTACACCAATTTCGAAAGAAACCTAGCTATGATGGTGATCTCTGTCCCTGTCAAGTTTGAATTCGATTGGACAAACCGTTTTCGAGTAAGAGTCCAGAAACAAAAAATGTGGACAGATGTCGGACACATCCATCTGATAGGCGGGGTGGTTACACACAACCCGCCTTAAAACAGGAAATTTACAGTTTCTGCGTTTAGGGCACACCCTATTTACAAAAACAGGAAATTCACAGTTTCTGTGTTTAGGGTGCACCCTATTTACAAAAAGAGTAAATTTGCAGTATCTGTGTTTAGGGCACACCCTATTTACAAAAAGTGGAAATTTGCAGTTTCTGTGTCTAGGGCACACCCTATTTACAAAAAGATGAAATTTGCTGTTTTCGTGTTTAGGGTGCACCCTATTTACAAAAAGAGTAAATTTGCAGTTTCTGTGTTTAGGGCATACCCTATTTACAAAAAGAGGAAATTCACAGTTTCCGTGTTTAGGGTGCACCCTATTTACAAAAAGATTAAATTTGCCATTTTTGTGTTTAGGGCACACCCTATTTACAAAACGATGAAAATTGCAGTTTTCGTGTTTAGGGCACACCCTATTTGCAAAAAGGTGAAATTTGCAGTTTCTGTGTTTAGGGTGCACCCTATTTACAAAAAGAGGAAATTTGCAGTTTTCTTGAATAGGGCACACCCTATTTACAAAAAGAGGAAATTTGCAGTTTCCGTGTTTAGGGTGCACCCTATTTACAAAAAGATGAAATTTGCAGTTTTTGTGATTAGGGCACACCCTATTTACAAAAAGATTAAATTGGCCATTTTCGTGTTTAGGGTGCACCCTTTTTCCAGGCAGATATTTGCTGTTTTTCTGATGGCTTATTGAGTTTTTTCACTTACGTGATTTTGACAAATGTCTCAAATGGTGCAAATTTTTGCATGAAACTGCCATATTTCATGAAAGAAATTTCCATATTTGCACCAAAACCCTGCATATTGCGAAATTTAAGGTCTAAAAGGGAAAGGTCTGGATTTTCCCTTTTAAATCTGACGGTGCTTAATTTGGTTCTATAGGTTTGGTATGTTAAACCAACCTGTAGGAAATCAGATTTGACTTTTGACCCCTGCTTCAAGGTGAAACGGGGATAAACCATCTGTAAAGGGCCTAAAACTTACTCAATTTGGCTCCTAGAGGTTTGGGATGTTAAACTAACCTATAGGAAATTATGTGCTGCGGATCTTTTGGTTTGGTCAGATTTGATCTTTGACCCCTCCTTCAAGGTTAAACAAGGGTCAGTGATCTTTAAAGGGCCTAAAGCTCACTTATTATTGGTCCTAGAGATTTGGAATGTTAAACCAACCTATAGGAAATCATGTGCTGCGAATCTTCTGATGCTATCGCATTTGACTTTTGACCTTCCTTCAAGGTCAAATGGGGGTCAACAATCTTTAAAGGGCCTAAAACTTACTTATTATTGGTCCCAGAGGCTTGGAATGTTAAACAACCTACAGAAAATCATGTGCTGTGGATCTCTTGATGAGGTCAGATTTGACCTTTGACCCCTCCTTCAAGGTCAATCGGGAATCAACCATCTTTAAAGGGCCTGGAACTCATTTATTAGGCGGGTTGCGTGTAACCAACCCACCGATTAGATTGATGTGTCCGTCTGTCCGTCCACATTCTTGTTTCCGGACTCTAACTGAAAAACAGTTTGTTCAATCAAATTCAAACTTGGCAGGGACGTAGATCACCATCATAGCTAGGATCCTTTCGAAATTGGTGTAATTCCGTTTGTTCGTTTGTCCATTTTTTGTCCATTTGTCTGTCTGTCAAAATTTCTGTTTCCAGACTCTAACTTGAAAACGGTTTGTCCAATCGAATTTAAACTTGATAGGACATAGATTACCATCACAGCTAGGATCCTTTCGAAATTGGTGTAATTCTGTTTGTTGGTTTTCCGTTTTTTGTCCGGTTGTCTGTCCGTCAAAAGTTCTGTTTCCGGACTCTAACTCGAAAATGGTTGGTCCATTTGAATTCAAACTTGACGGGGAGATAGATCACCACCATAGCTAGGTTCCTTTCAAAATTAGTGTAAGTCCGTCAGTTCGTTTGTTCATTTTTTGTTTGTTTGTCTGTCCGTCAAAATTTCCATTTCCGGACTCTAACTCGAAAACAGTTTGTCCAATCAAATTCAAACTTGACAGGGAGATAGATCACCATCATAGCTAGGTTCCTTTCGAAATTGGTGTAATTCTGTGTGTTCATTTGTTTGTCAACATTTCCGTTTCCGGACTCTAACTTGAAAACGCTTTGTCCAATCGAATTGAAACTTGACAGGGAGATTACATCACCATCATAGCTAAGTTGCTTTCGAAACTGGTATAATTCGTCCTTTCGTTTGGCCGTTTATAGCATAGATACAATTATGTAACCTAGATTACAAGTTTTACATTTCTTAGCACGTCTAACACATTCACCTTAACTGGGTGACCTAACATTTCTTTCCTTGTGTCTAAATGTCATTTACAGCACTCGCTAACCTTATTGCTGTCTACGCAACCCGCCTTTTGTCACATCTGTGACCCTCTTGTTATTTGTCCCAGAGGAATGGGATGTTGAATTAACCTGTAAGGAATTGTGCTGCGAATCTTTTGATGCTGTCAGATCAACCTTTTACCCCTCCTACAAGGTCAATCGAGAGTCATTTTGATGCTGTCAGATCAACCTTTTACCCCTCCTACAAGGTCAATCGAGAGTCAGCTATCTTTAAAGGGCCTAACGCTCACTTATTATTGGTCCTAGAGGTTTGGGATGTTAAATCAACCTGTAGGAAATCATGTGCTGTGAATAATTTGATGCTGTCGCATTTGACCTTTGACACCTACTTCTAGGACAAATGAGGGTAAACTATTTTAAAATTTATTTATTTACTTGGGGTTTTACGTTGCTTTCAACACTGTACAGGTCATATAATAATAATAATAAAAATAATACTGGGCTCTTATATAGCGCTTTTTCTATTATTAGTTCAAAGCACTTTACACAGTATTACCCCAGCAAGGATAGCTACCCTTGGTAACCTTACCGATTGCTGCCATGCAAGGCGCAGAAGCCAGTATCCCTTGTGGCTGGGTACCCATATTTCCCCTTGATGGAGAGAGGCACAGTCCAGGTTCACATCTTGCCCAAGGATGTTATCCCACATGAAACAGTTGGCATTAGTGGGGATCGAACCCACCACCCTTGGATTATGAGTCTAACACCCTACCAACTGAGCCACATGAGACCCCATCACGACGGGTAGTTGGAAGGGCAGAGGAAACCACTACATACAATTGGTCAAGGTTCTATGCTGTAAACTGCCGACCAACGGCAATCAACTACCAGCTTTCCCACTTGAGGTAGAGCCGTGAACCGAGCCCTGGTCTCAGAGGTGGATGTTAAATGAACCTATCGGAAATGATGTGCTGCAAATCTTTTGATGAGGTTGAATTTTACCTCAGACACCTCCTTCAAGGTCAAACTAGGGTGAGCCATTGTTAAAGGCCCTAAAACTCACTTATTATTGGTCCTAGAAGTTTGGGATGTTAAACCATCCTATATGAAATAATGTGCTGGGGATCTATTGGTGAGGTCACATTTGACCTTTGACCCCTCCGTCAAGGTCAAATGGGAGTCAACCATCTTTAGAGGGCCTAAAACTCACTTATTATTGGTCCCAAACATTTCATGGCGCGAGATAAATGACCATGTCAGAGGTCTTGTTTCTGATGCAATGTTGCGTAGTAGCACACTCGCCTTCTGTTAGAAAGTAGGTTGTTTGGTGTCAGCCAGTGGTTCATAGAACAGAACTGTGACCAACTGACTGGATAGAATTCTTCCTCCTTTCTTACTACTCACCATAATATAACCAATGGAAAGGTTCTAGGTCTAATATAAATTACAAAATAAATAAAACATACTATTTTTCTTTTGAACTTAGTTTTATTCCCCTTCATGACTGGAATTTTAACCAGGCTGAAGTTGATCTCCCTCATGCCTAAAGATGCCCTAAACTTTTTTCTGGACTTTACCAAGCAAGCCTATCAGGAAAGGATCAAAGAGGGTGCGGTGAGTTGAAATTTGCCACAACCATAGTTACACACAATATGATTAGAGTAATAAAATTTCTGGAGGAAGGTGCTTCATTGTATATTTGTTTATAATGTCAGATTATTTTCCTTGTGTGAGTACTGTTTAAAAATAATTTTGTAACCACGAGGCTGATTAATTCAGATTGGGTACCGTTAACCTTTAACTTTTGACAAGGTCACACAATTTGAATTTGCTTGTCAGCAATTTCTTTGAAAACTATCACAGTAACAGCAGTCAAGTGTTGTGGATAAATTGAGTATAGGAAAACTTCTATCCCAGTGTATTGGAAGATATCATCCTAAAAGTAATTAAGTGTCCCTGAAAGGGCGCTTATTTGTTTTCGCCTCAGTTTCCTCGGCGCCGCCGCATTATGGTCTCCCTTGAATATCTCCCTTATTATTAGAAGGTTTCAAACCATATTTGGCAGTTATATACCTTAGGCATGGGAAAGTTTTTCTGCATGCTTAACTTTGACCTTGGACCTTTATGAAGGTCACATGATCAAAAACTATTTTTTGAAGTACACCCCCGTCATCACAGTCCAGGAAAAACTACTTGCTACAGAGCCTTATAATTTGACACACCTGTTCATACTATCGAAAACGCGAGCTGATTAGATTTTGGGAGCAATCCCTTGAAAAATGTCTCGTTTATGAGTGATTTTCTGACACCTTCCAATCTGAAAGCCTTAAATTTAGGCCAACCTCCCTATTATCTTCTTAAGTATTGCATTTAGAGCTATAAAATGTACTGGGAGGTAATAGGAAACCATATGTGGAGAGTCTAAATAGCTGGTCAGTTTTACCCCACGGCCCCCCCTTTTGGGTCAAACTGGGGTCATAAAATAGCTGATTTTGAGTTTTTGCCTTATATCTCCTTTATTGTTGCTTTTATAGCTTCAGAGTGTATTAAGATGTATTGGGAAAGCATATATGGAGAGTCTAAATAGCCGGTCAGTTTTACCCCCGACCCCCCCTTATGGGTCTAACTGGGGTCATAAAATAGCCGATTTTGAGTTTTTGCCTTTATCTCCTTTATTGTTGCTTCTATAGCTTCAGAATATATTAAGAGGTATTAGGAAAGCATATGTGGAGAGTCTAAATAGCCGGTCAGTTTTATCCCCCGACCCTCCTTATGGGCCAAACTGGGGTCATAAATAGCTGCTTTGGAGTTTTTGCCTTATATCTCCTTTATTGTTGCTTTTATAGCTTCAGAATGTATTAAGAGGTATTGGGAAAGCATATGTGGAGAATCCAAATAACCAGTCAGTTATATCCCCCAACCCCCCCTATGGGTCAAACTGGGGTCATAAAATAGTTGCTTTGGAGTTTTGCCTTATATCTCCTTTATTTTTGCTTTTATACCTTCAAAATGTATTAAGAGGTATTGGGAAAGCATATGTGGAGAGTCTAAATAGCCGGTCAGTTTTATCCCCCGCCCCCCCCCCCCCCCTTATGGGTCAAACTGGGGTCATAAAATAGCTGATTTTGAGTTTTTGCCTTATATCTCCTTTATTGTTGCTTTTATAGCTTCAGAATGTATTAAGAGGTATTGAGAAAGAATATGTGGAGAGTCTAAATAGCCGGTCAGTTTTACCCCCCGACCCCCCCCCTTATGGGCCAAACTGGGGTCATAAATAGATGCTTTGGAGTTTTTGCCTTATATCTCCTTTATCGTTGCTTTTATAGCTTCAGAATGTATCAAGAGGTATTGGGAAAGCATATGTGGAGAATCTAAATAGCCGGTCAGTTTTATCCACCGACTCTCCTTTATGGGTCAAACTGGGGTCATAAAATAGTTGCTTTGGAGTTTTGCCTTATATCTCCTTTATTGTTGCTTTTATAGCTTCAGAATGTATTAAGAGGTATTGGGAAAGAATATGTGGAGAGTCTAAATAGCCGGTCAGTTTTACCCCCCGACCCCCCCCCCCTTATGGGCCAAACTGGGGTCATAAATAGATGCTTTGGAGTTTTTGCCTTATATCTCCTTTATCGTTGCTTTTATAGCTTCAGAATGTATCAAGAGGTATTGGGAAAGCATATGTGGAGAATCTAAATAGCCGGTCAGTTTTACCCCCCGACCCTCCCTTATGGGCCAAACTGGGGTCATAAATAGCTGCTTTGGAGTTTTTGCCTTACATCTCCTTTATTGTTGCTTTTATAGCTTCAGAATGTATTAAAAGGTATTGGGAAAGCATACGGTGCAGCTTTGTGCTTTCTTAGCTTTACAGCATGCTTATTATAACCACAAAGCATTTTAAACTTTAAGGGACGCTTCGCTTTTGTTAGCAAAAGCATTCCTCTAGTTGATTTTGGTCTTCTATATTGATTCCGAGATTTTTAATAAGCAAATCTCTCTTGTGTCTCTTTTCTTTGATGACCCCACAATTAAGTAAACATGATGCTAATAAACTATATTTACTTATTAAAATACAATGAAAATTTTACGATCTTGTAAAGCATGGACATAGATGGCTGTTTAAAACTGTTTTTAAACACAATAGAACTTTTGATTTCCAAAATTCTGTTATCTAATTATTAAAATTTATTCACAGTTCTAATCTCTCAAATGTGTTGTTATATCCGCAGATGAAAGTCGGGGATGTACTAGATTCAGGCATATCACACCGCTATACACTTTGACTTGTGTGCATGATAACTCAAAAACACTTGCACAGATTTTATTCAGGCTTGTCACAAACATGTATTTGTCCATATAGACCCCACCTCTTGACATTTTTCGACATTTTACATGTGTTTTTCCTTATAATTTGTAAGTAGTTACTCTAGCCCCACACTTAAATATATATAACTTCTACATATGATCTTTGTGGGGAAGTTTAGATCTGTAGCTTTAATTTAAAGTCAACAAGGAACCCAATTTATACTTTTTAGTCTACTTTTTTTCGGGAAAACTATGTGACATGGTTCTACTAAATTTTATGTAGAATTTAACTGCATCCTCATCAGAGTCAATTTTGAATTTGATTTATTTTGAACATGATTGATTATTAGTGTAGGTATTGACTGCCATGTGGAGGATACGATATCAAATGAAAATTAAGGCTGCTGTATCAATTGATACTGCTATATCAGAACCCGTAACATAGGCCATGGATGATAAAACAGATTTTTACCCTACAGCCTTTAAGGGCTCTACAGGTATTGTCACCCATTGTATGGATGGGTGGGTGGGTGGGCAGCAGGATAAAGTTTGTCCTGTACCTCAGAAACCCCGAGGTGCAAAGATGTTGATACTTGGTAGAGACATTGGTTGGGTGGTGTAGGTGTGCACTGTCATGGTGTGACTATGATTTGACCTTGGACATTGCTGTAGTGACCTTGAGTTTGAACATTTTCTCTGGACTATATCTCATAAACCGTAAGGTGTAGGAAGTTGATATATGTAGGGACATTGTTTAGAGCATGTACGTGTGCGTTGGCATGGTGTGACCTTGATTTGACCTTTCACCTTGCTGTAGTGACTTTGACCTATATTATCATGTCTGGGCTATTTCTCAGAAACTGTAAGGTGTAGAAGGTTGATATCATGGTGTGACCTTGATTTGACCTTGCTGAAGTGACCTTGACCTTTAAAGCTTGTCTTGGCTATATCTTGGAAACTGTATTAAAGGTATAGGAAGTTGATGCTTCGTCTAGGTGGAGACATTGGTTGGGTGTAGGTGTGCAACATCATGTCACACTTTTTGCTGTGAATTAGTCTCAGAAATTTTTGCACTGTGTCAGTTCTTGATGTCTCAAGGTACTGAAAACTAGTTCTATGTGCTGTTGGGGTACAGGCATCTCTGATGCTATTTCTTCAAAAGTTGCACATATTAATTCGAGAAATAATTAAAACTTACTTATTAGTAACCAAAAATACGTTTCTGGAATAGTGAATAAAAAGAAAGTTACCAAAAATCACATTAGAGTTTTCATGCTTTCCTGTATACTAGCTGTCAGATTTTGTATCTCTTCCATGAAACAGGAAGTTTTACACTGACAATGTAAACTAGCATAGCAACAGACTTTACCTCATTTTCTTTTAGTTGTAAGCATGCTTTTTAACAGTCGAGAGATTCAGTACAACATTTACACAGCACGTAATATTAAGTAATTTCCTTAAGAGATACATTGCGTTTGAACTGGATACATTTTTTATATTAGGGTTTAGCAATATGTCCACATTAAATAGTGCAGGTCAACATAGTTTCTTTGATGTACTACAAAACAAGCATGCTTTGTAAACAGGCCTCCGGTATTCATATGGGAAAATATAGTGAACTGAAACCTGAATAAAATGTTGTGTCCATATTTATCTGCCCCTGGGGCTGTGACATATTTCTTTGTGGTATGTAGTTTTTAATAAAATAGATACAGCTAAGTAAATGTATAAAAGCCACCCTTTACATATAAAGCATAAAGTAGTTGGTCCATAAACACTGAAAATTCCCTGACACACGCCTACTGCTGTTGTAGAAATGTCTGCATTTAAGGTTTTGATAGCCAAAACGTAACACTAAACCTCTCTATTGTAATACAATAAATGTTTGTTTAAGAAGTAAAATATTATGGTTAATAACCATTTTTGTTTTAATTTTGTCTGTTTGTTGTATATCATTGCAATCTTGAAATGCTGGTGATATGTGTCGATATCTGCGGTTCCCTGGGATGATAGGTTCATATTGAAAGATTGAGCACTATTCCCTACACTATTGGTTATCTGCTTGTATAAAATGTTTCCTATTGTTATCATATCATGCAGATAAATTCCAGATTAACAGGAACTGAGCTTTATTTGCAAAAAAGTTGATCATCTATTTTTTCTGTGAATCATGTTTTGCAGTATGTAACTGAATTTACGCATGCATATTCTTTGGGGAATGAATATCAGAATGATGCTTCCATTTATCCATAATACTGTATCATGGCAGTACATCAATAATCAACACGATACTTATTCAAAAATTATATACATGTATTTACAATTTTTAAGCATATCTCAAGGTGCATACTTATCTTCAATGCTAAACATTGTTTAGATTGTTTCCCCCAAATGAAGTTATTATAGTTACAGTAACTTTTTTCCCTCTTTGTGGATAGACTTTAATGCAGTGACAAGCAATTAGTGACTGATAAATCAGGCACATGTCTAGAGTTGGTCACAGACCTTGATGACTGATAACTTGCATGACCAGCAAAATTTTGCTCTGGACTTCATAATTCAATCATTACTAGCCAGTGCAGAGGCACTGAAGTCAGGAGTTTTAGTTGTTATTGGGTTCCTATACAGCGGCAAGATGGTGGTCACCGATTATGATTTGAGTTGTGAGACCTTCATATTTAGATTCTCAACCAACAGGGAGTTGACTCATACAATTAGAACAGGGCTACAAATTTATGAAATTAAAGAACTGCTCTATCGACTCGAAAAACATGGCTTTGATCTTGTGGCATTTTAAATAGAAATTGTAGAGTTTTTGTAGGTGTCAATACAATATTATGAAAATAGCCTGTATGAAGCTAGGGGCTTTGGTTGATATAAATTAATATACTTTCTTACGACAAATGTAGTAGCCACTAGCACTGTAACTCACTTAGCTATGGAACTATAGTTGCAAAAGCAACAAATATATTTGGCTTGCATTTTCTGGGGTTAAGTGTTCAAGAATTTCTATGATTTAGTTTATAAAAAGAAAAAAGTGGCATCATTGAAAGAAATTCCATAATTGTATCAGAACAATATTTCATCTCCCCATTAACATATTCAAGGCATATAAAACAGATAGAAGTGTTTTACAGTGTACAAAGATCAATCTTATCATTGCACGAAGATTGAAAATAAAACAATGAAAAATGATTCTGCACTTAATAATTTTGTTATACAGATAATGGGTTCCACAAAAATACTTAACACTTGTGGTTTGAGAGATGGACCCTCTGGGAATATTTTGGAAGTGCAGTCTAGCTGTTTATAGAATCTTAGCTTACCATAATCATACATGGTAATGCCAATGGGTGATAATTTGAACATGGGCATATAACTGAAGGTAATCAAACATAAATGTGATAAAAAGCACCACTTATAAATAGATCAAACAATATTATAAACTAGTGTCTTTAAATGAGCCATCCATGTCTAAAATCCAAGATCAAATTTATCATTTCAGAGAAAAACCATATAACAGGGTCACTTTAGGCTATCCATAAAAACAGTTTTTTTGACCTGCAGGTTGTATGGCAGATAAAACATGGTGTGAGATAGGGGCAAGCAAAAATAGAGAGGGATATAGGGCACATAAGGAGGACTAAGATAAGTTGGAAATAAGACAATGGAAAATAGGCTACTTAAAAATAGATAGGGCAAGAAAGAAGAGTATATTGGTTTCCACTTCTTATCTGACCTATAGGGAGGATGATAGGACAAATAAGAAAAGAGTATTGATGCAGCACAGGTACTAAAGGTGAGTGAGGATGAGATATGACTGCTAATATGAAGGGATATAGGGTGGAACAGAAATGGGTTGAGTAAGGGACAGCCCAGATAGCAAGGTGGGTTGATGCAGGGTAGGTAAAAAGGCAGGGGGGGGGGGGGGGGGTCAAGATTGGGTGAATGAAAAAGAGGAGGGTTACAGAACTGATAAGAAGATCACAGTTGGAAATTAATGGGAAGATTGATGGTTGGGTTTTATTACAGACATTAGGTATCTGTATTATACATCTTCTGCACTGTAAGTTAACACAGGATATAGTGGGTAGTGTTGTTGCATTTGTTGGGCTTTTGTCCATCTTACAACATTTCCTTGGTCCATAAGCTAAATTGTACCAGAATTATAAGGTTTTGCTTTCCTTCCAGATTATGGGCCCCAAGTTTTGAATATATTACGTTACCTGTTGTCTTGTTCCCTTTTCTTTCCAGCCCTAGCTTTTTACCCTCACTACTTATGAACAGGTCTATCTTCCACTGTCTTCTTATCCACCCTATCTCTTTCAATTAACTCTACTCTGGCACTCCTGAACTACTGCACCTTTTGTGAAAAAAAGTAAATGAAGTTGTATTAAAAAGTTATCATTTGCCAATAAAATACTGCAGAATGTTGAATAGATTAATTTTGGCATACAGAAAATGGGTCCCCCCAAAAAACACCAGGTCAAAGCCTGTGGTGTGAGATGTGGGCTGTTTGGGGATATATGTTGCCATTGATACTGCGCAGTCTACTGCCTCACATTTAAATAATTCTGTGATGCAGTCACTGAATGCTTGTTTTGTAGAAACAACATGTGGACTTCCTTCAGCTGATGGTGAATGCTCATGAAATGGAGGTGGAGCCGGATGAAGATGATGGTGGCTTTGGGACTGAATCCAAAACCAGGAAAAGTCTGTGAAAACCATTATGTAGAATGGCCATTATTGTGAATGCACACCAACATTTCTAAAATCATAAAATTGAGAAAATAACTGTTTTTTTGAAGATGTTTTCCAAATGAAATCAAAATGCTGGAATACTTTTAGCATGAAATAAAAGTCCACACACAAATACATAGACTAAATCCAAAAGCAGGAAATGTCAAAGAATTGTTGAGGGCTCAGAAAAAGAAATGTTTTTTTTTTAAATTACATGTATATATATTGTTCTGTCGCAACATCTTTCCTAAAAAGCAATGCCATTTGGTAATACCATCCATGTTTTCACCCAGAGTTCACCGAGAATATGTTTGACAACACAGCATTAAATAATTTATACGTTTCATAATAACAGCTGCAATACCCATGACAAGTGTCTCCTTGATGTACTGTTCTTGTAATGATTTTTTGAGCTCAGCCATAATGAAAAATAAATTAAATAATACTGCAAAATTCATTTTTTTAGTTAAATCTTCTATAATAAATAATTCAGAAGGGCACTTGTTCATTTTGGGTATTCCATGCTACCGCCACTGCTGCCAGCAGATTATGGTCTCCCTTGAATAACTTCCTTATTGGTTAGCGCTTTCTAACCATATTTGGTACCTCAGGAGTAGGAAAAATTTTCTACGAGCTTATATTGACCCTTTGACCTTTGTCAAGGTGACATAAGGAAAAACAAGTTTTTTCATGTACACCTACTCACCACCTCTACTCTTTATACCACGTATAAGCAGTCAGAAAGCTTACATTCATTAGAACCCCCTAGTGTCTGCTTTTCTGTTACATTTAGAGCATTAAAATGTATTGGGAGGTAATAAGAAAGTAAAGAAACCCTATTCACAGAGTCTAAAACCAGTCAGAATTACCCCCGGCCCCTCCTTATTGGTCAAATTATTATCATAAAATCACAGATTTTGTATTTTTAGCTTATATCTCCCTAATTATTTTGTTATAGCTTTCATAGGTATTAGAAGGCAACAGGAAACTACCAATATATCCAGGGAGTCTAGAAAGCCCTGGGCTCCCCTTTTGGACTAAATGGCGATTATGGAATCACTAATCTTGTATTTTAGTCTTACATCTGCTTAATGGTTGCTTTTATAACTTTTGAATGTGTTGAGAAGTAGTAGGAAACTATATTCAGGGTATATAGAAAGACGGTCACATTTACCCCTCCCCCCCCCCCCCCCCCCCCCAGCGAGTGAGGGTGTACAGGGGTCTTCTCATTTTCTAGAAATAGTGTACTTAAACATTTCATTAATTTTAGCAAAATGATAGAGTAAATGTTCGATATCTTCAAAAGTATTGTTCTTAACCTATTCATTTCAAGATATTATTCACCTACTTTAGGATCAGGTGTAACATAGTTAAGTTGCATGCCTGTAGCTCATTGCATAGCTGAATATATGATTAAATCAACATTAAAACAGCGGGAGATAATAGACTACATCAGAGCTTTTGTTTTTTTCATATTTACTCCATTCATAAATTTAATGGTCAATAAAAGTAACAGTTTCAGCTATGCAAACTCCACAAATAGCAACTTCAACAAAAATTCACTTGTTTTCCCAATAAATGGTTTACAATATTATAAATCCTACATATACATTATTGAGTTTGGCCACAGCTAATCGCTTCTCTTTGGCTTCAATTCGTAAAGGAAAAGCAGGTTCTCTACAAAATGGCAAGATATAATCTGTAGAGTCCTTACTACCTCTTATACAATTGGATCCATCAGACACCAGTGATATTAAAATGACAGTAATTTGAGTACACAGAAAGCAATAATGTTTGACTTGTATTGATTTACATTGTTATGTTGGAGTTGTTTCTTTCTTGATGCCTGCCATATGTCTTTCCAGCAGTTGCATATTTTGCACATTCATAACAATAGAATATGTATATCTTTGTTAATATTTACTTGATACAGAGTCACAGGCAGTCTTCAGATTGCTCTTTGTATTTACTAATCTGTTTACAAAAACATTGTTTTGTTATAGAGCTTACAGAAGAAGAGATTTTGGCAAATGGTTTAACCTTCTTTTTGGCTGGTTATGATACAACTGCCAACACTATGAGTTTTGTTGGGTATTACCTTGCTGCAAATACAGACATCCAAGATAAAGTCATAGCAGAAATTGATGAAGTTATTGGAGACAGGGTGGGTAGAAATCTCTGTTTATGACCATTATTTGCACCTATATGCCATAAATTATTTGAATAATATTTGAATAAATGATTGAATAACTTTAAGGGTTTCATGTAAATAAATGGGTGTTCCAATGAAGAATGGAGTTAATTTGGTCGTTGTTAGCTGTATACGACTAAAACCACAATTTTATAATCATTTTTGAAGAAAAAGATATTTAGTGGAATACTAGGTGTGACAGATAGTAAAGGATGTTTGCTAGGAATCAGTTTGAAAACATAAGTTTGGTTCAGTAGAAATCGGTGTGCAAAATGAATGTTCTGAAAATAGAAACCCACAAAATCATTAGAGTAAGAAATCTAAAATTCTCCAGGAATCTAAAATTTGCCACCTCTAAAACCTTAGTTAATTTTATGAAGAAAATGATGTTTTTGTCTAAAAATTGGTATTTTTCAGTTCAAAAAGCCTTAATTTACTATACAGTCAACAAATCTCAGCACAATTCATTTATTTTATTAGTATTTTCACATGTGGCAAATTTCAGATATGTGGCGAATTTTAGATTTCTTACTCTATATCAGTGATTATCCATAGATGGAAGTCAGAGATATATTGGTTTTGATTTTGCTGCATCAAGGTGCAATGACTATAAATAGAGGTTGTGCTTTGGTAGTTGATTGAAAGTTGACTAAGTAAACACTGTGCTTTTATGTTGTGTAGTTTGTGTACATGTATTAATATACACTGTTCAAAAATAAAATATTAGGGCTGTAATCTTGTAATGTTCTGGCCTCTTTTGTAATCCCAAACCTCTATGTTTGATCTGTGTGTTGTTTAGGATCAAATCAGAAAACATTTAAAAACTTTTAAAATATCCTTTTAGAAACCAAACTATGAAGACCTGTACAAGATGTCATACATGGAACAAGTTATTTCTGAAGCACTGAGAATGCACCCTCAAGGTGAAATGTAAGTAGTGCAAAAAGTGTGAACATCACCGTAGTATTTAAAATTCACCACTAATCACTTTGTTAAACCATGAGACATTTTTCCCCACAGCCTTTGAAGGCTGTGTAGGTATTCCTTTCATCTATGGTGTCTGGCTGGGCAGTAGGAAAAAAATCTTATCTGTACTGTATCTCAAAAACTGTAAGTTGTGGGAAGTTAATGCTAGAT
Source organism: Sabellastarte sp. h YS-2021 (assembly GCA_964017235.1). Classification (NCBI taxonomy): domain Eukaryota; kingdom Metazoa; phylum Annelida; class Polychaeta; order Sabellida; family Sabellidae; genus Sabellastarte; species Sabellastarte sp. h YS-2021. The sequence continues at coordinate 90,623,053 of OZ024931.1, forward strand.
AGGGACATTGGTTCGAGAGTATAAGAGTGCAGCCTTATGGTATGACCTTGGTTCAACCTTTGACATTGCCATAGTGACCTCTGGTTTCAATATCTTGTCCAAACCATTTCTGAAAAATGTAAGATAGGGTAGGGACATTGGTTGGGGGTGTAGGTGTACAGCATCATGGTGTGACCTTGATTTCACCCTTGACCTTACCATAGTGACCGTAATCTTTAAAATCTTGCCCATGTTATATCTCAGAAAACGTAAGGCGTAGGATGTTGATACTTGATAGGGACATTGGTTGGTGGTTGTATGTGTGCAATGTCATGGTGTGGCCTTGATATGACCTTTGACCTTGCTGTAGTGACCTTGACCTTTAAAATATTGATCAGGCTATACCTCAATAACTGTGAGGTGTAGAAAGTTGATACGTGTAGGTTCATTGGTTGTGAGTCTAAGTCTGCAATCTTATGATCTCACCTTGATTTGACCTTGCCAAAATTACCTTAACCTGTAAAATTTTGTCCTGAATACATCTTAAAATGTAGGAGGTTGATTTTTTGTTTGGGCATTTTGTTGAGGAGTGTAGGTGTGCAAAGAAATGGTATGACCTTGGTGTGACCTTTGACTTTGGCTCTGCGTGAATGTTTTCTACTGATATATTTGACACACACTTCTCCTTATGATAAAGATATATGGATTGCTACTCCCCTCAGCAAAGTTATTTGAAATCATCCTGGCATAAGTTTCCACTTTTATGCGGCGATATAGTAACTGTTATATGTTATATTTTACATCAGACTCTCAAGAGTGTGTCTCAGGCCTGTGACAGGTTGAAAAACTGCTTACTAGATGATGTCAAAATGTGGTTGTTTGCAGACAAGCTGAAGTTAAATCTGGATAAAACAGAATTCATTACTTTTTCAAAGAAGCAACATGAAAACTCAACATTTTTTTCCAGTCAATAGTCTTGACTGTTGGAAACTGCGCATTATATTTATGTTTATGTATGTGGCTCTACCATGTTGTAAAAATTCATAAATGCATTGTGACAATTGCTATGTCTGTCTGTACATATGTCTTTATTATCTCCCAGGCTTTAGACCAGGAGGGAGATGATAAAATGCATCATGTATGCGTGTGTGTGCATGCATTATATTAGTGTGTCACACAGATTTCTCCAAAACTACGATAGCTAGAGATTTTTGTCAATTAATTGTCCCAATGAATTTTCACGCCCTTGAAAATTTTGTTGGTTTTGTAGACTTAAGCCTAAAGATAAGTGAGTAATAGCAATTTTAGCTACTTTGAGTAAAGGATTCATACCTCAAAAACTGTTACAGTTAGAGCTTCTTCAAATATTGTTCAGCTACTTTGTCCTTAACCATAAGATGGTACATAGTTTGGGGTCTCATTGCATGCCATAAGTGAGTAATAGCTATTTTCTTATTTGTAGCAAAATAATCACAGAAGTAAATGTCAAATATCTTCAAAAGTGTTAAAGTTAAGCAATTCTTTTCAATATGTTATATATCTAGTTTTTGATAAGCTATCACATAGTAAAGTTTCAGACCTGTTGCACATTGAATAGCTGAGTAATAGCTACTTTGAAATTCTTACTTTTGAGTAAATCCATTGTAACTCCCAAACTATTGCAGTTAGAGCTTTTTCTTCAAATATGTTGTTCAGCTACTTTGTCCTTAGCTATAAGATGGCATATAGTTTGGGGTTCCATTGCATGCCATAAGTGAGTAATAGTTATTTTCTTATTCGTAGCAAAATAATCACAGAAGTAAATGTCAAATATCTTAAAAAGTATTAAAGTTAGGCAAGTCTTTTCAGACATATTATTCATCTAGTTTGGATAAGTTGTAATATAGTTAACTTTCAAACCTGTTGCACATTGAATAGCTGAGTAATAGCTACTGTGAAATTCTTACTATTGAGTAAAGCTTTTGTAACTCCAAAACTATTGCAGTTCAAGTATTTTCCTAAAATATATGGTTCAGCTATAAGATGGTACATAGTTCAGGGTTGCATTGCATGCCATAAGTGAGTAATAGCTATTTTCTTATTCGTAGCAAAATAATGATAGAAATAAATGCCAAATATCTTTAAAAGTGTTAAAGTTAAGGAAATCTTTTCAAATATATTATTCATCTGATTTTTGATAAGCTATCACATGATACAGTTTCAGACCTGTTGCACATTTTATAGCTGACTAATAACTACTTTGAAATTCTTACTGTTGAGTAACTCCATTGTAACTGCAAAACTATTGCAGTTAGAGTATTTTCCTAAGATATGTTGTTCAGCTACTTTGTTCTGAACTACAAGATGGCACATAGTTTGGAGCTCCATTACATATACTAATTGAGTAATTATGTCCACCCACTGGGGGGTGGACATATTATTTTTGCTTTTTCCGCCGTCCGGCGTCCCACTTGGTTTCCAGACATTTTAGGCAACAGTTCTTATCCTATCTTTACCAAATTTGGCATGCAGGTTTATTGGGTTAATAGCTTGTATGGGATTGCTTTTGGTGATGATAGCTCTATAGCTAACTGAGTAATAGCTACTTTTCTACTTTTGAGTATCTCTTTGGTTTCCAGACATTTTAAGGAATGCTATTAAGCCTAGCTTTCTGAAATTTGGTATGGAGGTTCATTGAGTTAATAGCTTGTATGGGATTGCTTTTGGGGGGAATTGCTTCATAGATGAGTGAGTAATGAATTAAATTAATGAGTAATTGGCTATTTTGAGTACTGAAAAAGGCAAATGTGCTCATATCTCCTAAACCGTGTGAGATAGAGCGATTTCGTCGAAATTTTCGACCCACAGGGTATCTAAGGAATGTAATCTTTGCAATTTTCAAAAAATTTTCCCCTCCCCAAAAATGGCGGCCATTTTGAATTTTCGAATTTTTCCCAAAAATGGCAAAACACAAAATTGCTTCTATCTCCTTAATCGTGTGAGATAGAGGGATTTCGTCGAAATTTTCGACCCACAGGGTATCTGAGCAATGTACTGTAGTGTGCCGAGGTGGTGTTACCCAAAGTTTCAAGTGGTAGTGGGCTCTTAAGTTTGGGATTGGATCTGCTGCAGTATCAGCGAAACACTTATTTTATCAAACATAAACTTTATTCATATAAAACAAGTTCAAAAGCAATACTTTTACAAATACAAAAACACCAGCCTAGGCTGGGGTTGAGTTGACAGAGTCCAGATACAATGAATTCATCAGAATCCCTAAAATCTAAACATAATACTCTAGCATAGAAATAGTAAATTTGAGACATCAAAAGCCTCTGATCAACCTTACAGCTTTGTCCTTCACACAAGGCTTGGATATCGAAACATGCACTGCCAAATGGCTAGGCTTCAATCTTAAAACAAACCCTTGGTTTCAGACTATGCAGAAGGAAAAGACTGATTCTGACATCTCTAACTACAAATCTATGTCATTTCAATAACAAAACATAAGCATGATATTCCAAGCTAAAAACCTCAAGATAAATTACATACTAGTGAAAACAAGCATGTTATTCTAAATCAACAACCTCAAAGTAAATTAAACATAAATGAAACACAAGCAGGTTATTCTAAATCAACAACCGCAAAGTAAATTAAATATTAATGAACATAATATTATGAAATCACAATTTTAGGTTTCACCCTGAAATTAAGAAGTTTCAGATATTAATTCATTTGAACTCTCCCAAGTTTTCAGGTTTGACCCTGAAATCAAGAAAACTATGTATTATTAAATGTAGATTCTATCTTTCAGCATATATACAGCATCCTCATACAGGACATCAGGACTTTGGGTTTGACCACAACTCCTCCAAACCTAAATCATAAAAGAAACTTCCAATTACAGATGTGATATCAAGAATTTGGGTTTGACCCCAACTCCTCCAAACCTAAATCACAAAAGAAACTTCCAATTACTTATGGCATCTAAAGTTTGGGTTTGACCCCAACTCCTGCAAACCCAAATCACATTGGTAAACTGCTAACTCTACAACTAAACTTTGGGTTTTACCCCAAAGTAAAATCACCACTTAACTATCAGGTTTTACCCTGAAATCACTAATACCTTGCCATCTTTCTTCTGGTGCAGCACCTGGCTCTGTCAAAATCAACCCACAACTGAGAGGTTGTTTCCCCCTTATATACACAAATCCCAGACAGACCCCAGACAGACCAGAATTACTCAGGGTACCAGTCTAATGATTGGCTGACTACTTCAGTTGCTGACACACTTTCACAGAGAAAACTTCCTGTGATACAATATCGCCCAAACCAACGTGAACAATGTAACCATTTACTAAACAATATTGATCAAAGAACTACAAAAGACATAGAAAGGTGAATGGTTTCATATACTTCAATATATACGAATGTTTATAATACAAACAATAGATTTACGAAACGGACGATAAATAACATAAACAAATGAACGGTCACTTGCTGTTCGCTTCAGTACTCTTGGCAATTTTCAAAAATTTTCCTCTTCCCACAAATGGCAAAACACAAATTTGCTTCTATCTCCTTAACCGTGCGAGATAGAGCAATTTTTATCAAGCAACAGGTTATCTGACCAATGTACTCTTGGCAATTTTCAAAAAATTTTCCCCTCCCCAAAAATGGCGGCCATTTTGAATTTTCGAATTTTTGCCCAAAATGGCAAAACACAAAATTGCTTCTATCTCCTTAACCGTGTGAGATAGAGCGATTTCGTCAAAATTTTCGATCCACAGGGTATCTAAGAAATGTACTCTTGGCAATTTTCAAAAAATTTTCCCCTCCCCACATATGGCGGCCATTTTGAATTTTCAAATTTTTGCCCAAAATGGAAAAACACAAAGTTGCCTTAACCGTGCAAAATAGAGTTATTTCGTTGAAATTTTCGACCCATAGGGTATCTTAAGAAATGTACTCTTGGCAATTTTCAAAAAATTTTCCTCTTCCCAAAAATGGCGGCCATTTTGAATTTTCAAATTTTTGCCAAAAATAGAAAAACAGAAATTTGCTTCTATCTTCTTAACCGTGCAAGATAGAGTGATTTCGTCAAAATTTTCAACCCAACCAATGCAAAAAGGCATGAAGCTAAAATAATTTACATGTATACTAATAAATATTTAAGCATCATTGATATATTTTACAAATGAAACAGGGTCTTGTAAGACTACTGTACAATTTTGGCAAAAGGTTCATGGGGTGGACATTACACATGATAATGTGTGTTCTTCTATGCTATCCTGTTTCTATTCATATGTCGCAGCTACTATCAACAGGGCGTCCTATTTCTAGTTGCTATTTTCTCATTTGTAGCTAAATCACAGAAGAAGTGAATGTCAAATATCTTTAAAAGTTTTACAGTTAGGCCAAACTTTTCAGATATATTATTCATTGAGTTTTTAATAAGATATCATGTACTACTTTTACATATTGCATCCACCTGAGCTATACTCATTTTGCCAATGAGCAATTCACTTGTAACTTGAAAAGTATTCAATTTATAAGACTGATATTTTATCAAATATATCGTTCATCTACTTTTTGATGCTCTGTGTCATGGCAGATTTTAAGAGCTATAGCTCCACATCTGGGTAATAGTTGCTTTGCTATTTTGCTAATGAGTAAATCACTTGTAACTTCAAAAGTATTAAATTTAGAGGTTTTTTTGTCAAATATGTTGTTCATCTACTTTTTGATGTTCTGTGTCATAATAAATTGTCAGAGCTGTAGCTATAATGCTGAGTAATAGCTCCTTGAGTAAATAACTTTTAAGTTCACGAGTATTCAGTTTAGAGATTGCTATAAAATATGTTACCCTTAGGGTACTAAAGACTACTCTTCAAGGACATCTGAAAAACTTTTGATTTTTCCCAATTTCGGCCAGCATCTTGAATTTTGGCGGAAATGGAAAACATCATTCATCTCAAAAACCGTAAGATGTAGAGTGATTTCGGGCAAATTTTGGACTCTCAGGATACTAATTACTACTCCTCTGGCACCTCTGAAAAATTTAGACTTTTCCGATTTTCGGCTGCCATCTTTAATTTTGGCAGAAATGGAAAATGTCGTTTATCTCGAAAACTGTAAGAGATAGAGCAATTTTGGGCAAATTTTGGACCCCCAGGGTATCAAGGACTATTTCTCTAGGACATCTGATTTAGACTTTTCTAAATTTCATTCGCCATCTTGAATTTTGGGGTAAATGGAAAATACTGTTTATCTCAAAGACCATGAGTGACTTTTGAGCAATTTCAACCAAATTTTTGACCCTCAGGGTCCACTTAAACTGGCTTACCTCTCTCATCTGGTCCTACCTTCAGTGGCAGGCTAAAGAACCTCAAGGGTGTTGACAAATGGTCATCCTTGAGCCTCTGTCTTTCAGTTAGGGAATGCAAGTCACTTGAACTCTTGGACTGTTCTTTGTGCAGTCAGATGGATCAATAACACTTTGAGAGCTGTAGTAAATGGAGATATTGCGCTGAGTATAAAAACCCAATACAATACAAACCCAGACATAGTGTGTACAATACACATAGAAATGAAGCTGATGGTGTGTTTGCTCAAGGTCCCACACTTTGCCTCATCAGTATATAAGTCTACTAAACATTTAAGCCTCAGCTTTATACATGATACTCCAGAGATTTAGAATGATTTGCCTGATAATGTATGTTTATCCACTTCTCTCTACTCATTCAGAAGGAAGGCGAAAACCTCTTTGTAAAAGCATACCCACCCTAGTTTCTGGCTTTGGCCAAGTCTTTGGCGCTGACCCCTCAGCTATGTTTGTGGCTATTAATGATTATGGATTTCTGCTTTTCTTTATTATGTACCTAGAGTCTGTCTTTAAGTGGGGATTAAGCACTATCAAAGTAGTAGTAGAATTAAAATTTATTATGTAAGTTTCTGCGTATTTATGTCATATGAGTGTCAAAAATGCAATGAAAAAGGTCCATAGAACAAGAACATCACAAAATGGAATCTTATTTCATAATTTGCACCATGTGTGTGCGTCCGTGCATGGGTGTGTGCGCATGTCACGCAGTTTTCTCTGAAACTACTACAGTTACTCATTTTTGGTAAATTACTTGTCATAGTGAATTTTTACACTCTTCAAATATTTATTGGGTTTGATGAACTTTGGCCTACTTTTGAGTGAGTAATAGCACTTTTACCTAATATAATTATATGACTTATAACTCTCAAACTATTGCATTTAGAGTATTTTGTTCCAATATATTGTTCATCTACTTTCTCCACAGCTACAACATGGTCAGTAGTTTGGAAGTGTATTTCCATAGCTGAGTGAGTAATAGCTACTTTGTCAATTTTTAATGATAACCATAATGAGTAAATGGCTTATATCTTCAAAAGTATTGCAGCTACACAATTTATCTCAAATATGTTGTTCATCTACTTTTTTGTGAACTGTAATATATTTAAGTTTCACAACTATTGCTCAACATACAAGTGAGTAATGGCTACTTTATTGCTACTTTTAGTGAAAATGTGAAAAATCACAAATACATGTATCTCGCAAACCGTAAGAGATACAGCAATTTCAAGCGAATTTTTTACCCACAGGGTAGTAAGAGTATCCTATGCAAAGGGAAAAAATTTCAATTTTCGCCACTTTTGGCGGCCATCTTAGATTTTAGCGGAAAATGAAAAAGTGTGAATATCTCGAAAACCGTAAGAGATAGAGTGATTTTGAGCGAATTTTTGACCAACAGGGTAGTACAAGAGTATGCTATGGAAAGGGGAAAAATTTCAATTTTCGCCACTTTTGGCAGCCATCTTGGATTTTAGCGGAAAATAAAACATTGAAAATATCTTTGAAATGGTAAGAGATAGAGCGATTTCGAGCAAATTTTTTACCCATAGGGTAGTACAACAGTATTCTGTGCCTAGGGGAAAAATTTCAGTTTTTAACCACTTTTGGCGGCCATCTTGGATTTTAGCAGAAAATGAAAAAGTGTGAATATCTCGAAAACCGTACGAGATACAGTGATTTCGAGCTAATTATTGATCCGCAGGGTAGTACAAGAGTAGCCTATTCTATGGGGAATAATTTCATTTTTCGCCACTTTTGGCAGCCATCTTGGATTTTAGCGGAAAATAAAACATTGAAAATATCTTTAAAATGGTAAGAGATAGAGCGATTTCGAGCAAATTTTTTACCCATAGGGTAGTACAACAGTATTCTGTGCCTAGGGGAAAAATTTCAGTTTTCACCACTTTTGGCGGCCATCTTGGAGTTTAGTGGAAAATGAAAAATTGTAAATATCTCAAAAAAGGTATTTCTTCCCCTGTAATGCTCAGTGGGAGATACATACCGCGACAGTTGTCTTGTTCACTAGGTTTTGAGGACATTGTTGAAGTGTGTGATAGTCACTTTAAGACATCATTGTAACTGCTCATACAAATACATTTCCCCAATATGTTTTATGTATCTCATTACAGTTTAACTCGAGCAACATCAAAAGAAATAACCATAAAAGGAGTTTATTTTCCAAAGAATATGACTGTGAGGATTCCTGTGAAATATTTGCATTACAATCCAGATATCTATCCTAACCCTGAGAAGTTTGACCCTGAGCGGTAAGTGTTACCAGTGAATGATTTAAAAGATAATTTAAGGAGTGATGATTCTGTGGAACAATTTAAGTTGAATTTAGGTATAAGTAGAACCAATTTTCAGGTTTCAACACACTGTATTTTTGTGGTTGATATAAGTTGGCAATTACTATAACAAAATCCTGTGCGTAATGGAGGTCCTAGTTATACAGAGTTTACTGTAATTTCTAATACATTAGAGTCTACATTCTTGTATCTGCTAGTTTAGGGTGCTAAATTAATGTTAATATTCAATTTTTCATTGTGTGTAGTGTGTAACTTTTAATATTTTGCTGTTAGTGATCTCTGCTTGTGAGCAGTGTACTCAAAATAAAGTAGTTAGCATGTGTGGTAATTTTGTGATATTACATAAGTTTGTTTTTTCATTGATCACACAAGAATATGGTTGCTTGCATTTAAGTAGAAACTGTTTGTTTTCCTTCCATGATAGGAAATAAAAGAACCCAGGTATGCTGTTTACAAAACACTGGACGAATACAAATTTGGGAAAGTGAAACTACATGTATTTCATGAAGTCAAATGTTTATTCACTGGACATTCAGATAACAGGGGTTATCATACAGATAAATTTACATTGTGTGACTTATTTTAGCTTCTCCCTTGAGCAGCGAGCACAAAGAGATCAGTATCACTATATGCCGTTTGGACTTGGTCCCAGGATGTGTCTTGGAAACAGATTGGCACTGATGGAGATAAAGATTGCTTTCATAACAATCTTACAGCAGTTTAAACTGGCAACTTGTGCTGAAACTGAGGTGAGTAACTCAGAAAATCATTCATCTGCCCTAGGTATACAAACAAAACATGACCATCACCATACTATGATCTCTCAACGGGAGTTGATAACTAACTATCACCAAAAGGTTCAGGACACATAATCTCCTTAAAGTTGTCTTCACATCCCAAACATGTGGGAACAGTAGTAAAGGGCATACCAAAAAATTATTAGTATGAAGGATCACACAGGACTTTGATGGGTGGGCCTAGGTCCAACTTGACAACAAAATAGCCATTACTCAATAAGCTATGGAGCCTCATCAAAAATAAGGTTCACAACATATTTCACAACAAGCAGTCAGTGCCTGTGAATGGGCTCTGTGTCAGCTGACTGTGTGTTTTGAGTTTCAGAGTAGAAGTAAAAGAAGAAAAGGACACAAAAGTTGTCCCCTGCAAATGGTATTCAGACGTAAAGTACAAAGTTAGATGTTAAGGTGTAAAAAGTAGGTGGAAAACATGTTTAAACACAAAATACTGTAAATGCAATAGTTTTCAAGTTACAACTGATTTACTCAACAGTGAGAATATCAAATTAACTTTTCTCAGCTTTGCACTGAGCTACAGGTTTACAATTCTACTATGTTATAGCTGAACGAAAACTAGATGAATCACATATTTAAACAAAATACTGTAAATACAATAGGTTTCAAGTTACAACTGATCTACTCAACAGTGAGAACCTCAAAGTAGCTATTGCTTGAATATGCAATGAGCTACATGTTTGCAATTTTACTATGTTATAGCTGACCAAAAAGTAGGGGAATAACAAACTTAAACAAAATTCTCTAAGTGCAATAGTTTTCAAGTTATAATTGATTTACTCAACAGTGAAAACCTGAAAGTAGCTATTGCTCATCTATGCAATGAGCAGAAGGTCTGCAATTTTACTTTGGTATAGCTGACCCCAAAATAGGTGAATAACACATTTTATTACGCTACAATAGCTTACCATGTGGGACTGAATGCTGTTCTCTGATGGCCGCCAGGCCCGGCCAACGTCTAAGAAAAAAAGACATTTATTGCTGGCCGTAGCCTCAGGTTGTCGTCACGTGACCTACCCCATTTGTCTTCTCCTTTCTCGTTGGCCGCCGCCATATTGGAATATATTGTGAAGTTTCTCTGCCGTTTTCTACTTATATCTCAGCTTATTGATATTGTTGGATGTCTATTTTTAGCCATTTTGTTTATTAACCATTAAAGCACATTTTGCTTAACTTTCCGTCTATTCGGATAAGCATTTCCTCTGTTTTTCTGTTGTGAGTTTTCGCCTTGGCTAGTTTACTTTATGTAATCGGGTGCACCTATTTTATTGCGTTTCAACATGTCTTCTCACCAATCCAATAAAGACAAACCCCGCGCATCTAAATGCCATCATTTCTGTCATGCTTTCGACACCCATAATTACTGTCCTACCTGCAAAGAGGCAGGCAAGAGAGATGATCCCTGTGTCACTTTCGTCTCACCTTGTGAGATTTGCACTTCCTTTACGGAAGAACAGTTAACTAAAATTACACACAGGAAGAGATATGTAAAGAAACCAGATAAGAAAGCTGACAAAAATGATCAAGAACTAGATTTATTGGGCGATAATTCTGTTGAATCCTTTGTGGGCTCTCAAGCAGACCTTGAGAATGCTGCTGATAACCTTTTAACTTCCCCTCCTCGCCCTCAACCTCTTGCCTTTGAGGCTTTGTCACTGAAAACTCCAGCGAAAACTGTCCCACCAACTGCAGGTACTGCTTTACAGCAAAAATTAGAAACCAAGCTTGAGAAGTCCTTGGGATCTCGGCTTGTGGACATTCAACTGGACCAGAAGATGGGTGCCTTCCAGGCTAATATTTTAGAGGCAATGAAGTCCCTTAGAGAAGATTTTCAGAAATCTCTCAGTAAAACTTCTTCTCAATCAGATCTCCGCTTCGGCCTCAAAACCTGGCCCATCTAATACACGTCTGGACCCTCTGAGCAGTAATACTGTCGAGTCGATGGACATTGACTATGGCCCAGCCTTACCTCCTCACCTCGACTCTCATGGTCGCGTCGATGACACCTCGGGTTTCAATGTTAGTTCTGTCAAGGAGCCCTCGAGGTTGCCCTCGGCTCAACCAAAGAAGACTTATCACTCTTCTAAACAGTATGCTGTGGCCCCGAGCTCTGCCTTGGACCATTCAGATGAACCTCGGCCAGCCCATAGCAGAGCCAAGAAGCACACCGATAAGTTGAAACACAAATCCAGGTCCAGATATTTACCTTCTTCCTCAGAGGAGGATCAGTCCCCTGAGGCCAGACATAGGTCTCCAAAACCTTCTAGGAAGACCTACTCTGATCAAGACCATCCTCAACATGACCCAGACCCTCCTTACTACAGGGAAGTAGCTCTGTCTGACATCCCCTCTCAGTATGCAGAGGAGGTGGATACATTTAGGCGTATCCTCAAACTTCCAGACCCTGGGGACTCCCTTCCCAGGTCTTCAACTGCGGTCATGGGCCGTGACGATGAGAAAGGCAGGCAGGAGCTCAGGCCAAGAGGTACTTCATCTATGCTGCCCCTGAACTCCATTATCAAAGATGCCTTTGATAAGTTTGACCAAGACTTTCAGGCAGCAAATTTACCCGAGGGTAAATATATCAGAGCTCCTCCATCCACTGCCAAGTGGTACAAGGTGGGACAACCTTGTTACGAGGACAAGATGCAAGAACTCAATACAGACTTTGCCAAGATCTGTATTTCTCATAAGCCCTCTGGGGCCCCTATGGGCAAGGTTCCCCTACCAATTCTCAAGGAATTGGAACACGAGGCTAGACAAAACATATCCACCCTCAACTTCACTACCACCTTTGCCAAGACTTCTTCTTCCTGTAACTCCACTCTGGAGAAGTGCCAACATAGTCTGAAGGCGACCTTTAAGAAGGTCAAATCACAGATCATGAAAGGTCCCGACCCTGAAAAGGTGGCAAAGCGTAGATACGAGGAAGCCTGTGAGTATCTGGATATTTGGAACAAGACCCTCATTATCCAACACAGGGCTTTGACCTGTCTTAGCAAATCACTTGTTCATATACTCCAGAGGGAGCTATATTCCATGGGCTTGCTTGCATACACCGGCTTGCTTAGGCGTGAAGCCGAAATGACCCTATTACAACCACATTTAGGGGAGACGAGACGTAAGGAACTCAGGAATGCGTCCTTTTGGCCGCCTTCCTTGTTCAGGTCTCAATAAGTCAAGGAAGGTGAAGACTTCCTTCTTAAAAAAGGCACCTCAAAAGACTCTCAGAGTTTTGGACCCTATCAGAATAAGCCCTTTCGTGGTCCCCACAAGAAAAGAGGCTCCTACAGGAAACGTCCCTATGGGGGCAATTCCTCTCAAAACAGTAACCAGTCGTTTTCCTCTGGCAGAGGAAAACCAAACTTCAGAGGCTCCAGGGGTCGTTTTCGACCCCACAACAGGGGAAGAGGGCATGGAAACCCCTCTTCCCAATGACTCCTCCAAAGCCTCACTCAGTCCACCAGTAGGAGGTCGCCTCCGTTCTTTCAGGAGAGACTGGCAAACAAACAAATGTTCATCAAATGTGTTAAACATTATCACCAATGGCTACGTACTGCCATTCCTCTCAAAGCCAAAATTGGTCAGATTTCCTCTGATTCTGTCAGAATACAAGACCCTTCCAAAAGACCAAGCTCTGGCCGATTGCATCCAGTCTCTCCTGTCAAAGAACGCTATCGAAAGGGTGGAAAATGTAAAATCTCTCGGGTTTTACAGTCGCCTGTTTCTAGTCCCCAAGCCTCACCAAAGGTGGAGGCCAGTAATAGACTTAAGCAGGCTCAACACTTTTCTACATGTAGAAAAGTTCAAAATGGAAACTCCAGAGTCCATCAGGACCTCCCTGGTTCCAGGGGAATGGGTATCGTCGATAGACCGATCGGATGCTTACCTTCACATCCCCATCCACCCAAACTCAAGGAAATACCTAAGGTTTTGCCACAGGTCACAGGTGTTCCAGTTCGTGAAGCTCATGGCCCTCTCCAGAGGACTCAGACTTCACCAATACCTGGACGACTGGCTGATCAGGTCCCGGTCTCAGGAAGAAGCCCAAGTGAACACTCAGACAGTGGTAGACCTAACCCAGTCCTTAGGGTGGATAATAAATCAGGAAAAATCAGAACTGACTCCTACTCAGGTGTTTTCGTTCGTGGGCTACGAATACCACCTAGATTCAGCCCTTGTAAAACCCACTCAAGAGAGATGGCTCAAACTTCAGGATTTAATCCTACGACTCAAGTCAAAACATGTTTTGACTGCAAGATGTTTGACGTCGCTAATTGGGTTGCTTGCCTCAATGGAGAAGATGGTCCCGGAGGGACGCCTTCACAAGAGGCCCTTTCAGTTTCATCTCAAGGAGCATTGGAGATATCCTCAGTCACTGGACAACCTCCTTCCTTGGACAGATGTCATTTCTGCACACCTAGACTGGTGGCAGAATCCCGCAAATGTGATGAAAGGCGCAGACCACAGTATCCAACTCTTTACAGACGCCTCAAACGAAGGTTGGGGCGCTCACTTAGATCAAAGATCTACCCAGGGTCTGTGGTCAGACCAGGAAAAAAGGCTACACATAAACGTCCTAGAGTTGAAGGCGGTCTCACTGGCCCTTCGAAACTTCAAGGACCAGTGCCAGGACCAAACAGTTCTAGTTGCAACGGACAACTCAACAGTGGTAGCCTACATAAACAAACAAGGGGGAACTCACTCAGTAGAGATATGCGCTCTCCTGTGGAAGATCATGACTTGGTGCCACCACTATCACATAACATTAAAGGCCAGACACATTCCCGGGTGTCTGAATGTGATGGCCGACCTCCTATCCAGGTCCAACCAAGTGCAGTCGACAGAATGGTCACTGCATCCACAGGTGTTCAAACAGATCTGTCAGAAGTGGTTCACTCCTCATGTGGACCTGTTTGCCACTAATCTGAACCACAAACTCCCTCTCTACGTGTCCCCAATCCCAGACCCAAAGGCCTGGGACATAGATGTTCTGAACATAAACTGGACGGGTCTCACTGCTTATGCTTACCCTCCGACGGCTCTCCTTCTCAGGGTGATCCAAAAGAGCAAGCAATGCCATTGCCTGATCATTGTAATAGCCCCAGGCTGGCCAGGGATGCCCTGGTTTTGGGACCTAGTGCAGCTCTCAACAGAGATCCCACTACAACTCCCAGTGTCAACGACTCTACTCAAACAGTCCCACAAGTATGTGTTCCACAACAATCCGCAACAGCTCAACCTCCACGCCTGGTGTCTAGGAGTGGACAACCCCAAGAACAAGGCTTCTCTGTGGAGGTGGCAGAGAGAATTGCTGCCCCTCAGCGGTCATCAACAAGGACCATCTACAAGTCAAAGTGGGCCCTATTTGAAAAATGGTACAGAGAAAATTCGGTGGATTTCTCCACTCCATCTGTGAAACAAATCTCAGATTTTTTCATGTACCTGTACCAAAACCTAAACAAGTGCCCCTCGACCATTGATGGTTACAGGACTGCCATCGTTGACACTTTGGGTCCAACGACCCACCATATTGCACACAATGCAGACCTTCATAGGTTACTCTCCAGTTTCCACAGGGATTGTCCAAAAAGTTCCAGAAATCTTCCTACGTGGAACCTTTCTGTTGTTCTCAAAAAGCTCACAAAAGCACCCTTTGAGCCTATGAAAGACACAGACCTCAAATATCTTACCCTCAAAACTGCTTTCTTGCTAGCTTTGGCCTCCGGCAAGCGCCACAGCGAAATCCATGCCTGGGTCGCAAACAAAGTATCTAATCTAGGCCAATGGGAAAAGGTTGCCTTGTTCCCTTCTTCTGACTTCATAGCCAAAAACCAACTAGCAAGAGAAGGTTCTCAAAGTGTGTCCCCGGTGACTATTCCTGCTTTGACTACCATAGTAGATCGGCAATTCAAAGAAGATAGGACCCTGTGTCCTGTGCGCGGCCCTGAGGTACTATTTGTATCGGACCAAAGACCTGAGAGGGTCTCGGTCCCTCCTTTTCATCTCCTTCAAGAAAGGACATACCTCAGACATCAGACCCGCTACTGTCTCCTCCTGGTTGAAACAAACCATTCTACTTTGTTACAAACAAGCAGACCAACAAGCCTTGGACTTGGTCCAAGTCAAAGCGCATGACATTAGGGCCTTCGCAGTCTCTAAGGCTTTTTACAGTGGGGTATCGGTGGACCAGATCATGCCTGTCACTGGAAAGCTCACAACACATTTACAAATTTCTATCTAAAAGACCTTACTTGGTCAGACAAGACAACAATATGTATCTGGGACCAGTAGTAGCGGCACAACAGGTCCTAGACCCTTCCCCTCAGAACTGTCATCCTCGGAAAGAAAAGAAGTGTGTGTGTGTGTGTGTGTGTGTGTGTGTGGGGGGGGGGGGGGGGGGGGGGCACATCTGCTACAATCAAGTCTTCAGGAGTCTAATCCCAGGGTCTAGGTGTAGGTTACCTCATCAGGGTGTTTCGGGTAAGGTCTTTATATTCTTCACTTTCTTTAGCTTTAGCTTTAATTGTATAATGTATTAAGGACCTTAAGGTTGTCATTAATCTCCTTTAGGTGGCAATATTGTGATAGCTCTGGGCCTTGGGCTCAGACCCCTTCTGTGATGGCCCTTGGGGCTTTACCCCACCTAAGTGTACTTCGGCTACACATCCTTGTCCTGTCAAAACACCCAGACAGTTTATTAGCACTGTCAATCATTTTTAGGTTTTTTGGCTTCTCACAGGTCCAACCCTTGGGTTTGGGACACTGTAAATGGGACTCAGACTGGTATTTTCCAACCTTCATTCTACTTATTATATCAAAATCTAAGAAAAAACAACATATCTTCCAGTCTCAGCTGTAATCCCGCCACCGGGCGGTTGCATTCAGCATTCAGTCCCACATGGTAAGCTATTGTAGCGTAATAAAATTGAAAATTTTAATTACTTAAATGTAGCTTTTATAAGCCACATACTTACCATGTGGGACTGAGAAGAATCCCACCCGACCTACCCGCTGTATTACTGCTGAGGGGGTATGGGTTAAAATTTCAACAAGAAAGGAGAAGACAAATGGGGTAGGTCACGTGACGACAACCTGAGGCTATGGCCAACAATAAATGTCTTTTTTCCTTAGACGTTGGCCGGGCCTGGCGGCGATCCGAGAACAGCATTCAGTCCCACATGGTAAGCATGTAGCTTATAAAAGCTAGATTTAAGTAATTAAAATTTTCAATTTAAAAATACTGTAAATGCGAATAAGGAATTTAAAAATACTGTAAATGCAATAGTTTCAAGTTACAACTCATTTAGTCAACTAAAAGCAGCTATTGCTCCGCTATGCTATGAGCTTCAGGTATACAATTTCATTTTATTACAACTGACTGAAAAGGAGATGAATAACACAGTTAAACAAAATACTGTATATGCAATAGTTTTCTTTTCAAGTGACAACTGATATACTTAGCAGTGAGAACCAGGAAGTAACTATTGCTCAGCTATGCAATGAGCTACAAGTCAGCAATTCCACTGTACTATAGCTGACCCATAAGTAGGTGAATAACATATTTAAACAAAATTCTCTAAATGCAATAGCTTTCAAGTTACAACTGATTTACACAACAGTGATAACCTGAATGTAGCTAATGCGCAGCTATGCAATTAGCTACAGGTCTGCATTTCCACAATGTTAAGCTGACTGAAAAGTAGGTGAATAACATATTTATGTTGATATATATGTTATTATTGTAGATTCCAATAAAAGTGCAAAAGATGAGGATGAAACCAGATGGCAAGCTAATGCTCAAGGTCATAAAGAGGTTATAAAAGAATGGACCCATGAAGTAATATGGAAGACATAACTTTGTTCATAGATTATGTCAAAAGTATATAAATATATTATGTAAATCTTAAAGAACTCTGTAAAATAATATACAAGTGTGTAATGAAATTGAGCTGAACTTCATCTGTTGCATCAGGATATAAGTTTTGACTGACTCAAATGCTCAATTAAAAATACATTATCAGACCAAATTATGGTTAGTTTTATTAAGCGTCCCGCAAGGGACGCTTGTTTGTGTATGGGAGAGCTTCAGGCTCCGCCGGCTCCGCCGGCTCCGGCGGCTCCGCCGGCTCCGCATTTTGTTTTCCTTATAACTCTGTAACCGTTAGGCGGATTCTTTTCAAATTTGGCAGGTTTAGGCAGTAGCCTTGGGGAATTTTTTTGAATATGCTGCAGTGACATTTCAACCAATCAGAGAGGTCACATGACCAAAAATGTCTTTTTTCGGTGGGGAAGCTTGTCCGGATGATAACTTGAAAGGAATTTTATCAATTCACCTGAAACTTGGCAAATACATTCATTCTATTAAAATCTGGAAATCATTAGATTTTGGCATTGATTGGTCAAGAAATGGCCGAGTAATTAATGATTAATTAATCATTACGAATTTTCCAAATAAGGAAAACACAAAAATGCTTATATCTCGAAAACCGTGCTAGATAGAGCGATTTCGGCGAAATTTTTGACCCGCAGGGTATCTCTGCGGAGTAGTTTTCCCAATTTCCAAAAAATTTTTGTCTCGCCCAAAATGGCGGCCATTTTGAATTTTCGAAATTTTCGCAAAAATTGCAAAAGACAAAAATGCTTATATCTCAAAAACCGTGCTAGATAGAGCAATTTCGACAAAATTTTTGACCCGCAGGATATCTCTGCGGAGTACTTTTCCCAATTTTCAAAAAATTTTTGTCTCGCCAAAAATGGCGGCCATTTTGAATTTTCGAAATTTTCGCAAAAATTGCAAAACACAAAAATGCTTATATCTCGAAAACCCTGCTAGATAGAGCGATTTCGACGAAATTTTTGACCCAAAGGGTATCTCTGCAGAGTAGTTATCCCAATTTTGAAAAAAATTTTGTCTCGCCAAAAATGGCGGCCATTTTGAATTTTCGAATTTTTCGCAAAAATTGCAAAACACAAAAATGCTTATATCTCGAAAACCGTGCTAGATAGAGTGATTTCGACGAAATTTTTGACCCAAAGGGTATCTCTGCAGAGTAGCCATGCCAATTTTGAAAAAAATTTTGTCTCGCCAAAAATGGCGGCCATTTTGAATTTTCGAATTTTTCGCAAAAATTGCAAAACATAAAAATGCTTATATCTCAAAAACCGTGCTAGATAGAGCGATTTCGACGAAATTTTTGACCCACAGGGTATCTCTGCAGAGTAGCCATGCCAATTTTCAAAAAAATTTTGTCTCGCCAAAAATGGCGGCCATTTTGAATTTTCGAATTTTTCGCAAAATTGCAAAACACAAAAATGCTTATATCTCGAAAACCGTGCTAGATAGAGCGATTTCGACGAAATTTTTGACCCACAGGGTATCTCTGCAGAGTAGCCATGCCAATTTTCAAAAAAATTTTGTCTTGCCAAAAATGGCGGCCATTTTGAATTTT
The DNA here is from genome assembly GCA_964017235.1 of Sabellastarte sp. h YS-2021. Taxonomy (NCBI): domain Eukaryota; kingdom Metazoa; phylum Annelida; class Polychaeta; order Sabellida; family Sabellidae; genus Sabellastarte; species Sabellastarte sp. h YS-2021. Next base: position 90,641,966 of record OZ024931.1, read on the forward strand.
CGAATTTTTGCGCAAAAATTGCAAAACACAAAAATGCTAATATTTCGAAAACCATGCTACATAGAGCGATTTCCACGAAATTTTTTATCTTCAGGGTATCTCTGCAGAGCAGCTATCCCAAAGAGCTTTCACTTGGTGAAGTTTCAGACCCATAGCTAATTACTCACCTACTCAAAATGAGTAAATGCGAATTATCTCTAAAAGTATTGCAGATAGCCAATTTTTCTCAAATAACTCATTCACCTACTTTTGGGAGAGCTTTCACTCTGTGAAGTTTCAGACCCATAGCTAATTACTCACCTACTCAAAATGAGTAAATGCGAATTATCTCTAAAAGTATTGCAGATAGCCAATTTTTCTCAAATAACTCCTTCACCTACTTTTGGCAGAGCTTTCACTTGGTGAAGTTTCAGACCCATAGCTAATTACTCACCTACTGAAAATGAGTAAATGCGAATTATCTCTAAAAGTATTGCAGATAGCCAATTTTTCTCAAATAACTCATTCACCTACTTTTGGGAGAGCTTTCACTCTGTGAAGTTTCAGACCCATAGCTAATTACTCACCTACTCAAAATGAGTAAATGCGAATTATCTCTAAAAGTATTGCAGATAGCCAATTTTTCTCAAATAACTCATTCACCTACTTTTGGGAGAGCTTTCACTCTGTGAAGTTTCAGACCCATAGCTAATTACTCACCTACTCAAAATGAGTAAATGCGAATTATCTCTAAAAGTATTGCAGATAGCCAATTTTTGTCAAATTAATCATTCACCTACTTTTGGGAGAGCTTTCACTTGGTGAAGTTTCAGACCCATAGCTAATTACTCACCTACTCAAAATGAGTAAATGCGAATTATCTCTAAAAGTATTGCAGATAGCCAATTTTTCTCAAATAACTCATTCACCTACTTTTGTGAGAGCTTTCACTTGGTGAAGTTTCAGACCCATAGCTAATTACTCACCTACTCAAAATGAGTAAATGCGAATTATCTCTAAAAGTATTGCAGATAGCCAATTTTTCTCAAATTAATCATTCACCTACTTTTGGGAGAGCTTTCACTTGGTGAAGTTTCAGACCCATAGCTAACTACTCACCTACTCAAAATGAGTAAATGCGAATTATCTCTAAAAGTATTGCAGATAGCCAATTTTTCTCAAATAACTCATTCACCTACTTTTGGGAGAGCTTTCACTCTGTGAAGTTTCAGACCCATAGCTAATTACTCACGTACTCAAAATGAGTAAATGCGAATTATCTCTAAAAGTATTTCAGATAGCCAATTTTTCTCAAATAACTCATTCACCTACTTTTGGGAGAGCTTTCACTTGTTGAAGTTTCAGACCCATAGCTAATTACTCACCTACTGAAAATGAGTAAATGTGAATTATCTCTAAAAGTATTGCAGATAGCCAATTTTTCTCAAATAACTCATTCACCTATTTTTGGGAGAGCTTTCACTTGGTGAAGTTTCAGACCCATAGCTAATTACTCACCTACTCAAAATGAGTAAATGCGAATTATCTCTAAAAGTATTGCAGATAGCCAATTTTTCTCAAATTAATCATTTACCTACTTTTGGGAGAGCTTTCACTTGGTGAAGTTTCAGACCCATAGCTAATTACTCACCTACTGAAAATGAGTAAATGCGAATTATCTCTAAAAGTATTGCAGATAGCCAATTTTTCTCAAATAACTCATTCACCTACTTTTGGGAGAGCTTTCACTTGGTGAAGTTTCAGACCCATAGCTAATTACTCACCTACTCAAAATGAGTAAATGCGAATTATCTCTAAAAGTATTGCAGATACCCAATTTTTCTCAAATAACTCATTCACCTACTTTTGGGAGAGCTTTCACTTGGTGAAGTTTCAGACCCATAGCTAATTATTCACCTCAAAATGAGTAAATGTGAATTATCTCTTAATAGTATTGCAGATAGCCAATTTTTCTCAAATAACTCATTCACCTACTTTTGGCAGAGCTTTCACACACGAAAATGAAAAATTGTGAATATCTCGGAAAAGCTATTTCTTTTGCTTTAATGCTCGGCGGGAGATACATACCGCAGCAGTGGTTTTGACAAAAATTTTTGTCTCCCCAAAAATGGTGGCCATTCTGAATTTTCAAAGTTGTTGCAAAACACAAAAATGCTTATATCTCGAGAACCGTGCTATATGGAGCGAACTCAACAAAATTTTAGACCTGCTGGGTATCTCTGCAGAGTAGCCATGCCAATTTTCAAAATATTTTTGTCCCGCCAAATATAGCGGACATTTTTAATTTTTTTATTTTTTGCAAAACACAAAAATGCTTATATCTTGAAAACCGTGCTAGATAGAGCAGACTGCGCTTACTTTGGTTGCCACAACAGTATAAGGCTAGAAACGAAGCATTTTCTTAATACTTTAGCACTCACCTTTATATCCTTTTCGGGACGCTTTGTTTTTGCTATGCAAAAACATTATCTTTTTTTTTTGCGAGCGATCCTCTAGTTGTACATGTAGTTTTGAGCTGGTAAATGATTTTATAAGTTTGCAATGTCACATGAAAGTTATAGTTTAGCAAGTTTTATTTATTGTAATTAATGTTTACCAAGTTGCTATACATGCACTGTATTTTACATATTTGTGTAGCCTTGTTTAAAGCTATAGTTTCTTTAGAATTAAGAAATTGTTTTCATTTTGCAAAATGTAGTCTTGCATAAAGTTGCTTTTATATCGAGATACTACCAAGACAGTCTCTCTCTGGTGAGCTAATATCTCCCAAAAATATGCATGGAGAATATGCCAAGCCTCTGTGTACATGTTTGAAAAAACTTTGACACAAATTCAGGTATTAAGTAAGGCTGATATTTGTGGTGCATATATTCAATTGAACTGGTCAGTCTCCAATATACCCAGTTGGCGATGCAAGCGAGAATTGGCATGTATGAGTTTAAAAGTAAATCATATTTATTTCAGCGCAAGTCAAAGTCGCAACTATTGATAATATACTGTAATGTCAGTAATAATCAACTCAGGGTGTTTTATTTTTCCAAAAGGGGTATTTTTTACACTTAAACAGTTACCTTGTTACTTTCCTTCATAATACCATTTGCAGGGCACAACTTTTTTGTCCTTTTCTTCTGTCAGCTTCAGAATTTCTTTCGAACAGGCTGTTCAATTACCATTTACTGTACTTCTGTACAGCACTTTCCCTGACGGGCCGCTTATTTGTTTTCACCGAAGTTCGACTGATCGCCGCCGCCGTCGGATTATGGTCTCCCTTGAATAACTTCTTAGCCTTTCAAATTTTTCTTTCCTTCTTATCTTTCTTTAAAACTATAGGGGCGGGAAAAATTTTGGGGATACTTGGCGCAGACCTTAAGCATTACTTAAGGTAACCTTAAGCATAACTCCAAAACACCCTGTCATCGCGTTTCGGAAAAAACCACACACATCTGTGCTATAAAATTTATCTGGTACATTCTACACCAAATTTCCAAGGTCGGAAAGGATTTTCTCATCAATCGCACCATAGATACCTGAATGGGAGGCGTTTTATTTTTGTAAATTTTTTTTAAATGGGTACTTGGTCTGTATCTCAAAAACGGTTTGGGTTTTGGCGTTTTGTTGGAATAACTTATTCAGCTACTTTTTGATAATCTTTCACATGCCGAAGTTTTAGCCCTGTATCTGCAATCTTAAGGTCACCTTAATGTCAAAAAAGGGGGTTTTAGCCCTCCAGTTCACTTAGTTTTTCACTTTTTTCAACCAAACTTGGCACATATATTAAGATTTGCCAAAGGAATATCCTGACTTTATGGTGACCTTAAACTCAAAATGTTAATGGACATATGGTCCGCTTAAAGTCATCAAATTGGAATAAAATCCTCTGGCTCCTTTCTTTTTTCATTTTTTTATATTGAAATTATCACTGGTATTATAGTAGATAAAAATAATACTTATGGTCACCTTAAACTCTCAGTATGAATGGAGTTGTAGCCACCTTAAAGTGGTTAATAACTAACATATATATCTAACATATATTGATATTGAAGGGACATTCTCATATTATGGTCACCTTAAAGTCGCAATATGAATGAAGTTATGGTCACCTTACAGTGAAAAAGGAAGTTTCAGCCTTCAGCTATCTTATTGTTCAACTGACATGAGCTAAACCTTAGGCACTTATAAAGGATGAGAAAAGGGACATTCATATTTTATGGTCACCTTAAAGTCCCAATATGAATGAAGTTATGGCCACCTTGCAGTGAAATTATGGAGTTTTTAATCTCCAGCTATTGTATTGTTCAGCTGACCTCACTTTAATTGTGCACACTTATTAAAGATGAAAATAGGGACAAGTAACATACACAATGCAATAAAGTTCACAGTTTCTATTGCTTATGATGCATATGTTAACATCTTTTATGGGTCACTTCTTTTTCATCAGGGCCGCTTCGTTTTTGTCAGCAAAAACATTCTTCTAGTTATGCGTCCTCTCATTATTACCTTCACAAATCAAAAACACTCAGTCAGCTGACACAGTGCCTGTTCACGGGCACTCTCCTCTTGTTATTAACCCCCAATTGACAGACCCAGTGTGCAATCATATGTATTGATTGGTGTTGCATGCTTTAGGTTTCACAAATTATTACTTTAAGTTAGTGAAACCTATACATTGTCAAAGAAATAAGGATTCAAAATAGATATTAAGTTGGAAATTCTTTGAAGTTGTATATTTTTAAACTCAAAAGGTGATTTCAAACAAAATTATACCTTTTGCTGGTATGATTCCCACAGAGTAGTTATATAGTTTTATTTTCTATTTGTTTTTAACATTTATTATTTATATTTATTTAGTTATATAGTTGCATACAATCTATCACATGTATGTATATTGCTGGTTGTTAAAATTTTTTCAGGAATTAAGAGTTACTTCTTTGTAATTTCCATTTTAACAGAACTTTAGAATTTCTTTTTGGCCTGCAGACAGATGATAAAATATATTCATGGTGTGGATCTTGTTGAGAGAATACAAAATTCTAACTTATTTCAAATAAGACTCAAAGGTGTAGTTACCTCCGCCAATGAGGTATTATTTTCATGACTGTTTACTTGTCTGTTTGTTAGTAGGATTATGCAAATAAAGCTGATGGATCTTCCTCAAAACAAGCAATCAGTACCCGTGAACAGGCTCTGTGTCAGCTAACTGTGTGTTTTGAGTTTCAGAGTAGAAGTAAAAGAAGAAAAGGACACAAAAATTGTATTGAAAAGTAAAGTACCAAGTTAACTGTTAAGGTGTAAAATGTAGGTGGAAAACATAATTATTTAGTTTTTAAGTTACAACTGATTTACTCAACAGTGAGAATCTCAAAGTAGCTTTTGCTCAGTTTTGCAATGAGTTAAAAGGCTGCAATTTTACTACGGAATAGCTCACCCAAAAGTAGGTGAATAAAAGAAAAATTTTTGAAAATTGCCAAGAGTACATTGCTTAGATACCCTGTGGGTCGAAATTTCGATGAAATCGCTCTATCTCACATGGTTAAGGAGATAGAAGCAAATTTGTGTTTTTCCATTTTTTGGCAAAAATTCAAAATGGCTGCCATTTTTGGGGAGAAGAAAATATTTTGAAAATTGCCAATAGTACATTGCTTAGATACCCTGTGGCTCAAAAATTTTGACAGAATCGCTCTATCTCACATGGTTATGGATATAGCCAAAATTCGAAAATTCAAAATGGACGCCATTTTTGGTTAGAGTAAAATTTTTTGAAAATTGCCAAGAGTACATTGCTCAGATACCCTGTGGGTCAAAAATTTTGACAAAATCGCTCTATCTCGCACGATTTAGGAGATAGACATATTTATGTTCTTTGCTATGTAGCTATTACTCAGGAGATTAAAGCTATTACCATCAACAATACCATGCAAGCAATTGATGCTATAAACCTTCACACCAAATTTTAACAAGAGGAGAGTGCCCGTGAACGGGCACTGTGTCAGCTGACTGAGTGTTTTTCATTTGTGAAGGTGATTAGAGGACAGAATAATTATCAGGAAAAGGGCTGTACAGAAATACAGTAAATGGTAACTGAACAGCAAGTTCGAAAGAAATTCCGAAGCTGACAGAAGAAAAGGATAAAAAAGTTGTGCCCTGTAAATGGTATTATGAAGGAAAATAACAAGGTAATTGTTTAAGTGTAAAAAATAGGTTAAAACATATTTAAAGAAATACTACAAATGCAATATCCTCATTTGACCTTGAAGAAGGGGTCCAAGGTCAAATCTAACCACACAAATACATTCCCAGCCCATGATTTCCTATGGTTTACCATTCCAAACCTCTAGGACCAATTATAAATGAGTTATAAGCACTTTTAAGCTTGGCTGTCCTCATTTGACCTTGAAGGAGGGGTCCAAAGGTCAAATCTGACCATACCAAAAGATTCCGAGCCAATGATTTCCTATCATCCCAAATCTCTGTCACCAATAATAAGCGAGTTGTAGGCACTTTCAATTTTCGCTATCCTCATTTGACCTTGAAGGAGGGTTCCAAGGTCAAATCGGACCATATCAACAGATTCACAGCCCATGATTTCCTGTCTGTTTACCATCCCAAACCTCTGGGACCAATAATAAGCGAGTTATAAGCACTTTTAAGTTTGGCTATCCTTGTTTGACCTTGAAGGAGGGGTCATTGAAGGTCAAATCTGACCACACCAAAAGATTCCCACCCCATGATTTCCTACAGGTTGGTTTATCATCCCAAACCTCTAGGATCAATAATAAGGGAGATATAAGCACTTTTCATGACTGACAAAAACACCTGTGGCGGCCATCTTGTTTCTCAAAATGAGGCCAAAAATATTCCCAGACAACATTTTATGGTTATTAATATATACTGCAAACTTAAGAAAGCTAGCTATAATATTTTTTTTCATCAGAGCAGTAATGGTGAAATCTCTCTCTACACACTGCGGCTATCCAGTGGATACAATAGGAAAACGTCCCGAATGACGTATACAGAAAAAATATATCACGAATGAAGATAACAATATTATACGAGTGCGCAGCACGAGTATTATATTGTTAATCTTCATGAGTGATATATTTTTTCTGTATACGTCTGATGAGGGATGTTTTACTTTTATTATCCACCATTTTATGCGATTTATGGGTAAAATAATATGAATATTTAATGAGAGAACGTGAAAAAGTCTGTCAAAAAGCATGAGCAATACTGAATATAAAAACTTTATTCTTTACCTTGCAATATCTCAGTCATTTCTGCATGGATATTTATGCAACATACATGAGCAGAAGCGCTAGAATAACACCTTTCTAATGATATATTATACATATTTTTAAGTTACATACTTTCCGAGATATTGTTGAAAAAATAAAAGTTATCCACACTCAATATTCATAGTACCGGGGCGCCGGTGTATACAAAAAAAATACATCCCGGTCTGTATTTCCCCGTATTTAGGTCAAATACGTTGCGTGGTGGATAATAAAATGATTTACTCAACAGTGAGAACCTGAAAGTAGCTATTGCTCAGCTATGCCATGACATAGAGGTCTGCAATTTCACTATGTTATAGCTGACCAAAAATTCTGTGAATAACATATTTAACAAATTACTCTAAATGTAATAGTTTTCAAGTTACAACTGATTTACTCAACAGTGAGAACCTCAAAGGAACTATTACTCAGCTATGCAATGAGCTACATGTCTGAAATTTTACTATGTTATAGCTAACCCAAAAGTAGGTGAACAACATATTTAAGCAAACTACTGTAAATGCAATAGTTTTCAAGCTACAACTGATTTACTCAATAGTGAGAACCTGAAAATAGCTATTGCTCCGCTATGCCATGAGCTATAGGTCTGTAATTTCACTATGTTATAGCTGACCCAAAAGTAGGTGAACAATATATTTTAACAAAATACTCCAAATGCAATATTTTTCAAGTTATAGCTGATTTACTCAACAGTCAGTACCTGAGAAAAGCTATTGCTCAGTTGTGCCATGAGCTATAGGTCTATAATTTCACTATGTTATAGCTGACCCAAAAGTAGCTGAATAACATATTTGCACAAATTTCTGTAAATGCAATAGTTTTCCAATTATAACTGATTTACTCAACAGTGAGAACTTCAAAGTAGCTATTACTCAGCTATGAAATGAGCCACAGGTCTGAAACTTCACTATGTTATAGCTGACCCCAAAATAGGTGAATAACATATTGAAACAAAATACTCTAAATGCAATAGTTTTCAAGTTATAAGTGATTTACTCAACAGTGATAACCTAAAAGTAGCTATTACTCAGCTATGTCATGAGCTACAGGTCTGAAATTTTACTATGTTATAGCTGGCCCAAAAGTAGCTGAATAACATATTTATACGAAATTCTCTAAATGCAATAGTTTTAAGTTACAAGTGATTTTACTCATGATGGAAGTTACTGAAAAGCCCAAAAGTAGCTATTACTCACTTAGCTATTGAGACAGACACCCAACTTACTCACCATATTGTAGCTATGAAAAAAGTAGCTGAATAACATATTTTAACAAAATGCTCTAAATGCAACACTTTTCAAGTTATAAGTGATTTACTCAACAGTGATAACCTAAAAGTAGCTATTACTCAGCTATGTCATGAGCTACAGGTCTGAAATTTTACTATGTTATAGCTGACCCAAAAGTAGCTGAATAACATATTTATACGAAATTCTCTAAATGCAATAGTTTTCAAGTTATAAGCGATTTACTCAACAGTGATAACCTAAAAGTAGCTATTACTCAGCTATGCCATGAGCTACAGGTCTGAAATTTCACTATGTTATAGCTGGCCCAAAAGTAGCTGAATAACATATTTATACGAAATTCTCTAAATGCAATAGTTTTTAAGTTACAAGTGATTTTACTCATAATGGAAGTTACTGAAAAGCCCAAAAGTAGCTATTACTCACTTAGCTATTGAGACAGACACCCAACTTACTCATCATATTGTAGCTATGAAAAAAGTAGCTGAACAACATATTTTCACAAAATGCTGTAAATTTGTAAATTTTAATTACTTAAATGTAGCTTTTATAAGCTACAAGCTTACCATGTGGGACTTAATGCTGTTCTCGGGTTGCCACACCCGGGGCCAACGTCTTAGAAAAAAAGATCGTTCTTGTTAGCCACCGGATATACTGGTAGTTGTCGTCACGTGATAACTTCTGACCAATCGCCCTACTTTCTCGTTGAAATTTTATTAAACCTACCCCTCAGCTGTAAACAGCGGGGAGGCAGGGTGGGACTCTTCTAAGTCCCACATGGTAAGCTTGTAGCTTATAAAAGCTACATTTAAGTAATTAAAATTTACAATTTTATTACGCTACAATAGCTTACCATGTGGGACTTAATGCTGAATTCAACTGCCCGGTGGCGGGATTACAGCTGAGACTGGAAGATATGTAATTTTTTTCTAAGATTTGAATTAATATATACAGAATAGTGCCAGAAATGCCAGTCTGAGTCCCTTTTACAGAGCCCCGATCCCGAAGATCGGGCCTGTAACGAGCCAAAAACCTGAGTAAAAAGGGACAGTGCTAAAAACTGTCCAGATGTTTGGTAGTAGGACGGAAGTGCAGCAGTGCTCACTTCGAGGTCTAAGGGTCCCTATTAGACCTTCACGTGTGACTGACCAACCCAGTGGTCGGGCATCTCATGAAATTTTTAACCTGAAATATGAGATTAACGACAACTGACTAAGTCCTTAATAGAAATTACCTGATAATTGAAAAAATAAAATGACCTTACCCGTAACATCTTGAAGGTAAAGGAATACCTAGATCCTGGGAGAGACTCCTGAAGACTTGGTTGTAGCGGATGTGCCCCCCCCCCCCCCCCCCCCCTTTTTTCTTTCCGAGGACAACTGGTCTGAGGGGAAGGATCTAGGACTTGTTGTGCCGCCACTACGGGTCCCAGATACATATTGTTGTCGGTGTCCGACCAAGTAAGGTCTTTTAGGTAAAAATTTGTGAATGTGTTGTGAGCTTTCCAGTGACAGGCTTGCATGATTTGGTCCACCGATACTCCACCGTAAAAGGCCTTAGAGGCCGCGAAGGCCCGGATGTCATGCGCTTTGACTTGGACCAAGTCCAAGGCTTGTTGATCTGCTTGTTTATAACAAAGTAGAATGGCTTGTTTCAACCATGAGGAGAGTGTAGCGGGTCTGATGTCTGAGGTATGTCCTTTCTTAAAGGAGATGAAAAGGAGAGAACGAGACCCTCTCAGGTCTTTAGTTCGATCCAAATAGAACCTCAGGGCCCGCACGGGACACAGGGTCCTGTCTTCCTTAAACTGTCTATCTACAATGGTAGTCAAAGCAGGAATAATCACTGGTGACACACTTTGAGAACCTTCTCTTGCTAGTTGGTTTTTGGCTATGAAATCAGAAGAAGGGAACAAGGCTACCTTTTCCCATTGGCCTAAATTAGCTACTTTGTTAGCGACCCAGGCATGGATTTCGCTGCGGCGCTTGCCGGAGGCCAAGGCTAGCAAGAAAGCAGTTTTGAGAGTAAGATGTTTGAGGTCTGAGTCTTTCGTGGGCTCAAATGGTGCTTTGGTGAGCTCGTTAAGGACAACAGAAAGGTTCCACTTGGGTAAATTTCTGGAACTTTTAGGACGATCCCTGTGGAAACTGGAGAGTAACCTATGAAGGTCTGCATTGTGCGCAATGTGTTGGGCCGTTGGGCCCAAAGTGTCAACGATAGCAGTCCTGTAACCATCAATGGTCGAGGGGCGCCTGTTTAGGTCTTGGTACAGGTACATGAAAAAATCTGAGATTTGTTTCACAGATGGAGTGGAGAAATCCACCGAAGTTTCTCTGCACCATTTTTCAAATAGGGCTCACTTTGACCTGTAGATGGTCCTTGTTGATGACCGCTGAGGGGCAGCAATTCTCTCTGCCACCTCCACAGAGAAGCCTTGTTCTTGGAGTTGTCCGCTCCTAGACACCAGGCGTGGAGGTTCAGCTGTTGCGGATTGTTGTGGAACACATAGTTGTGGGACTGTTTGAGTAGGGTCGTTGACACTGGGAGTTGTAGTGGGATCTCTGTTGAGAGCTGCACTAGGTCCCAAAACCAGGGCATCCCTGGCCAGCCTGGGGCTATCACGATGATCAGGCAATGGCATTGCTTGATCTTTTGGATCGCCTTGTGAAGGAGAGCCGTAGGAGGGTAGGCGTAGGCCGTGAGGTTGGTCCAGTTTATGTTCAGAGCATCTATGTTCCAGGCCCTTGGGTCTGGGATAGGAGACACATATAGAGGGAGTTTGTGATTCAGGTGAGTAGCGAATAAGTCTACATGAGGGGTGAACCACTTTCGGCAGATTTGTTTGAAGACCTGAGGGTGCAGGGACCATTCTGTTGACTGCACTTGGTTGGACCTGGATAGGAGGTCGGCCATCACATTCAGACACCCTGGAATGTGCCTGGCTTTCAATGTTATATGGCAGTGATGGCACCAGGTTATGATTTTCCACAGGAGAGCGCACATCTGAGTGAATTCCCCCTTGCTTGTTGATGTAGGCTACCACTGTTGAGTTGTCCGTCGCAACTAACACTGTTTGATTCTGGCACTGGTCCTTGAAGTCTCGAAGGGCCAGGGAGACCGCCTTCAATTCCAGGACATTTATGTGTAGCCTTTTTTCCCGCTCTGACCACAGCCCTTTTGTAGAATTTTGATCTAAGTGAGCGCCCCAACCTTCGTTTGAGGCGTCGGTAAAGAGTTGGATACTGTGGTCCTTGGGATTAAGGTCTGCGCCTTTCATCACATTTGAGGGGTTTTGCCACCAATCTAGGTGGACTACAATGGCTTCTGTCCAAGGAAGGAGGTTGTCCAGCGACTGAGGATATCTCCAGTGCTCCTTGAGATGAAACTGAAAGGGCCTCATGTGAAGGCGTCCCTCCGGGACCATTTTCTCCGTTGAGGCTAGCAACCCAATTAGAGACATCAAACATCTTGCAGTCAAAACACGTTTTGACTTGAGTCGTAGGATCAAATCCTGAAGTTTGAGCCATCTCTCGTGAGTGGGTCTTACAAAGGCTGAATCTAGGTGGTATTCGTAGCCCACGAACGAAAACACCTGAGTAGGTTTCAGTTCTGATTTTTCCTGGTTGATTATCCAACCCAAGGATTGGGTTAGGTCTACCACTGCCTGTGTGTCCCTTTGAGATTCCTCCTGGGACTGGGACCTGATCAGCCAGTCGTCCAGGTATTGGTGAATTCTGAGTCCTCTTGAGAGGGCCATTAGTTTCACTTCCTTTACGATCATCGTAAAGACCTGGGGGGCTGTGGCCAGTCCGAAAGGTAGGGAGGTGAACTGGAACACCTGGGCCTTGTAGCAAAACCTTAGGTACTTCCTTGAGTTTGGATGGATGGGGATGTGAAGGTATGCGTCTGACAGGTCTATCGATGATACCCACTCCCCTGGGACCAGGGAAGTCCGGATGGACTCCGGGGTTTCCATTTTGAACTTTTCTACATGGAGAAAAGTGTTGAGCCTGCTTAGGTCTATGACTGGCCTCCACCTTTGGTGAGGCTTGGGTACTAGGAACAGGCGACTGTAAAACCCGAGAGATTTTACGTTTTCCACCCTTTCGATGGCATTCTTTGACAAGAGAGACTGGATACAAGTGGCCAAGGCTTGGTATTTTTGTTGGGCCTTGTACTCTGATAGAATCAGAGGGAATCTGATCAAGTTTGGCTTTGAACGGAATGGCAGAACGTAGCCATTGGTGATAATGTTTAACACGTTTTGAGAACATTTGTGTGTTAGCCAGTCTCTCGTGAAAGAACGGATGCGACTTCCTACTGGTGGACTGAATGAGGCTTTGGAGGAGTCATTGCGAAGGGGGGTTTCCACGCCCCCTTCCTCTATTGTGGGGTCGAAAACGACCCCTGGAGCCTCTGAAGTTGGATTTTCCTCTTCCCGAGGGAAAGGATTGGTTACTGCTTTGAGAGGTATTGCCCCCATAGGGGCGTTTCCTGTAGGAGCCTCTTTTCTTGTGGGGGCCACGAAAGGGCTTATTCTGGTAGGGTGAAAAACCCTGAGAATCTTTTGAGGTGCCTTTTTTGAGAAGGAAGTCCTCACCTTCCTTTACAAGTTGAGACTCGAACAAGGAGGAGTCCCAGAAGGACGAGTTCTGACCACACACAAGTTCTTGGCGTATCGTTTCCCCTAGCTGGGGATGCAATAGAGTCATTTCGGCTTCGCGCCTAAGCAAGCCGGTATTAGCCATGGAATATAATTCCCTCTGGAGAATATGGTCTAGCGATTTGCTGAGACAGGTAAGAGCTCTATGTTGAACAAGAACCGTCTTGTTCCAAAAATCCAAGTACTCAGCAACTTCCTCATATCCGCGCTTTGCTGCTTTCTCAGGATTGGCACCTTTCTGGATCTGAGACTTAATCTTCTTGACAGTTGACTTGATGCTATGTTGACACTTCTCCAAGGAAGCATTGAAAGAAGAAGAGGTTTTGGCAAAGGCAGCGGTGAAATTGAGGGTTGAGATATTTTGTCTAGCCTGATGTTCCAGCTCCTTAAGGACTGGCATAGGGACTTTGGCTACTGGTGCCCCAGGAGGTCTAGGAGTAATACAGATCTTGGCAAAGTCCGTATTCAACTCCTGGATTTTGTCTTGAAAAGTGGGCTGTCCAACCTTGTACCACTTAGAAGTGGAAGGAGGAGGCTTGACATATTTTCCCTCAGATAAATTGGCAGCTTTGAAATCATGTTGAAATTTATCAAAGGCATCCTTGATAACTGAGCTAAGTGGTAGGATAGAGGAAGGACCTCTAGGTCTGAGCTCTTGACGGCCTTTTTCGTCATCCAGACCCAACACTGAAGTTGAGGACCTAGGCATAGAGTCCCTGGGGTCAGGGAGAGAAAGAATGCGCCTGAAGGTGTCTACCTCTTCAGAGTATTGGGAGGGAATGTCAGACAGGGCTACTTCCCTATAATAAGGGGGGTCTGGATCATGTTGTGGGAGGTCTTGATCAGAAGCTGCGCCTGAGGGCTGAGCCCTAGAGGGCTTAGAAGACCTGTGTCTAGCCACAGGGGAGTGATCTTCCTCTGAAGATGACACATATCTGGACCTAGATTTATGCTTGCTCTTGTCAGAGTGTTTCTTAGGTCTAGGATGGATCCGAGATTCGTCGGAATCCTCATCCAGATGATCCGAGGCAGAGCTCGGTGTTACTGTTTGCCTGTGGCTTTGTTTTTTATGTGAGTACGAGGAATCCTTCGGTATTGCTTCAGAAGGGGCAACGTACTGATCCGAGGAAGTTTGATTAAGTACTAGTCGAGGAGGGAGTGCTGGACCAACGTCCACATCCATTGCCTCGGACTGTGCATTAGTACTTGACCTCGGAGGGGGTAGGTCCAGATGAGCAGCAGAGTTGCTGGATGGACCAGCTTTTGAAGCATGAGGCGAGGGATCAACCTCGGCAGACTTTTTAACTGCCAACTCCTCTCGGAGTGATTGAAATGCTTCTAACATGGATGCCTGGAAGGAACCCATTTGCTGCTGGATATGTATATTTAAGGAATCACCCAGGGATTTCTCTAGATTTCTTTGAATTTTGTTTTGTAAAACAGTACCTGGGGTGGGAGGAACAGCCTTGGCTGGGGTCTTTAGTGATAAAGAACTGAAGGCGAGAGGTTGAGGACGGGGGGGGGGTGAGGTAAAGAGGTTATCGGCAGCACTCTCAAGGTCTGCATTAGAACCATTAAAAGAGTCCCCATCGCCTTCACCCAAGAGATCTAGTTCATCTTTGGAACTAGTTTCCGCTTTTTGCTTTTTTAAGTACCGCTTCCTGTTTTGAATTTTTTGCAATTGTTCATCAGAGAGAGACGTGCAAATATGGCAGGGTGCTTCAAAAGTGACACAGGGGTCATCTCCCTTGCCAGCCTCCCTACAGGTAGGGCAGGAATTATGAGTATCAAAACTGAAGCAAAAATGGCGGCATTTCTGAGCTCTCGGTTTGTCTTTGTTTGCTTGATGAAGGGACATTTTAACGCAATAAAAAGACGTACAATTGAAATTGCCTGAACCGAGAAAACTCAAAACACGCGGATTGTAAGGAAAATAGTTGTGACAAGTCAGCTGACATAAAAAGATGAGTTAAATATGTTTCCTTTAAAAGAGTGAAAACAGAAATGCAATTCAGATTAGGGTCAAAGTAGCAAAGCAGCTATTACTCAGATAGCTACAAAGCTATCATCGACCAAAAGCTATCCTGGCAAAACTATTGACCCAATTATCCTTCATATAAATTTTTATGAAGATAGAAAACATTGTTTCATTAAAATGTCCAGAAATGGTCAACTCAAAATAGCATAATAGCTATATAGCACAGTAGTTATTACTCAGCTAGCTATAAAGGTATTATTACCAAAAGCAATCCCAAGCAAGCTACTGATCCAATAATCCTCCATGATCCCAAATTTTGTGAACATAGGTGAAATACTTTTCCTCTAAAATGCTTAAAATAAAAAAGCTACTGAAAGTAGCTAAGTAGCTATTACTCAGTCAGTTATATAGCTATTATCGCTAAATGCAATCCCAAGCAAGCTATTGACCGAACTATTGCTCATACCCAATTTGGTATAGATATGTCACATATTTTTCCTTAAAATGTCCAGAAACAAAAGAAGTATACAAAAGTAGCTAAGTAGCTATTACTCAGTTAGCTATAGAGCTATCTTCACCAAAAGCAATCCTATGCAAGCTATTAACCCGATAAACACCCATACTAAATTTGGTCAAGATAGGATAAATACTTTTCCTTGAAATGACTGGAAACCAAGTGTGATGACGGACAGCGGACACCGGAAAAAGCAAAAATAATGTCCACCCCTCACCGGGGTGGACATAATTCTCGCTTCTTTATCTTGAGTTTATAGCTGGGGGTACATAACTGAGCATGCTGGTCAGTTGTCAGTGAATTACAAAAACTACAGTCAAGTTTCAACAAGCAGCGATTGCAGCCCTTACCCTTTTCTTGGCATCTAGCACAGTCAGTTGTGACTGTCAAAAGCCGTCATAAGATGGCCACAACCTCCCCACTTTTGTTCTGGCGATGCCATGATATGTCATAACAATAACTGTATCCAGCAAATATAAAGTTCAAATTTGCAGTATTTCCACAAAATTCTTCAACTTCTGAGAAGTTCTCGAAAATTTGTCTGCACAGTACACATGCCAAATGAAAAACATGCCATGACATCACACTGTATAAACAGGAAGGAAGTACGATGCACACCCTGGCGTATGCACAGTACTAGACCGGTCCTGCTGGTGAAAACATAGGAGGCAAATGTCCATTGGGTATTATGTATTAACACAATAAAAATATTGCTTTTGAGTTTGTCAGGTTTCCAAAACCATAGACATTTGTTTCAGACATAACAACAACAGCATTTTACCTCAAGTTTCCAATTTGGTATGCAGGTATATCAGGATTGTGCAAGGAATAATTTATTTTGACCTGAGAGTCAATTGCAAGGTTTTGATGGCCTTGAGAAGATAATTTTGGGTGGTGTTTGTACATTCTTGCCTAATTATCAAGCTGTAGCCCAAATAATTTTTGGTTAGCTTGAGAGTGAAAAAGTCCCCCACTGATCCCAGTATAGCTTGTATTTCAGGAAATAGACCATGGAAGTCATTCAAATTTCTAACAGAGCTTGCGAAAAGCTACGAAGCATTGATATCCAGTGCTTTAACCTCTAGTTTCTTAGTTTATCTGATCTTTGACACTTGCTTTTAAGATTCAAATACAATCAATATACCAAAAATGCCTTGTATCTCTCGGGCTTGGGGTTTGGAATCTCAAAACAGTTTGCAGTAAATCATGGGCTACAAGTCTTTTTACCAGGTCAAAGTTGACCATTGAGCCCTTCAAGGTCTAAAAGATGGATTTACCATAAAGGTCTTATATCTCTCAGATTATTGATCCAAAGCAAGGGGCTTAGAATGTGAAATAAGTTATATCAAATCATGGGCTGGAAATCTTGTAGCAGCCAGGTTTGACCTTGGATGTATGTCTCAAGGACAAATGACATTACCATACATACCAGCACTTATTCGTGGCTTGGAGGAATTCTCTGCATATTGTGCTGAATTTGTCCAATATTGAGATATCCTGAATTGAGATGCAATGTCTAGTTTTATTTGTATTCGGACTTGTTCAGTCATTGTATCCCCGGACGAAAGTCGGGGATACTTAGGATTCAGTACGGTCACGCCGCCGCCACCGCAGAGATTTCCTTTTGGACGCGATAATTTAGAAGTATTTTAGTTAGAACTTTCAAATTTGGTATGTGGGTATATATGGGCAATGCCACGAACGCTATTGTTTTGTGACCTTGACCTTCAATCTCAAGGTCACTGGTGGCCTCTTAAAGGTGGCCATTTTTTCACTTTTTGGCCCAGTTCTCCTACACAGAAAGTCAGATCATCCTATGGCTGGTATATATAATACATATATATGTCCTCTGTAAGCATGCAGAAATTTGACCTTGAAGCTCTTCATTGAAGGTCATCCACTGACCACTAAAGAACCTGACCGAGGGTCATTTTTGGCCTTTTTGGAGATATTTTCACACTTAATGCCAACTATATTGCATGGAAACTATTGAAAATGGCTTTGGAGGTTGAGTACATGATGGACTTCTACCATCCAGGCTTACTGGTTACAGATCTTCATTAAAGGTCATCCACTGACCGCCAAAGTACCTGACCAAGGGTCATTTTTGGCAAATTTGGAGATCTTTTCACACTTAATGCTGACTACATTGCATGGAAACTATTGAAAATGGCTTTGGAGGTTGAGTACATGATGGAGTACCAGCATCCAGGCTTACCGGTTACAGATCTTCATTTAAGGTCATCCACTGACCGCCAAAGTACCTGACCGAGGGTCATTTTTGGCCCTCTATTTGTTTGTTTGTTTGTGAACAAGATAACTCAAAAACTGACAGATGGATTTTGATAAAATTTTCAGGATATGTCCAAAATGGTAAAAGGAAGATATGATTAAATTTTGGGAGTGATCCAGATCACTGTCTGGATCTTCTGGATCCATGAAATTTAATTTTTAAACTCAAAAACTTATGGGTGCATTTTGATGAAATTTCAGGAAATGTCCTTAACGGGACGAGG
This sequence comes from Sabellastarte sp. h YS-2021, assembly GCA_964017235.1. Taxonomy (NCBI): domain Eukaryota; kingdom Metazoa; phylum Annelida; class Polychaeta; order Sabellida; family Sabellidae; genus Sabellastarte; species Sabellastarte sp. h YS-2021. Next base: position 90,660,176 of record OZ024931.1, read on the forward strand.
AACAAGTGATTAGATTTTGGGAGTGATCTCGATCACTGTGTGGATCATCCGGATCCAGGCTGCCAGATGTGTTTGTGTACAATATAACTCAAAAACTTATGGATGGATTTTGATGAAATTTTCAGGATATGTCTGAAAAGGTGAAAGGATGAAATGGTTGAATTTTGGAAGTGATCCGGATCACTATATGGATCTTCTGGATCCATGAAATGTAATTTTTAAAGACAGATACCTCAAAAAGTTATGGATGGATTGTAATGACATTTTCAGCAAATGACCTAAATGGTACAAGGAACAAGTGATTACATTTTTGGAGTGATCTGCATCACTGTCTGGATCATCTGGATCCAGGCTGCAACATAATTTTAGGATGAATTTTGATGATATTTTTAGGATATGTTACAAATGGTAAAAGGAAGAAGTGGTAAAAGGAAGAAATGGTTCAATTTTGCGAGTGATCTGGACCACTATCTGGATATTCTGGATCCATGAAATATAATTTTTAAAGACAAATAGCTCAAAAAGTCATGGGTGGATTTTGATGAAATTTTCAGGAAATGTCCTTAACGGGACGAGGAACAAGTGATTAGATTTTGGGAGTGATCTGGATCACTGTGTGGATCATCCGGATCCAGGCTGCCAGATGTGTTTGTGTACAATATAGCTCAAAAACTTATGGATGGATTTTGATGAAATTTTCAGGATATGTCTGAAAAGGTAAAAGGATGAAATGGTTGAATTTTGGAAGTGATCCGGATCACTATATGGATCTTCTGGATCCATGAAATGTAATTTTTAAAGACAGATACCTCAAAAAGTTATGGATGGATTGTAATGACATTTTCAGCAAATGACCTAAATGGTACAAGGAACAAGTGATTACATTTTTGGAGTGATCTGCATCACTGTCTGGATCATCTGGATCCAGGCTGCAACATAATTTTAGGATGAATTTTGATGATATTTTTAGGATATGTTACAAATGGTAAAAGGAAGAAGTGGTAAAAGGAAGAAATGGTTCAATTTTGCGAGTGATCTGGACCACTATCTGGATATTCTGGATCCATGAAATTTTTTTTTAAAGACAAATAGCTCAAAAAGTCATGGGTGGATTTTGATGAAATTTTCAGGAAATGTCCTAAATGGGACAAGGAACAAGTGATTAGATTTTGGGAGTGATCTGGATCATCTGGATCCAGGCTGCCAGATGCGTTTGTGTACAAGATAAATCAAAAACTTATGGACGGATTTTCATGAAATTTTCAGGATATGTCTGAAAAGGTAAAAGGATGAAATGATTGAATTTTGGAAGTGATCCGGATCACTATATGAATCTTCTGGATCCATGAAATGTAATTTTTAAAGACAGATACCTCAAAAAGTTATGGATGTATTGTGATGACATTTTCAGCAAATGACCTAAATGGTGCGAGGAACAAGTGATTAGATTTTGGGAGTGATCTGGATCATCTGGATCCAGGCTGCCAGATGTGTTTGTGTACAATGTAACTGAAAAACTTATGGACGGATTTTGATGAAATTTTCGGGATGTGTCTGAAAAGGTAAAAGGATGAAATGGCTCAATTTTGGAAGTGATCCGGATCACTATATGGATCTTCCGGATCCATGAAATGTAATTTTTAAAGACAGATACCTCAAAAAGTTATGGATGGATTGTGATGACATTTTCAAGAAATGACCTAAATGGTACAAGGAACAAGTGATTACATTTTTGGAGTGATCTGGATCATCTGGATCCAGGCTGCAACATAATTTTAGGATGAATTTTGATGATATTTTTAGGATATGTTACAAATGGTAAAAGGAAGAAGTGGTAAAAGGAAGAAATGATTCAATTTTGCGAGTGATCTGGACCACTATCTGGATCTTCTGGATCCATGAAATATAATTTTAAAGACAAATAGCTCAAAAAGTCATGGGTGGATTTTGATGAAATTTTCAGGAAATGTCCTAAATGGGACAAGGAACAAGTGATTGGATTTTGGGAGTGATCTGAATCATCTGGATCCAGGCTGCCAGATGTGTTTATGTACAAGATAAATCAAAAACTTATGGACGGATTTTCATGAAATTTTCAGGATATGTCTGAAAAGGTAAAAGGATGAAATGATTGAAATTTGGAAGTGATCTGGATCACTATATGGATCTTCTGGATCCATGAAATGTAATTTTTAAAGACAGATACCGCAAAAAGTTATGGATGGATTGTTTCAGCAAATGGCCTAAATGGTACAAGGAACAAGTGATTAAATTTTTGGAGTGATCTGGATCACTGTCTGGATCATCTGGATCCAGGCTGCCACATAATCTTGGGATGGACTTTGATATTTTTAGGATATGTTACAAATGGTAAAAGGAAGAAGTGGTAAAAGGAAGAAATGATTCAATTTTGCGAGTGATCTGGACCACTATCTGGATCTTCTGGATCCAAGAAATGTAATTTTTAAAGACAAATAGCTCAAAAAGTCATGGATGGATTTTTATGAAATTTTCAGGAAATGTCTTAAATGGGACAAAGAACAAGTGATTAGTTTTTGGGAGTAATCTGGATCACTGTCTGGATCATTTGGATCCAGGCTGCCAGATGTGTTTGTGTACAAGATAACTAAACAAGAGGAGAGTGCCCGTGAACGGGCACTGTGTCAGCTGACTGAGTATTTTTGATTTGTGAAGGTGATTAGAGGACAGAATAATTATCAGGAAAAGGGCTGTACAGAAATACAGTAAATGGTAATTGAACAGCAAGTTCGAAAGAAATTCCGAAGCTGACAGAAGGATAAAAAAGTTGTGCCCTGTAAATGGTATTATGAAGGAAAATAACAAGGTAATTGTTTAAGTGTAAAAAATAGGTTAAAACATATTTAAAGAAATACTACAAATGCAATATCCTCGTTCGACCTTGAAGAAGGGGTCCAAGGTAGAAATACTACAAATGCAATATCCTCGTTCGACCTTGAAGAAGGGGTCCAAGGTCAAATCTAACCACACAAATACATTCCCAGCCCATGATTTCCTATGGTTTACCATTCCAAACCTCTAGGACCAATTATAAATGAGTTATAAGCACTTTTAAGCTTGGCTGTCCTCATTTGACCTTGAAGGAGGGGTCCAAAGCTCAAATCTGACCATACCAAAAGATTCCGAGCCAATGATTTCTTATGGGATGGTTTACCATCCCAAATCTCTGTCACCAATAATAAGCGAGTTGTAGGCACTTTCAATTTTCGCTATCCTCATTTGACCTTGAAGGAGGGTTCCAAGGTCAAATCGGACCATATCAACAGATTCACAGCCCATGATTTCCTGTCTGTTTACCATCCCAAACCTCTGGGACCAATAATAAGCGAGTTATAAGCACTTTTAAGTTTGGCTATCCTTGTTTGACCTTGAAGGAGGGGTCATTGAAGGTCAAATCTGACCACACCAAAAGATTCCCACCCCATGATTTCCTACAGGTTGGTTTATCATCCCAAACCTCTAGGATCAATAATAAGGGAGATATAAGCACTTTTCATGACTGACAAAAAACACCTGTGGCGGCCATCTTGTTTCTCAAAATGAGGCCAAAAATATTCCCAGACAACATTTTATGGTTATTAATATATACTGCAAACTTAAGAAAGCTAGCTATAATATTTTTTTTCATCAGAGCAGTAATGGTGAAATCTCTCTCTACACACTGCGGCTATCCAGTGGATACAATGATTTACTCAACAGTGAGAACCTGAAAGTAGCTATTGCTCAGCTATTCCATGACATAGAGGTCTGCAATTTCACTATGTTATAGCTGACCAAAAATTCTGTGAATAACATATTTAACAAATTACTCTAAATGTAATAGTTTTCAAGTTACAACTGATTTACTCAACAGTGAGAACCTCAAAGGAACTATTACTCAGCTATGCAATGAGCTACATGTCTGAAATTTTACTATGTTATAGCTAACCCAAAAGTAGGTGAACAACATATTTAAGCTAACTACTGTAAATGCAATAGTTTTCAAGCTACAACTGATTTACTCAATAGTGAGAACCTGAAAATAGCTATTGCTCCGCTATGCCATGAGCTATAGGTCTGTAATTTCACTATGTTATAGCTGACCCAAAAGTAGGTGAACAATATATTTTAACAAAATACTCCAAATGCAATATTTTTCAAGTTATAGCTGATTTACTCAACAGTCAGTACCTGAGAAAAGCTATTGCTCAGTTGTGCCATGAGCTATAGGTCTATAATTTCACTATGTTATAGCTGACCCAAAAGTAGCTGAATAACATATTTGCACAAATTTCTGTAAATGCAATAGTTTTCCAGTTATAACTGATTTACTCAACAGTGAGAACTTCAAAGTAGCTATTACTCAGCTATGAAATGAGCCACAGGTCTGAAACTTCACTATGTTATGGCTGACCCCAAAATAGGTGAATAACATATTGAAACAAAATACTCTAAATGCAATAGTTTTCAAGTTATAAGTGATTTACTCAACAGTGATAACCTAAAAGTAGCTATTACTCAGCTATGCCATGAGCTACAGGTCTGAAATTTTACTATGTTATAGCTGGCCCAAAAGTAGCTGAATAACATATTTATACGAAATTCTCTAAATGCAATAGTTTTCAAGTTATAAGCGATTTACTCAACAGTGATAACCTAAAAGTAGCTATTACTCAGCTATGCCATGAGCTACAGGTCTGAAATTTCACTATGTTATAGCTGGCCCAAAAGTAGCTGAATAACATATTTATACAAAATTCTCTAAATGCAATAGTTTTTAAGTTACAAGTGATTTTACTCATAATGGAAGTTACTGAAAAGCCCAAAAGTAGCTATTACTCACTTAGCTATTGAGACAGACACCCAACTTACTCACCATATTGTAGCTATGAAAAAAGTAGCTGAACAACATATTTTCACAAAATGCTGTAAATGCAACACTTTTGAAGTTATAAGTGATTTAGTGCATGATTTCATGAATTTTAATGCATTAAAAATTATTAAAAAAATTTATTAAAAAAAAAGTAAGACAGATCCAGGTCTCATACTCACACAAGAGAATCTACCTCTGGCCTAGTACATATATGCAAGATATGAGAGAAATTCCTGCAATAGTCACTGAGAAAATTGTGATAAAAAGTTGAAATTTTCACACTTTTGGTGGGGGTACCCCCCTTGTAATGTCTCTAGCAAACAGACGAACAGACAGATTTGCATGCCTTGAACAATTTTTCATCCTCGATAGATAAGGTATCTTTTAAAAAAAACAGCATGTCTCTAGGCCTTGTAGTTTTGGAGAAGAAGTTGTTCACGCGTACGCCCACGCCGCAGAGTGATGACATAATGTCAGCTGACTGACAAGTCAGTCAGCTGACATAAAAACTTATGGACGGATTTTGATGAAATTTTTAGAATATGTCTGAAAAGGTAAAAGGATGAAATGATTGAATTTTGGAAGTGATCCGGATCACTATTTGGATCTTCTGGATCCATGAAATGTAATTTTTAAAGACAGATATAAGTGAAAGAACTAGTGATTAGCTTTTGGGAGTAATCTGGTACTATGGAGAATCCTGACCTGGTGCTCCAGGAAACAGGCTCAAGACCGACATATTCACGCCTTAACTATGTCCCGTCCGGGGATACACTGCGTCGAGACGCAATCTCTAGTTGAGAATAAGGTATCAATCTTTTTCTAGCCTCCTTGGAAGAGGAAAAGCAAGTACATTGAACTGTGTTGCAATGACAAAGCAGCACCATTACACCACAGGGAATTAAATCCACGAATATTGCTTGAAACTGGTTATAAAATCTTGCTGTAAATATCCAAAGAGTTCAGAGCATTAGCTGCTTAACTCACTGAAAGTTGATATTACTAAGATAGTAGTAAGTTTATCAGATCAGTTCATTTGTTGATATGCAAACAATAAACAATGAATAAGTAGAAATTTTAGCTAGCCTAGAAGAAAATTTCATTAATTCTTCATTTTTAAGAAATCCAATGAAATTAAGTCTCACTAATGGCTAGTTTCTGAGAGATTATGCAAATGTAATGTTTCACTAGGAATTTATTTTCACTATCCAAGCTCATTAGCTACAATATACATGTCTTGTAAAAATTTCAACTTGTACAGTATTATTAACGCTTGACGATAGGAGAGGGTTATTGTGATCAGTTTGTTTCTGTCTGTCTGTGCACCGTTTTGCGGCTTTTGCCCTTATAACTCAAAAACTATAACATCAATCGAGCTCAAATTTGGTGGGCAGGTATTTTATGGGGTACAGACGGTTTCTTCCAAATTTGGTGTAATTTGTTTGAAAATTAAAGTCAGGAGACAGGCTTTTTAATTTTTAATTGGGCATATACAGTGAAACCTGCTTGTCTTCAAAAATCAATATCATGACAGGATTTCTCTCAGGAATTTGTGTCCAATCAGGTTTTTTTCTGTGGCTGTGAGTGTAATGTGTAGAACCTGTAATCTCATGGTTGGGGTTCAATACCAGTCAGTTCTAGTGTTTTTGTTTTTTTTTAAATTTCTGTTTTTAGGCTTTTCTTTTAGCAATTTCAAAAAATTAAAACACAGCATTTAAAATTTTGCTGTTCAAAAAAACTTTAACCAAGATGAGGTGTCCAACTTGACAGATAATGATTTTCAATTTGGCATATACAGAGAAATCTGATTTTCTTTATCACATAAGTTAAAAAATCAACTAGAGGATCGCTCGCAAAAAAAAAAAGATAATGTTTTTGCATAGCAAAAACAAAGCATCCCGAAAAGGATATAATTAAAGGTGAATGCTAAAGTATTAAGAAAATGCTTCGTTTCTAGCCTTATACTGTTGTGGCAACCAAAGTCAGCGCAGTCTGCTCTATCTAGCACGGTTTTCAAGATATAAGCATTTTTGTGTTTTGCAAAAAATAAAAAAATTAAAAATGTCCGCTATATTTGGCGAGACAAAAATATTTTGAAAATTGGCATGGCTACTCTGCAGAGATACCCAGCAGGTCCAAAATTTTGTTGAGTTCGCTCCATATAGCACGGTTTTCGAGATATAAGCATTTTTGTGTTTTGCAAAAACTTTGAAAATTCAAAATGGCCACCATTTTTGGGGAGACAAAATTTTTTGTCAAGACCACTGCCGCGGTGTGTATCTCCCGCCGAGCATTAAAGCAGAAGAAATAGCTTTTCCGAGATATTCACAATTTTTCATTTTCGTGTGTGAAAGCTCTTCCAAAAGTAGGTGAATGAGTTATTTGAGAAAAATTGGCTATCTGCAATACTATTAAGAGATAATTCACATTTACTCATTTTGAGTAGGTGAAAAATTATCTATGGGTCTGAAACTTCACCAAGTGAAAGCTCTCCCAAAAGTAGGTGAAGGAGTTATTTGAGAAAAATTGGCTATCTGCAATACTTTTAGAGATAATTCGCATTTACTCATTTTGAGTAGGTGAGTAATCAGCTATGGGTCTGAAACTTCACCAAGTGAAAGCTCTCCCACAAGTAGATGAATGAGTATTTGATAAAAATTGGGTATCCGCAATACTTTTACAGATAATTAGCATTTACTCATTTTGAGTAGGTGAATAAATAGCTATGGGTCTGAAACTTCACAGAGTGAAAGCTCTCCCAAAAGTAGGTGAATGAGTTATTTGAGAAAAATTGGCTATTTACAATACTTTTAGAGATAATTCACATTTACTCATTTTGAGTAGGTGAATAATTAGCTATGGGTCTGAAACTTCACCAAGTGAAAGCTCTGCCAAAAGTAGGTGAATGAGTTATTTGAGAAAAATTGGCTATCTGCAATACTTTTAGAGATAATTCGCATTTACTCATTTTGAGTAGGTGAGTAATTAGCTATGGGTCTGAAACTTCACAGAGTAAAAGCTCTCCCAAAAGTAGGTGAAGGAGTTATTTGAGAGAAATTGGCTATCTGCAATACTTTTAGAGATAATTCGCATTTACTCATTTTGAGTAGGTGAGTAATTAGCTATGGGTCTGAAACTTCACCAAGTGAAAGCTCTCCCAAAAGTAGGTGAATGATTAATTTGAGAAAAATTGGCTATCTGCAATACTTTTAGAGATAATTCGCATTTACTCATTTTGAGTAGGTAATTAGCCATGGGTCTGAAACTTCACAGAGTGAAAGCTCTCCCAAAAGTAGGTAAATGAGTTATTTGAGAAAAATTGGCTATCTGCAATACTTTTAGAGATAATTCACATTTACTCATTTTGAGTAGGTGAGTAATTAGCTATGGGTCTGAAACTTCACCAAGTGAAAGCTCTCCCAAAAGTAGGTGAATGAGTTATTTGAGAAAAATTGGCTATCTGCAATACTTTTAGAGATAATTCACATTTACTCATTTTCAGTAGGTGAGTAATTAGCTATGGGTCTGAAACTTCACCAAGTGAAAGCTCTGCCAAAAGTAGGTGAATGAGTTATTTGAGAAAAATTGGCTATCTGCAATACTTTTAGAGATAATTCGCATTTACTCATTTTGAGTAAGTGAGTAATTAGCTATGGGTCTGAAACTTCACAGAGTGAAAGCTCTCCCAAAAGTAGGTGAATGAGTTATTTGAGAAAAATTGGCTATCTGCAATACTTTTAGAGATAATTTGCATTTACTCATTTTGAGTAGTTGAGTAATTAGCTATGGGTCTGAAACTTCACGAAGTGAAAGCTCTCCCAAAAGTAGGTGAATGATTAATTTGAGAAAAATTGGCTATCTGCAATACTTTTAGAGATAATTCGCATTTACTCATTTTGAGTAGGTGAGTAATTAGCTATGGGTCTGAAACTTCACAGAGTGAAAGCTCTCCCAAAAGTAGGTGAATGAGTTATTTGAGAAAAATTGGCTATCTGCAATACTTTTAGAGATAATTCACATTTACTCATTTTGAGTAGGTGAATAATTAGCTATGGATCTGAAACTTCACCAAGTGAAAGCTCTGCCAAAAGTAGGTGAATGAGTTATTTGAGAAAAATTGGCTATCTGCAATACTTTTAGAGATAATTCGCATTTACTCATTTTGAGTAGGTGAGTAATTAGCTATGGGTCTGAAACTTCACAGAGTGAAAGCTCTCCCAAAAGTAGGTGAATGAGTTATTTGAGAAAAATTGGCTATCTGCAATACTTTTAGAGATAATTCACATTTACTCATTTTGAGTAGGTGAATAATTAGCTATGGATCTGAAACTTCACCAAGTGAAAGCTCTGCCAAAAGTAGGTGAATGAGTTATTTGAGAAAAATTGGCTATCTGCAATACTTTTAGAGATAATTCGCATTTACTCATTTTGAGTAGGTGAGTAATTAGCTATGGGTCTGAAACTTCACCAAGTAAAAGCTCTCCCAAAAGTAGGTGAAGGAGTTATTTGAGAGAAATTGGCTATCTGCAATACTTTTAGAGATAATTCGCATTTACCCATTTTGAGTAGGTGAGTAATTAGCTATGGGTCTGAAACTTCACCAAGTGAAAGCTCTCCCAAAAGTAGGTGAATGATTAATTTGAGAAAAATTGGCTATCTGCAATACTTTTAGAGATAATTCGCATTTACTCATTTTGAGTAGGTGAGTAATTAGCCATGGGTCTGAAACTTCACAGAGTAAAAGCTCTCCCAAAAGTAGGTAAATGAGTTATTTGAGAAAAATTGGCTATCTGCAATACTTTTAGAGATAATTCGCATTTACTCATTTTGAGTAGGTGAGTAATTAGCTATGGGTCTGAAACTTCACCAAGTGAAAGCTCTCCCAAAAGTAGGTGAATGAGTGATTTGAGAAAAATTGGCTATCTGTAATACTTTTACAGATAATTCGCATTTACTCATTTTGAGTGGGTGAGTAATTAGCTATGGGTCTGAAACTTCACCAAGTGAAAGCTCTCCCAAAAGTAGGTGAATGAGTTATTTGAGAGAAATTGGCTATCTGCAATACTTTTAGAGATAATTCACATTTACTCATTTTCAGTAGGCGAGTAATTAGCTATGGGTCTGAAACTTCACCAAGTGAAAGCTCTGCCAAAAGTAGGTGAATGAGTTATTTGAGAAAAATTGGCTATCTGCAATACTTTTAGAGATAATTCGCATTTACTCATTTTGAGGTGAATAATTAGCTATGGGTCTGAAACTTCACCAAGTGAAAGCTCTGCCAAAAGTAGGTGAATGAGTTATTTGAGAAAAATTGGCTATCTGCAATACTTTTAGAGATAATTCGCATTTACTCATTTTGAGTAGGTGAGTAATTAGCTATGGGTCTGAAACTTCACAGAGTAAAAGCTCTCCCAAAAGTAGGTGAAGGAGTTATTTGAGAGAAATTGGCTATCTGCAATACTTTTAGAGATAATTCGCATTTACTCATTTTGAGTAGGTGAATAATTAGCTATGGGTCTGAAACTTCACCAAGTGAAAGCTCTCCCAAAAGTAGGTGAATGATTAATTTGAGAAAAATTGGCTATCTGCAATACTTTTAGAGATAATTCGCATTTACTCATTTTGAGTAGGTGAGTAATTAGCCATGGGTCTGAAACTTCACAGAGTGAAAGCTCTCCCAAAAGTAGGTAAATGAGTTATTTGAGAAAAATTGGCTATCTGCAATACTTTTAGAGATAATTCGCATTTACTCATTTTGAGTAGGTGAGTAATTAGCTATGGGTCTGAAACTTCACCAAGTGAAAGCTCTCCCAAAAGTAGGTGAATGAGTGATTTGAGAAAAATTGGCTATCTGCAATACTTTTAGAGATAATTCACATTTACTCATTTTCAGTAGGTGAGTAATTAGCTATGGGTCTGAAACTTCACCAAGTGAAAGCTCTGCCAAAAGTAGGTGAATGAGTTATTTGAGAAAAATTGGCTATCTGCAATACTTTTAGAGATAATTCGCATTTACTCATTTTGAGTAAGTGAGTAATTAGCTATGGGTCTGAAACTTCACCAAGTGAAAGCTCTCCCAAAAGTAGGTGAATGATTAATTTGAGAAAAATTGGCTATCTGCAATACTTTTAGAGATAATTCGCATTTACTCATTTTGAGTAGGTGAGTAATTAGCTATGGGTCTGAAACTTCACAGAGTGAAAGCTCTCCTAAAAGTAGGTGAATGAGTTATTTGAGAAAAATTGGCTATCTGCAATACTTTTAGAGATAATTCGCATTTACTCATTTTGAGTAGGTGAGTAATTAGCTATGGGTCTGAAACTTCACCGAGTGAAAGCTCTCCCAAAAGTAGGTGAATGATTAATTTGAGAAAAATTGGCTATCTGCAATACTTTTAGAGATAATTCGCATTTACTCATTTTGAGTACGTGAGTAATTAGCTATGGGTCTGAAACTTCACAGAGTGAAAGCTCTCCCAAAAGTAGGTGAATGAGTTATTTGAGAAAAATTGGCTATCTGCAATACATTTAGAGATAATTTGCATTTACTCATTTTGAGTAGGTGAGTAATTAGCTATGGGTCTGAAACTTCACCATGTGAAAGCTCTTCCACAAGTAGATGAATGAGTTATTTGATAAAAATTGGGTATCCGCAATACTTTTACAGATAATTAGCATTTACTCATTTTGAGTAGGTAAATAATTAGCTATGGGTCTGAAACTTCACCATGTGAAAGCTCTCCCAAAAGTAGGTGAATGAGTTATTTGAGAAAAATTGGCTATCTGCAATACTTTTAGAGATAATTCGCATTTACTCATTTTGAGTAGGTGAGTAATTAGCTATGGGTCTGAAACTTCACCAAGTGAAAGCTCTCCCAAAAGTAGGTGAATGAGTTATTTGAGAAAAATTGGCTATCTGCAATACTTTTAAGAGACAATTCGCATTTACTCATTTTGAGTAGGTGAGTAATCATCTACGGGTCTGAAACTTCACCATGTGAAAGCTCTCCCAAAAGTACATGAATGAGTTATTTGATAAAAATTGGGTATCCGCAATAGTTTTTGAGATAATTAGCATTTACTCATTTTGAGTAGGCGAGTAATTAGCTACGGGTCTGAAACTTCACCAAGTGAAAGCTCTTCCAAAAGTAGGTGAATGAGTTATTTGAGAAAAATTGGCTATCTGCAATACTTTTAGAGGTAATTCGCATTTACTCTTTTCGAGTAGGTGTGCAATTAGCTATGGGTCTGAAACTTCACCAAGTGAAAGCTCTTTGGGATAGCTGCTCTGCAGAGATACCCTGAAGATAAAAAATTTCGTCGAAATCGCGGTCTCCCATACACAAACAAGCGTCCCGCAAGGGACGCTTAATAATTCGCTGTCTGATGATGTCATTATTTAATGTCACAATGCAATTGTCATTGTGTGAGGTCACAAACCCTAGCTTGTGATATTTGCTGTCTTTAAGTAATAATATTTCTTCTCATTAAATTTATGTCTTGAAATTGACATAAAGATAATAAAGAGGGAGGTGGTGTATTCGTCATGTTTATTTATTTCTGTTTTCTTTTTTGTTTCAATTTCTTGACAGTCCATCACAAAAAATTTACCCCGAGTGATTTTCACCAAGAAGTGGCTTTTAACCAATATTTTTACCTCTACCAGGAGTTTATGTTTTTGTGTGCTTTTTTGTCTATTCGTCTGTCTATTTTTGGTGTTTAGATTTCTCCAGAACTAATGAACATATCTTTATTAAAAATTTTGTGGGTAGGACCTGGTCAAAGCAAGAAGTTACTCATTTTTGGGAAAGACCTGGATTGTATTTTGGATACAAAAAAATCATGAATTTTCATAGGTCCCATTTCAATGTATTTTAATGATTTTAGCTTTCGACTTGATATTTCTTCAAAAGTAATGAATAAATTTTGATGTTAAATTTTAAGTAGGAAGGGGCTAGCCATGGGAAGGAGTGATTACATTTTAGGAATGATCCAGTTAATATTCTGGATACCAATAAGCCTCCAAAATTTCTGGAAATGCCACCATGGTGGATGTGTGTCATACTTTATAACACTTGTGAGACTGGTCACATCGAATCGAGCGTTTTGCTCTCTCTGAGTGCATCTTGTTGATATATTGAAATAGTCTTCACAAGGAAAGAAAAAACTGACTTCCCTGTTTGCATTAATTAAAGGAAACTTAAGCACCCGACAGATTTTAATAACCATGGTAAGAAAAACTATATAGAAATGTTTATTTTTTTAATAATCAATGAATCTAAGAAAATATTAAAATAGTAAAAGAAACTACTTCCTTCCAATTACCAACCACAAATGTAAACTTTACTGCTACTGGATTTGAGACATACATGTACATGTTTTAAAAATGTCATTTGCATCTTTTGTGAGCAGTAGTGTTGGGACTCGCCTCCAACTTTCAGGGTCGATTATTCGTCCATTTTACCGACCAATGATCGACCCCCAATCGATTATTTTACTCCACTGTTGATCATTAATTACGAAACACTTTCCGGGATAATGTATAGGTTAATCCGGTAAGAATAACGGTGTTCCGACATTTAGAATCTACCAAAAGTACCCACTTCCTGTAAATATGGCGGTAGATATAAACAAACTCGAAATTCAAGATAAAACTGACAGTTTATTAAGTAAAAATACCTAAAATATGTTAAAAATACATGGATATTGAGGCACAATAGGAAAGGTAAGATTTAAGCTGAAAATTTGATTATTAGAAGACGACAATGACCGACCGTCTTTGTACACTGTCACCGACGAATTATCGACCATTCGTCTAATCGTCCCAACACTAGTGAGCAGTGTTTAAGTATTAGTTCAACACAGTACACAGTACAACACAGACATGATTCAACAGCAGTATATTTACAGCTATGTGTGTTAATTGGAAGGTTGTTGCTAAGTTCATGAAGTTTCAAACACTGAGCAATATGACATAAAAACCTTCACACAATATGAAATAACAAGTTATAAATGGAAAAAAGAGAGTAGTAAGAGAACATTTTTAAGATTTGAAGAAAACTTGAAATTGCTAACTATGACAGAACTGCGGAGACAACCTATTAGTTCCAAAATACCTCTCCAATATTCAGGGTTTTTTTTGACAGACACATTTTACTTTCAAAAGACCTTAACATTAAACTGGATATACAGACTTCTGTAAATTATTGCTGAATCTATTACAATTTAAATTTCGTGAATGCAGTTTAACTTAAACTCAAGAAACATTACTTACAATTTTTTCTGAAACATTACTTTGAAAAACTTTATCTAAATCAGTTGTCTTTTCAGTTTTATTGACACAATATATTCAGCACAAAAGTCACAATATTTTACACAGATCTATAGTTCACACTGAATCTGTGCAAGGGAAGACTTTTACATAATTTGTAATATCACATTCAGAGATTCAATAGATAGAGACCCCTACAACTCGGACCTCAGTGCATCAGCAACTCTCATTTTCAGTTCTGTGTGATGCTTTTTTATCTGAAAATGTGAGAAAAAAATATTTAATCAAATAATCACTACTCTATGGTTGTTTGAACACATACATCACTATGAACACTATTCATCTGACCACCAGTTCTTTTTGGTCACGCTTGTAATAATTTGACTCACTACATGTATATTTACTCATTTTGGAGTTACTCATTACGCTTCATTCAAGTTACTCATTACGCTTCATTCAAGTTACTCATTACGCTTCATTCAAGTTACTCATTACGCTTCATTCAAGTTACTCACTACGCTTCATTCGCTTCATTCAAGTTAGTCATTACGCTTCATTCAAGTTACTCATTACGCTTCATTCAACAATCCTGAGCTAACGAAGTTAAGGACTTGAGGAAGTGAAACTTTTTCTAAACCTGATAAACTGAAATACTTTTGCAACCTTCACAATCATTATTGCTCTACTTTTTCCAGTCACATACCAAATACGCTTATCTAGCTATACTGTTTGTAAAACCCACACAGCTCTGTCTGTCAAAATCTAACTTCTGCCAGGTGATTGGTAAAAAAGTTAAAACTTGAAACTAAAGTATATTCCATATGCGCCATCCTGTACGTTAAACTCTTGTCTAATCAAATCAGAACTTTCATAGCAGTTAACTTTTGTTCCAACAGATTCCAAGGTGTATAAAACACAATCACTGTTCCAACATTGTCCAATGATTTGTGCTAGCATGGTCATGGGGGGCAAAAAAGTTTGTTGAATTCATAGGTTTTCAACTGTTTGTCTGAAACGGGTCAGAGGTGGCAAATATCAAAAGGTAAATCATTCTAAAGATTTGAAGTATCATGACAAATATCGCTAAATTCTTTTCTAATAAAATTTTATGAAATGAAGCTAATAATGCTTCAGTCAAAGTTACAATAATTTGAAAAACATGATGATTTACTAACCCTCCTTTCATAATCCTGCACCTTTCTCTCCATCTTCTGGAATGTTTCTGGGTCGGTTCCAACTTTATTCGACCTCCTGCCTTCAGACTGGGCACCGAGTTCTTGCTTTAAGTGCTCATGCTTCTTCAACTTGTGCTCAAAGTGAGACAACTCCTCCTATATGTGATACAATAGGATTCTATTAAGTCACACTTTTTCTTAACCTACAAGGACCAGGTAATTAATTCTACCTAGAAGGAATTTTAGTTTGCAGCTTTTTACTTCACAGGTTTACAAATTAATGCAGTTGGTTGTGGAGCAAATCCCAAGAATATACAGAAGTTTTACTAAAATCATTTTGCCTAGCTAAGCCTGCATCATCACCGTCATTCATCATTTTAACTGAAATCAATGATTATATGATTGCATTTTACTAATTTGAAGTGTTTCTCTTTTCAGTATTCATCTGTTATTATTTTTACAAGTGTTGGCTTTATGCACAAAAAAATATATAAATATTAGCCAATATTTTATTGTAACATATTTTGAAGACCCTTAAATCTTGCACCACACACTATGCGAAAATGGTTAAAATTTGTGTGCATTATATCTATCTAGCTGTCCCCTTTGTCATTTGAATGACATTAGGCGATGAAAAGACTTTCCACTTAAGTTGGATTTAGCCACTTTTCCTGCTACTTTCCACATTATACAGTATTTAGTTTCCTTTTTCTATTGCCTACATGTTTTTTTTTGGTCACATCCATTTTCTTTTCCCTTTTGGTGTTCATCTTGGTGCTGTTTGTATGATGCTTCCTGGCTCTTCTTAGAACATGACCGATCCATCATTTTGGATTATAATTGTGTTTTAACCTCACAGTAAAACCAAGTTTATTCATTTTACAGGTTGTTCTATGAAGTAGTTTATTTTACTCTTTTACAGAGTTGACCATCTTGTAGTGTACATCTGCGAATCCTATATGCTTTGAAAACTCTGGAGGTAACAACAATATCTGTCTAGCTAAGAGGTGCTGTTGATCAATAATCATTACTCATCTGTCTAGCTACATGGGACTGTTTGACAATATTAATTACTCATAAAGCATGAAACTTATCTGTAAAGTGCAAAACACACAATGATTTAAACAAGGATTTTTTATAAAGAAATGTTGGTGTCAGATCTTATATTGTCTCAAGTGAGAGTACAGCCAAGTAAAAACTACAACTATTGCTGTCAAAGTTTCTATCAAACACCTACAAAGTCTTATTTAGACACATTACAGTTAATGTTACAGTAAATGCCATGTATTTAGTGTCCTACCTTAAAAGATGCAAGCTCCACTTCTGAGAAATTTGCTTTCTTTGCCATCATCCAAAGGTCAATCACCCGAGGATCATTGAATGTCAACAAGTCAGGTGATTCCTCAGCAGGAGGCCTCAAATACCCTTCAAGGCTCAAATAGCCCTCCTATCCACAAAATGGAGTAACTTTAATGCACAACATAACTCAAACGCTATTGTTAAAAGTCCAATAACAACTTTGTAATTTGACAAGCAAACTTAACCACATTATGCCCAGTACTAGTTTCTCTTTAAATGCTGAAGGTCTAGATTTTTTTAAACGAACTGGTTATTTACACCACGGCTGTGTACATAAGGGTATTTCAGTTCTTTATGTACACCACGGCTGTCGAGTAATGCAATAATACACTACAATAATATAAAGTAAAACAAAAGCTGTTTTATCAGTGTTAGTTTGAAAATAAATGCAATTTCTCTCTTTTACAAGAATATATTTGATTAATGCTTATAAAGTTGAAACAGAAAGGCCAAAAACAAGTTGACATTGTCCTGTTCACTCTCCATGGATATGTATTTAGTGAGAAATATAGAATCTTAAAAAGAATGTTTTTCTTTTTGTATTTTTGCTATATATCACTTTTTTGTAAGGTGTGTTGATGGCCGTGTGTAGAGGCTTTCATGCCATTAGAACCTGGTACATTTGTAATGTATGTTACTTGTATGATTCTTGTTCCATGTGTATAATGAATAAATAATGAAACAATAAAAAATCACATCTTCACTGTCTTTGTCATCTAAGTGTCATCCAACCCAAGTTAAGCCACAACTATTCGACCTGTGGGGATCAAAAGGCTAATTATGTAACAAATTTTACCTGGCTGGGTACACAACAAGGTGTGTATAAGAAATTTAATTTAGTTTCCACAGTACAAAAGTGGGGAAGACTAATCATCCCATTTCTAGGGGGACTGACATAGCATGCACAATAAGGTGGTGTAGAAGACCATGTACATTAGCTTACCTACATTTTAGTGGTACACAAAATATCCCAAATATCTTGCATATGTACACAAGATATTCAATCTAGCTTACATAAACAGCGGTGGTGTACATAAGGGACATTATCTGGCTAATATACACAACGGTGGTGTACATAAGAGACATTATCTGGCTAATATACACAATGGTGGTGTACATAAGGAACCATATGTAGCTTATGTACACAGCGGTGGTGTACATAAGACGACTTTTCGGCATTGCGTACACAGCGGTGGTGTAAATATCCTCTGCCTTTTTTTAAAACAGCTTGAACAATTATGACAATATTTAGAATTAGACAGATGTAATCATTCTTCGCTCACTCTTGGAATTTAAATGTAAATGTCTCATTTAGTTAAACCCTTTCAGAGCCCAGAAGCTTTTTCTGGGTAGAGGTTTTTCTGTGACACTATTCAGACACTGGTCCCATTATCTGAGGATAAATTACTGTTGATATTTACCTTAATCTCAGCAAACTTTTTCTTCATTTCACTTTTCTTGGCTCTGTGTAGCACTTCCTCGTCTTTAAACCTGTGAACTGAATTTGGAGAAATGCCTTCTTCTGAAAACAAATAATTACTTTTCATTAAAAACATTAAAATGAAATACTAACACTATTTATATACATGTGGAGATTATTGGCTTACAGTGTTAAGTAGTTCAAGAAATAGTTAATGCTTAGTACTGTAAAGGAAAAATATAAAAAGGTTTTGGAATTCTACAAGTACAGTACTCAAAATACTAGCAATTATAACAAAGTACTTAAATCACTGAATTTTTTTCTCAGTTGATCATAGTTTTACTTTTAGCAAAGGAAAAAAAAATCTTTTGAAATTCTACATCTACAGTACTCAGAATACAAACAACCATAACTAGGTACTTAAATCATTGCACTCTTTGTTAAGTGGTCTTAGTTTCACTGTTATTATTAACCTCTTGGTATTTGATTAATTTCATTTCTCATAATTTCATATTCATTCATCTTCTCTTGTTGGTGTGTCAGCTCAACCTCTAATTTTTCCAATTCAGATTCTAAAATGAAAGAAAAATTATACATATTATATACACATAAATATCAATTTATTAGAGTATCAGAGATGCTTAAAAATTCACCAATTCATGACACCATTTATTTCTTTGGTTTGGTTGAGTGGAAGATACATTCTAGTGTTTGATAAATGTCAAATTTTGACACATAATACACCACATAGGAAGCACCAATCCAATGTTAATATTACAAGTGAATACTGCACTTCTCTATTCATCTTCTGTGATAACGTAACCAGGTTTTAATGGATTATAATGAAACAACCCCTGTTGGCTCTTACTTGAAAATCCTGACATTTGAGCCTTTTTCCATATTTTCTCCAATTTTCTATCCAGTCTCCCCGGATCAAAGTCGCTACTCAGATCTTTATGACCTGGGTTTGGGTGTGGTATTTTGATCATATCTGGATGGTCCATATAATTATCCAGCTTGTAACGCTTCATGATAGCTACAAAAAGGAGGCTAAAATGGGAGTATGGAGCTGTGTTCTTGAATCACAGAAAACAAAAACGTGAGAATAAAACATGTAGTATAACAGTTTAAAGTGCACCACTGGACTATTTTCACTTCACTATGGTAATATTTAGATACAAATGAGGTAATGTAAAAGCAAATATGATGCACAGGAGTGTGAAAATTAATATCTAAAGGCACCATACAAGTGACAGTGTCCAGAATAAAAAGGTGAGGATGTATTAATTTCAGATTTAAACTCTAAGCATATTGGGTGAATTTACACATACTCATTTAAAATTAACAATACAATTTCATTCCTGCAAAAATCACATTGATCATACCAAATAAACTTTTACTTATAATATGAAATGAACTATATTATACACAAAAGCTTGGCTCTAACTGCTGCCTCCTGCTCTCCATCTTCATCTAGTCCCTCAGCTTTTCTTTTCTTCCAGTCTAGTTCTACTTGATCCTGAACCGTAAGCTCAGCATGAAACTCTTCCAACTCTACATCAGTCAACCTCTAACAAAACAGAACTCTTCGAAATTATATCATAAATTGAGGCCGAGTAATTGGCGATTGTTTACATCTACTCAAGAAATAGAAACTGAACCTTAATGAAAAATAAAATCAACCATGCAATTGTGTAAAAGTGACGCCAGTTCCTTGTTCTTTGCAGAGAACATTATGAAGTATTTTATTAACATAAAGTCAAGACAATAACCCTTTTAGAATCATTTTTAAAATAGGATAATATAATTTCTACAAGAAATAAGTGCCCCAATTTGGCACAATATGTATAAGTCCTGAAGATATTTCATTTATTTCTGTCATCACTTTGGCTTCCTTATTTGGTATATGGAAGCACAAAAGTTTTACCAGTGACAATCAATTTGCAATAATAAATATTCCCTTCTTCCAGTTTGTGCCAAGCTGAGTTTTGTGCCCTGATACTGCACCAAGAAGTACATCCATTAAAACTATATATATTCTATTCACACCCGAGTCTTTATTGAATGCAAAAAAAAAAAAATCAAATGTTTTACTTTTATAATTTGCAAATAATTATTAGCGCAGAATTCAGCAATATTACAGAAGTCAATCATATTTATTTTTTGTACTAAAATTAGCAATAACCCCTTCCCACTGTAACTTGGCACAGCTTGGACAAAAAATCCTTATTTGTAGTAAATATGTGTTTAATACCATGGATTTCTGTTTTATTTTTTATTTATTTATTTTTTTTTTTTTTTTGTTTTTTGTTTTTTTGTTGTTAACTGAAGTCAGATTTAAAAAGGAAAAGTCACGCTTTCCTTTTTAGGCCTCAAATAAGCAGGTTTTGGCACTTTTGCTGCAAAACAATGAAAAACACTTTTGAAAACTGGACTTTTCATGGCCTAAAATTTAAATTTCAGCCTTTTAATGCCAAGAAATTGTCTAAAATTGAAAAAACAGACTTTCCAGAAAGGATGCATCCTTTTCACAAAAACTGCAATTCTTCACTTTTCTAAAAAGAACGAGTCTTTTTAAGAGAAACTGCAAATCTTCACTTTTGTAAAAAGGACGCGTCCTTTTCAGAGAAACTGCAAATCGTCACTTTTGTAAAAAGGACGCGTCCTTTTCACAGAAACTGCAAATCTTCACTTTTCTAAAAAGGACGCATCCTTTTCAGAGAAACTGTAAGTCTTCACTTTTCTAAAAAGGATGCGTCCTTTTCAGAGAAACTGCAAATCTTCACTTTTGTAAAAAGGACGCGTCCTTTTCAGAGAAACTGCAAATCGTCACTTTTGTAAAAAGGACGCGTCCTTTTCAGAGAAGCTGCAAATCTTCATTTTTCTAAAAAGGATGCGTCCTTTTCACAGAAACTGCAAATCTTCACTTTTGTAAAAAGTATGTGTCCTTTTCAGAGAAACTGCAAATCTTCACTTTTCTAAAAAGGATGCGTCCTTTTCAGAGAAACTGCAAATCTTCACTTTTCTAAAAAGGACGCGTCCTTTTCACAGAAAGTGCAAATCTTCACTTTTCTAAAAAGGACGCGTCCTTTTCAGAGAAACTGCAAATCTTCACTTTTCTAAAAAGGACGCGTCCTTTTCACAGAAAGTGCAAATCTTCACTTTTCTAAAAAGGACGCGTCCTTTTCAGAGAAAGTGCAAATCTTCACTTTTCTAAAAAGGACGCATCCTTTTCACAGAAACTGCAAATCTTCACTTTTCTAAAAAGGACGTGTCCTTTTCAGAGAAAATGCAAATCTTCACTTTTGTAAAAAGGACGTGTCCTTTTCACAGAAACTGCAAATCTTCACTTTTCTAAAAAGGACGCATCCTTTTCAGAGAAACTGCAAATCTTCACTTTTGTAAAAAGGACGCGTCCTTTTCACAGAAACTGCAAATCTTCATTTTTGTAAAAAGGATGTGTCCTTTTCAGAAAAACTGCAAATCTTCACTTTTGTAAAAAGGACGCGTCCTTTTCACAGAAAGTGCAAATCTTCACTTTTCTAAAAGGGACGTGTCCTTTTCAGAGAAACTGCAAATCTTCACTTTTCTAAAAAGTACGCATCTCTTTTCAGAGAAATTGCAAATCTTCACCTTTTCAATGTAGCCCTTCACTTTTATGTCAGCTGACATTATGTCGTCACTCTGCGGCGCGGGCGTACGCGTCCGCATACGCGTGAACAACTTCTCCAAAACTACAAGAGCTAGAGACATGTTGTTTTTTTAAAAAGATTCCTTATCTATCAAGGATGAAAAATTGTTCAAGGCATGCAAATCTGTTTGTTTGTCTGTTTGCTAGAGACATTACTTAGGGAGGTACCCCCACCAAAAGTGTAAAAATTTCAAAACTTTATCACAATTTTCTCAGTGACTATTGCAGCGATTTCTCTCATATCTTACATATATGTATTAGGCCAGAGGTAGATTCCCTTGTGTGAGTATGAGACCTGGATCTGCCTTATTTTTTTATAATAAATTTTTTTAATAATTTTCAATGCATTAAAATTAATGAAATCATGCACTAAATCACTTATAAGTTAAAAGGTGTTGCATTTAGAGCATTTTGTTAAAATATGTTATTCAGCTACTTTTTTCATAGCTACAACATGGTGAGTAACTTGGGTGTCTGTCTCAATAGCTAAGTGAGTAATAGCTACTTTTGGGCTTTTCAGTAACTTCCATCATGAGTAAAATCACTTGTAACTGGAAAACTATTGCATTTACAGAATTTTGTATAAATATGTTATTCAGCAACTTTTGGGTCAGCTATAACATAGTAAAATTTCAGACCTGTAGCTCATGGCATAGCTGAGTAATAGCTACTTTTAGGTTATCACTGTTGAGTAAATCACTTATAACTTGAAAACTATTGCATTTAGAGAGTTTCATATAAATGTTATTTAGCTACTTTTGGGTCAGCTATAACATAGTAAAATTTCAGACCTGTAGCTCATGGCATAGCTGAGTAATAGCTACTTTTAGGCTATCACTGTTGAGTAAATCACTTATAACTTGAAAACTATTGCATTTAGAGTATTTTGTTTCAATATGTTATTCACCTATTTTGGGATCAGCTATAACATAGTAGAATTTCAGACCTGTAGCTCATGGTACAACTGAGAAATAGCTATTTTCAGGTACTGACTGTTGAGTAAATCTGAGAAAACTATTACATTTAGACTATTTTGTTTAAATATGTTATTCACATAATTTTTGGTCAGTTATAACATAGTAAAATTGCAGACCTCTATGTCATGGCATAGCTGAGCCTGGATAGCCCCAGTGTTTTTACAGAGATATTTCACCATTACCGCTCTAACAAAAACAAATATTATAGCTAGCCTTCTCAAGTTTGCAGGATATATTAGTAACCATAAAATGTTGCCTGGGAACATTTTTGGCCTCATTTTGAAAAACAAGATGGCCACCAGGAACATTTATTTGACTTTAAACAGCGACTTTTGTTGGCCCTCTAGAACAAAGGGTATTATAGGTAGAGATCTCAAATTTGCAGGATATGTTCCACATTATAAAATCTTGACTAGGAATATTTTTGGCCTCATTTTGAAAAACAAGATGGCCACCACAAGAGTTTATTTGTCAGTCATGAAAAGTGCTTATATCTCCCTTATTATTGGTCCTAGAGGTTTGGGATGGTAAATCAACCTGTTGGCAATCATGGGCTGGGAATCTTTTGGTGTGGTCAGATTTGACCTTTGACCCCTCCTTCAAGGTTAAACAAGGATAGCTAAACTTAAAGGTGCTTCTAACTCGCTTATTATTGGTTCTAGAGGTTTGCAATGTCAAAATAAACCTATAGGAAATCATGGGCTGGGAATCTTTTGGTGTGGTCAGATTTGACCTTGGGCCCCTCCTTCAAGGTCAGTTGAGGAAAGCCAAACTTAAAAGTGCTTATAACTCGCTTATTATTGGTCCTACAGGCTGGGGATGGTAAACCAACCTACAGGAAATCATGGGCTGGGAATCATTTGGTGTGGTCGGATTTGACCTTGGACCCCTTCTTCAAGATCAAACAAGGATAGCGAAACTTAAAAGTGCCTATAACTCGCTTATTATTGGTTCTAGAGGTTTAGGATGGTAAACTATCCTGTAGGAAATCATGGGCTGGGAATCTTTTGGTGTGGTCAGATTTGACCTTTGGACCCCTCCTTCAAGGTCAAATAAGGACAGCCAAACTTAAAAGTGCTTATAACTCACTTATTATTGGTCCTAGAGGTTTGGGATGGTAAACCAACCTATAGGAAATCATGGGCTGCAAATCTTTTTGTGTGGTTGCATTTAACCTTGGACCACTTCTTCAAGGTCGTATGAGGATACTGCATTTGCAGTATTTCTTTAAATATGTTTTAACCTACTTTTTACACTTAAACAGTTACTTTGTTCCTTTCCTTTATAATACCATTTGCAGGGCACAACTTTTTTGTCCTTTTCTTCTGTCAGCTTCAGAATTTCTTTCGAACATGCTGTTCAATTACCATTTAATGTACTTCAGTTGACACAGTGCCCGTGAAGGGCACTCTCCTCTTATTGCCCAAATTTAACCACAGTGTGGTACATGAAAATTTCACCTTAAAGTAAATCAGAATAATAGAGAAGAACTTCACTGAAGCCATATTTTAACCATGGTTACATCTACCTTTGGTGTCACCTTCCAGGTCAAGTGACATGAGCCTGGCAGTTGAACAGTGTAAAACCCCAAGTTTGACCTTTGACCTTTGAGAACCTCGCATGAGGATCAAACGACATTGTCATAATAAAAGAGTCTTATATTGGTCCTAGGAGGTCAGAATTTGAAACAGTTTATGAGAAATACTGGGCCTCAGCATTGACTTCTAATTTAAGGCCAAACTTGGTCAGCTGAAAAATCTTATATTTCCCTTATTATCGGTCCAAGACATTTTAATTCAAGGATTGTCCTACTTTTTCATTGGATACATTTTGCATCTGGCCCTTGAGAGGCAATAGGAAACCATGGCCTAGGATTCCAAAATGTCCATCAAATTTGCCTCCTGAGCCCCCCCCCCCCCCCCCCCCCCAGGTCAAACTGGGGTCATAAAGTTGAATTCCATGTAACTTGCTGTGTATCTACAAAACTATTGCCTGAAATCCTATAAATCTTCATTGAATTATTCTTCAGAACTATTCAAACCTAATCATATGGCTTTTTACCCCATTCTGGCCGTTTAAGGTCAATTCTTCCCTATCTGCCAGAGATTTCATTATAGATCTGGATAAATTAAAGCATTTATTATAAACATTGTTCTATCAAGAAGTTTTTGTTCTAATTAGGCGGGTTGCGTGTAACCAATCCGCCCATTAGATTGATGTGTCTGATATCCGTCTGTCCATCCACATTTTTCATTTCCGGACTCTAACTCGAAAACGGTTTGTCCAATCAAATTCAAACTTAACAGGGACATAGATCACCATCATAGCTAGGTTCCTTACAAAATTGGTGTAATTCTATCGATTCATTGTCTGTTTGTTCATCAACATTTCTGTTTCCGGACTCTAACTTGAAAAAGCTTTGTCCAATCGAATTCAAACTTGACAGGGAGATACATCACCATCATAGCTAAGTTGCTTTCGAAATTGGTGTAATTCAGCCCTTTCGTTTGTCCCTTTATAGCATAGATACAATTATGTAACCTAGATTACAAGTTTTACGTTTCTTAGCATGTCTAACACATTCACCTTAACTGGGTAACCTAATATTTCTTTCCTTGTTTCTAAATGTAATTACAGCAGTTGCTAACATTATTGCTGCCTGCGCAACCCGCCATTTGGGGCATCTTTGACCCTCTTGTTTTAAACTTTTTGTCTGGTTTCTTTTTGTCTAGTTTCTTCATATGCAGTCTCCCAAATTTATGGTTTTAAGAAGATACAATAATATTTATATAGCAGTAAATATGCACTATCAGTAAAATATACCTAAGTTTTACATTGGGGTTAAAATTGTGTTCAAGACCCATAAAGACCCTATTTAGGGTTAACTTTTTCTACATTCTTCACATATTTTGTCCTGTAATTTGGAAATGGTAATTCTGATTGTTCTCAAAACGCATTGGATATTACTTTTATATGTAATCTGTGGAAATTTAAGGTCTGTAGCTTTAATTTTAAGGTCACCTAAAAGTCTCTAAAAATGTCCACAGGGACACATTCTATGAACTTTTTGCCATCATTGCAGGATGATTGACAAAAAAAATGAAATGATTTAATGGTTTGAGTTTAAGTGAATATGTAAGAAAAGAAATTTCAAAGTTCATTGGTTGTAAGTATATATTATTGAACTGTAAACTGAAATATATATTATTGTATCCCCGGACGAAAGTCAGGTGTACTTTGGATTCAGTATGATCACACCGCCGCCGTTGCTGCTGCAGAGATTTCCTTTTGGACGTGATAACTTAAAAAATATTTTACTTAGACCTTTCAAATTTGGTATGTGGATATATATGGGCAATGTCACAAACACATTTGTTTTGTGACTTTGACCTTCAATTTCAAGGTCAATGGTGGCCTCTTAAAGGTTAGATTTTGGCCATTTTTTCACATTTTGGCCCAGTTCTCATATACAGAAAGTTAGATCATCCTATGGCTGCTATATATAATACATATATATGTCCTCTGTTAGCATGCAGAAATTTGACCTTGAAGCTCTTCATTGAAGGTCATCCACAGACTGCCAAAGTACCTCACTGAGACCATATTTTTAGACTTTTTGGAGATATTTTCACACTTAATGCTGACTATATTGCATGGAAACTATTGAAAATGGCTTTGGAGGTTGAGTACATGGAGTACCACCATCCAGTTTGTTGACCTTGGCTATTGTTTTCAAGGTCAGCTTAGACCTGCTAAAACGACTCAAAATGGTACCTTAGACTGTGAGGCCATATACCTCCTTTATTATTGGCTGTTACCACTCTGACAGAAAATATTATAGCTAGTCTTCTCAAATATGTAGGATATATTCGTACCCATAAAATCTTGCCTGGAATATTTTTAGCCTCATTTTGAAAAACAAGATGGCCGCCATGGATGTTTATTCGGCTTAAAGCAAGGACTTTTGTTGGACCCCTAGAGCAAAGGGTATTATAGGTAGAGATCTCAAATTGGTAGATTTGACCTTTTGCCTCTCCTTCAAGGTCAAACAATGGTTCACTGACTTTGATGAGTTGTCTTTCCGGTGCATACAGTTTTATGCATAGGTCTAGTGGAATATACATTTCCGTGGGAGATAAATGACAACATCAGAGACCTTGTTGTAAATAGGGTGTGCCCTAAACATGAAAACTGCAAATTTACTCTTTTTGTAATAAGGATAAGCCCTAAATATAGTAAATGCAACTTTATTCCCTCTGTTAAAAGGGTGCACCCTAAACACAGAAACTGTAAAGTTCATCTTTTTGTATATACAGTGTGCCCTAAACACCAAAACTAAATTTTTATCTTTTTACTTATAGGGTGTGTTCTAAACACAAAAACTGCAAATTTTATCTTTGTGTAAAGGAAAAACTTTGAACAATTAAAATCAACATTATAATACATATCAACATAATAATGATTTTGTGAAACAATTGCCAGCCATAAAAATTAAAAATATATGTTGGCAAAGTCAGCTTTTTGTCTTGATAAAACTACAATCAAGAAGGAAAAAATATAGTAACCACCATAAATAGTCAAGAAAAAAATAAAAAGGATACTGTATTTCAAAATTCTATTTTCATCTGGTATATATTTTAACTTATGATTTATTTACTCTGGTATTTACCACTGCAAATACACATTTAAAACCTTGTATAATCACCTTTCAATCACTTATTTATGTTCTGTACCAAAACGTTTGAGGTTTAATATCATAATATTGGAACCTGATCATAACAGAGAGCAATACACATGTTACAGTAAACAGATGAAACCAGTAAATTTCCATTTCCTGAAATTGTTAGTAAATATGCATATTTTCTAAAAATAAATATTCTCTTGGAAAAAAGTATAAAATGCTTTTACTTATTGTATACTTAGATGTGGTATATCTGCAAGATTAAATCAAAACTAAGTGGACATTTTAGTATTTTACTACATAAAATACACCCAATTTCTTTCAAATTGAATGTAAACTATCTAAATATTAATATCAACTTACTGTATAAAACCATGTAACTGATCATCACAAAGAATGGTAAAAATAAATCTTACTTCCACAACTCTTGGGTTGTTATTTGAAGGCTTAATGTCCTCAACTTGATCTGATGTTTCATATAAAGTCACAATAACGTGATGGCATATGATTGTTAATTGTCACCTTGCATCCATTGTAGTAATCTAATTTGCACAGTGCTTCCTCAATACAAATGTATTTAAATTATTTCCAAAAAATGTGACTGAAACACACAAAACATCTTGAATAATCAACTTACACAAAACATATGACTTTCAGCTTAGTTTGAGAAAGTACGAAACTTCACTGCTCACTCTTGTATATGTAAACCCATTATTTGACTTTCAGTCTTATCTCACCTAATTTGAGCTCACAGTATGGAAACAGACTGACCTATCTGGCAATTCAGGAAAAAATAAACATATGATGCTTCTGTAATCTGAGTGTGTCCCTTAATTAACTTATCTAGGCACTCTCTTGTAGGCACACAAAACATGCCAGACTGAGTGGGGTTTATCAGCCTAGTGCATATCTCTGACATGATAATGACCCCCTGCTACACACACTTGATTGACAGAGTCTTGTATAATGGATTTCAGCCACCATACAGCAACAAAATTGAAAACACATCACTGAAGTTTCCCTGAAGCCAGTATCTCACTTTTTTCCTGAAAATAAGTTTCTATTTATTCATCACTCATATTCATGATACAAATGTAATCAATGAGGTGTGATACATGATGTAATCTACATTTTCTTGTACTATTTTTTATTTCAGCAACAAACACAAATAGTTGAAATATTACAACAAGAAGAAAAAGCTTCAAAAATAAAGCCATCACAAATTGTTTGCAATACTGAGCATTTTTTTCGCACAATCTTCTCCTATCTGTAACATCTTTCACATATTCAGTCTGATTTAATTATTTTTTGAAGCTAATAGATATTCAGATTATGACCTTTTCAGGTACATTTGAAATAATCCCTGGGGTAGTTACAACACAAAATAGTAAAAATGCACAAATTCACTCAGTATACAAGTTAATTAAAAAGGGGCTGTGGTTGCCTTGGAAGGCCCAATACTTGTCATTTATCACATTGGTGATCAGTCCATGTCCTGATAGTTTATGATCAGTAGACTGAAGTTAATTTAGTTTCCACACTTCAAGATTTCAGTTTATTTACTAATGTGGGGTTTTAAGTGGCTTTAACACTGTACAGGTCATATCACAAGGGGTAGTTTTGTGGGCAGAGGGAACCACAATATAATACAGTTGGTCAAGGTTTTGTACTGTCAACTGCTGGCCATCGATAAGGAACGATCAACTTTCCCACATAATGTCCAAGGTTTTAACCACCGACCTCTGAGGTGGGAGGTGAGTGTGTTGCCACTGTTCCACCATGGTCTCTTTTCAGTTCAACCAATTAGCATTCCATAATCCTGAACATAGTAAAGTACATTGCAAAACAGGTACTGGTTTCCTCTGTCCTTCCAACTACCCATTGTGATATGACCTGTACAGTGTTGAAAGCGACGTAAAACCCCAAATAAAAAAAAATGAAAAGAGATAACACTGATGTAGTTGGAATATAACCTAAAGTAAAATAAACTTATTTTACTGTCAATAAGTGTATTATGCACAGGAAACAAACTTTTCCAGAAAAAGTGTTAGCCTTGCTGAAGACTTGAGATTCTTTGTAATTGGGAAAAACTTTCAGTATCTGTAATAATGTTTCACTTATACGACATCTTTTATACTGTTTTTTACATCAGCATACTGTATGATGAGCTTATATCTCCTAAGATGCATCGCTGCTTTATGAAGACCAAATTGCAAATTTGATAAGTAAATTAAATTTTTATAAGTTAATACCCTATCCAATGGACAATTGATTTACCGGTCGGCGTGACCAGTCAAGCCAAACGCCAGAAAAAACCGTCCTGTATATACTACCGGCAGGACTGGTCACAGAGTGTGCATTCACTAGGTGGCGCAACATACTTCCTCCTGTCTAGACAGCGTGATGTCATAGCATTTTTTCATTGTCTAAATATATTAAGACCCTTAGTAAGCTGATAGCGGGGCCGGATGGGTGGGCCTTGGCTGTCCATTGGATAGGGTATTAACTTATAAAATGGAAAATTTAATAGTTAAATTAAATTTTTATAAGATAATATCTTACCTAGTGGACCGATGCATTTGTCCGGCGCGCAGCCGGTCCTGCCAAACGTTAGAAAAAAAACGCCCTGAGCTGGGCTCTGACCGGGACCGGTAGTGTCGTCTTCATTCGCCAGATGTCCTAAGAGCACCCACCTCCCCTACTGCGCATGTGCGCACATGCACACTTCCTCTTTTTGTGGCCTACTTAATAATGTCCCCCTTTGAGCTTTAGCGGGGTAGGTAGGGTGGGACTCCCTTGGTCCACTAGGTAAGATATTATCTTATAAAAATTTAATTTAACTATTAAATTTTCCATTTTATTTCGTTAATATATCTTACCTAGTGGACCGATGCAGAATAACTACCCAGTGGTTGGAGGATAGCTCTAAGAAGGAGAGATAGAGAATCCAAATCCTGAAATACTCTGCAAAGCCAGAGGGAAAACACCCGGAAAGGTATCTAAACACCTTGGCTAGGCACAGTCCTCCCCCCCCTTTTTTTCTCTGAGGGGTCCATGAGGAAGTGATGAAGGGGAAAAAATTTGAATTGATCCCTCATCTTTCTTGTTAAAGCAAGACAGACTGCAGGGACGTTTTTTTTTTTTTAAATATACATGTATATACATAAATATATATATATATAACTATATACATGGAAGCCTCCCATTTTACTCTCTAATTTGTTGGGCAGCTACCACAGGGCCCAAATGGTACAATTCTGAGTCCGCCCAGGCCACATCCTTCAGATAAACTGGGTGAACGTATTGTGAGACTTCCAGTGACAGGCTGCCAATATCTGGTCTAAAGGAACACCTCCCTGAAAGGCTTTTGATGTCGCGAAAGCGCGGACATCATGTGCCCGAACTTGGTGTAAGTCTTGAGCCTGTTGGTCTGACAACTGATAACATAAGACAATGGTCTGTTTGATCGAGGAGGAAATAGTGGCAGGCACAATATCCTTCTGGAAACTCTTTCTGAAAGATACAAAAACCAATTCCTTGCCGAGCCGGAGATCTTTGGTTTTATCCAAGTAATGATGAAGTGCCCTAACCGGGCACAGACTCCTATCCTCCTTAAGAGATCTGTCCAAGGTAGGAGCTAGGGCTGGTATGACAACTGGAGCCACACAAGTTGGGCCCTCCTTAGCCAGGTGATTCTTAGACATGAAACTTGGACAGGACGATAATGAAACATTGGACCAATCTTCTTGATGTCTAATGTTTTTGTGGATCCAAGCATGAATCTCACTCCTCCGTTTTCCAGAACCCAAGGCTAATAGGAAAACGGTTTTAAAGGTGAGGTGCTTCCGAGAAGCCTTCCTAAGAGATTCAAAGGGAGGCTTAGTAAGCTGGTGAAGAACCAAGGACAGGTTCCACGCAGGAATACCGCGCCTGCCCTTTGGCTTATCCCTATGAAAACTGTCAGTAAACGGGTCAAGTTTTCATCCTTGCTTATGTTAATGTTAGCATTTCTCACCTTGTCGGCTATTGCAGTTCTATAGCCCGCAATAGTACTAGGCTGAAGGCGTCTTTACTGAAAGAGGAAAAGGAGAAAGTCCGCAATCTGTTTTATAGAGGGAGTCCGGAAGTCCACCTTATTCTCCTCACCCCATTGGACAAAAACGGACCACTTTGACTCATAGATGGCTCTGGTAGAGCGTCTTTGAGGAGCCTCAATTCTTGTTGCCACTTCTGTAGAGAAACCTGCTTGCTGGATGGCAGAGGCTCTAGGAGCCAAGCATGGAAGTTTAGACTGAAGAGGTCCCTGTCAGGACACTGAATGGTTGAGTTATCAAATTCGCCACCTGAGGCAGCAAGAGGGGAATGTGAACTGACATGTTGACCAGGTCCCAAAACCAAGGCATGTTGGGCCACCCTGGTGCAATCAGGATGATGCGACGGCACCCGTGGTCCAACAGTTTTGTAACCACCTGAGGAAGAAGGGCCGTCGGAGGGAAGGCATAAGCATCCAGATCCTCCCAATGGAGACTTAAGGCATCCACCTT
The DNA here is from genome assembly GCA_964017235.1 of Sabellastarte sp. h YS-2021. Classification (NCBI taxonomy): domain Eukaryota; kingdom Metazoa; phylum Annelida; class Polychaeta; order Sabellida; family Sabellidae; genus Sabellastarte; species Sabellastarte sp. h YS-2021. Next base: position 90,692,184 of record OZ024931.1, read on the forward strand.
CCAAGCTGACCAGTCGGGAACCGGAGACACAAACCTGGGGAATTTGTGATTGAACCGGGTCGCAAATAGATCCACTGACGGGATGTGCCAACGCCGGCAAATCCGAGCAAACACCTCCGGGAGGAGAGACCACTCTATTTGAATCACCTGATTGTGCCTGGACAGTTTGTCAGCAATCACATTTAGGTGACCCAGAATGTGCCTGGCCCTCAGGACAATCTGCCTTTGGTTGCACCAAAGCAGCAGTCTCCAAAGGAGGGCACAGAGCGAGCCTGACTTCATACCCCCTTCCTTGTTGATGTACGAGACCACAGTGGTGTTGTCCATGCAAACAAGAAAGATCTGGTTGCAACACAATTGCTCTAACTGTTTTAAGGCCAAGAGGACTGCTTTGAGCTCCAGCAAATTTATGTGTAAGGCGCTTTTCTGACCTTGACCAGAGGCCTTTTGCCATGTAATCTCCTAAGTGCGCGCCCCAACCATCATTTGATGCGTCTGTAAACAGTTGGAGGGCATGCTGTAACGGGTGTAAAGGTTGACCTGATAGGATATTGTCTGGGTCCAACCACCACCTTAGATGAACATGGAGAGACAAGGGAATGGGAATGATCTTCAGAGATTCTGGGACATGCCAATGCTTCTTTAGGTGCCATTGGATGGGTCTCATGTGCAGACGACCTGAGACCACCTGTTTTTCTGTGGCCGTTAGAAGACCAATTAGAGACATGAATTGCCTGACCAAGCAGGTCTCCAGTCCCAAGAGAAGGTGGATCTTTTGAGATAGGGCCATCCACCTTTCCCGTGTGGGTTTGATTAGGCCCTGAAATAGGTCGAAATGATATCCGACGAAGTCAAAGGTTTGTTGGGGAACCAGTTCTGATTTGTCCATGTTGACTACCCATCCCAGAGAGCGACATAGGTCCAAAAGGGTCTGGGTATGTCGTAGGCACATTTCCCGGCAAGGGGCTCTCAATAACCAGTCGTCTAGGTACTGGTGGATTCGAATACCCGAGCCTGTGCCATAAGTTTAACCTCTTTGAGCACCTTGGTGAACTCCAACGGAGCTGTCGACAGGCCAAAGGGAAGGGCTGTGAATTGAAAAGTCTGACCTCTTATGTGGAACCTGAGATATTTCCGCGACCTTTGACTGAGTGGTTTCTCCTTCAACAGGTTTTCCAAACATGCAGCAGGTGGCACCGGCCTCAAATAGACCTATTCACCACGAGGTTCAACAAGTTACCTAAGTTTGTGTCACAGGTACCGGATTCCCTGGCCGCAGCAGTAAATGCACTCAGTCTGCCATGGGAAAATCTGGATGCATGTGCCTTCCCACCGACCACCACATTGGGCAAGGTGGTGGTGAAGTTACAGCAATCACCATGCATGGGAATCATTCCGATTGCTCCGGGGTGACCAAACATGCCCTGGTTTTGGGATCTAGTGGACATGTCCAGTCAGGTCCCTCTGAGCCTGCCCAATCTGTTGACACAACCCTTCAATCAGATCCCTCACAGAAATCTGACAAACCTGAATCTTCATGCATGGCTCCTAGAGCCACAACAATCAAGAAACGGTTTCTCTGAGGCAGTGGCAGCAAGAATTGAGGCTCCTCAAAGAGGATCAAACAGATCAGTCTATGAGGTGAAGTGGGCCATTTTTACAAAGTGGTGCATCACTCACAAGGTGGACTTCAGGTCACCCCCTATAAAGTCAGTTGCTGACTTCCTTATGTACCTCTTGGAGGACGGGAAGCTCCACCCCAGTACCATCAATGGTTACAGGTCTGCCATTGCTGGTAAGTTGGGAAATATCAGCAAAGATGAAAATCTCACCCATTTCCTGGATAGTTTCCACAGAGACAGACCCAAAGGTCAGAGGGGAATCCTTTCTTGGAACCTTTCCCTGGTGTTACACCAGCTGACAAAGGCTCCCTTTGAACCAGTTAGAGAGGCTTCATTGAAGCATCTGACCTTCAAAACTGTTTTCCTCATAGCCCTTGGATCGGGCAAGAGAAGGAGTGAGATACATGCCTGGCAACACAAGAACATCAGACACCAGTCCGACTGGTCCAAGGTGTCCCTGTATCCATCACCCAGCTTTCTCTCCAAGAACCAAAGAGGCCAAAGAGGGTCCAGAAACTGTGGCCCCAGTGGTTATACCAGCCCTGGCCCCAACTCTGGATAGATCCCTCCAGTCTGACAGAGCTCTGCACTACTATTTGGACAGGACCTCAGGCCTCTGGCAGAATAAGGAGCTGGTTTTTGTCTCCTTCAAGAAAGGTTTCGACAAAGATATCTCAACTGCCACTATCTCCTCATGGATCAAGCAGACTGTGATCCTATGCTATGAGCTCTCTGATCAGGAGTCCCACTCTTTACATCATGTCAAAGCACATGATGTCAGGGCCTTTGCCGCTTCCAAGGCTTTCCAGTCGGGTGTATCCTTAGAGCAGATCTTATCAGCCTGCCACTGGAAATCGCATAAAACCTTCACACAATTCTACCTGAAGGATGTGGCTTGGGCTGATTCAGAGCTCTACCATCTAGGTCCTGTAGTGGTTGCTCAGCAGATCTTGTACATATATAAATAGTGCATATATATTTAAGAGGCAAAAAAAAAAGATGTGTTTCCTTCAGGACGTTTATTTCCTTGGGACTGAACTCATCCCTCTCTTCCCCTACCTCAGAGCAGGTCTGTTTAAAAAAAGGAGGGGGAGGTACATCGGTTTGGACAGAGTATCCGGTTTCTGCTAACCGACTATGGCCTTAAGGGTGTCCTGACCTCAGGGTCGGCCCAGGCTTAGAAGGGAAAAGTTGTTAATTCAATAATAAGTGAGTTATAAGCACTTTTAAGTTTGGCTATCCTCGTTTGACCTTGTAGGGAGGGGGATCAGATGTGATCAGATGATTCCAAACTTCTATAATAAGAGAGTCACTTTTAAAATCCGCTACATGGGGTACTTTGGCACTCCATGGATGACCTTGAATTAAGAGCTTCAAAGTCAAATGTCTGCAAGGTTGTAAAGGACATGTATATCTGTTATACATATCACCTATGAGGAGATTCAACCTTCTACCTATGAGAACCAGCCAGTAGAAAAGGGTAGATAATTTTCAAAGAAATGCCTGTGGCGGCCATCTTGTTTTTCAGAATGCGGCTAATTTCAATCCCAGAGAAGCTTACCTCCCAATGAAGATATCCTGCAAGATTAACTACTTAGGTGTAGCCTACAAGCTCACCATGTGGAACTGAAGAAAGTCCCTCCCTGCCTCGCTGTATTACAGCTGAGGGGGTACAGGAAAAAGTTCCAACTCAAAGAAGGACGTCTCACAGTATCTCACTACAGGGTTCACCTCAGTGTTGTTGGCACTGAACCAGTATTATATGTCTATTTTTCTTGGACGTTGGCCAGATGCCACGGCCCTCCGAGATAGTATTCAGTTCCACATGGTGAGCTTGTAGCTTATAAAAGCTAGATTTAAGTAATTAAAATTTTCAATTTTATGAGCAAGCCATTGAAGATATACATTCAATGGGTGAGCTGTGGAATGTGTACATACATTCAATGGCTAAAATCATTGAATGTGTACATTCAATGGACCAAGGCATAGGATGTATAAATAATTAAATATGAAATGTTAATCTTGATGGCTAAGACCTAATTTACAACTGATATTGGATATTTTCTAGCATAACAGTAAGCAATTAAATTAACTGAAATAAAAGAGTTACATTTCAGGAATTAACATATAGAGGGATCAGTCTATAGCATAAAACTTAATAAACATACATGTAATTACATAAATTTCATCTAATTATCTCACTCCATTATTTCTTATTTGAGAAAATCATAAATGATGCATCAAGGCTTTCTGATCAAAGCCATTACAAAAGTTGTATTGTAAGCTCTACTTTAATCCAGAAATATTAAAATATTTGGCATCTCAATGAGAAAATGAAAGAAAACTTTAAGTAGTTATTGTTGGTCTTTAAATCTCCACAAGGAAAAAGGCTGAAAGGTCAATGCATGAAGGCCAGCCATTACTTTGAAGAAGGATCAAAGGTCAAATTTGTGTATGCTTATAGGGGACATATATATGTGTTATGCATATCACCACCATTGGATGATCTGACCTTTTGATTGTGAGTACTAGGTCCACATATGAATAAATACCCTAATTTACTTTAGAAGGCTGCCATCGGTCCAGGGCCACAAAACAATAGGCTCTGCAGTGTGTTCCAAATTCTCAAAATAAAGTTAATTGCTGTCAAAACCCTATGCAAAAGTTGCAAGTTCTATTTAAACAAGATATTTTGTAAGACTGAAAAAATTCAATAAAGTGTAAAATTGATCATGCTATAAAATTAATTATTTGAAGTATAGACATGGATCCACATTACTGTCAAAATTTTATGGGACCTAAGTTGGACTAAGACCCATCTTCTGACTTATCAGGAAAATCCATACAGCAGTATTTGCATTATCCTGTTAAAAACGGACAAATAGACAAATGGTCTTGAAAACAATACCTCTTTGGAGAAGAAAATAAATATGTAACTCTTTGGATTCTAGTGAATGAAAAAATAAAAACAGTACATTGAGTGCATGTTTCTTTTATAAGCATATATTCAACAACTAAATGTGTTTTGATAAGCTTTCTTCCAATACTGGCAACATATCTTGTACCAGACAGCAGTCATTTACAACCACAAGACACAGGCACATGATAGGCTACTAATTACATGATCTCCAGATAATATAAACACTTTCAGTAGGGGAGCAGATAAGCCTTCCCTCAGATTTGAGTTGTTGGAATGGTATAATTGCCAGATGACTCTGCAGATACCCTGGGATAATTAATTTTGTTGAAATCACTCAAGCTCACACCATTTCCATGATAGATGTGTTTTTGCTTAATTGTATTACTGTACAATGAGTTTTCAGTCCTCAGAATTATACCACCCAAGCCCCTAAAATCTGAGTGAAGGACCATCTGCCCCCTCTGACTGTGATTATTTTAACTAGGTAGGGTGCTGATAATAAATTACCACAAACAACAGATGATTTCACATGTGGAATTTCTTGTCTAACTGTAAATACAGTATTTCACAGTATAATGCTAATTAACTTTTTTACAAACTTGAAAGGAGTATTTCATGTAATATTTTACTTGATTTTTGAGCAATCGTGCATTTTTTTTAGCTTGAAGCTTGATTAAACTAAGTAATGCAAAAACGTTTGGGTCAATTTTCAATTTAATGAATAGATTAACTGGTGTTTTGCTTAAGGATGTAATATTTTATTTTTTATTTTTTGTTTCACTTTGGATAAGTATGTGATTACATGTATCCATAGATCTTTGTTTGAAAATTTTAACTTACAAGAATGTGCCCAGTCAAAAAAAAAACTTTTTGTGCTACAATCAAATTTACTTAGTGCTCAGCTTATAGGAAATGTGTCATGTTCAAACATACATAGATATTACAGTTATTATATTCGTCCATTTGTCACTAGCATCTAGTAATGTTTTATTTTTCTGTTTTCTGTTTTGTATCTTTTATATATCTTATTTATTTTCACTCCTGTTATGCAAGTGAATCAGAAACATGAAACCATGAAACAGTTAATTCAGTGTCAACAACAGCACTCAAAGAGCACAATCCTCCAACAAGGCACATAATAACTAGAAATTGAGTCAACATTCAATTCAGAGTTTAGAATCTTTACCAGCCTAACCATGCCAAAATTACTATCAAGCTAGTTTCCATAGCCATTCTCCTAGCCACATATCTTTTGTGCAAATTTGATAAGGTAGCTGCAATATTTCAAGTTTTAGAGCATCTTAATGTTGGAAGTATTTAATTCACTTCTGCATAAATTGCCAATTTTGAACATTTTTCTTTTCTTAACAGCAATGCATGAATAGGTGAATGTTTTATAACTAAAAAAAAGAGAGTGCATTTTCATCCATTTGTGATTTGGAATAAAACCTCTTCCCAGATATTTTGCATGATGGGGTATGCAAGATATACAATCCAATTGAGTTGTTATCTTTATCCTGTGTTTTATGTACATGAAGTGTGATAAGAAAGGGGGATGAGTTTTCCAGTGACTGAGGACTAAATGCAGGAGTGCATGAGGATATTTATATTAACAGTGTATGTGTGTCTAGGTACACTTTTGGGTACATTTTATTCTTGGTATTTGAGACACACATCAACATAGTGTTTTAACAAGTTATTTTCTTTATTACATTGTATAATAATCAAGTATAATTCTTCTATCTTTGATAGAGTAGAGTGAAATATAGCATATTTGATTTGCACTATTATCACAATTACTGAAAATATGGGGTTTGTTTCCTACAAGTTTTGAATATGTTTTGAAAATGTTTTGGAATTTAAAACCTTATGAGGTGAGTTTTTAATTAAAAATGTGTAGATAAATTTTTCAGAAATATTATTCTTTCTTATATCTGGATGCAACGAAAGAACAAAAAGCCCTGTAAATATATTTTATTGATATATTTTAATGTTATACATATGTACATGTTAAGTAAATATGTGAAATAAGTAAATATGTGCATGTAGTGACTTTAAATCTTTTATAGTTAAGGGTTATCTAATGTGGCATAATCACTATTGAAAATTATATAAAAGTTTAAATGGCCTCAACATAGTTAAAGTTTGATACTTGTTAATAATCCAGCACTGGGTCACTGGTAATTTACCTAATTTTATATTTTCAAAAAACATAGCATATGTGATGTGAACTTTTAATATTTTCTTGCATTTACAATAAATTTCAATGCAAATGGACAAGTTTATATATTTAAATGTAATGATTATGACCAAATATTTGACAAATTGTGCTACTGTATGTGTAAGGAATCTAATAAGTTTAAAATATATTTCTTGTTCAGCAACTGAATTTCTTTGTAGTTTAACAAAAGAAAAAGAAATCTGATGAAACTTAAAGTCATCATAATAAAGAACGTATCCCAATACTAGATATTGCATCTACATGCAGTGTATCCCCAGAAGGGACATGGTTGAAGCATGACATACAGAGTACATGTATTATGGTATCCACAGGCATGTCAAAACACACTGGATCAGATCCATTTGTTTTGCTATTTTAAAACAGTCTTTTTCACTTTGATTGTGCATCTTGTGATTTGCATAGCCTTTACCTGAGCTTAAAAGTTCACAATATGTTTCTGGTGTCATAATGAAGTATTACATGTTTTAGGAGAGGCAGACTAATAAGTAAATTAATTTAAAATTAAGATAAGTAAGAGTATATTTTAGATTGTGCTATGTCCACCAGTATTTTAGTTCAATATAAAAAAACTTGAGCTTTGGGTGAGACTATATTGTACCAATTAAATGCCTTTCATTGATGCAGCCTGTTTCATCTCACCTTTCCAAGGCATTTATCACACACAGTTCTCTTGAAATAACATGGGCAATAGAGAACCCCCCTATCCCCCTCCCTATGACCAGATAAAAATTAGAAACTTTTCTAACTTAGAAATGTCTTGTGTCTTGCAGTGTGTGTGTCGTGTCTTGTCTTGTCGTGTCTTGTGTCGTGTCTTGCAGTGTCTTATCTGATAGGATCGGAGTGTGTGTGCATACATTACAATAAAACACCATGGTCTATATATTTTGTCTGATTGGATCGTGTAGGATTGTTTCCTGTGTGCAACACCCTTAAGTAAACAAAATGTTTGCTTAATGAAAGATACAAATATAACTAGACCTAGCGCATTGTAGAAGTGATGGAAATTGTATCCACCATAAAGAAAACTCACAAAAGCCAACCAAGCAACACTTAACCTTGAAGGAGGAGCCAAAGGTGAAATCTGACCACATCAAAATATTCTTAGCCCATGATTTCCTATAGGTTGGTGCGACATTGCAAACCTCTATGACCAATAATAAGCGAGTTATAAGCACTTTTAATTTTGGTTATCCTCATTTGACCTTGAAAGAGGCGCCAAAGGTCAAAGATGATCACATCAAAAGATTCCTAGCGCATGATTTCCTATAGGATGGTTTCACATTACAAACCTCTAGGACCAAGAATAAGTGATTTATAAGAACTTTTAGATTTTGCTATCCTCATTTGACCTCGAAGGAAGGGCCCAAGGTCAAATCTGACCACATCAAAAGATTCCCAGCCCATGATTGCCTATAGGTTGGTTTACCACCCCAAACCTCTAGGACCAATAATAAGCCAGTTATAAGCATTTTAAGTTTGGCTATCCTTATTTTTTAACCTTGTAAGAGGGGTCAAAGGTCAAATTTGACCACATTAGAAGATTTCCAGCCCATGGTTTCCTATAAGTTTGTTTACCATCCCAAACCTATACAACCAATAATAAGTGAGTTATAGGCACTTTTAAGTTTGGCTATCCTTGTTTGACCTTAGAGGAATGGTCAAAGGTCAAATCTGACCACACCAGAAGATTGCCAGCCCATGATTTCCTACAAGTTTGTTTACCATCCCAAACCTGTATGACCAATACTAAGTGAGTTATAAGCTTTCTTAAGTTTGGTTATCCTTGTTTGACCTTGAAGGAGGTGTCCAAGGTCAAATCTGACCACATCAAAAGATTTTTAGCCCATGATTTCCTATAAGTTCGTTTACCATTCCAAACCTCTCAGACCAATAATAAGCTAGTTATAAGCACTTTTCGGTTTGGCTCTCCTTGTTTGACGTTGAAGGATCGGTCCAAGGTCAAGTCTGACCATATCAAAAGATTTTTAGCCCATGATTTCCTATAAGTCGGTTTACCATCCCAAACCTGTAGGACCAATATTAGCGATTTATAAGCACTTTTAAGTTTGGCTATCTTCGTTTGACCTTGAAGGAGGGGTCCAAGGTCAAATCCGACCATACCAAATGATTCCCAGACTATGATTTCCTATAGGTTGGTTACCATCCCAAACCTCTAGGACCAATAATAAGGGAGATATAATCACTTTTCATGACTGACAAATAAACGCTTGTGGCGGCCATCTTGTTTTTCAAAATGAGGCCTAAAATATTTCCAGTCAAGATTTTGTAATGCGGAACATATTCTGCGAATTTGAGATCTCTACCTATAATACCCTTTGCTCTAGAGGGCCAACAAAAGTCCTTGCTTTAAGTTGAATAAACATCCCTGGCGGCCATCTTGTTTTTCAAAATTAGGCTAAAAATATTCCCAGGCAAGATTTTATGGTTATGAATATATCCTGCATATTTGAGTGGACTAACTATAATATTTTTTGTTAGAGCAGTAACAGCCAATAATAAAGGAGGTATATGGCCTCACAGTCTAAAACCTCAGTGTATATTTACTGATATATAAATATTATTTTTATTGCATTAATACATCCTATCCAATGAACAATTGCTTTACCGGTTGGCGTGACCGTTTGGCACGAAGAGTGTGAAGAGTTTTACAACGAACTCTACCATTTTATTTTATTTCAAGTAATGTTATGTAATTCTACTACTTTAATGATCATCATGTCATCTCCTGGACAGAAATAGGGTTCTTGCGGGCACGTATTCATCAGCATGGCCAACCTCACTCTGGCACGTAGAGACAGCTATTTAGAATTTCTACATGGTGGTGTAAAGCCAGACACCTTGACTGCCTTGCGTACAGCATCAGTCCATCTTCATTCACTGTTTCATGACAGTTTACTGGTCAAGGCTGAAGATAAAATCTCATGTAGTGAGGAGAGGCGTTCTTCTGGCAGTGTACACAGGAAACCTAGACGTTTTCACCCATTCGTTTCCTCAAGTGGCAGATCAACGCATCAACCGGACCAGAAGCCCACTACACTGGCCTGGAAACAGATTAGAGACTGGCAAATGGGACAGAAAAGTCGTGGCAGAGCCTCAAATTTCACCCAAAACCCGGCCAAGGGTTCAAAGAAAGTAAATGACAATTACAGTGTTTTAAATGTAACCAGAGTGAAGGACTCTGTACATGTATCCGGCAAGAATCAGGATTTGAACCCTTCACCAGTGACCAGCAAGAGCGAGACTATATTTTTACATGTAAACTCTTTTGTTGCAAATGTTCATTCTGATACCGGATTGCCACAAAAGAAAGGTGTAAATCCCAATTATTGTCACAATCTCACTGAAATAAAGCATGTGAACGATGTTTTCTGTGTAGGTCACTTGAGTTCTGCAAATACTGTCACAAATATCTCAACTGTTGTCATAAATCCACCTGTAGGGGTAAGGCTACAACAGTTTTGAGAGAAATGGGAAGCTCTGGGTTCGAGTCCAAAAGTAGTCACAACACTGAGAGACCTGAGTTACACCCACCCCTTCCAGTTTAGACCGAACCTAACCAGGTCACCAACGGTCATAAGCCACTATGTCAACCCACCTTTTGGAGGCACTGTATCAGCTGACAAACAAAAATGCAGTCGAACCAGTAACAAACCAAAGGAGGCACTGTATCAGCTGACAAACAAAAATTAAGTCGAACCAGTAACAAACCAAAACTCACTGAGTTTTTCCAACCGGTTATTTTTGGTACCCAAACCCAATAACCGGTGGCGACCCTTCCTGGACCTGAGCACATTGAATACCTTCCTAAACACAGTCGTTCAAAATGGAGGCCCCAGAGACAATAAGAACCTCCCTACAGCTAGGGGAATGGGTCACCCCCATAGACTTCCACATACCAATTCACAGTCAGTCCTGGAAGTACATGCATTTTCACATCCAGGGTCAGTCCTACCAGTTCAAAGCCCTACCCTTTGGTCTTTCCACAGCACCCATGGAGTTCAGAGTGGTGGCCAAAGAGGTCAAACTGATGGCCTTACAGAGGGGTATAAGAATCCACCAGTACCTAGACGACTGGTTGGTGAGAGCCACATCCCACCAAACTTGCCTCCAGCATACACAGGCCTTGGTAGCTCTGTTGAGATTTAGGTTGGCTGGTGAACAAGAAGTCAGAACTGGTTCCAAAACAGGTTTTCAACTTCGTAGGTTACCAGTTCGACCTCAGGGATGGCAAGGTCACACCCACTCCAGAGTGTTGGCAGACCTTAACAGACAAGATCTTGTTAATTCTATCTGGTCCGGTGTGCCCAGTCTGGCAGTTCATGTCCCTCATAGGACTTCTGACAGCCACAGAAAAACAAGTCCACCTAGGTCAACTTCATATGAGACCCATGCAGTGGCACTTAAAAACAACTGGAGAGTACCAGAATCACTAGAAAAGGTGATACCCATTCCCAGGTCGCTCCACCTCCACTTAGGTTGGTGGCTGGAGGAAAGCAATGTTCTTCCAGGTCAACCATTACACCCACTAAAACATGCTCTGCAGATATTAGAGAGGTTGCGCTCTACATTTTTCACCTCCGCTAACGTTAAAAATGTATGTGTTACGTCATGAATTGTTGTGTGAAATGTCATGTCCAGACAGAACTACGGTAGAAATTGGCGTTTTATATGCAAGTGAGGCCTGAGTTACATACATAGTCTCCCTTAACATTTTTAGTCTATTTATAAATTTTATATTTTGAAAATTGGTGTATATCCAGAGAAATATGTGTACAACCATTTATAACAATTAATATGTCTATACAATGTAATATGACCAGTAAAAGGACAAATCTTCACAAGCGACAATTTCCTTTATTGCCACCATGATATTTAAGGCCAAGCTCATTTGATTGACAGTTATACAGTGTTGTTTACAGGAGATTATTTGTTTTTTGAACACAAGTTTTAATGCTGGATTTCATTTTATAAAATGAAAGAATGTGTCCTCGCCTCTTTTATTATTATTATTTTGGGGACAAACATAATTTATATGTATAATATATAATTTTGTTGATTGGTTTAAAATAATTTTTGAATGCACATCAAACATACATTTAAATACCTTGGCCTAAATATGTACACACTCTTTTATAATGCTGTCGTAGTGCGCAATATCAAATATCTCCTGTAACTTAAACGTTAACCCAATTCTCTGCATATTTACGTTACGGGACAATAAAACGTAGTGCACAACCTCTCTATTTACATATGCATCAAAAGAAGGGTGGGGCGAATGCACTGTAAGGGGAATCTGGTCAGTTCCAGAAAGCAAGTTGCACATAAATCACTTGGAGCTAAAAGCTGTCTTTCTGGCCCTAAAAGAGTTCCAAGACCTCTGTTCAAACAACATAGTCCTGGTAGCCACAGACAACACAACAGTGGTTGTCTATATTAACAAAGAAGGGGGGATGAAGTCGGGCTCCCTGTGTGCCCTACTGTGGAGAATCCTGTCCTGGTGCACCAGGAAACGGGTAACTCTCAAGGCACGTCACATCCCCGGCCGGCTGAACATGATAGCAGACAAGCTATCTAGACTGGGCCAGACCATTCAAACGGAGTGGTCCGTTCACCCAGAGGTTTTCAAAGCTATATGCTCCTTGGTGGCACTAGCCACAAGTGGACCTGTTTGCCACCAGATTCAACAACAAACTACCACAGTTTGTGTCACCGGTTCGGGACCCCAGGTATGGGCAGTGGATGCACTTCAGCCTGTCATGGGAAATCTGGACCCATATGCCTTCCCACCAGGAGCCATCTTGGGCAAAGTAGTAGAGAAGTTACAGGACTACCCCTGCAACAGGATCATTCTGATTGCACCAGGGTGGCCCAACATGCTCTGGTTTTGGGATCTAGTGGCAATGTCCAGTCAGATCCCTCTGTGTCTGCCCAACCTGCCAGATCTGGTGTCTCAACCATTCAACCAGACCCTGCACAGGAACCTGTCAAACCTACATGCCTGGCTCCTAGAGCCACAGCAATCAAGGAGCAGGGATTCTCTGAGGCAGTGGCAGTATGAATTGAGGCTCCTCAAAGAGGATCAACCAGATGCGTCGATGAGGCAAAGTGGACCATTTTTACAAAGTGGTGCCTCAGTAATCAGGTGGACTTCAGGGCACCGCCCCTAAAAGCCATAGCTGACTTCCTGTTGCACCTGTTTCAGGACAGAAAGTTGCAACCTGGTACCATTGATAGGTACAGATCAGCCATTGCTGACAAGTTGGGCAACTCTGCCATTAATGTCAACAAAGATGAGAATCTCACCCATCTCCTGGGTAGTTTCCATAGAGACAGGCCCAAGGGCAGGTGGGGTATACCCTCCTGGAACCTGTGCCTGATCTTACACCAGCTGACTAAGGCTCTCTTTGAACCTTTAAAAGAGGCCTCAATAAAACCCTTGACCTTGAAGACTGTTTTTCTGATGGCCCTGGGTTCTGGTAAATGCAGGAGTGAGATCCATGTTTGGCTTCACAAGAACATCAGACACCAGTCAGACTGGTCTAAGGTGTCCTTGTACCTCTCACCCAGCTTTCTCTCCCAGAATCAGCTGGCTAAGGAAGGCCCAGATAGTGTGGCTCCAGTGGTCATACCAGCCCTGGCCCCCAATCTGGATAAGTTACTCAAGGTTGACAGGTCCTTGTGTCCAGTCAGAGCCCTTCGGTACTACTTGGAAAGGACCTCAGATCTTAGACAGAACAAGGAGTTGGTCTTTGTCTCCTTCAAGAAAGGTTTTGATAAGGACATCATCTCCTCATGGATCAAACAAACTGTGATCCTTTGTTATGAGCTCTCTGACCAGGAGGCCATCACACTGCATCAGGTCAGAGCCCATGATGTCAGGGCATTTGCTGCTTCTAAGGCCTTCCAATCCGGGGTTTCCTTAAAGTAAATTCTGTCAGTCTGCCACTGGAAATCCCATAACACCTTCACACAATTCATCGCTTTTTCATTTAGGGCCAGTGGTGGCTGCCCAACAGGTCCACCACCAAGCCCATAAATGAGGAGATATGTAAATATGTATATTTGCACATAGCTTGTACAATTGTATATAATAAAAAAAAACTGTGACTTACTTCCTTTGGGAAATTTATTTCTTATGGGACTTAACTCAACCCTCTCTTCCTATTCTCAGAGCAGGTCTGAGAAAAAGGGGGGCAACCGTGGACTTCCGGTCAACCAGTTAGTCTTAGCCGACCTTGACCTGTGGGGTCATCTGACCCTAGGTCAAAATGGACCTTCTCAGTTTTGTTCTTTTATGAGTTCTTTTATGTCTCTAGCAGCTTACCCACCTTCCAAGCGGTAGTTATTCAGCAATTGTCCATTGGATAGGATGTATTAACGCAATAAAATTGCAAATTTAATAAGTAAATTACATTTTTATAAGTTAATACCCTATGCAATGGAGAGGCAAGGCCCACCCATCTGGCCCCACTATCAGCTTACTAGGGTCTTAATATGTTTAGACAACGAAAAAGATGCTATGACGTCACGATGTATTATATACAGGACGTTTTTTTCTGGTGTTTGGTGGGACCGTTGCACTGACTGGTAGAGCCATTGTCCATTGGATAGGGTATTAATCTATAAAAAATTAATTTACTTATTAAATTTGCAATCTTGTGTCTTCTTGAAACCATAAATTTGGGAGACTGCATATAAAGAAACTAGACAAAAAAAACAGACCAAAAGTTTAAAATTAGAACAAAAACTTTTTGACAGAACATTTATAAAAAATGCTTTAATTTATCCAGATCTAAAATGAAATCTCTGGCAGATAAGCAAGAATTGACCTTGAAAGGCCAGAATGGCCATATCATTAGGTTTGAATAGTTCTGAAGAATAATTCAAAGAAGATTTACAGGATTTCAGGCAATAGTTTTGTAGATACACAGCAAAATACATGAAATTCAACTTTATGACCCCAGTTTGACCTTGGGGGGGTGGCGCAGGAGGCAAATTTGATGGACATTGCCTCTCAATGGCCAGATGCAAAATGTATCTGATGGAAAAGTATGACCATCCTTGATTTAAAGTGTCTTGGACCGATAAAAAGGGAAATATAATATTTTTCAGCTGAACGAATTTGGCCTTAAAGCAGAAATCAATGCTGAGGCCCAGACTCTGCAAAATAATTTGCAGTCTAGTATTTCTCATAAACTGTTTCAAATTCTGACCTCCTATGACCAATATAAGACTCTTTTATTATGACAATGTTGTTTGACCCTTATGCGAGGTTCTCAAAGGTCAAAGGTCAAACTTGGGGTTTTACACTGTTCAACTGCCAGGCTCATGTCACTTGACCTGGAAGGTGACACCAAAGGTAGATGTAACCATGGTTAAAATATGGCTTCAGTGTAGTTCTTCTCTATTATTCTGAATTACTTTAAGGTGAAATTTCCATATACAACACTGCAGTTAAATCTGGGCAAAAATGAAGGGTTACATTGAAAAAGTGAAGATTTGCAGTTTCTCTGAAAAGGGATACATCCTTTTTAGAAAAGTGAAGATTTGCAGTTTCTCTGAAAAGGACGCGTCCTTTTCACAAAAGTACAGATTTGCAGTTTCTGTAAAAAGGACGCGTCCTTTTTAGAAAAGTGAAGATTTGCAGTTTCTCTGAAAAGGACGCGTCCTTTTTACAAAAGTGAAGATTTGCACTTTCTCTGAAAAGGACGCGTCCTTTTTAGAAAAGTGAAGATTTGCACTTTCTGTGAAAAGGACGCATCCTTTTTACAAAAGTGAAGATTTGCAGTTTCTCTTAAAAGGACGCGTCCTTTTTACAAAAGTGAAGAATTGCAGTTTTTGTAAAAAGGACACGTCCTTTTTAGAAAAGTGAAGATTTGCAGTTTCTCTGAAAAGGACGCGTCCTTTTTACAAAAGTGAAGATTTGAAGTTTCTCTGAAAAGGACGCGTCCTTTTTACAAAAGTGAAGATTTGCAGTTTCTTTGAAAAGGACGCGTCCTTTTTAGAAAAGTGAAGATTTGCACTTTCTGTGAAAAGGACGCATCCTTTTTAGAAAAGTGAAGATTTGCAGTTTCTCTGAAAAGGACGCGTCCTTTTTACAAAAGTGAAGATATGCACTTTCTGTGAAAAGGACGCGTCCTTTTTACAAAAGTGAAGATTTGCAGTTTCTCTGAAAAGGACGCGTCCTTTTTACAAAAGTGAAGATTTGAAGTTTCTCTGAAAAGGACGCGTCCTTTTTAGAAAAGTGAAGATTTGCAGTTTCTCTGAAAAGGACGCGTCCTTTTTAGAAAAGTGAAGATTTGCAGTTTCTTTGAAAAGGACGCGTCCTTTTTAGAAAAGTGAAGATTTGCACTTTCTGTGAAAAGGACGCGTCCTTTTTAGAAAAGTGAAGATATGCAGTTTCTCTGAAAAGGACGCGTCCTTTTTAGAAAAGTGAAGATTTGCAGTTTCTTTGAAAAGGACGCGTCCTTTTTAGAAAAGTGAAGATTTGCACTTTCTGTGAAAAGGACGCGTCCTTTTTAGAAAAGTGAAGATTTGCAGTTTCTCTGAAAAGGACGCGTCCTTTTTACAAAAGTGAAGATATGCACTTTCTGTGAAAAGGACGCGTCCTTTTTACAAAAGTGAAGATTTGCAGTTTCTCTGAAAAGGACGCGTCCTTTTCACAAAAGTGAAGATTTGCAGTTTTTGTGAAAAGGACACATCCTTTCTGGAAAGTCTGTTTTTTCAATTTTAGACAATTTCTTGGCATTAAAAGGCTGAAATTTAAATTTTTGGTCATGAAAAGTCCAGTTTTCAAAAGTGTTTTTCATTGTTTTGCAGCAAAAGTGCCAAAACCTGCTTATTTGAGGCCTAAAAAGGAACACGTGACTTTTCCTTTTTAAATCTGACTTCAGTTTGTTGTTGTTTTTTTTTTTGGGGGGGGGAGGGTTTTGAAAACTAGCATTTTTAATTACTCTTTTATAACAAGGTGCATCAGGACTGGGCAGGCGACCATGGATTTCTGTTGAATAAATTATGCATTGACACAAGCGCAAACTAAAGATGTATGTTAACAGGAAAAAGTCAAAACAATAAACATTTTAGAAAGGTTTTTAAGGGTGGTAATGATTTTTACATAAAATCAGTGCCCCAACTGGGCAAAATTTGCATACAGAAATTGCCAAAGGTATTTAAATTATTTCTGTCGTCACTTTTCCTGTTGAAATAAAGTCCTCAGGTTCATACTTTATGACCTCTATAAAAGGATGGTACTTCCGGCGGAGTTTAGACAAGTACAGCAGCGAGAGTCCATTATGCCAGAAATTCTAACCTTTTATACAGGTCATAAAGTACGAACCTGAGGACTTTATTTGTATTACAAAGGCCAGTTTCATTATTAATCCATAAATATTGTTAGAAATGTGATTTTTAACACACCTATTTGTCGCACTATATTTTGTCTGTATCATTTGACTCTCTAGTATCAATGATCATCCATTTATTGCTTCAGATAAATGGACACAAAAATATGTGGACTGCATTGTTCTGCGAGTAGCCGCACTTCCGGTATTTATAATTCCTTATTTGGTATGCAGAAATGCAGGAATATGGGCCATACTCGGTAAAGAACGACTGTTCTTAAAGTTTGTTCTTCCGGTTTTTGCCAAAATGAGGTTTTCTTATGATATGGTGCCAAGCAGTACATATTCGCATTTCAGTGTTTTTGTTTTTTTTTTTTTTTTTTTTTTTTTTTTTTTTTTAAATATATTCATCTGTATTTTAACTATGAAGTTTAAAACATGTGTAAATGTCAACACGGTTACAAGAAAATACAACCATTAAATACTTGTGCTATATTCTCATTAGTAACTACATTTGGCTGAGGTAAAGGTTATTAATGATTACACATGTAAATACAGGTTACTACATTGGCACCCCTTATTGTGGCTTTGCTTTATCAATATCATGCAAATGGTGCCATTTTTTTTTTTTGCAAATAAATAAAAAATCTACAGCGCCCAAAATTCATTGGAAACACCATATGAAAGGTATACTGGAGGGCTTCTGCAGGTTTTTGCATTGAAATCCATGTGTAAATGATCAAGAAATCATGTGTTTAAAAATGAAGATTTAACCTTCACTGGTGCCCCTTTATTAAGTGATATGTTGCACAGCTGATTTTTTTTTTGAATATTGACCCATTTGAGTTATTTAATTGAAAGTAGTGGACACTATAAGTACAGGAATGTTATTGGTTAATTTTTCTTGTTTTGTTACAGATTTTTGCAGATTTTCCAACTACAAAAGGTGGCATTGTAATATTACAGACTCAGGAATAGGACTGTGTATAACAAGGGAGCATCAGATGGCATGAAATCTCCAAGTATTCTACAGCAGTGCATACAGTTGTAAATTTTTATATGGTCAAGTACATTTACCCTCAGCCAAGAATAGGCATTCATAAAAGCACAATCAAGCATTACCAGCATATTAAAAGTTGACAAAATAAATATACACATGTCATTCATTTAGTTTGTTGTATTTTGATCGAACTTTATAATATAGAAAAAAAAAAATAATTGAATAATATATAAAATTAATATACACACAAAAACAAACAAAACACAATACTTGCCCAGTAGGATATTCTAGTCACATACTATGAACTGTGACAAATAGCATTTAAAAACAAATCAACTTTTCAATTATATAAAATACATATATATATTTTATGTTTCGGCTACTAATTTGTTGTAATTTACAACATTACATCTAGATGTTATAAATGAGGCACCTCTAAAAGTACAGTTAAAGCTATCACCCCACAAAGCTACAGAAGTAAAATCTTGGTCCCAGTGTACACTGCGAGAAATTACCCATATTAAGTCACACCCAAAACCCTTCAGAACTAAAGGCTCACATGCAACAGATCAATGATAAAGTTGGACACAATGTGTGTCAATGATAAAAATTGCAAAAAATAGAACATACATTGTCTCTACACACTGATCTGAAACTGTTTTCTCCAACTTTTATCAGATCTGTTTCTGTTCAGATTTCATACTTTTTTCACCATTTTGTTTAATGATAAAGGGGTTATATACTTAAACACAATACTAAATTGTACAGGATCAGAAGGCACAGGCATTTAGATTACTAGAATTCCCTTTCGAGAAGATAAAAATACAAGAGGCCAACTTCACCAAAGGGCTTAGACAGAACCTGGGTTTTGGCTAAATCTGAAACTTAAATCTTTTTTTTTTTTTTTTTTTTTTTTTTTTGAATACAGTGATTTTTTGAAGGAGCCAATTAGGATTGCCAATCCCTTGGAGTGGTGGTCTGGTGCACAAACAAGGTATCCCAAATTGGCACAACTTGCCAAACAGTACTTGTGCATCCCTGCAACATCTGTCCCAAGTGAAAGAGTTTTTTCTGTTGCAGGATTGACTGTGTCAAAACTCAGGGGGTCACTTGACCCAGACACTGTCAATGAAATTCTTTTTCTGCATAAACACCTTAAACCGACAATTTCTGACTTGCTGAAACAATTTTCTGCCGATGAACCTCAAACGGAATCAACTGCATATCAGGTTGAGGATATTGTATCTGTGCAGCAGGCCACCACTCCCAGAACTTCCAATGTTTTTTTTTTTTTTATTGATCTTTTTGGGTATACAACATGTATATGTGCGTATAATAGTTACATAAGGAAACATATTAAAGATACATCTATTCTTTAACAATAACAACTCAATTCATAGTGTTCAAAGTTTCTTTACTCCACTGATTTATGGTTTGGGTAGGTAAGTCAACAAAGGCCCCAAAGATAAATGTATGTCTCTCTTCAGCATTGATTTTGGATGAAACTGTTGATATATGATTCAGTTCAGTATAGCACCTGCATGATCTGTGTTTCGTTAATTCTAGTGATATATGGAAAATAGACAAGCTAAAGATAAGGTTAAGTTATATATTTATAAATATATTTTTCCAAACAGACCAATTTTTTTCAAAAAAATCATTTTTATTACTTAGCTTTGATAGAGTTTCTTGTTCAAGATATTTCTGTTTAATTACACTTTGCAAGTGGTAAATATTCAATTGGCGAGTTGCCTTTGCGCAAGTGAAAATATAGTACCTTGTAACTGTGAGTATTAAGTTTAATGACCAAAAATTTGAATCTGGTTGCACATAGCCCAAAATTTTATCAGCTTTATTCAATTCAATTCTAATAGTAACATTAGAATGTATCCAAGATAGAAGATTTTCCCATAAAACGACTGACTTTCTGCACTCGGTGAAAAGATGAATAATTGTTTCCTTTTGTTCTCCACACAGTCTACATTTGTTTGTATCCGATATCTTTATTTTAAACAACAGATCTTGAACGCCAAGGATTCTGTGTAAGATGCGGTATTGGAACCATGCATAATGGTTGTCTAATATTGAATAAAAACAACTCTTATACAATGGCCTCCATGGGATAACATTACAGTCTAAAGACTGGTTCCATTTTAATTCATTATTTGGAACAATGCCACAACTCTGTTGAAAGACTTTGTAGATATTTTTACTTCCAGCTTGGGGGCCTACTAAGAGTCTAATATTCAAAGGTATATATGGTCTGTGAAACTCAAAATTGTTACCGAAAGAGTTTTGTTCAATAAATTTCTTCAAAAGACTTCTCATAGTAAAATAATTCAAAAAATTTGGTTTAAACCCAAATCTGTTCTTTATTTCATCTAGTGTTAGAAGATGACCATCTGATTTTACAATGTCCCCAATAACATGTATCCCATTTTTAAACCAGTCTACAAAATATATATTTTCTGTTCCTAATGGTTTATTTAACCATAGATTTGTACTTAAAATATCAAGATTTGTTTTGTACATTACATTTTGACTAAATTTATTAAAGTATGTAAATACTGTTTTCCAAAACGGATTTAGTTTGTATATCACAGAAAGGCACCATTGGCTTCCTAAGGATGAAAAGAAGGTCAAATTGATATCATTCTGAAGCAGGTCAAGCCAACTTTTATGATTTGAAATAAGCATTTGTTTAAGCCATCTTGTTTTCATTGACTTTTCAAAATTGTATATATTAGTCATATTCAGTCCTCCGCTTAACCGGGAAGTGCAAAGTCTGTCTCTACCAATTTTATCTGGCTTGCCATCCCAGACAAAGTTAAACAACAATTTATTTATTTCATTCAATATACCTATTGGAGTTGGAATTGCCATAAATAAGTGGGTGAAGACAGAGAGAATCAAAGTTTTGATTACTGTAATTTTCCCAAAGGGAGTTAAGTATCTATATTTCCAGGAATTGATAATTTTTTTTGCCTTACTTATTGCATTCTGATAATTCAAAATTGGTAACATGTTCAAATCATTTGAGAAATTAATTCCCAATAAATTAAAAATGTTTTCACCCCACTGCAGTTTGTGTGAAACTTTTAGCTTTTGTGTTGAAGATATCTCACTTCCTATCCAGATTAGCTTTGTCTTTTCCGTGTTTATTTTTAGTCCTGAAATGTCGCCAAATATCTCTAATATATTCAATGCTGCTTGCAAAGAGTTTGCACTGCCATCCAAAATCAAAGTAGTGTCGTCTGCAAACTGTGTAAGCTTAAACACAGTGTTGCCAATTGATAAACCTATCACATTTGGGGATCTGCTGATTAAAGAGCATAACACTTCTGCTACAAGTATAAACAGGTACGGCGAAAGAGGGTCCCCCTGTCTACATCCGCGCTCAATTAGAATAGGATCAGATAAAAACCCACATTGAGTAACATAAGCTTTAATATCAGTGTTGAATAATTTCACCCATTTGATAAAATTATCATCAAAACCGAAAGACTCCAATACATTATACAAGAATTTCCATGATACAGAATCGAAGGCTTTCTCGAAATCAATTTGCATCAGTAAACCCGGAATATGGTGTTTTTCAGTGTAAAACATTAAGTCGTATATCAATCGAGTACAATCGCCAATACATCTACCAGGTATGAAACCAGATTGAGGTTCATTTGAGGTGCATTTCAGTGTTACTTTATCCTCGATGGACGGGTTTTCGATATGACAACGTAAACGGAGAATAAGGAGTATCCAAATGTACGCAACCAAAATGATCAGGAATATAACAACAAAATTAAATCCACGAAGTGTTAGATTCAGTGTGACTTCATATTCATTCTAAAATATTATAAAAACATCATCAAAAAACGAGATTGTGAGCTTATAGTTTAAGTGATCGAAAACGTGAATATTGTTGTAGCTACCGCCCGGGAGTTTCGTCCGGAAAGCCGGACGCCTGCCGAGTGAGTTTTAGCATCTCCCCACTGGAAGTGCTTGTAACAGGAAATGAACCTAAAGACTGGCAGTTATCTGTGCATATCCAAAGGAACAACACCTAAAAGCAATCCTACAGCATCACTACAGATAACTACTGGTGAGTCTGGTATTTTACAATACTGGTACCAGAAGTGTGTGATTTCTTCACCCACAAAATTCTGGTATGGGTTTTGTAAGTTTTTCAGTATTTTTGTGGTAATTTCGTCCACCACGTGAATTCAAATTTCTTTGAATTTTCTTGCTGTTTTGTGGTGAATAAAACAGGTATTTCTTCGATTCATTGTTATTTTTTACTTTGTTTGTCTATAATATGCTGTAATTTAGTGTTCTGAAATTCACCTATTGGCAATTCTTAGCGTGAATTATCGGCAATTCTTAGCGTGAATTTTCGTTTTTGTAGTGTGTTAATCGGCGATCTTAGCGTGATTTCCGGTAAACTTCTATAAAATATACACTATTTTACTTCATATTTGTAGGTATTTTGTTTTAAATTATTGTCACAAATATATTTGCTTTATAACAGTGTACGGTTTCGGTACTCATATTTGTGTGTGTGTGGCAGTATAAATTTCGTTTTTCTACTGCTCTTTATTGCTTTTCTTGTATTATTTGTCATTTCATCGATTTGGTTGTCAGTTGTTTGTTACAACTCTGTGAGTGTATCGATCGATTGGGTACTTTTTGTTTGCAAATAATTGGTCGGTCGTCGGCACCGTTATTTGGTAAATAAAATACCTGTATTGTTCCACACAACTGTATTTTTCCAAAGCAAAGTAGTGTTATTGGTACTGTGTATGTAGTACATTTTTTCTAGTGTATTTATAGTGGTTCTTTTATGGAAATTTGAAGTAAATATAGTATTTTTAACAGTAATTGTAGTAAAATATTTGTCTTTATAGTAAATTAGTAGCACATTTGCAAGTAAATTTAATTTTCTGTTGGTAGTATTTTGTGGTAATTTTCTAGTGATTTGAATTAAATTTTGAATAGTATTCTGAATATTATTTTAAATTATTTTTAAATTGAACTTTGAAAGAAATTGCCCTTACTAACCGTAGTTAAGACCCATTATTTTTCATTTAGTTGCATGATTATATGTTGTAGTAGTTAAAATTTGTAGTCAAATTTTTATTGCGAAGATTTTTCAATAGGGAAAAAAAAAAACCTTTTTTATTGCATTACAATAAAGTAATTTTTTATTGCGTAAAAATTTATTTAACCTTGTTTAAAATTTATTGAGGTTCAATAACAAAATTACATTCAATCTGAATTAGGTAGAACTGTGAATTTGATGTTTTTTTGGTTTTAGGGAAAAAAATTAAAGTAGTGTATTTTCTTTAAAAGTGTAAATTTTTGGACAGTATTTCAAATTTTCTTCATTTCATCTGTACCTTTTGTGATTTTTGCTAAATAACTTTTGCTTTGTCTTGCAAGTTATTTATTGTACTTTGACCTATATCTTTGCATTGTCGTGCAGATTGGGTTTGATTTAATTCGGTTTAACTTTGCTCCGCCTTGCAAGTTAGATTATCGGATTTGTGTGTTATTTGTGTACAATTTCATTAATTGACTTGGCATTGTTTTGCTAGTTGGTTATTGAATTTGTCAGTTTGTTGTTTGTCAGGTTTTTTTTGTTGGTTGAATTGAGTAAATTCACTTAAAAAAAAAAAAACTGGAAATGGCTACAGGTGGGAAAAAACCAGTCCACATTGCAGATGTAACCAAGGCTGATTTATTGTCAATAAAAAGCATTGGTGAAGCAAAGGCAGACAGGATATTGAACCTGAGGGAAGAAAATGGTGGTACGCTGACCTTGCATGACCTACAGAAGTCAAAAGTTGTCAGCAATTCAGTGATCAAGAAACTCCAACACTCAGGTTTCATCATATTCAGTGACAAAAATGTGTCGCCTGGTAACAAGGTTTGCTCCAGGCAGGAACACCTTGTAGTTCAGGTTGGCGCGGAAGATTCCCGTGAGGTGGAGGAGATGGACGATGAAGATTCGGATGACCAGTATGCTTTCCCTGACAAAGAATCTTTGCATTTGTCGGGAACATCAACTGATCAGCAGAAGTTGCAGTTGCCAAAAGTAGAGTTGTCGGGCTCATCCTATCAGGTTTTTCCCAGTCAGGGAACTGCAGGACTTGAACCCGAGACTTTGGACTCTATTCCAATACTTACTGGAAAGCCAGGACTTGATGATATTTGGTCAGTTCTGATCGCAATCAAGGGAAACACATCAGAAACAGAGAAGTCTGTGAAGAAATTGGAATCTACCCAGGTTGATACCAGCAACAAAGTGACAAAGTTGTTCCGCACAGTGGAAGAATTGAACCGTTCAGTTCATTCAACCCGTACAGCTCAACTTGAGCTTAAGTCCAGAGTAGATGGCCTGGATCAGAGAGTGACTGATGTCGAGGAGAAACATCAAAAACTTGACAGAGTGGAAAGTGACACCGCAATGTTGAAGAGTGATGTGTCCGGTTTGACGTCTTCTCAGCAGGAAGTGATGTTCAACTGCTATAGGGATGTCTCGAACCTTAGTCAGCAGTTACAGTCCAAGATGCAAGAAACAAAGTCTAGGTTTTCAAGACTTGATTCTCGCTTGGATCGACAAGTTGAAGAGTACGACCAGCAGAAAACTGAGTTTTCTTCCTTGAAGTTCGGGGTGACACAACATCAAGTGATGTTGGACCGGGAACTGGAGTCGGTCAAAGAAACTCAGAGGTCCCAAGAGGAAGCGATAACTTCTCTCCAACAACTTGAGATTGCGGAGAACCAACGTCAACAAGAAGTCTCTTTGCTGCATCAAGATCTAGATGGTCTAGCTCAACAGGTGCAGGTTGTCAAAGAGGAAGTACAGAACCTTAAGCATGCTCCCTGTGACCACAACCCTTCGATCAGTAAACATCGAACTGGTGTGGAGCAGGATGTAGCTTTTCAAGCTTTACAGAAGGACTTGGAAACTTCCTTTACAGAGTTATCCAAGCTTGTGACCGAAAATGAAGCTGCATTACAGAAGCATGAACAGATCTTAGTTCAGCAAAAGCAACAACTGGAAGGTGTGGCTGATGAGAATTGTCTTGTTGACATTGAAAAAGCTTTCGAGCGAAATGTCAATGTCCAAAGCAAGATATTTGAAGCCAAGCGTAAGCCTACATTGGAGAAAGTGAACCGCCAGCTCAGAACCATGCGAGATACATTTAATTTGGAATATGAGCTTCCGTCCAATTTACCAGGTCTTCAGTGGACAGGATTGGACTTGAGGCCAGTTTCAGAATTTAATTACCCAGGGTCTTCAGGAGAACAAACTATTGCGAAGGTTCCTCAGAAGCAGGTCAGGATGTCTCAGCCGTTGTATACTCCTGTACCTAGCTATCTTAGGACAACTAGTAGATGTTCAACACCAAGGATTGAAGATCAGGATGAGTGTATTCAGCGTGTATCAGCTGCTATTCGTGAAAAAAGCCCAAACGGGGTTTACAACAACCAGACACCACGTGTCAGTGTAGTCAGTCAGGTGAATGACAGTGTCCATGTCTCATCTGACAGCTCTGAAGATGAAGTTCAGAAGAAAACCGTGACCCATAAAGACAAGACGAAGAGCAAGATTCACGTACCAAAGCTGTCCTTTGAAGGTGAACATTGGAATGGATACATTTCTCAGTTTGAGCTTGTGGCTAAGACCTTAGCCTGGACCGAGTCTGAGAAGATCCATAACTTTGCCATGTCCCTGAAGAAAGGAGCAGCAGAGTATTATGGAATCCTGCCAAACCGTAAAGAATCGGACTTTGATTGGCTGAAGAAGAG
Source organism: Sabellastarte sp. h YS-2021 (assembly GCA_964017235.1). Lineage (NCBI taxonomy): Eukaryota > Metazoa > Annelida > Polychaeta > Sabellida > Sabellidae > Sabellastarte > Sabellastarte sp. h YS-2021. Next base: position 90,718,141 of record OZ024931.1, read on the forward strand.
ATTCCAGGATCACTTTGGGAAGACAGAATCCCCAGCTGCCTTGAGATGGGAACTTTTACAAACTGAACAGCGTGAGGATGAAAATCTTGAAAAGTACTTGGCCAGAATGCAAGGAATGATAGTCTCCCTATTCCCAGATGAGCAGAAGCAAGAGGCATGCAGTCCATTTTTCGTGGATGCTTTCATGAAGGGCTGCCGTGACAAAGCAGCAGTGCTTGCAGCTGCTGGTAAACATCCCACCACCCTTGAAGATGCTTATAAATTTGTTCAGGATGCTATGCAACTACGCAAAGCTATCCTTGGGAAGAAGGCTTCTGCGAGGAGTGTCAAATATGTTGAGTCTGACTCGTCAAGTCCCTCAACTGATTCTGATACTTCTACCACATCAGAAGAAACTGGGGCTAAGACATTACAAGCCCGGGGCCATACATCTAGAAGAGATGGTCGTCACCACAAGAAGTTTCACAAAGTCATCTCGGGTCTACACAAAGTGTTAAAAGACAATAAAAACAGACAGGATGTACTGAGATGCTATAACTGTGGTGAACCAGGACATTTTGCACAAAATTGTCCCAGGAGGCGATATGATGGTTACGACAGAAAACAATGGTCTTCAACCAGGAGCGATCAACCCAACTGGAGAGATCATCAGGGTTATGACCCAACATGGAACCTACCTGGTTATCAGCATAATGGTCCCAGACGTGATAGGTACACACCACCGGGTACCCCTGAAAGGTTTTCTTCATCCAGTCAAGGATATCAGAGGAATACCTATGGCAGTCCCCGTTCTGGACAGTACCATCCATCACAATACAGAGACTACAGAAGAAGTCCACAGCGGAGTGATGATTCAAACTGGAGGACCAGCCCAAGAAGGGATAACCAACGCTACCATAGTCCACCACCACCACCCAGGACTACACAGGGTTTTAAAGGTAGTTCTGACTCCACCATGCGACCTAGCTCCATGGGTGAGAAGTCCAACGTAACCTTTTCTGACTCTGTAAAGTCTTTAAACTAACAGGGAGGGGTAATTCACCCGTTGCCCCGTCCCTCAACATGAATAATTGGGTGAATCACAAGACATGTAAGAGAGTTTGGTGTAGAAAAACACGAGAAAGTAACAAGGATAACCTTAGCGCTGTAGTAGATTGCACTGTTCAAGGTGTTAAAACCAAAGCACTACTAGATACCGGCGCTCAGATTTCCTTGATGAGTAGTAAACTATTTGAACAGATTGAAAACAAACCTGATTTAAAGGGACTATGACCTCAAGTTGAAAGTGACTACGTATGAGATTGGTGATCTCGTGTATGTCCTTGATTCAGCTAGAAAAATTGGCATAAGTCCTAAGTTACAGCCGGTATGGAAAGGCCCATATGTCATCTCCAAGGTTATTTCACCTATTATTTTTGAGGTAGCTGACAAGAGGAAGTCATTTGTCCTACATCATGATAGGTTAAAGCCTTGTGAAGATCGTGCCATTCCTTTGTGGCTTCGCAGAAAACGAAGTGAAATTTTGAACGACCTTGACCAAGAGGATCCTGAAAATGAAGATGATTTCTGTTTGGATTGGCTATTCGAAAATGAGCCAGATAATACAGATGTCAGTCTGCCAGGATACTGTCAGGAGAAAGTACAATTGTTTCCAGATGACCCAGTTTCGCCAGAGTCTACGCTCGAGATTGAACAACATCTTGATTCTGGAGATCAGCTACCTGAATTACAGCCCAGCAGAAGTGGTCGTGAAAGGAGGAGACCGCGTCATTTGCAGGACTATATTTAAGTAGTTAAGACTTAGATAAGATGATTCGTTGAAATTTCCTAGTCAAGTGCATGAGGGTTTGGTGTTAGCATGACTAGTCAAGTCCCTAACATCAGTGTCTCGTATTTCTGTTGGGAAGTCACAAATATTGATTATCTACTCTTCTTACTACAGGTGTTGCTATGGAAAAATCAAAGAAAAATTCACATTCTCCAGCTAAGGAGTCCAGACAGAATCGTGCATCGCATCAACAAAGATCACAGTCAAGATCCCGTCCCTCAGAATCACATAGATCACGTGCATCTCGTCATAGATCACGTTCAGGATCTCGTCATTCTAGAGGATCTTACAGGGAAGACCGTGATAGGTCTCGTTATACCAGTGCCTATAGCACTCGCACCTACACCTCACGAGCACGTGAACATTCTCCAAGAAGATATTCTTCCCGCAGATCTCAGAATGAGCAAGTTACAAACATGTTGAAAGAGCTCTACCAATTTGTGGATTTCAACCGTATCCGCGATATTGTTGAACGTACAGCATCGGAAATGAAATCCCACAATCAAGGTCTGCTTATGGAAACAAGTAGCAGGAGAGTCAGAGAGATGTTGGCAGAAGCATCAGGTTTTCCGAGTTTTTCCTCGAGCTCAGCGTCAGAGGTCACTCCAACAACTAGGACATCTTCATCTGTCAGTTTCCACACCCCCATTGCTACTGTGTCTTCGGTTGTCTCCCAACCAACTGTGTCCAAGACTACTGTGTCTTCGGTTATCTGCAGGCCAACCACGTCCAAGACCACTATGTCTTCGGTTGTTTCTAAACCAACTCCGTCCAAGACCAGGACAGTGAATGTAAAGGACTCTAACAATAATGACACCTCATTAAAAAGGCCATCATCTGAATCCTTGGAGGTAGTGGTTATAAAGAAGAAACCAAGGAGGCCAGTTTGCTACATGATAGACTGCGGCCAGGCCATACCCAGCCTTAAGAAGCATGTAGTGGGCAAGCATCTATCCTTAGCTTTTGCCACTTGGAAAAGCATGTCACGTGACAAGCGTTTCACTAGTTACAGTGATTCCTTGGCAGCTGTAGAAAAGGTCCTTGGATTAACAACCCACGATGAATTGCTCAGCACAGTTCTTGAAAAGAAGTGGTATCCCGTGGACACAAGGTTTACCCTAGGTGAGGAGGATGTCCAAATCATCAAGGAGTATCACCAGTGGTTGTCCGGGGAAACTTTGGCATCTGTACCATCCATCGATCCGCCCAATTGTGTCGCCGTGTTGACTCACTGGAGAGTGTTTTCAACTGTTATCAATTGTGTCGGGGAGAAGGTGACACTGCCAGAACCTACAGATGTCAGTGCTGAGGAAAAGGTCTCATCGCCAAAGGATAGCAGTGTGAAACAGCAGGAAGAGGAAATGGAGGTGGAATCATGTAATCAGCCAGAATCTGGGAAGTTAGCAAGTAGTCTTGCTCTCTCAGAGGAAGCTGCATCATCTGTTCCCTGTAGTCAGTCAGAATCTGGGAAGTTAGCAAGTAGTCTTGCTCTCTCAGAGGAGGCTGCATCATCTGTTCCCTGTAGTCAGTCAGAATCTGGGAAGTTAGCAAGTAGTCTTGCTCTCTCAGAGGAAGCTGCACTACTGGATTCACCTGTTGAGGAAGCCAGAAGCGTCGGATCATCCATTCTAGGAAGTCCACCAAAGGAGGAGGCAATCCAGGATGTCGGCGTACCATACGACTATGCGACCTGGAAGAAGAGGAAAGAAGTTTTCTTGAAGGCCAAAAGTTCAGATAGAGTTAGTTTCATCGACTCTCACATGCACTTGGACAAGCTTCAAAGGGCTAGCAGATGTCAGGACATCGATGATATCCTTGACAGGGGGCCAATGCCAGCGACTCCAGTGTATTTACAGGCCGTTGTCGCTAATTTCTGTCATGAGTTGCCTGGCAAGAAACTTCGTCAAATGTGGAAGAAGGATTCCAGGATATTTCATTCCCACGGAATTCACCCAAAGTTTGCTCACACCGCCTCTGCCCAGGATTTTACTGATGTGAGGAGTGCCATCATCAAGGATCCACGTTGTGTTGGTATTGGTGAGTTTGGCTTTGACTACTCCGCGCATTTCAGTTCCTACAAGAAACAGCAAATTACACTGTGCAGGAAATTCCTACAGCTGTTTGTCAAGGAGGAATTGTTCAGCAAGGTCTTGGTCATCCACTGTCGGGACAAGAAGGGGAGCATGGAAGCATCAGAAACCTGTCTAAAAATCTTTGGTGAGGAGTTGCCAACCTTTGACAGGGATGTGATGAAGATCCACCATCACTGTTTCAACGGGGGAATTACTCAACTTCGTAATTGGCTTGCGTGTTTTCCGAGGATGATGTTTGGGTTCACTGCCCTCCTGCTGCGTCAGGACCGTCACCCTGAACTGGAGAAGGTCGTACAGCGCCTGGAGTTGGACCAGATCCTCTTGGAAACAGACTCGCCTTACATTACAGCCCCTGTCCACAGTAAGTGTAATTACAACTCTCCTTATGGTTTAGAAGAGGTGGCTCGCCGGGTGGCGCAATTGAAAGACACAACTGTGAAAGAGGTGTTACAGGTGACCAGCTGGAACGCCAAGGACCTGTACGGTCTCAAATAAGAGTGTACACCTGGATACGTTAACATTGTTTTGCATTGTAAGTGAACTGTTGTGTGTTTCTAAAAGAACCTATTAACATTGTTCTATGTCATGAACTGTTATGGAAGAATCATCAACATTGTTCCAAGCGTTTTACTGCTACGTATCTTTCAAAATGGAGAGATGATCAGAATGTTCACGTGCTCAAATTTCTCAAAGCAGAGGGATTATCAACATTGTTCTACCAGTTTCAGAACTGTTGCGGAATCTCAAAAGAAAACAGAGGGATTACCAACATTGTTCTACAAGTTCAGAACCGTTGTGTCCACGATCAAAACCATGGTCTGTCTACTACCATCACGGCCAACCACAGATATCTGAGGGTCCTGTTCTCAACAAAACAGGGGGGAATGTTGTAGCTACCGCCCGGGAGTTTCGTCCGGAAAGCCGGACGCCTGCCGAGTGAGTTTTAGCATCTCCCCACTGGAAGTGCTTGTAACAGGAAATGAACCTAAAGACTGGCAGTTATCTGTGCATATCCAAAGGAACAACACCTAAAAGCAATCCTACAGCATCACTACAGATAACTACTGGTGAGTCTGGTATTTTACAATAATATATCGAAAACCCGTACATTGGCTAGTAGCTGTCTACCAGTGAACGCCCGCCTTATATGTCTTTGTTGGAGGTCAAGGACAAACGCTTCTCTTTATCTACAAAATGGGCGTTCACTGTTATTTCCGGTTTGCTGTAGAAACGGCCGATAATAGAGATAAATTATGAAAATATAAAGCTTTGAAACAAATAAAACAATATGTGCCTAAGTTATTAATTGTAGTGTATACTGCCTTGCTACCAATTATCGCTGGATACCAATTACCGCCAGACAGAATTCAAATAGGTACAACTTCACCAAAAGTAGCATGCCAAGTCTCACAAATAAAGTATAACTATTTCCAAAGCGAATGGAACAAATACACAACAAAAAGCTTTCAAAATATGTGTCCATTACTGAAATATGAATGTTTTATTTTCTGTTGGTGATAATTGGTAGCCGGCGATAATTGGTAGCAAGGCAGTATCATTTGAAAATCTGTTGTTAGAAGAATAAAATATAAAGCTGTAAATATAATTTCAATTTAATATATTAACTTCAACATGGGCGTTTACTGGTAGTGGTGATGGACCAGTTCACGCCCGGGTACCAATTCACGCCCACCCCTAAATTTATCCAAAACAATCACAGTTAAACAATAAATTACAAATGTAAATGATCCATTTGATGACTATCTATGATGTGGTAAACATATTCTCTATGAGAAATTATAAATCTTCAAGAAAATTGAGGGTGGGCCTGAATTGGTACCCGGGCGTGAATTGGTCCACCACCACTAGAATGCCACTACTGTACAGTACAGTACTGTATCACTCACTTTTCTTGCTTTATGCCAAATGACATTCAGTTTATTTATTCGGAAGGGTTTCTTAAATGAACCATCACTTTCAGCCAGTTTGGAATTCACATTTTCAGAATATTTACTGGCACTTCTGAGCTCTGTGAATAAAAGACATAAACCTAAGATAGTGAAAAATCTTAAATTAACGCCCATTTTTATAGTGTCTACCTAATACCGAAGAGTTTACGAGTTGGGTAGAAACTAACTTAAGGAGCTTCCACAGGGAACACCCCCCGCCCCCCACCCTCACCCCCCTATAATATTACAATCCCTGTCGAACACATGGCGATTATAATCAACGTACCCAGAAGGAGTTTGTGAATATAATTACTTGAAACGTTTTGTCCAATATTTATAATAACACAGCAATATATGCCAGTAACAAAGCATAAAATTAAATTAAAGGGCCAATACAACAACAACAACAAAAAAACAACAACAAAACACTAAAATAAAAACCCATAGAAGTGAGTAATGTTGAATATCTTGGAAAGCTTGGAAAATATGCCTCATTTGAACATTAGACTGCTTGATTTGTTGATGCTATGTCACAACAAGAACCTATTTTTGCATATACACTTCATGTATTGGACAGTACAAGATTTGTTATCTTGGATCTTTGTTTTTCTTTCTTCCAACTTTGTTTCTAGCATATTTAATGAATAACATACAACTAGCGCTGGTTTTGCAGGGCTTTACAATGAATAGCTATTCTGTAACACGTAGGCAAAGCCTGGGTGTTTCTAATGAGCTGGGAGTTGTAAAACCCTGCATAACCCCACACTAGGAGTGTGCTATTCCAATTCTGACATGAAATTTTATATTTTTCGCATTTATTCCTTGTCTTCTTACTGTTTTGATGAAGATTTGTAGTGCATATTCTTCGTAATTTGATTTTTAAACAATGAAGCAGAATTATAGCTCACCTATTCTTTTTACTGAGTGCGAGGTTATGCCCAATTTTATAATGGTAAATGACTAATTGGAATCGTGGACACAAGCATGTCATGTTAGAATTTAATATTACAAGATTTTTTTTTTATATATATATTTTTATTTATTTTTTTTTACTTTCAGGTTAAAAAAGACTAAACAGATATTGTTTTGTAATAAACCAATCAATTTTTAAGAAGACAACCCATTATATAAAGAAAAGTACAGCGACGAAACAACCTACAGAACACACCAACCATTGCATGATGCAACAGACAACAACTAACAAAAATAAACCAAACTACAACCTCTATTTGACAATGATGTAAAATGTTCTTGACTTGTAAATATTGTAGAAAAATCAAAAGCATTGTCTACCTTTAATTAAAACCACAACAAAACTGAAAGTGTGAAATTCCAAACTAGACACAAATCACAAGCTTGAAAAAAAAACAATGTTATGTGTTGTGTAACTTGTATAGGAAGTGTTATAGAAGATATATATTAGGGTCAAACATCATGTTCAGTGCAAAAAGAGTATATGAATACACCCTTTTGGTTAAGTAAACCACAACTCTAAAGTTGTAAATCCCAGTTAACAGGTGTACCTCCTTTGTATCTTAGTGGAATAGTACATATATTCTTGTCTTACTATGTTGTTGTGCATATAGACCCTATTGTGTTTTGCATTTTGTAAATTTTAAAGTTTTCAACTGGACTTAAAAATAAGAAAACAGTTTAGATTTTACCATCTCCAGTTTTCAGGAGCCACCTCAAGATCTACCCATTCTGATTAGCATTCCCACCACCATAGCTATCCCTCCCTACTAAATTTTAAAGGTTATTAAATATATTAATTATAAAATCTATGAAGTCAACTGTTGAATAGATGATTGAAAGCATAAGAAATGTATGAATATAAAGGCCTGGTTCCACTTTCAAGGATTCTTGTGAGAGAGAACCAATGTTAAGGTTGGGAAAATCGAGGGGGGGTGAAAAGACAACAAAAAAGATGGCTAAATGAAAACGTGTCTGGAGTAACCATTTATTCATATGGATCAAATCAAACTCATCCCCACCTATAGTAGTACAGGGGAGCGTATGGCATTTTTTTTGCAAGCCCCCCCCACCCCCACCCCCAAACCACTGACCATCTGTCACAGTAATTGGCAATCACAGGATTAGGGAGGGGAAGGGGGAATTAATGAATGGGGTTAATTAGCCATGGAAAAGGCTTTTTGAATGGTCTTTTGGAATAATGGTATATTAACTGTTATAAAATATTGACCGCACAGTAATTATGTATAGGGTGTGTAATCCATGTCTCTTTCATAAGCAATAAAGATGTCTAAGAAGAAAGAACACACCATTGATGGCAAATTTGCTGTGATCGACTTTTCATTATCCGGGACCGGTTCTACGATTGGATCAACAGATCAGGACACAGTTGAGAAAATCTCATATCAAGGTTTCTCTACCAGCGATGCTAGAATTGGAGGTTTTTCATTATCTGGGACCGGTTCTACAAATCACGACAGTGTTGAGAAAAGTGCACATCCAGGTTTCTCTTTTTTTGAGGTATAATAAATATTTCCTGTACTCAGCTAGAATCACCTCCTTTAACAAATGGCCGAAATCCATGCCTATCACTGCAAAAGAATTAGCCCATGCCGGATTCATTTATACCGGATGACAAGGTACACTGTCCCTGGTGCAGTACGTATTACCTTATACTTCTTCGAAACAAGAGACAGCACATTCGAAGAATGCCTCAAACACAGTAAAGGATGTCATTACCTTCTGATGACTGTGCCTGACAAGTTCTTGGACATAGATGGGATATGCCCTCCAAAGAGAATGGGATTGTTTTAAAATTCTGGAATACTACACACACACACACACAAACACGCACTCGCACTGATATGCGAAAACAGGATTTAAAGCATAACCAATCAGAGAACGGCGATTTATAGCATCACCAATCAGAGGACACCGACTTATAGCATCACCAATCAGAGGCCCGCAGGCGACCTTAAAATCGATGACCTTCTGACCAGACCGTATAAAAAAATCGCAACAAAGCCCTTTTGCAGCAATCATGGAACTTGCAGCTGAAAAGAGTAAATTCACTTTTTTTCATCAAAAACAATCATTACATTTGCTTTTCAAATAATGTCTGAACAAAGCTCGCAAAACAATTTGATCTCGTCACCAAAGCTCTCAAAAATGAACAAAACTTCAAGTTCGAACTCACCAAAGACTCTTGGAGACGCTTCCCTTTCACGGTAAGATGTACACCTGTTTTAAGAAGAATAATCTGTACATAAATATGGACGAGAACCAATGGAAAGACTTTCTAGAGAAAGCCATCGATATCCTTTTTCCGGAGGACAAAGAAAACATTACTCCAGAATCAACCATAACGAAGTACCTTTACAATACAGAGCATCAATCGCCCAAATCCTTCTTCTCCAAGACTTCCTTTGAAGGACTACGCCGAACAAGAAGGATGGCCCTACACTATTACTGAGATAAAGGTTCCTACCCCAGACAAACAGAAACTCCTCAGACTCGTTAGAGCTTATATGACCCAGATGTGAGTCTCGCCTTAGTTAGAGAGGATTGTTATGGTTGCCAATGTGACATGCCCGGTCAGAGGGATCATAGCTGCTTAGAATAAGATGTAGAACAAAATTACCTGCATTTGGTCGAATTAAGTAACGTGGCGGAAAACATAGGAAAAGTCATTCGGACTTTAGGACTAGAAGAAACTGAATTTACACAGCATGATAAAACTGCCCCACCAGTGTTAGAGACTATTCCGGAAAACTACCAAGTGCTGTTCCCAGAGACACTATAAACTATCGATTTTTTTAATTTCTTCTATTTTTGTGAAATATTGGGTTCAATAAAAATATTTACTCCTTAAATCCTAGTTTTTATTTTGACAGGGTTTCCTGGTGCCCCCTTCCTTTATCAGAATGGAAGGTATTGTTTGCTCAAAGACAAGGGTATCGCCTCAGGATCCCAACTGAGGCTCATTGTTGCCAGGATTCTATGACTTTACTATCTTTTAGACTCTCATGTTTATTAGGTTGTTACCAAATCTGGCTTTCCCATACTTTAAACCTATCATGGCGCACTCTCTGGCATCTATGTAATTCTTGCTCGGCAATTTTTCCATGTATTCAATCCTATAAGTATACTTTGCGATACTGAGGTGATATCTTACATGCTCCACTTTTGGGGGTTTTTTAACTTTTTATTGTTTTTTTTTTTTAATTTTTTTAGTATTCTATTACAATTCTAGCTCTAGTAAGACAAGTCTTTTTTCAGATTTTATTCCAGTTACGATGATTTTTCCACTTTTATAAACCGTATAATGTATCCCCTCTCTTATAAATCCGACGGCATGGATGATTTTCAGTTCGTATGAACCTTGCAATTGCTGCACTATTTTCCAATACTCCACTTTTCCTCATAAAGTATATACAGCACTCATAGTAATCATTTTTATTTTAAGCATTATTACGGGATGCCCCTTTCTTTCCACTAGCCATGCATATTTTCTCAGCTGCTCTTTTCCTCCGTGACAAATGTTTCTTTTCCAGTAGAATAAGTCACGCAGGTGTATCCAATTTTCCTGTGTCTCCACAATAACCTGTCAAATGGCAACGAATGGTACACGATGTCGAAAGGCGTTTGTGCAATATTCACCAGATTTAACCGACATCCCAAATTGCTGTAAATCACTCGATGCATCAACTTCGCCATCTGGTCAGGGACTGGTCTCTAATTAGGACTCTCCACATTATATATCTCATTTTTCGATCTTCTGGTATATTGGTAGATTATCTGGTAACCCCCGCTAATCCGAGAAGCGAAAATGGAATGATCGTTAAAAAGAAAGGCCATAAGAAAACATTGTTACCTTCTTTTATTTCAATGTTGATAAAGAGTCTCTAGGGCAATAGCCATTCACATAAATATGGCTACTCCATCCCTCTAACTCTCTACAGAGGGAGGAGCAGGTGCTCTTATTTCCAATCCAATTTAACATAGCAAGATTAGGCCAGTCATCTAAATCCGGTATTTGGGATAAGCTGCTATTAATAATATCCAGCATATCTATATTCCATATATCAGACCGATTAAATCTCGGAAATTCTTCAATTTCTTTACAGGATATTAAACTCGTAGAGACTAGAAGCAGCGACAAAACTGTTGCAATAAAACCCGGGTATCCAAAAGAGTATCAAGAAATATTTTGTATACATCGCAAATGACTCATTTTTTAGCACCTGCTCCTCCCTATTATAGAATTTTTAAAGAATATTTCTGGCCGCATCCACTTTTATTTTGGCCAGAAAAGATGTGTACAGCAATACAGTAGCATTTTCTGGTAAAGCCTTAACAAATTTTAAATTCATTCTGGTATGCCTGTATTTCCTCCCATTTACCACATCCCTGCCTACTCTTCCAAAAATTCTAAAGACGTATATGCAGTAACCATTGGGATATTCTTTCATTTCTATACATCGGCTGTATCTGGGTTCTTCACACATTAGGGTCCAGTAAGCTTCAGAAAAATCTCCATTGGTATAGTTCGGGGTGATAGCTTGAGATGGAATGGACACTCCATCTACCATAACCTCTGCGAAATTTAGTAGGTAATTTTTAAAATTAAACATATTTTCAGTATTATTACCGTTGGATGCACTTCCGCTGCACAGCACTATTTTTATCTCAGAGGGTATACTCCAGTGATACACATCATTGGCAAACCACCCGTAACTTCCCTTTTCTATATTGAAAGCTTTCAAATTGGGTACAGAAGAGTCTTTATGGAATAGTTCGTTCTTTAATATTCCCTTAGTATCTTTGACGTTACTGCTTAAAACGACGTCTAAATACCCTTTGTACAGATAATAAGAGCCCAAGCTTACGGTAATCAGCCTCTGGTTTAACTCGATGTCTACTTGTCTGAAGAAACTTTGCAATCCCAGGTTTGCCAAACATACTTTGTCCACTTCGATCATCAGTTTACCCTCCCCGTTACGATGTGTAAGCCCACTCTCAATCTACTTCTATTTAAATAGATATAGAATTTCCGGGTATATCGAATTCTAAAGGAGCGTTTCTTCCTATCATGCCCTGAGGGGCTTAGGGAATCCATTCCGTTTTTTCAACAAAAGAATCCATATGGGTCTCTTCGAACAAATGCAAATTAGATTCATACACCTCCATCACGCAAATATATCCTTTCGAACCATCCTTCGAAGTCTTATAGAATTTTTAACACTTTATTTTTCCTCCCGGATATTTTAGTTACGTCATTATTACCGGTCTTCTTTTTCTGCACCAGTTTTCTTATACCTTTCTTCTTTTTTTCCATCGGTTTTCCTATTTTCTTTTTCTGCGTCGGTTTTCCTATCTCTCTCTTCCTTTTACCAACATTTCAGCCATTTCGGTTTGCTGTTGCATGGGACTGATTAATTTAAACGGATGGCATCTTTTCGGTATCCACATATTTTTTCTTCAGATACAAGGTACACTCTATATCACTCAGTTAGTAAGGTTTTAAGTTTTTGATCGAGAATATTCAATCTTATATTACGCACCTGGGATTTGTTTGTTTCTTTTCAAATATTCATCGGCCACCCGGCCACTCCCTTTTATTTTAGATACGAAAGTAAAGGACATGACTTGGCTAAGACCTTTTACAAATCTCGGTATTTAGGTAATATTTATTGTTTGTTTTGCAATAAATTTATCTAAAATTCCTATGTTTACACGATACAAAATGGGTGCAATGTCAGGTTGGAATGAGAAAAAAATTGTAAATCCATCGTCGACCGATCTTGCACACGCAACACCCAATGTTACACATGTTGCACATATAAACCCTAATATGGTAGATGTAGCACCTGATGTCGCACATGTATCGCCCCACAAAGCACAACAGACATCAGTTTATAATGCCTTATGTAAATAATGTAATGTCCATTATAACACCCGAGACACCTCAAGAAAAGTTTTTATCATCCAATGCATTACACGGATTAAGGCAAATTTCTCCTCCGTGTTTGAAAGTATCATCAAAACTGGAGAATGCCTTTTTGTTTAGGCACCCGTTTACAATGTTATTGGCAGGATTGACCTCTTGTTGAAAAACAACCTGGATAAAATGTTTACTGCAACAGGCTGAATCAATGGTAGCACCTCCTCCTGAAAAGATCTTATGGTTTTAAAAAGGTGGCAGCCGGCTTACACCAAGTTACAAGAAACTGTTCCTCGTATCGAATTCGTGCAGGGTATCAAACAGCGGATTCCCAATAGTCAACCTAGAAAACAGAACTATAAATTTAAATGCACAATATATCATACTGTTTAAAAATCTGCGTGACCAGCAACAGGTGGCGCATTTGGCAAGGCAGATGTACCCGAATAATTCTTATTTTTAGACGCATTTCATTATGCTACCAAGGAGCCCTATGGATATTTACTAGTCGACCTCAAACAAGATACAGCTGATGAAGACAGGCTTAGGACTAACATTATAAAAGGGGGTGGAAAGCATAAGATGAATCACTTAACATCTGTCAGTGAGCACGGAAACAGCATAAAAAAGAGAGTTGAAGATATATATTAAATGGATAAAAGCTAATGGTCTTGCATCGATTGTGGTATTATTTTTGCATCTGCAATGGTCCTACAGAAACACCTTAAAAGCGGGTGTTCCGAAAACGATGAGCCCTGTATGAAAAGACTGTGCGATGAAAATACGGACAAATGAGATGGGAATAACATAGAATCTGGATGGGATAACATAGTCCAAAGAGTATATAGAAAGTATGATGACCAATACTCAGAAAAGGTTGAATCCTATGAGAAAGAGAGGTATTCAGAAGTAGAATCGAGACAAAAGGAGAAAGGAGTATGATACACCAGGAAGTGACTTATGTTGGAAGTATAGAAAGGAGTAAGATACACCAGGAAGTGAGGAGAGAGATCCAGACCTTACATTACCGATTCGTCGACTCTTTCAAAATAGTTCTTCGACAAAACTTGTCTTTGTTCGATGAATTTCTTGACAGTGAAGACTATAGGAGTACAGATGAGGAATCCGATTAGCATACTGAGGAAGAAAGCTCTGAAACGGGTGGGGAATCCGATCCACATGCACAGGATGAAAGTTCCACAGAAGGTTACAAGACCCCTTACAATTAGGCAGCTCCTGCATAGATTTTATTTAACATCCAAATTTTTAATTAACAAAATGGATATCCATAAAGATAATTATCCGTTAAAAACAAATTAAAATAAATTATTATAACAAAAAACAATGGAGCATGTAAGATATCACCCCAGTAATCGTAACTGGAATAAAATCTGAAAAAGACTTGGATACCAAAGTGAATGCTGTCTTACTAGGACTAGAATTGTTATAAAAAACAAAACAAAAAAACAACAAAAACCAAAAAAAAGGACCAAGTAAGATATCACCCCCAGTATCGCAAAGTATACTTATAGGATCGAATACCAGGAAAAATTGTCGAGCAAGAAGAATTACGTAGACGCCAGAAAGTGTGCCATGGCGGGTTTACAGTATGGGAAAGCCAGCTTCGGTAACAACCTAACAAATGTGAGAGTCTTAAAAGACGGCATAAACGGACGAATAAAGGTAATACGGTCCTTTTAGAAGGCCCTATTAGAATCGATATTTGTCAACAGAAGAGATTTATCATCAATGGTATTCAGATTCAGATGAAACTTACTCATGTCCGAGAGCATTGACGACTTCAAAGTAAAAATACAATACGCCTCTTTGAGAGTCTGTCAGGTGAAACTGAGCCCTGCTATGGTGGTAGCGCATGAAAAAATAATATCAAAGCATTGTGACATGTACCCGTTTTGGAAGTCCGATTTGAAAGCTTTCAATATAGAAAAGGAAAGTTACGGGTGGTCTGCCGATGAGCATACCCTCCAAGATAAAAATAGTGTTGTGCGCATTCAACGGTAATTATGCTGAAAATCTGTTTAATTTTAAAAATTACCAATTAAATATTGCAGAGGTTATGGTAGATGGAGTGCCATTCCATCTCAAGCTATCACCCCGAACTATACCAATGGACATTTTTCTGAAGCTTACTGGACCCTAATGTGTGAAGAACCCAGATATGGCTGATGTATAGAAATGAAAGAATATCCCAATGGTTACTGCATATACGTCTTTAGAATTTTGGGGGATGCGGTAAATGGGAGGAAATACAGGCATACCAGAATGAATTTAAAATTTGTTAAGGCTTTACCGGAAAATGCTACTGTATTGCTGTACACATCTTTTCCACCGAAATAGAAGTGGATGCTGCCAGAAATGTACTTTAAAAATTCTATAAAAGGGAGGAGCAGGTGCTAAAAAGTGAGTCATTCGTGATGTATACAAAATATTTCTTGATACTCTTTTGGATACCCGGGTTTTATTGCAAACGTTGCGGTGAACCAGCGGTTTGTTGATGCTACGGGTCTCTGAGTTCAATATCCTGTAAAGAAATTGAAGAGTTTCAAAGATTTAATCGGTCGGATATCTGGAATATAGATATGCTGGATATTGTTAATAGCAGCTTATCCCAAAAATGAAATAAAAGAAGGTAACAAAGTTTTCTTATGGCCTTTCTTTTTAATGATCATTTCATTTTTGCTTCTCGGATTAGCAGGGGTAACCAGATATTCTACCGATACACCAGAAGATCTATATACGATCAAGTGAGAGATGTCCAATCTGAGATATATAATGTGGAGAGTCCTAATTAGAAACCAGTCCCTGACCAGATGGCGAAGTTGATGCATCGAGTGATTTACAGTGATTTGGGAAGTCTGTTAAATCTGGTGAATATTGCAGAAACTTCTTATGACATTATCATTCATACCCATTTGAAAGATTATTGTGGAGACACAGGAATATTGGATACACCTGAATGATTTATTCTACTGGAAAAAACATTTGTCACGGAGGAAAAGAGCAGCTGAAAAAATATGCCAGGCTAGTGAAAAGAAAGGGGTATCCCGTAAGGATGCTTAAAATAAAAACAATTACTATGAGTGCTGTATATACTTTACGCAGAAAAGTGGAGCATTGGAAAATAGTGCAGAAATTGCAAGGTTCATACAAACCGGAAATCTTCCACGGCATCGGATTTATAAGAGAGGGGATACATTATACCCCCCCAGTATTCCAAAGACTACATATAGGATCGAATACGAGAAAAAATTGCCAAGCAAGAAGGATTATGTAGATGCCCGAGAGTGCACCATGGCGGGTTTACAGTACAGGAAAGCCGGATTCAGTAACAACCTAATAAACATGAGTCTTAAAAGACGGTAAAGTCGTAGAATCCTGGCGACAATGAGCATCGGTTGGGGTCCCGAGGCGATACCCTCGTCTTTGAGCGAATAATACCTTCAGTTATGGCAAAGGAAGGGGGGGCCAGGAAACCCTATGAAAATAAAAACTAGGATTTAAGGAGTAAATATTTTTATTGATGCAAATACATTGCAGCAAGTGTAATATTAGTAATTATTATTATCATAATGAACGCTTTGGTATAGTTAAAATCTGATTCGCCGTTATCGCTCATTTATGGTTAACTTGGATATCAAAATGTTTGTCTGGACTCACTGATTAAAACACGTTTTGAATTTTTAAAATCCGACTATCCCTCGCAGAGTTAGGGCCGATTGAAGATTGCATATTATGAGTCTGTTCCCAGAAAACCTTTCAAATGTGAAACATTTAGATAAGGTTTAAATAAGGTTTAAAATGAAATACTTGCAAATGTTTATGTAAATGTTTTTAAACATTTCTAAACCATATGTCTAACGTTTAGCAACGTTTATAAATGTTTTAAAACCCATAAGAGAAAGGTTTAGATAAGGTTGAAATAAGGTTTAAAATGAAGTAATTGTAAATGTTTATGAAAATGTTTATAAACGTTTTGAAACCAAAGAAAAGTATGATAATACATTTACACAGTTCCCACCTTAAGTCCAAAGCTATTTGATAAAAATAGCATATATTAACATATGTCAAATATCAGTTCCTTTAAAGCTATAACAAAACCTCATACTAAAATAGTATTTCATTTTGACAGATTGATCACATAAAGTGACATATAAAAGGATATACTTACCAAAGTTGTTTTCTCAATTCCAAAACAAAATGGTGTCATTGCTATGATGACATCAGCATCCAAATTCAAAATTAGGTGGTTTATAACTAAACCTTTAAAAACGTTTACTAAACGTAAGGTTTATAAATGTTTATAAACACTTAGAATGTTTGCTGGGTTAACATAATTAATCAATATTTTTCGATTTTTATTAATGGTTTAACAGGAGCGTGTTTGGTATCAAAACATTCATCTGGGCTCACTGATTAAGACGCTTTTTGAATTTTTAAAATCTGATTATTCCTTGCAAAGATATGAGCATTTACAAATTATACATTTAGAAACCCCAAAATTATGACTGTTAACTCTTTCATGTTTAATGAAGCGTAATGACTATCTGTGGGACACTTTTTTTTTTCCAAAGCCACGCCATAAAGTGTTTGATTATTTAGAATGGGTTATATTTAAATGGCTTTTTTTAGTATTTTAGTTTTTTATATTTTAAAGGAAAAAAGCTTGGTTAATGGTGTATAATAGTGTTTGTTTTTCTAGTGTGATGTTTTAAGTTTGCATGAGTGTCTATTAGTTGTTGTGATTTTATAAATTTGTTTGTGTTTAAATTGCTGTGACTCTATAAATTTGTGTGTATAGTTGCTACAATGCTATAAATTCTTCAGACTGAATAAATGTATTCCATTGATTTATTCTGCTACCCTTCTTGACCATTTCAATAATCTCACTCTTTTAAAAAATGCCTCACGGTTAATTAACCCCCATTCATTAATTCCCCCCCTAATCCTGTGATTGCCAACTACTGTGACAGATGGTCAGTGGTTTGGGTTTCTGGGGGCGTATAGCATTTTTTGGGACACCCCCCCCCCTCATGGGGGGTTGCCAAAAATTCCATACCCTCCCCTATACTACTCCACCTACCCTGATTTTATTGGCAGTTCATCCCAATTTCAATGCCGATGTATCGGGGTTTGTTATAATTTTGAGACGTGACATAGCAGCCATAAGGGCACCCCCTAATGCTATCTTATAGGGGATGACAAACTGGCAAGGAGGAAATCACCCTCCAATGTGTATGCCCCTGGATGCAAAGCAGAGACAGCCAAGGATGCTGCACATCACCATTGAGGAGGTCATATACCTACTCCTTCCTCACAACCTGCACAACAATGTACAGTTGCTCCACCTCTAAGGCTACAATCACCTCTTCAATCCCTGGAACAAGAGGAACATGACACGGACACCTCTGCTTTTTCTTTTGCGGCCTTGAGATCAGAAGTACCATCTGATACAGGGAAACAGGCGTCTTATCCTAACCTTCCCTTCAGAGAACTGCATGGTCCAGAAGGTTAGGGAATTTCTTTCCATTCCCAACCCAGCAGCAGAAGAGGATTACAAGCTGGGCTATGGCTAAGCTTCCTATGGTGGCAGATCTCTCACCACAGTGTACTCAGGGACAGTTACAGACTGCCTTTCAGAGAACACCCAATCCTGTCCAGGGTGCCCTGCATCACCAGTGGTTACACAGGCTCCGACAAACAAAGTACCTCTATTCAAGACCTGCTGCACAAAGGCGCTTTCGAAGTTGTGCACACTCAAAACAGCTTGGGATTCTACAGTCGGCTGTTCCTGGTTCCAAAACCAGGGAATAGCTGGATGCGAGTTATAGACTTAAGTTCACTAAACAAGTTTCTGGCCATACCAAAATTCAAAATGGAGACCGCAGAATCAATACAGGCCTCCCTCAGAAAAGGAGAGTGGGTTACCTCTATAGATCTCATGGACACCTACCTGCATGTACGTATCCATACCCAGTCTCACAAATACACAAAGGTGTCACCTACCAATTTATCAGCCTCCCTTCTGGTCTAGCTCCATCTCCTCTAGTCTTCACCCACCTTGTCAAGGAAAGTAAAACTATTAGCACTACAACAAGGAATCAGGCTACACCAATACCTAGACGACTGGTTAATCTGTGCCCCCTCCAAGGAGGAGTGCCACACACAAACACAATCACTACTCAATCTTGTCAAAAAATTAGGCTCTGTAGTAAACCTTAAGAAGTCAAAACTCCTAGGATACCAATTTTTTGGACTTGGCTCTTGTGAAACCAACAAAAGACAGGTGGACAAAACTTCAAAAGATCGCCTCTCAGAAGTCTGTTATCAGTGCAAGGACTCTTATGTCCATTGTTGGATTGCTTGCATCAATGAAGAAGACTGTGAAATTGGGCAGGATGCATACAATACCTTTTCAGTGGCATCTCAAGACTCACTGGAAAAATCCGATGCCTCTGGACACACCAGTCCCCTGGAATCAGAGGATGATACGACACGAGGAATGGTGGTTAGACCCACAAAATGTGCTACAAGGAGAATTTCTCTATCCCAAGGAGCACAAAGAACTAATCTTTACAGAAGCCTCAAATGCAGGTTGGGCACTCACTCAGGTAAAGAATGTACAGCGGGTCTCTGGTCTCATTCAGAAACGCATCTACACATCAGCCTATTAGAAATGAAGGCGGTATTCTTGGCTCTACTATTCTTTAAAAAGACTTATCAAAGCTATCAAATCCTCTTCGTCTCAGACAACACCTCAGTGGTGGCATACATCAACAAATAGGGCAGCACTCGATCAGCAGCACTTTCTGCCCTAATGTGGAGAATCCTTACATGGTGTGATCAGAACACTGTGACACTCAGAGCAAGACACATACTGGGATCACTCAATGTAATAGTGGATGGCCTCTCCAGGAGGAACCAGATCCAGTCAACAGAATGGTCCCTTTCTCCACAAATCTTCAAACAAATTTCCAAACTTTGGGAGAGTCCCCAAGTAAACTTATTCGCAACCAGCCTGAACAAGAAATTCCCTCTCTATGTCTGTCCAATTCCAAACCCTCAGGCTTGGGCTGTAGATGCCCTAAACATTTCATGGGAAAGCCTAGTTGTGCATTGTTTTTCCTCTCACTGTCCTGCTGCCCAAGGTTGTACAAAAACTCCAATCTCAAATCTGCAGGATAATTCTCATTGCCCCAGGCTGGCTGACACGTGTGGTATCTAGGTGTTCCACTCCCCAAGAGCAAGGGTTCACTGCAGAGGTGGCAGAAAGAATTGCTGCTCCTCAAAGACTCTCAATGAGAGCCATCTACTCCTCAAAGTGGACAGTCTTTCAAAAATGGTGCACAGAGGAACAGATGGACTTCAGGAAACCATCTATAAGTGACATCTGCAACTTGTTTTGGTACCTTTCCAATGTACTGAACTCATGCCCTTCCACACTATCGAGGGTTATAGAACAGCTATCGCAGATACCTTAGGTAATACTAGACTAAACATCAGCAACAACGTGGACATTGCCAGATTCAATGCCAGTTTCTATAGGGACAAACCGAAGAGTTCCAGGGCATCCCAAAATGGAATTTATCTGTCATCTTACAGAGACTATCACAGCCTCCTTTTGAGCCACAGGAGGAAGCTGATCTAAAATCCCTCACCTGGAACGTAGTTTTCCTCCTAGCTCTAGCTTCAGGAAAGAGATGCAGTGAAATTCATGCCTGGACTCTTTATGGACTCTTATACCTGGGTGATTGGGAACAGGTCCAATTAGTACCCTTTCTTCCCTTGCCAAAAATCAGCTAGTAAAAGACTGACTGCAATCGATTTCCCCATTGGTAATTCCAGCCTTGAAGCACAATCAAGACTTCCAGGACACGCATATTCTTCTCTGCCCTGTCAGAGCCCTGAGGTGTTATCTGGACCGAACCAGAGATTCTAGAGGGGGTAGACAGTTATTGTCTATCTTCTTTATCTTCTTTTCTACTACTTGAAGGTAGACAATGCAGACATGGACTTATAAGGGGTAAAAGCCCATGACGTTAGATCTCAATGGATCAGAAATCACATAACACCTTCACCAGGTTCTATCTCAGGGACCTAGCTGGACAAGACCACACAGAAGACTCCTACCATCTGGGTGCCTTCATCGCAGCACAACAGGTGATGCCTCCTTCCGAACCAGCTCCACGGACAAAAGAAGGGAGGGGGGGCATGAAACCATATAGATGGGGCATATCAGAACTGTCTGACACCATAGAGTGGACCTTTCACCCGGCTTCAGTTAACTAATTTAGTTTATATCTCCCTTTTTCTTACCTGCTGTATCATAATTCCCTGCTTACTTTTAAGTTACCAGGAGTAATTTGGTTTTCCAATTTTCTTGAGAATTTAACTTAAGTTATACTTTTTCTGTATCTCTTAATCTTATTTCTTAAGAATTTTCTTGTGTCATATGAGTGTTTCTTCCAACCTTTTCATCATACTTTGTTTTTTTAGATTTTACACTTGGAGTGCCACTGGCGGTGCAAAACCAAGACAGTGCTACCTCCCCTTGGTGCCTCATCTCAACCACAGGACAGCTGGGGAACTCCCCTTGGTCTTTGATGAGCTCCGGTCTCCTGGACTACATCAAGGCCTTCTTCCTCCACCCTGGTCTCCGAATGCTCACCTAGATGGTTGCTGTCTTTGCCAGGATGACGTTCCTTTCTATCAATCAATCAATCAGTTGTGCAAGTGCTTAATCTCCATATCATCGGATTCTAAGGCACACCATCCAATTCGTAAGGCATAAGTCATAAGACATTAGACATGTTCCGAGTCGTTCCCAGAGAGTGGGTCCGGTGTTCGGTAGTAAGAAGCTATGGTGGGAATGATTTCTGAAATAGGTAGGTTTTGAGTCGACTTTTGAAACTGGAGAGATTTGGAGCACTGCATATATCATATGGAAGATCATTCCATAACTTAGGGGCATCATATGAGAAACTATTGTTAAAATGGACCTTTGATTTATGGATGGAAGCACAGTAAGAGGGAACCTGAAGGAACACATTTTTGGGATTGGAACGTCTTGTATTCATGGCAGATTTGTACAAGGGGAGATATGGTGCAAACTACTTAGGCTGGCCAGTGGTGAGGTACTTATAAACCAAAACTAGGGTTTTGAAGATAATACATTGTCTAATGTGTAGCCAATGAAGTGTCCTAAGGGTGGATGTAATGTGAGTGTAGATGGAAGCACCAGTGACAAACCGTGCAAGGGCATTTTGAACATATTGGAGCCTTGTAGCATTTCGGGATGACAAACTGCGAAAAAGAGAATTGCAATAATCCAAACGACTACTGACCAGAGCATTTGCAATCACCACTGATGTATCCACAGAAAGAAACCTCCTGATGCGATGAAGGTCCCTGAGGCTAATAAAACAGGATTTGATAACAGAATTTACGTGATTGGTGAAACAAAACTTTGCATCAAACAGAACACCCAGATTGCATACAACATCTGCGGGGGAGAGGCAATTCCCCAGGATATTGACAGGAAATGAGTCACTGAGCCATTTGTGTCTGTCTTTGGCACCGAATATTATGAATTCTGTTTTATCAGGATTTAGCTTGAGTTTGTTTTCAGACATCCAGACCTGAATATCATTCAAACACGATTTAAGACGGTCAAAAGACTTGAGACTATCATCAGGGGATAAGTGAATGAACAGCTGAGTGTCGTCCGCATAGAAGTTGTAATGGATTCCGGTATATTTTCTGATGACTTGACCAAGAGGTGTTGTGTAGAAATTTATTTATTTGGGGTTTTACGTCGCTTTCAACACTGTACAGGTCATATAACGATGGGTAGTTGGAAGGGCAGAGGAAACCAGTACATAGAGTTCGCTAGGTTTGTGTACTGTAAACTTTTGAAAGGGTGGACTTTTTGAGGAGGGGTGTGACAATAGCCTGTTTGAAAGGATTAGGGAAAATGCCATTTTTGAGGGACAAGTTAACCAGTTTAGTCAATGAAGGGAGAAGAATGTCAATACATTGTTTCACAATGTGATTGGGGCATGGATCAAGGGAACAAGTTTTTGAAGGGGATTCCTTGATAAACATAGGACTTCAGTATCAGTGACAACTTGAAAGGAACTGAAAGTCGCTGGCTCCTTGTCTGGGTGAAGAACCTGAGATCGGGTATTTAAAGGTGTCTCGAATCTTTTTAATTTTATCAATGCAAAACGAACCAAATCTGTTTGCTAAAGATTTTTCATCATCAAAGGATGGGAGGACAGTAGAATTTGACCGAATCAATGTTCTATTTAGTGCATGCCATAACATCTTACTATCACCGCAATTTTCACTAACTAGATCACGGTAGAAACACCCCTTGTTTCTATTTAGAATGTGGTTACATCTGTTTATCTGCCGTCGAAGATGGGAACGATTTTCAGAGGATTTGTCTCTTCTCCAGGCACGTTCATACTGCCTTCTCATGCATTTGGCAGTTCTATACTCATCAGTTATCCAGCTTGGGGTTTGATGAGCTGTTTAGTCTTCACTGGTGCATGAATATCTAGAAGGCCAGACAAACCAGACATGTACTGTTCATGCAATGAATCTATGTCATCAGATGGTGAGCTAACAAACGGAATAGTCAGGAGGTCACTTCTGAATTTATCAATATTCAATTTATGATACTGACGGAAGGTAACAACTTTCTGAATTGGTGTATCCAAAGATGGAAAGTCAACCACACAAGAGATAATTTTGTGATCACTAATGAAGCCTGAACCTTTCACATCAGAAATTGCAGAGAACTCGGATGGAGCCATCAACAAATCTAAGGTATGACAACACTGAAAATTATTAATTTGTTGAAATGGTGCCTAAAACAACAAGTTTCCAAATTGGCTAATTTAAATGCCATTTTCTTGTTGGATGATAGCCAAATGTTGATAACTTATTACTCAGATTAGCTGAAAACTGATGATAAGAAAAATAGTGCACTTAAGCTTAATTTCATAAGAACTTGGCCAATAACAGGTGGCCAAAATGACAAATTAATTGGACTATCAAGGTCATTTTCTTGTCATAAGTTTGTCCGTTAATTTGTCCAACAAGAAAGTGACAAGTTAAAATTTGTCAATTGGGAAGTTTGTCGTTTTAGGCACCATTTTGACAAAGTCTTGACGAATTAATGTTTGTCAGAGGTTTTCAGTGCATGAAGGTGAGTTGGAAAATCAATGTATTGGGACAGACAGCAAGAATCAATGACTGATTTAAATTCAGAGACTCTTGGAGATATAATGTCGACATGAAGATTAAAATCACCACAAATGACAAAGGAAGAGGATAAGGAAGGCAAAAAACCCACATATGACAGAAAATCTTCAAAAAATTTTACTGCAGGGGGCCGGTAAATGGGGCCGGTAAATGACCCCAAGAAACAAGCGACGCCCATCGAGAGTGAGACAGACAGTGTGATTTTCATGGGACGAGAACTCAGGGGAATGAATGGTTTTAAAATCAAGAGCAGATTTAATAAAAAAGCCAACACCGAAACAGACAAAATGGAACATGCAAAAATTCACAGCAAAAACATTAAAGGACAATAACATACAAACCACAACCAAAAATGACTGAGTAACTCCCGGTAGAGGACAGTAATGCTCGTAATATCAACTAGCAAAATATTCAAAATGTAAAACACAACCAAACAACACCGAGTAACTCCCAGTAGTGGGCGATAATACCCGCAATATCAACTAGCAAAACTATTGTACAGTTAAAAACATTCAGAACAACATAAAAACAATAAATAACTGAAGGTATGTCATGGAAAGCAGTAATAAAGTCAAAGTTGGGGTTTTACGTCCCGTTCAGCAGCCAGGGTCATATTGGGACAGGTCCTCAGAATTGCCACTTGTGGGACTCGAACCCACAGAGGTGACAGCCTATGATTAGATGCCAAACTTGCTAACCACTAGGCCACTGAGTAATAATAAGAAAAAGTACGACGAAAAGCCCAGATTATTTGATATTTTCATCAATTTTATATATTATTAAAATACGCGTCCATTACAGTCCTACCGAACACCGAACCTCTATGCCAGTGCCAGTCTACCCAGTCATCCTAATATGCTGGGATTCAGCATATTTTACAATAGGTAGGACTATTGTAGTGTAATAAAATTGGAAATTTTATTTTAAATCTAGCTTTTATAAGCTACAATACTTACTTATTGTAACAATAGTACAGGCCCTCCCTGATCCTCCCTGCTTGTCAGACATACCACTGGCTGGAGGGGTGTGGTTCCAACAAAAATATTGAGGAAGAGCTCTATTGAGCATCTGATAGGTTCCCTAGGTCACGTGGCCAAGCCAGCATTTGCTCGCATACTCACACCGGCACTATATCACCAGCATTCCCCATGACCAGTGTTCTGGATGGCACCGGCTATCTGTATTTCACAGGTAATAAGTTTTCAACTTTTACTCTGGTTGGAAGCTTCCCGTGGTCAACCACCCGAAAAGCATGTTGTTACATTAGGTAGGGACTATAGCTAAAAAAGGCTACATTTAAAATAAATTTTACTCTCAAAGTATTGCCTGGAGGCTCAGTGAGTGGAAGGAAACATATGTAATGCACCAACTGCTGGAACCAGGATATAAGCCTGATATTAATTCTCCATGCAAGAACTAATGACTTGGCTTTGATAGAATTGTACCCACAGTTTTTCAACCAGACCATCAACTAATACATCCAGTTGGCGAAGATCTTGACCTCAAATTTCCAACAGCCAGGTTGATGGTGTCCCTCCCTCTGCCAAGGGCTAACCAGCTCGAGAATTTAACAAATATATGATTCAGCAATATTTTACTCTCACCGCACCTACTGTTGAAGTCTTCTCGCTGGTAGTTGAATATACTATGATCCAGTAATATTTTACTGTAAGAATATTTTTACCGCACCCCTTCGGAGCTCCGAGTTTTACTCCCCCCCCGCCCCTCCGTACAATAAACTGTCACATGATCGTTTGTCAGTCGTACGAAGCTATTTTGAGGAAGTTAAATTCGATCAAAACTCATTTTTGAACATTTCTAACATCGCGTGATTGGTATGTTAAATTTCACAATAGAACACGCATGGTGTTATCATGGCAACCCATTTACTAACAGCCACGTGTAATTCTATTCATAAAATTCCATTTATTAGGCGGGTAGACCGAGTTTCTGTCCCGTCGCGCATTGCTGTTGATATTTTTGACGTACCGTACTGTATGCAATGGCGAGGGACAGAGTTTCCATGTACCTGTTTTCTGTGTAAATCTCGAACTATGAGGAATTATTGTATTCACTTTCAAAACTCCTTGTTATGTCTATTAAGACTATTATAGCTGTATCCAGTTCACAATACATATGCCATAAAATTAAACTGCTTTTGGAAGCCAGGAATTTATTTTGTAGATAACTATGTAATCTTGAAGGTTTGTTTACATTTTGAAAATTGGTTGAAATATATACATGCCAGTTTGATTGGCATAAAATATAAGTGAACGGCCCATATACAGACCTTAAAGAAACCAAATAACACTTAATACTTGTTGTAATATGTGTAAAAATATGCCGTTCAAAATTTACACAGAAAACAAGTACATGTGAGCTCTGTCCCTCGCCATTGTGTCCATCAGTATATCAATTGGCGACGGGACAGAAACTCGGTCTATTAGGCGGGTTGCTAGACCGAGTTTCTGTCCCATCGCGCACTGCTGTTGATATTTCTGATGGTACACAATGGCGATGGGACAGAAACTCGGTCTAGCAGGTTGCGTGAAATTAACCCGCCTATTAGATTGATATGTCCGTTAGTCCCGAGTTTCTGTCCCATCACCAGTTGTTATTGATATACTGATGGACACAATGGCGAGGGACAGAGCTCACACGTACTTCTTTTCTGTGTAAATTTGAACTGTTGGAAATTATTGATTTAACTTTAGAAATTCTTTGATACATCTACATAGCTGTATCTAGGTTATAATACATATGTTGTTGCCAGACATTTTGACCCTCCAGACGTTTCGACCCGCTTTTTCCAAGACGTTTTGACCTATTTTTGAGAAGATATGAGGACAGAGATTTCCCCGCAATATTTTATAAAATAGAAGCATAGACCAAGATCAAATACTTTAAATTACAGCACTCATGGTCACAGCACCCAAGTCATTAATATTCATGAGAAGATATGAGGACACAGATTTCCCCTGGGATTTCCTTGCAATATTTAATAAAATAGAAGTATAGACGAAGATCAAATACTTGAAATTACAGAACTCACGGCCATAGCACCCAAGTCATTAATAGTCATGAGAAGATAGATATTCTGTGTTACCTTAATAACATAAGGTAAAAAGTAGGTCGGAACGTCTGAAAAAAAAACACGGTCGAAACGTCCAGTGGGTTGAAACATCTTGATACCGACAGGTTTATACAACAGTCACCAGGGTACATTTTTCATTGTTAAAAAACTGGTATGACATAAACTTTATGCATGTACTATAGTAGAACTACAAGTTTGGCAACTCACAGATCTGTCAAATTTTTACCCTCTGTCATTTCATCATCAATAATCCTTTTAACATCCAAGATATCACACAACAAATGCACATAAACCTGAAAAAGAAATATTATGCTATCCATTTACAGTATTTATTGTACATCAGATACAATGTACCCTATAGAAACAGACACTTTTAGTATCATTTCCTTGTTTAAAAGTCCATTTTTCTGGTATCTGCATTTGTGGCGGATCATGTGACATTACTCCAGCATAGAAATCACCTGATCTATCAGAATAAATCTTAAAGAGCTTTTTAATACCAATAAATCTTGCTAGCTCCAAAAGAAAATATACATGATTGGTTTGCAGTTTATTTTCAAAACATATGCCATAAGAAGCAACTTATTAAGCGTCCCGTAAGGGACGCTTGTTTGTGTATGGGAGAGCTTCAGGCTCCGGCGGCTCCGCCGGCTCCGCATTTTGTTTTCCTTATAACTCTGTAACCGTTAGGCGGATTCTTTTCAAATTTGACAGGTTTAGGCAGTAGCCTTGGGGAATTTTTTTGAATATGCTGCAGTGACATTTCAACCAATCAGAGAGGTCACATGACCAAAAATGTCTTTTTTCGATGGGGAAGCTTGTCCGGATGATAACTTGAAAGGAATTTTATCAATTCACCTGAAACTTGGCACATACATTCATTCTATTAAAATCTGGAAATCATTAGATTTTGGCATTGATTGGTCAAGAAATGGCCGAGTAATTAATGATTAATTAATCATTACGAATTTTCCAAATAAGGAAAACACAAAAATGCTTATATCTCGAAAACCGTGCTAGATAGAGCGATTTCGACGAAATTTTTGACCCGCAGGGTATCGCTGCGGAGTAGTTTTCCCAATTTTCAAAAAATTTTTGTCTCGCCCAAAATGGCGGCCATTTTGAATTTTCGAAATTTTCACAAAAATTGCAAAACACAAAAATGCTTATATCTCAAAAACCGTGCTAGATAGAGCAATTTCGACAAAATTTTTGACCCGCAGGATATCTCTGCGGAGTACTTTTCCCAATTTTCAAAAAATTTTTGTCTCGCGAAAAATGGCGGCCATTTTGAATTTTCGAAATTTTCGCAAAAATTGCAAAACACAAAAATGCTTATATCTCGAAAACCGTGCTAGATAGAGCGATTTCGACGAAATTTTTGATCCGCAGGGTATCTCTGCAGAGTAGTCATCCCAATTTTGAAAAAATTTTTGTCTCGCCAAAAATGGCGGCCATTTTGAATTTTCGAATTTTTCGCAAAAATTGCAAAACATAAAAATGCTTATATCTCGAAAACCCTGCTAGATAGAGCGATTTCGACGAAATTTTTGACCCACAGGGTATATCTGCAGAGTAGCCATGCCAATTTTCAAAAAAATTTTGTCTCGCCAAAAATGGTGGCCATTTTGAATTTTCGAATTTTTCGCAAAAATTGCAAAACATAAAAATGCTTATATCTCGAAAACCCTGCTAGATAGAGCGATTTCGATGAAATTTTTGACCCGCAGGGTATCTCTGCAGAGTAGCCATGCCAATTTTCAAACAAAAAATTTCTCGCAAAAAATGGCGGCCATTTTGAATTTTCGAATTTTTCGCAAAATTGCAAAACACAAAAATGCTTATATCTCGAAAACCATGCTAGATAGAGCGATTTCGACGAAATTTTTGACCAACTGGGTATCTCTGCAGAGTAGCCATGCCAATTTTCAAAAAAATTTTGTCTTGCCAAAAATGGCGGCCATTTTGAATTTTCGAATTTTTGCGCAAAAATTGCAAAACACAAAAATGCTAATATTTCGAAAACCGTGCTACATAGAGCGATTTCGACGAAATTTTTTAACTTCAGGGTATCTCTGCAGAGCAGCTATCCCAAAGAGCTTTCACTTGGTGAAGTTTCAGACCCATAGCTAATTGCTCACCTACTCAAAAAGAGTAAATGCGAATTATCTCTAAAAGTATTGCAGATAGCCAATTTTTCTCAAATAACTCATTCACCTACTTTTGGGAGAGCTTTCACATGGTGAAGTTTCAGACCCATAGCTAATTATTTACCTACTCAAAATGAGTAAATGCTAATTCTCTCTAAAAGTATTGCGGATACCCAATTTTTATCAAATAACTCATTCATCTACTTGTGGGAGAGCTTTCACATGGTGAAGTTTCAGACCCATAGCTAATTACTCACCTACTCAAAATGAGTAAATGCGAATTATCTCTAAAAGTATTGCAGATAGCCAATTTTTCTCAAATAACTCATTCACCTACTTTTGGGAGAGCTTTCACTTGGTGAAGTTTCAGACCCATAGCTAATTACTCACCTACTCAAAATGAGTAAATGCGAATTATCTCTAAAAGTATTGCAGATAGCCAATTTTTCTCAAATAACTCATTCACCTACTTTTGGGAGAGCTTTCACTTGGTGAAGTTTCAGACCCATAGCTAATTACTCACCTACTGAAAATGAGTAAATGTGAATTATCTCTAAAAGTATTGCAGATAGCCAATTTTTCTCAAATAACTCATTCACCTACTTTTGGGAGAGCTTTCACTTGGTGAAGTTTCAGACCCATAGCTAATTACTCACCTACTCAAAATGAGTAAATGCTAATTATCTCTAAAAGTATTGCAGATAGCCAATTTATCTCAAATAACTCATTCACCTACTTTTGGGAGAGCTTTCACTTGGTGAAGTTTCAGACCCATAGCTAATTACTCACCTACTCAAAATGAGTAAATGCGAATTATCTCTAAAAGTATTGCAGATAGCCAGTTTTTCTCAAATTAATCATTCACCTACTTTTGGGAGAGCTTTCACTTGGTGAAGTTTCAGACCCATAGCTAATTACTCACCTACTCAAAATGAGTAAATGCGAATTATCTGTAAAAGTATTGCAGATAGCCAATTTTTCTCAAATAACTCATTCACCTACTTTTGGGAGAGCTTTCACTTGGTGAAGTTTCAGACCCATAGCTAATTACTCACCTACTCAAAATGAGTAAATGCGAATTATCTCTAAAAGTATTGCAGATAGCCAATTTTTCTCAAATTAATCATTCACCTACTTTTGGGAGAGCTTTCACTTGGTGAAGTTTTAGACCCATAGCTAATTACTCGTCTACTCAAAATGAGTAAATGCAAATTATCTCTAAAAGTATTGCAGATAGCCAATTTTTCTCAAATAACTCATTCACCTACTTTTGGCAGAGCTTTCACTTGGTGAAGTTTCAGACCCATAGCTAATTATTCACCTACTCAAAATGAGTAAATGTGAATTATCTCTAAAAGTATTGCAGATAGCCAATTTTTCTCAAATAACTCATTCACCTACTTTTGGGAGAGCTTTCACTCTGTGAAGTTTCAGACCCATAGCTATTTATTCACCTACTCAAAATGAGTAAATGCTAATTATCTGTAAAAGTATTGCGGATACCCAATTTTTATCAAATACTCATTCATCTACTTGTGGGAGAGCTTTCACATGGTGAAGTTTCAGACCCATAGCTAATTACTCACCTACTCAAAATGAGTAAATGCGAATTATCTCTAAAAGTATTGCAGATAGCCAATTTTTCTCAAATAACTCATTCACCTACTTTTGGGAGAGCTTTCGCTTGGTGAAGTTTCAGACCCATAGATAATTATTCACCTACTCAAAATGAGTAAATGTGAATTATCTCTTAATAGTATTGCAGATAGCCAATTTTTCTCAAATTACTCATTCACCTACTTTTGGAAGACCTTTCACACACGAAAATGAAAAATTGTGAATATCTCGGAAAAGCTATTTCTTCTGCTTTAATGCTCGGCGGGAGATACACACCACGGCAGTGGTCTTGACAAAAAATTTTGTCTCCCCAAAAATGGTGGCCATTTTGAATTTTCAAAGTTTTTGCAAAACACAAAAATGCTTATATCTCGAAAACCGTGCTATATGGAGTGAACTCAACAAAATTTTGGACCTGCTGGGTATCTCTGCAGAGTAGCCATGCCAATTTTCAAAATATTTTTGTCTCGCCAAATATAGCGGACATTTTTAATTTTTTTATTTTTTGCAAAACACAAAAATGCTTATATCTTGAAAACCGTGCTAGATAGAGCAGACTGCGCTGACTTTGGTTGCCACAACAGTATAAGGCTAGAAACGAAGCATTTTCTTAATACTTTAGCACTCACCTTTATATCCTTTTCGGGACGCTTTGTTTTTGCTATGCAAAAACATTATCTTTTTTTTTTGCGAGCGATCCTCTAGTTTAATTTGGTTGATAATTTTCTTACAATTCTATTTTAACTCCAAAACAACATGTACACAATACGTCAAAAATTATATAACCAAGTTTCTGTCACCAGTATTGTGGTGCAGGTGTGCACGAGACGTATTTCACAACCATAATTTGTTGAATCTAGATTCTTCAGATTAGTAGATTTGCTTGTGATGTGACTTAAGTCTGAATCTGGATTATGATGGATTCAGATTTCTTGGATTACCCAATATTCTTTGTAAAATAATGGCTGCAAAATGTGACAGGAAATTTTTATTATACTGTAATACGATAATATTTTATTAATGTATATTAATATATTTTAATATATGATACTTATGTTAGTTTATGTTATTATTTTATTTTGGATTCAGGTCTAGAGAAAATTGCATTTCACGATTTTAGCTAACCCAAAGAATCCAAACTTGAATCTGGATTGCACAGGTTATTCAGATTTTTTGTTTTGTGAAATACGCCTACTGACTTCACTCACATGATCATTGACCAAAAGAGCACAGCACAGGTCATTCACATCTCTATGGTGGACCAGAGGGGACATGGATCATTCTTTTTGTTATTTTTTCGACATATTGGGAATTTATGATCTTGTTATGTCAACAAATACGTTTATTCAGTTAATCTTCCATATTTGGTGAGATTTGCAGTGTCACATGAGTTTTAACTAATTCTTTACTTATAATCTCCATAATTAAGATAAGTACTTTAATCATGTTAAATGTGATGATCTTCCATATTTAGTGAGATTTGCAGTGTCACATGAGTTTTAACTAATTCTTTACTTATAATCTCCAAAATTAAGATAAGTACTTCATTTACGTTAAATGTGTTCATATGAGAAAATCATAAATCCCCAATTTGACAAAAAAAATGAAAAAAAAAGATCCATGTCCCTGCTCTTCCACCATGGAGATGTGGATAACCTGTGCTTTTTTGGTCAATGACCATGTGAGTGAAGTCAGTGCAAACCTTCACTACAATATTGGTCACTGAAACTTGGTTATGTACATGTTTTTACCCCACAGCCCTTAAGGGCTGTCGGGGTATTGTTTTCACCCATGGTGTCTGGATGGGCGGGCCGGCTTGTGGGCATCGGGAAAAAGTTTGTCCGGGCTGTATCTCAGAAACTGTAAGGTGTAGGAAGTTGATACTTGGTAGGGGCATTGGTTAGGATGTGTAGGTATGCAACGTCATGGTCTGACCTTGACCTATAAAATCTTGTCCGGGCTATATCTCGGAAACCGTAAGGTGTAGGAAGTTGATACTTGGTAGGGACATTGGTGAGGGAGTGTATGTGTGCAACATCATGGTGTGACCTTGATTTGACCTTGCCGTAGTGACCTTGACCTTGAAAATCTTGTCTGGGCTATATCTCGGAAACCGCAAGGTGTAGGAAGTTGATACTTGGTAGGGACATTGGTTAGGGGGTGTAGGTGTGCAATGTCATGGTGTGACCTTGATTTGACCTTTGACCTTGCTGTAGTGACCTTGACCTATAAAATCTTGTCTGGGCTATATCTCAGATACTGTAAGGTGTAGGAAGTTGATACTTGGTAGGGACATTGGTTAGGGGGTGTAGGTGTGCACGTCATGGCGTGACCTTGATTTGACCTTTGACCTTGCTGTAGTGACCTTGACCTATAAAATCTTGTCTGGGCTATATTTCGGAAACCGTAAGGTGTAGGAATTGATACTTGGTAGGGACATTGGTTAGGGGGGTGTAGGTGTACAACGTTATGGTGTGACCTTGATTTGACCTTTGACCTTGCCATAGTGACCTTGACCTATAAAATCTCGGAAACCATAAGGTGTAGGAAGTTGATACTTGGGAGGGACATTGGTTAGGGGGTGTAGGTGTACAACATTATGGTGTGACCTTGATTTGACTTTTGACCTTGCCGTAGTGACCTTGACCTATAAAATCTTGTCCGAGCTATATCTTGGAAACCGTAAGACGTAGGAAGTCGATACTTGGTAGGGACATTGGTTAGGGGGTGTAGGTGTGCAACATCATGGTGTGACCTTGCCGTAGTGACCTTGACCTTGAAAATCTTGTCTGGGCTATATCTCGGAAACCGCAAGGTGTAGGAAGTTGATACTTGGTAGGGACATTGGTTAGGGGGTGTAGGTGTGCAATGTTCTGGTGTGACCTTGATTTGACCTTTGACCTTGCTGTAGTGACCTTGACCTATAAAATCTTGTCTGGGCTATATCTCAGATACTGTAAGGTGTAGGAAGTTGATACTTGGTAGGGACATTGGTTAGGGGGTGTAGGTGTGCACGTCATGGTGTGACCTTGATTTGACCTTTGACCTTGCTGTAGTGACCTTGACCTATAAAATCTTGTCTGGGCTATATTTCGGAAACCGTAAGGTGTAGGAATTGATACTTGGTAGGGACATTGGTTAGGGGGTGTAGGTGTACAACGTTATGGTGTGACCTTGATTTGACTTTTGACCTTGCCGTAGTGACCTTGACCTATAAAATCTTGTCCGGGCTATATCTCGGAAACCGTAAGACGTAGGAAGTCGATACTTGGTAGGGACATTGGTTAGGGGGTGTAGGTGTACAGCATTCATTGAATGTATTACCACTTCTGTATGCATGGAAATATTCAAAACATCCAAAACATAATTCGGCTAATTCGGCCATGCCAAATGTAGATAAAGAGTGTCGTAATGTTTAGTTTACTGATTAATGCTGTCATCTTGTTATTGAATTGTCTTGTTTTAATACTTCATCTTTACATGCATTATCTTTCTCTTTGGCATTATTTTCTCTATTTAAACATTGTGTGGACCTTTATAATAACTGACAGTGCTCCGAAAGTATCCTGAACTTTGTACTGATCCAGTACTTCTATATCTCGTGGTATTAAAAATATTTCCTTAGGCTGTGGGTATTGGTATTAAAAAGTTCTTTTAGCTTTATTCTGATAGATCAGGTGATTTCTATGTTGGAGTAATGTCACATGATCCGCCACAAATGCCAGAACAATTGACCCTTAAACAAGGAAATGATACTAAAAGTGTCTTTTTTTTCTGTAGCGTACATTGTATCTGATGCATAAAAATATACTGTAAATGGATAGCATAACGTTTCTTTTTCAAGTTTATGTGCATTTGTTGTGTGATATGTTGGATGTTAAAAGGATTATTGCTGGTGAAATGACAGAGGGTGAAAATTGACAGATCTGTGAGTTGCTAAACTTGTAGTTCTATTATAGTATATGCATAAAATTTATGTCACACCAGTTTTTTAACAATGAATAACGTGCCCTGGTTTATACCACCCCATCAAACCCTCATCAAGTGCACCAACTTGAAACAGTGTCCATGCTGAAATGGCCAATATCATTGACAAAATATGCAAGTGATAAACTGGTTGTCAAACTTCATGACATGACAGTGCATTACACCTGACTCTTGAGAGTCCACTTATTCGACCACCTCATTTAAAGTGAATAATTGTACTTTTAAATGAAACTCCATACTTTAGGACTTCATTGTTAGTAACTGAGAACACATGCAGTCATTGATTTGTTCACTGAATCCCTGCTATGTCTAGATCTAGCTTATGAATATTGAACAATGTTTTTTTGTTATGTGCCTTGAGTCTGTCTTTTGACAGAGATTGGGTGCTATAAAAGTGCTATTAGAATAGAATAGAATTAGAATAATTTGGTTGTTGTTATTCATAATTCTATACACCGGATGCATCCGGTGGATACTTTGGTTTAGCGTTCGCTACGCCGCCAATGCACGTAGAGAGATTTTTGGCGTTAAAGCTCTCAGGGGAAAACTACACCAGCTAGGTTCACCAAATTTGCAGGATATCTTCATTGGGAGGTAAGCTTCTCTGGGACTGAAATTTGCCTCATTCTGAGAAACAAGTTGGTCACCGCGGGCATTTCTTTGAAAATTATCTACCTTTTTCTACTGGCTGGTTCTCTTAGGTAGAAGGTTGGATCTCTTCATAGATGATATGTATAACAGATATACATGTCCTGTTTACAACCTTGCAGACACTTGACCTTGAAGCTCTTAATTCATGGTCATCCACGGAGTGCCAAAGTACCCTATGTAGCGGACTTTAAAAGTGACTATATCTCCCTTATTATTAGTCCTAGAGGTTTGCAATGTGAAACCAACTTATAGGAAATCACGGGCTGGAAATTTTCTAATGTGGTCAGATTTTGCCTTGGGCCCCTCCTTCGAGGTCAAACGAGTATAGCGAAACTTAAAAGTTCTTATAACTTGCTTATTATTGGTCCTAGAGGTTTTTGCAATGTGAAACCAACTTATAGAAAATCATGGGCTGGGAATCTTCTGATGTGTTCAGATTTGACCTTCAGTCCCGTTTCAAGGTCAAACGAGGGTAGCCAAACTTAAAAGTGTTTATAACTTGCTTATTATTGTTCCTAGAGGTTTGGGATGTGAAACCAACTTATAGGAAATCATGGGCTGGGAATTTTCTGATGTGGTCAGATTTAACCTTGGACCCCTCCTTCAATGTCAAACGAGGATAGCCAAACTTAAAAAGTGCTTATAACTCACTTATTATTGGTCCTAGATGTTTGCAAAGTGACCAATTATCTAGAACCTTTATTTATTCTGAAGTAATAACTCTTAGACAAGTGTTGGCTCTATAAATATGTCCCTTTTTAGCACAAATATTGTTCACAGATTTGATATATGGTATTTTATTGTATCATATGGCATTAAACTTGACTTGAACAGTACAAGTTGGGATTCCAATTGTTCTTATTATTGAGAGGCTGTTTCTGGGCATGCTTTAGAATATTTACAATCACCTGTGTTATCTCTTTCTTGGGGTACACTTTTTATGTCGTCAATCTGCGGTGTTGGCGTCCGCGTATGCGTCCGCGTGAACAACTTCTCCTCCAAAACTACAAGGCCTAGAGACATGCTGTTTTTTTTCAAAAGATACCTTATCTATCGAGGATGAAAAAGTGTTCAAGGCATGCAAATCTGTCTGTTCGTCTGTTTGCTAGAGCCATTACAAGGGAGGTACCCCCACCAAAAGTGTGAAAATTTCGACACTTTATCACAATTTTCTCAGTGACTATTGCAGGGATTTCTCTCATATCTTGCATATATGTACTAGACCACAAGTACATTCCCTTGTGTGAGTGTCAGACCTGGATCTTTCTTGATTATTTTTTTATGAATTTTTAAAATAATTTTTAATGCATTAAAATTAATGAAATGATGCACTAAATCAATTATAACTTGAAAAGTATTGCAGTTAGAACATTTTGTTAAAATATGTTATTCAGCTACTTTTTTCATAGCTACAACATGGTGAGTAACTTGGGTGTCTATCTTGATAACTAAGTGAATAATAGCTACTTTTGGACTTTTCTGCAACTTCCATCATGAGCAAAATCACTTGTAACTTGAAAACTATTGCATTTAGAGCATTTTGTATAAATATGTTATTCAGCTACTTTTGGGTCAGCTATAACATAGTAAAATTTCAGATCTGTAGCTCATGACATAGCTGAGTAATAGCTACTTTTAGGTTATCACTGTTGAGTAAATCGCCTATAACTTGAAAATTATTGCATTTAGAGTATTTAGTTTCAATATGTTATTCACCTATTTTGGGGTCAGCTATAACATAGTAAAATTCCAGACCTGTGGCTCATTGCATAGCTGAGTAATAGCTACTTTGAGGTTCTTACGCAACACTAAATCATTTATAACTTGAAAAGTATTGCATTTAGAGCATTTTGTTAAAATATGTTATTCAGCTACTTTTTCCATACCTACAACATGGTGAGTAACTTGGGTGTCTATCTCAATAGCTAAGTGAGTAATAGCTGCTTTTGGACTTTTCAGTAACTTCCATCTTGAGTAAAATCACTTGTAACTTGAAAACTATTGCATTTAGAGAATTTTATGTAAATATGTTATTCAGGTACTTTTGGGTCAGCTATAACATAGTAAAATTTCAGACCTGCACCTCATGGCATAGCTGAGCAATAGCTGCTTCAGGTTCTCACTGTTGAGTAAATCATTGTATCCACTGGATAGCCACAGTGTGTAGAGAAATTTCACTGTTACCTCTCTAACAAAAAAAATATTATAGCTAGCCTTCTCAAGTTTGCAGGATATATTAAAAACCATAAAATGTTGCCTGGGAATATTTTTGGCCTCATTTTGAAAAATAAGATGGCCGCCAGGGATGTTTATTCGACTTAAAGCAAGCACTTTTGTTGGCCCCCTAGAGCAAAGGGTATTATAGGTATAGATGTCAAATTGGCAGGATATGTTCGTCAAGGTCAAACAAGGCTAGCCAAACTTAAAAGTGCTTATAACTCTCTTATTATTGGTCCTAGAGGTTTGGGATGGTAAACCAACCTATAGGAAATCATGGGCTGGGAATCTTTTGGTGTGGTCGGATTTGACCTTGGACCCCTCCTTCAAGGCCGAACGAGGATAGCCAAACTTAAAAGTGCTTATAACTCGCTTATTATTGGTCCTAGAGGTCTGGGATGGTAAACCAACCTACACAAAATCATGGGCTGGAAATCTATTGCTGTGGTCGGATTTGACCTTGGACCCCTCCATCATGGTCAAACGAGGATAGCCAAACTTAAAGTGCTTATAACTTGCTTATTATTGGTCCTAGGGGTTTGGGATGGTAAACCAACCTATAGGAAATCATGGACTGGGAATCTTTTGGTATTGTCGGATTTGAACTTGGAACCCTCCTTTAAGGTCAAGCGAAGATAGCCAAACTTAAAAATGCTTTTACCTCGCTTATTATTGGTTCTAGAGGTTTGCAATGTCAAATCACTCTATAGGAAATCATGGGCTAGGAATTTTTTAATGTGATCAGATTTGATCTTTGGCCCCTCTTTCAAGGTCAAATGAGGATAGGCAAAATTAACAGTGCTTATATCTCGCTTATTTGTGTTCCTAGAGGTTTGCAATGTGACACCAACCTATAGGAATCATGGGCTAAAAATATTTTGATATGGTCAGATTTCACCTTGGGCTTCTCCAAGGTTAAGTGATGTTTTAATGGCTTTGGTGAGTTTTCTTTCTGGTGGATACAATTTGCATCGGTTCTCCGATGCGATAGGTCTAGTTTCAGAATGTTATTCACCTATTTTGGGGTCAGCTATAACATAGTAAAATTAAAACTATTGCATTTGCAATATTTTCTTTAAATGTGTTTTTAACTTACTTTTTACACCTTAACAGTTAACTTGTTACTTTCTTTCTGAACACCATTTCCAGGGCACACACTTTTGTGTCCTTTTCTTCTGTCACTTCTACTCTGAAACTCAAACCACACAGTCAGCTGACACAGAGCCCATTCACGGGCACTGATTGCTTGTTTATATTATTCTCATATTTAGCTTTGTAAATTCCAAATGTTAAGTCAAACTAACATCTGACTGTATGAGATATAACTTTTTAATGTGATCTTTGTTTAGAAATTTGGGGTCTGTGCTTTAAATGTTAATGTCACCTTAAGGTCTCTAAAACATACCCACAGTGACCCATTTTATGCAGTTTTTGCCACTTTAATATAGCTTACCCAGCCAGAACATGACCTGGGAATATGTTTCAATTCATATATGGCAAAATTTAAGGCTCTAAATTGACATTTGGACTATTTATTAAGCCCATAAAGACCCCATCTGGACATTTTCATATATTTTGCCTCGTCTGACTAGCCTCAAACTGAAGTAGATATAATTAAGCGTCCCTGAAAGGGCGCTTATTTGTTTTCGCCTCAGTTTCGCCGCCGCCGCATTATGGCCTCCCTTGAATATCTCCCTTATTATTAGAAGGTTTCAAACCATATTTGGCAGTTATATACCTTAGGCGTGGGAAACTTTTTCTGCATGCTTAAATTTGACCTTTATGAAGGTCACATGATCAAAAACAATTTTTTTGAAGTACACCCCCCCATCATCGCAGTTCAGGAAAAACTAATTGCTACACAGCCTTATAATTTGACACACCTGTTCATACTATCGAAAACACGAGCTGATTAGATTTTGGGAAGAATCTCCTGAAAAATGTCTCATTTATGAGTGATTTTCTGACACCTTCCAATCTGAAAGCCTTAAATTTAGGTCAACCCCCCTATTATCTTCTTAAGTATTGCATTTAGAGCCATAAAATGTACTGGGAGGTAATAGGAAACCATATGTGGAGAGTCTAAATAGCCGGTCAGTTTTACCCCACAGCCCCCCCTTATGGGTCAAACTGGGGTCATAAAATAGCTGATTTCGAGTTTTTGCCTTATATCTCCTTTATTGTTGCTTTTGTAGCTTCAGAATGTATTAAGAGATATTGGGAAAGCATATGTGGAGAGTCTAAATAGCTGGTCAGTTTTACCCCCCGACCCCCCCCCCCCCCCCTTATGGGCCAAACAGGGGTCATGAATAGCTGCTTTGGAGTTTTTGCCTTATATCTCCTTTATCGTTGCTTTTATAGCTTCAGAATGTATTAAGAGGTATTAGGAAAGCATATGTGGAGAATCTAAATAGCCGGTCAGTTTTACCCCCAGCCCCCCCTTATGGGTCAAACTGGGGTCATAAAATAGCTGATTTTGAGTTTTTGCCTTATATCTCCTTTATTGTTGCTTTTATAGCTTCAGAATGTATTAAGAGGTATTGGGAAAGCATATGTGGAGAGTCTAAATAGCTGGTCAGTTTTACCCCCCGACCCCCGCCTTATGGGCCAAACTGGGGTCATAAATAGCTGCTTTGGAGTTTTTGCCTTATATCTCCTTTATCGTTGCTTTTATAGCTTCAGAATGTATTAAAAGGTATTAGGAAAGCATATGTGGAGAATCTAAATAGCCGGTCAGTTTTACCCCCCCCCCCCCCCCCCCTTATGGGTCAAACTGGGGTCATAAAATAGTTGATTTTGAGTTTTTGCCTTATATTTCCTTTATTGTTGCTTTTATACCTTCAGCATGTATTAAGAGGTATTGGGAAAGCATATGTGGAGAGTCTAAATAGCCGGTCAGTTTTACCCCCCGACCCCCCCTTATGGGCCAAACTGGGGTCATAAATAGCTGCTTTGGAGTTTTTGCCTTATATCTCCTTTATCGTTGCTTTTTTAGCTTCAGAATGTATTAAGAGGTATTGGGAAAGCATACGGCGCAGCTTTGTGCATTCTTAGCTTTACAGCATGCTTATTAAAACCACAAAGCATTTTAAACTTTCAGGGATGCTTCGCTTTTGTTAGCAAATGCATTCCTCTAGTTTCTATATATCGTCCTTACCTGTGGGGAATTTGAGCTCTGTAGCTTTAATTTTAAGGTCACCTTAAAGTCTCTAAAATAATACCACAGGAATCCAGTTTATATCGTTTGGACCACTTTGTCTCAGAAACTTTGTGCCATTTCTCTACTTTTGCCTCATCCCAGTCAATTTTAAGATCTATCAGGTGATTGTTTGAAAGTCATTGATATCTGTTTGTATTAATATGTTTCCTATTTTTATCTGATCGTGCTCATAACTTCTAAACTAACATAAACTGAGTTATCCTTCTACTTTTTAATGTAGATCATGTGCAAATCTAAGCTATCTAGCTGTAAATACTTGAGTATTGGGGGTATTTAATCCAGAAGTGTACTGTGACAAATCTCAGCTTTTTTCTGACATCCTTTTGTCTTTAATATCTCTTTTTTTCCCCCCAGTATGAAACTGAATTTTGGCATACATATTCCCTTGGGGATATCCTTCAATGAACGGAGCTTCTGTTTGTGTAAACAGTGGGGTTGTAGATACTGTGACATTTATGTATGATACATCTGAATGTATATATAAAAAGAGATCCAAAATTCCTGAGATATAAGTCAATCTGCCAAGATCTAATCACATTATTTTATAATTTCATCTCTCCACTGTTATATTAAAGGCGTACAAGCCCTACAAAAGTTTTGTGCTACTATTTTAGAAAGTACAGAAAACCATTCAAATTCTTTGAAAAGGAATCAGTCTTATCATTGCAGAAAGATTGACAGAAAAAAAAGATTTATAATAAATACCCCATAAATGCCTGTGGTGTGAGTAATGGCCTATCTGGGAATATGTTGGTGTCAACTAGTTAAATTTATCAATCTAGTTATATTCAGGCTGAAATGTAACATAATTTGTGTTCATGGACACATTATAATTGAAACAGCAGAAAAAAAAGAAGTCTTATTCTCAAAAGATCTTTTCAAGACTCCAAACTAACTACGATTTTATCCTTGAAAATAAAATAATACTTATTCTTTATAATAAGAAAAACCTTCTCCATAGTGCTCTGTGAGTCAACAAAATTATTTTTCATATGACAGGAAAGCATGTCCAGTGAACCTCCACCAGCCTACTCCCCACCAGCTGGTGCTACTGGTGGCTATACCCAAGTGCCAGCTGGTGCTACTGGTGGCTATACCCAAGTGCCAGCTGGTGCTACTGGTGGCTATACCCAAGTGCCAGCTGGTGCTACTGGTGGCTACACTCAAGTGCCAGCTGGTGCTACTGGTGGCTACACCCAAGTGCCAGCTGGTGCTACTGGTGGCTATACCCAAGTGCCTGCTGGTGCCGCTGGTGGCTATGCACAAGTGCCTTCTGGTGCAGTGGGGCCAGGTTATCCAGATCCCAAAGTACAGACAAACCAACCAAACCCTGGTAAGTAAGTAGTGAAAAAATGCATCAGAAAAAGGTGAAATTCTCAATCACAGTTTCAATTGGGTAAGTCAAATGGTAACATTTCATGACTGATTATATTTCAGATGTATTTATCGCTTTGTCCATTAAATTATGTGATATTGGGCAGTTGACTTTATACACTTGTTTGAGAGATAACGTACATTCAAATCCCTTATAGCACTGTTCCACTAGTACAATTTATTGGAAGACCTAACAGATTTTAAACTTGGATTGCTGCTTTGACTGACCAAATTAAAAAAGGGTGGAAAAAAACTGAAAAAAAATGATTTTGCCCCAGTAATAAAAATCAGTTCTACTACTTAAAATATGGCCTCCCAATTGCTTTAATTCATTAAGATTACTTAATATGTACACTAATTGGGGGACTCCTAGATGAATAATATCAAATTCCTGTCTTGGGACAAGGTCACAGAAGAGTCTATAAAAAAGTTTAAGCAGCAAAAAGATTGGCCATAGCACCCTAAAATTTAACTCAAGTTTTAACTGTCTCACAATAAAAAAAATCAGTCAGGAGTACCTGGGGCAGAAGTGCTCACTTTCAAAGGTTTTTAAACATGTTGATATTTTCATGTTGTCATGGCTATTGGGAGGGAAATATCTGACAGTGTAACAGGAGAAAAAAATAGAGTTTTGAAAAAAAAACAAACTATTGAGTAGAAGTAAACTTCTACTGATAAGACCTTTTCAGTGCACATTGCCCTGTTGTTTAATTTAATAGAAGAACTTTTCTAACCCCTTAATTTTTACATTCAACTATACCTAGAAATAACTAATTTGCACCTTTTTTGTTTGAGGTTCATACCAAGGTGGTGCTCCTGCTGGAGTGTATCCTTGTCCTCCAGGGTACCAGCCTGTGTCAGGCCAACATCCAGGCTATCCAGCCCCGAATCCACAGACAGTAATTGTACAGCCACAAGCTCAAGTCATTGCAGTGGTGGGAGGATGCCCTGCATGCAGAGTAAAATTTTACAAGTCATCATCTCCCTCCCTGTGGGAGATTGTAAAATGCATAGTGTGTGAATGAATTTGTCATGTTTTCTTGTTTGGATAATTACTCCACACAGCTATGCAAGTGGATTTTATATACATTGTATGTTCAGTATATGGCTGTACTCAGGCCCCCAGAAGATGTTCACTGTATGCCAACTGTAAAGTACTGTAAATAATTTTTTTTTTCATCACACTGATTTAAATGTTACTGCTGTGATGGCTAATATTGCACATACTATGTGATGGATTTCATTTATAGTTGGTATATTGGCATACTTAGGCCGTGGGAAGATGTCCGCTTCATGGTAACCTCATATTCCTAAATGTAACTCACTTAGAGTTACTGGCTAACAATCTAGTGGCCAATATTTAAAAAAAAATAATTTCATGGATTTTATACATGTTTTGTATGTGGGTATAGCTATAATTGTCTTGTTTTATTTCCTTCTCAATATAATTTTCCTCATTGATTATGTCCACCCCCCTGGGGGGTGGATATATTATTTTTGCTTTTTCCGCCGTCCGATGTCCGATGTCCGATGTCCGGCGTCACGCATGGTTTCCGCTCATTTAAAGGAAAAGTATTAGAGCTATTGTCACCAAATTTGGTATGCAGGCTTATTGGGTCAGTAGCTTGCTTGGGATTGCTTTTCGCTGTTGTACCTCTTTTGCTTACTGAGTTATACTTAAGTACAGCTATTTTCAGTACCCATTGGTTTCCGTGCATTTAAGCCAATATAATTAAAGATATTTTACTACAATTTTGAATACAAGATTGTTATGTCCATAGCTTGCTTGGTATTGCATTTGGTACTGATAGCTTTGTCAGTACATGAGTAATAGCCATTTAGGTACTTCATTGTGTATTTTCAGTACTACTTTTGAGTAATTTGCTAATATCTCAGAAACCGTGCGAGATAGAGCGATTTCGACAGAATTTTCGACCCACAGGGTATCTAAGGAGTGCGAGACAGAATGATTTCGTCGAAATTTTCGACCCACAGGGTATCTAGGGAATGTAATCTTTATAATTTTCAAAAAATTTTCCCCTCCCCAAAAATGGCGGCCATTTTGAATTTTCGAATTTTTGCCAAAAATGGCAAAACACAAATTTGCTTCTATCTCCTTAACCGTGCGAGATAGAGCATTTCGTCGAAATTTTCGACCCACAGGGTATTTAAGGAATGCAATCTTTGCAATTTTCAAAAAATTTTCCCCTCCCCAAAAATGGCGGCCATTTTGAATTTTCGAATTTTTGCCAAAAATGGCAAAACGCAAATTTGCTTCTATCTCCTTAACTGTGCGAGATAGAGCGATTTCGTCAAAATTTTCGACCCATAGGGTAGTAGAAGAGTATTCTGTACAAAATTGA
Source organism: Sabellastarte sp. h YS-2021 (assembly GCA_964017235.1). Lineage (NCBI taxonomy): Eukaryota > Metazoa > Annelida > Polychaeta > Sabellida > Sabellidae > Sabellastarte > Sabellastarte sp. h YS-2021. Next base: position 90,762,889 of record OZ024931.1, read on the forward strand.
AAATTTTCAATTTTCGCCACTTTTGGCGGCCATCTTGAATTTTTTCGAAAAACGAAAAAATCTTAATATCTCACAAACCGTAAGAGATAGAGCGATTTCGACACAATTTTTGACTCACAGGGTAGTAGAAAAGTACAAAATTAAAAAATTTCAATTTTCGCCACTTTTGGCGGCCATCTTGAATTTTTGCGAAAAACGAAAAAATCTGAATATCTCAGAAACCGTAAGAGATAGAGCGATTTGGACAGAATTTTTTACCCATAGGGTAGTAGCAAAGTATTCTATACAAAATTGAAAAGTTTCAATTTTTGCCACTTTTGGCGGCCATCTTGAATTTTTGCGAAAAGCAAAAAAATCTTAATATCTCAGAAACCGTAAGAGATAGAGCAATTTGGACAGAATTTTTGACCCATAGGGTAGTAGGAAAGTATTCTATACAAAATTGAAAAATTTCATTTTTCGCCACTTTTGGCGGCCATCTTGAATTTTTGCGGAAAAACAAAAAAAATGTTAATATCTCGAAAACCGTAAGAGATAGAGCCATTTTGACAGAAATTTTGACTCGCATGGTAGTGGTAGAGTATTCTATGTGCAATTGAAAAATTTCAATTTTCGCCACTTTTGGTGGCCATCTTGAATTTTTGCGGAAAAACAAAAAATGTTAATATCTTGGAAACCGTAAGAGATAGAGCGATTTGGACAGAATTTTTGACCCGTAGGGTAGTAGGAAAGTATTCTATACAAAATTGAAAAAATTCGATTTTCGCCACTTTTGGCGGCCATCTTGAATTTTTGCGAAAAACAAAAAATATTAATATCTCAGAAACCGTAAGAGATAGAGTGATTTGGACAGAATTTTTAATCCGTAGGGTAGTAGCAGAGTATTCTATCAAAATTGAAAAATTTCAATTTTCGCCACTTTTGGCGGCCTTCTTGATTTTTTGCGAAAAATGAAAAAATCTTAATATCTCAGAAACCGTAAGAGATAGAGCGATTTCGACACAATTTTTGACTCACAGGGTAGTAGAAGAGTATTCTGTACAAAATTGAAAATTTTCAATTTTCGACACTTTTGGCGGCCATCTTGAATTTTTGCGAAAAACGAAAAAATCTGAATATCTCACAAACCGTAAGAGATAGAGCGATTTCGACACAATTTTTGACTCACAGGGTAGTAGAAAAGTACAAAATTAAAAAATTTCAATTTTCGCCACTTTTGGCGGCCATCTTGAATTTTTGCGAAAAACGAAAAAATCTGAATATCTCAGAAACCGTAAGAGATAGAGCGATTTGGACAGAATTTTTTACCCATAGGGTAGTAGCAAAGTATTCTATACAAAATTGAAAAGTTTCAATTTTTGCCACTTTTGGCGGCCATCTTGAATTTTTGCGAAAAGCAAAAAAATCTTAATATCTCAGAAACCGTAAGAGATAGAGCAATTTGGACAGAATTTTTGACCCATAGGGTAGTAGGAAAGTATTCTATACAAAATTGAAAAATTTCATTTTTCGCCACTTTTGGCGGCCATCTTGAATTTTTGCGGAAAAACAAAAAAAATGTTAATATCTCGAAAACCGTAAGAGATAGAGCCATTTTGACAGAAATTTTGACTCGCATGGTAGTGGTAGAGTATTCTATGTGCAATTGAAAAATTTCAATTTTCGCCACTTTTGGTGGCCATCTTGAATTTTTGCGGAAAAACAAAAAATGTTAATATCTTGGAAACCGTAAGAGATAGAGCGATTTGGACAGAATTTTTGACCCGTAGGGTAGTAGGAAAGTATTCTATACAAAATTGAAAAAATTCGATTTTCGCCACTTTTGGCGGCCATCTTGAATTTTTGCGAAAAACAAAAAATATTAATATCTCAGAAACCGTAAGAGATAGAGTGATTTGGACAGAATTTTTAATCCGTAGGGTAGTAGCAGAGTATTCTATCAAAATTGAAAAATTTCAATTTTCGCCACTTTTGGCGGCCTTCTTGATTTTTTGCGAAAAATGAAAAAATCTTAATATCTCAGAAACCGTAAGAGATAGAGCGATTTCGACACAATTTTTGACTCACAGGGTAGTAGAAGAGTATTCTGTACAAAATTGAAAATTTTCAATTTTCGACACTTTTGGCGGCCATCTTGAATTTTTGCGAAAAACGAAAAAATCTGAATATCTCACAAACCGTAAGAGATAGAGCGATTTGGACAGAATTTTTGACTCACAGGGTAGTAGAAAAGTATTCTGTACAAAATTAAAAAATTGCAATTTTCGCCACTTTTGGCGGCCATCTTGAATTTTTGCGAAAAACGAAAAAATCTGAATATCTCAGAAACCGTAAGAGATAGAGCGATTTGGACAGAATTTTTGACCCATAGGGTAGTAGCAAAGTATTCTATACAAAATTGAAAAGTTTCAATTTTCGCCACTTTTGGTGGCCATCTTGATTTTTTGCGAAAAATGAAAAAATCTTAATATCTCAGAAACCGTAAGAGATAGAGCGATTTCGACACAATTTTTGACTCACAGGGTAGTAGAAGAGTATTCTGTACAAAATTGAAAATTTTCAATTTTCGACACTTTTGGCGGCCATCTTGAATTTTTGCGAAAAACGAAAAAATCTGAATATCTCAGAAACCGTAAGAGATAGAGCGATTTGGACAGAATTTTTGACCCATAGGGTAGTAGGAAAGTATTCTATACAAAATTGAAAAATTTCATTTTTCGCCACTTTTGGCGGCCATCTTGAATTTTTGCGGAAAAACAAAAAAAATGTTAATATCTCGAAAACCGTAAGAGATAGAGCCATTTTGACAGAAATTTTGACTCGCATGGTAGTGGTAGAGTATTCTATGTGCAATTGAAAAATTTCAATTTTCGCCACTTTTGGCGGCCATCTTGAATTTTTGCGGAAAAACAAAAAAATTTTAATATCTCGGAAACCGTAAGAGATAGAGCGATTTGGACAGAATTTTTGACCGTAGGGTAGTAGGAAAGTATTCTATACAAAATTGAAAAATTTCAATTTTCGCCACTTTTGGCGGCCATCTTGAATTTTTGCGGAAAAACAAAAAATGTTAATATCTTGGAAACCGTAAGAGATAGAGTGATTTCGACAGAATTTTTGACCCATAGGGTAGTAGGAAAGTATTCTATACAAAATTGAAAAAATTCGATTTTCGCCACTTTTGGCGGCCATCTTGAATTTTTGCGAAAAACAAAAAATATTAATATCTCAGAAACCGTAAGAGATAGAGTGATTTGGACAGAATTTTTAATCCGTAGGGTAGTAGCAGAGTATTCTATCAAAATTGAAAAATTTCAATTTTCGCCACTTTTGGCGGCCATCTTGATTTTTTGCGAAAAATGAAAAAATCTTAATATCTCAGAAACCGTAAGAGATAGAGCGATTTCGACACAATTTTTGACTCACAGGGTAGTAGAAGAGTATTCTGTACAAAATTGAAAATTTTCAATTTTCGACACTTTTGGCGGCCATCTTGAATTTTTGCGAAAAACGAAAAAATCTGAATATCTCACAAACCGTAAGAGATAGAGCGATTTGGACAGAATTTTTGACTCACAGGGTAGTAGAAAAGTATTCTGTACAAAATTAAAAAATTGCAATTTTCGCCACTTTTGGCGGCCATCTTGAATTTTTGCGAAAAACGAAAAAATCTGAATATCTCAGAAACCGTAAGAGATAGAGCGATTTGGACAGAATTTTTGACCCATAGGGTAGTAGCAAAGTATTCTATACAAAATTGAAAAGTTTCAATTTTCGCCACTTTTGGCGGCCATCTTGATTTTTTGCGAAAAATGAAAAAATCTTAATATCTCAGAAACCGTAAGAGATAGAGCGATTTCGACACAATTTTTGACTCACAGGGTAGTAGAAGAGTATTCTGTACAAAATTGAAAATTTTCAATTTTCGACACTTTTGGCGGCCATCTTGAATTTTTGCGAAAAACGAAAAAATCTGAATATCTCAGAAACCGTAAGAGATAGAGCGATTTGGACAGAATTTTTGACTCACAGGGTAGTAGAAAAGTATTCTGTACAAAATTAAAAAATTGCAATTTTCGCCACTTTTGGCGGCCATCTTGAATTTTTGCGAAAAACGAAAAAATCTGAATATCTCAGAAACCGTAAGAGATAGAGCGATTTGGACAGAATTTTTGACCCATAGGGTAGTAGCAAAGTATTCTATACAAAATTGAAAAGTTTCAATTTTCGCCACTTTTGGCGGCCATCTTGAATTTTTGCGAAAAACGTAAAAATCTGAATATCTCAGAAACCGTAAGAGATAGAGCGATTTGGACAGAATTTTTGACCCATAGGGTAGTAGCAAAGTATTCTATACAAAATTGAAAAGTTTCAATTTTCGCCACTTTTGGCGGCCATCTTGAATTTTTGCGGAAAAACGAAAAAAAAAGGTTAATATCTCGGAAACCGTAAGAGATAGAGCCATTTTGACAGAAATTTTGACTCGCGTGGTAGTGGTAGAGTATTCTATGTGCAATTGAAGAATTTCAATTTTCGCCACTTTTGGCAGCCATCTTGAATTTTTGCGGAAAAACAAAAAATGTTAATATCTCGGAAACCGTAAGAGATAGAGCGATTTCGACAGAATTTTTGACCCATAGGGTTGTAGCAGAGTATTCTATGTGAAATTGAAAAAATTCAATTTTTGCCACTTTTGGCGGCCATCTTGAATTTTTGCGAAAAACAGAAAATCTTAACATCTCAGAAACTGTAAGAGATAGAGCGATTTGGACAGAATTTTTGACCCGTAGGGTAGTAGCAAAGTATTCTATACAAAATTGAAAAATTTCAATTTTCGCCACTTTTGGCGGCCATCTTGAATTTTTGCGGAAAAACAAAAAATGTTAATATCTTGGAAACCGTAAGAGATAGAGCGATTTGGACAGAATTTTTGACCCGTAGGGTTGTAGCAGAGTATTCTATGTGAAATTGAAAAAATTCGATTTTCGCCACTTTTGGCGGCCATCTTGAATTTTTGTGAAAAACAAAAAATATTAATATCTCAGAAACCGTAAGAGATAGAGCGATTTGGACAGAATTTTTGACCCATAGGGTAGTAGCAAAGTATTCTATACAAAATTGAAAAATTTTAATTTTCGCCACTTTTGGCGGCCATCTTGTATTTTTGCGAAAAACGAAAAAATCTTAATATCTCAGAAACCGTAAGAGATAGAGCGATTTCGACAGAATTTTTGACCCACAGGGTATGGAGAGAGTATTCTATGTGAAATTGAAAAATTTCAATTTCGCCACTTTTGGTGGCCATCTTGGATTTTTGCGGAAAACTGAAAATGTTAATATCTCGGAAACCGCAAGAGATAGAGTGATTTTAACAGAATTCTTGACCCGTAGGGTGATAGCAAAGTATCCTATACAAAATTGAAAAATTTCAATTTTTCCGCCACTTTTGGCGGCCATCTTGGATTTTTGCGGAAAACCCAAAAATGTTAATATCTCGGAAACCGTAAGAGATAGAGCGATTTCGACTGAATTTTTAACCCATATGGTAGTAGAGGAGTATTTTATGTGAATTTGAAACATTTCAATTTTCGCCACTTTTGGCAGTCATCTTGTTTCTTAGAAATTTTCAACCCACAGGGTATCTACTCAATGTACTATTGGCAATTTTCAAAATATTTTACTCTCCCCAAAAATGGCGGCCATTTTGAATTTTTCAGTTTTTGCCTAAATGAAAAAACGCAAGTTTGCTTCTGTCTCCTTAACCGTGCGAGATAGAGCGATTTCAATGAACCCACAGGGTATCTGACCAGTGTACCCTTGGCAGTTTTCAAAAAATATTCCTCTTCCCACATATGGCAGCCATTTTGAATTTTTGCCAAAAATTGAAAAACGGAAATTCGCTTCTATCTCCTTAACCATGCAAGATAGAGCGATTTCGTCAAAATTTTCTACCCAACCAATGCAAAAAGGCATGAAGCTGAAATAATTTACATGTATACTAATAAATATTTAAGCATCATTGATATATTTTACAGATGAAACAGGGCCTTGTAAGATTACTGTACAATTTTTGTAAAAGGTTGATAGGGTGGACATTACACATGATAATGTGTGTTCTTCTATGCTATCCAGGGGCCGGATTCACGAAAGGTCTCAAGTCTCAAATCTAAGATTTTGGTCTCAAATCTAAGATTTTTCTTAGATTTTTCTCAGATTTGAGACCTTTTGCTCAGCTGGGATTCACAAAAGATCTCAGGCTAAGATTTTCTCAGATTTGGTTTCAGAAAAAGTTTTCATAAAATGGAGTATATGGAATAAAAAGTCACAAAACAAAATGAAAATAGTGAAGTATGACATATTATTTAACTTGTAACACAAAATATGAATATATATTAAGAGTTTGTACAAAAACAACAATAAACATTTACATTACAAATTTACATGAGTGGCTTGTTTTGCTGTTATAATCAGTTCTTTTGAATGTCAGTACAAATTATAGTAAAAAGACAATGTTTTGCTTGATTGAAAATATTCTAAAATGTGAGTATATATATATGGTACAGTAGAGTTGTAAAATATAAATGTGTATGCTTTCCACTAATCTCAACAAAAAATGTTACACCAATTTGGATTGGTCCAGACTCAAAACTTGGCTGAGATTTTGGTCTCAGCTGAGATTCCTTTCGTGAATCTCAACTTAAGCAGAATCTCAGCTGAGCCAAAAATCTCAGATTTGAGGAAAATCTCAGCTGAGATTTGGCTAAGACTTGAGACCTTTCGTGAATCCGGCCCCTGTTTCTATTCATATGTCGCAGCTACAAGCAACAGGGCGTCCTATTTCTAGTTTCTGGTACATTGCTAAAGGTTTTATGAATTATGCTATTTTCCCATGGGTAGCTCTAAACTTTAAAACAGAATGACTCTTATAAAATTGGGTCTGTAACCTAATAAATGACTTATATAAGGTAGGGACTGCCTATCTATGTGAGGTTATAGTGAAAAAGGTGAGTCATGTCTATGCTTACTTACTACATTGAGTCTTATGTCAAATAAGCAGAAATATAGCTCTTTGGAATCACTTTTACAAAGATATTTATGAAAGCTCTGGTTCTAACTTTAAGGTAGAATGTAAATTATGCTTTTCATAGAATTCTTACAATGCCAACAATTCTTCAAACCTGACAAAAAACAGATGCATTTCTTTGTACGTTTTAGTATTCAACTTTGCTTAAAGTTGAATAAAATATTTTAACAAAACATTTGGTCGTATTTTTGCAATTACAGTAAAATGTAAAAGAAAGTAATAGAAGTAATATATTTAATAGATTGAAAAGTACTTGTAATATATTTAAAATTTTGAAAAGTAATAGTATTGGATTGCAAAATAAAAGAAAAAGAATGCTCCATCGACCTCATCCTTGTTCCAGTAATATTTTTTGTTGCTTTTGTTTAATGTTATGGTACAATTTTGAGCTATGATAATATTATTTTATCTTGAAAAAGTTTCTAAGAGAACATCACCATTGTAAGTTTACAAGTGCTTGTTTTTTACAGGTTGGGGTGTTAGAAGATGACTTTACATGTCTTGGTGTGTGTTGTGCCATATTATTTTTCCCCCTTGGACTTATCTGTTGCCTTCTAATGCGGCAAAGAAGATGTCCAAACTGTGGTGCAGTGTTTGGGTAGATCATACACAGTGATGTTATTATCACGTAAGTGAGAGTGTATTTTATCGGCTCATGTGGAAAGTAACTAACGAAATGTCACTGAATATTTAAATCCACTGGTGAATGTCAGGGATATATTTGTTTTAAGCTTGGTTAGCGTTTTTAACCCCAGCATATAAAGGCTAGGCTTATAGCCATTCCCTGTACTGTCTCGATGGCGTCAACGACGGCGGTGGGCATAAAGCTTTTGGGTGTTCCACAGCCCAAATCCTGTGCATGGATTTTCACCAAATTTTCAGGATATGTTTACCCCAAGAGTATCTAGAACTGGTTAGACTTTGGGGATATCTGGCAATAGCTGTTGCCATAGCAACAGTTTAAATACTTTTTTGGTCTTAAACTTTTTAATTAAAAAGGGGCACTGTTAAACTGATGTTACTATAGTTGCATTTTAGTCCCCAATAGCCAAAGGCAGGGATTGGGAGATTATAAAATACCTTCAATGCGTGTGTGTGTTTATATGTACATGTGTGCATATGTGCATTTGTCATGCTTTTACTTAAACCTTTATATCTTATTCATTTATGAAGATATTTTGACCAAATTTGCAGAGAATGTTTATGGTCATGAAAACATGTCTACATGAAATTTTGTCCTCATTTAAAAAAATAAAAAATGACCGCCATAGTCAATTGTTCGAAAATTATTAATATATCCTAAAACTTAAAATGTTAAAGCTGTCTTGATCAGATTTGCACAAAATGTATAAGACCAGGAAAGCTTGCCTGAGAGTAATTTTGGCCTTGTTTTGAAAACAAAATGGTCGCCATGTCACATCTTTAATGTCAAATAGGGGTCATCATATCAAAAAGGCCTAATAGCTCCCTTATCAGTGGTCCCAGGGATTTGGAATGAGAAAACAATGTACAGGAAATCATGGTCTGCAAATCTTTTAAAAGTGTCAGAGTTGTCCTTTGACCCTGCTTCAATGTCAAGTGGGGTGATCATACAAAGAAGACCTTATATCACCTTTATTATTGCTCCTACGGTTTGAAAATGTGAAACTAACTTATAGGAAGTCATGGCCTGCAAATCTTTAGCAAGTGTGGAATTTGGCGTTTGATCCCTGCTTCAAGGTCAGTTTGGGTTAGCATGCTAAAAAGCTGTTATATCTAACTTATTATTGGTTCTAGGGTTTCCAAATGTGTAAAAAAATAATAGGAAATCATGGCCTTTGACTCTTTTGCAAGTGTCATGTTAGACCTTTAAATAGGCCTTATATCTCCCTTATAGTTGGTTCTAGGGCTTTAAAATATGAAAACAACGTGTAAGAAATTGTGGCCTGTGGATCTTTCCCAAGTGTCAAAATTTGACCTTTGACCCCTGCTTCAAAGTCAAGTGGGGTCAGCATACCAAAGTGGCCATATATCGCTTATCCATATATTGGTGCGTGGGGTTGGAACTCACATTATGAACGAATAAAATATGTTAGTTTTTCCCCTTGTTCATCTACATGAAAGTTCTTGTATCTGACAACATCTTGTGGGTTCTGTATACTTCTTGCAACTGAAGTTGTTCCTCAGATTTTCCCAAATCTCAATGATTACTGCCCATTTAGTTCAAGTTGTGGGCTGGGGTTCTTGCCTGCTGTGGCTGGCTATTTCAGTATTTGATTTATTTTAACTAGTAGCTAATACTTACAGAAATAAACAATGGTAAGCCATTCAAATTTGCAGTGAAGCTTAAGAAAACAATCACATAATGATACCCAGTGCCTTAACCTTGAGCACCTTTGTTTATTTCAACTTTGACCTCTGGTTCAAGATCAAACAGGGTCTTCTTCTTGAAAAAGGCCTTTTATCTCCTATAACATTGATCCCAGGGCTTTGAAATATGAAAACTTATCAGAAATCATTCACTGATAAATCAATTCACAGGGTTAGATTTGGCCTCTGTACTCTGCTTCAAGGTCAAATGAGGTAAATTTAACAAAAATCACTTTATATCCCTTATTATTAATCAAAAGGGTTTTGAATGTACAAGAACTTATTGAAATCATACAGTGAATTTTTAGTGATGCCCTTCAAAGTTAAATGATGACATATTTGGAGGTCCAGTACTTCACTAATGGATTTGTCTGTGTATTTTAGTAAATATTTCCTATCCAGGGATACTACGCTTCCTATCCATATGTCTACTATGTTATTCAGAGAAGTTAGTAAAGTGATGACATAAAACGTAAATTATGGTGAGAATTTGCTCCCAACATTTCATGGTACATGATAAGATTGCTATCCTGAGTGGCATTGATAATATTTCTTAGCAAAAAAAGAAACACAAGATATATTGTAGATATTATTTATACAACTTGTGTTTCTGTTTTGGCTAAGTATAGGTTGTAAACAGGCATGAGTATGATAACGACTAAGTTTTTTTTGTGTAAAACTTTTGTACACTATATATACTAATCTTTTGATTTTTCTTCAGGATGTAAATCTCTGATGAGGAAACTGGTTTTGGCTGCAAAGATGATACTCCTAATGATGAAGAACAAGAAGAAACCGGTTTATCTTTGCAAATTTAGTTGTTAAGTTAAAGTTTGGCAACTAAGGTCCCTCTTTGACATATTTTTCATTATAAGTTCGCCAGTTGTTTCTTGACACTTTTCAGTCACTTAAAATAGATCTTTTAAAGTTACCGAGCATCTATTCAACATGAAAATTCAGTTTGTACTGCTGAAACATAAAAATTTCTATGTGCATAATAAAACATGTTCAGTTACCGATATTGCTAGCATAAACATTAAGTTTGTACTTCTAAAACATAAATATTCCTGTATGCATAACGAAAAGTAATCAGTTGCAGAAATGAAGTGTTAGAACTTAAATTTGTAATTGTATAAAAACCTCGTCTGTTGCAGATAGTTGCATTTATGTCAATAATGTGTAGTATATGAAGCCTGTGTTAACACAATCTGTAATATTATATAAACCTGTATAAGAGAAATAACTCCTGTTTATACAGAAACAATTTTATGGAAAACAAGAATTCCTTATCTTTGAAAATGTTAGATACAAATAAAGAGTGTATCTGTTTATATTACAACTTTTCAGCATGTGTCAGAAAAGTTAGGGTATGTCTATAGAAATTGAAATAATATAATCCAACAAAAGCTACATATGTTGGTAAATTGTAAACAAAAATGACAGAAAAAAGGATTTTATTATTAAATTATGATTTATACAACCATTATTTCACCAAAACATCAAGGTAGGATTTATTTGAGCCAGCGAACAAGGTTTTCTCTTTTAGTTCATCTTTTGGCTTTTTTTTGTTGGAACTTCTGTTCAATAAGTTAAGACTATATATCTGCTCTGATTTTTCTGTATATAAAGTTTATGAAAGACTTAATCATCCAGATGAAAACTTCACAAGATAATATTGTATGTAATGTGAAGTGGTATTGATTACATTTAGCTCTTAAACTAATATGAACACATTTTACATTTATAATACTTGTACACTTGTATATGTTTCTCAGGGTTAAGGGGCAAGCAAATGCACTGTATATTATGTATTATATAGAAGTAATTTGCATAATATATCATGTGGTTTGTTCCACAACACAGTATCCATCAATGGTAAAACAAGTAAAATATATGGCTAAAATTATCTCTTTGTAGTTCCTCTATTAAAGCATTTGTATATTATGAAGAGAAATGTGCTTTTGCGTAGTATCTTATTAAAAACAAATTACACTTGCATATTTAGTTAAAAGTGGTTAGACAGGCTGTTATATCATCTCTGGTGTATGTACAATCTTCTGTCTACACTGTGTGCTTGCTCTGAGTTGTCAGTCATTGTCGCCTTAAATTATTGGACAAGTGCATATGGCTGAGTATAAAACATTTTCACATGTAGAGTAAGAAATCTAAAATTCGCCACATATCTGAAATTCGCCACATGTCAAAATACTAATAAAATAAATGAATTGTGGTGAGATTTGTTGACTGTATAGTAAATTAAGGCTTTTGGAACTGAAAAATACCAATTTTTAGACAAAAACATCATTTTCTTCATAAAATTAACTAAGGTTTCAGAGGTGGCGAATTTTAGATTCCTGGCGAATTTTAGATTTCTTACTCTATCCTTCTAAAACATCAGTTGCAAGTTTGTATTATTTTGTTACTCTCGGAACAGTGAGTACTTCAGGTCACATATATAGTTGAATGTGTATTACCTTTGATGAAGATGTAATGTTTGTTCTTTGCTTTACATGTATTTGTTATCGAGTCTGACCACAAAAACACTCAAGAAGAAGTGGACAGTTTTTTATGTGTATTCTAGGAACTATGGTCCAAGGAAAAGTAATAACTGTAATTGCAATGTGTGGAATTATGATAATTTTTGTGATTTTTGAAACAAATACCACCTATAGATGCTGGTAGTATATACTGTCTAAAGTATGTTTGAGAAGTGAAGAGCTAACCTATATGTATTTTTGTATCCTTTTTTCAGGCAACAAAATAAACATGCAAATGTAGATGGTGTAATAACAGAGGACTTCTGACAAGTTTCTGAAAGTAGTTAAAAATATACATGAATTTACCGGTGAAATATGGAGTCTGTTTCTCACTCAAGGAAAATTTTTATTTTTAATTAATACGGTTATTTAAATTATGTGTATCTGTGATATTGAACAATATTAAGATTTATTTAGTTTTAATATTCTCAACAGTAATTATTGACAGATGGCCATTGATTAACTTTTGCAGTATCAAAATCACCTTATTTCTATCAACTTCCCACTGCTATTTGACAAGTACATCTTGAGACTTTTCCAGTATGAAAATGTGCGAGTCACTTAGCTAATCGTATCTCAAATGTGCCATGGTAAAATAACATAGAATGAACATTTCTTTCTTTTTCAGTTTTTAATATTTAAAAGTTTGCACTTGACTGTTGGTTGATTCTTTGTAAAATAAATTGTTAGATTTGTATATTTCTGAATGTTTGTCAAGTGTCTATTGAAGATGTGGTACATGTCTGCAGTCACTGATCATTGTTGGGCAGGTTGTGTGTAACCAACCCGCCTATTAGATTGATGTGTCTGATGTCCGTCCATTTGTCTGTCCACATTTTGTTCTTTGAACTCTAGCTCGAACACACTTCTGATGATTTGAAACTTAACTGGATTTTAGGGCACCACCTGGGCTAGCTTGCTTTTGAAATTGGTGTCATTTGGAAAAACAATATGGCCACCATCTTGAAATTGCATTTCCGGACTCGAACTCAAAAGTATTTGAAGGTTAACAGGGGAACCACTACGCTTCACAAACTGATCTGGTTGAGACTCTTTCAGGAGCCTCATTTTGTGATGCCACTGCCTCAGAGAAGCCTTGATCATGGAGGCTCTAGGAGTGAGGCAAGGAGATTTAGGTTTGGCAGATTCCTGTGTGTAGTCTGATTGAATGGTTGAGTTAGCAGATTGGGCAGGAACAGGGGGATCTGGCTTGACATGACTACCAGATCCCAGAACGAGGGTATGTTGGGCCACGCCAGTGCAATGACAATGATTCTCCTGCATGAGTAGTCCCTTAGTTTTTACACCACCTAGCCCAGAATGGCTACTGGTGGGACTGGAAAGTGTCAGGCCTTGAGAGTTCCCGGTTTCCTGCAGCACCAGGTCAGGATTCTCCACAGTATTGCACATAGAAGGCCCAACCTCATGCCTTTTTTCTTGTTTATGTAGGCAACAGCTGTGGTGTTGTCTGTTGCTATGAGCACCATCTTGTTTGAACAGCGGTCTTGGAAATCTTTTTTGTCTTTTATTGCCTTTAGCTCCAGGTAGTTTATGCGACTTGCTTTCTGGCAGGGACAAAGTCCCTCTTGCCGTGAGATCTCTTGACTGTCCCAGCCTTCTTTTGAGGCATCTGTAAGGATCTGAACAGCATTGCTGAGTGAGTGTAGACTGACATTTGCCTCTTGGAGCAACCATTTTAAATGCAGGACGGAGAGATCTTGGGATAAGAATCACCTTTTCTAGTGATTCTGGGGTCCTCGAATGATTTTTCAGGTGCCACTGGATGGGTCTCATGTGGAGCCAGCCCAGGTGGACTTGCTTCTTTGTAGTTGTTAACAGGCCCTATGAGTGACATGAGCTGCGTGACCTGACAGAAAGGTGTGTAGAGAAGCTCCTGAATTTTCAAATTTATGGTCTGCAAATGTTCCAATGTGGGTATGACCTTGCCCTCTCTTAGGTCATACTGGTAACCTACAAAATCGAAGATCTTTTTGGTTTCCAGTTCTGACTTCTCCATGTTTACTGCCCAACCTAATGCCTGGCACAGAGCTACTAAGGTCTGGGTATTCTGGAGATAAGTTTGGTGCGATGTGGCTCTGACCAACCAATCTTCCAGGTACTAGTGGATTCTTATAAATTTATACCCTTGTCTTGAGCAATCAGATTGACTTCCTCGATTACCATTATAAATTGGAGCAGTGGACAGACCAAATGGTAGTGCTTTGAATTGGAAGAACTGACCCTGAACATGAAAACGCAGGTATTTCCAGGACTGTGGGATTCTTGGTATATGGAAGTAAGCGTCCTTGAAATCTATGGACATTTCCCATTCGCCTGTTTGCAAGGAAGTACTTATGCTCTCTGGTGTCTCCATTTTGAATGTTTCTGATATCAGATATTTGTTCAGTGAGCTCAGATCTAGAATAGGTGTCCATTTGTTGTTGGGTTTTGGAACCAAGAAATGTCTGTTGAAAAAAGCCAGAGATCTCTGATTTGTAACTTTTCTACTGCATTCTTTTGAATAAGTGCATATAATGCCACCACCAGGTAGCTGTATCTGGGGGATTGACAGAGCCACTTGTTATCACTGGAGACCTGGTCAAAGTTGGTCTGTTACAGATGGGAAGGGTGTGGCCTTCCTTTAGGATTCTTATGACCTTAGAGCTGGCCCCTAGGGCAGCTTAAGTTTTCCAAAACTGGTTCAGTCTGGCTCAGATTTTGAGCAACAGTGTGGACAGTGGTGACATATTGGACAGAAGACAACTGATCCACACAGGAAACACCTTTCACATATTTTGTTTTACAATAATGGGACATGAGCCTTTCTTTTGCGGCTGCACAGCAACAAAAGGTACACGATTCACAGCAAAACATTTTATATTTAAAGTATGATAATTGTCCACAGGTGTCTCTGTCCCTTTGACCATTTCTACACAACCCCACTGGGGAACATAGTAACTGATAGGTATCGGCAGGGGCCTGTGTGGTAGCAGATGTCATTGGCAGTTCACTGGAACCAGTAACTGGCTGGCTTGGGTCTGACTGACTGAACCAGGCTGTATAAAAGGTCTATCTGAAGGCAGATTATCCACTTTCCTTGGTAATACTTGCATTGTAATGTTCTGAAAGGTCAGCCTAAAGATGTGAAAAACATTCTGACCACTTAGCATCCAGCTGTTGAATCTCCTCAGCAGAAGACGTGGATGACTTGGCAGACTTCTTTTGCCTTCATTTATCAGAAGTAGTTAACAGCATTGCTAGCATCCACTTCCCCTAGTATCTTAACAAAGGCAGACTTAACAAGCTGGGGGCTGACTGCTTTCTTTTCCTTCTCTTTACATTGTAAGAGAGAGTGGCCAACTGTGACTTCTGAGCAGACGTCAGAGTTACAGAGTTCAGTCTTTCTTCAACACATAAGGGTCACTACCATCAGGTATTGGTGGTGGTGTTGTTTTTTTTCCATTAGATCCTCCTACAGACCCCATTAAATAAAATCTCCTTTTTATGAGTCATTTGAGAACATGGTGCCGTCAGTCGGGCTTCATGGCCGTTCATTGTTGCTTGCCTGCATCTACCGCCCTCCCTACCTGTTACTTTCAAGAAGAATTCATGTCATTTGTTGGTTCCCTGTCATCTATTAATTCTTCATATTATATATCTATGGTGATATCAACATTCATGTTGATGTTCCTGTTGGTGATTTATTTATGAACTTTCGCGATTTGTGTGATCTGAAACAGTCAGTCAATAAACCTACTCGTCGACATGGTCACATATATGGACCTCATTCTATCCCCCAGTGATCAGGATACTATTGTTAATGTCAAAATTTGCAATGTTGTATCTGATCATGCGTTAGTCAAATACACAATTGCCTTCCCTCGTCAAGTAGCTCACACTCCAAATAAAGTTCAATATAGAAGGTACCACCATATCAACATGCCTGACTTCTGCTCAGATCTCAAAAATACTTCCTTTGTCAAGTGTCCAGCTGATGCTGTAGTTGATCTTTATGAACAATATGTATGTGATTTGGGTAATGTCCTTGACAGGCATGCACCTCTCATATCTAGACTGACAGAAAGATTCTGAGGATTGGATGTCTGATGATTATCGACATGCAAAGTCCCTTAGGCACCAATTTGAGAGAACTTGGCTTAGGGCCAAAAATCCACTGAACAGAAGTCGGCTCCGTTGTCAGATTGCTCGGTGCAATGCACTTGTAAACAAGGAGAAGTCAGACTATTACAGCAAACTGATTTCAGACAATAGTCATGACTCTTGAAAACTATAATGTGAGCTGCATAAAACCCTGAATAGGGTCTCTGATGCGACACTTCCATCCCACGAGTCTAAAAAGTCATTTGCTGACCAGTTTGCCTCCTTTTTTTTTCGAACAAAATTAAGAAAATTAGAGATACTTTCACTCCCTCTGGCACTGAAAATGAGGTTCATCCTCCTTCAGATATTCCAAAAATTACTGTCTTTAGGCAAGTTTCTGAAGATGCTGTTGATAAAATAATTAAAACCTCACCAACAAAATCATGCCTGTAGGATCCTTGGCTGACATTCCTTATCAAGGAGTGCATTGATATACTGCTACCATCGTTTACAAAGCTGATAAACTGCTCACTCATGGAGGATGTGTCCCTGATGCTTTCAAAACTGCTGTGGTCACTCCTCTTATTAAAAAGGCAAATCGTCCTTCAGACAACCTGAAGAACTAGAGGAATGCTTTTGCTAACAAAAGTGAAGCATCCCTGAAAGTTTAAAATGCCTTGTGGTTTTCATAAGCATGCTGTAAAGCTAAAAATGCACAAAGCTGCGCCGTATGCTTTCCCAATACCTCTTAATACATTCTGAAGCTATAAAAGCAACGATAAAGGAGATATAAGGCAAAAACTCCAAAGCAGCTATTTATGACCCCAGTTTGGCCCATAGGGGGGGGGGGGGGGGGGGGGGGGGTGGGGGGGGGGGGGGGGGGGGGGGTCGGGGGGTAAAACTGACTGGCTATTTAGACTCTCCACATATGCTTTCCCAATTCCTCTTAATACATTCTGAAGGTATAAGAGCAACAATAAAGGAGATATAAGGCAAAACTCCAAAGCAACTGTTTTATGACCCCAGTTTAACCCATAAGGGGGGGTCGGGGAATAAAACTGACCAGCTATTTAGACTCTCCACATGTGCTTTCCCAATACCTCTTAATACATTCTGAAGGTATAAAAGCAACAATAAAGGAAAGCAACTATTTTATGACCCCAGTTTGACCCATAAGGGAAGGGGGTGGGGGGTGGGGTGGGTTTGGGGTTGGGGGATAAAACTGACTGGCTATTTAGATTCTCCACATATGCTTTCCTAATATCTCTTAATACATTCTGAAGCTATAACAGCAACGATAAAGGAGATATAAGGCAAAAACTCCAAAGCAGCTATTTTATGACCCCAGTTTGACCCATAAGGGGGGGCCGGGGGTAAAACTGAACGGCTATATAGATTCTCCACATGTGCTTTCCCAATACCTCTTAATACATTCTGAAGGTATAAAAGCAACAATAAAGGAGATATAAGGCAAAACTCCAAAGCAACTATTTTATGACCCCAGTTTAACCCATAAGGGGGGATCGGGGGATAAAACTGACCAGCTATTTAGGTTCTCCACATATGCTTTCCCAATACCTCTTAATACATTCTGAAGCTATAAAAGCAACGATAAAGGAGATATAAGGCAAAAACTCCAAAGCAGCTATTCATGACCCTAGTTTGGCCCATAAGGGGGGGTCGGGGGGTAAAACTAACCGGCTATTTAGACTCTCCACATATGCTTTCCCAATACCTCTTAATACATTCTGAAGCTATAAAAGAAACAATAAAGGAGATATAAGGCAAAAACTCAAAATCAGCTATTTTATAACCCAGTTTGACCCATAAGGGGGGGGCCATGGGGTAAAACTGACCGGCTATTTAGACTCTCCACATATGGTTTCCTATTACCTCCCAGTACATTTTATAGTTCTAAATGCAATACTTAAGAAGATAATAGGGGGGTTGACCTAAATTTAAGGCTTTCAGATTGGAAGGTGTCAGAAAATCACTCATAAATGAGACATTTTTCAAGGGATTGCTCCCGAAATCTAATCAGCTCGCGTTTTCGATAGTATGAACAGGGGTGTCAAATTATAAGGCTGTGTAGCAAGTAGTTTTTCCTGAACTGCGATGACGGGGGGGTGGGGGGGTGGGGGTGTACTTCAAAAAAATTGTTTTTGATCATGTGACCTTCATAAAGGTCAAAGGTCAAATTTAAGCATGCAGAAAAATTTTCCCACGCCTAAGGTATATAACTGCCAAATATGGTTTCAAACCTTCTAATAATAAGGGAAATATTCAAGGGAGACCATAATGCGATGGCGGCGAGGAAACTGAGGCGAAAACAAAAAAGCGCCCTTTCAGGGACGCTTAATTATCGCCCTGTATCTGGCCTCAGTTTCAAAACAAAACTGGTAGAACATGTGGTTGCTAAGCAGCTGTTAGAACATATCCATGTCCATAACTTAGACAACCCGTACCAGTTGGCATACAAAGCTGGTCACTCAACTGAGATAGCTCTTCTCTCCATAAAAAATGAAGTTCATTGTCAAGAGGTGAACCTACTGCCTTAGTATTGCTTGACTTGTCTGCCGCTTTCGAGACCATAGATCATTCCACCCTTCTCAGTTGCCTCCGTATCTGGTTTGGCGTCAGTGGCTCTGTTCTGAAATGGTTCTCTTCCTACCTAACAGACCGTTATCAGTCCATACAAATTGGCTCTACTTTGTCAGATGTTTGTAAATTCCTATTTGGCATCCCCCAAGGTTTTGTCATGTGCCCTTTGTTGTTCCCATTGTACACCACCCCCCTCAGTTTGATTATCAGTAAACATAAAGGAATAAAGTTTCATTTCTATGCAGATGACAGCCAAGTTTATGTGCCTTTATCTCAGAAAAATGCATTTGCTGCCTTTGAACAGTTGAACAAGTGCCTAGATGTTAAAGAGTGGATGTCAACTAGTAAACTCAAATTGAATCCGGACAAGACTCAGTTTATCATCTTTGGTTCGAAGAGACAGAGGGACAAGTTGAAAGCATGTTTTCCAATTGATATCTTGGGCAGTCCACTCTGCCCTGTTGACTCAGTAAAGAATTTGGGTGTGTGGTTCAATTCAGATTTTTCCTTGTCCAAGCATGTTCAGAATGTTAGCAAAAGTTTTTCCTTGTCCAAGCATGCTCAGAATGTTTGCAAAAGTTGTTTTGTTAAACTTGTGATTTCAGACATGTCAGGCAGTTTCTTACTCACGATGTTTCTGTACTTGTGGCTAATGCTCTTGTTAGTAGTTGGTTGGATTACTGCAACCCACTTTTCAGGAGTCTCTCCAAGTTCCATCTACACAAATTACTGTGCATCCAAAATAGCGCAGCCAGAATTGTATCAAATACCAGTCAATACTCCAGTATAACTCCTGTGCTTAGGAAATTGCATTGGCTTCCTGTTGAAGAGTGCAGTGTTTAAGACAGCCATACTTATTTATAAGTTTCTTCACACAGGTTTTCCTAGGTATTTTGCTCCCTATCTTTCTTCCTACAGCAGTTCTCATAGTACATTTGTTTATTTGGTTTATTTGGGGTTTTACGTCGCTTTCAACACTGTACAGGTCATATCACGACGGGTAGTTGGAAGGGCAGAGGAAACCAGTACATATAGTTCGCTAGGGTTCTGTACTGTAAACTGCCGACCAACGGCAAGCAACTACCAGCTTTCCCACTTACGGCCATGACGGGGATCGAACCCCAGCCGCAGAGGCGAGAGTGTTACCACTCTGCCACCGTGGCCCCTTCTCATAGTACAAGGCGCAGTCAAAGTGGTGGCAATTTCCTTGTCATTCCAAAGTTCTACCCTTCTGTTCACAAATCTGTCAAAACAGTTTGGTAATAGTTTTGCTTTTGATGCTCCAACTGTTGGGAATGCTCTTCGAGAAGAGATTCATGCCTCTCCCTCCCTGGCCTCTTTTAGAAAGCAGCTTCAAACCTACCTGTACACCAAAGCATACCCACCCTAGCCTGGATCATCCCCTGGCGTTGTCCGTGGTGCTTGATCCCTCTTCTGTCTCTGGATACTAAAATTTGGTCGACTGCTTTTTTGGGAGAGATTAAGCGCTATAAAATCTAATTAGAATTAGAATTACCCCTTCTCACGGCAACACGCGCATTTGGAATTTATAGTTTAAGTCAAACATGGCCACAACTGCGACGTTTCTGTCCTGGAGATAAAATGATACAATCACTTGACAACACAATTTTTCGAGTCTCTTAACAGAGTATTTTACAAAAAAGTCCCCACTTTCGAAGAGACTGAATGCACATGTGCCAAATGAAAAAGATGCTATGACGTCACATTGTCTTTACAGGAAGGAAGTAGGGTGCATCACCCGGCGAGTGCACACTATGACCAGTCCTACCGGTGGAAACACAGAACGTCTTTTTCTGGCATTTGACAGAACCGGTCAGTGCTGACCTGTATAATTGTCCATTAAGTAAGATGTTTTAACTTAATGAAATTGTAATTTCACCCGGTAAGCTATTCCATAGCTGTGGTGCAGCAGAGCTGAAAATACGATCACCAAAAGTTTCACTTTTGGTTCTTGAAAGTTACAACAGATTGAGGAAACCTGATTAAAAGGGTCTTGGGTGGAGCGTGTACAGTCCACAGAGAAGAAAGGTAATCTGCAGCTTGGCTATGGATGACTTTGATCCATTGCTGTATTCGAAGCGAATGAAGTGATTTTAATGTGGGTGTGATCTGATCAAATTGCCACAAACTAGTCTTGCTGCATTTTGAACATGCTGGAGTTTGTGCATGATAGTATATTTTGACTTTTGATCAGTTGGCTTTCACTCCATTGGTTTTGGGTTTGAATCTAACTCATGATAACATCTTGAAAATGGTGATGGCTTGTCTGATTCCAGCTGTTAATAGGGACATGAAAGCTTTGCATTGGAAATGATATATGCTACCTCTAGACCCATCTATTGTGGTTCAAATCAAAAGAACAAGAGTTGAATCTTATCTCATATTTTATTGTTTGCTTTTTTGAAAAACAAATTTTTGAAAAACAATTGAATTTTCTAGAAACCGAAAACAAAGAAGTCAAAAACAATACATCAAATAAAACCTATACTCCAGATTATCTTGTCGAGTCAACTTTCGTATTGTCTGAAAGGTTAATTACTAAATTATAAATCAGGCAACACAACCAGTATTCATATACACAGATTTAAAGTAGTAAAACTTTAAAATTTTTGACTACAAAACAAGTCCTTTGTATTTCATTCTCCAGTTACTGCTTAACATATTACAGAGGACTATCATAATGGTAGTTTTTGGATAAAGTACTTGTCTCCCTCTTGCAAGGTCAGGAGTTTGAACCTTGAGTTTCACCTAAACATGAAAGGTGATTATTCCTTATCAACTAGTACAGAATTATTTCCTCCATCTCGCCTACTAACTGCCAGGTCTGACCAGCACAGTGTGTTGAACATAAAAGTTCAATCCAAAATTTCACATTTTAACATAAAAGTTGAATCCAAAATAAATGAAATTCAACAAGTTACATTAAAATTCCCATTCAATTGATCAACTTTAAGTGTTTGCCCTGGTATTACATGAACAATGATGATCTTTACGTCTGACCTCTCAATATGTTCGATATTTGTGTTACTACCCTGTGGGACGAATGATTTTCTCAGTGTTGGGTGCCATTGTACATGCACTAGGTCTACCATACTCCTGTTGTTTCATTGATACTGTACACCTAAACCTGCAGATATAATTTCAATTCTGTCCAACTTGCACGAGCAACAACCAGTATCATCCATAACAAATACTCTATACTTGTACAATATAGTATGGTCATCACAGACACTAATAAATCCCAACCCCCACTCCTCATTCTCATGGGTCAACTCGTCCCCATAATTTAAGAGTACATCACTCCGGCATATCGTCTCTAAAGGCCAGACAAACCACTGCTTTCTGGTGGCCACTGTATTCACGCTTCACCTCTCCAGTGTCCACTGACCATAACCTAGTCATACTGTCTGAGGAGGCTAGAAATAAAGAAAAAAAGAAGTTAAAGTTTATATATTGGGTTTTATTATCCACTGTGCATGACTTATATAGGGGTATATATGGAGCGGGATATATTTATTATGTACCGTCGCTTCCATACTATGGATAACAAGCATTCTGACGCATGCATTTATCTCCCGCCGTATAAATTAGATGTACTAAAGATAGTGGAATATAAATTTTCTTGTGAGATGGAGGCACATGTAGAAGTGACAACAAGTTTAATGTTTGCAATACTTTTAAAGACAAAGGACAATTACTCATTTTGGTAGCTATTACTCAGCTATCCAAAAAGCTACAGTTATGCAACTTCACTATGTGGTAGATCACCCAAAAGTAGGTGAATGACTTATTTAGAAGAAATTGCCTACCTGTAATACTTTTAGAGATAAAAGACATTTACTCATTTTAGTAGCTATTACTCACCTATCCAAAGAGCTACAGTTGTGCAACTTCACTATGTGGTAGATCACCCAAAAGTACGTGAATGACTTATTTAGAAGAAATTGCCTACCTGTAATACTTTTAGAGATAAAAGACATTTACTCATTTTAGTAGCTATTACTCAGCTATCCAAAGAGCTACAGTTCTGCATCTTCACTATGTGGTAGATCACACAAAAGTAGGTGAATGACTTATTTAGAAGAAATTGCCTATGTGTAATATTTTTAGAGATAAAAGACATTTACTCATTTTGGTAGCTATTACTCAGCTATCCAAAGAGCTACAGTTGTGCAACTTCACTATGTGGTAGATCACCCAAAAGTAGGTGAATGACTTATTTAGAAGAAATTGCCTACCTATAACACTTTTAGAGATAAAAGACATTTACTCATTTTAGTAGCTATTACTCAGTTATCCAAAGAGCTACAGTTCTGCAACTTCACTATGTGGTAGATCACACAAAAGTAGGTGAATGACTTATTTAGAAGAAATTGCCTATGTGTAATATTTTTAGAGATAAAAGACATTTACTCATTTTGGTAGCCATTACTCAGCTATCCAAAGAGCTACAGTTGTGCAACTTCACTATGTGGTAGATCACCCAAAAGTAGGTGAATGACTTATTTAGAAGAAATTGCCTACCTATAACACTTTTAGGGATAAAAGACATTTACTCATTTTAGTAGCTCTTGCTCAGCTATCTACTCACTTAGCTATTGACCTACATCTGCAAAAGCAACAAAAATATAAAGGACACAGGAAAGTAAGCTTTTGAAAAACTAGATGAATAACAAATGAAAAGATTTGCCTAACTTTGGTACTTGTGAAGGTATTTGACATTTATTTCCACCATAATTTTGCTACAAATAAGAAAATAGCTATTGCTCACTTATGACATGCAATGGAACCCCAAACGATATGCCATCTTATAGTTAAGGAAAAAGCTGAACAAATTATTTTAGGAAAATCCTGTAACTGCAGTAGTTTTTGAGTTACAATGGATTTACTCAACAGTCACAATTTCAAAGTAGCTATTACTCAGCTGTCCAGTGTGCAACAGGTTTGCAGCTTTACTATCTGATAGCTCATCAAAAACTAGATGAATAACATATTTGAAAATATTTCCCTAACTTTAATACTTTTGAAGATATTTGAAATTTACTTATGTTGTTATTTTGCTACAAATAAAAAATAGCTATTACTCACTTATGGCATGCAACAGAACCCCAAACTATATGCCATCTTATAGTTAAGGACAAAGTAGCTGAATAACATATTTTAGGAAAATACTCTAACTGCAATAGTTTTGGAGTTACAATGGATTTACTCAACAGTCACAATTTCAAAGTAGCTATTACTCAGCTATCCAATGTGCAACAGGTCTGAAACTTTACTATGTGATAGCTTACCAAAAACTAGATGAATAACATATTTGAAAAGAATTCCCTAACTTTAATACTTTTGAAGATATTTGACATTTACTGATGTCATTATTTTGCTACAAATAAGAAAATAGCTATTACTCAGTTATGGCATGCAATAGAACCCCAAACTATATGGCATCTTATAATTAAGGACAAAGTAGCTGAACAACATATTTTAGGAAAATACTCTAACTGCACTAGTTTTGGAGTTACAATGGATTTACTCAACTGTAGAATTTCAAAGTAGCTATTACTCAGCTATCCAATGTGCAACAGATCTGAAACTTTACTATGTGATAGCTTACCAAAAAGTATTTGAAAAGAATTCCCTAACTTTAATACTTTTGAAGATATTTGACATTTACTTATGTCATTATTTTGCTACAAATAAGAAAATAGCTATTACTCACTTATGGCATGCAATGGGACCCCAAACTATGTACCATCTTATAGCTAAGGACAAAGTAGCTGAACAACATATTTGAAGAAAAAGTTGTAACTGCAATAGTTTTTGAGTTATGAGCCCTTTACTCCAAGTAGCTAAGATTGCTATTACTCACTTATCTTTAGGCCTAAGTCCATAAAACCAAAAAATTTTTCGAGGGCGTGAAAATTCATTGGGACAATTAATTTACAAAAAATCTGTAGCTGTAGTAGTTTTGGAGAAATCTGCGTGACTAACTAACGCACACACACACGCACGCACTCACGCATGCACGCACACACAGGCATCATTTCATAATCTCCCTCCCGGGCTAAAGCCCGGCGGGAGATAATAAATATCAATAACTTCGGGTTTTTTACTAATTTCTTGGGAACTGTGTAACCTACAAATATATATTGTATATCATTAGAAAGGTCTTTTCACAGTGCTTTTGCTTGTTTTTGTTGCATAAAAATCCATATAGAAGTGATAGACATATTGCAAGTTAAAGATTGAAGTTTTAATATTCACTGATGCCCATGCTTTTTGACTTCTTTTTCACATTCTCTCATTTAATTATGATTTAATTAACTCATAAATCATACAAACTGGAGGATAATAAAGTAAAACATCCCTCATTAGACATATACAGAAAAAATATATCACTCATGAAGATTAACAATATAATACTAATGCTACACACTATAATATCATCTTCATTTGTGATTAGTGTGTAAATTGTTTGTCTTTGTTGATAGCGATATTCAATGCAAAAATATTTCAATATCGGCTGATATCGGGAGGCTGAAAGTGTCTACTAAATAGTCTGAATCTGGAATACTGAAAATGTTTTTTGTTTTAGCATATCCCCAACCGCAAACAGGAAGTGAACTTTACCAAATCAAAACATGACAGTTTTCATGAAAAACGATAACAGTGTATAAAGTCTTCAGATTTACGCTTTATTTCAAACATTTGCAGTGAAACTTTAGTTTTACCTAAATGGCGATATTGATACACGTCTTTAGATATCGATATCAGCAACCCTGTCCCAAAAAGAGTAAATATTGCTAATATCGATAAATGATGTACCCACTATTCGCGATATCTTTTTTTCTGTATTTGTCATCAGGAAGTTTTCCTATTTTATACCCTTTTTAACAGCCTGATGTCAAAGCAGGCCTTAGACCAGTATCAAGTACACTAATGCAACTCTCCATAACTTGGCACACATATCTTACATTAGTGTAAAATGTGAAGTAAACTACAAATTCAATCTCTTGCCAATCTGAGGATAGTGGACACAAAGAAATACGATTTTGAAAAACTGCATTAATAAGACAAATTAAGTACACATACATTTTTGTTTACAAGATGTGATAACTTACAAAGGCAAACCGTAGTCATATCAAGTCAAAGTTGCTTTTTAGCCTCAGTATTAAGAGCTGAGGTCATATCAGGAACTAGAAATAGGACGCCCTGTTGATAGTAGGTGCGAATAGAAACAGGATAGCATAGAAGAACACACATTATCATGTGTAATGTCCACCCATGAACCTTTTGCCAAAATTGTACAGTAGTCTTACAAGACCCTGTTTCATTTGTAAAACATATCAATGATGCTTAAATATTTGTTAGTGTAGATGTAAATTATTTCAGCTTCATGCCTTTTTGCATTGGTTGGGTCGAAAATTTTGACGAAATCACTCTATCTTGCACGGTTAAGAAGATAGAAGCAAATTCCTGTTTTTCTATTTTTGGCAAAAATTTGAAAATTTAAAATGGCCGCCATTTTTGGGAAAAGGAAAATTTTTTGAAAATTGCCAAGAGTACATTTCTTAGATACCCTATGGGTCGAAAATTTCAACGAAATAACTCTATTTTGCATGGTTAAGGCAAATTTGTGTTTTTCCATTTTGGGCAAAAATTCGAAAATTCAAAATGGCCGCCATTTTTGGGGAGGGGAAATTTTTTGAAAATTGCAAATAGTACATTCCTTAGATACCCTGTGGGTTGAAAATTTCGACGAAATCGCTCTATCTCGCACGGTTATGGAGATAGAAGCAAATTCGTGTTTTGCCATTTTTGGCAAAAATTCGAAAATTCAAAATGGCCGGCATTTTTGGGGAGGGGAAAATTTTTTGAAAATTGCAAAGAGTACATTCCTGAGATACCCTGTGGGTTGAAAATTTCGACGAAATCGCTCTATCTCGCACGGTTAAGGAGATAGAAGCAAATTTGTGTTTTGCCATTTTTGGCAAAAATTCGAAAATTCAAAATGGCCGCCATTTTGGGGGAGGGGAAAATTTTTTAAAATTGCCAAGAGTTCAATGCTCAGATACCCTGTGGGTCGAAAATTTTGACGAAATCGCTCTATCTTGCACGGTTAAGGAGATAGAAGGAAATTTGTGTTTTGCCATTTTTGGCAAAAATTCGAAAATTCAAAATGGCCGCCATTTTTGGGGAGGGGAAAATTTTTTGAAAATTGCAAACATGTACTTCCTTAGATACCCTGTGGGTTGAAAATTTCGACGAAATCACTCTATCTCGCACGGTTAAGGAGATAGAAGGAAATTCGTGTTTTGCCATTTTTGGCAAAAATTCGAAAATTCAAAATGGCCGCCATTTTTGGGGAGGGGAAAATTTTTTAAAATTGCCAAGAGTACAGTGCTCAGATACCCTGTGGGTCGAAAATTTTGACGAAATCGCTCTATCTCGCACGGTTAAGGAGATAGAAGGAAATTTGTGTTTTGCCATTTTGGGCAAAAATTCGAAAATTCAAAATGGCCGCCATTTTTGGGGAGGGGAAAATTTTTTGAAAATTGCAAACAGTACATTCCTTAGATACCCTGTGGGTTGAAAATTTCGACGAAATCGCTCTATCTCGCACGGTTAAGGAGATAGAAGGAAATTTGTGTTTTGCCATTTTGGGCAAAAATTCGAAAATTCAAAATGGCCGCCATTTTTGGGGAGGGGAAAATTTTTTAAAAATTGCCAAGAGTACAATGCTCAGATACCCTGTGGGTCGAAAATTTCGACGCAATCGCTCTATCTCGCACGGTTAAGGAGATAGAAGGAAATTTGTGTTTTGCCATTTTTGGCAAAAATTCTAAAATTCAAAATGGCCGCCATTTTTGGGGAGGGGAAAATTTTTTGAAAATTGTAAAGATTACATTCCTAAGATACCCTGTGGGTCGAAAATTTCGACGAAATTGCTCTATCTCGCACGGTTAAGGAGATAGAAGGAAATTTGTGTTTTGCCATTTTTGGCAAAAATTCAAAATGGCCGCCATTTTTGGGGAGGGGAAAATTTTTTGAAAATTGCAAAGAGTACATTCCTTAGATACCCCGTGGGTCGAAAATTTCGACGAAATTGCTCTATCTCGCACGGTTAAGGAGATAGAAGGAAATTTGTGTTTTGCCATTTTTGGCAAAAATTCGAAAATTCAAAATGGCCGCCATTTTTGGGGAGGGGAAAATTTTTGGAAAATTGCAAAGAGTACATTCCTTAGATACCCTGTGGGTCGAAAATTTCGACGAAATCGCTCTATCTCGCACGGTTTAGGAGATATGAGCACATTTGCCTTTTTCAGTATTCAAAATAGCCAATTACTCATTTATATAATTAATTACTCACTCATCTATGAAGCAATTCCCCCCAAAAGCAATCCCATACAAGCTATTAACCCAATGAACCTCCATACCAAATTTCAGAAAGCTAGGCTTAATAGCATTCCTTAAAATGTCTGGAAACCAAAGAGCTACTCAAAAGTAGCAAAGTAGCTATTACTCAGTTAGCTATAGAGCTATCATCACCAAAAGCAATCCCATACAAGCTATTAACCCAATAAACCTGCATGCCAAATTTGGTAAAGATAGGATAAGAACTGTTGCCTAAAATGTCTGGAAACCAAGTGGGACGCCGGACGGCGGAAAAAGCAAAAATAATATGTCCACCCCCCAGTGGGGTGGACATAATTCAGGGCATTGTATCATTTCACATTCTGATGGAATTCTGTCACTAGATTTCAATACATTTTAACCTTGCTGAAGTTTAGGGTTTTAAGTCCTGTTCAACTGCAAGTCAATAGGAACAGACCTTGGGAGTTGAACCCACAGTGACAGTCTGTGATCAAATATCAAATTTGGCAACAACTAGGCTACTCTACGGACCTTTTTGACACTCCAGAAACATTGACTCACTAAACTGGCAAGAAACATTATACTGTTAGAAACAGTAGAACTTTTAAAGTTGAGTAGTCACAGGTACTGAATAAACATAGATTTCTTTATAGTCTATCATATGCTGTTTCAATTAAAATGCCAAATTGAAACCAAATCGGTAGTTTGAACATGCAAAGTTGGAAGAAATTCATGTTATTGTGACAATATAGCAGTGTAAGCTTTTAGTCTTGGACTTGGATTTTGTAACAGAACAATAAAATGTGTAGGTTAAACTGGTTCTTTGTGTTAAGCTGCTATTTAAAACCAATCATTTTATTAAATTCCATCTTTTATTAGTCCTGTATTCTACGAGTACACAATCACAGTATTTCCCCTTAGTTTGTCTTTTTTTGGTGTAATACATAAAACAATAGAAACTGTTAAAAGTTAGTACCTGTGATGATATACTGAGAGTCCCCACTGAAGGCACAGTCCCAGACCCATCGTTGGCTATTCTCTTTCAATTCTGTTTGTAATGTAAAGTCTTGGGTTTTCCAGATTTTTGTACTTGTATCTGCGGATGTGGTTGCCAGGAGTCTACAAACACAACATTCAATAGAAACTAACTGAATGTAAGAATTAAAATACAATTTTCAGGTTTTCTCTTGTGATTAAATATGAGAACCTTAATAAAGTAATTACACACCTTCTCTTTGGAACTCTCTACCTTTTGAAATAAGAAACAGTCCTTCTGTCACTTCCTTCGGGAAACCTTTAAAGACTCACCTCTTTAACTCTAGTTTCCCCATTTAGTCTCCTTCCCTTCAGTTACACCCACAACTCTGGATTACTGACCTTGACCACCCCTTGACTATTGATCAATATTGTTTTTACTTATTGCACTGAGTTCCCCACCATGGGGAAGATATTGTGCCTGCAAAGCAGTAGATTAGATTAGATTCAAGTAAATGATCTGGTAAATAAGGACCAGATAAAAGGAAAACACTTACGTTGAATCTGGGCTGAATTTACATTTGAGTGCATATCTTTTATGAGCGGCAATCTTTGTTTTGGGGTGAAGCTGTGTTGGGTCTTCCCCTCTCCCACCACTTAAACTCCAGATGTAGCAATTACCCTGATATAAAAGAAATTGTTTCACAAAAAGCATCTACAAGATTTTATAATGCTTGATCATAAACCCAAGATTAAACTTGTAAATGCATGTATTCATTTGTTTAATTAAAATACATATTACTGCCAAGAAATGTAATGTTTCTTGGAAACTGACAAGAGCTTTATATTCTGATTAAAATAATTTCAACTTTGAACTAACCCTGAACTACCAATTCCTGAAAATTTTGTAAAATGTTAATTCAGTATCATTTCTTTAACCATGCTACAATACCCCACAAATAAAAATTTACCATTTATGGTAGAAATATTGAAAATTACTAAAACAACCTTCTCGAAGTAAAATTTTAAACAAACTTTTAGAGTCTAGCAAAATACTTGTTTTGCAAATAAATCTTACATAAAATTCTATAGATATTAAAACCACCTTATTATTGACTGCTGCCATATAATTTCCATCTGCATCAATAGTGATGGACTGAATTGAGGCATCTGGTTCAGGAACCTGAAAACATGGTATACATGAATAGAGAAATACATGTAAAATGATAGAACATCTTTTCACTTATTCCAGAAGTGTAAAGGTTAAATTTATTCCATTCTATTCTATATTGGACTTTCAAAGAACTAAATTTCTACATTGAAGCAGACCCTAAGGCAACAACGATCATAACCAGTATTGCAAAATCTGTGAGGCCACAGGCATAGCCAAGTCCGCTACCACAGAGACCCTGGGTTAATAAGAAACTATGGTGGAAAGGCCCTGAAAAAACAACAACATGATTTGAAATTCTTTCGGAAGCCAAAGACAAAGCAGAAGGAGAGACAAAGCAGAATGATCTTCACCAGGCAGTTTATTCCAAATAATAGGAGCATAAAAAGCTAAAATATGACCAAACAGCTTTTTTTTGGATTTGCGCATCAAATGAACAATAGAATCTACCACAGAAACTTTCCATAATGTTTGAAATTTATAATTTGAGTTTATGACTGTGGCCTGATTTGACATTATGGCTAAAATGGTATTGAAGAAAAAATGTGGCAGAACCTTGGGAGAATGAGTTGAAAAAGTCATGATATAAACACATAATAAAAGCACAAAAATAAAATGGTTTAGTCAGTGATTTTGTAATCAACTGGAATACTGTGATATCATCAAGAGACACTTAAAATCGAAGCATCATTATTACACTATAAAAATTATGAGATTACTGGTAACAGTTTTTTAAGTAGGATAAAATTGTGATGTAAAATTATGAAATTTCCAGATAGAGTAATGGCATGTGTCTATCACAATGACTGCTCTAAATTCAGTTCAACCATTCGGGATAGAAAATGTAATGTAACTATTATCAATTAGAAATATCTTACATAAAAATATAGATCTTATAATGTTCAACCACAAATAAAAAGCATATCACTTGCCAACTGTTCATTATGGTCTGTCTTCAGGTCCCACACATGGATAGCGCCACTCTGATCTCCAACAAATAACTCCCCCTAATAAAACCATTTGTAAATGATATGTCAATAAATAAGCTTTAATCAAGTAACCTAAAAGATCAACTGATAAACGCTGCTCTTAAAGCACCTCTTCTGAATAAAGTAAGGCTGAGACAACATATACTTTTCATATAAAAGAGTCTGACTTCTGTCAAACAAGAGGGTCAAAAATGCCCCAAAAGGCGGTTTGCACTGGCAGTAATAACATTAGCGACTGCTGTAATTAAATTTAGAAACAAGGAAAGAAAAGTTAGGTCACCCAGTTAAGGTAAATGTGTTAGACATGCTAAGAAATGTAAAACTTGTAATCTAGGTTACATTATTGTATCTATGCTATACTAAATATAGGAATGAAACTAAAACTAAATAAGTTTAGAGCATTAATGTACCGTAATATAATATTTCATGGCATCTAATCACAAAAGATAACAGGGTTTCAGATTCGCGTCGGCCATCGGTCATTGACCGAATTTTGCAACAA
This sequence comes from Sabellastarte sp. h YS-2021, assembly GCA_964017235.1. Taxonomy (NCBI): domain Eukaryota; kingdom Metazoa; phylum Annelida; class Polychaeta; order Sabellida; family Sabellidae; genus Sabellastarte; species Sabellastarte sp. h YS-2021. The sequence goes on from OZ024931.1 coordinate 90,794,591, forward strand.
AACCCCGAATTTTAAGTAGAATATTAGGACATATTGTCCGAGTCGTATCCGTGGGTGATAATAGAAGATCTAGACGTCTTTTTATTTACAAAATATGAAGTCACGTTACAACCCTAAAGTCTCGCGAGATCTACGTGATTTTAAAATTTTTTATTGTAGAAAGGTCTAGACGTCTTTTATGAAATCTCGTGACAAGCCACGTGATCTGCAAGGAAATCCCAGGGGAAATCCGTGTCCTCATATCTTCTCATAAATATTAATGACTTGGGTGCTGTGGCCGTGAGTTCTCGAGTTTAAAGTATTTGATCTTCGCCTTTGCTTCCATTTTATAAAATATTGCAAGGAAATCCCAGGGGAAATCTGTGTCCTCATATCTTCTCATGAATATTAATGACTTGGGTGCTATGGCCGTGAGTTCTCGAGTTTAAATTATTTGCTTTTCGTCTATGCTTCCATTTTAAAAAATATTGCAAGGAAATCAAATGGAAAATCTGTGTCCTCATATCTTCTCATGAATATTAATGACTTGGGTGCTATGGCCGTGAGTTCTCGAGTTTAAATTATTTGATTTTCGTCTATGCTTCCATTTTATAAAATATTGCAAGGAAATCCCAGGGAAAATCTGTGTCCTCATATCTTCTCATGAATATAAATTATGGTCGTCTGGTATTTTCGTGTAATTGTAGATTTTGTTTTCTGTAGGGTTCCACATAAATTTTACTGTAATATTCTGAATTTTTGCTTTTTATTAATAATTGCACTGAAAAAAAATCAGATTGAAAGTTTATTTGCTAGCTGTAATGTTTACTGCCAGTGGACATTTTAATAGCATGAAAATCTCATGGATCACCGATTCACGGTTCTGTGGCCGTGAGTTCTCATTTTAGTAATACATGATCATTGAACATCATAAAGACTTTTTGACATTTTAACTAAAATGAGATTTTTATTATGATTCAGTAAATTTTACTTTATATGCCATTCATATAGGGTCATTGACTTTAATGACTTAATTTTAGCAACCTGTAGAATGAAAATTTGATTGACAAGAATTCTGTCCTAAATTCTCCGAAAATGTCCTAAACGTTTTCCTAGTCTTAGGACAGAATGTCCGGCCGGACTTTTCATGTAGCAGAATCACTGGATAATTTATTAAAGTAAGACATAGTATTACCATATATACATGATCGATGTATGGTAGATGTATACAGAAGAAGGGGGTGATAGTGGTCATGAACATACCAAAATATGTTCATAATTTTTAGAGAATGGACGGAATTACACCAATTTCGAAAGCAACTTAGTTATGATGGTGATCTATCTCCCTGTCAAGTTTGAATTGGATTAGACAATGCGTTTTCGAGTTAGAGTCCGGGAACGGAAATGTTGACAGACAAACGGACAAAAAACGGACAAACAAACAGACAGAATTACACCAATTTTGAAAGCAACTTAGCTGTGATGGTGATCTACCTTCCAGTCAAGTTTGAATTCGATTGGACAAAGTATTTTCGAGTTATAGTCCAGAAATGGTAATGTCCACGGACAAACGTACCAAAAATGGACAACCAAACAGAAGGAATTACACCAATTTTGAAAGCAACTTGGCTATGATGGTGATCTATCTCCCTGTCATTGAATTCGATTGGACAAAGTGTTTTCGAGTGAGAGTTCGGAAACGGAAATATTGACAGACAAACGGACAAAAACCGGACAAACAAACGGACAGAATTACACCATTTTCGAAAGCCACCTAGCTATGATGGTGATCTATCTCCCTGTCAAGTTTGAATTTGATTGGACAAAGTGTTTTCGAGTTAGAGTCCGGAAACGGAAATGTTGACGGACAGACAAACAGACAAAAAACGGACAAACGAACACACGGAATTATACCAATTTCGAAAGGAACCTAGCTATGATGGTGATCTATCTCCCTGTCAAGTTTGAATTTGATTTGTCAAAGCCTTTTTGAGTTAGAGTCCGGAAACGGAAATGTTGACGGACAGACAAACAGACAAAAAATGGACAAACGAACAGACGGAATTTACACCAATTTCGAAAGGAACCTAGCTATGATGGTGATCTATCTCCATGTCAAGTTTGAATTCGATTGGACAAAGGGTTTCGAGTTAGAGTCCGGAAATGAAAATGTGGACGGATAGACAGACGGACATCGGACACATCAAACTAATAGGCGGGTTGGTTACACGCAACCCGCCTAAAAATTACATGAAATTTTAATTTCACCGAACTTTTATAGCACCTACTCTGCACTAAAAAGTGGAATTTAAGTAACAAGCAAGAAAAAATTCCAATTTTAAAAATCTGGGGACAAAAAATAAGGTAAGACCAAGGGTTAATGAAGATACTATGGTGAATATGTGTTAAGGAAGAGACAGGATTTAAGTGATGAACCTTAATTTATGGTAAGTGTATGTCAATGTTCAGAAAATTTTTACTTTTTATCAAAAAGTAACTACCATATAAACTTGCCAATTAACATAATTCATCCACAACTACACTTTCCAGCTGATGTAATATTATGACAATTATTATACCGCAAAAAATTTTTAACCAAATCGACAGTGAATGATATGGGAGAACTCACCTGATTTGGATGCAAACACACTGTATTAACAGGGGCATTTACTTGAAAAATTCTCTGACACTGTAAATTTCTTGATCTGCACAAAATACATGAGTACATGCTTATAAAATACAATTTAATAGTCAAAATAGAAAACGACTAGCCAGTAACACTTTCTGGAAAATTGTACTTTATTGTTTTGTAATTTAATCATTTGTAATACTTATATATTTAATAGGGAATGTTATTGCAGAAAAAGTGCTACAAGAATGTCTTGTTCACAAAGTAAATTGCTTCTCTGTATTTATACCAATTAAAACTCTCTAATTTTTATAGAGCTCTCAAAATGAGAAGTCTCCTTTGGAATTGTAAATTAATAAGGGTTTTAAAGTAAATTATACAATAATACCCACAAAACATTCTGTGAACAGAAGATATATTCTGACACTCAATATTTTAGCACATCCACAATCTCACTGGACAAAGCTAAATCATGACACTACTATCAATTGAATTGGGTGTACTGGCTATTTAAGGCACTATTCTGCTCATTTAAAATTTGACTTAATAGAGCTGAACTGTTATATAATAACTTATTTCTGGACAAAGTTAAGGCACACCTAAGGTCCCATATCCTGGCTGAGTTATCTTCACCACCTGTAAACATCCATTTTCCCTCTTCATGAAATCCAACTGCAGTCACATTCTTGCTAATACCATCATAGTTTATTGTTGGGTTAGGATTGTTAGAATTCAGGTCATACATACGTATGTGCTGATAACCTAAAAATTCATACATCGGAATGGCTGTACTCACATGAAACAATACATACATGAACATGTTTCACAGATATATTTAAGAATAAATGTACTTTTATACTAAACAAAATTTCATATAATATGCAATTACTAGTATTATAAATTTATCAATGATAGCTTTAGATTGTTTAATATTAAATAGATTTATTTACATATTGAAAAACAATAGCTAGACCATTTGATCATGATATTAAACGGCAACAAAAATACTGACAGTTCATAACATGTATTCCTCTCAAAAACAATTGCATCCTTTTGTAAGTTACCTTGTGCCCCAAAAAAGGATATGTACGTAATACAGTTGAGCATCAAATGAGTAAACTGTCTTTCACACTGTCACATCTTACAAATTAATGACCACTGTCCAGGCAAAAGAGCATACAGAGTTTATTTAATAATGCATATGCTATTACCTGCAGCTGCAATTAGCTGCCTATCTGGAGTGATCTCTAATGCATTCACTTGCTGACAATTTGTTAAGAAATTCTATACAAAGTTTACACAATAAATGGCCTTACAAATATTAAACTGTAATGATTAGTAAACAATTATTTTCAGAAAAAAAAACATGTTTCAAAGTTTAAAATAGCATCAGATTTGCCTGCACCCCACAGCCCTGGGAAATAGCATGGGACACCATTAAAGTGCACGCTATGCAATGATACAGGGTAATAACACTTAAGAGGGACAAAACAGATGTAAATACAAAGTATCAAAACAAGACAATTCAATAAGTAACAAGTAAATTAAAAGTTAAGAAGCTGTAAAACTTATTGATTGAAGAATAGCTGTCAGTGCAGCAATCTATATATCTTTGTGATATGAGAAATATGTCTCCAATCAATATGGCAGTAGGAACATTCTGGCAGAGGCAAGGCCAAAGGTTACAACAAGGTCACATCATGACCGCCACAAGTCTGCCCATTTTTATACAAGTACTGTTAAATAAGTCAATGTCATACTGAAAATATTTAGTCCAAATAAGAACTGCATGTGTACATTTCATGTGTTTTCAGTAGCTACTACCATATTCTAATGGGGAGCAAGCAAAGCAAACCAGATCCATCCACCTGTTACCTTGGGACAGCACTTTGCGGAAGTCACTAAATTAACTGATGCATTTCACTCTGTGTTAAAACAAAAGATAACAAAGAGTATTTTTATGTTGTGGAGTCCCCACAGTAATCACCTAAGAATTCATTAAGTGATACAGCTAAAGAAAGATGCAGAAGATATTGATATTGGTGACTTGGTGAACCTGCAAGATTCTTTTTCTTGATATTTAATATTTTATGTTAAAAACACTGATTGAATGAAATTTAATAAGGTTTTTTCCATGAACAATAATTTGCCCAATGCATAAATATATATATCATAAGGAAATCTATACATCAAGTTGATATATTTCTTGATGTTACTATGAGATAAAGCTCATCACTCCTGAGTCCTGACCGATTTAGGGTCACAGATTTGACCCATGGTTTCTGTTACCTCCCACTAGATAAGAGGAATGTACCTGACAAATCTGGTGAAAGGATGTATAAGAAAAAAAAACAACTGTTTCTGATCATGTGACCTTGATAAAGGTCAACAGTCAAATGACATGTAAAAACATTTTCCCACGCCAATAGAGAACTGCTGAAAATCATTTTGATAGGCCCTACATTAAGGGAGATATTCAACTTACAAAATACTGTTAGTGGTGTATGTGTAAGGCTGTCTGAAAATAGGGGGCAAAACCAACAAGAGTCCCCTTTTCAAGGGACGCTTAATTTCAAGACCCAAGTTACTTATCCAACACATAAGCTGCTATTGAATGTACATATTTATATTGCCAAAACTAGTTACTATAAGGGCTACTGTAGCTAAATGTATGGTTGGCACTTGACTTGTCATAAATTTAAGCATGCCTCATGGTTCTTGATTAATATACAAGAGTCTTGTAGATTTATGCTTCACTTTATTTATGAATGCTAAAACTTATTTGGGTAAATTTAATTACATCTTACTAGTTACACATATAGTAAATATAGACTTTTTTTTTTTGTTTAGAACACAGATTTATAACAATTCCAGGGGCCACGGTGGCAGAGTGGTAACACTCTTGCCTCCCACCTCTGAGGCCGGGGTTCGGTTCCCGGCACGGCCTCAAGTGGGAAAGCTGGTAGTTGCTTGCCGTTGGTTGGCAGTTTACAGTACAGAACCCTGACGAACTCTATGTACTGGTTTCCTCTGCCCTTCCAACTACCCGTCGTGATATGACCTGTACAGTGTTGAAAGCGACGCAAAACGGTAAAAACACAAATAAATAAATATAACAATTCCAATATTCATTTGTCTAATTATTTTTCCCACACACAAAATGGGCTCAAACAGGTTCCAAGCTCAGCCAGAGATTGCAGTTGAAATATAGAGATGGTATAGATGCAAGCGTCAGTATCATTCTGTCAATTGCAATATAGTCAGGGACAATAATTCAATCCACATAGCAAGGTTAGTTAAGGTCTGTTTACACTGTTCCATAGGGTTGTATCCACACGTGAATTTTGGTCTTTTTTTTCAGTATTTACCTTGTATGGTTAGTGTATATTTAAAAATGTGCCTAAAAATACAGAAACCGTTTACATTGTATGCCAGTCATGTAGCTCATTAGGCAGGCACAAATCAGTATGTATGTATTTATACTCAGCGCAATATCTCCATGCACTACAGGAGTCAACACGCTATATGACCCATCTGACTGTACAAATACAGTCCAACTCTCAAATTACTGACATTCCCCTAACTGAAAGACAGATCTAGCTCGAGGCTCAAGGATGACCATTTATCAATGTCCTTAAGGTTATTTAACCTGCCAATGGGGATAGGACCCAATGACAGAGGACCGCCATTTTAGGTGGTCATCCGAGCCATTATGTATCTGCCTTTACCTGGGACTGGACCCACGTCCTCTGTGTTCCTAGGCGAGTGTGCAACCCACTATGGCCACAGTGGCAGTTATGTCAGTGATTGTTAAGGATACAGAATCTGGATGTTGGACAGTTCTGTGGCATATTCCACTGTGTGCTTGCCAAAAACGGATGGTGTGGTCATAGCCAGCAGTTGCTAAAATCACTGGATCGTTGTTAGTCATAATATATGTGGGAAGTTCTTCTTCTGCATATGTCGTAAAAGTAAACAGGAAGCTGTGACCGGGTTTTGCGGAGAAACGAAATTGAAAGTTTTTGATTGGCTAATTTTTATGGTCAATTTTTATTTCACCTACTGCTACTCGCCAGATGTAATGGCTCATTTTAGTGGTGCCCTTCAGTTGACAGATCTCGATGACTTCATCACGCCATCTCAAGTAATTGAATGATACACATAGTATTTTATTCTCCTCCAGTTTACCTGTATTGTGAATATACTGTTTGCAAAATGACCAGAAGACTATGCATGTGAGCGATAATACCAGCTTTCATTGTGTTCTCTGTTTGTCCAACAGTCAGCTGGCTTAATTATCTTTTCAATAAGGTTGTGAGAGTATCAGGACAGCTCACCCCATTTCGAACTCGCCCCATATTTTTTTTAAAGACATCTCACTCCATGTCAAATGTCGCCCCATGTGAAATTTCACCCCTTATTATTGTACATAAATTATGTTTGGTACCATTGTCATCAGTAAACATATCCTGTTTTCATTTAAGCTAGTATATTAAAAGCACAAATTACACTTTTACACTTATTTACATTTAAACCTTCCCAAAAGCAAATAATCATACGAGGCTAAAAGTTGAGAAGGCTGCCGATACACGTCCTTCTTGTTTGCGTGACCGTGTTCAAATGACCTGAAATGTCCAGTCATTAAAGGTAACCAAGGTGATGATTTTCCTTATCCAATACCATTGAAGTAACTGGATAATGCACAAATCACCATGCCTGTTTGTGAGGTCATGATGATGTCATACAAGGGGTCATTATGTTTAGTGATGTCACAAACATGTAGCTCATACCAGTGGGTTGCATATGTATGAGTGTAGGACCCTTCACGGTTTCGTCAAGGAGACTCATCAGACGCATAAAGGGATGTTTGGTGGTTTGATGAAGTAGGGAAATATGGTTTAGGATGAAACTCGTGTAGTGGATATTTATAGGTGTGGTTTGCCTATAAGGTAGTGGCCTACTTGTGTGATCACCAACTTGTGTGCTGGGGATGAGTACAATCCACTTTGCTCTGGTTGAGGCTGCCCTTTTACAATTTAGTATTCTAAAAGGGGATGATTGGAAAATCTTTGAAATGGGGTAGGTCTATCCCGATTGCCAGTGCAATTAGCCTGGTTACCTGATTGGCACCACAACTGTTGATAGGTGTGGGATGACAAGGGACCTAGGGTATTCCTGATTCAATAAAAAATTTTTAACGTGGCTAGGGGCATATCCCAGGTCCAGGATCACTCCTGTATATTAAGGCCCTGTGGGGCTATTGTGCGTAGCCTGTGCTGCCAGTTTCGCTCTATGGTTCTGCGCAACTTGAATGCCTGTGGTGACTCAGGGTGTGCATGGATGAAATCCACTATGTGTAGTTCTAAGTGAGAGATACCATGGTGGTCACATTGGTTAAAATGGTGTCCAATTGTGTCCTTAACATTTCTGGATGTTATGTTATACAGGTGGCCTTGGAACCGGTCCATGAGCCGTCTCTTGGTTTGGCCTACATATTGTGTGGAGCAATGCTTGCAGGTGATGCAGTATATTAAATTACTGCTCTTACAGTCCACCCTTATCTTGGATGAATAGGAGCGGCCTGTATAGGTACTGATTATCCTCCCTGTTTGTTCAGTAGGGGACAATAGCGGCACTTGGATGTTGTGCATGGAGACAAGTGGGCTACCTTGGGGTTAGTGCTGGGACATCTTTCCTTGGGTGGGTATTCTAGTTTGGCCCTTACTAGCATCTCCCTCAGGTTTTTACTTCTTCTATGACTGAACACTAGTGGTGTTTGGTTGAGATTTGGTCTCATTTGCTATGTTGAGGAATGACCAGTGTTTTTGTATGGTTTGTTTAAGGCCAGGGAAGCCAGGTTGGTAAGGGGTTATGATATAGATCGTGTTATCGGTACCCTCTGTGGATGAGGCAGTGGGAAAGTTTAAAAAAAGTTGTTCTCTTGATTGCCGGCGTGGCAAAAAAAAAAAAAACCTTCCCAAAAGCCTAAACTATAGCAAAGTAGATCAAAGGACTCCTTCTAAATTAAAAAGGATTGTACACAAGTTGTATAGTTTATACTGCTTCAAAAGAAGGATCGGTGGCAGAGTGGTAACACTCTCGCCTCCCACCTCTGAGGCCGGGGTTCGATCCTCAGCACGGCCTCAAGTGGGAAAGCTGGTAGTTGCTTGCCGTTGGTCGGCAGTTTACAGTACAGAACCGTAATGAACTGTATGTACTGGTTTCCTCTGCCCTTCCAACTACCCGTCGTGATATGACCTGTACAGTGTTGAAAGCGACGTAAAACCCCAAATAAATAAATAAATCAAAAGAAGAATCCATCTCTGTCAAATCAATTAACTGGTGGTCTGAAGTCCATTTTAAGGATTGCATATTAGTCAGTTTTCCTGAGCACTCATGTCACATTATTAGCATAATTTATCTGAGTTGTGGCACATAGGAAGCTCAATAGTAAATGTTTCACTTTCTGGGGTTACTTCAGCAGTGGAGAAATAGGGGCAAAACAACTGCTGAAAGTATGTGGGAGCTCAATTACCCTTCATTTAAGAGGGGCCAAGAAGACCACACCTCAGCAGATGCTTGTGACACCACTGCAGAAGGAATGCAAGCCCGAAGAGTCCAGGGTGATTTATCATGGAACAATGAAAAGAACACTTTTAACTTTTCATTGTTTATTTTATTTCAAGCTACCGGTTTTTGATTATGTACATGTATATGTATGTCTTCAGCATTAATATGTTGCTTTTGGAATAAATTTTGGTTTATTTGAGTGTATTTCAACAAATAATTATGGGGTAAGTTGTCTTATGGGGTGAATTGTGACATGGGGTGAATTGTCTTTTAAAATCTGGGGTGAGTTTACATACATGGTGAGATGTCTTGAAAGCGGTTGAAATTGCTCTTGTCAATCTGTCGACCTTAGATTTCTGTTTCTTACATTTTGTTGTCGACTGTCAACCACAAACTAAATATTTCTTTCACATATTTTGTTCACCTGTTGACCACAAAGTATCACTGACATGCTAGGACTTCTTTCCTGGATTTTGTTGACCTGTCAACATCAGACTTATGTTTCTTGTATTTGCTTGTGCACATGACAGCCTCTCTACCACATAGCAAATATGTCCATTTTGTCAATCTGTCGACCATACAACAGTAGTTATAAGTATTTTTGAGGCTTCATATATATTAATAAAAACAAGGACATGACATTTGACCATATTTAGTATACATCCACTTCCACCAGGGAGATTCTTCAGTCGTGCCCGCATTGATAGATAGTTGCACTAAAATGACAACATGTGGATTGTTTGTTTGTTTATTTGGGGTTTTACGTCGCTTTCAACACTGTACAGGTCATATCACGACGGGTAGTTGGAAGGGCAGAGGAAACCAGTACATATAGTTCGCTAGGGTTCTGTACTGTAAACTGCCGACCAACGGCAAGCAACTACCAGCTTTCCCACTTACGGCCATGACGGGGATCGAACCCCGGCCGCAGAGGTGGGAGGCGAGAGTGTTACCAGACAACATGTGGAATACATGACAAAATCAATGCTATAATAATAATAGAGGTGTTCCACTGGGGTTGTTTGTTAGGATATTTGGTAATTTCATGCATCCAGCAGTTGTAAAGAACCTTGGTGTCAGGTTTGATGCTAATTAAGCGTCCCTGAAAAAAAAGGGTGCTTATTTGGTTTCGCGTCAGTTTTCTCGCCACCGCATTATGGTCTCCCTTGAATATCTCCCTTATTATTGGAAGCTTTATAACAATATTTGGCAGTTATATACCTTAGGCGTGGGAAAATTTTTCCACATGCTTAAATTTGACCTTTCATCTTTATCAAGGTCACATGATCAAAAATTTTTTTTTCGGGTACACCCGCCCATCATCGTAGTTCAGGAAAATCTACTGACCGCAGAGGCTTGTAACTTCATACATGTGTTCATACTATCAAAAACGCGAGCTGATTAGATTTTGGGAGCAATTCGATGAAAATTGACCAATTTATGAGCGATTTTCTCACAGGTACCAATCAGAAAGCTTAAAATTCATGTGAACCCCCCTATTATCTTCTTAAGTATTGCATTTAGAGCCATAAAATGTATTGGGAGGTAGTAGGAAACCATATGTGGAGAGTCTAGAAAGCAAGTCAAATTTCCCCTCCGACCCCCCTGTAGGGGTCTAACTGGGGTCATAAAATAGCCAATTTCGTCATTTTCCCTTATATCTCCTTTATTCTTGCTTCTACAGCTTTAGAATGTATTAAGAGGTATTGGGAAACCATATGTGAAGAGTCAAGATAGCAGGTCAGATTTACCCCCAGACCCCCCCTTATGGGTCAAACTGGGGTCATAAAATAGCCGATTTTGTGTTTTTGCCTTATATCTCCTTTATTCTTGCTTTTAGAATTTTACAATGTATTAAGATGTATTGGGAAACCGTATGTGAAGAGTCTAGATAGCCGGTCAGATTTACCCCTGGACCCCCCCTTATGGGTCAAACTGGTGTCATAAAATAGCCGATTTGGTGTTTTTGCCTTTTATCTCCTTTAGTCTTGCTTTTACAGCTTTAGAATGTATTAAGAGGTATTGGGAAACCTTATGTGAAGAGTCTAGATAGCTGGTCAGATTTACCTCCGGATCCCCCTGTATGGGTCAAACTGGGGTGATAAAATAGCCGATTTTGTGTTTTGGCCTTTTTATCTCCTTTATTCTTGCTTTTAGAGCTTTAGAATGTATTAAGAGGTATTGGGAAACCTTATGTGAAGAGTCTAGATAGCCGGTCACATTTACCCACTGACCCCCCCTTATGGATCAAACTGGGGTCATGAAATAGCCAATTTTGTGTTTTTGCCTTATATTTATTTTATTCTTGCTTTCAGAGATTTACAATGTATTAAGAGGTATTGGGAAACCTTATGTGATGAGTCTAGATAGCCGGTCAGATTTACCCCCTGACCCTCCCTTATGGGTCAAACTGGGGTCATAAAATAGCCGATTTTCAATTATATCTAAATAGAAATGAGCATTATTCATAAGATATAAATAGGCTTGTGGGAACATTGACCTTTTATTTACTCATTGGGATAGATGTGGTCACAGCATTGTGTCATAAACTTCTTGCCTTTCCAAAGGCTCAAATTTTACTATGCCTTTTTCTAAAATGTAAATAGGTATATGGCATTTATAAAGCACTGTTACTCTTTAATTAAGTAGTTTTATGGTGTAATTTTCAACCTATTATAAGTATTGATGCTTTATGCCTTCTGAGCCAGAGCATTTATTCAATTAACTTTTCACAATTTATAACCATAGAAAACAAAATAAAGCTTAAATTTTTCTTTCATGTTAATGCATAAACTTCCACACTGTCTGCTTAACTTTCACTTCTTCTCTCAGCACTGCATGTTTTTATTTTCAAAAGCCTTTTTCTACTGTATATTATATTGTGGTGAACCTTTTTGGGACACTTAGTTTTTGTTAGCAAAAACATTCTTCTAGTTTCTCCTTTGCTGATGATGTTCCGCAATATTTGTAAGACATGCTTCATTCAAATTTGTGATCTCAGGCGGGTTAGAAAGCACTTGACTGATGAGGCTGCTATCCTGGCAGCCAATGCCTTGGTGACCAGTCGCCTTAATTACTGCAACTCTCTCTTCAGGAGTTAGTCCAGTCTCAACATGCGCAAACTACAGTGTATTCAAAACACACTTGCTAGGATTGTCACAAACTGTAACAAATACACACGGGCATCTCCTATTCTCAAACGACTCCATTGGCTCCCAGTTGAATTTCGCTGTATCTTCAAAACTGCCACTCTAGTTTACAAGTTTCTTCACAATGGTCATCCCAGTTACTTTGGTCCTCTTTTGTCTACTCATTGTGGAAGATATAGTACAAGATACAACCATCCAGATAAAAGGTTCTTGGAGGTTCCTCAATTCTGTCCATCTGTACATAAATCAAAAAATCACTTTGGCCACAGCTTTGCTTTTGATGCTCCCACAGTTTGGAATCATTTGCCTGATGAGGTCCGTTCTGCCCCAACTGTCACCTGCTTCAGGAAAAGGTTAAAATTGTATCTCTTCAAAAAGGCATTTCCAACTTAGCATACACTCTATCCGGCGTCTCCGTGGTACTGGACCTGGCAACGGCTTTGGACAGATGATTTTTTGAATTTGATTTTGGTGTTGCACCTTACAGTCTGCCTAGCAGAGATTAAGCGCTATAAAAGAATAGAATAGAATAATTAAAGATTTTTCGAGGGTCGGGAGCAATGTTTCCAGAGTTGGTTAGGGTCAATTGTAGTTTCCGGGCTTGTCTTGGATCAACAAAATATCAATCATGCTTGATATTTCACCAATCCTCCCGACTCTTCATTCTGACCATGGCCCCACCCATCTGGAATCGGTGCCAGAAACTTGTACTAGTCACTTGCAGACTAGTCCTAATCACTTCCAGTCTTGTCTTGTCATGAAACCGGCTCGTCTTTGTCACTTAAGTCTTGCTCATTTGCCATCCATTTCCAGTATGATATGAGGAGAAAATATGACAAAAAAATATGTTTAGTAAGAAACAGTGCAAGTAATCAGAATCCTGAAGTTAACTGGTAGGAAAGGTCCACATGTATGCTGTAAATATGAAGAAAATAAAGTGTTGAGCCAGTTGTGTGTTGATAGATTCAAGGGAGTTGTAAAATATTACTATGATTTAGAAAAAAGTGTTGTTTTATACAATTATGGAAACATGAGTAAACACATGGATAAATGGAATGATCTTATATCATTACTGTAATTGTTTAGAACGTACCACTTCAATATGTAATGTTTTGACTATTTTTAAAATTCCAATTTTTTTTTTTTTTTTTTTTTTTGTGTGTGTGTGTTTTTTTGTTTCTAATATGTACACAAAAAAGTTTAAATAAAAAAAAAAAAAGTGTTTTATTTGGTCAAAAAGCAAAGCAGTTTCTGGGGAAAAAAGGATCAAGTGTTGACCAGTCAAAACGTCGATAAAGTAGGTCAAAGACGGTCAACAAAATATTTGGATCCCATCACATGATAATTTTTTTTCAGTTATTAAAACCCATAAGCAAATTTTGTGGAAAAAGGGATCAAGTTTTGACCAATTATAAAAAAAAAAGAATAGGTTGAGGACAGTCAACATAGCATTTGGATACCATCACATGACCAGAACTGTGGCGTGTTTTACCCTTACATCCAGAATTGGGTTTATTTGGTATAAACATTTATAGAAATTGCTCACAGGGGTGAAATGTTTAAGGTGTCTTTCCCAGAGGTCTGAATTTGGAGTATTGAAGCCAGGAACAAGCAAGAACATTGTCATTGTCATGTGATATATTCTCAGAAGCACATCTCACTCTGCTTGCTTCAATAAGATACAATACTGTTTATGGAAATTTTATATTTTAAGTGGCTTATGTTATCATAATCAGAATCACAAATAGGTTGATTTATTTCTTATATGATATTAAAGTCCAAACCTGAAAATCTTAATTAAAAAACAAAAATAGTATGTGTGTTATTTGGTGGGTTTCTTTGGAGCTTAATTAATGTTAATCTTCATTTAACAACAGACAACAAGATAGGTCTTGACACTACAAGCATTTATTCTAAACTCCCAGATTTCACATAACAAAGTCTTATATATACATTGTATGTACAATATATAATAGTTGGTACATTACAAATAGTGGAGCACACACATATATAACATGCCCCTCTTTTATTAAAATTTAATTGTTTAATTAATTAATACAAAATTATCTTTATAAATGTCTATCAAGATTATTCTTTAAAATATAAGCATATAGGTTCTATTGGAGATGTTATGGTAGCTAGAAAAGGTTGACTGGATTTAATGGCTTGTCAGATCTGTGTAGTGTTCCTTTAAAGTGATAAATTATGTTATTCTTATCTTGATATGATATCAAAGGAAATGCTGTTACTGTACACAATAAAATGTAATACATCAGTAGCTTCTACAATTACTTTAAATTTATGCACTGAGATAATCATTTGTTGGAAAGTTGTTTTCACAGATGTAGCATTTCCTGTGAAAGATATATTTGCCTTTGAATTTTCTCCTCTCTGGTATTAATTCTGGTGCACCAAATATTGTAGAGTGGATCTTACAAGAGAGTGGGTTAGTACAAATCAAGTGTCACTGCATTATTTAATATGTTTAAAATGTTCTCCTATTTTTTTGATCAAGGAACTAACATGCATTTTCCAATGCTGAGAAACAGGGTAGACTGCCCTTTCTCTGTTTTATCACCCAAGGGATTATTCTGCCCTTTTATTGGTGTGATAGTAATTTGCCTAGCTTAATAAATGCACAAATAGCTACAGATCTAGTAATCAGGTTGAATTAATCAGAGTTATATATACAAAGTATCCACTTAGACACAAAACTTCCAGTATTGCCCAGAAAGTTTCTTGTAATAAGGTTTCTGTGAACTGATTTATATTTCAACTGTATTCCACATTTTTAGTGATGCAGTTTCTGTAACTGGATTCTATTTCGCCTGTATTCTGCCCCGTCCTCTGTTGTGACAATGTAAGAACGATCACTGTGGACTGCCTTGACAACAGCTTGTGTGTTATTTGGTGGGTTTCTTTGGAGCTTAATTAATGTTAATCTTCATTTAACAACAGACAACAAGATAGGTCTTGACACTACAAGCATTTATTCTAAACTCCCAGATTTCACATAACAAAGTCTTATATATACATTGTATGTACAATATGTAATAGTTGGTACATTACAAATAGTGGAGCACACACATATATAACAGTATGCTGTACATTTTGATCACATGATGGGATCCAAATATTTAGTGTTGACCTAGTTTTTCATTTGTTGATTGGTCGACACTTGATCCTTCTTTTCCCCAGAAATTCATCAAAACTTGACTGGCAATATCAACTGCAAGTTTGGTCATTGTGAGTTGATACACTTCTCCAGTCTTGTCTGTCACTATGGCATGTTGCCATGACCTAGGTCGTGGAGGTTTTACCGCCTTTTCATTTTCCTGCCAAAAATGTCCCCGATCCCCAACCAAACCTAGAGTCATAGGGTTGGTCATTGTAGGGTTGGCTCCAGTGAAATACCCCCCTTAACTGTGGCTTACATGTATTATGAAGCAGTGATCACTGATTCTTGCCACATCCACAAAAATGGACATATATTTTAGCAGAAATATATAGTTTTGGTGTCCAAATATCCTTCTCATGGAACCAAAATAATGGTGAAATATTATTAAAATTGGACTCTTGGACAACAAATATATTGACATAAAATAAAAAGGTGACAGAAACTAAAACCAGAAAGTGCAATGTACACAGAACTTGATTCTAGCAATGGATTGAGTAAACTTGTACCTTCGAAATTTTCCAATGAAAAATATTTATGGCACTTTCACAATTGTATGACAATCTTTTTAAATCTGAAGAAAATCGTTACTAATACTACAGTTTAAACCAAACATCAAGTGATGTAATACCAGTTAACCAGCATTTTGTTACTAAAATTTGCAGGAGTGTATTAAACCCGTTAAAGTGGAGAGGCTCCCTGGTAGCAAAGGGAAGGCAAAGATCAAAATTGAAGATGATGGTTCCTACATGCAGGTAGACCAGGTAAGACAGTTGTACTATGTTCAAATAATACAGGTGTATACTATCATTGCTATGACTTTATTGTCACTCTATATTACATCAAATTTAAAGTGTGTGATTAAAGGCTCTATCCAAAGTTTGTGGCTACTGCAGTCTGTGTGTTGTGGTAAAATTTCATTATTTTTTTAACAAACCTTTCAAAATAAGTTTAAAGAACATTAAAAAATGTGCTCTTGGACTTTAGAAAGTATATATGATTAGAAAGTAAAAGAAAGAATAAGTGAATGCTGATGTAAACAATTCTTATCCCTTTTGATATATGTTTTTACATGTTTTACTTCACAGAGAATGAAACTAGCTTTGTAAGATTTTGTTTTAGGAGAGTTTCTTGAATTGATGAAAATTTATTACATTGCTTTTGCACAAATGTTTGTTTAAAATTGCCTCCTATTTGGTCATACAAAGCGTATTTTAGACCAGAATTCAATCTTATTTCTAACCCCCAAAATTTTTTAGGCTATAACACCCATAACATATTAGGGTAGCAATAGGTCTTTTTATCTCAAGGTTTTTTCAAAAACACCTACCACTTTGCCTTAAATGCTCCATTTGCTTTCAAACTTTTAGTATTCCTTTTATATTGAATAAGGTCCTTATGCTCTAAAAGACAAACAACATTTCCCAGTTTTTGGGTGTTTTTTATGGTGATTTAAAATTTAGTTCCGCCTTTATGAAAGTTCATTTAGAATAACATTGTAATATATATACCACTTATTCATAGCAGTTATCGCTATGTATTATGCAGAATCCTCTATTGTTTTATTAATTCAATAAAGTGCTCTTTGTATGAGTTGTTATTAATGGGGAAACTACCATAAAAAAAACAATTCCTTCATTGCAGAAGTCTAAAGGTATTGGATAGATTTTCATTCAAAGTTTTTATGTAAACCTGGAAAAAAATTGTGATATTGTGTGCTTGACCTTCAACCTTTACAAGGTCATATAACAAATTTTAACATTTTTTTGACAACTTTGTTAGTGATCTTGTCACGCTTTTTTTTTGGAAATTGTAGCAGCTGCACCAGTGAAACATGACTGCAAGATTCGTAGCATGAAAATCTTGGGTTCAGTCGCTTTTGTAGTGTTCCACTCAAAAATGGCCAACTTTTTGCCACTTTAATTTTGAATAAATTTTGGATCCATAATATCTTAAAATTTACATATCTTAAAAAATAAGTCATAAAAAAATCAGTCTTCTCACCTTTTCGGGGTCATTTTGGATTTTCATGTGAAACATAGATTCAGGTTTTCACAGCCATTTGGATTTTTCTGGGGAAAACATAAAATCATGCTTATCTTGTAAATGAAATAAGATAGGCGATTGCGAGTGAATTTTGTTTGTGTAGGCTATAAACAGTTACTATATCAGACATCAGAAAACTTGATTTCCTGAAGCTTTACCAGCCATCTCATGGAAATATAAAATCATGTGTAACTTGTAAACACATGCCTGTACTCAATACAACTCACTTTATTTGACCAAACTTTGAGATATATGGCTGATTCATTCAGTCACACTGAATGTTTGTTTATAACACGGAGGCAGCTTTATGTCTTCATATCAGTGTAAATCATTGGATATCTTATCAAATTTCCTAGGTAATGTTAGCATTCACTCATTTCACATCATTAATCTTGACAGGCATTAATAGATGAGTTCACTGATCAAGTAATCATTGAGGTTGACCCCCAGCACTGCACACGATACATTTTATATGTAATAATATGTTAAAACTTGGCCAGAATGGAAGCTTGTTTGCCACTTCACTTGATAGTAAAAGACTTGCATTGGTTAGAACTGTCGTCAGTAACATGTATTTTGGGGGGGCCAGTAAAAACTGAAGAGTGTTAAAATGTGTGTTACTGTTATAGCCATTTAACATAAAACTTTAAGGATTTGAATTTTCAGTATCTTTGTTTTGAAGGATGGACAAGAGCAAAAATTAGAAAAAGCATCCATTACATTGAATGACTGCTTAGCCTGCAGTGGATGTATAACCTCAGCAGAAAGTGTACTCATAACACAACAAAGTCAAGAAGAACTTTTCCGAGTCTTAAAAGCAAATAATGTAAGTTTATGAAAGATAAGAATTATTTGTACAAGAATAAATCGTGTGGTGTAATGTATGTCTCTTTGAAATAGAAATGACAACAAAAATTCAAGCAGTTAAAAATTGCTGTGATATGCGGTAGCCTCCAAAAGCCCCCTTAACATTGAAGCAGGTGGTCAACTTATTTTAAACTCTATATAAATGGTTTTCTATAAATATATATTTTAAAGTTTTGGATTTTTGTTACCCCACAGCTCTTTAGGGCTGTCGGGGTATTGTTTTCACCCATGGTGTCAAGATGGGCGGGCGGTGGGAAAAAGTTTGTCTGGGCTGTATCTCAAAAACCGTTAGGTGTAGGAAGTTGATACTTGGTAGGAACATTGGTTGGGATGTAGGTGTGTAACCTCATAGTGTGACCTTGATTTGATCTCTGACCTTGCCATAGTGACCTTGATCTATAAAATCTTGTCCATCCTATATCTCAGAAACCGTAATGTGTAGGAAGTTGATACTTGATAGGGACATTGGTTAGGGGTTGTAGATGTGCAACAGCCTGGTGTAATCTTGATTTGACCTTCGACCTTGCCGTGGTGACTTTGACCTGTAAAATCTTGTCTGTGCTATATCTCGGAAACCGTAAGGTGTAGGAAGTTGATACATGGTAGTGACATTGGTTAGGGGTTGTAGGTGTGCAATGTCATGGTGTGGCCTTGGTTTGACCTTGTGGTATTGCCCATGTGACCTTGACCTATAAAATCTTGTCTGGGCTATATCCTGAAAA
Organism: Sabellastarte sp. h YS-2021; assembly: GCA_964017235.1. Classification (NCBI taxonomy): domain Eukaryota; kingdom Metazoa; phylum Annelida; class Polychaeta; order Sabellida; family Sabellidae; genus Sabellastarte; species Sabellastarte sp. h YS-2021. The sequence goes on from OZ024931.1 coordinate 90,813,728, forward strand.
CTGTAAGGTGTAGGAAGTTGATACTTGGTAGGGACATTGGTTGGGATGTAGGTGTGTAACCTCATAGTGTGACCTTGATTTGATCTCTGACCTTGCCATAGTGACCTTGATCTATAAAATCTTGTCCATCCTATATCTCAGAAACTGTAATGTGTAGGAAGTTGATACTTGATAGGGACATTGGTTAGGGGTTGTAGATGTGCAACGGCCTGGTGTGATCTTGATTTGACCTTTGACCTTGCCGTAGTGACCTTGAACTATAAAATCTTGTCCGGCATATATCTCAGAAAATGTAAGGTGCAGGAAGTTGATACGTGGTAGTGACATTGGTTAGGGGTTGTAGATGTGCAACGGCCTGGTGTGATCTTGATTTGACCTTTGACCTTGCCGTAGTGACCTTGAACTATAAAATCTTGTCCATCCTATATCTCAGAAACTGTAATGTGTAGGAAGTTGATACTTGATAGGGACATTGGTTAGGGGTTGTAGATGTGCAACGGCCTGGTGTGATCTTGATTTGACCTTTGACCTTGCCGTAGTGACCTTGAACTATAAAATCTTGTCCGGCATATATCTCAGAAAATGTAAGGTGCAGGAAGTTGATACTTGGTAGGGACATTGGTTATGGGTTGTAGGTGTGCAATGTCATGGTGTGATCTTGATTTGATCTTGCTGTGGTGACCTTGACTGACTTATAAAATCTTGTCTTGGCTATATCTTGGGAAATCGTTAGGTGTAGGAAGTTGATACTTACTAGGGACATTGGTTATCATGGAGTGTAGATGTGCAACTTCATGGTGTGATCTTGATTTGACCTTTGACCTTGTGGTATTGACCATGACTTTGGAAATCTTGTCCGGGCTCTTTAATTCTGTAAGGTGTAGAAGGTTGACACTTGGTAGTGACATTGGTTGGGGGGTGTAGGTGTACATCATGGTGTGACGTTTTACTTTAGCCCTGCCAAAGTGTGTGCACCTGCCATACTTGAGACATGTTTCTCTAATGACAAAGATATATGGATTGCTGCAACTGATTTTTAGGCGGGTTGCGTGTAACCAACCCGCCTATTAGAATGATGTGTCCGACGTCCGTCTGTCCGTCCACATTTTCGTTTCCAAACTCTAACTCAAAAAAGCTTTGTCCGATCGAATTCAAACTTGACAGGGACATAGATCACCATCACAGCTAGGTTCCTTTCGAAATTGGTGCAATTCCGTGTGTTCTTTTGTCCGTTTTTTTTCTGTTTGTCTGTCCATCAAAATTTCCGTTTCCGGACTCTAACTTGAAAACAGTTTGTCTAATCGAATTCAAACTTGACAGAGAGATAGATCACCATCATAGCTAGGTGTTGGTGTAATTCCGACTGTTCATTTGTCTGTTTTTCGTCCATTTGTTTGTCCATTTTTGTCTGTCCGTCAAAATGTCCGTTTCCGGACTCTAACTCGAAAACGGTTTGTCCAATCGAATTCAACTTGACAGGGAGATAAATCACCATCATAGCTAGGTTCCTTTCGAAATTGGTGTAATTCTGTCTGTTCGTTTGTCTGTTTTTGTCCGTTTGTCTGTCAACATTTCTGTTTCCGGACTCTTAACTTGAAAACGCTGTGTCCAATCGAATTCAAACTTGACAAGGAGATCGATCACCATCATAGCTAGGTTCCTTTCGAAATTGGTGTAATTCTGTCCGTTCGTTTGTCCGTCAACATTTATGTTTCCGGACTCTATTTCGAAAACGCTTTGTCCAATCGAATTCTAACTTGACACGGAGATACATCACCATCATAGCTAAGTTGCTTTCGAAATTGGTGTAATTCCGTCGTTTCGTTTGTCCGTTTATAGCATATTTACAATTATGTAACCTAGATTACAAGTTTTACATTTCTTAGCACGTCTAACACATTCACCTTAACTGGATGACCTAACATTTCTTTCCTTGTTTCTAATTGTAATTACAGCAGTCGCTAACCTTATTGCTGCCTGCGCAACCCGCCTTTTGGGGCATCTTTGACCCTCTTGTTATATGTACTATTACATAATTGTGCTATTTCCATTGATATCTATTCTCCAGTTAATAAATTTTACAGCATCATTATTTTAGTTTACTGATTAATGCTGTCATCTTGCTTTTGAATTGTCTTGTTTTAATACTTCAACTTTATATTCATTAAGCGTCCCGCAAGGGACGCTTGTTTGTGTATGGGAGACCTTCAGGCTCCGGCAGCTCCGCATTTTGTTTTCTTTATAACTCTGTAACCGTTAGGCGGATTCTTTTCAAATTTGGCAGGTTTAGGCAGTAGCCTTGGGGAATTTTTTTGAATATGCTGCAGTGACATTTCAACCAATCAGAGAGGTCATATGACCAAAAATGTCTTTTTTCGATGGGGAAGCTTGTCCGGATGAGAACTTGAAAGGAATTTTATCAATTCACCTGAAACTTGGCAAATACATTCATTCTATTAAAATCTGGAAATCATTAGATTTTGGAATTGATTGGTTAAGAAATGGCCGAGTAATTAATGATTAATTAATCATTATGAATTTTCCAAATAAGGAAAACACAAAAATGCTTATATCTCGAAAACCGTGCTAGATAGAGCGATTTCGACGAAATTTTTGACCCGCAGGGTATCTCTGCGGAGTAGTTATCCCAATTTTCCAAAAATTTTTGTCTCGCCAAAAATGGCGGCCATTTTGAATTTTTGAATTTTTCACAAAAATTGCAAAACACAAAAATGCTGATATCTCGAAAACCATGCTAGATAGAGCGATTTCGACGAAATTTTTGACCACAGGGTATCTCTGCGGAGTACTTATCCCAATTTTCAAAAAATTTTGTCTCGCCAAAAATGGCGGCCATTTTGAATTTTTCACAAAAATTGCAAAACACAAAAATGCTTATATCTCGAAAACCGTGCTAGATAGAGCGATTTCGACGAAATTTTTGAACCACAGGGTATCTCTGTGGAGTAGTTATCCCATTTTTGAAAAAATTTTTGTCTCGCCAAAAATGGCGGCCATTTTGAATTTTTCACAAAAATTGCAAAACACAAAAATGCTTATATCTCGAAAACCGTGCTAGATAGAGCGATTTCGATGAAATTTTTGACCCACAGGGTATCTCTATAGAGTAGCCATGCCAATTTTCAAAAAAATTTTGTCTTGCCAAAAATGGCGGCCATTTTGAATTTTCGAATTTTTGCGCAAAAATTGCAAAACACAAAAATGCTAATATTTCGAAAACCGTGCTACATAGAGCGATTTCGACGGAATTTTTGATCTTCAGGGTATCTCTGCAGAGCAGCTATCCCAAAGAGCTTTCACTTGGTGAAGTTTCAGACCCATAGCTAATTGCTCACCTACTCAAAATGAGTAAATGCGAATTACCTCTAAAAGTATTGCAGATAGCCAATTTTTCTCAAATAACTCATTCACCTACTTTTGGAAGAGCTTTCACTTGGTGAAGTTTCAGACCCATAGCTTACTCACCTACTCAAAATGAGTAAATGCTAATTATCTCAAAAACTATTGCGGATACCCAATTTTTATCAAATAACTCATTCATGTACTTTTGGGAGAGCTTTCACATGGCGAAGTTTCAGACCCGTAGATAATTATTCACCTACTCAAAATGAGTAAATGCAAATTATCTCTTAAAAGTATTGCAGATAGCCAATTTTTCTCAAATAACTCATTCACCTACTTTTGGAAGAGCTTTCACATGGTGAAGTTTCAGACCCATAGCTAATTACTCACCTACTCAAAATGAGTAAATGCGAATTATCTCTAAAAGTATTGCAGATAGCCAATTTTTCTCAAATAACTCATTCACCTACTTTTGGGAGAGCTTTCACTCCATGCAGTTTCAGACCCATAGCTAATTATTTACCTACTCAAAATGCTAATTATCTGTAAAAGTATTGCGGATACCCAATTTTTATCAAATAACTCATTCATCTACTTGTGGGAGAGCTTTCACATGGTGAAGTTTCAGACCCATAGCTAATTACTCACCTACTCAAAATGAGTAAATGCGAATTATCTCCAAAAGTATTGCAGATAGCCAATTTTTCTCAAATAAATCATTCACCTACTTTTGGGAGAGCTTTCGCTTGGTGAAGTTTCAGACCCATAGCTAATTACTCACCTACTCAAAATGAGTAAATGCGAATTATCTCTAAAAGTATTGCAGATAGCCAATTTTTCTCAAATAACTCATTCACCTACTTTTGGGAGAGCTTTCACTCTGTGAAGTTTCAGATCCATAGCTATTTATTCACCTACTCAAAATGAGTAAATGCTAATTATCTGTAAAAGTATTGCGGATACCCAATTTTTATCAAATAACTCATTCATCTACTTGTGGGAGAGCTTTCACATGGTGAAGTTTCAGACCCATAGCTAATTACTCACCTACTCAAAATGAGTAAATGCGAATTATCTCTAAAAGTATTGCAGATAGCCAATTTTTCTCAAATAAATCATTCACCTACTTTTGGGAGAGCTTTCACTTGGTGAAGTTTCAGACCCATAGCTAATTACTCACCTACTGAAAATGAGTAAATGCGAATTATCTCTAAAAGTATTGCAGATAGCCAATTTTTCTCAAATAACTCATTCACCTACTTTTGGGAGAGCTTTCACTCTGTGAAGTTTCAGACCCATAGCTATTTATTCACCTACTCAAAATGAGTAAATGCGAATTATCTCTAAAAGTATTGCAGATAGCCAATTTTTCTCAAATAAATCATTCATCTACTTGTGGGAGAGCTTTCACATGGTGAAGTTTCAGACCCATAGCTAAATACTCACCTACTCAAAATGAGTAAATGCGAATTATCTCTAAAAGTATTGCAGATAGCCAATTTTTCTCAAATAAATCATTCATCTACTTGTGGGAGAGCTTTCACATGGTGAAGTTTCAGACCCATAGCTAATTACTCACCTACTCAAAATGAGTAAATGCGAATTATCTCTAAAAGTATTGCAGATAGCCAATTTTTCTCAAATAAATCATTCATCTACTTGTGGGAGAGCTTTCACATGGTGAAGTTTCAGACCCATAGCTAATTACTCACCTACTCAAAATAAGTAAATGCGAATTATCTCTAAAAGTATTGCAGATAGCCAATTTTTCTCAAATAACTCATTCACCTACTTTTGGGAGAGCTTTCACTTGGTGAAGTTTCACACCCATAGCTAATTATTCACCTACTCAAAATGAGTAAATATGAATTATCTCTTAATAGTATTGCAGATAGCCAATTTTTCTCAAATAACTCATTCACCTACTTTTGGAAGAGCTTTCACACACGAAAATGAAAAATTGTGAATATCTCGGAAAAGCCATTTCTTCTCCTTTAATGCTCGGCGGGAGATACTCACCGCGGCAGTGATCTTGACAAAAATTTTTGTCTCCCCAAAAATGGTGGCCATGTTGAATTTTCAAAGTTTTTGCAAAACACAAAAATGCTTATATCTCGAAAACCGTGCTATATGGAGCGAACTCAACAAAATTTTTGACCTGCTGGGTATTTCTGCAGAGTAGCCATGCCAATTTTCCAAATATTTTTGTCTCACCAAATATAGCGGACATTTTTAATTTTTTGCAAAACACAAAAATGCTTATATCTTGAAAACCATGCTAGATAGAGCAGACTGCGCTGACTTTGGTTGCCACAACAGTATAAGGCTAGAAACGAAGCATTTTCTTAATACTTTAGCACTCACCTTTATATCCTTTTCGGGACGCTTTGTTTTTGCTATGCAAAAACATTATCTTCTTTTTGCGAGCGATCCTCTAGTTTTCTTTCTCTTAGACATCATTTTTCTCTACTTAAACATTATTTGGACCTTTATATAAGTGACACTGCTGTGAAAGTATCCCAATCTTTGTACTATTTCACTATTTCTGTATCTCATGGTGGTGAAAAAATATTTCCCCAGGCTGTGGGGTACGGGCATCTCTGAAGCTATTTTAAACATATTTTTGTCAGAATTATACTTTGTATTTGAAACTCAAAGTAAAATGCATTTGAAAAAAAAAATCCTTTTAATATTACTATATGGCTGTAGTATTTTATCAGTTTTGTACTTACTGCAGGATGCATCTCCAACAGACAAGGGATTAGTTGTCGTGTCCTTGTCTCCCCAGTCACGAGCGTCAATAGCTGCCAGGTATAGATTAGACCTGAAACAGGCTGCAGAAAAACTGACTGCATATTTCAAATCCATTGGTAATAAAACATCTTTTAATTGTACAATGTACAGGATGTATCTGTACTTCAGTTTTAAGTGTTCCTTGTAATGATATAAGTCGGTAAGATAGTGGGTATATTGTTTATCGATATTGGTGATATGCATTGTTGAGGGAGAGGATTACCAATATCGATGTGCAAAGACGAATATCAATATCAGCATTTTCTGTATAATTATAAACATACACTGCAAATATTTGAAAATCCTAAATCAGAAGACATTGTACATTATTGTCTCATATTTTTAAAGTTTTAATGTGTCTGTGATAAAAATTGCTGTTTTGTTTTGATAAACTTCACTTCCTATTTCTGGTTGGGAATATGCTGGAACAATATTTTTTGGTATCATTGAGTCGCACTTATTAGTATTCCCCCCACCCCCACTGCCCATATCAGATGATATCAAAATATTTTTGCATTCAGCATCACTGTCAAATGACATATCTACTACAGAAAGAGAATTCTTACATCATTCAGTGTATTGTGAAAGTATTATTTTGTTCATATGAAATAGTATGACTTAAAATGAAGACAAAGCATAGAATTTCTAAGAAATGTACCAGTTATTTATATCAATATCACCAGCGTTCTGAAGGGTTATAGAATTTTAATATTCTTAATTTTTCCGGTCAAATGACCATGGCAACGTAAAAGATCCATCATGGACATTGCTATATCTATCCCTTGGTATGATGTCAGCATTCTCCCAACACTTTGTGTTCAGATGATTTGTGAAAAAATACTTGGATTGCATTTATATTTAGCCTGTGGAAATATAAATAGAACAATGAAGGAAATCAAGAATTATTCAAGGACAATGAACTATCTTATGACCTGTTGATTGGTAGCATTCTTCATAAATAAAAAATCAAGGCAAGTTGGTAGTCTATTTGCTCAAAGGGTATGTGGGTAGGGCCATGCCAGAATGATTAAATTTGGGGAAAGGTTGGGATCATATTGTAGATAAAAGAAAAATCCCGAATTTGGGAAATGTCCCACCACACCCCCATCTGGTGGAGGCCTGCTCTCTGCAAGTGTTTGCTATGTTTTTAGGTGTGGATTATGTATTGGACACAACATTTGCTCGTGATTTCAGTCTTATTGAGAGTTGCCGTGAGTTTGTCAGACGTGTAAAAGCAAAAGATGAAGTCAAAACTTCTCTTCCAATGTTAACATCTGCATGTCCAGGTAAACTACAGTAGAATCTCTATTATCTGACACTTGGCGAAGTAAAAATAAGGTCGGATAATAGAAAGCCTAAAATAACAGGTTTAAATGGAGTTGGGGGGAGTGGGTTTGAGGTCGGATAATTGAAAATTTGGATAATAGAGGGTCAGATAATAGAGATTCTACTGTATTAAATCCCCTAAATCTGTCTCTAAATCTGTATAATAATATTGCTTGTATGTATTACTGTTTAATTAAATTGATATCCAGTTACATCATTGTGTTATAATCATAATCCGAAAAGTTAGTGAACAACTATGTAGAAATTTGCCCAGCTCCAAATGGTCTCATAACTTATTTCAAAGATATACCATATCGAGTTATTTGTTTTTATGTCATCACTCTGCGGCATGGGCGTATGCGTGAACAACTTCTTCTCCAAAACTACAAGGCCTAGAGACATGCTGTTTTTTTTAAAAGATACCTTATCTATCGAGGATGAAAAATTGTTCAAGGCATGCAAATCTGTCTGTTCGTCTGTTTGCTAGAGACATTACAAGGGGGGTACCCCCACCAAAAGTGTGAAAATTTCAACTTTTTATCACAATTTTCTCAGTGACTATTGCAGGGATTTCTCTCATATCTTGCATATATGTACTAGGCCAGAGGTAGATTCTCTTGTGTGAGTATGAGACCTGGATCTGTCTTACTTTTTTTTAATAAATTTTTTTAATAATTTTTAATGCATTAAAATTCATGAAATCATGCACTAAATCACTTATAACTTCAAAAGTGTTGCATTTACAGCATTTTGTGAAAATATGTTGTTCAGCTACTTTTTTCATAGCTACAATATGGTGAGTAAGTTGGGTGTCTGTCTCAATAGCTAAGTGAGTAATAGCTACTTTTGGGCTTTTCAGTAACTTCCATTATGAGTAAAATCACTTGTAACTTAAAAACTATTGCATTTAGAGAATTTCGTATAAATATGTTATTCAGCTACTTTTGGGCCAGCTATAACATAGTGAAATTTCAGACCTGTAGCTCATGGCATAGCTGAGTAATAGCTAGTTTTAGGTTATCACTGTTGAGTAAATCGCTTATAACTTGAAAACTATTGCATTTAGAGAATTTCGTATAAATATGTTATTCAGCTACTTTTGGGTCAGCTATAACATAGTAAAATTTCAGACCTGTAGCTCATGGCATAGCTGAGTAATAGCTACTTTTAGGTTATCACTGTTGAGTAAATCACTTATAACTTGAAAAGTGTTGCATTTAGAGCATTTTGTTAAAATATGTTATTCAGCTACTTTTGGGCCAGCTATAACATAGTAAAATTTCAGACCTATAGCTCATGGCATAGCTGAGTAATAGCTACTTTTAGGTTATCACTGTTGAGTAAATCACTTATAACTTGAAAACTATTGCAATTAGAGTATTTTGTTTCAATATGTTATTCACCTATTTTGGGGTCAGCTATAACATAGTGAAGTTTCAGACCTGTGGCTCATTTCATAGCTGAGTAATAGCTACTTTGAAGTTCTCACTGTTGAGTAAATCAGTTATAATTGGAAAACTATTGCATTTACAGAAATTTGTGCAAATATGTTATTCAGCTACTTTTGGGTCAGCTATAACATAGTGAAATTATAGACCTATAGCTCATGGCACAACTGAGCAATAGCTATTCTCAGGTACTGACTGTTGAGTAAATCAGCTATAACTTGAAAAATATTGCATTTGGAGTATTTTGTTAAAATATATTGTTCACCTACTTTTGGGTCAGCTATAACATAGTGAAATTACAGACCTATAGCTCATGGCATAGCGGAGCAATAGCTATTTTCAGGTTCTCACTATTGAGTAAATCAGTTGTAGCTTGAAAACTATTGCATTTACAGTAGTTTGCTTAAATATGTTGTTCACCTACTTTTGGGTTAGCTATAACATAGTAAAATTTCAGACATGTAGCTCATTGCATAGCTGAGTAATAGTTCCTTTGAGGTTCTCACTGTTGAGTAAATCAGTTGTAACTTGAAAACTATTACATTTAGAGTAATTTGTTAAATATGTTATTCACAGAATTTTTGGTCAGCTATAACATAGTGAAATTGCAGACCTCTGTGTCATGGCATAGCTGAGCAATAGCTACTTTCAGGTTCTCACTGTTGAGTAAATCATTGTATCCACTGGATAGCCGCAGTGTGTAGAGAGAGATTTCACCATTACTGCTCTGATGAAAAAAATATTATAGCTAGCTTTCTTAAGTTTGCAGTATATATTAATAACCATAAAATGTTGTCTGGGAATATTTTTGGCCTCATTTTGAGAAACAAGATGGCCGCCACAGGTGTTTTTTGTCAGTCATGAAAAGTGCTTATATCTCCCTTATTATTGATCCTAGAGGTTTGGGATGATAAACCAACCTGTAGGAAATCATGGGGTGGGAATCTTTTGGTGTGGTCAGATTTGACCTTCAATGACCCCCCCTTCAAGGTCAAACAAGGATAGCCAAACTTAAAAGTGCTTATAACTCGCTTATTATTGGTCCCAGAGGTTTGGGATGGTAAACAGACAGGAAACCATGGGCTGTGAATCTGTTGATATGGTCCGATTTGACCTTGGAACCCTCCTTCAAGGTCAAATGAGGATAGCGAAAATTGAAAGTGCCTACAACTCGCTTATTATTGGTGACAGAGATTTGGGATGGTAAACCATCCCATAGGAAATCATTGGCTCGGAATCTTTTGGTATGGTCAGATTTGACCTTTGGACCCCTCCTTCAAGGTCAAATGAGGACAGCCAAGCTTAAAAGTGCTTATAACTCATTTATAATTGGTCCTAGAGGTTTGGAATGGTAAACCATAGGAAATCATGGGCTGGGAATGTATTTGTGTGGTTAGATTTGACCTTGGACCCCATCTTCAAGGTCGAACGAGGATATTGCATTTGTAGTATTTCTTTAAATATGTTTTAACCTATTTTTTACACTTAAACAATTACCTTGTTATTTTCCTTCATAATACCATTTACAGGGCACAACTTTTTTTATCCTTTTCTTCTGTCAGCTTCGGAATTTCTTTCGAACTTGCTGTTCAGTTACCATTTACTGTATTTCTGTACAGCCCTTTTCCTGATAATTATTCTGTCCTCTAATCACCTTCACAAATCAAAAACACTCAGTCAGCTGACACAGTGCCTGTTCACGGGCACTCTCCTCTTGTTTGTTATTGTGGCTTAAAATATTACAAAATATATAATTCAACAGCTGAGATAAATGTATATTCAATTGAAGTACAAAGAATGGTTTTAACCCCAGCCCATAAAGGCAGGGGTCATAGTCGTTGCCTGTGTCATCTGGGCAGCGGTGAGGGGCATATAGTTTGTGGGTGTTTCACAATCTAAACCCATGCAGGAGCTTATACCAAATTTTTGCCCCACAGCTTTTAAGGACTCTGCGGGTGTTGTTTTCACCCATGGTGTCCGGATTTGACCTGTGACCTTAACCTTTAAAATTGTGTCTAGGCTATATTTCAGGAACTATAAGGTATAGGAAGTTGATACTGGGTAGGGACATTGGGTAAGGAGTTTAGATGGGCAATGTCATAGTGTGACTTTGATTTAACCTTGCATTAGTGACCTCAACCTTAAAATCTTGTGGAGGCCATATCTCCGGCGGGAATAGTTTGTCCGGGCTGTATCTCAGAAACTGTAAGGTGTAGGAAGTTGATACTTGGTAGGGATATTGGTTAGGGGGTGTAGGTGTGCAACGTCATGGTCTGACATTGATTTGACCTTGCCGTAGTGACCTTGAGTTTGAAAATCTTGTCCGGGCTATATCTCGGAAACTGTAAGGTGTAGGAAGTTGATACTTGGTAGGGACATTGGTTAGGGGGTGTAGTTGTGCAACGTCATAGTCTGACCTTGATTTGACCTTTGACCTTGCCGTAGCGACCTTGACCTATAAAATCTTGTCCGGGCTATATCTCAGAAACCGTAAGGTGTGGGAAGTTGATATTTGTTAGGGACATTGGTTAGGGGGTGTAGGTGTGCAACGTCATGGTGTGACCTTGATTTGACCTTTGACCTTGCCGTAGTGACCTTGACCTATAAAATCTTGTCCGGGCTATATCTCAGAAACCGTAAGGTGTAGGAAGTTGATATTTGGTAGGGGCATTGGTTAGGGGGTGTAGTTGTGCAACGGCATGGTGTGACCTTGATTTGACCTTTGACCTTGACGTAGTGACCTTGACCTATAAAATATTGTCCGGGCTATATCTCGGAAACCGTAAAGTGTAGGAAGTTGATACTTGGTAGAGACATTGGTTAGGGGGTGTAGTTGTGCAACGTCATGATCTGACCTTGATTTGACCTTTGACCTTGCCGTAGTGACCTTGACCTATAAAATCGGTCGGGCTATATCTCGGAAACTGTAAGGTGTAGGAAGTTGATATTTGGTAGAGACATTGGTTAGGGGGTGTAGGTGTGCAGCATCATGGTGTGACCTTGATTTGACCTTTTACCTTGCCATAGTGACCTTGACCTATAAAATCTTGTCCGGGCTATATCTCAGAAACCGTAAGGTGTAGGAAGTTGATACTTGGTAGGGATATTGGTTAGGGGTGTAGGTGTGCAACATCATGGTGTGACCTTGATTTGACCTTTGACCTTGCCATAGTGACCTTGACCTATAAAATCTTGTCCGGGCTATTTCTCGGAAACCGTAAGGTGTAGAAAGTTGATATTTGGTAGGGACATTGGTTAGGCTGTGTAGGTGTGCAACGTCGTGGTCTGACCAGGATTTGACCTTGCCGTAGTGACCTATAAAATCTTGTCCGGGCTATATCTCGGAAACCGTAAGGTGTAGGAAGTTGATACTTGGTAGGGACATTGGTTAGGGGGTGTAGTTGTGCAACGTCGTGATCTGACCTTGATTTGACCTTTGACCTTGCCGTAGTGACCTTGACCTATAAAATATTGTCCGGGCTATATCTCGGAAACTGTAAGGCGTAGGAAGTTGATATTTGGTAGAGACATTGGTTAGGGGGTGTAGGTGTGCAGCATCATGGTGTGACCTTGATTTGACCTTTTACCTTGCCATAGTGACCTTGACCTATAAAATCTTGTCGGCTATATCTCGGAAACTGTAAGGTGTAGGAAGTTGATACTTGGTAGGGACATTGGTTAGGGGCTATAGGTGTGTATTATCATGGTGTGACCTTAATTTGACCTTTTACCTTGTCGTAGTGACCTTGACCTTTAAAATCTTCATGGACCTTTGGGTCTGTCTTTTGATGCAGATTAAGCAAAAGTCATATTAGAATTTATTAAGAATTTTACTTTCATAACTTCCCATTGTAAGAGATAGAATTTCATCAAGTGAGCCACAGATTTTGCTCCAACACCACAATAAGCATTCATTAAATGTATTACCACTTCTGTATGCATGGTAATATTCAAACCATCTAAACCATAATTCGGCCATGCAGATGTAGATAAAGAGTGTTGAATTTTAGTTTACTGATTAATGCTGTCATCGTGTTATTGAATTATCTTGTTTTAATACTTCATCTTTATATGCATTATCTTTCTTTTAAACATTATTTCTCCATTTAAACATTGTTTGGACCTTTATATAACTGACAGTGCTCTGAAAGTATCCTGAAGTTTGTACTGGTACAGTACTTCTATATCTCATGGTGTTGAAAATATTTCCCTAGGCTGTGGGGTATGGGCATCTCTGATGCTATTTTTCTGTATCTTATGCTGTTGAAAACTATATCCAGGGCTGAGGGCAACAAGCATCTCTGATGCTCCAATGCTATCTTTGTCATTATGTCCAAATTGACATAAACTGAGCTATCCTACTTTTTTATGTAAATCATGTGCAAATGTAAGCTCTTTAGCTGTAATATTATTTTAGAAAGTACTGAAAACATTTAAATACTTTGGAAAGGGATTAAACTTATCATTGCAGGAAGATTGACAAAAATTTAAAAAAAAATGGTTTGACACAAAAAAGTGGTTTATAATAGTTGTAAATCACACAAAATAGGTGCTACAAAAATATCCAATGAATACCTGTGGCACCTGTGTGGGGATATGTTGGTGTTGAGTCGGCACAATCTAGTTTTGTGTAAATTCAAAAATATTTAACAAATATTCACTACTGCAACTTCAGGTTGGGTGTGTTATGCAGAAAAAACTCATGGATCTTACATTCTTCCTTACATCTCCACAACAAAGTCACCACAGCAGATTATGGGGTCTTTGGTCAAAGACTACTTGGCTACTATGAAAAACAAGTAGGTATATTGTGTTAAAATTGTTTATATTTGTGAAAATACATTAAAAACATTAGCAAAAGAGACAGTGGAAATGTGAAAGGTGAAATTTCTCTGTCTCACCTCAACTGTCCTGTACGTGTTGTCATTTTGCTGGGAATTCGTTTTTTGGTACAGATAATGTTATGCAACGTGTGAAGAAAAACAGAACCCGGCTGTTTTACAATATTGCATTAATTGTAATTCATATTAGAGATGTAACTCGCATGAAAAACCTACCTTTCTTTGGTTGTGCTGAGGTTTTCAACATACTAGACCCATTTTCTGATACTTGGGCACCCTGTCGAAGCCATGATTCAATATGTTAAATTCCCGTCGAAACTATTGTCTTTGAAAACCTATAGTTAGTTGCAATGTTTACTATATTCAGTATTAATAAGAGAAAGTTTTGTGACTCGGTGTAAAATATGCAGCTTCATACTATTCATACTGAATAGAATCCAGACATAAAATGTTGGTGTGTAGATTTCTATTAAGTCTTATCCTCAGACAAACAAACAACACATTTATGTTTCTGTAACAATCACAGACGCCCAGACCAGATTTACCATGTGACTGTGATGCCGTGTTATGACAAGAAGCTGGAGGCTTCGCGAGAGGATTTCTACAATGATGTATACAGAACTAGAGACGTGGACTGTGTGATTTCCTCATGTGAGTCAACAAGTGTCATGATAACATAATAACACAATGACAATTGCACTCTTATATATGTCAGTGAGACATGCAGGCTGGAGTTTATCGACCAATATTCAGATAGATTTGGCATCACCAAAATCAGTGAGATGATGTTCCCAGCGCAGTTGCTAAAGCTGCGTCTTAACAAATTTGTGTTGGGATTTGGCATGATCCTTGATCAAACCGTTAAACCCATCATAGAATTAAATGGCTAGTAATTGTTGGATTCGTATTGATCATGACCCCAGAGATATTTAACTGATTACAATTAGGTCACTTGACCTGTCGATAAGTCAGACATAGTGACTTTTTATTTTAAGAGAGCAGTAGGTTTATGATCCTGCCGTGGATATGGAACTGCCTTCGTAATGATCATTACTCCTGAGACATTTACTGGATTACATATCGGTAACTTTCTACATCTTTTATTATGTCCACCCCCCTGGGGGGTGGATATATTATTTTTGCTTTTTTCGCCGTCCGATGTCCGATGTCCGGCGTCCGATGTCCGGCGTCACGCATGGTTTCCGCTCATTTAAAGGAAAAGTATTAGAGCTATTGTCACCAAATTTGGTATGCAGGCTTATTGGGTCAGTAGCTTGCTTGGGATTGCTTTTGGCTGTTGTACCTCTTTTGCTTACTGAGTAATACTTAAGTACAGCTATTTTCAGTACCCATTGGTTTCCGTGCATTTAAGCCAAAATAATTAAAGATATTTTACTACAATTTTGAATACAAGATTGTTATGTCCATAGCTCGCTTGGTATTGCATTTGGGACTGATAGCTTTGTCAGTACATGAGTAATAGCCATTTAGGTACTTCATTGTGTATTTTCAGTACTACTTTTGAGTAATTTGCTAATATCTCAGAAACCGTGTGAGATAGAGCGATTTCGTCGAAATTTTCGACCCACAGGGTATTTAAGGAATGTAATATTTGCAATTTTCAAAAAATTTTCCCCTCCCCAAAAATGGCGGCCATTTTGAATTTTCGAATTTTTGCCAAAAATGGCAAAACACTAATTTGCTTCTATCTCCTTAACCGTGCGAGATAGAGCGATTTCGTCAAAATTTTCGACCCACAGGGTATCTGAGCATTGTACTCTTGGTAATTTTAAAAAAATTTTCCCCTCCCCAAAAATGGCGGCCATTTTGAATTTTCGAATTTTTGCCAAAAATGGCAAAACACAAATTTACTTCTATCTCCTTAACCGTGCCAGATAGAGCGATTTCGTCAAAATTTTTGACCCACAGGGCATCTGAGCATTGTGCTCTTGGTAATTTTTCCAAAAATTTTCCCCTCCCCAAAAATGGCGGCCATTTTGAATTTTCGAATTTTTGCCAAAAATGGCAAAACACTAATTTGCTTCTATCTCCTTAACCGTGCGAGATAGAGTGATTTCGTCGAAATTTTCGACCCACAGAGTATCTAAGGAATGCAATTTTTGCAATTTTCAAAAAATTTTCCCCTCCCCAAAAATGGCGGCCATTTTGAATTTTCGAATTTTTGCCAAAAATGGCAAAACACAAATTTGCTTCTATCTCCTTAACCGTGCCAGATAGAGCGATTTCGTCAAAATTTTCGACCTACAGGGTATCTGAGCATTGTGCTCTTGGTAATTTTTACAAAATTTTCCCCTCCCCAAAAATGGCGGCCATTTTGAATTTTCGAATTTTTGCCAAAAATGGCAAAACACTAATTTGCTTCTATCTCCTTAACCGTGCGAGATAGAGCGATTTCGTCGAAATTTTCGACCCACAGGGTATCTAAGGAATGTAATCTTTGCAATTTTCCAAAAATTTTCCCCTCCCCAAAAATGGCGGCCATTTTGAATTTTCGAATTTTTGCCAAAAATGGCAAAACACAAATTTGCTTCTATCTCCTTAACCGTGCGAGATAGAGCGATTTCGTCGAAATTTTCGACCCACAGGGTAACTAAGGAATGCAATCTTTGCAATTTTCCAAAAATTTTCCCCTCCCCAAAAAATGGCGGCCATTTTGAATTTTCGAATTTTTGCCAAAAATGGCAAAACACAAATTTCCTTCTATCTCCTTAACCGTGCCAGATAGAGCGATTTCGTCAAAATTTTCGACCCACAGGGTATCTGAGCATTGTACTCTTGGCAATTTTTAAAAAAATTTCCCCTCCCCAAAAATGGCGGCCATTTTGAATTTTCGAATTTTTGCCAAAAATGGCAAAACACTAATTTGCTTCTATCTCCTTAACCGTGCGAGATAGAGTGATTTCGTCGAAATTTTCGACCCACAGGGTATCTAAGGAATGCAATCTTTGCAATTTTCCAAAAATTTTCCCCTCCCCAAAAAATGGCGGCCATTTTGAATTTTCGAATTTTTGCCAAAAATGGCAAAACACAAATTTCCTTCTATCTCCTTAACCGTGCCAGATAGAGCGATTTCGTCAAAATTTTCGACCCACAGGGTATCTGAGCATTGTACTCTTGGCAATTTTTAAAAAAATTTCCCCTCCCCAAAAATGGCGGCCATTTTGAATTTTCGAATTTTTGCCAAAAATGGCAAAACACTAATTTGCTTCTATCTCCTTAACCGTGCGAGATAGAGTGATTTCGTCGAAATTTTCGACCCACAGGGTATCTAAGGAATGCAATCTTTGCAATTTTCCAAAAATTTTCCCCTCCCCAAAAATGGCGGCCATTTTGAATTTTCGAATTTTTGCCAAAAATGGCAAAACAAATTTCCTTCTATCTCCTTAACCGTGCGAGATAGAGCGATTTCGTCGAAATTTTCGACCCACAGGGTATCTAAGGAATGCAATCTTTGCAATTTTCCAAAAATTTTCCCCTCCCCAAAAATGGCGGCCATTTTGAATTTTCGAATTTTTGCCAAAAATGGCAAAACACCAATCTGCTTCTATCTCCTTAACCGTGCGAGATAGAGCGATTTCGTCAAAATTTTTGACCCACAGGGCATCTGAGCATTGTACTCTTGGTAATTTTTAAAAAATTTTCCCCTCCCCAAAAATGGCGGCCATTTTGAATTTTCGAATTTTTGCCAAAAATGGCAAAACACAAATTTGCTTCTATCTCCTTAACCGTGCCAGATAGAGCGATTTTGTCAAAATTTTCGACCCACAGGGTATCTGAGCATTGTGCTCTTGGTAATTTTTACAAAATTTTCCCCTCCCCAAAAATGGCGGCCATTTTGAATTTTCGAATTTTTGCCAAAAATGACAAAACACTAATTTGCTTCTATCTCCTTAACCGTGCGAGATAGCGCGATTTCGTCGAAATTTTCGACCCACAGGGTATCTGAGCATTGTGCTCTTGGTAATTTTCCAAAAATTTTCCCCTCCCCAAAAATGGCGGCCATTTTGAATTTTCGAATTTTTGCCAAAAATGGCAAAACACTAATTTGCTTCTATCTCCTTAACCGTGCGAGATAGAGCGATTTCGTCGAAATTTTCGACCCACAGGGTATCTAAGGAATGCAATCTTTGCAATTTTCCAAAAATTTTCCCCTCCCCAAAAATGGCAGCCATTTTGAATTTTCGAATTTTTGCCAAAAATGGCAAAACACAAATTTCCTTCTATCTCCTTAACCGTGCCAGATAGAGCGATTTCGTCAAAATTTTCGACCCACAGGGTATCTGAGCATTGTACTCTTGGTAATTTTCCAAAAATTTTCCCCTCCCCAAAAATGGCGGCCATTTTGAATTTTCGAATTTTTGCCAAAAATGGCAAAACACAAATTTGCTTCTATCTCCTTAACCGTGCCAGATAGAGCGATTTCGTCAAAATTTTCGACCCACAGGGTATCTAAGGAATGCAATCTTTGCAATTTTCCAAAAAATTTTCCCCTCCCCAAAAATGGCGGCCATTTTGAATTTTCGAATTTTTGCCAAAAATGGCAAAACACAAATTTCCTCCTATCTCCTTAACCGTGCCAGATAGAGCGATTTCGTCAAAATTTTCGACCCACAGGGTATCTGAGCATTGTACTCTTGGTAATTTTCCAAAAATTTTCCCCTCCCCAAAAATGGCGGCCATTTGAACTTTCGAATTTTTGCCAAAAATGGCAAAACACTAATTTGCTTCTATCTCCTTAACCGTGCGAGATAGAGTGATTTCGTCGAAATTTTCGACCCACAGGGTATCTAAGGAATGCAATCTTTGCAATTTTCCAAAAATTTTCCCCTCCCCAAAAATGGCGGCCATTTTGAATTTTCGAATTTTTGCCAAAAATGGCAAAACACAAATTTGCTTCTATCTCCTTAACCGTGCCAGATAGAGCGATTTCGTCAAAATTTTTGACCCACAGGGTATCTGAGCATTGTGCTCTTGGTAATTTTTCCAAAAATTTTCCCCTCCCCAAAAATGGCGGCCATTTTGAATTTTCGAATTTTTGCCAAAAATGGCAAAACACTAATTTGCTTCTATCTCCTTAACCGTGCCAGATAGAGCGATTTCGTCGAAATTTTCGACCCACAGGGTATCTAAGGAATGCAATCTTTGCAATTTTCCAAAAATTTTCCCCTCCCCAAAAATGGCGGCCATTTTGAATTTTCGAATTTTTGCCAAAAATGGCAAAACACAAATTTCCTCCTATCTCCTTAACCGTGCCAGATAGAGCGATTTCGTCAAAATTTTCGACCCACAGGGTATCTGAGCATTGTACTCTTGGTAATTTTTAAAAAATTTTCCCCTCCCCAAAAATGGCGGCCATTTGAACTTTCGAATTTTTGCCAAAAATGGCAAAACACTAATTTGCTTCTATCTCCTTAACCATGCGAGATAGAGTGATTTCGTCGAAATTTTCGACCCACAGGGTATCTAAGGAATGCAATCTTTGCAATTTTCCAAAAATTTTCCCCTCCCCAAAAATGGCGGCCATTTTGAATTTTCGAATTTTTGCCAAAAATGGCAAAACACAAATTTGCTTCTATCTCCTTAACCGTGCCAGATAGAGCGATTTCGTCAAAATTTTTGACCCACAGGGTATCTGACCATTGTGCTCTTGGTAATTTTTACAAAATTTTCCCCTCCCCAAAAATGGCGGCCATTTTGAATTTTCGAATTTTTGCCAAAAATGGCAAAACACTAATTTGCTTCTATCTCCTTAACCGTGCCAGATAGAGCGATTTCGTCGAAATTTTCGACCCACAGGGTATCTAAGGAATGTAATCTTTGCAATTTTCCAAAAATTTTCCCCTCCCCAAAAATGGCGGCCATTTTGAATTTTCGAATTTTTGCCAAAAATGGCAAAACACAAATTTGCTTCTATCTCCTTAACCGTGCGAGATAGAGCAATTTCGTCGAAATTTTCGACCCACAGGGTATCTAAGGAATGCAATCTTTGCAATTTTCCAAAAATTTTCCCCTCCCCAAAAAATGGCGGCCATTTTGAATTTTCGAATTTTTGCCAAAAATGGCAAAACACAAATTTCCTTCTATCTCCTTAACCGTGCCAGATAGAGCGATTTCGTCAAAATTTTCGACCCACAGGGTATCTGAGCATTGTACTCTTGGCAATTTTTAAAAAAATTTCCCCTCCCCAAATATGGCGGCCATTTTGAATTTTCGAATTTTTGCCAAAAATGGCAAAACACTAATTTGCTTCTATCTCCTTAACCGTGCGAGATAGAGTGATTTCGTCGAAATTTTCGACCCACAGGGTATCTAAGGAATGCAATCTTTGCAATTTTCAAAAAATTTTCCCCTCCCCAAAAATGGCGGCCATTTTGAATTTTCGAATTTTTGCCAAAAATGGCAAAACACAAATTTCCTTCTATCTCCTTAACCGTGCGAGATAGAGCGATTTCGTCGAAATTTTCGACCCACAGGGTATCTAAGGAATGCAATCTTTGCAATTTTCAAAAAATTTTCCCCTCCCCAAAAATGGCGGCCATTTTGAATTTTCGAATTTTTGCCAAAAATGGCAAAACACCAATCTGCTTCTATCTCCTTAACCGTGCGAGATAGAGCGATTTCGTCAAAATTTTCGACCCACAGGGCATCTGAGCATTGTGCTCTTGGTAATTTTTGCAAAATTTTCCCCTCCCCAAAAATGGCGGCCATTTTGAATTTTCGAATTTTTGCCAAAAATGGCAAAACACAAATTTCCTCCTATCTCCTTAGCCGTGCCAGATAGAGCGATTTCGTCAAAATTTTCGACCCACAGGGTATCTGAGCATTGTGCTCTTGGTAATTTTTACAAAATTTTCCCCTCCCCAAAAATGGCGGCCATTTTGAATTTTCGAATTTTTGCCAAAAATGACAAAACACTAATTTGCTTCTATCTCCTTAACCGTGCGAGATAGAGCGATTTCGTCGAAATTTTCGACCCGCAGGGTATCTGAGCATTGTGCTCTTGGTAATTTTCCAAAAATTTTCCCCTCCCCAAAAATGGCGGCCATTTTGAATTTTCGAATTTTTGCCAAAAATGGCAAAACACTAATTTGCTTCTATCTCCTTAACCGTGCGAGATAGAGCGATTTCGTCGAAATTTTCGACCCACAGGGTATCTAAGGAATGCAATCTTTGCAATTTTCAAAAAATTTTCCCCTCCCCAAAAATGGCGGCCATTTTGAATTTTCGAATTTTTGCCAAAAATGGTAAAACACAAATTTGCTTCTATCTCCTTAACCGTGCGAGATAGAGCGATTTCGTCGAAATTTTCGACTCACAGGGTATCTAAGGAATGCAATCTTTGCAATTTTCCAACAAATTTTCCCCTCCCCAAAAATGGCAGCCATTTTGAATTTTCGAATTTTTGCCAAAAATGGCAAAACACAAATTTGCTTCTATCTCCTTAACCGTGCGAGATAGAGCGATTTCGTCGAAATTTTCGACCCACAGGGTATCGAAGGAATGCAATCTTTGCAATTTTACGAAAAATTTTCCCCTCCCCAAAAATGGCGGCCATTTTGAATTTTCGAATTTTTGCCAAAAATGGCAAAACACAAATTTGCTTCTATCTCCTTAACCGTGCGAGATAGATCGATTTCATCAAAATTTTCGACCCACAGGTATTTCAGCATTGTATTCTTGGCAATTTAAAAAAAAATTTCCCGTCCCCTAAAATGGCGGCCATTTTGAATTTTCAAATTTTTGTCAAAAATGGCAAAACACAAATTTGCTTCTATCTCCTTAACCATGCGAGATAGAGCGATTTCGTCGAAATTTTCAACCCACAGGGTATCTAAGGAATGTAATCTTTGCAATTTTCAAAAAATTTTCCCCTCCCCAAAAATGACAGCCATTTTGAATTTTCGAATTTTTGCCCAAAATGGAAAAACACAAACTGGCCTTAACCGTGCAAAATAGAGTTATTTCGTTGAAATTTTCGACCCATAGGGTATCTAAAAAATGTACTCTTGGCAATTTTCAAAAAAATTTCCTTTTCCCAAAAATGGCGGCCATTTTGAATTTTCAAATTTTTGCCAAAAATAAAAAAACAGGAATTTGCTTCTATCTTCTTAACCGTGCCAGATAGAGTGATTTCGTCAAAATTTTCAACCCAACCAATGCAAAAAGGCATGAAGCTGAAATAATTTACATCTACACTAACAAATATTTAAGCATCATTGATATATTTTACAAATGAAACAGGGTCTTGTAAGACTACTGTACAATTTGGGCAAAAGGTTCATGGGTGGACATTACACATGATAATGTGTGTTCTTCTATGCTCTCCTGTTTCTATTCGCATCTACTATCAACAGGGCGGCCGATTTCTAGTATTTCATACTCTGTTTTTTCAAAGGTATTTGATAATCTATCCAGGGGGTATCCAGTCATGCAAAAACCTGGAAAAGTCATGGAATTCTATTTTTTTCCAGGCTTAGAAGAGTCATGGATATTGACTCCATTTTTTGGAATATTCGTAAAAGTCATGGAAATTAAAGGGCATCCTCTCGTGAAACTGCGTTGTTCCTTTCTTTTATCCAGCATTTTAATGCAAGGGTACATTTACGTAATCAGATCAAATTTTGGTGTCTTCCACAGCTTCCTGTACTGTGACTGGAACCTTGTGCGTGGTTCTCAAAGGCAAAACCGGCCTGTCTCATCCTCGGTACAAGTCTCTTTCATGCCATGAAGCATGTAAAAGGTCCTTAAATCTTTGCTCATGGAGATGTCATGGAAAAATCATGGAAAAAATATTGAAATTTAGTGGATACACCCTGTCTATAATTGTTAGATAAATGTGTCTGTTGCAGTAATCCCCCCAGAAGTAGGCCTCTTGTGGAAAAGAAGAAAATATTTTATTGCATTAATACATCCTATCCAATGGACAATTGCTTTACCAGTTGGTGCGACCGGTCCCACCAGACAACAGAAAAAGCCGTCCTGTATAAACTACCAGCAGGACCGGTCACAGAGTGTGCATTTGCTAGGTGGCGCATCATACTTCCTTCCTGTCTAGACATTATGACGTCATAGCATCTTTTTCGTTTGGTGCTTGGAGTGTGCAGACATGTTTTCTAAAGAGAGATTTTTTTTTTGAAGTTTTACAATGAATTCAACCATTATTTGAGCCGTTATTTATATCTATGTATTTCTACTATTTTACAGATCATCAAGTTGTCCCCAGGACAGAAGAGAGGCACTTGTGGCCACGTTATGGCTATGTTTAAATGGCCATCTCAAGTGCGCACATTGCAGGGACAAGGAGGTTGGTGACGATCCATGTGTCTTAAAGAAGGACTGCTCCATTTGTAGAGCTTCTACACCAGAACAGATTCAGCAACTGGCCACCCCCACATACAGAACTAGGAAGGAAAAAGAACGGAAGAAGATGGTTTCTGCCTCCCCTGTGTCTGCTACCCCCACTCACATGGACCCTTCACAAGTCAGTATGTAAGGACGGGTAAAGGGAGAGAAGTCTGATAAGAAAACAGTAACCACCCCTACTGGCAAGAAGAAATGACCTGGAGAATCTCCAAAGCCTAGCAAGAAGAAATCCAGCAGCAGCAAACCCACGTCTGAAGACTTGAAGAACCTGGACGACAAGTGGGCTCAGAGGTTTGCAAGACTTGAAGCTATGTTACTGGCCAAGTCTTTTGCTGTACCGGTGGAGCTGGTGAAGAAACCTGCTGCAATGGTGACCAGTGAGCAGCCCTTTTTTGATCCCAGGGCCGGATCCAGTTTGATGTCAGTCACCCAGCCAGCTGAAGTTAGTACCGGTGCCAGCCATGTTCAGGCCACTGAGGATGTGACTGCTACAGCCTTGTGAGGCTCCTAGTACGAGAGGGAAGAGTACATGCACCATGCTGCCTCGTGGTACAGGAAGTGAGGCTCCCGGTGTGAGGACGGCCACCCAGCCTGTTGAGGCTCCCGGTGCTTCCTCTGATGTACAGTTTAGTGGAGATAGCAGTGTTTTGGACCGGTCCCTTACCACTACTAGAACTTTTACTGACAATACTGGTGTGTCTGACACTGAAGATGAGATGGCTAGTGAATTAAGCGTCCCTTCCGGGACGCTTGTTTGAGTATAGGAGGAAATCAGGCTCCACCGGCTCTGCATTTTGTTTTCCTTATAACTCTGTGACTGTTGGACAGATTCTTTTCAAATGTGGCATGTGTATGCAGTAGCCTTAGGGAATTTTTTGGAATATGCTGCAGTGACATTTTGACCAATCAGAGAGGTCACATGACCAAAAATGTCTTTTTTTGAAGGGTAAGCTTGTCCGGATGATAACTTGAAAGGGATTTTATCTATTCACCTGAAAGTTGGCAAATATATTCATTCTATTAAAATCTGGAAATCATTAGATTTTGGCATTGATTGGTTAAGAAATGGCCGAGTAATTTATGATTAATTAATCATTACGAATTTTCCAAATAAGGAAAACACAAAAATGCCTGTATCTCGAAAACCGTGCGCAATAGAGTGATTTTGACGAAAGTTTTGACCCACAGGGTATCTCTGCAGATGAACTAACACATTTTTCAAAAAATTTGTATCTCGTCAAAAATGGCGGCCATTTTTAATTTTCGAATTTTTCGCAAAAATTGCAAAACATAAAAATGCTTATATCTAGAAAACCGTGCTAGATAGAGCGATTTCGACAATAATTTTGACCCACGGGGTATCTCTGCTGATTAATCAACACATAAATCAAAAAAATTTTCTCTCTCCAAAGATGGCGGCCATTTTGAATTTTCGAATTTTTCGCAAAAATTGTAAAAGACAAAAATGCTTATATCTCAAAAACTGTGCTAGATAGAGCAATTTCGATGAAATTTTTGACCTAAAGAGTATTTCTGCAGGGTAGCCATTCCAATTTTCAAAAAAATTTTGTCGCGCCAAAAATGGCGGCCATTTTGAATTTTCGCATCTTTTGCAAAAATTGCAAAACACAAAAATGCTTATATCTTGAAAACTGTGCTAGATAGAGCGATCTCGACGAAATTTTTGAGCCACAGGGTTTAACGTACATTTTTTTCAAAAAATTTTTGTCTCACCAATAATGGCGGCCATTTTGAATTTTCGAATTTTTCGCAAAAATTGCATGCAAAACATAAAAATGCTTATATCTCGAAAACTGTGCTAGATAGGGCGATTTCGACGACTTTTATGACCCACAGGGTATCTCTGCAGAGTATCCATCCCAATTGTCAAAAAATTATGTCTAACCAAATGTCACGGCCATTTTGAATTCTCGCATTTTTCACAAAAATCGTTAAACACAAAAATGCTTATATCTTGAAAAACGTGCTAGATAGAGCGATTTCCACGAAATTTTTGACCCATAGGGCATCCCTGCAAAATAGCCATCTGGATCTAGCCATCACAACAGTATAAGGCTGTAAGCAGACCATTTTCGTAATACTTTAGCACTCACCTTTATATCCTTTTTGGGACGCTTTGTTTTTGCTGTGCAAAAACATTGTTACTCAGATTGCGTGTAACCAACCCACCTATTAGATTGATGTGTCCGTCTGTCCGTCCACATTTTATACCACGTTTATAGCATAGATACAATTATGTAACCTAGATAACAAGTGACTGGGTAACTGGGTGACCTAACATTTCCTAAATTTAATTACAGCAGTCGCTAACCTTATTGCTGCCTGCGCAACCCGCCTTTTGGGGCATCTTTGACCCTTCTTTTTTGCAAGCGATCGTCTAGTTGGAATTCCCTGCTGCAGAGATTGACCGGAAACCTTTGTCAGACAGGAATCCAGTCAAGGAAGATGAGTTGGACCAGGAACATTCTGACGAGGCCAACTACAGGGAGACAGTGAGAGGGATGCGTTCTTTCATGGGCTGGCACCAGATCCCTGACTTTGACAGCTTGTCTTCTTCAATGGACAACAACCCTTTTGCCGTTTCCCGAGCCCAGCCTACCGGGAAAGTATCCGTCAAGTTACTGGCTGATGACTGGCTCTGCAGGAAGTTGGAGGAATTAAACCTCACCATTACAGAAGGATACCCATCCAGGAATGCTGAGACTGCTGGACTTTTGAGGGACCAGTTCGTGAAGACTTCTAGAACTTCCCCGTGATATGACATGCACGCCGACAAGAAGGACACATCCACTTCAAAGGTGTTGTACTGGCCACCGGACCCAGCAAAACTCAACAGTGCTTTCAGCAGGGTTGCCAGAGACAGCTTGCCTTCTGCCCCGGCTTCCCGGTTCATTAACCAGGACACTTTAAGGCATTGGGAGAGATCAGCCAGAGAACAAACGTACATGTGCAATCAGGCTGCTGATTTGTCTACATGTCTCACCAAAGTATAGGACGCCATGGTTACTCAGCTTCAAACCCTGCAGTTGGACAAGGGGAAAGGCAAGGCTCCAGGAAGGTCACAGCACGCTGTAGACAAGTTGGACTATTTGGTAACCTTCAACAGGTCCATCACCCAGGCTATGGCGCGTACCATGCAGGATCTTTCAGAGGGCATCTGTGTAAATATGGCTAACTTCACACTGGCCAGAAGAGACAGTTACTTGGAATATCTACGAACTGGGGTAAAGCAAGACACTGTCACTGTCTTACATACTGCTCCACTGCATAGTTATTCACTGTTCCCGGACCAGTTGTTGCTGAAGGCAGAAAAGGAGCTCTCAAGAAGTGAGGAAAGGCATTCTTCTGGCAACTCACACAGGAAGCCCAGTCGGCTTCACCCCTATGCTTCTTCAGGTACCAAGTTATCTCTTCAGCTGGACCGGCAGCAGGGCAGGAAAGGTTGTGGCAAGGCCTCAACTTTCACTCAAAAACTGGCTAAGGGTTCTAAGCAACGTAAATGACAATTACTGTGTAAAGTGTGTGAACGGACTGAACGACTGTGCTTGTGTGTCCGGAAAGGTACAAAGTTTGAACCCTTCACCAGTGATGGCCGGAAACAAGGACTTGACCAGCAAGAGTGAGACTGTAAATTTACATGTAAACTCTTGTGTTGTAAATCCTGTTCTTTTTGTAAAAGGGTATCCACAAAAGAACGGTGTAAATCCCAGTTATTGTTATCACTATCAAAGAATAAAGTGTGTGAAAGATGTTTCCTGTGTAGATCACTTGAGTTCTGTAAATCTTGTCACAAATGTCCCAACAGTTGCTCCAGATCTACCTGTAGGGGCCAGATTGCTCCAGTTTTGGGAAAAGTGGGCAGCCCTAGGGGCCAGTCCCAAGGTAGTAACAGTACTCAGAGAAGCTACACCCTCCCCTTCCGGTTCAGACCCAACTTGACCAGGTCACCAACTGTCATAAGCTGCTATGTAAATCCCCACAAAAACCTCCACTTGATGGAGGCCATGCATCAGCTTCTGACCAAAAATGCAGTGGAACCGGTAGCAACTCAAAAATCCCTGGGATTTTACAACAGGCTATTTTTAGTCCCCAAACCCAACAACTGGTGGAGACCTATCTTGGACCTGAGCACCTTGAACAAATTTCTAAACACAGAGTCATTCAAAAGGGAGACACCAGAGACAATAAGAACCTCCCTACAGGCAGGGGAGTGGGTTACCTCCATAGATTTAAAAGATGCATACTTCTGCATACCAATTCACAGTCAGTCCAGGAAGTGCATACGCTTTCACGTCCAGGGTCGGTCCTACCAGTTCAAAGCACTATCCTTTGGCCTGTCCAAAGCACCCATGGAGTTCACAGTGGTAGCCAAAGAGGTCAAACTAATGGCTTTACAGAGGGGTATAAGGATCCACCAGTACCTAGACGACTGGTTGGTCAGAGCCAGGTCCCACCATACCTGTCTCCAGCATACACAGACCTTGGTAGCTCCTTGTCGAGAGCTAGGTTGGCTGGTGAACAGGGAGAAATCAGAACTGGATCCAATACAGGTTTTCAACTTCGTAGGTTACCAGTTCGACCTGAAAGAGGGCAAGGCCAGACCCACACCAGAGCATTGGCAGGCCTTAACTACAAAAATCTTAACCATGCTGTCCGGTCCGATGTACCCGGTCCGGCAGTTCATGTCCCTCATAGGTCTTCTAACAGCAACAGAAAAACAAGTCCACCTAGGTCGGCTCCATATGAGGCCCATAGAGTGGCACTTGAAGAACAACTGGAGTGGCACTTGAAGAACAACCAGAGTCACTAGAAAAGGTGATACTAGTCCCCAGGTTGCTCCATCCTCACTTGAAATGATGGCTGGAGGAAAACAATGTGCTTCAAGGTCAAACACACCCACTAAAACATGGTCTGCAGATCTTTACAGATGCATCAAAAGAAGGGTGGGGTGCTCACTCAAACGCACTGCAAGGGGAACCTGGTCCCTTCCAGAAAGCAAGCTACACATAAACCATCTGGAACTAAAGGCAGTCTTCCTGGCCCTAAAAGAGTTCCAATACCTCTGTTTGAACAACATAGTTCTCATAGCAACAGACAACACCACAGTGGTTGCTTACATAAACAAGGAAGGGGGGATGAAGTCGGACCCACTGTGTGCCCTACTGTGGAGAATCCCGACCTGGTGTGCCAGGAGAGTGAGGAGACAGGTAACTCTCAAGGCTCGACACATCCCAGGCCGGCTGAATGTGATAGCAGACAAGCTATCCAGACTAGGCCAGACCATTCAAACAGAATGGTCCCTTCACCCAGAGGTCTTCCAAGCCATATGCTCCCGGTGGCACCAGCCCCAAGTGGACATGTTTGCCACCAGGTTTAACATCAAACTACCACAGTTTGTGTCACCGGTTCCAGACCCCCAGGCCTGGGCAGTGGATGCACTCAGTCTGTCCTGGGAAGATCTGGACCCACATGCCTTCCCACCAGCAGCCATCTTGGGCAAAGTGGTGGAGAAGTTGCAGGATTACCCATGCAACAGGGTCATACTGATCACACCAGGGTGGCCCAACATGCCTTGGTTTTGGGACCTAGTGGCCATGTCCAGTCAGATCCCACTGTGCCTGCCCAATCTGGTGACTCAACCATTCAACCAGACTCTGCAAAGGAACCTGTCAAACCTGAACCTACATGCATGGCTTCTAGAGCTACAGCAATTAAGGAGCAGGGCTTCTCTGAGGCAGTGGCAGCACGAATTGAGGCTCCTCAAAGAGGATCAACTCAAAGAGGATCAACCAGATCTGTCTATGAAGCAAAGGATCAAATAGACCATTTTTACAAAGTGGTGCCTCAGTAATCAGGTGGACTTCAGGGCACCACCTCTGAAAGCCATAGCTGACTTCCTCCTGTACTTGTACCAGGACAGGAAGTTACAGCTGGGCACCATTGATGGCTATAGATCAGCAATTGCTGACAAGTTGGGAAACTTCTCTATTAATGTCGGCAAAGACAAGAATTTCACCCGTCTCCTGGATAGTTTCCACAGATAGACCAAAGGGTAGGAGGGGCATCCCCTCTTGGAACCTTTCCCTGGTTCTGTACCAGCTGACAAAGGCTCCCTTTGAACCCCTAAAAGAGGCCTCCCTAAAACACTTAACTTTCAAGACTGTTTTCCTATTGGCCCTGGCTTCTGGTAAACGCAGGAGTGAGATCCATGCTTGGCTACATGAGAACATCAGAAACCAGACTGGTCAAAGGTGTCCTTGTACCCCTTATCTAGCTTTCTGTCCCAGAACCAGCTGGCTAAAGAGGGCCCAGACAGTGTGGCCCCGGTGGTTATACCAGCCCTGGCCCCCACTCTGGATAAGTCACTTAAGGGTGACAGGTCCCTATGTCCAGTCAGAGCCCTGGGTTATTATTTGGACAGGACCTCTGATCTTAGGCAGAACAAGGGGTTGATCTTTGTCTCCTTCAAGAATGGTTCTGATAAGAACATCTCACCAGCCACTATCTCCTCATGGATCAAGCAGACTGTGATCCTATGCTACGAGCTCTCTGACCAGGAGGCCCTCACACTGCATCAGGTTAAAGCCCATGATGTCAGGGCCTTTGCTGCTTCTAAGGCCTTCCAGTCGGGAGTCTCCTTAGAGCAAATTTTGTCAGCCTGCCACTTGAAGTCACATAACACCTTCACACAGTTTTATGTGAAGGATGTGGCTTGGGCTGATTCAGAGCTTTTCCATTTAGGCCCAGTGGTGGCTGCTCAACAGGTCCACCACCAAACCCAAAATTGAGGAGATATGTAGATATGTATATATGCACATATGGTGTACATAAGTATAATAAAAAAAATGACAAAATAATAGAGAAACTGTGACTTGCTTCCTTTGGGAAGTTTATTTATTGTGGGGCTGAACTCATCCCTCTCTTCCTCTTTCTCAGAGCAGGTCTGGGAAAAAAAGGGAGGGAAAGTCGGTATACTTCCGGGTAACCAACCATGGCCTCACAGGGTTCTTTGACCCTAGGTCAACGTGGGCCTTTTCTGGTTTTGTTTTTATGAGTTCACTTAAGTCCCTAGTAACTTACCCGCTGACCAAGCGGTAGTTATTCAGCAATTGTCCATTGGATAGGATGTATTAACGCAATAAAATTACAAATTTAATAAGTTAAAAAATCTAAGTTAATACCCTATACAATGGACAGGCAAGGCACACCCATCCGGCCCCGCTATCAGCTTACTAGGGGTCTTCATAGGACTAGACAATGAAAAAGATGCTATGACGTCATGATGTCTAGACATGAAGGAAGTATGATGCGCCACCAAGCGAATGCACACTCCGTGACCGGTCCTGCCGGTAGTATATACAGGACGTCTTTTTCTGTTGTTTGGCAGGACCGGTCGCGCTGACGGGTAAAGCAATTGTCCATTGGATAGGGTATTAACTTATAAAAATTTGATTTACTTATTAAATTTGCAAGTTAATATGATGAATTTCCTGTAGAAATGTGGCATGTAGTATTGCTTTAGTGATAGTAGAGTTGCAGTTTTATTTTTTTTCCCGAAATTTGATTGTTAATGAAGCATACTGTTTCCTTAATTTGGTGAATGTGATATTTTTGCTGAAGACAAAAATGCCACAAAGTTAAAGTATTTTGTAGGATAGGTGGTCTTTTTATAACCTTTGACAACATTCACTTTGAATTCTTGAAAGAAACGTGAACACTATTATTTATGTTTAATACTGAGTGCCACAACTGGTTGTACAAATTTGTAGCCAAGTGTGGATTTACAATATACTTCTTGGGGGATGACCAAAACAATCAATAACCAGATGAACAAATTTGCTATTGACAATCTGAATTTCAGTGGAAATAGAACAAATGCTGGAAAAAGAGAACATCAACCTGCCTGACTTCACAGGACGGCCTCTGGACACCATGTGAGTCATCCCGATTGCTTTTCTTGAACTTGAACACAGACACAAGGATATTCTTAAACCAAACAATGTCTATACCACATCATTGTGTAAAACTACAAATTGCAGCATTTCATACACAAAAGATTAATAAAATATACCCCATAAGGTTATGTACAATGTATATGTATTAGAAAAGTTCTAGTTCTCTACCCAAATATATTCTGGTACAGCATGATTTGTAATTTTTGAATTGTCATTATATTGCGCTACTATCCTAATAACTGTAAATAGGGTTCATTACAATTGTGTTTTGTGTCTCATTACTGTTATTTTTTGCAGTATATTTTAAAGCACAAGTTTTTACTAAAATGTGAATGTTTAAATTTTCCTGAATTTTGTCATGGCAAGCTGATTCTGGAAAGTAAAATGAACACTTGAAATTGAATCGTTACAGTTTTGCAGATATTGAAGATAATGTGCATATTTGGCTGTTTGGGCAGTGTTGCCTATTGGTGTATATACTCACCTGGCAACACAGAGGAACTGAGTTCAAGCCTTTATAGATGCAGATACTTAGTAGCTTAGTGCAGCACTAATAAAAGCTTTTAGCATTTCATCAATTTCCTCATCAAATAATTCAGGAATTTCACAAAATTACTAAAACTTTTAGGAATTTTTAAAATTACTGACCAGATAAAGAATTTTTACCCCACAGACCTTAAGAGCTGTCGGGCTATTGTTTTCACCCATGGTGTCTGGATGAGCGAACGGGCGGCGGGAAAAAGTTTGTCTGTGCTGTATCTTAGAAACTGTAAGGTGTAGGAAATTGATACTTGGTAGGGACATTGGTTGGGGGTGTAGGTGTGCAATGTCATGGTGTGATCTTGATTTGACCTTGCCGCAGTGACCTTGAGTTTGAAAATCTTGTCCGGGCTATATCTCGGAAACCGTAAGGTGTAGGAAGTTAATACATGGTAGGGACATTGGTTAGGGGTCTAAGTGTGCAACATCATGGTGTGACCTTGATTTGACCTTTGACCTTGCCGTAGTGACCTTGACCTATAAACTCTTGTCTGGGCTATATCTTGGTTGCCGTAAGGTGTAGGAAGTTGATACTTGATAGGGACATTTGTTGGGGGTTGTAGGTGTGCAACGTCATAGTGTGACCTTGATTTGACCTTTGATCTTGTTGTAGTAATCTTGACCTATAAAATCTTGTCTGGGCTATATCTCTGAAACCATAAGGTGTAGGAAGTTGATACTTGGTAGGGACATTGGTTAGCGGGCATAGGTGTGCAGCATCATGATGTGACCTTGATTTGACCTTTGACCTTGCCATGGTGACCTTGACCTATTAAATCTTGTCCGCACTATATCTCTTAAACCGTAAGGTGTAGGAAGTTGATACTTGGTAGAGACATTGGTTAGGGGGTGTAGGTGTGCAACGTCATTGTGTGGCCTTGATTTGACCTTGTCTGAAATCTGTATAACGTTCAGAAATTTTTTGAAATGCACAAATTTACTGTATGGTATGTATTGTGTATAAATTTTTTCTTAGATTGAGTAACGTGTCCAATGAGGGACTGCTGGGTCACTCAGGTGGTGGATCAGGAGGTTACTTGGAGCACACATTAAAGTATGCAGCACAGCAGTTGTATGGGATAGAAATTCAGAATCTACAGTTCAAGACTCTCAGGTACAACATGAGAATACTTCAGTACCTTAGATTTGGTGTAAATAGAACTGTCATAAATATAATATTGCCATAAGTACAGTGGTTTCTAAATCCTGACTTAATAATGCAAACTATAAGGATAGCTGCCAGATAGTGGCCATAGCTAGAACCTAATTCCATGCACAAACTGTTACTTTTCAGTGTGCAAGATATAAGTAGAACCTAAAATTCATGTGTGTTTGAAAGTGTCAAAATCATTATTAAAAACTTATTAAAACATTATTGTATTGTTAAATCTGAACGCCAAGCTAAGAGATTACCCTGTAGAGTAATACACAAGTGTTAAGTATTGCAACATAGCTAAATTGCATGATATACTCAGTACTTCTTATTTCTCAAAGTGGGTATAGCTGTCATAAGTTGAAAATAAGTTGAAATAGATGTTGCCGCTTCAAATTATACCAAATCCACCAGATAGTCAAATATACACAATGCTGGATAGGTTGACATTTTCACTAGACATTACTTTTAGCTTTTTTAGCTAATGGACAATCTCTTAAGTAAAAACCGATCATTAGTGAAAATTAATTCTAGTGAATTTCTTAAAAATGAAGAATTAGTGAAATAATTTTCTTCAAGCTAAAATTCATAACAAGTATTTTGAAAACTGTATAATAATTGTATGTGATATAAATAACATAACCCTGCCTTTATACAGGAACCAAGACCTGAAAGAAGTGAGTGTTGAGCATGAAGGCCAAGTAGTACTCAAGTTTGCCATGGCTTACGGCTTCCGTAACATCCAGAATATTGTGCAGAAAATCAAGCGAGGCAGATTCACATATCACTTTGTGGAAATTATGGCCTGTCCATCAGGTGAGAAATACATGCATTAATAAGTTGTCATGGTACATTCAATCAGGAAGTATCGTCAACAGTTCAAACTGATGATCGTAAGTGATGCAAACCCCTTCAGCACAAATGGAGTGTAGTCCTTCTTTGTCAAGGGAGAAAATGTCTCAGTTTTGAGAAATTTGAAAAAATATATATATATAAATAAATAAACCACCAGCAGAGTATCTTTAATCACTAAAAATAATGAATCAATGTGATTTTAAGTATTTAAGTATCATTCCCTACTTTCTGTTAGTCTTACCACACCTCTCCTAGTCCTATCTCCCTTACCACTTCCCAGTGTCTTTAATTGTTTCAGAAACTTCAGGTGAACTTTTGGGTGTACTTGTATCTGTATCAGTCCTATTGAGATACAGTAAAGTCATTTTTTACTGTAGAAGTACACAATTCATACAAATACCAGTAACACATGTAACACCAGGTTGAATATAAAGCAACATTTTTCTTCTGGATTCAATTGATAAGATATGGCATCTTGGAACAATGGAATAAAATTTGTATTTATATAATAAATTGTATTTGTAAAGCTTATAACTTGAGCTACGTTTGCAAGTATGATTTGTGTGGCCCTTGTCATTGGAAATCTATTTCTTGGAACTTATGACAGGATGTCTTTTGGAGTTGTCACCTTTACCCATTAGAATTGCCAGTCATTTGACCAAAATTCCTGTATATATAATATCAGTGACTGGCCTTCATCTACATTACATTTGTTACTGTTCAAAGTTTCAAACTGTCGCATTGGCATTTCCCATATCAGGTCACCAAGGAGAGTTTTACATCCTTTTGTTCAGACAAATGCAATGGAAATTTAACTGCCTGTTGATGTATTGTATAATACTTGATTGACATTGAAATAAGCCATAAACCCTGCAGTGTGCACAGCAGTAATACTTGTCAGAATGTTTTTAGTATTGCATTTGACAGGAATAAGATACTCTGAATAACCTTA
This sequence comes from Sabellastarte sp. h YS-2021, assembly GCA_964017235.1. Taxonomy (NCBI): domain Eukaryota; kingdom Metazoa; phylum Annelida; class Polychaeta; order Sabellida; family Sabellidae; genus Sabellastarte; species Sabellastarte sp. h YS-2021. The sequence goes on from OZ024931.1 coordinate 90,848,359, forward strand.
AGGGTCAGTGCATATACTATTCACTAGGTGTCGCTGTTGTATGTCACAGAACATCTTTTTCTGTTTGCATTTTTGTTTCCCTTTGGCAACTCCCTACAAACTTTTTGTTTGCATTTTACTATAAACAGCATGGGGGTTCTTTGGCTTTCATAAAAGTATTATACTATTGCTTCCACTTTCAGGTTGTTTGAATGGAGGAGGCCAAATACGACCTGAAAATGAAAGTGAGGCTGCCAAAGAACTGCTATCTAGAGTGGATCAGCTGTATAATAGTACAATCTCCAGACTCCCATCAGATAACCCAGACATTGACAGACTGTACCTGGAATGGTTGGGTGGACATGACACAGAAAAGTCGAGGCAAATGCTACACACTGCATACCATGAAGTAGAAAAATTGAACAATGCTCTAACAATTAAGTGGTGACTTAGTTTACAGAGAAAATACAAATCTTCAGTATTGTTCTTGGTGGATTTAAAGGTGCTTTGAGATGATGAAATAAATATTAAAATTCTGTTGTGGCATGTTCAAAAGGTATCAATGAAAGAGCAGTTAAAAATTAGTTGGTTTTAACTCGAAATTGAAACATACTTGAATGCATTTCTCACCGATATTTGGCAGATCCTTGTTACCCCACAACCTCCCAAAAGGCTGTGCTCCTATTGATTTTACAATGGATCACCAGCTTGGTGGCGGCGAGAAAATGATTTTCCAGGCTATATCTTGGTGTAGGAAGTTTCCTGTTTGGGGAGGACATTGTGGATGTAGATGTGCGGCATCAAATGACCTTGATTTCACCTTTTACCTTGTAGTCACCTTGACCTATAAAATCTGGTCCAGGTAATATCTTAGAAACCATTATGTGTAGGACGTTGTTATGTGTGCTATCTCCATTGACAGCTGTACTTCAATTAATACATAGATCAATTAATAAATTTTACAGCGTCATACCTTTTTCTTTGTAAATTAATGCTCTGATCTTACTGTTAAATTGTCTTGTTTTGATATGTTGGTTTTTTCAAACATCCTGCACCTTTACATACTTTACACTGTCTGCTCTGAAAGGTTCCTCATCTTTGTACATGTCCACCTCGTCTGTATCTCATGATCTCCAAAACTATTTTCCCAGGCTGTGGGGTACAGGGTATCTGATGCTATTTTTTTGTGAATCCCACACCTGCAGTTTATCTTGGGCGACACTACTATCCAGCCGCAGCCAACAGCAGTGTTCATTGATTAATGCTATTGGCTAGTAGCATGAAGGCAATGTATAATGCATCTTTTGGAATATTGAGGATAATTGTAAGCTTTTCCAGAACTAAATAGTTAAATTGAGGCCTATGATATTTTGTCATTGCGTATGTGTTAAATATGATTGTCTTGCAATGAAGTAATCATGTGTAAAAGCACCTCACGATACATTCATGTTGAATATTTGATACACATTTACCCCACATCCCCTAAGGGCTGTTGGGGTATTTTCACCCATGGTGTCTGGATGGGTGGGTGGAAAAAGTTTATTCGGGCTGTATCTCAGAAACTGTAAGGTGCAGGATGTTGATACTTGGTAGGGACATTGGTTAGGGGTTGTAGGTGTGCAAAGTCATGGTGCCTTGATTGAACCTTTGACCTTGCTGTAGTGACCTTGACATATAAAATCTTGTCTTGGCTATATCTCTGAAATCGTAACGTCTAGATATGAATACACCAAATTTTAGGGAAAGGGGAACCTAAAGCCTTTGCAGATTGTGTGTATTTAATATTGATGAGGCAATAAGATATGGGAGTTAATTAACCATCTGTGATGGTGTACCATTACGGTCAATCAAAATTTCAGCATTGATTATTCCAAGTAATTCTTACAGTCTATATATATACTTGAACAAAAATGAAATTCAAGTTTTATAAAGAATAAATGATTATATTGTTTCTTTTTTGCTAAGTGTATGAGGGAATATCAAGATGCTGTCAAATTATTTCATGCAGTGTTAATTCATCAAGAGCTTTGTCAAAATGTTCTATTTATGTTTCCCACCATATTTACAGGAGGTGGGTATTTTCAGAAGATACTAATGTCAAAATCTTTAAAAGCATCAAAAATTCTTACCAGATTGATACATTCATCCAAGAAAGTGTTTTAGGGAATAATGACCAACAATGTAGCAGACTTGATTTTGGCTCACTCATTGGTTAGCAGAGTGGACAATCAATCAACCTAGAAAATTGGGCGGGGGTGTCCCAACATGTGACTGTGTGATGGAGATAAACCTTTTTCTTCATAGTGAGAAAAGAATTATTGATAACACATTGATACATTTTTTCACACTAAATTATGACAGCAACACATTGATGCACTTTAAGTCATTTGCTGGCTTCTTGTTGTTACCTCCAACTAGTGGTAAAGACGGCAAACCGGATAGTTGGTTTCTATTCGATTCATATAAACGTAAACGAAATCCGGTGACAAAGTCCAAGAACCGGTTCCCGAAATGTCACATATTAACACCTCAAACGTATAAAATATTGCACAAAAACGCTTAAAAACATTTACTTGTGTAATATTTTGCCAATATACAGTGAAATAATATCCAAAATGTCAGATTTTATCAAAAATAAACCGCATTTTAGTTGAAGTTATTGTTCATGTACGCATGCAGAAGATTTTACAGTGTCACTACAGTTTGGTGTATACTAATTCAAACGAATCCAGTTTCCGCCAAATTTTTGTTTTCGGGACCCAGTTTCCATATTTACTTTCGATCGTAACACTACCTCCAACATGAGGTCATGTTTTTGTGTACTCATTCGTCTGTAAGAACTCCAAAACTAATGAACAGATAATGGCTAGGGCCTCACAGCAATAAGTGAATAAATTTTAGAAGATCTTTTCATAGGTCCCATTGTCAATGTCTCTGGCTTTCTGGTTTTCTGTATTTGACATTGCTCCAAACTAATGAGCATGATTTTTTTTATCTGGGTGGGGCCTGCAAATTAAGGAAGTATGAATTACATTTTGGAAAAGATCTGGAGAAATCTAACACAATTCTGTGCACTGGTATCATTTAAAACTTTGATGCAAAGATTGAATGATATAACATAGTGCCCTGTACAACTTTACTTAACTCATTAGGCGAACTCGGATGCAGTGATTTAATTGATCGAAAGTGATTTTTTTTTGTATTTGGATGGTATTTTAGTGTAATGTTGATCATTCGCAAACTTACCATAACAGTACTAGAAAAATATTTTTGCTAACAAAAATGAGCGGCTTGGATGGAGACTTGAGTTAATAAAGCTGTAGTAGTTGTGGTATGAGACTTAAGGAGAAGGTAAGCTTTACTGTGTTTTGTATTTTTTACTTTTACTTTTTAGTGCATAAAGTTTAGCTCAGGTCAGTTGAACAATAAGATAGCTGGAGGATGAAAACTTCCTTTTTTCACTGTAAGGTGACCATCACTTCATTCATATTGCGACATTAAGGTGACCATAAACTGAGAATGTCCTTTCACTATCAATATACGTTAGATATGGAAAAAGAAAGGGGCCAGACGGCTTTATTCCAATTTTATGACTTTGGGGTGGGGTGGGGGGGGGGGGGGGGGGTCATAGCTCCAATTATATTAACAGTTTAAGGTCATCATAAAGTCAGGATAATCCTTTGGTAAATTTTAATATACATGCCAAGTTTGGTTGCCAAAAGTCAAAAACTAAGTGAACTGGAGGGCTAAAACCCCCTTTTTTGACATTAAGGTGACCTTAAGATTGTAGATACAGGGCTAAAACTTCGGCATGTGAAAGATTATCAAAAAATAGCTGAATAAATTATTGCAACAAAACGCCAAAATCATGACTGTTTTTGAGATACAGATCAAGTACCCATTTTAAAAAAATTTACGAAAATAAAATGCCTCCCATTCAGGCATCTATGCTCCGATTGATCAGAATATCCTTTCCGACCTGCGGATTTAGGTCTAGAATGTACCTGATAAATTTTATAGCACAGGTGTAAGTGGTTTTTTCCAAAACACGATGACGGGTTATTTTTGAAAAATGCTTAAGGTTACCTTAAGTAAAGCTATAGTTTTAAAGAAAGATAAGAAGGAAAGAAAAATTTGAAAGCCCAAGAAGTTATTCAAGGGAGACCATAAGGGGCAGTGATCAGTCGAACTTATGTGAAAACAAATAAGCGCCCCGGACGGGCCACTTAATTACATCATTACTTTGATAATGACCATACTTCTGTCATTCTGATCACAAATTTTTATTTCATCTACATGCACCTAATGTGACTGATTTTGGAATTTTACCATATAAATTATTTATTTCCTTTTTTAACGCTCGACGATAGGAGAGGGTTATTGTAATCAGTTTGTTTCTGTCTGTCTGTCTGCACCGTTTTGCCCTTATAACTCAAAAACTACAACATCAATCGAGCTCAAATTTGGTGGGTAGATATTTCATGGGGTACAGACGGAATCTTCCAAATTTGGTGTAATTTGTTTGAAAATTAAAGTCAGGAGACAGGTTTTTAAATTTTTAATTGGGCATATACAGTGAAACCTACTTGTCTTCAAAAATCAATATCATGATAGGATTTCCTCCTCATGAATTCTTGTCTCATCAGATATCCTCTGTGGCTGTGAGTGTAATGTGTAGAACTTGTAATCTCATGGTTGGGGTTCAATACCAGTCAATTCTAAATTTTTTTTTTTTTTTTTAATTTTTTTTTTAGGTTTTTTTAGCAATTTTTTTAAAAGTCTTTTAAAAAGAAAAGAAAAAAAGCACAGCATCTAAAATTTTGCTGTTCAAAAAAAAAACTTTAACCAAGGTAAAGTGTTCAACTTGATGGACAATAATTTTCAATTGGGCATATACAGAGAAATCTGATTTTCTTTATTGCATAAGTAAAAAAATCAATATTTTGCTGTCTGATGATGTCATTACTTAATGATGTCACAATGCAATTGTCATTGTGAGGTCACAAAACCTAGCTTGTGATACTTGTGATATTTCTTCTCATTAAATTTATGTCTTGAAATTGACATAAATACAATTGAGGAAAGTGGTGTATTTGTCATGTTTATTTATTTCTGTTTTTTTTTTTTTTGTTTGTTTGTTTCAATTTCTTGACAGTCCATCACAAAAATTTACTCTGAGTAATTTTGACCAAAAAGTGACTTTTAACCAATATCTTTACCTCTACCAGGAGTTTATGTTTTTGTGTGCTTTTTTGTCTATTTGTCTGCCTGTTTTTGGTGTTTAGATTACTCCAGAACTAATGAACAGATCTTTATAAAAAAGTGGTGAGTAGGACCTGGTGAAAGGAAGAAATTACTAATTTTTGGGAAAGACGTGGATCATATTTTGGATACAAAAAAATCATAAATTTTCATAGGTCCCATTTCAATGTATTTTAATGATTTTAGCTTTCTACTTCATATTTCTTCAAAAGTAATTAATAAATTTTGATGTCAAATTTGAAGTAGGAAGGGACTAGCCATGGGAAGGAGTGATTACAGTTTAGGAAAGATCCAGTTAATATTTTGGATACCAAGAAGCCTCCAGAATTTCTGGAAATGCCACCATGGTGGATGTGTGTTATACTTTATAACACTTGTGAGACTGGTCACATCGAGTCGAGCGTTTTGCTCTCTCTGAGTGCATCTTGTTATTAAAGATTTCATTGAAAAAAAAACTGGTGTTTAATAACTGTGATTACAAATATCCCTTCAATTGTAGTGACACTAATTAAGTCAGGTCATATTCTTGCACATTGTGATCTAAGTGATCACAGATCACTCCATCTGAATACTATACCAGTGGGTGGATGATTCATTGGGCAATCATTGATTCTTTAAATGAACTCTAACATAAATGTCCCCTTTCTAGTCATAGAGAAGTATCCAAGTGTCTTAAAATGATTTTACTTATTTTATAGTTTGCCACAGCTTTCTGTTGTATTTATGTTTGTTGCCATATTTTCAGAAACTGACCTTGTTAGTTAACACTAATTGGTAAAAGTTCAGAACAACTCAATTCATTCAAAAACCCAGAAATACTTTTGAGTATGTTGAGAATCAATATAGAAGGGTTAGCTAGACTTTTAACCATCAATAAAAAAAATCAGTGAGTGATTCATTAAACTAATAATGACAAATATATAAAGAAGTTACCAATTTCCTGCACTTTGTATCATAAGTTCACAATGGACAAATTCATTTTTTGTGTCTGGTTTGTGTATTTGGCATTAATTACAAGGTCAGCCCTGGATTATTCCATGGTTTGGCTGTACACTCTAATGGAAGAATACAACACTTTAACTGGAAAGTTGGACTAGTTGCAAGCATATGTACATTGATGCTGATATGTCTCAGTCTTTCTACTCTGTCTGTCTCTGGTAATATTAGAAGGGACACTTGCAAGACTATTAGTACACCCAACTGCAGTGTAACTGCATGACTGAATCCAGGGCATGTATGTGAATTGCACACTTCAACAACCACAAGCAATACATAAATTGTTTTACAATTTTTCTCTGACATACAATATATATTTTACACGTTACAGATTCTGTCCGTACACTTCTACACCATATCCAATGCTATGTAGCCATAACTGTTTCTGGGTCTGGTTTTGGCTTAAAAGTTTCTCTTTCTTCTTGACTTCTGCAAATAAAATTCAAATCAGTATAAACAGTGTAAAAATTTTAACTACTTCAACTATAATATTATTATCCAAAATAGCTATTACTGATAACCTATTCAAAATGACCATGGTGATAAGTACTTGGTAATGCAAAGATTAACGTTTGCATGAAAATTAAATAGGATACATACATAATTGATTCCCTATGAAAAGTATCTATAAACCCAAGAGACACAAGTTTTAATGTGATATAGTTCAAAGTAATATCAGGTGTCATGGATAAAGGACAAAGGTGAAAGTTACAGTTTTACCTCCCATTCAACATCCAAGGTCATACTGGAATACGTCATCAGTAGTGTCACATGTGGGAGTTGGACCCACACAAAGGTGACAGCTGGTGATTAGATGCCAAACCTGCTCATCCACTAGGTCACTGGCAGCCTTTCGTGGGTAAGGAAGCCCTATGCATAAAACAAGAATTCAGAATTGTACTGTGTCACCAGCTTTGGTTAAGACTGAAGTGGATGAAATTTGAAAGGACAAAAGTTATGCTGGATAGACAAAAGTAGTTGGCTGACTGGCAGTATTTTTGCATATCCTGACCACCTTTCAGAAGGATTGAGCCATGGTGAAGCCCCAACGGCAAGAGAAAGTTTTTTTTTTTACCTGTAAACTCTTGTGTTTTAACTCATGTTCCTTTTGCAGGAGGGTTGCAAGGAGGGTTTCGTGTGTAGATCATTTGTCAATGAGTTCTGTATAAAGTGTCACAAATGTCCCAATTGTTCATACAGATCTACCTGTATGGGCAGGACTTGCACCAATTTTGGGAAAAATGGGCAATCCTGGAGGCCAGTCCCAAGGCCACAAGAGTCCTCAAAGACAGCTACACTCTCCCCTTTGGGTACCAGCCAAATCTGACAAGGTCATCCACCATCATAAGTTGCTATGTCAATCCCCACAGGAACCTCTACCTGTTGGAGGCATTACATCAACTTATGAACAAAAATGCAGTAGAACCGGTCACAACTCAGCAATCTCTTAGTGTTTTACAACAAACTATTCCTGGTTCCCAAACCCAACAACCGGTGGAGACCTATACTTGACCTCAGTACCCTGAACAAGTTTTTAAAGCCTGAGTCATTCAAAATGGAGACTCGAGAGACAAAAAGGACCTCCCTTCAGGCAGGGGAGTGGGTCACCTCCATAGATTTCAAAGATGCATACTTGCACATACCAATTCAAAATCATTCCAGGAAGTACATGCGTTGTGACGTGCAGGGTCAGTTCTACCAATTCAAAGCAATACCATTCGGTCCGTCCACAGCACCCATGGAGTTCATACTGTTGGCGAAGGAAGTTAAACTGATTGTATTACAAAAGGGTATAAGGATCCACCAGTACCTAGACCACTGGTTGGTCAGAGCCAGATTCCACCAAACCTGTCTCCAGCATACACAAAATCTTTGTCAGGAGTTAGGTTGGTTGGTCAACATGGACAAATCAGAAGTGGACCCCAAACAAGTCTTCAACTTCATAGGTTACCAGTTTGACCTGAAAGAGGGCAAGGTCAGTCCCACCTAAGAGCGTTGGCAGACCTTAAATGCAAAAATACAAGATTTGATGGCCAGACGATCTGCCCGGTCTGGCAACTGATGTCCCTCATAGGGTTATTGACAGCCACAGAAAAACAAGTCCACCTAGGTCGATTCCACAAGGCAGATATGGGGGTACCAGAATCACTAGAAAAGGTAATCCCTATCCCCAGGTCGCTCCACCCCATCTAAAATGGTGGCTGGAGGAAGACAATGTGCTTCAAGGTCATCAATTACAACCACTAAAACATGCTCTACAAATCTTTAAAGACACATCAAAAGAAGGGTGTGGCGCTCACTTAAACGAGCACACTCCAAGGGGAATCTGGTCCCTTCCGGAAAGCAAGTTACACAAAAGTTTTCTTGAACTAAAAGTGTTCTTTCTGGCCCTAAAAGAGTTCTAGGACCTCTGCTTGAACAACATAGTCCTCATAACTACAGACAACACCACAGTGGTTGCCTACATAAACAAGGAGGGGGGATGAAGTCAGGCCCCCTGTTTGCCCTACTGAAGAGAATCCTGACCAGGAAACAGGTTACTCTCAAAGCTTGACACATTCCGTGCCAGCTGAATGTGATAGCTGACAAGCTATCTAGGCTAGGCCAGACCATCTAGACAGAATGGTCCCTCCTTCCAGAGGTCTTCTGAGCAATATTCTTCTGGCAGCACCAGCCTCAAGTAAGCCTGTTTGCCACCAGGTTCAACAACAAACTGCCAAAATTTGTATCACCGGTTCCAGACCCCGTAGATGGGCAGTGGATGCCCTCAGCCTGCCTGGGAGGACCTGGACCCTTATGCCTTCCCACCAGTAGCCGTCTTGGGCAAAGTGGTGAGAAGTTGCAGGACTACCCAAGCAGCAGAATCATTCTGATTGCTCCAGGTTGGCCCAACCTGCCTTGGTTTTGGGACCTAGTGGCCATGCCAAGCCAGATCCCACTGTGCCTACCAAATCTGCCCAATCTGTTGACTCAACCGTTCAATGAGAAGAAAGCGATCACATACAAACTTATCATGCCATCAAACCTTCACACCAAATTTAGCCGAGACACGTAAAAAACTGTACCTGTAAATGAGCAGCAATGAAGGGTGATTCAGAGGGAAAGACAAAATAAAAATATTCATGCCCAGAAAGATGGGAAAAATATTTAAAATAAGTAACCTTAAACTCATTTGTTTAACTATCAGGTCATTTGGTAACATTACAATTAAGATATTGTTTTGGTCAAGATATGTGTACATATGTAATTTAAATGAAAACACCACTTTTATATTGTTGAAATATCATAAAAGTTTGTCCTAACCTTAAACTGAATGTAACTAATGCAAATGTTAAGAGTTTAAGGTCATGTTAACCATGTGGACTCTGTTCAAGGTTAGTTATATCCAAAATTTAAATATGCTTAAAATCTATTGCATATAATTTGAAATATTTTCCAAAAGAAAAGAAAAGTAATTATAATTATGCCATTACTGGTAGTTTAAGGTCACCTCAATGTAGTCGTAGAGCATTTCTGTAACATCAGTTATGTGCTATGTGTAAAATATAGATCAAATATGTCCTGCCATTTTTATGTCGTCACTCTGCGGCGTGGGCGTACGCGTCTGCGTGAACAACTTCTCCCTCCAAAACTACAAGGCCTAGAAACATGCTGTTTTTTTTAAAAGATACCTTATCTATCGAGGATGAGAAATTGTTCAAGGCATGCAAATCTGTCTGTTCGTCTGTTTGCTAGAGACATTACAAGGGGGGTACCCCCACCAAAAGTGTGAAAATTTCAACACTTTATCACAATTTTCTCAGTGACTATTGCAGGGATTTCTCTCATATCTTGCATATATGTACTAGGCCAGAGGTAGATTCTCTTGTGCGAGTATGAGACCTGGATCTGTCTTATTTTTTTTTAATAAATTTTTTTAATAATTTTTAATGCATTAAAATTCATGAAATCATGCACTAAATCACTTATAACTTGAAAAGTGTTGCATTTAGAGCATTTGTTAAAATATGTTATTCAGCTACTTTTTTCATAGCTACAACATGGTGAGTAACTTGGGTGTCTGTCACAATAGCTAAGTGAGTAATAGCTACTTTTGGGATTTTCAGTAACTTCCATCATGAATAAAATCACTTGTAACTTGAAAACTATTGCATTTAGAGAATTTTGTATAAATTTGCAAATTTAATAAGTAAATTAAATTTTTATAAGTTAATACCCTATCCAATGGACAATATGCTAAACCGGTCGGCGCAGACCGGCCCGCCAAACGTCAGAAAAAGACGTCCTCTGTTTCCACCGGCTGGCCGGTCCATAGTACTGTGCACTCCCCAGATGGCGCCTCGTACTTCCTTCCTGTCTAGACAACCTGACGTCATAGCATCTTTTTCGTTGTCTAAACCTGTTAGACCCCTAGTAAGCTGATAGCGGGGTCGGTGGGAGGGTCTTGTGTGTCCATTGGATAGGGTATTAACTTATAAAAATTTAATTTACTTTTTAAATTTGCAATTTTATTGCGTTAATACATCCTATCCAATGGACAATATGCTGAATAACTACCGCTTGGTCGGCGGGTAAGTTACTAGGGACTTATGTGAACTCACAAATGATAGCCAATTTTAACCTAGGGTCTAGGCTGACTTTGTCAGGAGACCCATAGGCCCAGGCCTGGATTGACCTTAAGGTCAGGAAACCCTGTAAGGCCTTGGTCGGTTGCCAACAGCCGGTTACCCGGGGGTATACACCGACGTCGCCCCCCCCCTTTTTAACAGACCTGCTCTGAGGTAGTGGAAGAGAGGGATGAGTTCAGTCCCAGAAAGCAAATAAACCTCCCGAAGGAAGCCGTCCCATTTTATACTATGGGTATGTAGAACTGTTTACATTATGTACATACATACAAATCTCCTCAACCTAAGGGCCACTTGTGGTTCTGTTGAGTAGCCAAAACCCAGCCCAATTGGTAAAGCTCTGAGTCAGCTCAAGCCACACCCCTCAGATAGAACAGTGTGAAGGTATTAAGTGACTTCAGTGGTAGACTGACAAGAATGGATCTAAGGGGAATCCCGACTGGAAGCCCTTAGGCACAGCAAAGGCCCTGACATCATGAGCTTTTAACTTGATGTAAAAGGTGGGCCTTCTGGTAGGAGAGCTCATAATATAGGATCACTGTCTGTTTGATCCAAGAGGAGATAGAGGTAGGTGAGGTGTCTTTGTTGAAACCTTTCCTAAAGGAGTCAAAGTCATTTCTTATTCTGCCTGAGGCCCTGTCCAAATAGTAGCGCAATGCTCTAATCGGAAGAGGGACCTGTCAGACTTGAAGGACCTATCCAGAGTTTGGGCCAGGGCTGGTATAACCACTGGGGCCACACTGTCTGGACCCTCTTTTGCCAGCTGATTCTTGAAAAGAAAGCTGGGTGATGGATACGGGAAAACCTTTGATCAAAACAGATTGGTGTCTGATATTTCTGTTTTGCCAAGCATGAATCTCACTTCTGGACTTGCCTGACCCAAGTCTTGAAAGTCTGGTGCTTGAAAGAAGCCTCTAGGATTGGTTCAAAAGGAGCCTTAGTTAGCTGGTGTAAAACCAGGGATAGGTTCCAGGAGATCCCCCTTCTACCTTTGGGTCTGTCTCTATGGAAACTATCCAGGAGACGAGTGAGATTTTCATCTTGCTGATGATGACAGGTAAAATACCTAGTTTATCAGCAATGGCTGACCTGTAACCATCAATGGTGCTGGGCTGTAACTTCCTGTTCTCAAAAAAGCACATAAGGAAGTCAGCAACTGACTTTATAAGGGGTGCTCCGAAGTCCACCCAATTAATGATACACTGATCTGATTGATCCTCTTGAGAGGCCTCAATCCTTGCTGCCAACTGCCTCAGAGAAGCCCTGTTCTTCGATTGTTGTGGCTCTAGGAGCCATGTATGGAGATTCAGAATTTTGAGATTTCTGTGAGGGATCTAATTGAAGGGCTGTGTTAACAGGTTGGGCAGACTCAGTGGAATCTGACTGGATATGGCCATTATATCTCCAAACCCAGGCCTCTTGGGCCTCCCGGGAGCAATCAGAACGAGTCTCTTGCATGGGGAGTCTTGTAACTTCTCCACCACTTTGCCCAAGATGGCTGCTGGTGGGAAGGCATACGTGTCCAGATCCTCCCATGGCAGACTTAGCGCATCCACCGCTGTGGCCAGGGGATCCGGTACCGGTGACTCAAAAAGAGGCAACTTATTGTTGAACCTCGTGGCAAATAGGTCTATTTGAGGTTGGTGCCACCGGCTGCATATTGTTTGGAAGACCTCCTGAAGGAGAGACCACTCTATTGGATGGTCTGGCCTGGCTTGGATAGCTTGTCTGCTACCTTATTTGTCGGCCTGGACTGTGTCGGGCTTTGAGAGTTACTTGATTTCTGGTGCAACTGGTCAAGATTCTCAGTAGTAGAGCACAAAGTGGGCCCAACCTCATGCCTCCTTCTTTGCTTATGTATGACACCACTGCGGTTGCTACAAGTAGTATCTTGTGTATGCAGAGGTCTTGGAACTCTTTTAAGGCTAGAAGGACTGCCTTGAGTTCTAGATAATTGGTATGCAACTTGCTTTCCGGAAGGAACCAGGTGCCTCTTGCAGTGCTTTCGGTTAAGTGATGACCCCACCCTTCGTTTCATGTATCTAAAAAGATTTTTAGAGCATGTTTTATTGGGTGTAATGGTTAGCCTGTAAGGCCAATGTCCTGCCGTCACCACTGTAAATGTGGGTTCACCTTTTCTAGTGACTCTGGTACCCTCCAGATGTTTTTGAGATGCCACTGTATGGGTCTCATATGAGGTCGGCCTAGGTGAACCTGCTTTTCTGTGGCTGTTAGTAAACCTATCACAGACATGAACTACTGGATCGGACAAGCCAGTAGTGAGGATTTCTAGTATTTTGTCCTGAAGTTCTGCCAACAGTCCGGTGTCGGTCGGACCCAACCGGCCCTGAAGTCGGACTGGTAACCTACAAAATCGAAGGTCTGCTTGGCTCCAGTTCCGACTTTTCCAAATTCACCAGCCAACTTAGTTCTTGGCATATTTTCAACAGATGTTGAGTACGCTGGAGACCAACTTGTTGGGATGCAGCTCTCACCAACCTGTCATCTAGGTACTGGTGGATTTTATATCCTTCTACATGGCCATCAGTTTTACCTCCTTGTAGTTACAGTGAACAGTGAGCTTGAATAGGTATGCCCAACCCTGGACATGAAATCTCAGATATTTCCTGGACTGTTCCTGTACTGGTATACGGAAGTAGGTATCCTTGAAAAACTACAGAGGTAGCCCACTCCCCTTGTTGGAGGGAGGTTATCTGATGGTTTCTAGTGTCTGATGGTTTTTTTGTTTTTTTTTTGTGACAGGTAGCGGTTCCTGTGGTGATTGACATAGTAGCTTATGATGTTCTTGTCAAGCCTGGTCTGGTCTGGAAAAGGGGGGGTGTGGCCCTCCTTCTAAATTGTACTACCCGGGGACCAGCTGCCAAGGCTTCAGATGAGTTTAGTGTCCCTTGGTAGATTGATAAACATTACTGTCCCTTTGGACCCTGGTCCGACCTGGTGATAGTGATACCCGTTTACAGTTAACTTGTTCTTGCCGTGGTCCAGCCCGGGTGGGGCTGACACAATTCACATTACATAGAACTTGACCCTAGACCAGCCGCCTGTAAGGTGGGGTAAGTAAACATGGTCATTTGTATGATGGCTGACCCCTGACCGAACACAAAGAAAATTGTCCGATTGTGAACCACATTTTCTCTTGCTGTTTAAAAGACCCATTTGATTTCTATGTAACCAGCCATTTTGGCCACAGCAATCTTCTGTGGCCCATATACTCTGTAACCAGTAAAACTGGCAGGCTAGGCTGACCATAGGATTTAGTTACTGGTCTACTAACTAGGTAGCCCCCAAGTGGTCTGCCGGTCGGTTTCAGTCCTTTGAAACCAGTATGAAAAGGGCCAGACAGCAATTGCACCTGATAGCAGGTCGGTAGTCTCTGCAACTGGTTGGTGTGAAGCAAAACTGCTCAGTGAAAACTGCATAGCTAGCTTCTGTGCAGGCCCAAAAATTCCTGTCAGAGACTACACATTATTAGGCCCATCATCAGGCTTAGGCCAGTGAATAGGCTGCTGATGAGGAGTGGTCAGCTGGTAGGCGACCTTTAGGTTGTGATTCTTAGTGCTGGTTGGTAGGCAGGAAGGCTCTGTAATATGAGACAAGCTGTTCAGTGCAGGTTGTGTAGATGGTACCAGTTGTTGAAACAACTGTACAAGGCTGTGTAGCCAGTACCCTGCCAGTACACTGTAACCACTTGAAACTACTGTATAAGGCTGTGAAGCCGGTCGGTAAACACACTGTAACCAGTTATTGGAGTAACTGTACCAGGTTGTTTAGCCGGTAGACGGTCGGTACATTCTGTAACCAGTTGCTGAAGAAAGTGTACAAGGCTGTGTAGCCAGTACCCAGTCGGTACACTTAAACCAGTTATTCAAGTAACTGTACAAGGCTGCTTAGCCGGTAGTCGGTCGGTACACTCTGTAATCAGTTGTTGGAGCAAGTGTACAACAAGGCTGTGTGACCAGTACCCGGTCGGTACACTTAAACCAGTTATTGAAGTATCTGTACAAGGCTGCTTAGCCAGTAGCCGGTCGGTACACTCTGTAGTAATCAGCTGTTGGAGTAAGTGTACAAGGCTGTGTAGCCAGTACCCGGTCGGTACCCTGTAACCAGTTGAAGTAACTGTACAAGGCTGTATAGCCGGTAGGTACACTCTGTAACCAGTTGCTGAATGAAGCTTACAACTATGCAAGTGTTGAATCCAGTTTCCTCCATTAATTAAAAATTTCTTTCAAAAACACGTCTTATTTGTAGATTTGACAGTTGCTGGGAAAGCCCTTCAGCTATATTTAGAAAATTGTTGGTCGGAGTGTCACGTGACCAGCTTGCTGGTCGGAGGGACAACGTGATTGGCTGATTAGAAATGACGATCTGCTTCGTGAAATGGTCGGTGAATCACGTGGCCAACTTCGGGGAAAAGCCCTCACTAGACGCGTTTCCTTATACCACAGTCAACGCAAGCTTACTGGTCGACTAATGTCTGTACCAGTACGTTGGAGGTGGATTACAGGAACTAAAAACTGCAATCACAGTAGACGAGAGTGCAAAGAATGTACTTCCGACCTTCTTGTTTGGTAAATCACGTGATAAACTTCGTGACTGGTCGGTGAGAACACGTGACCAGCTTCGTGAAGGCACGCGATTGGCTGACTGGATATGACGTCAGAGGTCGCGTTCTTTTTTGCTGGCCGGCCGGCTGCTGCTTTAAAAGCAGAGAAGCCTGGACCAGTACACTCTGTAGATGAAATTCCTGGCCGGACTTAAGTCGGTTCTTCTTCTCAGCCGGCTGTACACTCAAACCAGTTTCCTGGCCATCCACTGCCCTTACTACCGACACAAGGGCCGGGTCCATAAGGGTGGGACTGAGAGTGTGTTCTGAAGAAATCTGAAGAATTCATCTCTTGCTTCTGATGAAAAAACACTGGAGCTAGGCTGGTGTGACTGATGCTTTACAGCAGAGAAGTCTGTACCAGTGCGCTCTGAAGGAATGCATCCCTGATGGGGAATTCCTTCCATTTACAGTGTTTAAAACTACGTAGACTGAAGTTTCCCGTGATTTGTATTTGAAGTAGTAGAAAAGACGTTTCTATGGTGACTCTAGCTGGAATGTTAGAGAAGGTACATTCAAACAAAAGACACGGATAAAATACCTGTAAGAAGACAATCCATAATTCTTCAATATTGTAGATCTGCCCCTAACAACACAATGGTTGAATGGGAGGAAACTAGAAAATGGCTGCATGAATATATCTCGTCTTACGTAACTGCCCTATCATCAACACCAAATTTAGTCAGCTAGGGAGCGTTTCCAGCAGAATTGCAAATGTATATCCGTGCTTGAACAGTAGATAACACTTCTACACTGAATATATCCACATAAAAGGTTGAAAATCCGTCATAATGCACACTTTTCCTTTAAAATTCTGGAGATGTTGAAAACACGTCTGCACAGTACACGCGCCAAACGAAAAAGATGCTATGACGTCAGGTTGTCTAGACAGGAAGGAAGTACGAGGCGCCATCTGGGGAGTGCACAGTACTATGGACCGGCCAGCCGGTGGAAACACAGGACGTCTTTTTCTGACGTTTGGCGGGCCGGTCTGCGCCGACCGGTTTAGCATATTGTCCATTGGATAGGATGTATTAACGCAATAAAAATGTTATTCACCTACTTTTGGGTCAGCTATAACAGTAAAATTTCAGACCTGTAGCTCATGGCACAGCTGAGTAATAGCTACTTTTAGGTTATCACTGTTGAGTAAATCACTTATATCACTTATAATTTGGAAACTATTGCATTTAGAGTATTTTACTTCAATATGTTATTTACCTATTTTGGGGTCAGCTATAACATAGTAAAATTTCAGACCTGTAGGTCATGTAATAGCCGAGTAATAGCTACTTTTAGGTTATCACTGTTGAGTAAATCACTTATAACTTGAAAACTATTGCATTTACAGAAATTTGTGTAAATATGTTATTCAGCTACTTTTGGGTCAGCTATAACATAGTGAAATTACAGACTTGTAGCTCATGGCACAACTGAGCAATAGCTATTTTCAGGTACTGACTGTTGAGTAAATCAGTTGTAACTTGAAAAATATTGCATTTGGAGTATTTTGTTAAATATGTTGTTCACATACTTTTGGGTCAGCTATAACATAGTGAAATTACAGACCTATAGCTCATGGCATAGCTGAGCAATAGCTATTTTCAGGTGCTCACTATTGAATAAATCAGTTGTAACTTGAAAACTATTGCATTTACAGTATTTTGCTTTAATATGTAGTTCACCTACTTTTGGGTCAGCTATAACATAGTAAAAATTCAGACATGTAGCTCATTGCATAGCTGAGTAATAGCTACTTTGAGGTTATCACTGTTGAGTACATCAGTTGTAACTTGAAAACTATTACATTTAGAGCATTTTGTTAACGCTCGACGATAGGAGAGGGTTATTGTGATCAGTTTGTTTCTGTCTGTCCATCTGTCTGTCTGTCTGTGCACCGTTTCGCTCTTATAACTCAAAAACTATAACACCAATCGAGCTCAAATTTGGTGGGCAGGTATTTTATGGGGTACAGACAGATTCTTCCAAATTTGGTGTAATTTGTGTGAAAATTAAAGCCAGGAGAGATTTTTTCTTATTTTTAATTGGGAATACACAGTAAAAAATCAATATTTTGCTTTCTGATGATGTCACTACTCCGTGATGTCACAATGCAACTGTCATTGTGAGGTCACAAACCTAGCTTGTGATACTTGCTGTCTTTAAGTAAAAATATTTCTTCTCACTTTAATAAACATAATAAAGAGGGAGGTGGTATATTCATCATTTTTATTAATTATTATTTCTGTTTTATTTTCTCTTTCTTTATTTCAATTCCTTGACAGTCCATCACAAAAAATTACCATGCGTGATTTTCTCCAAGTGACCTTTAAGCAATATTTTTACCTCCACCAGCAGTTTAATGTTTTTGTGTGCTTATTGTTTATTTTTTTTAATTTTTATTTTATTTATTATTTTGTGTGTGTGTGTGTGTGGGGGGGGGGGGGGGGGGGATGTAGTTACTAAAAAAAAGATCAGGATCTTAATTTGGATACAAAAAATTCATGATTTTTCAGAGGTCCCATTTCAATGTATTTTAAATGACTAGCTTTCTACTTGATATTTCTATGAAGATTAATTTACATGTTTGGTTTTATTTTATTGTCTTCCTTACAATACTTTATATCACTTGATGAACTGGTCACATGGAGTCAAGCGTTTTGCTCTCTCTGAGTGCATCTTGTTTAAATATGTTATTCACATAATTTTTTGTCAGTTATAACATAGTGAAATTGCAGACCTCTATGTCATGGCATAACTGAGCAATAGCTACTTTCAGGTTCTCACTGTTGAGTAAATCATTGTATCCACTGGATAGCCGCAGTGTGTAGAGATTTCACCATTACCGCTCTAACAAAAAAAATATTATAGCTAGCCTTCTTATGTTTGCAGGATATATTAATAACCATAAAATGTTGCTGGGAATATTTTTGGCCTCATTTTGAAAAACAAGATGGCCACCACGGGACGTTTATTCAACTTTAAACAAGGACTTTTGTTGGCCCTCTAGAGCAAAGGGTATTATAGGTAGAGATCACAAATCTTTTGGTGTGGTCAGATTTGACCTTTGACCCCTCCTTCAAGGTCAAAAAGGATAGTCAAACTTAAAAGTGCTTATAACTTTTTTTTTTTTTATATTTATTTTTCTTTTTGCTGTATATGTACAATGTTTCCATACTCACAAAAAAAAAATAACAAGAGAAAAAAAAAAAAAATAAACATTCAGGAGTAGAGCATACATAATCTACAGGTTGTTATAAAAAATATATACTTAAGAAGGGGCATTATTATCGTCTGCTAATTACAGATTACAGATTACAGATTTTTGGAAATGGCAACAGTGATTTTAGGACAATTAGGAGACTTTTGTTTCACATGACCAGGAATACTCATTTTTTCAAAGTTTAGAAATTAATTAAACAAAATCAAAGATTTTTTTCCAAACCACCCATTTTTCTTGAAACGAGTTGGTCTTACCATTCAACGTAGATAAAGTTTCTTGCTCAGTGTACCTTTTATGAATTAGTTTTTGCAAGTGATAGATATTTAATTGGCCCAAGTCCTTTGCTTTGGTAAAAATATACTGTCTTGTTATAGTCAAAATGAAGTTTAATGGCCAGAAGTTGGGACCCTGTTCAGTATAACCTAATATTTTCATATTTTTAGTCAAGTTGATGTTAAGATTTATGCTTGATTTAATCCATGATATAACATTTTGCCAAAGGCTATGTGATTTTGTGCATTCAGAGAATAAATGGACAATTGTTTCTGAGTGCTCTTTACACAGTCTACACGTGTTTATATCAGAAACCTTTATTCTGAACAGAAGGTCTCGTACACCAAGGATTCTATGTAAAATACGGTACTGGAGCCATTTTAAGCTATTATCTTCTATTGAATGGAAACATATTCTGTAACGTATTCCCCATGAAATTTCATCGGGTTCCATATTTAAGTCTGAGTTCCACTTTATTTCATTTTGAGATGAAATATTATGATTTTGTTGGAATACTTGATAGATTGTTCTACTGCCACATGACTTCAACAAAGGTCTAAGATAAACTGGTATATGTGGCCTGGGAAAGTTATATATGGTTCCGTTACCTGTCTTATCAATAAACTTTTTGACAAGCGTTCGAATTGTTATGTAATTCAAAAAGTTTGGTGAAAATCCATATTGATGTTTTATCTCTTCAATCGAAATAATACTGCCATCAGGGTTTATAATGTCTCCAATTACATGTACCCCATTTGAAAACCAGTCACTCAAGTAAAGTTTTTCTGTGCCAACCGGTTTATTTAGCCAGATACTGGAGCACATTATATCATAATTTGTTTTAATTTTTGTATTAAGGCAGAGGCTGTTATAGTAGCTAAATACTATCTTCCAAAAGGGATTTAGTTTTGATAAGGCTGATAGGCACCACTGACTTCCTAATGAGGTAAATTTAGATATATTGATGTCTTTTAATACAAGTTTTAGCCAGGGTTTGCTGTCTTGTCTGAAAAATCCTTTTAACCAATTAATTTTTAATGATTTTTCAAATTGGAATATATTTACCATTTTTAAACCACCATTTATTATGGTTGTGCAAAGTTTGTCCCTACTGACTTTATCAGGTTTCCCATCCCATATATAATTGAAAAGCAGCTTGTGTAGTGTATTTAAAATTTCTAATGGGGTTGGGATTGACATAAATAGGTGAGTAAATTTTGGTAAGATTAAAGTTTTTATAACTGTAATTTTGCCAAAGGGTGTTAAATACCTATATTGCCAGGAGTTTATCATTTTTTTGGCTTTTTGTAGAGCAGTTTGGTAATTTAAATTGGGTAGTTTGGTCAGGTCACAAGAAAATTGTATTCCTAATAGGTTAAACTGAATGTCTCCCCAGTCCAGCTTATGTGACACTTTCAGCATCCTTTGGGATGCCACCTCACTCCCGATCCAAATAAGTTTTGTTTTTTCACAATTCACTTTTAAGCCTGAGAGTTCCCCAAATATCTCCAAAATATTCATTGCCGACTGTAATGAGGTAGCACTACCGTCTAGAATTAAGGTAGTATCGTCTGCAAATTGTGTGAGTTTGAAAGTGGTTTTACCTATTGTTATCCCACAAATGTCTGAAGATTGGACTATGAGACAAGATAAAACTTCAACAACAAGTAAGAAAAGGTATGGAGCAATTGGATCCCCTTGTCTGCATCCACGTTCTATAGGAATAGGTTGAGATAAGATGCCACATTGAGTTATGTATGCTTTAATGTCATTGTTAAAGAGCTTAATCCAGTTAATAAAATTTTCATCAAAACCAAAAGCTTCCAGAACATTATATAAAAAGTTCCAAGATACAGAGTCAAATGCTTTTTCAAAATCAATTAGCATGAGAAGTCCCGGAATGTTATGTTTTTTGGTATAAGACATTAAATCGTATATAAGCTGAGTACAGTCTCCAATACTTCTTCCAGAAATGAAACCAGATTGAGGTTCACTAATTATATCATTCAAGAGTGGTTTAAGTCTTTTGGCAATAGCAGAAGAAACTAGTTTGTAGACCACAGTTAGTAATGAGATAGGTCTCCAGTTTTTTACAAGTTTGCGATCTTTATTGCCTTTGGGTAAACAGGTGATAACAGTTTGTCGCATAGAAGTGCTTAGGATGCCCTTAGAGTAACAACAGTTTATAGCATTAGTCACAAAAAATTTTAGTTTTCCCCAAAAGACTTTCAAGAATTCAGCTGAGATGCCGTCTATACCAGGTGATTTATTGTTTTTCATTTCTCTAAGAACTTTACTAAGTTCATTTACAGATAGTTTATTCCCCAATTGACCTTCACGAACCTGTTTCAAGTTGGCACCAGATATTTTTTCTCTTGCCATGTCGTTTTGGGTTTGATCATCTCTGGATTTAAACAAGTTACTATAAAATTTGTGAATTTCTTTCAGAATACTTTTTTGGTTAGTTATAATTGAACCAGAATCTGTTTGCAGTTTTCTCATTGTTTTCTCAGTGTAATTTCGATTTTCTAATTTACAAAAGAAGGAAGTAGGTTTTTCACCCTCATTTAACCACTGTAATCTGGCACGGGTCATCTGACCTTTAACCTTTTCTTTTCTCAGGTTTTCCAATTCCGATTTTTTGTCCTCTAATAAAGTTAAATTAAACTGACCCTGTGGTGTGTTTTCAAGGTGGGCTATATCTTGTAACAAGTTTTTTTCCTGATTTCTTTGTGTTTTCTTTAAAAAAGATGCAAATTTGATTGTCTCACCTCGAATTCTTAAAAATAGTATTTCTAAGAACAGATCAGCATCTATAGTAAAGAAAATATCATTAAAATTTTCTTTTATATAGGTTGGATTATATATGGGTACACAGTATTTTTCCTTTTCTTCGTCTATTATCTGATTGATTAAATTTAAATAGTCTTTATTTTTAAGTAGACTATTGTTAAACTTCCATGTACCCCTTCCGCGAATAAAGCTATCCAGAGATATTGTTATTTCGACAGGTGAATGGTCCGATCGATAACTTGATTTGATAGCACATGAATCTATTATATCTATCATTGAACTTGAAGTTAATATATAATCTTGTTTTATAGGATTCTTTTTTCGCCATGAGAAACGTTTTAAAGTAGGATTTAAATTACGGAATGAGTCAGTTAAGTCTAAATCGTTCATCATTTCAATAACTTTTGACCTGGATTGGGGGTTGTTGACTTTTACATAGTTATAGCAGTCTACTGTGGGGTCAAGGGTAAGGTTGTAATCACCACAAATCATAACATAGTTTGCTTTGTCGTTCTGTGACAACTGTTTAAGTTTGATGAAAAAGTTTGGATCATCTTTATTTGGGGCGTAAATATTAATAAGATTAAGTTTAAATGTACCACAGTCAATCAGTAGCTGTAACATATTTCCTTCTTCATCTTTAGAAATGTCCAATACCTCGTGTTCGAAGTTATTATTCACAAGGATTATAACACCTCGAGAGTTTGATTTTACTCCATTTAAATAGCATTCTGGCCAAATATTTTTGACAGATGAGATATCACTTTCTAACAAGTGGGTATCCTGCAGACAAACAATAGATGCATTTGTATCTTTGAAGTAAGACAGTACGTCATTTCTTTTCTCATAAGTACGCAACCCTTGGCAATTTGCAGATAATAGTGTAAATTTGTGTGGTGGTATATCCATAGTTTTAGTATCCATAGAAATTCTTAGTGAGGATTTCAAAGAGCCTAAATGGAACACTCCACAGCCGTAACCCCAATATATTGTTATGAGCCATTAATCTTGATTTAAATGATATACAATTACATGTAGCAAAGCGCAAGTGAGTTATTTGGATATCATAACAAGAAAGAACATCTTGAATCAGTATTGCCATTTCCAAAATTTCAACAAAATTATATTTACAATGAAGGTAAAGAGAAAGTAAAAAACCAACAAACACTATATACATTAGAGCACAAATAAAACTCATATATATAGTGATCTCCTGGAGCAATAGTAAAACATTTGTATCATTAATTTAGGGCTTATGGATTTCACAACAACCAACAAAATTCCTGTTGTAATACTTTTGTATCATTAATTTAGGGTTTATGGATTTCACAACAACCAACAAAATTCCTGTTGTCGCGTGATTCTAACGAATTACAAATCCACTCTATACTTTAAAATATTATAGATTAAGTTGCTACTTTTGCAAAATAGGAAAATTTGAAAGATAATTTAATTCTTTAAACAGATATTCATAGGTCTTGAACAATAGTCAGTGAGTCAACAGTAAAAAAAAAAAAAAAAAAAAAAAAAATGTTTCTACATGGAATGTGTAACCAGTAATATACAACATTAGTATAGTGTAATACAAGGCTACAAGATAATTTAATTATTTAAAAACAGATATTCATAGGTCTTGAACAATAGTCAGTGAGTCAACAGTAAAAAAATGTTTCTACATGAAATTGAAAAATTTTGTTGTAATTTTAATTTTTATTAGATAAATACTTACCATTTCCTGACCATAGCTATTTGTTGGTGCCATCCAACTCACTGGCCAACGTTGAGAAACGTTTTATACTACCTTAAGAAGCCAGTGAGTGAGTGTGGAAGTAGGAAGCCCCCCAATGGTCATGTGACCACGCCAATAGGCGCCATTCATTGTTTTTGTTGCAAAGCTCACCCCTAGTAACCTAGTACTGAATCCGTGGGGAGGCTGGGGGGGGACTATCCTGGTCAGGAAATGGTAAGTATTTATCTAATAAAAATTAAAATTACAACAAAATTTTTCAATTTTATTGTGAAAAATACACTTACCATTTCCTGACCATAGCTGAATTCAGCCTTCATGGATGGCGGGTAGTACTAGAATATAAAGACCCTAGTTACAAACCAAATGAACAGTAATAAAGCACACCACAAGCATACAAGCATTCATACCCAGACTCACCTCAATCACGAGGAAGCCGATCTGTTGAGTATTACTGTGGAAGCCATAATCCATCTATTGATACCGTTCATACCACCACCACTAACATCAAGAAAACAGGAAACTAACAGCAAACTGGAATATTTACAGCTGTACACCCATCTCAGAACTCATCTGAAAAACAAGAAGCCAAATATAAGAAAACAATACAAATACTGGCTTCAAAATACAATAACATAGTCCAAATAGAATGACAGTATAATAATAGAATACTAATAATGACATTACCTATTAACAATTTACAACATGTTGAGCCGCCACCACAGGCCCAATTTTCATTACATCACCATTATGCCAGCACAAATCTTTCAGATAAAAATTTGTGAATGTTGAATGGCTTCTCCAAAAGCAAGAAGCCATTATCTCATCTAGAGCAACTCCTCCCTTAAAAGCCAAAGAGGCAGCCAAAGCTCTAACCTCATGTGCCTTGACCTGGGAAACATTTTGAACCTCCTGATCAGACTTTTGGTAGGCCAAAATGATAGACTGTTTGATCCAAGAAGATATAGTAGCCTTAGAGATATCTTTTGAGTAGCCCTCCTTAATAGCTACAAAAAGAAGTTTCTTGCCTTTCCTGAGATCTTTTGTTTTGTCAAGATAATATCTCAAAGCTCTCACTGGACAAAGAGACTTATCCTGAATCAAGGAAGGATCCAATGTAGGTTTCAAAGCAGGGATCACTACCGGTTGAATAGCCAAAGGACCCTCAGAAGCCAACTGATTTTTAGCTATGAAAGCAGTTGAAGGCGAAAAAGTCACCTGAGACCAGTCCCTTTTCCTACTGAAGGAGTCAAAAGTCCAAGCATGAATCTCACTACGCCTTTTACCAGATGCTAGAGCCAACAGAAAAACTGTCTTAAAAGTCAAAATCTTAAGATCAGCTTTACCCAAAGGTTCAAAAGGAGCCCGAGAGAGGGCAAGTAGGACCAAGGACAAGTCCCAGTTAGGAATAGACCTATTTGCTGAAGGTCTGTCCCTATGAAAACTAGCAATCAAACGATTCAAATCCAAACTTTGAGAAACCATTTGACCTGCAGAGCCTAACCCATCTGCTACTGAGGTTCTATAACCAGCAATAGTTCTAGGTTTCAAGTTCCTATCAGTGAAAAGATGATTCAGAAAATCAGCTATCTGAGGAATAGTTGGTTTTGTGACATCCACCTGATTCTCCTGGGCCCACTTTTGAAATATGGCCCACCTTGAATCATATACTCGCCTTGAGGATTCTCTCTGAGGTGCCTTAATTCTATCTGCCACCTCAACAGAGAATCCTCCTTGACCTTCTTGTAGGAGTCCAGATACCAAGCATGGAGGTTCAGATACTCCAGATTCTTGTGGAATCTGAGACTGAAGGGTTGCTTCAGGAGATTGTACACTTGAGGAAGCCTCAGTGGAACCTTGGCTGACAATTCCACCAGATCCCAAAACCAAGGCATCCCCGGCCACCCTGGTGCTATCACAATGACTCTGCACCTGTAGGTGATAATTTTCTGAACTAACTGAGGAAGGATGGCTACTGGACAAAAAGCATAGGCGTCCAGAGCCTCCCAAGAGATGTTCAATGCATCTATCTGCCAGGCCTTGTCGTCTGGGACAGGAGATACGTAGGTTGGAAGCTTGGCATTCAAGCTGGTGGCAAACAGATCCACCATTGGCTTGTGCCAAACTTGGCAAATTCCTTGAAAGACCTGAGGATGCAAAGACCACTCCGTCTGAATGGCCTTGTCCCTCCTGGACAGGGAATCTGCTATCACATTGAGATTCCCTGGAATATGTCTGGCCCTGATCTGGATCTCCCTGGCATTGGACCAAGCCAGAATTCTCCACATCAAAGCACACAGTTCGAAGGAGT
The DNA here is from genome assembly GCA_964017235.1 of Sabellastarte sp. h YS-2021. NCBI lineage: Eukaryota > Metazoa > Annelida > Polychaeta > Sabellida > Sabellidae > Sabellastarte > Sabellastarte sp. h YS-2021. Next base: position 90,874,192 of record OZ024931.1, read on the forward strand.
GAGTGCCTCCTTCCTTGTTGATATAGGAGACCACAGTTGAGTTGTCTGAAGAAACCAACACTATTTTTTTGCCTTAATTGTCCTTGAAAATGTTTCAGAGCTAGAAAAACAGCTTTCAGTTCCAAAATATTGATATGGAAGTCTTTTTCTGATGGCTGCCAGAACCCACTTACAGTACAATTGTTCAAGTGAGCCCCCCAACCCTTCTCTGATGCATCTGTGAACATCAGAATGTTGTGTTCTTTCTGATGCAGATTCGAACCCTTGAGTAAGTTTTGAGGATCCATCCACCAAGCCAGATGGTCCTTTATCAACTGAGAAATTGGGACCACCTTGTCCAATGACTGGGGAAACTGCCAGTTGGTCTTCAGAAACCACTGAAACGGTCTCATATGGATCCGACCCAAAGGAACTGTTTTCTCCATGGAAGCCATGACCCCAATTAGTGACATGAGCTTCCTTGGAGTAGTGTTGTGACCTTGCAAAATGGAAACTGCCAAAATTTTGAGCTTGTCCAATTTCTTTTGATTTGGGTAGACCAAACCTCGAAGGTTGAACCGATAACCCAGAAACTCGAGATCCTGAGTTGGATTGAGTTCTGATTTTTTCAAATTGACAATCCAACCCAACTTTCCGACTAGACTCATCAATTTTTGAACATCCCGAGCACAAGAATCCGGATCTTTGGCCCTCACCAGCCAATCGTCCAAATACTGATGGATTCGAACCCCTTGTGAAAGAGCTATGAACTTGACCTCCTTCACCACTCGAGTGAACTCCAATGGAGCTGTCGCAATCCCAAAGGGTAGGGCTCTGAACTGGTACGCCTGACCCTGTACATGAAAGCGCAGATACTTTTGAAACTTTTGGTGTATGGGTACATGAAAATAAGCATCGGTGAGATCTATGGAAGCCACCCACTCGCCTGCTTGAAGAGAAGCCCGAATGACTTCTGCAGTTTCCATTTTGAAAGTGGGAACATGTAAGAATGTATTTACCACACTGAGATCTATTACTGGTCGCCATTTGTTTTCTGGTTTTGGAACCAGAAACAAACGACTGTAGAATCCGAGAGAGTTCTTGTTTTGAACCGGAACCACTGCCCTTTTTTGAACCATTTGTTGAACCGCCTCCAGCAAAGCTTTTTGCTTCACTGGAGCCGAATAACTGCTTTTGATGGTCGGAAACCGGGTCAGAGGTGGTTTTTCTTTGAATGGAAGACAATAGCCCTGTTTCAGAACAAGAACTACCCTCGGATGCACCTTGAAACTTTCCCACACTTTCCAATAACCTTGTAAACGGGAACCAGGAAACTTTGTGCTTACCTCCATGCAGTCACTTCCTCCTGCCCCTACCCCCTCGGGCAGAGCCTCTGTTAGAATTGTAGGAACCAGACTGTCTTTTGTTCTGATCACCTTGCTTGTTTTGCTGACGAAAATTCTGAAACGCAGCATTCTGGTACCTGTTTTGTGACTGATCTTTCTTGGAATCTGCGAAATTTCGGGAACCATAAGATTCACTTCTGTGTTTCTTGAAAGCCAGCTCCCGGTTGATTTGACTCCATTGGATGAAGTTCTGTTCAACCTCAGACAACACTTTAGAATTAAATAATTCTTTCTTGGTCAAAGAAGCATTTCTAAGTCTAGCAATATCCTTATCTGTCACATCTCTATGACACAGTTTGAGAAAATTGTCCCTTCTATTCAGCAACATATTAGAAGCCAAAGACATTGAAGTATCCAAAACATCATCCAGGGCCTTACCCAAGCACCCCATAGTGGTAGACTGGAGATGAAGACAATTTTGCAAGAAATTCATACTTTGTTGAATGTCTTCTTGATCCACTGACTCCTTCATCTTAGACACCTCCGAAAACATTTCATTTGTAGACTTTTCAATTGCAGACTTAAACCAAAACACATGATTCAAAATCTGAATAGTCTCCCTAGAAACTGATTCCCAAGCCAAGTACTGTTTCATTGGAGTGACAACTGAGGTAGGAGCTTGATAGGGAGAAGCTGCAATATTCTTGAAAGCATCCTGAATCCTAGGAGCAGCTAGAGAAAAAGATTGAGGAGATACTTGATAAAAGCGCATTTGAGGCTTTGGAAAAGACAAAAACTGTCCTTTAGACAAAGGAGGGTGATGGGGATCATTGTCATCCACATTACTACTTCCTAATGCTGAAAACTCTTTATATTTCCAAAGTTCTACCAAAGGTTGAGCCGGAGGCAAAGCCATTGACTGTTGTGCAGACTTTTTAACCTGATCCCTTCCAGAAAACACTGAGGGAGGTACAAAGCATTCCACATCCTTGACTTCCAGATCCAACCACTTTTTAATGGTTTCTAAAGTCTCAGAATAAGCTGGAGAATCATCCTCCAAAGAGGTAATTTCACCTTGTTCCACATCCGGATCCGGTTCATCAGAAGATTGAGACAAAGTCCTCTTCCTAGAAGAAACCAAACCGGTTTCCTGATGAGTGTGAGAAGCCGAAGCTTGCTGTTCAAACTCTGTCCTAGTCAGAGTGGCTGACCTTCTCTCCAGTCGACCGGGAAGCACAGACGAACTGGCAGAAGCCGAAGCTTTAGAAATCTCCACCGGTTGCTTAGCAACCTGTAAACTGTCCCTGCCAGAGTTACGACTACTGACAGTTTCAGTCCCTTTCTGCTCTAAATTCTGCAATCTTTGAGAAAAAGAAGCAAATTGAGTAAAAAACCTGTCCAACTTGTCTTCTAAAGACTTATTCTTTTGAGAAGAAATAGCTTGAGAAGCCACAGAAGCCGCAGATTCGTCCTCATCCAACAAAGAATCATCAATGTTCACCTCTTTATTGTTATCCACAAAAACAGAAGAATTCTGATCCTTCTTGCTTTTATATCTGTTCCTATTCTTAATTTTCTTCTTCTGTTCTTCAGAAAACGAGGAACAAACAAGGCAATCTGAAGAATTAGCACAGGGGTCGTCACCCTTATAGTCATCTCTGCATTTAGGACAATAATGGTGGTCGTCCCAATCTGCCATAAAATGGCCACAAAAAGAACTTTTCCTTTGTCCTTTCTTAACTTTATCCTGAGTAGACATTGTTAAAACAGATGCCTTACCTCAGAACAAACACAATCCACAATAAATCCACAAAACTTTCACAAAAAACGAATATTTCCAAAACACATCCACACTCAAGGATGGCCAACAAAAACAATGAATGGCGCCTATTGGCGTGGTCACATGACCATTGGGGGGCTTCCTACTTCCACACTCACTCACTGGCTTCTTAAGGTAGTATAAAACGTTTCTCAACGTTGGCCAGTGAGTTGGATGGCACCAACAAATAGCTATGGTCAGGAAATGGTAAGTGTATTTTTCGCAATAAAATGTGTAACCAGTAATATACAACATTAGTATAGTGTAATACAAGGCTGTGTGTCAGAGAGTCATCAATCTGTATTACATTTATACATTTTAATTATGTTATCATTAGCCGGTTTTATGTTTTACTAAATTATAATTGGCTAAAAAAAAAAAAAAAAAAAAAAAATTATTGATATAATAGATATTCAGAATAGTAATTCACTCAAACACATTTAAGACATTTAACTACAATGTCTTTGAAAATCTAAAGTATTTTTAGTATTGACACCAAATTTTTGTAATAAAACAGCAATTAAATGCATTGTTTAGCCATTGTGTATATTCCAAAATGTCTTAAAGTTTCATTAGAGCTTTAAAACATTAGTCTAATCAGTTAGAAATCCATTCTGTACAGAGATATTTTGGGTCAACTTATTAATTATACAAACGAAGAAATCTCAAAAGATAACTCCAGTTAAGAAATTAATACTGTAAAGAATGATTCTATTAATTTAAACAGGTGTAAAAAAGTATAACCAGTCGTATACAACTTTGTTATGTGATATGATACTATATATATGTCAGACAGTTATTGATCAATACATAACATTATTTTTATGCTGTCTCAGGTAAAGCAGATTATATGTCATTACTAATTATCGTTAGACTTGTTATATTGTCTGTCTCAAATCAAATTATTGACTTTCTTGGTATGAAAAATTGTAACTGTCTCAAAGCAAAATATTGAATTACATGGTATTTGGAAGTACAAAAAGCATATTAAGTACTAACACAAATGGTTCAAATACTATACATACTATATATATGTCAGACAGTTATTGATCAATACATAACATTATTTTTATGCTGTCTCAGGTAAGCAGATTATATGTCATTACTAATTATCGTTAGACTTGTTATATTGTCTGTCTCAAATCAAATTATTGACTTTCTTGGTATGAAAAATTGTAACTGTCTCAAAGCAAAATATTGAATTACATGGTATTTGGAAGTACAAAAAGCATATTAAGTACTAACACAAATGGTTCAAATACAGATTTGAAAAGTTTTAAGTTTTCACATACAAAATATGTTATCACTCAAACACATTTAAGACATTTAACTACAATGTCTTTGAAAATCTAAAGTATTTTTAGTACTGACACCAAATTTTTGTAATAAAACAGCAATTAAATGCATTGTATAACCATTGTGTATATTCCAAAATGTCTTAAAGTTTCATTAGAGCTTTAAAACATTAGTCTAATCAGTTAGAAGCCCATTCTGTGCAGAGATATTTTAGGTCAACTTATTAATTATACAAACGAAGAAATCTCAAAAGATAACTCCAGTTAAGAAATTAATACTGTAATAAAGGTACAGTAAAGAATGACTCTATTAATTTAAACAGGTGTAAAAAAGTATAACCAGTCGTATACAGCTTTGCTATGTGATATGATACTATATATATGTCAGACAGTTATTGATCAATACATAACATTACTTTTATGCTGTTTCAGGTAAGCAGATTATATGTCATTACTAATTATCTTTAGACTTGTTATATTGTCTGTCTCAAATCAAATTATTGACTTTCTTGATATGGAAAATTGTAACTGTCTCAAAGCAAAATATTGAATTACATGGTATTTGTCTGTCTCAAATCAAATTATTGACTTTCTTGATATGAAAAATTGTAACTGTCTCAAAGCAAAAATATTGAATTACATGGTATTTGGAAGTACAAAAAGCATATTAAGTACTAACACAAATGGTTCAAATACAGATTTGAAAAGTTTTAAGTTTTCACATACAAAATATGTTATCACTCAAACACATTTAAGACATTTAACTACAATGTCTTTGAAAATCTAAAGTATTTTTAGTACTGACACCAAATTTTTTGATAAAACAGCAATTAAATGCATTGTATAACCATTGTGTATATTCCAAAATGTCTTAAAGTTTCATTAGAGCTTTAAAACATTAGTCTAATCAGTTAGAAACCCATTCTGTACTAATCAGTTAGAAACCCATTCTGTACAAAGGTAACTCTAGTTAAGAAATTAATACTGTAATAAAGATACAGTAAAGAATGATTCTATTAATTTAAACAGGTGTAAAAAAGTATAACCAGTCGTATACAACTTTGCTATGTGATATGATACTATATATATGTCAGACAGTTATTGATCAATACATAACATTACTTTTATGCTGTCTCAGGTAAACAGATTATATGTCATTACTAATTATCTTTAGACTTGTTGTATTGTCTGTCTCAAATCAAATTATTGACTTTCTTGATATGAAAAATTGTAACTGTCTCAAAGCAAAATATTGAATTACATGGTATTTGGAAGTACAAAAAGCATATTAAGTACTAACACAAATGGTTCAAATACAGGTTTGAAAGTTTTAAGTTATCACATACAAAATATTGCAATTTTTCTATTCCAAAGTGCCTCTAGTTTTCATTAGAGCCTTGCCTAATTTGTTTTTGCCACACCAGTTGTCCATATTCCAGATGTCTTTTGTGAACAGTGGAAGACCAACTGAGAAAGCTTTATCGTTCGGGTTGGCCTCTGCCAGCACATTACTCCCTGTATCCCTGAGGAAATCAGACAAGTCTTTGTTCTGTGAAAATTTTGAGTAGAGTCCATCAGCAAGGATATTGTCAACTTCCTTCATCCAAGTTGATGAGTTGAAATTTTTGACCATTTTCCCCAAATGCTTTAGCTTGACCGGATCATCCTCAGTCTTCATCTGTTCCAGCATCTGGCTATCCTCAAACAATTTTGCCTTCTGGATCATCAGGTATTTTTCCATACTGGTGTAGGTCTCTCCACCCACTTGAAAGCTACATTTATAGTGGTTTGACAAAGGGCTATAGCTTCGGAAGAAAGCTGTTATGCCTTCTTTCGTGACAGTGAAAAGTTTGTCTGTTTGTAGAGATGGTGGAAGAGTATGCAGGTTATCTGTTCCATAACTTTTCCCATTCAAAATGAGGGATCCATGTTTCAGTCTGACTGACCTTACTTCACAGTCGGTGTCAGAATTCTCCTTTACATACCTCAAGGCCTGACGCACCGGGTGAAGTTTTTTGTTTGCTTTTTCAATATCCAGTGGAAGATCATCAAATAGTAAGAAGCCATATAAAGTGCTTATAACTTGCTTAGTATTGGTCCTACAGGTTTGGGATGGTAAACAGACATATAGGAAATCATGGGCTGCTAATCTGTTGATGTGGTCCGATTTGACCTTTGACCCCTCCTTCAAGGTCAAACAAGGATAGCCAAACTTAAAAGTGCTTATAACTCGCTTCTTATTGGTCCTACAGGTATGGGATGATAAACCAACCTACAGGAAATCATGGGCTGGGAATCATTTGGTATGGTCAGATTTGACCTTGGACCCCTCCTTCAAGGTCAAACAAGGATAGCGAAACCTAAAAGTGCCTATAACTCGCTTATTATTGGTTCTAGAGGTTTGGGATGGTAAACCATCCTATAGGAAATCATGGGCTGGGAATCTTTTGGTGTGGTCAGATTTGACCTTTGGATCCCTCCTTCAAGGTCAAATAAAGACAGTGAAACTTAAAAGTGCTTATAACTCGCTTATTATTGGTCCTAGAGGTTTGGGATGGTAAACCAACCTATAGGAAATCATGGGCTGGGAATGTTTTTGTGTGGTTGGATTTGACCTTCGACCCCTTCTTCAAGGTCGTACGAGGATACTGCATTTGCAGTATTTCTTTAACTATGTCTTAACCTACTTTTTACACTTAAACAGTTACCTTGTTACTTTCCTTCATGATACCATTTGGAGGGCACAACTCTTTTGTCCTTTTCTTCTGTTAGCCTCAGAATTTCTTTCGAACTTGCTGTTCAATTACCATTTACTGTACTTCTGTACAGCACTTTCCCCAATAATAATGCTTTCCTCTCATTATTACCTTCACAAATCAAAAACACTCAGTCAGCTGACACAGTGCCTGTTCACGGACACTCTCCTCTTGTTTGGTATACTTTGTGGAAACATAGAAAAGCACCTTCAGGACTAGATACATCAATATACCAAATTTAAATTAAACCTGTCATGCAATTTTTGAGATACTCTCCAGAAAATAAAAAAAAATTAATTCAATATAATTATGTTATCACTAGTAGTTTAAGGTCACCTTAAAATAGGCCACACCTTGAAGACCAGTTACACAAACACCATATTTGATTTGAATCTGTGAAGCCATTTTTAAGCCATTGCTCACAAATCGCAAAAGTTAAATTCAATATAAATGTGTTACTAGTAGGACTTTGAGGTCATCTTAAAATAGGGCACATATCGATGACCGGCAACATCCACATGCCAAATTTGAATTTCATCCTACAGGCAATTTTTGACATATTTTCCAGAAACAAAGTGTGAGGACAATGCTGGTCATATATGTGATCCATAGCAGCTGAGTGACACCAAACTGTTACAACCTTAAACTCATAAGTTTATAAAATATCAGCAATTTACTATAACCTTATAAAAGAGATCATATTTGGTGTAGATATATGTACATGATGAATCAAAGTAAGTTTGCAGTTGTGAGTGAGTTTATGATAAGATTTCTTTTCATGAAGGTTCAGTTTAAGGTTTGTCACATCCACAACTGAAACATGCCTGGAATAGCAGAATATTTGAAATACTGTTCAAATTTGCCAAACTTAAAGTGAATATAATTTTGTTATTACTGGAAATTTAAGATCACCTTATTGTATGGCACTTATCTATGGCCAGTTATACAAGCAAAATTTGAATGAAATTTCTCAAGTTATTTTCATTATACTCTATGGAAAAATAAAACCTTAAAGTGAACATAACTAGAAAAATGTTTTTGCTAACAAAAACAAAGCATCCCAAAAGGTCAGATGTTTTATAGTATAAAGTAGAAAAAGGTTTTTGAAAAGAAAAACCTGCAGCGCTGAGAGAAGAAGCTAAAGTTAAGCAGACAGTTTGGACGTTTATGCATTAACACGAAAGAAATAGTATGTAAGTTTTATTTTGTTTTCTATGGTCATAAATTGTGTATAAAGTTAATTGAATAAATTCTATTTTTTGTAAAAAGATTAGTTTTAAAGTAGATATGAGGCAAAACAAGAAAATCTGCTATTTTATGACCCCAGTTTGACCCATAAGAAGGGTCAGTGGGTAAACCAGACAAACCAGACTGGCTATATAGACTCTCCATATATGGGGTAGCGTGACCAAAAAAACTGTGTTGAAAGCCCAAGAAGCAATAATGAGAGGGATAAAAGAACTTTTCGATATGATAAACTCGACTTTGAAGCAACTACACTAAGCAGCAGATGTAAAATTTGCTAAAATCACGGTATGTTTTACAGTTAAATAAATTACATTTTCCATTTCCACAAAAATTCAAGACCCCTGTCAGGATCAAAACTTTTTCAATCTTGATGCTAAATATTATGTCACCATGAATATCAAAGATTTACTAATATATCAGGCATTTAAAGGAAAATTTGCTAAGGGGGTTGCAACTCACTAAAAGATTTCACATGAAACAGCTTGTCACTGTTAAATGCCATATATCTATTTATATTTTAGAAAAAGGCATAGTAAAATTTAAGCCTTTAGAAAGGCAAGAAGTTTTTGACACAATGCTCTGAAGACATCTATCCCAATGAGTAAATAAATGGTCAATGTTCCCACAAGCCTACTTATATCTTATGAATAATGCTCATTTCTATTTATATATAATTGCTAGTCTTTGATGAGTCCCCAGAGAATTAGCCCACTGGTTATATGCTGATAAGGGATAAAATCAAGTTAATGTGTGTCTCCCCAACATCCCCCTCCCCCTGTTGTGGTCTATGCATGAAGAAATGCTCATATAAGGAGTTAAGATGTGATCTTTATCTAAGCTCTGTTGAAAGTGTCAGTGATATGTAGATGTTATGTATAAATAAGAGACATAGTAAAGAATATGTTTGCATTGCCGAGTTATTAGTTTACTGCAGAAGAATGGAAATCAGAAGAAGTGATAATGAGCTGAAAATGGGAATTTATAAATGTATCATTATCAAACTGCTGCACCGAAATAAGTTTGTAAATATTTGGACCCAGTTTTTTACAATAAAACAAGCACAATTTGATGCATATCATAGTTTTAGATGATGACAACAAAATAGGAATGTATTTTGCCAGCTTTAATAGTATGTATAAATTGTGAGTGCAATTTCAAAAAGTTACACCCTTTGCACGAAGATATGAAAATAACATTAAAATAATGTTAAAATAAATTAAATTAATGTTGAAAAATTAAAGTAGAAATTGCATTCTGTGACCCTACTGTAACCAGCTCTTAAGACTCTCCATATATGGTTTCCTGACCGGTTTCCCACTACCTGTTAAAACTTGTAAGGCTGTAAAGCCAATAATAAAGAAGATATGAGGCAAAAACAGAAAAATTGATATTTTATGACCCCAGTTTGACTCATAAAAGGGGGTCAGAGGGCTAATTTGACCAGCTACCTAGACTCTCCACGAATTCCAACTCCCTTGTAATACATTCTAAAGCTGTATAAGCATGCAAAGAACATATGAGGCAAAAACACAAAATCGGCTATTTTATGACCCCAGTTTGACCCATAAGGGAGGGTCAGGTGGTAAATCTGACCGGCTATCTGGACTCTTCACATAAGGTTTCTCAATACCTCTTAATACATTGTAAAGCTCTAAAAGCAAGAATAAAGTAGATATAAGGCAAAAACACAAAATTGAAAATTTTAATTACTTAAATGTAGCTTTTATAAGCTACAAGCTTACTATGTGGGACTGAATGCTATCTTGGATGGCCACAAGGCATCAGGCCAACGTCTAAGAAAAATAGACATTTATAGTTGACCGTAGCCTCAAGTTGTCCTCTCGTGGTACACTACGAGATCTTTTCCTACTTTCTCGTTGAAAGTTTAAACCTTACCCCTCAGCTGTAATACAACGGGGAGGCAGGGTGGGACTCTTCTCAGTCCCACATGGTAAGCTTGTAGTTTATAAAAGCTACATTTAAGTAATTAAAATTTTCAATTTTATTGCGCTACAATAGCTTACCATGTGGGACTGAATGCTGAATCCAACCGCACGGTGGAGGCATAACAGCTGAGACAGGAAGATATGTAAATTTTTCTTAGATTTTGAAGTAATAGATTAGAATGAATATTTTGAAAGTACCAGTCTGAGTCCTGTTTACATTGCCCCAATCCCGAAGACCGGGCCTCTAAAGAGCCAAAAACCTGAATATATTGAATGCCAGTGCTAAAACTGTCAAGATGTTATGATTGTAAGAGAGAAGTGCAGCCGTGCTCACTTAAGTAGTGTAAGGGCCCTTAGGGGCCATCCACGAGTGAAAAACCAGCCCTATGGTTGGAATTCTCATAAATTTTTAGCCACCTAACATGAGAATAATGACAACTTTGATAAGTCCTTAATACATATAATGCTTGATAAACTAACAATACAAAATGACCTTACCCGTAACATCTTGAGAGGTAAACCTATACCTAGACCCTGCGATTAGACTCCTGAAGACTTGGTTGTAGCGGATGTGCCCCCTCCTCTTTTCTTTCCGAGGATACCTGGTCTGAGGGGAAGGATCTAGGACTTGTTGTGCCACCACCACTGGTCCCAGATACATATTGTTGTCGTCTGACCAAGTAAGGTCTTTTAGGTAAAAATTTGTAAATGTGTTGTGAGCTTTCCAGTGACAGGCTTGCATGATTTGGTCCACCGATACCCCACCGTAAAAGGCCTTAGAGGCTGCGAAGGCCCTAATGTCATGCGCTTTAACTTGGACCAAGTCCAAGGCTTGTTGGTCTGCTTGTTTATAACAAAGTAAAATGGTTTGTTTCAACCAGGAAGAGAGGGTAGCGGGTCTGATGTCTGAGGTATGGCGTTTCTTGAAGGAGATGAAAAGGAGGGATTGGGACCCTCTCAGATCTTTGGTTCGATCCAAACAGTACCTCAGGGCCCGCACCGGACAAAAGGTCCTGTCTTCTTTGAATTGTCTATCTACAATGGTAGTCAAAGCAGGAATAGTCACCGGAGACACACTTTGAGAACCTTCTCTAGCTAGTTGGTTTTTGGCTATGAAGTCAGAAGAAGGGAACAAGGCAACCTTTTCCCATTGGCCATTGGACTAGAAACTTTGTTTGCAACCCAGGCATGGATTTCGCTGCGGCGCTTGCTGGAGGCCAAAGCTAGCAAGAAAGCAGTTTTGAGAGTAAGATGTTTGAGGTCTGTGTCTTTCATAGGCTCAAAGGGCGATTTTGTGAGCTCATTGAGAACAACAGAAAGGTTCCATTTTGGAAGATCCCTGGAACTTTTTGGACGATCCCTGTGAAAACTGGAGAGTAACCTGTGAAGGTCTGAACTTTGTGTAATATGGTGGCCCGCTGGGCCCAAAGTGTCAACAATGGCCATCCTGTAACCATCAATGGTCGAGGGGTGCCTGTTTAGATCTTGGTACAGGTACATGAAAAAATCTGAGATATGTTTCACAGATGGAGTGGAGAAATCCACCGAATTTTCTCAGCACCATTTCTCAAATAGGGCTCACTTTGACTTGTAGATGGTCCTTGTTGATGACCTCTGAGGGGCAGCAATTCTCTGCCACCTCCACAGAGAAGCCTTGTTCTTGGAGCTGTCCACTCCTAGACACCAGGCGTGGAGGTTGAGATGCTGTTGATTGCTGTGGAACACATAATTGTGGGACTGTTTGAGAAGAGTTGTTGACACTGGAAGTTGTAGTGGGATCTCTGTTGAGAGCTGCACTAGGTCCCAAAACCAGGCATCCCTGGCCAGCCTGGGGCTATTACGATGATCAAGCAATGGCATTGCCTGATTTTTTGGATCACCCTGTGAAGGAGAGCCATCGGAGGGTAAGCATAGGCAGTGAGACCCGTCCAGTTTAAGTTCAGAGCATCTATGTCCGAAGCATTTGGGTCTGGGACTAGAGACACGTACAGTGGAAGTTTGTGGTTCAGATGAGTGGCAAATAGATCTACACGAGGAGTGAACCACTTTTGGCAGATCTGTTTGAACACCTGCCGATGCAGTGACCATTCTGTTGACTGCACTTGGTTCGACCTGGACAGGAGGTCGGCCATCACATTCAGACACCCTGGAAGGTGTCTGGCCTTTAATGTTATGTGATAGTGATGACACCATGTCATGATCTTCCACAGGAGAGTGCACATCTCTGCTGAGTGAGTTCCTCCTTGTTTGTTTATGTAGGCTACCACTGTTGAGTTGTCTGTTGCAACTAGCACTGTTTGGTTCTGCCACTGGTCCTTGAAGCTTCCAAGGGCCAGGGAGACTGCCTTCAACTCTAGAATGTTTATGTGTAGCCTTTTTTCCCAGTCTGACCACAAACCCTTTGTTGAACTTTGAGCGCCCCAACCTTTGTTTGAGGCGTCTGTAAAGAGTTGGATACTGTGATCTTTGGGATGAAGGTCTGCACCTCTCATCACATTTGAGGGATTTTGCCACCAGTCTTGGTGTGCTGAAATGGTTTCTGTCCAAGGAAGGAGGCTGTCCAGCGACTGAGGATATCTCCAGTGCTCCTTGAGGTGAAACTGAAAGGGCCTCATGTGAAGGCGTCCCTCCGGCACCATTTTCTCCGTTGAGGCAAGCAACCCAATTAGCGACATCAAACATCTTGCAGTCAAAACATGTTTTGACTTGAGACGTAGGATCAAATCCTGAAGTTTGAGCCATCTTTCTTGAGTGGGTTTTACAAGGGCTGAATCTAGATGGTATTCGTATCCCACGAACGAAAACACCTGAGTAGGTTTCAGTTCTGATTTTTCCTGATTTATTATCCACCCCAAGGACTGGGTTAGGTCTACCACTGCCTGAGTGTTCACTTGGGCTTCCTCCTGAGACTGGGACCTGATCAGCCAGTCGTCCAGGTATTGGTGAAGTCTGAGTCCTCTGGAGAGGGCCATTAGCCTCACTTCCTTTACAATCATTGTAAAGACCTAGGGGGCTGTAGCTAGTCCGAAAGGGAGGGAGGTGAACTGGAACACCTGCGACATGTGGCAAAACCTTAGGTATTTCTTTGAGTTTGGGTGGATGGGGATGCGAAGGTAAGCGTCTGATAGGTCTATCGACGATACCCATTCCCCTGGAATCAGGGAGGTCCTGATGGACTCTGGAGTTTCCATTTTGAACTTTTCTACGTGTAGAAAAGTGTTGAGCCCGCTTAAGTCGATGACTGGCCTTTATGGGTCTTTAGTAGTGTTCTTAACGGGTACCCGAGTAGTTGGGTACCCGCCAATAATATAGTCTCCCGGATTTGAAATTATATACCCGAGTATCCAATTTGTAAATTGGTAAATACAAAGTAAAAGGCCATCAAGCACACATGAAGCACTCATCCTTCTCTTCTGTCACTCCTCCAGTCTGTAATAGGGAAATTGACTTGGGCAGCTATGATAATTCACACAGTACTTAACTTTCTGCCTGTGTGTTTGTCACGGGAGGGGGGGAGGGGAAGAATGCTGTTTTTGTTCATGATGACTGAGTGCATGTGTGTTATTAGCTGTAGGTTTTTCTCCATGGGGAAAAAACCTTTGCATTGTACATGTCTATATATAACAACTGATTGCATTACTTGGTGGGGTTTTTTTCTCTGAGAAAGGACCTGTGTATTTCAATGAAGCAGTCGGATAAGTATTTCAAGGGACAGACTTTTTTTTGTTTAAAGTGAACCAACGGAGGCAAACGCATACATTCTGACAAGAATCAATAGTATGTAAATTTCCACTACAAAATCATACAATTGGCTTTCTCCACACTTCAAAAGACATACAGACACATTCACACACACATACAGCCACATTCTCTCGCGAGACTTTTTCCTCTCGAAAAAAGATCTCTCTCAGAAACTGTCGTGTCTATGGCCCGCTGTATACCTACGCGCCACTTTACTGTATTAATGCGCCAACAAGAATAGTTTTTTAAAAAGATTTTTCCCCTACAGCAATCGTATGAAATAGTTTAAAATTTATAAAAATGGTATTTTTTGCTCGATTTTAACAAGTAACACACCATTTTAAAGCTTACAACATGTGGCATCTATCTAGAGTGGCAGCACATCCAATTTATAGGCAATATGTCATGATTTTTTGGTCAGAAGTTATCTTGTTATTTAAAAATTTCCATTATCTAACTTATCAAAATCTTAAGTCCTATACACCTGACATGTTATTTCCCATTTATACTCCTGGCAACAAATATTTTAGAGGTTTGCATACAATATTCTAACCTATAAATAATTTATAATGTATAATTTATAAATAATTTTAATGTAAAAGAATCATCTATATATAGAAAATATTGTCGGAAATTCATGTATGGCTAACATGTTGCGGGAAAATTATTTTTACAGATGAACAGTAATTTTTAGAGTTATTTATGTTATGTATGTTTGATACATATATAAAAAAAATCCTAAATTTACATACATTGCAAATAAAAAGTTTTTAAGTTTTTACAGAAAGCAGATATTTTTAACAGCATGGAAAGAATTCAAAATATTTTTACATTATAAAAAGTTTAAGGCCATCTTACTGTTTGTATGATGTCTAATATTAGTTACACCCTGATTTTAAATATACTATTGCATATAATTTAATATATTGTCCCATACGGCCTAATTAAAGTACATAAAATTCTGTAATAACTGGAAGTAGAAGTTAATGTAGGTCAGTTAAATAAAGTATAATTTCGGCATCAAGAATGTAAAAATTATTATTGGTTATATAAAAGAATGTGGCCTATTTAATAATTTCAGAAACCAAAATTATTGTGTTTTGTATTAAATTGTGATATTTTTTATGATTCACGTTGTTGCTATTCATGTATAATTTATTGTAATTTTCATGCAGCTGTTTTTGTGTATTTTATTTATTTTTGCCCACTGTAGAATTGAAATCAATCATTATTATTGTCATTAAAACATCTTTAATATAATTTTATTTATTTTTCATTATTTTTTATTACTCTCACACATTATAAATGGGGTTTTTTTCCAGCTTTGTAGCAAATTGTATTGAATTTTGGGGACAAATATATAAATTTCCATTCATAATATTTATTTTACTTTGAAAAATTATTTGTGACAATCTTCAAAGCAATTATACAGGCTTAATAGCAAGAAAAATCCACGGATCAGAACATTAAAAATCGTAGAATAATTACTGGTTTTAAAACTCCATTTTCGCCCATGTAAGAAGACTAAAAACAACACTTCAAATACTGTTTTCCTGTTGAAAAATCATTATTTTGTAGATCCGTATGTATATTTTTAGGGAAAATTAAGAAGGGTGTGTGTCATGACAGAAAACATTTATTTTTGAGCATTTTTCATGCTACGGAAATCACTTCCTTGTTGAAAAGTAGTTCTTTGTTTACTCCCAGAATTCCTCGCGGTTTCTGTGAGAGTTTGTTTTCGAGGAAAAGCAATCCCGTGTGAGGATGATACAGCCAGTCACTAGAGTGCGGCTCAATCTCAAGCTGATATTGGCTGATGTAATTTCTCTGTTTTCCCAGGTAACAACGGGCACATGGTGTAATTATCCCCTATAACTTTCAATTGACCCGGGAGGGGGGAGAACTATTAGCCTGTTAAATACAGACTCATAGCCACTTCATTATAAATTATTTAGGGATGCCAATTAGTCAATCAAGTAAAACATACAAATTCAACTTATGTATCAATTTATTTACAAAAGGAGACTACTAGTTTAAATTTTCAATAATACCTCCGATCTTGAACAAGAACAACATATTTACAGCAAAAGATATTAAATTTTTATCAGTAATTTATTACTCAAGGTCTTCAAGTTTTTCTAGGCCCTCAAAGTCATTGTTTTTCAGAAACAGTATAGCTTCTGCAGTGCTTGGTGACAGTCTGTTCCTAAGTTTTGTTATCATTAGTCCCATTTGTGAAAAAACTCTTTTGGCTGGTGCTGAGGTTGCAGGTATTGACAACAGACTTCTGGCAAGATTTGAGAGGTGTGGAAGTGTTGAAGATTTAATTTTCCACCACAACAAGGGATCTTCATCCTCTTCTATATCAGGAAATCCTTGATATTGTTCAAGTTCTGATGTTTTAACACTTGTATGTTCACTGGTATTCCCCATCAGATAAGACATAGCACTGACTTTTCTCTTCTTTGATGCTGGCTGCTGGCAGTAGCTGCACTCAAGGGAAGTCTATTTTCCAGCTCCTCAAAGATAATTTTTTTCTGCTCAGTTGGTAGAAAGTCAAGAGATTTGAATCGTGGATCCAAAGCACAAGCCAGAACTGGAAAACTGGTTAGGAACTTGGAACTGTTGAGCTTAAATCTAGCTGTCAGTTGGGAGTGGATTGCATCTTTCACCTTCCTCACCAACGAACTGTCATCAGTTTTCTTGGATAGATGTACAGCAGTCGAATCCGGGAATGGTGCCCTCCTAGAATAGTGCCCTCCTAGAACAGTGCCCTCCTAGAATAGTGCCCTCCTAGATGACTGCCCTCCTAGAAGATTGCCCTCCTTTTGTTGTGAGAGGGTGGACAACTGCCCTCCTTTTTAAAAACAATATGAATTAATCATAATTTTGAAAAATATTATAAATTTTTCAAATAATATATGTATATGTATATATTTTATGATGCATTGTGAAAACACTTATAAAAGTTTTAGCTTGCATTGTGAAAACAATTTAAAAAGTTTTATTTTTGCTGCTGTTTGAAGTCTATTCTGTATTATCAAAACATTTTAGCTGCTCAGGCTTTCTTGATTAAAGGTATAGTTTAATCCCCTAGTGTTTGAAGTGTGGTGAAAATTTGAATAGCTGCTCAGGCTTTCTTGATTAAAGGTGCAGTTCAATCTGCTAGAGTGTTTGAAGTGCCAAATAGCTGCTCAGGCCTTTTTGATTAAAGGTGCAGTTAAATCTGCTAGTGTTTGAAGTGTGGTCTTTGTGAATTGAAATAGCTACTCAGGCTTTCATGATTACAGGTGCAATTGCAATTGGTACTTAACTTTGCTGGGCCTATTAGTGTATATAAAGGTGGACAGCTGTGGTAAGTAATCATTGATTTATATGAGTAGCATTAAAGATTATATTTACATGAAATATTCGTCATGGAGGAAATAAGCAGGAAACTGTGAAGCGCATTATAAGGAATGTTCAACGAGGTGTTCTGCCAAAAGATCCTGCTACCTTGCAAGAGTTGACCATTGACGGCGAATGGAGTCAGACATCCAGAGAAGAACCATTCCTGATCCATGACTCTGGACCAGACAGCCATAACAGGGTGATTGTGTTTGCTAGTGAAATAGGCTTACGGCACTTGGCAACAAAGGATACCTGGTACATGGATGGTACCTTCAAGGTGGCACCTAAGCTGTTTGAACAAGTCTACATCATCCGGGCCAAGCTGGGAGAAAGTGCAGTCACTTGTGCCTACTCCCTGATGACAGGCAAATCCCAAGATCTCTACCAGGAAATGGTACAGGCCATAGTGACAAAGTGCGAAGAATTGGGGTTTTCACCTGATCCAGTAGATGTTCACATGGACTTTGAGATGAGTGTTATCCAAGCTGTCAAAGGAGTGTTCGGTGACCATGTTAGTTCCCGAGGATGCTTCTATCATCTCACTCAAAGTACTTGTAGGAAAATACAACAACTTGGGCTGACAGAACAGTATAAATCTCATGAAGATTTTAAGCTGTTCTGTGGGATGTTGGATGGTTTGGCCTTCTTGCCAATCAATGATGTGGCTGAGGGTATGACATTCTTGAAAGGACAAATAGCAGAGGGTGCAGAACCTCTTGTTGAATACTTTGACCACACTTATGTCACAGGTTCTTTCCGACGTGTACAGCGTCCCGGACAAGGTGAGATGATCCGTATCCGTAGAAGGCCACCAACTTTTCCACCTGAGCTATGGAATGTACATGACCTTACAATGAGGGACCAAGAAAGGACGAATAACTTCTGTGAGGCTTGGAATCACGGGTTTCGAAACATAGTTGGTCATAACCATCCAACTGTGTGGCGACTTATTGATTGCATCAAGGAAGATGAAGCTCAGACCAGGATGATGCTCATACAGGAGGCCCATGGACAACCACCAAGGAAAAGAGTCCGCAGAACTACCAAGGATCTCCAGGATCGTCTAAAAACTTGTGTGTGGCAAGATCAAGTGGAGAGAAAACTACTGAAGAGTTCCTAAGAGGTGTTGGACACTGTATTAGCCTTTTCTAAGGACACTTTTACTGCTATGCCAATGTTACATTTTTAAAATGCTTACTAAATGTTTGTAAACACTGCTTTGTCTATATGTCTTCTATGCTACATCTTTAGAGTGCTTAATAAATGTTTATAATATTTTTAGAAATTATGATTAATTCATATTGTTTTTAAAAAGGAGGGCAGTTGTCCACTCTCTCAAAAGGAGGGCAGTCTTCTAGGAGGGCAGTCATCTAGGAGGGCACTATTCTAGGAGGGCACTATTCCATTCCCCCAGCAGTCAGCCCTAAGATAATGGGACAGAGAGTTGACAGAGACACCCTTTTTTCTACACAGAGAGCAGTTGTAGCAACTTCAAGCGGCTTTAGGCAAGGAAGAAGACTCTCTATGTTTTCCCAATCATCAGTCTTCAACAGGAGATATCTGTCAGATGATTTGGTGACAGTATCATCCAGCATTACATCTGTCACTGCTCTTCTACATTCCTGAAGTCTAGATGACATGTAGTATATAGAATTCCATCTTGTGGGACAGTCTTGGATCAGAGTCAAAGAATTTCTCTCTTTCATTGCCAAGGATGCTACTGATGAATGCTTGAAGTGTCCCACAAGTTTTCTGCACCTACCCACAAGTTTATGAACTTGTGGGATGTCAAAAACAGATTTCACAGCAAGTTGCAAGTTCAAAAGTCAGGGCTATTTATACTGAAAAATGCATGCTAATTGGAAAGAGCTTAATCCTCCAGAGTAGGCAGAATTTACTTTGAAATTACCAGAGTAGGTGTCAGCTGAGTAGCTAAGTACAAAGGCTAAAAGAAAAAAAATCAGTCCTGAGTTGTGGTAGCTGCTTGCAATTAAACAGATCAATCATTGAATTATATTTTCAGAGAGAATAGGACTAGAAAATCAAAAGCCACAGATTAGTCCATGCCAGGGCTAACTGCAATTAGAGTATTGTTGAAAGGCTTTGATCTGATTGGGCACAGAACACTTTCTACAAAAACTAAATAATAATCAGCAAGATTATTGTAAAATACTTCAGGACAAAAGTATCTTATAAATGTAAAACAGCAAATAATTAATAGTCTGTCATGTATATTCAGACTGAGATATTGAAGAAAATTATTTGAAATGAGAAAAAGAAGTGCATTATGAACTACCAAGTAGCTATTAAACAGGCCTATCTTTGTGTGTGTGTGAGTGGGTAAACTGTACACGTGCATCTCTGTTCAATGCATCTGAGCCACGCTGTCTGTAGGTGTGTTATTGTGGCAAATAAAAGCAACATGGAATTAGTGATTTTGTATGGGTGGCTGTGTGTATCGCTACATGAAAGAGATTGGGGGATTAAAAATGTATGTTGTGTGATATATGCAATGCAAAGGCTGATTATCTTCCTCTCAGCGATTGTTATGTCCCCTCCCCACCTCCTATCCAGTCATAGTTTGCCTGTGTTTGTGTACACTAATTCAGGGACAGGCACACATACAGCCACACACATGCACTTACAACTCATGTGGCTAATATAGCCGACACACATATACACACAAAATAATAGATGAGATTGAGTACCCGGGTACCCGCCTGTGAAAATAAATACCCACCCGGTTCTATAACAATTGCTATCTTGAGAACACTAGTCTTTAGAGGTGCCTTTTTTGAGGAGGAAGTCTACCCCTTCCTTCACAAGTTGAGACTTGAACAAAGAGGAATGCCAAAAGGGCAAGTTCCTGAGTTCTTGGTATCTCATTTCCCCTAAATGTGGTTGCAAAAGGGTCATTTCGGCTTCGCGCCTAAGCAAGCCGATGTTACCCATAGAATATAGTTCCCTCTGGAGTATATGGGCTAAGGATTTGCTGAGGCATGTGAGAGCTCTGTGTTGAATAAGAACAGTCTTTTCCATAAGTCTAAGTACTCACACAGGCTTGCTCATATCCACATTTTGCTGCTTTCTCAGGATTGGCACCTTTTTGGATCTGAGACTTAACCCTCTTAAAGGTTGACTTCAGGCTATGTTGGCACTTCTCAAGAGTGGCATTGCAGGAAGAAGAAGTCTTGGCAAAGGCAGCAGTAAAATTGAGCGTGGAAATGTTTTGCCTAGCTTGGTGTTCCAATTCCTTAAGAATTGGTAGGGGAACCTTGCCCATAGGAGCCCCAGGGGGCTTGGGAGTAATACAGATTTTGGCAAAATCTGTATTCAACTCTTGTATTTTCTCCTCATAACAGGGCTGTCCCACCTTGTGTCATTTTACAGTGGAAGGAGGAGGTTTGATGTATTTACCCTCAGGTAAATTAGCGGCCTGGAAATCATTTTCAAACTTATCAAAAGCATCTTTGATAACTGAGCTGAGTGGTAGCATAGAGGAAGACCTCTAGGTCTGAGCTCTTGACGGCCTTTTTCATCATCCAGACCCATAACTGAAGTTGAGGACCTAGGCATAGACTCCCTGGGGTAAGGGAGGGAAAGAATGCACCTAAAGGTGTCCACCTCTTCAGCGTATTGGGAGGGAACGTCAGACAGAGCTACTTCCCTATAATAGGGGGGGGGGGTCTGGATTATGTTGAGGTTGGTCTTTTGTCAGAGAGCCCCAGAGGGCTGATCCCCAGAGGGCTTTGAAGACCTATGTCTGGTTGCAGAGGACTGATCCTCCTCTGAGGAAGATGACACATATCTGGACCTGACCTTATGTCTACTCTTGTCAGCATGTTTTTTGGCTTTAGAAGATGAAATCCGAGGTTCATCGGATTCATCATAGTATTGATCCGAGGCAGACCTCAGTTCAACCTCATGCCTTTTGTGAGAGTGAGAGTGTTTTTTAGGTCTATCCGAGGCCTTCTAAGAAGGCTCCTCGGATGCAGTAGAATTCTGATCCGATGCATTATGAAGATCAGAACCGAGACATGGAGGAAGTGCTGGACCATAGTCCATTCCATTTCCTCGACATGTGAGGTAGTTCTAGGTCTAGGAGGGGGTAGGTCCAGATTAACAGCACTAGTGGAGGGTCCAGGCTTAGAAGCTGAAGCCGAGGTCTGATCCACCTCTGCCTGTTTTTTAGTAGTCAATTCGTCTCGGAGAGACTGGAAAGCTTCTAACATAGATGCCTGGAAAGAACCCATTTGCTGTTGTAAATGGATGTTAAGTGTGTTACCCAGGGATTTCTCTAAATTTGATTCTATTTTCTACTGTAAGGCAGTACCTGGGGTGGGTGGGACAGTTTTTGCTGGTGTCTTGATAGACAATGAACTGAAGGGTAGGGGCTGAGGACGCGGGGGTGAGGTAAATAAGTTATCTGAAGCACTCTCAAGGTCTGCATGGGAACCAGTAAATGAATGCACGTCATCCCCTAAAAGATCTAGTTCATCATCTTTTGAACTAGCAGTGTCCCTCTTTTGCTTATAGCATTTTCTTTGTGAAATTTTCAACAGTTGTTCTTCTGTAAAAGAAGTGCATATTTCACATGGATTTTCAAAAGTGACACAGGGGTCATTACCCTTGCCAGATTCCCTACAGGTAGGGCAATAATTATGTGTGTCAAAGCAAAAGTGACAACACTTACTAGATCTATGCTTATCTTTATTCGCTTGGTGGGCAGACATCTTGAAATGCAATAAAAAGACGTAGATGAAAGCCTGAACCGAGGGAAAACTCAAAAACACCAAAATAATAAAATATACTTATCCTGTCAAAACGTAAATTCTACAGAATAATCTATGATATATAATACATGAAATGACCAAAAATTAACATCCAACAATATGTATGTGCTGAGAAATAGATGAAAATATCTGTGTAAATGACAGACGCTACTAAATCATGCGGCCAATGAGAAAGTAGGAAGAGATCTCGTAGTGTACCAAGAGAAGACAACTTGATGCTACGGCCAACTATAAATGTCTATTTTTCTTAGACGTTGGCCTGATGCCTTGCAGCCATCCGAGATAGCATTCAGTCCCACATGGTAAGCTATTGTAGCGCAATAAAATCGGCTAAAATCGGCTACCCGGGTACCCGCCTGTGAAAATAAATACCCACCCGGTTCTATAACAATTGCTATCTTGAGAACACTAGTCTTTAGAGGTGCCTTTTTTGAGGAGGTAGTCTACCCCTTCCTTCACAAGTTGAGACTTGAACAAAGAGGAATGCCAAAAGGGCAAGTTCCTGAGTTCTTGGTGTCTCATTTCCCCTAAATGTGGTTGCAAAAGGGTCATTTCGGCTTCGCGCCTAAGCAAGCCGATGTTACCCATAGAATATAGTTCCCTCTGGAGTATATGGGCTAAGGATTTGCTGAGGCATGTGAGAGCTCTGTGCTGAATAAGAACAGTCTTTTCCATAAGTCTAAGTACTCACAGGCTTGCTCATATCCACATTTTGCTGCTTTCTCAGGATTGGCACCTTTTTGGATCTGAGACTTAACCCTCTTAAAGGTAGACTTCAGGCTATGTTGGCACTTCTCAAGAGTGGCATTGCAGGAAGAAGAAGTCTTGGCAAAGGCAGCAGTAAAATTGAGCGTGGAAATGTTTTGCCTAGCTTGGTGTTCCAATTCCTTAAGAATTGGTAGGGGAACCTTGCCCATAGGAGCCCCAGGAGTCATTACCCTTGCCAGATTCCCTACAGGTAGGGCAATAATTATGTGTGTCAAAGCAAAAGCAAAAGTGACAACACTTACTAGATCTATGCTTATCTTTATTCGCTTGGTGGGCAGACATCTTGAAATGCAATAAAAAGACGTAGATGAAAGCCTGAACCGAGGGAAAACTCAAAAACACCAAAATAATAAAATATACTTATCCTGTCAAAACGTAAATTCTACAGAATAATCTATGATATATAATACATGAAATGACCAAAAATTAACATCCAACAATATGTATATGCTGAGAAATAGATGAAAATATCTGTGTAAATGACAGACGCTACTAAATGATGCGGCCAATGAGAAAGTAGGAAGAGATCTCGTAGTGTACCAAGAGAAGACAACTTGATGCTACGGCCAACTATAAATGTCTATTTTTCTTAGACGTTGGCCTGATGCCTTGCAGCCATCCGAGATAGCATTCAGTCCCACATGGTAAGCTATTGTAGCGCAATAAAATCGGCTATTTTATGACTGCAGTTTTACCCATGGGGGAGGGGGGGGGGGGGGAGGGGGTAAATCTGACCGGCTATCTCGACTGTTCACATATGGTTTCCCAATACCTCTTAATACATTCTAAAGCTCTAAAAGCAAAAATAAAGGAGATATAAGGCAAAAACACAAAAATCGGCTATTTTATTACCCCAGTATGACCTATAAGGGGGGATCAGGGGGTAAATCTGACGGACTATATAGACTCTTCACATATGGTTTCCCAATACCTCTTAATATATTCTAAAGCTCTAAAAGCAAGAATAAAGGAGATATAAGGCAAAAACACAAAAATCGGCTATTTTATGACCCCAGTTTGACCCATAAGGGGGGGTCAGGGGTAAATCTGACCAGCTATTTAGACTCTTCACATATGGTTTCCCAATATCTCTTAACACATTCTAAAGCTCTTAAACTAATAATAAAGGAGATATAAGGAAAAATGCCAAAATTGGCTATTTTACGACCCCAGTTTGACCCCTACAGCCCAATACATTTTATGGCTCTAAATGCAATTCTTAATAGGGGGGTTCACATGAATTTTAAACTTTCTGGTTGGTAGGTATGAGAAAACCATTCATAAATCAGTCATTTTTCATCGGATCGCTCCTAAAATCTAATCAGCTTGCGTTTTTGATAGTTTGAACATGTGTGTATGATTACAAGCCTCTGCAGTCAATAGATTTCGCTGAGCGGCGATGAGGGGCGGGTGTACCCAAAAAAAACAATAATTTTTTTGATCATATGACCTTGATAAAGATCAAAGGTCAAATTTAAGCATGTGGATAAATTTTCCCACGCCTAAGGTATATAATTGCCACATATGATTAAAAAGCTTCCAATAATAAGGGAGATATTCAAGGGAGACCATAATGTGGCAGCGGCGGTGGAGGCGGCGGCGGTGAGGAAACTGACGCGAAAACAAATAAGCGCCCTTTTCAGGGACGCTTAATTATGTTAAACATGGGAGTTTAAGGTCACCTTAAAATAGGACACATCTTGCATACCCGGAAACAAAAAACTTTAAAATCAATATAAGTATGTTACTAGTGGGAGTCTAAGGTAACTTTAAAATAGGTCACAACTTGAGGACCAGTTACATACACATACCAAATATTAATATAATCCAACATACTATTTTTGAGACACTGTCTGGAAAGGAAGTGTTAGAATGACACTGACCATGTATGTACTCCATCATAGCTGCTAGTGACACAAAACTAATGCAACCTTAAACTCATAAGTTTATGAAATATCAGCAATTTACTATAACCTTACAAAAGAGACCTTTTTATGTAGTGGTGGTGGACCAATTCATGCCCGTGTACCTATTCATGCCCACCCCTAAATTTATGCAATACCAGCACAATTACACCATAAATTACCTATGTATTTGATTAATTTGATAATTATCTATGATGTGGCAAACATCTTTTACATGAAAAAGTACAAATCTTTGAGAAAATTGAGGGTGGGCATGAATAGATACCTGGGCGTGAATTGGTCCACCACCACTAGATGTAAAAATTAGGTGGAAAACATGTAAAAAACAAAATACTGTAAATGCAATATTTTTGGAGTTACAATTGATTTACTCAACAGTGAGAATCACAAAGTACTTTTTGCTCATCTATGTAATGAGCTACAGGTCTGCAATTTTACTAATTAACTAACTAAATAACATATTTATATAACATTCTCTAAATGCAATAGTGTTCAAGTAACAAGTGATTTTTCTCAGTATGGAAGGTACAGAAAAAATCAGAAAGTAGCTATTACTCACTTAGCTACTGGGATAGACTACACCTTACAGAAAAAGTCAGAAAGTAGCTATTACTCACTTGGCTACTGGGATAGACTCCCAAGGTACTCACCGTGTTGTAGCTATAGAAAAATTAGCTGAATAAAATATTTTAACAAAATGCTATAAATGCAATCCTTTTCAAGTTATAAGTGATTTAGTGCACAATCTATGAATTTTAATGCATCAGAAATAGCATCAGAGATTCCCGTACCCCACAGCCTGGGGAAATAGTTTCAACACCATGAGATATAGAAGTAATGAAAGAGTACAAAGATTGGGATATTTTCAGAGCAAAGTCAGTTACCGTAAATGATCTATTTAGCGCATTCGCCCTTGTAACCGCACCTTATCTCTTTTCAAAGCAATATACTTGACAACTTCTAGTGGGTGAACGATCAGACAGTGACAGTGCACAATCGCGGTTGGTTATGAAAGGTTACTAATGATTGATTATTCAGCTTAAATCTTACCTTTCTTAATTTTTCTCAATATCCACATATTTTTCTATATAATTTACATATTTTTACTTAATAAATTGACATTTTTATCACGACTTTCGAGTTTGTTTTCATCTACTGCCATATTTACAGGAAGTGGGTATTTCTAAATGTCGAAACACCGTTTCTCTACCGGATTGACCGAAACTTCATCCCGGAAAGTGTTTCATGATGGGTGCGCTAAAAGGGACATTTTTCCCAACAAATATTGAATAAAAATAGACTTTGCTTAGCACACTGTGCGCTAAATAGGTCATTTACGGTATATAATTTATTTATTTATTTGGGGTTTTACGTTGCTTTCAACACTGTACAGGTCATATCACGACGGGTAGTTGGAAGGGCAGAGGAAACCAGTACATATACATGTAGTTTGTTAGGGTTCTGTACTGTAAACTGCCGACCATCGGCAAGCAACTTCAGCTTTCCCACTTGAGGCCGTGACGGGGGTCAGTTATATAAAGGTCCAAGCAATGTTTAAGTAGAGAAAATAATTTCTAAGAGAAAGAAAATGTAAGTAAAGATCAAGTATTAAAACAAGACAATTCATAGCAAGATGACAGCATCAATCAGTAAACTAAAAATTAAGAAGCTGTAAAGTTTATTAACTGGAGAATAGCAGTCAAATGAAATAGCACAATTATGCAAAAAGACATATAATAATCAGTTACAGCAATCCATATATCTTTGTCATAAGAGAAAGATGTCTGAAATATGGCAGGTGAACACACTATGGCAGAGCCAAAGTTAAGGGTCACACCGTGATGCACACCTACAACCCCTAACCAATGTCGATAACAAGTGTCAAACTTCTACACCTTACAGAATCCAAGAAATTGCCTGGACAAGATTTTAAAACTCATTGTCACTACAACAAGGTCAAAGGTCAAATCAAGATCACACCATGATGTTGCACAACCCCCTAAGCAATGTCCCTACCCAGTATCAACTGCCTACACTATGGTTTCCGAGATATAGCCTGGACAAAATTTTAAAGATCATGGTCACTATGGCAAGTTCAAAGGTCAAATCAAGGTCACACTATAACGTTGCCCACCTACAACCCCCCACCCATGTCCCTGCCAAGTATCAACTTCCTACACCTTATGGTTTCCAAGATATAACCCAGACAATATTTTATAGTTCAAGGTCACTACGGCAAGGTCAAAGGTCAAATTAAGGTCACATGACGTTGCGCACCTACAACCCCCAAACAATGTCCCTACGCAGTATCAACTTCCTACACCTTACGGTTTTAGAGATATAGCCTGGACAAAATTTTTACGGTCAGGGTCACTACACCATGGTCGAAGGTCAAATCAAGGTCACACCATAATGTTGCCTACCTACAACCCCCCACCCATTTCCCTGCAAAGTATCAACTTCCTACACCTTATGGCTTCCGAGATATAACCTAGAGCACGATTGTATAGGTCAAGGTCACTACAGTCAAATACCAAATTAAGATCACACCATGACGTTGCACACCTACAACCCCCAACCAATATTCTTACACCCAAGGTCACTTCGGCAAAGTCAAATCAAGGTTATACCATGACATTGCACACTTCCTACACCTTACGGTTTCCGAGATATAGCCTGAACAAGATTTTAAAGTTTAAAATCACTACAGCAAGGTCAAAGGTCAGATCAAGGTCACACCATGACACTGCACACCTACAACCTCTGATCAATGCCCCTACCGAGTATCAACTTTCTACGACTTACGGTTTACGAGTTATAGCCCGAACAAGATTTTCAAACCCAAGGTCACTTCGGCAAAGTCAAATCAAGGTTATACCATGACATTGCACACATACACCCTCTACTTCTAACCAATGTACCTATTCAGTATCAACTTCCTACACCTTATGGTTTCTGAGATACAGACCATACCAACTTTTGTCCGTCGTCCGCTCACCCGCCCGACCGCCTGACTGCCCGGACACCATGGGTGAATATTTTAACAAGAGGGTCAAAGATGCCCCAAAAGGTGGGTTGCGCAGGCAGCAATAAGGTTAGCGACTGCTGTAATTACATTTAGAAACAAGGAAAGAAATGTTAGGTCACCCAGTTAAGGTGAATGTGTTGGACGTGCTAAGAAATGTAAAACTTGTAATCTAGGTTACATCATTGTATCTATGCTATAAACGGACAAATGAAAGGACAGAATTACACCGACAGACAGATGGACAGACAAACGGACAAAAAACGGACAAACGAAAGGACAGAATTACACCGACAGATGGACAGACAAACGGACAAAAAACGGACAAACGAACAGACGGAATTACACCAATTTCAAAAGGAACCTAGCTATGATGGTGATCTATGTCCCTGTCAAGTTTGAATTCAATTGGACAAACCGTTTTCGAGTTAGAGTCCGGAAACAAAAATGTGGATGGACAGACAGACGGACAGACAGACGGACAAAAACCGGACAAACTAACAGACGGAATTACACCAATTTCGAAAGGAACCTAGCTATGATGGTGATCTATGTCCCTGTCAAGTTTGAATTCGATTGGACAAACCATTTTTGAGTTAGAGTCCGGAAACGAAAATGTGGACAGACAGACGGACGTCGGACACATCAATCTAATAGGCGGGTTGGTTACACACAACCCACCTAAAAATTCATAAAAAATAAAAAAGAAAGATCCAGGCCAGATACTTACACAAGGAAATCAACTTGTGGCACAGTACATATATGCTAAATAAGAGAGAAATCCGTGCAATAGCACGTGAGAAAATTGTGATACAGTGTTAAAATTTTCACACTTCGGGTGGGGGTACCTCACTTGTAATGGCTCTGGGGAACAGACGAACAAACAGATCTGCATGCCTTGAACAATTTTTCATCCTCGATAGATAAGGCATGTTTTAAACAGCAATCAGTGCTCATGAACGGGCTCTGTGTCAGCTGACTGTGTGTCTTGAGTTTGAGAGTAAAAGTGAAGGAAGAAAAGGACACAAAAACTGTACCCTGCAAATGGCACTCCAAAGTAAAGTACCATGTTTGAGTAAAATGCAGGTGGAAAACATATTGAAACAAAATACTGTAAATGCAATAGTACTCGGGTTAAAACTGATTTATTTAACAGTGAGAACCTGAAAAAAGCTATTGCTTAGCTATGCCACGAGCTACACGTCTGAAATTTTACTATGTTATAGTTGATTCAAAAGTAGATGAAAATCACATTTAAACAAAATTCTCCAAATGCAATAGTTTACAAGATACAACTAATATACTAGATAGTGAAAACCTCAAAGTAGCTATTGCTCAGCTATGCAATGATCTACACGTGTGCAATTTTACTATGTTATAGCTGACCAAAAAGTATGTGAATAACATATTTAAATGAAATACTCTAAATGCAATAGTTTTCGAGTTATAGCTGTTATAGTTGACATAAAAGTAAGTGAATAACCTATTTACAGAAAATAGTGTAAATGCAATAGTTTTTAAGCTACAACTGATTTACTCAACAGTGAGCACCTGAAAGTAGCTATTGCTCAGCTATGCCATGAGCTACAGTTCTGAAATTTTACTATGTTATACCTGGTTCAAAAATACATGAATGACATATTTAAACAAATTTCTATAAGTGAAATCCTTTTCAAGTTGCAAACAATTTACTCAACGGTGATAACCTCGAAGTAGCTAACAGGTCTGCAAGTTTATAATGTTATCGCTGACCCACAAGTAGGTGAATCACATATTTAAAGAAAATACTCAAAGTGTAATAGTTTTCAAGTTATAACTGATTTACTCATCAGCAAAAATCTCAAAATAAGTAATGCTCAGCTATGCAGTGAGCTACAGGTCAGCGATTTTACTATGTTTTAACTGACCTAAAAGTAGGTGAATAAAATATTTAAACAAAATACTGTAGATGCAATAGTTTTCAAGTTACAACTTATTTACTCAACAGTGATAACCTCAAAGTAGCTATTGCTCAGCTATGCCATGAGATACAGGTCTGCAATTTTACTATGTTATATGTGACCCAAAAGTAGGTGAATAACATATTTAAAAAAATACTGAAAATGCAATAGCTTTCAAGTTAGAACTGATTTACTCAACAGTGATAATTGCAAAGTAACTATTACTCAGCTATACAATAAGCTACAGGTCTGCAACTTTACTATCTGATAGCTGACCCATAAGTAGGTGAATATCATATTTTAAAACAAAATTCTCTAAATGCAATAGTTTTCAAGTTATCACTGATTTACTCAACTGCGAAAATCTCAAAGTAGATATTGCTCAGCTATGCAATGAGCTACAAGTCTGCAATTTCACAATGTTAGAGCTAACAGAAAACTAGGTGAATAACATACTAAAAGAAAATACTGTAAATGTAATAATTTTCAAGTTACAACTGATTTACCAAAACTGTGAGAACCTAAAAGTAGCTATTGCTCCGCTATGCCATGAGCTACAAGTCTGCAATTTTACTATGCCATAGCTGACCCAAAAGTAGGTGAAGAACATATTTTAAGAAAACATTCTAAATGCAACAGTGATAACATCAAAGTAGATATTACTCAGCTATGCAATGAGCTACAGGTCTGCAATGAGCTACAGGTCTGCAATTTTACTATTTTATAGCTAACCCAAAAGTAACTGAATAACATATTCATGCAAAATACTGTAAATGCAATCAATCAATCAATCAGTTGTCCACGTGCTTAATCTCCGTATCAATGGATTCTAAGGCACACCATCCAATTCATAAGGCATAAGTCATAAGACATTAGACATGTTCCGAGTCGTTCCCAGAGAGGTGGTCCGGTGTAAATGCGATAGTTTTCGAGTTACAAGTGATTTTACTCATTATGGAAGATACTGAAAAGTTAGAGAGTAGCCATTACTCACTTAGCTATTGGGATAGACACCCAATTTACTCACCATGTTCTAGCTATGGAAAAAGGAGCTGAATAATATATTTTAAGAAAATGCTCTAAATGCAATACTTTTCAAGTTATAGGTAATTTAGTGCATGATTTCCTGAATTTGAATGCATTAAAAATTATTTTAACAAGAAGGTCAAAGATGCCCCAAAAGGTGGGTTGCGCAGCCAGCAATAAGGTTAGCGACTGCTGTAATTACATTTAGAAACAAGGAAAGAAATGTTAGGTCACCCAGTTAAGGTGAATGTGTTAGACGTGCTAAGAAACGTAAAATTTGTAATCTAGGTTACATAATTGTATCTATGCTATAAACGAACAAACGAAAGGACGGAATTACACCAATTTCGAAAGCAACTTAGCTATGATGGTGATGTATCTCCCCGTCAAGTTTGAATTCAATTGGACAGAGCGTTTTTGAGTTACAGTCTGGAAACAGAAATGTTGACAAACAGACAAATGGACAAAAAACAGACAAATGAACAGACGGAATTACACCAATTTCGAAAGGAACCGAGCTATGATGGTGATC